>CAMZMU010000041.1:152209646-155017537 GCA_947311845.1 Poa pratensis | reverse complement strand
CAATAGAGAAAGGCACTAGATTCGTTTATCTAGGAACTACAGCAAAGGCTGATATTTTAGGCATTGGTGAGTATGTCTTGAAACTCCCATGTGGAGGAAGTTTAATTCTAAAGATACGGTCTATGCACCTAGCATAAAAAAAAAATTTAATCTTCGTCTAGACGGAACTCATTGGTTTTAAGGTATTGTTTGGAGATGGCAAAGTTAAAGTCTTGCGTGATGGAAGTTAATTCAGTCAGGAAATCGTTTTGAAGGGTTGTACTATATAGAAGATAGTTTTGATAAATCGAACCAGGATTGCTTGATTACTGAACCAAACTCTGTTGTGAGGAATATTGGTGGAAATAACAATGTACTGAGTCATACTTGTGGCATTTGCGTTTGGGACTATTTCTAAAAATAGAATAAAGCGCTTGATTAGTTCTGGAATTTTGAATTTCAAGTGGGAAGACTTTGGAATTTGTGAGGCCTGCATCATGGGAAAAATGACAAGAGCACCCTTTCCTAAGCAGAACGGTCAAACGAGCCTCTAGCGATTGTACATTCAGATATTTGTGGTGAATTTTCACTCCTACACTAGGAGGACAGAGGACATATTTCATCACTTTATTGATGATTTCTCCAGATACTTTGTTTGCATCTTCTTAAACATAAGTCAGAAGCTTTCGACGTGTTTAAAGAATTTAAAACTGAAGTAGAGAATCAATAGGTAGAAAAATAAAGGTACTAAGAACTGATCGAGGAGGTGAATATACATCTGGAATATTAGATGATACTGCAGGGAGCATGGAATTGTGCATCATTTTACATTACCATATACTCAGCAGAATGGTGTTGCTGAAAGGAGGAATAGGACTTTGCTAGATATGGTGAGATCAATGATGGCATACTCGGACTTGCCTTTAAGTTTTTGGGGTGAGGCCTTGCATACTGCAGTTTACTTGTTGAATCACTCACCTTCTAAAGCAGTGAAAGTTACTCCTATGAACTTTGGAAAAATAGGAAGCCTGTAATTAGACACTTGGCTGTTTGGGGATGCAATGCTCAGATTAGAGTACCCAGTCAACAAAGAACCAAATTGGAGCCTAAAAGTCAGCATGGAATATTTATTGGTTATTCTAAAGGCTCTAATGGTTATAGGTTTTATGATCCGAAAATAAGAAGCTACTCGAGAGTAGGGAAGTGTATTTTTGGACCAGGACACACCTCGCAGAATTAGAAGAGCGAGAGTGGAATTATTAGTACCTGAACCTATTAATACTGAACCTGATATGCATGATCAGGAACAACGAAATGCTGAACTAGAAAAGGACACTCCATCTACTAGTAATACTAGGAAAAGGGGAGGAATGTAACTAAGCCAGCATATCTTGATGATTATTTTGTATTTTTGGGAGAAGTTCATCCGAAAACTTCAACTTTAGTGAGGAACCAAAATCATTTAGAGATGCCAGTTCTAGTGAGGAATCAAAGTTTTGGATGGAGGCCATGCGCGAGGAACTCAACTCCATGGAAAAGAATAATGTATGGGAATTAGTGGACTTGCCAAAAGACCGGAAGGTTGTAGGATCAAAATGGATTTTCAAAATGAATTCAATGCACTCGGTGCTGTTGAAAAATACAAAGCTAGACTAGTTGCTAAAGGGTACACACAAAGGGAAGGTGTTGATTTTGTGGAAACTTTTTCACCAGTGGCTAAATTTACCTCTATACGCATCTTAAGTGCTTTGACTGCTTATTTTGATCTGGAACTACACCAGATGGATGTCAAACTGCCTTTCTTAATGGTCATTTAGAGGAAGAGTATATATGTCGCAACCTGATGGTTTTGTAGAAAAAAAAATCAGGGAAAAAGTGTGCAAACTTAAAAGGTCTATTTACGGCCTTAAACAAGCATCTCGACAATGGAATATTTTGTTTGATCAGTCAATAACATCATATGGATTTCGATGGTGGAAGGGGATCACTGCATTTATTTTAAGACAGTGGGAGGGAATTTTGCACTCCTGTCTTTATATGTAGATGACATACTTATTGCATCTAATGGTATGGAAATGCTAAACGAAGTGAAATTATGGTTGTCTTCTACTTTTGAAATGAAAGACATGGGAAACGCTTCTTATGTGTTAGGAGTGGAAATTTATAGGAATCGGAAGAAACGAACTTTGGGCTTGTCCCAAAGGAATTATTTGAAAACAGTAATAAAACGATTCTCTATGGAAAACTGTAGGGATACATATGTTCCTTTAACCACAGGAATTAGACTTAGTGGGGAAATGTGTCCTAGAACTACTAAGGAAAGGAAGTGGATGGAAAAAATTCCATATTCTTCGGCATTGGGATCTTTAATGTATGCCATTTGTTTACAAGACCTGATTTGTGTCATGCAGTGGGAGTTCTTAGCAGATATCAAACTAATCCTGGAGATTTACATTGGAAAGAGTTGAAACATGTTTTAAAATATGTAAATACAACACTGGATTATTGCTTATGTTTTAATTGTGAAGAACTACAGCTGCAGGGCTTTACTGATGCTGATTGGCAAGGGGATCCAGACCAAAGAAAATCCACGTCTGGTTATATCTTTACACTGCTGGTGCAATATCTTGGAAGAGCAGAAACAGGATTCCATTGCGTTTTCTTCTATGGAAGCTGAATACATAGCAGCATCGGAAGCAGTGAAGGAAGCAGTATGGTTGAAGGAGTTCTTGTCTACTCTGAAGATTGTACAAAGCGCAAGCAAACCAGTCACTATGTACTGTGATAATCAGGCGGCTATCAAAGTGTCTAAGGATCCCATGTTCCACAGCAAGAGCAAACACATAGAGGCAAGATATATCATTATATTCGAGATGTAATGAATAGACTAAAGTCAGTTTGTTTGAAATTCATACCAAGTACTGAGATGATTGCTGATCCACTGACTAAACCTGTTAGTCAGGAAATTTTCAGCAAGCATGTCCGTGCTATGGGTCTTCGTTGTTTTGAATAATTTTCAGTCAAGTGGGAGATGTAGAAATCAGTGACTTCATTATTCAGTTTGTGATTATATGATATACAGGAAATTATCTCAGTTTACTTTTCCTCTGTTTTTTACTCATCTGTTAAAGTTGAGAAACTATAATCTACATGCCTGGAATTACTTGGTTCAGTGCAGGGAACTTGTGTGCACTTGCAGGAAACGTAGCAGCCTGTGGAATCTGAATTCAGGCCTGCTGTCGGCAATAGCGCATTGGAATACAGTTTAGAAAAACTGGAACCGGGAACAATGCCTATTGGAATTGGTTCATGTTTTTGAACTTCAGATAAGATACGATACTTGTATCTCACGCATACCTCACAATATGTGGAATTAACGAATTAACAAACAAACGTCCTGTAACAGACTTGTTGTATCGTGGTTGTTGACAAGTTAGGAGTTTGTTTTGGAAACGAGTTGTGTTCAGCTCGGATACTTATTTTGCATATGGTTCAAACCCCGGAGATAGCAATATAAGTATGATCGTAACCTCTAGCCTCGGGAAGCAATTGTGAGCGCACCACGGGTTGGAAGCAGAGAAATAGAGGTTAGGTCAACCACCTATATTTCTTACAGGGGGCTCATATGCAGGTTGGTTTAGAAAATGTTGCTGTTGTTATCACACCTGACGTATAGGTTGTTCCGCTCCTGCTGGAACTTCTTCAGTGTCTCTCAATAATCAGACTGATGTGCAAGCGATTCTGCAACCTGAAGGCAGGGTACACTTTAACTCGTCTGTGTCGGGAACTAGGTTTTTTTTTTGTTTGAATCATCTGCCTTTGGGTCCATGGTTCGGTTCTTCAGTGCTAAAATATGAAAGTAGTGTCCGTCAGCTTGATACTATGATTGAGATCGGGGATCAGACTGATGTGTTCTGTCTGATGATGCAATTTTTGGTGTTCAATTTCGTTCTCTAATTATTTACGCATCCCTGAAAGAGCTAATGACTGTTAGTTCTCTAATTGATTCTGCCGAGTTGGAGCTGAAAATTTTGTTTATTTGGAACTAGATCATCGTGGCCAACTATGTTCCTTTGTCAGTGAAGCTGTGGAGTCAAGTACAGAATTCTCTTTGCTGGATGTTGGACTGGACGCTGGGCCTAACTTAACTTGGTCTGGTGGGGGTATGGATATCAAACACTGAAGTTTTGACTTCATCTTCCAAGAATGGGGTGTCCAACCCGGTCAGCTCTCTCCAAAACCAACTGGCTTGCACTATGTCAATGCGCTTTTTTATCTCTTAAAAAAATGTACTGTCTATAAGTTGGATATTATACACCTGTTATATGAATTTAGCCTTTTGAATTTCTTGAAAAGCAAGGTCAAATTTGGACATAATACCTTGCCTTTTCTTTGTTCATTAAAAATTATCACCTAAGGCCTTGCAGGGAATGTCTACAGAATTTCGGTATGTAAACATTTCCTGGCATGCGCGCTAGATCGGCCGAATTTCCAGGAGGACCTAATCAGGTCCGTGGAATTTTACTCGCGTATCTGGTTAATATACGGGCAATCAAGCGGGCCCTAAGCATATTGACACTAGGATATAACTTCCAATGAGCACTTTCTGTAGCAAACTTCATGGAGTTTATTTATTTGGTAGACCAAGTCCAACCCATGTCCAATTCTCGAGTACTATCTTTATATTGGACTTTAATCATAGTTGGTGATATATACTACTCCCTCCGATCCGAAAAAAAGGTCGGAGGGTATACGTACTGGTTGTGCTGCGTATGCTGTTTCCTCCCGAACGTTTTTACGGACCGGAGGAAGTAACTAACTACTCAGGCTCTTCATATAGGAGTACAAATAAGTACCCTTCCATCTCTTCTCTTTTCTTTCTTAATACACCAGCATGGCATGAAAGTCTCCACAGCACTCTCCCGGATGCCCAACTAGCTAGTGGGCATGTGTAAGCTTAAACCGGATGATAATCTTGACACACTATGAACAAGAAGCACACTATTTGGAATGAGGGGCATTAGGAAAAGTTTAGAAGCAAGGCTGTATACGCAATGCTTTCTTTTTCCTTCCACGTGGAAGATTAAAAGTGCGATGAAGTACTCGCTTTCTATCTGGATCTCCTCCCCGTCTTCGCACAGTGCGGGCCCAGGAAAAAACCTAGAGCGAACGTTGTAAACTGAAAAACCAACAAATGTCCCCGCTAGATTGTTGGCCCAGCCGGGACATTTCAGAGTAGGAATTCGCCTGGGCGATAGGGAGAAGGACCGGTGGTCAGAGCACGTATGACATTCCTGTCCACTGCACCTTGATGGTCCTTTGAATATGCTGCTGGATGCAACGCTTGCTTGCCCAAAGAGCTTGCTATTTTCACTATCTTGATTTGGGACACAGGAGGAACACCTGTCTTGATTATGGCTGCTTTGGTTTAGGCCATAGCGTGAAAAATTGTTTGGTGAATCCTCTCTGTAGGCTAATGTGCCACGCTTTGGGGGCACTGCTTGCCTCATTGCCACCTCCGCCTCGCCAAGTCGCCATCCGCCCCTCTTTCGCCTCCCCTCCCATCGTCACCACGTTCTGCGCCCTACCTACCGTCTCCCCTCCCCCCTATGGTTTAAACTGAAGAGGCAGTAGAGAGAGTGATTAACGGTGAATCTGGTGGCGAGTTACAGCTTGTGCGCGCTGGGGGAGCTCATATGCAGGTTGATTTAGAAAATGTTGTTGTTGTTATCACACATGACGTATAGGTTGTTCCGCTCTTGCTGGCACTTCTTCAGTGTCTCTCAGTATTCAAACTGATATGCAAACGATTCTGCAACCTGAAGGCAGGGTACACTCGAACTCGTCTGTCAGCAACTGGGTTCTTGTTGTTTGAATCATCTGCCTTGGGTCCATGGTTCGGTTCTTCAGTGCTAAATATATTTCAACCTCCTGCATTTCTCACTTCCTTTCCCTATGAAGCTAGCGTCTGTCAGCTGGATACTAAGATTAAGATCGGGGATCAGACAGATGTTCTGTCTGATGATGCAATTTTTGGTGTTCAATTTCCTTCTTTAATTATTTACACATGCCCGAAAGAGTTGATGTGTTAGTTTTCTAATTGATTCTGCCGAGTTGATGCATGGATGTAACTCGTATTGTCTGACCTTCCAAGCGCAGTTGGGCTGAAACTTTTGTTTACTTGGAACTAGATCATCGTGGCCAACTCTGTTCCTCTGTCAGTGAAGGTGTGGAGTCAACTACTGAATTCTATTTGCTGGATGTTGGGCAGGGCGCTTGGGCCTACCTTAACTTGTATGGTGGGGGTTTCTGAATTTGATCATAATGATTTGGGGAGCCCCTACCTATTGCTCTTAGCGAGCGGGGCGGTCGGCTGGCCCACATAATCGCCACGGCTGCTCATTTGGGCCAGCTTTGATCCGGCCCAACAATAGGTATGATTTGTTTTCTTTCTTTTTTTCTTATTTATTTATTTTCCTATTTTCCTGGATGATGCTTAATATTTTTTTAAATGGTTTAGATTTTGAAAATTATTCATTTTTCAAAATGGTTCTAAATTTTAAAATAGTTCCAATTTTGAAAATGTTCATTTTTAAAATTGCTCATTCCTGAAAATGGTTCCGATTTTGAAAATGGATCAGATTTTAAAAAATTGTACGTTTTTGAAATGGTTTCAAATTTGAAAAAGTTTCCAGTTTTGAAAATGGTTCATTTTTAAAAATGGTTCATATTTTGAAAATGGTTCCAATTTTAAAACTGGTTCAGATTTTGAAATGGTTCCATATAAAAAATGGTTCTGATTTTAAAAATGGCTCAGAAAAAACAGAAACGAAAATGGTTCAGATTTTGAAAATATGAAAAACAAATATTTTTCAATTAAAGGAAAAGAAAACTAAAATAAATAATAAAACCAAAAAAAAAGAAACAAAAAAGGAAAAAAGAAACAGAAAAAGAAAAAGAAAAGGAAACTAAACAGAAAAGAGAAAACAAGAGAAGGATAAATAAATGAAGATGAATACAAACCCGAGCGTAGCCCAGTGGCTATGCACTCTAACCCCGCTAGTGGAGATCCAAAGTTCGAATCCTACCTCTGTTGGCCGTCCCAGCAGGATAACCTTCATGAACAAGGCGAGGTTAGAACTCGCAAGGAGCGATATATAGTGGCTGCGATGATTTGGACCTTCGACTTCGGCAGCTGGTGGGCTCTGTCGGTTCGGGCGGGACGGGACATTGCAGTTTACTAATTTGGCCAATCTACCCTTGTTCAATTCTTTAGTACTATCTATATCTTGGACTATCGCTCTAAAAAATATCCATATTTTGGACTTGAAGTCTTAGTCTACTCACGCTCTTCATGCATGTGTACAAATCAAGTCCCCCTCCATCTCCTCCCTTTCCTTTCTTAATACACTAGCATGGAATGACATGAAGTTCTCCACAACACTCCGAACGTAGCGAGTGGGCACGTGTAAGCTTAGACCGGATGATAAGCTTGACACACTATGCACAACAAGCACACTATTTGGAATGAGGGGCATTAGGAAAACTACAGAAATAAGTCTCATAACCATTGCTTTCGTTTTCCTTCCACATGGAAGACAGAAAATGAAGAAATGTACTGCCGCTCCGTGTTCGTTTTTTCGGCTAAGAAATAAATGTACATCCTTCTTATATTTTGGCACAATGCTAAATAAAAAAATTGCTTTTGTTTCTGATTCGAAAATAGTCATCACTCATCAAAGCATATCGAGGCACGCTATGGTGCAACTTTCATGGACCACTTTGTGTACTAAACCTCTTGGAGTTTATCTCTTTGTCCGACCTACCCAAGTTCAATTCTCTAGTACTATATGTATCTTTGACTTAACTCTTAATTGGTGAAAGTAACTAACTACTCGCGCACTTCATATAGGAGTACACATAAGGTTTCCTTCCATATCTTCTTTTTTCTTCCTTACTACACTACCATGGCATGAAATTCTACGCAACTCGCTCGGATGCCCAGCGTAGCTAGTGGACACGTGTATTACATAAAAGTTTAAATCGGATAATAAGCTTGATACACTATACACTATGAAGCCGGGGCGGCAGCCCCGGACGGTGGACGTGCGCCGAGGTGGTGACCTCGGGAGGCATTGCGACCATGACTCTATGAGGCAGGGTCGTTTTTTTTTCTTTTCTTTTATCTTTTATGTTCGTTTCCGGACGTAATTTTGTCCGGGGCGACATCTGTGTACGGCTGTGTACAAGTTTTCCCTCTGCTAATACATGAGAGCCAGCAATTGCTGGACCTTTCAAAAAAAAATTTGAATGAGCAGCATTAGGAAAACTATAGAAGCTGAAGTCTCAAACTCAACTCTTCCCCTTTTTTTTCCTTCCACGTGGAGCGAATATACTCATGCCTTATCTCCACCCGGGCTTCGCCCCATCTCCAACTGATATGATAACCAAGGCCTCAAACAGCTGCCGCCGAACATGGTTATTGGTTGGAGTAGGGAGACCTAGTCATGCCCTGTCACTTCTTCCCATTGCTACCACAGCCAGCTAACCCGCAACACATTGTTGTGAAACTAAAGTTTAGATATACCCAGGCCTCCAAACCATCTTGGCAAAGAGACCATGTTCAGTTGATGAGGCATTTGAACGAGGTGGTGAGGTATTTGGTAGACCAAGAAAACTTCCCTACAACTTGAAAATTTTCTACGAAGCCACTTCAGCGGGGCAACCGCAGTTAGCTAATAGATAGGAATGGCACACAAGACTGTCTTTATCAGGATGAGATGCCCAATGATGTTCATAGGTAATTGTCAGCTACACAGCCTCTTGATGTACCCTTCCAAGATGGGATGGTGGTAAATGGGCTTGAACCTCCGAAAGGGGCATGCCCAGGGGAAGGCGACAATTGGGTAGTTAAATTGTTCCATGAGCAAGGTTCAGTTCAAACCATAACATTTGATTGGAGTACATGAACTTTTTATATGAACATGAAGCTGCTCTTTTTCCATTTTATTTTATGAACATCTTGAAAAGCAGGGTCAAATTTTGACACAAAACCGCTTTGTTCCCGATTTTGAAACTGACATTCCCAAACAATTTCAAAATCTGGCTGACAGACTGGAGCTCAGTAGCATATGGATTGACGAATATGACCACATCGTTAGCATATAGCGACAATATGTGCTCTAAATCTTGCCTACCTATAGATTTAAGCAACACCGCAGACTCAGCAGCAGCAAAGCAATAGGCAAGGCCGTCTATGCATGACAATCGAGAACAAAAGTGGCGACATTGAGTTTCTTTGTTGTAGGCCATGACCACATCGGGACAGTTTGTGCTTTAAACCGTGCCTGCCTATAGGGTTAAAAAATACCACAGACTCAGCAGCAACAAAGCAGTTGGTAAGGCTGTCCATGTCAATCGCGAACAGAAGTGGCAACATTGGGTATCCTTGCCGTAGCGCACAAAGATGCATATTGTCATCAGAGAGCTCCCCGTTGACCAAAATTCTAGTAGAAGAGGAGGACAAAATGTGACATATCCAATTGCGAAAATTAGGGCCAGTACCTCAAAAAGAAATTCTCAGGAAACCAAATCAAAGCCTTTTCCGCCCGTCCATTTTGAGCACTAGCTAAGGCAGCAATTTCTTATGATTGAATGTCTTAACATTAATGAATGTTAGTGGGATGACATGGTTGGCTAAAATATTTTCTCTAGTGGGATTTTGTCTTATAAGAGATATAATACCCCGTGCGTTGCGGCAGTAATCTCTTTAGAAACTTTAATATGTAAATAAATTTATAAGACACATTGACGACAAAATCTTGTTTCAAAAAAAGAAGTTATCGACAAAATTATGAGAGATTGAATTGTAATTGAGAGGCTAAATTTAATTGCGTGAAATGGTTTTGTATTTAAAAACTATCTACCCAAACATAGTACCTCTTTTGGTTGATGATGTAATTTTGATTATGAATGAATAAAGAGGTATGACGTGTTCAATTATTTTGGTGACATGGACAATTGTATGGCTTAAAATAATTGATGATGTGGAGATGTTGCATGTAAATATATACAATTATTAATAGATGTTAGTGGGGATGACATAGACAATCAATTAGCTAAAATATACAGTAGTTGCATGTCAAGATAAACAACTTAAATGACTCCTTAGTGGGGTTTTACTTTATAAGAAGTGTAGATCTGCTCGATTTTCATTTGACCTTATGAATATGTTGAAAAGCAGGTTTGGACACAAAAGCTTGCTTTTTTTTCCTGATTTAAAAATTGCCACATAAGCATATTCACACTACGATATAACTTCCATGGACCACTTGTGTACCAAACTTCATGGAGTTTATTTATTTGAAAGACCAACCCATGTTTAGTTCTCTAGTACTATCTGTATATTGGACTTAAATCATAGTTGGTGATATATACTAATTAACTACTCACGCTCTTCATGTAGGAATACAAATAAGTACCCTTCCATCTCTTCTCGTTTCTTTGTTAATAGAGCAGCATGGCATGAAATTCTCCACGACACTCCCGGATGCCCAACGTAGCTAGTGGGCACGTGTGAGCTTAAATCGGATGATAATCTTGACAAACTATGCACAACAAGCACACTATTTGGAATGAGGGGCATTAGGAAAAGTATAGAAGCAACAAGCAAGTCTCGTCCTCAATGGTTTCTTTTTCCTTCCACGTGGAAGATTGAAAGTGCAATGGAGTACTTACTCTGTATCTGCATCTCGTCCCCGTCATCTCACAATGCGGGCGCAGTAAAAAGTCCACGAGCGAAGGTGGTGAACTGAAAAGCCCATAAATAGCCCATGCCAGATCGCTGGCCCAACCTGGCGATTCCAGAGCAGGAAATCGCCCGGGCGATAGGGAGGAGGATCCGCGCTCAGAGCGGGTATCACACTCCCCTCCACTGCACCTTGATGGGCCTTTGAATCTGCTGCTGGATGCAACGCTTGCTTGTCCAAAGAGCTTGCTATTTTCACCATCTTGCTTTGGGACACGGGAGGAAAACCTGTCTTCATTAGGCTGCTTTGGTTTAGGCCATAGCGTGAAAAATTGTTTGGTGAATTCTCTCTCTGTAGGCTAATGTCGTTCTTTGGGACAACGCTTGCCTCATTGCCACCTCCACTCGCCATCCGCCCCCTCCTCCGCCTCCCCTCCCATCGTCACCACGCCTGTCGCCCTACTGGTGAATCTGGCGGTGAGTTCCAATTTGTGCGTGCTGGGGACCTCATATGCAGGTTGAATCAGAAAATGCTGATATTGTTACCACACCTGACGTATCGGTTGTTCCGCTTCGTGATGGCACTTCTTCAGACTGATGTGCCACTGATTCCGTCACATGAAGGCAGGGTACACTTGAACTCTTCTGTGTCAGCGACTGTGTTTTTGTTGTTTGAAGCATCTGCCTATGGGTCCATGGTTCGGTTCTTCGGTGCTAGTATATATTGTCAACCTTCTGCATTGCTCACTCCCTTTCCCTATGAAGCGAACGTCTCTCAGCTGGATACTGTGATTGAGATTGGGGATCAGACTGATGTTGTATCTGATGATGCAGTTTTATAGTTATTTTTGTATCTCTGATTGATTCTGATGAGTTCATTGATGTAGCTCGTATTCTCTGACCTTCTAACGCACGAACTTTTGTTTACTTGGAACTAGATCATCGTGGCCAACTCTGTTCTTGAAGCTGGGGAGGCAACTAATGAATTCTATTTGCTGGATGTTGGTCTGGGCCTACCTAAACTTGGTCTAGCGGGGGTTTCTGAACTTGATCATAATGATTTGGACCTTTGGTTAAGCAGCTCGTGGGCTCTCTTGGTTTGGCGCCACCTCCTCAATTTCAAATAAAAACTTCCGTCTCTGCGGTTTCTGCTATTTCTGGTGCTCATATTGTGGAGTTTCACGTAGACTCTTCGGTATGCCTGCTTGTGGGCATGGGCGTGCTGAAAAGAAGACGCCTCTGGTTGACACACAAGTTCGTCGCTAGACCCGCCACAACAACGATGGATTCAAGCTTGAAGCTCTTCCTGATCTTGCTCCACGTTGCAAAGTCTCGTCAATGTCTAAAGCTACTTCACCTTCGATTCTTCAGAATGAAGAAATGCAGCGCTTGGGAGTTGAAGAATGTCATATTGACCCTGCGGACCTTATGGTTGAAAGGCTCATGCAGGGCCGTAATGAATAAGCTCGCGTGTTGCATTTTCTTGCAGTTATCTAGGTCAGTTTGGTTAAACTGTGTTTTAAGATCTAATGAATGGATTTTGGTATGTACTTTGCTGGAACATCAGGGATACTAATAGTCCGGATTTTACGGTCTTTTTCAATCTGATCGAGGAAAGTTGGGTAAAAACTCATACTCAAAGTCTCAAACCGACACAATTGATCATGCTTGCCCTCCCCCAGATCAATCTTCGAAGCTCTCATCGGTGGTACGTTGGTATCAATCCTTGTAGGAACTCGTAGATATTGTCCCATACCCGTACCATCCTCACCCACATCGACCTCAATTTGCTTGTCCACTTGATTCCCAATGCTCTCATATGTGCTTCTCCATCCATCCCAACGGGAGATTGAAAATGCGGATTCAGATCTAAATGATCCGAAATTAAAACTGATCCACGGTTTTGTTTGGGACAAACTCTTCAATCACAAGCAAATTACTGTTAAACATCTAGGGGCCTTCGTTAACAGGCTTGTTCTTACCCGATGACTGATGGGATGTGAAAACGAATATGTACTCTCCAAGATCTTTAACATCTAGGCCTTTCATCGGGCACCACAATCTTCCCAGAGAAGATGCCTTAGCATCCACGTAAGCACGTTTCTTCGCCAATAGCTTCCCAGTTGCTTGGGGCTCTACCACTCCCCTCTTTCTGGATCCGATCCAACCAATTTTCAGCCCCGATTCTACGCTTCAAACAACCACAAACTCTTAATCAAATCTGCGACCTTCTCCATGACCCGCACCACAAACCTCAACTGACAGTTAGGGTTTAGTGTGTATTACCATCGTGCGCCATAACACTCACGAAAGGCCTATGTGGACTAGGGCAGAGACTGAGAGTGGAAAGGAGAAGGATGAGAATTGGAATTTATCAGCATCGGCTGGCGATATTGGAACCTAGGAGATGTCCAGAAACCAGTCGCCTCGGGTCTCGGGATCGTCTCTCTTGCCGCCGAGCGGATGGAAACCCCCATCCGTGCATCATCATCCTACTCCAGTACCTAATTGTTTTTGCTTTCTTCACAAACCAAACCAGGTCAGGGCACCTCCAACGTTATGTTAGAGATATATTACGGTTACGGAAAGATATGGTAGGGATAGGATTTGTTTCTTGTCTTGTACTCCAAGTCGATCCCTTGTACTCCTATATATATCCAACATATTCCACCAATCTCATAATTCTACATGATATCAGAGCGGCACGATCTGACCTAGCCGCCGTCGCCGCGCTTCCGCACCGCGCCGCCCCCGGGGAGATCGATCTCCATGATCTCTCTCGGGGGCCGCGCCGCCCGTACCTAGGGTTCGTCCGCCGGTCGGTTGATCGGCTGCCCTAGAGTTTTTTTTTCGATCTGTAGATCGGTTTTTCTCTCCGCCGGTCGCTCGACCGGCGTCTTCTTTTTTGGTTCGCCGATCATAGATCGGATTGCGTCGCCCACAGCCCATCGTCTTCTCGCGCCTCTACTCCGACAACGGCATCGACCTGCACCGGCCCGCTCTTCGACAGCCGGCTATCGCGGCCGACTCGCCGGCGCCGACTCCGCACCGGCCGGCTCCTTCAAGCCGGCTATTGCGGCCGACTCGCCAGCGCCGACTCCGCACCGACCGACTCGTCTTCACCGACCGCGCAGTAAGGCCGGACGCGCCGTCCAAGGGACGCCTCGACGCGTCGCAGCCGGCTTCCCTCGTCTGCACGGTCTCCATAGCCGGTTCGTCTTCGCCGTCATCGACCAGGACTTCACCGATAACTTCGCCATCGACTCCGATCTGCGCGTCGTCGTCGCCGCCATGGCGCGTACCGCGCTGCGTCGGTCTGATCAACCGTTCGCGCGCCTGTCTACGCCAAGCACGTCCCCGAGCATGCGCCTACCACCGATCGAGCTGCAGGCTGCCGCTGCGTCGCCCCTTCGGGCCGCGCCGCCGCCGCCTTTGGTACGCCGCCGGCGGCACCCCGCCGTCGCCCGACCCGCGCACTGCTGCTGCGTCGTCCCTTCAGGACGTAGTGCCGCGGCACGCCGTCCACTCCGCCGTCCCCGCGCGTCGACTTCCACGTGGTATGCGCCGTGCCGCTTCCCTTGTGCGGGAACGTCACCGTCCGCGCATGGTCTTCGTCACGCCGCCGGGTTCTTCCTCGCCTAATTCGAGTAACGCCGCCGCCGTTCTACAGGTAACCTGCATGGCCACTCCGGCCGTCGCAGGTCCCGCCGATTACACCTTGTCCAGGCGTCCAGCATGGCCACTCCAGGCCACCGCTGCCTTCGCCGCCTTCTACGTCTTCGTCCACCACGACCTCGTCGCCAGCGTCATCTTCTCGTCCCCGACTACGTCTACTCCGACAACCGCGGACGACATCGACACCTTCTACCCCACGCCGATTGGCGCCACAACTGTCGTCCAGTCCTCCTCTGCTAGTCCCTCCGACACTGGCGTATGGTTCATGGTGGTCCCTGCTCCCGCACGCACGGTACCGGCAACACCGGTGCGTGCCTTCGTCCCCGACGTGTCCCCGAGTCTGGCAATCTCGGGTCGGCGCCTCGTCTTCATCGGCTTCGACAACGTCCTCGGCATCGACTCCCTCCTCTACGACTGCCTCGACTACGTCACCGAGTTCTTCTATGCGTACTCGGCTCTGGCAAAGCCGGAGTATGCCTTCGTCCCCGACGTGCGCCAGCTTGTACTGCGTCGTCTCGGCATCGACGTCCTCGACGACTGCCTCGACGCGTCTTTGTCCTCTTCACGCGCCCTATGCGCTCGCGGCTTCATGTGCGTCTACCTCGACACCGGCAACCCGACCACGACATCGACCACGGCGACCCCTCGCACAGCTACCCCGACCAAGGCTGCACCGCCCAACGCTCGCGGCTCCCTCGACATCGGCACAAAGGGCTATCACCTCGCTTGAGCTCTCATCAGCTTCCTCTACAGTCCAAGCATGTGCGTCATCGACACCGTCCACGACGTTCCCGCTCCCACTGCGGGGGGATGTCAGCTTACTGGTTCTTCCTCGGTTTCTCTCCAGTCTGACCGTTCGCGACGTTCCAGTTGTTCACGACGCTACCGCTATGACTGCGGGGGGATGTTAGAGATATATTACGGTTACGGAAAGATATGGTAGAGATAGGATTTGTTTCTTGTCTTGTACTCCAAGTCGGTCCCTTGTACTCCTATATATACTCGCCCATGAGGCTCAATAATACATCCAACATATTCCGCCAATCTCATAATTCTACACGGTAGCCCGAATACGGACACACAAATTGTCCGTTTTTTGTCCGTTTGGGACAGATTTTGGGTGTCCGTCCGGGGTTGTCCGCCCACTGACCCCAACGGCATCCCGCAAATTTTGTTCCGGACAGCAAAAATTCAGCTAGCTATCTAGCTCAGCTCAATCGATTGGCCTTGTTCACCTAGCTAGCACACCACCGCTCAAATCAATTGGCCGGAAACGAAGCAAGGAGAGGCATGCGGGGCCTCGCACGCGCCGCTGCCGCCGCCTGCGCGCGGATGAGCCCTGGTCGTGGACGGCAGCACCGGCGAAGATGTGCATGCACTGCAGGTATGGAGAACAGCACAGGACGGAGACGAGAACGGAGAGTCTCGAGCGCGGCGACGAGGAGCGCCTAGAGCGCGGCGACGGAGTCGAGGGCGACGAGGAGCGCCTAGAGCGCGGCGACGGAGTCGAGGGCCGGCCGGCAAGCCAGCGCGTCGTCGAAGAGGTGCCCGACGCTAGCGCCATCTCGTGGGGTCGTGCTCGCGCCGCCGAGTGATACATCTCTAACGTATCCATAATTTCTGATGTTCCATGCTTATATTATACCATTTGCTACATGTTTTATATACACTTCATATCACTTTTATGCATTTTCTGGGACTAACCTATTAACAAGATGCCACAGTGTCAGTTCCCTGTTTTCTGCTGTTTTTGGTTTCAGAAAACTACTTCTGCAAATATTCTCGGAATTGCACGAAACAAAAGGCCACGTCCCTATTTTTCCAACACGTACACGGAGTCCGAAGGAGAGACGAAGAAGCGCCACGAGGTGGCCAAACCATAGGCCGGCGCGGGGTGAACAGTAACCGCGCCGCCAGGTGGTTTGACCCCCTCGGGGGTCCACCGACGTCGCCCCTTCGCCTATTTATTCCCTCAGACGCGAAAACCCTAAGGAACCAAATCATACTCCACGAAGAGTTCCGCAGCGCCGCCGCCATCGACGACAAGTTTCGGGGGACAGAATCTCTGTTCCGGCACGCCGTCGGGACGGGGAAGTGCCCCCGGAGCCATCTCCATCGACTCCATCGCCATCTCCAGCGCCGCCGCCGCGCCGTGGCTGCAGCGGGCCACCGTCTCCTCTCCGGGCTGCACCTCTTCATCAACCTCTCCATCAAGTGTGCTCACCATGACCATGTGTGAGTAGTCTCCCCCGAGGCTGAGGGCTCTACCGGTAGCTATGTGGTTTATCTCTCTCTCCCATGGTGTGATCTTTATGTGATCATGAGTATTGCTAGTATCGCTGAATTCATATGTAATGTTTATGCTACTCAAGTGATTGTATCTAGTTTTCGGAGTCATTGTGACAACACGGTATCAAGGTGACAGTGTGGGTACTTGTGTGTGACTATGAATAATTTAGATATTTATCATGGCTTGTTCTTGGGAATTGTGGTGTTTGTTTACTCAGACTTTGAGGAGTGCTTTTGCAGCCCTACACATAGTACTCTTGTGTTATCAAGAAGGAGAATAATCCCGAGTATCATTTACTTGCATTCAGTTGTGCTAACATGTTGAGAGGTACCACTAGTGAAAGTATGATCCCTAGGCCTTGTTTCTAAGCATTGAAACACCGTTTACAACAAGTTCTGCTACATGTTTGCTTGCTGCCATTTTTATTCCAGATTGCAATTACCACTTATAATCATCCATATTACTTGTATTTCACTATCTCTTCGCCGAACTAGTGCACCTATACATCTGACAAGTGTATTGGGTGTGTTGGGGACACAAGAGACTTCTTGTATATTAATTGCAGGGTTGCTTGAGAGGGATATCTTTGACCTCTACCTCCCTGAGTTCGATAAACCTTGGGTGATTCACTTAAGGGAAACTTGCTGCTGTTCTACAAACCTCTGCTCTTGGAGGCCCAACACTGTCTACAAGAATAGAAGCGTGCGTAGACATCAAGCTATTTTCTGGCGCCGTTGCCGGGGAGGTAAGCGTTGGAAGGTATCTCCTTTAGATTCTGCAATTATTTCTTTTTTTTTTTTTTTTATTTTCACTAGTTAGGCTTAATGGAAAACAACAAAAAAATTAGAGATCTCTATGAACTTTATATGGAATTAGGACATGATGCTTTTGAAGAGAAAATTAAAAAACCTATGGAGGCTTGTTTGCATAATAGTGGTAGTAATGTTATTAGTATAAATTCTTTGGACACCATTATTGCTAAGGCTGTGGAAAAGCCTAAGCTTGGGGAAGCTAGTTTATATGAAAATAATCTTTTTTGCTCCTCAGCTATGGAGGAATTATTTTGCCTTGATAATGCTTTGTCTCCAATATGTGATAATTCTAATGATGTTTGTGATATTCCAAATCCACCTGTTGAAAGTATTTCTTTTAAAATACCTATGAAAATTGTTGAAAGGGTTATGAATGATCAGTATGCAGGGGATGGATCAATCCATCCAAGTGCTCACTTGTCGAAACTTACAGAACTTTGTGAGTTATTTAAGGTTGCAGGTTTATCAAGAGAAAATGTCATGAGGAAACTATTTCCATTGTCACTTAAGGACAAAGCAAAGGAATGGTATAGGTTGCTGGATGAACAACCTTCGAATTGGAAACAGCTTGAATCTCTCTTTTACTCTAAATTTTATCCTCTTCATGAAGTGCATCTAGATAGGAATTACATTTATAATTTTTACCCTCATGATGGAGAAAGCATTGCTCAAGCTTGGGGAAGGCTCAAAACATTAATACTCAAATGTCCTAACCATGAGCTTTCTGAGGAAATAATTGTTACTAATTTTTATGCAAGGCTTTCAGGTCATTACAAGGATTATGTAGATGCATGTTCACATGGTTCTTTCACAAGCAAGAAGGTTGAAGCTAGATGGGATCTTCTTGAAAGAATTCAAAACAATGCTGAGGATTGGGAGAATGACAAAGGTAAAGAATCAGGTATAAACTATGAATATGATTGCATTAAGTCTTTCGTTGAAACTGCTAGTTTTCAAGAGCTTAGTGCTAAATATGGTCTTGATTCTCAAATTATTGTTGATTGTTTTAGAACCTTTGCTTCTCATATTAATGTTCCTAAAGAAAATTGGGACGTGTATCATGAACCTTTCAAAGACACTTGCATGGAAAATGAAATTGTTGTTAATGATTGCAATAAACATGCTCAAACTTCTGAAAATACTATTTCTTATAAGCATGTTAATTTTTGTGGAATGCATAGACCTTGTGGAATTAATCAAATCGAAGATGAATATTGTATCTATCATAGGAATGAAAAAACTAGAACATGGTACAAGGCTCTAAGAGATCTTGGTGAAAAAGTTTGTGACCTCCATCCTTTTATTTGTGAACTTTGCTATGAAGTGGGTCATTTTAATTTTCAATGTTCAGGTCATGATAATAGCCTTTCGAATCCAATTACTGCAAATTTGTATTGTGATAACATGATCACTCCTAATCAACATGATGAACTTACATTATTTTTGGGGTGTGAAGAGTTATCAAGAAAAACTTCCTTGTTAGATATGAGTGATCTTGATATGAATAGTGTGTTGCATGGATGTTATCTCTATTGTGTTAATAATTGCCATGCTAACACCTACATACAAAATATTATAAAGGATGAGACTTTACCAAAGTATGACAGGACTAATATGTGTTTTGTTCTCATTAATGAAAGAGAGGAGTCCCCCAAGTTTCTTCCATTGTCTCTAATACTAAACCAGGTTATGTGGAGGAGCTTCCTTTCAAACCTCTCCCTCCTAAAGATAAAAAGAAGAGGGGAAAGAAGAAGAAGAGGAGTAAAAGGAGAGAGGAAACGGTATCTTCTCCCAAACTTGTTGCTCCTGTTACAATTGATACTTATAATTCTGAATTCGATGATTCTGAACTTGATGATGAACCTATGCCTGTTACTTATATTAGTGATCATGATTGGGAAAATGAAACTACTTTTGATATTGAAAATCTTTGGGGTACCAATTCTGAAAATGATGATATTAATGATTGCCATACTATTAGTACTATCCATGTTTCTTCCAATGATGATATGAAAAGCTCTAAGCTTGGGGATGAGGTGTTTGAAAATCCTTTTGCTATTGCTGATTATATGCTTGATACATCTCCTTCTATTAAAAATAATGATATGTTTACGAATGAACACAGTTTGGAAGATGACTATTCTATTGCTTATGATGATACTATGCCTCCAGTCTTTGATAATTATTATAAAGAATACTATGACATAGGTTATAATTACAGTCATCCTCATGAAACTTGTCATAGTTATGGAGAGATTACCCAAAACCATCCCTTTAATATACAACTTGTCTATCATGTTCGAGTTCTTTATGATGATCCTGCCCCCATTGTTATTAATGAGAAGAACTTTTTTATGTGGAAAATGAAGATACTTTTGTGCATATGGATCATGGTAAGAATGTTTCATGTGATGATTATATTGTGGATTTTATCAATGATGCTACTGAAAGTTTTTATGAGAGAGGGAGGCATGGATTCATATATCTCAATAATATCAAGTCTCCTCTCTTTTTGTTGAAATTTTTGAAGTTGCACTTGTTTTGCCTTTCTATGCTAGTCACTTTGTTCTTCATTGATTTGTTTTCTTACAAGACTCCTTGCATAGAAGAGTGTTAGACTTAAATGTTTTATATTTGCTTTTTGATGCTCTCTTATATTCAACTCTTATACATATGAGAGTATCATCAAAATTTCATGCCTAGCTAAAAGGCTTTAAAGAAAAGCGCTTATGGGAGACAACCCATTGTTTTTATTTTCTGTTATTTTTGCTTTTCTTTTTGCTTTGAGTCAAGGTGCTTGTTACTTCTGTAGCAACACCTTTGTATCTTTATTTTATTGCATTGTTGTGCCAAGTAAAGTTTTATTGAAAGTTGATGCTAGATTTGGATTTCTGCGCAGAAACAGATTTTTAGCTGTCACGAATTTGAGCTTTTCTCCCTGGAAAAATCGAAAACTTCTGTAAAAAATCACGCATCTTCCTCAGATATGTACGCAACTTTCATTAAACTGGACCTGTTCCATCTGAGCAACTTAAGTGCCTCGAAAAAATTCGTCTTCACGACTGTTCTGTTTTTGACAGATTCTGCCTTTTGTTTTGCATTCGCTCTTTTACGATGTTTTAAGTGGATTTCTTTGCTCCACAAAGCATTGGTGGCTGTAGCTAATGTCCAGAAGCTTTGGGAATGATTGTATCATCACAGAATATGTGAATTTTTATTATGCACTAACCCTCTAATGAGAACTATTTCGAGTTTGGTGTGAAGGAAGTTTTCAAGGATCAAGAGAGAAGGATGATATTATATGATCAAGAAGAGTGAAAAGCCTAAGCTTGGGGATGCCCCCGTGGTTCATCCCCATATTCAAGAAGACTCAAGCGTCTAAGCTTGGGGATGCCCAAGGCATCCCCTTCTTCATCAACAACTTATCAGGTCATCTCTAGTGAAACTATATTTTAATTCTTTCACATCTTATGCGCTTTACTTGGAGCGTCTGTGTGCTTTTATTTTTGTTTTTGTTTGAATAAATTCGGATCCTAGCAATCCTTGTGTGGGAGAGAGACACGCTCCGCTTTTTCATGTGAATACTCATGTTCTTCACTTATATTTGTTGAGTATTCTTAACTAGCTACTGCAGTGCTTTTAGCTCCTGTTTTTCATGCATCTCTTCGAGCTGTTAGCACTTGTTTCTAAATACTCTCTTGCTGCATTATATTATCATTTGGAGAGTTTATGTTTAAATAAATTGATTGGTGTTTGTTTGGAAGAAAGAAAATGCTACATGTGGTAGTTGGTATTGGAAAAAGATATGTTCATCTTCTACTAGTACATGTACTATTGATGGCTTTTTGTCTTGTTTCGTTTTGACACTTTTCAATTGTTTTGAGCTCTCAAGTAGATCATGTTTAAGCTCTTGCATCATGTAGTTAAAGCCTATTAGTGGAGAACTACCGTAGAGCTTGTTGAAACTTGGTTTGCATATTTGCTATCTCTAAGGTCTAGATATTTTCTGGTAAAATGTTTGAGCAACAAGGAAGACAGTGTAGAGTCTTATAATACTTGCAATATGTTTTTATTTGAGTCTTGCTGTACCGGTTTATACTTGTGTTTGCTTCAAACAACCTTGCTAGCCAAAACTCTGTACTGAGAGGGAATGCTTCTCGTGCATCCAAACCTTGAGCCAAAACCCATGCCATTTGTGTCCACCATACCTACCTACTATGTGGTATTTCCTGCCATTCCAAGTAAATACTTCATGTGCTACCTTTAAACTATTCAAAACTTTATTACTCCTTATTTGTGTCAATGTTTTATAGCTCATGAGGAAGTATGTGGTGTTTTATCTTTCAATCTTGTCATTTACTTCTGACAGACTTTCACCAATGGACTAGTGGCATATACACCGCTTATCCAATAATTTGCAAAAAGAGCTGGCAACGGGGTGCCCAGCCCCAATTAATTACAACTTTCATTAATAATTCTCTTCACATGTTTTGCCCTGATTTATCAGTAAGCACTTAAATTGCAAATAGACACTCCTCCATGGTATGTGATTGTTGGAAGGCACCCGAGGATTCGGTTAGCCATGGCTTGTGTAAGCAAAGGTTGGGAGGAGTGTCAACTATAAAGAAACTAAAATACATGTGTAAACAAAAGAGAAGAGGGATGATCTACCTTGCTGGTAGAGATAACGTCCTTCATGGGAGCCGCTCTTGAAAGTCTGGTTGACAAGGGGGTTAGAGTGCCCACTACCATTCGTTGACAACAACAAACACCTCTCAAAACTTACTTTGTGCTCTCTTTATGATTTCAAAAACTTAAAAAGCTCTAGCACATGATTTAATCCCTGCTTCCCTCTGCGAAGGGCCTATCTTTTACTTTATGTTGAGTCAGTTTACCTACTCCTTTCTATCTTAGAAGCAAACACTAGTGTCAACTTTGTGTGCATTGATTCTTACATGTTTACTTATTGCACTTGTTATATTGCTTTATGTTGACAACTATCCATGAGATATACATGTTACAAGTTGAAAGCAATTGCTGAAACTTTATCATCCTTTGTGTTGCTTCAATGCCTTTTACTTTGAATCTATTGCTTTATGAGTTACCTCTTATGCAAAACTTTTTGATGCTTGTCTTGAAAGTACTATTCATGAAAAGTTTTTGCTTATGTGATTCAGTTGTTTACTCTTTACTATCTGTTAGCAAACTATAGACCATTGCTTTGAGTCACTTCATTCATGACATGAGCCTTGCAATATATTGATCAAGATTGTGTGAAAGCATGTCTCCTCAGAAATTATTTGTTGTTATCGTTTTACCTACTCGAGGACGAGTAGAACTAAGCTTGGGGATGCTTGATACGTCTCCAACGTATCCATAATTTCTGATGTTCCATGCTTATATTATACCATTTGCTACATGTTTTATATACACTTCATATCACTTTTATGCATTTTCTGGGACTAACCTATTAACAAGATGCCACAGTGCCAGTTCCCTGTTTTCTGCTGTTTTTGGTTTCAGAAAACTACTTCTGCAAATATTCTCGGAATTGCACGAAACAAAAGGCCACGTCCCTATTTTTCCAACACGTACACGGAGTCCGAAGGAGAGACGAAGAAGCGCCACGAGGTGGCCAAACCATAGGCCGGCGGGGGTGAACAGTAACCGCGCCGCCAGGTGGTTTGACCCCCTCGGGGGTCCACCGACGTCGCCCCTTCGCCTATTTATTCCTCAAACGCGAAAACCCTAAGGAACCAATCATACTCCACGAAGAGTTCCGCAGCGCCGCCGCCATCGACGACAAGTTTCGGGGGACAGAATCTCTGTTCCGGCACGCCGTCGGGACGGGGAAGTGCCCCCGGAGCCATCTCCATCGACTCCATCGCCATCTCCAGCGCCGCCGCCGCGCTGTGGCTGCAGCGGGCCGCCGTCTTCTCTCCGGGCTGCACCTCTTCATCAACCTCTCCATCAAGTGTGCTCACCATGACCATGTGTGAGTAGTCTCCCCCGAGGCTGAGGCTCTACCGGTAGCTATGTGGTTTATCTCTCTCTCATGGTGTGATCTTTATGTGATCATGAGTATTGCTAGTATCGCTGAATTCATATGTAATGTTTATGCTACTCAAGTGATTGTATCTAGTTTCCGGAGTCATTGTGACAACACGGTATCAAGGTGACAGTGTGGGTACTTGTGTGTGACTCTATAAATAATTTAGATATTTATCATGGCTTGTTCTTGGGAATTGTGGTGTTTGTTTACTCAGACTTTGAGGAGTGCTTTTGCAGCCCTACACATAGTACTCTTGTGTTATCAAGAAGGAGAATAATCCCGAGTATCATTTACTTGCATTCAGTTGTGCTAACATGTTGAGAGGTACCACTAGTGAAAGTATGATCCCTAGGCCTTGTTTCTAAGCATTGAAACACCGTTTACAACAAGTTCTGCTACATGTTTGCTTGCTGCCATTTTTATTCCAGATTACAATTACACTTATAATCATCCATATTACTTGTATTTCGCTATCTCTTCGCCGAACTAGTGCACCTATACATCTGACAAGTGTATTGGGTGTGTTGGGGACACAAGAGACTTCTTGTATATTAATTGCAGGGTTGCTTGAGAGGGATATCTTTGACCTCTACCTCCCTGGGTTCGATAAACCTTGGGTGATTCACTTAAGGGAAACTTGCTGCTTTTTTACAAACCTCTGCTCTTGGAGGCCCAACACTGTCTACAAGAATAGAAACGTGCGTAGACATCACCGAGCAGCGCCACGGCCATCTCGCGCGGCTGTGCGCGCCGGCGAGCAGCGCCATGGCCATCTCGCGGGCCCGTGCGCACGCCGCCGAGCTGCGCCACGGCCATCTTGGGACGGCGGCGGTGGAGAGATAGATGAGAGAGAGGGCGTGGTAGGTAGGGAGGGGAGAAGAAAGAGTTTTGTTTCGCTGGCATTTGGGCCACACCAGACACGGAAGGAGCACAAAGCGGATAGCCGGACAGCATTTTCTGTCCGCTCTCGCCCCAAATCCGGACCAAACTTGGGCCAGGTTTGGGGCCAAAAACATGTCCACGCGGACAATTGTCCCTTTGCGCCGGCCCGTTGGAGCGGCTCCTCTGTCCGGAAGGACAGATTAGGACAAGCCATGTCCGTATGCGGGCCGCCGTTGGAGCTGCTTTGGAGGAAATCACTAGAAAAAGGGTTCTCTTTGCAAAGGTAACTCCACCATCGTTCTAATTGTGACAAGTGTCGGTTTCTCCTTACATGATCCAATTTTGGTTGTCTACATGTCTGCCATGTGTCACAATTAGATTGAAAGTGGGGCAGTATGAGAGAGAAGGGGAGGGCATACACGTACGTGGGCAAATAGTTTTCCCTTTTTGCCTTTAATTTTTCAAATCCAAATTTTAAAAACGAAATATCTTGAGAACCGTTTATCCAAATTACGAACCGTTTTCACTTTTGAGCTCCTCGCGTCGAGATCTTCAAAACTAAATCTCATGTTGATATGTTTCGACGAACTTTTTTTTTTTACAACCGGTTATGTATAGTTGTACAACCTGTGTTTGTAGTTGTACAACATGTGTCTGTACAAACTGTGTATGCATAGTTGTACAACCTGTATCTGTCTAGTTGTACAACCTGTGTCTGTACAATCTGTGTCTGTCGAGTTGTACAACCTGTGTCTGTACAACCCGTGTCTGTCTAGTTGTACAACCTGCGTTTGTACAAGTTGTGTCTGTCTAGTTGTACAACGTGTGTATGTCTAGTTGTACAATATGCGTTATGTAGTTGTACAACTTGTGTCTGTATAGTTGTACAACATGTGTCTGTACAAATTGTTTCTGCGTAGTTGTACAACATGTGTCTGTACAAACTGTGTCTGTCTTGTTGTACAATTTGTGTCTATTTAGTTGTACAACCTGTGTCTGTACAACCTGTTATGTGTACTTTGTACACCGTCCTCTGTGAGTTCTGTACTTGCACTTGCAGTTTTGTGTACTTTTTTTTTTTTTGAGAACACAGTACAACACAGACGCTCACAAATACGCACATACACTCACCCCTATGAACGCACGCACGCACACCCTACCCCTATGAGCACCTCTGAAGGACTGAGCCGGCAGATCTTGAGGTTGACGAAGTCACCACAGGCGCCTCGCTGTTGACGGGCACGTCACCTACCACTGAAAGAATAGCGCCGGATAATCCTGGAATAAATCCAGGTAAATGCAAACGCCCATGCCAAGTCTAGGACTTGAACCTGGGTGGGCTGGTTCCACCACAGGGAACCCAACCATCAGAGCCAAGCTCCGTTTGCCAGTTTTGTGTACTTTGTACAACTTTTTTGTGTATAGTTCGTATTCCCTATTCATGTGAAGTATGTACATCATTCTCTGTGTGGTCTGTACTACTAGTTATGAAATTTGTACACCGTATCGTGTGTAGTTTGTACTCACTGATTTAGTGTTCTATTTTCCTTCTACTTCCTATTGTTTATTTTGTGTACATACTAGATTTTTAAATTTGTACATGCCCAGACGTACGCGGGGCTAACCATCTGTACACCGGCCGGCCGGCCACTCGCCCGAGGACGTACGCGCGTACGAACGGGCTTCCTTCACTGCCTGATGGATCGATGGTAGCTAGCAGCACAATAGATCGATCGATCCTATTTTGAACTAGCTAGCTCGCGATTGCACGCGGATGTACAGAGCACGCGTGATCCGATCAGTCGTCGTACGCCCACGACGGGCCTCGGTTTCGTGCCAAAATTTGTTTCTGCTGCGTCGGCCAAGTGGCGTCTCGTACGCTTCCGCGTTCCCTTCCGGAAGGGTACCCTTTTCTTAGCTGTACCCTGCTTTGGAGGATACGACAGATGCACATCTACGTTTCCCTGCACGTGCATGAAGCTAGCTCGATACCGTGGCGGAGACAGACTCCGATACGGGGCCGGACACCTCCTAGCAGATGGACGAATAAAAGATAGCTCGATCTCGTAACCGATCCGCTCATAAAGCACCAGTTCCAAACACGAGCCTATATACTCGATTGTTCCTGCTCGCGAACCACATAGTCAGAAGAGGGCAAAAGGGTTGCAAAATCGATCATGAACCG
The DNA here is from genome assembly GCA_947311845.1 of Poa pratensis. NCBI lineage: Eukaryota > Viridiplantae > Streptophyta > Magnoliopsida > Poales > Poaceae > Poa > Poa pratensis. The sequence continues at coordinate 154,990,915 of CAMZMU010000041.1, read as the reverse complement.
CTTGAGGGGCTCGCGCTCCCTCCTCTCCCAGATCCTCCGCCGCTACCACTACCAGCCAACCTCCCCGTGTACTTCTGTCCGAGGATTCAGTTCCCTCCCCCTCGTCAGGCCGCTGTCCGTGCATCGTCGACGGTGTCGTCGCCGCTACATGGTAATTACGGCACCACGTCCCGGCGGAGTTTCGTCCTCCGGTGGTACCACGATCCCCGGAAGGTCGCCGCGGCCACGGCAATCACCTTGAGCGCCACGGCGACGGCAGTGTGCAGCCGCTACGACCGACAGATCGTGCCCTGCACCAACCGCTCCCACTTAGTCGTTTGCTCCCATCAGGAAGAGCGCGACCTTGGTGACTCTCAGTTCGCTGTGGAGATGGCGCCCAAGTTCGTGATCTTAGACCCAAGCGATCCCAGAAGCATCCGTGTCCGTCTCGTCACCCAGAGAATAATCCACGCTGCCCACCGTGGCCTCGGCATCTATGACAGCAACGACGCCCCCATGCTCCGCGTAACCCAGAAATGGGGAATGCCACGGGCGCCACAGCCACACACGAGTCATCTCCGTGAGATCAACTGGGAGGTCTTCGTTGCCAAAAATGACGCCCCTGATCTAGGAATCGTGCCCAGTGGCAAAATTTTGGTCTCCACTGGGTTGCTCGACCTGTATAAGACCGATGATGAGCTTGCTTTTGCTCTTGCGCATGAGGTAGGCGAGGTCTATTTTCATCGTTGCATGCATGGCCCAGCTATGTGTAATTTAGGGTCGCTTTCAGGCAGACTCAATCTGGCTTTGCTCTTGTTTTTTGCTAGGTTGGACACGTCATTGCAAGGCACACCGCGGAGGTCAACCACAGGTTACCGATGTTTCTCAACAGAATCAGCGCACGCAGGTTTACATTAGTATTCACCTTGTTCCTGGTGTTTCCATGTTAATTAGAGGCTTTTCTGATAATGTTGCATTGTTGCACATGTATGTAGGATGGAGATAGAGTCGGATCATATTGGAACCTTGCTACTCGTGCTGCTGGTTTCCATCCACAATGGGCCCTTGTGGCCTTGGCGAAGTTAGCGAATAAGTTTGATGGAGCTTCTCTACTGGAACATATCCTCTCCGATTTTCCCAAGACAGAGAAAAGAATGCGGCTTTTATCAGAAGGCAAGGCCATGAAGGAAGCGCTGGAATTGTACAGAGAAGTTACTGCAATGGATAAAGTTGGCAAACAGTATTTCCCAGACCATGTAAAGACATAGCGTCTCGGATGAATTCCATGCATTCTACTATATATAAAAGACAGAGGATTCCGCTGCCTCTCCAGCCCTCCACGTCGCCGGCGATCCCTGGCCGTCCGATCCGCGCGACGGACGGCCAGGATGAAGCCACGTCGCCCCAATTCCTCCTCGCCACTGTTCATTCTGATTATTAACCAATCAGAACATGCCACGTCATCCGGTCGCCGACCGGTCACCCCGCGTGCAACCGGTCGCCCACCAGGTCACCGCGCCATTTTGTACAAAAAACCTCCCACTTTCGCAGATTCGCATGAATTTCACTTTTTCTTCTGCGCGGGGACCTAAAATCAATTTCTGCAAACCTCGGGGTCTTCCCTGTAAAAACGCCGCGGGCTCTCCTCTCCCCCGCACGCCGCCGTTGTCGCCGCGGCCGCCGCCGCGCGCCGCCGCTCCTACGCGCCTTCCCAGCCAAATCGCGGCACACCAAGCGCTCCGCCGCGGCTCCTTCTCCACCCTCGCCGTCGACGGCGTGCCGGGAGGCCCGACGGATGCCGGAATCGCGGTGGAAGAGCTCGCCGGCCGCCGCCGCTTTCCGCCACCGCCGTGGATGCTCCGGCGACAATTAGGCGGCAGCGCCGCCATCCGCGGCCTCCCCGCGAGTACGCGCGTCGGGAGAGCGCGCGCGCGTCCCAGAGCCCGCCGGAGCGCCGCCGGTGAGATGGGCGCCGCCGCGGCCGTTCCGGCTAGGGTTGCCCACTGTGACGTCAGCATGACGTCACAGTGGGTCCACCCTGTCAGCCTCCACCTGAAAAAAAAACTCCAATTTTCCTTATTATTTCCAATTAATTTCAAATAGTGCAAACTAAAAATTTCAAATATGTCCACAAAAGAAAAAAAATTCCAAATTTTCCACATAAATTAGAGATAATTGCAAATAATGCAAACTAAAGATTCCAAATATGTCCACAAAATAAAATGACAAATATGGCACGCAGTCACACAAAAAATAATATATGCAGGACGGAAATTAAAATTTCAATATGCCTATCAAATTAGTGTATTTCGTACACATCAAATGAATTTAAATGTACCAACCTATTCCGAGAATTAATGACTTACGAATTTAAACAATTTCTGAAATAAAGACGATATTCCAATTTCAGCAATTTCATAATCGAATAATTCAGAAAAAATAAGACCACGGGCGCGGCGGAGTCCGCGCTTATCCCTAGTAGTGTGATAACAATCGGCGAAATGGCCTTTGGAAAATATGTAACATCCAACAATCAGCAAAAGGTGCACCAACCTTGACTGGTGCAAGGGCCCGACCCTGCTTGATCAGATCAATGAGCCAAGAGACCATCACACAAGCCTCTGTGTCTTCAAGAACTCTTCTGTGGACTAGTGATAGCCGTGCATATGCGCATAAGGGCCAGGTCTCGGGTTCGAGTCCTCTCTTCTACATTAATGACAAATCCGGGGTGGAGTCCCCCCTCCGGTCTTGTTATTTAAGCCTCTGCGTCTTCCGCTCTAGGAAGATTGGTGGCATTGGAACTGTGCCCGTTGGACGTGTTCAGACTGGTGTCATCAATCTTGGTATGGTTGTGACCTTTAGCCCAACCGTCAGGCTGCAAGTGGGAGCGGGCCGTCCGCAGCACCGCTTCGCCAATCCCAGTTATCTGTGTATGCGGTGCCCGCGGTGTATGTCTAAAAATAAGTGGAATAAGCGGGCCGGCCCACAGTAGCCGCATTTTCCACTTATCCCGCATACGATTCACAGGACTGAGGGAAGCGCGGGGTGAGGTGCTACCGCCGCCGTCGGAACGCCACCATGGATGCCCCTCCTCCTCCGGCTCCAGGGAGAGATCTTCTAGCACCTCACCTCCGCCCCGCCGGCCCCCCTTAGGGGCTGCTTTCCTCGCTGCCATAGGAGTACTCCGCCGGCCTAAGCCTGCGCGGAGGACGGCTAGGGCGGGGCTTCCATGGTTGGGAAGGTTCAGCTTCGTCACCTGCCGCCGGCGCGGCCGCTGCCGGCCTTCCTCAGCTTCCCGGTCCTCCAGCGCTCTGGCTACCTCCCCTGGATGCAGACGACATCGCTTAGAACATTGCAAGCAAAAGCGGCTAGCTAGCTAGCAAGTGAGCGTCGCGAGCGAATTGATTTGTAGTTCAGCTAGCTAGCGAGTGGCTCGTGCGCGGCATACCGCATATGAATTATAGACGTATGCGGCGCCTACCCGGCTCCCGCAGTGCGTCCCGCTTGCACCGTGACCCACCGGTTTGACCACTGCGGTAAGTCCGTTTGAGATGCACCAAGATCCAAGAGTCCCTCATGGAGGCTCTCCCTGGTAAAAATGTTGGCTTCAACGTCAAGAATGTTGCTGTGACGGATCTCAAGGCGGAGGACGACGAAGACGATGGCGCAAGGAGCGGGGTCAAGGCCGGGCATCGCTAGGAGGTGTTAAGCCCCTTCCGATGGCACTAGATTTAGGTTTAGGTTTAGATTTACCTAAATTATATTTAAACTTGTAACTTTTCTAAATGTTTGAATAAATTTCTTAAAATTTATGATCGAATCTTGTTTCAAAATTATCTATTAGGGTCGCGAGTGGGGAGAAGCGCCCCCAATTCGCCACAAACACGTCCGAGGATGCCGGACGCTATTTGGGCTCCATGAGTGGAGAATCGCTTAGCCATGGTGTACGTTTAAATTGACGTGTCGCACAATGAAGTGAAAGGTACACATTCGCCGCAAGCGTGATATGCAGAAAGAATGAGAGGAAACTTGCATTGCACGTTGCTAAGCGAGGGAAAAGAGCAAATTGGCCATAAGCCCATAACCACCTTCCCTTGAGGACAGCCATCATATGCAGATCGGACGCCTGAGAAGAAACCCTAACACCCATCCGCTGCCAATATATAGAACTGTTCCTCCCTTTCGCCCCCTTTTCTCAGTCCTCCCTCCCCGCCGCCGCCGCCTCTCCGTTCCATCTCCTTCCATCGAGGTGGGCATCCCGTCCCGCACCTGTCTCTGCTTAGATGCGTTGTTCCTGGTCTCATGTAGCGTGAGATCTACGGCCATGCATCTCTTTAGTAGCTGCAATATGTGAGTAGATCGAGTTTTAGGCTCCTTTCTGCGCCGATGCATGCTGTTTAAACCCGTAGCTTGAAGGATTTTCTCGAAGCTGAGCGTTGAGTTCTAGCTTGCGAGGATGCCTCTGTTAGTTGCTGCGAATCTGCGAGTAGATCTTCTTGAGGTCTACGCGCGGTTCCATGTTATGTTTTTCTTCCGTTACCTGAGCTAGCTGTCGCATGGTATGCTGACGAATCATCTCCATGCTTGGTTGGGTGTATCGTTATATGTATTCGTATACGAGTTCGTTGTTTTTACATACACTTCTTCCATCATGTTCTTGTATGGTTCATTGATTGGAATGTTGTCTGTTAGTGTTTTGTAGTTGAATCTAGTTGTCATTCCTGCAGTCTTCGATACATGAGGTTTTGGTTAATCTTCCTACAATAATTCGTATATCAAATTAGTGTGTGATGTAATTCCATTTGATTTAACTCACATTCTGGTCTCTAGTGTTGTTTCATATTTGGCAACTTCCACTTATATTGTTATTATACCTCATCTATTTGGATCTGTTGTTTCTGACACCTGCTTAATTTGAGTTTGCAGTTTGCTAGCTAAACACTTAGGCCATGGGTAAGGAGAAGGTTCACATTAACATCGTGGTCATTGGCCATGTCGACTCTGGCAAGTCGACCACCACTGGCCATCTGATCTACAAGCTTGGAGGTATTGACAAGCGTGTAATCGAGAGATTCGAGAAGGAAGCTGCTGCGATGAACAAGAGGTCATTCAAGTATGCGTGGGTGCTTGACAAGCTCAAGGCTGAGCGTGAGAGGGGTATCACCATCGACATTGCCCTGTGGAAGTTTGAGACCACCAAGTACTACTGCACTGTCATTGATGCCCCTGGTCACCGTGACTTCATCAAGAACATGATTACTGGTACCTCCTAGGCTGACTGTGCTGTGCTCATCATTGACTCCACCACGGGTGGTTTCGAGGCTGGTATCTCAAAGGATGGCCAGACCCGTGAGCACGCACTACTTGCTTTCACTCTTGGAGTGAAGCAGATGATTTGCTGCTGCAACAAGGTATAATTGCTACTCATCATCCCTACACTAATTCCTCTTAGTTATGTTTAGTGTATGTACTATTTTGCTATGCTCTTGATATGAGCCTTCAGAATGACTTGTATTAAATGTTCAGGATCATCAGTACCCTGTTAATCCATAACAATCTATTCACTGTGAATCTTGAGTTGATTTCGTGTAGTCAACTTACTCAGTAGTTAATAAATCACTGTATATGTTGATGAACTCACTAATTTGATTATTTGTTCATTATCTCATATTTCACAATTCTATCGTGTGAGTATTTTTTTCTAATTCTCATATTTCACAGTGTTATCATGTGAGTTTGTTTTGAAATCTCATATTTCACTTCTTTATTTATTTTACTGTTACTAAGCTATACAATTGAACCTTCAGTTTGTAAATTCAGTACCATTTATAATACAGTGAAACTTCGTTGATTTCATCTAATCCACTTTGAGTAGTTGATGTGTAATTACTCTTAAATGTTGTATATTTTGCCTAACTGTATTGATTACATATTTATTTGTAATATGCTTATTTTGTTTCTCATTAACTCTTATTCCACACCACTCGACCACATGAGTTTTTAATGTTCTCATTTGTTTGTTTAATTGACATATTGTTATTTTTGAGTAATTAGCAATTATCATTTTACTTGCTCCTTTATCTGACAAAATTGCTCTAATGATTTTTTTCAGATGGATGCCACTACTCCCAAGTACTCCAAGAGCCGTTATGAGGAAATTGTTAAGGAAGTCTCTTCATACCTCAAGAAGGTTGGATACAACCCTGAGAAGGTGACGTTTGTCCCCATCTTTGGGTTTGAGGGTGACAACATGATTGAGAGGTCCACCAACCTTGACTGGTACAAGGGCCCGACCCTGCTTGAGGCGCTTGACCAGATCAATGAGCCCAAGAGACCATCAGACAAGCCTCTGCGTCTTCCCCTCCAGGATGTTTACAAGATTGGTGGCATTGGAACTGTGCCTGTTGGGCGTGTTGAGACTGGTGTCATCAAGCCTGGTATGGTTGTGACCTTTGGTCCTACCGGTCTGACCACTGAGGTGAAATCTGTTGAGATGCACCACGAGTCCCTTCTGGAGGCCCTCCCCGGTGACAATGTTGGCTTCAATGTCAAGAATGTTGCTGTGAAGGATCTCAAGCGTGGGTTTGTGGCATCAAACTCCAAGGATGACCCAGCCAAGGAGGCTGCCAACTTCACCTCCCAGGTCATCATCATGAACCACCCAGGCCAGATCGGCAACGGCTACGCCCCAGTGCTGGACTGCCACACCTCCCACATAGCCGTCAAGTTTGCTGAGCTGATCACCAAGATTGACAGACGATCTGGCAAGGAGATTGAGAAGGAGCCCAAGTTCCTGAAGAACGGTGATGCCTGTATTGTGAAGATGATTCCCACCAAGCAAATGGTTGTGGAGACCTTCGCCCAGTACCCGCCTCTTGGTCGTTTTGCTGTGCGTGACATGAGACAAACGGTTGCTGTTGGTGTCATCAAGGCTGTGGAGAAGAAGGACCCCACCGGTGCCAAGATTACCAAGGCTGCTGTCAAGAAGAAGTGAGCGGTTCAGTTTCTGATATCTAGCACCAGTTCTAGTATTATGTTTTGTTCATATGCATTGCTCTTATTGCTTGAGTCTGTTGAACCTTGCAAGCAATGACCCTGGCTGTCGTTTAAATACTGTAATCATGTTTCATGTTCGGAAAAACCTATGTGGTCCGAGTCTGAATTGTGGAATGCTGAGTTTTTAGATTGCAAGTGTTTTCCCATTTGCTGTTTATATGACTCTTCTGTGCTTTTCAAAGCAAAGATTGTTTCCTCTTTGTTAACTAAATGATGTCCCAATTTTTTCCTTAACTATCCTGTTTGTTATTTGAATTGTGAAGAGTGTAGGCAAGTCGAGCTTACAAAGCTTTAGGCAGCTGAGTTAACATGGACTCGTTGAAGAATTTCTGTTCATCTTGTAGCATTGGCAGTATGCAGCATCGTTGTTTTGTCTTCCTTCAAGATGTAGCACCATGGATGCTGTTCCCTAGTCTTCGACTTCTCGCTTTCGTCTTCTTGGGGCCTCCACACCAAAGTAATTTTGCTATGATAAACTTTGGTCAATTGGGACGATTGGCGCTGAACGCTACAGCTTATTAGTTTGGAGATGCTACAAGCTTGTTATGGTCAAAGGCCAATTTTTATCGGGGGATATCATAAAATATCTAGATATGTGACGAATCATATATTGAGCAAAGTGGGTGCTGATCTAAAAATCAACAACAATTGGCCTCTGAACATTAGTGTCACTTGAAAATTTTCGGTTTTGAGTTTGCAATTGTTGATCCTCTTTGACCTTTTTTTGGCTTCGATGTTTTTCTCATGTAGAGACACCGATACTTGATGTTAACTGCCATGAGAAGTTACTCTAAAGAATTTATCAAAAAAACTTCCCCTATAGAAATTATTAGCTAAAAAATATATTTAGTACCAACTCATGTTCATTGCTAATTCATGACACTGCTTAGATATCTGATGTGTTTATCAAAGTGACGTGTCACATGGTTACAAAATTCGTATCTTGTTGAAATCTTGAAATGCATAGGGTGCACTAGCTTATGAGGAGCACCCGCCTAGGAAGGGGATGTATAAATTGCGAGAAAAGTTTGGCGTGAGTACAAGAACAAATAATTGAAATTTGTTAAGGGCATTGAAGTCTCCATGTGAAGAACTTATCAAAGTTTTGAGTCCTATACATAGCCAACACGGCAACACCCGTTCACAAATGACCGTGGCACTTTTGGGGCGAGTGCCAAATGTGTCTGACATACTTGGAACCATATTTGATACTGACCAAATTTTCAGAAATTTTCTCTACCATAACCCCAAGAAGTACTTATCTTTTCTTCCTTGGTAGCTGGGACTATATATTTGCTACCTATGCAGTACATTAACATGCCAACCATAGCCCTCACCCAAATGCCTATCTCATTCACTATGTGCAGCAACACATTACTCGGAATGAGTGGCTTCAGGAAAACTGTAGAAGCATCCTCATGGCTTTGAGCGAGTGGTTGCCACATTTCTTACTTTTTCTTGCATAGTGGCCAGGCTAGCTTTTCTGACGTGATATCTCGGAGTACAACCGTTGAGAGATGCTGTCATGGAGACATGAGTTTGCTGTAAGTTCATTGAAAAAAGATCTATTGAACTCACATCCATAAAGATAGAAGAAAACATAGAAAATAGAGATGAATTCTTGTTTTGAGGGAATTCATCTTTTGTTTTGGTGGGACCAAACAAATCAGGACACCACACATATGCGTTGTGTCCAAGAATTTGAGAAAATAACAAGCTAAATCACAATTGTTTCTCGAGACAGTGAGGCCCATAGTACTTGCCAGTTGCCACTAGTGCAAAACTAATTTATGGAGTATATCTTATACAGCAAAACCCACTAAGTTGTATTTATGATAGTCTATCTTATCATTCAAACTATCGGCATCATCAATCTTTCCAAGTATAGAATTGTCCACCTCATCCATCCTTTGCAACCATCCAATTTTTCAACTCGTCCATTTTATATCCATTTATCCATACTTGCTACTACTTTCTATAAAGTTGGTCCATTTTTTTTTGACTTAAGACAAAGGATAGAAATACACTTATTTGAATACAGAGGGAATAGGTGACTTCATTAGATCAAAGTAACAGCATTACAACACATATGTGCACACGGAAACCTCCAGAAACGTGGATTGGAAACTGTACGCAAAAAGCATGAACAAATTTGCTTAAAAAAACCATGGAGAGTTTCACGAAATCGCCATGGCATCCTCTTCGTCTCCGACGGCCAACAAGGTGAACACCGGCAACACATAGTACTATGAGCTGCAAGAGCCCTAATGTGCACAAAAATTGATAAGCATGAACCACTCACTTTCTCTGGACTTTATTCTAGTACGCAAACTATATATACTAGTCGTAAACCCGTGCACCTGCACGGACTATGTTGGGGATATACCTACTAGGGGTATCACCAGCATGGATCAATCCGGCTAGTCCAGGGTGGCCCGCAGTGGTGGTGAAGGCTTTGCCTACCGGGCGGCCCAGATAGCTGACGACCAAGGAAGGCGGATGCCGGCAAGGAGGAGGCCCAAAGACTGAAGCCCATGAAGCCACCAAGACCAAGACGGAAGGCGGCATACTTGCCGGCTAGGTTTAGGACTCCGTATACTTGCTGGATACGTATTCACCTTGTAACCCTAGGTCCAGCCGCCTATATAAGCTGGACCACGGGACGCCTTTAGGGCACGATACTCTCATACGAACCAATCCATATTCTCTCATACATCCAACTCATTGTAACCTGTTCACGGCGATATTGCCTTATAGTGAATTATAGCAGCACGTAGGGCACCGCCACCGCCGTGGTGCCTGAAGCTGGGTAAACCGCCGTGTACAATCCCGACCTTGACGACGTCCACCTTCTTGCCCTACATTCACCCTCGGCTAGCAGGACCCCGTCTCCTATCCAAGATGCCGATACGACGACAGTTGGCGCCCACCGTGGGGCCTAAGGCGTCAGGCGTCACGTTCCAGGCGGGAACTCTTGGCGGCATCGGCGAAACAATCGCCGTCGGCCGCGCTGTTCGCTACGGCTGCGAACAATGAAGGACTCAGCAAGAAAACAATCACTACATCAGCTGCGACGAGTCCTACATCCCCGCAGACGACTACATTGTCGGATGCGGAGTTGTGCCGTTTGGCGGCGTCGATGTGTTCATCGGCTACACTTCTGAGGCGTATGGGTTGCCGCGAATTTATTCGCCATCCCACCCGCCCTACAATCAAGACGGATCTGAGTTTGCCTCCTCTGAGGAGTCCGCAGATTCAGATCTACACTTTGTCGGCATGACGGGACTGGGATCAGACTCCCAGCCCAACAGTCAAGATCCCGAATCTATTCTTCCTGCACTCCAGGATGATGTGATGTCGGATGCCGGATCCAGATCTACCGTTCACGTCAACGTAGACTCTGATTCCGAAGAAGATTCTGCCAGCATGTTTGAGCAACGGGTCAAGAAGTGTTTTATTACACCTGATCCTCCGCCATCTGAGGCGGCTACGGGCTCTTCCGTCAACATACAGCAGATCTTTGTGGCGGATGTCACCGGCGCAGCTTCAGAGAAGGCGGCAACTGACGCCGCCAACCTGGGGACCCCGGCAACCGATCCACAGTTTCCAGAGCCTCCTGGGGCTCCAAAGAAGAAAATTCTGGAGAAGGGCGAGCCCAGCAAGATAGGAAGCATGGCGACTCTGGCGGAAGTTCTTCACACGCCGGTAAACGACAAAACCAATCCGGCTGATTTGGAGAAACTTCGGAACACCTTGGTGGAGCAAACTGAATACCTCAAAAGCATGCAAGCAGAGGTCCAGAGCCTCCTCGACGAAGCCAAGGAGGAAAACGCCAAGATAACTGCCAAGTGCGACCCCAAGCGTAATCTTTTCACCACCACCCCATTGCCCAAGCCGGCAGGACAAGTGGCGGAGAAGAGAGGTAGGAAAGGCAGGGATCATGACACCTTCAAATCCCCTGCCCAAAGCTTGGTTTCGAGTGGGCTACAGCGCCACAGCGTAAGGACAAAAACGGGCTACACTTCTGAGGCGGATCTGGTCCCAGGTGACAGCTCCAAGCAAGTCACCATAGGGGCTGGCTTGGACGACAAATAGGAAAGCGCGCTCGTCAGGTTCCTCCGTGAGAATCAGGACATCTTTGCATGGTCATCAGCGACATGCCAGGTGTCCCGAGGGAACTTGCCGAGCATTCTCTTAACGTCTACGAAGGAGCCAAACCAGTGAAGCAAGGAATAAGACGCTACGGTGAGAAGAAGCGGACAGCAATAGGCAAGGAGATCATCAAGTTGCAAGAAGCCAAGTTCATTAGGGAGGTAGTACACACTGATTGGTTGGCAAATCCTGTAATGGTTCCAAAACCTAATAAGGAAATGAGAATGTGCATTGATTATACCGGTTTGAACAAGTGCTGTCCTAAGGACCACTTTGCTTTGCCTCGTATAGATCAGGTCATAGACTCCACAGCCGGCTCCGAGCTGCTGTGCTTTTTGGATGCGTACTCCGGGTACCACCAAATCAAAATGCGAGAATCCGACCAAATCAAAACAGCGTTCACTACACCCTATGGGACCTTCTGCTACATCACGATGCCCTTCGGTCTAAAAAATGCCGGCGCAACGTATCAGCGGTGTATGCAAAGATGCCTTCACGAGCAAATTGGCCGCAATGTTCACGTCTATGTTGACGACATTGCCGTCATGTCAAGAAAGAAGGCAGATTTGCTTGATGATTTGAGAGAAACCTTTGATAGCCTCCGGGTATACAGGATGAAACTCAACCCGAAAAAATGCGTCTTCGGGGTTCCTGCCGGCAAATTGCTTGGCTTTATCGTTTCCGAACGAGGGATAGAGGTGAATCCAGAAAAAATCAAAGCGATCCTCAACATATCCAGGCCCAAGGACCTGAAGGACGTGCAGCGACTTGCCGGATCGGCGGCTGCCGTCAGTCGTTTCATTAGCCGTCTTGGTGAGAAGGCGCTGCCTCTCTACCGGCTTCTGAAGAAATCCGACAACTTCGAGTGGACAGACGAAGCAGACGCCGCCTTGCAGCAACTCAAGGACGCGTTAACGTCTGCTCCAATTTTGGCAGCTCCTCGTTCGCAGGAACCAATGCTGCTCTATATTGCCGCAACTAACTTAGTTGTTAGTGTGGTACTGGTTGTGGAACGCAAGACGGAAATTTCAGACTTGCCGGAACAACGTCCGGTTTACTTCATCAGTGAAGTATTTTCCGCCTCAAAACAGCGTTATCCGCATTACCAGAAATTGGTCTACGGTGTTTTTTACGCCGCCAGGAAGTTAAGGCACTACTTCCAGGAACATTCAATAACCGTGGTGAGCAAGGCACCTCTGGGGGATATCATCAATAATACAGATGCAACAGGCCGCGTTGCCAAATGGGGCATTGAACTTGCCGCCTTCGACATCTCGTATAAGCCCAGAACGGCCATTAAGTCTCAAGCCTTAGCAGATTTCGTAGCTGATTGGACGGAGGCCATGGACGAAGTACCTCTCCCTGAAGATGCATACTGGATCATGCACTTTGATGGATCAAAAATGCTCCAGGGCTCGGGGGCTGGCATTGTTTTAAGAAACCCTCAAGGAGACAAGCTTAGTTATGTGTTACAAATACACTTCAAGGCAACTAATAATGTTGCTGAGTACGAAGCTCTCCTTCATGGTTTACACATTGCCAAGGAACTTGGCGTCCAACGTGTCCTCTGCTACGGAGATTCAGATTTGGTGGCGCAACAGATACGTGGTACTTGGGACACAAAGAGCGAAACAATGGCGGCATATCGAGCTACCGTTGACGAATTCGCCAAGTGTTTTCTAGGCTACGAGGTCCGCCATATCCCAAGAACTCAAAATGAGGCGGCAGATACACTTGCCAGAATGGGGTCTGAACGCAAAAAGGTACCAAAAGATGTTTTCCTGGAACACCTACACAAGCCGTCAATTAAAGGAGCAGACCTCCTTGACCCAGAGTCGGCAGAACCAGTTGATAGTGCTAGCTATGCCGTCTACTTGGTAAAGCCGGATTGGACGACGCCATATTTGGACTTCCTGATCAATCAGGAGTTACCGGATGATGAGGTTTTGAAAAGGCAAATAATAAGAAGAGCCAAGGCATTTACAATAATCAAAGGTGAATTGTACAAGCGTAGCACCACTGGTGTTTACCAACGCTGCATTTCGCCCGAAGAAGGCAGAGAATTGTTGGATGAGATACATGCCGGCGTATGTGGACATCATGCTTCTTCACGCGCCCTTGTTTCAAAAGCCTTCCGACAAGGTTTCTATTGGTTGACAGCCAAGCAAGATGCAGAAGACATTGTTAAAAGGTGCAGGGGCTGCCAACTTTATGCCAGACAATCACATATGCCGGCTCAAGAGCTTAAAACAATACCCATCACGTGGCCTTTCGCAGTCTGGGGCTTGGACATGGTTGGTCCGTTTAAAACGGCGCCTGGTGGCTACACACATTTACTTGTGGCTGTAGACAAGTTTACCAAATGGGTTGAAGCTAAGCCTATCAAAAAGCTAGACGGCGCCACAGCCGCAAACTTTCTGTGGGGAATAATCTCTCGGTTCGGGGTGCCTCATAGCATTATCACCGACAATGGCACTAACTTGTCGCAAGGCGAAGTCGAGGAATACTGTTATAAGCATGGTATCCGCCTAGATCTAGCCTCCGTCGCGCATCCGCAAGCAAACGGTCAAGTAGAGCGTACAAATGGTTTAGTCCTACAAGGAATCAAACCACGTCTCGAAGTACCATTGCACAGAGCGGCTGGGGCTTGGGTGGATGAATTGCAGTCTGTCCTTTGGAGTTTACGCACAACTCCAAACAGATCAACCAAGTTTACTCCTTTCTTCTTAGTCTATGGCGCAGAAGCAGTGTTGCCAACCGACATGATGTACGATTCTCCCAGAATCCAAGCCTACGTCCAGGAGGACGCAGAAGATGCAAGACAGGATGGCCTTGACCTACTTGATGAAGAACGAGATGTTGCCCTTGCGCGATCCGCCATCTATCAGCAAAGTTTGAGGCGTTATCACAGCAGAAGGGTGAGGCAAAGAAGTTTTAGAGTGGGTGACCTGGTTCTCCGCCTAATCCAAGATAGAAAGGGCTTGCATAAGTTATCCCCGCCTTGGGAAGGACCTTTTGTGGTCAGTAAGGTGTTGCTCAATGGTTCTTATTACTTGGTCGATGCACGTGACGGATACAAGAAGAAGCGAGGTCGCAAGCGCAAAAGGAAGGTTGACGACAAGTACGAAGAAACCAAGCGACCCTGGAACATTGAGCAGCTACGTCCTTTTTACACTTAGCAATTTCCACATTGTAATAAGTACTATATGATTATGAAATAAAAGTCTGTGGTTTGCTCATTCAGTTTTGGGATCATGCCATCTTTTGTCTTTTCTCGCAATCATATATCTGTTGTCATAAAAGTTACCAAAAAAATAAGTTTTGCTCCGTGCTAAGGTCCAAACTTTTTTGACATTTGCCGTCTGCCGGCTAAAAACGCAAACAATCTTTGCACCGCCTAATATGCTTATCTGTCTGTTTGTATGTGGGTCGCCTAGTAGTATGTCGTTGGCACCAACATGCTGGCTTTGGTCTCTGAGTCTAAATTAGTTGGTATTGCACCTGGTTGGCTCAGCTAAAGTAACTAAGATGAGGTTCCGCCAACATATGAAAAAGCTAAACATGCAGGCGAGATACATATTAAGGCGGGCCACTTAAGTAAGCCTACCGCCAAGTGTAGCATAAAAGTTGGCCCATAAATATTTACAACCCAAAATAAAGTTTTATGCGTTAACAGATTAACGCAGTGTTTTGTGCTGCCTTTGCAGGAGGAAGTCTAAGGGATTGCCGCCTTCGTAGAGCTGGTGGAGAGATCCTGGGGGCTAACGCCGGCATTCTTGGGGCTGGCTCCGCCATCCTTGGGGCTGCGCTTGTCGGTTCCGGCTTCGCCTTCTTCGCCGCGGGAAGCTTCAGGATCTGCCAAGGAGGGATCAGCAACGGCAACATGCGGGTCCGGGTGTTCCTTGTAGAACTTGCGGATGTCAACCATGTTGGCAACCCGGGTCGCATAGCCGCGAACAGACCGCAGCACGTCCTGCATCACGATGGCTTGGCTGTTTTCGTCTTCGGTGGGGAAGTACTCGGTGACTTGATGAATATCAGCCTCCGGGTACCACGCCGCCGTCATCGCCAATGCCAACTTGGCACCGCCTCGTGCTGCTGAGCGTAGTGTGTTGTCGTGTTCAGCTGTCGCCTTCTCCAGCAACTCCGGCAGAGCATCGAAGATGACGGGATCGCCGTCTTCCCCAGGGTAGAACTTGGCGGCAAATGATTTGCCGGCGCCGACAATCTGGTTGACGATTTCGCCAATTTTCAAGATCCGAGCAAGGCGCGGCGTTGTGGCCAGGTCATCTCCCAAGCTAGCCGGCACTGCACAAACACAAAGTTACACACTGCAGCTTCAAGTATCAAGAAAGCAAGGTGACAAAAATGAAGGACTGGAGGCATACCCAAGACATGGTCGTGGATGGCGTTGACCTCATCCAGATGGTTCTCAAGCGTTTCTTGGGCTAGCTGGACCGCCTTTGACAGTTGGTCCTGCTGCTCCTTGGCGTTCTTGTTCACCTGGTCAAGGTTGTTGCTCATGGCCTCAAGTTGTCCAGTCAACTTGCTAACTTCGGCAGCATGAGCCAACGCACGATCATCCAGCTCCTTGGCGTGATCCGCCTTCAGCTTGGTCACCAGCCCGGCAAGATCTGCAGCTTCGTTCATCAAAGCTTGCATGTCAGTGGAGTTCTTGAGAATATCTTGCGCAGTGTTTAATAATTCTACAAATAAAAAGAAAAGACGACTAAAATACTTGTCGGAAAAGGAAAAGAAGTCGGACGAAAAGAAGGCAAAGAAAGCTTTGTCACCTTCATCCTTCTTGCGAGCTTCTTCCAAACTCGCAATTTGGGCGTTCTTCAACTCCACGTCCTGCTGCAGTTCCTCGCATTCCTTCTTCTTCATCTCTTGAGCACGAAATAGCTCAAGATTGGAAGCAAGAACGGCCTGCATGCACGAAAGCAACATTATGGTTAGCGCTATTTAGTCAACGAGACCACTTTGCCGGCTAAATTTTTCAGCCGCCAAAGTGCTCGGGGGCTGGGACCATAGGCTATTTTACCTCAAGTTGTCCGTGCAGGGTGTCGTGGAGTTCGTCCATGTGTGCGTACCAGTTGCGGGTACCGTCACGCATGGTCTTCAGTGTTTGCCGGGGGTCTTGCAACCCTTTGCCAGGTTGGGAGCCAGGATGAGTGGACGATCCGCCTTGTTCGGCCGCCATCTGGTCATCCATCTCCTGCTTCATGGCGATAAATCGAGCGGCATCACTAGCCGAAGCTTCAGCCGTCTTGGAAAAAGTTATGCCGGCAACTGATTTCTTGCCCGCCATCTTCTCTGTAGCCGCCTCTGCGGTACCGGCAGCTGTGTACGTTCCCTGGCACACAACCACGGGAACGCCAACTGTGGGCGTTGTCGGCGCAGCAGCTGGAGAAGAACGTGGTGGCTTGCCCCTGCCGGCAGCAATCTTCAAGTTGGAGCGGAGTTTGGGCATGGTAGGCTTGCCTCTGTAAGCAGAAACATGCAAGTTTGTCAGCACAAACATATTAAAATATCCAAGTCAGGGAAGCCAAAGTTTGCTAACCGTTTCAAGGGAACGTTCCCCACGGTCTCATCCTCTGCGTCGGCAGAGGTGGCCGCCTTCTTCCTCTTCTCCAAATCCTTGGTGGAGGAGATCAGCTTGCGCTTCTTCGACTTGCTGGCACCTGTATCATACCAGTTTGGGGCCAGCTCGTCCTCTCCCAAGGTTTGTAGCTGAAAAGGAAGCAAGACAATATTAATTCAGTACCTAGTGGGCAAGGATGTTAGTGAAATAACAAAGTAGCTTTCACTTACCGCTGGGGCTGGGTTGTTATGAGTGAACATGGCGACGCCTTCAGCCGCCTTCACCGACAGAGGCTTGATAAGCTCTCTAAGCCGGTACTCCAAGGCATCCTGATCAAGGGTGCTGTTGCCGGCGTCGTCCGCCTTGTACTCGCACATCTTCAGTGGGCGATGGCGGAGAGGCATAATCTTCCTCGACACCCAGCAATGACGGTGTCAACTCCGTCAAGTCGTGGAGCCAACATCGTCTTCGTCAAGAACTCGATCCGCCTAACGGCAACTCGAAGTTCTTCGGCAAGCTGCTGAGCGGCACTTTTGCTGTCCAGCAAGCCTTGTGGGTTGGCGGACCGTTGACGAAGGCTGGCATCCCTTGCGTGCTGCCAGGTGTCGGGATGTCCTTGCAGTAAAAGAAAGTGCTGGTCCAGTGCTTCACCGACTCGATGTATGGTATTTTTGGGTACCAGTCGGGTTGGCGGCAGTTGAACGTAACACTACCGCAGGTTGCTAGGTGGCCGCCTGGTATGGTTTGCCGGCGGCACAGGAAGCAGTACTTAAACAGCTCTATGGACGCAGCTATGCCTAAGTACCCTTCGCACAAAGCCTGGAAGCCGGCTAGCACTAGAATACTGTTGGGCGCTATGTTGTGTGGCTGCAGCCCATAAAAACTAAGCACCGCCAAGAAGAAGGCGGAAAGCGGCAGAGACATACCGCGAAGGCTATGCGAAGCCAACATGACACGCTCGCCGTCTTGGGGGTCAGGCACCGCCTCGTCGCCTGGAACCCTCCAGGAGCATTCCGTCTTTGGCGGAATGTATCCGCCTTCCTCCAGTTCCTTCAGATATGCTGACGTCATAACTGACGGCAGCCAGTACCTGGAACCCAGGTCTCCAGCCTCTTCCTCTTCCTCGACGTCGTCATCCTCGTCGGCGGCAGATTCCGCCGCGGCCTCTGAGCTGGTAGCCGCGAGGGATGGGAGGGGAAAGTTGGAGCGGCGGTCGCAGGCGTCGCCGGAGCTGGGGAAGAAGTAGAAACCCCGCCCGTGGCCACGGTGGCCGCGGGGAGGTAATCGATGCACCTGCGGGCGCCGCCGCCGCCGCTGGGATAGATCCAGATCCGGCGGGGGTCGTCGAAGCCGCAGCCAGTGCCGCCGTCGCCGCCGCATCCTGCTGAGTGCTCGCCATTTGGGGGAGAGGCGCTGCTCGTGCTCGCCGGAGTTGAGTTCGAGGAGGAGTTGAGCTCGGGAAGGTGAGGAGGCCACGGTGGGTGTGCGAATGAGGAAGAAGTGCATCGATGTGCCCTTTGGGGTATTTATCCCCACGCGCCAAGATCCGTGCCTAAAATTAGGGGGACGCGAGATTTCCGCCACGTGCCCACGATTTGCACGTCGTGGCAACGGCGTCTGCGGCCTCGCTCCGATTTCTGTGCGTAGTGGAGAAACCATCATGACGCATGCCCAAGTCCAAACTGTCGTGGACTGCATGGCGTCATCCGTCAACATTTGACGGTCCAGTCAATTGACAAGACTGGTGCCAGGAAGATTCCTGACAATGGTCAGGCCGTCTTTCCCATGATGGCGGCAAGTTGTCCGACTACTTTAGGCGGACCGCCGCTTACTTTCAACTATGGAATGCTTCAAGCTCTTCAGACGCTTACAAGACAAGGCGGACGTTGCCGACAAAGAAGACGGCGCCTGAAGAACTCGAACCCTCCCAGGGGCTAATGTTGGGGATATACCTACTAGGGGTATCACCAGCATGGATCAATCCGGCTAGTCCAGGGTGGCCCGCAGTGGTGGTGAAGGCTTTGCCTACCGGGCGGCCCAGATAGCTGACGACCAAGGAAGGCGGATGCCGGCAAGGAGGAGGCCCAAGACTGAAGCCCATGAAGCCACCAAGACCAAGACGGAAGGCGGCATACTTGCCGGCTAGGTTTAGGACTCCGTATACTTGCTGGATACGTATTCACCTTGTAACCCTAGGTCCAGCCGCCTATATAAGCTGGACCTCGGGACGCCTTTAGGGCAATCTCTTAGACATACATACATCCAACTCATTGTAACCTGTTCACGGCGATATTGCCTTATAGTGATTATAGCAGCACGTAGGGCACCGCCACCGCCGTGGTGCCTGAAGCTGGGTAAACCGCCGTGTACAATCCCGACCTTGACGACGTCCACCTTCTTGCCCTACGTTCACCCTCGGCTAGCAGGACCCCGTCTCCTATCCAAGATGCCGATACGACGACAGGCTAGGAATTTTGAGAACACATCAGCAAATCAACCTTTCAATATTTTGTAACTGGATGTTTTTGTATTTATATTAAATAGACAATTTCTTACCACCAAGCATTTGACTTTTTAATTTTTCATCCATACTAAAAAAAGAATTATATTGGTTCAATAATTTTATGGCATATGAAGTATGGACATGTTGTCCAAGAATATTTTCAAACGTGTGAATTGTGGATATTTGTCATCAGCTACTGATTTAACTATTTTCTTCTAGAAATAATACGCGGTCACCTTGGGCATAAAATGATTATAGGTTGATAATTATGATTTCTTCTATAAAACTTGGACCGATTCATCTTTGGAGTAATTTACTATATAAAAATTCTTAGTTGAATGAGAATTAACTTATTTCCCAGATAATGTCATCAAATATCAGTTGCAACCCTCATGTCTAGCACGAATCACGAAGCAAATTTAATAATTCAGAACATTTTTCTCAGTTGCAACGCCACTCGTAGCTGAAAAAATCTTACTTATAACCCAACTTGCAACTGATATGTGCAGGAATCAAAATGCAGATCACACGTGTAGAACTGGACCAAGCACTAATTTCATTCTCAGCAATTGTGATGAACTCGACCAATGATCGACTGGCAAATCGGTGATCATATTAGGTAGGGATTAAGAAGTAGCGTACAATAATATATTTTTGTAAGGAGAGCGTCCAATTATATGTTAACATATATATGGATCAAATTATTAGAGTGGTTTATTAGTATAGAAGGCTTTGACGCACACGTGTAGAACTTGACCAAGCACTAATCTAATCGTCAGCTACTGTGATGAACTCGATCAATGGTCGACTGGCAAATCCATGATCATATATATTTAGTAGGGATTAAGGAGTAGCGTCCAATAATATTTCTAACGGGGAGCGTCCAATTATATGTTAACATATATTATTAGAGTAATTTATTAGTGTACAGAAGTTTTTGACGCACACATGGACTGTCTGGTTATAAATAATTTTTTGAGATTTATTCTACCAATTAAATCTTGGCCTCATGTAAACACTGCCAACTCTGTAAAACGCAAGCATAACTTATTCTTATTGGTACATTTTATCAAGTAATTAATTAGTACGTGAATGTCCGATACTATTAATTTCAAGTATGTGTATATACCATCTTCTTATTGAGCATCGCAAGTAGTATGTGCCTATCCGATTAAGCCTCTTAATTAGTATATGCTTGTACGGTTGTGTCCCGATGGAGAGCATCTTCTTATTTGTCTTTTTTTTTCACAATCAAACCTTGTTTTCAGATCTAGTTAGTCATGTGTATTTAATGTTGTAAATTTTTTTTCATCAAGAATCACACGAACTTTACGATTCTTATGCTTGGGATCAAGAAAATACGTTTACTCTGTAGTAGAACTTCTAGGACTGCTAATCGTATTAGTACGTGTGCCCAAAAGTAACTTAAATCATACAGCTAATTTTAGAGTCTATTTTCTACCTAAGTATATCTAATAATCAAAGCTTCCGATGTATATATATCTGATAAGCTGCATAACTTAAATCATGCGGTTCATTTTAGGTAGTTCTCGATGTAAGTATATCTAAGAATAATCAAACCTTCCGATGTACAAAGCTTCAAAATAACAGAATTAATGTAGCAGAGCATGATGTTGTAGCAAATAATTAGCAAGCAATACTCGAGCGATTCAGTTGTACTTGGATTAGACACAGCTAATAGTCCTCAACCAAATCCTTTTTTGACCTATAGCCCTCAGAATAAAATAAAATATGAGACCTACTTTGTTGACAATTATCATCTAAAACTTTTTCAACTAAGAAGTTTTGAATTTTTTTGAAGAAACAAAATACTTAATATAACGGAGACATGCAGACAAATTATATCAGAGGTGTCGTTGTTTAGATAAGCAATACATCAGTAATACTTACTTCTGTTTTTCCTCCAAATTCCTCTTGGATGTTTTAATCTAATGTGTTCCTTTCATGGTATGATATATCTGAAACTGTCAAGTCTTTTCCCGCTGACAGTGAGGAACGCAGCAGCCAGCCAGCCACCCAGTCAATCAGCGGAGGAAAAAATATCAGCGGACGTCACACCATGATCAAACATGATCAAAGGAGAAGGGCCACGCTGGTCAAAACCAAACGATTACTTGTGTGCACATTAGAACATGAAGTACTTGTAAATCTGATCTGAAAGTTGTGCGGACTTACGTGAGGATGTTCTGCTTGGACTCGTTTGGACTCGGAGCATAGCAGCATTGCATTAGATGGTTGCACGAACATGGCGTTGGAGAAGAAAAATTGGCTGCCGGCCGCCGGCCGCCGGCGAGGCGCGCAATCCACACGGTCGGAACAGCATGGCTGCCGGATTGGATCTCGTCGTGGGAAAAGGAAACTCCTTGATCTTTCTTGTTGATTTTCCCTTCTTGACTGACTCGAGGAAAATAACGGGAGGGAGGTGCGCGCATGCGAGGATTTCTCATCCAACGGTTAAAGGCAGGTATTAGTCTAATCGGACGGATAAATCTGTCTAAATTACCAAGATTAACGTGGGAGCTCGTATGGGGCCTCCAATTAGTAAATATAAGATAAGATAGACCCGTGCATGTACAATAGCATGTTCTTGTATATTTAAATTAGAAAAAATTCCCGACCAACTCATATTTCCACAAGCAGGCCCCCCTCTTTCTTCTTTGCGGTGCATATCCTCATTTAGGTGGCACAATAGATCATGCTCTCTACTTCCTACAAGTATATATAGCACACACATCGTGGGATCCCCTCCTGTATATATTGCACAAACATCGTGTGATCCCCTCCTATATGTATCATCTCATTTCATCGTACTGTTAACATGCATACATCGTCTACAACAAAAAACTTTCTACGATAGCAATTTGCTGCTAAATGTTTGTTAAGTGTAATATCTATCTTGAACATCGACTTGCATTTTTTCAAATTTCTATAGATATTTAAGTGGAAGCTACGTGTGCTAGAATTTTGTATCCTGGAAATATGAGGCATCAGGGACACAAATGAGCGCCAGATTATTCAGAGGTGCATCGTGTACGCGATGGAAGGGCTATGCTGACAAGGAACATACACCAGTCACATGGTCGCATCATGAGAGGTCATTCGAGCCCAAAGTTCCCGAACCCACTTAGCAGACTAAGAGAAATTGGTGGAAATTGCGGCACTGAAACGACTAGAAGGAGGCAAATCGAGGCCTCTTTACGGAGGCATGTGCACGATTGGAAGAGGTGGCGAGCGATATTTTTATCCGACATGGATGGTCGCTTGATCGCCGGATTTGTCCTCCATATGCATTGGCGCCCGTCATAGGCATTGGCGTTTTACTTACACATGATTGTAATTCGTATAGTGCTACTTTCTATTTCTTTTCATTCGGTTGGATTACGGCTGTGTGCATTCTTATGCAGAGACCGGGTGTAATGCTTAAACTTTTTAAGTAATAGATCCCTTAATAAAAAAGGAGGCAATCGTGTAGAGACTCGAGAAAACATATGATATGCTTTAGCTTGATCTCGGTTCACAGGGGGTGCATCAAAGAATGTTTTTGCGATCTGAGAATCAACCTTTCGAGTGGCCTGAACTAGAGGAGCCAGTAGCCAGTATGGCACACTGTGCTGAGTTTGCTACTACTTCTGAACACGGCAAGTAGATTTTCCCAGGGAATAATAGGAATTTAATCCGTTGCCCTAATGCCCTTACAAATTTGCTTGATATGGGTTTTACTCGGTCAGTTCTCGATTCTACTATTATGTATCGACTACAGTAACTCGAGTTCCATTTTTTTCTTTTTTTTTTCTTTTCTAAAATACATCCTGGAAGGTGTATCTCATAGCATAGAAAGGGGTGTCGAAATGGCAAAGTTTACAACACCGTCCGGGACGTCCGACGCTGCAACAAGGGGTAGTAGCTCCCCATACTCACACGGAACCTACTCTCGTATTAGCCACCTCTCTGGCGTTGGCAAAGGGAAGCCAAACGCCTCTCCGCGGAAGAGACCCGTTCTCAGCCATGCCTCATACTCAGCTCTAATTTTGAGCTTAACCTCTCCAGCCGAGGGCACTGCTCCGTCAAAGACAACGGCGTTCCAATGGCGCCACAAGCACCAGAACATGAGAGTAATAACCGTCCACAGGTTCCTCACATCGCGCTTGCCAGCTGACCTCTCAGTCCACCACTTTAATAAAGGAGAGTTCCTTTTGTTTCAGAGAAATATGTCAGCTCCGTTTTCTGTTGGCATGCATCACCTCATTCCCTCTAGCTATGCAAACATATGGAAGCCTGGAAGGGCATCCCCATCTGAGTTGCTTCTATCATCTATCGATGTCATACTTGTTCGATTTTTAGTTTCCTTGTTTCTTCCTCCAGCAAGAATTCTAAATCTTAGTATGACGTTCAACTACTGCAGTTTTCCACACTGGAATGATAGGCAGCATGACAACTTATTCGGCATGCCACGAAAAAACGGTCTGGTGATCTTTTCTGGGTTTTTTTGTCCAGTCCCTAGAAGTCCATCGGTCCACGAAAACTAAAATGCACGCGGTAGAGATTTGCTGCATCAGCTAGCTAGGTACAACTAATAAGAAAAAAGAAAAATAAAAAAATCCCAATAACTCTGAAGCCAAGTCCCGAGCCAAAGAAAACTAAGTGCCTATATCTATGCAAAATACCACGTACAACAGCATAACAAAGTACACTCAACTCAATTTGAAATTCTGGAGATTCTCAAGTTAATTGATTGGTTTATGTGAGGCTGCCATTTATATGTATACAAATCTATTTATCTTGTACTTATGTAAGGTATAAATCCGAATTGAAAGACATCAATTTTTTTTGAGGAAACAACATGACTCTGCTGTGATTTTTATTGATTTATAATAAAAGTACAAGTAAGTAAAGAAAAAAGAGCTAGCTAACAAAAAAAAAACAAAACAAGGCAACCAAGTGTGAAGGAAAAGGTCTAGGGAGCTTTGTAATCCTGGACCCAAATCTTGAAGCCTGCCAAACCGTGCTTGGTTGCCCTGAGGACTGCCCGGTCCAATTCCTCTTTAAATTCCTTCTGGCAGCGAAATAGGTTTGCGCTAATGCCTTCGAAGATATAATCATTCCTGGTTATCCAAATTGCCCAAAGTGCCAAGATGAACACTTCCATGAAGAAAGGATGTTGAAACGCAAGCCTGAAATACCAAAGTACAATGTGTATATCTCCATCCGGAATGATCCAATGAAGCATGAAATGTGTCCAACATCTTGAAGCAAAAGGGCAATGGAAGAATAGATGGTCCCGGGTTTCTAGCTGATGGGTGCCACACATAATGCAATTATAAACTGAAAAAAGAAGCTCTTTCTCTGAAGGAGGGGCTCTGGTATTAAGTCGATTGTGAAGCAGACACCATGTAAACACTTTATGTTTCTTTGACAGCAGGAGTTCCAAAGCCAGGAGAAAGAAGGTTCAGGATGTGGCAACCCTTGAGAAAAAAACTTGTAGGCTTTTGAGACCGAGAAAGATTTGCCCCAAGAATAGAACCATTCCTCATTTTTATCCTGCAAATTGTGCTCCTGAACCGGCCAACTGCTGAGCAGACCAAGTTCTTGAAAAGTTTCTTTAGATAAAGGCAAATGGAATAGCTCAACCTCAAATTCTGCCAAGAAAACTTTTTGCACAGAGTTGTTCTCATTAATCACAAAAGAAAACAAATGAGGCCACTGATCTTGAAGAGGAGTGGCCGCCCAGCTATCCTTCCAAAATTTAACAGCGTCTCCTTTGATGGCTATGCACCTGACAATTAAACTTTTACAAGCTGTCTTGCACAGTGAATTGAACAAATCAAAGGAAGTGTCTATTTAACAGCTAGTTAGTTGTTTTCTAATCGGGAAACAGACACTTTTTCTATCCACTCGTGTCAACCCACACGTGTCTCCTCTCCCTATTCTCCCGAGTCCCGACTGCCTCCGACTTGCTGGCGACCCAATCTGGCTGAATGGTTCTACGGCCGGTGGTTTTTATCCAGCAATACACACCCATTTCACCGATGCACGATCCACCTTGGTGGGTTGTAAGTTGCTCAGCTGCTCGCCTGGAAGGACCTCTGAGAACCACGTGCGCTGTATTTTTAGTTGAGTATATTCAGCGTAAGGAAAACGTATGAGACCCCACAGGAAAAAGTTCAGAAATTTTGCCAAGCACCTAAATATCTTTCACGAAAATTTTGGACTATATTCGGATAAAATTTAAATCATTTGCATTTTGTTTAGAATTGACAAAATATGAAGGAGAAAATTCAAAATATTTTTCAAAAAAGAATTTATCGAAATTTTCGGGAAATTAGGTGGATCCCAATAATTTATCTCTTTCCGAGAAATGGTAGCGATGCGGTAGCGATGCGGCGTTGCTTCCTCCGCTTCCGATGATGTCCTGGGCATAGTGTCTACTACGGAGCAACAGATTCCCTTTCCATGTCTTCAAGTCATCAGGTGTCCCATGTTCTATTTTTTTTTTTTGACAATAGGTGTCCCATGTTCTATGTGCATCGTATCGTATCGATCCAGAGACTGGGACATGCTCTCCCCAATTGGAAAAAACGTGCACTAGTTGATACCTCGTGTGTGCTGGGGTGTACACATTACATGCATGTCTTTGCGGACAGGCAAGCCGTGGGACCGGGAGCCGTTTATGTACGACTAGACTGTGCATATTCAGAATCTAAAATACTGTAGAGATGATCAAACATAATGGTTAGCGTGATAATAATAATAGGATAGTCCTCACCGGTATCTGCTTACAACGTTTAATTATTACAACGGTGCATTCGCTCCTCCAATTCATAACTTCCATCGATCACTTTCTGGGCAAACCCACGTGTAGTTAATTTATACCATCCAACAACCGTTAGCTTGTTCAATGTCATATCCAACTTGGACTTTATATATACCATATGTCCACTCACACACTTCATATACTAGCAAGTAGCAAGCAGCTTCCTATTTGTATCTTTCTCGTTCATTCCTCTGTACTATTTGCTAGTAGCAACTGTCTCCATCTGGAAGCTTGAATCGGACCATAAACCATGCCGCACGACTTGCATACCAATCGTACATTATTTGGAATGAGTGGCATTAGGAAATCTTTAGAAGCAGCTCGGAATCTTCTTGCAACTGGTCAGGAGGGTCGGTCATTCCATCCACCGTGGGCGGGTAGCTTCTCTCATGTGTGCTGGGGGTGTACATCGCTGGTACAGATCGGACAATTTAAGACTTCGCGATCACAGACGGATGCAGGCGTCCGTGTGTGTTATCACCTATCGCTTACCATTCGCGTTTAAAGCTGTTTGCGAGGACCGCAAGGGTGGCCCCGGCGCAAACATTCGCATACGGTTACAATTTATACAGTGTGTGCGCTATATCGCACACAGACTCCGCAAAGTGACGCGTGTGCATTCAGTCACTGATCGCACATGATTTTCCGAAGTTTATCCATATGAAATTATGCTGAACTATCGCACATGATTTTCCGAAGTAAATCGTGTGCGATACATTGTTCTATTGCATACGATTGGTTTGATGTTATCGTTTGTCTAATATTTCGTCTTCCCGCATTTTTCTGAATCTCGCTAAATATGAAATACCATGGTGTTCCCATCTTTTGCTTGAGTATAAATTGCTTCGACGGCCATGGCCATTTGTTTATTTAGGATTTGTACAATGCCACACAGCACGGAAGCCATGGGAGATCGGGGACGGGGTACCTTCGTGGACCTCGCGCTGTAGGAGTCGGAGGAGGTTCTACCCTCAGCGGCCGTGGCTGGTGGTAGCTCAACCAACCTCGCGCCGTGGGAATCGGAAGAGATGTTGTGCACAGCGGACTCAATCGATCGCACGCCGATTGAGGCGCAGGAGGAGCTATCCCCAGCGCACGGAGCTGGGGGTAACTTCGTTGACCTCACGACGGTGGAGGAGCCCGAAGACAGCTACTCGGGTTCGTCGTCGGATGAGCCTCTGGCCACCCCAGAGGAACTAGAGGAGTATGAGTTGGTGGAGATGTCCATCGCGTCGGCGAGGTGTGAAGAAGCATTGGTGCATTGTGTGGTCGAGGAGTCTTTCGCCACTCTTCGAAAGTTCCGGGTGCGTGCGCTACTGCGCGCCAGGTAGGAGGTCAAGAAGCAGCCGCGGCTTTGGATGGGCGTCGCGGGAAGGCGTTTGGCCAAGTGGAAATCCGGTCAGTCCGGCAACCCGCTAGCCGGCCGACGTTGCCGGGGCATCAGGCTCGGGCAACTTGGTCGGCGATGATGCAGACGCCTCAAGCAACGTCAAGGGCCCCACCGGCGACGATGCAGAGGCCTCACGCAACGGCAAGGGCCTCGCCAGCGACGAAGACGTCGTCCTCCTCTCTGACGACGACGAAGAATATGTTTAGATATGTATTAGGTGGTTCTTATGTGTTATATATATGTAATGTGCGATTGGGATGCCCAATCTTTTTGTAGCAGGAAGGACAAACCATGCATATGAATTAATGGAGCCCTTCCGTTACCAACTAATATTATCCAAATATTATTAACCAAGTTCCATTTTGTCTAGTACTTCTTTCCAGCGGCTAAATTTGGCATTTCTCCAAGTTATCTTCAATGTTGTTAAACAAAAACATAATCGTACACGGTTTATTCTCAGAAAAAAATGTGTGCGAAGATTACTTTTTATCACAAACTAATCGCACACGGTTTTTCCTGAGCCTAATCGTGTGCGATAACAATTGCTACACGGCTGGATGCGCCCACGGTTTTTGCGGATGAAATCGTGTGTGATACCTGCTGGGCCTTTAGGGCCCAACAAGTGGAACCCTTCCATATAAATAAGGACCATACACGCTTGACCCGTACCACAGGCTCCACTCTCCCTCTCCCAGCCGCCTCCTCTCCTCTACAGTCGCATACACGCCCTCCCGGCCCTCCGCCGCCGCATTTGGCCTCCACCGAGGCCCTACCCCGGCGTCGGACCGGACGATGACCTCGCAGGAGGCCTGTCCTAGGCCGCCGACCCCCCCCCCCCCCCCCCCCCATGGCGAGGGGGCCGTCTTCTCGTCCACATCCCGAAGGTTAGCACTCGTTTAGCAAGGCCATCCTCATGTTTAATATGCCGGATCTTTTTGAATATATTGTTTATGCACTAGCAAGGCCGGATCTGTTAGAATAGCTAGTTTTTGTTGGTGTGGTACTGTTAGATCTTGGTATGTTATCTGTTAGAATAGGGATCTGTTAGAATAGCAACCTCTTTTATGTTTTATCTTGTCATTATGAATGTTTTTACCAGAAGGGATTTGATAGAACACATTTCATTTTATACTTGTGTAATAGGGATCTTATTTTGGTGGCAATATACAAGAAAATGAAGAGAGGGTTTATTTCCCTCTCTTGGCCAATCCGTAGTGGCTGGTAAGTGACACTAACCAGTTCAGTTTTAATGTTATTTTTATGTTTGCACCTCCTTCCATTGATGGAGATTTTTAACACATCATGTAGCAAGGAATATTCACACACAACATATATGCAGCAACGGATGGCCGATTTCATCGAATATCTTTGCCTTGACGGTGGTAAGTGAACCATCATTTAAACTTGTTTTTGCTTTTTTGTGTTCATCTTGCATTGATGTGTTATTGGTTGACCTTTTGACTCTTGTTATTCACAGTAAAAGGTGTCTTGCATCGATTGTCAGAACAACACTCAAGTGAACAATCATTTATCCGTCAAAGGCAAAGTCCGGCTCCCCAAAATCCAAAAAGATTTTCGTCAGCGGCGTATGTGTACATCAATTTATGCATCCTCTGAACCTAGCTTTCATATTCTGTGAAAAAATGACTGCAGAGATGGACAGGTTGCGAAGATTTGGAATTAGTGAGAGATTCCCAACCCTCTGAACCTAGCTTTCGTCACGGAGACAAAGACATAACCAAGAAAAGTTCTTTATTTTGTGTAGCTTTCACATTTGTATAGCTAGGAATTCATACTTTTGTCGCACTGTATGAATATGAAATGTATGAATATGAAATGAATGAAACAAGGATATTTGCTACTGGATGATTCTTGTTTTTTATTTTTGCATGTGTTACAGCTGGTAGAATGCCTACTGGCGTGGTTTGGATATTCAAAGCGTTTGTGATGGCTCCTTAACACAAACGACTAGCACTACGATAAACGTGTGTGATCATTTCTTCAACACATACGAATATCAAGTAAATACAGACGGCTGTGAAGCAGACCCCGTGTGCGATCTTCTTAGCTATCTCACACGGTTAAGGTAAAAAAAGTGTCTGCCTTGGTTGAACCAACGCACACGCTTATTTGGTCCGTGTGCGATGTGCCACCCCTATCGCCCACCCATGGATAGCGACGGACGCTATACTCGTGTGCGATGGCCAAAGCCGACCGTGTGCGTTTTCCCGATCTGTACTAGTGCATGCATGTCTTTGCGGATAGGCAAGCCGTAGGACCGAGAGCCGTCAATGTACGACAAGACTGTGGATACTCAGAATCTAAAATACTGCAGAGATGATCAAACATAGAGCTTTCAGAAAAGCTGCCTCCCGGGTCGCTCTCCTGGACGACTTCGGAGGCGACCCTAACCCTAGCCCAACCTCTGGTCCTCCTCCTTCCCCCTCCCTCGCCGCTGCAGGTGGTCACCGTCGGGTGGGGCCCGTGCGGTTGACAGCGGTGGCGAGCCCCCCTCCTCGCGCAGCTGGCTGATGGAACGCGGGTACCGCTCGGGTGCAGTTGGCCGGAAGAAGTGGTGGCAGATCTGAACGACGGCGGCACCTCTGTTGCTCTCGCCGGGAGGTTTGAAGACGAGGAAGGGCGGCACGGCAGCGGGCATGAGCTCTGGCTTCACGGCCACGGGCCGGGGCAGGGGCCCAGGGACCTAGCGAGCCCATCTGCGCTCCTCACATGCGGCAGTTCCTTATAGTCGCGGTGACTGTAGAACACCGCTCTCCCTCAACGGAGTTCATGTCTGGCCGCCTGATAACCCACAAGAGCAGGGGATCACTGTAGCACCTCTCAACGTGGAAGTAGGGTATCGAGGAGCAAGAATGAAAAGATATTTATTCGCTCCAACTAAAGTGTCACAAGTTTTAGTTGTTTATGGACTAAACAAGTTAAAGGAACAAAGAGGTTGATTTAATACAAGAAACTAAAGTGCAACAAAACGATAATTGTAAAAGTGTCACAATCCTCTTCAATGCAAGAGGACAAGATGGTGGTTTACTCTTATAGGAACAATGTACACGGGTTCATGAGTTCACTCTATCTTCTCTCTCCATTTATGGTGGTGATAAATGTTATAGATGATAAAATTACCTACAATTGTCATACTTTAATGATAATTTTTATGGCGGCTACATGTCCTAAAACACATAGTTGAAAGAAGTACCCATATGTGTTGCTGTGTCACCCTCGTAAGGCCAGCGTGTGGTTAGTGTCACTCCACCACGTCATACTTCCCCCTCATCGTGTGACTCGACACATGTGCCGCCTGTCACTCGGCCACCCCTTATCTATATACATCATACTCCTTAAGGTAAACATATTGACACTAATGCAATGATTTATCAGTTGTGCTTTCACATCTCTCCCATCTACCTGCACTTGGCATTGTCAAACACCTCGTGACATGGGTAAACAAGGCATTATGCATATATCAAACCGTTAAATGTATCGTAGATGTATTTCCAAAGTATGACAAACCATAAAATCTCAACACAACGGTAAATGCATAACAAGTATCATCTCATACCACAATATCCACCATAGGAATTACATAGATAGGTCTACAATTATGCAAGGCCCATCATATGGACTTCAACAATGATCATTCGTAGAGAGATTGGATCAAGTTACCACCACAAACTCATAGTCCAGAGGGTGGACTACTCCCTCTTCATCAGGGTGTTGATGTAGATGATGTTGGAGAGGGTGGAGATCCAACCGGCGGCGACATTTCCCCATCACATCTTTGCTCGTTCTAGCTCTGTTTTGGTGTTTCTCGACCGCCTCCTCTGTGGATGCGCCTGGGGACCTTTTTATAGGCGTTTTTAGGCCAGACTCTGAATTAGGGCTAAAGATGGACGGCTGGCGATGCTCGAGTAGGGAAAGAGCATGGGTGGCGCGATCCCCCTTCTAAGCCACGCCACTCGGCCTCTTTCGACCCTCCGAGGTTCGCTCACGAGGTTCCAGTGCTCCAGGGCATCGTCTTGACAAAATAACAATCCTCGAATAATCCCAGATCCACTTGACTTCGTTTCGGTCCCTGGAAGATAAAACTACACAAAACAGGGTTTTCCTTTTATGCAGAGTTTTAACCCAAATGGATAACATTCTATGTGATGCAAATATATGGGAATCTGTGTAATAAAACTACAAAATTCATGTATGCATTTTACATGCACCACAACCTCGCACCCTCCAGACCTAGCGCTTCAGCAACCATGGGTCTGTCGTTGGGCAATCTCTCGGGACAGGCCCGTGGGTCTTGCTTGGTGGTGTGGCTGAGGATGCCAGTGAGGCCGTTAGCCGGGGTCAGGTACGGGTGCTGGCTGCTGCGGTATGGTGGTGCTTGTTTTTTAGCTCGGTTTGGTGGGTGCAGGGAGTTCGGACGCCGGGGTGGTGACCCTGGACGGTGGGAACCACGTCGGTTGTCGGGCGTGGCGACGGTTCATGTGCTGGTCAGTGACTGCGGCCGTGTAGGCGGTGTGGTGATTGATATGCGACTCCTCGTGGTAGCGGTGTGGATGTCGTCTTTGGCAGCTTGTCAAGCCCTGTGTGGGTGGCATAGAGTCCATGCCGAAAGGGAACTTTGTTCCGGAATTTTCCGGGACCACGGCGGCGACGTCCATGGATGTCGTTCCCTTCCTGAAGGCGCCGCTGCGGCCCTCTTGGTTCTCCTACGTGCTCCAGGTGAAAACCTCAGATCCTCGGATCGGGCGGTGGTGGCGCTTTGGCGACGTGTTCTTCTTGAAGACGTCGCCTTGGAGTACACGGGTTGTTGCTTCCAGGAGGTTGGGTGGCTTTGGCTGTGGCTCCGGTGGCAGCTTCTCGCTGAGTTCTCAGTAGCAAGGTTTACAGCTTCTTCTGCACATCAACGTTTCTTTCTTGGAGCTTCCCGGTGCCTGTCTGCGCTTCTGTGGTCAGTGGCGGTGATCATCGGTGTTCACCTGTAATCTCCTCGGTGTCCTTCTCTGAGGCTCCCTATTGAGTCTGTCTACAACTATGCGGTCAGTGGCGGTGATCGTTGGTGGTCACCTGTACTATACTCGGCGTCCTTCTCTGAGGCCTCCTGTTGAGCATGTCTGTCTGTGTGGACAGTGGCGGTGTTTTTTCGGTGTTTACCTAAAACCGCCTGGTAGCTTTGTTTCTTTTGTGTGTATGCAGGGTGTGTTGTATGATGGATTCATCACTTTGTATCTTATTCACCGTGTGGCGTTATTAATTTACCGCTAGAACTTTCGGCCTTTTATCTAAAAAAAAATGATCAAACATATTGGTTACCACCATAATAATAGTAGGATAATTCTCACCGGTGTCAGCTTTACAATGTTTTTAAGGGCTAAATATATAGCTGCTTACAACGTTAGGCTTAGTTTGGCAGCGAAGTTTTTCTAAAACCAAATATTCGGAAACTGTGTCTCTATGCCTAGCAAGTAAATACTTCAGTTTTGGAAAAAGTGGTCTGAACATCTTTTTTAGATACTTCAAAATCAGTGCAATTTTCGTCAATACTGAAGTACACAAAACTACAGTTTTGTTAAGCAAAACAGGTCAAAGTATTGAAAACCATGTTATTTTCAGAAGCCAAAGTATTTTTAGA
This sequence comes from Poa pratensis, assembly GCA_947311845.1. Lineage (NCBI taxonomy): Eukaryota > Viridiplantae > Streptophyta > Magnoliopsida > Poales > Poaceae > Poa > Poa pratensis. The sequence continues at coordinate 154,957,772 of CAMZMU010000041.1, read as the reverse complement.
ATACTTCAAGAAATTTTTACTCCCAAACGGAGCCTTAATAATTGCAACGTTGCATTTGCTCCTCCAATTCATAACTTCCATCGATCACTATGTGGACAAACCCACGTTTAGTAATTTATATCATCCAACAACCGTTAGCTTGTTCAATGTTATATGTCCACTCACACACTTCATACACTAGCAAGCAGCTTCCTATTTGTATCTTTCTCGTTCATTCCTTAAACTCTCGAAACAAGCTTTCGCCCCGCTTTATAAATAAAGCAACATGCTAAACAAGTCCATACACAGTTACAAACATAAGAGCGGAAAGGCCGCTTGCTGGGGGCGCAGCACAAGTAAGCCCACATGAAATAATCAAGAAAGAAGTGGTGGGGGGGGGGGGGGGGCGAGAGATACATCAAGAAAGACAGAAGAGAGCGAACACAAAAAACTAAGCCCCTCCGGCGCTAGCTGGAAGAAGACGCGGAGACGCGCCGAGCGGTCTCCACAAGTCTAGTGATCATGGCGTCCAGCTGCCCCCTGTCCCGCTGCCTAGACAACGGGTGCCACTGCTGCAAGAAAGCCAGAAGTTTAAACATCGAGTCAGAAGCACGTCGGAGAAAAATCCGCTCGATCACCATCTTATTGCGAATCGTCCATAGGGTCCACATCAACGCGGCAAACACCAACCAGAAGAGGCGTCGCCTCTCCCCGGTACGGTTCGCCTGGATTTCTAGGAACTCGCCAAGGTCTGAGGCCTGCCAAGCAGGCCCCAGCGCCTCGTGGACGAAGTTCCATAGAAACCTGGCAGCGGGGCAGGTGAAAAGGATATGGGTTCCCGTCTCGGGGATCCCACACATGGGGCAGAGCCCATCACCCGGCCCCTGTCGCTTGCGAACCTCCACCCCTGAGGGGAGGCGGTCCCTAAGAAGCTGCCACACGAAGATTTTGATTTTTAACGGTATGGGGGACTTCCAGAGTGGGGAGGTCCAAGCTCTAACTGGGGTACTAAAGAGACTCCGATACGCCGACTTTACAGAGAACATCCCAGACGGTGTCAGGTGCCATGACACGAGGTCACGACCGCCTGGCAGCGACTCAGGAAGCAAACTCCGTAACTCTGTCCAAGCTGCAGCCTCGGCAATACCGAATGTTCGTCGGAACGAGATGTTCCAAGTCCCATTGGGTATTGCCGAAGCCACAAGCTGCATCGGGTCCGCGCTGATAGCAAAAAGAGCAGGGAACCTATGCTGTAGCGGGCTCCCATCGAGCCACGGGTCCAGCCAAAAAAGGGTGTCCTCTCCATTACCAATGGAGAAGCGGACACCCTTCCTAATCTCATGCTTGATGGATTGGATAGATCGCCAAAATTGGGATCCATCCTGGCGGTCACAAGAAAAGAGGGGGCGACCCTGCAGATATTTCGCTTTGATTAACTGCAGCCATAGTCCCCCTCCTCTCTAAGTATCCGCCATACCCATCGTAGCATGAGCGCAACGTTCATCTTACGGGAGGAAATGATACCAATGCCCCCCATGTCTTTGGGGGTGCACACATCCGCCCATTTGACCATGTGGTACTTCTGACGCCCATTGGCCCCCTGCCAGAAGAAGCGTGAGAGATCCCTGTCAAATGAGACGTGCGTGCCTTCTGGGAGTATATAAACTCCCATCAGGAACATAGGTAGACTAGAGAGACAGGCGTCAATCAGGACAGTCTTGCTCGCCTTAGAGGTGAACCGCCCTTGCCAAGGCTCCGCCTTGGATTTGACACGCTGGGTGACCGGTTCTAGGTCCTTAATAAGGATCCTAGAATCACTAATGGGCGTCCCCAGGTAAGTAACAGGGAAGGTAGACAACTTGCAATTTAGTTTGTCCGCTATCCGCTGTCGCTCATCAGGGGAGTATCCCATGATCATGACTTCGCTCTTGTCGAAGTTAATCTTGAGGCCCGACATGGCCTCAAAGCAGAGGAGAAGGAACTTGAGATTAATAATGTCAAGCTCCGAACCCTCCACCATGATCATGGTATCGTCCGCATACTGGAGGTGGGTGATCCCACCTCCAGGAATAAGGTGCCCTACCACACCAGAGATGTGACCGGCCGTCTTGGCTTTGTCCAAGATGGCCGCCAGGGCGTCACCAGCGAGGTCAAAAAGAAGGGGGGAAATTGGATCCCCTTGTCTCACCCCACGCGAAGACCTAAAGTAAGGGCCAATGTCTCCATTAATGTTTATGGCCGTGTTCCCGGACATGACGATCTGCATAATCCACGATATGAAGCGGTCGTCAAACCCACGACGCTCGAGGACCTGGCGTAGAAAAGCCCAGTCCAAACGATCATATGCCTTCTGGAAATCTAGCTTAAGAAAGACACCTTTAAGGTGTCTCGTCTTGACTTCATGAACAACCTCATGAAGAGCCAGAATCCCATCATGGATAAATCGTCCCTTGAGAAAGGCGAACTGATGTGGGTGAGCCAGGCGCTCCACAACTGGCGCCAAGCGTGTTGCACACACTTTGGCGAGCAGACGCATGATGACATTGATCACCGTGATCGGCCTAAACTGACGAACATCCGTGGCCCCTACAACTTTAGGAATTAGGGTAATCACCCCAAAATTAAGGCGGGACATAACTAGTGTCCCAGTATAGAACTCCTGGAACATCGGCATAATCACCGCCTCAATATACTCCCAGAACTTCTGGAAGAAGGATACAGGGAGACCATCCGGCCCTGGGGCCGAATTGGTTTTCATCCCCATAATGGCCCGGCGCACCTCCTCGGGACTGAATGGGAGAGTAAGCTCCCTATTCTCGTCATCCGAGACTAAGGCCCCTAAGGGCCAGAAGTGCGCGGCCAAAGCCACTCCCGTGCGGGGACCCTCCGTAAATAACTCCTTATAGAAGGAGTATATATGGTCGGAAAGGTCCTGGGCCTCCTCTAATAGGAGGCCATCCGCCCATAAGCAAGGGATAGAGCACCTACGACGGCGACCATTAGCAATGGCATGGAAGTATGCTGTATTAGCATCTCCACGAAGAATCCAATTCTGGCGACTACGCTGTCGCCAGAATATCTCCTCGCCTTTGTAGATCTCCATCAAGGAGTTCTCCAAAGCATACCGCTCCAACCATCCATCCGCGGACAAGCCTGTCGAGTCAGCCGCCATATCAAGCGTCTGAATCTGGGCGAGGAGGTCCGCCTTATTCTTACGTACCTCCGCGCCTAAATTCGCGCCCCACCCCCGCATAAATTGGCGCACGACCTTAGCACAGTGGTGCCAGCTTGAATCGGACCATAAACCATGGCGCACGACTTGCGTACCGATCGCACATTATTTGGAATGAGTGGCATTAGGAAATTGGAAGCAACTCCGAATCTTCTAGCAACTGGTTAGGATGGTTGGACTATCCGTAACAAGATAAACTTTGATAACTATGTGATGCGTTCTCCTGAAGTAATCATATATATGAATATGATGGCCTCCTTCATGGTTTACTGGGTAGGTTTATATGCTGGTGATGATGCTGAAAAGATCAAAGGAGGTGCTGAGAAGCTGATGAAGCAAGCGTCGGAGCTGTTTTCCCAGGGTCGTGATGCTGGAAGGGGTGCGGCACTGCTGATGATCGAAGGACCGTGAAGACCTGGATCTTGCTGACTTAGCGCAGCTGCTGATCTTTGGCTCATGAAGCTTTGTTTTACTTCCTATGTGGTTATGTGCTCTGTTGGCTTTGGGCCGTTGGAAAATTGTAATAATCTGGATCGCCCCTGGGTTGGGTGTCTCTCTGCTTGAACTCCTGTGTAGTTAGGCCTGTAGTGCTATCAGGTTTTTGTCCTGTAACTCGGGTGTCCTGATGCCGGGCCGTTGGAGTAGCGGGTTTCCTGATGGTGCAAGGGCACTTCCCTGAATCTTTCCTGTATCCTCTTGTTCGATTTTATTCAGAAATTGTATTTCCGTTATTGAAAAGTAATGGAAAGGGGGGAGTAGCCCGTTTGGCAAATGGTTAGGATGGTCGCTCATTCCATCCACCGTGGGCGGGTTAGCTTCTCCCAGGCGACAGTGTTGCATCGATCTGAAGATGGTGTTCATGATGTCATTTTATACATTGTAGTCGCCGAGCTAGTAACTCACGCGATCTAGAGAACACACATGCTCAGATTTGCACTACAAAACACACAAACAGAGTTTTTCTTGACGGAAAATGCAGTTGGAGCCGCTTTTCATTTCTTTAGGAGAAGAGTACAAGATGTACAAAAGGCGGGAATAAAAACTACACCAAACTGGGCCCAGAAATTCCACAGCCCTAAAAAACACCACGCCTAAACCGATTCAGTCCGGTTCCTATTGAGATGTTATTGCTTCTTGTACAGACTCCTAAAACAAGTTGTAAATCCTAACTGCAAACTATTAAATCACAAGCAGACCGAGTTTACGGCTGTGCCATCCCAGGGCGTGGATCGTGCCCGGACCATCCCGCTAGTCAAACTTAATTCCTTTTCCTTTCCGAGTCGGTTTGCTTGGTTCACCAGGAGCAGGTCCGTACTTTCACGGGGCGGCAACGCCTGCCGATAAATAGTAAGGAGCGGGACGCAATCTCCGCGTCGATTGCCCTGTGACTCGATCCAGGTTTTTCTCGAGATGGATTCATGGTGGCGCGAGGACTTCATGGCGTTCGAGGAGAAGCTTGTCGAGTCGAGGCCCTCGGCCGCAAGCAGCAAGGCCAGCCGGTGCCGCTACTGCCACCTGGCGCCTTCTACGACCTCAATGTGCTCGCATTCAATCCCCAGCAATTCTGCGGTACGTACGTCCTTGCTCGCATCAGAACGATCTCGTGGTTTGTTCGTTCCTCCGTAAATTGATTCTTTGATTGAATTCCAACTTTTAGACCAATACAAGAATCCTGCCGGCGATGGTGCGCACGTCTACTTATTTAGCCCAATGGAATTGCCTTAGTCACTGACACATCTAGATGGCGGAGAAACGCCCCGCGTCACCTTGGACGGCGGTATCTGGAAAATCTGCTCAGGCCCTGGGAGTATCAGCAAGGCCCCCGGGGTCATCATCGGCCACAAGTGGGTCATGGAAGAGTTCACCACCCTCGGCAACCTAGGCCCTGCCGATCTTTGCCTGCGACGCGTCTACGGACGCGATGAGAGATGGGACGATGAGCAGCGCCGGCGGCAAAGCTCGGCGGGCATGAAGGAGAAGTTGCTTTTGCGCTTGCGCACTCGGTTTGCAAGTGCACCAGCACTTCTCGAAAAGAAAGAGCGCCAGCTAGATTTAGCTTTCACCAAGTATTGGAACTGTAAAATATTATTTTCTCCGTCCCAAAATTAGTGTCTTAGATTTGTTTAAAATTGGATGTATCTACGCATGCAACATGTCTAGATCAAGGTTTTGGGTACCGAACTGGGAAAAAATCTCATGGGTGCTCGAGATTTCCAATAACTTCGGTTAATGAGAAATCTCGACGGGTTACCAGACGAATTCAAATTTCAAAGTGTCTTAGATTTATCCAAAAGTTGATGTATCTACACATGAAGCATGTCTAGAACTCTAGATACACCCACTTTTAGACAAATCTAAGACACTTATGAGTACTATGAGTTGTATGGATATTTCATCTGAGAAATATGTTCTTGTATAAATATATAGAAAACTTTCTGAACTTTCGAGCGACACAGGAGGGAATTTCTTGACGGATCTGCAGGACTCCTTGTTTCCCACACTATATTTTTGACAGTTATTTTTAACAATTATAGCAAGTGATATATAATTGAAATTTTTTGCGGGGATATACAGTTGGAAATTGCACAACATTTATGTATAAGAATAGTTTAAAAAATTTCTAGGGTCTAAAGACAAATTCAAATTTACTAAAGTTTGTTTGCACGAACTTCTTAGTTTTCATACAACTTCCTTTGTTTGTTTGTACGAAATTCTGGATTCGATTTCTGAAGGAACTAGAACTATTTTTTGATTTTTTTTTATAGAAAAGGCATGCAGGAGTTGATAAGGTTGATCTGAAATGCTCGGTGGGCAGCATCCAAGTTCACCCTCCAAAGCTCCAAGCAAATAAGCAATGGCAGTAATAAGAAAATATGTTCTTATATAAATATATAGAAAACTTTCTGAACTTTCGAGCGACACAGGAGGGAATTTCTTGACGGATCTGTAGGACTCCTTGTTTCTTGCACTATATTTTTGACAGTTATTTTTAACATTTATAGCAAGTGATATACAATTGAATTTTTTGCGGGGATATACAGTTGGAAATTGCACAATATTTATGTATAAGAATAGTTTTAAAAATTTCCAGGGTCTAAAGACAAATTCAAATTTACTAAAGTTTGTTTGCACGAACTTCTTAGTTTTCATACAGCTTCCTATGTTTGTTTGTACGAAATTATGGATTCGACTTCTGAAGGAACCAGAACTATTTTTTGCTTTTTTTATAGAAAAGGCATGCAGGAGTTGATAAGGTTGATCTGAAATGCTCGGTGGGCAGCATCCAAGTTCACCCTCCAAGGCTCCAAGCAAATAAGCAATGGCAGTAATAAGAAATATGTTTTTGTATAAATATATAGAAAACTTTCGAGCGACACAGGTGGGAATTTCTTGACGGATCTGTAGGACTCCTTGTTTCTTGCACTATATTTTTGACAGTTATTTTTAACATTTATAGCAAGTGATATACAATTGAATTTTTTGCGGGGATATACAGTTGGAAATTGCACAACATTTATGTATAAGAATAGTTTTAAAAATTTCTAGGGTCTAAAGACAAATTCAAATTTACTAAAGTTTGTTTGCACGAACTTCTTAGTTTTCATACAGCTTCATATGTTTGTTTGTACGAAATTCTGGATTCGACTTCTGAAGGAACCGGAACTATTTTTTGAATTTTTTTATAGAAAAGGCATGCAGGAGTTGATAAGGTTGATCTGAAATGCTCGGTGGGCAGCATCCAAGTTCACCCTCCAAGGCTCGAAGCAAATAAGCAATGGCAGTAATAAGAAATATGTTCTTGTATAAATATATAGAAAACTTTCGAGCGACACAGGTGGGAATTTCTTGACGGATCTGTAGGACTCCTTGTTTCTTGCATTATATTTTTGACAGTTATTTTTAACATTCATAGCAAGTGATATACAATTGAATTTTTTGCGGGGATATACAGTTGGAAATTGCACAACATTTATGTATAAGAATAGTTTAAAAAAAATTCTAGGGTCTAAAGACAAATTCAAATTTACTAAAGTTTGTTTGCACGAACTTCTTAGTTTTCATACAGCTTCCCTATGTTTGTTTGTACGAAATTCTGGATTCGACTTCTGAAGGAACCAGAACTATTTTTTGATTTTTTTTTATAGAAAAGGCATGCAGGAGTTGATAAGGTTGATCTGAAATGCTCGGTGGGCAGCATCCAAGTTCACCCTCCAAGGCTCGAAGCAAATAAGCAATGGCAGTAATAAGAAATATGTTCTTGTATAAATATATAGAAAACTTTCGAGCGACACAGGTGGGAATTTCTTGACGGATCTGTAGGACTCCTTGTTTCTTGCACTATATTTTTGACAGTTATTTTTAACATTTATAGCAAGTGATATACAATTGAATTTTTTGCGGGGATATACAGTTGGAAATTGCACAACATTTATGTATAAGAATAGTTTTAAAAATTTCTAGGGTCTAAAGACAAATTCAAATTTACTAAAGTTTGTTTGCACGAACTTCTTCGTTTTCATACAGCTTCCTATGTTTGTTTGCACGAAATTCTGGATTCGACTTATGAAGGAACTAGAACTATTTTTTGATTTTTTTTATGGAAAAGGCATGCAGGAGTTGATAAGGTTGATCTGAAATGCTCGGTGGCAGCATCCAAGTTCACCCTCCAAGGCTCCAAGCAAATAAGCAATGGCAGTAATACGCAGCTATTGCAGTCCAATAGTAGAAGACAATCGCCCAACAGCTTTGGGTGCAGCTCTTTACACAAAAATGGGCAGTAATTCGCTGAAACCGATCATGTCTAAAAATTTCGACTCTCAATAGAAATGTACCTGTAAAGCTAGCCGTTGGTACCAGTACATAACAACCATGGTTGTGGTTTTCATCATAAGTGGCAGCACATGCATGTGTGGGCTTGCTACCAGACAGTACCACCTACGTATGAAGTTTAGCTCTTTCACCATCTCTTGAGACTTGACTCCCAGCCTTCAATTATAACGCATCCTCTATATATAGCAGCTCTCAGATCGATAGATCTATATCTTGTTCCTTGCTTCTATCTGGTTGATAATACTTCCTGGTCATGCATCGGAACAATTCGGAAGAGTATCCTATAGGCCCTTTAGGCAATTCCTGTAGATACTGAAGTACTATAGGTTATGTGTGTCAGAGAGCATCCTAGCTTGTGAGTACCCGAATTTTTTCGGTCCTGGTAGCTTGTGAGTAAATTTCGGTCCTCAAATATTACTGACCGAATTTCATAAAGACCGAAAAATAAAGACTGAAATTTCGGTCATGACCGAACGCCCACCCCTAATCCTAGGAATGTGAGGCATCAGAGAAACAAATAGGCCCGAGATTGTTCTACGCGGCAGCATGTACGCGATGGAAGAGCTAGACGAGGCTTATGGTTGCGTAATGAGAGGTCATCTTAGCCCTTTTCGAGAATATGCGTGAAGCTGCAAAAAGAGCGACTGTAGGCGCGATTCTTGGCTCTTGCAAGACGAACAAAAGTGCGGCCTCCGGCTGGTCCAATAGTCTTCATGTTAGTCTTCCCTTGCTGCAAAGTCAGAGCATTAACGTCTGTCGAGCGGTGACCATGACTGCATCAGGCAGTCCAGTAGTGAAGATCTTCATCGCCGTGGGTTTTCCATATCACCTCTTTGGAGCTCGGAATCAGAATCAGAGTTGCTAGTCTTCTGAGCGCAGACCTGACTGTTTGGATTTGAACCGGCACGAGCTTCATGAGGCAACAGCAACGAGATTTTTTTCCCGCGGTTGTTCTTTGGTGTAGTTGTAGACCGTGGAGGAGTGATGATCGTTTGCAATCTCGATCAACGGCTATCGTTTCAGTAGTTTGTGTGCAGTTTGTGTTGGCAGTCAGGTTGCCCGTGTGTGTGCGCTCAGCCTGTGTGTGTGCGCTCAGCCTGTCGCGTCCCATGGTGGCCCGGGAGGGCGTTTGTGACGGCGTTCGTCAGATTTTCTGTTAATTAACTAGACAATTTTATTCTTCTTAATTAATGAGATGAGACAAAGGCTTTTGCCTCCGTTAAAAAAAACTGCTCAACATAAGTACTGGGCAGATTCACAATGTGTGCAGAACTTGTCTTCATTTATCAATGAAATAAGCATTTACAGGCATATATTTGTAAGGATTAAACATATCTTGTGTAAGAATTTCTAGTCTCAATAGAAATCTACCTGTAAAGCTAGCCGTTGATACCAGTACATAACAACTATGTGGATGTGAGTTTCATCATAAGTTGCAGCACATGCATGTGGGCTTGCTAGCACACAGTACCACATACGTATGAAGTTAACTCTTTCACCATCTCTTGACTCCCATGCAACAAATTATAAGGAGAGTTTGACTTGACTACTATGTTAACGAAATAATACTAGTGGTGCATAATTGCATACCCTTGTTGGTATATGTTCTTTTTCATGTTTCAAAATGATATATCTGGATTATAACGTTTTCCGTAGGTTTTTAGTGATTCGTTTATTTTTTGAAAATACACCCTGAAAAGTGTATCAATATTAAAGGAGAGATGCCAAGAGGCATGACAACCCGTCCTTATCGACCCTGCAACAGAAGGGTGCCAGCTCCCCGGTCTATAGCCTACTCTCCCACCTCCCACCTCTCCGGCATGGGCGCTTCGAAGCTGAACACCTGCCCTTGTAATAAGCCTGCACGCCTCAGAGCGGATCAACCGTTTGATCTCAAGTTGGTGGGTCGCACATTATTGTTAAAAGACTCTCGTAGTGATTCGTTTATGGTTATTGGAGACTGAGAGTAGCCGGCGCCTGAGCACGTGATTTCAAATTTAGGCCTTGTTTGATTCACAGGGTAAGAAATATGAAGGAATAGGGGGATTCAATCCACTTGACGCAGGCCCAGGCGCACAATCTTCTGCCGCGTCGCGCACTACACGCTCCTGCCTGCCCTCACCTCGCTGCAGGCGGCCCACGTCCTCGCACGCTAATCCACCAAGCCGCGGGGATCTCGACTGTGACATCCGCCCCTCCCACAAGCACAAGCGCGCTTTCCCGAATTCGGCTCCGCCGCACTTCGGGGTTGTGGTCAGCCGAGCATGGCCACTAGGCGACCAGAACAGCGGGGCGTCAACGTCGCGCGGGGCTTTACATATGTCATGGCACCGCTGCGTGACCGGTGGCCTCGATTGAAACAGGCAGCGTTCGACGAGAACCAAGGCACGCCCGCCCAGTCCCGCATGCCATCGGTTGCGGTTGCGCTTGATCGCAGACACAGCCATCCGGCGACACATGCCCGTACGTAAATGCTCGGCGATGTATGGCCGTCAACAGTACGCCACTTAGGCCACGTAGGATAATGATGCGCGCTGACCGGTGCGATCGACAAGTACCATATGCAGCTAGCATCCACGCCATGTATCCTTCGACGGATTGTTGATGGTAATCTACTGAGCATTGTTGTAGCGTTTGTTCTCTGCTATGTTCATTTTCTTGAAGAAAGGTGTTGTTACTGCCTAATTACAGGATATACATCAACAACCATAGCACAAGCAGTAGTATTTCAGGTATTCTGTATCTGTTCTATTGATATCCGATATCCTGATGATGAAGGTTTCTGAAGGTGCTGGTCTTATAAGCACTCTGACGCTAGAAAGGAACTCAATTAGGCTGGAAAGCAAAGGATTTTTTCCAACCATGCAGGAGCGCTGCATGTATATATATTAGAAAGAAAAGCCCATAAGGCCGAAGTTTACAGAGCTGCCTATTAAGGCAACAGAAGACTGAAAAAGAGAACCACAACCCGACCTACACGACCCAGAGCAACGCAGATTGAAAAAACAGGAACAAAACAACGTACAGCCTATGACACTAGAACTCCACTCTCACACAAAGCAACTTAAGCCTGCGAAAGAGCAGGGTAAATAGCTTCGTGCAGACGGGTACATCATGTGTGGACCTGAAAACAACATTTTTATCTGCTGTGCCACCATGTGTGCACCATGGTCCACTTTGCTCTAGCTCCGCCGCTGCGCATTTAAGTGACACAATAGACGGTGCTCTCTACTCCTTGCAAAGTATATATGGCACACACGGCGTGTGATCCCCGGCCTCCTATATGTATCATCTCATCTCATCTTATTTTCCACACAAAAACAAACTTTCTTTCATAGAAATTTGCAGCTCATTGCTTGCAAAGTCTAAGATTTATCTTGGACTCCCGACTTGCATTATTTCAAATTTCTGTAGTTACTGAAGTATAAGTTATGTGTGCAAGAGTTTCCTAGAAATGTGAGGCATCACAGAAACTAATAGGCGCCAGACTGTACCATGGCGCAGCATGTACGTGATGGAAGAGCTAAACAAGGCTTATGGTCGCATAATGAGAGGTCATCTTGGCCCTCTTCAGGAATGTGATTGATGCTGCTGAAAAGGTGGCCGTAGGCGCGCTTCTTGGCTCTTGCAAGCCGAACGAAGTGCGGTCTCCAGCTGGTCACGCGTCCTGCCTCAGTCCTGCGTCCCAGAGGCTGGCGACTGCAGCTTAGCGGATGAGTCCAGTGTTCTAGTCTGTTGCAACGTCTGCCCAGGTCCCAAAAGTGTGGAAGAGTTGAACTACATCTCCTCGTCAACATTTGCATCTAGGTTGGCTGATTTTTTTCCGGTTTGTGTTGCTTCTCTGGCCTACTCGTCAATTAGTGCAGCTTGCCACCTTCTATGCCCCGTTTGAACAAGTGTTGTTAATCAGGTAGTGTGTTGCTCAGTTTGCTGTCATGTTCCTTCAGTTTTGATCTCCAAGTTCAAAGTGTGTTGATGTTTTGATCTCCAGCTACTCCGCCCCGGCTCCGGCCGGCCTCATCTGGTACTCCTCCCCCTCACCCGGCAACGACCGCACTCAACTTGATAAATTCTACTCACTTCATTTCTAAATATAAGATGTTTTAGCTATTCTAAATGTGGCCTAGATACCGACCGATATAGATGTACATACACACTAAAACTTGTCTAAATATATACGCGAATCGGAAAAAAATTAAACATCTTATATTTAACGGAAGGAGTATATCGTAGGGGTCTGGCCTACTGTTTCCAGGTCATCTTAAGCCAGCACTAATGGCAGGCTTGTATCTGAAGTGAAATCATCGTAGCAGGGCACGAAGAACACCCGTAGGACAAAAATGATGAGCAGAGGAAGAATGGAGCGCCCGATCCTGAGGCTGTTCTTACTGGTGGAATCCAACAATCCTGCACCAACTTACAGCCGCGGAGCGGATAAGATTTGCTTAGGAAAATACTACACAATACACCCGGTTTGATACACACCGTAGAGGACTAGAGTACAAGGGAACTTGTATGGTGGCACTGGCACGGGCAAGATTATCTGTATGCGACCGCTGTTTTGCTCTTCCTGATGCCACTCGTTCCAAACCTCTGGGTAAGAATATGTTCCATGGATTGCGCTGTTTGCTCCAGGCTTGGCTTCATGATCTATATTGTGGCGTTGGCTACCAAAAGATAATACTCCAACGAGTCGAGAGTGCACGGTTGTCGCTATAAAAAGTACTGGCTGGTAGTTTGCCCGAGCGCCCTATTTAATTCGGGTAAATATGTACTTTAAGCAGAAGTTTGGGTGTCGGAAAGTGTTTTGGCTCGTGACCGCCAGTTCTCTTTTCGTTTTACGACATTAAAAAATATTTACATGCTTCAAAAAATTCTAAAAAAGTTTCTGGACATAGCCAGTTACTATACTGCCACCTGAACCGGCTGAATAAAACCTGAACACCTATTTTCAGACGGTTGCACCCAGAAATCATGGCCTGCCGCTTCTCCTCTGGTGGAGATAAGACCATATAGAGATCCAATGGGTAGCCAAAGTGATAACTTGCAAAGAACGGGCTCTTGTTCTATTAAAAATTAAATCATTGTGGACATTCCATAGCGCCGAAACTAAAGAACGTACTTCTAGTCTAAGTTGTACTTTATCAATTCTTCAAGACAAAACAACCAATTATCAAACAAATTCGAAATGTTGACCGCTGGTCTTAATATGTGTAAACAATCATTGGAAATCATGAAACCTTTCTAAAGCACGAACATGTATTCATGTTTTTGCTATAATTTTTTTTTTTTGAAGAAGCGCAGGAGAGCTGCGTTTTTTCATTGATAGAGAAGATGGTACAAGGACCCGAACTCGCGGTTTATCAAGGAAAACCGTGCGAAAACCTTTACATCGACAAAGAGCACTACAAGGCATACAGAGCACCAGAAGGGCAAGCTGGGCGACGTCATCGTACATCATCATCTATCGTCTGACTTCGACTTTCTCGCAACAGCACCGCCACGCGCTTGTTCGCCGTCTTCAGCTGCACGGGGGAGAGACGCCCTCCAATCCTGAGAAGAAGACCACCACACACGCCCGATGACGGCGGCATGCCGAGAGTGCTCCCGCCGCTCACACCAACCACCGCAACCACAGGTCCCTCTTGCCGATGCCGGCCTCCGAAACGAAGCCCCCAAGAGGGAGAACGACACCAAGGCGCCGTCATCGTCCGATCACGAGATCACGGGTTTCCCCTGGAGAACCAACTGGTCGGATCCGTGCGGGAGGTGAGCAGCAACAGAACAGCGACGCCTCCAGGAAGGTCAACGACGGCCACAGCCGCCGCCATCGCCGGTCACGGCACAGGGCCGAGACAGGGTCTTCACCCTAGCCGCTCACCACCTCGACGCACATCACACCCACCAGCGCCGGCAAGCCCACCAGCCACTGCCACCCTCGGAGAATCCGGCTACGAAGAGGCGTCCAGGACGCGCAGCTCAGCAGAGCTCCGCCACCTTGGCCCGGCGAGCCCAGATTGGGCCCGCCAAGCCCATCGGGAACTCGGCCTTGTCCTGCAGGCGCACGGGGCGGCACTGCTGCCACCATTGCCGCCCGCACCCCACGCCCATGGAGGACGCCGCTCCACCTACCGGGCCCGGCGAGCCCAGATGGGGCCCGCCAAGCCCATCGCGCGCTTGGCCACACCCTGCAGGCGCAGTGGACGGCGCCGCTGCCACCGCCGCCGCCCGCAGCCCGCGCGCCGGCCGCCTCCGTCGTCTTCAACCTCCGTCCGAGCCCGCCGGCTCGGCGTCCACCTCCCCGACCGTCGCCGCCCCCCATGGGCCGGTCAACCACCAAAGAGCGCGCCTCCCTCTGACCACCTTTGGCAGCGGAGGGGTGCTGCCACCGCCGCGGCCGGGGCCGGCGACGGCAGCGGCAGAGGAGGCCGCAAGGGGGGCGACGGGGTCTGGAAGTTTGGGTCGCCCCTAGCGCCGCCTTGGGGGGGCGACGCGAGGGGAAGAAGGTCACGGAGGGAATTGGCTTCGTGTTTCAGCTTTTGGGTGATGGAATATAAATTTTATCACAACTAGTAAAAAGATTATCCATATAATTAAAAATGAGAAATTACCGAGACATCTGTTATTTATCTATAACTTTTTTTTTGTAGATTCTCCATATAATTAATAATATTTTTGTTTCTCTTAAGATATCTAATTCAAAATTTGTTTGAATTCTCTCGGCGGTAAATTACCGAAATATATCGGTAACCGGATTTTTGGGTGCCTTATGTTAAAAAAATGGTAACCGAGAAGGAAACCTTCCTTAGGACCCAACAAAACTGTATTTAAACATGGCTTGATACCTTATGAACCCTCAGTAGAACTTTTGGATTGTAATGATTGTATTTATGTGTGATGAGAAAATAGAAAATTAACACTACGGATTTTCCCTACTGTTTTGCCCTTAAAAAAAAAACTGTATTCATATCCTTTTTAAGGGTCTATTTATATCATTATCTTTATCACCTAACATAATTTTTAAATGCATATTAGTCCCTATTCAGCCTCTTCTATCCCATCTTTCGATTAGACTACCCACAGTGGGAGTAATATAGGTAGTAACATAAGTGCCACGTAGGCAAAAAAGATGATGTGGCATGTATTTAATGAAGAAAGAGGTGGTGGTGATATCATAGGTGGATACCGTAACATAACAAATTTCGAGGCAAAATGAGTCTACAAGCTAATAAATATAGTATAACATGATACCACATATATGTTACTACCCACTATGAAGATAGTAACATAGAGTAGTATCATGTGCATGATACCACTCTATGTTACTTTCCACTGTGAGTAGTCTTACCGAATGTCGTTCTCACCTTCGGATCACCATTGGGACTTTCCGACCAGGAGAATGTCCGCACACTAGCATATCAAAAATCGGGCTCAGTTCTCACGCTGCTTAAAATATTATTTCCACTCAAAGTTTGCTTTGGTCGCTTCCTTATCATCGCCTATAGGCTATAGCCTTTGGTTGCCGAGAAAGATCAATCTTCGCGTACCTTGTCAATATTTATAGGCTCGCTGATAATCACATTAAGTGGTGTAAAGTGTAGCTGGCCATGGGCTGGGCCGGGCTTCAGGCCGGGCCTAAAAAAGCGTGCGGTCAAAATCCCAGGCCCAGGCCCGGTCCAACTCGACCATCGGTTGGCATTGAGGGATTCCTAAGGACGGTTGGCATTTCTTCTCCGATTGTACTGTGCCTGCCATGGTATGTCAGATGCTTGGCATGCATTGCGCCCCCTAGATAGTATTCTGTTGGGGAGATTGCTTTCCTCGCGCCGTATATACATGCGTGTGTCTTGGCTATGAAGCTTCAAATCTCAAGAACAAAGCCTCGTTTGTATCCATAGAATTTCATATTCCTAATTGAAGTTGGCTATATATATGACCGATATTTGTCTCATCTTTTATTAGATCATTCAGTTAGGCGTGTGGAACAACACCAACACTAGGTAGCATTCTTCACATTCTATTGTTTGAATCCAAACAATTAGCTAACATGTCATGCATGTCAACGATAAGTCATGCTTTTGTATGCCTTTCTTTCCTGAGAATGGGCGACACCGGGAAGCATCCGGAGAGGAAAGCTTCAACATGTGGTCTATGCTACATGGAGGCTGCGAACTCTGGTATACATCGTTGTACTTCATTCGCATGCATGACGTCTCCATAAGTAGCTAATGCTGCTGCTTTGCTTCCTTAAGCTAGGACCAATCGATCAAGCTCGGGGACATTTCCAAAGGCAAAAAAAGTATTTCTTGTGCTGCATATGACCTAGAGCACATATCGATCTGGCCATTCTAGTCCTACTCTCCCGCTATCCGAAACCCTCTCCTGTATGATGTTACTATTACCTGGCGTCTCTTAGTCGGTTTTGTTAAGAAAGATTTCCCGCTGTGTTGGCGTTGCTAGAATGTTGTGATACACTGGTAAAATTCTAGTGGTCTAGTTCACAAGGAGATTGTGAATGAGCATATGGAGTCCAGACGTGCGAACAGGGCTTACTCGCTCTTCAGTTATTCATTCTCTGGTTCTTCTTGTTTATAGTTAGCATTGCGATTTCTCCTCCATATTACTTGGGTCAACTACAACACACTGCCAGGCTCATCAACTACAGCTGCAGTTGTTATAGATTATGCATCTAGAACTCTGGAATATAAGTTCAACGAATCCAGGTTTCTTGAAGACACTAAGGGCCTCTTTGGATTATTGAAATTTTAAAAGATTTTCATGAGATTCCAATCCTTAGGAGTAATTCCTATAGGTTGCCTTTGATTCAAACGAATGGTGCTACCAAAATCCTATGGATTAGATTCCTATGTCTCAATTCCATAGTAGTTTAAACATCCACTCCAACCTCTTTTTAGACTCAAGCTAGGATCGAGACACGTTTCCAATGTTTTTCCTGCATTTTATCCAAACGACAATTCCTGCAGCTTTCCTGTGTTTTACGATCCTCTGTTTTACATTTGTAAATCTGTGAAATTCATGTGTTTTGCACATTCCTATGTTTTTTCACCCTGCGATCCAAAGAGCACCTAATCCAGGTGACCACCTACACGGCTACACATAGACAGGCACCAGGCTGACAACATACACGGGCAAGTAGTCCCAACATATCTAGCGCACGTGACACTGTGACAGTAAGAATCCTTATAGCCTGATTCGTGCCTTCGTGAAAAAAATAAAATTGTATATCATATCTAAGCAACTTCGAAGCTAAAATAATAAATTTACACTTGGTTTGCTCAACGACACCTCTTGGTTTTCTTTTCTTACGTTAGAAACCAAGATAGATACATTTACAAGACGGCACAGAACATCTACCATTAATGTGGCTTTATCGGCAGCTGGGTTCCCGTAGTACTTGCAGTCCAGTCTCAGATATTGCCGGGGTCTCGGATCGTCAGTACAGTCCAGTCTCAGATATTGATCTGGGTACCGAGTACTTGCAGTTTCTCCTTCACCTCAGCAAACTGCAGCATAATATCAAACTTATGTTTCATATCAAATTACTGAAACCGCCCATTCTTAGTGGCGTACCTTATCCAAGGTTATCTCGTACGATTCATCAAGAGTCGCGAAGATGTTATATCTCTAGCTAGCTAAGCACAAGACGGGATTTGTTATATTTGGATTTACTGTTCTCGTTGTGGTATACAACTAAGAGAGTAGAAAAGGAGAGTGTAGAAAAGAGAGATAACTCGAGAATAAGAGAGATGGGGTTCGGGAGGAGGTCTTAGAGCATCTCTAGCAGAGCCCGCAAAAGGCCGAAACCCGCAAAATAACCGCCCGATGTGGATTCGAACCTGTAAAAACGCGGAGAACAGAACCCGCAAAACTGACCGACCCGTAAAAGTTTTTAAGGAGGCCCGTGAATCCGGCCCTCGGAACGGTAAATTCGCAGATTTCGCCGCTGAACCGAGGGGGCCCTGTATAACGTGAAAACGGTTGGCGGGAGGGAGTATTCACCACGCGCTTCATCCCCATCTCGCCGCCACCTCCGACGCCAGCGCCGCCGCCTGCGATTCGCCCTTTTTCCGGCCGCATCTGCAGGCGCCCCGCCGCACGCGACACCCCCCGGCCGCGAATGTCCCCTGCTGCCGGTTTCCGGCTCGCCCCGCCCGTGGAGACCACTTTCCGGCCAAATCTGCGCCGCCGCCGCCGATCTGTCGGTGAGTCCATCTCCGCTCGATTTTGTTGTGTTTTCGGACGGAGTACTCCGGCAGTGATATGCGGTACCCGTTTCAGATGGAGTTTCGCCCGGAGGAGGAGTTTTTGCTCTCCGATTCGTCCTCCTCCGACGACTCCGACGTGGAGACGCTGTTTGAAAGCCGGCGGCAGCAAATGGTGGTCGCCGTCCTCGCCGTCAAGGATTTCGAGGACCGGTATGCTACAGAAAGACCTAGTTGAGCACGCCTGGCAGGGGCATGGGCAGTAGCAATTTTTTAAATTCATTTGAAGAATGTTTGATTCAAACAATATTTTTATTCTACAACGTTTCTTGTGTTGAATTATTGTTTAATTCGTGTGATTCAAACTTTTATTGTAATAAATTATTGATGAGGATTCATAGTGTACTATTGTTGTAATACGAATATTTATAATTTAGTTCTTATTTATTTGTTATTCAGTTTTTATGATATTCATGTCTAGTTTATGTTTTGCATATACAGTTTCTGAACGAGCCTGTTTTGAGGTTCGGCTTTGCGGTTTCTGCTCCGCCGTGTCTCGTTTCTAGCCAAAAAACGCGCATTCCCCGACCCTTAAAACTGTTTTACGGGTTCGCGTTTTGCGGACTCTGCTAGAGATGCTCTTATATGGACAAGTATCATAGGAGTGTTTTGAGGTTCGGCTTTGCGGTTTCTGCTCCGCCGCGCCTCGTTTCTAGCCAAAAAACACGCGTTCCCCGACCCTTAAAACTCTTTTGCGGGTTCGCGATTTGCGGGCTCTGCTAGAGATGCTCTTATATGGACAAGTATCATATGTCCTGCAAGACCTGAGGTGTGGTCGCCTACTCACATGTGGGCACACGTCTGACGGATCCACATATTAAAAGAATATACTGTAGAATGCAGTACTTTAAGGGATCGCCTTGCAGTCTTATGTAACTGTTGGATGATCTAAGCATTACTTATGTGGAGAGTTTATTGATACAACTATACAAGGGAATACAATGTGTATATATATATGAGTTGTCTAAGCAGGTTATCATCATTGACCATTTTGAGAGTCGTCTAATTAATTAGCCATCAATGTGCTAATGCTAGTGCTTGGTACTCTTTTACAAGATAACGCAACTCACTTTTTTACTAACTTCCTATGAACTCAGTTACCTGTACACATACCCTTTTTTCTTCAGAACCTTCAGAAATTGACAGGCTCGCATACTCTGCGTCGGAGACCTGCTGTTTCTACGAGAATTTGACTCTTTTTCCCCATAATACGAACCCGGTGTTTCGACCGTCGGCGTACATTTAATATTATTTTTCGGCAAAAGTTGAGGTAGGGCGATTATAACATGTAAAGCTAATGTTTTCTTTCTGCGAAAAATCTGCTGATTCGTATTCTTTTTCCTTTCCGAGTCGGTTCGCTTGTTTCAGGAGGAGCAGGGCCATACGATAGATATTAACTCGGATCGGGAACGCTAGACAAACAATAATAACGGGACTCGGTCCAGAATTATCTCGACAAGATGGATTCATGGTGGCGCGAGGACTTCACGGCGTTCGAGAAGAAGCTCGTTGAGGCCCTCGGCCCCAAGCAGCAAGGCGAGCCGCCGCCCTTGCTGCCACCTGGCGCCTTCTACAACCTCAATGTACTCGAATTCAATCCCAGCAAATCTGCGGTACGTACTTCCTTGCTTACATCATCATATCTATCACGTGGTTTGTCCATTCCTGCGTAAATTGATTCTTTGATTGAATTCCAACTTTTAGACCACTACCAGAATCCCGCCGGCGATGGGGCGCACGTCTACTTCTTTAGCCCAATGGAATTGCCATCGTCACATCTGGATGGCGGAGAAACGCCCCGCACCACCGTGGACCGGGCTCGGGCTTCAGTTTTCGACCCGAAATTAGCCTGGCCCGGGCCGAACAACCCCCAGATCTAAAAACATTGTACTTCTCCTCCCGCCGCCGTATAAAAGAGGAGAAACCCCTGTCTCCCCGAATCCCAGTGTAACCCATAGTTTTAAAAACAGCAGCCTCCACCGGTCTGTTAAGCGCACTGGACCGTTCGCGCTGCTGAACTGGGAAAAACCGGACGGACCGCGGTCCGACCGGCGGTTTTGGCTGAAAACCGGGCGTACCAGGCCGCCGATCCGACCGGAGGGAGCCTTACGCGCGAGAAAAATAAATTGTGTGGGCTAGGAATCGAACTGGAGAGCTCGCTCGTCGCGAGCAGGCAGCCTGCACCGGCCAGCAGGTGCATGCGACGATTGTATCCTAGAAGCTCATGAACGTACTAAATACATTGACGCTTTTTAAAAGATTACTAATATTTCTGTCCCGTTCTATTATTAATAAACCGCAATTGAACCGAGCGAACCGGCGGTCCGACCGAGTGAACCGTGAACCGATGCCCTCACCGGTTCGATCGCTGGTCCGGTTTTTAAGACTATGGTGTAACCTAAATCGAACCAACAACTCCCACCCACCGACCCACGGTCTACTCCCACCACAGACCACACCAAACCCAACAGGCTCCAGATCTGGTGAGCGGCCAGCGACGTCTCTCACCCGGCCAGCGGCACTGCTTCTTCTCCTCCCTCCATCAACCTCGTTGGCGGCGCCACTCTGCACCTCTCCAAGCGATGCTGTCTTCCGTCCGTGGTGTGCTCGCGTTTGGATAGAGCCAATCTGGCGTCGGTCACGGCAGTTGTGCTACCGTCTAGCATAGCTTCGATTCGTGGTTGTGCCTTTATTCCGATGTATTCTTTTTCAACAGATCGATTGATGCTTGGGCATGTGGACCTGTATTCCTAGATGAGTGGAGCATAGCTAATGGATCTGTCTATTTTTGTGCTTCTGGATCGCTAGATTTGTGGATGCATAGCTGTTGAATGTGTGTATGTTTGTGCTTCTGAATTGCTAGATGTATCGATGCGTGGTTGTTGGATGCATGTAATTTTTGTGATTTTTTTTAGCCTGTGTTGACTTCTGTTACTTGATGAACAGACACAATTTTTCCTAAATGGTCGGGCCTCGGGCCGGGCTTTCAGGTTTACGGGCTTTGCCTCGGGCCTGTGAAATGAAGAAATATGCCTGGCCGGGCCAAGCTCAGGCCTGCTAAATAGAAGCTGGGCTTTTTTTTGCCCGGCCCGAGACTTGGGCACTTGGGATCCTTTGTCCCTCCGAAGTACAACTCATTCAATGTGATACGATTGCTGCCTTCACTTCCTCTTAGTTTATATGCACCGCTTTGTCATCTTTGCTCATGTGTCTTCCTCTAGCAGAAGTAGAAACAAAGCAAGGAAGCATGTGTATCATTCATTCAGAAGACTAGCTAGAACAAATAAAGAAAAACATGTGAGAAGTAGTAGAGGATTGGGCGGTGGCCAAACGTATTCTGTGGCGCCTATAACTTCTTCTTTTAGAGTGAGGTGCTGAGCGTCATATCACCAACAGAGTGCGAGCTAGCAGTTGAGTTTCCTCCCACATCCCCTTAAAAATTTATGTGAGTATTATGTACCCCAAAGTCGTAGGACCACAAACCAGTAAAGATCCTTAACACGAACCGATGCTTGCATCCATTTTCGATGTTCTCGGAATGAGCGGCACTAGGAATGTAAGCCGAACCAGGTGGACAGGATCTGTAACATGTGCTGATCTAACTGTGAGTTTCTGAAGTTCATAGAGCAATGCACGCATACATAGACCTGCAAACAATGATCGCACAATTAGTCGCCCGGTAAGCATGCAGAGAGGGAAGCTTCAATATTTTGTGTCTACCCTGCGTCAATTCCGTGTAACCCACAATACAGCTAATTAGGAAAAGGATAACTTTGCAGAAATGGTAGAACAACGAGACGGAACCAATGCTGATGTAGCCCTCAAGCCATAATTGATATTATCATATTCCAACCGCCAAAAAACTGATCCCCATTGCTGTGGTGCTGACCCTGGGTGTTTTCATATTGCATAGTCCACGGAGATGAACTGCGGGTCTGCCAGACCCAGTTGTATGTGAACCGCCACCATCTCTTTCTATATGGGCTCACGAAGATTCCTAATATTTTCTTTCGCTGATTGATTACAATCTACGAATTTTATTGATTGAATATTGCTTCTCTATTCTCAAATGTAAGTGAACAAAATATTAAGTCATATTAAGGAAGAGATAACCAAAGAATCTGGACGGGTTTGGCTATGTCTACGGCTGGACAACTAAAAGTCGGCGAAAGCATCGCCACCGAGCCACCCAGCGACTCCCCCAGGCGAGTTGCGAGACAACACTCCCTCCAATATTCCAGTAATGTTATGTGAAATTAATAACGATGTGTACTCGTAAGAATTATCTTTAAAAATTTCCATTAGTTGTGGCTAGGTGGATCCATCGTCCTTCATAATACGTACAACTCCTAAAATGCCCTTCCTTTCGCTTAGTTTATATGCGTCACGTCCCCATCAAGTTTGCTCATACTATCTCCTCTATAAATACTCCTACTTCATGTAACAGCTGTAGATACAAATTAAGCAAGGAGGTCTAGAACAAAGAAAGGAAGCGAGTAGTGTAGGAGTAGTGCCGGGGAACATCCAGGGCTGTTAGGTTCAACACTTGGAACTTAGTCTAGAAAGCTTCTAGGGCAAGGCAACTGCACCCGAACACATATTCTGGCTTTTGTGAGCATACCTTAGATTGGGTAGTTGTGTGCTTCGCTAGGCCAGGCGAGCCGAGAATAACAGCCAAACAGGTCTTCATCAAGTCAACTCCGCTAGCCTGCCACAGTCCGGAAGAACAATGGCAAAATGGCAACCACGTTAACACACACACAACAGTGTGACACGAAGTGCGTGTATATGCTTGATTAACATTTTCTTTGACCCTTTATAGGTTCGGATTTCTTGCTTATTACGGTGGAAGCAGTATGGCGTGCCTCGACAGATGACGATGTACTACCGCTTGGTGTAAGGCTCCACCAAACTCTGAGTCACTTGTACAGGCATCCAGCCAGGACATAAACGCTACAAGAGCGATCGATCAACAGAACATCACATATTTTTTGACAAAAAGGACCACTTCAGCGAGTGAATTGTCAAAAAGAACCACCTCCCGAACGAATTGTCAAAAAATACCACCTGCACCGTGGCGGCAGGCTCCCCAGGTGACACGTGTGGTGGCGGCATGTTCCTTTCCGTGCATGCTGATCAATGAACAGTGTCCTGATCGATGAATAGTGCACGTTTCAGAGTTAGCTATGAAAATTTGTTGAATTTGTCTTTTTGCTGAGCCTAAAATATGAGGTATTTTGCAGTGAATTTTTGCATGATCGTATTGCATAGAGTTAGCTATATCCAGTTTTTTTTTCAATTTTTTTGAGATGTTTCAAAAAAATTCAAAACGGGCTATGTGGACTTTTCATGCAGAGGAAGGCATGCATGCACGTTCTCGCCAGCATGCCGCCGTGGCCCGTGGCGGCAGGGCCTGCTGCCACTGGCGGTGGCGGCATGTGACACGTGTCGCCTGCCGGGCCTGTCGCCACCGTGCAGGTGGTCCTTTTTGACAATTCGTTTGGGAGGTGGTCTTTTTTAACGATTCATTTATCCAAGTGATCCTTTTTGTCAAAATTTCAACATCACACCGGCAACAGAGTCTCCTGCTTGATGCTGCAGAGACGAACCATATTAAGCTTAGTAGAGTGTGTTGGGCCAATTGGGCCATCACAATCTTCTGGTCAAGCTCCTCAAGACGTTCTCCACCGATCGCTACCATTTGCTAAAAAAAGGGCTTACTGTACTTTGGTCGTGGGCTTGGTGGAGTGGTGGCGTGGTGCTCCGTGCTGAATCAACAACGACGAGAACAAAGCTTTTCATTCCTAAGCAAGTTGCTAGAGTTAAAACCTATTAGATATCGAAACTAACTCATGATTCTGCTACATGGATACTTTCACGCACCCTTATCCAGGTACAAAAGGGGTCACCCTAAAAAAATACAAAATTGGCCAAAAATCATTTTGGTTCTAGAGACAAAGTGATCATTTTGAAAGCTAATTTACATGTTTTATAAAAATCTGAATTTTTTTTATGTGTAGTCAATGATACATCATACAAGTACGCAAAAATCATAATCCTAACTTTTATGTACTAAGAGCTATATCAAAATGAA
The DNA here is from genome assembly GCA_947311845.1 of Poa pratensis. NCBI lineage: Eukaryota > Viridiplantae > Streptophyta > Magnoliopsida > Poales > Poaceae > Poa > Poa pratensis. The sequence goes on along the minus strand of CAMZMU010000041.1, from coordinate 154,933,354 downwards.
AAAAGCTAAAATATTTTGAAGATTTGAAAGTGTGTACACTCATATTCACATATTTTAATTTATTTATGTGACTCTATATATAAATTAGTTCAAATCGAGATTTTACACTTTGTGAGATACATCATTGACAACATACACGATGTATTCTCTGACTTTTAAAAAATTGTAAATATGATTTCTCTTTTCAAAAATAAAGATATCACTGGAGCTCAGGAGCAAAGGAATTTCTATTTCCTATGAATTTTTTACTCCAACGCTCCCGCCATCCATTTATTTAGTTTATAAGTAATCTACAAAAATGATGGATCTAGTTAATGATGTATTGCAAATCCTCAATTTGAAAAATTGAATCTTAAATACACTAGCGTAAAAAAAAACTGTACATTGCACATCTAAATTCCAAATTTTAGATATGCCCCTGCTCATAGTCGTCATGTGCATTTGGTGCTCCTCGAATTAAGGCATATGCCAATATATTAACGTCTTCTAGGAGCAGTAGAAACAAAGAAAGCATGTTTCCCTAGGCATCATTCATTCGAAAAAAAAGAAAGATCGTAAGAAAGTAGTGTAGGAGTATTGTTCCTCATCTAGACTAGTTAGCACACCACATTCGTTGGACGACAAAGGGACGTGCATAGATCTTTAACACATACGGGTACATGGTTGCATCAATTTTGGATGTTTTCGGAATGAGGGGAGCCGGGAATGGGAATCGAACAAGACGGATGAGAATCTCAAACATGATGTGGTCATCATGCAAGAGTCCCCGGCAGGATGACGAAAAACCACTCATGCGTGCAGGGACTTGCATGCACAATTCTCGACGAGCTGCAAGTATGCAGGGAGGTTAGCTTCAACGTTTTGCGTCTTCGCTCCATCAACTATGTGTAACACCTTCATCTATGGGACCAAACGCTAGTGCTCGGATGATGTGTATGGCATCTCGATTTCGCGCAACGAGCTCCAATTTTAGAAGATATGGCACCTACGTGTCTTTCACCAATCCCAACACATCGTCTCTCCTTTCATCAATCTATTATCTTTGCAATTTCCGATGTGTGTGATGTGACGTCCATGGCTACCTTTTTCTTTCGAGCGTGGCAAAAGACTTCAATTTAACCGTGTACATGCATGGCTACACACTACAAGAAATATGTCAACTAGTGACATTTTGATAGTGACTTTCAAAATATTGGTCATAGATCTATGACCATTTTAACTCATTTGGTCATGAGCTGTTTTGCAGGGTCCGAATCCAAAAAAATAACGACCAATTTGGTAAAAAAAGTCATAAGCTTTTTACACAAATTGGTCATAAGGTAGACAGCAGTTGCCTATGACCTTATTTACGACCTTTCTGATTGGTCATGAGAAAAGATTGGACACACAGGTCAGAAATCATGCCCATGTGGCAACCATGGACAGCCACGTCATCAATCATGCGCATGTGGCAGCCACATGTCATATTACCTCACCCCACTTGCTACAGCTGGACCCTGCCATGTGGGTCCCGCGGCGCCACAGGAGGAGAAAATATTGCAAAATTAACTTTGCGCGTCGGGGATTCGAACCCACGACCTTGCGCTGGCCACGTTCGATCTGAACCGCTAGGCTATTTAAGTTATGTTGACTGATAAAAGATGTTTTGGTAACTATACTATAAAAACTATCTGGGTTAAGTAACACGGGCACAGGGGCACACTCCAACAGATCGAACACATAGCAGAAATTTGAATCCCCCCGTCGGAGGGTGCTGCGGTGGCCGCCGGAGGGTGCTGCGGGGGCTGGGGCGGCGGTGGGCACCGGAGGGCGGTTACCGGAGGGGGCTTGGGCCGCGGTTACCGGAGGAGGCGTGGCTAGGGCGGTGGTGACCGGAGGAGGCGGCTGGGGCTGGGGCAGCGGTGACCGGCGGTCTGCCATGAACGGAGGAAAGGGCTGGGTGCTGGGGCGACGGTGACCGGCGCCCTCGTCCACAACAGCGACTTCGCCCCCGTCAGAGACGAGATCCCGCCTCGGTGCTCGATGGACATCGGCGGCGGCGGCGGGCAGCAGCGGCGCGGGCCGGCCATCACCTCCACCGAGGTTGAAGCTGGAGCCGGAGAGAAAGGAGCTGGAAGCCGGGAGAATCGAGCTGGACCAAGTGCGGCGGGTGCAGCTGTAAGATTTTCTTCGTATCACTTGTGTTCTTGGTTAGGTTTTGATGTACAGTTTCAGAGAAGCACTAGATTCAGAGAAGCACTTTGTGATGTCCAGAACATTTGCTAGATTTTGATGTCCAAAATTGGTTGTGCACTAGTTCCATGTGATGTTTGTTTCAGCTTCTTGGCTGTGCACTAGTGTTCAGAGAAGCACACTTGTGGCTAGTGTTACTGCTGTCAATTCTGTCAAAAAAATGGTGCTTTGAACATGCTTTTGTATTAAGTGCAGTTCTTAGTGATTTGAATTTAGCTACTGTATAAAAATTTCTTAGCTACTGATTCTTAGTGATTTGAATTTAGCTATTGTCCTGAAGTCCAAAAATTGGTGCTTTGTACATGCTTTTGTCTTAAGTGCATCTGTTCATTGCTAATACGTAGCATTTTCTGTCTTTGGCAGATAGACAAAAAATGGATTAGAGGATGTAGAAGACTTTCCAATGAGCATCTGAAAGGAGTGAGAGATTTTATGCAGTTTGTTCGCAGAAGTCACTACCAGGAAACTGCCTTTCTATAGAATGGCATTTTGTGGCGCACCAAATTACCATGTGCCACAGAAAAATATTCTGTGGCGCATTGTTTTGCATGCGCGACAGAAATTTGGAATTCTGTGGCGCACGGAAACCACATGCGCCACAGAAATGTGCCTTTCTGTGGCGCATGTTGTATATGCGCCACAGAAATGTGGCTTTCTGTGGCGCATGGGGTGGGATGCGCCACAGATTTTTTTTTAAATCAGATCCCACCCCCCCTGTGGAACGCCTTTATAGTTTTGCAAAAACTCAAAGAAAATGTTAAAACCTTCAAAAAATAAAATCCTTTAAGATTTAGTTAGGTTTTAGTGTCTAGTTTGTATAGAAATTTTGAAATATGAATTTTGACCTTTTTTTGCAAAACCAGGTGCTTCGAGCAAAAGTGTTCTCCTTTACAGAAAAAAACAATGTCTTGGAATTTACTGCGAAAAGTTATTGCCTACAAATAGTGCATTGCCACAAACCTCTTGGTGCCAAATTTACACGTGATTTTTTTACATTCCATGTGTACTTGTACGACAACTACTTCTTGCACATGCCATTAATATAGACTCCAACTTCACCATTTGTTTTGTAAGTGCCCTTATTTCATCTGCTTGTTGCCCTCACTTTGCCTTATAGTTTATATATGCAGTCCCATCCTATGAATTCATTGTTGTCTTATCTCCATTCCCTTTGTTTCTGGTAGCCGTAGTAGATAGCAAGCAAGGAGGGCTAGGTATCATGCATCCACAGGAAGCCAACACAAGAAACAAAGATAATTAAGACTATAGGCGTTGTAAGGGCCTTTCGCGAGCCAGATAAATTGGTTCCCCAACTCACGTTAATCCCGTGATACTAACGGCATGATAGGTTGATCATCAATCATATATAGGACAATGAAGCATGCTGCGGGCGGTCACCGCTGAACGATTGTCCGTATCGACGTTGGGCATGATCGGAATCAGTGGCGTCAGAAAGCATGGTTAGCTGCAAAACCACTACCGGAAGCCCACCGGGTGACCATTGTACTACAACAGGCCTGTGTCATTTTAGTCATTCACCTCCCTACTGGTTAGTGATCTAGGGCGAGGGCTTTCCTTCCTTCTCGTCAACTCTACTTGTGGGTTTTGACTGTAGGGTTTGTATTTTCCTCATGCAAGTATTAGAAATGGGAGTAGATTGTGCCTCAACGTGGTGTCTCTATTTTAGATCGTAAATTTTAGATCTTGATCGTCCATTTTAGATATTAATCTCATTTTTGATCTTGATCGTAAATTTTTAGATCCAACTATCAAAACAATTTACATGATGTGTCTCAACGTGGTGTCTCGTGTCTCTACTTGGGACCCTGTATATTTATTTTAGTACATAATAATATATAATAGATAATAGATAGATAATGCTCCAAACATAAGAAGCCTGAGGGAAAGAGAAGAAAATAGGATCGGTATTCCGATTATGGCAGAATAATCCTCTACCCAATTTCTCTTATTAATATTACCCATTATGGACCTGCCAGCATCCACCGGAAACAATGTACACTACACGAAGCAGGCAGCGTTGAACACTGAAACATTTTGTAAGCATAATGGAGTCCTTGTATAATATGTTAATTCTGGGTGATGCATGACTCGAGATTTTTGCATCTCGTTTTGAAGTGTTTAAGAATGTATCAGAAAGATAAATCGTATTCATGATTTTTCAAACTTTTATGTGATGAGACCAAGAGCAACCAGGAATATACATGATCCGACGAGGAAACACAAAGAAAAATTTACTCTGCAGAACGGTGGAGGGGTCGACGGAAAAACGAACCTTCTATAATTTTCAACCCTCAGTCATGATCTACATTTGGTGCATGTACAACTACGCACAACTCTTTGTGCAAACATTCATGTGAAAGTAGTAACACATTGCACACGTAGACACTACTCTGTCTAGCTCACAAATACAACTCTCTCGAGTTGTGTCACCATCTCCTTTCATGATCTGTATTTGGAGTATTCCTTAAAGGAAATTTTCCCATGTGTATGGGTACCCGCGGGTACTGTACGTACCTGTATGGGTAGGGTATGAGCATAATTTTATACCATGGGTAGTACGCGTACCCTACCCGTTAAGTCACGGGTAGGGTATGGGTATAACCTCGTACCCGTGGATATATCCGTACCCTGCCCGTTTATATATATTACTTGTGGAAGGGATAATATTTATTCTCGTTAGCTTGTGAAGCTATGTTAGAGTTATCATCAGTTGCCAATTTGAGTTCAGATAATTATCACATACTCAAATATAAGTTATTGAGTTGAGATAAACATTTTTCTTGTATCAATGTTTTGTCGATGGATGTAAAATTATGAATAACTTATGTACTATTTGATTTACCCCTTCGGTATCCAATGGGTATGGGTACCCGCTGGTATGGGTACGGTAAAGTTTCATACCCATGGTTACTGGTATGAAGGTTAAAAAAAACGGTTACTGATATGGGTACAATTTTGTACCATTGACTATACGGGTGTGAGTATGATATTGCCCTACCCGCCTCATTCCCTACCCATTGCCATCCTTATTCCTTAGTTGTGTCTCCATTAATTGTCTGGCATAAATACAACTCTCTCCAGCTCATATGCATGCTTCCCTCACTTCCATTTTATATGTGCCGCGACTTCACGTCATGTTTGTTCATATCTTCCTTATGTATTTTCTTTACTTCGTCTAGCAGTAGTTTTAAAAAATGATGCCTAGGCGTCATCTGTTCGGAAGACAGAAAGAAACAAAGGAAGATAACTAGAGTAGTTAGCACACCATAGTCGTTGGATGACAAAACATGTGTTCATAGATCTTCAACACGTATGGACAGATGCTTGCATCGATTTTGGATGTTCTCGGCATGAGGGGCATGGGGAATGTGAGCCGAACAAGATGGCTGAAAATTTGAACCTTATCTGGACCTTTACGCAGGAGTCCACGACATGATGACAGAAAACAAGTCATGCATACAGAGACTTGCAAGCTCAGTTCACAACGAACAACACCTGAAAGTATGCAAGGCGGTTAGCTTTAGCATTTTGTGTTTATGCGTCGTCAAGTATGTGTACTGCGTTCATCTATTTGATTGAACTTTTCTGCTCGGGCCTCTGTATGCGATCTCGATTTGTGTAAGAAGTTTCAAGCTTATAAGATGATTCGTGTTTTTCACCAATCTCAACACATATCTCATCTTTTCAATCTAGGTTCTTTGCAATATTTTCGATGCCTGCAGTTGCGACGTATGTGGCTACCCTTTTTTAAACGTGGAAAAAGAGTTGACATACAAACCATTATATGTGGATCCATCCTTGTGCGTGTATATGCTTTAATAATTTTTCTTTGGCCGTTTATTGGTTTCAGATTTCTTGCTTATAACGGTCAAAGCAGTATGGCGTGCCTCGACGGATGAGACCGCTTGTACAGGCATCCAGCCAAACTCTTAGACACTCACCTCATGAATCCAGGACGCAAAAGCAGCAAGAGCGATTGATCAACACCACATGAAAACGAGCAACAAAGTCTGCTGCTTCATGCTGGAGAGACGAACCATTAAGCATAGCAGAATGTGTTGGGCCAATTGGGCCATCACGGTCCTCTGGTAGAGCTCATTAGGGCCGGGGGTAGTGTACTCTGGTCGGGGCTTGCTGGAGTGTTGTTCCTCCGCGCTGAATCAAGGAACAAAACTGGCGAAAATTCATCTTGGTTCTCGAGACCCGTGATCCATTTATTTTAAAATTTTAAAAACTAATTTACAAGTTTTAGAAAAATCAGATTTTTTTAGATGTAGTCAATGATGCATCATACAAGTACACAAAATCTCAACCCTAATTTTTATGTATCATGAGTTGTATAAAAATGATAAAATATTATATATTTTAAAATTTAAAAGCGTGAATACTCATATTTCACACATTTTTAATTTCTTATGTGACTCTATATATAATTATCTCAAATTGAGAGTTTACACGTTTGTGAGATACATCAATACATCATTGAAAACATGCATGATGTTTTCTCCAGATTTTTAAAACCTTGCAAATATGAATTTTTTCTATTAAAATTAAAGAGATCACTAGAGTTTGGGAGCAAGAAATCTCTATTCATTAGAAATCTTTAGCTCCCTGGCTCTAGCGATCCATGTGTTTTAAAAGTAAAAAAGTATTTACAAGTTTAAAAATAATCTGCAAAAATTGTGGATGTAGTTAATGATGTATTTCAAAAACTCAATTTGAAATAAATAAATCTTAACTACAAAAAGAAAATCTGAACATAGCATATTTGTAAACTCGAAATTTTAGATCCGCCCCTGCCCACAGTCGTCGTCTGCATTTGGTGCACGTACGACAACTCCAAAACTTTTTGTGCCAACATTTATGTGAAATTTAAAAGACACTACACTAGTAGACACTATTCTTTAAGTATTCCTTAGTTGTGGCTCCATTAATTGTCCGTCATATATACGCACACTTCCCTCGCTTCCGTATTATATGTGCCCCAACTTTCCATCATGCTTGTTCATATCTTGCTTATATATTATTTACCATTTCTAGGAGCAGCAGAAACAGAAGAAGAATTCGTAGGCGTCATTCATTCGTAAAAAAAGAAGATAGTAAGAAAGTAGTGTAGGAGTATTTGTTCCTCATCCAGACTAGCTAGCACACCATAGTCGTTGGACGACAAAGCAGACGCGCATAGATCTTTAACACATACGGACACATGCTTGCATCGATTTTGGAATGAGGGGCACCAGGATTGTGAGCCGAACAAGCGGGCAGAGAAACCGTCGAATTCATGCACGACAGGATGATGGACAACAAGACATGCATGCAGTGCAGGGACTTTCAAGCACAATTCTCGAAGTGCGGTACCAGCGAGTATGCAGGGGGGGGGGGGGGGTTTACCTTCAACGTTTTGCATCGAATTATTTTTACAGTGTGCATTAAACGATCTTGGGCCGTCTATTATTGCGTTCCAACGAACCAGATATGGCATACTACATCAGATTTTGTGTAGTATAATTCTATATGGGGGTATTTTGGGCAGTGCACTTTTATTTGTAGTACTATGTTCATCTATACAATTGAACCCTACTTCTCGGAATCTGTGTATGGGATTTCGATTTTGTGCAAGGGGGTCCAAATTTAGAAGATGGCACCACGGTACGTGTCTTTCACCAATCTCGACACATCGTCTTTCCTTTCCTCAATCTATTCTCTTTACGTTTTCCGATGTGTGCAAGCGCGACGTCCGTGGCTACCTTTTATTTTTCAAACGTGCCAAAGGACTTGCATTTCAACGTGCGCATGGCTATACCTGCCTACGATCACCGAGTACTAGTTAGTCCTCCTTTAGCCTCCACGTTAACGCACACACAACAGCGTGAGTGTGGCATGAAGTGCTAATACGACAGTAGTTACGTAGGTGAAGGTCCTGTTGCATGTATATGCTCGTTTCACATTTTCCTTGCCTCTTTATTGGTTTCGCATTTTTCTTGCTTACGAGCTGGCGGTGACTCATTCAATCGCTACCTTTGGTCGATGTCCTGCTCCTAATCCGTCTTGGACGGATTTCAATTAATTATTCAATTTCACGTATCTTCGCAAAAAAAGGGGAACAAGAGACGAACACGATAAGTCAACTCATTCCACGCAAGGGGTGGAGCTGGCCACAAGCAACCATACACAACCATGGCTAACACAATATTTGCTTGTTTTTTGTCTACAACCAACAGCTTGCAATCATTACAATTAGACAAATAAATCTGCAAATAGATCAACTGGATATTTCCACAGGCAAGTAACCAATCCATAAATCCAAATCTAAATCTAAAATTCAGAAAAACTTTTAAAAAAGATGATTCGGAGATATAGAAGTTCATGTTTCATATAGTAGTACAAATATTGTAAAGATTTGGATAGACCTCACAACGAGGTTGGCTAAGAATTAATGAATCAGATCATTTCTCGAACCATAATCCGACTATTCATTTTGCAGCTTATTCAATGACCTGTGATTGCTGCCTCCGGAGTACAACTCATTCAATGACACATGATTGCTGGCCTCCTTTGCCCCAGTAGTTGGGCATCTACCTGTGCATGGGTAGCCCGGCCCGAAAAGTCAGGGCCGGGACGGGCCGGGATTGTACATCGGGCCGGGCTCGGGCCTTGATTTACAGCCGAAGCATAAGTTGGGCTGGTCTCGGGCTTCAGTTTTCGGCCTGAAATTAGCTCAGCCCGGGCCGAACAACCCCCCAGATCTGAAAACATTGTACTTCTCCTCCCGCCGCCGTATAAAAGAGGAGAAACCCCTGCCTCCCCGAGTCCCAGTGTAACCCATAGTTTTAAAAACCAGACCGGACCGTCGGTTGAACCGGAAAAAATCGGAACCGCAGCCTCCACCGGTCTGTTAAGCGCACTGGACCGTTCGCGCTGCTGAACCGGGACAAACCGGACGGACCGCGGTCCGACCGGCGGTTTTGGCTGAAAACCGGGCGTACCAGGCCGCCGGTCCGACCGGAGGGAGCCTTACGCGCGAGAAAAATAAATTGTGTGGGCTAGGAATCGAACCGGAGAGCTCGCTCGTCGCACGCGAGCAGGAGCCTGCGCTGATCAGCAGGTGCATGCGACGATTGTATCCTAGAAGCTCATGAACGTACTAAATACATTGACGCTTTTTAAAAGATTATTAATATTTCTGTCCCATTCTATTATTAATAAACCGCAATTGAACCGAGCGAACCGGCGGTCCGACCGAGTGAACCGTGAACCGATGCCCTCACCGGTTCGATCGCTGGTCCGGTTTTTAAAACTATGGTGTAACCTAAATCGAACCAACAACTCCCACCCACCGACCCACGGTCTACTCCCACCACAGACCACACGGTGTGGTCCACACCAAACCAACAGGCTCCAGATCTGGTGAGTGGCCAGCGGCGTCTCTCACCCGGCCAGCGGCACTGCTTCTTCTCCTCCCTCCATCAACCTCGTTGGCGGCGCCACTCTGCTGGCCGGCTCTCACCTCTCCAAGCGATGCTGTCTTCCGTCCGTGGTGTGCTCGCGTTTGGATAGAGGCAATCTGGCGTCGGTCACGGCAGTTGTGCTACCGTCTAGCATAGCTTCGATTCGTGGTTGTGCCTTTGCATCCCGTCTCCGATGTATTCTTTTTCAACAGATCGATTGATGCTTGGGCATGTGGACCTGTATTCCTAGATGAGTGGAGCATAGCTAATGGATCGGTGTATTTTTGTGCTTCTGGATCGCTAGATTTGTGGATGCGTAGCTGTTGAATCTGTGTATTTTTGTGCTTCTGAATTGCTAGATGTATCGATGCGTGGTTGTTGGATGCATGTAATTTTTGTGATTTTTTTTAGCCTGTGTTGACTTCTGTTACGAGATGAACAGACGCAATTTTTCCTAAATGATCGGGCCTGGGGCCGGGCTTTCGGGTTTCCGGGCTTTGCCTCGGGCCGGGCTCGGGCCTGAGAAATGAAGAAATATGTCTGACCGGGCCGGGATCGGGCCTGCTAAATAGAAGCCGGGCTTTTTTTGGCCCGGCCCGAGACTTGGGCACTTGGGATCCTTTGTCCCTCCGAAGTACAACTCATTCAATGTGATACGATTGCTGCCTTCACTTCCTCTTAGTTTATATGCACCGCTTTGTCATCTTTGCTCATGTGTCTTCCTCTAGCAGAAGTAGAAACAAAGCAAGGAAGCATGTGTATCATTCATTCAGAAGACTAGAACAAATAAAGAAAAACATGTAGTGAGAAGTAGTTGAGGATTGGGCGGTGGCCAAACGTATTCTGAGGCGCCTATAACTTCTTCTTTTAGAGTGAGGTACTGAGCGTCATATCACCAACAGAGTGCGAGCTAGCAGTTGAGTTTCCTCCCACATCCCCTTAAATATTTATGTGAGTATTATGCACCCCAAAGTCGTAGGACCACAAACCAGTAAAGATCCTTAACACGAACCGATGCTTGCATCCATTTTCGATGTTCTCGGAATGAGCGGCACTAGGAATGTAAGCCGAACCACGTGGACAGGATCTGTAACATGTGCTGATCTAACTGTGAGTTTCTGAAGTTCATAGAGCAATGCACGCATACATAGACCTGCAAACAATGATCGCACAATTAGTCGCCCGGTAAGCATGCAGAGAGGGAAGCTTCAATATTTTGTGTCTACCCTGCGTCAATTCCGTGTAACCCACAATACAGCTAATTAGGAAAAGGATAGCTTTGCAGAAATGTAGAACAACGAGACGGAACCAATGCTGATGTAGCCCTTATGTCTACGGCTGGACAACTAAAAGTCGGCGAAAGCATCGCCACCGAGCCACCCAGCGACTCCCCCAGGCGAGTTGCGAGACAACACTCCCTCCAATATTCCAGTAATGTTATGTGAAATTAATAACGATGTGTACTCGTAAGAATTATCTTTAAAAATTTCCATTAGTTGTGGCTAGGTGGATCCATCGTCCTTCATAATACGTACAACTCCTAAAATGCCCTTCCTTTCGCTTAGTTTATATGCGTCACGTCCCCATCAAGTTTGCTCATACTATCTCCTCTATAAATACTCCTACTTCATATAAAAATTAAGCAAGGAGGTCTAGAACAAAGAAAGGAAGCTAGTAGTGTAGGAGTGTTGTGCCTCTTCCTTACTGGTATCCATTATGGGCATAATTCTAAGACAAAAAAAAGCAGGCGTGCGCGTAGATCTTTAACATGAACTGATGGTTGCATCGATTGTGGATGTTCTCGGAATGAGCGGCACCGGGAATGTGGGCAGTGCGAGAGCGACCCGCACTACAACACCCTGTGATGGTTCTGCAACCGTCCACGACTTGTAGATAGACATCAAGATATGCATGCATAGACCTTCAAGTCTAGTTCGCACTGATTGGCGCCGGGGAACATCCAGGGCTGTTAGGTTCAACACTTGGAACTTAGTCTAGAAAGCTTCTAGGGCAAGATAGCGTCCGTTGGCAAGGAAATACTCGCTCAGCAAGGAGAGCCAGACCGGCTAGCTTGCATGGCACACGAAGAACCAATTTCCACTACTCCTCAGCTTGTGAGCGGACGCTTCACCAAATGAGAAAAACTGCCAGGCTAGCTACGACGTACACAGCTTGCAGGCAAGGCAAACCATTCATGTACCAGCATAGTTTCCTCCAAGTGGTTCCACAATTTATGATTTGGCGAGGCATATATTTTGTTTGTACATGTCAATGTGTACCATATGAATGTGTACATATTTCGTTTATCCAACCATCTTATTTTGTATATGAATGTTGTAGGAGTGAATCGCACAAGAGATCAAAATACAAGCAAATGCGAAAGGTAAACCATTCATGTACCAGCATAGTTTAGAATAGCTAGGACATAAATGTAGCAAGAGCGATCGATTAACAGAACATGAACACCGGCAACAGAGTCTCCAGCTTGATGCTGCAGAGACGAACCATTAAGCTTAGCAGAGTGTGTTGGGCCAATTGGGCCATCACAATCTTCTGGTCAAGCTCCTCAAGATCTTCTCCACCGATCGCTACCATTTCCTTAAAAAAAAGGGCTTACTGTACTTTGGTCGTGGGCTTGGTGGAGTGGTGGCGTGGTGCTCCGTGCTGAATCAACAACAACGAAATAAGAACAAAGCTTTTCATTCCTAAGCAAGTTGGGATACGCTAGAGTTAAAACCTATTAGATATCGAAACTAACTCATGATTCTGGTACATGGATAGCTAGATTTCACGCACCCTTGTCGAGGTACAAAAGGGGTCACCCTAAAAATATACAAAATTGGCCAAAAATAATTTTGGTTCTAGAGACCAAGTGATCATTTTGAAAGCTAATTTACATGTTTTTAGAAAAATCTGAATTTTTTTAGGTGTAGTCAATGATACATCATACAAGTACGCAAAAATCACAATCCTAACTTTTATGTACTAAGAGCTATATCAAAATGAAAAAAGCTAAAATATTTTGAAGATTTGAAAGTGCGTATACTCATATTCACATATTTTAATTTATTTATGTGACTATATATAAATTAGTTCAAATCGAGATTTTACACTTTGTGAGATACATCATTGACAACATACACGATGTATTCTCGGACTTTGAAAAACTTGTAAATATGATTTCTCTTTTCAAAAAATAAAGAGATCACTCGAGCTCGGGAGCAAGGAATTTCTATTTCCTAGGAATTTTTGACTCCGAGGCTTCCACCATCCATTTATTTAGTTTATAAGTAATTTGCAAAAATGATGGATCTAGTTAATGATGTATTGCAAATCCTCAGTTTCAAAAAATTGAATCTTAAGTACACTAGCATAAAAAAAACCCTGTACATTGCACATCTAAATTCCAATTTTTAGATATGCCCCTGCTCATAGTCGTCATGTGCATTTGGTGCACGTACGACAACTCCAAAACTGAGAACTTGCCTGTGGCAAGATTGTTAGGTGGGTGGTTTTACCCCCAGTCCACCAAAGTTCAAACCCCAGGTTTGACGCTGGTGTTTCTCATTTAAGGCGGAATATTCTTCAGTGGGAGGCGACGTTCCCGTCGACAGCGAGGCGCCCGTGGTGACTTCGTCAATCTCAAGACTCGACCCGCCGACTCGATCTTTCGAAGGTGCTCATAGGGGTAGGGTGTGCGTGCGTGCGTTCATAGGGGTGAGTGTGTGTGCGTGTATATGGGCGCCTGCGTTGTACTGTGTTTCGCAAAAAAAAAGACAAATCCAAAACTCTTTGTGCCAATATTTATGTGAAATTTAGAACTATTCCTTAATTGTGGCTCCATTAATTGTCCGTCATATGCATGTTTCCCCTCTTCTCCTTTTATATGGGCCGCAACTTCCCATCAAGTTTTCATATATTGCTTATATATTAACGTCTTCTAGGAGCAGTAGAAACAAAGAAAGCATTCCCTAGGCATCATTCATTCGGAAAAAAAGAAAGAACCTAAGAAGGTAGTGTAGGAATATTGTTCCTCATCCAGATTAGTTAGCACACATACTCGTTGGACGACAAAGCAGGCGTGGCTAGATCTTTAACACATACGGGTCCGCCATGGTTGCATCAATTTTGGATGTTTTTGGAATGAGGGGCACCGGGAATGTGAGTCGAACAAGAGGGGTGAGATTCCCAAACATGACCTGGTCATCATGCAAGAGTCCACGGCAGGATGATGGAAAGCAAGTCATGCATGCGGGGACTTGCAAGAACAATTCTGGAAGAGCGGTGCCAGCAAGTATGCAGGGGGGTTAGCTTCAACGTTTTGCGTCTACGAGCTCCAGTTTTAGAAGATATGGCGAATGAACGCTACTGCTCGGATGATGTGTATGGCATCTCGATTTCGCGCATGAACTATGGGTACTAGGTTCATCTATGCGAATGAACGCTACTGCTCGGATGATGTTTATGGCATCTCGATTTCGCGCAACGAGCTAAAGTTTTAGAAGATATGGCACCTACGTATCTTTCACCAATCCCAACACATCGTCTCTCCTTTCCTCAATCTATTACTCCATCCGATCACTTTTAGTTGTCGCGGACGCATAGATAGTTTAGACTAGTCACAATGGGGAGTATCATATAGTAGTATCATGCATATGATACTAGTGTATGTTACCACTTCCACAATGGATAGTAACATATGTGTGGTATCATATAGTACTACATTTATTATGTTGTAGACTCATCTTGCATTGGACTCCGTTATGTTACGGTATCTACCTATGATACCACTATCACATCTCTCTTCATTAATTGCACTGCCACGTCAGCTTTTTGCCAACATGGCATGCATGATACCACCTATGATACCCCCATTGTGGCTAGTCTTAGTACAAACGTGATGTACATCTCGTGACAATTTTTTTTGAATTTATAACCACTATAGTGGTTATAAATACATCTCGTGACAATTAATTCCGATCGGAGGTAGTATTATCTTTGCAATTTCCGATGTGTGCAATGTAACGTCCATGGCTACCTTTTTTTTTCAAACGTGGCAAAAGACTTCCATTTCAACGTGCGCATGGCTACCTGCCTACCTCACTGAGTAGTGAGTACCAGTTAGTCGTCCGTTTGTCACCTCCGTTAGCCTCCTACGCTGCACAAAAATAGTGGCAAATTAACTGGCAACCACGATAATGCACACACAACAGCGTGGATGTAGCGTGAAGTGCTAATATATATACGACCGTAGTTACGTAGGTGAAGGTTCTCGTGCATGTATATGATTGATTAACATTTTCTTTGCCTCTTTATTGGTTTCGAATTTTTCATGCTTACTAGGTAAAAGCATTATGGCGCGCCTCGACGGATTACGACAAGTCGGTGACTCATTCGCTCGCTGCCTTTGGTTGATGTCATGTTCCTAATCCGTGTTGGCCGTATTCCAATTAATTAATTTTACGTATCTCCGCAAAAATTAAAAGGGGGAGCAAGCGATGGACACGACGGCCCAACACAGAGGACATGATATATATGTCTCCGGTGAGACATTAGACATCAGAGGTGTGATGATCAAAAAATGAGTTCATTTCTAGATAAGTCAACCCATTCCACGCAAGGGTGGAGCTAGGCACAAGCAACCATACACAACCACGACAGATCTAGAAATTTTAGCACTTGTGTACAGCCTTTTGGAATTAGATCTCAACTTTTGCCGGTCCAACCGAACACTGAGGCACTCAGCCCATAAAGCACCACGCACAAGGGATTTCGGCCCTAGCGGCTTCCGGCTGGGATGGAACAAGTATCAGTTGGGTAGCAATGTTCACATCAGGATTGTGGCTGTTTTGTGAGTGAGCTTCTCTCTCACGTGAGGTGCCGATATCCCTTGAGGAAGGTGACGATATCGACTGCGATGTGAGGTGTCAAGTGGTATTGGATTTTCTGAGGACCGCATATCTCTACATGAATACTCCTTCCCAAAAAAAAATTGTGCGATCGTGGGCCTAGAATCTGCGTAAAAACTTTGGTCTTTTATTATTGCCGCCCTTTTTCTTGAAGGCAATGACTTAACCAAGAAATTTACGATTTTCTTTCATTGAACAATAGAAATTTTTAACTCTTTGACTGAAGTATTATATAGATTTTTATGTGAACATGATGAATGATTATGTGTAAACATGACATTTATACTTGGTCTATGTGGTTTTCTCTATATCAAGAATGAAATGTTGTTGTTGTTGTTGTTGTTGTTGTTGTTGTTGATATTGTGTTGTGCATTAAAATCTGTTAATAAATGTATTTTGATTAATTGGTGAATATATGATGCTCACTGCAAACAATCGAACTCAAAGACTCACTGCTAATGTGGCCGCAAAGGTAAATGGTGTGTCAAGCAAGACTGTGTCGAATGTGGAGTCACATCGGCAATGGGTGCAACTGATCACAAATAGGCTGTCCTCCGTTGGCAATGTACCTCCCACCATGATGGCGGGTTGTGGCGATAGGCACTTTGTTCGTTGCTGATGTGAGTTTTCACACGGGTTCGATGTGGCGTTCTCTATTAGTGTCTTGTAGATACTTGAGAGGGTTAAAATATCTTTTTTCAGTTCTTCACACATGTCTGATGACCCACAAGTATAGGGGGTGTATCATAATACTTTTGATAAATAAGAGTGTCGAACCCAACGACGAGCAGAAGGTGCTAGCAAGTAGTTTCGTGCAAGATTTCACTGCAAATACTAACAGACAAGTTTTTATGGGTTTTTGTAATAGCAAGTAAATAAAGTGCGAGTAAATAAAAGAGAGCAATAATAATTGCAGAGACTGGCCCAATCCTTTTTAGCAAAAAGGACAAGCCGGTGGTTTTACTTATGATGGCTAAAACGTTCCTGATGACACACGAGAATTTCGTCAAGTCACTTTCGCTTCATAACGTTGCTTCGCCTTTAATATTTTAATAAGTGTCGTGTGGGTGAACCTATGCTAATGCACCGTCCTTACTTGGAAAAGTACATACTTGTGATTAAACCTTCTTACAATCATCCGCAACTTCAAGAAAGTATTTAACAATTAACTAAACACAGCTTTAAACTCCGAGATCCTACACTCCCTTGTGCAACAGCTTACCAACAGGGGTTTAGGTTTCTGTTGCTCCGGCAACCCTACAATAAGCAAACTAAATACACAATGCATTCTCCTAGGCCCATAAAAGTGAAGTATCATGTAGTCGACGCTCACATGACACCACTAGAAGAATAACACCACAACTTAAATATCAAACCATTAAATACTACTCAACATAATTCCACTACTAGTGTAACATCACAATTTTCATAAAATCAGAAAAATTCAAGCATGGCATGCATCATTTCTTGCATTATTGCATTTGCACCCTGGTTTTAAAAAATTTCAAGCAAGGAAATAACATCTATACCCAAGGACTTTTTGGTATTTAAAATTTTGCATAAGTGTTCCCAAATAGTTTATAATGATAAAGATTATTTTTACAAATTTGTTTGAATCCATTTGGATGTTTAATTCAAAAGATATAAAGTTTTCAGAAAATAGAAAAGGAGAAAGAACAAAAAATAAATAGAAAAGGTCTCCTGCCCGAGCAAAACCAGCCGCGGCCCATCTTTCCCTCGCGCGCACTCAACCCAACATCAGCCCAGCTTCGGTCCGAGCCCTCTCTCTCTCGCTGACTGGTGGGATCCACCTGTCGGTCATCGTCTTCTTCCCCAAATCCCGCCCACGACCGCGTCCGAGAACGGCAGAATCAATTCGATTGATTGCGGGCGATTTACTCCCCCAAATAACTCGTCGTATGCGCCTATCTACCCCTCTCCCTCCTCTCTCTTTTGCCCCCAAAAACCTTAGCTCGAGAGCCACCAGGCTGCTCGTGCGCATCCCCGAAGCTCCGCCATTGCCGCCAGCGAAAAGCTCGCCGTCCGGTGAACCTCATCGACCCCGAGCCCTCCTATCTCTCTCATTCTTTCTATTTCTTCCTCGTGCATCGTTTTGACATGGTGCAGCATTTTTTATTTCGCAGCAGAACAAGCCATTCTTCATCGACCCGAAGCTCGAGCCGTCGTGGACAACTCCGACGAGCAATTGCCGGCGAACCGGAGCACCTCGACGCCGTCCACCTCGCCATCGCGCTCGCCTCGACGCCCTGCATCCAGTGGTATAGCCCTCCTTCTCCCTGACCCCGTAGAACGCGTGGAACGTGCGATGCCGACGCGTCGCCGCCGTGTTTTCTAGGTCACCGGAGTTACTCCGGCCGACCGCGCCGCTCGGTTCTGGTCGATTAGAGCTGGACCGTTAGATCTAGATCTGACGGTTCCAGCTTGTTTAGATCTGGAGCGTCTGTTTTAAGTTATATATGACGGGTCACGTTCATTTCATTACCGAACTGGTATTGACCAATTAGATCACGCCACGTAGCCAGTTTTATTTTCTATTTTCTGTTTTTAAACAGATTTTCACCAAAACTTGCAAATTCAATAACTTTAGTTCTGTTTGGCCAAATTTGACAAACTTTATATTTTTGAAATCCTCTGGATCTTTAGATTAATTTCGATCTGTTAGTTTTCTGTTTTGCCAAGTTTAAATTTATTCAAATTTCAGATGTGATATTTGAGTAAATTTCGCATAACTTTAAATCTATAAAGTATTTTTGAGTGAATCCAATTGCAATAGTTTTATTTAGATGCCCTCTGTCCAGAGAGACCCCTCCCATATTTTTGTAAATTATTTTAATTAACAGTAGTAATTAAATTGTGTTTATTCCTTTTTTGGGAATTGTTTTGTTTAGTTGTTATATTAAAATTTTGTTTTAATTGCATTTTGACTTCATGCATGTTTTCATAAACCAGAAAAGTTAGTGTAATATTTTTTTCTTGTGATTTTCATGCATAGCATATTTTATTGTATTGTTATTTTGTTTGTTTGTTTATGTGTGGCTTATTTTATTGGTTAGACTATTTGGAGGGACCCGATGACTTTTGCAGCTGCGACTACTGCTCTCCTTGCTGCCAAGGCAAGTGGCACATGCATGAAATTCCTATTATTTTGTCTATATGCATGTTAGTGTATTTTTCTTAATCATGTTTAGGTGTTATTAGTATTGCTATGCTAAACTGTTTAGAGTAGCACCCCTATACTAGTTGGTTTAGAATCCTATTATAACTTGGTAGAATTATTGAAATGCTATGCTAAATGTTGTTTTATGAAAAGTTAATTTCTACTAAGTAAATGAAGCTCCTGGGTGGAATGGTTTGTTGACGGAGGACGGAGTTGAGGGGCTACTCAGGGCCATTTCTATGGTTTTACCTGAGTATGTGCACTTGTGGATGGCCACCTAGGGATCAAAGGGATTTGAAGTTACTCCAAGTGAAGATTGCTTCCTGTGCAGCCATTAGTCATATGGGCTCTGTCTTGATCAACTAAGTTGCGTGGACTCATCCGGCTTGACAGGTGGATGTAGAGGATTGTAGGTGGAGCGGGTCAGGCCGGTATGGGGTTGGAAAATGCTTCTGAAAGATCTCGTCTTAATCTTCTCCTTTTCCCCGATCACTAATGGAGTGTAGATGATAGTTTGGGTTGGTTAAGTCTAGTGGTGAATGTGCACAACCTCTCGAGAGTGTCAAAACTAACTACTTAGTCGTGTCCCCGGTTACGGACAAATCTGAGCAGCTGAACAAGGACGTCAACGAGGGATCCCAACATTCCAACTTCTCAAGTAAAACTTTGAAGGGTGAACAAGGGTAGAGAAGACAATGGCTTTTATGCCGTACTTGTCTTGCTATTAGAAGAAAGAAGTTTTGAAGAGATAGGAAAAAGTTGCCTTTCCGCAAAATAGCCTTAAACTCCACCAGCCTAAAAATGCATATAGGTTATTAGAGTTTTCCACTATGAGTCCACAGAGTGTCACTTGCCAGTTCCATTTCATATGGTTCTGACCCATCTTGTTGTAATTTTTTTACTGTTGCAGGATGTTCCGACGACAAGTAAGGTTTCGCTTAAGGGTTTCGAGTCTTCAACCAACATGTTCGCCTGTGGCACATGAAGATGATGGAGACTCCATGAAGAATAATGTTTTTCCGCTGCTTTACTCTTTCAAAGCTAGCTTCGTGCTATGCAATTTGTAACGAATATTTTTCCTAAGTACTGGATTTGCGTGTAATACTTGATACAATGTTGTGATATTCATCTTAAACTGTGTGTGCAAATGAATCGATCCAGGGATTTGCACTATACACAGGGACCTTGCTATTTTTAAGTGCAAGTCCGCCACAACTAGTGACAAGACTTCTCCCATGTCCTCAAGAACTAAACGAACTACTCACAAGACATCATATGGATCATGATCAGAGGTGATAAAGACAATCTGGACATAAAGGTAATTCACCGGTAAAACTCACTAGCATCAACTACAACAAGTAATCAACACCGGGAAAGTAATCCCCAATAAACTACACAAGGAGGAACCCTAGATGTCTTAGCGGAGTGAAGTTCAGCGGCGGTGATGATGGTGCTGGGGGTGGAGAAGGTGTGGATGATGATCCCGACGAATCCCGTGGCAATGACGATGACGATGGCAACGATTTCCCCCTCCGGGAGGGAATTTCCCCGGCAGATTTCTCCCTGCCGGAGAGCTTTTCTCTCACTGCTCCGTCTGGCGCCCTAGGCGCGGTCCAAGGTGGACCAGGGCCAGGCGGCGTCTGGCGCCCTGGTGGCTCCCCTCTGCTCCGTGTTCTAGCTACCCTCCTCTTCTCGCAAAAATAATAATCTCTGAATTTTCTCAGAATTTTTGGGGTTGCAGAAATATAGTATCTTGACGGTGCCTTTTCTAACTGATTCCAGACTCCGGAGTTAAATCCCAATAATCATCAAACATGCAAAATAAGATAAAATAACATAAGTATTGTATTCTAATTTGAAATATTTTAATGAATAACAGTAAATTATGATATAAACACTACTAGGAGAAGGGTTATAGGTGGGTTGGCATTCTGTGGCGCACCCTTAATTGGTGCGCCATAGAAATATGTCTGTGGCGCTTGGCAGCAGGTGCGCCACAGAAATTTTGGCCTTTCTGTGGCGCATCTGACGGCCATGCGCCACAGAAAGCTGACATTCTGTGGCGCATGGAAATATGTCTGTGGCGCTTGGCAGCAGGTGCGCCACAGAAATTTTGGCCTTTCTGTGGCGCATCTAACGGCCATGCACCACAGAAAGCTGACATTCTGTGGCGCATGGCAGCCAATGCGCCACAGAATGTCATCTTTCTGTGGCGCATGCCCACCCATGCGCCACAGAAATAGCGTGGGTCCCACGTTCCAATTATTGGGCCAGGTCCATCTGGGGAGATTCTGTGGCGCACGTGGCCCAGTGCGCCACAGAAAGTTCACATTCTGTGGCGCACCAGCCACCATGCGCCACAGAAGGTTATTTCTGTGGCGCACCAGACACCGTGCGCCACAGAAAGTTGACATTCTGTGGCGCACCGAGCTGCGTGCGCCACAGAATGTTGGCCCAGATCCACAAAAAGGTGGCAACACCCACTTTCCCCATGTGACCTTCTTCATTCTCCCCCCATGCATCTAGCTCGAGCTCCTCCTCTCTCCCATGGCATTTTGACCATCCTATTATCCATTATTTGTTGTTAAACCTACTTTGTTTGACATAGAATTGGTGAGGGCTTGGGGAAAGCCTCCATATATATTCTCCTCCTCTCTTTTTGTCCACTATTTTCCCTCCATCACCACACACTCTCTCTCATCGATCACGGTCACGTCTCGGGAACGGATCTAGATCTACTAGGTGGGTATTGTTGGATGGGTGTTTGTTAAAGGCATGAGAAACTTGTCGGCGGGCGATTGTGTGTGTGGTTTGCATGAAGCAAACTATTTGTTGAACGGATCTATGCATGAAACTTGTGTGTGTGGTTTGCATGAATCTTTGCATGTTGTTGCTTGCGCCGGCGTGGTGCATGGATGTTTGCCGAAATGTTGATTCATTTCCATTTCGGTAAATTTTTGCACCACATATGTCCTACTTCTAGGGGAAGTCATGCCGAATTTTTTCGTCGAACATTTCCGACTTAATAACACATACTCTATATGTATACCGCGTAGGCGACCATGGTCATGAAGATGAGCTCCAGTCGAATCAACAACTACAAGGAAGAAGCGAAGGCGGAAATGATTCGGTGCAACAGCGCCACATACGATGTCCGTGTAGAAGTTGCAAATTTGTGAGATGGATCGACCCTGATTCCGGACAATTGGAGGAACACCTGCTCAGGCGCGGTTTCATGGAAGGCTTCAATGAAGCGCCGACAGCAAATGTTGCGCCTGAAGACGAGGGCGGGCAAGATGATCGTGACGAAGGAGATGCCGACGGACATGGTCATGATGAAGGAGTAGATGGTGGTGGAGAAGACGCGAACACGCCGCAGAGCTCGCTAATGTCGGCCTTGATGGAGTCTCATGTTCAAGAACTGCTCCTCAAGGAGGCGAGGACCGTTAGAGAGAAAGCCAAGCTGGCGCAAATGGAGAAGACGGGAAGACTCCGTTGTATCCAGGGTGCCGGCCACAGGATACGCGCTTGCAAGTAACGCTTGATGCTCTGGAGATGAAGTCGGGAAACAAATGGACCGACGTGAGCTTCAACAAGAACATGAAATTCTTCCACGAGCGTCTTCCCGAGGGGAACACATTGCCAACTAGTATCGAGGAGGCCAAGAAAGTCGTGTGCCCTCTTGACCTACCGCACGTTAAATACCACGCCTGCATCAATGATTGCGCAATTTATCGGGGCGAGTACGAGGACAGAACCACATGTCCGGTGTGCGGCCAAGGACGGTACAAGAGCCGTGGGAAGAAAGGTCCTCACAAAGTGGTATGGTACTTTCCTATCACTCCCCGTCTGCAGCGGTACTTCGTGGACCCTAAGGAAGCAAAGCTCATGCAATGGCACGCGGAAAGGGAGAAGCCTGAAGAAGATCCGGAGAAGGGCAGGATCCTTACACACCCTTCAGACGCTAGCCAGTGGCAAGAGTTGGACGCCGTCGGAAATTTCGGAGGCGACGCAAGGAACGTCAGGCTCGGTATGAGCACCGATGGACTCAATCCGTTCGGCAACCAGAGTAGCACGCATAGCACCTGGCCCGTGTTTGTATGGCCTTACAACCTTCCCCCGTGGTTGTGCACGAAGCAAAGGTATATACACATGAGTCTTCTCATTCAGGGGCCGAAACAAGCAGGTGTCCACATACATACGTATCTCGCGCTGTTGGAAGAGGAGTTAGCCACGTTGTGGGCGACCCCAGCACGTACGTGGGATGCCTACACTGGAGATTATTTCCCCATGAGAGCCGCGCTGCTCACGACGGTGCAGGACTATCCTGGTTGCTCATATGTATCGGCCCAGGTAAGCCACGGATTCTGCGCATGTGTCAGGTGCATGGACTCAACCCCGCATCTCCAGCTACCAAGGAATCCAGGGTCTTCGAAAACCGTGTACCCTGGGGCTCGAAGGTGGCTTCGCATGGATCACCCGTGGAGGAAACGCGGTGACCTGTTTAATGGTAAGGACGAGCCCGAAGGACCCCCGATCCCGAGGAGCGGCACAGAAATCGATGAGCTGTTGAATAATTGGAAGGAGTGCCCGCGCCGGGAAAGAAACGACCGAAGGTAGATCCGCTGCTGGGTGTATGGAAAGCGAGGGCTGTTTTCCACAACTTGCCCTACTGGAAGGTCCTCAAGACGCCACATAGCCTCGATATGATGCACATTACGAAGAATGTCACCGAGAGTCTTCTTGGCACTCTTTCCAACATGCCGGAAAAGACCAAGGATGGGACGAAAGCAAGATACGATCTGAAATGGCTTGGTGTCAGGAAAGATCTTCAGGCCCCCGATAGCGATGACGATGATGATGATGATGATCAGACGGAAGGGACTCAAGGTCGCCGCAAAAGGGTAAAGAAGAACACTGTGGTGCTTCCCGCTACGTGCTTCACTATGAGTCCGGAGGAGCTCGAGCAATTCTACAGGTGTCTTCTAGGAGTCAAATTTCCGAATGGTTACGCGGGGCAGATAAGCAGATATCTGGACGGTACGAAGAAGAGGTTTAGCGGGATGAAGTCTCACGACTGTCACGTGCTGTTGACGCAGGTACTTCCCGTTGCGATTCGAGGGATAATGGACGAGCACGTCCGTGATACGCTGCTTGCCCTTTGCAACTTTGTCGACGTCATCAACAGGAAGTCGATCGGGGTGAAGCAGCTCGACAGGCTACAAGAAGAGATCGAGCTGGTACTATGCGAGCTCGAGATTTACTTCCCGCCAGCATTCTTTGATATATGCGTGCATCTCCTTCTCCATGTCGTTGATGACATCAGGCAGCTAGGGCCAACGTTCATGCACTACATGATGCCGTTCGAAAGGATGAACGGTGTCATGAAAGGATACGTTCGCAACAGGGCCCGTCCAGACGCAAGCATGGCCAAGGGCTTTCTAACCTACGAGTGCATCTCCTTCTGCCAGAATTATCTAAGCACCGAGAACCAGGATGTAGGTCTGCCCACGAGGAAACACTTCGACAGGCTCAATGGATATGGTCACCGAGAGGGCGCCAGCTCAACCTTTGTCAGCATGCAGGGTCGAAAGGACGACTTCGAAAGGGCTCACCGGGTCGCGCTACAACACTTACAGCTGATCGAAACTTGGGTGGAACAGCACAAATGCTTACTCGAGAAATTACATCAAACTGGGCCGGCCGAGGAAGAAGGGAGACGTAACCAGAGAGCACAACGCCAGCTTCACGCGTTGGTTCAAGCAAAAGCAAATGGAGCTAGCAAAGAGGAAACCGCCATCTACGGAAGATGAAAACTCATATTCTCCTTATCACGGGGTCCCTCGCACAACGTAAAGACCTATCAGGCGTACGACATCAACGGCTACAGATTCTACACCGAGGAAAAGGACAAGAAGTCGGAATATCAAAACTCAGGAGTAACTATGCTATCCTACGGCGATGAGGAGGCTACTGTCAAGGAAAGATACTTCGGAAGGATTGAGGACATATGGGAGCTCAACTACTGTGGAGAGGTGGTGCCAATGTTCCGTGTAAGATGGGCCAAGGACGTCGTCAAAGAAGGCCGGTATTTCACCACCATGGTAATACCCGATGCCAAATCGAAGAACGCCTCCGCGAAAAATGAGCCATGGGTACTCGCTAGCCAAGTTGAGCAATGCTTCTTCATTACCGACCCGTCAAAGCCTAGCCGTGTTGTCGTGAGGAGGGGCAAGAGGAGCATCATCGGAATGGAAGGAGGCGCCACCGAGCAAGAATTGGACAACGAGCCAAAGATCGAGGAGGAATTCGACAAGTTCTTCGACATGCCTACTACTAGTACACAAAGAAGGAAGACCTCCCTACCTACCAAAGGTTGTCCGTTCACGCGAAGAAATCTCAAGGTGACCGGCCTAAAGTTTTCAACCGCGAAGAAGGGAAAGAAGAGAACTAGCTCGCGGAACCGAGACGAAGAAGCGACTTTTTTGGTGTATTTAATTTGTGTGTGTGTGTGAGACAATGCAAGATTATGTATTCAATGAACTAAATATGTATGACATTGTGTGTGAGACAATGCAAGAGTTATGTATTCAATGAACTAAATATGTATGAGACATATTGTGTGTATTTTTTGAACCAAATTTAACCAAAAATATTTGTAAGAAAAAAAGTTCAGAAAAATTGAGACAGCCAGGATTCGAACCTGGCTGCCCCATGTGTTTTACATGTGTGTGAGCCATTGGGCTATGCTGCTGTACTTGCACAGAACAGCCAGCAGGTCGTTTTAGCACTTCAGGCCACATAATTCTGTGGCGCATCAACCAGCAGATGCGCCACAGAATCTCACACAGAATCTCAGAATTCTGTGGCGCACCGCGGAAAGGGTGCGCCACAGAAATCCTTCGCACCCAATTACATGTGGGCCACCCCGCGCTGCCTCTCTTCCATCCGAAATTTCGCTAAGTCAAAATAACCGCGCGCGCTCCCTCGACGCCGCCGCAACAACTCCTCGACGCCGGCGCGCGCAACTCCCCTGCCGCTCCTCGACGCGCGAAACTCGCCGGCGACCTTCCCCTGCGCCCCGGCCGGCCCCGCCCAAGCCGCGCCCCCGCCGTTCCTCGACGCCGCCGCAACAACTCCTCGACACCGGCGCGCGCAACTCCCCCGCCGTTCCTCGACCTCCCCTGCGCCGCCGACCTCGATCCCCTGCGCCGGCGAGCTCGACCTCCCCTGCGCACGTCCTCGACCTCCCCTCCCTCCCCCTCTGGCCGAGGTGTGCTTCCCCCTTCCTCCCCTCCCTCTCCTACCATGCTTGCACCGTAGGTGCTTGATGAAATGACCCACTCAAACAAATTAAAATTTGAGTACACTAAATTGCTAGAAACAATGCAAATAGTTGATAATGCTTCTAGTTGGTGCTAGTGTGGTGTTAGGAAAATTTTGGAGACAATTTTTGAAATTTTGCTAAGTCCCATATGGTCACTGTTTTAACATGCCTACAAAAATGCCTTCAATTAAGGTTTTAGATGTATTCAAAAAAATATTTCTG
Organism: Poa pratensis; assembly: GCA_947311845.1. Lineage (NCBI taxonomy): Eukaryota > Viridiplantae > Streptophyta > Magnoliopsida > Poales > Poaceae > Poa > Poa pratensis. The sequence continues at coordinate 154,907,017 of CAMZMU010000041.1, read as the reverse complement.
GGGTTTAGCATGAAGTACTAACTTAGTACAAGAGATCCATGAAGGTACATCTTAAATAGGATCAAGATTTGATAACTTTGTAAGCCTCCAAAGTTGGTACTTTTTAACAGTTTTGAAGATGCATTTTTAGTTGCTGCTAGGTGCTTTTGCTGCTAGCTGCTTTTGTGAAATGTGTGTGGTAGATGCTAAATCATGGTTTTGTTAATTTATTGCAGCACCACGAGGAGCACCTACACCACGCCGATCTCGGACCCGAGCCTCCCTTCCCTACCCGAGGTAGTTCCTCTCTCCCTCGATGTGGATGTGGTGATGTATGTGCATGAGGATATGTGTCCACGACCATCGTGTCGTGGTTGTTTGTGCTAAGACCATCGTGTCGTGGAGATGCCGGACGGAGATGCCGTCCGGAGATGTGGATATTTTTTGTGAAATGTTTGCAGGTACCCCGTGAGGCCCTTGAGATTGCCGGAACGTCGATTAACTTCTGTTCCGGCAAATTCGGCTACTCCATATGTCCTATTTTTAGCAAAGGTCATGCTAAAAAAATTCGTGAAATTTAGCATGACTTTGCTAAAAATGGGACATATGGGGTATTGCGGCTAATGCATGGGCCGGGGTATCTTAGTACTAAATTAAGTGATGCTTTGTTATATTTGTTGTACTAACATTTTGCCTCTTTTTAATGTAGTGCAAACATGTCCTCCGAGGCCGGCCCTTCTGAGAAGCACATGAGCGTCGAAGAACAAGCTAGACAAAAGAATATATCGTTCTGGGAATTGAACCCGCAGATGGAGGATGCGGAGGCCGCCGAACTGGCTCGTGACGGCGATGGTGACTTTCTGTTAGAGTCTGCCGAAGCCACCACCACCGATGGAGAACCCACCAGCACGGATGTCGGGGGTGGCGACCACACGGATGGCGGTGGTGGTAGTAACCCGCCTCCTAAGAGGCCTGCTAAGAGGCTTAAGAAGCCAGGAAGGACCGGACACCGCAAGCGGTCGGCAACGTCACAGACACGTTCACTAAGTCTCCTTAAGTGGCCAACCACTGGAGCCTTGGGACATCGCAAAAGGGTACGGCATGCAACTAGGGTGCATCCTCCGGAAAACGCATCGATCAACACGTATGACCTCAGGAATCCGGAGAATGAGGCTTTGCGCAATGACCTCCTCAAGAAGCTTCACAAACGATATATTTTCCCGGCTGATGAAACAAAAAGGTGGACAACTTCGCCATCACGAAGATGAACACCGCCTTGACAAGCTGGAGAGGCCGGGTGAAGGCGAAGATTCTTGAAAAGGGTCTTAGCTGGGAGGAGATCAGTGCCAAAGAGCCGTACCTCGAGAAAGACGAGTTCGATATATTCAAGGTATCCTTGTCATCTCCGGATGCTGAAAAATGGACCGAGTGGGGGAAGAACATGCGGGCACTGAACTTAGGTAACCACCATTTGGGAAGCGGCGGTTACGCAGGAAAAAAGCCCGTTTGGGACAAGGAGGATGCCGAGGTTGCGAGACTTGGGAAAGAGAACCCGTGGCATAAAATCACGGACGAGCAAGTTAGGAACTTTGTTCGGTCGCTACTATCTGAAGCCGGGGACGGGGGAATTCGTTACCGACTATGAAGATGTGTTGGAATTCGAGAAAAAGCTGGTAAGGAACTTAATTACCGCGGATATCTCAAAGTCCATTTGCGTTGATTTCTACATGGGTTCACGTTTATTTCCTTTGTCCGCAGGCGGCTGAGTTGGAGATTGAGGCTGAGGCCGGCCGTCGTCCCAGGAGCCTCCGGCCGGCCCGTGGGACACGACTTTCAACCGGGTGATGAACGTTTACAAGGGGAGGGACAAGTCAAAGCCGCCGACGTCAGCTGGCCGTGTGACCGGCTTTGGTACGGCGATGAAGTTCACCGAGTACTACAGCACGGACACCGAGAAGAAAAAGGAGAGGAGGAGCCGGCTAAAGATAGAGCCGAGGTTCTCGAGCTAAGGAAGAAGCTGGACGCACTAGAGGCCGAGAAGGTGGACTCCAGCGTGGTGGACAAGCTAGTGGCCGAGAAGGTGGACGAGAAGCTCCGGGCTTTGTTACCCCTGCATTGGTGCAGGGGATAACTGCTTGGCATGCGGGAGGTCAACAGGGGCCGATACACGTGCCCAGCTTCGCCGGCAGCACCTCCAGCAATAACGTGTCGCCGGTCCTGCCGACCCCACCGGTGCCCCCTGCCGTGGAGCAACATACACCAACGCCGGAGAATAATGATAATGCACACGAGCGGCCGGAGATTGATAGGCCGGCCGCCGGCACCGGCGCCCTTGTCTCGACATTAGCCGAGCTCAACGCCGTCACCAAGGTAACTAATTAGTATGTGTGTGTGAGGCAATGGAAACATATATATGTATGATCATGAATATGTATGATACATTGTGTGTGAGACTATATATGCCTTATCTCATGGTGCCCGCTATGTGTTGACTCCCAGGACATGCCTTGCATACTCCTGCATAGGGTGGGGGCCGACGGCGAGTTGAAGGAAGTCGCAAGGGCCTCGACCGTACAACCTTTGACCCGCGATATCCACAACGTCCGAATGAGCGAGCTCGTGATGAAAGTAAATGTGAAGGAGGTACTGCCTGAGTTCTGTGACATCGACCCCCCTAAGCAACCTCAGGGAGCCGAGAAACACATGAAGCTTGGCGAATGCGGGCAGTGGATGCTGGAATGGCCGAAGACCCAAATTCGTCTTGGGGATGTTCTTCATGGGGCCAGGCGCACCGGCGGCGCCACCTCGAGGCCCCGAGCCCCGATCGTTCGGCCCCCGCCGAGGCGACAAAAAAAGATGCTGCGGATGAACCGGCGCCACAAGCAGCCGTCACCACCACCCAGACGGAACCGCCGGTCGCCGCCACCGCCGGCCGGAAGCTACCGCCGCCACCAACCACCACAAACAGTTGTTGGGAACGTCTTCCCCGCAACCGTCCAAGGTTAGTTCTGACTTTCCGAATTCCCCGACTTTCCGACTTTCCCGACTAACGGATGTGCTATTGTTTATGTTTAGGACAAAGCCGTTGCACCTCAACTTGGTGGCAACGACGACAATGTTGAGGAGGATGATGATAATGATGTAAACGTCGATGACTACATCAACACTGGCGACGCCGTGGATGATATGTTCATGCCTCTTATGGATGAAGAACCCTTCCGCGACCACCACATTCAACCTGCTCGTCCCACTTCATGCACACAGCGCCTGGCCTTCACCGACACGCCTCCGGATGCCGGCGATCATCAAGCTCAACCGGGTAACATTTTCAGCCCTAACACACTGCATGAAACAGTTAAAGCGGGGTTCACTGCACCCCCACAATCCCCAGAGACGAAGAAAAAGAAGAGTCATCAAAGGAAAAGCATCCTCTGCGAGCCAGCAAGATCCTAAGATCCGGGGTCCTGAAGACACGAATCCACAAGGCTACTCCCGAGTTCATGAAGCTGGTAAATCTATCTTGTCCGGGGACATGCTCCGCCTTGCAGAAGGACCCATGATTACTTTGCAGAATAATATCTTGTATCTAGAGGAGACCCTTCTTAAAGAGAAGAACCCAGGTTACCCGGCGTTCCGGTCAAGGTGCCAAAAGAGTTGGTGGACTTCGTCCAGGAAGACCCCGCATATGTGTTCTTCATAGCGTACGAGGACATCTTCAACCTGTATCACTCCAAACGGCTGGACTATAACATGGTCGCCTATATGCGCTCGATGCGGCGATGAAGATCAGGAGAGATGATACCCCGTACATCGCGATAGTGGATCCCTACTACATGCGCGACAGCCATCTGGTGGAAGGATCAACAACACGGGAAACGGCCAAGGAGTACCTCGTTAGGGTCTTCCTGGCCAACAAGGAGAAGACCGCCCTTCTTCTGCCTTACTTTTTCGAGTAAGTACACATCTGCTCGCCACCGTCCTATCTTATGCCTTCTTGTACATTTCTTCCATCGCTGATCCTTTGTCCAACATTCTGGTTCAATTGTGTTGAGCAGGGACAAGTACTGCGCACTCATCCACGTATCCCCGAGGTGGTCCGTTGCCACTTATTTGGACTCGGGGAATAAATCCCACCGAGATCATACAATAGATTAAAGGGTGTTCTCGATGACGCTCTCGAGGCCTATGCCAAAAAGGGCGGCCCCTTCCATAAGAAGTCGGAATTTTTCACGGAGGACGACAACACACACAAGTTCTTGCATGGGACCGGATTCCATTGCGTCAAGCAACTGGATGGCAGTGTGATGGAGGCCTACTATGCCCTCCGTCGCCATAAAACGATTGTCCGGGATTGCGAGAAAACGAAGATTGCATCTAATCTCGCAGAATACACCAAAATGGCGGATGGTCTCACCGATGCTGATTATAGACAAGACTTCCATCGCATCCGGCTGCAGTTAACAAATATCATCCTCGACGATGTCATTCACGCCTCAGGGTCCTTCCACTTCCGCTTGGGTACGTAGGATGTATTATAAAAGATAGCCTTGCTAAGCATTACTAGCTAGTGTGTATTTTTTTGTAGAAGTGCATGTGTAGGGTTATATATTATATATATGCTATGCTATGAAACTCAAATAGGATAGCCATATGATTTCCAACCATGACAACATTGATTGATCGTCTTGCCTCTCTACTTAGATGAACAAATTATACTCTATGTATATCACTAACCAATATATATCCCAATCCATCTTCAGCGTTGTCTCAGAGGGCCATGGAAGAACGACTAGCGGCGCAGAATGACACCAGGGAGTCGAGGACGAAAGGGGGCATTCTACCGTTCCCGGCGCCGCTCAAGAAGAGGAAGCCATGATCATGCATGCATGCTCCCGCGCGCTCTTGCTCACCATCATCGCCGATGTGTACTACATTTGATCCTAGTTAGGCGGTGAACACTTCATTTGTAATGTGTAGTGTGAAATGATGAACTTTTGTTTCTATCATAACTAATATATTGTGTAAATTAACATTCGGCACTTTTGTGACTATGTGTATGTATCTCGGGCACACTAAGTAATATGTGTGATGAAATAGTGATTAATGTGTGTCTGTTTATATACCTGTCAAATATATCTGTATTTCTGGATAAATCCTATATAAATCCTGTATATACCTGTATTTATACAGCAAAATGAAAAAAATACCTGTACTACTGTTTCATATTTCTGTGGCGCACGCTTTTCCTTTTTTGTGGCGCACCACTTTCTGTGGCGCACCAGGCGTTGGTGCGCCACAGAATTCCTTTGCTATGTGGCCTACCGAGCTATTTCTGTGGCGCACGGCCTTGGTGCGCCACAGAAAGTTGCTTTCTGTGGCGCATGCCCGTGGTGCGCCACAGAAATAATTTTTTAGTGGCGAAAATTCTGTGGCGCACCCAGCAATTCTGGGGGTGCGCCACAGAATCATTATTTGGTGCGCCACTGATAGCTGATTTCCCAGTAGTGAAATAGTGATGCAAAATAGACGTATCAACTCCCCCAAGCTTAGACCTCGCTTGTCCCCAAGAGAAAACTGAGCTCGGTAAACATGACCACATGTTTATGGAGTGAAAGTGTCAATAATAAAGAATACGAACATGAAGCATCGATGGCGTGAATCACACGTTTGCTGGGAGACCCCAAGAGGAAGGTAATATGTAGCGTAGTGGCAATTTTTCCCTTGATACAAAACTAAGGTTGTCGAACCAGTAGGACTTGGAGAAGGCTTCGGAAAGGTGTCAATGGCGCCATTTACGATTATTGACGTGGACCTGCGCACAGTCACAAACAAACTACTTTGCCCCAATGAAACAGGGAGGTTGTCAATGTCTCCGGCTTGCTGAACACAAAGGATTAAATGTATGTGTGTAAAATAATATGAGAGCAAAAATGACCAGCGAGCAAATGACTAGGAAAAGCTATTTTAAACGGTTGTAAAAAATATAAGAAAATAGGACCGGGGTCCACAGTTCACTAGTGGCGTCTCTCCAAAAGATAAACAAATTACAGCGAGGCAATTGACAAACATGGGCGCAACACAATACTATCATGACACAAAGTTCACCGTTTCATCTAATATGGGCATTACGACAAAATATATAGACCGTTATTCAACAGCATCTATGACTAATAATCCACCCCGGGATCGCTATCCATCCTGTCACCCGAAAGTATTAAGTTACAAGCAACAGATAATTGCAATAAGCATGGTGCGTAATCTAAGGAATGTAAACAACATAAAGCAATAAACACCGTTGTTTTATCCCTTGTAGCAACAGCACATCTCAAGTCTTAATCGTTTCTGTCAACTCGAGTTCAGACAAGAGAGGCATGAACCCACGATCTAGCATAAATACCCACTCTAAGATACTAGCAATTACTTCGGCCAAAGCATCCACAAGCATCGGAGAGCATGCAAGATCATAAATAAAACATATTATAAATAACCTGAACAATAATGTCATGACTCCATAATTCATCGGATCTCCGCAAATGCAACATGTAGCATTACAAATAGATGATCTTGATCATGTTACGCAGCTCACAAAATCTAAACAATCGAGTACAAGGGAGAGAGACAACCATCTAGCTACTGCCATGAACCCGTAGTCCCGTGGTGGACTGCTCACGCATCACTCCGGAGAAACACATGGTGGTGTAGATGCCTCCGGTGACGATCTCCCCCTCCGGCAGGGTGCCGGGAAGAGCTTCAGAACCCTCCCAATCTAGGGTTGGCAACGTCGGCGGCCTCGGATGTTTTCTGAAAAATATGATCGGGTGTCGAGTGTTTTCGAGACGAAGCCAATTTATAGGCAAAAGAGCGACTCGAGGAGGCACCGGAGGGCGCCAGGTGGGCCCCAGCCGCGGCCAAGCTTTGGGCCGCGGCTGGGTGGCTTCTGGGGGCTGTGGGGCCCCCTGCAGCTCCCCTCCCGGCTCTGGCTTTATTTCCATGTAAAAATAATTCCCGTAAATTTTTAGCCGATTCGGAGAAACTTCCCTGACTAGTTTTTCTGAAACAAAAAGACAGCATAAAACAGGAAATGGCACTAGGCATCTTGCTAATAGGTTAGTTCCATAAATCATGCCAAAATGATATAGAAACATTATAAAAACATGTGGCAGTGTTATATAACAAGCATGGAACAATCAAAAATTATAAATATGTTTGAGACGTATCAGCATCCCCAAGCTTAATTCATGCTTGTCCTCGAGTAGGTAAATGATAACAAAATAATTTACGTGGTGACATGCTTCTAACACAATCTTGATCAAATAATATTGTAAAGCACATGAACTGAATGAAAGTGATCCAAGACAATGGTTTATAGTTTGAAATAAAGTAAACAATGATTAACCATGTATAACATCTAAGTAAGAATTTTTAATGAATAGTACTTTGGAGACTTGAAAATTATAAAACTCGTCATGCTTGATAGCTCCCAAAGCAATATACTTTTGAAAAAGGTACTCAACCAACAAAGAGGAAGATTTAATTTTTCAGCAAGAGCTTCAACTTGTAACATACTTATCACTGGATAATGTCAATACAAAAGTTTTCACAGTTAAACGTAAAGATAAAATGTAGTAGACTTGCACCAAAATTGATACTATGTGTTTGCTTGAGAGATAAAGATTGAAAAGGAAAACTGACTCAACATAAAAGTAAAAGAAAGACCCTTCGCAGAGGGAAACAGAGATTAATCGTGTGCTAGAGCCTTTTGGTTTTTGAAAGAATATAGAAACATAAAAATATTTCATTAAAATGGTGTTTGTCCTTGTCCACGACTAGCAATAGCGGTCTTAACATCTTCCATACCAACTAAGTTTTAAGAGCGGTTCCGAGATATCATACTTTTATATATATATTATATATATAGGTAAATTAACAGGAAAATAGGAAAATGATATGGTATCCTAGGTGTACGTACTCTCACCGTTTAAAACCTTATCCGCAGGTGCTACCGGTCACAGCATGCATGCATGCATACCCGTTTGGTCCTTTATTTAATTAAATTAAATAATCAACGATCTTATCTTTGCATGCAGATCACGATTAGTAGTTCAAAATTTTGTTCCGTGATTGCCGAAAGTGGATGCGCCCACCTATTAATACCATGCCATATGCCGCTAGGGACGCGGCTTAACTAGACGGCCCGACGATGACGGCGGAGACGACGATGAAGACGAGCCACGGACGACTGTGGATCGGCGACGATGCAGCTGAGATGACGATGAAGGCGGCTCGACAACAACAACAATGCGCGGCTGACCACCGTTCGGCGAGGAGACGACCTGCCATACGCCGCCGGTAACGACTGCGAGATGCTGCTGGTCGCCTGCTCTTCATTGAGGTAGGTAGAAATCGATTTTGAACTTTGAAGCATGCATACTCCTGGCGTATGTACTAACAATCTTTCTCTGGTGGCTAGATGCACGTGGTGGGTGGCCGCTCGGTGGCGGAACAAGATGCATGCGCCGGCCGCTCGGCGTCGGAGCGGCGACAAGATGGGATGTGACCGGCGGCGGCTTGGCGATGTAGACGAGACGCGACCAGCTGCAGTTCAACGAAGACGGACGAGAAGGAGATATGGCCGCGCACGTAATAGGCGTAGCGTTTCTATGCAACGAGCTGATTGTTCCTGTTCTTGCTCCGATCGATTTGCTATCTAGCTGACAAAAGATGACCAAAATCAATGTGTATATACTTCTTTGTGATAGCATATACTTTTACTTCTACAATATTTTAGCAGTATATATGTACTTCTACATTTTTGGGGCAGCATATACTTCTTTTGATCAGTCCCGTGTATACTACTTTGCCTAGAATGAAGTATATACTCCATTAAAAAAATCAGTACGTACAGACCAAATCTAGAAAGTTGTATTTATATACTCCTTTTTTTTGTGTAGTATACTTCGATCAGATGTAAAAAAAAGTAACATACCTCATCGGGACATAGGTATATACTACTTTGGAAAAAAAAGATATATACTACTTTGAAAAATAAGGTATATACCCCTCACAAAAGCAGTATATTATCCCTTCAAGAAGCAGTATATACCTATTGAAAAAGTTCGAGTATATACCCCTTTGGTTGCAGAGCAGTTTATACTCACTCACAAAACAGTATAAATACCCTCTCGAATAAATTTGTTATATACTCATTCACCAAAATGTAGTATGTACTCTCTAGTATATACCCTCTAGCTAAAATAAAAAATGGAAGTATATACTCCTTAAGAAAAATGTTTTCAACGCAAGTAGATAGTCCTCGGCAGTATATACTCCTTAAAAATGCAGTATATAATCCTTAAAAAAAAGGCGGTATAGAGCTCCTTGAAAACAAAATATACACTCTTTAAGAAAAGAGAAGTATATACTTCTCTCAAAAGGCAGTATATACTCCTTTAAAATAGAGTATATACTCCTATTAAGAACCAACCCGATGAAACCCACCGTGTCATTGGGTGTATATACTGCATGAATTTCTCCCATCAAGTTGTTAGCTACCCCTTCTCCAACTCCATTTTTTTTTCCTAGAAGAACTACTCCAACTCCTTATATGCAGGCACATGCAAACGATCCATACTCTATCCTCTCATTTTTCTCCCAGTCGCTAGGCACATGCAACCGGCCCACCTTACCCTGCTTTTTTTTTCCATGCACGCACGGTGGGAAAACGGATAAATCCTATCAGCCTACACCCGGTTTCCTATCTACCCGAGGTGGGAGTATGTACCCCGGGGAGTATATTATAGGAGTACCCGGTTTCCTATATATAATGCCATTCATGGTGATCATGTTTTGTTCTATCACGATGGATTAGGTTCTTGATTATATTGATAGTGATTATCACAATAGTGTTGAAGAGGAGCATCACCATACAAAGGTGAAGTTGGGTCAACATTATCCTCAACCACATTAACCCACATAATCCTGACGGCATTCGTGTAAATTCCGTGTCTGATGTGGCCCAAGCGACAACGCTTTGTTTCTTGGTCCTCCAACTAACAAGGCTGTCGCCAACCAATACACAATAGTCTTAAGTAGACCTTCTACATCCAGCTAGACATAAAGCATATTCGGCTTCCCTTAGTCGCACATCAAGATGATCCGTAAAAGTAAAACCCTAGCCTTTGCGGCTCATATGAATACATCAAGATGAGCAGGAACGCTTGCATATACTACACATGGCTCTGGCTCAGTCATCATAGCTCCATCGTGGTTCTCGCAGCCGTGCGGGGTCGTCTGCCTCGCGCATCCGCAGCACGGCCGCGGCGACGTCTCCGTCGTACTTTCCGGGGAGAGCCCTCCTATAGAACTGGTTCCGGTAGTAGGCGGAGGCGTTGGAATTTTTGGGGAGAGCCCTCCTTCAAAATTGGTTCCAGTTGTAAGCGGAGGCGCTAGGGTAACACTTAGAGGGACGTGCCTGGCGTAGACAGAGACCGAGACTGAAGCGGCGGCGCCGAGGGAGAGAGCCGACGACGCCCGGATCTGCCCGCAGAACCTGCTGGCTCGGGCGCAGAGGCGGCTGCTGCTGCGCTGGCGCCCGACGCCACAAGAGGTGATGTCGTCGACGGCGAAGAGCAGTGCCGCCGACGTGGACGTAAGCGCCTGCAGGAGCTTGTCGATGAGCTCGACGGCCTTGGCTGCCTTCTCCTTCTTCACCACCTCCAGGTAGATCGCCACGCCCTGCAGCACCGCCGACAGCAGGTCGGCCAGCGCCGAGTACCTGCATCATCATCATCATCAAGAATTCTACTTCAACTCGACCATGCATGCTTGGTCCATGGAGAAGCGACTTACTTGAAAGAGTTGTAGTCGCTGTAGGAGACAGTGGCGCCGCCGTGGACACACTGCGTCGAGGCCGCCGTCATGATCGCCGACGCCAGCGACAGCCCCATTGTCGCGATGCGGAACACGAGGCTCACCGCCTCGGATGCGCCTTGCTTGCCGGAGCCACTTCTCATCTCATGTATGATTGATTCTAGGATGATGGATGTGCCAGACTGGGGCTCGAAGAATCCTAATTAAGCAGTTCACATGTCGACTGCACTGTCATTAACCTCCATTATCTCAACAATAAACAATATACTCCTCGTACATGTTAACGGTCCAGTTCTATCCACTTGTCTAATCTCTTTAATATGCGTGGTAGTTGTCGGTTGAATTTGTAGTTTAGTAACAAAAAAATCCTTCATATGTATGAATCCAATTTTTTTTAGTAATCTTGTGAATATATAGGGTAGTTGGATTTGTAATTTACGAAAAAAAGCTGTCAGACAAAGGCACCTGTTAGCCCAACAATATGAAATTGATTATGCTCGAGTGTCATGGCTCATGAATCCAATGTTTTTTAGCTCTTAGGCCACTCCCAATGCATTGACTCTTACACTATCTTAGGTATGGTGCTTGTCGGCGGATAATTACTATCCGGCCCACGTGTTGTGTCCATCGTGTTGGCCAGGTGGGTCATGACACTCGAGCACGGACAAAGTCAGGAAAGTTACCGAAGGTTCCAACCGGACCCCTCCAAAAGAAATCAACAGGTTTGGAAGGAAAGAGTTGAAGAGTGAGAAAGGAAACCGGAAGACTCAACGTGTACACATGACATTCGTGCTGAACGAGGACTCCAACGTAGATGGAAAGGCGCCACCGACCAATCGAAGACTAATAGGATTACCCGGACCCTTGTGAAGGCCAAGCAATTCAAAATCCACAGAAAACGTCGCCATCATCATCATCGCCGTCCAGAAGCCATATCGATCTAGAGCACTTTTCCTTATTTCGACCACGTCGAAACCCTCACCGTGTTCATCATCTGACCTCGTCGAGTTCCACACATTGTAATCCAGATCGTATTATCTCCATATGAGTAGGACTTTTACCCGCACAATGGGGCCTGAACATGAGTAACTCGTGTCCCGCGTTGGGTGCTCCAACGGCCAAATAAAATTTGTGCTATTACGGGTACATTTGCGAGATTGTAGGATCCCAACGATTTTACCCATCGACAATGGTAGATTTTAAGACACACCTACATCAATGCATTTAATTGATTTAGGAATCTTACTTGCACGATATTGGGGCAGTATTTTTTTTTGCCCATGTCACGTGCAGGAGTCATATGTTGGTTAAGATACAAAGTTGATCAATTTACTACTTAACTACAGTGCCTCATCAACAGTTTGTCTCTACAATACAGTACTAAGAACCAAACATTGAGAGCGGCCGGAGAAGGAACCATGAGCCGGAGATGGTATCTTGTTCTGGATCACGCTACTAGTAGTTGCAAAGCGTTATTTAGTAGTACTTGCATTTTCCTCCTAAAAAATACTAGTTGCATTTTAGTACTGTAAAAGAATACTAGTTGCATTTTAATTAATGTCGCATGATGTACCTGACCTGGCCATACATGCGTACTGGCTATAAACCACTCCCTCCGGTACAGTTTATTAGGCGCAGTTGAAAAATCATGCAATTGAAAAATCTCAAGACTCGATCCGCCGGCTCAGTCTTTCGGAGGTGCTAATAGTGGTAGGGTGTGCGTGCGTGCGTTCATAGGGGTGAGTGTGTGCACGTGTATGTGAGCGTCTGCGTTTGTACCGTGTTTCGCAAAAAAAAAAATCATGCAGTTTCACAACCCCGGTTGTTTAGGCGCATTTGCATTTATTAGCCCCGTTTAATTAGGGCGTAGTAACCCCTCCTCCCGCAGTCTCCTCTCCTCGCGGCCCCTTCCTATCGCGCGCATATGGAGGGTGGGCCTAACCGCCGATCGTTCGATTAAAAAAATCCAGAAAATCGTGGTTGCGCTGATGGAGGGTGGGCCTAACCGCCGATCATTCGACTCCCCTAATAATAAGGCCCAATCCACGAGATAAACAATTAGCGCTAGCCTGCCGTTTCTCTGCAATCAACGAATGCCTAGGTCCCAGAGTTTTTCCTAGTATAGAGTTTTTCCTGGTACTCCTAATAAACTGTACCGGAGGGAGTAAACAAAACATGTTTAATTGTACTATAATGTTCTGGTGGAAGAGCTCCGAGTTAATCCCAACCAACTTCTGTTAGAAGTCACACAATGCAGCCTGCAATTAATTGCCTTTGTATAATGGGATACTAAATGAAGATCATGCACTTCAAACTATAAACTAAACACAATTTCTTTGTCGATGATACACCTTCAAGGGCTGCTAAATTAGAGCAAGTACACCTAACATGAAGTTTGTTTGTTTCAACCTACCTAGCTACCCACAATCGATTAACCAAACGTTCATCATCAAAAATATAAATCTCATCGTCTTGATGTTGGGATAAGAACTACCCGTGATAAGACACGTGTCTATTTGCATGTCTACTTTTCGTGTGTGTTCTATCAAAGTCTCGATAGCAACCACCACCACTAACCATATGAGTAGCAGCTCAGTTCTCGTCAATGCATAAATATTAACTAGTCTAAGTATCTAGCTACAAAAAAAGTAGCCAACTACCATCATCCTAAATCATTGGTAGAAATATTTTAAAAAACAAAAGACTTATAATGAGCTGTACTTGGTCTCAAGTCTGAACTGAACTACTCCATCCTTCCCATGGCTCGTGACAAGTCGTGCGGCGGGTGGAACGCGGCAAGCCTCGCGCTCCGCATCGCCACGGTGGTGCTGTCGGTGGCGTCCACAGTCACGATGGCCTCGGCCTCGGCCTCGGTCTCCGGTAGCCCCACTCCCACCACCAGAAGTGCTACAAAAGCATTGCTACAAACTAAAGGAACTTTGCTACGATGGCAGCGCCGACAGCTTCAAGGGGCCTGCTCGGCAATTGCACCGGCTGCGTCAATCTCATTGTGTTTATGCAGAAAGAGTGTTGCAGCAACAATCTTCTGGAAAGTGGGGATGTAGTCCTGCAGGAATTGTAGCAAAAGAAACGAAAAAAGTAAGAAACACAGAGATAGTACTACACAATAAGAGCAGTTGCTAGTCTGATGAAGAAACCTGGTCAAATAGCTTCATGATCTTTCCGTCCCAGTTTTCCATATAGAGCATGACAAAGAATCCACAATCAAAACTGTGTAAACCAAAAATAAATGAGTTATATTTTATAGTACATGATGCTACATAGCACTGGCGCAAAGTTCAAACTCACGCAACAAAACAAAAGCAGCAGATCAAAGCCGAACTTACTGCGTAGTCTGCTGCGGGTACTCCTTGGGGCGACACGAGGGAAAGACGCGATATCAGCATCCATACATGTTGAATCATTCACCAGCTTTGCGAAATTTGCAATCTACCATCAAACAAAAATATGTATAATAAGGTGAACAGAATTGTTGAGTGCAAACACGTTGTTCTTCATCGAGTTTAGTAGTGAAGCACTAAGATAAAAGATAAATTTGTTGCAGAGATGAAACAATAACAATATTATCAACTGTGTGTAGCAGTGAAGCTGAACTCCTTGAGTTATTCATCGAGTCAAACACGTTGATCTGCTTGTGTAGCAAATTGACAGTGCACAAGATCCAGGGATTGTCTTGTACGATTGTGTACATCTGCACACACAGAAAAAATGTATGCATGTAATAAAGAAGGGTGTGCATACAGTAATAAAAAACTACTACATGGCTGTAAGAAACCCACACATACCAGGTCAGCTTTGGAAGCTTTGCCATCTTTACACGCATTGTTGAACTCAGCCATGCAGCTCTTGGACTTGAACTTGGATGGGTCAACAGCAAGTTTATGCTACAAAAAAATCGACAGAAACAACGAAGCATAACAACAAAAAGCTTAGATCCAATTCAGATGAGATTAAACTACCCAAAAAAGACAGTATCAAGATACTTACAGTCATTACGCAAGAGAAGGCAAACTTCTTACACTTCCTTGATTTTTGATTGCTTAAGTTGACATGCTGAAGCCACAGTGACATAATCTCGTTATCCAAGTCAGCACGTGGCTTTAGAGACGCTTGCCAATTTTGGTATGATGTGTAAAACCCACCAATTTTGATAAAAGGTGGGCTGCATAAGGAGTGCAGTGGATATTGTCCGAAAAACAATGAAATCCAACAATTTTGGATGATGTAAACGACAAAATGGAGGAGTTTATGTAGCATGTAGCATGAAGCAGGAACTTTGATAACTACATGGAGTAATGTAGCAACAACTATATGGAAATACAACAAGATTTGAAAACTAATGAAGCAGAAAAAAAACAAGGCATGTATCAGGAGAACTCACTAGCATTCACCCTCCTTTGGTTTTCTTGTCTTCTGCTTGTGCAGGACATACTTGGTGTAGAGAGCGTCGCCATCAGAATCAATCTTGAACTTCTTCATCTTCTGCACATTTCTCGAAGTCCTTGGCTACTCTCTTATGCCTGGTCTTCCTTTCATGGGTACTTGGACCGCTGCTAACATCAACATATGCTTGCTGGAGGTCCGGTGCTACGTAAGTGAGAACACAAACAAAACATGAATGTTAGGGAGGAAATCTTGTAGTTCAAGAAGGGTAAACTGTGTGGGAATAGAACTTAAAACAAACCTGTAGGACCAGCAGAGTTAGCAGGGGTTGGAGGTGTGGCGACATTAGGCTGGAACGCCGGGGTGGGTAATGAATGAGCCGAGTTGGTAGGGCTGGTTGTAACATTATTCCAAAACTCATAATCTGCGCTCCCCTTCGTAAACAAATCCATCGAAGGTGCATCATCCCATGTGACATTCCTTCTTGGTGAGATCGGTGGATGTGGAGGGACCCAAGAAGTGTTGTTGCTGCCCGCCTTATTGACAACCACACTAGCAGCAGCTGCATTGCTTCCATCACCCTTGTCTGCTACATCCATTGCTACGCAGCCTTGTACACCAACATCCGCGTGAACTTCAGTACATACCACGGTGACCTCTGGTGAACCTGAACCAACATCTGCGTGAACTTCAGTAGATACCACGGGGTCCTCTGGTGAACCTGAACCTCCAGCTGTTGTTGGACCACATTTAGGCATGTCAAAGCGGACCTCGTTCGTTGCTTCTGCGACATCAACATTGGTATCAGCAGAGCTCAAATCTTTCAACAGGAGAGCCATCCGGTTACACTGCATTGACTGCACTGCACGCCCAAACGAACATAAAACCCCCTTCATCTCTAATTCAAACAGTCCTTTGTGCTTATCATATAGTAGCTCATACTGGGGTGGAACCTGAGTATATATGAGAAAACACAATGAGCAGCAATGTAGCACATAGTGTGAGAAAACAAATAAATAGCAGCAATGTAGCACTTCGTAATCATGATTTTTCAACACCAACAAAAAAAGATGGCACATGCTACATATATAGAATACTAAAGTAACCTAAACCATGAGCAGAAGCAACAGTCACATACAAGCAAAAACAGCTCAAAATCCAAAAAATTGTATATGTAACATAACAAATGACACAGGTAGCAACCATTAAAAGCTAATGTAATACTTTAATTGTACCCATGCAACATGATGGAAGAACAGAACTTACACCAAGGTCTTGGCTTGAAGGCAACGAGTGCTGCAGCCAATCCGCAAGAGACGCGCATGGCTAAGCAAAAGAACCGCTGCCATTCTCATTGGCATCATCATGCTCACTTGCTGCATGAGGATGAACAGGTTGATGGGCTCCATGAGGATGAACAATGGCATAGGGAGTGTTACATAAATCCCGGACCTGCCAGAGAAATTATAGAAATACATATCATAGAGGCGAAGCCAGAAGAAAACAAGCATGCTAAACTAGAAAAAACAACACTAAAAAGGTATAGTAACTTACAGGGCGTTTCCCAAACACATTTGGCAACAGGCGTCATTTTGTTCTTGTCTATGGCAACAGCAAGATCAAAATCTTCATTACACACATGACAAGCCCTCGGCAGCGAATAGTCCATGACATGCTCTTTGTCGCTCAAGGTCGGGAACTCCAGATGGTCAACATATATTATCTACAGGGACAACAAGAAAGAAATGAATAAGAATGTTACATACTGCAAATGATGAGCAGTAGCTTAATTGCACCATATGCACAGAAAAGTTACCACTAGTGCAGGCAAACAGGAACCAATGGCAAATGTTTTGATAGGCAAATTAGGATGGTCCTTTTGAAAGCTCCTCTTGGCTTGAAATTCAGCCACTTGGTCCATGCAAAACTTCAGAACTTCCTCATCCCCAAGCATATTCATGAACCCTGTCCATATCCAACAAGCTGCCAAGATAATCCAACGGAACCATATTGCTAGTTCCTGGGAAGAGAACAGTAGCAAAAACAAGCAACGCAAACGACCTATTGATCATCTCAATGTCATCATCGGCACACTTCTCAAGCAGGTTCTCCAGGAAAGGGATAGGAGCCCTTGCAGTTGGATGATCACCATCTCGGTACATGTTACGTAGCTCTACATGCTCACCCTTCCTCAAATGAGCAACATGTGTTTCACCCGATGGCAGGTTGAACACCTTCTTAATCATATCTCTAGTGAAGATGATTGGTTTGAACACCTTGTGCCGATACTCCCGCAGCTTCGGGTCTATATTCATCACAACCCATTCAAGCAACTCATCGGGCACATTGAACTTGGATATCCTGGACATATCAGGAAAGCAATGGTTCCGAATGATATCCCTCTTCTTCTGGCTCAGCTTCTCTTCAACAAAAGTCCGTAAGCGCTTCGTCATAAAACGTGTCTTGAATGGCGCAACACTACTGGAAGCCATGGTAACCAGCACTGCACACACAAGAGCACAGAGCACTATCATAGACGAAATGAAATAGAAAAATAAAGGAAGGGAACCAAACAATCTACCCGTATGTAACATTTGCATTATACTAGTCTAAAATTGGGGGGGGGGGGGGGGGGGGGGGGAATGTACAACAAGCTTGCAAAGAATGCATCACGCATAGCAGCTCCACACACGCATAGGTACTGTCAAAAAATGCATCATGTATATCAGCTCCACACACGCACAGCAAAGGAAACTCTTAATAATCCATGGCGAAATCTGCCTAAACCCTAACTGTTCCACCCCAAAATCCCCACAAAAGCCACAATAACTCTAGAGATCAATGATTTCAGACAAACTACGGCGACAGTAGGGACATCGATACATCTACCACCCTGAATCCATGTCAAAAACTGACAGAAACCCTAGCTCCAATCCCCTAACACGGCCAAAACCCTTGAAAATCGAGCCGAGCAGACTCCCTACCGAGACGGGAGGGGCAGAGTTAATGGCACTGGCGGTCACTGAAGTCGTCGAGTGGGTGCACTTAAGTCACCATTTTCAAAAATCTTGTGAACCCGTCACTCAAGTCGACATCCATGTGCAGTTTGGTCACTAGGACGGTTTTTGACGGTTTTTGACCCAGAGTCATCACGTGCGACTCACGTGTCGTAGCTGCGGTCAGAAATTTTTGCAAATAACCCCACGAATTTCTTTCTTTGTTTTACTTCGGACACACCGCTACATGACTAGTTCGCTGAGTCGCTCCCCGGCGCAGAGCGCGACGAGATCATGGTGAACAGCTACCACCACCAGGGTGCGCGGCGGCTGGCGGAGCGGTTCGTGCCGATGGCGTTCGCGCCCGACGGTCTGGTGGAGGGGTTCTACGACCCGGACACGTACTGCCCCGGCGAGGGCAAGTTCATCATGGGGCTCCAGTTCCACCCGGAGCGCATGCGCAAGGACGGCTTTGACGAGTTCGACTACCCGGCTGCCCATGGCCTACCGGGAGTTCGTCCGTGCCGTGGTCGCCTACCAGGCCAAGCTCGCCGCTGTGCGCGGCCGGGGCGCACTCACCGCGTTGGTGGCGCCGAAGCTGAGCCACGACATGGAGAAGCAGCGCAAGGTGCTCGTCCGCAGCTTCTCGCTGGCCAAAAACATGTACTTGGGAGGCGGCGGGGACATTCAGAAGCCTGCGGCAGAGGCGGAGCGGCGGGACCTGGACGCGGGAGCCGAGTTCCTTGAGACTGCGGTGGCGTCGGCGGCGCTGAGCTCCCAGCAGGAGAAGCGGCTGAAGCAGATGGGCGCGACGGTGCGGAACGCGTCCGGGTACCTCAACAGCAGGCTGAAGGTGAGCGGGGACAAGGAGGCGGCGGCCAGGGCACTCATGGCCAAGATGTCTGTGGCGCATCTGTCCAGCCTCGCCGCATTCTACCGCGCCATGGGGAACATCTGCTCGGACGTGCTCGACGCCAAGGTCCAGCCACCGTCTCCGACTCTGCACGAGTAGTGTTGCAAATTATTTTCTGATGGTGACATGATATAAAAGAAAGAAAGAAATTGGTGGGGTTATTTGCAAAAATTTCTGTCCGCAGCTACGACATGTGAGTCGCACGTGACGACTCTGGGTCAAAAACCGTCCTAGTGACCAAACTGCACATGGATGTCGACTTGAGTGACGGGTTCACAAGATTTTGAAAATTGTGACTTAAGTGCACCCACTCGACGACTTCAGTGACCGCCAGTGCCATTAACTCGGAGGGGCATGGATTAGAGGTCTACCAACCCGATTCCTTGCCGGAAACGATGGATCGCGGTCTGAAATCAAGTCGCCGCTCCTCTCCGCCTCGGCCCACTCTGCACCAGGAACCGAGAGAGAGAGAACCAGAGGCAGATCCCGCGAGGAGACGCGTCGCCGGAGAAGAAGCCGCCGTCTCTGTACGGATCAGGCGGCGGCGGCGCGCGGGAGAGAGAATAACGGGCAATGTAAAAAAAAAATCGGACAGAAAATTAGGAGGAGACGTGGCGCAGTGGGAACCACAGATTCGCCCGAGTGGAACGGATGACACGCGCGTCGCACGCGACCGACTGTAGCTACAGTCGGCTGTCAAACAACGTTTTCCTAAAAAAATCCAGAAAATCGTGGTTGTCCTGATGGAGGGTGGGCCTAACCGCCGATCATTCGACTCCCCTAATTATAAGGCCCAATCCACGAGATAAACAATTAGCGCTAGCCTGCCGTTTCTCTGCGAATCAACGAATGCCTAGGTCCCAGAGTTTTTCCTAGTATAGAGTTTTTCTGGTACGCCAATAAACTGTACCGGAGGGAGTAAACAAAACATGTTTAATTGTACTATAAGTGGAAGAGCTCCGAATTAATCCCAACCAACTTCTGTTAGAAGTCACACAATGCAGCCTGCAATTAATTTCCTTTGTATAATGGGATACTAAATGAAGATCATGCAGTTCAAACTATAAACTAAACACAATTTCTTTGTCGATGATACACCTTCAAGGGCTGCTAAATTAGAGCAAGTACACCTAACATGAAGTTTGTTTGTTTGTTTGTTTCAACCTACCTAGCTACCCACAGTCGATTAACCAAACGTTCATCATCAAAAATATAAATCTCATCGTCTTGATGTTGGGATAAGAACTACCCGTGATAAAACACGTGTCTATTTGCATGTCTACTTTTCGTGTGTGTTCTATCAAAGTCTCGATAGCAACCACCACCACTAACCATCTGAGTAGCAGCTCAGTTCTCGTCATTGCATAAATATTAACTAGTCTACTAGTAATAATTTCGCACGCCAGGATCATTCATGGCTTTGCTCAGGTCACTGCACTGCACTGCACATCCAATTATGACTGATCGATCCGGGGGCCATCATATCGTCCTACATCATCGTTCACTAGGTAAATTTGGTGCGGCGTAACATCCAGTTATGAATGATCGATCCGGGGGTCATCATATCGTCCTACATCATCGTTCACTAGGTAAATTTGGTGCGGCGGCACGTCGCACCCGTGTGGTAAAATACAAATTTGAAAATGTCGACATTTAAAAATTGTGGAGATTTGAGAACTGTTGTAATGCGAAGAGTTAGCAATTTTTGAAGTTTTGGAATATTGATATTTGAATTTTGATCGTATGCCGTAAGTAGTTATCATTTTTGTTTTGTGTTGTGATATTTTTCGGTATATGTTTGCAGTTTACTTATATGTGTTCGCATATTTGGGGTGAGTTTAGTTGAAGTTGAACATTTATTAATTTGAGTTGCATAATTGGAGTGAGTTCAGTTATAGTATTTGTAAATTTGAACTTTTTCAAATTGATATAATATGTTTGAGCTTTGTCTTAAATATTTAATTTGACTCAATGGTAGGAGATATTACATTCTGTGAGCATTTTTTGAATTCAATTAAAATTCAAAACATAGTTAGAGGAAATGAATTTGCATTTTGTACAAATATGTATTTGATAAGGCATCTGTTAAGTGTAAGTTCATTATTAGAGAGTTCTGAGGTATATTACCGCTTATATGTAATTGTTGTCTTAATGTTTGTTTACTCAGCCATTTTTAAATTTAGCTTCATTATTAGGGAGTTTTAAGTTATTTTAGTTATAAATATGTTAGCGTAATTAGGATGCTTAAGTGTGGTTGTATTTTGTCATAATCTTCTTATTTAGCAGCCTAATCAGATAAATTATATTACGGTTATGCAGAAATAATAACCAAATTGGGCATTAATTTATTTTTTGATGGTGTACGCGTCCAAAAATATTTCGAGGTCTGAAATTTTGAGGTCTGAAATTTTTTGGAATTGAGAAAAAGTTTGCGTTTAAAAAGTGTTAAGTTTCCAAAATGGCATTAATTTATTTTTGATGATGTACGCGTTCGAAAATATTTCGAGGTCTGAAATTTTTGAGGTCTGAAAATTATTGGATTTGAGAAAAAGTTTGCGTTTAAAAAGTGTTAAGTTTCCAAAAATTATTCATATTAGGAAGTTGTTGAGGTCTGAATTATTTTCTCTTTACAAAATGGTCAGTTTTGGAAGTCGTTCAAAATCGAAATTTATTCATATCCAAATTTCAAATTCGTTCACGTTACAGAAATAGTTTGCATTTTTTTTTCCGTGATTGTTTTGATATATTTTTTTCCCGCTGTGTAGATTTGAAGTTACTGAATTTAGAACATTTTTCGTTTTCTGGAATTCGAATTAATTAGGAGGGTGATTTTTTTTTTTTTGGAAATGCATGAGAAAAAGGGAGTCGTTGACAGTTGGGTCCCATGCTGACATCATAGTGACGTCAGCAGTGGTTTGCAGGCGACCGTTGAACAGTACCCCGCCGGGTACTGTACCTTTCGCGAAGTACAGTGACCCGAGCAAGGAGAGAGCGAGGATTTGCTCCTCCTTTATATGTAGATAGAATTTGTGGGAAGCGCGGGGATTCTTCTGCAAAAAATTTGACAAAATTAGTTAAATGTCTGTGCGAATTTGGATCCAAAATTGAAGAGTTAGAGTTGACAAAACTCAAAACCGTTCACGGGGTGGAAACTACTCGTCGACACGCATATATTTCGTGGAAACTATCGTCGACGCGCATTTATTTCGTGTATATAATTTTAGGGAGAACAAATTTTTTAAAAAAAATGCAAAAAAAAAAAGTGAACAGTACGCCGCCGGGCACTGTAGATAAACACTGTAGCTCGAAAGCTACAGTAGCCGGAGCGCTGTGAGGCCGGCAAAGTGTAGCTCCTTATTATATCTAGTGAAGTATCTAGCTACAAAAAAAGTAGCCAACTGCCATCATCCTAAATCATTGGTAGAAATATTTTAAAAAACAAAAGACTTATAATGAGCTGTACTTGGTCTCTAGTCTGAACTGAACTACTCCATCCTTCCCATGGCTCGTGACAAGTCGTGCGGCGGGTGGAACGCGGCAAGCCTCGCGCTCCGCATCGCCACGGTGGCGCTGTCGGTGGCGTCTGTTAGAAACCGACCTAGACTCCGTATACGTGTAGTATACGAGTCCGTGTCCTGTCATGTATCATGTATGAGTTGGTCTATATATATATACGAGATATGTGGAGGCTATGCCCCACGCAACCCTAAATTCAATCTTGGTATCAGAGCCTGCCGCGCGATCCGTTTTTCCGCCGCCGCGATTACGACGCGAGTTCCGTCCGCGTTGATCAACCGATCGATCAGCTAGCTTGATCGATTAGCTAGCTTCCCAGCTGATCAGCCTGCACGTCGCTGCCAGACGCCGCCTCGTCCCAGAATCTCGTCGCGATGTCTACCAACGGCTCAAAGCAGCTCGCACTCGTCGGACCCGTCGTTCCCCCGCCGGCTATCACCGCCACCACCGCCGTAGTCGTTCCTCCCGTGGGCGTGCGACTCGACCGCGGCAACTTTCCTCTCTGGAGGCGCTCGTCATCACCAACCTCTCGGGAGCCTCTCTCCATGGCTTCCTCGACGGATCGGCAGCTCCACCGGCCACGACCGTCTCCAAGGGCACCGGTGACGCAGCCACTTCTGAGGCCAATCCCGAGTATGCGAAGTGGTGGACGCTTGATCAGAAGGTCCTAGGGGCGCTCCTCTCCTCCATGCATGAGGATCTCGCGAATCAGCTCATTAGCTGTAAATCCGCGGCTGCCGCGTGGACGGCGATTCACGCCATGTTCAGCGCGCAGAATCGTGCCGGGGTGCGGCACATCCGGCGTCAACTGCAGACACTGAAGAAGCTGGACATGACCGCCAGCGAGTACATGCACAAGGTGAAGGCTCTTGCCGATGCCATGACTGCCGCTGGGTCTCCGCTTGACGATGCCGAGATCATCGACTACATGCTCACCGGATTGGGGAAGACCTACAACCCGATCGCGGCTTCTCTCAGCGTCATCACCACTCCGGTGACCTCTGCTGAGTTCTACTCCATGGTATTGAACTATGAAGCGCTGCAGCTGTCGCAGCAGTCCGAAGAAGGGGATTGGTCCTCATCCGCCAATGCTGCCTCGCGGTATGGCTACCCTGCCGGCAACCCCGCTCGCGCACCTGACGCGCGTGCGACTGGAGGACGATTCAATGGTGGATACCCGCAGCAGGTGTCAAGCTACCCGCAAGGTGGCTACTCGCACGGGGGCTACCCGCAGCCAGGACAAGGCCATGGCGGCCAGTACTACGGCGGCCAAGGCGGGCAGCAGCAAGGCGGCCAGGACACCCGCCGAAACAACGGCGGTGGTGGAGGAGGCGGCAATGGCCGCAACGGCCGTCGCTGGCGTCCGAAGTGCCAGATATGCAAGAATTGGGGGCATGAAGCTGGAATCTGTCGCAACCTTCTCGACCAGGGCTACCGCACCGACAACCCCCGCTCTACGAACACGACATCGACCTCCTCCAACAACAACCATCCTCCCCCGTGGGTGATGGATTCCGGCGCCACAGACCACTTGACTAGTGATCTCGAGCGCCTTCAGGTTCGCGAGCGCTACGGCGGCCAGGATCAAGTTCAAGTGGCCAACGGTTCAGGTTTGTCAATTTCGCACATTGGGCACTCTGCCTTAGCCGGTTCTTCTCTTCGCTTGAATAATATCCTGCATGTTCCGCACATTAGTCAGCATCTTCTGTCTGTTTATTGTCTAGTCTCGGATAATGACGTCTTTATCGAGTTTCACCGATATTTTTTTCTTGTTAAGGACAAGGCCACCCGGAGAATCCTTTTGCGAGGTAGGAGCCAAGGTGGGATCTATCCTCTTCCCTCAGACGTGTTACATCTGCGAGGAGTGCTTCGTCTAGCGTTCGGACTATGTCGGCCAAGTGGCACCAGAGGCTTGGCCATCCATCCAACAGTGTCGTTAGTTCCATTGTTAGGAATAATAATCTTGAGTGTTCTTCCTCAGACAATTTAAATTTAGTTTGTGATGCTTGTCAACGTGGTAAAAGTCGTCAGTTATCTTACACTGCTTCGTCTCGTGTTTCTACTATGCCTCTTGAATTAGTTCATACTGATGTTTGGGGCCCTGCTCGTGCTTCCTCTGGGGGGTACTCGTATTATGTGAGTTTTATTGACGACTACTCTCGGTTTTGCTGGATTTATCTCCTAAAACATAAGTCTGATGTTGAACAAGTTTTCTATGCTTTCCAGACTCATGTTGAGCTTCTTTTGAACGCTAAGATTAAAGCTGTTCAGTCTGATTGGGGTGGTGAGTACCATAGGTTAAATCGCTATTTTCAGCGCACGGGCATCGTCCATAGAGTCTCATGCCCTCACACCTCCCAACAGAATGGTATTGCCGAGCGCAAGCATCGTCACCTGGTAGAAACTGGCCTCGCACTACTTGCACACTCGTCTCTCCCGTTGCGTTTTTGGGATGAAGCTTTTCTCACCGCGTGCTATCTCATTAATCGTATGCCTACCCTGTGCTTGGTCAGGACACGCCTATTCATCGTCTATTTCACACACCACCAGATTACTCCTTTCTTCGCATCTTTGGTTGTGCATGTTGGCCTAGTTTGCGCAAGTATAACTCGCACAAACTTGAGTTCCGTTCAAAGATGTGTGTTTTCCTTGGTTACAGTCCTATGCATAAGGGGTACAAATGCCTAGATCGGTCTACAGGCCGTATCTATATCTCGAGAGACGTTGTCTTTGACGAGTCGGTTTTTCCGTTCGCTACTCCCGGTGTTACTGTCGATGTGTCTACTCTTCAAGAAGCTATCTCTTTTCCATCCAATGAACCGGCTACTAGTGTGTCTGTGCGAAATTATGACCTAACCTACCTGTCTACTAATCCGCCTGAAATAGGCGAAGTTTCTCCTGTGCAGATGATCAACGAGCAGCAAGTAGCTACATCCGATCAGCCATCAGCTGCAATCGATCAGCTGATCAACGTGCATGCAGGAGCCATGCATGGCATGCAGCCCCACGTAGGCTTTGTCCCTGGAGCGAACAGTGAGCCAGCTGGGCCAGCTGCAATCGATCAGGATGAGACTTCTCCAGCCTCCAGCGGTGTGCGGGCTAGTTCGCCGCTTGACGTATCCACGCCGGCTCAGCCCGTGTCGCCTCCAGCCCCGACGCAGCTCTCGTCGTCGGCCGCGACACCCTCGGCTGTGCCACCGGTCGGACACACCATGGTGACTCGTCTTCGTGACAACACACGTAAGGAGAAAGATTACAAAGATGGCACGGTGAGATATGATCCACGCCGCCGTGCGTTTTTTGCCGCACCCGTCTCGCATCGTGATGCTCTCCGTGAACCTGCATGGCATGCTGCCATGTCTGATGAGTTCGCTGCCCTTCGCCATACCAACACATGGGTGTTGGTTCCCCGGCCGCCTGGAGTCAATATCGTCGGGAGCAAGTGGGTTTTCAAGACGAAGCAACATCCGGATGGTTCTATTGATAAGCGCAAAGCTCGTCTCGTCGCTCGCGGTTTTACTCAGCAGCAGGGTATTGATTATGGTGACACATTCAGTCCAGTTGTGAAGCCAGCCACGGTTCGTTTGGTTCTTTCTCTTGCAGTTTCTCGCGGCTGGAGTTTGCGGCAAATTGATGTCAGTAATGCTTTCCTTCATGGTTTTCTCTCCGAGGATGTCTACATGCAGCAACCGCCCGGGTTTGAGGATGAACGCTTTCCCTCTCATGTGTGCAAACTACAGAGAGCCCTGTATGGTCTCAAACAGTCCCCTCGTGCCTGGCATGCTCGGTTGAGTGCTTGTCTTCTCCAGCTCGGGTTTGTCTCATCGAAGGCTGACACATCTCTCTTCATCTTCGATCAGCGTGGTGTGCAGATTTACATGCTCGTGTACGTGGATGATATTGTCATTGCTGGGTCTACTGCGGCTGCTGTGGATGGATTGGCTAAGTCCCTTGCTGACAGTTTTCCTATCAAGGATCTTGGAACTCTTGAGTATTTTCTCGGTCTCGAAGTGTCCTACAATTCAGGGGGCATGACACTGACTCAACGAAAGTATGCGCTTGATCTTCTTCATCGTGTGAGTATGGAGAATTGTAAACCTACTCCGACACCATTGCATGCTACTGATTGTCTAGCTCGTGAAACTGGGACACCGCTGGGTACAGAGGATTCTACCAGGTATCGCAGTGTTGTGGGAGGTTTGCAGTATTTGACTCTCACTCGTCCCGATCTCTCATTTGCCGTCAACAAGGTGTGCCAGTATCTATCACAGCCAACTGATGTGCATTGGGAAGCAGTCAAGCGTATATTGCGCTATATCAAGGGTACTTTGAGCATGGGATTGAGGATATGGAAGTCTCCATCCACTGGAGTTAGTGTTTTCACGGATGCCGATTGGGCAGGATGTATCGATGACCGCCGATCCACCAGTGGTTTTGCTGTATTCGTTGGCCCAAATCTCATTTCATGGAGTGCCAAGAAACAGCCTACAGTCTCTAGATCGAGTGCAGAGGCAGAGTACAAAGCTTTGGCAAATGGTGCTGCTGAAGCTATTTGGGTAGAGTCACTACTCAAGGAGCAAGGTGTTTCACAGCAACGTACCTCCATCTTGTGGTGTGACAACCTTGGGGCTACATACCTGACGGCGAATCCAGTCTTTCACGCACGAACCAAGCACATAGAGATTGATTTCCACTTTGTGCGAGAGCGCGTTGCTTCTGGAGTTTTAGATGTCAGGTTCATCTCGACGAATGACCAACTGGCTGATGTATTTACTAAACCCGCCACACGACAGATGTTAGATCGGTTCCAGTCCAATCTGAACCTTGTATGTAGTAGTAGTTCAGATTGAGGGGGAGTGTTAGAAACCGACCTAGACTCCGTATACGTGTAGTATACGAGTCCGTGTCCTGTCATGTATCATGTATGAGTTGGTCCATA
This sequence comes from Poa pratensis, assembly GCA_947311845.1. Lineage (NCBI taxonomy): Eukaryota > Viridiplantae > Streptophyta > Magnoliopsida > Poales > Poaceae > Poa > Poa pratensis. The sequence goes on along the minus strand of CAMZMU010000041.1, from coordinate 154,879,401 downwards.
TATATATACGAGATATGTGGAGGCTATGCCCCACGCAACCCTAAATTCAATCTGCGTCCACAGTCACGATGGCCTCGGCCTCGGCCTCGGTCTGCGGTAGCCCCACTCCGGCATGCAAGGTCTCCTACAGCGACTACAGCTCCTTGAGGTATTCCTTGGCCGCCAACCTGGTATCCGCAGGTTTGCAGGCGGTGGCGATGTACCTGACGACGGTGCGCGCGCGGCGGCAGGAGGAGGAGGCCAAGGCGGCCAAGTCGCTGACCCAGCTCGTAGACACGGCCGCCCAGGTGCTCCTCTACTCGTCATCGGCGCTGTCGTTCGCGGTGGACGACTTCGGCTCCTGCGGCCGGAGGTTCACCGGCGTCTGCAAGACGGCCGGAGAGTTCCGCCGGCGGGTGCACGTCTCCGGAGCCATCTCGATCGCGGCGGCCGTCGCCTGTCGGTGTCGCTGTACATCAAAGATGTGCTGGTCTCGGTTTCATTGGACGGAGATGGACGTAAGTCAGGACACGGCTGTGGGCGTGGCTGCCATTGCCACCATTAGTTAGCTGTTCATCGTCTCCAACTTGTTTGATTGGAAAGTTCACGTGAAGAACTGAACAAAAGCACTAGCTACTTTCTTGTTATTTATACATCTTTCGATTATAGATTGCGCATACGGTGCAGATTAGTACTAGGATTTGCCTGCGCCGGAACAAACCTTGAATGTCCATGCAGTGGCCTAATTAAGCAGCACATGCATGCAGGGCCCAGGCCAAATGAGCCTCCCCTCGTCGATTTCCATTAAATAAACCGCCACAGTTTTACGGATATAACAAAGTAAAAAGCAAGCGCAAAAGAAACGAAAGCTGAGTAGTTTAAGAAGCTACTTAAGCTAGCATATTACAATCCACTTAACAACTTTAGACCAACCAAACTAGACCATGTTTTAGACCTCACCCATCTCCCTAATATCACACAAAAGCAATTTGTGTCATAGACTATGCAAAATGCTGTCAACCTCGCCATAGCCGGCGCCCATCCATGCTTTCTTCATTATGCTTCTTAGATCACCTTCTTGAGCTTCTCCAGGCCTTCCTCAAGTTTTCTCCTGTCTTGGCTTTTCTGCAACTAGCAAGGTGGCCCTCGCAAATTAAATGCGAGGGCCTTGTCTTCAGCATATTTAATATGTTCATGAACTATTTTTTGGTTTCATTAATACTACAAAGAAGGAAATCTAAATCATAGAATTATATTATGATATTTTCAAAAAAAAAATACCATGTCACATATTCGTTTAACCGTAGGTAGTGCAATTTTAATATATATATTTTACTCTCTTCCCGCCACACTGCATTCATCCTTGTACTCTCTCGCTGCTAAATTTGCTTTGTCATGTAACAATGACTACATGGACTTAGATGTCACATAGTTTCATGCACCATGCTTGCATGATACTCCCTCCATTCCTGAATGTAGGGTGTATAGTTTCCTGCACTAATATTAAGACATGAGTATTTGGCATACAGTGGACTTATTTGTTTGTGGAAAAAAATCAGGAGATATGAGTCCCTATTAACGACATATTGAAAACAATCCGTGAAATCCCCTTGTTACAGATTGGGACTCATTTTTGGATGGGTAAAATTGTCAATAAATTGCAATACACCCTGTATTTTGGAATTTTTCTCAAAAAACTATACATCTTACATCAAGGAACGGAGGGAGTACATAGTTTCGACATTTTAATCAATCACCAATTCACTTCAAGTCATTTCACAAATAATTTTCTTAGTTCCTTGCAGCATCCTCATAGTACTTAGTACTTTAGGTCAATTATTTGATTCACATGATTTAACCCTCTTCCTGCTAAACTAACTATTCAACCCTATAATTTATACTCTCGTCACTTGTGTTTTTCGTGTCATGAAACATGACTGCACTGCTATGGACAACATTGTTTTGGTGTCTTCATCGGTCATAATTCAGTTTTACATGTTTTTAAATTCCAATGATTTCTTCTATTAAATTATAAGAATAAGAAATCAAACAAAGTTCATCGCAAAATCCTCAAACAAACATAATTAAAGTTTATTTAATCACATCATATGAAAACCATAGGAACTCATTAGACATAATTTATTTTTACAAAATTTTATAAACAAAGATTTTTTTAAATCCAATTGAGTTTGATATATAAAAATACTTTCTTAGATTTATAATTGGCAACACTAAATTTTAGATCTATAGGAAATTTCAAAGAAATAAAATTTATAACGACTCTGGAATTTTATTCAACAAAAATAGCATCATATTACTTATGATAGAAAAGAAAATATTATCTGTGACCCGTCTCGAGAACAACCCATTTTCTTGGTATTCAAAGTTTAGCTTAATCCTTCAAACTACTGGATGATGTTTATATATCATGTTGAATTAAACTCATGACATCTTTTGGTTTGAGATTATATCATTAAAATTTAAACACTTTAGAAAGATCTATTTGGTGTTACAAAAGTACAACTATTAAAATCTATTGATTTGTGATTTGTTTATACACAATTAAGATGATATGTTGGTTTTGATCTTGTGTCGTGGTGAAGTCACGGTAGATGCCATGGGGGGTGGCTTAAGATCGGGTGTGATCCAGGCGACTTAGGATTCGTGGAGAGGTTCGCACACGCAGAGTTTTACCCCGGTTCGGCCCCTCGTGAGGACGTAAAGAGCTACTTCCTGTTATGTATTATTGGATCTGTTGGGGTGTACAATGGCGTGCATACCGGAGCGTAATGGAGCTCCAGAGGCGATGGTATGAGATCAACCTCCCTCTAGGGTTTGCGCCTAATCGACTTTATATATGGAGTCGACCAGGGTTTACAAGGATGACGGGTGACCTAGGCGGCGCTAGCTAACTTGATACAAGTGCGGCTTCGTGGGCCGCACTCTTCGGGATACGTAGATCGCTATCCGATACGGAGATCATCTTGCCGCCTTCCCAAACCGGCCCACCGGGTTCTTTGGAAACCCGATACCTTGGAAGATGTCCTCCGGGTGGGCTCTGGGCCTCCCAGCCTCATGGTCCGACTCGTGGTCCTGGGCCTACCCGGTTGGGCATCCCCCCATCATTAGCCCCTGAGTTCGTCAGGGACTCGCCTTCAGCTTGATCTTCGTCTTGCGAGTCGTCGAATCGTGTCGTTGATCGAACTCCTGAAACAGAGAAAGGAAAACGAAAGGTGGAGTGGTGACTTCGGCTTGTTGACGTCCGGTCTAACTCAAGTTTTGTTTGATGCCGGCTCATGCCTGTTGGGACACCTTGCCATGCCGACTCGCCTCCTTGCCGGGTTGTCTCCTTGAATTCTCCGGATGACGCCACGGCATCTTTGACCGCTTTGTCCTGTAGTGTTTGTCTCTCTGACGCGCCGAGTTGATTGACGGGACAACTCAGAGCCTCGACTGCCTCCGCCTCGGGACGGAACAGGAGCAATGATGACACCGCGAGCCGAACTCGGCTAATCCGACGGCTTGGATTTCTTCTGCCTGGTGATGTGGCTTGATCGTAGCCGATATTTCCGACACGTTCGCACGTCACACGAAGCGTCGCGCGACATGGGTGACGCAGTAACTGCAATTTCTACCGTGGCCATTTAAGGGGAGCGGGCTGACCGGTAAGAAGCACACCGTCACTTCGTCCTTCTTCCTCCTCGCGCTCACTGCCCTCTCGTCTCCTCCACTCACTTCCGAGCCCGTTACGCCACACCTTCGCCGCCGCAATCGGGCATTCGTGCTCCTCCCTCTCGTCTCCGGCGACCATGGTGGCTCCAAAGAGCAACTGGGAGTGGTCCTCGGTGACGGTTCGCGCATTGGAGCAAGCAGCGGTGGAGGGGCTGCTGCCGGCGGCCTCTGAAGGACGGTGGCGGATCGCCACCGCGGATCCGCTGACCCCCCAGGACCGGGCGAGTTCGTCGCCTTCTTCGCCTTCATCGAGCGTGGCCTCAGCTTCCCCACGTCGGAATTCTTCCGGCGTGTTCTTGACTTCTACGGGCTTCAGGTGCACGACCTGATGCCCAACTCCATTCTCCATCTCGCCGGCTGCGTCGTGCTCTGCGAGGGATATTTCGGGTGCCGCCCATATTTCCCGCTGTGGCTACGGATCTTCCACGGCAAGCTGGGGAAGAGCGCCGGCGTGAACTTCCAGGTTCGCGGCGACGTCGACTACCTGGACCTCGGCTTCCCCAAGAAAGTCTGTTGGAGGAAGTCGGCCATCTACATGCGGGAGCCGGCGCCAGACGGCCAGATCGGGATCCGCCCTTCTCTGCATCACCAAGCCGGCCCGCAATCTCCAGGAGCTGTCGCAGAACGCGGATCTGCCAGTCGTCAACCGGCTGCTAGAGCAGCTGATACGTCTCCAACGTATCCATAATTTCTGTTGTTCCATGCTTATATTATACCATTTGCTACATGTTTTATATACACTTCATATCACTTTTATGCATTTTCTGGGACTAACCTATTAACAAGATGCCACAGTGCCAGTTCCCTGTTTTCTGCTGTTTTTTGTTCCAGAAAATTACTTCTGCAAATATTCTCGGAATTACACGAAACAAAAGGCCAGGTCCCTATTTTTCCAACACGTACACGAAGTCCGAAGGAGAGACGAAGAGGAGCCAGGAGGCAGCCAAACCACCTGGCGGTGCGGCCCCACCTCCTGCCGCGCCAGCCTATGGTTTGGGCCCCTCGGGGCTCCACCGACGTCGCCCCTTCGCCTATTTATTCCCCCCGAGGCGTAAACCCTAAAAAACCAAGTCATATTTCCAGAAGAGTTCCGCAGCGCCGCCGCCATCGACGACAAGTTTCGGGGGACAGAATCTCTGTTCCGGCACGCCGTCGGGACGGGGAATTGCCCCCGGAGCCATCTCCATCAACTCCATCGCCATCTTCATCACCGCTGCTGACTCCCATGATGAGGAGGGAGTAGTTCTCCCCCGAGTCTGAGGGCTCTACCGGTAGCTATGTGGTTCATCTCTCTCTCCCATGGTGTGATCTTTATGTAATCATGTGTATTGCTAGTATCGCTGAATGCATTAATAATGTTTATGCTACTCAAGTGATTTTGTCTAGTTTCTGGAGTCATTGTGACAACACGGTATCAAGGTGACAGTGTGGGTACTTGTGTGACTCTATGATTAATTTAGACATTTATCATGGCTTATTCTTGGGAATTGTGGTGTTTGTTTACTCAGACTTTGAGGTGTGCTTTTGCAGCCCTACACATAGTACTCTTGCTTCATCAAGAAGGAGAATAATCCCGAGTAGTATTTACTTGTGTTCAGTTGTGCTAATCTAGTTGAATATGTAGATGTTACTCTTTATCTATTATGCACTCCAGAGGTTACTTTAATATGAACTCCGGTAATCTCCACGGTGTAAAGGTGACAGTGTGTGCACCGTGTGTGACTCCTTTATGACGTTGTGGCGCTTGTTTACTCCGGCTTGAGGTGTGCTTTTGTAGCCCTACACAATGAATGGTGTTTGTTATCCAATAAGAGAGTGTTTAAGAGTAGATTTTACTTATTCAGTTATGAGATCATTGTTGAGAGTGTCCACTAGTGAAAGTATGATCCCTAGGCCTTGTTTCTAAGCATTGAAACACCGTTTACATCAAGTTCTGCTACATGTTTGCGTGCTGCCATCTTTATTTCAGATTGCAGTTACTACTTATAATCATCCATATTAATTGTATTTCACTATCTCTTCGCCGAACTAGTGCACCTATACATCTGACAAGTGTATTAGGTGTGTTGGGGACACAAGAGACTTCTTGTATCTTAATTGCAGGGTTGCTTGAGAGGGATATCTTTGACCTCTACCTCCCTGAGTTTGATAAACCTTGGGTGATTCACTTAAGGGAAACTTGCTGCTGTTCTACAAACCTCTGCTCTTGGAGGCCCAACACTGTCTACAGGAATAGAAGCGTGCGTAGACATCAAGCTATTTTCTGGCGCCGTTGCCGGGGAGGTAAGGTAAAAGATATTCACATCCTCTGGCTACTAAGCTATTTTCTAGTTTTGTTGCTAGTGTGTGAGTGCTCGAAGTTATTTCCTTTAGATTCTGCAATTATATCTTTTTGTTTCTTGTTTTTATTTTCACTAGTTAGGCTTAATGGAAAACAACAACAAAATTAGAGATCTTTATGAACTTTATATTGAATTAGGACACGATGCTTTTGAAGAGAAAATTAAAAAACCTATGGAAGCTTGTTTGCATAATAGTGATAGCAATGTTATTAGCATGAATTTTTGAACACCATTATTGCTAATGCTATGGAAAAGTCTAAGCTTGGGGAAGCTAGATTTTATGAAAATGATCTTTTTAGTCCCCCAAGCTTTAAGGAGGAAATTTGCTTTGATAATACTTTGCCTCCGGTATATGATGATTATAATCATTGTGATGTTTTCAGCCCACCTACTATTGAGGATGTAGTTTATGTTGATTATGATATGCCTCCTATATATGATGTTTACAACGATGGATATGATATTTTCAGCCCATCTACTATTGAGGATAAAAATCATTTTGACTATTCTATGCCTCCTATTTATGATGATTACAATGATGGATGTGATACTTTTACTCTCTCTATTACTAATGATACTGTTTATGCTTATGTGGAGAGTAATGATACTTTTGTGCATATGGATCATGGTAAGAATGTTTCATGTGATGGTTATATTGTGGATTTTATCAATAATGCTACTGAAAGTTTTTATGAGAGAAGGAGACATGGCTTCATATATCACAATAATATTGAATCTCCTCTCTTTATACTGAAATTTTTGAAGTTGCACTTGTTTTGCCTTCCTATGCTAGTCACTTTATACTTTATTGATTTATTTTCTTACAAGACTCCTTTGCATAGGAAGTGGGTTAGACTTAAATGTGTTTGGTATTTGCTTTTTGATGGTCTCTTATATTCAACTCTTATACATATGAGAGCATTATCAAAATCACTATGCCTAGCTAAAAGGCTTTAAAGAAAAGCGCTTATGGGAGACAACCCATCATTTTTATTTGCTGTTATTTTTATTTTCTTTGAGTCAAGGAGCTTGTTACTTCTGTAGCAACTCCTTTGTATCTTTATTTTATTGCATTGTTGTGCCAAGTAAAGTCTTTATTGAAAGTTGATGCAAGATTTGGATTTCTGCGCAGTAACAGATTTTTAGCTGTCACGAATTTGAGCTTTTCTCCCTGTAGAAAATTCGAAAAATTCTACAAAAAATCACGCATCTTCCTCAGATATGTACGCAACTTTCATTAATTGGACCTGTTCCATCTGAGCAACTTAAGTGCCTCGAAAAAATTCGTCTTCACGACTGTTCTGTTTTTGACAGATTCTGCCTTTTGTTTTGCATTCGCTCTTTTACGATGTTTTGTGGATTTCTTTGCTCCACAAAGCATTGGTGGCTGTAGCTAATGTCCAGAAGCTTTGGGAATGATTGTTTCATTACAGAATATGAGAATTTTTGTTTATGCACTAACCCTCTAATGAGAACTGTCTTGAGTTTGGTGTGAAGGAAGTTTTCAAGGATCAAGCGAGAAGGGTGATATTATGTGATCAAGAAGAGTGAAAAGCTTAAGCTTGGGGATGCCCCCGTGGTTCATCCCCAACCATATTCAGAGAGACTCAAGCGTCTAAGCTTGGGGATGCCCAAGGCATCCCCTTCTTCATCAACAACTTATCAGGTCATCTCTAGTGAAACTATATTTTAATTCTTTCACATCTTATGCGCTTTACTTGGAGCGTCTGTGTGCTTTTATTTTTGTTTTGTTTGAATAAATTCGGATCCTAGCAATCCTTGTGTGGGAGAGAGACACGCTCCGCTTTTTCATGTGAATACTCATGTTCTTCACTTATATTTGTTGAGTATTCTTAACTAGCTACTGCAGTGCTTTTAGCTCCTGTTTTTCATGCATCTCTTCGAGCTGTTAGCACGTGTTTATAAACACTCTCTTGCTGCATTATATTATCATTTGGAGAGTTTATGTTTAAATAAGTTGATTGGTGTTTGCTTGGAAAAAGAAAATGCTACATGTGGTAGTGGTATGATGAAAAACTTGCATATCTTGTAGATCATTGAAACTTTGATAACTTGATTCTTTGCAAATGTTTTGAGGTATTAGATGGTAAAGCTTGCTGGTTAATTAAGTTAAAACATTAGTGGATTGTTGTCTTTAAGCTTGTACCGTACTACAAACTATACTAAAATTGTTGAAGGTGTAGTTGGACTTGATAGCTTTCCATGTCTGAAAGTTCATCGTAGTAACTAAGTTGTGCTGAAGGTCGAGGGATCTAACGGGGTACTTGTACCGCCGTGAACGGCCCTTCTTGGAGTGAATTTTAATCATGCTCTTAATGTTGAACCTGCTAGTTGTTTGCAATAAGCTTGTGAGTTCTTTTTGACTAATGTTAAGCTACGGTTTTTGGCACTTCCACCATCCATATTTTGCTAGCCTCTTCGGTGCTGTGCATTGCCTTCTGCTCACATTGAGAGTTGTGCATACTTCGCCAGTACATCCAACCCCGTGGGAGAACTTCCTCTTGTTCTCCTACACATAAGCCCATACATCTTCCTCAAAACAGCCACCATACCTACCTACCACAGCATTTCCATAGCTGTTCCGAGATATATTGCCATGCAACATCCATCTTACATTACATGACTTGTTGTCATTCATCACATACATATTGCTTTGCATGATTCTATACAGCTGATGTGTGGTTTACCCATGTTACGCTAGATCATTGCATATCCTGCTACACTGGCAGAGGCATCAGTTTCATACATCATGTTGTTTTATGAGTTATTTGTACCAAAAAGTGTGTTGTTGTATTAGGATGTTGCCCCTGAATGTGAAAAGAGCCATTGAGCCATCGAAAAGAGAAACAGAAAAAGAAAAAAAAAAAAAAAAAAAAAAAAAAAAAAAAGAATAAAGAAAAGGGGGCAACATTACTATCCTTTATCAACTTGTGCTCATGTTTAGCACCTGCAGTATTCATAGTCATCATTTGTGCTCATGTTTAGCACCTATACTCCATGTGAGAGAGTTTTCATGTTCTACTAGTATAACTATGTGGGGAATTTACACTATAGAACTTGGGTTGTATATTCCAATGATGAGCTTCCTCAAAAGTGCTCTAGGTCTTCATGAGCAACCAAGTTGGATGCACCCCCACTAGTTCCATTGGAGAGCTTTCATACACATATAGCTCTATGTGCATCCGTTGCATGGCAATCACTACTCCTTACATAGCTTCGATCATAAGACTTCCTCTTGTCTAATGATCACTTATAGCTTTGTGAGACTTTCTTCCTTTGGCCTTCCAAACCCCCATTAATGTTCTCTTTGCCATAACATCATGGTGCCAATACCAAATGCTTGCGCTCACCGGTTGAGTAGACTTCGAAACAGTTGATTCATGACGTTCATGTTTATGTTTACTTGGCTGAATCCTTCTATGTTATGAAAATTTACTTGATGCTTGGTTTGAAGGATAGAACTCCTATGCTGGATACTTAAATCATCTTTAATGAACCTTGTACGGTTTCATGTCTTTGAAGCAATAGTTCATGAAAACTTTTAGCTTGTTTGACTCTTGCTTTGTCTTTTGATATCAACTATATACATTTGCCTTGAATGATTTGATCACAGCTTACATGTCTTACAATATTATGATCAAGATTGTGTGAAAGCATGTCTCCTCAGAAATTATTTGTTGTTATCGTTTTACCTACTCGAGGACGAGTAGAACTAAGCTTGGGGATGCTTGATACGTCTCCAACGTATCCATAATTTCTGTTGTTCCATGCTTATATTATACCATTTGCTACATGTTTTATATACACTTCATATCACTTTTATGCATTTTCTGGGACTAACCTATTAACAAGATGCCACAGTGCCAGTTCCCTGTTTTCTGCTTTTTTGGTTTCAGAAAAGTACTTCTGCAAATATTCTCGGAATTGCACGAAACAAAAGGCCACGTCCCTATTTTTCCAACACGTACACGGAGTCCGAAGGAGAGACGAAGAGGAGCCAGGAGGCCAAACCACCTGGCGGCGCGGGCCCCCTGCCGCGCCAGCCTATGGTTTGGGCCCCTCGGGCTCCACCGACGTCGCCCCTTCGCCTATTTATTCCCCGAGCGAAAACCCTAAAAACCAAGTCATATTTCCAGAAGAGTTCCGCAGCGCCGCCGCCATCGACGACAAGTTTCGGGGGACAGAATCTCTGTTCCGGCACGCCGGGACGGGGAATTGCCCCCGGAGTCATCTCCATCGACTCCACCGCCATCTTCATCGCCGCTGCTGACTCCCATGATGAGGAGGGAGTAGTTCTCCCCCGAGGCTGAGGGCTCTACCGGTAGCTATGTGGTTCATCTCTCTCTCCCATGGTGTGATCTTTATGTGATCATGTGTATTGCTAGTATCGCTGAATACATTAATAATGTTTATGCTACTCAAGTGATTTTGTCTAGTTTCTGGAGTCATTGTGACAACACGGTATCAAGGTGACAGTGTGGGTACTTGTGTGACTCTATGAATAATTTAGACATTTATCATGGCTTATTCTTGGGAATTGTGGTGTTTGTTTACTCAGACTTTGAGGTGTGCTTTTGCAGCCCTACACATAGTACTCTTGCTTCATCAAGAAGGAGAATAATCCCGAGTAGTATTTACTTGTGTTCAGTTGTGCTAATCTAGTTGAATATGTAGATGTTACTCTTTATCTATTATGCACTCTAGAGGTTACTTTAATATGAACTCCGGTACTCTCCACGGTGTAAAGGTGACAGTGTGTGCACCGTGTGTGACTCCTTTATGACGTTGTGGCGCTTGTTTACTCCGGCTTGAGGTGTGCTTTTGTAGCCCTACACAATGAATGGTGTTTGTTATCCAACAAGAGAGTGTTTAAGAGTAGCTTTTACTTATTCAGTTATGAGATCATTGTTGAGAGTGTCCACTAGTGAAAGTATGATCCCTAGGCCTTGTTTCTAAGCATTGAAACACCGTTTACAACAAGTTCTGCTACATGTTTGCTTGCTGCCATCTTTATTTCAGATTGCAGTTACTACTTATAATCATCCATATTACTTGTATTTCACTATCTCTTCGCCGAACTAGTGCACCTATACATCTGACAAGTGTATTGGGTGTGTTGGGGACACAAGAGACTTCTTGTATCTTAATTGCAGGGTTGCTTGAGAGGGATATCTTTGACCTCTACCTCCCTGAGTTCGATAAACCTTGGGTGATTCACTTAAGGGAAACTTGCTGCTGTTCTACAAACCTCTGCTCTTGGAGGCCCAACACTGTCTACAGGAATAGAAGCGTGCGTAGACATCAGCGGCTGCAAGAGCTGAAAGACGACGGCCTGCCCGGGCTCAACCTCATCGCCACCTGGGTGAAGAGGAAGATTTCCCCAGTCCAGATCCAGCCCACGCTGATCTGCGAGTACATGGGCTTGAAGGACCCGTCGCAGCATGACCCCACGCTGTACACGACGGAGGAGGACTTCGCCAACTGGAAGAAGCGCCTTACGCTTCACCCGGCTAAGGAGTGGGAAGTAGGCGGCCTCACGGCCTACTCTGCGAAGAAGTCGGCCCTTCAGGTGAGTCCTTGACTTTCACGCGTCGTGCGTCTTCCGTTCTTGCAATTTATGCCGACTTGCTCTGTCTGCCGGGTGTAGGAGTTCCGTCGCTTGTTGGGATGCCTCCGATTCGAGATGAGGCACCCGCCGTGCCCTGCCGGACCGAACGACGTCCTCGCCCGAGACTCCGATGACATGTCCGAGGCCGCCGCTCCTACCCGCGAGGCCGACTCTTCGTGCCATCCCATCCCCATCCCTTCGGGTGATGAGGACGAGGGGGAGGAAGAAGAGGGCGCCGGGTCTCCGGACCCAGCGCTTGTTGATGAAGATGAGGACGCTCCCCTCCACATCAAGCGGAAGCGCAAGCAGACGACCGGGGCTCCACGACCCGGTCCAAGTGCGTGAAGGTGGCGGACCTGCCGCCTCCTGCAGGGCAGCCGCTGGCGGCCGCCGTGTGGCGGACCATCAACGCCGAGAAGAAGAAGGCGCACAGCGAGCACCGTCTGCACCACCAGCTGCACCGAAGGCGGCTTCCGCAGCCGCGTCGGGGCCCGCGCCACCCGCGGACAAGCAGAAAGGGAAGTTGGTGCTCACCCGACCTGCCACCGAAAGGTATCGCACAGATAATCTCTTAGGGTTTCTCTTTTAACTTTCCGAATATTGGTTTCTTTATATATGTTGCCTTGTCTCTCAGGGCTGAGGACGCCTCCCTCAGCGACCTGGAGAAGGACTCGCCGACTGGGCGAGCCGCCGAGCCTGCGACGTGCGTCGAGGAGACTGCGCCCGCTCCGCGTGAGCCGTCTCCTCCTCCGGTGGTCACGAACAAAGGCGGCGACGAAGTGCCTGTCGTGGACGGGCCTCGTCCTGCAGCCTCCGAGGCCATGGCTCTGGAGGTACCGGCTTCGGCGAACACTGCTGCCGCTGAGCCGTCCACCGGGGCCTTAGAGATGGTCACGGCGACGGCGGGCGCTGCTCCGTCGGCGACCGTGGCCACCGGGTCAGTCGTCCAGCCCCCGAGCCTACTTGCCGGCTCGGGAACCCTTGCTGCCGGGTCGACGTGGCCTGCCTTCGAGGCCGCCATCCAGATGAACTAGTGGAGACAGGGCTTTCTGTCCCGGCCCGTCAGGGGCTTTAGTCCCGGTTCGAGAACCGGGACAGGATAAGCGGGACTAAAGGGCAAACCTTTAGTCCCGGGCCAGTTACCAGCCGGGACTGTAGGTCCTCCACGTGGCCGCCTGCGGGGCACGCTGGGGGCAACCCCTTTAGTCCCGGCTCGTATAACGGGCCGCGACTAAAGGGTAATTTTGTTTTCTTTTATTTATTTCTTTAGGGTTTAGGGTTTATTTGTTTTCTTTTATTTTCTTTCTTCGAGCATACAAAGATAATTGTTTTCTTTTAGCGGTATTTCTACGCTACCACATACCGTACACGTTCGTGCATATATATAAGATAACTTGTCTTACGATCGAGCATATACAAATATATACAATTTTGATAGTTACATGGAGATCACAATTACCGGGACTAGAGCCCGTCTATTCGATTACACGGCCGGGGATCATCAGTAGCGCCTATTCACACTAAATTCTCCGGCGTCGTCTACCATCTCTTTCATCAAAAATCCCGCCAGTTCCTCTGCAATTCCTAGTAGGCGTTGCTCTGGTAGGAGCCGATCCCGCATTCTCTCGAACTATATAAGAAAAGGAGATCAATATGAACATCAATCATGATAACAAAAAGTGACGGTAATAAAATAATGTTGTGAATGTATTGCTTACGTAGAGTCTATAATCATTGTGCTCAGTGGTAAACGTGCGAATGAACTCGCAAACGTAGTATCCACATAGATTCGTCCCCGGTGGCTGCCTCGCGCACTTTACGAGAATAGAATTCAATCAAAATAATAATCTAGCATCATAATTGTATTGAAACTAGAATTAAAGAGATGCGCGGACATATCTCGTACTACTTACCGTGACCGGAGTAAACGTCAGCTTCTCACTAAAGGAACCCGTCACCAGACTCCTGAACAGGTTCCAAACCCTGCCCGGCAAAGAAAATGAATTAATGAATGAGTTATTCATTACCTGATATCTCATGAAATCAACGAAAGAGACCGATATAGCGCGAAAATTACCTCTGGAGCATGTCCTGCATGTCGCGGAACTCTTCCAGGTGTCTCTTTAATGGGTCCATGACTTCAACTATTCCCTTATCAACTTGAATGTCTAGCAGAATCCAGTGGAACCTGCACACGTTTATATATACGTCAGTAACTCATCAATTACACTTAACATCGAGTAAGCAAAAGTGAATGTGTACAACAGAGTAAGACCCTCACTGGAAGTTGTAAGGAAACAGTATGTGGTCACAGAAATGTTGCTCCGTTAGAAACCTTAGAAGGTTATCCGCCGTCTCGTCGGGTTTCGTCGTTAGCGAATATATATTTACTTTATCTGGGTCAATGAACCCAACACTATAGATCTTTCTTTTACATTCCCGGATCTTCATTCTGCATAATAGAGTACAAAAGGATATAATGAGGATAATTACATGCAATGAACTGAACAACTGAAAAACTGAACAACTTATATGTAGACAATGAATTCAACAACTTACAGACAATAGCAACTCATGAGAGTTTTGTCGAGGGCGTCGAAATTGTATAACTGGAAGATTTCTGAAAAGTCAACATGGACCTCTTCGGGTCGGAAGAAGTACTCATGTGGGACTTTCGCCACGATCATTGTTCTGCCCCCCCCCCTACCACACTCAAGTACCAGTCATGCAAATTCCGCATATGTGTTGGCAGTTGTTCCAACTTCTCGTTGCTGACCAAAGGCTTCCCTGGGACATATGTAGGGACAACATCAGCCTTGGGTAACTTGTCGTCTTGGGAACCTAGCAATTCAGCAACAGTCACACCCATAGAGGCCGCCAACTTCGCAGCTTCTTCCATATCCTGCTGCAGCACCTGGGGAACGTTTTCGGATAACACCTTGAGGGATGGGATCGATTGTTTGGCCTGTTCTCCGAGCTGGGGAACGTCCCTTCTGTTCCCGCTTGCACTTTTACCTGATTTGCTCCCGCTTGCACTTTTACTTGATTTGCTCTTCTCCACTTCCTTCCGAAGTGTGCGTACATAGTCATCTGGCTTATGGTGCAACTCATATTGCGATTTTGTGTTCAGAAAATCACGTGCCCACGCTTTTTGCTTCTCGGTGTATACCGGGGCGGGCTTGGGTTTCATCTTTGCAAAATGCGCATCTTTTTCGGCCATTGCGATCGCTGCGGTTTGCTCGTCAGTAAGATCGTAAGCTCTGATGGGAAGATTCTTATGAGGTACTCTTGGGAGGGGCGACATTTGTCGTTTTGGGCTGCTGCGTCGGTTAGTACTCATCGACGGAGCACGCTTCCGCTTATTGTCCTTAGCGGGCAAAGGCGGCGGCGAAGACGGCCGACCCAAGTCCGGCGGCGGAGATCGAGATGGACTCGCGCTGTGGTGGTCGTAGTCATGGGGTGTGCTTCTTGGAGGTGATGGAGGTGTAGGTGACCTGCGACGACTCGGAGGCGGTGTTGTCCTTGGCGTCGACCCTGGAAACTTGATGTAGTTCTTGTCCCATAGAATGGTATCACCCACAACTTCTCCGAGTGTCCTCTCATCTCAGGTCCAGGGATGTCAAGCTCCATAGCATGAGACCCCGATACGATTTCATCCACCACGACTTTAGCATAGCCAGCTGGAATCTCACGGTCTTGCCAGCGTGCGTCAGGTGGACAAGGTAAAGCATATCCGACCGCCACCTTCATGGATATGTTCTTCAATTTCTGATGGAGCTCACAAGATATTGCATCCTTGATTCCATCCACGGGGTAGCCGGGACCGCCATCTATCATCCGCCGTGCATCGTCAGCCGGGACCTCCGAGTCACCCACGCTGCTTTTCCGCTGAGATGGACCGGCGGTAATATCGAGTACAGGATCTTGCGGGCGCACTACTCCTCTAAGTTCGTCAATCTGCTGCTGCTGGTGGTTAATTCTGGCAAGCAACTGGTTGAACTTGTCTCCCTCCTCCTCCTGCTGTCGCTGCTTTGCTCTCGCTCGGCTTCTGTAAGTTTCTACGTCTTTGGCAAACCCAAGCCACCACGGGACGGAAGGGCCAAAGCCTCGTGTTCGTCCTCCTTTTTCGTCATTCCCGAGGACCAGTGTCAGCAAGTCTTTCTCTCTATCGGGACGGAACTTTAACTTCCCCTCTTTAATTTCTTTCACCACTTTAAGCCAATTTTCCCTGGGTACCCTAATCCCGTCACTGCAAATAAGGTCCCCTGTTGTTTCGTCGTATGAACCCCCATGCGCAAGGAACCAATTTCTTGCCCTCAATTCCCATTCGTCGCGCATCCATTCTGGTTGGATCCCTTTAGCAAGCAGCTCTTGCTCTTTTTTATCCCACTTTGGCATGGCAGTCTCGTAGCCCCCTGGCCCCAATTTATGGTGATATTTTTTCTTGTCAGCATTTTTCTTGTTCCTTACTGAGATCGCCTTGGCATTTTGTGACTCCTTGTACTCCTTAAATGCGTTCCAGTGATTCGCCTGCTTCGCTAGATAGCCTTCAAATACTGGAGCAGTCTTTTTCAGATATTCTTGCCATAATCTTTTCTTCCACACCCGGAATAGTTCGGCCATCTTCGTAAGAGTCCACTTCATGACTTTCTTCCTCAATTTTGCAGTGTCGGCAGGATCCTCAAATTCTGGCAGGGTGAAATGTGCCATGAGGTCATTCCAAAGACCCTCTTTGTACCTTTCGGCGACATACTCACTATCGTTCGCCCCTTTGCGCTTATTCCAGTCTCGAACGGTGATCGGGACGTGATCCCTAACCAGAACTCCGCATTGTTTTCTAAATACATCGGCAGCCTTCTTGGGTTCCTTCGGTTCGCCCGTAGGGGCTATGACCTCAAATGTATAATGCGTAGATGGGGCCAACATTTTGGTCGGGCCTCGTTTGGAAGATTTGATCGATGTGGAGGCCTAAGAGAAGAAACATTCGTCAATTTATATATATACAACTTAAGTAATGCATCTACTGATCGCCGAACTTCATATCTACCTCGCCGGACTTCGTTAAGGGTCCACCGGCTTCTCCATCATCGGAGCTATCGCCTTCTCCATCATCGGAGCCGTCGACTTCATCCTCACTTCGGTCGACCTCCATTCCATCCCCGGAGGGGTTCAGATACGACGACGGAGATTCGGCTGGATCAGCATCTGGGGCGTCGTGGATTATATTCTCGAGAATTTCTTCCTGTATTAGGTCTCTGCGGGTTGGACTAGGTGGATCCATAGTTTCTGCAAAATGCACACAATATTATTTCAAAATGCATAATATTATCTCTATCTCTATCAATATTTGAACATAGCAATATTTGCACTAAAATACACAACTAAAAATGCAATATTCTATGCAACTAAAATTGTACTCTATTTTTGAACATAGCAATATTCTATGCAACTAAAAATGCAAAAAAACTTGTACTCTATTTTTGAACATAGCAATATTCTATGCAACTAAAAATGCAAAAAACTTGTAGTCTATTTTTTTACTCTATTTTTGAACATAGCAATATTCTATGCAACTAAAAATACCCTAAAATATTTGCTCAATTGTTATCATCAATACTTTGCAATATTCTATTTTTTTTACTCAATTGTTATCATCAATACTTTGTAATTTAAAAATTACTACAAATCTATTAAGTCACAATATATCCACTACAAATCAATTACTAAAAATTACTCTTAATATTACTCTTAATATTCCTAGAATTTTATGCAATGCGCATGGCATTTATGCAATGCGCAATATGTATGCATGATCAATTTAATGCATTGACATGGAGCTCTAAATCATGTTTGAAATGTTATTTGAACTCAAATTACAATTATGAGCATTTATTTAACTTAACTCCATAATTAGAGAAAATGCATTTAAGTTGTTTCCAGATATTCACCAAATTGAAATGTTCCAAAATGTTTGTATTTTGACATAAATAACTAGCATTTATTTTTCTGAACATTTTGATATATTATTCATATTTTTCTGATAAACAGATCAAAAGATATTGAATTTACAAGTTTAAATCATTTTCTGAATTCTTTTAAATAAATTGGTCCCACATGTCAGACATTTAACAATTTCATAAATCATTTCCAAAATTAATAAAATCCTGACAGCTAGGGCCCACATTTCATAGACACAGAAGAACCACATGCGCCTCTGTCGATCCAGGATCGATCGATTCCGAGCGAATTGATCGAAATTGATCAGTGCATCAGGTCGAGGACGTCAAGGCGAGCGTTATGGTGGCGGCGCCACGACCAAATGGTCGCCGGAGCGACGGCAGCGTCCGCCGGAGCGAAGTTCCGCGGTGGCGCATGGCGTGGACGTGGTACCGGACGCGATATCCTCACAAGAAGAAGAGGGAGGAGATGGAGGGCACCGGAGCTCACCAGAAGCATGAAGACGGCGACGGAGCTGGTCGGAGATGGCTGGGGAGGTCGGACGGCGACGAGCTCGTCCTCGAGCACGGCGACCGAACTTGGGGAAGAGGAAGGCGGTGGCGTCCGGAGCAGGATAGGACGGCGACGGAGCAGGAGAGGACGGCGACGAATCGGCCGGCGGCGCGGTGGCGCGATGGATTTTGGCAGCCTGACGGCGTGTTCCTCTGCTCTGCCTTTCTTCTTCGATTAAAATGGCTAAGTCCCAGATTGGGAACCGCTTAAGTAGTGGAGGGACCTTTAGTCGCGGTCCGTGGCTCAAACCGCGACTAAAGGGGGGTCTTTAGTCGCGGTTTGAGCCACGGGCCGCGACTAAAGGGGTGGTGAGGGCTTTTCGCGTTCCCGCGCACAGCATGGGTTTTAGTCCAGGCTGGTGAGATGGGCCGGGACAAAAGGCCAAAAAATTGCGCGGGATGGGCCAAATAGCGTACCGTTTTGACTTTTTTTTTAAAATCTAGCACAATTTTAAAAAATTTAAAAATTTGAATGAAACAGTTTTTGCATACTTATGAATTTGAGAAAACTTTTAACATGAAAAGTGTTTGAATTTGAATAAGTATTCCAAATCCATTTTATGTTTTATAAAATAATTATTATAACTCTACAAACTATTAACCGTTTTGCCATTTTGAATTAAAAAATGCATTAACTTTTATCTTTTGCATATTTTTGAATCTCACTAAACTTTCAACATGAAAAGTGTTTGAATTTGAATAATTAATTCAAAACCATTTTTTGTTTTATAAAATAATTATTCTAACTTGCCACAGTGAATTGCAATACTACCTCTCCCTTATGAATCAACAACTGCGAAATGATAGTCAGTTCATATTCAGATTACTTATTCAGATGCTAAAGATCATTAGTTGGAAATGCAGAGATAAAGAATACATTTTACACGATCGTCGTCGTAGCTAGACCAGAACTATGGAATGACAACAATCTTGGGTACATAGACCAGCTCAGGTTAGTCATACTCCTGCCTAGGCCTATAATAATCGTCCTCGTAGTCGTCGTAGTCGCTGCCGTCGTCGTCGTTGTCGTCGGACGGCGCTCGCCTGGACTGGAAGTGAGGGTAGCGCAGGCGAGGGTTATCTCCGGCCGTGATGTAGTTCATGACGCTCTGGAGAGTCCGACCACCCCACCACAGCCGACGGCCGGCCTCGTTGAAGTTCGAAGGAGGCGGGCCATCCTCCTCGTACCTGACGAGCGACCTCTCACGCCGATTGATGAAGAAGGTGTCCCAAGTCGGGCGGTAGTCGGGATCCCAGCGGGGATCCATCCGCTGCTTCGGAGTGAGCTCGAGGTAGTAGTGGTTCGTGATGGCCGTCCGGC
Source organism: Poa pratensis (assembly GCA_947311845.1). NCBI lineage: Eukaryota > Viridiplantae > Streptophyta > Magnoliopsida > Poales > Poaceae > Poa > Poa pratensis. The sequence continues at coordinate 154,859,889 of CAMZMU010000041.1, read as the reverse complement.
GCGCCAAACCTTGAGGGACAGGAGGGACCGGCACGCCTCCAGTGCTCAGCCTCCAACCGGTGGGGACGTCGTAGCCGGGCGGGCAGGAGTAGTTCGAGGCGCAAAGCGCCTCTGCCTCCGAGTAGGTTAGAGTGGGTACGGTGGAAGCCATGGGAGAGTGATGAGGTTGCAGATATGAGTTTAGATGTGCTATGCCAATGGAGGCCATGGCTACATATATAGTGAGAAATGGCGGGAAGACGGAGGCGGGAAGCGGTGGAAAGCGCGGGAAGAAATAAGGCGGGAAGAAACAGACCTTTAGTCCCTGTTCGAGCCACCAACCGGGACTAAAGGGGCTTATTTGTTCCCGCGCAATTTTACCAACCGGGACTAAAGGGAATCCCACCAATAAGGAAGAAGCACACAGATCGTGTGTTTCTTTCGATCGCTTGTGAGCCGTTGGATCCATAGTTTCTGCAAAATGCACACAATATTATTTCAAAATGCATAATATTATCATCTATAAAATTCCATCTATAAAATTGCTTGGAAATGCTAAAGATCTTGGAGAATGCAGAGATTGTGTTGGTAAAACTGTAGCTGATTTGAAGCTTCTTGACAATACACATTGGAAATACACATTCATTATTATTACACATGCTCCTTACATAAAGGTTTTAATGCATTCCATAGAATGCATTACATAAAAGGTAAATACATTATTACACATCACCAACATTATTCTACATAAACGGACTTGCTGGCTCGGAGGCCGTAGGATTAGGAGGAACGGCGGGAGGAGCCAGCCCCGTTCGCGGCCTCCCGGTTCTCGCGCGCACGTTTGCGGCGGAGGGCAAGATCCATGGAGGATGAGTCTTTCAGCGCCCAATCCAGCTCGGAAGCCTCCTTCGCCTTGAGCTGGCAGACAGTTCTGGCTCGCTGTACACGGTCGTCGTGGACGGACTGGAAGGAGGCTTCAAGGGCCTCCTGCATCTGCGGCCCGTCGCGCTCTTCCCCATGGTCGCTCCAGTCGAAGTCGTCGTCGTCGTCATCCTCCTCGTCGGGAGGGGCGGCGGCGACTGGTGGAGGTACGGCCGTGGATCCCCACGCCACCCTTGCGGCGTACGGATCCTCGTCGGGGTCAGGGACGTTGGACCACGCGTGCTCGTACGTCCTCCGCACCTCCTCCGGCACCGGAGCAGGAGGCCGGTAGCAGGGCATTCCTCTCCACGCCAGGCTCGTGGGCATACGGCGGGATAGGCTCCCGCGGTAGCGCCCAAGCGCGCTCTGCCGAGCACGCTCGACCTCGTCCAGAAGGCGCTGCGGCGGGCGTGGCGGATCCATCTCATGGAGACGATGCGTTCGTGGCTAGGAATGGTGGATTAGGTTTTACCCCGTCGGCGACAATATATAAAGACCTCCAGGGCAGCGCTAGGGAGGACACGTGGCTAGGGCAGCGCTGGGGGAGGACACGTGGCTGACACGAGTCGTGACCGAAAAGCTCGACTTTAGTCCCGGTTAGTGTTACCAACCGGGACTAAAGAAGCACACGGATCGTGTATTTCTTTCCAGCGCTTGTGAGACGTTGGATCAGGGAGTGTGTTTCTTTTGAGGGATTGTGAGCTGTTGGATCAGCAGTATCACGACCACTTCGTGAGCCACATGACCCGGTTGGTGTTACCAACCGGGACTAAAGAAGCACACGTACCCTATATATAGCCCCCTCCCGACATGTTCAGCACTCAGTGTCTACTCATTGTAGTTCATTTTGGCAGTACACGGGTAGCAGAGAGCAAGATTTCTGAGAGGCAGGAGTTCCTAGAGCGGAGGCTGAAGGTGAACCCTCCCCTCGGTCGGATCCAAGTAGCGGCAAGGATCTCTGATGATTAGCAACATCCCCAACACTTGTTAGGACGTTGCAAATCATCAGAGACGTCTTGCCGCTGTTTGGATCGAAGGCCGATTTGCCGTCTCACGACCACGTGATGATTTGCCGATTTGCCGGTCAGAGTGGCCACTGGAGAAGGTAGGCAGGGGAAACCGTATGTTTTGTTCTATCACTTGGAAATGCTAAAGATCTTGGAGAATGCAGAGATTGTGTTGGTAAAACTGCAGCTGATTGAAGCTTCTTACACATGCTCCTTACATAAAGGTTTAATATATTCCATAGAATGCATTACATAAAAGGTTTAATACATTATTACACATCACCAACATCCCTATCTATTGTTTTTGTTTTCTTCTGAGCCGTAGCCATGGAGAATCTTCATCATTTAACAGGATGATTGGGTCAGTTTTCACTGTGAAGGGCGGAATTTCATAAAACTTATTATAATCTTCTGACATGTCTGTCTTGTCATCCACTCCCACGATGTTTCTTTTCCCTGAAAGAACTAGTCGAAGATGGACACCTGGCCAACAAGTACAGCTGATCTCCAACAATGGTGTTATTCATGAGATGTATCTGCAACCAACTACCGAAAGTCTTCTCGTGTTCTCCGTCACGGTTTTCGGAGCGTAGAATATTCTTGTGTCTCTCGATATACGGAGCCACCACGGTGGAATTGTGTAGAACTGTGTAGTGTGCTTGAGTGAAAGAATGCCCGTCCCTACATACCGTTGCTTTCCTTCCTAGTGTGCCTTTTCCAGTCAGCCTCCCCTCATACCGAGATTTAGGAACACCAATCGGCTTAAGGTCAGGAAGAAAGTCAACACAAAACTCAATGACCTCCTCTGTTCCATAGCCCTTAGAGATGCTTCCTTCTGGCCTAGCACGGTTACGAACATATTTCTTTAAGACTCCCATGAATCTCTCAAAGGGGAACATATTGTGTAGAAACACAGGACCAAGAATTCTAATCTCTTCGACTAGGTGAACTAGGAGGTGCGTCATAATATTGAAGAAGGATGGCGGGAACAACAACTCGAAGCTGACCAGACATTGGACCACATCAATTTGTAACCCTGATAGACTTTCTCGATCGATTACCTTCTGAGAAATTGCATTAAGGAACGCACATACCTTCACAATGGCCAGTCAAACATTTTCCGCTAGAATTCCCCTCAATGCAACCGGAAGCAATTGCGTCATAAGCACGTGGTAGTCATGAGACTTTAGGTTTTGGATTTTTTTCTCTTTCATATTTACTATTCCCTTTATATTCGACGAGAAGCCAGACGGGACCTTGATACTTAAAAGGACTTCAAAAAAGATTTCTTTCTCTTCCTTGGTAAGAGCGTAGCTGGCAGGCCCTTGAAACTGCCCTGGATGCATGCCGTCTCGTCCTTTATGACGTTCCTGGTCCTCCCGTGCTTCTGGTGTATCTTTTGACTTCCCATACAAGCCCAGAAAGCCTAGAATATTCACGCAAAGATTCTTCGTCAGGTGCATCACGTCGATTGCGGAGCGGACCTCATGGACTTCCCAATAGGGTAGCTCCCAAAATATGGATTTCTTCTTCCACATGGGTGCGCGCTTATCAGCGCCGTTCGGAACAGGTTGGCTGCCAGGACCCTTTCCAAAGATTACTTTTCAATCCTTGACCATACCAAATACTTCAGCACCAGTACGGGTGACAGGCTTCGTCCGGGTTTCTGCCTTGCCATCGAAATGCTTGCCTTTTTGCCTTAAGGGATGCTTGTGCGGAAGAAAACGACGATTGTACGGGTACACATTCTTCCTACATTTGTCCAGATATATACTTTCTGTCTGATCCAAACAGTGCATGCATGCATTGTATCCCTTGTTCGTCTGTCCTGAAATGTTACTAAGAGCAGGCCAATCATTGATGGTTATGAAAAGCAACGCTTGTAGGTCAAATGTCTCCTGTTTGTGCTCATCCCACACACTTACACCTGGTTTGGCCCACAACTGCAAAAGTTCATCGACTAATGGCCTTAGGTACACATCAATGTCGTTGCCGGGTTGCTTCGGGCCTTGGATGAGCACTGGCATCATAATGAACTTCCGCTTCATGCACAGCCAAGGAGGAAGGTTGTAGATACATAGAGTCACGGGCCAGGTGCTGTGATTGCAGCTCTGCTCCCTAAAAGGATTCATGCCATCTGTACATAGACCAAACCATAAGTTCCTTGCGTCACCTGCAAAGTCCCCGAACTCTCTCTCGATTTTTCTCCACTGCCGACCATCAGCGGGGTGCCTCAACTTGTCATCTTTCTTACGGTCTTCTATGTGCCATCGCAACAACTTGGCTTGCTCTTTGTTTCTGAACAGGCGTTTCAACCGTGGTATTATAGGAGCATACCACATCACCTTGGCAGGAACCCTCTTCCTGGGTGGCTCGCCCTCAATATCACCAGGGTCATCTTTTCTGATCTTATACCGCAATGCAGTGCATACCGGGCATTTATCCATATTCTCGTACTTCTCACCGCGGTAGAGGATGCTGTCATTAGGGCATGCATGTATCTTCTGCACGTCTAATCCTAGAGGGCAGACAAGCTTCTTTGCTTCGTACGTGCTGGCGGGCAATTCATTCTTTCTTGGAAGCATCTTCTTCATTAGTACCAGCAACTTTTCAAATGACGAGTCAGTCACACCGGTCTCTGCCTTGCACTTCAGCAATTCCAGTGTGCTACCCAGCTTCTTCTGGCCATCTACACAAGTTAGGTACAACAATTTGTTGTGGTCCTTTAACATCTGCTCGAACTGCAACCTCTCCTTTTCTGTGTCGCAGTCTCACCTTGCATCAGAAATGACCTGAGCAAGATCATCAACGGGCTCATCTGGTGCCCGTTCTTTGCCCTGACCTTCTTCTTCATTGTCTTCCATTGCGGTATCAGCGTATTCAGGGAACATAGATCGATAGTTGTCATCATCGTTCTCTTCTTCATCGCCGTCTTCCATCATAACCCCTCTTTCTCCGTGTTTGGTCCAAACACTATAGCCGGGCATGAAACCGGACCGAAGCAGGTGGCTCTGAATGACTCTTGAGTTAGTGTGATCCTTCACATTCAGACATTTAACACATGGACAAAACATAAAGCCACCCCCATGCTTGTTCGCCTCGGCCGCATCGTGAAAAGAATGCACACCTGCTCTGTAAGCGGCTGTGCGTCGGTCATCGTACATCCATGGATGGCTCATCTGCATCATACAACTATATATCAAACATAATGACGATGCTAAAATTAGTACCACACGGTGACCGACTAGAAAATAGTTGCTAACCTTTTAGGACAAGTGGAAATAAAGAGGTGAAAGCTTAAGTGTGGCTCGGGCACCTCATATCATGTTTATATTGTGTGAACTCAAATGGCATCACTCTAACAGGCATTTCATCGAACACCTTGAGTGCATAGGAAGGAGAGAAAAAATAGCACTAGCCCACACCACCTCCACCAGGAAAAAAACAAAGAGTGAGTGGAGAGGGTGCTGCCATATATATAGGGGTGCCAGCCCTTTTGTCCCGGTTTGAGATACAAACCGGGACTAAAGGGGGGGACCTGGGCGCTGCGGGCCGCGGACCCCTTTAGTCCCGGTTTGTATCTCAAACCGGGACAAAAGGGTCCTCACGGGCCGGGAAAAAAGGGTGGAGGGGTGCCTGGGCTATTTCGGGCGACGTGGCCTGGCCTTTTGTCGCGGTTTGTAAGTGGGCCGGGACAAAAGGGGTTGGACGAAAGGCACTGTCTCTACTAGTGATGGTGGTGGAGGCGCACAAGGTATGCCTCTGTGTTTTTCGTTTTGCTTTTGCATCCGTAGCCGTATGTAGCCCCCGAGGCTCGAGCCATCTTCCTATAAGGCGGCTTGAGTCTCCTTAGTTTCGGCTAGTATCATCGTTGGGGGCGCAGCCCATGGGTTACCTTAATGTCGATGTAGAAGTAACTCGAGGCGTAGCCCCCGTGCCCTTTTTTGCTGGTAGTTTAGCTTGATCTGCGTCGTCTGTTGTGCAGGGGGAGACGGAGGCCCTGGCTCGTCGTCTAGAGGTCGAGCAGCAGGAGTCGCAGCGCCTGCGCAGCGAGTTGGAGAAGGCGCGCGAGGGCTTCCTGTCCATCACCGAGCACCAGAGGGTGTTGGCGGCGCTGGAGCGTCAACACACCAAGGCTTTCATCGTGGTGCGTGATTCCTGCGAGCGGCTGGCCAAGAAGGTCGAGCAAGGCGAGGCGGCTCTTGACTTGGCGACCAAAGGCTACGCCGAGGACCTCGAGAAGCTAGACCGTAAGATCATAGCGGCTGAGGGCGAGGCGAAGGAGCTGGCCGGGAGAGTCACCCACATCGCGACCTTGGTATATGGTAAAATTGCCGAGTAGCTTGTGCTTGCATTGCTGCTGGAGTTTTTTTCCTCTGCTTATCTCCTTTTTCCCTACTGCTTGTGGAAGGCGAGGAAATGCGCGACCTGCCGACTGGGGAGCAGGTGCACCGGCTTAGTATCTTTGTGCACCAGGTGCGCGATGCTGTGCGAGCCGTCGTCAAAACCCTCTCGCCCAAGGAGGGACTGCCTGCGCCAATCATCAAGGTGACTCGCGTCCTCGCGCTGATGCCAACGGTGATCGGCTGGGTCCGGGAGTCGTCCGCGTGCAGCACTGCTACTCTCGCATTGGCGCTTATCCGTGGTCGCTACCAGCGAACCAACGTCGACAAAATCACCGGGAGCATCCCCGTTGGAGAGGATGGCCAGGAGATCAACCTGCAGCCCGTGATCGAAGCGGTGACTCCCTTCGGCTACCGGGTCGCCAGGATGGTGGACCACTCCAAGTTGTGTTCGACGAGATCGCGCCCGAGGACGCGGGCATCGCCGTTGCAGACAAGGAGCCTGCCTCAGAGTTCCTTTTTGCGTGGGCCGCAAGCCTGCCACCTCCCTCATTGAACGCGGCTGCCGCGTCGTCGGCTGCAGCGGCAGTGCCTCGGACCTGAGCGGTGATGCATGTAAAATGCATACATGAACTTTGCATTATATTACTTATATTTCAATCATATTTGCATCATATAAGGGTTATATCATTGTTTTATATTGATTTTGGGAATATTTCATTGTTTCCCTATTTTTCTGGAATTAACCCTGCATAGGCAGAAAACCCTATTTTCTATATTTTGATGTTTCAGGGATCCAAACGACGTCCAAATGACCTGGAACAAAGTAGGACTCTCATTAGTAAGAGTATTTTCACAAACAGCAAGTATATCATTTTTATCCTCACTTAATTTAGTAACAACTAAACATGGAGTTTTATAAATAAGCATAGGACCATCATCTAAAGCATTATCATATAGCATATTTAAACAATACTCCTCATTATCATCAATAGGTTCACTAGTAGCATTAATAGAAAGTAAAGGAGCATTTTTAGTTTCATCATAATAGCATGGGTTATCATATAGGACCATAGCATTTTCTGTTTCACCCTCATCATAACATGGATTCTCATAAATAACAAAAGATTTTTGAGCTTGAGTGTTACTATCATTTGTTGATGGTGAAGCTGGGAGATCCAACTCTACTCCAAGCTTAGGTTGGAGCACATCCATTTCAATCTCCTCTTCACATACTTCCTCTTCCAAGATTATGTTTTTATCATCCTCTTCCTGCAAAATATTAGTACTTTCCATGGAAGCAAGAATTCTTTGTTTAACATAAACATCATCACTAAATTCCTTTTTGCAAAGTTGGAGAAGAATAGAAATGTGTCATTTCATTACACGAGCTTCATGACTAGTTGCAACAAATTTATCAATAAGAAAGTCTATCTCATGGGCTGCAACATAAGCAATATATTTCTCAACTTGTTCTATATCATGGCATGCAAATTTACACTCTTGATAAGAAGCAATAATAGGATCACTATTATACTTACATTGATAGAGAGAGTGTTTATAGTCTTTTCTAAAGCAGCAAGTTATATTATGTAATTCACAAAACTCAGTGGCCATATCATTAAGATGTTCAAGCAATTCAGGCATTCTATTTCCTTCATTGGTTGATCGATATTCATAGTAAGCTCCCATAGTTTTGACATAACCTTTCTCCATTTTTTTAAATTTTTTTTTGGGTTTTTGATATATAAAACTGAAAGTAAAACTAATGAGAAACTCACAACCAAACAAGTTTAAAGGAACCTCCCCAAGATTAGATGATTGCAAGATATAAAACAAGATAAAATAAATCTAAAGTCTAGTGCACACAAGAATAGAAACTTAAGCGCTACGCTCCCCGGCAACGGCGCCAGAAAAGTGCTTGATAACCCCCAAGAGCAGGGGATCACTGTAGCACCTCTCAATGTGGAAGTAAGGTATCGATCCGCAGGAGCAAGAAATAAAAGTTATCTATTCCTTATAACTAAAGTGTTACAAGTTTTAGTTGATTATGCACTAAACAAGTTTAAATAACAAGGTGGTTGATTTAATGGATGGAAGTTTGATGTAACAAAACAAGAATGTAAAAGTGTCCCAATCCTCTTCAATGCAAGAGGACAAGACAAAGATTTTCTCTTATAGGAACAATGGACATGGGTTCATGGGTTCACTTAATCCTCTCTCTCTCATCTACGGTGATTATCATGTTATAGATAAAGTACACACAATTGTCATGTTTTAAAGATAGCTTTTAATGACGGCTATATGTCCTAAAACACATAGTTGAAAGAAATACTCATTTGTGTGCTATGTCACCCCCGCAAGGCTAGCATGGCTGCTGTCACTCCCACATCATACTCTTTCTTTTTACCCCCAGATAAAGGATGTTGGGCTGTATTTCACATGTCACTCAATACATATGCCGTGTCACATCGGCCATCCCGTACCTAGATACATCATACTTCATAATGGACAATATTCTAAACACTAGTGCAATGGTTCATAATTCGTGTGCATGACCACATCTCTCTCATCTATCCACACTTGGTGGTGTCAATCACCTCATGACAAGGATAAACAAGGCATTATGCATAAATCAAACCATCACATGCATCATAGAATATCTCCAAAGTATGACAAATCATAAAAGCTCCAACACAACGGTAAATGCATAACAAATCATCTCATACCACAATATCCACCATAGGAATTACATAGATGACCGTAATCATGTTCAGCAGCTCATACGGTACTAATTAGTGAAGCTCAAAGAGAGGAGAGATACATAAGTTACCACCACAAACCCTAGTCCAGGGGTGGACTACTCCCCCTTCATCATGGAGACGGTGGAGAAGTCGTTGGAGAAGATGGAGACCACCCCGGCAGCGCCTCGCCGGAGTTTTCCCTCTCCAATCTGCAGCTCCAGGTCTCTGTTTCGTGGTTTCTGTGTTTCAGCGGTGCTCCCTTTCGCGAAAGCCCTGGGGAGGTCTATATATAGTCGTTTTTAGGTCAAGACGAAGCTTCGGGAAGAAAGATCGACGGCAGCGGAGGCCCGAGGGCCAGGATGAGGGGTCCCACGCGGTCAGGGAATCTGGCCGCGTGGTCCCACCCCTTTCTGTCTTCTGGTCTCCGTTTTTTCGATTCCTTTGCGCCTACGTTTCGTTCCTTCCAAAAAAAGTTACCCCCATAGAGATTCAGGTCATTTGGACGTCCTTTGGTCGCCTGAAACGTAAAAATATAGAAAAAGGGGTTTTCTGACAGTGCAGGGTTAATTCCAGAAAAATAGGGACATTGTTAATTATCCCCAAAACTTAATATAAATCATGAATATAACCCTTATATGATGCAAATAACATGGAACAACGTGTAATAAAATGTAAAGTTCATGTATGCATTTTACATGCATCAGCAAGTAACCAATCCATAAATCCAAATCTAAATCTAAAATTCAGAAAAACTTTATAAAAAGATGATTCGGAGATATAGAAGTTCATGTTTCATAGTAGTACAAATATTGTAAAGATTTGGATAGACCTCACAACGAGGTTGGCTAACAATTAATGAATCAGATCATTTCTCGAACCTTAATCCGACTATTCATTTTGCAGCTTATTCAATGACCTGTGATTGCTGCCTCCGGAGTACAACTCATTCAATGACACATGATTGCTGGCCTCCTTTGCCCCAGTAGTTGGGCATCTACCTGTGCATGGGTAGCCCGGCCCGAGCCCGGCCCGAAAAGTCAGGGCCGGGACGGGCCGGGATTGCACATCGGGCCGGGCTCGGGCCTTGATTTACAGCCCGAAGCATAAGTTGAGCTGGGCTCGGGCTTCAGTTTTCGGCCCGAAATTAGCCCAGCCCGGGCCGAACAACCCCCCAGATCTGAAAACATTGTACTTCTCCTCCCGCCGCCATATAAAAGAGGAAAAACCCCTGCCTCCCCGAGTCCCAGTGTAACCCATAGTTTTAAAAACCAGACCGGACCATCGGTTGAACCGGAAAAAATCGGAACCGCAGCCTCCACCGGTCTGTTAAGCGCACTGGACCGTTCGCGCTGCTGAACCGGGAAAAACCAGACGGACCGCGGTCCGACCGCGGTTTTAGCTGAAAACCGGGCGTACCAGGCCGCCGGTCCGACCGGAGGGAGCCTTACGCGCGAGAAAAATAAATTGTGTGGGCTAGGAATCGAACTGGAGAGCTCGCTCGTCGCACGCGAGCAGGAGCCTGCGCTGATCAGCAGGTGCATGCGACGATTGTATCCTAGAAGCTCATGAACGTACTAAATACATTGACGCTTTTTAAAAGATTATTAATATTTCTGTCCCATTCTATTATTAATAAACCGCAATTGAACCGAGCGAACCGGTGGTCCGACCGAGTGAACCGTGAACCGATGCCCTCACCGGTTCGATCGCTGGTCCGGTTTTTAAAACTATGGTGTAACCTAAATCGAACCAACAACTCCCACCCACCGACCCACGGTCTACTCCCACCACAGACCACACGGTGTGGTCCACACCAAACCAACAGGCTCCAGATCTGGTGAGCGGCCAGCGGCGTCTCTCACCCGGCCAGCGGCACTGCTTCTTCTCCTCCCTCCATCAACCTCGTTGGCGGCGCCACTCTGCTGGCCAGCTCTCACCTCTCCAAGCGATGCTGTCTTCCGTCCGTGGTGTGCTCGCGTTTGGATAGAGCCAATCTGGCGTCGGTCACGGCAGTTGTGCTACCGTCTAGCATAGCTTCGATTCGTGGTTGTGCCTTTGAATTCCGTCTCCGATGTATTCTTTTTCAACAGATCGATTGATGCTTGGGCATGTGGACCTGTATTCCTAGATGAGTGGAGCATAGCTAATGGATCGGTGTATTTTTGTGCTTCTGGATCGCTAGATTTGTGGATGCGTAGCTGTTGAATCTGTGTATTTTTGTGCTTCTGAATTGCTAGATGTATCGATGCGTGGTTGTTGGATGCATGTAATTTTTGTGATTTTTTTTAGCCTGTGTTGACTTCTGTTACGAGATGAACAGACGCAATTTTCCTAAATGGTCGGGCCTGGGGCCGGGCTTTGCCTCGGGCCGGGCTCGGGCCTGAGAAACGAAGAAATATGTCTGGCCGGGCCAGGCTCGGGCCTGCTAGCAGAAGTAGAAACAAAGCAAGGAAGCATGTGTATCATTCATTCAGAAGACTAGAACAAATAAAGAAAAACATGTAGTGAGAAGTAGTAGAGGATTGGGCGGTGGCCAAACGTATTCTGAGGCGCCTATAACTTCTTCTTTTAGAGTGAGGTACTGAGCGTCATATCACCAACAGAGTGCGAGCTAGCAGTTGAGTTTCCTCCCACATCCCCTTAAAAATTTATGTGAGTATTATGCACCCCAAAGTCGTAGGACCACAAACCAGTAAAGATCCTTAACACGAACCGATGCTTGCATCCATTTTCGATGTTCTCGGAATGAGCGGCACTAGGAATGTAAGCCGAACCACGTGGACAGGATCTGTAACATGTGCTGATCTAACTGTGAGTTTCTGAAGTTCATAGAGCAATGCACGCATACATAGACCTGCAAACAATGATCGCACAATTAGTCGCCCGGTAAGCATGCAGAGAGGGAAGCTTCAATATTTTGTGTCTACCCTGCGTCAATTCCGTGTAACCCACAATACAGCTAATTAGGAAAAGGATAGCTTTGCAGAAATGGTAGAACAACGAGACGGAACCAATGCTGATGTAGCCCTTATGTCTACGGCTGGACAACTAAAAGTCGGCGAAAGCATCGCCACCGAGCCACCCAGCGACTCCCCCAGGCGAGTTGCGAGACAACACTCCCTCCAATATTCCAGTAATGTTATGTGAAATTAATAACGATGTGTACTCGTAAGAATTATCTTTAAAAATTTCCATTAGTTGTGGCTAGGTGGATCCATCGTCCTTCATAATACGTACAACTCCTAAAATGCCCTTCCTTTCGCTTAGTTTATATGCGTCACGTCCCCATCAAGTTTGCTCATACTATCTCCTCTATAAATACTCCTACTTCATATAAAAATTAAGCAAGGAGGTCTAGAACAAAGAAAGGAAGCGAGTAGTGTAGGAGTGTTGTGCCTCTTCCTTACTGGTATCCATTATGGGCATAATTCTAAGACAAAAAAAGCAGGCGTGCGCGTAGATCTTTAACATGAACTGATGGTTGCATCGATTGTGGATGTTCTCGGAATGAGCGGCACCGGGAATGTGGGCAGTGCGAGAGCGACCCGCACTACAACACCCTGTGATGGTTCTGCAACCGTCCACGACTTGTAGATAGACATCATCAAGATATGCATGCATAGACCTTCAAGTCTAGTTCGCACTGATTGGCGTCGGGGAACATCCAGGGCTGTTAGGTTCAACACTTGGAACTTAGTCTAGAAAGCTTCTAGGGCAAGATAGCGTCCGTTGGCAAGGAAATACTCGCTCAGCAAGGAGAGCCAGACCGGCTAGCTTGCATGGCACACGAAGAACCAATTTCCACTACTCCTCAGCTTGTGAGCGGACGCTTCACCAAATGAGAAAAACTGCCAGGCTAGCTACGACGTACACAGCTTGCAGGCAAGGCAAACCATTCATGTACCAGCATAGTTTCCTCCAAGTGGTTCCACAATTTATGATTTGGCGAGGCATATATTTTGTTTGTACATGTCAATGTGTACCATATGAATGTGTACATATTTCGTTTATCCAACCATCTTATTTTGTATATGAATGTTGTAGGAGTGAATCGCACAAGAGATCAAAATACAAGCAAATGCGAAAGGCAAACCATTCATGTACCAGCATAGTTTAGAATAGCTAGGACATAAACGTAGCAAGAGCGATCGATAAACAGAACATGAACACCGGCAACAGAGTCTCCAGCTTGATGCTGCAGAGACGAACCATTAAGCTTAGCAGAGTGTGTTGGGCCAATTGGGCCATCACAATCTTCTGGTCAAGCTCCTCAAGACCTTCTCCACCGATCGCTACCATTTCCTAAAAAAAAAAGGGCTTACTGTACATTGGTCGTGGGCTTGGTGGAGTGGTGGCGTGGTGCTCCGTGCTGAATCAACAACAACGAAATAAGAACAAAGCTTTTCATTCCTTAAGCAAGTTGGGATACGCTAGAGTTAAAACCTATTAGATATCGAAACTAACTCATGATTCTGGTACATGGATAGCTAGATTTCACGCACCCTTGTCCAGGTACAAAAGGGGTCACCCTAAAAAAATACAAAATTGGCCAAAAATCATTTTGGTTCTAGAGACCAAGTGATCATTTTGAAAGCTAATTTACATGTTTTTAGAAAACCTGAATTTTTTTAGGTGTAGTCAATGATACATCATACAAGTACGCAAAAATCACAATCCTAACTTTTATGTACAAAGAGCTATATCAAAATGAAAAAAAGCTAAAATATTTTGAAGATTTGAAAGTGCGTATACTCATATTCACATATTTTAATTTATTTATGTGACTATATATAAGTTAGTTCAAATCGAGATTTTACACTTTGTGAGATACATCATTGACAACATACACGATGTATTCTCGGACTTTGAAAAACTTGTAAATATGATTTCTCTTTTCAAAAATAAAGAGATCACTCGAGCTCGGGAGCAAGGAATTTCTATTTCCTAGGAATTTTTTACTCCGAGGCTCCCGCCATCCATTTATTTAGTTTATAAGTAATTTGCAAAAATGATGGATCTAGTTAATGATGTATTGCAAATCCTCAATTTCAAAAAATGAATCTTAAGTACACTAGCATAAAAAAAAACTGTACATTGCACATCTAAATTCCAATTTTTGGATATGCCCCTGCTCATAGTCGTCATGTGCATTTGGTGCACGTACGACAACTTCAAAACTGAGAACTTGCCTGTGGCAAGATTGTTAGGTGGGTGGTTGTACCCCAGTCCACCAGAGTTCAAACCCCAGGTTTGACGCTGGTGTTTCTCATTTAAGGCGGAATATTCTTCAGTGGGAGGCGACGTTCCCATTGACAGCGAGGCACCCGTGGTGACTTCGTCAATCTCAAGACTCGACCCGCCGACTCGGTCTTTCGGAGGTGCTCATAGGGGTAGGGTGTGCGTGCGTGCGTTCATAGGGGTGAGTGTGTACGCATGTATATGGGCGCCTGCGTTGTACTGTGTTTCGCAAAAAAAAAAAAAGACAAATCCAAAACTCTTTGTGCCAATATTTATGTGAAATTTAGAACTATTCCTTAATTGTGGCTCCATTAATTGTCCATCATATGCATGTTTCCCTCTTATCCTTTTATATGGGCCGCAACTTCCCATCAAGTTTGTTCATATATTGCTTATATATTAACGTCTTCTAGGAGCAGTAGAAACAAAGAAAGCATTCCCTAGGCATCATTCATTCGGAAAAAAAGAAAGAACCTAAGAAGGTAGTGTAGGAATATTGTTCCTCATCCAGATTAGTTAGCACACATACTCGTTGGACGACAAAGCAGGCGTGGATAGATCTTTAACACATACGGGTCCGCCATGGTTGCATCAATTGTGGATGTTTTTGGAATGAGGGGCACCGGAATGTGAGTCGAACAAGAGGGTGAGAATCCCAAACATGACGTGGTCATCATGCAAGAGTCCACGGCAGGATGATGGAAAGCAAGTCATGCATGCAGGGACTTGCAAGAACAATTCTGGAAGAGCGGTGCCAGCAAGTATGCAGGGGGTTAGCTTCAACGTTTTGCGTCTACGCTCCATCAACTATGGGTACTAGGTTCATCTATGCGAATGAACGCTACTGCTCGGATGATGTGTATGGCATCTCGATTTCGCGCAACGAGCTCCAGTTTTTGACTACTCATAGTGGGGAGTATCATACACTAGTATCATGCATATGATACTAGTCTATGTTACTAGCTCTATAGTGGGTAGTAACATATGTGTGGTATCATGTAATCATGCATTTATTAGCCTATAGACTCATCTTGTCTCGAAATTCGTTATGTTACAATATCTACCTATGATAACACCACCATCTCTCTCTTTTTTAATTGCGTGCCACATCATCATTTGTGCTTATGTGGCACTTATGTTACTACCTATGTTACTCCCACTATGGGTAGTCTTAGAAGATATGGCACCTACGTATCTTTCACCAATCCCAACACATCGTCTCTCCTTTCCTCAATCTATTACTCCATCCGATCACTTTTAGTTGTCGCGGACGCATAGCTATAGATAGTTTAGTACAAACGTGATGTACATCTCGTGACAATTTTTTTTAGTGGTTATAAATACATCTCGTGACAATTAATTTCGATCGGAGGTAGTATTATCTTTGCAATTTCCGATGTGTGCAATGTAACGTCCATGGCTACCTTTTTTTTTCAAACGTGGCAAAAGACTTCCATTTCAACGTGCGCATGGCTACCTGCCTACCTCACTGACTAGTGAGTACCAGTTAGTCGTCCGTTTGTCACCTCCGTTAGCCTCCTACGCTGCACAAAAATAGTGGCAAATTAACTGGCAACCACGATAATGCACACACAACAGCGTGGATGTAGCGTGAAGTGCTAATATATATACGACCGTAGTTACGTAGGTGAAGGTTCTCGTGCATGTATATGATTGATTAACATTTTCTTTGCCTCTTTATTGGTTTCGAATTTTTCATGCTTACTAGGGTAAAAGCATTATGGCGCGCCTCTCGACGGATTACGACAAGTCGGTGACTCATTCGCTCGCTGCCTTTGGTTGATGTCATGCTCCTAATCCGTGTTGGCCGTATTCCAATTAATTAATTTTACGTATCTCCGCAAAAATTAAAAGGGGGAGCAAGCGATGGACACGACGGCCCAACACAGAGGACATGATATATATGTCTCCGGTGATATGTCTCCGGTGAGACATTAGATATCAGAGGTGTGATGATCAAAAAATGAGTTCATTTCTAGATAAGTCAACCCATTCCACGCAAGGGTGGAATTAGATCTCAACTTTTGCCGGTCCAACCGAACTCTGAGGCACTCAGCCCATAAAGCACCACGCACAAGGGATTTCGGCCCTAGCGGCTTCCGGCTGGGATGGAACAAGTATCAGTTGGGTAGCAATGTTCACATCAGGATTGTGGCTGTTTTGTGAGTGAGCTTCTCTCTCACGTGAGGTGCCGATATCCCTTGAGGAAGGTGACGATATCGACAGCGATGTGAGGTGTCAAGTGGTATTGGATTTTCTGAGGACCGCATATTTCTACATGAATACTCCTTCCCAAAAAAAATTGTGCGATTGTGGGCCTAGAATCTGCGTAAAAACTTTGGTCTTTTATTATTGCCGCCCTTTTTCTTGAAGGCAATGACTTAACCAAGAAATTTACGATTTTCTTTCATTGAACAATAGAAATTTTTAACTCTTTGACTGAAGTATTATATAGATTTTTAAGTGAACATGATGAATGATTATGTGTAAACATGACATTTATACTTGGTCTATGTGGTTTTCTCTATATTTTTACTATTAAATGGGAGTTCAACGTACGTTCGTATCCCCCTCCGTTTTCTGCCTCCATTTTCTGCCGGTCCTCGATCGCCCTCGCTCGCAAAATCTGGGCCGGCCCAATAGAAAAACCAATCGGTTAGGGATCAACACTATTGTCAGGGCTTGAGGAGTTTTCCCTCCTCTGGTTGCCCTCGTTGTCTCCTTCCGTACCCCAAGCCTCCAGGCCGCCGCCAACGACCAGCCACCAGTAACCTTCCCTCCTGCAAGGCCTAAGACGCCGCCCCAAATATTGCAGGGCTCGATATCCCGCCGCACTCGCTGCGGTGGCGCCCTCAAGTGGACCGCCGGAGAGATCCTTGGTGCGGCGCTGGGAGATCTGGGATGGGCACCCCGACGAGGAGGAATGTCGGGCTCCTAAGGAGTCAGATGGGAAGGTGTGTATGGATGAGCTGATCCACGCAGAGGAGGCACTGCTTGCGATTGGTGAGTCCTCCCGTTTCCTCTCAAAACCGTCCCCTCTCCTCTCCGATCGTGGCGGCGGCACTACGCCGTAGGTCGCCGGTGGCCAGACCTCCCTGTTCCCACCCCTCTCGCCCTCATCCTCCTCCGAGCACAGGTCCGGCAGCGGCGCCGGTCGCCTCTCGTCTCCAGCCGCTCCCAATCCCTCCTCTCACTCCAAGGGGCGGCATATCCTCTGTCTTCCTCTTCGACGCAATGCGACGCTGGCGACAGCAGGACGGCCGCGTCTCTCTCGCCCAGTCGCTCGGCGCTCGGACCTCCCAGTGCGCACGCCCACTTCGCACCCACACGACTTCTCCCGCTCGCCTGCCAGCTCCGCGATGGATTGTAGCTCTCATGACAAGGACGACAAACTACAGCTCCACATGGCCGGGATGACGACCCACTGCTACCCGCCCCGTCCCAGGTCGAGGCAAGTTCTGAATTCATAACCATGTTTGACTGATATTAGATGACTACAAATCTCCAGCAATGACCGGTGTTGCTCAGCAGGACCTGTCTTTGTAAACTGATCAGTAAAACATGTTGTCACATGATTCAGTGCCTCAATCAAGGAGGCATGCATATGATAGCGACAACAATAGTGTGAACATCTTCCTGACTTGGCTTCACCGTGCAGGTAGAGGCAAGCCGAATGGAGCGATTGGCAACAAGCTGTGATGAACGGGACAGTAAGAGGAAGAGGTCGAGATTCCCTTGGCCAGGTGTGGGCGCTATATCGCAAGACAGCACTATGGTTGATTGATTCGCTTTCTCAATTCTCACTAATTTTAATCTCGCTTTAAAGTTGAAGGAGCATGTGTAATCACAAAGATTTTGTTTAATTCCGTTTTGTCTTTGATGAATTGATGATGTCGATTGGTGCATGTGGAAGTAATAGAGCAAATTTGTTTTGGATTGCTTATGAGAGCGAAGTTGTTTTAAAAGAGGAAGCAATTAGTTCCAGATGTTATTCCTATACCACACTTGCTGATTTGCTCTTTTTTGCTATCTTATAGGGGCACACATGTTATCAGCTTCATGTGGTTTGTGGTGTGAATTAATCTGTAGCTGGTCCTGACAACAGTGACGACTCCATCATGAAGCGACTAACTGAATTTGTTATGAACCTTCGATGTATCTCCTGAACTGCTTCTCCTTGAGCTTGAATTCAGAAGTTGGGGCCGGAAGGTGTGTTTTTAAAAGTTTTTATTAGAAAGCCATTGCAGACTTGGAAGTTATTTTGAAATTCATTACCGACGTCACATGTTGCATCCTGATGAACTGGCTGAGGCGCTGAGCATAACACGTTTCCATTTGTCGGCTTCATTCTCACATTTTTTTCTACAGGTTGATGCCGGTGATGACCTTATATAGTTACACATCTTTTCTATGACACGGATATCTTTCTCAAGTTTCTAAATTACTGCGGTCAAATTGGCATTATCTGCCTCATCGTTCATAGCATAATGCCATTAAATATCTACAAAGGTTTCATCGCAATGACTGGATTGTGCAAAACTAAGGTATTGTATGTTGCTATATCTCTACTACAAGCACGTAAGAAGGTGTATCTTGTCATCCCACCCTTAGATGCACTTGTGCACCCATTCTCCAAACTCAACTCAAATAATTTTGAACATTATTTTGAATATTGTTTGATTCTTCAGGTCGTGATTTAGTCATACATCCTATAAACATTTAACTTCAGGAGAAAAAGAGTCATATTTCAGTGAATAGTAGATTTCTTATTACCATTTTAATTTATGATTTCACTAAAACACTTTGCATATTCACATCAACGTAAATGCAAATTTGATGTTTTTGGTATGCTATATTTATTTTCTCAATTATCTCCATTTCTTTTGAAATTTTCTATGACCGTTTGCACCGTACTTGAGGAGTGATGCATGGATGCACCCAAAACAGGTGCCAACTTGAGTACCTTGGAGGCCTCCAACATATGTTTTCGATGTCAAGGATGCCAACCCTATATTCTGGTAGTTGTAAATCTTTTTTTATCTAGCTGGTCGTATTAGTGCCTCAAATACTCACCCAGTCTATAGCTACTAGACTACTATAGCTAGAGTACCTTACTTCACCTTCCCTTCCTCGAGTACGTATGAGCCACAATATACATAATGATATGTAACTCTTATTCCTAAATAATTTATAATAATAAATTTCAGGATGAAAACGCATGTTTGACGTCCATTGGTTGCCCCTGGTGATTGTGAACTTCTTGACTTCCTTGTGGAATACATTATCTATAGAGCTCAGACTTTCTCATATGATCCAATGATTGAGGGATGGCGCTTGTGCACAATTTACTTTGCAAGTGTCGCTATTGAGAATCTATTTTGTAACCCGGGTGTTGCCCTTGGTGGTGGTTCGAGTCTAGCTGTTGCGAGTGGCAAATCAGACTGGTCTATTTTCTTCTTCTTTTTCTGGTTGTGCGCATTATTATGAACTTCACATGTATCTTCTTGATATTAATATATATTAGTGAGAGGATTTGCTACCCTTGGGGGTAGGAACCAGCCATGCGTTATACGGTAACGCAAGCCGTATATACGCATTTTAGTTTGTTTTCCAAGTAGAACAGATTTTTCGTGTACAAAACTGGTTTGAGATTTTCAAAAAAAAAAAAATTGGTCGTCATTTTTGGGTGTTGACTTTTGCGTTGTCTTTTTCTGTTGACTTTTTAAATTAATCATAAAAGATGGGGAATGACTTAAAATTTTTCAAATCACATTGTAATAATTATATCAACTCTAATAGTTACATTCCCTGGTCCTCTTGGGTAATCTCTTTTCAACATGGTTGTGCACATGATCTAGCTGGCTCTGCCTAGATCCGGGTGTAACTGGGATGTCACAATGAAGGTTATTTCGGTGGCTCGCCGTCCATGCTCTTTTGTTCTCTAGTGTCTCCGATGTGGGGTGTCTGAGTCGTTCCATATCGGTGTTTGATGTTCTAAGGACTGCATCTCTTTACGCGACTACTGTTAATTTGTCAACATCTTTCGGTGGGCTCGTGGGCTTAGAATCTTCACAAGACATTGAACTTTCCTTCTTTCCACCCTTCCTCCCGAAGGCAACAAATCAACCAAGCAGTTTACGATTTTGTTTCATTGCAACATATAGTCTTTTAACTCGTTAACCAGGTATTACATATTTTTATTTGTGAACATGACACACGAATATGTGTAAACATGACATTTGATATGTGGTCTATGTGGTCTTTTTAATTCTTAACCCACCGGCACATACTTTTTGCATCATATTATATTCAGTTATCTCTATAATTTACCTTTTCCAGTCCTTCACCCACCAACACATACTTTTTGTATCATATTCTATTCATTCATCATCTCTATATATTTTGCGCTTCACCTCTTCTCTAACTCGTGCCAGGCCGGAACGACGAGATCTCTGACTAGGAAAACATATGCAACAACTCAAAAATGAATACTACCTCCAGTCTGAATTAAGTCGCGGAGGATATACTGAGCTAGTACAAAGTACTGCTACAGGTCCCGACAGTAATTACGGACCGGAGGGAGTAGTTGATAGGTACGAGACGCTATCTTGTGTCACATGGTCCGTGATGATCACTCTATAGATATGTGACCGAGCTCTCATCTTATACCAGTTTCGTCCACCGCCATATTCTAACTTCCTGCCGGCTAAGTATTTCGCTGTTGGACGTGATGCACGGGCAGCACGGCTACGTATACCAGTTTTGGAATGGGAAGCACCAGGACAACTAACACGGCATCTCTTTCCTGTGAACCGGGGCCTGATCGTGGCTGTTGTACTTCATGTACTCTTCTGGCCCACTCGGCCCATGCGTTTTATACAGAAGTGAATTGTAGGCATAGGTCGCGCTGCCAGATACACCGAATGCAGGATCCAGGTCCTCTTTGACACATACACTTCAATCATTCCGAAACAATTCCGCCAATATTCTCGTCTCCAAGTTCGTATTGAGCATGTATACACTACGGGACTAGTCCTAGGTACGGAGTAGCCGAGGCACTCAGCAAAGCCCTGCCTACAGCACAACCTAGGGATTGAACTCGACAAATATTTGGTCAAAAAAATATGTGATCATGTTCTTTTCCGGGCGCTCGACAACCATGTATACCATCCGTGTATCCCATCCCTTGGCAAAAAAGTGTGGTCGACACTCTGGCAAAAGCAAGGTGGGCCCAGAAAGCAGGGGCAAGTAGGGATGCGAAAACGGGCCCATTTATCTCAATTATAATCCGTTTTGTAGATGACTAGTATAAAATCTGTACTATTCATATACAAAACGGAGTATAAGTGGGACAGATAGGTCTCGTTTTCGCGTCCTTAGGTCAAGGCACGTGTCAAGAAGTTGCCGAGTTACCACCGTGCCAAAATTTGTATACTCAGCAAACACTTGTCAGCAGTTTTGTGCCACGTGGACTAGTTGTCTAGGATATAGGAAACAAATCCTACACAAAGTAAAATATTTTTTTCCTAGTACGTAGCGTACGTGTGAGGATGCAGGTGGACACGCCACTCTACAGTTAAGCTGGTTACTCCTATAAAATTACGTGAATGCATCCGACATGGGAGACGCGACGCGGAGCGGACGTCCACCTGCATCCCTAGTACTTGCGAAGACAGTTGATAAAGCTTCCGTTTTGTGCGACGTGCTTACTTTCGAGTGTGCGTTGAGACCCAGAGCAACCATAACTATGCATGGTTTAATAACAAAACACTTCGAATATTTTACTCAGCACAACTTTGGAGGGGTCAATAGCAACCATACATAAAGCTGCCCACAGATGTTGCCTGCAATCCTTCATTCGGTGCATGTACCACACAGTTGCAAAACTCATTGTGCCAAACATTCATGTGAAATTTATATATAACACACTGCATGTCGTAGATACTATTCTTTAATAATTAAATATTCCATTTCCGCCATAACTGCGGTCGCTTCCGGTTTATATGTGTCACGACTTCTCATCCGGTTTGTTCATATCTTCCTTATATATTTTCTTACTTCTTCGAGCAGCAGTAGAAACAACGCAAGGATGCCTAGGCGCCATCCATTCGGAAGGAAGAATGCAGTGTAGGAGTATTGTCCCTCATCCGGACTAGTTAGCACACACCATAGCTGTTCGACGACAAAGCAGACGCGCATAGACCTTCAACACGTAAGGACACATACGCATATAGGCTTGCATCGATTTTGAATGTGAGCCGAACAAGATCGGTGAGAAAACCAAACATGATGTGACCTCCGTGCAAGAGTCCACGACATGATGAGGGAAAACAAGTGATGAACGCAGAGACTTGCAAGCTTAGTTCACAACGAAGAGCGCCAGGAAGTATGCAGGGCGGTTAGCTTCATCGTCTTGCGTCTAAGCTGCATGAACTATGTGTACTATGCTCATGTACGTGACTGAATGCTACTGCTCGTAGCCTGTGTATGTGATTTCGATTTTGTTCAAGGAGATCCAGTTTTATAAGATGGCACGTGCCTTTCACATCAACACATCTCTGAATTTCTCGATCTATTCTCTTTGCAATTTCCGATGTCTTCAATCGCGACGCATGTTGCTACTTTTTTTAGAAAAAACATGGCAGAAGACTTGCCATTTGAACGTGTGAATTGCGCAACCTCACTGAGTCACAGTAGGACGGACGATTAGATGTTGACCCATCCGAGGAAACCATGTTAACTCACACACAGAACAGTGAGTGTGTGGCATGAAGTGCTAACACGACCGTAACTAGTTACGCACGTGAGGGCCTTTTTACGGTATAACTTACTAGTCCTATGGAATTACCAGGTCAAGAAAATGTTGGTTTCTTAATATTTTATGAAAAGCAAATTCTAAATAATCTAGATAAGCACCGGGAGAAAATCTACCCCACAAAACACCAGTCAGTTTATCAACAAAAGCGCAAGCATGAGTAAATGCAGTCTACAAACTCCACGTACCTGTATGCGACCCATACAGAGGATTTCATGTAGGTACATATAGTCAAATGGAGTCAAACACAGCTCATATGATGATCTAGTTCCCTTCAAGATTAACGTGTTCATAATTCTCTCTAATCTACTAGCAACACAGCACCACTTTAAATTAATTCTGAATACTAAACAAATGAGAAAAAATCAGTCAGATGCATGAGAGATAACTCCCTTCATATTAAGTATAGCTCATTAAAAGTCACATGCATGCTGCCCTTCCTTTCGCTTACTCCCTGTGTCGCTCTACAGGTGAGCCGTACGAGAGCGACCCGCACAGCAAACACCCTGTGTCGACGGTTGTGCAAGCGTCCACGACTTGCTGATAGACATCGAGACATGCAAGCATAGACACTCAAGTGTAGTTCGCACTGAGCGGCGCTGGGAAATATGCAGGGCTGTTTGTTTCAGCATTTGGAACTCAGGCTAGAAAGCTTCTAACTTTCTAGCCTAGCATGGCAATGCTTTGTGTTTGGAACCTCCAGCGAATCATTAATTGATTCCTGTGCAGCGTAATGTCCTGCCAACAGACAAGTACCTACACGCGATACATGCTTCATGTGGATTTGTGGTGTTTTTTGGCTGTAAAAATCGTGTTATATAGAAAAGGGAGGGCCTCTTATATTTCTTTGAAGGTTTTTTGCTATCATATAGTTCCAGACCCGGTCATGACCAAATCCTGGGTCCGCCGCATGTTTCCCTTTCGAAGGTAGATGACCTGTTTAACTGAAATCAAATATTTTCAGCGCTGTTTACAATTAAACCTTTATACGCTAACTTTACGAATGGTCACACAATATTTTTACGTACTTATTTGTGCAAACTTAAGGTACCATTGAAGATTAATATCTTCCCGTGGTTTCTAAACAGACAAGTTATACTAACAAAAGACAAGCTTGATAGAAGGCGGTGGACAGAATGTAAAATTTTCATATTTTGCGATACATATGAGTCTGTATATCACTTGTTTATTCATTGTCAATTCGTTAATGTAGAGACTTATTCACTTTACATTCAACATTACTACTCCAACTAGTGTGTCAAAATGTTTTGGGAGCTGGTTAAATGGGCTCGAGAAACTTACTAATGGACGAATAGGTATAGGCATTTCGGCTTTCCTTCGGGCAATCGGTGATTATTCATAATAATGTTGTTTTTAACAAAGTAGAAGTTCCTCACTCTTTGCAGTTTGTCAACGGAGCAACATACTGCATCCTCATGGGCGCATTCCTCCTCCATGCGAACCTAGATGATCGTATGGATTCTTGATGCACTCGACTGATGGCGGTCGATCTGGCCATCTTCAGCAAGGGTGGTTGGCATCAATTTTAAAAGACTAGGTAGAACCTCTATCTTTTGTTTTCTGATTTTTCTCTTCACCTTACGTGACCCGTGAGTTGTCATAAGTCGGTACTCCATACCAGATAAAGTTTGCAATAAAATATAAAACTGTGTGCATCACTTTGATGTAGAGACCAGGGCAGTGTTCCCATTTCGAAAAAAACCAGGACAGAGAAGCAATAAGAGAAATCGATCAACATATTATGAAAAACTGTAAACATACTCCCCTGCTTTTTTCGAAAAAGGGATCTTTATTATTTAAAGATTATTAAGTATTGCACCCGGATTCTGCATAACTAAGATGCACACAGATCCAACAGTCTCACAAGTCTCATAACAACAAAAATGAAAGGTGAATTACATATCATATTGAGAAATTGTAAGACGCCTAAGGTGTTGGAGGACATATCCGAAAATTGTGTTGCCATCCATGCTGGGAAAAAAACTACTTGGCTGCAGCCTCCAAGCGCAAAGACACCTCCAAAACATATACTCCCCTGCTTCACGCTTGATTATGTTGGGAGCCCCCAAATGGGAGGGTTTGTGTAGAACGACAATAAGAATTTCTCTCGATTGAGAGACAAGATGTATGGAACCAATATGAATATCCTGTCACCAGCCAATTTAATGGTACCTGCACATAAGACACAAAATATTTTTATGCCCAACGTTTCAAAAAGGTTATTAATCTTCATGTCTCGCTAAGACCTTTCCAAAGCAGAGATGGAGAAATATCTATCAACCACATGATCCACTCGAGGATTGGGAATCATCTGCTTTCATAGTAACCACGAGCATAGGATTGTCTTTGCCTCCAACTTTTTTCCCGAGGGGGCTTCCGACACATCCTCACAACCATTTTCTTCTCCATTGGCTCTGGCACTATCGTCTCTTAAGACACCATTTTATATGTTATTTCGGTTGTTGTCCTCACCACCCCCACCGGTACCGGGATCAAGAGCAACTTGCGAATTGACAATGAGTAATGATGCATGCACACTCGTAAAACTGTAATTTAAATATTCCATTGGTTGGGCCCCATTGTCCTTCAGAAGTACTCCTCTGTTTTTTAATATAAGATGTTTTAGGTGGTACACTAAAATGAGTGAACATGCACACAAAAATGTGTCTACATACATTTGTGTGCATGTGCATGTGGACAAAAGCTAAAACATCTTATATTAAAAAACGGAGGAAGTATAACTCATCCAGTGTCGTATTTTTCCTGTATTCACTTCCTCATAGTTTATATGCGCTGCGTTTGCCATCCTGTTCACTCATGTTTTCCTCTAACAACATTAGAAACAAAGTAAGTGGGTATAGGTGTCATTTATTCATTAAACTAGAAGAAAGGAATACCGGTAGTGTCGAACAAGTAGAGGCTTCGAACGGCCATACATATATATTGTCCATCAGCCTCACTTGTTATCCATTGTGAGCATCCTAACACCTCTTCTTTTAGATTGAGGCACTGAGCCACATAGCACCAACATCGTGCGATCTAGCAGTTGATGTTCCTTCGCATCGTTTGTAATACTTAGCGACTAGTTATCAGGGCATAATCGTAGGGCGACAAAGCTAGCGGGCCTAGCTCTTTGGCACGAAATGATGTTTGCATCGATTTTGGATATTCTCGGAATGAGTGGCACCAGGAAAGTGAGAGGAACTATGAGGACCTGAAGTTCAACTTAGGGGGACCATTCGAGTCTACCACTTGATGAGCAGCCACGGTTCGCACAGCCAGATGCGTACATAACTGGTACTGGTAGATTCAACATTTTGTGTCTACGCTTCATCAATTATGTGCACTACATTCATCGATTTGATTGAATGCGCATGATGAATCTAAGATCTATCGAAAACCCAAAGACTAGTTTTCTTTTTATGCCGTAACAATACTTTAATCTGTTGTGTGCTTTTTTATAATTTCGTGGAAGGGAATGCACAGATGAGAGACATACAAGACTGGGAGAAAGATACATCTATCAACCACACATGATACACTCAGATGATCAGGAATGACCGTCTTTCGGAGTCACAATAAACGTAGCTTTGACCGTGCCTTAGATGCTTTTGCTGAGGAGGGCTTGAGACATGTATTCACCGCCAATTTATTCTCCATTGCATCTGGCACTCTCATCTCTTGCAAGAACATTTTTCTCCGTCGGTTTGATCCTCGTCCTCATCACACCCACCGGTGGTTAAATTAATGATGCATGAGCGCTTCTACTGTGTACCACTATGATTTACACAATTCATTAGTTGGTGCTATATATGTTGTCCTTCAGACGTACAACTCATTCAGTGTGATCTTGTTGTCTTCATTTCTTCTTTACTTCTTTTCTTTATATGTGTCGCTTCGGCGCCATCCAGTTTTCCCATGTCTTCCTCTAGCAGCAGTAGAACCAAAGCAAGGAGGCATAGGTGTCATTCATTCGTAATAAGACAAGAGAAAAGAAACGAAAACAGGTAGTGTCGAACTAGTAGGGACTTCGGGCGGCGAGAAGTATTGTTCTTCGCGTTACTGGTTGTCCATTGTGAGGAGCCCAACACTTCGCCATTCAAATTCACGAATATTGAGCCTCATAGCACCAATATCGTGCGTGTTAGGGGCCAAGTTTCCTCCCCATCCATTTAAAACCTACTCCCTCCGTTCGGAAAAGGATG
The DNA here is from genome assembly GCA_947311845.1 of Poa pratensis. NCBI lineage: Eukaryota > Viridiplantae > Streptophyta > Magnoliopsida > Poales > Poaceae > Poa > Poa pratensis. The sequence continues at coordinate 154,832,595 of CAMZMU010000041.1, read as the reverse complement.
TCACAAAAATGATCTAACATCCTTTTCCGAACGGAGGGAGTACATTGACTAGTTACCATGCCATAACCGTAGGACGACAAAGGGTCTTTTAGATCTTTCGCACCAACTGATGCTTGCATCGATGTTGGATGTTCCGGAATGAGCGGCACCAGGAATGTGGGCCGAACCATAAAGGTCAGACAACCAACATGGTCTGATCTGTGTTGCAGGAGTGCACAACTTGATTACAGACAGCAAGACATGCATGCATAGATCATGAAGTAAGGGTTGCAACCAGCGGCCCGAAAAGCATGTACTGAGGGTAGTTTGTACGCTCCATCAATTCGCTGTAGTGTCATCTATGCGATTGAACGCCACTTCTGGGCATGGAATCTCGAATATGGGTCAGCACGGAATAAGTGCTCAGACAGGCTAGTAGTAACTCACAAAATAAAAGTAAATAATAACCAATCAGGAAAGACATTGATCAACGAGATGGAACTAAGTCCGACATGCAGTTCTGACTGTGGGTGTGGCCTTCTCAAGTTATGAACTATCACACTTCCTTTACTCTTTTAAGAAAAAGACTCGCACTATTCTTATATTTCTCTATCACAATTGATGAGAGCGTGCTAGTTTTCTACAGTTTCAAGACACAACCATGCATACTATGTGCATTCGGTGGAGGAAGAAACGAGCTAACGAGCGCATGTCAGGATTGCCACCAAAAGTGTTTTTTTCCTTCTCCTGAGCATTATCGTGTGACCAGTTTTGCACGAGAGAATAGAGTTCAGAGCATAATTCGCAAAAATAGACCGCGCAAGATCCTAAACATAGTTTGCTAGGATAGATATTTTGCGGACTTTCTAATGGGTTCAGTTTAAAGAAGCTACGCGTTAGCAACCAGAACTACTCTATGAATTACTTAAGCCTTGGGAAGAGTGTGATAGATCATTACGCATGTAAACAAACAATATTGACAACAGTATGCCAATATTACATTTTGCCAAGCGAACATTAGATCTGTACAATTTCCTGCATGACAAGAAATCTCAAATTTATATGACCCCCCTCTAGTTTGTTTACCAGATAATCATTAGTGGACACTGCTTCTCTACAGATAAGTAGAACTAAAACTTTTAACTCCTATAGGATTTTCATCCTCCACAAAAAGCTACCAGAGTGCAATGCAAAGAGCTAACATATTGTTGCCTTAATTTGGCCACCTCCCAAAGGATTGTGATTATCACAATTAGACAAATAAATCAGCGAACATATCAACTGAATATAGGATTACAAACTAAAGTCTAAATATAGGATTAATCCAACCTTTTTGAAAAGGTTCAGCAATATAAAAGTTTATGTTTCACAGTATTACAAACGTTGTACAGATCTGGATACACCTCACAATGAGGTTGGTTAAGAATCCATGAATTTTTCCATTTCCAGAAAACTTGTTATCTGAACCTTCAGACACAGATACATGGATGGACCACATGATCCCCAAAGAGGGTTCTAAGTCACCTGCTTTCGGGGTCACCCCAAACATAGGATTTACTGTGCAGGGCCGGGCCGGCAAAATCCGGGGCCCTGTGCGAAACTCTAAAACGGGGCCCTATCACACACGACAATTTGAACTAAATATTCTAATGTATATGACATAATATTTTACATAACAATTAAATATATTGAGAATCATATCTATTTTGTTCCAAGTTGCATAATGTTTATTTGAACATCGTCATTCTATTTGTGTTCTTTGAAAATAATTTTTTAATAATATCCTCATAATCAATCTTCTCCAACACCTCGCTCTCAAGTGATATTGTGGCCAAATTGTTGTTTGTTGTGTGATTTTAATACACATATAGGACTTGATAACTTGTGATGGTTCTTTTCTAGTAAACCTTTACATAATGTCTTTTTGAGATTTAATTAAATTATGTTCATTTTCTTTTCTCTTGTGCTTCTAGGAACCAGACTGATGTTTCCCATGCTCAAATTTGTACTATTGAAACACAAGATACATATGATGAATAAAATAAAATTGAAGTTAATAAAAAAAAGGAGAAATTAGGATTTTAGAGTAGGACAGGCTACCTACACCTGTTTTTTAGGAGGCTTGCTTAAACATTTAAACTCCACAAACTCCTGTCAACTCCACATATCCAATCCCGCATAGACTATTAGCTCTAGTTTAGACACATAGGTGGGGTGTGTGCGTGTGTGTGGTGTGTGTGTGGTGTGAGTTCCTGTGTGTCCGAACAGATTCTACAGCTTGTATACTTAAGAGAAAGGCTCTCAAAAAAAAAAAGCTGGAGCCGAACCGAGCTCGAAACTCCTGGAGCAAGAATTGTAAATAATTCGCGGAAAAAAATAGCAAAATTGGGGATCCTGGGACTCGAACCCAGGTCTCTCAAAACCAACACAAGGAGCCACGCCACTGTGCTACACATGTCTGAGTGATATAGCAGCCATCTAGTTAGTAATACTACAATTGTCGTGTCATTCATAGTTTTTTTTTTGAGTCCTCTCGAGCGGTGGTACAGTTGTAGTATCTGAACTCATGTACTTACACACACCACACTCACACCACACGCACACACACACCCCTAGTACACAAGCTAGACCTACAACTACACACACGGAGCACACGCGTTTTGAGCTCTGACAGTTGTGGCACGAACGCGTGTGGGAGGAAATGAATTACTGTTCCTAATGAACAGTGTCGCGAGTACTGTTCCTAGTGAACAGTACCGCTGGTGAGACACCCGCGAAATTCGCTCCCCCGGGGGTCGAACCCGCGGGCGGGCAGCACGCACATAGTTGAGGGAAAGGGATGCGGAAAGTATTTTTTGCACGTGGGCACTGCTGATCCCATTTTCTAAACAAAATTGAAAATGGCATTTGTATGTCCCAAAATTTTCTGGAGAAAAGTATACGCGTACATATAAATATTATCTAGATACGCATCAAATTTTGCTCTGAAATACGTTTTATTTTAGGCTACACAAAAAAGACAATTTTGTGACAGAATATGGGCTGTTTTTACAACTTTATAAATAAACAAATTTGTTATTTTTATGTAGCCAAAAGTAAAAAAAATCAACCTAAACTTTGCACAAATACATATATACCATATAAACGTATTCATATTCAAAAAATTAAATTTTTTGAAACTCAAAAGTACCATTTTTAGAACAAATTCAAAACCGGGTCGCTGGTGCCCATGTGCATCAAATCCCCTCTCGATGGATGGATCACACCGTATATAGCGCACGCAACACATGTCCTAGCTATATGAAGAAGATTTCCATTGTTCTTTGACTCATTAATCATAGAAATTGAGTGCCAAAGCATTCAAAAAAATCTTAGAAATTAACAACGTGAAATTAAAATATTGATAAACCCATTCTCATAAATAATTTGATGGTTATAGCACATCAATAAATACAAAAAATACAAAACATTACATGCATCTTGTATGGTCTCCTCGCGGGGGCATGGGGCGAGGTGTGTCCGGTAGCGAGAGCATCACGGCGTCGCCTTCTTTCCTTGCTATGCTTCCTGACTCTCTGTTCTCTGGATGGTATCAAAAAGAGCATATTGTCTCGCCTCGCTCGTATGAGAGTGTTACCTTTGGTTTCACATGTCCTAGATTTGTTGGGTAGAGATGGTTAGGGTGTTGCATGTGGGTCCGCATGTCCCAAAGGAGATAGATACATATCTATATGGCCTACTAGACATTTGGAATCACATGCACCAACACTAGACAGCTTGACCTAAAAGTTTCATGTGGGTCCACATGTCCCAAAGGAGATAGATACATATCTATATGGCCTACTAGACATTTGGAATCACATGCACCAACACTAGACAGCTTGACCTAAAAGTTTCATGTGGGTCCTACAACTTACAACATAGTTAGAAGTGTTGCATATGGGTCCACATGCCCCAAAGGTTCTAAGATATGACTATGAATGTTGCATGTGGATCCACATGTTGCATGTGGATCCACATGACCTATATATGATCGGTTAAGGTGGCTAGAGGTGCTGCATGTGGGTCCACATGTCCTAAAGATTGTAGATACATATATGACCTACTAAACATTTGTATGTGGGTCAATATATCCCAAAGGTTGTAAGATATGGCTATGAGAGTGTTGCATGTGGATTCACATGACCTATACGTGATGGAGTCAAGATGGTTAGAGGTGTTGCATGTGGGTCCACATGTCCGAAAAGAGGTAGATACATACCTATATAACCTACTAGACATTTGGAATCACATGCACCGGCACTAGACAGCTTTACCGAGAACTATCATGTGGGTCCTACAACATATAACATAGTTAGGAGTTTTGCATGTGGGTCCACATGCCCCAAAGGTGGTAAGATATGACTATGAGTGTTTCATTTGGATCCACATGACCTATATGTGATGGGTTAAGGTGGCTAGAGGTGTTGCATGTGGGTCCACATGTCTGAAAGGAGGTAGATACATATCTATATAACCTACTAGACATTTGGAATCACATTCATCGGCACTAGACAACTTGACCTAGAACTATCATGTGGGTCCTACAACATACAACATACTTAGGAGTGTTGCATTTTGGTCCACATGTGCCAAAGGTGGTAAGATATGACTATGAGAGTGTTTCATGTGGGTCCACATGCATGTCATAGATGTGTTGGGCTCAAGAGGGTTAGGGGTGTTACATGTGGGTCCACATGTCCGAAATGAGGTAGCTATGTACCTATATGAAGTACTAGATATTTGGAATCACATGCACCGGCACTAGACAGCTTGATCTAGAACTATCATGTGGGTCCTACAACATACGACATAGTTAAGAGTGTTGCATTTGGTTCCACATGTCCCAAAGGTGGTAAGATATGACTATGAGAGTGTTTCATGTGGGTGCACATGTCCTATATGTGATGGGGTCAAGATGACTAGGGGTGTTACATGTGGGTCCACATGTATCAAAGGTGGTAGATACATACCTATATGCCCTACTACACATTTGGAATCACATGCACCGACACTAGACAGTTTGATTTAGAACTATCATGTCGATGCTACAGCATACAACATAGCTAAGAGTGTTGCTTGTGGTCCACATGTCCCAAATGTGGTAAGATATATATTACTATGAGAGTGTTTCATATGGGTCCACATGTCCTAAATGTGTTGGGCTCATGATGGCTATGGGTGTTGCATGTGGGTCCACATGTCCGAAATAATGTAGATACATACCTATATGCCCTACTAGACATTTGGAATCACATGCACCGACACTAAACAACTTGATTTAGAACTGTAATGTGGGTCCTACAACATATAACATAGCTATGAGTGTTGCATGTGGGTCCACATGTACCAAAGGTGGTTAGATATATATTACTATGAGAGTGTTTCATGTGGGTCCACATGTCCTAAATGTGTTGGGCTCAAGATGGCTATGGGTGTTGCATGTGGGTCCGCATGTCCAAAATAAGATAGATATATATCTATATGCCCTACTAGACATTTAGAATCACATGCACCGACACTAAACAACTTGATTTAGAACCGTAATGTGGGTCCACAACATATAACATAGCTAGGAGTATTGCATGTGGGTCCACATGTACCAAAAGTGGTAAGATATGGCTATGAGATTGTTTCATGTGGGTCCACATGTCCTAGGTGTGCTGGTATCAAGATGGCTAGGGGTTGCATGTTGGTCCACATGTTACAAACATGGTAGATACATATCTATATGACCTACTAGTCATTTGGAACAAACTGCACCGGCACTAGACAACTTAACTTAGAACTATCATGTGGGTCCTACAACATAAGGAGTGTTGCATGTGGATCCACATGTCCCAAAGGTGGTAAGATATGGCTATGAGTGCTGCTTGTGGATCCACATGACCTTTATGTGATGGGTTAAGGTGGCTAGAGGTGTTGCATGTGAGTCCACATGTCTGAAAGGAGGTAGAAAGGAGGTAGATACGTACCTACATGAAGTACTAGACATTTGGAATCACATGCACCAGCACTAGACAGCTTGATCTAGTGGGTCCTACAACATACGACATAGTTAGGAGTGTTGCATTTGGCTCCACATGTTGCAAAGGTGGTAAGATATGACTATGAGAGTGTTTCATGTGGGTGCACATGTCCTTTATGTGATGGGGTCAAGATGGCTAGGGGTGTTACATGTGGATCCACATGTACCAAAGGTGATAGATACATACCTATATGCCCTACTAGACATTTGGAATCACATGCACCGGCACTAGACAGCTTTACCGAGAACTATCATGTGGGTCCTACAACATATAACATAGTTAGGAGTTTTGCATGTGGGTCCACATGCCCCAAAGGTGGTAAGATATGACTATGAGTGTTTCATTTGGATCCACATGACCTATATGTGATGGGTTAAGGTGGCTAGAGGTGTTACATGTGGGTCCACATGTCCGAAAGGAGGTAGATACATATCTATATAACCTACTAGACATTTGGAATCACATTCATCGGCACTAGACAACTTGACCTAGAACTATCATGTGGGTCCTACAACATACAACATACTTAGGAGTGTTGCATTTTGGTCCACATGTGCCAAAGGTGGTAAGATATGACTATGAGAGTGTTTCATGTGGGTCCACATGCATGTCATAGATGTGTTGGGCTCAAGAGGGCTAGGGGTGTTACATGTGGGTCCACATGTCCGAAATGAGGTAGCTACGTACCTATATGAAGTACTAGATATTTGGAATCACATGCACCGACACTAGACAGCTTGATCTAGAACTATCATGTGGGTCCTACAACATACGACATAGTTAAGAGTGTTGCATTTGGTTCCACATGTCCCAAAGGTGGTAAGATATGACTATGAGTGTTTCATGTGGGTGCACATGTCCTATATGTGATGGGGTCAAGATGACTAGGGTGTTACATGTGGGTCCACATGTATCAAAGGTGGTAGATACATACCTATATGCCCTACTACACATTTGGAATCACATGCACCGACACTAGACAGTTTGATTTAGAACTATCATGTCGATGCTACAGCATACAACATAGCTAAGAGTGTTGCATGTGGTCCACATGTCCCAAATGTGGTAAGATATATATTACTATGAGAGTGTTTCATATGGGTCCACATGTCCTAAATGTGTTGGGCTCATGATGGCTATGGGTGTTGCATGTGGGTCCACATGTCCGAAATAATGTAGATACATACCTATATGCCCTACTAGACATTTGGAATCATATCCACCGACACTAAACAACTTGATTTAGAACTGTAATGTGGGTCCTACAACATATAACATAGCTATGAGTGTTGCATGTGGGTCCACATGTACCAAAGGTGGTTAGATATATATTACTATGAGAGTGTTTCATGTGGGTCCACATGTCCTAAATGTGTTGGGCTCAAGATGGCTATGGGTGTTGCATGTGGGTCCGCATGTCCAAAATAAGATAGATATATATCTATATGCCCTACTAGACATTTAGAATCACATGCACCGACACTAAACAACTTGATTTAGAACCGTAATGTGGGTCCACAACATATAACATAGCTAGGAGTATTGCATGTGGGTCCACATGTACCAAAAGTGGTAAGATATGGCTATGAGATTGTTTCATGTGGGTCCACATGTCCTAAAAGTGGTAAGATATGGCTATGAGATTGTTTCATGTGGGTCCACATGTCCTAGGTGTGCTGGTATCAAGATGGCTAGGGGTTGCATGTTGGTCCACATGTTACAAACATGGTAGATACATATCTATATGACCTACTAGTCATTTGGAACAAACTGCACCGGCACTAGACAACTTAACTTAGAACTATCATGTGGGTCCTACAACATAAGGAGTGTTGCATGTGAATCCACATGTCCCAAAGGTGGTAAGATATGGCTATGAGTGCTGCTTGTGGATCCACATGACCTTTATGTGATGGGTTAAGGTGGCTAGAGGTGTTGCATGTGGGTCCACATGTCCGAAAGGAGGTAGAAAGGAGGTAGATACGTACCTACATGAAGTACTAGACATTTGGAATCACATGCACCAGCACTAGACAGCTTGATCTAGTGGGTCCTACAACATACGACATAGTTAGGAGTGTTGCATTTGGCTCCACATGTTGCAAAGGTGGTAAGATATGACTATGAGAGTGTTTCATGTGGGTGCACATGTCCTTTATGTGATGGGGTCAAGATGGCTAGGGGTGTTACATGTGGATCCACATGTACCAAAGGTGATAGATACATACCTATATGCCCTACTAGACATTTGGAATCACATGCACCGTCACTAGACAGCTTGATTTAGAACTATCATGTCGGTGCTACAACATACAACATAGATAGGAGTGTTGCATGTGGGTCCACATGTCCAAAAGAGGTAGCTACGTACCTATATGAACTACTAGACATTTGGAATCACATGCACCGACACTAGACAACTTGACCTAGAACTGTCATGTGGGTCGTACAACATACGACATAGTTACAAAGGTGTTGCATAATTTGGGTATACTATATTAGTGAAAAATAAAAATTCATTTCTAGCAGTTCAAACAAATCACTTGCTTACAACTGGATCCATTTTGGCTATGTTTAGCACTCATTTCTGTAACGGTGATCTTTTGAATTTTGCGAGATGAACACATTTTTTTATTCGAGCTAGATAGACCAAATTAGGTATGAATGCAATGTTATGTTGCATTTTGGTAATATTTTCATACCTTGTTAGTGTTTTAATATAAAAATGATGGGAACAATAGCAAACCGGCAATTATGTGAATTTAAAGGTTGGCTATTGTCTTCTCAATTTTACTACATAACTATATAGGAACATACTTTTTGTGCTATAACTACATAGGAAGATTATGGTCACCTCCAACTTTTTTTCGAGTGGCGTGCTGTCTACTATCACAGATATTGATGAACCATGATGGTTTGTTTGGCGTGCGCCATCTACTCATTGGACCGACATCGAATGGGGTAGACCAATTGGATTTGCTCATTGGCCGTGTAAGAGTGTAATGATAGGTCATACAAGCACGTTAGAATCTGAAATGGAGTCTCGGTTGTTACGAGATTCGTTACACGTGTCAAAATACCCTTTTTCGGCACATTAGTAATATCTTGGACTTGTAAAAAAAAGTACTTGTCAGCTATGCCTAATTTGGTAATACTATCCTAGAAAAAAATAATGAGTTATTTCAAAGAGGTCGTAAAAAACACTTTGCTATAATTATCAAGTTTTTCATAAAAATGGGTTCATCTATATGTTAATTTCATATTGTTAATTTTTAAAAATTAATTTTGAATGATTTGGTTTTCAATTTCAAAGTCAAAGAACCGTGGTTCTCTGTATAGCTAGGACACGACATGACGACCTAGAACACTCGTCCTTATTTCTGGAAACTCCTCCTCGTCTACAGTGCTCAGAGGCGAACGCGGAGGCGACTCGGCTTTTCCCGGCGGCCGCCGGCGTATCTGGGGATTTCCCACCCTCCGCCGCCCGCTCCGGCGGCGGGAGGATGGGGAATCCCCAGATCTACGCTCCGGCGTGTAGATAGGGGGCTTCGGGGCGGTGCGGCTGTGGCGGGGTGGTCGGCGCCGTCGTTTTGGAGCTCTGCAGCCTCCCCTCCTCGGCGTCGTCCTCGACGATGCTCCTGGGCTGCAGATGCGTCTTCGATCTGCCACTGCTCTCTCCGGCGTCGGTGGCAGGCTGGTGACGGGTGTACAGGAGGCCGGTGGAGGAGGTGCGAGGCGGCTGCTGTGTGGGAGTGTGGTGTGCAGGTGGTGGATCTGGCCACCTCCGGTGAGGTGGTGAGGTGCTGGCCCCAGATCCGGCACGGAAGGTGCTTGGGGCGTGTCCCCGGCCGACGGTCGATCTCCGCCTTCAGATCCAGCTCGTCGGAGCTGGTGGATGTTGCGGCTCTTCAACGTCTTCGGGCTAGGAGCTCTTCCGCTCCATGCTGCTGGGCTCCGGGCGGAAACTTCCTTCGTCGTCTCCGGCGGTGGAGGTGGCGCGTGCTGGAGTTCATCGAGGTTGAAGACGGCGTAGTGCAGCAGTGCTGCCCTCTGTACTCTCCTTGCTTTTTCTTTGCTTGTATCTTGCCTTATATTACTTTCCTCTACGTATGAATACAAGTATGAAAAAAAAAGACACGACATGACCGCACCCAGCACCCAGCACCCAGCGTGTACACTGGTGCGTCCGGCGCCGCTCGTTCTTGGTCGTTAGGCATCTTTGTCGCCTCGGCGTCTGAAGATTTTCGTGTGACTTAACATTCATATGGGCTATGATTATCTTTCTATCGTAAACAGATGGTTAACCCAGTGGCATTGACCCCTGTCCTGCGCTCCTGTGGCCACAGGTTCGAATCCTGTCTTTGACTCTGCTTTGCTCATTTTTTCCGTCTCGCGACTCTGCTCTGCTCTGCTCAGGGCTCGCGACTCAGCTCTGCTCCGGAGTCTCCAGGTCGGCTCCTCAATCTGAGACAAACTCCGGAAATCTCCGGGTCAACTCCTGAATCTGAGACGTGGATATGCTTAGGGGCGGCGCACTGAAGCAGAAGTGGTTTTTTAGGCTTTTGGCGATTGTTCTGGCCGCCGGCGACAGGGGCAGTAAAGACGAGATTGATCACGTTGTTGATTCCTCCTAAATCCAAATTTCTGTACCGATATATTTTGTCAAACCATCACTGGATGCAATCGATTTTGGGGATCGAGAGACGGGAGGCAACCATGCAGGCGGCGATCCACCGAGTAGTCAGCGAATAGTGATTGTATGCGTGCAGCCGTGCAGGGCCCTAGTAAGCGATCGATCGTATGATATTGCCTTGCCTTGCGAGTTGCGATGCGTCCGATCGTATGCGTGCAGAGCCCTAGTCAGCGTCGATTCGTTTCCAATGCTGACTATGCGAGCGACATGGATGTAATAAAAAGGATTGCGAACGGAGCTGGGATTCGAACTCGGTATCTCCACACTCAAGGATGCAGTGCACACCCACTAGCCCACAATCGGATTCATGTTTAAGTTTCTTTATTCATCTTTTTATTCTTTCCTGTTCGATTCATTTTCTGTTTATTCTTTCTTTTTTCCGTTTTATTCTTTCTTTTTCCCGTTTTATTATTTATTTTAGTTTACTTTTCTTCTTTATTTTTAGGTACATGATTTGGTGCTATATTAATATTTTTGGGTTTACTATTATTTTCAATTCAGCCAAATTTAGTTCTTTTTGGTTCACTATTATTTTTTGTTTCATCGATATTTTTGGTTCAATATTATTTTTGTTCACCGGTCTTTTTTGTTCAATATTATTTTCGATTCACTTACATTTTTGGTTCACCAGTATTTTCGGTACACCCGAATTTTAGTTACTTTTAGTTCACTATTATTTTTGGTTCTCCAACATTTTTGGTTCACTATTATTTTTGGTTCTCCAATATTTTGGTTTACTATTATTTTTGGTTCTCTGGGATTTTGGGTTCACTATTAATTTTGGTTCATCGACCGAATCACCGACATTTTGGGTTCACTATTATTTTTGGTTCACCGGCATTTTGGTTCACTATTATTTTTGATTCACCGGCATTTTCGGTTACTATTATTTTTGGTTCTCCGGAATTTTCGTTTCACTATTTTTTTGGTTCACCGATATTTTTGGTTCACTATTATTTTTGGTTCTCCAACATTTTGGGTTTACTATTATTTTTGGTTCTCTGAGATTTTAGGTTCACCGACTGAATCACAGACATTTTGGGTTCACTATTATTTTTTGGTTCACCGGCATTTCGGTTCACTATTATTTTTGGTTCACCGGCATTTTCGGTTACAATTATCTTTGGTTCTCCGGAATTTTTGGCTCACTATTTTTTTTTGGTTCACCGATATTTTTGGTTCACTATTTTTTTGGTTCATCGAAATTTTTGGTTCACTATTATTTTGGTTCTCCAATATTTTTGGTTCACCATTATTTTTGGTTCTCCAACATTTTTGGTTTACTATTATTTTTGGTTCTCCGGGATTTTCGGTTCACTATTAATTTTGGTTCATCGACCGAATCACCGATATTTTGGGTTCACTGTTATTTTTTGGTTCACCGGCATTTTGGTTCACTATTATTTTTGGTTCACCGGCATTTTTGGTTCACTATTATTTTTGGTTCTCCGGCATTTTCGAACAATTATTCATATACTAATCCAAGTAAATATTTTTTTAATGTGAACCATTAAAAAAATAAAAAATCAACATTTTTCAAAAAATATTCATGTACGAACAATTATTCATATTTTTATCCAGAAACAGAAAAAAAATGTTCATGTGTTTAAATATTTCCAGAAATAGAGAAAAAAAGGAAAACAAATTAAAAAAAATAACGCACATGCATGCACACGCGTGCGCTGGGCGCATGCATGGCTCGCTAAGCCAAGAAATGTGCTGTACGAGAAAGGAAAAGCGCTAATGGACACGCTGCTTCCTACTGGGCTTTCATGTTTATTGGGCTTCTGTCAGGGGAGGCGTTCATGCGGGTGAGCCGGATGCCCCAACTCACTGAAGGAGAGGTATAGGGGAACCCAACCGAGCGCCCCATATCCTGTATACTTCCTGTACAAAAAACTGGGGCCCCAAAATTTTATGGGCCCTGTGCGAGCCGCACAGTTGGCACCACTGTGGGCCCAGCCTTGTTACTGTGCCTTTGACACTTTTTGCTGAGGAGGTGCTTCTGACACGCCCTCACCAGTCACCACCATTTTATTCTCCATTGCCCCTCGCACTTTCATCTTTTTGAGTTTAAGGTGGTGGATATCCACCGCTCGATTAGATAGAATAGAATTGACCCAGTTTATAAGAGAAACCGGGTCCAAAAACCATACAAACTATACAAAAGAATCACACAGACGAAGCGATCCGCCGCCCACACGACACAAGTCGACCAAACGCCACAACACACACCACCCGCTCCGAGGCCGCCTCCCCGGCGTAGCAACCAGATCGACCTTCGCACTCTCATCTCGTGTAATACCATTTTCTCTGTTGCTGCGATCCTAGTCCTCACCACCCCACCGGTACCTGATCATTTTTGAGTAACACATAATCAAGTTCAGTTAATGATGCATGTGCACTTGTAACACTATGGTTTAAACATTCCATTAGTTGGGTTCCATTGTGCTTGAGAAGTACAATTCATTCAATGTCATCTGTTTGCTGCCTTCACTTCCTCTTAGTTTGTATGCACGGCGTTTCCATCTAGCTTGCTCATGTGTTCTTTTAAAATCAGTAGAAATAAAGCAATGAGTCATATGTGTAACTCATTCCAAGACCGGAAGAAAGAAAGAAGACATCTATTGTAGAAGTAGCTCCAATAATTTCCGAGCTAGTGGTTTAGGGCGTGTTTGGTAGCCCGTGTCCCCTCAGAGATTCTCAACCCACCCCAGTTTTGGGTGTTTGGTAGCCCGTTTTACCCATCTGGGCCATGCCCATCACATACGGAAAACGACCCTCAGCCCTGCCCGCTTGAGAAGCTCGAATCGAGCTTCTCTGCTCGGCCTGGGCGAGGTCATCCCTAAAGAATTCCAACGCGTGTGCCCCACGCGCGCGACGCGACGCCAGCGGCCAGCCCCGAAAAAATCCTTGGTCATTCCCACCCCCGTCTCCTCTTCTCTTGTCACGCCGCCATGGACTCCTCCACCACCGCCGACCAGCTCGCGCCGCCACGGAGAGGACCACCGCCGCCACCCAGCTCGCGCCGCCACGGAGGAGGACCACCGCCGCCGCCTCCCACCGCCCAGCGCCCCTCCAGCGAGCTACCCCGCCGCCACGGAGGAGCCCAAGCTCCTCGCGCCGCCAGGAAGGAAAACCACCACCGACGCCCAGATCGCGCCGCCACGGAGGAGGAACACCGCCGCCTCCTCGCGCCACCATGGAGGACCAACACCGCCGCCTCCCATCGTCGGACGCCTCCTAGTGCCCGCGCCCGCGAGACCACGGCCCGCCTCCCAGCTCGCCATGCCTGTCCTCCTCTCCCGGCCTTGCGCTGCTCCTGGAGGAGCTCGGCGGCGCGTGGCCGCGTCTCCTCTCGCCGACCACGGCGGCTCGTCTCGCCGGCCACGGGGCGGCGTCTCGTCTGGTCGGCCGGGACGGCAGCAGCTCCTCTCGCCAGCGGAAGCACGAGCCCAACACTTGAGGGACCTGATTGCTTTTTCTTTTTCTTTCCAGGGACCTGATTGCTTGGTATTTTTCTGTCCAGGGATCTTAATGCTTTTAATAAATGTGTGGCCTGGGTCAAGTCATACGGGACACCAAACAAGATCTCAACACATCAGAGCTGAGCTCATACATGCTACCAAACGCACCACATTGAAACACAGTTGTATCTAGTGAGCATAGCTCGACTGAGCCCGTATGAGGTGAGATAGACCATACGGGCTACCAAATACACCCTTAGTTTTCTCCCCTGTCCCTTCAAATTACCAGCGACTAGTTAGCACGTCAAAGTCGTAGGACGACAAAGCAGGTGTGGAAAGATCATTAGCACAAACTGATGCTTGCATCGATGATGGATGTTCTCGGAATGAGCGGCACCAGGAACGTGAGCCAAACCACACAGTTTGATCAGCGTACTCGAGTCCGCGACCTGACAACATAGCGACCGACAACGAGAAAATGCAGAAAATGAATTGATCAACGAGAAGGCAGTAAGGCTGACATGCAGTTGAGTGACTCTGGGTGTGGCCTTTTTGAATTCACTAACATAATCACACTCCCATTACTCTCTTTTTTTCTGAAAACCTCGCACTTTTCTGTGAATTATCTGTCGGACTTGATGCGAGCGGTGCTGGTGTTCTACGGTTTCAATGCACTATCCCCGACCTGCATTCGACGGAGGTCGAAATAAGCTTACGAGCGCAGGTCACGGTTGCCACAAACGGTGGTTTTCTTCTACTTCTTTTGAGCACTATCGTGTGAACAGTATTGCACAAGAGAACAGAGTTGATAACATTTTTTTTGAGAGAAATACAAGACTGAGAGAAAGACACATCTATCCACCACATGATCCCCTCAGAGGATAAGGAATTACCTGCTTTTCGGAGTCACACTAAACATAGGTTTGACCGTGCCTTAGATGCTTTTGTTGAGGAGGGCTTCCGACACGTATTCACCGCCAATTTCTTCTCCATTGCATCTGGCACTCTCATCTCCTGCAAGAACATTTTTCTCCATCGGTTTGATCCTCGTCGTCCACACCCCCACCGGTGGCTCAGTTAATGATGGATGAGCACTTCTAATGTGCCACTATGATTTAAACAATTCATTAGTTGGTGCTCTGTTGTCCTTCAGATGTACAACTCATTCAATGTCATCTTGTTGCTGTCTTCACTTCTTAAGACGACGAGAAGTATTGTTCTTCGCCTTACCGGTTATCCATTGTGAGGAGCCCAACACTTCGGTTTTAAATTCACGAATATTGAGCCTCATAGCACCAACAGCGTGCGAGTTAGGGGCCGAGTTTCCTCCCCATCCATTTGAAACTTTCAGTGACTAGATACCATGCCATAATCGTAGGACGACAAAGGGGTCTGTTAAATCTTTAGCACCAACTGATGCTTGCATCGATGTTGGATGTTCTCAGAATGAGAGGCACCAGGAATGTGGGCCGAACCACCTGGACTGATGTGTGTGCAGGAGTGCACGACTTGATGACAGACAACAAGACATGTATGCATAGATCATGAAGTAAGGATAGCAACCAGCGGCCCGAAAATCATGCAAAGAGGGTAGTTTGTACGCTCCATCAATTCAGGGTAGTATCATCCATGCGAGTTACTAGTTACTACTAGCCTGTCTGAGTAAATAATAACCAAGCAGGAAAGGCATTGATCAACGAGATGGAACTAAGTCCGACATGCGGTTCTGACTCTGGGTGTGGCCTTCTGAAGTTATGAACTATCACACTTCCTTTACTCCTAAAAAAAAGACTTGCACTATTCTTACATTTCTCTATCGTAATTGATGAGAGCTTGCTAGTGTTCTACAGTTTCAAGACGCACCCATACAATCTGCATTCGGTGGAGCAAGGAAAGAGCTAACGAGCACATGTCAAGATTGCCACCAAAAGTGTTTTTTTCTTCTTCTTCTGAGCATTATCGTGTGACCAATTTTGCACGAGAAAATAGAGTTCCGAGCATAATTCACAAGAATAGACTGTGCAAGATCCTAAACACATTTTGAGGACTTTCTAGTGGGTTCAGTTTAAAGAAGCTACGCACCCAACCAGAGATACTCCTCTGAATTACTGAAGACTTGGGAAGAGTTATAGATCCATTCACCAGGTAAACAAACAATATTGACAGCAGTATTTCCAATTTTACAACTTGGCAAGCAGACATTAGATCTTTACAATTTCCAACATGACTCCAAATCTCATATTTATATGGCACCCCCTCCAATTTGTGTACCAGATAATCCTTAGTGGACACTGCTTCTTTACAGGTTAGTAGAAGCAAAACCTTTTACTCTCTGCGGGAATTTCAACATCCATAAAAAGCTTGCACCCTTATAAACCAGAGTGCAACATAAAGAGCTAACATATTGTTTCCTTGCTTTGGCCAGCACCCAAAGGACTGTGATTTTCGCAATTAGACAAATAAATCCACAAACATATCAGCTAAATATACTTCAGGCAAGTAGCCTATATCCAGAAGAAACAAAGAACCAATCTAAATATAGGATGAATACAACCTTTTTGAAAAGGTTCTGCAATATAAAAATTTGTGTTTCACAGTGTTACAAACGCTGTACAGATTTGGATACACCTCACAATGAGGTTGGTTCAGAATACATTAATCTTTCCATTTCCAGAAAACCTGTTATCTGAAACTTCAATTTGCTACAAGACACAGATACATGATACCCCAAGAGGGTGGCAAGTCACCTTCTTTCGGGGTCACCCCAAACATAGGATTGACTGTGCCTTTGACACTTTTGCTGATGAGGTGCTTCCGACACGTCCTCACCACCATTTTCTTCTCCATTGCCTCTCGCACTCTTATATCTTGTAATACCATTTTCTCTGTTGTTGTGATCCTCGTCCCCACCGGTACCTGATAATTTTTTAGTAACATTGCATTAGTTGGGTTCCATTGTGCTTGAGTAGTACAATTCATTCAGTGTCATCCGCTTGCTGCCTTCACTTCCTCTTAGTTTATATGCACCGCGTTGCCATCTAGCTCGCTCATGTGTTCCTCTAAAATCATTATAAATACTACCTCCGATCCATATTAGTGGGCACAACTTTGTCTAGATACACATGTATCTAGTCTAAATACTTAACTAGATACATATGAATTTAGACAAAGCTATGCCCACTAATATGGATCGGAGGGAGTAAAACAATGACTCATTATGTGTCATTCATTCGAATACAGGAAGAAAAGAAAAGAAGACGTCTAGTGTAGAAGTAGCCCCAACAATTCCGAGCTAGTGGTTTAGTTTTCTCCCCTGTTCGTTCAAATTACCTGCGACTAGTTAGCACGTCAAAGTCGTAGGATGACAAAGCAGGTGTGCATAGTGTTATGAATGAGCAACTATATTTCCAGGAGGCCAGAGGCCAGTACTTATACAACATATGTGACATGAACAGTAATATACATCTAACACCCCCCCTCAAACTCATGGTGGGTCAACAACACTGAGTTTGGAGAGAAAGAACCCATGCTGCGCTCGAGTCTGTGCCTTCGTGAAGAAGTCCGCCAACTGTAACTCAGAGGGCACATAGTGAAGGGCAAGAAGGTGGTCCTGCACAGCAGCACGCACAAAGGAGGCATCCACACCGATATGCTTGGTGAGTTCATGCTTCACCGGATCACGCGCAATGCTGATGGCGCCTGTACTGTCAGACAATAGAGGAGTGGGTGCAGCAGCAGTAACACCAAAATCCTCGAGTAACCATCGCAACCAGGTCACCTCAGCCGTCAACATAGCCATCGCTCGCAACTCAGCCTCTGCACTAGAGCGGGAAACTGCAGTCTGCTTCTTCGTCTTCCAGGCAATGAGAGATCCTCCAAGAAAAACACAATAGGCAGACAGCGAGCGGCGATCAGAAGGATCACTAGCCCACGTAGCATCAGAGTAGGCCTGGAGCTGGAGAGAGCTGGAGCGAGGAAAGAAAAGGCGACGGGAGATCGTGCCACGAAGATATCGGAGAACACGAAGGAGGTGACTATAGTGGACAGAGCTGGGAGCAGAAACGAACTGACTCAGAATGTGGACAGGATATGATATATCTGGACGAGTGACAGCTAGGTAGACAAGGCTCCCAACAAGGTGGCGATAGCGTGTGGGGTCTGTGAGGGGATCACCATCAGTAGCACGAAGCTGAACATTGAGCTCCATAGGAGTCTCAGCAGTGCGCTCATCACCAAGAGCAGCACGAGCAAGAAGATCCTGAATATATTTTTCTTGGGAGATGAAGAAGCCATCAGAAGTCGAAGAGACCTCAATCCCAAGAAAATAGCGAAGAGAACCAAGATCAGACATCAGGAACTGCTCACGGAGGCGGGCCTTAACAAAGGCAATATACTCAGGGTCATCGCCAGTAATGATCATGTCATCAACATATAAGAGGAGGAGCGTCCGACCACGAGGTGAGGTGTGGACAAACAGCGCGGGGTCATGGTCGCTAGGCGAGAAACCAGCGGCAGTCACCACAGAGGCGAAACGCTCAAACCAGGCGCGAGGGGCTTGTTTAAGGCCATAGAGGGAGCGCCGAAGACGGCAGACCATCCATCAGGAACAGAGTACCCCGGTGGTGGCTGCATATAAACCTCCTCACGCAACTCACCATTGAGAAAAGCATTCTGGACGTCAAGCTGAGACACAGACCAATGACGAACAGAAGCCACAGCGAGAAGAGTGCGAACAGTGGTCATGTGAGCGACGGGAGCGAACGTCTCATCATAATCGCGGCCGTGCTCCTGCTGAAAGCCACGAGCCACAAGCCGAGCTTTGTAACGCTCGAGAGAACCATCGGAGCGAGTCTTGATCTTATAGACCCACTTGCATGTGATGGGACGAACACCAGGAGGAGGGGAAACGAGATCCCACGTGCCAGTGCGCTCAAGTGCAGCAATCTCCTCAGCCATCGCAAGCTGCCATTCAGACTGAGCCATGGCATCCCGATAGGAAGAGGGCTCAACAACAGCCGAAAGACCAAACTGGGAAGGAGAATAGCGATCAGGAGACCGTAACGAAGGCCGAGACCGAAGGTTATGAACCGGTGTACACGGGGAAGGTGGCGCTCCGGAAGTAGAGGGCATGTCAGAGGGATCATCCTCAACACGAGGGCGACGAGTGTAGTGGAGAGGAAAGGGAGAGAGGGTAGGATGCACTGGAGAGGGAGGTGGCGAGGGAGGAGAAGATGATGGTGTCGGTGGTGTATCGGGAACAGTGGGACTCGGCGGAGGTGGAGGTGGAGGAGGAACATGAGGCACGGAGGGAGATGTGTCGGGAAGTAAAAGAAAGGAGATATCCTCAACCGAAAAGGTCGAGGCAGTAGGACGCGGATAGTACGAACGAGACTCATCAAAGGTGACATCACGGGAAATACGGAGCCGACGAGTAACAGGATCCCAACATCGATAGCCCTTGTGCTCATCACTATAGCCAAGAAAGACACACTCAACCGACTGAGCGGTCAATTTGGTGCGTTCGCGGGGAGCTAAGAGAACATAGCACACACACCCAAACATGCGAAGAGATGAGTAGTCAGGAGAACGACCCGAGAGACGCTCCATGGGGATACCACCCTGCAAGGCAGCCGAAGGCTGGATGTTGATAAGATAGGTGGATGCGGAAACAGCCTCAGCCCAAAAGTGGGGAGGAAGAGAGGCAGCGATCATCATCGCACGAGCCGTCTCAAGGAGGTGGCGATGCTTGCGCTCAGCAACGCCATTCTGAGCATGGGCACCAGGACAAGAGAACTGGGCAAGAGTACCCTCCTGAGCAAGAAAACCACGCAACATCTGGGAGATATACTCACCAGCCGAGTCAGCACGAAAAACACGAATGGGTGTGGAAAACTGGGTGTGTACCATGGCAGCAAATCGCTTGTATATAGGGAGAACCTCGCTGCGAGATTTCATAAAATAGAGCCAAGTGTAGCGAGAGAAGTCATCAATAAAAAGAACATAGTAGCGATGACCACCTTTCGAATCGAAGGGAGCAGGACCCCATACATCAGAATGCACTAAGTCGAAAGGACGTTGAGAGACTGACTCACTCGTAGGATAAGGTAATTGAGTCTGTTTGCCAAGTCTACAACCATTACAATGTAAAGATACATCGCCAGAGACAGACCCTAAGACACCTTGATGCACTAGCGAGGACAAGCGAGAGCCACATATATGACCAAGTCGATGATGCCACTGTTGGAAGGACGCAGAGGAGGAGGCAGCAAGAGCATGCGAACTGGCGGGTGTGGTGGCAGCGGAAGGAACACGAAGCCAGTCAACCTCCCAAAGGCCCTGAGCATCATGGCGCCGAGGGCCAGCTCCAACTAGAGCCTTGGTGCGACGATCCTGAACAGAGCAAGAGTCGGGATCAAGAATGACACGACAACCAGAATCAGCAAGTTGAGCGGCAGAGAAAAGATTCATGGTAAGACGAGGAACATGAGAAACACCAGGAACAGAGAAGGACGGAGTAGAAAGAGTGCCACGACTAGCAACAGGAAGCGGTGTGCCGTCGGCAGTAAGAACATTGACAGGAGAATCAAGAGGTCGAAGAGAAGACAGAGGAGAAGAATCAGAAGACATGTGAAAGGAAGCTCCAGAATCCAGAACCCACGGAGATGTACCTGACTGAGTAGGCGGTGGTGGCGGAGCAGCAGTAGTGGAAGCAGTCAGGGAGGCAGCAGTGCCTGTCGAGGAAGAACCCGAGGAAGCCAGTATACGCTTGAGCCGCACAATGTCCTGGTCTGTGAGTGATGCAGTAGAGGAGCGACTCAGGTCACGCTGCTTCTGGTGACAGTCAGACTCTGGGTGACCCGGCTTCTTGCAGTAGCCACAGAAGGTGTGAGAGCGCCGACCTGATCGTGCATAAGGCGGGCGCCCGCTCACCCCCCCTGAGGGAGTAGGGAGCAGCGGTGGAGCCCGGGCAGAGAGCACAGTGGGAACCACAAGCAAACCAGCAGAACGGAGACGTGTCTCCTCAGCTCGAAGCTCTGCAAGTACCTCTGATATAGGAACACGACGACCACGGGCAAGCAGGTTAGCACGCCGAGGCTCAAACTCTGCACGGAGGCGAGACAGGAACTCATGTACACGCTGAAACTCCAAATCTGACCTCACTGTCTGACAGCAGCGACAAGTACCACAAACAACTGTCCTCAGAGAGTCAAGCTGACGCCAGATGGCAGAGCACTGTGTATAGAACTCATCAACAGTAGAGTCACCCTGCTGAAGATCATGCTCCTGACGCACAACAGATAGGTAGAGAGCATCACCAGAGGGCTGATAGCGCTGACAAAGATAAGTCCACATCGCAGCAGCAGTGCCCAAACCCATAAACTCAGAGGCAAACTGGGGTAGAACACTAGCAGTGAGCACGGCAGCAGCACGAGCATCATCATTGCACCACTGAGTGTAAACAGACAGAGCATCCCGATAGATGGAGAGAGACTCGGAGTAATCCGATACCTGCTGGTCATAGGCCTTAACTGCAAGATCATCAGCATTCTTGGCGGCATCCCGATCAGCCTGAGAAGCATCAGCAGCAAGAACGGGTGGAACCGGTGGGGTGGGAGCCACAGGAGCAACAGGGCACGGCTGACAGGAGACCTCGCCAGAGAGAACGCCCCACAGCAGGAGGCCACGCATGTGGATACGCATAAAGCCCACAAAGTCAGCGTAGTTGGTGCCATCAAAGATCACAGAGCACCGAGGAATAGCAACATAGCCCGAAGAAGACATCACGAGCTTTCTGCTATTACCGGTTTCAGATCCGGTATGAAATCCGGTTTCAGATCCGGTATGAAATCCGGAAAATTCCGGGCCTGGTACCGGAATCAATCCGGAATGAATTCCGGGTCAGCACCGGGCGAGATCCGGGCGAAACTGAGAGAGTCCAGTACCGGTTTTTGGAATCCGGTTTGAAATCCGGAAAATTCCGGGCCTGGTACCGGAATCAATCCGGAATGAATTCCGGGATCACCACCGGAAGCTCGACGCGATGCTCACCTCGTCGCGACGCGATGCGGACGGAGACGAGGCGAGCAGCAGCGGCGCCGGGCGGGGCAGCGGCGGCGGCGCCGGACGGGGCAGCAACCAGGAGGGCCCGCGCCGGAGCAGCGGCTGCCGGAGAACCGGCAGCAGGCCGGGAGACGGCGGCGGACGGCGACGACCTGCCGCAGGCCGTGGGAGGCGGCGGCGGACGGCGACGGCCGATAGCTGGCCGTGGGAGGCGGCGGCGGACGGCGGCGGCCGGGCAGCAGGCCGTGGGAGGAGGAGGAGCGCAGGTCGGCCGGCAACGGCGACGACGGCGACGGTGGGGCGGAGTTGCAACGCCCGGGGAGGAGGAGGAGGAGGAGAGCTACCTAAGCTCTGATACCATGTTATGAATGAGCAACTATATTTCTAGGAGGCCAGAGGCCAGTACTTATACAACATATGTGACATGAAC
The DNA here is from genome assembly GCA_947311845.1 of Poa pratensis. NCBI lineage: Eukaryota > Viridiplantae > Streptophyta > Magnoliopsida > Poales > Poaceae > Poa > Poa pratensis. The sequence continues at coordinate 154,809,897 of CAMZMU010000041.1, read as the reverse complement.
AGTAATATACATCTAACACATAGATCATTAGCACAAACTGATGCTTGTATCGATGTTGGATGTTCTCGGAATGAGCGGCACCAGGAATGTGAGCCGAACCACTTGGGGTGCTCTGCGAGCTATAATCTACGACCTGACAACATGGCTACTGGCAGCGAGAAAATACACAGTGAATTGATCAACGAGATGGAACTAAGGCCGACATGCAGTTCTGAGACTCTGGGTGTGGCCTTTTGAATTCACAAACTTATCACACTTCCATTACTCTTTTTTTTTTCTGGAAACCTCATACATTTCTTAGAATTCTCCATAAGACTTGACGCGACCGGTGCTGGTGTTCTATGGTTTCAACGCACTTGGCCCGTTCTTCATTCGATGGAAGTCGAAATAAGATAACGAGCGCAGGTCAGGATTGCCACCAACGGTGGGTTATTTTCTTCTTCTTTTGAGCAAGGCGCAATGCACGGCAGCTGTCTTGGAAAGTGACTGTCTTCGAGTGGTTCAGGTGCTGACCGGAGGAGGCCTTGATCGTTCGCCATACTGGTGTTTGATGCAGGAGGCCAGGGATCTGCTTAATATTTATCGTCATATCAGCATTGCTAAGGTGGATCGCGTGAGTAATAGTGCGGCGCATAATCTAGCGCAACTAGGCAAGAGTGGCTTGAGTGGTAGTCTCTTTGGATCGGCCCCGACATGTGTGTTGACGGCGATCTCGAACGATTGTAATAATTCTGTTGCCTAAGTAATAAAGCTCACGTGTTCCTTTCAAAAAAAGTTTTGCACATGAGAACAGAGTTCAGAAAATAATACGTCAAATAGACCGATGGTAAACATAGGATCAATCGTGTCCTCGGCGCCTTTACTCCGCAAGGGCTACGGGGGAGCGAGGGCTGCTTTGCTCCGTCTTTCAGCACCTCATGGTCGTCTTACTGCAGAGACTCCATAACTGCAGGTAATATTACAACTTGGCAAGCAAATTAGATTAGTACAATTTCTTAAATGACTACAAATCAGATATTTATATGACCCCTCCTCCAGTTTGTTGTCCGGATTCCTTAGTGGACACTGAACGTTGTACGGATGAGTAGGAGCAAAACTTTTCCTCTTGCAGGAATTTCAACTTCCACAAATATGATTGCACGTTTATAAACCAGAGTGCAATGCAAAGAGCTGACATATTGTTGCCTTGATTTGGACAGCACCGAAAGGTGTGTGATCATCACAATTAGACAGATAAATCCGTTAACATACAAACTGAATATTACTCCAGTAATGTAGCCTATATTCGTAAGAACCAATCTAAATCTAGGATTAGGCCAATCTTATTCGAAAACGGTCCGAAATAAAGAAGTTTGTGCTTCATAATACTACAAACGTTGTACAGATTTGGGTACACCTCTGAATGAAGTTAGTTAAGAATCCATGATCTTTCCATTTCCAGAATCTGATATCTAAACCTTCTATTTGCAACACGATGGAGAATCACATGCTTTCCAAGTCACCCCAAAACATTAAATTGACTGCCTTTGACGTTTTTGCTGAGGAGCTTCCGACACGTCCACACCACCACTTTCTTCTCCATTGCCTCTGGCACTATCATCTCTTACAACACCATTTTCTATGTTGTTGCGATCCTTGTCCTCACCACCACCAACGGTACATGGATCATCAGCGACTTGTGCTTCAGCAGCGAGTAACGCATAAGCCTGTTCAATATCCAGGAGTGTCAGGTAGCCTCGAAAAGTAGTTTCTCCATGGGCAACTCCAGCCTCCTTCAGCTTATCGACTTTGGTCTGGCCATACTTGACCAGAGACTGATGGTTGGCCTCTTGGCTGCAGAATTCAAAGAGGTGACGCTGTTGTATTTCTGGGCCAAACCTCTCAACAATGTCTGAGGCCCCCCGGTTCATATACTTTGACTCCTTCTGACAGTAGGCAAGATAGGCGCTCCAGCACTGCCCACGAAGCTCATGGGTACTCAGGGGGACATAGGAGGCAGACACAGGGTAACCCACCTTTGCAGCTTCGACACTGGCCTCGAAGGATGCACGGGTCTCATCGATCATCGCCTGATAATGGGCTATCTTGGCATCCCTTTCACCCTGCAGCTTGCTTATCTCACGTGAGTGTTCATCATTTTCAGCCTAGAACAGGCGGAGGAGGGCCGTCTGCTCGGGCTCAAAGACACCCTTCCCAGATTTGACAAGCTTGACATGCTGCAGGACAGACTGCAGATTATGTTTGCCCGTGGTGGTTGTCAGCCACCGCTCGAACCTGAACAGGTCCTTGATGGTCAGTACCTGAGCCGACATGACACCTCTGGAATTGTGAGCCCTCGACCACAGGTCACCAAAGATGCCCTGCTGAAGGTGGGGCTTCACGGCGTCCATCGCCTTCTCCAGATCGGCCATGGTGCTGTTGGAGTTGATGAGATCATCATAGCTGCAGCTTTTAAGTACCAGGTTACAATCCCCAAATGTTAACATCAGATCAGCTACCCTCTCAGCGTCAGGGTTCCTTTCTGTGTCTTCCAGATCAAGGTGGCTCAGGGGATCGACTGGCATTTCCATGCAATCAGGAGAGCTTGAGGTTTCTTCGAAAAAGTTTAATGGTGCTACCTCCATAGCATGGTTTTCTGGAACATTTTCTTCTACTGAAGTTGTTGTTTCCACATTTTTTCTACGAGCATTATCAGCTTGCTCATGATTAATCTGGGCGCATAGTGTCCTGATCGAGCCCTTTGTGACAGGCCCATTCTCCTTTCTCCCAAAAAATGCAGCAATTGTGTTGTACACACCCAAATCAACGTTGTTATTCCTCAACTTGCGGACCAAGTCCCTGGTGTACTTATCTATATGCTTATGAGATGTAGCATTCAACTTGTCTGAACATGACTTGGAAAGAGCATGATTGTGTGTTTCCCCGTGGTGTGCCACATACCACCCCTTGTCAGCGGACCTCAGTAGCCTAATTAGTGCTGTGCAGTTGCACCTGACCGATTTGCTGTTATTCTTCATGTCATGACCTGGCTTCCCCTGCAAGCAAACAACATTACCGCATAAACTATCAGGACTGACCGATACAGAAAGCTAAATAGTCAGTCCAGCGTTTTCTTACCGAACGACCACAAACAATTTCCTGCATAGATTTACTTCTCATCGCATTCAACCTGCTCTTGCCATACCTAACCCCAAACCCCATTTCCCAGGAATGGAGGTTATAAAAATCATATGCCTCCACAAGCGAATCGAAGCTGGTTCCAACTGCTGGAAAAACAACAGCATCAGTTTGCCTTTCCGCAAAGCCAGTCAATGCCTTTTCCAGCGCGCTGACATGACCAGCCGGTGTCTCCCGTTCATCTGGGGCACGACCAAGCCTCACCCTGCGTCAAGCAAGAAGCAATAGTTAGAGATATGTTGTACGTTGACACGGTGTCAAGCGGAATCAAAGACTAATGACAGAAAAATGTTGTTTCCATTTTAAGTAACACAACTGTAGATAACCAATCCGGATAAATCATGAGGCGTCCGTGCCGACCGACTAGCCTAATTACTTAAGTTTTACTACTGACGAACATAAACAAGCCTAAAAGATGGCCGAAATGTAATTGGACATGTTCCAAAAATACATAGCACTAAAGAATTTCTGCAATGTACAGCCTGCTCAAGGTCAATCACGGCATACCTGCGAGACCAGCCACAAGCAGCTTCATTGCCTGCATCTGCAGGCGTAGGTTGGCCGCCCCCATTGTTCTTGGCTGCCTCCGAATTCACACGATCTTCAGAGGTACGTGGTATACGGGGTCCGCTCGTAAAGGCCCCCTGCTGCGCGCAGCTATTCCCGGCGTTTTGGGCCTCCGGCGGATCCACCCGCTTCTCTGAGGCGACAGCTGCTCCGTCAGGTCTCGGCTGAACAGCTGGGTCCCGATTCTCTGGGTCCTGCTGCCGGCTGCGCTGCTCCGGCGGCGGATCCGGTCGGCCGAAAGCTCGGGTCACCGCACGGAATGCGAATTCGTCGCCCGGGAAAGCTCTCCTTATCACCTCCATGGGATCTTCCACGGGCAGCCCCGACCTGCGCCAGGAACGGAATAAGAGAAAGAAGAAGGGAGGATAGAGGGAATGGAATCGCTCGGGTGTGTGCGATGCGAACCTCTGTTCCTCTTCGACGAACACTTCCATTGCCTTCACTCGCTGGGGCTCTGTGAGATGGGACGAGGAGCGAGGTGGTGTGTGGGGATGGGGAATTGAGCAGTTATTACGGTGGGTGAGGGTCTCGCCGGTCAGGAATCCACGAGCTACTGTGGTAGCGCCTTTAGACTTTAGAGGCGAACCGAGGAAGAAGCTGGCGCGCTCGAGTACAACTGCAACCGCCGGCGGCGACGACGAGGTTTGCGGCGTCGACAGGCGGAGGACGGTCTGGGCCTTTGGAGGTCAGCTGAGTTTCATCCCGGAGGAAAACAACGAACGATGGCTATGTTGGGCTGGGTAGGTTGCGTTACGCGGGTCAGACCACAAAGGCTGGAGGTCAGCGCTCAACGGGCAGGGCCCAAGTAATATCCAGAAACTCTTTTTTTTAATTTTTTAATTGTTCACCATTTGCTAATCTTGACAAATGCAATCTTAAAAATAGATTTTATAAACGAATACAGCACAAGGATATCTTTTTTATCAACTTAAGTGGAGAGCATGTCGATAAAAAACTTAAGGGGAGAGAGGAATGAAAGAGGGTAAACTTATATGGAAAAATAGCTCAAGAAAAAGAGGTCACCATCGTCAATAAATGGGTAGAAATATTTTTACGGGTAATGGACATTCAGAGTTAAAAATGCTAAGACATATGCGTATGATTATTGCAACATAATCGGCAGCCCGTAAACTCCAATTGCACGGTGTCGTCCCCCTAGACGCTGCGGTGGTGATTACTCTGCGATAGAGATAGGGGCAGTAGAATCTTATCCTTTTTTTTGGTATTTGTAATTTAATATTATAATTTATTTATTTTAAAACAAAACCTTGCAGGTTAGCACTCTAGGTTATTGCATTTGATAGTAAAATCATCATGCTCATTTGACTCGTTAATTAAGCACTCGTACTGTTGGCCCAACATTGCTATTAACCTTCTCGTTATTAGTTAATTATATTTCGAACTCAAATCTTCCTACATCACATGAATTGACAATTTGAATCCTTGACCTGCCACCATATGACCCTACACTCGAGGATTCTAGGTTCCTAGACCGCCGGATGGCGCGCCCTAGGCACGAGCTCTTCCAATGTGGCATCCTAGTCTCCTCCCCCGTTGTGAGCTTTGCTGAGGCGGCAATGCCTTCGCCGCGGGTCACGAATCTCGGTGCGATGATAATCTCGACGGCACGGCTCCAGCACTAGATTTGATCCCAGCAAGATGCGACTAGCGTGTACTCTGTAGCGAAATACGGGCATTGTGCTAGTAATAGTTTGCTCGTGTCTCGCCTTTCCGTCTAAATAGGACCAAATAAATTTAGTCACCAACTCGAGCACTTATTTTCTCCTCTCATAAATACCTACCACCTCTACTATCGCAACCCAACCGTCATCACCTAGACTTCTCCCAACACCGCGATCTCAGTTGATACCTTTAGTTATCATTGTTTGAAAACTAGAAATTTTCAATGGGTTAACTTTAAATGTTGGACGTGTAATCACCTGGCTCATATAATTCAACACTGTCATGGGCAAATTCGCTCTAATGCTTGGAATGAGAGGCATCAGAGAAGCATGTTCAGCTTCCCACTAGTTTTGAGAAACACTTCAGCTTGGAGGGTCGAGTGCCATGTGATCCATAATATAAGAATAATTTTTGGTGCACATAATACTAGGAAGACAAGAACTCCCTGGACAATTCTGGTATTGAGATTTCTGATGAACTGCACGGTCTGAAAGACAGGGGGATGCTGGCCCTGCCCTGTTTGCTCTGAGTGGAGCGCCTTCTGCCGGTCAGGCAGCCACGAGCTCATGTGGCACCGCCCTCAGAGGTGACCCGAGGAAGAAGCTGGCGCGCGCGAGTACAACTGCAAGCACCGACGGCGACGACGAGGTTTGCAGCGTCGACAGGTGGAGGACGGTCTGGTCCTTTGGAGTTCAGTTGAGTTTCATCCCGGAACGACCCAAGTAATATACAGAAACTCTTACTTTGTTTTTAAATGTGCACCATTTTCATTTGCTAAGCTTGACAAATACACTTTGAAAATAGATTTTATGAACGACAACAACACATGGATTTCTTTGTTAACGGCTACAGTGGAGAGAGAAACAAAAGAGGATAAACAATTTGCGAAAATAGTTTCCAAGAAATAGAGGCCATCATGTTCACTAATTGGCTAAAAATATTTTTTCCAAATAACATCTCCAATAGAGCGCCCGGCAACTGTGTCGGACAAGTGTTATTGGGCATGCCGGCACGCATTGCGCCGGCTTGGTATATAGGTTGCGTTACGCGGGTCAGACCACCAGGCTAGAGGTCAACGCTCAATGGGCACGAGCCAAATAATATCCGGAAACTCTTATCTTTATAATTTTTATAATTATCGACCATATGCTAAGCTTGACAAACACAATCTTAAAAAATACTCCCTCCGTTCACTAATATATGACCTTGTAGCTATAGCTACTTTAATATTTTTTTGCATACATACTAACGACCTTGTAGCTATAGTGAGCATACACAATAAATACGACCTACATATATACGAATCAAGAAAAACCTAAAATGATCTTATATTAGTAAATGAAGGAGTAGATTTTATGGACGAATACGACACATGTATTTCTTTGTTATCAACTAAAGTGGGGAGAGAAGTAAAAGAGCAAACTATAAGGAAAAATTGCTCTAGAAAAGGAGGCCACCATGTTCATTAAATGGCTAGAAATATTGTTCATGGTAATGTGCATGCTGACGGAGATAAAAAATGCTAAGCAGTGGCATGTAAAATCCAGCGTCAGGGCATCGTCCCCTAAGCTGCCACGTTGGTCGTTACTTTGCTCAAAAACCGGATCAGAGCGATAGGGATAGGGGGTCCTTTTGCGAAAAAGGCTTTTGTAGCTCAGGCTACATGTAGCCCTATATTTTAAATTTTAAAAACAATATTTTGAAATGTCAAAAAATTATACAAATATATTTGGATGTAGCCAATAACATATCCTACAACTGTGCAAATTTTCAATTCAAATTGTTTTGTATTTTTGGCTACATAAAAAAGGCAAATTCTGACACGATTTAGAGGGGAACTGTTCACACACCAGATGTACAATTTTGTCTTTTTTTGTATAGCCTAGAATATAGCGTATTTCGGAATAAGATTTTGCACACTTATATGATATACCCATGGCTACATGCACATTTTTTTTCAGTTTTTTTTTAAACTTTAAAATTTGTATTTCGAATGTTCAAAATAAAGGGCTACATGTAGCCCAGGCTACAAAACACCACTCTCGTCCTTTTGTGATATTTGTAATGTAGAGTATTCAAATTTACTTACTAATAAATCTGTACTTTTTATGTTCAGCTCTTGGGTTAACAAAAACCTCGTAGTTTAGCACTCTACCTTATTGCTTTTGACAGTAAAACTATCATGCTCATCCGACTCTTTAATTTAGCCCTCGTAGTATTGTTTTGATGTGCTTTTAACCTTCTAGTTATTATTTATTTATATTTGTAATCTCAACGTTAGAGCAAACTAAGGTCTTCCTATATCATGTTAATTGACAATTTAAATCCCTCATGCTACGACTACTTTCATCCGGCCACAACATTAACCCTATACAGCGGTGGAGGTTTCAAACTCCCTCGACCGCCCGATGGTGCGCCCAGCCACGGGCTCTCCGAAGGCAGTGTCCTAGTCTTCTCCCCATGAGCTTTATTGAGGCGGCAATGCCTTTTCAGGGGTCACAAACCTCGACGCGACGATAGTCTTGACGACACTGCTCCAGTCACGAGACATGAGCCCAACAACACGCGACTAGCGTTTACTCCGTAGCGAAGTACGCACATTGTGCTACTAGTGATAGTGTGCTCATCTATGGTCTTCCCCATGTAAATAGGCCTAAATAAATTCAGTTACCAACTCTATCGGTTATTTTCTCCTCCCATAAATACCTACTATCGCTCCTATCGCAACCCAACGTTGACCCCCTAGAATTTTCCCAACATCGCGATCTCAGTTGATACCTTTGGTATCATTGTTTGAAACCAAATTAATTGACTTCCATATATCTAGGTGTAGAAATTTTCAATCTGTTAACTTTTGGTGTTTGGACCTGTAATCACCTGGCTCGTATAGTGCAACACCGTCTTGGTCGAATTCGTTCTACTGCTTGGATTGAGCGGCATAGAAGAAACATGTTGAGCTTCCCACTAGCTTTGAGCGACACGCCGGTGTAAAGAGTCAACTTCCATGTGGCCAGAAATAATCTTTGGTACGCATAACGCAAGGGAAACAAGAACCATAGCAGTAGATAGTTTTGGTATTGAAATTTTTGATGAGCTGCACTGTCTGATAAACAGGGGGATGCTGGCCCTGTTTGCAATAGAGCAGCATCCACATTATCACGATCACGCCGACATTGTTAGTATTGATCTTGATAATATGTATTTGTATGAGTCTGTGTAGAGCTAGGTGCGATGCCTACTAGCTAGTTTCGGTTAGAAGTGTATGCAGGGTGAGACGCCGAGGTGCCATGTGAAGCTGGCCTTGCCGTGAGAAGTGGTGCTGCATGGATGGATCAAGTTAGCAACGGGTTGCACAAGTTATCTAGGAAGTTGTTAGCTGCATGTGTGCCTAGAGTGATTCTAGGAAGAAGAATAGGTCAGCTAGTTAGTGCGTGAGTGGCTTTGTTAGTGCGTGCGAGTGCATGTAGTGGACTAGTGGTTAGTGGAGGAGTGGTCCGTGTGGTTGCCTCTTGTATATATACTGCATTGAGTTAATAGAAAAGTTAAGCCGTGAGGGCTGAGCAAAAGGATGTAGCCTCTCGTGTGACCAAGGAAAAAGGCCTACGGGCAGAGCTGGTAGTGTTCTTCCTTGGCAAGTGCGTGTGCGTGTGTTCTTGTGAGAGACAAGTGAGAGTTGAGAGGTAGAAGAGAGAGGGGCTGCGAGAGGCAGCGCCAACAAGTGGTATCAGAGCCTCAAGGTCCGAGGCCGGTGGCGCAAGGAGGAGGTTGGAAGCGGCGCGATGCCGCTGCGGCTGGTTGCGATGGAGACGGCGTGGTGATCGGCATCGTGAAGGTGTCGTCCACGTCAAGAGGTGGCCGCTGCGTGCGGCAAGACGGCATGGTGATCGGCGTCGCGAAGGCGTCGTCCACGTCAAGAGGAGGCCGCGGCGTGATGCTGCGGCGATAAGGAGACTGTTGTGCGATGCCGCGAGGAGGAGATGGTGGTGTGATGCTGCCACACGAAGGAGACGGTGTGATGCCGTTACGAGAAGACTGCGGTGCGATGCCGCTGGGTGCCGGCGGAGGCGGCGCGATGTCGTCGGGCGCTAGGTACGGTGGTGTGATGCTGCCACGAGGAGACGACGGCGCGAGGCTGTTAGAAGGCGGCGGCGGCACGATGCCGTCGGGCGCTAGGACGGCGGTGTGATACCGCTGAGAAGATGTACGGCGGCGCGAGGTCGTCATGAGGATCGACGTGAAGCTCGTCGACGGTGGTGCGATGCCATCGTCGTCATCGGTGGTGTGATGCCAAGACAAGATGACGGCAAGACGTACGTGTGACCAGCGGTGTGATGCCACTGAAGAACTTGCAAGTGGAAACCTATGGTGCGGCATGGTCAAGCTGCTGCGTGAGGCAAGGAGATGTGGTCTCGGCGCTGTGAAAGCGTCGTTCATGGAAAGAGGAAGAAGAAGAGAGGCGCTGCGAGCTGCAGCGCCAACATGGTGATCAGCAAGATGGTGAGCCGTCGTTCATGGCAAGGTGAAGCTGAGTGAAGATCGGAGAATCAAGATTAGGGGGGTGAATGTTAGTATTAATCTTGATAATATGTATTTGTATGAGTCTGTGTAAAGCTAGGTGCGATGCCTACTAGCTAGTTTCGGTTAGAAGTGTATGCAGGGTGAGACGCCGAGGTGCCGTGTGAAGCTGGCCTTGCCGTGAGAAGTGGTGCTGCATGGATGGATCAAGTTAGCAACGGGTTGCACAAGTTATCTAGGAAGTTGTTAGCTGCATGTGTGCCTAGAGTGATTCTAGGAAGAAGAATAGGTCAGCTAGTTAGTGCGTGAGTGGCTTTGTTAGTGCGTGCGAGTGCATGTAGTGGACTAGTGGTTAGTGGAGGAGTGGTCCGTGTGGTTGCCTCTTGTATATATACTGCATTGAGTTAATAGAAAAGTTAAGCCGTGAGGGCTGAGCAAAAGGATGTAGCCTCTCGTGTGACCAAGGAAAAAGGCCTACGGGCAGAGCTGGTAGTGTTCTTCCTTGGCAAGTGCGTGTGCGTGTGTTCTTGTGAGAGACAAGTGAGAGTTGAGAGGTAGAAGAGAGAGGCGCTGCGAGAGGCAGCGCCAACAGACATGTCACCAGGTTGGGAATGTACTCCCAGGACTTAACTCACTCTACCGAGTCTTTAGAGCGGATAAAAGAGTCACGGTCGTGACAACAGAGTGATACACTAGTACAAAACGACACATCGGATACCACTCTATGCCAACGGCACGAGTTGGGCGACGGAAAATTGCGACATCCCCCGTGTGCTCGCACTAGGCCGTAAGACAGGCCCACAATAAGGGCAACTGTTAAATAGGGAATACATATTGACAACGAAGATTACTTTACCTCTGTTACCGAGATGTGCTCATCGCACACGGACATTCGCGCAATCTCCGTTGCCATAAGAAGCAGCCCGACAGCCCGCTAACGTGGCCTATAAGAACCTACGCTCTTCACTCCCACTCTCACTGTCTCACTTCCAACCCTAGCCGCCACACAATCTCCTCTCTCTCCACTGTCTCGCATGGTTTCCACCGTCGACGCTGGTAGATCCGGCCATCGAGGCAGCGGCCGCGGCCGCCCCACCCTCCGGGCCTTCACACAGCAGCAGCGTCAGCTGGTGTCGCGGGACGAGCTTGCGGAACAGGCCGCCGGCGCTCCTGCCCCCGCGGGCCGGTGCCACGCCATTTGCCTTGGCGCTCGTCCGTTGGCGCTGCAGGAAGAGCATGCCGAAGGCTCCAGTTGCCGGGGAATACTTTGTGGATTTACCCGCGGCCCATGTTGATAAGTGCGACTTACTTTACTCGCGCCAGAAAGGGCCCACATAAAAGCAAGCCCAATATCGCACCGCCACAAGGAGAACGATCTAGAAGACATATCCTGGAAGACGTGAGGAGGAGTTAGACTCCAAGTAGGTTCCAGTCGATGTATTCCTTGTGGAGAAAGTTTCCTTTGTAACCTAGCGAGCTCTGTGTATATAAAGAGGACTCGCAGGACTTAGACGGGTCAAGCTATCAAGCCCTAAACCCTAGCTCTTACGGCGAGTTCCCAGATCGGATCGCCACCATTGTAACACCACATATATCATATCAATACCAAGCTAGGGTAGGCAGGAAGTAGGTCTTTACCTCACATTGAGGGGCCGAACCTGGGTAAATCTGTGTTCGTCCTTGTTCCTGCGATCCCAAGCTCGGAGACGATTGACTCGCGCAAATCCCACACCTACGAAGTCATCCATGACATCTGGCGCCCACCGTGGGGCCTGCGGTCAAGAGCGTCACGTTCCGCGCAGGATCGATGAAAGGAGCTGAAGATCTCGCCATTGGCCACATCATCATGGTCGATGGCACGCCTCTCATTGACGATTCAAGCTGGGGACCAGAAGCTGATTACCTGGAGACAGGTCGCATCATCCCGTTTGGATCTATTCATGTTTTCGTCGGCTTCATCGGCGGCGAGTCAGAAGACCCATCACAGCCGGGCGACTCAGAAGAAGGAGTCGCCGTAACTGTGGATGAAGAAGAAGAATCTACCAACAACGAGCCACTACGCTCGAAGACGAAGAAGCCCAATCCATTGAGTATGTACTCGAGGAAAGGCTCTGTGGAAACCCTAGGGGTGGCAGCTCGCCCTCCGTAGGAGATCAGTGCATGGAAGGGATCTACAGGACCGTGGAAGCAGAGAAGGGCTGGGCATGCCGCAGGGCAGCTTAGCACCCACGGCACCGGAAGCAGCGGAACAAGTCGCACCAGAAGGATCAGGAGTCGCAGAGCTCGGTTCGAGTCGCGCGGCACCCGCTGCAGCCACCCCAGGAGTCGCGGCCTCAGGAGTCGCGAACAGAGAAGCCCCGTCCGGAATCGTACCTACGGAAGAAGGGCCAAGAACAACCCCCAACACGACGGCCAGGATGCCCCAGAGCAGCCCGCTGTTTACGCCCATATCTGCAGTTAACGCCGCCGCAAGAGCTGCGGAGCTGGAAGCTACCAGGATTGAGCTGTATGATGAAGTCCAAAGGATTGTGGATGAAAGGAGCAGGCTCGCACGCGAGGACCAGCGCCTCCAACAAGAACAACAGCGACTCGCTGAAGACACCATCATCCTACAAGGAGGACCAAGCACCTTGCCACACCGACGTCAGTTCAGTCGCATGCAGCCAGGAACAGTAAATCCCATGGAGTTATTCCAATCACCCACCTCTGGACCTACAGCCGCGGTCCCTGCAGTCGATACACCAGCAGCCACAGCGCCACCCCACGCGAACCCATCGGTCGCAACAAATGCAGCGCGTCCAGTCGCGTGGCCAGAAGCCGCAGCACCATCAGTCGCAGTACCCTCATACACGGCACCACCTGCCGGCTGCGCGACCCGCGGCGCCTTTAGTCGCGCCTGCATTGCGGACGATGGCATCGCCAGCATTCGCACCTGTAGTTCATCTTTTGCGGCGCCAAGAACCAGGGTCAAGAGCTCTGGTGCAAGCTAACAACAGGGCTATCATGCCACCTCCGTCGCCACAACCAACCTTTGTGCAGCAGCCGGCACCGCAGCCTCAAAGGTTCCATACACCGCAAGGACACTATGTTAGCCCAGTGGAGAATCTCTATGCGGCTACCAACATCTTAGCCAGGTTGACACCGGTAGGAAACGCACCGATGGACAGAGAGGCGCGGCGCGCCATTGAGATGCTGAGCACAGCAGTGGTACAACAGGCAAACATGTCTGAACATGGGGGACGACTGCACGCAACCCCCTATAACAGTAGAGTAACAGCGGAAAGAAGCATCCGAGCCGAGTCGCCGCAGGTTGCGACTTCAAGTTCAGCCCGGCGACAAAGGGAAAACCAACAGGTGGTACAAGTTCAACCCGCAGAAGGTGCAGATGCATGCAATGGTTAAAGGCAGGGAGGCCAGCTCCATCCAACTTATCATCGCGACTTAAGGTCCAGTCTGCTTCAGCGAGAGGATTAGGTCCGAGCCGTTTCCTGCAGATTTCAAAGGACCTCGCAAGGTCGCAAATTACAACCCAAGTATGGACCCGGTCACTTGGCTCAATAATTATGAGATGGGCATGAGCATTCTCAACGCATCTGAAGAGATCTGTGCCCGATACCTAAACATGATGTTGGAAGGCGCAGCCCACATTTGGTTACAAAACCTACCACCAAACTCAATAAATTCTTGGGATGAGATGAAGGAAGCTTTCGTCAAGAACTTCCAAGGAACATGCAAGCGACTCTGCAGTATAGAAGATCTTGAGCGCTGCGTGCAAAAAGAAGGCGAGTCAAGTCGCCATTGGATGAGGAGAGTGGCAGAAATTATACACTCCTCAGACAACATACCTCCAAGCTCAGCCGTCCTAGTTATGGAGAAAAACTGCAAGTTTGAGCCGCTGGTCCACAAACTGGGTCGCATGAAGGACAAAGTCAAGAGCCTCAGCGAGGTGATGGCAGCGGCTAACAAGTATGCAAGTTCGGATAAAACCAAGGACGCGTCTGATGGAGAAGAAGAGGAAACTGCTGGCAAAGGAAAGAAGACCAGCAGCAAGCCTCAGCAACAGCAAGCTAGCAATAGTAATGCGAGTTACAACAAGCGCAAAAACGAGGAAGGAAACTCGGGATTAGTCGCAAACACGAACACTCGTTACAAGCCAAGTAGTGGCAGAGGAAGAAATTTCCACCCAGTTAACTTGGAAGAAGTTTTCAACCGTCCCTGTGACATCCATGTGGGAAAAGATGGAAAACCACCCAACCACACAAAAGCACAGTGCTACCATTACAAAAAGTGGAAGGATGGACAGCCACTTAATGGAAACAACAACAATCAGAACAACGAAGGAGGCAATCACGGCGGAGGCCACCATAATGCTGCTCCAAACCCACAGCCAGACCAACCGCAGTTCCCAAAGCAGCTGGGTCAATATCACACAATTGTGGTTAATACCTCAGGAGGGAGCAGAAGCTGCGACGGCGCAACCAAGCTGTTAACGCCGTAGTACCAGCTGTACCACAGTGGCTGAAGTGGTCTGAGCAACCAATAGTTTGGAGCCGCGAAGATCATCCAGGAGAAAAAATGAAGGAGGCAAGCTCGCGCTAGTGGTTGCCCCTCAAGTCGCAGGATACAAATTAAGCAAGGTACTGATGGATGGAGGCAGCAGCATAAACATACTATACTATGAGACCTTCAAGAGGATGAATCTCCAAGAAAAACAGCTGCACCCGTCCAGAACAACGTTTCACGGAGTCGTGCCTGGCGTATCAGCTCAGCCATTGGGGCGAATTAACCTGGAAGTCGCCTTCGGGACGCAAAGCAACTTCAGAAGCGAGTACGTCTGGTTTGAGGTTGTAGATTTCCAGAGCCCATACCATGCCCTCTTTGGCAGAGAAGCGTTCGCAAAATTCATGGCTCGACCGTGCTACGTATACCTGAAGCTAAAAATGCCTGGTCCTAAGGGAGTAATCACAATAGATGGCAATAAAGAAATAGCACAAGAATGCGAAGAAGGGACAGGGCTATGGCCAAAGACGCTTGTGTCGCGAAAAATGCACCTGCTCCTGAGCCGCAACAAAAATTTGATGACATCGTGGAAGCCAAAAGACACCTGCCTGACCTGCGACTTCAAATTACAGCCGCAAGAAGGGCAAGAGCTGCAGGCCATCGGCAATAAGGGTATACCCCAACCACCACGAGTCGCCATCAACAATCATAACAGAACCAACAAGGGTTCGCAGTATCAAGCTGGCCACTCAGGGCTCAAACCTCAACTCCGGTCGCCACCTAGGCGCGACCGTACCATATGTATCAAATTGGATCGCCACTTAGGCGCGATCAACCCATGTATCAGGAATTAGCTGCCACTCAGGCGCGGCCGTACCTGTGCATAAAAAATCTGGTCGCCACCTAGGCGCGACCGACCCCTGCATCATCTCTGGTCGCCACCTAGGCGCGACCGACCCATGTATCATCTCTGGTTGCCACTCAGGCGCAACCGACCCCCTGTATCATCTCTGGTCGCCACCTAGGCGCGACCGACCCAATGAATCACTTCTGGTTGCCACTAAGGTGCGACCGACCCTATGTATCATATAATGATTTTGAAATAAAGCCGGCACCCCTACTATGTAGGTGGCTGTCGTTTCGCCTCAAACTACCAATTGAGTTGTGAGTCTTTCATTTTCTAATCATTGGTTCCTTGGGGGTGCGGCAGCTTTCTGAGCGCGGCCTATTACCTTGGAATCGCCAAACGAGTGGCATTTATCGTGATTATACTCAACCTTCACTTGGATGCGACTTGCATTATGCGGCCAAAGTACTGGGGTGTGGCGTCAATCGAGCTTGATTGCCTATCATGGCCGCTCTCGACCCTGAACACACATGTTCCTAGGAAATACTGAGCCGCGCAAGGGCCTAAGTAAGGAAAACCGAGACAAATCATAAGGACCAGACTATTGGTCGGAACTTGTACTGCTGAGAGTACTTAATAACCATAAAACATTGTTGCTAACACACCATTTCAGCAATTATTACAAGCCACTAAGGGCTAACTTCACCATAACATTGTTTTTCACTCACTTCTTCCCAGCTTTTGGCTTGTGAGTAGGAGGCACTGGCGGCTTACCAGGCTTGGCAGGAGCAGCAGTCGCGGCTTGCTTGAAGGCTTGTCAGTTGCGGGCTTGGGGGCTGAGGAGCTGGACACACCTGGAGAGGAGTTCTTCTCTTGAGGAGCAGCCACGCTGGTTGATGCAGTGGGTAATCTCTCGAATCTCGACCCATCTGGATGATACTTCCCCAGAAAGGTCGCCAGGTCCACTCCGTCCACAAGTTCAGTCGCGTAGCCTCGCATGCCCTTCCATGTCGCCGCATATTCTGAGGATGTCAGCTCGGTGCCGTCCGTCTTCTTTGAAGGCTTGCCTTGTGCGACCCTGGCAGCATCGAAGGATGGATCATATGTTTAGCCAAGGCAAGCACATGAGCCGCGCCATAGCGAGCAGAAGATTCTTTCCAGTCCAAGAAGTACTGAGGCGCTTTGAGCAGCCTTTTCAATAATCCTTCAGCATCAGCGGGGACAGACTTGGTTGGCAAAAGGCAAGCTGATAATTTCTTCATTCCATCGATAGCTTTGTGCGCAAACTCGCGGATATGCTCCAGCTGCTCTTGTGTGCTGCCTTTCTGCGTTCTAGCATCCTCACCTATAACATGGCAGCCATCAATTAGCACAGCTATATGCAAACAAAGAAAGCTAAGGGAAAGTGAAGTTGTGGACTGCAAAACATACCAGTCAGCTCTTGGGTCATGATGGAAACTTTAGCATGGACAAGGTTGTGGGCGTCAGACACTTTCGCCAATTTCTTCTTAAGGTCGCCAATCTCCACAGCTTTAAGCCGCGCATCCTCATTGGCTTGAGTAATGGCATCCTTCTGGGCGTTGATTTGACAATCTTGCTGCTGGATCCTCTCATGAGACTTTTCTTCAAATTTTAAGCCGCAGCTCAGTGGCCTTGGCCTGTTCAGATAGCTTGAAGCTCTCATCAGTAAGATCGCCAATTCTGGCGTCTTTTTCTTTCAGTTCAGCCTCGCGTTGGAGAAGGAGTTTGCGCAGATTCTCAAGCTCAGAGGGAGTCTCCTGCAATTGCTTCTCCAGAGCAAGCTTCTCCGCAGTCACAGTACATAATTCTTCCTAAAAGACAGAAGATCAACAGATAAAGGGCAGCGGAGAAGTTTGCAGTAATTTGTGAGAAGTTATTATAAAAAGAAGTACCAAGTCCCCCTTTACGTCAAAGAAGGCCTTGATCCTTGGGGGCTAGAGACAGACAGGATAAGAGAAATAATTACCTTGTAAGCCGCAGATAAATTGGAGAGTGCCTCACGCAGCTCTGCAGCTTGTTTGTTGCTTGAAGCAATAATGGCCTGAGACAGCTGTTCTGCGGCTCAATGATGAGGAAGAGGAGCTAACTCAAGGCGCAGCACAGGCGATTTCTGATTAACAGCCGCTGGCGACTCAACCAGCGGTGCTTCGACTGTGGCTGCGGGACCATCTCCTCTGTGTCTGGGGCAACGAGGGGACCTGTCCCATCCTTCAGAGCCACCTCCTGGGCAGCCGTGTTAGGGGCAGGCGACGAGCCAAGTCATCAGTGGTGGCCGTGCCCTCCACCATGGCAGTATGAGCCGCAAGCGCCTTAGGCGACTCAACCACAGCCGCGGAGACAACTCCCAGATCAGCCGTGGTTGTAGCATCAACCGCAGCTCTGCAAGAACAAGACAATTATATAAGAGAGAAGCATGCGCGGCAGAAGAAAAATGCTATGAGAACAAAAGAAAGTTACTAACTCTGGAGCCATCTTCACAGAGGCCATAAGGCCGTCGCTTGACGGCGATGACACACCTTGGAACCCTGAGTCTACAACCAGAGGTCCACATGTTAATAAAAGGAAATGAAGGAATGTGCAGTCAGGATGCTAAGGCAGCAAGAATTACCAGAATGGGGTTCCATGTCTTCTTCAGCCGAGGCGGTGGTCCTAAGCACACGCCTGGCAACAGGAGGGGTCGCGTCCACTGCAGGTTTGCGACGCTTGATGACTTCAGGATTTTCCAGAGCGTTAAGCTCTGGCTCCTCCCGGGACAGTCTCTTTGAGGCCCTGCGGGGAGTTGGATCAGCCGCAGGAGGGCTCGCGGTTGGCACAGGACTGTCATCCTCCTCCAGATCAGTATTTTCATCATCTGAAGCCGCAGTGGCAACAGATGGGATGTCAGCGACTTCACTGCCCTCTAAAGCGGGCAGTAACTTCTTCTTTGCGGCACGCTTGGGAGCAGCAGTGCCCGTACCAGCCGCGGGAAGCGACCAGTAGTTCTCATCAGCCTGATACAGAAAAGGGAAGACCTTAATATCAAAAAGAAAGGCAGCTCTACTATAAAGACAAAGGACTAGAGGAGGAGGGTTACCTCAAAAGGCTTGTTGTTAACGCTAAAAGGGGCGAGCCCCACCTTGTCGAAGGAGATGTTCTTCTCCTCAGTCACACGGGTGACGAACTCCACCCAGTTCAGGCTCCCAGTCAGCAGCCTTGACGCGATCAACGTCAGTAGAAGTGCCAGAGCACTCGAGGAAGGACCGTTGACGGGGACTCACTGGCTGGATGCGCCATTTCGTCCAGCAAGAAAGAAGATCAAGGCCAGTAAGGCCATGATCAATTAAGGCACGGACCTTGAGCAGCGACTCATTCACGAAGGATTTGCGCATCCCGAGGTTTGGATTTTAGTGCCTCAGAAGGCACGAAAAGAGAGTTGGACCAAGCAGGGAGGCGAGTTTCGCCCTCCGGAGAAGTGTCTTGACAGTAAAAGAAAGATTTTTGCCAAGCCCTGGGACGATTCGCCAGGGCTAGCTTGGGAAGACAAGAGTTTCTGTGGCGCTGTAGAGAGATGGCGCCGACCTGAACGTAGGCGCCACCTTTGGAGACAAGCTGGCTATTGCAAGAAAAGAGGCCAGCCACAGATCGATATTGGGGGCTATGCCGAGATAGTCCTCGCACAGTACATGGAAATTGCTCACCTGGAGCATTGAGTTGGGTCCGATGTCATGTAGGCGGAGGCCCAGGCGTTGCATCAGGTTGCGGAAGAAGAGGGAGCCGGGAGGCGTGAATCCACGCTCCACGTGCTCCACGAACATCACCAGTTCGTTGGGCTTGGGGCGCGGCTCGATCTCATCACCTGGCGCCCGCCAGATGTTGTCCTCCTTCGGCGGCAAGAAGCCGGCATCGGCGAGATCCGCAAGAGTCTGCTCCGTTACCCAGGATCCTTCCCAGTTGCAGGAGATCTTGCGTTTATCATCGGATGCCTTGGGCGCCATTGCGAACAAATTGGATCGGGGGCTAAGCTCGATTGAGGAAGACGGCGGCGCGGTTGGAAGCAAGGAGAAAGCAGAGGCAAGTGAATATTGACCTAGGCCGCCGCAGCTTATAACTGGGATGCCCGAAATCAACGAACAATTTGCGCCCGCAGAATGAGGAACGGACCGCAATTGAAGGAAACATAAAATTTCAGATGGAAAGGATGAGTCACGCAAATGAGTCGCGGCTTTGAATCGCATCAGTCAAGAGATTAGTCAGAACGCTTACAGTGCGGCTTAACAACTACCTCCAGTAACCAAAGGATCCTCACTGTGAAGTTCCTAACCAATCTTGGGGGCTAATGTCGGGGAATACTTTGTGGATTAACCCGCGGCCCATGTTGATAAGTGCGATTTACTTTACTCGCGCAGAAAGGCCTACATAAAAGCAAGCCCAATATCGCACCGCCACAAGGAGAAAGATCTAAAGACATATCCTGGAAGACGTGAGGAGGAGTTAGTCTCCAAGTAGGTTCCAGTCGATGTATTCCTTGTGGAGGAAGTTTCCTTTGTAACCTAGCGAGGCTCTGTGTATATAAAGAGGACTCGCAGGACTTAGACGGGGTCAAGCTATCAAGCCCTAAACCCTAGCTCTTACGGCGAGTTCCCAGATCGGATCGCCACCATTCTAACACCACATATATCATATCAATACCAAGCTAGAGTAGGCAGGAAGTAGGTCTTTACCTCACATTGAGGGGCCGAACCTGGGTAAATCTGTGTTCGTCCTTGTTCCCGCGATCCCGAGCTCGGAGACGATTGACTCGCGCAAATCCCACACATACGAAGTCATCCATGACATCTGACGTGACAAACCCACGACACCAGTGCTCCGCACCCTTCCTGCCGCAGCCGCTCACTTGGCCGCCATTGTAGCTACCGCCAGATCCGCCAGGCGGGCTACCCCGGACCCCTTCCTCGCATGGAGCACCATCCGTCTTCCTCCTCCTCGTCGTCCTCGTCCTCTGACGACGAGGAAGAGGAGGAGGATCGTGGTCTGGAGATCGCTTGCCAACTCTCCCGCGCCGATTTCGAGCGCCAGGACGCCCAGCGTCTGTCAGGGTGAGGCCGATCTGGAGGTGGCGGTCCTCCTCTCCAAGGCCTCGACCCAGGTCGAACGCGCCGAGGAGGCGGTCTTCCAGTCGGACTTCCGGGCCGCCGTAGCCCTCTCTTTGGTCCACGGCGAGGGCAAGGGGCTGGAGGTGGAGGCGCCGCCAGGGGAGGCCGGCGCTAGCTCCGTCGCCGGCGGCGACGCTAAGCGAGCCTGCCTCGCCTAATGTAAGACCCCAGTTCAGTAGAAACGGTTTTTTTTTATTTTTGCACATATTTTTGCTCGTTTCAAATGATTGTTTAGCCATAAGTTTGCTCTATTTTTAGTAGGCATTGTTGTAAGTAGCTAATCGTTTAGGCATAGATTTGATCTGTTTTTAGAAGGCATTGTTTACACATAGATTTTAGTTGTTTCCTAGTTGTAAGTAGCTAATTGTGTAGACATATATTTGATCTGTTTGTGATAGGCATTGTTTACACATAGATTTTAGTTGTTTTCTAGTTGTAAGTAGCTAATTGTGTAGACATAGATTTGCTCTGTTTGTAGTAGGCATTGTTTTAACATAGATTTTAGCTGTTTTCTAGTTGTAAGTAGCTAATTGTGTAGACATAGATTTGCTCTGTTTGTAATTAGCTAATTGTGTAGACATAGTAGCTATATGAGGCATTGTTTAGGTTATGCTCTAGTTGTAATTAGTTCTATATTTTCTGTAATGCCGATGATTAAAATAAGGTGACACTGTATGATTCGAGGATGACGCTAGTGATCCTTGTGGTATGCACAAACATCGATCTTGTGCATCCTACTCGGCTCACGAGCTCCATCCCTGAAATTTGTGTGTCACATATATATGAGGCATTGTTTAAGCTATGAATTTATCTGTCTTGTGTATAGAGATGAAGAAGCTTAACATATGAATTTTTCCGTCTCCTTAGGGCGAGGAGGAAACCTGTACACTATGCGACAGCCGTGAAGACGTAGGAACGGGGCTCCGTCCACACGGTCCACTGAAGCCAGCGCCTCCAGGAGCAAGACTTTTGTGCAGTACTAAATAGGTAGAAGAAAACCACGCAATGAAGCAGGGCAAAGAGGAAGGTGAAGAACCGGCGGCCGTCAAGCAGGCAGAGCTCCATCGACGGCGCAGCAGGCGCCACCGGTTTTTTTTGGTTTCCTTTATCCCTCATTACAAATGGTCAAAAACTAATCTCTGTATCTGATGTAAATACTATAGGCACTGATTATATATTATGCCTATTGCCAAACTTATTGCAAACGATCAAAATCTCCGTTGCCATTGAGCGGATTTACATCAGTGACAGAGGCGGGGACACGGACTCTTTCTCCGTTTCCGATGAGGGTTTTGGCCCACTTCCGATGTGTCGTTCTGTATTAGTGATAGAAGCAGAGATAGGGCGGGGCAGCAGAATCTTATCCTCTTGTGATATTTGCAATGATAGTATTCAAATTTATTTACAGTTTCTACTTTATATGTCCAGCTCCTAGGTTAACAAAACCTGGCAGTTTAGCACTCTACTTTATTGCATTTGACGTAACACTATCATGCTCAACCTAGCCCTTTATACGTACTGTTTTGCGGTGCTTTAACCTTCTAGATATTATTTATTTATATTTTTAATCTCAACTTTAGAGCAAACTCTGGTCTTCCTATATCATGTTAACCGACAATTTATATCTCTCATGACGTAACACTCCTTTCATCCGACCACACACTAACTCTGGACAACGGGGGAGGTCCCTGACTCCCTCGACTGCCTGATGGTGCGCCGTAGCCATTGGCTCTCCCATTGCATCTTCCCAGTCTCCTCCCGCGTTGTGAGCTTTGCTGAGGCGGCAATGCCTCCGTCGCGGGTCATGAACCTCGGCGCGATGAGAGTCTTAACGGCACGGTTGCACTCACGAGACTTGGGCCGAACAACACGCGACTAGCGTTTACTCCGTAGCGAAACATGGACATTGCTCTAGTAATTGTAGCTTCCTCTTCTATGACCTTTCCGTGTAAATATGCCTAAATAAATTAAGTTACCAACTCGCTCGCTTACTTTCTCCTCCCATAAATACCTACTATCGCTCCTGTGGCAACCCAAGAGTGACCACCTAGACTTTTCTCAACGATGCGATCTCAGTCGATACCTTTGGTTATCAATGTTTCCAAACTAGAATTTTTCAAAGGGTTAACTTTTGCTGTTTGGAACTGTAATCACATGGCTCAGGTAATGTAACAACGCCATGGTCGAATTCGTTCAACTGCTTGGAATGAGCGGCATCAGGGAAATATGTTGAGCTTCCGACTAGCCTTGAGGGACACGTCCATCTCGAGTGTCAACTACCATGCGGTCAGGACCACCGGCGGAGCTACCTTGTCCCAACCGGGTGCACAGGACACTGGATCCATTTAATTTTTCTTTACATACAAGCAATTTTCCACCCTATGTGCACCCCTGAGCTCATGATCTGTGCACCCGTGTAGCCAAGGAGGGATTTGTAGAGCTGTGCACCCTGGAGTCGTTTGCTCTAGCTCCGCCGCTAGTGAGGACTAATCTTTGGTACACATCACACAAGCGAGAGGAGTATCGATAGCAGTAGAGAATTATCGTATCGAAATATTTGATGAGCTGCACAGTCTGAAACACAAATGCTGGCCCTGTTTGCAACAGAGCAGCATCCAAATCATCACGATCAGTCCGACATTTCTCCAGGTTGGGAATGTACTCCCAGGACTTAACTCACGCTACAGAATCGTCAGGGTGAGAAAAGAGCCACGGTTATGACGACGGAGTGGTAGAAGCTACAATCTGTTCTGCTGTGATTTTGTGAAACTGGACATCTCTTGGCTTCACGTTCGGACCTGAAGGGGCCGGGGAAGCATGCCTTCTAGCTGGCCAGGACATGCAATGAGCAGTCACGGCAAGTATGCACGTAAGATGTAAAATTACGATCTTTCCGGCCGCGAGGCATTGTATTTAACTTTTTTTTACACGATTGGGTTTTGAGTTTACCGCACCTAGGAGAGTTCGCTTGTGGTCTTAATTAGCCCATTATAAAAATAAACTTTCGAGAAAAAATTGAACCAAATTTAAAACTATATTATTAGTTTTGTTTTACGTCCAACACACTATTTCTATGTGACACAGAAAGCTTTTACTTCCCCTAATTCCCAACGCCAAGCATACTGACTTATATAACTCTGACAAAAATTTATAAGAGACCGGAGAAATGAATCTGGATACTACTACATCCGTCCGATCAATAACATGTTTTAGTTTTTTCTTATTTGGATGTACGTACACTACATGATTTTGATTATTTGCCATGTGCCGGAAACACACGGCAAAGGGGCAAATACGCATGACAAGTGTGTTTCTTTGTCGTGCCATGTGCCCAATGAAAAGCTCACGGAAAAGCTGGGACAATGCCACGTATGAGCTTCAGAATGGATTCAGGACCTTTTTGCTCCCTCAATACCAGTTGTAGTACTGCGGCGGGACAAGTTTATATAGCTCACATATAAACTTATGGATCCTAAAGCATGTTATTTCTGCGGATTCATTGATGCGGAGCAGGTAGCGTCTGCAGGTGGATGTGAAATTGAGCAGTTACTACGGTGGGTGAGGGTCTCGCTTCGGAAGGACCTGAGCGCCTTCAGACGGTCAGGAAGCCACGAGCTCCTGTGGCACCGCCTTCAGAGGCGACCCGAGGAAGAAACTGACGCGCGCGAGTACAACTGCAAGCGCCGGCGGCGACGAGGAGGTTTGCGGCGTCGACATGCGAAGGATGGTCTGGGCCTTTGGTGGTCAGTTGAGTTTCATCCCGGACGAAGACAATGACCGATGGCTATGTTGGGCTTGGTAAGCTTGCGTTACGCGGTTCAGACCACCAGGATAGAGGTAAACGCTCAATAGGCACGGCACAAGTAATATCCAGAAACACTTATCTTTTTAGTTTTTATAATTTTCGACCATTTGCTAAGCTTGACAAATGCAAATCTTAAAAAAATAGGACTAATACAGCACACGGATTTCCTTGTTATCAACAACAATGGGTAGAGAACTAAAAGAGGATAAGGTTCAAAAAAAAAAGTAAAAGAGGGTAAACTATATGAAAAAATAGCTCAAGAAAAGGAGGCCGCCATGTTCATTAAAATGGTTAGAAATATTTTTCTGGGCAATGTACATGCTGACAGAGATAACAAATGCTAAGACTTATGCGCATTTGTATTGCAGCGTAACCGGCGGCACATAAACCCGAGTGGCATGGTGTCGTCCTGCTAAGCGCCCTTGGTGGTGGTTACTCTGCTCAAAATCAAGGTTAGAGAGATGGAGATAAAGGGCAGAACAATCTTTATCCTTTTGTGATGTTTGACAGTAAAACCATGCATCATGCTCGTTGTGAGCTTTATCGAACCGTCAATGCCTTGTCGCAGGTCTCGAACCTCGGCGAGACAATAGTCTCGACGTCACGGCTCCAGTCATGAGACTTCATCCCATCAACACGCGACTAGTGTTTACTCCGTAGCGAAACATGGGCCTTGTGCTAGTAATGATAGCTGGCTCTTCTCTTGCCTTTTGGTATAAATAGGCCTAAATAAATTCAGTTACCAACTAGCTCGCTTATTTTCGCCTCCCATAAATACCTACTACCGCTCCTATTGCAACCCAACACTGACGTAGACTTCTACCAACACCACGATCGCAGTTCATACTGTTAGGATTTAATTAATAGTTTAATTAAAGGGATAATCCTCCCATGTATTGTTATGTCGGTTTGCCTGCAAACCGACGCGACTCTCCTGTCGCGCCCCCACTTCGGACGTGTCCCTTACTCGCGTCCGTTCGCCTTATATAAATATGTTGATCATCAATGGAATAAGTAACTGTTCAATTCATTCTCACGTTTTGCTCTCTCTCTCGATTCCTACTCGAAACACGTTATCAGCACGTTTGCTCTCGAAGAGAGCAATTCCGACGAGAAGAGAAGAACAAGAAAAGAGGTGAGAAGATGCCTCGTTTCCTGCCTGCGTACCTTCGCCGCCTGCTGCGGGACGACGGCCGTCGCCGCCGCTTCGTCGCCCGGTACCACCGCCACGGTGTAGGCGGTTTTCCGCCGCCTCGTGCGCCTCACACGCGACTTTCGCCGCTTCCGTCGTGAAGTTCGGAACCAGCGCCGCTCGGACCTCCGTCGCCAACACCGGAACAGCGCTGGACCCTCGAACCAGCACGCCCAGCCTCCTGCGCCTCCGCAGCCCGACGTGCCCGCCTGGCTTCTCGCCGGTCCAGCCGCTCCATGGCTCGACGCCGCAGAGGACATGGACCTGGCGCTGGCGGCTCCGCCGCCGCCGTTCTGGTGCTCCCTGCACGGATGGGTCGTTTGCCCACTGCACGAGTACGACTTCGCCACCCATGACGCGCTGCAGCCGCCTCCGACCCCGGCGGTTGTCGAGGCAGAAGCCGGCGCGCCGCTGGCAAGGTCGCCGACAGCGCCGCACGTCCCGGACGCGCCTCCCGCGCCGCGCCTGCCGGCCACTCCGCCCTCGCCCCGCTCGGGCGCTCGCCGCCGTCTCACGGCCCTGGGCGTCCCGCTAGCGAGTCCACCGTCGAGTGGCCGTGGCCGCCGCACAGGGACATGGAAATGGCGTCTCCAACGGCGTCGCGCCCGGCACCCATCTCCCTGGAGGTTCCTCCTCCGAGGATGAGCGCGGCGGGAGCAACTCTCGCCGCCGGTGAGCACTGCTCGGCCGCGAGCGTGGAGATGGCGCGGTCGGCCGGCTGGTCTTCGTCTCGGCCGCGAGCGTGGAGATGGCGCGGTCGGCCGGCTGGTCTTCGTCTCGGTCGTGACGTGAGAAAGGGGAACGAACGACTTGGAGATTTATTTCTTTGGTCGTTTCTTATCCACTCGTTCGTTGACCAGAGACATACTAGTACCGATCTGCTGCTTTGGGCCACCGCCACATGCGTACTGGGCCTGGTTTTTCTTGCTCTTTATTTAAATACAGTGCCGTAGCTATTTGTTCAGTTTTTAGCAAATCGGTTAACAGTAGTTCTAGCAGTATTTTCAATTCTGTTTTAGACCTGTTTATTTCGGTACTGTTAATCTGTAGAGTACTAAGTATTCCAGATGTGATGTAATATATTTCCATGTTTTCTACATGTTGAGATTAATTACATTTTTATTTCGCGATTGAAATTTTCAATTTCTTGCGAATAAAATCAATTCATCGTCTTAATTAAGCTCTTTGGCTTGATACGAGCACGAATTGAGATGCAAAATTCAAAGTGGTTTCTTCAAATTGATGTTTTGGGATCACGAGGTAGTGTGTAGATTTATCTACACCTGTTATTTAAGCCTACATATTGTCATTTTGACATTATGATTGCCTATGTGCTCTCCCGTACATTTAATTAAGTTATGGCATAAGGCATTCGAAGCGTGAGTCTCCTATACTCCGCTAATGCTGATAGATTTAGTCCAAAATTTATTTTGGAGATTGTCTACAACATGTCATGCTTAACAATTTGAAGTTCACACTGATGAGTTCAAGCCCACTTCTTGAATATTCATCTATTTTGCATAGTTCATTACAACATGATCATGATGGTTTTTGATTTACCTAGTGTAAATTAATGATCTCTGGTTTACCCATGGAGTACGGATGGCTCGAGAATTTGAGGCATTCGTTCTCAACGGCCACAACTACCATACATGAGTCATGGACAACAAGATCATTCTTGCATCCCATGGGATAGTGCGTGTAATCAAGGCCTCACAGGATCCACCTCTGGCCAGAGTCACGCCACTGATAGAATAGCAAAACCATGTTGCCTTGTATATCACAAAGCACCAGATCTCAAGTCTGAGTACTTGGAGGAGAAATCCCTAGTACCTTGTTTCAGGCCCCCAAGATGGGGTATGAACAGCAGAAAGCAGTTGACCTGCCATAAGCACTCCGTGATTTGACACACCTCCGACTTCAGGACTTCACGTCCACCGGGGTGTACAATCATGAGGTTCATAAAACATGTTCCAATCTGCGCTTTTGCAAGAAGGAACCTACAGATGCAGAGAAGATAGAGAAACCTCTCTCTACCATGCTCCCTTCTGAACGGATCCTGCAGCAGCAGTACCCTGCTCGCGACTACCAAGTCTATTCTGACCTTATTCATATCCTACTTCAAGCTGAAAAGTATGATGAGCTACTTACTAAGAATGGCTCTCAGCGCCCGGTTGGTTCTCAACCTATGCTTGAAGTTCATATGAATGTCGCGAACGGACAAAACTTTGATGGTGCCTTCAATGGCAGACCGTCAGATTTCAATGTTATGCGGAAGTGCAACTGGAACAGAAAGCCTAGAAACTCAGATTGTGGGAAAGGCATCACAGAACATAAGTTTAAAAAAAAACTAAGCTTTTGCAATAACTGTGGATGCTATAAGCAACAACGGAGGACTACCGTCCATACCCCACAATATCTGGTTATGCTGTATCAGAAATCCGTGAGATGCAAAGGACCTCAAGGGCAAAGGTTTGAAATTCACTTTAACCTTCATTCCAATAGCACTAATGGAGATGGTTGCTTGCAAGACGTCCTTCTAGCAACACCATTGCTCTCCAATAGTCAGAGAACCCTATGGGCACCGAGAACATGATGGTTGAGTACAAGTCAATCGACGCGTTTGGCGACTTCAGCTTTTCCCACTGTCTCCTTAGTGATCAATTTATTCATGTCCATTTATGTTGTTTAATAGAACATATATAATGTATCAGCACTATGATATACAAAAAGATTGTATATATTCTATATATATGAGAATGATTTCCATATTGAAAATCTTTAACTCTATATATGGATATCTATGGGAGTCAATCCGATGGATGAGGAACAAGTATTTAAAATCAGTACCCTCTCTATTGTTTGGATTGTACTACACGTACATACATCCAACCCGTAGAACATGTTGCATATAATGCAATTCCATTGGTCACAATTTGCTCGAGTTCAAATTTCCTCCATCATAAGACTTTGTGTGCACATCATGCACCCCAGGGAAGCTAATTTTGAGGCTCTCGCACCTCAAAATACAAGCTGAACCACTTCAGTTCTTTGAACATATTCAGGGAGCATATGTGGTCTCATCCAACCACTATCTGGACCATTTAGGTATTTCATGGTGTTTGTTGACGCATCTACACGATGGTCACATGTGTGCGTTCTATCCACACAAAACCATGCATTTACCAAGATAATGAGGGAAGTAACTATGTTGCATGCCTATTATCCACAAAGTCGAATTAAATCAATTCGCATGAACAATGTTGTAGAATTCTCTTCATGTGCCTCCAATTACTATTGCATGGCCTTGGGATTGAAGTTCAGCACTTTGTTCCATATGTCCATACACATACTGGTTTGGTTGAATCCCTAAACAAGAGGATCAAATTCATTGCAAGACCTTTGTTGATGAGTTGCAATTTACCAACATCACGTTGGAGTCACACAGTTTTACACGCTGCTGACTGACTATCTGCACATAGCAGTACTTCCCCTCTGCAATTGATACGTGGAAATTCTCCGAGCATTTCCCATCTGCGTAAGTTCGGAAGCGCTTCAAGCGTACCGATCTCACCACCGCAATGTACAAAATTGGGCCCACAGACTAGGGATTTATGTGGGGTATGATCTCCGTCGATCACCAAGTACCTTGAACCCCTTTATAGGGATCTATTCATAGCCCAGTACGTTGATTGCTATAATGAAGGATGGATTATTTCCAGGCATTAGGGGGAGACTTCAAGTACCACATAGAATGCCAGAAAATCAATTGGGACTCCACGTTCCACTCATATCCACGTAATCAAGAATCTGGACTATACATTCGGATTCACAAATGTGCAACATATTGCAAATGTTCTGCCATATTCATTTACTGATCTAAAAGGTGTTACAAAATCCTTTAGTACGGCTAGAAATGCGCCCGAAAGAGTGGAGGTACCAATAAAATACCACTCAACTCCTCTTTCTAAATAGAGGGGGAGCAGTACGGCCTCTAACCAGTATCTAGCTTCTTACAAGCAACAAAGGAAATTGAGGAGGAATCCTCTAAGTCAGTAAATGGAAGTCAACCTAGCGTTGACATACACCTTATGGGTAGTATACACCCAGTGGAAGGGAAACCTCCACAACCCAGCTTCAGCTTGCACACACTGGCTGGGACATCGGAACACCTAGACTCACGTGTATTGGGAAATCACGAAGAGTCATCAAGGGTGCTTGAGATTTCCTTTAACAAAATCAATACTGGAGAACCATATAACCAAAGCCTACAACCGTCGACAAACATTTCTCTTGTATGATTGCCAACAACCTTCTTGATGAATTCAAATCCAAAGACTATGGCCATAGCAGAGTGTAAACCATTCACTCGGACTGAAACAATCGAAGGATGCAATCCAAGTAGAATTAGCCTTGCTCTTCCAAAATGAATTCCCAGTGTGATTCATTATGTTTTCTTCCAGAAATGGAACGAGAACAATAAGGTGGTGAGAAAGCAAGGCTTGTAGCACAAGGTCGGGTTTCCACAGAGATCCGAGACCTACTCTTCAGACACGAGCGGAATCCTCATTTTTTGATACTTATATCATTGGCAGTATAAAATCATCTATCTGTGCAGTTGATAGATGTAGTGACTACATATTCATGTGGATCACTAGATTTGGACAAGTATGGTTCCCGATGTGTACCTACATGGTAGAACTGTCACTCCATTGACGTCTTCTAAATAGACTCTGGTGACTACACCTACCAATCATTCTAAATTAGAAGACTACGTGTTAACGCGCGTGGCCTCACGGAATGATAAACCACATACACTAGTCATGTGGCAATGATTCTCTTGAATCATAAACCATTATCTGCACAGATAATGTTGCTTATGTTGCACGGATGCAAAAAGGATACATGTCACATCCCAAATTTAGAAACTAAGAAAAACTTAGTTTCACAAGAACCAAATTTCAGAACCAACAAAAACTTTTTGAAATGTTTCACTAATGGTTGTGGATTCCTTCCCATTGCTATGTTGAACCTTATGTGACTTGCTGTTTAAGTTGTTTGACCAATAAATATTTACCAAACAACCTAACTTAAGTAAGAAACCATATTAAACTTTGGTGATCATTTCTACAAGATAGTATTGTTAACTATGGAAATGGTGGTATGATTTATTCTTGTGGTTTGAATTGTGTGGTCTTGATTGTGTGATTGATATTGTGTGTCTGTTGCTTGTGAGGACAATTCCTCAGCTGTGCCTAGCACTAAAATAAAACCCACTGGTCACAAATTTGGAATGTGACTAGAGAATAAAACAAGACATCTATGTTTCCTCACACCCTCAAAATAAAATCTTAATTAAAAGAAATAATCTTATTTAATTTCCCTCTCCACCTATTCCTCTAATTTGTTATGACAATTATTTTATCTTATAGAATTCAGGAATGAGATGATAACCATCTCATTATCATATTACTCTCTCCTCAAAATATCTAAGCTTCAATTACAAAGACATTTGAATTTGTCAAAATTGAATTTACCAAAAATAACATGTTTAAACTCTATGAACAAATTATGTTCAAAACATTTTATTTTCAAAAGCCAATTTTTGAGGAGCTTCTACATGTATATGGGAGGCTACATGAATTTTCTCAGATTTTTAGAAATTGATTTAGTGCCTCAATAAAATTCCTGAAAAGCTTCTGGTTTGAAAAGAAATAAAAGAAATAAGGAAAAGGACCTAGTTGTAACTGGAAACAGAACTCCAGGGGGTTATCTAGAAAAGCTTCTTCGTGTTCCTGTAGCCGGGAAGCACGCCGCCGTGTTCCCCGCGGCGCCGCACCGCCCAAGCCCCCACAGCGCTCCTCGCCGGACCCCCCTGCCGCCGTGCCCAGGCCCCCCTCTCCTCTCCCCTGCGAGGAGACAAGGGCAGCAACACCGATGCCCTGCCCGAACTATCACCTCCCCGTGCCCGCCTCGCGCGCGCCATGGTCGACAACCGAAGCCAGGCCCCTACCGTGCCGTGCTGCTGCTTAAGGAGACATGAGGAGAATGGCCACAGCGCCTCCCCCCATGACGATGTCGACATCCAGTACGCACAGCCGCGTATAAGGAGCACACCCAGAACCCTAGATCGCCTCCCCACCTTTTCCTCCCCTCTGTTTTTCTCGAGCCCGAAAACAGCCATGGCCGCCGTGTTCGTCGCCGCCGTTGGAGAGCTCCCGAAGCAGATCGAGCACCACCAGTAGCTGCGCCTCATCTCCCTCTGCACCCACGTCGAAGGAATCGAGCCGGGGTGACCTGAATCGCCGCCGCCATCTTCATCTTCTCCAACCACGGCCGAAGCTTCGCCGAGCCATTGACGCCTCCCTCGACCTCCTCCGTCCTCGTCGAGCCCGTGCACGCATCGAGGGTGAGCTGGCGCTTCTTCCCGTCCTCTCCGTTCGTCAATGCGTGTCTTGTAGCCTCCGTTCGAAGTAGTTCGCCGCCGTCCGCCGCGGATGGTCGTTGCCGGAGCTGATCCGGTGACCAATAAAGGGCGGCGCCGCCGTAGTCTTGCTCGCCGTGCCCGTGCGAGTCCGTAGCACCCATAGCACGCACCCTTGAGCCGTAGTACGTCGCGTCGATCCCCTTCGCCACCGGCGATCATCGCGCCAGAGCGCGCCGGTCACGGCAACGCCGCGGTCAAACCGCCGTGGGCCCCCGCGCTTGCGTGGCTGCCTACGTGGCCCTGGCCCCACCAGTCAGTGTCACTGGGTAGGCTGCGCTGTGTGAAAAACGATTCGGTTAGATTTCTGGAAAAGAAAAGAAAAAGACAGAAAATGCTTTAAACTTCAAAAATCCGTATCTTTTTGAATACTTGTCCAAAAATAACAAATGAGGTATCAAAATGTTCAGAAAAATAAAGTCTGTAAGATGGCATAACTCACACATCCAACTAATTTAGTTTAGTGGCTGTTTTATTAAAAAAAATGAAGAGGGCATAATAGAAACAGATTTTGTAAAATCCATCACTTATTTAAAATTAATCCAAATAATGCCAATCCAATTTTGTGAGCTTAGTAATGTGATCACCTAGCTCCCCTAATTGTGGCAGATTTAATTAAGCATTATTAATTAATTGGCATTAGATTAAAATTTACCAAAACCTTTCTGGACTAAAACAATTATAGAAAATTAATAGATAATCCAAATGAGTTAGGACCATTTTCGTTAGCTCACATTTATTCATGGTTAGTTAATCCTAAAAGGATTTAATTTTTAGATCAACAGAACTTATCTAGTAGCCAGGACTTGATTATTTAGTTACTGGATTAAAACAAATATGTAGGGAGTTTGGTAACTCCAATTAATCCAAATCAAGTTGTGTTGTCTTCTACACATCAGTAGCTTTCTATAGAATTTTAATTTGCATTTTTAGGATAAACAGAACTCAAGTTGTGCAATTAAACATGTTCCACTTTTGAAACATAAATAAATAATGATAAATACAATTAAATTGAAACCAAATGGTGTTGCTTATTGTATGCAGTGGCTATTATGAGCACTTAGGATTGTAATGTTGTGATGTTTGATTGAGTAGTTTAGTGATTGCTTGTATTTGTTTGTTTATCGATTAGACGAGAACGTTGCTGGAATTATCGAGGGGGAATTTGTTGAACCTGAAGATCAAGACCAAGGTCACTTTGCCGAGCAAGGCAAGCTACTCTCCGAGCTTGCACCTACATATATATATATATGCATCTACTTTGATCAAATGTTTTACTTTTAAAGCAAAGATTTATAAAACCTTTTCCAAAAAGTATATGGAAACTATTTTGCCACCAATGTAGATATATAAGATAGAGTATATCAAACTATAGGATGGGAAAAATATTGTTTACTCAAAACTCCTGTGAAAGTACTTGTGTGGATATGGAATACCGAGATGTCGGTATGGAAGTGGGGAACTGGAGAATGGAGGTGTTTATGAAAAATGCACATTGTGTCTTTGTACTATGACGACCAGCCAATAACCTGTGCGACCACATTTACCCACATATGGGAAAGGGCGTAGTCATATAGTTTGCTCATATTAGTACTGGATGCCTCAACAACGAGGATGACCTCGTTCCATGAGGGGATGGTTTGGTGACCTGCCCCTGACCGGGTCCTCTTAAGAGAAGTCTACCGGAGGCCGGTATGAGTGTATTGGAGAAAGAGGATTGAAGACGCCACCTTTGGGTCGCCGGGCAGAACTACGAAGTCCTCACACTTAGTTTCCGACGGGCTGGATTTAAGTGTCGATGGAACCGGTTTCGTAGCGGTAGGATCCTATACTAGCATGAGCAAAGGACAGGCTATGGTCGGTGACTCAACTTCGCATACACCTTGTATGGCGGGACGTGGCTGACACGATGAGTTACCGGATGGGTGTGGGAAAAGCGTGCTACCTCTGCAGAGGGTAAAACTATTCGAATAGCCGAGTCCTCGGATATGGACAGTTGGGAGGCTGTCCTCTGACCATGTGCAAGTTTTGGAAATGTTTTAAGATTTGAAAGGAAAATGGAGATGTTGTATATGTGCACTATACCGATGAGTCGGTATGAGGTTGCTGGAAAAGTGGAGGACCCTGAGGGGCTATGATCGAGAAGTGCAAAGTTTTGTGTCCTGAAAGTGGGAAATGTTTTATGCAACTATACCAAAGGGTTGGTATAAGGTTGTTGGAAAAAAAAATGATTTGACCAGGAATGGTTTTGGTCGGAAAAGGAGGAGTTTGGAGAATTAAACAAATGGTGATTTTCCGGGAAAATGTTTGTAAAAGAGACTTCTTACCTTCTTCAACAAAGATGGATTTTAAGGAAAAAAAATTAAAAGAGAATTCTTACAAAGATAGGTTTATGGGAAAAAGTTCTAAAAGCCTTCTTTTCTTTTCAACCAAGATATAGAGATGTCTTCTAAAAAAAAGGGTTTTGTTATAATAAAAACGATGCCATTGCATGCTCATGTCGGGGGTAGTTTTGCGAGTACGTAAATGTACTCATGGCTGTGTCCCTGGATATTCCCATGTTCAGAGTTCAAGAAGAAGTATGCTGAAGACCGAGAGATCGATGACGTCTTTGCGAACTAGGCCGTCTTCCCAGTCAGCTGCCTGTGTGGTTGTGGCAAATGACTTGGGTTCCACGCTGTTTGATGATTTCCGCTGCAAGAACTTATTGAAGATTATTACTTCAAACAAGTAAGTATTTTGATTCGGTATTTTTGGATGTTCTTTTGATACCAGTTTGATTGTGCTCAGCGATAAACTGATCATGGGATCGCTGATGTTGTAGGCACAAGGGTATTTCGGACAGCTAGCCCGGGGTCACCTCAATACATCAATAGCAATATCAATATGCATATTGCCCGTAAATTGTTTTATCCCAGTGAACTCCACGAGTGTCGTGGAATAAACATCTTGCAAGTCAAATCATGCGATAACCTCGCTGGTCTATTCACAAAGTCTCTACCAACTTTAACATTCCAGAAATATTTTCATGGAATCGATATATAACGACTTTGGGAGTTGCAAGTATCAGGGGGAGTATCTTCCTGAAGTACTCCTGTTCAAAGCATCATATTACACTATTTTTCCCTTTATGAGTTTACTATCCAGGTTCTCATTGAGGTTTTTAATGAGGTAATATCAACATGAGATCATATGTCATACTTTCTGTTTTCCCCACCGGGGTTTTTAGGAAAGTATATACGACATATTCATTGTCCTCTATATTCTATGAATCTACTTCATATTGAGTTAACGGAGGCAATGTCCATAATATGCTATGTCATTTTCTCCTTAGTTTCCCACCGGGTTTGAAGGAGTTTTAACAGCATATCCAACCACTATATGTTGCATCATTTTCTCCTTATTTTCCCACTAGGTTTTTAAGGAGTTTTAGCAACATATCATACACACCATATTCCTCATATTTTTCCCACAGGGTTTTTCGAGGAGATGATTCTAAAGATGATCGATCGCAAGGACAAGGAAGGATTAGGGGGAGTGTTAGGATTTAATTAATAGTTTAATTAAAGTGATAATCCTCCCATGTATTGTTATGTCGGTTTGCCTGCAAACCGACGCGACTCTCCTCTCGCGCCCCCACTTCGGACGCGTCCCTTACTCGCGTCCGTTCCCCTTGTATAAATATGTTGATCATCAATGGAATAAGTAACTGTTCAATTCATTCTCTCGTTTTGCTCTCTCTCTCGATTCCTACTCGAAACACATACCTTTGGTTATCCTTGTTTGCAAATTTTCAATGGTGTTTGGACCCGGAATCTTCTGGCTGATAGAATGCAACACCTTCATGGTCGGATTCATTCAACTGCTTGGAAGGAGCGACATCAGAGAAATATGTTGAGCTTCCCACTAGCTTTGAGCGACACGTCGGCATAGAGAGTCAACTGCCAGGTGCTTAGCAATTATCTCTGGTACACATAACACAAGGGAAACGAGAACAAATAGCAAAAGACAATTCTGGTATTGAGATTTTAATTGAGCTGAACCATCAAAAAGACGGGGGATGTTGTCCCCGTTTGCAATAGAATAGCACTCACATCATCACGATCAGTCCGACAATTCTCCAGGTTGGGAATGTGCTCCCGGGACTTAACTCACTCTACCAAGTCATCAGCATAGGGGAAAAAGCCACGGTCGTGACGACGGAGTGATAGACGCAGAAGTCTTATCAACTGTAAACCTGACATCTCTTGGCTTCACAGACGGTCCGAAATATAACGTGTTTTAGTGCGTATTCACTCATTTCAGACCGTCTGTAGTCCATATTGACATATATATATATATATATATAATATTTTATATTTGGAACGAAGAGAGTAGAAGAATACACTGTTGTACGATAAACATCAGACAAGCAAAGTTACAAAACAGATCTTATCCACTAGGAATTCTACAAATGAATATATACATGAAGTGATAGTATGGTAATAGTCTATGATACTACTTGCTACGTTCCGAATTATAAGATGGTCTACATTTTCTGAATCGCATCTAGATGATTTTCAGCATATATGTTCACACATTCTAGTATGTATGTATTCCACACTGAAATGTATTTTTTTTAGAAAAGGGGTAAGACCCCAACCTCTCCATCGATTGATGCACACAACTTTGTTTAGTTCAGAGGTATCTCAAAGTTTATAAATCACGGATCACATAAGGTTGATACATGTATCAACCATCGAAAAAGACACCGTAAGACAACTACACATCACGAAGTCGTCTAGTATGCCGCCAAGTAGCCCGGGAGAAGATATCTTCTACGACCGTCAGGAACCGGGTAGAACCGGTAACCATAAGATCTCACTGGTCCTGGGGCAGAAGGTATGCCCATAGCAGAATCAAGTGAACTGTCATGTGTAT
Source organism: Poa pratensis (assembly GCA_947311845.1). NCBI lineage: Eukaryota > Viridiplantae > Streptophyta > Magnoliopsida > Poales > Poaceae > Poa > Poa pratensis. The sequence goes on along the minus strand of CAMZMU010000041.1, from coordinate 154,773,054 downwards.
AACCTGCATAATATGGAAATTCGAAGTTCTACTAAAGATAAGATTATTTCGGCAATTCAAGATTGACCAACAAATAGCAGAAACGTCAATACGAATTCTAGCTTTGATCTTTTTGTCTATACCATTCAAACAATTCCCAAACATATTGGTGATATTAGTTGGTGGTGGAATATTATACGAACTAAACACAACACGCCACACAAGTTGTGCAAAAAGGCAGGGAATGAACAAATGCTCTATTGTCTCCTCCAAGAAAAAAATATAAAATTTTCGTACATCCTTTACACTTTGTTTTAATTAAGTTATCCTTCTTAAGTAAGACTTTTCTGTTTAGGAACCACATAATGATATTTATTTTTAGCGGAAGTTTCAATTTCCCCAACTAATTATGCAGGTAAACAGTATGTCCTTTCATTAAGTCCTCATACATCGACTTGACATAAAACATACCATTACTAGTTAATTTCCAAACAAACCTATCATCCTGATCTGGCAAATTAATATCCATCAAACGGAGCCATAAGTGAGACCACGCATCCCATTTATCCCCAACTAACGCCCTTCTAAAGTTCATATTTAAATGAGGCACATCAGCTAGAACATTGTGAACCGAAACATTTTTCCGTTGAGCAATGTTATACAATGATGGATATTGTTGCATCAATGGAGTGTCCCCCAACCAAGTATCTTCCCAAAACCTGGTAGACATTCCATTTCCAATTTTAAAAAGTCCTCTATTAAAGAACTCCGCTTTAACCCGCATGAGGCCTTTCCAAAATGGTGAGTCACTCGGAGTAATCTCAACTTGAGCTAATGTCTTACTATGAAGGTATTTATTGTGGAGCAATTCCTGCCACATCCCTTCTTCATTCATCAGTTTGAAAATCCATTTTCTTAGTAAACATTTATTTTTCAAGTCAAGAAAATCAATTCCGAGACCTCCCTGGTTCTTTGGTCTACATAATATATTCCACTATGTTAGTCTATACTTGCGCTTATGTTCATGGCTTTGCCAAAAAAAGGGTGACCTATAAAAGTGTAGTTTTTTTCTAACCTCCTTTGGATTTAAAAAAAAGACAACATAAACATTGGTGGACTCGTTAGAACCGAATTTATTAAGACAAGCCGATCCAGGTATGAGAGCATCTTGCCTTTCCAGCCCCCAAGTTTGCCTGCAAACCGACACTCTATCGGATACCATTCGGCGTTACGCAATTTCCTGTAATGAATAGGCACTCCTAGGTACTTAAAAGGTCACCTGACTCACATCCAAAGATTTGTCGATATTGATCTTCTACCTCTTTTGCCTTTCCAAAACAGTAAATTTCACTTTTGTGGATATTAATTTTAAAACTAGATAATTGTTCAAAAATACAGAGTATTAACTTTTCCAAATCATGCTCCATGAATAAAATTGTATCATCTGCATATTATAAGATGGAGACTCCTCCCTCAACAGGATGAGGGATTAAACCTCCTACCTGTCCATCCTCCTTTGCGTCATATAATTCGAACGGACATATTAAACATGAATGTAGTAACTAAATTAGTATCCTGCACACTGTGATAGTAGATTATGATATTATGCAATACTAGCTGAATACCCGTGCGTTGCTACGGGATATCGAAAAAGTTATAAGAACACACCGATGAAACAACTATCTTAAATTCAAAAAATGTCAAATGACATGACAACACACGGTTTCTATTCATTCATCGATAAATACCTATTCTCTCTCCAAATTCTTTCCTTTTTTTCATCTTTTTAAATTTTTGGAAACCTATGAAGACGTCATCGCTGCTACTAAGAAAATACGGCAAGTTGAGGTGACTGTAATCATCTCAAATATTGTTGTAGTTTAGAACTATTTTTCAGTCTTATAATGTCTTCCCACATCTCTATTGTCCTCTTTCAATTTTTTGCACATATAGTTTAAGACTGGTGTGAGAAATTCAGATGCTAGAGTGTTCACTAAATTTAAAACCTAACTGTATATGAGAGTGTGTGCCTTCTAAAAAAATCATCAATGTAAGCATAAAATGCACAAAAATATTAAGTCGAGCCCCTTATCGAACGTGCAACTCTAATTGTTTTCCTCGATGTCGCCTCCTTCTCGACGGATCGCTTTTTCGCCAGCGTCTCTACAAAATGCATCCCCGACTCCGCCGCGTCGGATAGCCACCCCGACGTTAAACATGACGTCGAAGGTGGGCATGGTGTTCGGCCTGAGCATCTCATTGCATGCCATCTTGTTCATTCTCGTCCTTCGGAGGCGTTCTGATCAACAAACCCTGCATTTCCTCCAGCCTCCAGCATCTGCCTAAGATATTCAAGATCAGCCGCGATCCGACGACTGAAGTTCTTGAGGTTTATGTTTGTTCCTGCACTGCTGTTGTTCTCTCCGTGATAGCAATATGAGTTTTCTAATAAACCAGGGTCCTTGCACCACCCATGATCGATTGACAAAGGATCTCCAAATAATCAGCAGATTTTTTTTGAAAAAAGGTTTCAAGCCATGTAAGATATACTCTTTGTAGTAAATATAAATATTCCTGAAGGCGTGCAAGAACCAACCGTTAGATACAGGCCATGGCAACACCATCGCCTGGACCCTGGAGTAGTGGAGTTAATTAGTATCGAGAGAGCACCAAGTTAATTCCAAATCGAAATCAATAGTGGCGTACTAACTGACAAGAAATAGACAAAATCCATGCTCCAAGACTGAAACAAATATGCGATTCATGCGGGCGCCGGCCTGAACTGTGGAAGCTGAATAAAAAACGCGACTGAAGGAGGAAAATAGAGGCAGGGGTTGCTCATGATTTGGGGAGGCAGCGGACATGGCCAGCGCGCATCCGATTCAACGCACTTGCCAGTTCCCACCGCCGAACTTGAAGACGAACGTGACCTTCTCATAGGCCTGAACGAGCAACTCCGCCCGGATCTCCTTGTTGAGCCACTCCGCACGCAAATGGATGCCGCCAGCCTCGGGCTCACATACCGCACAGAACAGCATGATGCTGGTTCGTCCGCTTGACCACAGGTGCAGCCACAACAGAGTGAGTACGGCGACCAAGCGAACATCCCCTGTTTGCAGGGTGAGCCTCAGATCCATCGACCACACATACATCAGATCAGAGCTCTAGGCGCTAGGAGCAGTTTGGGGCAAAAGAGAAGGGCCACGAGGAGGAGCGGCATGTTGGAGGCGCAGCGGCAGCCGAAGGGGCGGCCGAGTGGCGGGGCGTCACGAAATCCCTCCCGATCTCTCTTCTCGATGCGTACCCGCGAGCTGGAGATAGGAAGAAGGTCAGGTCGCTGCTGGGGAGAAAAAAAAAGAGCACGAAGCGGTAAGTTGACGGGAAAAAGGAGGACTGCGGGTTGATTTCAACATTTGTTAGGGGTAAAGCGCAAAATAGCCACGACGTACGACCGGCACCCTTACTAATATTATATAGTAGAGATTAGAGACTTAATTAATGTATTGAGGCCAAGAACAACTAGAAATATGTACTATATTAGATGTCAAGGATTGTGTATTAATTTCTCATTGCAGCTTCATATGTCGAGACCTAAAGGATTGTAGTATTTGCTAGCTACCAATAGTCCTTGCCTGCAAATGATGTAATGCCACAAACCTCTTAGTACCAAACTTTTATGAAATCTAGAGAACATTACGTGCACTCGACGGATAGTACTACCTTTTACACATGCAGATGCAGGCCATTATTTTGAGCTCATTTATCCATTATAAGTACAATCCATTCCATGCATGCTTTCTACATGCATGCTTCCCTCCATTTAGTTGTTCCTTCTCGTATGGTTATCCAATCTGAGCCCATGTATCACTAGGGGAGTAGGGTGTGCGAGTTAGCAGCTAAATGCACGTCATAGTGATAGAATGCCGAAACAAGTCGCGCCTGGATCTCAACGCGGACTCATGCTTGTAGCAATGCGTTGTTGGAATGAGTGATACCGGGAAGCATGCCAGCCAAACGACGCCGCGCCAAAGTTGAACAAAGTTCTGGAAAAACTCCATGACGTTCATAGTAGTGCAAAAGTTCTAGCATGTCCTCATGTACTTGTAAACTACCGGATCCTAAAACAATTACTGCCGCAGATTCACTGATGTGAAGCAGGTATCTTCAATACATTGTCTCTACTGTCCATTGACTCCGTGTACTACTGTGTGCATTGATGTGTTTGAGCGCTAACGTAAGGTCTTGGGTCGATCAATTATCTGAGAGGAGACGCTTTATCAGCGTGTGGAGAAGACGCGGAAGTTTGGGTATTTAAGTGCGTAGAGAAACTTGATCGAGCATACACGTAAGAGTGAACAAAAACACGCTCTCCCTCTTGCGAAGCTCGTCGCTACTAACAAATTAATTAACATCTCAGTTGAAGCACAACAGTTGGTACGCACTGGCGCTAGGCATTTTAGGCTCAGTCACTTTCAAAGCTTGCCTCAGCTCGTGTGATCTATTTTTTCATTCTTTTATTTGGCCGTTGTATACTCTTTCCATGCTAATAAAATGCAGTTCTCCAACCTGGTACAAAGTCTATACGTGACACAATATTATTATGGACCTTCATATTCTAATTTGAGTGCTTGTATTTGAAAATGTTAACCTATTACCTCGTACGTAAGGATAATAGGTCACCCAGTATTGCATAGGAATTAGTGATGTTTCCCCGAGTACGGAGTCAAGCTATAGAGCGAAAACCAGAGAACTGACCTTTCTTGGTTGTACATGTCACCGTGTTCACGTGTCGTTTTCTCGTTCAACATTGAGTCGATTGCTCGGACTTCCTTGCCAGGTAGAAAAAAGCCCTATCTAGCCGTCACTAGCTGGATCTCGCAAGAACAATGCTTGCTCGTAGTTTCCTTCATAGAGGCATGGTTTCTGTGAATGTTTCTTCGGTACTTGTCATGTTAATAGAGTTGGTTAATGTTGATTCTTCTTGTTGTGTGTCGTTGTTCGTTATTGCATGAGTTTTGGATGCCATGTTTTTTCTCTTAATAATTTGGTTGGATGCGTTCACGATGTTTTGAATATTTCTTGAGGGCAGGTGTACTTGATATCAGTTTTATATTAATATATTTTCTTTAATGAAAAAAGTGACTTGTTCTTTATATAGATATCCTATATAAAACTTAAAATTACAATTGGAACTAGCAATTGATGATTGAATATATTGATAGACCTTACTACATAATTAGTTTGTATAAAAATTTAATCTCAATGGGTAGTGCCTTTAACTAGAAAACAAAGTTAAGATTACTTCTTCACGTGAAACACTTTACAATTAATTTTCTACGTCTTTAAATTTCATGACCTAAGTACACATATGTCGATAACCTCTCTAATTATTTGAGTTTAGAAAACAAACATGGACCATACGAAAGCCAAAGAACGCATATAGATAATGACCTACAAGGCAAGTCTTCCCTCTCTAATTTCATGACCTAAGTACACATAAGGCAAGGTATATTTGTTCTTTGAAATGTCAAACTTGGCTTTGTTTTGACCAAGTTTATTGAACAAAACATTTACAATACATAATAAGAATCATTAGACATCTTGAAATATATTTTTATATTATATTTATTCCGTTTTACACGTGTTGACAGTTTTTCCTATAAACTTGGTCAAAGAAGTATGAATTTTGAAGAAGTAATATACCTTATAAAGAGGAGCAGACACAGTCAAGGGTATTATCTATTTACGTAAGAGTAAGGAAATCCTGTCTCTCCAGACAAAAACAACCAATAAGATATCCCTAGATGCTACTACGGCAGCCCTTATAAATTCAACATATATATCATCTACCGATCGGTGCATATCACTCGTATTATTCCTATATCGTACTAGCTACCGGATACTTTTACACACACCTCTTCCTAGTGCAAAAGTTCTAGCATGTTCCTCCTGTTCTTGTAAACCTGTGGATCCTAAAGCATGTAGCTGCCGCAAATTCATTAATGTAGGTAGCTACATATGCATTGTGTCACCTTATGGATAAGATGCACAAGTTCGATCGGTCATCTACCTTGTTAGAGAAACGTGAACGAGCACACACACATAAGAGCGAACAATAATGCACCCTACCTCTTGTGAAGCTCGTCGCTAACAATTTAACATCGGAGTTGAAGTACAACGGTGGGTACACACACTGGCGCTAGGCATTTTACGCTCCCAGTCACTTTCAAAGCTTGCCTCTGCTCGTGTGCTCTATTTTTTCCTTCCATTATTGGCTGTTATCATACAAAAAAAGTCTATTATGGACCTTCATTCTCTAATTTGAGTGCTTATATTTGAAAATGTTAAACAATTACCTCGTAGTGGATAATAGGTCACCCAGTATTGCATAGGAATTAGTGATGTTTCCCTGAGGATTGAGTCGAGTTGTAGATTGAAAACCCAAGAACCGAACTTTCTTGGTTGTACATGTCATTGTGTTCACGTGTCGTTTTCTCGTTCAACAAATTGGGTCGATTGCTCAGACTTCCTTGCCAGGTAGAAAAAAAGTCCTAGATCTTGCCGTCCCTAGCTGGATATGGAAAGAACCATGCTTGCTCGTAGTTTCCTTCATAGAGGCATGGTTTCTGTGAATGTTTCTTCAGCACTTGTCGTGTTAATAGACTTGGTTAATGTTGATTCTTTTTGTTGTGTGTCGTTGATCGTTATAGTTTTAGATGCCATGTTTTTTCTCTTAATAATTTGGTTGGATGTCTTATCGATGTTTTGATTATTTCTTGAGGGCAGGTGTACTTGGTATCAGTTTTATATTAATATATTTTCTTTAATGAAAAAAGTGACTTGATCTTTTTAGATATCCTATATAAAAATTAAAATTACCATTGGAACTAGCAATTGATGATTAAAATATTGATAGACCTTAGTACATAATTAGTTTGCATAAAAGTTTAATCTCAATGGGTAGTGCGTTGAACTAGAAAACAAAGTTAAGATATCCTTGAATATAACCTAATAGGCTTACTTCTTCACGTGAAACACTTTACAATTAATTTTCTAATTCTTGAAATTTCATGACCTAAGTACACACATGTAGATAACCTCTCTAATTATTTGAGTTTAGAAAACAAACATGGACCATACATAAGCCAAAGAACGAATAAAAATAATGACCTACAAGGCAAGTCTTCCCTCTGCCTCTAACCATTGTTACATCGATATGAAATTTTCGCAAATTTCTTGAGGTTGTGCACCTTGTAGTGCAAAGGCCCGGAGAGCATTTCTTCGGATGTATAAAAAAGAACGTTGCATGTTCTAAGACCGTGGAATGTAATCCCTCCGTTCATCTATAAGGTATATTTGTTCTTGGAAATGTCAAACTTGGTTTATTTTTTACCATGTTTATTGAATAAAACATTTACTATGCCTAATAAGAATCATTAGATTCATCATGAAATATATTTCTATATTTTATATATTCCGTTTTATACGTGTTGACAGTTTTTCCTATAAACTTGGTCAAAGATATAGAAGTATGAATATTGAAAAAAGTAATATACCTCATAAAGAGGAGCAGACAGAGTCAAGGGTATCATCTATTTATGTAAGAGTACGTAAATCCTGTCTCTCCAGACAAAAACAACCAATAAGATATCCCAAGTAAGTAGTACTACCTAGGTCCACACATCTCTTTAATTCTAGTTTCAATACTATTATCATGCTTGATTATTATTTGATTGAATTCTATTCTCGTACAGTGGTGCCTGCAACAGCCACCAGGGACTAATTTATGTGGATACTACGTTTACGAGTACATTCACATGAGGACCAGTGAGAGATTCAATAATCAAAGAAATAAATATGTACGTAAACATTATTCACAATTTTATTTCGTTACCATCAATTGTGTTGAGTTTCATTCATAATTGTTTTATGATGATTTGATATATATACACACAACTTATGTATTTTTTTTTCCTTCTTTTAAAGTTGGCAAGGAAGCGGAACGCGCTCCTACCAGTGGACCGCGTAAAAGCAATTGCGGAGGAATTGGCGGGATTTCTCCTTGCAGAGGTCATACCTGAAACTGAAACCAGAGAGTACCACTATATCGAAGAGTAATATGCCTCCATGTACTAGTGATCTACATGTAATTAAGTACTTTATACGAAAACGTGATCTTCATGTAGTTTCTTTATATGTGTTATATATATATGCATCAACGTGATCTTCATATAATTGTATGTGTTATATATATATATGCATCAACGTGATCTTCATGTAGTACTTTATATATACCAAAACGCTTTTTTGGCGCATCGTCGTGATCCCCGCACGATGGAAAACATCCGAAACCCTAAACCCCTCCTAAACCCTAAACCCTGAAAATTAATCGAAACGAAAAAATGCACATTTCCAGCCCCGCAGGCTCCGCCGTGGCCACGTGGGAGGGGCTTTTGTCCCGGTTCGTGGCCAACCAGGACTAATGGGGGGGGGGGGGGGGGCCTTTAGTCCCGATTTGCTAGTCCCGGTTGGCAAACCGGGACTAGAGGCCCTCCCCAACCGGGACAAGAGGCCCTTTTTCCACTAGTGGGAATTTTTTTGTGCACATATGCATCAAGACATTTCCATGTTGAAACTAATTTAAGACTACCGACAACACTGTGCTGCGAGAAAACATGGCAAATAGAAGGCGGTCACCGCCGGCGGTGAAGAGCACAAGCAGCCACACTCTCACGGAAGTGCTGCTGGTGGGCCCAACGTGTCTAATTCCTAGTACCGGATAAACTAGTTTCGTAAAAACTTAACTAAATCAGAAAAATTGGTATTGGTACCACATAATTTGATATAGGTCCCAAATAATTTTGGTACCGGTCCCACGCTTCCGGTACCATATGGTACCGTCAGTCTGACACCGCCTATTTCTTTACCGTTATATCGAGGGGATGGCCGGTCACTGAAAATGCCAACTACCATATTGTGAATTGTTATTGGTTTGTGAATTTACATATTACGTTCTTTTATTATGATATCTATGTACTACCAATCGTCCTTCCTTGCAAATGGCGCCCTGTAGCAAACCTATTGGTGCCACACTTTTGTGTAACGACGTTGATAATACGATGGCAGGTATGCAACAACACTTTTGTACATAATATTGTTTAGAGATCTGTTGTCCTTTTTTACGAGTACAATCCATTTCATTTCATCTGCATCTATTCCCTCAGTTCCGGTTCATTTTATCTTCATATCTGATAAACTCATCCTATGAGCTCACTCTCTTGTCTTTCCTTTCTCTATCATGGTTCTGCTGCAACGTGCATAGGAAAACTAAGCAAAAATTGAGGCATCGGTGCCATCAGACTGTGAAGGGTGGTGCAGAAATACATATAGTGTGCGAGTATAGTAGTTAGGGTAGTTAGCGTTTGCCATCGGATATTCTTGGAAGGCCGATTTTTTTTTTTTTTTGAATGACACTGGGAATACAAGCATCTACTCGTCAATCCTTACTATCATTTGGGGGTCCAGATCACCCGGCCCAGTTATTTATGAACGAATGGCCATCCTGATCCGGCAGGTCCTCCTAGCTTATGTCAATGCATCACAGTCCTAAGAAGATTCGATGGTGTATCTGACAATGAACGGGACTTGCTTTCGTAGTCACCTGGCTGAACCTGAAGATCGGACTGAAACCTGGTGGCTGCGCGAAAGAAGGCGTTTTCAGAAGTTTGAGAGGAAACGATTCGACACCTTGTTCATCCTTGGGTGTTGGTCGCTCTGGAAACACCGAAACGCGCGAGTTTTTGGCAACATCAAGCAACAATGCTCCCCTATGGCACTTGCAGGACGGATTAGAGATGAACGTCATGTTTGGTTGAGTGTGGGTGTTGGTGTTGCAAACAATATAGCGAGAGAGTATCTTAGCAGTGTGCGTGTGGCGTCTCAGCTTTGCTTATGTTGACAGCAGCTGAACTCTTGTACTTGTGTTTTCTCCATCTATAAAAATATGGTGCGCAATTTCCGCACTCTCGAAAAAGAAAAATGAACGGGACTAGTAGGGGACAACGCTCAACATGACAAGTGTGGTAACAGCGGCCAGCGGATCATATGCCCATTTCATCCCGCATCATCTCCCCATAACATGTGACTTTGATAGCACATGTGCACTTATACGACACTACTTTTTACACGTGCCATTATACTTGGGCTCCAGTGTCCTTTGCAAGTACGTGCGAACCATTCAATTTCATCTGATCGTGGTTTTCACTTCTATATATGCGCGTTCCCATCCGGCCAGAAAGAAGTCACTCGTTTCATTCTCTGTTCTTACTTCTGCTAGCAGTAGTACAAACTAAGTTAGAAGGATTAAAGAGATAAATACGGAGTAATAGTGTACATAGGACTGTAGGAGTAACTTCCGCCGCCATACTTGATTGTTTCTTCCGCCGCCGCCTCCCATCCGAGCCGCGTAACACAAGCGGCGTGTGAGCTAGGAGCTGTATTTCTTCCGCAGCCATTCCAAATTTTGTCCGAGTTATCACGTCATGATTTCATAATAATGACAACGATCCATGCCGCGTGTGGATCTTTAAATGGACTGATGCTTTGGTCGACGGCGTTCTAGGAATGAGAGGCACCGGGAAGATGTGAGCCGGACCAGCAAAGCTGAACGAATGACAAGGAAGAACGGACTTAACCAGCTCGGTGATTTTGTCTGCATCGGGGACCAGTTCTGCCCTCCATGGGACATCCGACAAAACTTTGGTAGCGAATCCGCAAATAGAGAGTCCCGCGCATTACGCGACCAAGACAGGCAAAGTGGAATAAGAACCATAGTAGACTGCGTTGTGTCACCACGGTCTCCTGGTGCAGGCGTGCAGCCGTGCAGCAAGTCGTTCACCACCGATCGCCGGTATTAGCGGCTAGTGTAGTTTTGGTCCAGGGTTGCTTGAATGCTGCTCTACAGCTGAATCCACTAGAAAATTACTAGCTAATAGGGATTTTTTACCTCGTTGATGAAGGTTTGGAAGTGATATATCTGTGGGTCATGAGCCCACAATTTGTTCACTCACCGTACAACTTATTTTCATATTCCCATTGTTTATTTGCTCGCCAAATATATTTTTATAGTTTAGAGAAGGGCGTTTTGGCTCCCGTTTCATATGCTCCTGAACTGATAAAAATTCTGGAATAATAGTAAATCTTTTCAAAATATTCTGAAAAAGTTGGTGACGTAAGTGTTTTACATATGTTCCAGCCTTCGTGTTGAATTTGTGATGCTCTTGCGAAAAAATAGTGCTCTGTTTTTTTAAATCAACATTTTGGCCGTAAAAAATAGTATTCTATAACATCAGGTCTTACATCATGTGAATTTACAATCTGAGTCACTCATGCCGCGGCTCTTTTCATAGACAGTCACAGAGGACACTGGCTCCCTCGTCCGCCCAATGGTGCGCCATAGGCCTGAGCTTTCTCAAGGAGGTGTCCCAATCTCCTGCCCAAGTTGTGCGCTTTGCTAAGGCGTCGCAGGTCACGAACCTCCGAGCAATGATAGTCTTGACGACACCGCTCCAGTCACGAGACTTGAGCCCAAAAGCGCGCGACTAGAATTAACTATGTAGCGAAGCACGGCCATTGTTCTAGTAATGATTATTTGCTTTTCTATGGCCTTTCCATGTAATAAATAGACCTAAATAAATTCAGTTACCATAAATTCCTACCGCTTCCTATCACAAACCAACAGTGACCACCTGGACTTTCTCAGTTGATACCACTGGTTATCATTGTTTGAAAACTAGAAACTTCAATGGGTTAGCTTTTGGTGTTTGGACATGTAATCACCTAGATAATATAATTCAACACCGTCATGGTCGAATTTGTTCTACTGCTAGGAATGAGCGGCATCGGAGAAATCTTCTGAGCTTCCACTGCATTTGAGCGAGATGTCCACCTCAAGAGTCAACTGCCATGTCGTCAGAAATAATCTTTGGTAAACATAGCACAAGGAAACGAGAACCCCAAGCAGTAAGCAATTCTTCTATTGAGATATTTGATGAGCTGCACTGTCAGGGGGATGCTGGCCCTCTTTGCAACAGAGTAGCATGTTCATCATCACAATCTGTCCGACATTTCTACTGGTTGGGAATGTACTCCCAGGACTTAAACTCACTCTACAAAGTCGCCAGAGCTGAGAAAAGAGCCACGGTCGTGAAGACGGATTGATAAAAGCTACAGCCGGATCTACTATGATTCTGTGAAGCTCCGAGCAGTCACGGCAAGTACGCACGTAAGACTATTTGGGTTTAATTAGAAAATAAACATAGACCATACGGAAGCCAAATAACGCATATAGATAGTGACCTACCGAGCAAGTCTTACCTGCCTCTAACCATTGTTACATCGATACCTAATTCTTACAAAGTACTCTTGGGTTTTAGTGCAATGGCACGGAGAACATTTCTTCCTCTGTATAAAAATACAAGTTTTAGAGTACTTGGTAATTTTAACAACCGTCCATCCGCTCTAATCGAACGGTGATAAAACAAGAGCTACCTGAAACTACTAGATTAAAAAACCTGAAACTACCAATAATATTTTATTTTTAATCTAAATTAAAAGGGTATTTACGGAAATTCCCATCTTAATCTCTCCCCAAATCGGGGCCTCCATCTCCGCTCATCTCACTCCCCCACAAATCGACCTGAGGCAGAGAAGGTGGAGGTAGCCGGCGCTGCGGCGGCGAGTGCTCAGGTCAGGGTCAGCCCGACCGAGGGCCCGTCGGAGGCGTGGGCAGTGCCGGTCGTCGCGGCGGTCATGGTGAAGTGGCCATCCGCAGCAACAGCCGGTCGCGGGCGACGTCGGCAGACTTCTCCACCTCTCCGGCAGCAGCTAGTCACGGGCGCGCCATCGACGCGCGACGCGCCGCGCCTGCAGCCTTCTTCCTCGAGCCCAAGATGGAGGCGGTCATCCCCAACACCACCATCCGCTAGGACCCCTTGTCGCGAGCTCCATCGACGTGCGACGCGTCGCCCCTGCTCTTCTTCTTCCTCGAGCCCAAGATGGAGGCCGTCCTGGTAGTCCCTACCGCCTGCCTTCGCTCGGACCTCCTGTCTCGGGCGCCATCGACGCGCCGCCCCTGCTCGCCTTCTTCCTCGATCTTTCCTCTCATGCCAGAGTTATGATTTTTGCTCAACATAAGGTAATGAGTCCATTTTGTTGTGACATGTCTCGTTAGATATGCCTGATCGAGTCATTTTGTACATCGTATGATTCACAACTCACGAGAGCTGTGATTTGGTCTGGCACTATGAAACATTTTCCAAGATATTATTATGTTAGCATTTAGCAATGCTTTAGATCATGCAAGAAACTAAACGAGAAAACAAATTACACAGATACAGTGAACATAAGGATGGCTTGTCATGTGAGTTTCCATGCGTTGAGCTGGCTATATTATCAAAGAAGTGATTTTACAAAGCCTGACTTCTATTGTTCTGAAGCAACAAATGTAAGTGATAAACATACATATCTCAGTTTGTTTTCCTTGTACTGTTTATCTGTTTTTATTACCTTATGGTTTATAGTGTTTACTCGTCAACAGGCAACGCAAAAGAAAGCCATAATGGATTCCTTCATGGCAGCACAGAAATATTGTCTCCTTTGTACATGACGCAGAAAATCTCTGCCGCAGGACTTTGGTGAAGAGCATGCCACTAACTGTGGTACGTTTATGTTTTACATTTGACTCATTTGTAAATATTTCCCATTTGCAAAGAGGGGCAAAATAACAGTTCCTTGCCACAAATGTTGATGTCATTTGTGTGTAGTCACTAGTATATTCCGCTAGAGATGTTGTCACATTATAAGTGGCAATGGAACTAATCAAACCCTTTGCTCTCATTCAGTTTTTGCCACAGATGTTGATTTCCTCTTTCGCGATTGATATTCCTTTTAGTCAGGTTATTAGTCTTTCTGCCACGTTTTTGTACTGGTGTGATACTGATATGATTTATTTCAGAGATGGGGAACACCGCATCTGTTACGACCGTGGCGCCGGTTTCAGAATAGAAAACCGGACAAGCTCCAGCGGCTGAGACTAAGCCGAAGAAGATATGTTGTGCCTACCCAAACACGAAGAAGTTGAGAGACGACTGCATTGTGTAGCATGGGCATGGCGAGGAAGTGTGCGGGAGTGTAGCATGGGCATGGCGAGGAAATGTGTGGGAAGTGGATCAAAGCCGATCGGAAATACTCGAGAGCCGAAGGGTTCAGCGTCTGATGCCTCGCTCTGCCGCATGTTCACAACGGCTCCAAATGTAGCACCAGTTTATTCGTAGGAACATGTGACAACTTGATGGGATGATAGCGCTGAACGGGCACAAGTTAGCTACATGTTGTATGTTGTATACATGATGTTAAAGAGAATCCAAAACTTCATTTTTACATGACGATGTTTTACACAATGGAAGGAATGTCATCATCGCAACTTACATCAAGCAAACCCATCATCACAGCCATACACTGCCGGTAGCCGAGCTTGCAAGCAGTCACATTTTTTATCTTACACCAACGCCTCAACGAATCAGAAGCAAAGAATGAGAAGATCATCATTTGCACAGATTGGTAACAAACAAAAACTTTGACATCAATGACAGGCATCAAAATAGATAGTAAGAGCTCAGAAGAGCTGACGCAAGAGATCAGCATACTATCCAATCCATTAAACATCATCCTGGCACTTTAAGTTCTCTCTGCGTGTGGAATGATTATCCGCTAACGATTATACCCCTTAGGGTCCTGGGTTCAAATCCCAGGCCACAACCTTATTTTTGTTGCAAAGAACACTATCCTCTAAACTTATGAGGAAATGCCAGAACCATCAAAACACAAGCCTATGGTGCATTACAGAAACTTTCGGACTCCACCTCCTTGTACAACTCTACTGCACACGGTGCTCTTCACCCACACAAACCAAGTGTCATCCACTTCTCCCTGACCTGTGGATCGGCAGGGTTCACCATCAGCAACCTCGGATCTAACTAAACTTTGTACAAGTACAGCAATATCACCGGTCTATAAGCAAAAGTGTTTAGCTTTGCCGTGCCTAAACATGGCAGGCCTCTCCTCTACTTATATTGAACAAGCTGCAGGATACAAACGGACAAGACCTTTGGTCTGGAGCTAGCTAATTATGTACAGGAGATGTACAGACTAGAAAACTGAAAATCACTAAGGCCTAGATATCAATGGAACATGACGTTCCATCTACAATAACTGATGCTGCATGAGTGGAGTATGGCGTTCCGTATCCTAGCTAGCATTCATCTTAACATCTCCCCTCGATCGAAACGTAGGGAGTACATTGAGATCGCCTCGAAAACGTTCAAATTGCTGAATCGTCAGAGGTTTGGTAAGAACATCTGCTAGCTGATCATGAGTTGAGATATGACGAATCTCAAGCGTCTTCTTGGCCACTTGTTCACGCACGAAGTGGTAATCAATCTCGATATGCTTCGTGCGGGCATGGAACACCGGATTAACGGAGAGGTAAGTTGCTCCAATGTTGTCGCACCACAATGAAGGTGGTCGACTCACTCTAAGCCCAAGCTCATGAAGCAACGCTTGTAGCCACATTAATTCTGCGGTGGCATTGGCTACTGATTTGTACTCCGCCTCTGTACTGGATCGTGAAATAGTTGGCTGTTTGTGAGAGTTCCACGCTACAAGATTGCCCCCAAGAAATACAGCATGACCACCGGTGGAGCGTCGATCATCCGGGCATCCCGCCCAATCCGCATCGGAGAATGCACTAAGCATCATAGATGGAGATCGACGAAGAAGTAGTCCATGTGTCGCTGTACCCTGTAGATACCGTAGTATCCGCTTCACTGTGGTCCAGTGTATATCAGTCGGCGAGTGCAAGTACTGACAGACCTTGTTGACGCTATATGATATATCCGGCCGTGTTAACGTCACATATTGCAATGCGCCCACAACACTGCGGTATTGAGTTGCGGCAACAGGGGAAAGAGCTATCCCGGAGTCCTTGGAGAGCCTCTATGTAACCGTCATAGGTGTAGCACAAGACTTTGCCGCTGCCATGTTTGCTTTCTTCAAGAGCTCAATAATATATTTTCGCTGACATAGAGCAATACTATCATCAATAGCCTGAACCTCGATGCCCAAAAAATAGCTAAGTGCACCAAGATCCTTGACAGCAAAATCTTCACGAAGCTGGCTAAGTAGACAGTCAGTAGCTGCAGCAGACGAGCTGATCACAATGATGTCGTCGACATAAATGAGGAAATACATAGAGAGGCCCCCTTTCCGAAATATGAAGAGAGACACATCAGCTGCAGATGCACGAAAACCAAGTGCAAGAAGGCGTCCACTCAGCCGAGAAAACCATGCACGTGGAGCTTGCTTCAAACCATATAAGGATTTTTGAAGTTTGCAAAGATGACGCGGCTGTCGTGAATCAGTATATCCCGGTGGTTGATGCATATAGACATCCTCATCAAGAACACCATGCAAGAAGGCATTTTGGACATCCAATTGACGCATGCTCCAGCGATGAGTCACAGCGAGCGTCAGAAGAATCCTGATTGTGGTATGCTTGACTACCGGGCTGAATGTGTCATCATAATCAATACCGGCACGTTGTTTGAATCCCTTGGCGACGAGGCGAGCTTTGTAACGATCCACTGAGCCATCTGCCTTGTGCTTGAGTTTAAAAACCCATTTACTATCAATGACGTTGAGACCCGGACGTGGCGGCACTAATCTCCAAGTGCCATTGTGGTGAAGTGCATCAATTTCTTCATCCATGGCAGCCTTCCAGGATGGATGCTGAGCTGCTTCAGTGTAACTCGAGGCTCAACGGACGCATACGGCACAGTTTGGCACGCGTACGTTACTGTGCCGTCTGTGCGCTTAAAAGGCTTGACGATGCCAGAGCGAGACCGCGTGTGTGGGCGCGTCTGTGCAGGTGCAGTCGAAGCTGTCGCGGAACGAGGTGGGCCGCCCGTCGAAGGCAACCCACTAGTAGCAGAAGAGCCCGGACCGTCAGGGGAAGCACCTCCAGGGGACGCAGGCGCCGTGTGACCACGATGCCCGGAAGCAGCACCCAGATCACCTTGTGACGTGAAGCTGGTTGGTGACGTAGAGGCCGTGTCGTCTGTATGGGCGATGCGACGAGACTGACCAACGTCCGA
Organism: Poa pratensis; assembly: GCA_947311845.1. Classification (NCBI taxonomy): domain Eukaryota; kingdom Viridiplantae; phylum Streptophyta; class Magnoliopsida; order Poales; family Poaceae; genus Poa; species Poa pratensis. The sequence continues at coordinate 154,755,865 of CAMZMU010000041.1, read as the reverse complement.
GTCCAAAGTAGCTGCAGAACCTGCATCAGGGCCAAAGGAAACAGACTGCACATCGGCAATTAGATCATTAGTCTGATTATTACTTCCGCTAGGCTCAGGCTGGGGAATAGGATCAGGGTGCGGGAGTGCAATGAGCTGATGGTATGTGGAGGTGTAGGCTCAGCAGGAGCAAGCGTAGCTTGGATTTTGCGAGCAAAAGGAAAAACCGTTTCATCAAAAACGACATCGCGAGAAATATAAACGCGCCCGGTACTAGCATCTAAGCATTTATACCCTTTGTGGGCGAGCTATAGCCAACAAAGATACATTCCTTTGAACGAAAAGCTAGTTTCCTAGCGTTATAGGGGCGAAGATGTGGCCAACACGCACATCCGAAGGATTTTAGCATGGTGTAGTCTGGTTTGGAGCCAAAAAGACGTTCAACTGGTGAAGCATTGTCAATGACTCGTGTGGTAAACGGTTGATGAGATACGTAGCTGTAAGAAAGGCTTTGTCCCAAAAACGAACTGGCATACAACTAGTGCGCAAGAAGAGCAAGCCCAGTTTCAACAATATGTCGGTGCTTGCATTCAGCGGCGCCGTTTTGTTGGTGAGTGTGGGGGCATGAGACATGATGCGATATTCCTTGATCTTGGAGGTGTTTGTGCAAGCGTTGGTATTCGCCACCCCAATCAGATTGAACACACTGGATTTTGGCATTGAGAAGGCGTTCAACATGCGTTTGGAATCGAATAAAAACTTGCTCAACTTCAGATTTAGCGTGCAACAAATAGATCCAAGTGAATTTGCTAAAAGCATCAATAAAAGAGACATAATATTTGTAGCCACCAACCGAGACAGTTGCCGGCCCCACACATCGGAATAAATGAGTTCTAAAGGAACTTTAGCAACAAAACTCGATATTCCATACGGGAGTTGATGACTCTTAGCTTGTTGACAAGCATCACAGATCGATGCATCAGAGGACCGACTACATGGAATTTTATTTAAACTAAGAATGGATTGAACCACTTGGGATGACGGGTGACCGAGACGATGATGCCATTGTCTTTTATTGACCGACGCAAGCATGGCAGCCTTGACATGATGGAAGGTGGATGGCGAGATCGGGTATAGGCCAGCTCTACATCTGCCGCGGAGCAGACTTGTTTTCGACGCTCGGTCCTTAATGTCAAAAAAAGAAGGATGAAATTCCACAAAAACATCATTATCCTTAGTGAGTTTATGAACTGAGATGAGATTCTTTGTGATGTGTGGAACGTAAAGGACATTATGAAGAACAAGTGGGTTAGAAGCGGAAGTAATAACAGAACTTTGACCAATATTGGAGATGTGCAAACCTGCGCCATTGCCGACTTGGACATTGTCGTGGCCGTTGTAGCGTTCGCGGAAGGAGAGTCGATCCAAATCGCTCGTGATATGGTCGGTCGCGCCCGTGTCCGCGTACCAGTTGGGATCGACTTGGTACCCGGCGCTGGTCCCGGCGACGTTCGCCGAGTGCTGCTCTTCGTCGCCATGGAAAGAGCTATCAAAACGCTTGCGGCACTTAACGGAGACGGGCCCCTTCATGCCACAGAGCTGGCACGTAGGGCGATGGTCATAGCCGCCATTGTTGCCGCCGCGGTAGCCGCCGCGGTTGCCGCCACCGCCGCCACGGCCGTATCCACCATAGCGACCACGACCGCGACCACCTCCTTGATTCCCTCGGGTCTGTCCGCCTTGGTTGCCGCGACCCGGCTGCTTGTCGGAGTAGTTGGCGGAGTGACCGGAGCCGGTGCCGACGAAGCTGGCGGACGAGTTTAATCCAATCTAGACGTCGGAGTTGTAGTGCTCATGACGCTGCTCATAAGTGAAGAAAGCAGCGTACACGTCCTCAACAGTGAGGTTGGGCTTCACGTTGAGGGAATCCACAAGGGACTCAAATTCGGCACCAAGGCCGGCAAGCAGGTAGGCGACGATGTCGTCGTCCTCGAGCGGCAACCCAATGGCCGCAAGGGTGTCAGCCAAGGTCCTCTTCAGCTTGAAGTAGTCGGTGGCGGTCATATCGCGCCGCTTCGGTGCCGCCAGCTGCTGCCTGATCTGCACGAGACGGGAGCGGGAGCGTGACGCGAACATGCGCTCAAGCTGCCCCCATGCTCCTGCTGCCGAGGTGGCCGCCACTACGTACGGCAGGACGTCCTCGGTGACGGTGGCGAGAATTCCGCCGAGGATCAGCCGATCCTTATGGTACCAGGCGACGTAGAGTGGGTTTTCCACCTGGTTGGTGACGCGATCTGCGCCGGTGCCCGTGACCTGCTCGAGAGTTTTCTCAGGAGCTGGTTCATCGCCAGATGTGATGCCCATGAGACCATGGGTGCGCAGATAGGTGAGAAACTGAGCCTTCCACATGAGGTGGTTGTCGCGAGAGAGGCGGACGGTGACGACAGAGGGGATGGTAGGCAAGGAAGCGGGAGTAGAGGAAGAAGTCGACATTTGTCAGCGGACCGGACGAGAGGGCGGGCGGGAGGGCGTTACCTTGGCCGATACGGCAGGCCGGTGACCTTGGCGTCGGGGCGGCGTGCGCGATCCTCCAGCCGGCGATGGGGCGGATCACTCTCCCGAAATCCAATCCCGCAGGGAGATGCCGGCGGCTCCAATCCAGCTGGTGAGGAGGAGGGCGACGGCGCCGCAGTCAGCGTATCGCGGGTCGGAGCAGGACGAGAAACTGTTTGTGCACAAATGACCATAATACCCCTGAGTGATTATACTTAATTTTCTGTTTAATAATTGGACGGCTGAAATAATTTAGAAGGGGTAGATTGAAATCAAACGGCTGAAATAATTTAGGATGGGGTAGATTGAAATCAAACGATTGAAATAAGATATCCCTAAATATTACTACGGCAGCCCTTATAAATTCAACAAATGTTATATCCCGATCGGTGCATCACTTACGGTATTCCTATATCGTACTTCCGGATACTTTCACACATACCTCTTCTTACTTGCCTTTTTACTTTACTCTCATTAGTCGTCGTGTTCTCATGTACCTTCAAATTAGTAACTCAAGGGTGCCCGTTGCACTGTTTTGGCTCCTATCTCTATCGAAATGAGATGCACCGGGAAGCATGTCATACAGATAGTAGGATCAATTGGATGTCTTCAACATGTCAAAGCATCTTGCATCAACACACCAAACACTGAATTGCTTGAACACAATAGTTTTTTTCGTGAAATAGTAACAAGCTTTCATGTCGAGTCGAGTCTGACATTGCTCACAAGGATGGATGCCTATAGAGTGTAAACTAGAAAGAGTTGAACTGCATGCATGCCAGGAAAAGTGTGGTTTATTGTCTGCCTTTTCTTTGTTTAATGTATTGTGATATGTGACCAAATCGGATGCATTGTGAATGTAAGAATAGAGAGTTTTTTCGATAATGGGCAGTATATTAATATCAAGTCGATCTCAAGTACACCCGGCCTCTACAACAGCATAGTGTCAAGAGCTAGTCGAGACATTGGATAAACAGCCTAATTATTTAAAAAAATAAAGGAATAAAAGGATACGAGCAAAAGTCATGTCCAAGGCGAACATCAACACATCAACCATCAATCTTGGCAACACCGGACTACGGAAAATGTTCTTCAGGAAGGGCATGACGAACGAGCGTTGTCCCACCAGTTAGACCATGGTTTTCACCCCGGAGAGAAGTCTGAGCAATTAATCTCCGAGCAATGCCTTCAAACAAGCAATGCCGTGTACACATCACCATTTCCAGTACAACCAATAAAGGTCAAATCTAGAGTTTTCGCTCCGGATATCAAGACCTGATACTCATAAAGCACCACCAAACCGAAAATACCATGTGTTGCGACACGCTTGCCAAGGCAACATGACCATACCTCTGAGACTTGGCAATGCCGCTCTGAAAAGACATGGTCCATGCTAGCGCCCAATTGTTGCTACAATACCTCATCCGCTCAGATTGACAAATACATGCCATTGGACGCAGGATCTATAAACTACGACACAATTCGTTTGGTGCACATATATACCCGAGGACAGCCGTTCATTCGCACATTCTTGAAGTGGCTTTACCACGCGATGGAAAACCATGCACAGCAAACACGTTGTCAGGCTGAGCTTTTTATGAGAACCTGTCAGTGGTAGGATGGTTAGAAGGGTGGTTGTACCACCAGCCCACCAGAATTCAAACCACAGGTTTGACATTGGTATTGCTCATTTAGACGGAATATTTTTCAGTGGGAGGCGACGTTCTAGAATTTGCTACGTGTCGTCCTTGCTTGCAAACGGTGCCCTTATTGGTGCAAGGGTAGGTATACAATAATAATGTTTGCACATACTATCTTTTAGGGATCCGTTGTCCTTTTTATGAGTCTAATCCATTTCATTTCATCTGTATATATTCCCTCAGTTCCGGTTAGTTTATCTCAATATCTGGTATCCCAATCCTATGTGTTCACTCTCATAACTGTTCTTTCTCTATCATCGTACTGCTCTGCAGCCGAAAACTAAGCAAATGCGGCATGGGTGCCATTGGACTGTGAAGGCTGGTGTAGAAAGAAAGATACATAGCGTGTGAGTAGTAGGGTAGTAAGCGTTGGCAATCTAGTATGCTAGGAAGGGACAAAAGTCCGGAATATGAACTCCAGATATCCCAGTTATTTATGAACCAATGGCTATCCTAATCCGGCAGGTCCTCCTAGCTTATATCGACACATCACATTCGACCTAAGCACATCCGGGACTAGCAGGCAACACCTCAACAATAACGGTGTCGTGCATATATGCCCATTTGATCCCGCATTATCTCTCCACATATAACATGTGACTTTCACAATAGGCGTATACTTGGACGCTAATTTTTTTTTAATAATACATTTTTTTAATTAAATTTGAAAAATATTAAGGAAAATCACGAAATTCCAAAAATAATACACCTTCGGCCAGGACTGGGCCGATAAGGGCCCGTCGGCCAGGGCTGGGCTGAAAAGACCCCGTCGGCTCAATCTTAGCCGATTGCTTTACATGGCGGGCCAGGCCTGCGGCGGACAGGCCTTTCTGCGGCACGTGGACACTCGTCGGCCTAAGCCTAGCCGACCGGCCAGTAATCGGCCCAAGCCTGGCCGACAGGGTGCAGCATAAGGCTCAGCCGAGCCTTCTTTTTCCTCGCGTTTTCTTCTTCCTCTCTTCTTCATTTCTTGTTCCAGCAGCTCCCTGCGCGCCGATCTGTCCATCCAGCCAACAATTCTTCGTGCATGTAGTGTTAGAGAGTTTAGTCAGCTCAGATATACATATGGGTTAGGTTTTGTGCAATTTCGTGTTGTTTAGTTAGAGCAATGGTGTAGTTTAGGTGGAGGTGGTGTAGGGTGGTGGTGGTGGAGGGTGGTGGTGCAGAGTGGTGGTGTGCAGCGGCGGTGGTGACGGTGGTTGTCCATTGAATCGGCACGCTTCAAGGGTATGCATTTTTTTTTGAATAATTAGGATTTACTGTTAATTATGTACGCATTAGTGTTAAGGTGATAGTGTGATATTGATATTGCTAGGTATTTATTGCGCTACTAATATTAAGTACATAGATGTTGCCGGTTATAACATCTGTAAGTAGTCTGTAATTTAGACTTTTAATTTAGCTGCGCGAAAATATGGAACAAGTATATTTGATCAGTCCGGATGTGGATCAGAACCATCGCGCAAAGATATTACTAGAGCGTAGCCTCGAGCCTCTAATAACTCGAGGACCGAGGGAATATTGGCAGATACACCCTGCTTGGGAGGAGAGGTACATGCCTAATTGATTTTTACGTGTCATATATTATCTGCATTAATTTTCTTGTTCGCTACATATATATGATTACGAATTTATATTTGTTTGCAGGTTGAAGTGGGCTGGGCTTTTCCATCCAACCAAAATGAGGGATCTCTTTGTTCACAAACTGTCCATCGGCAGGCCAGTGCTGGACATTCACAATATCAAGGGAAAAAAGTTAGTACGATAACACTAGATTCTAACATAATATAAATTCGGTACTCAGTTACCTTCACGTGAAATGCATAGGCCTCCGGCGAAAAATGGATTATCTTTGACTTCGGTGTCATAGGCATGTCCATAAGCCCCGCCTCAATAGCTTTTAGCTCATTAATTCTCTGCCACTTCCACCGCCACCCATCAATTTCATCCCTAATTTCTTCAGGGGTCATCTGGATTTTGGTTTTTTTGGCTATAATTTCTCCCACCTCACGAATGTTGCCCACTCACTAACTAGCTCCATATAACAGCTCTTGGGACTACCCTCCCTAATACTACCTTCAGTCCATATTGCGGCGTGATACAAAACACACCACGACCTATGCTCCGAACTAGGACCCGAACTACCAGACATCGCTCCTATCCGACTGAGCAAATAACCACGCACCACACCCCTCCTCCATCACCAAATCTATTGGGGTATATATATAGGCTCACCCAGGAGAAGAAGAGCGGGAGAAAAAATGCGGGAGGTAAATGGCGGGAAAAAAAAGGCGCGAGAACTATGGCGGGAGAATTAGGGCGGGAGAAATATGGCGGGAGAAGAAGGGCGGAAAAAATACCGGGAGCGACAAACGGGAGGGAGAGAAGAAGGCGGGAAAAATAAGGCGGGAACGGGCGTCGCCGGGAAAGGCTGGCGCGAAAAATGCAGACTAATACGGATTCATGCACTGGTCGGCTGGGCCAGAGCCGACCGGATCTAGTCGGCCCAGCCATGGCCGACAGGGGCTAATCGGCTTAGCCCTGGCCGATTAGGTCCTCTGACACGCGCAGCGTCGGCCGACTACCTAATCGGCCCAGCCCAGGCCGACAGACCCTTATCGGCCCAGCCCTGGCCGAAGGTGTATTATTTTTGGAATTTCGTGGTTTTCCGTAATATTTTTCAAATTTGATTAAAAAATGTATTATTAAAAAAAATTAGCTACTTGGACGACACTTTTTTTACACGCAAGTCTTGGGCTCTACTGTCCTTGGCAAGTACCATCCATTAAATTTCATTAGATTGCCTCCTTCACTTCCACTTAGTAAGTTATATATGCGTTCCCCTGTGTTTTCCCATTGTCTCGTTCCCCATTCTCTTACTTCTGCTAGCCTGCAACAGTACACAATAAGCTAGAGGGGTTGCAGAAGAAAGAAAGATACACACAAATCGCGAGTTAGCCCAACAACAAACCATGCCGCGTTGGTTCTTTTAAGTGGACTGATGCTTTGGTCCACGGTGGTCTTGGAATGAGCGGCACTGGGAAGATGCGAGCCAGACCAGCAAAGCCGGATGCATGCTAAGGAAGATGGGTTTGCACTACGTTTTTGTATAACTCTACCTCGTGTACCACGTTAGCTCTCATCAACGCGGTCGCCCGGTGGTTCTCATCAATGAGTTAACCACCGACCACAGCTATTAGCACTTCATGTTCCTCTACGGCATGTACAATATAGCAAATCAGCTGTCTATAAGAGCTTCCAAGTAGGTATTCTGTATTATGTGGATGAAGGGAGGAGAAGAGAGCGAAGATGTCCGTCTATGGAATTGCTGACGAGCTGAGTCCCGCATAAATTGCATCTTACATATGGTATAATTTCCCCTTTGTATGAAGACGTCTGCTATCGTGGTCTTATCGTGCCCAAGGAAACAATCTCCCAGGCTTAGGTATCGAGGGAGGTCCGATCAGCATGTAGTCCTTCAGAAGCAAGAGGGGTGTCCTTGACTCCTTGCTACATGAGACGGGAACACCTCTTTGGACACTGAACTGTAGATTGATATTCTGTGTTCCACGGGCTACCGACGCTAGGATCAAAAGGAATTGGGATGTGACTCCACTTCAGAAAAGCGTTTTAGAATTTTCTACATGTCGTCCTTGCTTGCAAACGGTGGCCTTATTGGTGCCAAACTTTCATGTAATGGCCGAGGGTAGGTATACAACAACAATGTTCGCACATAGTATTTTCTAGGGATCCGTTGTCCTTTTTATGAGTACCATCCATTTCATTTCATCAGCCATCTTGTAGTGCGTGACTCAACCGCCTCTCGCACCTCAGCTCACTTCCTTAGTTCCGGTTAGTTTATGTGGTATCCCAATTCTATGTGCTCACTCTCATGTCTGTTCTTTCTATATCATCTTTTTTTTTGCGGGAGGTCACCCTTAAAACTAAGCGATTTTTGGCATGTTTGGTTTCCTGCCCCGTTACGTGAGCCTGCATAGGCACGGAACTTCAAGCACTCTGGGCCAGACCCGAAAGGAACGGCCGAATTTCCGTTTCTCCAGGGCCATCCTTGCTTAGTCTATTTTGGGCACTGTTCGCTTCACCCTTTGGCTGAGTGGGTACGAGTTTTGTGCTATGCTCACCCCCGGCTCCTTCACCTACCCGTAGCTCGCCGCCGCAACGAACAACTTCCACGCCGGCTGCCTCCTCGGTGAGGGTGTCCGTCCTGGGGAGATTGAGCGGTGGCAGGGTGCCGGCGGCGGCCCGCTCCGGATCCGCGTCGTCCCGCGCTCGCCCGAGCGCTGGAGCAAGGAGGCCTTGCTCTCCGTGGAGGAGTGGAAGGAGCGGTGCCTGCTGGTCTCCTCCCGACCACCTCCTGCTGATCAGATCGAGCGAAAGGATGGCCGGATGGACCAATACGTAAGCACTCTCGACCGCTCGAAAAGAGAGTTCCTAATGGGGTTTCATTCTTGCCGACCACCTCCTGCTGCAAATATACATCGATTCAAGAAATTTTCTACACGAAATATGTGTGCATCGATAAGTATATTCGATTTAGATGCTCGGCTTCAAGTTTCGTGGACTGTATCTTCTCAATTTTGCACCGATGTTTGCGCCTTTTTTGGACGAATTTTGTCAAATTAGTCGTACACAGTCGACCGTTTGAGATATCCTTTGACGTGTAGCAACTCAACGTTCCGTACAAGTTTCGTGTTGTAAGTTTTTTGTTTCGACGGTCATATAAGAGCAGATTTTATATTGTATGTATGCACGTATTTAGACTGTAGGTAGTATATAATATGGTCTTCAACCTCTATCATCTCCGCTAGCCGCCGCCGTGAACTCCCCGTCTCCGCTGCTGCTACTAGGTGTGCTGCTCGCCGCCCTTCATGGTGTTGTGATGGTGTGAGGAAAGTCTACCAAATGGACACGAGGTAAGAGTACACGAAACACAGATGAACACCAAACGCCGTGCTGAATTTTTTGCACACAACCGAACGAGTCTGGCTAGAACAATATTGGCAACCAAACTTCACAACATGACTCAAGTCGCGTTTTTCCAGGTCCAGACCCTAGTGAGCCACGGATGCAAAGAGACCAAAAATCATGCGAGCAACTGATGCATGTAAAATGCATACATGAACTTTACATTTTATTACGTGTTATTCCATGTTATTTGCATCATATAAGGGTTATATTCATGATTTATATTGAGTTTTGGGGATAATTAACAACTTCCCCATTTTTCTGAAATTAACCCTGCGCTGTCAGAAAACCCCTTTTTCTATATTTTGATGTTTCAGGGACCCAAACGACGTCCAAATGACCTAACATTTTACGGGATCACTTTTTTAGAAGGAACGAAACGTATGCGCAAACGAATCGAATAAACGGAGACCAGAAGGCCAAAAGGGGTGGGCCCACGCGGCCAGATTCCCTGACCGCGTGGGACCCACCAAAATGGCCCTCGGGCCTCCGCTGTCGTCGATCTTTCTTCCCAAAACTTCGTCTTGACCTAAAACCAACTATAAAAAGAGTCCCCCGTGGAGTTTCGCGAGGAGGCGGCGGAGAAACACGAAACACACGAAACAGAAGACAGAAGGCTGCCACCGGAGAAGATCGGAGGGGGGAAACGCTGCCGGAATCACCTCCGGAAGGCTCCTCCATCCCCCCTCCGGAGTCTCCATCAACACCAACGTCAAGACCAGCACCATCTCCATCACCATCTTCGTGATCCACTTCATCCCCCTCATAGTTTGAGATTGTTGAACCCTAGCTATTGTTTAAGTGCTATTCTACCTGTGTATGATTAGCTACTTGTCATTGTTTTGTGGTGAGACTATATTTTCAGATTGTGTTGTATCATTTATACCACTGAATCACATCATGTCTTCACGTTGTGAGTAGTTCTCTCATGTTCCTGGGGGCATAGGATGGATTGGCAATGATCTATATATAACATGTGTTGGTATTTTGTCTAGTGTTTATCTTTTTATGTAATTCTATGATGGTGTTGTGCGAACGTCGACTGCACATCACTTCACCTAGATGGGCTCATAGGAGAACACCGTAGTGTAATGGAGTGAGGGAGACTTGGGAGGACATGTAAACCTGAGACCGAATTATGAAGTTACTTTATGAGGGATTAATATCGGGGACCTTAGAGTGTAATGCTATGGTGGGATTTTATATCTTAATAACTCTTGTGCAGTCATTTACTTGGCCACAAGATCCATCATAAGAGGTTTAGTATATTTATTTAGCTATACCTAATAATGGCTCCGTCCTAAGAAGATTAAAACTTGACAAAATGCTACTTTGTTGTTCTAGAAATATTTATGCCATGAAGTCTAGGTAGCCCTTGGGAACGTTCTCCACTTATAAGAAATACACACTTGAGCTTGTCCTCTTGCTGCATAGAGGATTGGGCTTTTCTCTCTTTGAGAGCTGTCACCTGCTACTATTTGTCTGCTGCATTTTTACTGTCTTGCAATTATACAACCGAAAACACCAAAAACACTTGCATCTTTTATTGTCAATTTATCATTCTTACTAACCAATACCTTCAGCTCCTCGTGGGTTCGACAACCTTTTCTATTCGAAAGGTACTACAATTGATCTCCTGCACTTGGGAGTCATCAAGATACTTTTCTGGCGCCGTTGCCGGGGAGCGTAGCGCTATTGGTAAGAAGTTTGGTAAGGAAACTTGAAAGGTGAATTTTATTTACTGTTTTGTCTCATCGCTACTATGGCATTTATGAATCGTGCTTCGCTGCATCTTGCTTTATATGAAAGTGCTTATGCTAATGCTCCTAAAGTGGTTGAAACTACTGTGTCTGAGGTACCTAAAGTGGGAATTAAAATTCCCGTTGATCATGTTAAAAGAGTTATGAAAAATCTATTTACAGGAGATGGAACTAAGTCTGCACGTGAACACGTGGAGACAATTGAAGACATATGTGGTTTATTTAGGCTTCCTGGTATTTCTGATGATCAGATAAAAAGGAAGCTATTATATTTGTCTTTATCTGGTAATGCTCGTATTTGGTTCAAGTCTTTGGATGAAGAAGTTACTATTGTATGGAGTAGTTTGAGGAAGGTTTTTCTTAAATATTTTACTCCTAAAGAAAGAATTATTGCTGCCACGGAAAGTACTAATATTTTGCAGGAAGAGGAGGATAAAAACCTAAGCTTGGGGATGCCCGTGCAACCCCAAGGAGATGATGAAAATGATGAACAACTAGAGAATGAAGAGAAGAAACATCCACCTTCACCACCTATGGATGAGGGTAACACTCAAAATCTTGTTGATGATAAACTTTGCTTTTATGATTCTGATGATGAGGAGGACTATCAACCTATGCCTAATGAGAACATTATTGATAATAATTTTAAAAATGATGAGGAGTATGGTTTAGACATGCTATATGATAATGCTTTAGATGATGGTCCTATGCCTATTGATAATTCTCCATGTTTAGAACTTGTTACTACTTCATGTGAGGATAAAAATGATATACTTGCTGTTGGTAAAAATACTCTTACTTATGAGAGTCCTACTTTATTTTTGAACTCTCCTATTCACACCGTGGAGGAGAAGCTTTTATATGTTGAAAAGTACTTATGTGGGCTGAAATTATCTTACACCAATGACCATTTCACCCATAACCATCATGTTGATAGTGCTTCTTGCAATTATTTTGAGAGAGGAAAACACACTAATAGCTCACATAATAGTTTTAATAATCCTCTATATGTTCCTAAGTTTGCAAAGTTGCACCAATCTAATAGTTCTTTTATCAAATTTGCTTCCACTACTTGTAACTATTATGAGAGAGGAAGAAAGACTTGTCTTTATGTTTCTATGTTATTTAAAATGCAACCTACTGATCACCACATGCATTGGTTACCACAAAATTGCTGCTATTTATTCATATATAAAATGCCAATGCATAGGAAGTGGGTTAGACTTAAAAGTTAATGGTTTAATGTTTTGTGGTGTGCTCCTTATGCTTTCATTTCCTATTCAGTTTGGGCACACCTTTATATCATGAAAACATGTGAAACAACTTTACCTACTGTTATCTAATTGCTAGTTTAAGATTTTCACTTTATATAAAATTTGGGAAAGTAAATGAGAAGGATGAGTAATGGAGATGTTGGGGTCGACCTTGAACATGTGTTGTTCATGCCAATGGAACCATTGCAAAGTCTCTATCATTAAAACTTTTCCCAAAGCTAAAACCAAATAAAAAGAGTGTTTATGTTGTATATATTTGCTTCTTCTTTTGCCTTTGTGCTAAATCAAAAACAACAAAAATATTTTCTTTCTTCCTTGTTTGTTTCTCTTGAATTCTTTCTTGGTTCTTTTTGCTTCTTTTTGATTTTTATCTTCAGTTTCAGTTTTGGTTTTTGAGTCAAGGTGCTTGTTTACTACTGTAACATCACCTTTGTATTTTATTTTTCATCTTTATGGCAAGAATAACCTCTTTTGAGAGGTGGGATCAGACAATAGTGATTTGCTGTCCAGAAAACAGATTCCTTAGCTTCACTGCGGAAAATGTTAAAAATCACAGAAAAGGAATTTTGACCTGAAATTTTACGACAGCAATCTTCAGTTATTATTACGCATTTCATTAGTTAAAAGTTTTCTGATTTGAGCAACGTAAGTGACTCTGAAAATTCACTCTTTACGGGCTGTCCAGTTTTTGACAGATTCTGTCTTTATTTTGCATTAGCCTCATTACTTGTGTTTTGTGTGGTTCTTTTGATCAATGAACAATACACAACCATAGTAACAATAGTTAATGTTTAGAATCAAATCATGATATGTCTTTGCTGTACCTATGTGGATTTAATTTATGGAGACACTAACCCCTCTAATCAAGTTTTATGATGAGTTTTGTGTAAAGAGAATTGTCAAGTGGAAGAGTTGAGGGTGATGAACAAAGATCAAGAGGGACAAACACTCAAGCTTGGGGATGTTACCCCTAGGCTCACCCTACATGTATCAAATAAGTACAAGAACTCAAGCTTGGGATGCCAAGCCACCTCACTCCAACCATCTTGATACCAAGTAAGTAAGCCTAGCTATATGGCTATAAAGAAAGCGCTTTACGGGAGGCAACCCGGTTGTTTTATTTTTGATTTTCTTTGTGTCCTCTTGCTGTAACAAGAGACTTAGTTTTTAGTTTTGTTTCTGGAATTTTTAATAAAGTGCCAAGTTTTACCCGTTTTGGTTTGAAAAAGTTGCTATTTGTATTCGGAGATTTTATTCCAGCACGAATCTGTGCACGGTATGATTTTTCATTTCTATTCTGTAACTCCGAATGAGCTGATATTTTAACTGTAGTTGCAACTTTTCATCCTCTGTAATCATGAATTTTTCAGAATTTTTCGACATATTTAAGTAGGGTAGAAAATGCGTTTTGCTGCTGCTGTTTTTCTGGACAGATTCTGTCCCATTTTGTTTGATGCATTCTTTGAACTTTTAACTTGAATTTTTTTGATCCAATTGAGTTTATAAGTAGGCATACGACATTATACACTTTCTGGACATTCATATGAATTTTTGTTTAAGGATTTTATGCAGCAAGTAATTCATTTGTCTATCACTACTAATGTCACCCCATAGAAAGAAATGGGAAAAACGGTGTTTTGAAGTTTTTTCACAGGGATTAGAGGAGATGCACCAAGAGCTATCCAAGTATGGTGAAGACCATAAGCTTGGGGATATGAAGACAACCCCACTGGACCAACACACTCTCGGTTTGCACACGTCTAACTTCTGTTTTTCGATCAATGCACTTTATCGCATAAACTTGGAGCGTTTTTATTTGCTTTTTATTTCGGTTTGATTTTTGTTTATTTTCTTGAGACCACCACTTTTTATTTATGTTATGAGAGTGCTACTGGAAAATTCGGTTGAATTAAGTTGGATGCTATTAAAAATATTGGGATAGGGATGTTTGAGTTGATTTTAAAAGATACATATAGTTGCATAATTCACGTGCTTTGAATGAATATTTTGCAAGTGTGTTGTCAAGAGCTATCTTTTACCATGTTTAGATGTTGAATTTTAACTTTACTTGGTTTAACATGGATTGATTAGTGAGTGAAATGCATGTATAGTCCTTGAACTTGTTGGCTATGTCTATAACACTCCTCGAACTCAGAAAATGCATCAATCTAGTCCCTAATCATGCTCTCTACGTCCACGTACGGTCCTCACTATTGACCACCGTATTTTGCCGACGTGGCAACGGATGTCCGCCTTTGACATGTACCCGTAGATTACTATCTAGTGCGATTGGTCTCACGTAGAAAAAGAAACAAGGTCGTCACCAAATCCAAATAGTCATCAGCACCGCATCCAAATCATTATCATGGTGTACGGTTTGGCTAGCCGGTTATGGCAATCAATAAAGATTAAAGGTAGTTTTAATTCTGTTTTTTTTTTCGCCTTGTGTTTTGGCACATACGGTAACAATTAACCCGGTCAAAACAAAAGCTAGATAAGTGAGGAGTTCTTTTTTCTGAAATAAGTTCTACTATTTTTCAGTTTGTTTCCCGTAAAAACGTAAAAAAATATTTACGTGTTCCTCAACTCAGTTGTGAGTTCCCGTCTGAAGTATAAAATATGAGTACTCGATGTTTAACTTCTATTTATATTTCTGTGGCTGCGGAAATTGGCAGAGCAAAAGCAAGTGCGACATCTTGTCCACTGTCATAAACCCGACTCTCTCGCTTAGTTAATCGCATAGCCTCACACTGCGTCAAGATCATAGTTTCCACTCTTAAAAGTTTTGTTTGACCGAGTAGAACTTAATTAGTAGTCTCTTTTGAAATATGTGAGAAGCCAGCTGTCATAACATATACAACAGCAATATATAGCTCGGTACAAGTGCAAACTAAAAACAGAGCGATGTTCAAATTATTTTGAAATACTGGTCAATCTGTATAAAATTGTAGGAAAATTGTATAAGGTTTGAATGGTACGTAAAAAATTATTTTTCAGTCCAAAATGAACTGATTGTTTTTGTAGATTTTCAATGATTTCAGTATCGTTAAGTAGTCCTATGCGTAGTTATTTCCGGTCATTTCACATCATCAACTTTCACACTTACGGTATTGGTACTCGGAAGAATGCATGCATTTTGCCACACGTGTTGTTTTAGCACAAGTGTGTACACATATGCTCCTATACGTGACACATGAATTTTTTTTTTTGGCGTGAGGCACCTTTGGTTAGGTGCTACTCCCTCCGTTTCAAATTAATTGACTAGGCTTTGTCTAAATACAGATGTACCTATACTTGTATAGTGTCTAGATATATTCGTTACTAGACAAATGCATGTCAATTAATTTGGAACGGAGGGAGTAAGTGCTAACGGTAGAAAATTGTGCATGTGTCCCCGTGTATTTAAGCCAGCTGTGCTAAATACAACATCTTATCTGGTGCCACGTCAGCAAAAAACGGTGCTCGGCAGTAGTAAGGACTATTTTGATGCATTTTGTAAGTTCGAGGACCGTTTTAGATGTACCCAACAAGTTCAGGGACTGTCCGTGCATTTCACTCTTGATTAGTTCTATGGACACTTATGCATGCATTTAGATGGTCAACTTTCTCCTTATTGCTAGCCCAAAAATTACAACAAGTAAAAAGGTTGTTTTCCAACACATTCAACCAAAGTTTTTCCAGTGAGTCCACCATATCTACCTATTAGTTTTATGCTATTCCAAGTATATTTATCATGTTATATTGTGTTATCTACATTTCTGAATTTAAATGCTTATGTTATTGATTGTCATGGGAAAAATTGGTTAAAAACTCTCATGAACTTGATGCACAATTTATTTTTATTGTATTTAATAAGTATGAACCATTGTGATTAAAATTATGAAGTTGTGGGCTTGACAATTGTTTTGGTTTGGAGTTAGCCCATATGTGCTGTCACATGGCAAGCTTTCAACATTGCACTTATTTATATTTAGTTGATGTCATGTACTTTTGTTTATGGATGCCTATCATGGGTGAAATGAATGTGGATACTTAGTAAGTTCAAAGAGTTTGTATAAATGGTTAGAGAAATGTCTGGGCCGCTAATCTAAGCCATGCATCATTCATGGTGAAAATTTACAGCATAACCATAATGTTCATTCAGTGATGCACCTCGTAATAAAAAGCTATACCCATAGTAAATAAAAGAGTGCTGAGATTGTTCATTGTCTGTTTGTCTTCTTGTTTTGACATGGGCTTGTTCATGTAAAGGGGCAAGAGGTACCCCAGTGCAGTTCTTGATAATACTATTATTACTTGCAATGACCTTTATTTGAATTTACTTTGTGGACCAATGTGAGTAACACATGGTGTAGGTACTTGTATTCAAGGGACATGAGATATTCAACCAATACATTGTCAAGCACACCACTCATATTTGCTTTCACTTTAAACATTAATCATTCAAGATGCTATGATAGGGGTAATGAGAGGTCCACACCAATGACTACCACATTGCAAGCATTAACTTAACTAGAAGTGTTTGGAAGTTAGATGAAACTTATTCATGCTTTACCTCTACTTATTTATCTATCCAAAGTGTCCACCTTTTATATTCAGTTTTCATAAGAAGTACTCTATGACCACCATAGGATATTTTTACTTTTCATTATGCATACATTCGGTCCATAGTACTTTCTTCTATATTACACTTTGTGAATTTATCATTGATTACATTGAGTATTTGATATCACTTCATAATTTATCTTGCATATTGTTATTCCTTTGAATAATGAATCAATTGACTCTATGTAACAATAGTAATCACCTTTGATATCCATTGATAGTATTAAAATGCAAAGTCCATGTTAGTTTTATCATCTTCATACTCGGGATGAGCATGGGTTAAGCTTGGGGATGTTGATGCATGTAAAATGCATACATGAACTTTACATTTTATTACATGTTATTCCATGTTATTTGCATCATATAAGGGTTATATTCATGATTTATATTGAGTTTTGGGGATAATTAGCAACTTCCCCATTTTTCTGGAATTAACCCTGCGCTGTCAGAGAACCCCTTTTTCTATATTTTGATGTTTCAGGGACCCAAACGACGTCCAAATGACCTAAGATTTTACGGGGATCACTTTATTGAAAGGAACGAAACGTAGCCGCAAAGGAATCGAAGAAACGGAGACCAGAAGGCCGAAAGGGGTGGGCCCACGCGGCCAGATTCCCTGACCGCGTGGGACCCACCAAAATGGCCCTCGGGCCTCCACTGCCGTCGATCTTTATTCCCGAAGCTTCGTCTTGACGTAAAACCAACTATAAAAAGAGTCCCCCGGGGAGTTTCGCGAGGAGGCGGCGGAGAAACACGAAACAGAAGACAGAAGGCTGCCGCCGGAGAAGATCGGAGGGGGGAAACGCTGCCGGAATCACCTCCGGAAGGCTCCTCCATCCCCCCTCCGGAGTCTCCATCAACACCAACGTCAAGACCAGCACCATCTCCATCACCATCCTCGTGATCCACTTCATCCCCCTCGTAGTTTGAGATTGTTGAACCCTAGCTATTGTTTAAGTGATATTCTACCTGTGTATGATTAGCTACTTGTCATTGTTTTGTGGTGAGACTATATTTTCAGATTGTGTTGTATCATTTATACCACTGAATCATATCATGTCTTCACGTTGTGAGTAGTTCTCTCATGTTCCTGGGGGCATAGGATGGATTGGCAATGATCTATATAAAACATGTGTTGGTATTTTGTCTAGTGTTTATCTTTTTATGTAATTCTATGATGCTGTTGTGCGAACGTCGACTGCACATCACTTCACCTAGATGGGTTCATAGGAGAACACCGTAGTGTAATGGAGTGAGGGAGACTTGGGAGGATATGTAAACCTGAGACCAGATTATGAAGTTAATTTATAAGGGGATTAATATCGGGGACCTTAGAGTGTAATGCTATGGTGGGATTTTATATCTTAATAACTCTTGTGCAGTCATTTACTTGGCCACAAGATCCATCATAAGAGGTTTAGTATATTTATTTAGCTATACCTAATAATGGCTCCGTCCTAAGAAGATTAAAACTTGACAAAATGCTACTTTGTTGTTCTAGAAATATTTATGTCATGAAGTCTAGGTAGACCTTGGAAACGTTCTCCACTTATAATAAATACACACTTGAGCTTGTCCTCTTGCTGCATAGAGGATTGGGCTTTTCTCTCTTTGAGAGCTGTCACCTGCTACTATTTGTCTGCTGCATTTTTACTGTCTTGCAATTATACAACCGAAAACACCAAAAACAGTTGCATCTTTTATTGTCAATTTATCATTCTTACTAACCAATACCTTCAACTCCTCGTGGGTTCGACAACCTTTGCTATTCGAAAGGTGCTACAATTGATCTCCTGCACTTGGAATCATCAGAACCAAACACGCCCTAAGCAAATGCGGCATGGGTGCCATCGGACTGTCAAGGCTAGTGTAGAAAGAAAGATATCTTTACCTAATCTTTACTATAATACGAGTAGTGTTTCTTCCTTCGTCCGTTTGGTGGTACGTGGTGGTACGTCGTACGTGCGAGCTCCCGTGGTTCGCTACATGATTCGTATAGCGGGGTTCCATACGTCGTATCCGTAGGTCAGAAGAATTCTTCTCTCTATCGGAACCGATCGAGTTTGGAGCGCGGTGGGCTTAAATATGGGACGGGGAAGACCAGTCGAGACGCCCGCGCAGGCGCTGTTTCCGGATCGACTCATCATCGCCCGCTCTCTTACTCCATGGTATGGCGGCGGCCACAAGAGACGTCGTTATGTGCTGCGCATAGGGACGACAGCGTGAGCTTATACGGCGGCGTCGCCAGTGGCACATAGCGGCGCGGTGGAGTGGACGTCTACATCGCCGGCGGAAGAAGGAGGACTACGGGTGAAGGGGCGGAGGGGATGGAGATCTATCAATCTGTCATGTATGTGTTCGTTGGATTTGCGAAGGCATTATGGGGATTGTGTGCTCTGTCCAGATGATCGAGGATCGTGGGCAGAGCTTCCTCGACATGATCAGAGTGGTGTCTAAGGAGCGGAGGATGTCGAGGAGGTCAGTGAACTACGGCTGCCGCCAGGTCTCGGACGAGGGCCTGCCCACTGCTCGCCTGAGGCATGATCCGGACACAAAGCAGCGCGCATGCAGGTGGGGCTTTCAGGCTCCAGTTCTGATGACTGATGGGTACACGGAAGAAGGGGCGGAGGGGATGGAGATTGCGGCGTCCACTGACGGGAGGGAGGCGGAGACGTCCACTGATGAGAAGGGAAGCGGCGGCCGGCGCGGCCTCGCCAACCCATTCGCTAGCCAATGGTTCAGGGTTGCAGACCACCTTCAGTGTTCTGAAGATTAATCCAAACGGTGCTTTCAGTATTCATACTGGTCAGGGAGGTTGGGGCTTGGCCTCAAGGTTGTTGCTTCTACTGAATCTGGGCGACACTGGTTCTGAACTTCTACCGAACGTACGGGCACGGATCCGGTGCCTCTCCTTCGATTTTTTTTCTCCCATTCGCTGGTACACTGGTGGGCGTAGCAACCACGGGATTGCCAGATCCCCATCCGGCGCGTAGCCTGCATGCGTAGCAGCTTCTCGTGAGTGCTAGCAGAACAAGGAATCGACTGTTTGTACGCGGAGTAGCGTTCTTTCTTTTTCTTTTGTGATGAGAAGAAGAAATAGGAGCTCGTGGCTGATAGCTGCATTGTATGGGGCGGTTGAATTTAAATAAATATATTTAGCTGCATTGTATACGGCAGTTGAGTTTAAATATAGATATCTTGAAAATTGAGTTATGCAAATGATTGCGTACATATTCACGATTCAATGGGCTAAAAACATTCAATAAAATCCAAGTTGAGAATTTTTTCTTACTAAGGATAATGAGAAGAGCTGGGCGTATGTTTTACAAAACATGCGAGACGTCAATAGTTCCGTATTCACAATTGTTGTTCAATCATGTCTCGCTGCAAATCCTTTTTATCCTCCCGTTGCAACGCACGGGCATATGTGCTAGTAATAATAAAGGCACTAAGGCTTCCTTCGTTGGTTCGTACGTCATTGGATTTGTCCCTGAAGTTACAAATAATTACCCACCTGTGCCACCCGTAAGTCCAAAAAATTGTTTCGGAACTAAGGTTTCCGTCTCGTCCGTTGTCGTTCATACGTTGTCCTAGCTTCATCTGTGGTAACCAACGTGACCTGAGAAAACCGATTCCAAATCAACCCGGCGACCAACGCAACATGAGATAAAAGGCTCTCCCTCTCCGACGTCGTTTGCGTCGTCTCCATCTACTATGAGCATGCGTGAGTTGATGCATCTTTCGCGCATGGGAACGAGGGCTGAAGGGGCCACATCGATTCGAGTTAATGGCTCCACCGTCTGACAGTCGCGGCTGAGTCCGGCAGTGGTCGGTCGGAAGGCAGCATGTTTTTCGGGAGGAAGCAGGGAAGTTCGGCCGCGGCGTCCAGGCTACCCGGCAGCGTTGTGCCTTGGGCGGAGGAGCACGACTAGACGACCAGCCGGCGGCCGTACGAGGGACATGCGTCGCGTGCACGGGAGGGAAGGCAGGACTACGAGGGTTTTTTTCCATTGGAACAATTTTGGTCGATTTAAACAATTTCGATCGTTGCCATGGCCTCCTCCTCCAGGGAGTAGCAGGCTAGCAGCAGAGGTTGAGATCTCTTTCACTCATGCGAACTCAGGGGCCGTCGATGCCCACGCCGGTCCCCGGTCAGTGGTGCGCGCCGGTGGCCATCGGGATCTTGGGCGGGGCTGCGCCATGCTCGAGAACACGGCAATGCTTAACAGCTGCTACATCTCCTAGCTAGCCTCCGGTGCTAGCTTAACTAGGGGGCAATTGATGATAACCCCCCCCCCCAAGTTCGCGCGCCTTCTATCATATGCCCCCCTTGTGTCACTGACATGTGGGTCCGGACCCTACATGTCAGTGACACAAAGGGGGGCATATGATAGAAGGCGCGCGAACTGGGGGGTTATGGTATATTTTGCCCTTAACTAGCTGCCGAAGCACATAGAGTTTGTTTTTTTACTAGTGCTTCGCTAGTAGACAGCTAGGTAGCTGCCGCACTTGCGCCTTTGTCTTTGGTTGCGATAGAGATGGAGATTGATGGGAATTGGAATCAGATTGATGGATATGAATCCCAAGTAGCTCGGGAGGCAAGATGCTGACGGCCGTGCCGTTCGTTCGGAGCAGGTGGGCGCGCGGGCAAACGTGTGCAGTCCCCGGCCTGCCGCCCAAGACCTCCACTGCGCCGCCCCGAATCTCCGGATCTTGCACCTCCCGCTGGGCACCACCAGCCATCCAATCCGTCCGGCGCCCCTCCCTCCTTCTTCAGCAAGCCCGGTCGCTGGCCCGCCACCCCTCCGTCCAGCTGCACGGTGCCCCCTCTATGCTCCTTCACCTTGAATGGCGCTGCTCTAGTCGCCCATCTGCGGTGCTGACGGAGGTAGGGGGCGGCCCAGGCAGGGCGGGGTTGCGCGAGTTCGCCGTCGACCCCAAACCATGCATCACCGTTGACTAAAGGAATCGGCAACAACGGGCGCCGCGTCACTCACTGCCCAAACGTGCATTGCCATGTCACTGTCGGTGGGGCCACGTTAACGGTGCACCACGTCACCGCCACGTCACTGCCACGCTGGAATAAGCAAAACCGCCCAAATTCTCCTCAAAACCACCTAAATTGATCTAAAACCACTCACAGGGGGTTATTTGTCCGGTATTATACATTTGAGGGTGAGAAATATACCAATTTATTGTTGAGGGTGAATTCTATCCAATGTGCTACATTTGGGGGTGAAATCTATACTTTATCCTTCTTCTAGTGTAACACTTCTGGGCTTTAGTCATTCGAGGTACTATCGATAACCAGTTACTAGCTGATTTGGGTTGTGGCCTTGTTATACATACACAGAAGGAACCACTAAATCAGGCCCCCTCTCCCTGCCATGGGCTCTAGGCGGCCGCCCCACTCGGGTGACAACAAATAATTCTCAAAAAAAAAAATTGGGTGACAACAAATGACTTTTTTTGAACTGACAGCACGTTGTATCGCCTATCGACGCAACCTGTACCCATCACGCTTCGCGGGCTGGCCCACACTGCTTCGAGCTTCTTGTGTGTATTTACTATTCCCTCCATCCAAAAATAAATGTCTTACATTTGTTAAAAAGTGGGTGTATCTAGACATGAAACATGTATAGATGCATCCACTTTTGTGCAAACTCGAAACAATTATTTTGAGACGGAGGGAATAGTCACTTTCCACTCATTTATGTGCACCTACTGACCTACACTGTTAAATGCCTCCGCCTCTCACCACTCTTCCTTGCAATGTGTGTTGTACCTCATATATAGCAAACACGACTTCTTTCCTTTTTTTTCATGTAGAAGATTGATTATCTTGGCGAGAGCGTAGAATTGCCTTAGATATCCATGTAACATGTGGGAGGCGAATGTTATTTTAATTTGCTTCGAGTTGATCGGAATGAGAGACATCCAGAAGCGGAGTAGTAGGCACTTTCAGCTTTTCAGTCCAAAGAGGACCGCGCGTAGCGCGAGTGGCTGGGGAGCGGTGGCTCCTTCCAGCGCGAGTCTCCTTCCAGCGCGTCTCCGGTTTGACTCTCGTTGGAGCAAATTTTGGGACGTTTTCCTCACCAGTGGAGCCTATTCCTACGCGGTTCAACAGTGGTATTGTGGTGTGCCCACCACCGCAGGGTTTTCCCGGAAGATCTAGTCTCGCGAAGGCTCAAGCTTAGTATAGTCTGGTTAGCTCCAGCTTGCGCACAGGAGGCGTGCGTGTGGTGTTGCGTGTGTGTGGTGTGCGTTGTGCGTTGGTTCAGATACTACGGCTATATTAAGACCAGGAAATCTCAAAAAAAAAAAAAAACTTTTCAGTCCAAACAGGAAAATGACGCACAGGAACGCTGGCAGAACAACACTATAGAACTCCCAGACTCTTGAAACATTGATCAGCAAGGATGATTAGAACTCCGAGAACCAAGTGTCTGAAAGAATACTTCAGTTTTTTTAGGCTTTATTTTTCATGTGAAGACGGGCGACAGCCAGCCCCCGTCATAAAATAGGTACCAAGGAAAGACAACAATGTATGAGCCTTCTTAGCATAAGCGACATTTCTTTTAAGGATTTTGCTATGGCGTGCAACGTGGCACACGCCAAGTCGCCAAACTTTATGCATTAACAAATCTATAAAAATAAACATAACATTAGTGTGATCGCAAAAAACGCGTGCATCCACCTTGTCCATCGAACAATATGGAGCACGTGGGCCACCACACATTTAAGCAGAATATGGCCGGAAAAAATTACTTACAAATAGTATCTTGGTCGATAGTACATTTAGGTCTTTAGACGACAAAGCAAAATGCTTGATGTCCTAATGAAGTTTGGAGGGCAGTGATCCCACAATTCGTTTGAGTAGCACATTCAAGGGATTCTATTAAATCATATTTTCGTTTTATTTCTTCTTCTCCTCGTTCTTTTCTTCCTCTACTCATTACTAGACCTATACTTTCTAGAAGATATACATTTTTTTCGAAATTGGGTGTCCCGGCCTCTCACTAGTAAGGAAGTGCCTTTCTATGGAATGACATTTTGTGGCGCACCATTTTGGCCATGCGCCACACAAATACTTCTGTGGCGCACCACGCCAAATGCGCCACAAAATACTGTGGCGCATATACGCAAGAATGTGCCACAGAAACATGGTGGGTCCCCCCTCCACAAAAATCTGGTGACATTTCTGTGGCGCATTGCGCTGGATGCGCCACAGAAAGCAGCATTTCAGTGGCGCATCCATCCCTGTGCGCCACAGAAATGTGGTGGGCCCCTTCCAACGATTCCCTGCGTACTTATTCTGTGGCGCACGGTTCTGGATGCGCCACTGAATATACCATTTCTGTGGCGCATCTCCACCCGTGCGCCACAGAAAAGTTTGTGTGTTTTCTTTATTTTTTTAAAATTTGTGTGTATTTAAAGTAATGGTCTACTGTATATTATTTTCTTTAAATGTAACCAAAAATATTTTTTCAAAAGAAACACATTCTTTTTTAAAATGTTGTGTGTATTTAAAATAATGGTCTTTTTTAAAAAATGTGTGTATATTCTTTTCTTTAAATTTAACCAATTTTTTTTCAAAAGAAACACATTTTTTTAATGTTGTGTGTATTTAAAATAATGTTCTTTTTTAAAATATGTGTAGTGTTCTTTTTTAAAATTTAACCAAAAATATATTTTTTAAGTTTTTTAAACCTTTTGAGGCCACCAAATTCTGTGGCGCATCCCTCCACCTGGTGCGCCACAGAATAATACATTTCTGTGGCGCACAGAGGAGGATGCGCCACAGAAATTCTTGACTTAGCCGTTTTAGGCGTGCGAATGCTCAAATCAAACCACCAGTGTACACTGCGCGCACGTCGCTCTCGACCCACACTCGCCGCCGCCCAACTCGCCGCCGCCGGCCGCCGTAACCCGTCCGCCACCGCGCCGTAACCCGTCCGCCGGCCGCCGACCCTCTCTCCGTCGCGCCCATCGCCGGCCGCTCTCACCCGCGCGCGCCGCCACCCACGGACCGGCCGTCCTCGATGCCGCATAGGAACTCGACGCCGCCGCCCTCGACACCTCCATCCCCTCCCCGAGGTGCTGCTCCATCCCCATATGATCCCTCCCTCTCCCGCACGCACCTCTCTCCTTCCCCTCCACCTTACACATGAGGTGTTTGTTAAAATGCCAAACCTAAAAAAACAAAAGAAATATGTGTTATGCAATTGCTTGCTGCTAGCTACATTAAGTTGTTATAAGTACTTGCTGCTAGTTGCTACTAGTTGAGATGAAAAATTTCACAAATTTTGCTAAGTGTTTCTTTATTTTCTTTACTATAGACTTATCATACTCAATCTATTTATATTATTAATCAATATATATACCTATATTGACACTGCACAAATATTGACATGGTTACAAATATGAACACTAATACATGGTTGTATCCATTTCCAGGGTTGCATCAAAGGCAAATCGAAGAACACCTAGCTCTTCAAAATGACAGCCCGACGTGGACGACGAAAGACGGCTACAAACCGTTCCCGGCGCCGCTCAACAAGAAGACTCCTTGATCAGCAGGACGTGGACGTGTACTCTGTTTGATCATAGTTTAGGCGGTCATGAAAACTTCATTTATACTAAGACTTGTGTGAACTTTTGTACCAGTTAATTGTCACTATATATGTATGTATCTCGGGCTCTAAGTAATGTTATGACATATTTATCTGTCTGTTTTAATACCGTGTCAAAATATATTACTGTTTCTATTATTTTCTGTATAAATACTGTAATATACATGTATTATTGTCAAATTAATACATCAAATAATCGATAATTCAGCAAATAATTTAGTGGCGCATGGTAAATAATTTTGTGGCGCACCATATTCTGTGGCGCACAAAGAAAGTGCGCCACAGATAAATTATTGTCAAATTCATCAACGCATGGACTAATATTTCTGCGGCGCATGAGCAATATTTCTGTGGCGCATGCTGGAAGTGAGTCATAGAATTTTCTACTTTCTGTGGCGCACGGCAGGGTGCGCCACAGAAATAATATTTTTGTGGCGAGAATTCTGTGACGCACCCACCATGCGCCACGGAAAGCTAGTGTCTGCATCTAGACCATGCACACAGCCATTTGTTAAATCTCAATCAAAGTTCAAAGTATGTTATTACAATCCATAGAGCACCTCACGGGTCACTCAAAGTGGCAACAAAGATGAGCCAACGAAACAAGAACACATCAAAATGAAGCGACTAAGCATCTTGGATACGCCTGTCGTTACTAATGATGCGATCTACTTGAATAGTAGATGAATAGAACGAATCTAAAGCAACTACTACAAGCTGAAACTGTAGCAGTATCGTAAACAGAAAGATCAAGTAATCATACGGTGCAGCGGCAGCCGAAGCGTTGGCGTTACTGTTGTCGCCCATGTCGTCGATGAAGAGGCTGCCGATGTCGGGGAAGAAGTCGTCGTTGGGGAAGAACTCGATGCCAGTAGTCGCACGAGTGCGCTCCCCAAAAATCTGATCGCCCCTCTCCCGTACAGGATCACAAGAAGCGGGGTTCCGGAGGCCTACTGTCCCTTCAACCTGTGCACACCGGAAGACGGGATGGAGAAGACTTGGAAGACGGCGACGCAAGGTTTCAGAACGGTGGTGCGAGACCATGTGTTGCGTATATGTGCCAAAATTAGCTTGGTTCGGTTTTATATAGTGCAGGTTGGGAGTCAAATCAGCCCTCATAAACGCGTATGTTTATGATTTAGAAACTGTCGTATTAAACACGTTCGTTTATGAATTAAAAACGATCACAATAAACATGTTTGTGAATCAGAAACGGTTGTATTAACCGTGTCTGTTAATGAATTAGAAACGGCCGTAATAAACATGACTGTTACTAATTAATCAATGACTCATTAATTTTCCCAATTAACAAAATATAATAATGTGCCAATGAGAATTTCTGAATTTATCTTGGGCTAGTAAATACTAGTAAATTCTAACAATCCCCCACAAAGTCTCATTGGCTCATATCTCATCATTCAGTTCCAAAACATTGTTTATATACCGGTACTCAGTGGAGACTGTTAAGTTGAACTTCCACTTAGAAACTTATGCTACACTAGATCACAACTTGGATAGTGGACTATGCTTGAACTACAAGTTTGCTGCGACTTAGTTTCACACAAGCCCTTGACCAATACTGAGCTGCCGCAAGGCTTCCCCGCGGGTGGAGCTTATGCGTCATACTCCAAGACCTTTCATGAGTTTATTAAAGAGCACCCAACTCTCACGGACTGCGACGTTTAACAGTCAGACTCATATAGGTGTATTCCTCAAGAGATGCTCTGCAGGACAACATATCCGCTTATAAAAGTAAGCCACTTGGAATACATTAAGATAAATATCAACCTGCCATACAAATAGAAGAGTATTGCATCTTCATGGAGTGGAAATATAATATAAGGATACTCTCCTCTCAGCTGCCCAACAGCTTGTCTCCCACTTCTAATTCACGGGATCTCCGATCACATAGAGTAGGTTACCACTGTGGACAACTCATACCGTGGGTCTCAAACCCATCTCCCTCGATGCACTATCTATCACATTACGTGATAAACCCTTTGTGAAGGGATCTGCCAAATTCTTAGACGTTTGGATATAATCCAACGCAATGACTCCGGAGTTCTTTAATTTTCGGACAGATTTCAATCTCCTCTTCACATGCCTTGATGACTTCATATTATCCTTAGAACTTTTAATCTTGTGTATCACAGTTTGATTATCACAGTTCATAAGGATAGCGGGTATTGGTTTTTCAACCACAGGTAAGTCCATCAAAAGCTCTCGAAGCCACTCTGCTTCAACAGTGGTTGTGTCCAACGCTGTGAGTTCTGCTTCCATAGTTGACCTCGTTAAGATGGTCTGCTTGCAAGACTTCCAGGAAACAGCTCCACCACCGAGTGTAAACACATAACCACTCGTGGCCTTAATCTCATCAGCATCAGATATCCAATTTGAATCACTATAACCCTCCAGTACCCTCGGGTATCCAGAGTAGTGAATTCCATAGCTCGCAGTGCCTTTTAAATAACGCATAACTCTCTCGAGCGCATGCCAATGATCATCTCCCGGATTAGAAACAAACCGGCTCAACTTGCTCACAGCAAAAGAGATGTCAGGCCTCGTGGCACAAGCCAAATACATAAGCGAGCCAATAATCTGAGAATATCTCAGTTGATCTCTAGCAGTCTGTTGATTCTTTCGAAGCAACACACTAGGATCATATGGTGTCGGAGAAGGCTTACAGTCGTCATACCCGAATCGACTCAAGACCTTTTCCACATAGTGAGACTGAAGCAGTGTAATCCCACCATCACCATCTCTCAGCAGCTTGATGTTCAAGATAACATCGGCTACTCCTAGATCCTTCATCTCAAAGCAACGAGATAAGAAATCCTTAACCTCCTTGATTAGATCAAGGTTGGTTCCAAAGATCAGTATGTCATCGACATACAGACAGAGAATAACTCCCTCGCCCCCACCATAGCGATAGTACACACATTTGTCAGATTCGTTTATAATGAAACCTGCAGCAGTTAAAGTTCTTTCAAACTTTTCGTGCCATTGCTTAGGAGCTTGCTTAAGGCCATATAAGGACTTCAACAACTTGCACACCTTTGCTTCCTGACCAGGTACTACAAAACCATCGGGCTGATCCATGTAAATTTCCTCGTCTAACTCTCCATTTAGGAAAGCTGTCTTCACGTCCATTTGATGAACGAGAAGCCCATGTGAGGCAGCCAATGAAAGTAGCACTCGAATCGTGGTCAGTCTAGCCACAGGTGAGTAAGTATCAAAGAAGTCTTCACCTTCTTTCTGGGTATAACCCTTGGCCACAAGCCCGCCTTGTACTTCTCAATAGTACCATCAGGCCTAAGCTTTTTCTTGAACACCCACTTACATCCTACAGGTTTACACCCATAAGGACGATCAGTGACTTCCCAGGTTCCGTTAGCCAAGATGGAATCCATCTCGCTACGAACAGCTTCCTTCCAGTAGTCAGCATCAATAGATGCATAGGCTTCTGAAATGGTACTAGGGGTGTCATCAACAAGGTACACAATGAAATCATCACCAAAGGACTTTGCAGTCCTCTGTCTCTTGCTCCTAACAGGAGCTTCATTGTCATCCTCCACAGGTTATCAGTGTGTTCTATCGAAATGGTAGGTTCAGGAATAACAGCTAATTCCTGACTAGATGTGCTAGGTATCTCCTGATTTGATGAGCTAGGCATACCCTTCATGGGAAAGATATCCTCAAAGAAAGTCGCATCCTTCGACTCCATAATCGTACCAACATGAACGTCGGATACCTCAGATTTGACTACCAAAAATCTATAACCAACGCTATGAAAAGCGTAGCCCAGAAGAACACAATCCACGGTTTTTGGTCCAAGCTTGCGCTTCTTGGGAATTGGAATATTGACTTTCGCCAAACAGCCCCAAGTACGTAAGTAAGAGAGTTTCAACTTTTTCCTTTCCCATTCCTCAAATGGAGAAACAGTTTTATCTTTTATGGGAACTCGGTTTAGGACATGACAAGCTGTCAATAGAGCCTCCCCCCACCATGCCTGAGACAGTCCCGAAGTGTCTAACATGGCGTTAACCAAATCAGTTAGAGTTCGGTTCTTTCTTTCAGCCACTCCATTTGACTGAGGCGAGTAGGGAGGCGTCCTCTCATGTATTATACCATGTTCCGCACAAAACGAATCAAATTCATTGGAAAAATATTCTCCACCACGATCAGACCTTAGCCTTTTAATCTTTCGATCAAGTTGGTTCTCTGCTTCAGCTTTATAGTTTTTGAAGTAGTTTAAAGCCTCATCTTTTGTTTTCAGAAAATACACATAACAATATCTAGTGGAGTCATCAATAAGCGTCATGAAATATTTCTTTCCGCCTTTTGTCAACACGCCATTCATCTCACAAAGATCTGAATGTATAAGTTCCAGTGGCGCCAAGTCTCTTGCCTCCGCAGCCGTATGAGACTTGCGAGGTTGCTTAGCTTGCACACACACTTGACACTTGGAACCTTTGACAGTAGTGAATTTCGGAATTAAATCCAAATTAGCTAGCCGCGTCATGCAACCAAAGTTAATATGACAAAGTCGTGAATGCCAAACATTATATTCAAATTCATGACAAAATGATTAATAACTTTGGTGCAAATATCTGACAAAGATAGGCGGAACAAGCCTCCGCACTCATAGCTTTACCAACAAATTGTCCATACTTAGATATTACAACTTTATTGGACTCGAAAACCAACTTATAACCATCTCGACACAGAAGATATCCGCTAACGAGATTTTTATTGATGGAGGGCACATGATGAACGTTCTTCAGGCGCACGGTCTTCCCCGAAGTAAACTTCAGATCGACCGTACCAACACCACGAACAGAAGCATGTGAGTTGTTCCCCATCAGCACGGGAGAAGTCCCTGTGACCTGGTAAGAAGAAAACATGGAAGCATCAGCACAAACATGTACATTGGCACCAGTGTCAATCAACCATTCAGGAGAATGACAAACTGAAAGAATGGTAGGAAATATACCGTACCCAGATTCCTTCATCTCAGTGTCGCCGATGACAACATTGGCAGTCTTGCCGCTGTTCTCCGATGTGCGAAGCTCATGGCGGTTAGGACAGCGAGGTGCCCAGTGATTCGGATCACCGCAAACATGGCATGCTCTTCCTTGGCTTATTGTTGTTCTTCTTGAAGTTGGTAGACTGTGAAGTTGTGCCTATCGTCAGACTTGCCTTTACCCCCGATTTGTTCTTGTTAAACTTGGACTTGTGGGGTGGCTGGTAATTCTTCTTCTGTACCACATGGGCACTAGAACCAGCCTCAGCAAATCGAGCACGTGTATCCTTTGCTCTCGCCTTCTCTTCAACATCAAGCGACCCAATGAGATCCGAAACGGAAAACTCTTGTCTCTTGTGTTTCAGAAAGTAGCAAAGTTGCTCCACGAAGGTGGAAGCTTGGCGATAATGCCACCGGCAACAAACTTGTCCGGTAAATTACACTTAAAGTGCTCAAGTTCCTTAGCGAGTGACTGTATCTCATGAGCCTGCTGTACAACAAGCGCTCATCAGTCATCTTGTAGTCATAGAATTGCTCCATGACGTATAGCTCGCTGCCAGCATCCGAGGCACCAAACTTGGCCTCGAGCGCATCCCACATGTCCTTGCCGTTATCAAAAGACATATACGAGTCCATAATGGAGTCGTTAAGAACACTCAGAAGGGCACCCTTGAAAAGGGTATCGAGCTTCTCAAAAGCTTCCAGTTGTTCAACATTGAGATCGCCCTCAGCCTTGCCTTTGGTTGCAGCATAGCAGTTACTGTTTTGAAACCAGTAAACTGCTCTCATGCGCCACCGTTTATACTGTACCCCTTTGAAGGGAAACGGCCTCATAGACGCGAGAAAGCCAGGCGCAGCAAATTGCCTATAATCAGGTTTTTGGATTGTTCAAAATATAAGCAATTTAGCTATTGATTTAATCCACGAAAACATTAAATAGTTTATGACTAGAATAACCAGAATTATACTAATCATGCGATCTACTTGAATAGTAGATAAATAGAACGAATCTAAAGTAACTACTACAAGCAGAAAATGTAGCAGTATCGTAAACAGGAAGATCAAGTAATCATACGGTGCAGCGGCAGCCGAAGCGTTGGAGTTGATGTTGTCGCCCATGTCGTCGATGAAAAGGCTGTCAATGTCGGGGAAGAAGTCGTCGTTGGGGAAGAACTCGATGCCAGTAGTCCCGCGAGTGCGCTCCCCAAAAACCTGATCGCCCCTCTTTCGTACAGGATCACAAGAGGCGGGGTTCCAGAGGCCTACTGTCCCTTCAACCGGTGCACGCCGGAAGACGGGATGGAGAAGACTTGGAAGACGGTGGCGCAAGGTTTTGGAACGGTGGTGCGAGACCATGTGTTGCGTATATGTGCCAAAATTGGCTTGGTTCGGTTTTATATAGTGCAGTTTGGGAGTCAAAGCAGCCCTCATAAACGCGTCCGTTTATGATTTAGAAACTGCCGTATTAAACACGTCAGTTTATGAATTAAAAACGGTCACAATAAACGTGTTTGTGAATCAGAAACGGCTGTATTACCGTGTCTGTTAATGAATTAGAAACGGCCGTAATAAACGTGACCGTTACTAATTAATCAATGACTCATTAATTTTCCCAATTAACAAAATATAATAATGTGCCAATGAGAATTTCTGAATTTATCTTGGTCTAGTAAATACTAGTAAATTCCAACACATAGATCCAGACTCCATAAGCTTTTGCATCCTGCTACACTGGCAGAAGGACCGCCCATGCGCGGATCCAGTGGACTCCCATGTATATTACCTAAAAAAATTTGGTATTCGTTCCTTGGCGGGCGTCTCCGTCCTTTCGTGGATGGGTCTGGTGCTGCCGGATGTGGTCCTGGCAGGGCCCATGGAAGCCGGGGAGGCCGCCCCGGGGTGGCGGCACCGACCAGGCGATCTAGCCGTTTAGGGTTCAGGGAGGCATGGATGCCGTTGAAAAGCCAACTTTGGTCATGTCGGACGATGGTGACGCCTTTGCATCTTCGAAACATTGTTGTTCCAGCTCTCATCTTTTTGTCCGAGCTTTTTCGAGGAAACTCTAGATCTTGTTCTCCCGTATCAGTCGATAGCGGCTTACGAAGCTGTTCTCCCATCTAGGGCATCATCTTTGAAGCATGCATGTGCTGGCTGGAGGTGTCCTGAGGTTGAGTGTCATTGTTTCTTCCTCGTCGAAGAAGGCTTGTCTCGGCGGGCGGACGTGCGATGATGGACCTGCACAGGGTGGTGGCGTTGTCTAGCGCTATGGCAGCAGCGACGACGGATGACAAGAGTTATACAGATCGCTACCATAAATTAATAATAAAAGTTATTTGCATCATTTCGATGCAGAGGCCGAGGGTCTCACCTTTATTTCCGAATAAAATTGTATAAGATATGGTCAAGAGAGTGATCAAATGTACTTGTATATGGGCAGGTGTCATTGAACAATGGATGGTGGGTCAAAACAGAAATCACTGAGTGCGTTGTGCATATGTGAATTGCGAGGTAACATGTGGGATCTCATCTCTACACGGCTAAAAGATTGAGTATCGAGTACAACAATGGAGAATTGACCATCGCACTCGCTGACACCATTAATTCCGACATGACACTATGAGTAGTAGAATGAACATTTCCGAGAGCTTTTTTCTTGTTTGGTCTGGCATACAATCTTTGTGTATGTACTGATCACTTCCTCTTATTTATGCGCACCTACACTAGTAAATGTTTAAATACCTCTAGCTCACGTATATTCTTTACAACATTTGCTACACCTCATATGTATATACGCGCATGATTCTTTTCTTTTCTTCTCATGTGGAAGCTCGATTCACTGGGCGAGAGCGTGAAGTTGCCTCAGATGTCCACGGAATGAGCGGCATTCAGGAGCATGCTAATACCTTTGGGCAGTTCGAAACAGTACAAAAAGGGAAAAAAAAAAAAAGCTATAGCGCCCAGGAAAGCACGAAGACCACTACAAGGTACAGGCTGCAGCAGCAGTGAAACAAGCTAGTGAGTGATGAGAGATGGCGGCATTGGGGCAAGGACGAGAGAGGGGCCGGAGGAGTGGAGGGGCATACGACCTTGCTCTTTCTCCCTCAGCAGAAACCGGGAGGTCGGGTTCGTTGATTAGTGATACACACAGTCTCAAGTATTTTGTAGAATGTTCAGGATGATACCTGGCTGAAACTCTAGTACCAAATGGGATACCAGGAATAGCCTGGATTTGGGATCTGATTGCGATAATTCGTGCTAATCCCATCAAATACTCTAGTATGGGGCCTTACCCTCGAAATTACAAATGTCTTTAACGTCACCGGTGCACTTGGACTCTTAAATACCTCTACCTCCCATGACTCTTGCTTGCAAGATATGGTTCAAACTCGTATGCATATGCACTCTTCCACATATTTCTCATGTGAGCACGCAAACTCGATGCAACCTTTTGAAGTTCTCTTTATAAGCACTAGCAAACTTGCCCGTGCGTTGCAACGGGAGAAAAAAAATATATCACACATCTTAGTCCCGGTTATCCTCCTTCCCGCCCGTGCGTTGCAACGGGAGATAAAAAGAATGAAACTTGAAACCCGTTTGGTTTGTCGCACAAAACCGTTCTATCAATCGAATCCACAAAATGTTTCGGTCGGGAGCAAAAACTCGCCTGGATCGTTTTATTATTTATTCTGACCCGGTTTTCCACAAAACTCTCGGAAAAATTATGGACAATAGAATGTCCGGAATAAAATTGGCAAGATTAGAGAGACACAATATTTTGTGTTTTTCCTCCATTGTCATTGTCTACCAGTCATTTAATAATATTCTTTCTGAACGCCAAACCCACCCCTCTCTTCTGCGCATGAAGATTTTTTTTTTAAGGATACATCCGAGCGGATGCATCAGTTTCAAAAAGAAGAGGCCGTTTACAACGCGTTTAGGCACACACGCCTGAAACGCCATCCACTGTAAGAGAAAAGGGATCACTCGCCAACCCTCCACCTATCTACGGGTCCTAGGCTACCCCTAAACAACCTAGCCGATCGCCACAAGTCGGCCTCGGCCTCAACCATCC
This sequence comes from Poa pratensis, assembly GCA_947311845.1. Taxonomy (NCBI): domain Eukaryota; kingdom Viridiplantae; phylum Streptophyta; class Magnoliopsida; order Poales; family Poaceae; genus Poa; species Poa pratensis. The sequence continues at coordinate 154,721,280 of CAMZMU010000041.1, read as the reverse complement.
TGGTGGCAGCCTCCACCGATGGTCTATGTCCCTCGAAAACTACATTGTTTCTGTGCCTCCACATGCTCCAGCAGATCAGAGTGATCGCTGTCCACATATCCTTCGCGTCATTGCCTCCAAGCGTCCTAAGGGGTAGCCATTCCACTAAACGGGCATCATGACCAGGGATCCAGTCCACTCTCCCCCATCTAGTCAGGAAGGAGGACCACACTTCCCTGGACAGGACACACCCGAGCAGCAAGTGGTCGATGTCTTCTTCCACCTGGTCATAGAAAGGGCAACCATCCGGCCTCGGCAGGCCTCGACGCCCTAGACGGTCAGCTGTCCAGCATCTCTTCCTCAATGCTAGCCAGAGGAAGAACTTGCATTTGTTGGGGGCTCGCGAGCGCCAAATCTGTTGGGCTCCGGCCATCTCCACCTTGCCTTCAAAGAAAGCCCTGTATGCCGAACGAGCAGAGTATTGGTGGTTGGCCTCCAAGCTCCATCTAAACTCGTCTGCGGTCTCTCCAGTCAGGGCATAGCCCTCCACGCTGTCCGCCAGGGACAGCAGCTCACATATTTCGCGCGCGTCAAGATCCGGCGGGATGTCCTCGAGCCAGCCGCCAGCGAGACCTTCCCTCACTCGACGGGAGCAACGTGCGCTTTTGGGCACCTTGAGGAAGAGATTTGGAGCCTCATCTCTTACCCGACGAAGCCCTCCGTGCAACCACCTATCCGTCCAGAAGAAGGTGGAGGCCCCATCGCCCACAACAGACACAGTGGCCGTCTCGAACAACTGTCTGACCTTGCGGGGGACCTGCGCATGAAGAAATAAACCCCTCTCTTCTGCCCAAGAAGAAATGAACATACCATGCGTTGCAGCTAAAGAGAGAGAAAATCAACCCGTCGTCGAAAAACGCTGTTGCAACATCTAACCTCATTTCGTATTAATATTTATTATTTCTATTTGATCATCGCTCCTAGTGACCCTCATGTTCCCGTCGACCGTCGTACTGCTCGATTTCAGGGTGAAATCTATACTTTTTCCTAACAAATAATCCAGGCTGAAATCCAAGAATAGCAGAACTTAGACGAAGTTGTCGAAGGCTCGGTCGAAGGTCCACGTTGGTAATGAATCCACCAGCCCAAGTAATCCTACGCCGTGCAAAGATTATCAATTAGGCCCACACGCTCCAGAGTGGCAGCACTGAAGCCCAAGGTCGAGGTCTCCAACGACCAGAGCCTTCTTAAATTTTCCTTTTCGGGTCTTGCTTGATTCCCCCAACTCGCTCTCGCCGATGGATCCGTTCCGGCCGCTCAGGCCGATCCAAGTGGAACCCGGGCGCGTTGACCCGCCGGCGGCAGCAGGCGGCGGAGAGACGGAGGAGATGGTGCCGGCGCCCGCGGCGGGGATGCTCATGGGGGCCAAGGTGCGGCGCCGCTCGGCCGTTTACCGCGACTGCAAGGGCGACTACATCGGCGTACCTAACGACCCATGCCTCGCAAAGATCCTCGCCAAGCAAGGTGCCATTCGCTGATTCCCATCTTTTTCGGAAATTATTTCGGATACTCTGGGCGTGAATCATTGGTTGATTTGGTTCGGTAGCTCAGCTGCGCTCGTTATCGTGACTCTCTGAAATGGATCCCGGATCTGATACGGGTAGGTGATGTACCAAGTAAGAAACGGAAGGCGAAGGCCCATACTCAGCGATCGATGAGGAAACTAAATCACCCAAACGGCGCGACGTACCACGACGTACGGACGGACGAAACGGACGAAGGAAGAAACACTACTCGTATTATAGTAAAGATGATATAACCTGTTTTATCAAATAATCAATATACCATCCGCCAACAGAGGTTTAACAAAATCAGACGTATTGTCGAGCTATACAAATGGTCGAATGATTCTTGCTGAGCAATAGTTTGCATTAGCTTCACAAAAACTATATTAAAAAAATGAGGACCATGCAAATTAGTAGATATGCTACATGCAGCATGCCTCATCACACAAATGCATTTTTATTTCACTGTGTCTGTTGTGACACGCATCTCCTACTGGGGGTGTCATTGGAGTCGTTCCATGCTAGAGTGCATTCTTTAGGCATTTTTATGAATATATTTTTTAGAATTAGTAGTATTCGGAAACCACACATGACAATTTTGTTTCATGAATATGGTAGATATTTATGGATATCATAATACTCATATGGGTCTCATGACAAAACCCAACACGTCTATGTAGCTTTATCGACCATTATTAATGGAATATCACCCCATTATCTTTGACGGACGATATGTAGAGGTCCTATGACGTTAGACTATACAACTCCCGATATATTCACAATCGCAATGCATAATCGTAGGATCGTGGCAACATGCACCAGCTTTTATAATCATTATAGAGGGTTACGTGCAACTTTGAAAGTTACGATTAATGCTTGTCTAGTTTTATAGTTAAGAGGCACTAGTGGAAAATGGCAATAGATTCCGCCCTTCAGTCCCCAAATCCTTACGAACCGGTACAAATGGGGGGCACCCCACCCGGTTCGAACGGCCATCGCCGCCCACAGCCCCGTCCCGGTTCGTGACGGACCTTTAGTCCCGGTTCGTGGCACGAACCGAGATTAAAGGGTCACCGCATGTGGCCGCAGAGGCGGGGCCCAGCGGCGAGAACCTTTAGTCCCGGTTCGTGCCACGAACCGGGACCAAAGGTCACCACTATATGTCCTCTTCCATCCTGATCCACAACACCATTTTTCCAGCTCGAGCTAGCCACAACTCCATTTTTTGCTCTCTCTTTCCTCTCCCGAAATTCACCCAATTTTCTCCACCATTTGTCAAGATTGGTGACACCCAACTATACAAGGGTTAGCAACTTCATACTCTCTTCCGGCGTTTCAAGTTTAGCTCATTTTATTGCTAGTTTAGCTCATTTGATTTTTCTAGTGCTAGCTAGGTGTTTGATGAAATGGCTAAGTAGGGATTTCATTTGTTTTATGTGCAATTTAAGCTGAAACTAAATTATGATTTGTGGGTTTTAGTGTCGTCCCGTCCCTATCCTCACCACCGTTGATCGCCTGCGCCGTCCCCATCCTCACCGCCGTCGATCTCCTGAGTCGTCCTGTCACCGGCACCGCCTCGGTGAGTCTCTTGTTTTTATCTTTTAAAAAAATCTTAGTTGTATGATTTAGATGCATAATTATTACTTGTATAATTTTCTTATTTGCATAATTGTTTGTTATATATAGTGCCATGGTTTTGACATCTGTTCACACGGCTCTCGTCCGCTCTATTATTCGGATGTGGTATGATTGTTTGTTATAACTATTTGTTTCATTTCGTGTTTATGACAATTATGCCGACCAACTTGACATAGATATATTTTTATCTAGGAGGTAGTTGAACCGGAAATTCCAACCGACCCTATTTTCGAGTTTTTTAAGAAAGAAAACAATGATTTGAAAGCAAAATTGAAAAGAAGTGAAGATCTTCGTCTCCAATGCTTAGAAGAGAAGATGAATTGGAGTTCAAGTTTGCCGACGTCGTCGATGATCACGAGATCAAGATGGAGGCAATGCGCTTGGATCACGAGATCAAGATGAATGCAATGCGCTTGAAGCTTAAAAAGATTAGAAAATATGCATTAGTCAAGAGGCTTGGTATCATTATGCTGTTGGTTCAATAATTACTTAGTTGCGATTTTGATCGCATTTGTTGTTGGATTTAAATTCTTTAGATAGTTGTATGTTAGTTTCAATTAATGTATGTTTTATGAGAACTATGTATTACATTTGGTCGATCAGTACTCTACTTTGCTTTTAATGTGTTGAACTTGTATTAATTAATTTGGTCACGTATCTATTCATAATGTAGCTAGTGTAATGGTTTTTGATATACTTGTATAATGCAGATGAACCGACAATGGATGTACGGTGACCGACGCAGTCCCGAGTTCATTAGTGGCATGCATAATTTTCTCCATGCGGCTGAGGCAAACAAGCGGACGAATGGTTTTATTTGTTGTCCATGTAGTGTCTGTAAGAATAGGAGTGATCACTCTACCTCAAAAATCCTTCACATCCACCTGTTGCAGAATGGTTTCATGGATGGTTACTATTGTTGGACCAAGCACGGAGAAAGCGGGGTTATAATGGAAGAAAATGAAGAAGAAGAGGATAATGACAACTATCCTATGTTCAATGAACACGGTGATACTACAATGGGGGAAGACGAAGCTGAAAAAGATCCCATTGTTGATGAGCCCGACGATGATCTTCGTCGGGCCATTCGTGATGCACAAATGGACTGTGGAAGTGAAAACGAGAAGTTGAAGTTGGAGAGAATGTTAGAGGATCACAACAAATTGTTGTACCCAAATTGCGAAGATGGCCAGAAAAAGCTGGGTACCACACTGGAATTGCTGCAATGGAAGGCACAGAATGGTCTATCTGACAAGGGATTTGAAAATTTGCTGAAAATATTAAAGAAGATGCTTCCAAGGGATAACGTATTGCCCCCAGTACGTACGAAGCAAAGAAGGTTGTCTGCCCTCTAGGATTAGAGGTGCAGAAGATACATGCATGCATCAATGACTGCATCCTCTACCGCGGTGAGCACGAGAATTTGAATGCATGCCCGATATGCGGTGCATTGCGGTATAAGATCAGACGAGATGACCCTGGTGATGTTGAGGGCGAGCCGCGCCCCAGGAAGAGGGTTCCTGCCAAGGTTATGTGGTATGCTCCTATAATACCACGGTTGAAACGTTTGTTCCAAAATAAAGAGCATGCCAAGTTGTTGCGATGGCACAAAGAAGACCGTAAGAAAGACCTGATGATGAGACACCCCGCTGATGGGTCGCAGTGGAGAAAAATCGACAGAGAGTTCCCGACTTTTTCAGATGACGCAAGGAACTTAAGATTTGGTCTAAGTACAGATGGCTTTAATCCTTTTGGGGAGCAGAGCTCCAGTCATAGCACTTGGCCTGTGACTCTATGTATTTATAACCTTCCTCCTTGGCTGTGCATGAAGCGGAAGTTCATTATGATGCCAGTGCTCATCCAAGGACCGAAGCAACCTGGCAACGATATTGATGTGTACCTGAGGCCATTGGTTGAAGAACTTTTACAGTTGTGGCGTGAAGAAGGTGTACGTGTGTGGGATGAGCACGGACAAACAGAATTTGACCTACGAGCGTTGTTGTTTGTAACCATCAATGATTGGCCTGCTCTTAGTAACATTTCAGGACAGTCAAACAAGGGATACAATGCATGCACGCACTGTTTAGGTGAGACTGAAAGTATACATTTAGGTAACAAGAATGTGTACCTGGGCCATCGTCGATTTCTTCCACCCAAGCATCCCTTAAGAAAGAAAGGCAAACATTTCAAAGGTGAGGCAGATCCTCGGCCGAAGCCTACCCGCCCTTCTAGTTCTGATATATATGATATGGTCAAGGATTTAAAAGTAATCTTTGGGAAGGGTCCTGGCGGACTATCTGTTCCGAATGACGCTGACAACCACGTACCCATGTGGAAGAAGAAATCTATATTTTGGGAGCTGCCCTATTGGATAATCCTTGAGGTTCACTCTGCAATCGACGTGATGCACGTGACAAAAAATCTTTGCTTGAACCTGCTAAACTTCTTGGGCGTGTATGGGAAGTCAAAAGATACACCGGAAGCAAGGCATGACCATCAACGTATGCACGAACGAGACGACGTGCACTCAGATAATCATAAAGGTCCTGCAAGCTACGCTCTTACGAAAGAAGAGAAGACAATATTTTTTGAATGTCTTAGCAGTATAAAGGTTCCATCTGGCTTCTCGTCGAATATAAAGGGAATAATAAATATGGCAGAGAAAAAATTCCAAAACCTAAAGTCTCATGATTGCCACGTGATTATGACACAATTACTTCCGATTGCATTGAGGGGGCTTCTACCGGAAAATGTTCGAGTACCCATTGTGAAGCTATGTGCATTCCTCAATGCAATTTCTCAGAAGGTCATCAATCCACTAACTCTACCAAGTTTACAGAAAGATGTGGTCCAATGTCTTGTCAGCTTCGAGTTGGTGTTCCCACCAACCTTCTTCAATATTATGACGCACCTCATAGTTCACCTAGTCGAAGAGATTTCCATTCTCGGTCCTGTATTTCTACACAACATGTTCCCCTTTGAGAGGTTCATGGGAGTCTTAAAGAAATATGTTCATAACCGTGCTAGGCCAGAAGGAAGCATCTCAAAGGGGTATGGAACGGAGGAGGTCATTGAGTTTTGTGTTGACTTTATTCCTGACATTCAGCCGATCGGTGTTCCTCAATCGCGCCATGAAGGGAGACTGTGTGGAAAAGGCACGCTAGGAAAGAAAGCAACAATATGTCAAGACGGGCATTCTTTCACTCGAGCACACTACACAGTTCTACATAATTCCAGCTTGGTGGCTCCATATATCGAGGAACACAAGAATTTTTTACGCTCTAAATACCCGGAGAAACCTGAAGATTGGATTGATGGACAACACATGAAGACTTTCGGCGGTTGGTTGCAAACACGTCTCATTAATGACACCAATGTTGGAGAACAGCTATACTTGTTGGCCAAGCAACCATCTTCGACTATATTGACTTTTCAAGGGTACGAGATAAATGGGAATACATTTTACACGGCCGACCAAGATAAAAAGAGCACCAACCAAAACAGTGGTGTCCGCTTTGATGCAACAAACTACAATGGGCAAAAGGTCACATATTATGGTTACATAGAGCAGATATGGGAACTTGACTATGGACCTTCTTTTAAGGTCCCTTTGTTCAAGTGCAAATGGTTGAACCTAGAAGGCGGGGTAGAGGTAGACACACGGTACAGAATGACTATAGTGGATTTTAAGAATCTTGGGTACGACACCGAACCATTCGTCCTAGCCAGTGAAGAGGTTTTATGTGAGGACATGTCTAGCAGATCGAAAAAAAGAAAAGATAAGCAAGCGAATACATCATACGATGAGCCAAAGCGCCACATAGTTCTTTCAGGGAAAAGAATCATCGTGGGAGTGGAGGACAAGACAGACATGTCAGAAGATTATGATAAGTTTCATGAAATTCCGCCCTTCAAAGTGAACACTGACCCAAGCATCAAGTTAAATGAAGAAGATTGTCCATGGTTACGGCGCAATCAGAAGAACAAGTGAACACTAGATAGGGATGTTGTTGGTGATGTGTAATAATGTATTAAACCTTTTATGTAACTGTGTTCTGAAAACTCAGAAGAAAACTCTAAACACTGATTTTTGGTTCTAAAAACTCCAACGGCTTACAAGCGCTCGAAAAAGTGGAACAAAACACACGGTTTCCCCTGCATACAGCCCGACGGTGGCTCGTGAGTGCCCGCATATCAAATGCACCGTCGGACGTATGCAGGGAATCCGAATGATTTGTATTCGGTCGATGAACTGAAGTATTTTGTAGATAGAACAAAACACACGGTTTCCCCTGCATACAGCCCAACGGTGGCTCTTGAGTGCCCGCATATCAAATGCACCGTTGGACGTATGCAGGGAATCCGAATGCTTTGTATATCAAATGAACTACACTGAGTGCCGAACATGTTCGAGAGGGGGCTATATATAGGGTCATGTGACTGATCCAACACTGATTTTGCCCTCAAACACCCCTGATCCAACGGCTCACAAGCGCTTGAAAGAAACACACCCCTGATCCAACGGCTCACAAGCGCCTGAAAGAAACACATGATCCGTGTGCTTCTTTAGTCCCGGTTGGTGTGCGGGCTTTGCGGTCACGTGTCCTCCCCCAGCGCTGCCCTGGAGGTCTATATGTATTGTCGTCGACGGGGTAAACCCTAATCCACCATTCCTAGCAACGAACCCATCGTATCCACGAGATGGATCCACCACGCCCGCCGCAGCGCCTTCTGGACGAGGTGAGCGTGCTCGGCAGAGCGCGCTTGGGCGCTACCGCGGGAGCCTATCCCGTCGTATGCCCACGAGCCCGGCGTGGAGAGGAATGCCCAACTACCGGCCTCCTGCTGCGGTGCCGGAGGAGGTGCGGAGGGCGTACGAGCGCGCGTGGTCCGACGTCCCCGACCCCGACGAGGATGCGTACGCCGCAGGGTGGCGTGGGGATCCGCGGCCGTACCTCCACCAGTCGCCGCCCTCCCGACGAGGAGGATGACGACGACGACTTCGACTGGAGCGACCATGGGGAAGAGGGCGGCGGGCCGCAGATGCAGGAGGCCATTGAAGCCTCCTTCCTGTCCGTCCACGACGACCGTGTACAGCGAGCCAGAACTGCCTGCCAGCTCAAGGCGAAGGAGGCTTCCGAGCTGGATTGGGCGCTGAAAGACTCATCCTCCATGGATCTTGCCCTCCGCCGCAAACGTGCGCGAGAACCGGGTGGCCGCGAACGGGGCTGGCTCCTCCCGCCGTTCCCCCTAATCCTACGGCCTCCGAGCCAGCAAGTCCGTTTATGTAGAAATGTAACTGTGTTATGAAAACTGTTAGTGATGTGTAATAATGTATTAAACCTTTTATGTAACTGTGTGGGGATGTTGTTAAGGATGTTTTTAAAATAAAGAATAATTATTACAAATTTTTAGACAATTAAATCAATGGATAAATGGGATATAAAAGAAATAAGAAAAAATATGATTTTTAGACAATTAAATCAATGGATATATTTTTAGACACAGAAACAAAAACAATTCAAAAGGTATATAAAAGAAACAAAAGAAAACAGAAAAAGAAACTAGAAACAAAAACAATTCAAAAGAAAGTAAATCAAAGTATATAAAAGAAAACAAAAACAAAAACCATTGAAAACAGAAAAAAAAAACTAGGAAAAAAAATTAAAAAGCCCATTTAGTCTCGGTTCGTGGCTAGAACCGAGACTAAAGGTCCGCTGGGCTTCGCGCAAAATTTTTGGCAGCCCAGGGAGACCTTTAGTCTCGGTTCTAGCCAAGAACCGAGACTAAAGGGGTCTTTAGTCTCGGTTCTTGGCTAGAACCGAGACTAAAGGTCATTTTAGCGCTGTTTTGGGTGGTTCTACCCCAATTTTTTTCACAATTTCGAATTTCTCCGCCTCTTTGCCTCCTCTCCGCCTCTGACGCCGCCGACGCCCCGAGACGGCGAATCCCTGCTCCGCCGCGCCGTCCGCTCCTCCGCCGCCCGAGGCCGCCTCCTCCTCCGCCGTTGCCGCCCCGCCGCCCGAGGCCCTCCTCCTCCGCCGCGTCGTGTCCGAGGCCCCCACCACCACGCGCCGCCCGAGGCCCTCCTCCTACGCCGTCGCTGCCCCACCGTCTCCACGTGCCGTCGTCGCCCCTAGCCTCCCTCTCCCACGGGCCGCCGCTGCCCTAGCCTCCTCCTCCTTACTCCGGCCATCCATCTCCTCAAGGTGAGAGATGCAATTTTTTATTCTAGCAAATTTAGAAAATTTTAGCAATGTAGGTAGGTTTTTTAGGTAGTTTGTAGTTAATTTGTGTTAGAAAATTTAGCAAATTTAGACATTGTGTTAGAAAATTTAGCAACTTTAGACAATTTAGCAAATTTAACAATGTGTTAGCAATTTTTAGATGCAATTTTTATAGATGCAATTTTATAGATGCAAATTTTATTGATGCAATTTTATAGATGCATTTTTATCGATGCAATTTTTAGCAAATTCTTATTTTTTTCATAGTTTAGCTAGGTTAGTAAAATTGGATAAGTTAGCAAAGTTAATTTAGATGCAAATTTGCTATTTAAATTGTTGCTATTTAAGTTAGCAAATTTGCTATTTAAGTTACAAATTTGCTATGAGTTAGTTGTAGATGTTAATTTTAGGTAGTTTTTGTAGATGTTAATTTTGTAGATGCAATTTTGTTAGTTGTTAATTTTAGAGTTAGAAAATTAGATGTTAGAAATTTAGGGTTAGAAATTTAGTGTTTTTTAGTTTTGTAATTTTAGTAAATGTTATTAGGAAATTTAGTATTAGATGCATTGTTAGAAAATGTATTAGATAAATTGTTAGAAAATTTAGTAATAGATGCATTGTTAGAAATTTAGTATTAGAAAATGTATTAGAAAATTTGTTGTTTAAAATAAGTATGAAAATTAACAACTAACACAAAAGTGAAGTCTATTGTATTGGGGCTGCATCGAACACAAAAGAAATTTATGGGGAGATTTTCACCTGTAAAGTTGGTCAACTCCCTATGCGTTATCTCGGGGTACCCATAGATGAAATTAGACTGAAAAACAGTGACTGGGATTTTCTTGGCGAAAAACTAGAGAAGAAATTGGGGTGTTGGAATGGAAGGAATCTCTCCATTGCGAGAAGAACTCTTCTCATTAATACCTCTCTTTCTAGTGTTTTGCTTCATATGTTATCTTTCTATAGAATGCATGTTGAGAAAAAAAGGGTTTTTGATAAGCAAAGGTCTGGTTTCCTTTGGAGTGATCAGATAGAGAGAAAAAAGTACCACTTGGTCAATTAGAAAACTGTCTGTTTGCAAAAGGACCAAAGAGGTTTAGGGGTTTTAGATTTAGAAGCTATGAATATTGCACTCTTGGCGAAATTGATTTGGAAACTATTTAATGAGAAAGGAATGTGGCAAACTCTGTTACAGAACAAGTACCTAAAAAACACTACGTTGGGACAATGTTCTCGTAAGAATGGAGACTCCCATCTCTGGCAAGTTAAACCTTTGTTTCTCTCGTGTTGCAAGTTCAAACTGGGGGATGGGGCTAAGACAAGGTTCTGGGAAGACAACTGGTACTCAGATACTTGTTTTGCTGAGCAATTCCCTAGATTATATGCAGTTTCGAATGATCAGAATATCACTGTGCAGAAAGCTTTCTGTGGTGGAATTGATTCTCTGAATTTTCGAAGGAATATTGTGGGAATAAAACTGGAAGAATGGATTAGGCTTAAAAATTGTTGTGAATTAGTGACACTTACTGAGGAGGAGGATAGACTAATCTGGCTGTTGTCACCCTCCCGACAATTTACAGTGAAATCCTTTTACTCTGCAATGCAAACTGTTGGCAAGGTGCCGTACAGGTTTATGTGGAAAGTAAAAATTCCACTGCAAGTTAAAAAATTTCTCTAGCTTATCTTGAAAAAAAGTATCCTGACAAGAGATGTCCTACTAAAAAGAGGAGGGGCTTGTGAGAAAACTTGTCTATTTTGCGGACAGGAAGAAAGCATAAATCATCTCTTCTTTACTTGTCCGCTGGCTAGATATGTTTGGAACGTGGTTAGTGTTGCTACTAGGTTTAATTGTCAGTTTTTGGATGCGGATTTTTATTTAACAAGTTGGCTCAAGGGTTTTAGCAAGAAAATGAGAGGTGAAGTTGCGGTGCGTGTAGCAGCAGTCATGTGAGGGATCTGGAAAACTCGAAATTTAGCATGTTTTGAAAAAAAAAAGGCCGTTAGAACCGGTTGACGTTATACGTAACATTTTTTTCTAGATTGATTGGTGGGCAAATCTGCAGGTATCGGAGGACGCAAAACTAGAACTGCAAATGGGCGCAAGGCTGCTGGGACGAGTCGCGGATGAAGTCTTCAAGGGCGCTCGAGGGTGGGCATCATGGAGGGCGCGGCTGGAAGGATGATAGCTTCCGTGCTTTGGCTGGGCGTAGCTAGTTTGTTAGATTGCTCCTGTAGTCTCTCATTCAATTGCTGCTGTAGCAAAAATTGGATTGCTTATATTCTGGTGTGCTTGAGGTGGTTGTAGCGTTTTGGTGGATCCTGTAGCAACTGTTTTCTCTTAATGGAAAACGGGGTGAACCCCTTTAAATTAAAAAAATACTAGGTAAATTTGGTGCGGCGTCACGCCGCACCAGTGTGGTTAAATTCAAATTTGGAAATGTTGATATTCAAAAATTGTGTAGATTTGAGAATCGTTGGAATGCAAAGAGAGCTTGTGTTTGGAAAAAATTTAGATTTTGAAAATTAGTCGAATTGGAAAGTTATGTAGCTTTGAATAATTTGACGGTAATAAAATGGTTAGATTTGCAAAGCAGCCGAAATTTCAAAATATTCAATTTTGTTTGTTGTGCTATGACGCCAGGATTGAAATTTGAAAATTGATTTGGATATTGTCGGAATGCAAGGAAAGCTTATGGTTAAAATTTGTTCAGATCCCGAAATTAATTCAAAAGATTTGCAAGACAGTTGGAAGTTTCAAATAGCCAAATTTGAAAGTTGAATTATGTTGGTGTAAATTTTGCGGGGACGCGCCCGTGCGATTAAATTCAAATCTAGAAATGTTATTGTATTGAAAGTGTGGGAATTTGAAAATCATTGAAATGCAAAGAGAGCGTACGTTTGGAAAATTGTTCAAATTTTGGAAAATGTCTCCTGGTAAAATTCAAATTTGGGAAATATCATTTTTTTAGAAAATGTGGAAATTTGGAAAATTATTGATTTTATATTAGATGTTAAATTTAGCTCAATAATTAGAGGAATTACATTATTTGAGAATTTTTGAAATTTAATTTAAATCCAATTCATAATTAGAGGATATAATTTTTTTTTGCAAATAATATTTAGAGGAAGTGTATTTGGATTTTTCTTGGGTACATTTGGATTTTTTTGAAATTTTTACCAAATTGTAATTTTAAAACTTACTTGTTGGTTGGCATAAATAGCATTTTTTTTAAAACATGTTTGTTTTTTGTCATAAGTTGCTAGTATTTATCTTTCTGATTAGCTGCATATATTATTTATAATTTTCAAATTCAATCCATGGTGAAGGATATGAATTTGTTATTTTTTTGCAAAAAATGTTTACAGGAAGTGCATTTGGATTTTCTTGAAATGTTGATCGAATTGGAATTTGAAGACATGTTTGTTTTCTTGCCATAAGTAGGTAGTATTTATTTTTTCCGATCGTTCGAATGCGTTATGCATGTTTTTTCCGATGGACGAAATGGACAAATTTGAAAGGCACTTAAAATTTTGAAATATTGAAATTTGAATTTTTAGCGTGGTAGTTACAATTTTGAAATATTCAAATTTGAATTTTTATCGTGTGTCATGAGTAGTCACCATTTTTTTGTGGCCACTTTATTGATTTATTGTATTGTCGTAGTGGATATATTTAAATTTAAATTTATTGATTTCACAGTATTTAACAGGGAAAAGAAAAAATCTGACGCGTGGGCCCTCTGTGACGTAATGACGTCACAGTGGCTAGAGCGGAGCGGATCGGCCGCGGTGACGTCGTCGACGCCGGCATCGTGTTACCGCGAGCTAAGACGCGAGCGGGTGCGTGTCGGACGCGCCTCGTCGCGCGCTACCCGTAGGTGGCGGCGCCGGCGGTTTTGGCTCGCCGGAACGGCGCCGGCGACGCGCGGACGCGGCGGAGGGCAGCGGGAGTGGCGGCGGCGATTCCGGCGCCCGCGCGGCGTCCCGGCGGCCGATCTGCGGCGAGCAGGGGGAGCAAATGACGGCGCAGCTCGCCGTGGGCTTAGATTCGTCCGGGGAGGGGCGTAGAGGCGGTGCGGCGCATCGGCGGCCGCGCCGAGTTCGCCGCCGCGCGGGAGGGATGAAGGAGAAAGGGGGTGTGGCGGTTTTTTGCGCGGAAGTCCCTGCGGTTTCCGCAATTTACATATTAATCCTTCTGCGTTCAAATTCTGGGACCGCTCCGCATTTTCCGGACAACTGAAGATCCTTTTCGTAAAAACGGCACGCTCACCGTGTCCTGGCCGTCGGATGCGCGATCGACGATGCGGAGTGTGGCGTGCACTGTAGAAGTGCAGCATTGTAGCTAGCACAGTACCGCACGATGGGGGGTGACGTGGCTGTATCGTAGCCGTCGGCTGACGCGATCGGACGGCAGGCAAAAGCTGGTGACGTGGGGGCTATGAGGGGGGGCTGAGTTGCTCAGCTTTGATATATTGATAGATAGATAGATAGATAGATAGATAGATAGATATACCTGTTCGGATCCTGAAGCACTGGTCGGCCAGGATCTAGAGGCCTCCGAGAACTATCCTTCTTCCCACTACCAAAGGAGTCTTGCATCGATTGGATTACTTTCGATCCAGATTCTTTTGGCAAGGGGATAGTGAAAAAAAGAAATATCAGCTGGCAAAATGGGATGTGGTGTGCCGCCCTAAGGACCATGGTGGTCTTGGGATTCATGATCTTCAGGTCAAGAATAGAGCCCTCCTTGGTAAATGGCTGTTTAAGCTTTTGACCGAAGATGGGGTGTGGCAAACTCTTCTTAGGAGAAAGTACGTAGGCTCAAGTGCGTTGTCACAGGTTTCTTGGAAATCAGGTGACTCGCACTTTTGGGCCGGCCTAATGGCGACGAAGAAATTCTTCTTCTCATATGGTTCCTTCTCCATTAAGGATGGGTCTGAGATAAGGTTTTGGGAGGATACATGGTTGGGTACTACCCCACTCTGAGAACAATATCCAGCGTTATATGGAATAGTCCAAGGACGTCACAAGAGCGACACGCTCGCTCAAGTGTTAGTTAATAACCAACCGACCGTGACGTTTCGTAGAGATCTAGTTGGTCCTAGGCTGGTAGCTTGGCACGAGTTGCTACAGCAATTAACCACTGTCAATTTGACACAAGTGACCGACGAGTTTCGATGGAATTTGCGCACTTGTGGTAAATTCTCTGTGGACTCCATGTATACAGCACTCATCCAACCAGATGAGCCGGTCGACAATAATAAGAAAATCTGGAAGATGAAAATCCCACTTAAAAACAAAGTTTTTGCGTGGTATCTTCGTCGAGGAGTTATTCTTACAAAAGACAACCTTGCGAAACGCAATTGGCATGGAAGTAGACAGTGTGTCTTCTGTCACAAAGACGAGACGATAAAACACTTATTCTTCAAGTGCAAATTGGCTAGTTCTATATGGTCTATAATCCAAATAGGTTCTACTATTTATCCACCTAAGAGCATTGTTAATATTTTTGGCAACTGGCTGAATGGAGTGGATAATAGGTTCAAACAACTTATTAGGGTGGCAGCGCTGGCCGTAATATGGTCGCTTTGGCTATGTAGAAATGACAAGGTTTTTAACGATAAAAATTGTTCTCTTATGCAGGTTATCTACCGGACTACTGCTACACTCCGTCCGTGGTCTCAGTTGCAACATGTGGGCATCGAGACCTGTTTATGGAGGTCTGTACAAGACTGGAGGATACGGCGAGAGACTTTTTATCCCGACATGGATGGCAGCATAATTTGCGGATCGGCCCTCCTCCACCATAGGCGTTTTTACAATTTCTCATTATGATATGTAATTCGCCTTTTTTTCAGTACTTCAGACTATATACGGCTGTGTGCATCTTAGTTATGCAGAGGCTGGGTGTAATGCTTAAACATCTTAAGTAATAAAACTCTCTTTATCTAAAAAAAATGTGCGAGGCCGTCCCTTTGTTTTCAGAGGCTTTATTTTTCCATGTAAAAATTACAATGACAGCAAATGACTTTGGTGTGGTGCATATGCCGAGCACACGGTCCCACAAGCCAGAATCATCCCCCGGCGCACGGCAGCCACAAGCCCCGTCGCCCCCCACAAAATCTGCCGGCGCGCGCCCACCCGGCCACGCCGGATTCCCTCGTGCCAATGGCCGGCGACCACCTCACTTCCTCTTATCCCCGCCTCACCCACTCGCGCCACGCTCCTTATCCCCTCCTCTACACAAACCAGTCGCCCACCATCGATCGATCGATCGCGAATCAAACTCCTCCACACGCCCCGCCCGCGCGCACGCCAGGAACACCAGCAATGGCCGCCCTCACCGCCTCCATCGCCACCTCCACGGCGTTCACCGCCAAGCCACGCCTCGCCCGCTCCCCGGCGCGCCTCTCCGTCTCCTGCTCCGCCTCCAACTCCAACGACAACCCCTCCCTCACCACCTCCATCAAGACCTTCTCCGCGGCCCTGGCCCTCTCCTCGGTCCTCCTCTCCTCGGCCGCCACCTCCCCGCCCCCGGCCGCCGCCGACATCGCGGGGCTCACCCCATGCAAGGAATCCAAGGCCTTCGCCAAGCGAGAGAAGCAGTCCGTCAAGAAGCTCACCTCCTCGCTCAAGAAGTACGCGCCCGACTCCGCGCCGGCCCTCGCCATCCAGGCCACCATCGAGAAGACCAAGCGCCGGTTCGACAACTACGGCAAGTTCGGCCTGCTCTGCGGCTCCGACGGCCTGCCCCACCTCATCGTCAGCGGCGACCAGCGGCACTGGGGCGAGTTCATCACGCCCGGCGTGCTCTTCCTCTACATCGCCGGCTGGATCGGGTGGGTCGGCAGGAGCTACCTCATCGCTGTTAGTGGTGAGAAGAAGCCCGCCATGAGGGAGATCATCATCGACGTCGAGCTCGCCTCCAGGATCATCCCCAGGGGGTTCATCTGGCCCGTCGCGGCGTACCGCGAGTGGATCAATGGTGACCTCGTCGTCGACGACGCCGACATCGGCTACTGATCATGCGTTGCGTGCTTGGTTCGCTAGTCGGTCCACAGTCAGGAGGTGAACTCTGGTCGTCCATCCATGGCTCATGTGCTCTGTACCCTTGTTGCCTCATGGCTCTGTTAATTAATTTAAAGGTGGAAGATTAATGTATATCCTGTTTGCTTTGGCAGATGGGCATTGGAGGATTGCTGGCTTGTGATGTCTGTCTGTGTGGGTTTCGTATAGGAGCTGATAGGATCGTGGAGAAACGGAAGCTCTGTTGACGGAAAATGCAGTCAGAGCTGCTTTCTGTTGTACTTAAGAAACTGAAGAAATCTTGTATAACTATTGTGTTCTCTCTTTCTGTGTATTTTACCATGTTCAAAGCATTGATAACGATTTCATGATGCTGAGCATACTATGAGTGAAAATGAGTGTTTTACATAACTAGAAAACTCAACTTAAAACTGACAATGTATGTGGTTGTGCTGTTCCGTTATCAGCAATGATAGTGGAATCCGGCCCCTCTGTTGGGGGTTGTATGTAATTAGAAAACTCAACTTAGACAAGGATTGATCGATAGGATTAGACAAAGTTCAGCAGTACGAATATTTGCTCTGTTATGCAATAAAAACCAAATATTTTATTTTTTCGAAAGAATCTGTTTAAAGAATACAACTTTTCCGTCAATACAAAAATGAACACAACTATACAAGCCAAATGATCTAGTGTTACTACTTAGAAGTCTATTTACATTTACAAGATGAATTTCTGATCACACTGAATACTTTAGTCTGGTAGATGAAAGCGATGTTATGTTTAATCACCGGTTGCTGCCATCAGAGTTCATAGTCGTCAAACTGGCTGTAGGATGGCAATTCTGCTGACATGCAAGAAACACACCATCATGGTCCAGAAATAAAAGAAGATCTTGCATTCAACCCTAAATTTAGAAAGCCAGTGTGTAAACAGTTCCACATTAAGTGTACTGGCTCAAATTATTATGAAGATAAACATCAATGGCTACTTGTCATTAGTATGGTAGGAGAGAGTTCTTATTGGAAAGAACAACTCCATGATTTAGCAGTTGAATTTGTATCAAACAGAAGTTATCGCTATGCTTATCAGGGGTGTCGAAAATTGCATACCATCACTAGCTGGTACAAATCCCTGACCTGCCATATGTGTGTGTTCTTGCCATTCCTGAAATCACAAGAGTTAACATGATCATGACAGAAGCAAGAAAACCTAAAGCCATGTGATTGCTATGGCTTGACACACTTCAGCTTGAGCCCAGATATTTGTTCTTTTTTAAAGAGTAATTCCTATAACACATCCAACATAAGTTACCGCATAATAGAAGTCAAGCCAGCGCCCAGCGGTGGCACTGTATCACTAGTTACCGCTGGTGTAGAGACTTGTGCGCCAGCGGTAGCAATTACAACTGGCGTATCAGTGATGGCATACACATGTGCATCAGCGGTAAGCGATTTCTGTACGCCAGCCATAGCGTTTTCTATACTAGTGAGTTGACGTTTTATTTGGAGATCCTATGATGTTAGACTATACGGACTCCCAACGTATCCACAATGACAGTGCATAACCATAGCATCGTGGTAACACCGGCTTTTAGAATAATTATAGAGGGTCATGTGCAACTTTATAAGTTAAGATCATGTTTGATGTCTAGTTTTATAGTATATAGGATAAAGTGCGCTTGAGAAGTTAAAGAGAAATGTTCGTAAAATTTGGAGGATTGTTGCACCGCACCTACTGAGATACAGCATTGAGCCGGTGACAACTGACACCAATGTCTTTATCCCAAACTCGCGTACCTTCACAAATGGTGCAAAGTGCAAAAACCTCTACATTTTGGGAGAGAGGGTGTAGTTTAGAAGGTTAAGTGCACTTGAGAAGGTAAAGTGAAATTTTCGTAAAATTTAGTTGATTTTTGCACAGGACCAGATCTACAACATTGATCCAGTGACAACTGACACCAATGTATCTGACCCAAAGTCTTATACCTACAAGCTTCACCTAGGTCTTTTCGACGGGTTCTGCTGCTTGACATAGGCCGCAATTTATTCTACTGCCCCTTGCACCACGGTTGAATGGATAAATATTAGAAATGCAAGTTTACATACCTCTTTTTTTTTGTTACAACTGACATAAAATCCATTTATTTATTAGTCACTTCCTCTCATTATTTATGTGCACCTAAATTCTTAAATACCTTTGTCTCTCGCCACTCTTCCTTGCGATGTATGATACACATCATATATGGATGCACGCTTCCTTTGTTTTCTTCTCATGTATAAGCTCAATTCTCTTGGCCAGAGCGCATAATCGCCTTAGAAGCTTAGATACACATGTCGGAGCCAAAAGTTGATTTAGCTTTTCTTCCTCTCGGAATGAGCGACATCCAGAAGCATGCTATTAGTTTGATTGAAAACTACAGTCCAAACAGGAAAAAAGCATGTGCCGCCTAGGGTACAAAAAAGAAAAGACCGGAAGAGCCCGGTGTCCTGTAGTAGAACAGTTTTTGTATTTTTACATGTAGAATACTGCGCTGTAATTGATGAATAATCATCCATATAAAATGGCCCACATCTTGAAACATTGCTTTGTCAGTTTGTAAAGGATGGGAACAATGTATGGGTGTATTTTCTAGAAAATTGAGGGATATGGCATAAGTTTCCAAAAAAAGTAGATAGATGATAAAGAAGATGGAGAATAGTTGATTAGAAAGGTAAACTAAAGGGGACAAGGAACCCCGACATTCAGTTCACTCAAAAATCAAGGGTAATAACATTGATTCTTTCACTTTTATTGATCGATATACGCACTTAAAGATCAACTGGAAATAGATACAAAAACATATTATTCGAACAAAATTTACGTGTTTACAAACTTTTATTTTGGACATTATAATTAATTATAATAGTAGGACCATGATACACATAACATGTTACCAACATAATTTAATTTATATTGAAAATACTGAAACTATTTCCACAAAGAATAAAATTCCAAGATCATGGTTTTAGTATGAGTATGATAATATTTGACCAATGGCCACAATTGATATAGTGAGCATGCAGATTACAAATTAGTTTGGTTGGTTTCCTAGCAATCTCATGTATGAATGTATAAAATGATATCGAAAAAATGAGTTAATATCATAGATATTTACAAAATATTGCAAAACTCTTTAGTCTCACTTCTTTGCAATATAACCCTAGATAAAATAAATATCAACTTCATGCCTTCAATGTAGCAACGATATCAACTAATTGAAAAAATCTTTAGTCTCATTTCTTCATGCCTAGATAAAATAAATATCAAATAATTGAAACTTTCGAAAAAACTAAGAGTGATGCCCTCGCATTTGTGAGGGTCCTTATGCTAGTTGTATCATAAAGCCCACAGTGGCATTATATCAGAGCATTCCTCTTGGCTCTTGCAGTCAGTCTTGCGCTGAGGGCCTGAGACAGTCAACCCCTACCAAAAGACCGGCGGAAAATAATCATAGTCGAAAACCCTTTGTTTTAGGTACATAATCGAAAACTTAGGGGTACACAAAACAGAGAAAGTGTTTTTCTTTTGTAGTAGTAGAAGCACTACCTGACTGCTCGATGTGGCTAGTCAGAGAAATAGTGTTTGTGTTGTTAAGCCTTAACGAGAGGGAGGGAGAGACAGAGAGATGCCTTTTTTTAGCTTTGTTGTGAGTTTGCAGTCCTTCTCCTCTCTGTACTATGCTCCCAGCTCCCTAAACAATGCTCCCAGCTCCCAATGTTTAGGGCTCCTTTGATTTAAAGAAATTGCATAGGATTTTTAGAGGATTTAATCCTATAGGAATTTTTCTATCTTGTTTGTTTGATTTGAAGCATTGGATTCTATAAGAATTTTTTCTAATGAATCATTTGTACTGCTTCCAATAGAAATTCTAACATCCACTCCAAGCTCTTTTTACTATTTTTTTATGGTACATACTATCATATAGGATTAGAGTGTGCATGACATTTCAATCATATGCTTTTCCTGTTTCTACATCTTTCCTATCCTACAAATCAAAGAGGTGCTTTCGCAGATGATGAGGACCTGTGGTGTCTGTCCGTGTGGTGTTTGGTGTAGCTGACAGGATCATGTAGAAATGGAAGCTCTGTTGTACTTAAGAAACTGAAGAAATCGTGTATAGCTATACCTCTATTGTGTGTACTTTTACCATGTTCAGATTATCGAGAACGATTTCATGATGCAGAGCATACTATGAGTGAGAATGTGTGTTCAATATAACTAGGAAACTCAACTTAGACAAGGATTGATAGATAGGATTAGACAAAGTTCAGCAGTACCAATATTTGCTCTCAGTATTCTATACACAAGCCAACTGCTCTCTTCTTCTGAATGATTTTCTTTAGAATACAAGCCAAATGTCTGGTACAGCCAGTAGCAATTTAGCATACATGGAGCAGTGAAAAATCACCGTAGCTACTTACAACACTATTGATATTTACAAAATAAATTTAATCACACTGAATTAATGTACTCTAGCAAAGGAAAGCCTGTGGCAGTGGTCTCCAGTTTAATCACGGGTTGCCACAGTCATGTTCATAGTCAACAAATTGGTAGTTGGAATCCGGCAGTTCTTCTGAAATGAAAGCAGCACACCATCAGGCCATGGAAAGAAAGGAAAATCTTAGATTCACTCCTAATTTGAACTTATAATCAGCAGGCATTTCGATAATTTGGTAGTCATCAGTTCAGCATAACGGTGCTACTTATTCTGAAGGTAAACATTAATTTTCTATCATCTTAGTTCGGAAGTCAAAAGAGTTCTTATTGGAAAAGGACGTCTCTAGTTATACAAGCCCCATCATTTAGCAGCTTAACTTGTATATAAACTAATGCTATCACTATGGTTATCATGAGTATCGAAAGTCGTATACCGTTGTTAGCCTGTATAAAGTCCTGGTCTGGTAGATGTGCTTGTAGTTCTAGCATTTCCTGCCACTGGAACTGCAAGAACAAACGTCATCATGACGGAGAAGAAAGGGAAAAAACTGAAGCATGTGACTGATATGCTTCAGTGGTTCCGACTGAGCAAAAAAAAAAAAATTTAAAAAAAATTCTCGTAGCATGTTCAAGAGAAAACACATACTTCAATCGGATATAACCCACTAAAGATGTCAGCTGGAATAGGGTTAAGTGAAGAGGTTTCTTGATTGTCTCCATCTGAAAATTCCCAACGCCAACATTTTCAGCACCCAACAGCTCACAATGGTGAAGTGATTTTAGTATTGATGATCTACAACACTGCATAGTGCATATACTGTATAAACTGGAAAAACGGAGTGCAGCAAGCACACCTGTTACAGGACAAGAAGTATCAGGAGCATCCATCAAGGTGCTTAAGTGTCCATTCTGATAGCCAGTTAGGCTTGCACCTGTGAGCAAGTCATCCTCTGGGACCTACCATCCAGGAAACATTTCAGGTTGTCAATGAAAAATTGTAGGACAGAATTGTTGATTCTGCCATAGGTAACTTTACTTACTGGCAACAATATGTGGGACGCAATAGTTGGCTGTCCTGAGAATGGTCCCTGACTATTTAAGACATTTCTCTGGCTCAGATAGTAAGGAGTTTCATTCTGTGGCGCAGGAGGATGGTGCTGACCACGTTCCACAGCTAATTGATTACAAAAACTATAATAAGCAACAACAATAATAATTTTCTTTGCAACGAAGCATCAATAACAATACGCAGGATGAAATTGGAAAACTGGGATGTAGAAAGCACACCAGTTACAGGACTAGAAGTACCAAGAGCATCAGTTGTCAAGGAGCTTAAGTATTCATTCTGTTGGCCGGTTAAACTTGCACCTGTGATCAAATGAGCCTTAAATTGAATTTTCAAAAATGTGTAACAAGCAAGAACAAAGATGGAACACAATATTAAAATTCACCGTGTTGTGCAGCCATGTCATTAGGATATTCCCATGCTGTTCTAGCTTGTTCAGAAGGACCTGCTTCATCGTTCAGAAGCACTGCACGGACAGGTTGGCCATTTCTCATCAGATAATCAGGAACAAGACCCCCTGAGTTCTCTCGCTCCTCAAATTTCTTGTAGGCGGCGATTTTCCAGTTGTTCACTTTAAGCTGTAAGAGAATGTTTCAATTATATCATTGCCATCACAATGTACAAGCTCATACTTGCTTGTAATTCTGGATGCAGCAAACCATATATGATCACACCTTATAAAACCATTTAAATCATCAAAAATGATTATTTTAGTGGATAACAATCTATGGGTGCTAAAAAATATTTCTATTTTCTATGGTATTTTTATGATGTATTTGTATTTTTATGGATTTGCATTAGGGTTGTGGTTAGCTCCTGCTCTTTTTTCTTGAAGGGGTTAACACAGTGCCGTCACAGGAACACGGCAAGGTGGGAATCCAATTTTCTATACATTCTAAGGTTTCTAGATCTTGCAAACAAAAAGGTATTTTAGTTGAACAAAAACAAATTTTTAATCTTGACAGCGTATGCTAAATTGATAATACGCAAAATAAACTCCACAATGGAACCAGAGGCTCCATTTGGAGGTAAGAGTTTGTGTTGAATCTATGCATTGGCCCTGACTATACGGAAATAACATCATTTCACCTTTTTGGAAGGAAAACAGTAAGGGGAGCCCCGATGTTATAGATATATAAACCCAGATTCATGTCCACAAGGATTTGAACCCCAAGTAAGCTAGGCTCACTTCTCTAACATCATTTTAACTTGTTTTTGTTCAGCAATGTTGTGGATAGGTTAGCTAATAGCTATTCAGTATGACACTGTGAATCATTCAAATTCAAAAAGTAAATATTGCTAGATGCCTTAGTAAGCACTAAGCATGATAACATTTGCACGGTAATTGCCAGCAGATTAATATTTTAGTGAATAACTGAATATACACTGCCTAATTGAGATGGAAGTGGAACTGCCTAATTGAGATGGAAGAGGAACTGCCTAATTGAGATGGAAATGTGAAATGTATACCTGCTGAAATTGATGAAGGTCTCTGACGGGAATAAACGATCCATTGATTATCACACCGACAAGATCATACAAATCGTTGAATAAGAGTTCACAGTTTTCCTCTGCAACTCTATAAGAATAGATCTCATCCCCTGGATCACACGTGGTGGCATGTTTAATCATGGTACTCCAATCCCCTTTCCTCATGCCAGTAAGCTAATTGTCAGAAGTTAAGAGTTTTATTAGTAATTAATTAAATTTTAGCAGATATTTTAGTGTAAATGAGCATTTAGCATTACATGCAGTCCAAATAAGTCCTAGGAGATGCTGGATATTTTACTTCAATTCAGCACAATGATCAGCTAATATCTATTACAGGTAATTTGAAACACTGAAGACTGCAGAAGTATCATTAATTCATTATAATTGAATATTTACCTTTTGGAGACCAGATTTATCTTCGTGATACTGACGCATCAAATGCTTCACTGTAGTGATATTTTTTCCCGCAAGGGCAATGCAATATTTGCCCTTCTGGGAAATTTTCTTCAATCTATGTACCGGATCTCCCTTAGATGGAAGATAACTCTTTTCATTTGCTGAAATAGACAAAAAGGTTGGGTATGTTAAGACAGGCTAGTATGAAATCGGTTAATTTTGAAATCTGATAGTAATAGTATTTAGTAGCGAAGGATTAATACATATGGTAATTAGTAATCAGATTACCTTACCATGCATATGAATATTATTAATTTACCAGCTAATGTAAAGCATCAGAAAATTATAACGGTGCCCACCCTCTTCCCCATTACCCAGGAATTGTACAAGTCAACATAAAATATGTACTGAGCGAAGTAAAGTGCAATCCCAACTCCCAGTACTGCTATTGTTTGTGACAGAACTAGCCATTCCCTTCTAACCGCAGAACATTTAGTATCAAGACTTCATATTCTCAGGTAAAGCAATGACATTGCATGTATCAGGACACAAACAATTCTTTGAAACATATAATATGCGCTTAACATTTTCTTTTACTCATATCAGCCTAGAAGTCACTTAAAAGAGGAACATGTTCTTCAGCTATGTCAAACAATAATGCCTCAACAGATGACCAAATTACAAAGTGTACCAAAATTTCCACTTCAGTGTAGTTAAAAAGTATTGATGCCCAGAATGGATAATTGGATATACTCACATTCACTTCGGCGGTCTTTGACAACAAAATGGTCAGTGATTGCTTCTTGAACTCTGTTGGCAGGATCCTGCCTTTTCACTCTTGCTGCCAATCTTAAATTCGTGTTGTAAGAGCTCTCCTTAAAGCATAAGGAACCAAGAGAGGCCTCGCCATTTGTTAGATTAACAGTTGTCAAGACCGATTCTTTCCCTTTAGACATATATATATGTTTGTTGAATTCCTCTATGGTGAAGTCGTCGAGTCCTCGCTCAGTACAGAAATCAGCATGAACTGGTAAAATCTCAATTTGCAATTTAGAAAGATCACCGTCCATGATTTGCTTCCCATTTCTAAATATTGCAACCTTAGCTTTCTCTCCGTTCTGCCATTGTACTGGATAACCAGTGTAAAGTGGATCTTTTGGTCTGTCGACGCCAACAACTGTAGCTTGACTGCTCCAGAGCCGCCCCCAGTTTCAGGAAGACCTTCCGATATCACCCTAAAAATTTAAAGTAGGATGAAAGTGAGAAAATGACAAGAAAAAAATCCCCGACTGTAGAAAGCAAATACTTGGTTTGATAGGTCATAACATGAACCAGAAAACTTATAAAGAGTATTTATAGCGCAACTGTGCATATGGATGTTACATGCTCAAATTTTACTGGTGGGAATTTTTATTCACAACAGTAGAAAGAGGATATACAAGAAAAATATAATGGCAGATACCTTGAAGGCTCATCAATACCAATAGGACGCGAAGCTGCTTGTCGTTCTTGGATCTATTGCATGACATAGGGGAAAGGGTCAAGATAAGGTGTGTGTACAGAAAGATAAAACA
Organism: Poa pratensis; assembly: GCA_947311845.1. NCBI lineage: Eukaryota > Viridiplantae > Streptophyta > Magnoliopsida > Poales > Poaceae > Poa > Poa pratensis. The sequence goes on along the minus strand of CAMZMU010000041.1, from coordinate 154,695,839 downwards.
TTTTACATGGATAGAGATCGAAAATACTAACCTCTGTCCGGAGAACCGAGCGGATCGTATCAACTATGGATCCCTGGACAGACCTTTTGCAATGATATCACGCAACAAGAGATAAAATTATTTAATTAAACAAAAAGAGAATTTATCCATCACATCCACAAAATTTAAATTTGAATACTTAATACATAGACTCACGGATACAATTTCCTTTACACAGTTATGGTTACTAAAAGAATAGCAAATCATTGGTTTGCACTCTATAATTTTTTTTATGGTAAAGGAGGTCATCCCCTGGCTTCTACATTGATTGGTGCACACAGCCATTCATTTATTGCAGTGTCAAATTCAGAACAACCAAAGTATGCTCAGTACGAGCAAGCAAAAAGCCAAAGCCCAATATAATAGGATTACTACATCAAGCACTTACCGGTGTACTATAAATACAGTATGCTAATCTGAACTTCAAATAGTACTATAGTTGTAAAGTTTCCTTTCTAGATAAGATCTTGTATGCTGCTGACAGCAATCTTATCATAAATGGATCTCTCTTTATCTAAAAATCATAAATGGATCTCTACTTTCCAGGGGACAAAAACTGTCAGTTCCCACAAGCAAGCCAACACTTCAATCATTACTTTCCTGAAATGTCTAATAATCTCTAAAAGGGCAAACAACTAATAATATCGACCCAAATTCAGTGTCCAACATCTCGATTCTCGCACGGACACGTGTGCTATAGAACATGTGTGTACCTCGCAAACTGCTCCGCCGTGTGCTCCGCCAATCCCTGGAGCAGGTTGGGGAGATTGAGGAGCAGCCTCTCCATTGAGCTGAGCCGCGCGACAAGCACCATGAGGAGAAAGAACAGTTTCGCCATATCGAGCTGCGCCTGTCGCTCGAAAAACAGAACCCACCAAACTTGTCAGCTACTGTATCTCTCGCCACAGAAAGCACCACCCGAAATGAAAAAAAAAATCGAAATGTCGAGAGGAACGGAAGCCGCGAATCCCTCCTCACCTGGCGAATCATCTGCTCTAGTGTGACAGCTCGCGCCCTGCGGCGACCGGGGGCGCAGATCCGCGCGAAGCAAACCGCGACGAGCACCGTCCGCCGCAGCCGCTTCCTCGGGGACCGCGGCGCCTCGGCCTCCTGCTCCTCCGGCGCGGCGGCGTCCAGCTCCAGCGGCCGCTTGTGCGACATCACGCCCTTTTGGCGCGGGGAGCGAGGGTCGCGGCGCTGCGGCGGTGAGACGCGTTGCTGGAGCAGCGGGAGAGAGTGGGGAATGGCGATGGTGGTGGTGGTGGTCTGGTGGACTGACTGGGTTTGGGGCTTTAGGATGCTCCTATATAGAATTGGAGGGAAGAGGTGGAGCTAAACGGAGAGGCCAACTCGGCCGGGCACACGCGGCGCGGTTCCGGGCCCGAACCGCGTGGCGTGCGAGGATGGAGACTCTCCTCGCCGTCGGGGTGGTGGTGGTGGTGTGGTGGCCCGCAGGCGGGCTCTTGGATTTGGCGATTTGCGGCACGGCCGGCTCTGTCTGCCTCCCCGCCATCGCCACCGCTAGTTTCGAGGAAAAGGTTCGGATCGATGCATCTTTTGGCCGATTGATATTCTTCTTAATTTAACTGACAAGGACACTCGTCCATCGACGGCTCGTCATTTTGACTTTTGTGAAGAGAAATTGGAAATGGTTTGACATCGAGTTTCGAGCTGCATCATGCCAGTACTGCCACCGTGCACTTGGCCCTGCAGGTACATGTAGGGGTGATTCTCGCTAAAAATGTTTATATTGTGAAACAGATGTAGTAGTTGCTCACGAAGTGAAACGGAATGAGGCTGCCTCCTATCTGACAAAAGGAAACAGTAAGGGCTCGTTTGATTCATAGGATTGTCAAATGATTGGTGTAGGATTGAAATCTTATGGAAATTTTTTCCTTCAAATCCGTTTGATTCATAGGATCATTTCTCATAGGAAAAATTCCTATAGAAATCTTGTAATACAAAATCCATAGAAAAATAACATGAGCTCCAACCTCATGGAAAAATTCCTTCACCAATTAATAAATAGGAAGAGGAATCCGAGAGATACGTGCATCATGGGCAGCAGCCCCATAGCTCATCCCTTAATTTTACTTCTGCCCTTAAATTGACACGATAAATAAACATCAAGGGTGATGCCTTTTGTGAGACAAGTAGATGTCACTACAGCATGATTTCCATAGAAAAATAACATATAAAAAGACTAGTGGAAGTCCCTAACACAATATAAGCATTTACATAGATGGTAAAACTGCGTTTTATACCTCTAACAAAGCATTCCCTAACACAATGTCGCTCCTATCAGCTCCTCAGACTAAGAAAGTACTAAAAGTTTGTATTTTTTTAATTTTTTCTATTATTTTTAACGCTCTTAAACTTAATCAATAGTAAAGTGCACCAGAGCTCGAGGAACTACTATGGATATTACAGTTAGGTCCTGGTACTTTGAAACGTAGCATCTCGGTTTGAGAGTACATTATGTCTCCTTTTAGTACTATTTTGACTATTACAATTTGTCCTGCTACTTTGAAACGTAGCATCTCGATTCGAGAGTACATTCCCATTGGATCTAGCGTGGTGTATGATCCGTTAACCTACTATAGGCCAGCTCTAAAAGTCCATATCCTAGACTCCTAACAACTAAATCTCAAAATCCATTTCTACTTTTTCCTGCTTTGCCTTGATGCCGCAAGGTGGGCTCCATGGGTCATCATGCCTCATCTGTCACCAGCAAAATTGTATGTCGCCTAATCACCCATCGATGCTCGAACGTACTCGACAATCCCTACAGTCATGACGAAGTAGTTGCTCCGATCACTACCGCCATGTTAGCCTCTGGTCTGTCTCCTCTTTCTCTAATGAACCATGCAAAGTGGTATGAGACTCTATTGATTGGATAATGTGGAGGAAACTCATCGAAAAAGTACATGGAGGGGTAATTGTCGCAGCAGTGGAACACGGGGTTCCCCTAGTGCTGCCAAAGTGGGTCCACCCCATGTGGGACCAAGATGAAGATGGACAAGACCAAGACTCAAGTCAAGCTGGCGGGTTCACCGTCCGCCCCGCGAAGGCCAAGCAAGGCCTACGTCGACAAAGGGCTCCGGTCCTGGGGGCCTGCCGGGTCCCCGAACCAAGCAAGAAGGCAAGGAAGGACCCGAGAACCCGAGTTCCCGGCAGGAGGCCAGGCTCCCTCTCGGGTACTTCCCACATCACTGTGGATAAGCTCTCCACCTCACGCTAGAAGACCTTAGAAGACTTGGGAAGCAAGGCGAAGGTAGCGCGGGCAGGAGGCACAGCCCGTGGTGGTGTCAGCCCCTGTCCACCCCAAGGCGGACGCTCCCACCTAACCCAAAGGAGACGCTAGGCTGAGAAGAGGCCACGTCTCCCCCTAAACTAGATGAGGAGGGTCCTTCACCGAAGGTCCCTCGTGCCCCTCACGTGACCCTGTGGCAACCCCTTAGCCTATAAAAGGAGGACCAAGGCACGGAGGAGGGAGGTCGAACCAGAGGAACAAGTCAACCAGAGCAAGACTAGACTAGGGCTGCGAAGGTAGAGGGAAGGTGATCTCCTCCGGGTCAGGATCTGTCCTTCTTCTACCTCCAGCCAAAACCCTTCCGGGTACCCCATCCGGGAGGTTCCATTGTAAGCCACACTATGAAGAACCCATCAATCCAGACATGCAGGAGTAGGGCTTTTAGCCTCCGGGCGGCCTGAACCTGGGTAGCTCCTTGTGTCCCTTTGGTTGCATGCTTTGATCGTGGAGAGGAGAGCTTGATCTAGACTCCGCCCGAGAAGACGATTCTCAGCCTCCTTCGCGCCCCGTGCCGAACCTAAAAGGGGGTATCCTATACTCCCGGTGTCCGTGCATCGAGACACGACATCTGGCGCGCCAGGTAGGGGGCGCAAGCGCTGGTTTCATCTTCATCAAGTTCATCGGCAAGTTCTTCGTCAAGCATGCCGCCGAAGAAGAAGGGAGACCCTGCGGCGTCCAAGCCGGTTTCTCCCTCACGCACTCAAGCTTCAGCTGAACGCCGTGCTGCTGGCGCGCGGCGGAGCGTCTCTCCGTCCCCGCCTCCCATGGAGAGGGTGGCGCCGGACGAAGTGGACGGTCGCGACAAGGACAACGGCCCTGGCGGAGCGGCGGCTCCAAAGGGCACCACCATGCCTCCTCCTCGCTCGGGGAGAAGAGCGTCTGCAATGGCGCTAGCAAGGAGCCCACCGCTGGAGGAGGGAACCACGGCGTTCGCCCCAGCGGGGATCCACGAGCATCCAAGAGCAAGACCTCCGCGCACTCGCCTTCGGACGCGCAAGCTCGCCATGATGCTCTAGTCGCTGCCAAGGCCCTGATGCAGTTCCCTCCAAGCAGCGGCGATCCCAAGGTCTACCAAGAATGGAGGACTCGCGTCGAGAGGCTCCTCGACTTCGCCGATGGTGGTCCATGGGTCGAACCCACTCAAGCTCCCACCGTCGACGATCCCGGAGCAGCACAAGACAAGACACGTGATCCGCGAGGCCAGCCTCGTGGTGAACGTCAAGCTAAGACGGCGCCTCCTCGCACCGCACCACCGATGGCTGATCGGCTAAACCGCGATCACGGCGAGGCCATCTCCATCGGGTCGTCTACCTCGCGCAACCCAGATCTTCGTGACGAGCTCAACAGCCGTCAGAACGAGGATATGCGCACCCGCATCGAGCGTCGCCGAGAACGTCACCGCCGGGAAGATCGGGGCATCGACCTCGCCGAAGGCTGCCTCGCCCTCGCCCCCGAGTTCCGCCACTTCAACTGGCCCAAGAAATTCAAGATCGACGTTCTCCGCTACGACGGCACCACGAACCCCCGGGACTTTCTGCAGATCTACTCTCTTGCTGCAATGGTTGCCGGGGCCGACGAGGTCATGATGGCCAACTGGTTCCCGTTGGCCCTGAAGGGAGATGCCCAGACTTGGCTTCTCAACCTTCCCAAGTGCTCCATCCGTTCCTGGCGGGCACTGAAGGAGCAGTTTCTGGGGGCTTTCCAAGGCGGGTACGAGCGCCCGGGGGCTCCCAGTGATCTCCACGACTTCAAGCAGCTGCCGGGTGAAACTCTCCGCAAGTTCATCCAGCGCTTCACCCAGAAGATGAACACCACCGTGCATCAAGGAGGAGTTGGTGATCCAGTCCTTCCACGCCAACGTCCGCAACCCCAAGATGCGCGAGAAGCTGAGCATCCATCGCGTCGAGTCTGCTCGTAAGCTCTGGGAGCTTGCAGATCGGTGCGCTCGAGCTGAAGAAGGAGCCAAGTTCCCCGGGGAGGATGAACCCGAGGACAAGGTCACTCCAGCCAAGAACAAGAAGCGGGACCCTGGACCCGACAAGCGGATCTTCGTCACCGAGCCTCTTCCGAAGAAGCCAAGCCCGCGCCGACTTCCGAGGAAGAAGGTGAAGGTGATCCCTGGTGCCACATCCATCCAGAAGGCAACCACTTGCTCAAGGACTGCCGCATGCTCAAGAACCTCGCCATCCGGGAGCAACGCCGAGCTGAGGGGTCAGTCAAGACGGTTGCTACAACTGCGGCACTGCCGGGCACATCGCTCGTGACTGTCCCACGGGTCGCCAAGGCGGAGGCGGCCGTGGATGGAACCGAGGCGGTGGCCGCGGGGGCCGTGGAGGAGGACGCGGCGGTCAAGGTGGTCGCGGGTACAACACTCCGGAGGCCGCCCACGCGGCAACGGGGAAGCTCCGGCTCCCCAAGGAGGCAACGGCGGAAGTATCAAGAAGTCACTGGAGTTGTCGGGTGCATCCACGGAGGGTCTTCTCTGCCTCCCTCCAACGGCGCCTGCAAGAGACTTGTCCGGGAGCTGAACGCGGTTGCTTCTGCTCCGTCCAAGCCCCTGGACTGGTCCAGTCAAGTCATCACCTTCGACCCAGAAGACCACCCTGCAACACTGCCGGGGTGGGACCCTGCCGCTGATCGTGTCGCCCGTCATCCACAACTACAAGGTCACCAAGATGCTGGTCGACGGAGGCTCCAGCCTCAACTTGCTGACGGCGAAGGTCCTGGCTATCCTTCAAATTCCCCTGTCTCGCCTGCAAGACACCGGGTGTTCCAAGGCGTGAACGGAAGTGTTACTCGACCCCTCGGGAAGATCACCCTTCCGGTCACCTTCGGCGACTCCAAGAACTTCCGCACCGAGGAAATCGTCTTCGACATCGCCGACACCCGCTACCGTACAACGGCATACTTGGCAGACCTGCTCTGGCCAAGTTCATGGCCGTCTCCCACTTCGCCTACAACATGCTGAAGATTCCGGCGCCGTGGGGCGTGATCAAGTCAAGGCCGACATCGACGATGCTATCTACTGCGTTCACCAGCTGAACCAGACGGTGGCAATCATGGCGGATGTCCCTCAAGGTGTACAGGAGGATGATGATGGGGCTCTCCCCGGGGGCGAAGGGCACCCTGGGGGCTCCACATCTACTCCCCCAAGAAGGCGCCATTCCATGGCGATCCGCAGCTGACCAAGAAGGTGGCGCTAACCAGCGACGGAGTTCGCTCCATCACCATCGGCGCCCGCCTCACCGACAAATAGGAAAGCGCGCTCGTCGCCTTCCTTCGGGAAAACTCTGACGTCTTCGCGTGGGAGGCGTCAGGTTTACCCGGCGTTCCAAGGGAGGTGATCGAGCACAAACTGGCGGTCAATCCGGGGGCTCGCCCCGTGAAGCAGGTTCTCCGGAACCAAAGCAAGGAAAAGCTGGAATTCATCATCGCCGAGGTGGACAAGTTGATAGAAGCTGGTGTCATCCGGTCGGTTCCCCATCCAAGCTGGGTGGCCAACCCCGTGGTGGTACCGAAGCCCATGACCTTCAAGTGGAGACTCTGCATCGACTTCACAGACCTGAATAAGGCCTGTCCCAAGGACCCTTTCCCCCTGCCGCGGATCGACATGATCGTGGACTCCACGGCCGGGTGCGAGCTGCTGTGTTTCTTGGACGCCTTCTCCGGGTACCACCAGATCATGATGTCACTCGAGGACCAAGAGAAGACGGCCTTCATCACTCCCAAGGGCTGCTACTGCTACACCCGGATGCCTTTTGGCCTCCGGAACGCCGGCGCTACCTTCCAGCGCGCAATGCAAGCATGCCTTGGGCCGCAGCTGGGCCGCAACGTTGAAGCGTACATCGACGACATCGTGGTCAAGACCCGGTACAAGGACTCCCTCATCCAAGACCTGCACGAGACCTTCGAGAACCTCCGCCGGGTCAACTTCAAGCTCAACCCCGACAAGTGCGTGTTCGGGGTCCCCTCCGGCAAGCTGCTGGGTTTCCTGGTCTCTCACCGAGGGATCGAGGCGAATCCGGACAAAATCAAGGCAATCGAGCGCATGGAGGCGCCCCGGCGGGTCAAGGACGTACAGCGCCTCAACGGGTGCATCACTGCACTCGGGCGCTTCATCTCAAGGCTTGGGGAGCGGGCCTTACCGTTCTTCAGGCTGCTCAAGAAGTCAGGCCCCGTGGAGTCCCTCAAGCGCTACCTCGCCTCGCCACCAATCCTCGTGGCACCAGAAGAAAGGAGCCCCTACTACTGTACATTGCTGCCACCAACCAGGTGATCAGCGCTGTGCTTGTGGTAGAGCGTGACGCTCCTCCGAAGAAGTCAAGCAAGATCAAGGGCAAGCGACCCGGGAACTCTCTCCCGGGACAACCATGCAAGAAAAGGCTGCCGGGTGACCAGGGGTCTCACGATCCTGACGTCACTGCAACCTTACCAGACGGTGCGGAGCCCGTCGGGAATGGAGAATCTCCCTCCGACGAGACTTCGGGGGGCTACCTCGTCCCCACCCCAAGACGTCGACGTGGAGGAAGCCGAGCCCTCTCAGGACTCGGCGACCCGCAAGGTGCAGCACCCGGTCTACTTCGTCAGCGCAGTGCTGCGCGACGCCCGGGAGCGGTACCCCATGATGCAGAAGCTGCTGCTGGCAATCCTCATTGCCTCCCGCAAGATGAGGCCGTACTTCCAAAGCCATCCCATCACGGTGGTGTCCAAGTACAACCTAAGAAGCCCCTGGAGAACCCACTTGCCACTGGTCGCATATCATGGTGGGCCATGGAGCTTCAAGGTTTCGGTCTCAAGTTCGAGCACACGGACAACATCAAGAGTCAGGCGCTGGCGGACTTCACGGCCGAGTGGACCGAGACGGCGTTCGACGACCCGGAAGAGGAAACCTGCCTCCCCGGGAAGGAAGATCCTAGCGCCTGGACCATGCACTTCGACGGCTCCTACACCAAGGGGAAAGGAGGTGCTGGGGTTGTCCTAACCTCACCAACCGGGGACCGGCTGAAGTACGTCGTCCAGATGCACTACCAAGGGAACATCTCCAACAACACGGCGGAGTACGAGGGCCTGCTCGCAGGACTTCGTGCTGCCATCGGCCTCGGCATCAACAAGATCGTCGTCAAGGGTGACTCTCAGTTAGTCATCAAACAAGTGAACAAGGAGTACGCGTGCCCTCAGATGGCACCATACGTTGAAGAGGTCTGGAAGCTGCAGCGGCGCTTCGACAACTTCCGGGCTGTGTACGTCCCACGGGGAGAAAACACGGCCGCGGATGAGCTATCGCAGGTGGCGTCCAAGCAAGAACCAGTGCCTCCCGGGATCTACATCGAGGTCCTCAGGCGACCTTCGATCCACCCGAGAGGCTCGCGCAAGATCTGCGCCGGGGGCTGGCGACCCTTCTACCTCGACAACACGGGTAGCCAGCCCAGAAGCTCAAGACCCGGCAGCCCCTCTGGCGGAGGAAGCTATGCTTTCTTTCCGTCGGATGGTGCTACCGGTGGAAGGAACCCACCCACCCTGGGCCCGGGACATCGTCAAGTACATCATGGAGCACGCCCTCCCGGAGGATGATCACGACGCCGAGCGGGTGGCTCGTCAAGCCAAGCTCTACGTCATGATCGACGGCGAGCTCTACCGGCGACGGGACAACGGAGTCAAGCTCCGCTGCATTCCTCAAGAACAAGGCCAAGTACTGCTAGGGACATCCACGAGGGCACATGTTCAAGTCATGTGGCATCAAGATCACTGGCGGGTAAAGTTTTCGTCACGGGTTCTACTGGCCAACAGTCCTCAGTGATGCGAGCAGCTAGTCAAGACCTGTGAAGCCTGCCAGTACTATGCGAAGAACATACATCAGCCGGCGCAAGCTCTGCAGCCAATTCCAATCTCCTGGCCGTTCGCGGTCTGGGGGCTGGACATCGTGGGAAGATACCGAAGTCTGTCGGGGGCCATGAATACCTTTTCGTGGCCATCGACAAGTTCACAAAGTGGGTGGAAGTGATGCCAGTACCACGACAGACAGCTCAAGCAGCCATCAAGTTCATTGAAGGGATCGTGTACCGCTTCGGAGTACCCAACAGAATCATAACGGACAATGGCTCTCAGTTCACAAGCCGATCCTTCCTCAACTTCTGTGAAGAGCTGGGAATCAAGGTGTGTTTTGCCTCGGTGTCCTACCCAAGGTGCAATGGGCAAGTGGAGCGAGCCAATGCGGAGGTCCTAAAGGGTTTGAAGACCAAGGCCTTTGACAAGTTAGAAGACAAGGGCAAGAACTGGATTGAGCATCTACCAAGTGTCTTGTGGTCCCTCAGAACCACACCAAGCAGAGCCACTCAAGAAACACCATTCTTCCTTGTCTATGGAGCGAAGCCGTCTTGCCAACAGAGCTCAGGCATGGATCCCCCGGGTACTTGCCTATGATGAAGACGCACAAGCTGAGAGGAGGATTGATGACATCAACTTCCTGGAAGAGGTGCGGTGTCGAGCTTCTTACGATCTGCTCGATACCAGCAAGGGCTCCGCCGCTATCATGATCGCCATATCCGTTCACGGGTACTGGAACCCGGAGACCTGGTTCTCCGCAAGAAGCAGAAGCTTGATAACATGAACAAGCTGTCGTCCAAGTGGGAAGGACCTTATCGGGTGACGCATACCCTGAGACCCGGAGCTGTTTATCTGGAGGACGAGAAAGGCAGGCCGGAGGGCAACGCCTGGAACATCGAGAATCTCCGGAAATTCTACCCCTGAATACGAACATGAATCGCAGATAGTTCGAGTCAACTAAGCACGCCCAAGGGGCTAGTGTTCTGTATAAGGGTGTAAGAATCGTCGCCAAGGAATAAAAGATAAGTTTTTCAATTCCGTGAGCCTCTCTTGTTGTCGTGAAGTGTGTTATCCGTAACAACCCCCAAGCAGGGGGCTGACATGGTGCCGGTGGCTGACAGGTCGAGCGCGAGTAGCCTATCAGTAGGCGCTGCCACCTGATCGTGCCGTACTGCCGCGGTAAGAAGTGGAACGGGCAGTGCTGTGTTTTAAAGAACTAAACACAGAAATGCACATTCAACTTTGCTTGCGGGTTGCTCGGATGAAACACTTTCACGACATGTAAGGGAGGGTCCATTCTTTTCCTACTGAAAGTGTGTTATGTGTAGCGCCTCTCCCGGGACAGGAATGGATGCTGAAGAGCGGCTCAGGAGCTGGATACCCGGGAAGGACAGAGCAGATCAAGAGCACGGCAAAAACAGCTAAGTCTTTGCATGTGCATCTTGCATTCTAGGCATAATATCTCGCTCGGAGTCAATATACCACCAACCTGCGCATGCTTGACAGTTGATGAGAACCTTTGCGGGGGTAATGCGTCCTCCCCGGCGAACGGTCAGATTTCCCTTCTGGCCTAGTACCCGTGGCTGTGGAGTGGACTCCCGGAAGGCATAGTGCTCTTAGGGGTACTGCTACCGGTGCAGGCGGTTAGAGTACTTGTCACCTAAGAGATCTCCTCTGAAAACTTGACGGCGCGTTAGTGCAAGGGAGGTTTGGGAAATGACCCCGGGAGTTGAGCCCTAGGATTGCATTCATCTGAACTTACATTCTGAATTTACAATTCTGAATTACATTCAGTCGAAGCTTTCCCTGGATACATATCTAGCCTATGCTACTAAGGCCAGCTCAGAGCTCCTGGCTGCGCAGATCTGTCTTCTGTTTTATTGCCTGCCGGGTGCACTCTTTCTTCCGGGGACGCCTGGATGAAAGGAACACGCGTGCAGGATCTTGTCAGGCGCGTCGAAGAGCTCGACCCCCTTCTGCCGACCAGGGCGCTCCAGGGCCAAAGAGACGGAAGATTCCGTCCGCCAGTTCGCCTACGGACTGACTCTCGGCCTACGAAAAGCAGTCCAGGTCAAGATCGAAGTCATCCAAGAAAAAAGGCGGAAAAACAAGAAGAGCAAACAGTGAACCTGTTCGATGGCCTCGAGCTCAGCCACAACCAAGGACAGCTCCGGAATACCGGCAGTCCTTTCCTTCAGGATGGACCACAGGTGCGCCCTCCTCACTGCCCTAATCCTTGCCTCTTCTTGGGCAACAGGACCGGAGAGTCGCCAGGCGAGCGACATTCTGGGCAGCAGAAGAACGGGACGCAACCTCGCCATCAGCGGCTCGGGCTCCAGCTTCGCTGGGTGCCTCCGCCGCGCCTCGGAAGACGGACTCCGCCGTCGACACGTCGGACAAGGCCATCTCTGCTTCGCCAGACATTGTTCTGCGGGGCGTGGAGAGGCAAAGGAAGAAGAGGAGCGGAGCAAGGCGAGAAGATGTGGCGAAGGTTGGGGTCAGGGTTTTTATAGGCCTCCACCCCACCTACCCCAGGCGCTACGGCTGCCAGTAATGGGAGCGCGTTTTGCAAAAAACTCGTTCTCATTCACACGAGCGCGACACGAAGACAAGGAGGAAACAAGATCTTCTTCATTTACAAGGACTACAAGGGGACGATCTTTTTTACAACAAAAAGGTTGGCTCCCATCGAGCAAGGAGCACCGCCGTACAATGGAAGCGCTACTTCCAGAAGTACGTCGTCAAGGCCGCCGGGGAGAGGTCAACGAGATCTCCATGGCGCCCGCCCGAAGCTCCTCGCCTTCAGAAGACGAGCTCCCCTCGACCTTGATGTCAGATGAGTTTTCCTCTTCATCCTCGTCGTAGGAGCTCGAGCTGCCGCTGCTGCTCTCCATGCAGCACTCCACGCGTCCGCCATCGACACCGAAGATCTTCACGGAGAGCGTCGCATCTCCGTCGTACCGGAACGCCAAGCATTGCCCCCGGGACAGGCGGCGGGCGCGGGAGAACGACTTCCACCCCTGACCCAGAAGCATGGCGCCTTCAGCGGTGCGCTCCATGGCCCAGGAGGGGCCATTGGGGCAGCCTTCCACTTGCAGCCAGAAGCCGGAGGGTCTGATGTCCTCCGTCGCCGTCGCGAAGGAATCCGGCAGGAGAAGCCGGCTGCGAGGCCTGTGGTTCAGATCCACGACTCGAACGGCGCGAAGCTAGTATGAACCATGCTCCTAGGAGGGGGAGCAGTGGTGCCGCGGCCTCCACGGCCGCCGCGACCGCGAATCCCACGACCTCGGGAGCAGCTCGACCACGAGTGGAGGGGCCACTCTCCGCAGCAGCTGAAGAAGAACGAGGGCGCCCAACTCCTCTCCTCGCTCTCGCCATTGGCACTGGCAGCTTGTGGGGAGGCCTGGAGTTGGACTGAGGAAGAAGATGACAAAATGCAGGGGCGCGCTCGCTTTTATAGCCTCGGCGGCGCCTCTGTCAGGCGTCTCCTCGGTTCTTCCGTTACTGGGAATCGAGGGGGCCATCGCAGTTACTCCCCCAAGCGGAGTAACTCCAAGACCTTCAAGGCCATTAATGAAGCAAAGCAAGGAAGACCAGGTGCCCGGGGACCCACTTTGACCTATCTTTAGGCCATAACCCCGGCAGCTGGAGCAAGAGCCGCCGGGACCATGCCCGGGGGCTACTGTCGCAGCAGTGGAACACGGGGTTCCCCTAGTGCTGCCAAAGTGGGTCCACCCCATGTGGGCCCAAGATGAAGATGGACAAGACCAAGACTCAAGTCAAGCTGGCGGGTTCACCGTCCGCCCCGCGAAGGCCAAGCAAGGCCTATGTCGACAAAGGGCTCCGGTCCTGGGGGCCTGCCGGGTCCCCGAACCAAGCAAGAAGGCAAGGAAGGACCCGAGAGCCTGAGTTCCCGGCAGGAGGCCAGGCTCCCTCTCGGGTACTTCCCCACATCACTGTGGATAAGCTCACCACCTCACGCTAGAAGACCTTAGAAGACTTGGGAAGCAAGGCGAAGGTAGCGCGGGCAGGGGCACAACCCGTGGTGGTGTCAGCCCTGTCCACCCCAAGGCGGACGCTCCCACCTAACCCAAAGGAAGACGCTAGGCTGAGAAGAGGCCACGTCTCCCCTAAACTAGATAAGGAGGTTCCTTCACGTCGAAGGTCCCTCGTGCCCCTCACGTGACCCTGTGGCAACCCCTTAGCCTATAAAAGGAGGACCAAGGCACGGAGGAGAAGGAGGTCGAACCAGAGGAACAAGTCCAACCAGAGCAAGGCTAGACTAGGGCTGCGAAGGTAGAGGGAAAGGTGATCTCTTCCGGGTCAGGATCTGTCCTTCTTCTACCTCCAGCCAAAACCCTTCCGGGTACCCCATCCGGGAGGCTCCATTGTAAGCCACACTATGAAGAACCCATCAATCCAGACATGCAGGAGTAGGGCTTTTAGCCTCCGGGCGGCCTGAACCTGGGTAGCTCCTTGTGTCCCTTTGGTTGCATGCTTTGATCGTGGAGAGGAGAGCTTGATCTAGACTCCACCCGAGAAGACGATTCTCAGCCTCCTTCGCGCCCCGTGCCGAACCTAAAAGGGGGTATCCTCTACTCCCGGTGTCCGTGCATCGAGACACGACAGTAATCGTCATCCTGAGAAAGACACACGAGACTCTGGACATCTCCCTATGCCACGTCATCGCCCCGGCAGCGTTAGTGCATCAACTATGCATGTGAAAAAACCTATCAATAAGATGGGACCCACTTACTACACCATAAGCATTTTTTTTGAAATGCGAGTAAAGCCCCAGCCTCTTCATCATTATGATGCACACAGCCGTTCACAATGTATAGACAACACCACAATGTATGTTGCAAAAGCGCACCTCAAGATGGGTCCCGCGTGTCAAAAAATCATAAAAGAATAACCTTAAAGTAACATTAGCTTTGTAACAAATATTGTATTTTTCTTGCTTTGTGCACTATAGCCATAAAGTAACACTATTATATTCCTTGTAAACCCACAAGATTTTGAGCTTGTGGATTGCTTATACATAGGTGGGACTATGTATAAGGTTGTCCATAAAGAATAATTGTTTGCTTGTGTACTTGATTGTTGCCAACATAGTGGATAACCTTATACATATGTGAAAGTATAAAATACGAACGGAGTAGAGATTTAGTGCTCCCGAGCTCCAGTGATCTCACCATTTAAAAAAAATCAAAAAGTATATTTAGAAGTTTCAAAAAATTCTGACAAAAAGCATGCATATTCTTAATGATATATTCTACATGCATGGAAAATCACAAGGCAAAATACTTTATGTTTTGAGCTACACAAAAATAACAAATCTACAAATTTGAGTATAGCGTATAATGTATAGTTTCAAATTTCTAACTTTTGTCATTTTTGTGTAGCCCATAATACAAAAGATTTTGCATTGACATTTTGCACGCTTATAGTATACTTCATTAAGAACATGCATGATTTATTTCAGAATTTGTTGAAACTCATAAATATGATTTTTGATTTTTTTTAACGGGCAGGGAGCACTGTTGCTCGGGAGCCAAAAACTCTTTCCGATACGACAACCCCTTTACTAAATGTATGAACCCAAATGGAGAAGTTATGAGCCTGAGGACTATGTACTGCACCTACTCAATAAGTCAAGTAGTTGTATATGTATTACTCTTTCGTTTTGTTTATGAAATGCTTCATACAAGGCGAGTTTCTTCAGTTAAACAGTAAGCTTGAGCAAGTATTTAGAAGAATATTCCAACATATAGAAATATTCTTAAATTAGTATCACTAAATCTATCATGAAATATATTTTCAGAATATATTAATTGGTATTTTCTGGTAAAAGTAATAAACAGGTTCGACTTAGTGACATTGAGAAAAGAACCAGATAACCACACTCCTCGGTTCGTCGTCGTGCCAGTCTGCTAGATCGATGTTCTCTTGTTTTGTCGGATATTTCGGTCAAGTCGCATTTTGCCAAGTGTGATAAGCTAATTCTCTTGCTCAACTGAAGCATGTACACAACACGGAAGTCGGAACCCTTTTAGATTGGACAGAATTAAGCATCCAACTTGTTGTGATCAATCATATATATGCAATCTCCCGATAACATTATATAGACGACGCATTCTGGGGAGGATACACTGCCAGAGGGCTAGCTGGCTAGTCGTCTTCCTCATAACCCACTGCTCCTGCGTGAAAAAATGCAGAGATGATGAACTAGCAAGAAATACGAAATCATAATTCGCGAATAGAAATTCGTACCAAAGATGATGATCGACACTCATCCCAGCTAGCTTTGGTTCATCAGGCCGCTCCTGAGAAGAACAGGAGATGGCGGGGAAGAAGCGAGTGAGAGGCTGCAGCGTGCGAGCATGAAGAACAGGAGATGGCGGGGGAGACGCATTATATATGCTACTTCAAGCCGCCGTAAGGTGAACGAAGTCGTTTGTTCGATCGAGACGCCGCGCCGCCTGCGTGAACGCGAGGAACGGAGGTGGAAATTCCTGCGACGCTTCCGTGTGATAATCCATAACAATTAAAAAGATTTCGAAGAAGATTTAAGCGAACCGCGTAGGGGACGGGAGGAGAAGACTAGTCTGCGCTGCTTGGGAGGGGAATTTCTGTTCATTTTCCATCCATTTTCCGTCGGTTTTCCAGCATTTTCTGCGCATTTTGGTCTGACTTTGGGATCTGCGTTTCGACGGGATTACCTAGCTTCAGTCTCCAAATTCTCGAATTGAACGGCCGGCCTCTGTCGGATACCATTCTTCTTCCTGGAAAGTTGAACGCAGTTTCGAGCGTTATTTACGCTGGAGACTTTTTCTGCACTGCCCTGTCCGGGAGATTTGTAAGACGAGTTCCCTTCATACCATCAGAATTTAACAAGATGCAACTGGATGGAGTTGTTGTTGTGCCTTACATAGTGTTTCTCGGTACTGTCTCAGAACCCCGCTAAAAGCAGAGAAATAATTTTAGCGAACTAAACTTATCAATTTAGAAGATTAAACTCTACAACCCACAGTACAGTTAAAAAATAACTCTACAACCCGTTGAACATCAACATTCGGGGCTCTGTATTTCTGAACACGTCAACAGCGAATTATATAAGCCCATATAATAATGCAGGCCCACTTCTTAATATTTTTTCCTTTTTTTTAGAGAAGGGTCCCCCAGCCTCTGCATCAAAATGATGCATACGGCCGCTTTATTTATTTTATTCAACATAGCTGGCAAAAGCCTTACAACGAAAGAAAACAAGCTGAACCCACCCACAGTGAAAACGCCACAACTAGCACAAACGACAGAGGAAACGGGGCCTTGTACCCCGGCCACAACCTTCGCCGGCTCCTTGGCCAACTCGGAGATAGCGTCATGTGCACACGCTCTGGAAATCGCCTCGACCATCTTCCTCCAATCCAATTTCAGCATGTCGATCGAAGTAAAGACTCTCGCCAGGCCTGCGGCCGATGCCACCATGACACCAGGCTACGCCCCTACCCTACGCAAGTCTACCAAAACACGACCGTCGTTGAGCCCCCACTGCACCACGCCGCCAAGACCAGCCGTCTTCGTCATGGTGGTGAAACACCGCTCCACCGGTAGACCACTCCAGGCATCACGTGTTCCAAAACGATGCCTCCAAGAGGGAGAATCGACACCAAAGTGCCGCCATCGTCCGATCCGGTATAACCAGATCTTGGGTTTCCCCCGTAAAATCTGTGCGGGGGGCGGAAGAATCACAGCGACGACGCCTTCATGAAGGTAACGACGCCCACGGGCGCCGCCATCATCGGCCCCGACTGCGTCGGAGCCCGGCTTTCACCGGCCATCATCAAGAACCCCAGATCAACCGAGAGAAGATGACGGGCTTGGCAGGCCACCGGCGGTGAGCATTGCCGCCCGAACATCACTTGTCCCGGCTGGATCCCCCACGCGCAGCCCAAAAAGGGTCGAGCCGCCGGAGAGACCCTTGTCGTCCACCACGCCGATCTGCGCAAGGAGGGTCGGGGACCCACGTCGTCCGTCACACCGCCGATTCCTCGACGTCGCCATGGTGCCCGGCGGCCGCGCTACGCCCGAGATCCATGGCACCAACCCGCGCGTGGTGCCATCTTCAATCGAGGACGAAGAAATACCCCCCGCCGCCAGCAACGCCCAGGCTTTGCCTGGCCGTGCCCTTAGTGGCAGCGGGGGAGGAGGAGGGAGGAGCGGTGGGGGCGGTCTTGGCGGTGGCGGCGCTAGGGTTCCCCCCTGCCGCCACGCGGGGGCAAGAGGGAGGGTCAGGAGAGGTTTCAATTAGGATTATGCAGTATAATCAATATTTTTTCCTTTTAGAGTAAAAAAAATGATTCCTACGTGGGAGAACCACGTGGTATTTTGATAGAGGAGGGTGCAACAACACCGAAATTACAAGCATGAGGACTTGAACTCGGGTGGGTGGGAAGGCATCAACCCCTCCCCACCACTAGGCCACGCCTTAGTCTGCTTTCCTTTTAGAGTAAGACTATGAATGATCATCCTTAAAAAAATAGGAGCATGTATTCCTTTGAATCTTCGCAGTTGGTGTGTCATTCAACAAGGTGTTCGGTAGTTCGTGATGCGACATCGCCAATCTCATCCTTCATGTGGGTATGCAGACCGAGTTCGAGTAAATTAGCAGATGATCCCTTGTCGCAGCGACGGCGCCCTCAATTGGTTGCCAGTTTTCGCAGGTCATATACATCTTCTTGCCGAATGGCGGCTAATTCCATTCCACTTACCCCTTGTTGAATTTTGTTAGGCAGATCTAGCTATGGCTCAGAGACCATGTCATGCAAGCTTTGCAACCATGGCGAACTCGTTGCACCAAGTTGTTCGTCTGCGTTGCCGGTGGAATCCAATCAAGGCGACGACTGTCAAGGAGCCGGTCGCCTTTCTTGTGTTTCGTATAGGGCCTCCATGTAAAAGTGAGGACTTAGGTTGTAAATTTTAGTTAATTTATCTTGGTTCATGTTGTAAAATGTATTTTGATGCCTATCCAGTAAAAGTACGCGTCCTTCGGGACCGCCCTTATGTTTTTTCAGAGAAGAGCATGACATGAGTAGAGCCATTTCATGAACATGTGATTCGTTTATTCCTTTCTCCTCTTACAAATATGTCATAACTGCTAGTGGGGTCATCCATCTTTGTGAGTCCTTTCAGAAGTCTAGGGATGTGCAGAAAATCAGACAACCCCTATTACATGTGATGAATGCATACAAGCAACCAAACAGCCACCTCTTACATTTGGTGATCCCCACCAGGGTTGATGCAAAGCTAGTACCCCTATTACATGTGGTGAGTACCAATCACGGGTGAAGTATTTGTTGAGCATGACTTCCTATTGTTTATTTATTTAGTTTGTAAGGGTACTTCCACATATTTATGAGCACCTAGAACTATTAATATCTACGACTCTCAAGACTTCTCTTTGTTATTCTACAACTGTATATATATACATATATGAGACATGCTTCCCTATTATCTTTCTCCTCTAAACACAGAAACTCGATCTCTTGGGAGGTCATCCTAGATTTTCTGAGAGTTTTTAATTATGAATGTTCTTGCTCTTAGTTTTTTGAAAGTTCCTAGCTTCTGAAAAATAGGGGAAGTGTAACAAACACAACAAAATACGGAAACACTGAGTGGTGGGTGTACCATTCAAATTAAATTTGAATCCACCACATACATGACCGTTCGATGTCAATGGTAAACCAACTGTTAGTGATTGTGATCTTATAATCATATCCGCTCATAGACAATATAACATGGAGGAGTGTGAACAAAGGCAAATCTGTTTCTGGTTTGAACTATAAGTCGTTCTAGAAAATAAAGAGAATCATTTCTATGTAACCATGTATAAATCGATGTAAATCTATATGGGTATTGAAAAAGTCATAGTCCTTGTATGAATTTTTTTGCAGGGAATTTGCACCTTAATTAAAAAATCTAAAAATGTGATTAAAAGGTTAAAAAAGGAATGCCTTGGCAAGTAGTAGTATTATGTCTACTAGTTACTAGAAAAATGACCAACTTGAAATTTACATGTTTTGAACGTTTTGAAAAGAGTTTGTTAAACTTAGCAAAAACAAGCCACACCATACATGGTTACGGTTGTCCAAAACCATGTACAATGTTTTACTAAAGCGGCATGGGTGACCCTATAAATATCCCTCTTAACCCTGATCTTTAGCCATTTTCGCTCTTCACTTACTCTCCTTCTCTCGACGATGGTGGACGGACGACCAAGCCCTCTCTGACCTCGCGGCCTCAAGATCGGCGCTACAAAATGCACTATTGTTGTTAATCTTGCCACTTGTCCACTAGATTTGTTTGGCCAAATTGAATGGTTAGGGGGTTTTCATACTTTGGCGGCGGTGCCACACGATGAGAAGAATTAATGAGGTCGTCATGTAGATCTAGCATTGTCTTGATGTTCGTACATATATATCCTAATTTAAAAATGGAAATAAATTATTTTTGTTAATTACGTTATTTAGGTTTTCAAATTTTAGGTTGCCTCATTCAGTGGCCAACTAGAGTGTTCAAACCATCAATAGTAATGATGATGATCATGCTTCTGTTTGAGGCAATACCAGGATATTCAAGAAGACAACACAAGTGTATCCTCGAGATCTAATTTTGATTCAGAAAAAAATATGTATTATAATTAAATCATGTATGTATGTAGGTCCAAATACCAGAGGGAGAGACACATTTGACCACTACTGCGTATGGGGCAATGACATATATAGAACTGACAATGACACAAGTCAAGTTGCTTTGGAAGCGTGTGTGTGAAATGCTCCCGGCTATTCCTTTGTACATTTGCAAGATGATGAAGTCAAATGTCGTTGACAAAAAGAGTAAGATGGTAATAAGCAACTTGTACTTGCATTTTCCTATATATGCACAACACAGATAAAGTCGCCCGGTGACCATCTGGTCAGTCCCGCTGCCCGAACGCCTCACCGCGTCGCCGCACTCCCGATCTGCGGCACCACGACCTCACTCGCGCCTCCGCCGCTTCCTTTCGTCAGCGACATGCCGATATGTGTGAAGGATTTAGTATGCCACTTTAGAATTGAGGGGGTGCTGGGACCGAAACCTAATAGTTGTGGGGGTTACATGGACTTTTTTCGACACAATATGTGTTCATTCATTGGAAAAAAAAGTTGATAAAACATTGCGCATTGACAAGGAAGGTCCCACCTTTCCACATCGCAATCCTACAACCCGAACGTGGGCCACGCGTCGAGCGCTCAGTGGCGCCACACTGCCTCCCTCCCCAACGTCACACTCATCAACTGCAACTAGCCCCACTGACAGGTGGGCCGAATTGCTCCAGCCTCCACCCACTCCCTTCTCCGCATCCCCACTCTCGCCGGCCGCCGCAGCCAGGGCAAGACGCCTCCTCCCCACACCGGATCTCCCCCTCCAATCTCCTCCCACCCTCACTCCGCTTGCCGCCCCATTTCAAACCCCGCCCAAAACCCTACCCTCGAGCATGGCCGACGCCGCGCCGCCGCCGCCCGCGAGCACCTCCGATCCGCCCCCGCCGGAGCCCGACGAGCCGCTCTCCCGCGGCTACCTCTCGCTCCGCCAGGCCGGCGCCGCCATCGAGGACGACGCTCCTCCGCCCGCGCCGACGGGGCCGTCCCCGCCCGACGACGGCAGGTGCAGGGCGATGATGGAGGTGGTGTTCAACGACGGGGCCGGGGCGGCGGGCAGGTGGAAAGTCTCCAAGCTCGTGGCGGAGCACAACCACGGCCTGGAGGTCGCCGCGGCGCCCGGGGAGGCTTCCGCGGCGCCGGCGCTCGGGATGGAGTTCGACTCCGTCCACGACGCCAAGGCGTTCTACTACGGGTACGGCAAGGCGGCGGGGTTCAAGGCGTGCACGGGCTCCAACCGCCGCGCGACCGGCACGGGCGCCATGCTCATGCAGCGGTTCCTCTGCTCTAGGGGGAATTACGCGCATAGGAGGGGTAAGGCCAAGGATTTGGAGGAGGGCGCTGTGGGAAATGAGAAGGGGATGGCTGAGAGTGCCTCTAAGAAGAGGGGCCGCAGGCCTGGGAAGAAGAACGCGCAGGCGGTCGAGGCGGAGAAGGGTGCTGCGGCAGCTTGCACAGAGGATGGTCGAGGGGTTCCTAGTAGGTGGGATTTGCGGAGTGGTAGGGAAAAAAGGATATTGTGGAGAAGGATGTCGGTTCTGTCATCGAACCGGAGGAAGAAAATGGCGAGGTGGCCGGTGTTGCACATGCTGGTGCCCATGACGCCGGTGGCGATGGCAATGATGAAGCTAGCGATGATGCTGTTGAGGATGAGATGGAAAAGGAGGCGGAGGTGAAGGAGAAGAGAGGGAGGGGGAGGCCGAGAAAGGCTGTTACGGAGGGCAATGCATGTGTGTTGACCGACCTAGGTGTGGCGGCGTCACAGTCCACTAATGACGACAGGAAGAAGATTCTTGATAAGTATCTCTCAAAGCGACAGAGCAGAAGCGTTTCAGAAAAGCCTGCCAAGGTAAATAACATACAGCTTGTGCTATTAGTTGTGATGTAGATGAAGGATATGACATACACTGCAATATTGTGTAATGTAGCACGTATTATAGGATGTATTTAGGCGTCACGCTTACATTGGGAGCTTACATCTTTGCTTGTTTCAGAAAGAAAATTTATATACTCGTCACATCAATATTTGTGCTATCTATTCTGTTCTTTCTTCATAGATGGGAAAGTGACCAACTTTCATTTGTGAAATATTTGTGCTGCACATTCTGATGATATGAAACATCCGTGTGTAGATGTGCAGCATCTTTAGATAATCTCATTTCTGGATGATTAGCAATATATGAACTTCGTAATGGTTCCAAGTTGGTGTGTACTCTTGCCCTTCTACTTTCGGTGCAAGCTTAGTTTGGTCCCATTCTTAGCTGGAAGTCAGAAATTACTCGTTGACCATGGTTAGGATGATTCAGTTAGTTTCCCTGTAAATTTTCGAAGCTTTCTATTGTGGCGACCTGATAACGGGTACCAAGCTCACTAACTATCATAGTCCTCATCTGATGTGTGTAACGTTGATTGTATATAACCATCTAGTACATGATGGACTTAAGTTGTTTGTATAAACCATGCGACTAGCATGGGATTTCTGTTATGCAACGTAACATAAGAACCAAGTGAATCCTAGTATGAAAAGCAGAGTCTGATTTGCCCATGTCGAAGGACTAAAGAGCCAGTCTAAGTTGAAATTAGCAGAACCAAACGTGCATGTTTCCCTTCGAAAGCACGTGGGAACTTATCAACATGTGTTGCATATATCTGGACTACGGACGTAAACATGTGTTAGAATGTTGAAGTGTCCGGGTACTGAGCCCATAGCAACTTAAATGGCACATAATAATATTGCATCATTGTACTTTGTTTTTACTTTGTAAGTATGTGTGCTTCTCCTTTTTAGATTGTCTCACGCCAAACTTTGGCGGATAGACGTCAGCGTGGTGATGGAGGTAGATTTCTTGCAACTGAAGGACCACAGGTAACTTTGCTTGCACATCACCTAGAAGTATTCGTGAATGCCCTGTATTATTGTGCTCTATTGCTGTTAGGTGTTTCTATTAAGTGGGTGGTTACATAGCCAATGGAAGAGAAATAAAGAACTCAGTTGGTGTCTTAACTGTTATCTCACAGTTAGAACTTACAAGTTACAGCTCATTGCAGTTTTATACATACTGGCACATTAAGTGGCGCACCTGTTATGTGGTTGATATTTTCACGTGCTTAGGGTTGGAGCCAAATCTCCTTTTCAGTTTATTGATAGCTGATGCAGTAAGATGGCTAGTCCTCTCTTTATAATTTATATGGAGGGTTGTGATAAAGCGAAAGCTTAATTTATAAGGCATGCACTGATGCACAACAAACTGGGAAACTAATTGATATTAGACCCTTAGGCTGAAGCAGTAGGCTGCTTGTCCTTCCCATTATGCCCGTGTCATACACCCTGCCCCACGTGACAGATATGTTCTGTTACTTCGTTTGCTTAGCCACTTTCCATTGCGCTAGTAAACTTGTAGCAGTACAACAAATTGTTCACTATGTACTTGTATTCGACATGTCATTGATTCATAAGGCTATGTACTTCTATGCGGCTGATTTCAACAGAGACTATCTTTAGCTCTTCTCATCGGCCTTTGCTGAATTAATTTTATATGAACCGTGGGTGGCCTGTACTTACCTCCACTTTGTAACTCTTGAATTCTAACACAGTTTGAATTTTTCTTACCTGGCGTGTTTTTGTATTGAGGTCTCTCATGAATATGGAATTTATTTGAATGAACAAGCATTAACGTGCTTCTGTGAATCAGTTTTTATCAGAAAATATGTGAAGCATTTCTGTGACCTCTCATTGTTCTTATGCTACCTTTATCCTTGTTCTTAACAGCCTTCAAGGCAACCTTCAGAAAGGCGTTCCAAACGTCTCGAGAAGCAGAATCCTAGAAATGAAGAGAAGGTAAGCTTATGCACATAATTTTTAATTGCAATTATCCGTTTTAACCTTTTCTCTGCAAGTGTTGCAGACAAGATAATTGTTTGAGTTCTCTGTATCTTAAATTTGGTTACATAACATGAAAAAGAAATATTGGTTTTTTTCGATTATACACCCTTCCATATGAACTGCTGCGGCGCTTGCAAATTACTATATTTTACTCTCCCCTTCACTTTAACATGAATGATTGTTTCCCCTTGTTCCAGCCTGAGAGTAAAGAAGATGAAACAATAGAAGCAGAACCGGATCCAGAAACTGAAGTAGTTGCTGGGCCTGGAGGAGAGCCGAAAGCTGGAATGGTTTTCCTGAATGAAGACAAGGCCTATGAGTTTTATGTCAGCTATGCTGGAACTGCAGGATTCAATGTCCGAAAAGGATGCTCTGAGAAAACATCAAAAATGTTAGGATATCTCGGGCTTATGTGTGTTCTAAAGAGGGATTCCGCCCTAAAAGTGCTACTGCTGAACCAAAGAGACAGCGAACAGAAACAAGAACTGGCTGCCAAGCACGCATGACTGTTAAAATCACAACTAGCGGCAAATATGTAGTGACTGAGTATGTGTCTGATCATAATCATGATCTTGAAGCTCCCTTGGTGGACATTCAGATTCTGAGATCACAGAATTTATTAGCAAAGTTACAGCAGCCGCCTGATCCACCAAAAGTTGTCTTGATACCAAATGATTATAAAAATTACACAAGGACAAGGCACACAAAAGATATGCAGTCGGGCGATGCTCGTGCGATTTCTGAATATTTACAGAGGAAGAAAGGCGAGAATCCTTCTTTCTTTTATTCCATTCAAGTGGATGAAGAAGACCAATTCACAAATGTATTCTGGGCAGATGTTAAATCAATGATGGATTATAACTACTTTGGAGATGTAGTGTGTGTTGACACAAGGTATAGCACAAGTGATTATGGTCGGCCTCTATTGTTGTTCATTGGTGTTAACCACCATAAGCAACCAATCATATTTGGCGCAGCATTTATTTATGATGAATCAATCGAGTCCTTCAAGTGGTTGTTTGAAACATTCAAATCTGCTATGAGTGGAAAGCAGCCAAAAACAGTTTTGACTGACCGCTCTACATCAATAAGGGATGCAGTCGCTTCTGCTTGGCCAGGGACTGTCCACCGCTTCTCACTGTTGCATTTGTATCAAAATGCTACCAAGGTATTAAGGGATATATTCCAATGCTCGGAAACTTTTGCCCATGATTTCAGTAGGTCTTTGTATGACTATGAGGAGGAGGTGGACTTCTTGTCTAGCTGGGAAATTCTCTCGGCGAAGTACAATTTGAAGGATAACGAGTGGCTAAGTAAATTGTACGAGGATAGAGAAAGATGGGCTTTGCCTTATGGGCGTGATATATTCTGCGCAGATATTGCAGGAACACTTCGAAGTGATAACACGGATGCTATCCTGACAGATATTCTTAAAACAGAAATAGATCTTCCGTACTTCTTTAACAGATACGATACATTTTTGGAGGAGAAACGTCTAGCTGAACAACAAGCTGACTACCTTGGAGTTCAAATGACGCAGAGAGTAGCACCGCTCCGGTTACTTTGGCAAGCTGCTAATGCATATACTCCTGCACTGTTTGAGATGTTCAGATTAGAATTTGAACTGATCTTGGATTGCATGGTCTATAACTGTGGTGAAATTGGATCCATATCCGAGTATGAGATAACTGTCAAAAACAGGCCTCGGGGTCATCTTGTTACATTTGACTCATCAGAATATATGGTCGTTTGTAGCTGCAAGAAGTTTGAAAATGTAGGCCTTCCATGTTGCCATGTATTGAAGGTTCTTGAGATCAGAAATATTAAAGAAATCCCACCACACTATGTTTTGAAAAGATGGCGAAAGGATGCTCAGAGTGAACCTCCAAAGGAGAACTATGGTTTTGCTGTTGTAGATGAAGACCCCAAGTTCTCCGTGTCAAAAAGGTACAGCTCGCTGTGTCGAACTTTATATAAAGTTGCAGCAAAGGCTGCAGAAAATGTTGAAGCTCATGCATTTATGGAGAGCCAATATGATCAGCTCCTGGAGCAAGTTGAGCTTCTTTTGCAAGCAAAGCTGCATGACAAACCTTCCTTAAGCACTATCCTGAAAAGTCATCAGCAAAATCTCCTTCAGAACGATACCACCAACAGTGAACCTCGCAGAGGAAGTAGTAAAAAAATAAAAATGTGAGATGCGTGGCCGGCAGCGAAGTCCTCTTGAATCAATGAAGAAGAAAAAGGGCAGACAAGGTTTGTTCATCACCTAAGCTACTCCATACTAGTTTGAACATGACCAGTGTTTGATCTGATTAAGCTGTTGCAGGTCTAGTGGAGCCTGAGGAGGCTGAACTCCCACATAGTGTTGTTTCTCCCACAATATCAAATGACATTCCACATCACATTAGCACTCCAACCAACCAGTTTCTTGCACCAAGTCATATGATGCAGGTAAATCTTATGTTCCCTTCTACATTTTCATAGACCTTTGTTTTCGTGAACAGAGGAGTGACACATTATAGCTTTGCCAAAACAGGCACCTTATGTTACACAGCAGTTCGGCCTTAGTTCTCTTCAAGGATTTTCTGGCATGTCACCATTTGTTCAGGTAATAAGCCTTTTTTATTGCTTAAAAAATATATGCAATTTGTACTTTACTCTCACTGCAAATCGGTGTGTCTAGATGCAGGAACCATCACATGTTCATCTTCAGCAACCTCATCTACAACAACCACCCTTTCATAGCGGCCCTCAAATGCACGAGGTGGTTCTACATCTCTACAACGATGCATTACTCTATGTTCAGTTGCACCTATGTTCTTCCTGAGGGATATTTTCTGTACTCTACATATTTCTTTAGCAGTAGCCACAGTAGGACTTTAAATAAGCATTGAGTTTGCATCCACCCATTCGCCTCTAGAGTAACTTCTCTCCATGGTAGATGTTCATGTAGGGGCTGTAGTGAGTCAAGTTACTGTAATCATCAATATTTACATCGCATGAACCCATTACATAACTTTCTTGTTGACTAATTTTTTCTTAAGGTGGGATAAAGATAATAGATTGTTTTCGCTGCGTTCTGATGCAGGCCCCCCTCCAGATATCCAGTCATTGCAGTTTCTTAGCAGCAATACTCAGCTGGGTCACCAGAGCACGGATCAAGGCCAGTACACCATCCCAGTCTGGGATTTCCTATGATGTAGCATGTGTTTATGCCAGACTGTAGAACCTGAACCATTGTAGCTGTAAATTATGTAATGAAAAATAATGTAGAAACTGAGCTATCCTCCCTTGCTCACCTTGTTTATATTAGTGAAAATATGGAGCATTGGTTAAAGTGGGACTGAATCTTAGTACTACAGGTGAAAGGTTTCGCGCGTTGAAAGCCATGAAGAGTGCAGAGTACTACTTGTGACAGTAAAATGGTACTCCATCCGTTTCCACGCGAGCGATTCTAGTTTTGTCCCAAGTCGAACATCTTTACGTTATAACGAGTTCCATTAAATTTATCATGAAATATATTTCCATGATTTGTTTATTCAGTGTTGTGGTATATTTTTTCGCGGTCAAAGTCAAAATTCGATTTGTGACAAAACTGGAGTCTGTTTAATTTTAAAATATGAATGAGCTGGTGCATGTGATATTGTCCTCGTGGAATGCACATTAGTTCCACCATTTCGAGTTCAAAAGAACTTCTCAAATATTCTTCCAAAAAAGATATGATTTTGTATTCGCTGAAAGGAATCAGTCTACTGAGTACAACATTCTAGTGACCATTTGGTTAAAAAAACACAGGATCTTTCACAGCTATGTGTGATAGGTTAATAGGTAACCCCACATCATATATCTATCAAATGCTGATCTTCCCCTACCGCACAATGGAGAACATAGGATGAAGCTCTGTCTTTCAGGCATTCAGTATCACGTCGGACTTCTGACTGAGGTACTGCTGCCAGGCCTCGCCGGAGCCTTTTTCTTGATGCTGACGGCCATCTTCAGAGCAAACATTCTTGGGTCCGTCATAGTAGAGAATGTCCGTGTTAGCATTTGTGCGCTTCCAGTTGGTCGGGAGCTTTAGATAATCGTCATAGAAAGCCAGAGTCATTGCCAACCTAATGCTATCCCTGAAAAGGGATGTCCAAACACAATTAATATGATTCTGTAATATACGCTGAAGATGATTTTTGCCCATAACACAATCAAGTCACTGACCTTTGATTAGATAGGTTGACAGCCCTGGCCCAGAACAGGATAGCGCCCATCAAATTCTTCTTCAGATTACGTGGCTCCACAATAAGCACATCAAAATCAAGTATGCACGTGTCCTTGTCAAAAGGTTCAGTATATACCAAACCTTTCAGAGCTGTTCTTTGAACAGCATTCAGAACATCCATACTGATGTAATCACCAAGGCGCTTGCTACAATCTTCAGCAGCACCTATGGCGTAACTGCCTAAATCAATGCTAGCAAGGTCTTCGATTTTTCCTGGGTAGGAGAGTGATGTTTCACATAAGGTCATGCGAAGATATTGAGAAAATGCTTACTTGGGTATAGCACTTAAACGTGACATTATGCTTCTATGTTTCGCAATTGGATCTGCATGCTCAAAAGCTTGTCAGGAGCTATGCCTAGTTCATCAAAGAACTTATAATCGGCAATATGATCCTCGTACACTATGCAGGTCTGTTTTGTTGATTGACTGATTCAAAACAGTGGTAAGGGGGTGGGGTTGGTAATTTTCAGTTAATTCGTCTCATGCAAAGTAAAGACTATTAATTCTTCAATTATTCGACAATACTAATGCAAATGGCTGATACAAACTTCTTGGACGCAATTGGGGCACTCTATTTAAATTATCATCAACTACTGCTCACTACGACAGGGCAAATTGAGAGAGCAAACATATAGTATGCTGATAGAACTATCTTTTGGCAAAAAAAGTCTTAATGGGATCAATGATTGTTTTTCCAGAAGTTCAGTAATAGGTTCTGAGTAAATAGAATAGATGTATGCTAGTACCTTTACAACTGAGTCTGCTGAGATATAAACATGTCTCTTACGCGAAAAATGAGTTGCTGCAATAATGATTGGTGATAGGTCATTGCGGAATGACCAAACAAAGTTTCCTTCCGGAGTGGCAACATTTAGCTTATCCTTGATTTGCTTTTGACTGAAGAGGTAAACAAGTATGAGGACAGACTCATTCCAATGACAACATGAGCATTTCAATTTGTGTGCTCTCACCTAGTAACAGTAATGTTTGAATCAGGCAGTACTGATTTTATCTTGTAGAAGGGCAACTGATCATTGCCTCCTTCAGGTATCAAGAAATTGAAGGATACATCATGTGGATCACTGTCAAATAAACAAAAAGAAACATGTTGGCTACACAAGACACTAGAGAAATTCTTGAAGCCACAATTCTGTCATTAACTAATAACTATATATCATTACTAGTGCAATGAACACATAAGTAAAACTATCCAATACCAACGGGGTTTATCTCTTTATATTCTGCTGTCACCATTGCTACACGGAAATGTGAAATAACCATGAAGTTTATCATGCAGATTTTTTTTATATATACCAGTTACAGCAAACTTTGGTAGTTAAAGTTGACTGCTATCATGCCAATTTCGTCGGAGCAAAATTACTAAAACACACATGAAACGCATAGACAAAACCTTGAGCTGGACAGGGTGGAGTTTGTCAGCACAGCAAGAGCACGAAGATCCAGACAGCTTATCCAAGAGAAGATATCCACGCCTCCAACCTGCAGGGAAAAGAATAGGGCTTCCTTCGGTAACTCAAAGAGTACTATAGACGGATTGAAATTTACCACTACACAACTACTATCTGTTCTCAAGTCGTTGTTTTCATCCCGAATTTGGCCTTCAGAATCTCAAGAATCCATGAGCACGGCAGTTTAAAACACCCTCGCAGTTACAATTTATGAATCCCATAATACTAGCGAATTAGTGATGCGGTGGCTAAACCGTGGAGGTGAAATGTGGAGAAATCAATACGTAGGGAATACAGCTCTGCCAACGCAAACGACACGCAGAGAACAGACAGCGGTGACAGGCAGAGAGCAGTAGTACCGCTGCGTGTTGCGAGGGGTCGAAGGGGATCCAGTTGCGGCCGCGGTCGGCGGGGTGGCGGAAGTGGGTGGCCGGCAGGAACTGGAGGCCTCCGAGCACGAGGATGGCGGCGAGGGCCAGCATCTGCATCCCCGGCCACGCCCGCGGCGCCGGCTCGACGTCGCAGTGGATGACGCGCTGAGGCTGATGCGCCCCCTCGCCCCTCGCGTTCGCGGCGGCCGCCGCGGGCCGGCGCTGGAGGCCGTCCATGGATGGGGTGGAGAAGGGAGGCGGGGCGGTGGTGGGAATGGTGTTCGAACTCTGAAGTCGTCGTCGCCGTGGGGTTTGTAGACGAGTCGGGGGCGCTCTTGGTGAAATGCCGTTTTTCTCCCTGTTTTTATCTCTCGGTTCTTGGATCTTGTGATGATCGGGCGGTTCAATTTATGCCGCCATCCCAAGAAAAAAGCCTGTACTGTTCTAAAAAAAAACCTGTACCAGTGCAAAGAGTGCATGCCTTGTTGCGAAAAACAGTTCTTTTTAGGGAATTTGATAATCCAACTAGGGTGGGTTTCAAACAAGAAAGATTTTGACCAAATCTTTGAGTTGTGGTTTTACTAGAGCACAAATTGTCAATTCGTCATTGGCTCCTCTTTGTCACCTTTTTTTGATAAAGAGAATATATTAATACAAAAAAGATATCAATTACACTCCGCCTCTTCAACAACATATGTCGTACTTCCTCCGTCCGCATAAGAGTGGATGTTTGGGTTTTTTCTAAGACAAATTAACCATTTTTCTAGAAAACCCCTTCCTCATCTCATTTAAGCTACCGGCCATCAGCAGTGTTGCTTCGATTCACGTACACTTTAATGCCCATGCCTCGTTAATCACACGCAAAACACTTCCGGCCAGCTAATATAGGTCCAGCCTGCACTATTCCCACGATTTGGCTGTTGCGTTGGGTGATCTCGAGGCATATACTGAGGGCGTATATGCAAAACTGGCCATGGAAACGTAAACGTACACTTACTTATTTCTGGAAAAACGCAGAACCCTAAATGTCCACTCTTATACGGACGGAGGGAGTAGACATTAAGGATGCACACAGGCAAAACAAAAGGAACAAAGAAAAAAAACCCGCCAAATGATCAACAGGAACTACCACCGCCAATGGCCACACCGGACTGCAAAAAGGTTCTCCAAGAACGACGCCTTCAAGAAGGAACTAGTGCCCAAACACTGTCGCCGCCTGATCATTAGATCGTGAGTTTTCACCCTGAAGAAAGTCCGAAACACTCCAGACAATGCCTTCAACAAAGAGACAAATATAAATTCGCCATTGTCAGGTACAGCCAGTGAAGATCAGACCTAGGGTTTACACCCCGGAAATCCTCTTTGTCACCAAGAGCTAAACACAAAAATAGTGCCACAAAATGAACATTTGTTATTCCTATATCGTCTCCTGATTTCTTATGAACAAAAAAGGCCTTGGAACAAGGAAATTAAGCATACCGCAATTGTTTCTTGCTCACAAGGTTTTTACTGTAAAATATAAAATATAGTTTTTCTTTCCGAAAATATAAAATATACGGGTTACACCCACACATTGAACTGAGCATGGGACCAATCGTCCATATTAAACCCACACATGGGTAGTACGCATCTTGTTAGACGTTGCACATTAAATTGTGCGCGTACTATAACACGAACCATATATATCTTCACACACGCTCTCATTTTCTACTATGTAATTTTCTCTTTGTCACAAATTTTACTACCGTGCCGCTCTTATAAATATCCGACCAGAACTATACTTGTTTCAAATACCTTCCCACCCTTATGTGTGTACATTGATGAATATATATATTCTGATAATGTAATGAGACAGCGCTTCGAATCGATCATGATTTGGTTCACAGGTTTAAGCTCAACATATATCCAAGGATCGAAGATGCGTACAATTTTACTTTTCGAGAATGGGAAGATGGGTACATTTAGGGCTGGAAGGCATCAGGACAATCAATTGGGCACCGCAGACAAGCTTCTTCTTCAGGGTTGGGACAATGATTACTTCTGTTCCTTGTGACGGAGAAATTTAGAGACGGCAACTCACCTCATCCTTGAATGCCCGTGGTCAAAGACTAAGTCAGCTGGACGACAAAATCGGCACGAGAAAATTGTGGCTATCCCTAGTCACGTAGTCCGACTCCAAGGACGACGTCTACCCTTGTGTGCTATTTGGAGAGAGCGGAATCGTCTCATTTTTGAAAAGAAGAAGACAATTACCTCTACCTTCCTAGGTCTGGTTCAAGAGAGCGCAACCAATTGGCGGTTGGCCGGTGCACCCATCCCCTTAGTGCAGCAATAGGGAGGCAGTCTCTTTGATCAGGGTTGATTGTTGTTATACCCTAGTTCTTCCTATCCCTCACCTTTTGCCTTCTTTTTTATTTTTTGGGTAATGATGTAACACCTTTTACTTCTCCTTATCAATGAATATAGCAGCTCTCTTGCTGTCATTCAAAAAAAAAAGTAACTGTTTGTTTTTTGGGAAGGCCAGATAAAACCATTGAAACTACAATTGACATACCGGTGACTTCACAAATTGTGAGACATGCTTTGTTACTTTTGAAAATCTTCCAAAATGGTTGCCCCAACTTCTTTTTTCAAGGAATAAGAACCTCCAATCCTTTGCATCCACGGATTGACACAGCCATTCTTATCGGGACAGGGAGACCATACATTTATGTGCTTTGTTGAGTTGTACCTAGTGCTCGATCTGAAAAGAGAATTTCACGATTAAGATATGAAAATACAACTGGACTATCTCCGAGTGTGATTCAAGACGATCAACAGAAAGACGAAGTGACCACCATAATGCTTGCAGGAGTAAGAGTCCATCCAACATCGATCTTCTTCTCAACTTCCCTTTTGCACGTGTCATTTGGTTAGAAACTTTGTCAGGGTTGGGGAGGCCCGACCTTGCTCCATCGGCCTCGGATGAGCTTCAGACCTGCTG
Organism: Poa pratensis; assembly: GCA_947311845.1. NCBI lineage: Eukaryota > Viridiplantae > Streptophyta > Magnoliopsida > Poales > Poaceae > Poa > Poa pratensis. Next base: position 154,662,984 of record CAMZMU010000041.1, on the reverse strand, counting down.
GTGGGCGTCGGTGGCTTCGCATTGTCTGAATAAGGAGGATCCCAAGATCAGAGCCTTGGTCCTCCTTGTCTTGCGCTCTATTTGGGTCAAGCGGAACAACAGGGTCTTCGGTAGGGCTACAAGATCGGAGGCGGTTCTTCTGGATGCGATCATGCATGGTTGAGGCCATTAGGTGGAATATAGTAGTTTTTTTGTGAGAATTTCTATTTTCTATTGTGGTCTATGTTCCCTGTTGTGGAGGTTTGTAAAACTTTGTGGTTTTCCCCTTGTATATATAAAAAGGCGTGCAATCTTGCACGTTCCTGAAAAAAAAAGTTTTTCGCTGTCCATATTTGCTCCCTCTAATATATGGAAGCCATGTTCTTAAGTAATAAAACCCCTTTAACTAAAAAAAAATATGGAAGCCCTGTGTTGTGAGCCCATGTGTGGCAAGCGATTCTTGAAATGCTTCACCCCGTGCCAGATTGAACTACCGGAAATCATGTCTAACGATCTCACCATGAGCATCGCTTACCATGTCCAGAAATTATAGCACGAATGCACCTTTGAACCCATCCTACCGCCATTCTTTCCCACCCACGGCCAGCTGTGCGGCAATTATGGCTTGCCATCCCCACGCTACCTTGTACGTTGTCCGAGACTTCCTGCCCATCCTTCTAGACTTGGGGGTGGCAGACCTTTGTTCTGTTGTCTCTTTTGTCAGCTTCATCACCATGGATCCATCGCCAGACTGTCATTTCTCACGACTCTAACCACCCAACGAGGTGTTCTCTCTCAACTTTGTCATCGTTAGGGATGAAAACGGAGCGGATACGGACGGAACTGAGTGGTGCCACATTTGTTTTCATATTTTTTTGTGGAAGCGGAAACAAATACATGAACCCTGGAAATAAATACGAAAACAAATATTGTCGGAAACAGATACAGACCAAATACGGTGAGGAGACGGAACAGAAAGCGGATGTTTACCGGAACCGAGAGACGCCATAAATAATAAAGGAAAAGCCAAGAAAATCAACAAACTTTTCAACTTTCTAAGATGAAATAAAATTATAAGGCCATAGCCTGATTAGATAATATACTATGCAACATTAAAAAAATATTATCGTCCTTATCCATAGTAGAACACGGAAATAGAAAACTGGAAACAACCTGAGGGAGAGATGATATGCGAATACATAGGTCTTAAACGTGGTAGTTTGAGATTCTTTTCATTTTTTTAAATGTTCTCACTAGAATTTCCGTGCTTGTTAGATTCGGATTTTACCGCGTAACAAAAAATGGAAAGTTCCGTATTACCGGAAACGGAATTTCCGTTTCCGGCGCAGTTCCGCCGGAATACGCTGTTTCGTTTCCGTTTCCATTTCCACATAAAAGTTTCTATTTCCGTTTCCGTTTTGCAGAATTCCGTTTCCGTTTTTCCGCGGAAAAGTCGGAAAGATTCCGTACCGTTTTCATCCCTAGTCATCGTCGTCAATGTGTCGGTGCTGGCTTACCCTCCCTTGGAGTTTCAGCGGGCTGGTCTTTTTTTTAGAAGCACCTGTTATTTAATTCATACTCCCAACACTTACATGCATGTACACTTGGAACCATTATCCAAGATAAAAAAAGTAGCTCATATGACTATGAATTACGATGAAATATCTTGGGTAAATATTCTCCATGGTATCAATCTTTGCAAGACAAAATACTGCCAAGACACTTGTAAAGAGAATGCAATTGGATTGAAGCAACGGTATTGTCACTCGTTCATCTTCCATTAGTGAAACTGGACCTTGCTTCCATTAGCAATCACAAAACAGGTTCACCTCGAGTGGTATTGGGCCTGTTTTCCCCCGGTTTTTTGCCGTTTCGATCTGTGCTCTGCAAGTTCATAGGTTCAGGTTTTTTCCGGTTGCACCGCGTGGTCCGTTCCGGTTTTTTAAACTACGTAATAATTGCCCGCGCTAACTCTTTGGATGATGGATAGAGTTCAAGATCTAAGATACACTATATATTGTTCTCTAACGGGTCCTAGACTTATATTAATATGTTTTCTGTATGACCCATTTCTCACGGATTATGATAGTGCGCACATACACTATTGCTGGAGCGCAACGATGGGAAAATGTTTTAGCATGTTAGAAATGGTAGGCAGCGGGAGAGCATGCGTAGTACGCGTCAAATTGTCCACTCCTTTTGTGATAGCTGCAGTATCAATCATCCTCCTTCAATTCATGCTAGTCGTTTAGAACTCAACTGTAAGTTGCTGATGAACTCTGAACCGTTGTTCTGAGTGAAGTAGCATAGCTACGATTGGTCATAGTGTTTCTATAATGCATAGTATCATACGGTAATATCATAGTCTTATCCTACTTATTAGTTTGTAGAATCTCAATGTAAATATATGTACAAGTTCTATTTGTAATCAATTTTCTAGCTCTACGTGCTATTATATGGTATAATAACATGATACCACTATCCTCTTTCTCTTAATTAATTGTTGTGCCACATCAGTTTTTTGTCAACATGGTGAGTATGATATTCCTACCTATTACACTCTCTACGAAAAGCATAAGGGTAGGGCGAATTGTAAATAAAATGGAGCATTGCCCTACTTTCGTGTCAAGAAGAAGAGTAGCATATGACTTTCCTGAGGTTACATAAGTCAGTATCAACGATGTGATGCCTGACAACAATCTAGTAAAGCTATCTAGAGTATACCGACTAAGATCTAAAATACTTCCAAAAACTTATCTCAACAAGTGCAATTTCTTTCGGACTTGTTCATTTAAATATATATTTTTTCCTTCCTTAATAAATTTTCTCTTCAATTCATATCCAACTATTCATAGCTGGCCTAATTTAGGGGCTTAGGGCGCTAAGCATTAATAGGAGTTTTGGAAGGGATGCAAGAATCGCGTTGGCGACGCCTCCAGCAAAGTGGCATTGCCCATAGAGCCAAGAGAAGATATCGACACCTCCAACCTGGTGAGACAAGAATAATATTACTCTCTCCGATCCATATTAGTGGGCATAGATTTGTCTAAATTCATATGTATCTAGTTAAGTATTTAGACTAGATACATGTATATCTAGACAAAGTTGTGCCCACTAATATGGATCGGAGGGAGTAGCTTCTTTTGGGTAACTCGGAGGAATTTCCAAATGAAATCGTTATCAGTGCAAACCAATCGCACATCTGCCGAGACATCCTATGGAAGTGCGGTACAATACAGGATACCGATTGAAATTTACCACTGCACAACTACTTTCGGCTCTCAAGTTGTTGCTTTCATCCCAAAGTCCGGCCTTCAGAATTTCAAGGATCCATGAGACGAAGCCAATTTGTATTCACCAAATTTCTCAATCCGAGAAAAGAAGTGCATTTCTCACGGGCACGGCAACTGAAAACATAATTGCAATTCCAGTATTGTGAATCTCATAGTACTAGGGAATTAGTGATGCGATGGTCTGAACCGTGGATGTGAAATGTGGAGAAATCAATAGGAAGGGAATACAACTCTGCCGACGCAAACGACATGCAGAGAACAGACAGCGTGATAGACACGGGGAAACGCGGCAGGAGAGAGGGTAGTACCGCGGCGTGTTGCGAGGGGTGGCGGAAGTGGGTGGCCGGCAGGAACTGGACTACTGGAGGCCCCCGAGCACCAGTATGGCGGCGAGGGCCAGCTTCTGCATCCCCGGCCACGCCCGCGGCGCCGGCTCGACGTCGCAGTGGATGACGCGCTGAGGCTGCTGCGCCCCCTCGCTCCTCGCGTTCGCGGTGGCCGCCGCGGGCCGGCGCTGGAGGCCGTCCATGGACGGGGCGGAGGAGGGAGAAGGTAGGCGGGGCGGTGGTGGGAATGGTGTTCGAAATCCCAAGTCGTCGTCGCCGTGGGGTTTGTAGACGAGCAGAGTAGGAGCAAGGCCGGCCTGGCCGTTTTTTACTCTCTGTTTTTTCTACTCGGTTCTTGGTTCTTGTGATGATCGGGCGGTTCGATTTATGCCATGCCAATAAAAAAAGCTGTAGAGAATGCATGCCTTGTTTGAAATAATTTTCTTTAAAAGTTTTATAAAGAGGGTTTTCCACAAGAAATTTTTGACCAAGTCCTTTGGATTGTGGTTTTGCTAGATCACAGTTTGCATTTTCCTTTTTCTCTCTTCTAGCGGCACGAGGTGGAGCTAGTCAGAGACGCCGACGAAGAAGATAGCAAATGGCGGGGGAAGGTAGAGTTCGGGGGTTCATGTTACTGGGTGTGGGAAAAGAGGACGTGGGTGTGTGAAAGTCGGAAGAGGGAGATCTCCAAATAGTTGATTGAATGTGTGGAGGATAGAGGAAAATAGCTAGAATCTTAAAATATAGTCGTATACTTGTGCTGATAGCAGAGCCAATGCAATGGTTGGTGATAAAATTTCAAGTCTTCGACAAAGCATGTACACAATAAATGACATAATCGATTGTTGTCACCAACTCTTTATTTTGTTTTCAACCATGTACCGTTTTGTATAAATATGTAGGTTTTCGTTGTAAACTTTTTCTCAGGAAATTTCATTTACATGTGAACACAATTGCTCGAGCGCATTGACAAGAAGATGGCTAAGGGTGTTAGGATTGGTTGGCAACGGGAATTTTAGCAACAGTGCGCAAATACAACCAGGTTTGCGTAAAATTGTGCGCATTTCACACTTCTATCTTAATGTAATGAAGATATTAGCAACGTTTATTTAGAGCTACTAGTGGAGTAGTGAGGCGTTGCTCCACTGTATTAGATTCCAACTTAGAACATGTTTTTTGGGCATGTAAGTTACACCATGTCAACAGCGTTGCGCATATTATTCGCAATTTCATAATACGTGAGATGTGAATGCAATTTCGTAATACGTGAGATGTGAATGGACATGTTACGTGGGAGTATGATGCTCCACTCGTGATTGACGTGACTTTAAAGGGAGATTTGCCCCCTATTACGTAACCAACTTGTCTTTTACTGTCAATGAGTATTCAGTTATAAGTTACTCCATCTGATCTGAATTAATTGACGTGCATGTTGAGCTAAGCTAATAGAAATGTGTACAGCTCTGGCGACAATAAAATCAGATCAGAGGGAGTAATAAATTTCATGGCGTATGCAACGGTCTTAGATTGCACAGATAAGATTGTTAATAAGATATATATGGATCTTTGAGTACAAAACCGAACTAACTGGTTTAGGAAATAGGTACTACATGTCACAAATATTTGGCACTCAGGGTATGCTTGGCCATGGGAATGGACTGTTTGATCTTATGTCTTTCCTAGTGTATTGTTTTGGGTAGAGCTGACCTTCATTTTGCGGCACAAACCTACACGTGACCAGCAAGGTTAGCTTTTAAGTATGCACATGCCACAAGAAACTCCCAAGCAACCTTGCTCATGATATGTTGGTGGTCAAATTGCAACCAGATCCTCGTTTCCCAAAGCTAGAATTTAACTACTTTATACGAGTAATCATGCCTAAGTTTATATATCATTGTGAATTGGTTCCGGGAAATGAAATTTGGGGCGAAGACTTCCTCAATCCTAAAACAGTACCTGTTTCATGTGTGATGTTCTTGCAGTAGCGAATTTCTGTGTGAAATCTAACATGCCTTCATTTGGAGACGAAAAAATGGGTTCTTAGAGTATCTTCACACGGGAAAACAACAATATGATACACCAGATCTTCTTTTGAACCAACATGAGAAGAAACAAATAAGCAAATCAGTCACCTGGTAATCGGCATGCTTGATGATCCAAATAGCTAGTTGCAATGACCTAGCTAGGCCACTGGGTAATCATGCATCTTACTTCGTTCTCCACTTATCCTCTTCGATGATATGTTGAGTTTTAGGTTGTCATGATACGCATGATTATACCTATAAATATGCATAATAGAATAATATGATTGGAATGTACGCGTAAAGCAGAGTGTATGGGAACTAAGAATTTCATAGACTTGGATAATTCTTTCAAAGGAATAGACAAAAACATATATATCATCACAGAAATTGTCAATGTAAGACAAACCACATAGGAAGGTATAATTGGGGTGTGGACTGGGGGCTGGGGAGGGGGCACAACACATGCAATGGCAAATGAATATAGCGTGCGGTAGAAAATGAGATATTTGGTCAACTGAATCAAGGATAATTGGCTAAAAAATAACAATAATTTAAGACAAAAAAATGCTTGTACTAATACCAGAGGCATTGTATTAAAAATTTATGTCTCTAAGAAAACATGTACACAATAAATAATATAATTGACCGCAGCAATCATTTGAACATGGGTATAGTTCAACCTTCTACATACACACTTTATATTGTTCTCTACCATATCCTGGTTGTTATATATGTAGGTTTTCGGTTCCTGCCTTTTCTTCTCAAAATCGTGAATCACACGAACATTGTTGCTTTAGCATGATGGTCGGAAAATGGTAAGATTTTAGGGAATGATAGGCTACGGGAGAACTAGCAACATTATCTTCTACAAGTGTGGTTTGTCATTTGCGCAAAGTGGGATGTCTCCAGCTAATCACGCTTGTCCCATCATCTACTCCCGAGTAATTGACCCGTTTCCCAAGTAGAGTCTCACGAACAAGAATCTCTTTTTTCAACGAATTAAATAGGGAATCCATGATCTTTTATGTTTTCTACTTTACAACTTTTCTCAATACTACACTACTGAGAAGACATGTGGTAGGGAGAAAGTAACTAGTGACAATTATAGTTTTGCCATATGCATGGGATGCGTCATGCATATGGCAAAACTATATTTGTGTGAACTTTGAGCCAGTATGGGATATGGATGTGTGATCATTTGGTCTTGTGAAGCAGTAGAAGAAACTTACAAAAACAAGAACTTTGTGGGAAAAATGAAACTCACACGTTAATCCACGCAACAGATCATGACCATTCATTCTCCCCTCCCACAATTTCCGCGGGTCTCATATGTCCAAAACCCAACTCCATCTCCACTACTTAGCAGGAAAATTAAATTCCAACCATATCCATATACGTATATCAAATGGTCCTGATTGATTTATTCTCCCCATCCCAAATTTAATGTGCCCTTCCATCTGCTCGAGTTGACCGCAACGTCTAAAGGATTCGGCTGATTACTCCTCCAAAAATTGTGTTGCCAACCATCTCAAAAAATACAATAATGTTGCAAACCACTCTTCGATCCAGGCTTGGTCGCCCTCCTCCTCCTGCATGGTCGTGGTCTGGATGGATCAAGCCAAAGATCCGCTCCCTCTGGCATGGATGCCACCGCCTCCTGCTCCTCGCGCTGCACTATGCCCCCACTACATTGGGAGGTCTACTACAATCAGGTGAAGCCCTACACCTCGTGCCATCGCCGCTCACTGGAGGAGGCGGTCGTAGGGAGACAAGTGAATTGCGCGCACATACTATCTGACAACCCATCTCTTCTCACTCGTTCTGTTTCCTTTGATAAGTATCTTACGATCCTTTTCTCCAAATTGTTGTGATGCCTTTTGAAAACATAGGATAAAGCAAATATTTAATTGAGATGATATATATATCATTCAAGATACCAAACTGGTAAGAGAGAGAAAGAGGAGGAAAGAAAAAATCACCGGGCTAGAGCTTTCGTCCCCTCCGCGGGTGCCATAGCTGGTCCCCCCCCCCTGCCTATGATGGCCTTTCAGCCGTTGGGGAGGGGTGGCGGACCCCGGACTCTTGTTAACGGGAGAGTTCCCATTTCTTGTTCTAGATAATTTATGTGTCTTCGTCGGCATGGTGAGGCAGCGGTGATATCCTGGTGCTAGAATAAGACCCTCCCCAGCATATCCCCGCTCGGATGGTGCGCTTAGTGCTAACGAAGGGCACGTGGACTTGTGTGTCCAGCGAATATCCTAGGATCCGATCGGTTCTCGAGTTTGTAGGTGTGGTTATAGGTCTGGCTATTATGATCTATGGTTTTCATTTTTTACCGATGGTTGCTACTCTGTTGCACTGCTCTTTTGGGGTCTTAGCACAATGATTTCATGTCTTTCTAGTACAACAAGCTCAACTAAAACAAGGGTTTTCCGGCTCCAATGATGGAGGGATGAGGACGACGGAGTGCCATTAGCTCGGTTTTGTGCTTGTATTCATCGCTACGTGGTCAAGAAACTATTTGTAATTTTTCTTACTCTTGGGGATCCTTGTTATGTTCTTAATGATTATTAATAAAATGGTTGGCATTTTTGCAAATAAAAGTGAGTCTGCAAATACAATCAAAGAAAGTACAAAGACTCCCGATGACTTCTCCAGAGTCTTGTTGTCCGTTTCCATTTCAATTGTGCAACCACATGGTTTTTTGCCCATGTGCTTGTGGTACTGAAATCTCAAAATATGTGTGCATGTCTATGTTGTAAACGGAATCCATCGATCCCATCTCTTTTCAAGAACGTCAATCGTACATTTTCCGCTAGACGAAGAATTCAGGTTTTCAACTAATCACACCCACAATGAATGACATAATTGTGGGCACCAACCCTCGGATGTGGATAGAGTTAAACCTCTTACACGGAGTCATTATTCTTCTCCACCATATCGCACTTCGTATATAAGGTTTTTAGTTGCTACCTCTTTCTGTGAATGTTAATTGTATTCTCAAATGACATTGCTCAAGTGTGTCGACAGGAAAATGGAAAAGAGGGCTAGGAATGGTAGGCAACAGGAGTACCAGTAACACAGCTTCATGGTGACATCGGTCGCACAAAGTGGTAGGGATATCATAGTTACATCTTGATGTAGTCATGCTACTAATAGCAGACAGTTATAAGCTAGCAAAAATAGAGGGTTTTCCCAAACATATCTACCATGCCTCCGATCATCTTACGAAAAATCACTGAGGTGGCAGTTCTTAGATGAGGGCCCGAACGAAACAACTGGGATTCTGTAAGACGGTGTTACAGCCATGTGTTCGTAGGATCATTGTCTGGCCAGCATTATCTCGTCATACTTCACGTAATCAAACTTCTCCTTCATCAATACAGTGTGACAAACTTTTTGCCCTCTTTCATAAAGCATACAATTAGAAGGGGTGAAAGCATATTAGAAGTGGAAAGACTACAAAGTATTCTGGACTTTTAATTATATATAAATATCTCCATTTGAGTTATTATGAAGCATTGACATTACAGCAACCGAGTCCCAGCACTAGCACTGTTTCCCGGCCCATGGCTAGCGGGGTTGTGGCGTCGCCTTGCAATGAGGCCTGAATTGTCCGCCGTCTCTGGCCATCCTCTATTCCAGAGAGGCAGGGTGCTCCGTGCTCAACGACGCTATGGTCTGGACTATGGACAAATCAATAGGAATGCAGTATAACTCTGATAATGCAAGCAACACGCAGATACCAGAAAACGGGAGGTACACTCGCGCGGAGAAATGGTGCTATAACTCCCAAGTCGTCGTCGCCGTGGGATTTCTAGGTGAATCGGGGAGCTCTTGGTGCAGGGCCCGCCTGGCCATTTTTCTCTCGTTTCTTGGAACTTTTGACAATAGGGCGGTTCCAATGGAATGAATGCAACTGATGTCCAATTGCCCTTGCAGATTAAGCTTAGATGGTAGAGCAATACAGGTAGAGGTCGATACGCGATACCTCCCATCTCCACCTTTTTTCTTTTGATGGTCGTTTATTTTCCTGCACAAAACTATCCCGCTGCATAAAATTCATGCACGTATCGTTCCATGCTGCTCGGGTAGGCGTATGTGCGGGAAGCCTTTGATTAATAGCCCGAGAACCAATTTGTAGTTGGGTGGTTAGAAGGGTGGTAATACCCTCACTCCTTCAGAGTTTAACCACATGTTTGAGACTGGAGTTTCTCATTAAGGTGGAATGTTTTTTTTTTCTGTAGGAGGCGACGTTCCTGTCGATAGTGAGTCGCATGTGCAGACTTTGTGAATCTCAATATCTGACCCGTCGGCTCAGTCTTTCAGACGCACTCATAAGGTTAGGGGTGTACGTATGTGTATTCATAGGGGTGAATGTATGCGCTTGTATGTGAGCGTCGGCGTCAGTGTGTGTTTCGCAAAAAAACCTATTGAACCTAATTCATTTTAGGGTTAACGGTCCGGCCCATTGGGCTTTTTAGATTAAGAAAAAATGGATAAATTAATGAAAATAAAGGCCCATTTTTAGGTTCGATTTATGCATAGTATGTGCCATGGGTGGTTTTACTTGTCATAGTGCCATCCCAAGGAAAAATCCTGTACGAACGCAAAGAGTGCATGCCTTGTTGAAAAAAAAAACAGTTTTTAGTGAGTTTCACAATAGTAAGGTGGGTTGCCCGCAATAATTTTGTTGATCAAGTCCTTTGAATTATGTTCTTTCTAGAGCACAATTTGTGAATTCGTCTCTGCACGTTTTGTATCCCCTCCTGTGGCGTGAGGTATACCTAGGAAGGAGATGGTAAGTTTTTTTAGATAAAGAGTGTTTATTGATATCGAGAAGATACAACATGCACCCAGACTCTGCAACAACGCAATAACCGAAGCCATTACGGATGCACACAGCCAAAAGACAATAAGAAGAAGAAATAAAAAGAAAAGTCCCGCTAGTGAGTTACAGTCCTTGCAACAGCCGCACAACCACCACCAAAACAACACCTGATGTCCAATTCTTCAAAAGCAACGCCTTCAAGAAGAACAGTGCCAGGCACAACCAATTAAGGCCAGACCTTGAGTTTTCACCCTGAAGAATAGTCCGCACTCTCAAAACAATGTCTTCAGCAAGACCACTGTCAGGCACAACCAATTAAGGCCAGACCTTGGATTTTCACCCTGAAAGGTAGGACATTGGACTTCACGTATGTCGTCTCCCCGCTTACATGCCGCTGCTCCAAGTCATGAAACACCAAGCCAATTCCTCATCGCCAGAAAGCTTCGAACCACCATTGCTAGCCTCAGATCTCGACTTACATGACATTCTCCGCCAGCACCATGGAACGAGAATATGTCCCATGATATTAACAGCCAGCAGAACTTCGAAGCGCTCCCTCTGAAACCAAACGGCCAGAGTAAAACATGGGTGCGCACGACCGAATCCCACCCGATCCAGCAATCTCCAGGCATGAATCGCCCAGTGGAGTTCGCCGGCGGAGCTGGAAGGAGAGATTAGGATTTCAGTTAGTATCCCCTCGCGTTTACATTGAAATGTTTAATAGTGTTTGGACTGGTTGGCACCATGAGAACTAGCAACACTATCATACATGAATGTAGTTTGCACAAAGTGGTAAACATTTCACCTTCATGTAGTCAAGCTACTGGTAGCATCCACTCTAGCCGAGCTTTCCAGTCATGCCGCGGTGGTAGAACACATTAGATTCAAACTTAGGACAGGTATCCGGCTTGTGAAGTTATGTAGTCTTAACACATGTTAATCTTGTAGGGCATGTGATGTCACTGAACCGGATATGTGGGAGAACGATGTACCAGACACCATGGTTGAGATTGTAAATAGAGATTTTCCCCTTTATTTCATACTAAAGTTTTGCTTTACTCTAAAGAATATACAATTATAACTTAACACATTTCACGACATGTGCAACAGTCCTAAAATATACAAGATTGTAGAGAAAGCTTTGAACATACAAATTACTAAGTATATGTCAACAAGATTTAGCACATGAGGTTGCTTTTCCATCTGGATGAACTCTTTAATTTTTAGTTGTTCCTAGTGCATCGTTTTGTGGTAGGGTACTAGAACGTCGATCTACTGCATAGACCTAGACATGACTAGTAATGTTAGCTTTTAAGTATGCACACACCACGAGGAATGCCCAAGCAATATTGCTCGTGATATGTTGGTGTTCCAATTGCGACCATGTCCTTGTTTCTGAGAGCTGGAATTAACCCGTTTTATATGAGTAATCATGGACTAAATATGTGTAATACTATGAGTTTGCTTCATGGTAATGGAATTTCGAGTGGAGAACTCCTCAGTCCTACAACATGAGTCTTTTCTTATATGTTATTTTTGCAGTTATGAATTTCTTTACAAAATCTTCATATTGCTTAAATCATGGCTTTAGAGTTTCGAGTATCTTCACACGTGAGAAAAAAATATTAATACACCTCATCTTTTTCCGAAACAATACGAGAATGAACAAATAATAAATATCTCTCGGCATTATAGATGGGCCAATTAGCAAACTGCAATGACCTATCTAGGCCACTCAACAGTCATGCATCTTATCTTGTTTCACTATTTGGTCGTAGGCTGATTGAAATTTACGGTGTCGTTGGCTTGCGGGATTATGAAAACATAGAAACATGCATTATAGAAATAGGAATGTATGCACAAATAGATTTTTGTAAAGCACAATATTTTTCTTAAATTTGGATGCATGGTTCATAATAATTGAAAAAGACATAAATATTGTGAAAAACAAGGTCAATGTAAAGTCAAATCACATTGAAAGGTATAATTAGGTGTTATCATGACACAAAAGATCTCAAACATGGTAAACCTGAAATGGTTTTCAAACTTCCAAGTCATTGTCACTGTGGGGTTTGTAGAACAGTCGGGGGCTCTTGACGCATGCATGGTCGTTATTTTCTTTTATTTTTTCAAACTTTTGAATCTTGTGACGACTGAGTGGTTCTATTTATGTGTATGTGCCAAGACTGATTTTAATCGTCGTCATGCGCGCCATCCCGAGGATAATGCGTATACCAACATTGGAATGTGTATGCCTTGTTTCGGACAAAAGAGTTTGCTAGAGTTCCATTAGGTTGGTTTCCCCACAAGAAACCTTTTGAACAGTACTTTGAATTGTTGTATTTTTTTTTGCTTTGTATTCTTTCTCCCCTATTGGGAGAGGCGGAGGCGGCACTGAAAGGACAAGGATGTCGCCTAGAGGGGGGAGGTGAATAGGCGATTTAAAACTTTTCCGGTTTAGTCTTGATAATTGCGGAATAAAACTAGGTGTTTAAATTAACAAGCCAACAACCTAAATATACTAGGCTCACCTATGTGCACCAACAACTTATGCTAAGCAAGACAAGTAACAAAGTGATAGCAAGATAAAATACTTCAAGCACGAAGGCTATCACAATGTAAATTGCATAAGTAAAGAGCTTGGGTATAGAAATAACCGAGGCACGCGGAGACGATGATGTATTCCCGAGTTTCTCCTTTTTAGGGGAGTACGCCTCATTGGAGGGGTGTGAGTTTCAAACTCAAACGTCACAAATGGCCTCACTCTATTATCCAATGAACCTTGCCCAAAAGCTCGGTTCACCTTCCACTATTAATTTCCCTTTTGGGCGGAAATCGAGTCCCTTACAACAATCTTGAGGCACAACCCACAAAAGGATTGGGAGCTCCCAAGTGGCCACAAAAGGCCTCAACCGCCACAAAAGGCGTCTAGGGTCCAAAGACCCAAGAGTAACAAGCTCACGAACTTTCACTTCCACGAATCCTCGTGGAGAGCACAAACCGATGCACAAAAGCAATGGCAAGAACACAAGAAGTGCTCAAGTCTTTCACTCTCAAATCCCACCAAAATGAACTAATGCTTATGGGAGGAGAAGAGAGGAAGAACAAAGAAGAGAACCACACAAGAACTCCAAGATCTACATCCACTAGGTTCCCCTCACTTAGAGGAGAGATGGATTGGTGGAAATATAGATCTAGATCTCCTCTCTCAAATTTTTCAAAGATATGCAAGAATCATGAGAGGAATTGGGAGAGGGGCAAGCTTTCCAAGGTCAACAATGGAGGTGAGATAGGGGGAAATTTTGTGCTTGGAAGAGCTGACCCTTTGGGGAAGAAGGGGGGCCTTTTTATAGGTCCCCAGAAAAAGAGCCGTTGCAGGAAACTTACATCGGAGACTCCGGTCCAGGAGGGCCGGAGACTCCGGTCCGCGCGAAGAGTCCGGCCCCAACCGGAGACTCCGGGGTCACTCCGGACCAACTCCGGACCGAAGGCAGAGAGCGCCGTCTTGTGGAGCTCTTCGCTCCAAAACTTGATGGGCCGGAGACTCCGGCCCCTGAGCACCCCTGAGCCCGGAGACTCCGGTCTACACACCGGAAACTCCGGCCAGGAAAAACTGCAGCAAATCAGCAAATCCTGAAATGCAATAACTTTCTCGTTCGAACTCCAAATCAGGTGAAACCAATTTTGTTGGAAATATTAAGAACCATAAATAGAGTTAAGTTGACACACATGGGAAGGTGTGGAACTTTCCTCACGGATAAACCAATAACATTTTCGAAGAACTTGGTCTTGTCATGAAGATCACGACAAGCACCAAAACCCAACTAGGAGAAAAACCAAATAAGAACCAAGAAATATGATGATGTCAAGTATGCAAAGGTTTGAGCTCTCCACAAAGATGCGATCAAGTTACTCACTTGAGAGCCCCTCTTGATAGTACACCGTCTATCCTATAACCCAGTCTCCCACTAACACCATGAGACAGGTAAAATAGAAACACTATCAAGATCATACCTTTGCCTTGCGCATTCCATTTGAGCTAGATGGTGACGATCTTGATATCTTCAAGTGGATCACCTTTCTTGATTGCGCTTTGCTTGGTGAAGACTCACATATCGCTCCCCCATACACCAATATGGGAGAGCCTCTATAAGGCACATTTTCACTTGACCAATATCTCCAAAAGGGTGACAAGCTTCATGCATAGGATTTCTTCGAGATGCTTCTCTTGAACTTGCACTTCAACTTCTTCTCTTAATATATATATATATATATATATATATATATGATGACTTGGATATTGATTTGGTCATCACTTTATCTTCTTCTTTCAATCTTGATACCAACACATGGTGTTCAAGCATTGCCAATGGACAAGCCCTACAAGGATAGCTCAATGCAATCATTAGTCCATAGAGATTGTCATTAATTACCAAAACCACACATGAGGGCTTATGCACTTTCAGACACAAGGAAGGAAATGGAAAATTAAGAAGGATGTAAAGGTTTGGCTAGGATTCGGGTGGGGACACATAGCGCATAAGATTGAAGAGAAGGTGGTGGCGTGGGAGTCAAAACTTAGAGTGCTATCCTAGGTATTCGTGTATGTTAAGAGACGACTATCCCCAATACATTATCTCTTAGGAGTTGTATCTAAGTGATATTACATTTATTGATTTAGGACCGAAGTGGGGCACCAATTTTTAGTTTATTATCCCGTGTAAAATCCCTATGTTAGCTTAAGGCCGTCACAAATGCATTTTCTTTTAGAACACCATCCTGATAAGTGGTATATTTTAAGAGACTAGCACCGAATGTATTATAATGTTTACATAAGATTTCGGAACCACCGGATGGAGGTCTTGTGGGACCAGAGTCAGTGGTTTTATTGGCGCTAAATTTTTAAACCTTTAACCAAACATGCACACAATAAATGGCATAACTCTCCGAATCTATTTGGAACATGGATATAGTTCAGTTGCTTACATACTCGCTTTATTTTTTTACCTATCCTAGTTCTTATATAAGTAGGTTTTCCATTGTGACCTTTTTGTCACGAATTATGATTGTACGCACAAACACTGTTGTTTTAGCGCACTCGTAGGGAAACTGTGAAGCATTTTAGAAATGGTAGGCAATGGGAGAGCTTGTATGGTCCATGTCAAGTTGTCCAGTACTTTGTGTACTTGTCCAACATCGATAATCTTCCTTCGGTCCATGTTAGTCACGGAGAACTCAACATATTGTTCCTGATTAACTTCGAACCGTTATTCCCAGTGAAGTAGGCAATCAATTCAAAGCTAAGGGTAGGATGAATTATTGAAAACGGAGCATCGGCTTCGTACCGGGAGGTAGGGTACATCAGATGACTTCAGTGGCGGATCCAGGAAGGTTAAGTAGACCGACGGAGATAAAATACTACTCCCTCCAATCCGTTTTAAATGGCGTGGGATTACAACTGAGGCAAGTAAACATCTAGTATAACTTGCAACACTCTTTTGAGATAAGAGGGAGTAGTATATATGTTTAGGAAGCTAGCGTAGACTGACTACGATCCAAAATGCCAATTATGCTACTCCCTCCGTTCGCAAAAGGATGTCACAAAAATAAACTATATATAGACTATTTTTGTGACATCCTTTTCCGAACGGAGGGAGTATATATTTTTTGTTCGCTTAAATATTAGAAATATTTTTCTTCCTTCATGAATTTTCTCTTTGACTTGATATGCGACTACTTTTTTCTAAGCACGTTTGCTTGTTTAGATTTAGAAGACTCGTGTCTTTTGTTAGATCGAGCTAAAAACGGTGGGCTGAGATGAAACGTTGTTCCATCATATCCTAGCGTCGTGCTGCCCAACAAACCCATTCGGCCGTCTCCACTACCGCGCGTTCGGTTCCGTCCCCACTCACTCCCGCTGCCCCCACTCCCCTCTTTAACCCCAGCACCGTCGGACCGCGCCGCCGACAGGGTGCGCGCCTCACCTCACCCCACCCCACCCCACCCCCACCTCCCCTCGCCTCGCCCCGCATCTCGGCCGAACCAACCATCTCCTCGCGCGGCCATGGCGGGCGCGTCGTCGTCGTGGGGCCCGAGCCCAGGCGCGGTGATGGCGCTGGTGGCGCTGCTCGGGCTCGGTCTCGCCGGCTACATCGTCGGCCCGCCGCTCTATTGGCACGTGGCCGAGGCGGTCGGCCGCTCGGCGGGGGCCTGTCCCGCCTGCGCCTGCGACTGCGACGCGCTCCCGCTGCTCTCCCTCCCCGAAGGTACCTACCGTGCTGTTCTGTCGGTGCCCCCAAACTCCACACAGATCCCCTTGCTCCACCGTCTTTTCTGTGCTTTCGCCCTGCACTTTTCTCTGCAGTGAGCCGCAGTGAGTTTGTAGCTGCTAGCTGTCGCGTTCTGCTGTGGGCGAGGCACAATGATAAGACAAATGTGGATAGTCTAAGAACTTAGCATGATATGTATGTAGATTATGAGATCTGTAGATTCTTCTGGGCGCTCTAGCACGTGACTTGAATGTCCTAGCAAGGATGTTTAGATTAGCTCGCTCAATTTGTTCAAGCTACACGCATCAGATTTTCATGGCTGAATGAATATGACTTTTAAGTATATACTTGAAATTTGTAGGGGAACCAAGAATTGTTCACTGTTCAGTTAGTCAGAAGACGAACATAGATTCAGGTTGTAGCTTTGTAGCGAGAGTATGTCTGTGTAACATGACATGATACCGAAAGGTTGTCTTGGTGCAATACTCAGTTTGTTCTACTAGTTGATATTCATCGAAATCATTTGTTCTACTAGTAACCTCAGTTTTTTCTCAGTATTTACAGTAAGTGTGGGCTTGGATGTTATGGTACTGAAGTATCTGAAACAATTAAACATGTAAAATTGATTTGTTTACCTCTGAAGCCATACTATGCAGTATCATTATAATACAAGGCCTACCCCTGAAATCATATTTAGTTTCCTTGCACAAATTCCATACTATATAAGAAGCATTGTCTAACTGTAAACGTAGTCGTACATAAGCAACCGAACATGAAAAATGGAGCATTCATGGGTCTATATTCCATACCTTCACAAGTGAGAAAATAATATGAACTAGAGGCTGGGGCGCCCCTCGGGGCGCCTCCTGGCCGGTTAGTTGCTGTCTAATCACGACCTGTCATATTTTAAATGGTTCTCGCTCGGAATATTGTAAAACGTAGTTTTGGCCGAATTACAGCTCAAGTTTTACATCAAGTTCTAACACAGATTTACAGAGGCTGGGGCACGACTTCCAAATCAGCGCATATTATTACAGTGATTGTTAGTCTGTTATTTGCACTGATTACAAGGTTTAACACACGCTAAGAGACACTTATATGGCTGTCGTACTGCTATAATTACAAGGTAGTTATCTGTATACATGTCTCTTCCCCTTCACATCTACACTCAGGAACAGCAAGAGAAGAAGGTTGATAACTCTAATCCATATGATGGGCAGTGTTGCAACCACCTCAGTTTCCTGTATTTCACATGAGCAGAAGTAATACAGTAGCAAGTTTCAGAATCAGGATATAAATTGTAACTAAGACTAACAGCTGCAGCAACAATCGTTATAGTTGCAAGACGAGCAATGCTTGCTGAAAACAACTTCTAATTGAGGATAACTAAATGTTTTCTGTGGTTTAATTCTATGAACAAAGATGCATTGACTTTGTATTGAAAACAGACAGATAGAATAGTACAAAAGCAACAAAGAAAGCCAGCATACAGGGTTCTGCTCAAGGATGGAAGAAAATTGTCATGGATAACCAGTGAACAAAATGCCATGATAAGTCCCAAAATATGAATATTGCTTCATTAAATCTAACGAAAATAGTGCCACCAAAGAAATCATGTTAGGCCATTTACGCTTTACTTTTGGCAGCCAGCAAAGAAATCCAAAATCTAAGGAGCTTATCCTGAAAACGTCATGCTTACTATCCTGAAAACTTTCAGCAGACCTACAACATCGCATTTACACGTCTTAATTATAATGTGAGACAAAACAACTAACCATTCCACAAAAAATAAAAAAAGTTGAGAGGTCATGACCTTTCTGGTGATGTACCTTGCGACGATCCATGCCATCTTCTAAGACCCGCAAGGTACTAACAACAATAAGCAATCTAACACTGAGTTACGTTGTGGACATAACACATGTAGCTGCCTACAATCCAAAAAAATGCCAATGAACAAAACATATAAGTTGGGGCAGGAAATCCTGTAGTCATGAAATGAAAAGTGCGCAATGCACAGAAACCATAGGACCTCATAAGACGATCTTTCTGGCAATTACATATGCAGAGCAAAAATAAAATGAGAACCCTTTAAGCATACAAAGGCTGCAACCCAGCATCTCACAACTCATCACGTTATTTGCACAAAAAACAGGTAGATATAAATTTCCCTCTGCAACAATGCAAGCCTTTGAAACAATGCAAATTTATATTAATTCAAGGCTTTTGATCAGGTACCTTCACAGAAACAATAGAAAGTTGAGTCCACCCTATGAAGAGCTTATACTCTACAAGGGCATCAGTCTCTTGTGCTTGAAGAACCGAACAGAGAAGTAGAAGATGAATGCACCAATCACCCTGGTAATTATTATCAGTACCCAAAAAAAAAAGGGCAGCCCCGGTGCAGTAGCTCCCGCTTGCGCAGGGTCCGGGGAAGGGTCCGGCCACTTTGGGTCTTTAGTACGCAGCCTTTCCCTGCATTTTTGCAAGAGGCTGTTTCCAGGACTTGAACCCGTGACCTCATGGTCACAAGGCAGCAGCTGTTACCGCTGCGCCAAGGCTCCCCTTCGGTACCCACTGGAATGAAATTTGGATGTGAACAGTTCAGACTTGAAGTTCACCCCGGATACTCCCAGAGACCACTCCAACCAAAAATAGCGACGACAAATGATGCGATTGTTAGCACAAGCTCAAATTTGATCAGCTAATTCCGAACGTTGTCCTGAGAATAGGAAATTCAAGATACATCAATTAGAGAAACGCATAAATCCTACAGTGTGCTTATAACTTAAGATGAGGATGAGCATGGGGTATGCTGATGCAAGTTGAATGTTTATAAAATCCCGCTTCTGTACTCCAATGGTTTTGTACTAAAATAGCTCCATACAACTGCTACCTTCCTATTCCTATAGGGCTAAAACTACATGTCGATCAAGACTTACATGTACAGCAGCATCAAACCAAGACACTTTCAAGATGTCGACAACAAAAAATCAAAATATATATCAGGACATAACACATGTAGCTGCCTACAATCCAAAAAAATGCCAATGAACAAAACATATAAGTTGGGGCAGGAAATCCTGTAGTCATGAAATGAAAAGTGTGCAATGCACAGAAACCATAGGACCTCATAAGACGATCTTTCTGGCAATTACATATGCAGAGCAAAAATAAAATGAGAACCCTTTAAGCATACAAAGGCTGCAACCCAGCATCTCACAACTCATCACGTTATTTGCACAAAAAACAAGTAGATATAAATTTCCCTCTGCAACAATGCAAGCCTTTGAAACAATGCAAATTTATATTAATTCAAGGCTTTTGATCAGGTACCTTCACAGAAACAATAGAAAGTTGAGTCCACCCTATGAATAGCTTATACTCTACAAGGGCATCAGTCTCTTGTGCTTGAAGAACCGAACAGAGAAGTAGAAGATGAATGCACCAATCACCCTGGTAGTTATTATCAGTACCCACTGGAATGAAATTTGGATGTGAACAGTTCAGACTTGAAGTTCACCCGGATACTCCCAGAGACCACTCCAACCAAAAATAGCGACGACAAATGATGCGATTGTTAGCACAAGCTCAAATTTGATCAGCTAATTCCGAACGTTGTCCTGAGAATAGGAAATTCAAGATACATCAATTAGAGAAACGCATAAATCCTACAGTGTGCTTATAACTTAAGATGAGGATGAGCATGGGGTATGCTGATGCAAGTTGAATGTTTATAAAATCCCGCTTCTGTACTCCAATGGTTTTGTACTAAAATAGCTCCATACAACTGCTAACTTCCTATTCCTATAGGGCTAAAACTACATGTCGATCAAGACTTACATGTACATCAGCATCAAACCAAGACACTTTCAAGATGTCGACAACAAAAAATCAAAATATATATCAGGACATAACACATGTAGCTGCCTAATAATCCAAAAAAAATGCCAATGAACAAAACATATAAGTTGGGGCAGGAAATCCTGTAGTCATGAAATGAAAAGTGCGCAATGCACAGAAACCATAGGACCTCATAAGACGATCTTTCTGGCAATTACATATGCAGAGCAAAAATAAAATGAGAACCCTTTAAGCATACAAAGGCTGCAACCCAGCATCTCACAACTCATCACGTTATTTGCACAAACAGGTAGATATAACTTTCCCTCCGCAACAATGCAAGCCTTTGAAACAATGCAAATTTATATTAATTCAAGGCTTTTGATCAGGTACCTTCACAGAAACAATAGAAAGTTGAGTCCACCCAATGAAGAGCTTATACTCTACAAGGGCATCAGTCTCTTGTGCTTGAAGAACCGAACAGAGAAGTAGAAGATGAATGTGCCAATCACCATGGTAATTATTATCAGTACCCACTGGAATGAAATTTGGATGTGAACAGTTCAGACTTGAAGTTCACCCCGGATACTCCCAGAGACCACTCCAACCAAAAATAGCGACGACAAATGATGCGATTGTTAGCACAAGCTCAAATTTGATCATCTAATTCCGAACGTTGTCCTGAGAATAGGAAATTCAAGATACATCAATTAGTGAAATGCATAAATCCTACAGCGTGCTTATAACTTAAGATGAGGATGAGCATGGGGTATGCTGATGCAAGTTGAATGTTTATAAAATCCCGCTTCTATACTCCAATGGTTTTGTACTAAAATAGCTCCATACAACTGCTACCTTCCTATTCCTATAGGCTAAAACTACATGTCGATCAAGACTTACATGTACAGCAGCATCAAACCGAGACACTTTCAAGATGTCGACCACAAAAAATCAAAATATATATCAGGATTGTCTTTCCACCCAATGACAATCTGATCATCAGGAAGGCACACTCTAATCTCAATGACCATAAAGAAACTTACAGGTGTACTCAATCTTGGAGCCGTCTTCCTTCTAGACCAAGTATGTGGAATCAACCCCAATCAATGTCAGGAAACTTGTAAGACCGAGACATGACCTCTCGATGCATATTCCTATGCATTCAGCTAACATGGTATCACCTGGAGGAGAGTCATATATACATGTAAATGAATACCAAAAAACATGGTCACATGAATGAGAAATTATTAACAGCTAACCATGGAACGAGGCCAGCGCCACTGACACCCATGTATTCTGAAACGTACTTACTCACTGAAGGTGCCTTTTTCTGGATTCTCTCGAGCTGCCCAATGAGGTACCATCGAGATGGTCACACAACACAATATTAAGATGTGTATTCTATTGGAGTATTTTCTACAAAATTAAAGAGCACAACATCATGAGAAAACAAATGTGAAGCCAGATAAAATCATGGATTGATGGCAAACGGTAACAAGATCAAGAATGTCCATGCGGTTTGCTGCAGCTATCACATGCATGCAACCCAACACTCAGTTTTTGGTCATTAACTAATTGTAGGATTAGAACCTAACACGTTAGTAAGTCATACGATGATTTGGTGAGATAAGAAAAAAATATAAAAGATGCCATAATTCTGAACAAAATGTTGGATTCACCAAATCAGAGAATCCAAGAAGTCCAAACAAATAATTCTAATTATTCAGACAAAAGATTAGAGAGATCAACATGCAAGTTTTGAGCAGTAGGATTGTTGTTAATTCAAATGGATACAGACCACCCCTTGCTCAAACGCCATGTTAATTTGACATGGCTGGCTGCTACATGCCAAGGAGCCCCAAATCCTCCATGGCGTGCTGCTCCTGCAGAGAAGAAGTTGCTTGTTCAAGGGAGAAAAGAAGAAGAAAAGTAAAAGGAAGACATAATAGGTGGAAGAAGAGAAAGGAAGGGGACACGGCTGGCCGGCTACCAGTGCCGATGCATTGTCATCCCAAGCTGGCCTCTCCTAGCCAATGAATCAGTCGCCTCGCGATTCTCGCCGCCGCCTCGACGCTCATCGGCCGCCTCAGACATGGTCCAGCCTGCGACCTCCTCGGCTCGCCCATTGGTGGCCCTGGTCACAGGGGCGAGTGGTGGTGCGGGGATGAGGCGTAGAGGACGCCGTGGTAGTGGAGGCCAGGGAGAGGAGGCAGCGCAGGGGTGGCGACGACGACATGCGGTGAGCGGCGGCCGGAATGGCGGGGCCAACGACTGGAGTGACCAGCAGTGGCGGCGGCGGCGTGGGAGAAACCCTAGCTTCTGGGCATAGAGGCGTGAGGGAAAGGGAAAGAGCAGGAAAAAGCCGGCGGGCATAGAGTAGCTTGCTTCGTGGGGAATTAATCGAGCGCCTTCTCTTGTCCTCTACAGCCAGTCCAAGAAAGGAGTGAGAAAGCCATCCAGCGATCTCCACGTGGATAGCCTCCCCGGGCGCCCCAGGGGTGGGCGTTTGCTTGTTCTCAATACACCTGATCTTTTTCCGAAACAACATGAGAATGAATAAATAAGAAACTTCTCTAGACATAATGGGCCAATTAGCATGTTGCAATGACCTATCTAGGCCATTCAATAGTCAAGTATCTTATTTTGTTCCACTATTTGGTTGTAGGCTGATTGAGATTACGATTTTGTTGGTTTGTGGGATTATGAAAACATAGAAATATGCATTATATAAAAAATATGATAAGAATATATGCACAAATAGAGTGTTGTAAAACACAGTATTTCGTAAATTTGGATGTCTGGTTCTTAATACCAGAAAAATACATAAATATCATGGAAAGCATGGTCAATGTAAATTCAAATAACATTGAAAGGTATAATTAGATGTTATCATGACATTAAAGATCCCAGACATGGTAAACTAAAAATGGTTTTTCGAATTTCCAAGTCATCGTCATTATGGGGTTTCTCTTATTTTTCTCACACTTTTGAATCTTGTGGCGACCGAGTGGTTTGATTTATATGTAAATGTGCCAAGGTTTATTTTACTCGCCAGTATGCGCACCATCCTGTGGAAAATGCCTATACAAACACTGGTCCCATATGCCTTGGTTGGTGCAAAAGATTTTACTAGAGTTCCATTAGGTGGGTTTCCCACAAAAAAACCTTTTGAGCTAGTCCTTTGAATTGTGGCTTTCGCTTCTTTTTCTTCTTGTTTCTCCCCTTAGTGAGAGGAGGCAACACTAAGGAATAAAATGAAGGAAGATGTAAAGGTTTGGCTAGGATCCTAGGTATTGATGTATTTTAAGAGACGATTGTCCCCAATACATTATCCATCAAGATTTGTATCTAAGTGATATTGCATTTATTGATTTTGAACTGAATTGGGGCATCGATTTTTCATCTGTTATCCCGTGCAAAACCCGTATGTTATCTAAGGTCGTCGAAAATGCATTTTCTTTTAGAACACTATCCTACTACCGAATGTATTGTAACCATTACATAAGATTTCGGGACCACTGAATGAAGATCTTATGGGACCAAAGCCAATGGCTTTATTGGCATTAAAATTTTAAACCTATAACCAAACATGCACACAATAAATGGCATACCTCCTCCTAAACTATTTGGAACATGGATAGAGTTCACTTGTTCACATACTCGCTTTATATATTTCTCTGTCATATGCTAGTTCTTATATAAATAGGTTTTCCATGTGACCTTTTTATCACGAATTATGCACAAACACTGTTTCTTCAGCGCACTGATAGGGAAATGGTTAAGCATGTTAGAAATGGTAGGCAGCAGGAGAGGTTGGGTGGTCCATGTCGAGTTGTCCAATACGTTCTCTACAGGTACACCATCAATTATCGTTCTTTGGTTCATGTTAATCATGGAGAACTCAACTTTGTGTTTCCGGTGAACTCCGAACCGCTATTTCGAGTGAAGTTGCAAAAAACTTACTGGCTAATGGTTGGTCGAACTATCGAAAATGGAGCAGTACTTTGGTGCCAGCTACCAGAGCATAGCAGATGACTTTCCCGATGTTACGATGCAAGCCTTTACCAATAATCTAGGAATCTAAAGTAGACTGGTTGAGATCTAAAACACTATATATATGTTTAGGGAGCTAGAGTAGATCGACTGAGATCTAAAATTCTAGTTATGCTAGGAGTATTTAGGAACAACTTATCTCAACAAGTGCAGTTTCTTTCGTGCTTGTTCACTTAAATATTTGAAATATTTTTTTCCTTTCTTAATGACTTTTCTCTTGGCTTCATATGCAACTAGTACTTTCACTACCACATTGACAATCATCCACGGTTTACCATTCCACGCGCGTGTTGTGCTGCCGAATGAACCCACCGGTCCGGTCCATCCCCACTCACTCCCACTGCCCCCACTCCCTCTTAACCACCGCACCACCGCGCCGCCGACAGGCGCGTGCCACACCCCACCCCCGCCTCGCTTCCCTCTTCTCGCCCCGCATCTCGGCCGAACCAGCCACCTCCTCGCGCGCGGCCATGGCGGGCGCGTCGTCGTCGTCGTGGGGCCCGAGCCCAGGCGCGGTGATGGCGCTGGTGGCGCTGCTCGGGCTCGGCCTCGCCGGCTACATCGTCGGCCCGACGCTCTACTAGCACGTGGCCGAGGCTCTCGGCCGCTCGCCGGGGGCCTGCCCCGCCTGCGCCTGCGACTGCGACGCGCTCCCGCTGCTCTCCCTCCCCAAAGGTACCTACCGATTGCTGTCCACTGATGTCCTGTCGGTGCTCCTAACCTCCACCCAGATCCCCTTGCTGAACCGCGCGACACGGTCCTTCTTTTCTGCGCTTTCTCCCTGTGATTCTTCTCTGCAGAGAGAGCACAATGCGTTTGTAGCTGCTGGCTGTTGCGTTCTGCTGTGGCGCGAGCGGCGTGGCACGGTGATAAGACTATGGATAGGCTAAGAACTTAGCATGCTATGTATGCAGATTATGAGATCTGTAGATTCTTCTGGGCGCTCTAGCCCGTGACTTGAATGTCCTAGCAAGGATGCATAGATTGGCTTGCTCAATCTGTTCAACGCAGATGCATCGGATTGTCTATGCCTGGGCTTGTCATTGCTGAATGAATATGACTTTTAAGTATATACTTGAAATTTTGGGGGAACCAAGAAGTGTTCAGTTAGTCAGACGCCGAACATAGGTTCAGGTTGTAGCTTTCTATTGGGAGTATGCATGGTAACAGAACAAGATAGAATTGAATGTGTAACATGGCATGATACCGAAAGGTTGTCTTGGTGCGTTTCTAATTTGGTGCAGTGACATGACTGTCAAATTGACTACCTTGCCTAGGATATGAAATGTTCATGACCGAGTATATATTAATTGTTCCATTAGTTGTGATCGTCACATTTCCTGAATCTACTCAAAGATTTATAGTTGCTATTCATGGCAATCATTCGTTGTACTAGTAACCTCATTTTGTTCATCCTTATTTACAGTAAGTGTGGACTTGGATGTTATGGTACTTTTGAAGTATCTGAAAACAATTAAACATGGAAAATTGATATGTTTACCTCTGAAGTCATACTATGCAGTATTCATTATAAGGCCATAGGCTGTACCCCTGAAATCATATTTATTTTCTCTGCACATCGCTGTATCTTACAAGCAATGCCTTATCTGTAAATGTGGTCTGTACAGAAGCAATCGAACATGAAAAATGGAGCATCCACGGGTCTATATTCCATACCATATTTTGCAATTTTGAGGTAACTGCTTTAACTGGTTATGATTGGTTCTGATGTTTTCAGACTGCGCCAAACAGTTCAAAGGGGCTAGTGGTCGCGCTTCTAGTGAAGAAACAGAGAAGAGCTTCACGGAGCAACTGATAGAAGAACTGAAGCAGAGAGAGGAGGAAGCAGCGGAAGCTCAGCAAGAAGCTGATGTGAAATTGCTCGAGGCCAAAAAACTAGCTTCTCAGTATCAAAAGGAGGCTGACAAATGCAGTTCTGGTATGGATACATGTGAAGAAGCTCGGGAAAAGTCAGCAGATTCACTGCTCGGTCAAAAGAAATTGACTGCTCTGTGGGAGGAAAGGGCTCGGGAACTAGGATGGAAACCCGAGAATGCCAAAGCACACCAGAACCGGTGATGAACACCGGCAGATGGTAATGTCCAACCATACAGTATGCCAAGCAACATAGATTTTCCCTTCCTGGAAGCATGCTCAGAGATAGACTAAAGAAAAGGGTTTCACTTCAAGTGATCTCTATCTCAATTTGCGCCACCACAAACTTCATTGTCCATAGTTAATTATATCCGTTTGTAGTATACATCCGTAGTTGTTTGTGACCGTTATGTTAAAATGGCCATATAATGACACATACATCACTTGTAAAAGTCTTGAAGGGATTATCAGTTCTGTCGTTGTTGATTATGGATGATGGTTATTAAGAAGGAATTGCCCTTACGTCTACCGACTTGTTGACTGGGTAGTTCTTTCATATTATGACATTAGTTTTCCCCAAATTCTCATGGTACTATTGAGAAGATGCTTTGCTGGAGATATTATTGAGATGCTATTTAGTGATGCGATTAATGCTTTGCTAGAGATATTATTGAGATGCTATTTGTGATATATCTAGGTCTGGAGAATTCAAGTTCCTAAACATATGCCCACGGTAAATGAATAACTCCATGTGCCAACTCTTAGAACATAGGAAGAGTTGAACTTTACTCTTTGAACATAGGAAGAGTTGAACTTTTATGTAGGCTCGTCATTCTTCACCAGACAGCACGATACCAGACTTATATAAGTAGGTGATACGTTTCCCCATCAATTGTAACTGTTACACTCCAGCAGTATTGGTCTAGCTTGTTGGTAGCGAACTTGCACAGTGTTAGGAATGGTAGACAACAGGAGCACCGGCAACAGTTTATCCTGGAGGTGCTGTTTACACAAACTATTGTATATGTATCAGTGATATCTCCATGTAAGCCCGCTACCAGTATCA
This sequence comes from Poa pratensis, assembly GCA_947311845.1. Lineage (NCBI taxonomy): Eukaryota > Viridiplantae > Streptophyta > Magnoliopsida > Poales > Poaceae > Poa > Poa pratensis. Next base: position 154,635,428 of record CAMZMU010000041.1, on the reverse strand, counting down.
TCCAGATAGAAGGAAGAAATATTATTGGGAAGTCAAAACGGGTGAGCAGCTCATCAACCAAATCGAACGGCACTGTCAAAGTAAGGGAGAGACTCCTGAAAACTTTCCAAACCCTGTATGTACTTTTCCATTTGAACTCTGCATGGTACGGTGTTATGAACATCTCAAGTGCTTGTGCTTTTGCAATCTCACGTTTTGCTTTTCTATCTATTTAGATGAAATCCATATATCCGTTCTTTATCCAAAACTTTCGTACATACTCCCTTCGTTCCTAAATATAAGATGTTTTAGCATTTTTTCACATTCACATGTATCTGTGTATGTTTACTCATTTGGGTACGCACCTAGTCAACATGTAAGAGACCTAAAACATCTTACATTTTGGAACAAAGGGAGTACCTTTACCGAGAATTCAAGTTTTCATTCAAAATATGTATGCAATAAATGAAACAAATGCACGTGCCAATAATCTGGAACATGGGAAGAGTTCAACCTATTCCCTCCAAGATGGCACACTTCTTATATAAGCATATATTTGGTGCTACGGCTTCCTCTAGATGTACACTAATTAACAATATTGATTGGAAAATACTATATTGTGTTAGGAATGGTAGGCAACGGGAGCACCGACATCAGTTTTTGCTCAGCATGTTGTGTGCACAAAGTGTTGTTCATGTCATAGTGATATCTCCAGGTAATCACGCTACTAGTAACATTCAGAGTCATGATGAGTCAGTGTAGCAGTGTCGCGTAGATTCTTGTGGGCGCTCTAACCTGTGACTGAATGTCCTACAAAGCATGTGTAGATCATCGTGCTCACTTTGTTCAACACAGACGCATCGGATTTCCTATGGTTGTGCTTATCATGACAGAATGACTTTGAAGTATACCCGATTGACTTTTAAGTATGACTTTTCAGTTAGACAGAAGCCCAACATAGGTTCAGGTTGTAGCTTTGTATTGGCAGTGTGTATGCATTGTAACAGAACACGATAGAATTGAATGTGTAACATGTTGTGATATAAATATATTGCATAGCTCTTTCCATCAATTCAGACTTTTGAGATAATTGGCTAATGCATCAATTCTATATGGTATGAGAGCCACGAGGTTTCGAGTTCAAAACCCTGCTTACGCAGTATTAAAAAAAGGAAAAAATATTCTGCAGCCCACTAAGGATTATCAGTTCGGACTTTTGAGATAATTGGCTAGTGTATCAATTCTATATAACATGACATGATACCGAAAGGCTGTCTTCGTGCTATCACATATGAGCATTGCAATATTTATATATTGTTCATGCTAAAGTTCTACCTCCTGCGTTTGTAATTTGGCGCAGTGATATGACTGTCACCATTGACTACCTTTGCCTAGGAAATTAAATGTTTATGATAGATGAAAGTATCTATTAATATTTGCATTAGTCATGACCATCACATGTCCTGAATCTACTCAAAGATTTCTAGTTGCCATTCATGGAAATCATTTGTTGTAGTGGAGGAAACAAAAGGGTTTTACTTCAAGTGACCTCGGTCTCAATTTGCGCCACCACGAGCTTCCTTGTCCGTAGTTAATTTATATCCGTTTGTAGTATATGTTCGTAGCTGTTTGTGATTGCTATGTTAAAATGGCCATAGAGGGACATTCATCACCTGTATGTCTTGAAGGGATTGTCAATAATCGTTGTTCTTTATGAATGGTGGTGAATTTCCCTTACATGTACCAACTTTTTGACTGGATAGTTGTTTGATGAGTTGTGACATTGGTCTTTCCAAAATTCTCACAGTACTATTGAAAAGAGAAGAATATGGTTTGGTAGAGAGATTATTGAGATGTTTTTTAGGGGGACATCGCCTATTCGAGGACTTTTACTGTACCCCACAATTAACTGGGGCCGTCTATTTTCAATGATCCAACGGCTGCTGTGCAGTGGTACTCCAGAAATCAGCCCACGAAGTACCAGCTCGAAAACTTAGCCAATTTGGCGGAGTCCCTCAAAAGGAGGGGCAAAATGTTAATGTCGGATAAAAAAGTAATCTCAGTGTTTATATTATTTTTCCAGGGGTATTTCGCTCTTTTTTGTGAGATCTTTTAGGCGTTATTATTTCCCTCTCAGTCAACTTATCATCCATTTCTATTACGCAAAGAAAGAAAGAAATAAAGAGAGACGACGGCCTAGGGTTTCAACCCTAGCCGTCGCCGCTGGCGCCATCTGCATCTTTATCGTCGTCTTCGTCTAAGAATTGACGGGTTCTCGCCTCCTCTAGTTGCCGCTCTGGCACTACGAGGGGTGAGGACATCGGACCTGCGCAGGGCGCTATACAAAGGTCCTTAATGTTAGAGCTTAGTTTTGGTTGTTTTCTTCTTCGTCAATGAAGATGGTTTCGTCTGTAATAAGTGATCTTCCGCGTTTCGTTCGACGGCGTGATCTCCTTCCCGACGTCAAAGGTGGCTTTGGAAGATTAAGTTTGTCTAGGTATGGTTCTTCAGATCTTAGTTTGCCAGATCAATCTTGGATTATTTCTTATGGTTGCTGCGAGGAGGATTGTCCTCGCAATATCTATCCCGGCTACTACTCATCTCTCATCGATGTCGACAAAGTGGTTTGGTTATTTGTCCCTGAAATATCAGTGGTGGTGCTCTTGCCGATGTTGCTTGATTAATTTAATGGCTGCGTGCGTGCACAAAGACTTGGCATTGCGGATCAAAATTAAAAGGGGAGAAGTTTCGTTGGTATTCACAGGTTTGTGGTTTAGTGTATTCGGCGTTGTTTTACGGCTGCTTTCAGAAAAGTATAAGATTGTGTCATGGAAGAAGAAATGGTTTGAAGATTTCATAGATTTGCTAATCTCTTTTAGTATTGTTTTTTTAATCGATATAATCGTGTACTCTTTGCTGGTTTTATATATATGGTAAAATTCAGAAAAAACTTATCATCCATTTCTAAATCTGGGACAAAATGAGGCTCGATCGGAACGCGGCGGCGAGGGCGATCGAAGAAGATTGCAACGGCCAGGATCGATGACGTCGGCGGCAAGTAGATGGATCGGGGCCACGATGGTGGTGACGGCGAGCAGGACACAATCTGCGCTCCTGGAGTCTATCGGGATGGCAGGCAATTTTTTTAATACGCCCTTTGATCAGGGACCATTAAATCAACCGGTACTCCACTACCTTGTTTTGGAGTACTAGGGTACTGTAAAAAAATCGCCTATTTTAGTGAGGCGACTAATGAAGACACTGTCAAAGAAGGGAGAGACACACCCGAGGACTTCTCCAAACCCTCTCAGTACTTTTCCGTTTGGACCGTGTATGGTAATGTGATAGACATCTCAGATGTTTGTGCTCCTTTTATCTTACTAGCACAATACCCGTGCGTTGCTACGGGTAGACCAATATTCAACACATAATTTTAGCAAAATAATTAAATTTTGTTATTGTGGACGCATAGATGTCTTGAGATTGTACCCATAACTAAAAAGGGATACATAACAATGACAACATAATCTCCCTTTATTCGACAACATCGACAAATAACAGCGACGACAGTGGTGGTCATTTTTCACCCACCAGTCCATAGAGTTACGACGAATGAAGAAACATTTATCTTGCATGTCTTTTATCTAACAAAGGGTAGTGGCGTAGTGCTACACGTGTAGATATATTTTATAAGGAAACAATCTGGTCAACTTTTATGTTGCATAGTAATCTAGTGCATGAGTACATGAAATTGAATGTCATATCTTAGTTTCTTGATCGAAGAAGCAATGTATTGCTCTTTTATCTCAGTAGAGAAAAGAAAAAGCCGTAATTATCAACACATTTGCACATAAACAATATGAAGAACAAAGAATGGTGGGAAAGCTTTTTCACGAAAAGTTGAAAAGCTACTTGGACGCAGAATTAAAGGCAAATTGACGTGATTCAGAGAATGAAGCATGATGCTTGTTTATGCACATAGTCTCAGGAATATTTATTCTGTACACATATTAGAGCTAGTTTAGCTTGTCTACTAATAACAGAGAGAATCTCGAACGATCAATAAAAGGACCCTGCTACGCTCCTTCGGTTTTCAGAGCATAGCTAGCGAGCTGGTATGTTGTGAACAAACTCAATAGAGTCGGTTTTTGCTAAGCAAATCAGATCTGCCACAGAGACAAGATCAAGTCATAACTTACAATACTAATCAAGTTGGAAATTACCACCATAAAATGCAGAGCCTGCGCTATGAACACATGAGAGCTGGAAAAGATTAATTGGTACATGTAGAACATAGCAGAAGTGGATGGATCGGTAGTAGGCATCCGTGGACGGACACAGGGGAAAGTGGCCGAGGCCTCCGTGCAGCCTCACGGGAGGTATCAACAAGCCGCCCCCTTACTGCCTCACATGTTTTTGTACCGATTGTGAAAGGTTCGATCTACTACCCAGTGTGTCGTATTCTCCAGATCAAATCATCAAGGCAGAAATCCAAGCTGACAGGAAAGTGCAGCATAGCTGGATTTTCTTCTAGAGGGACTGAGGGAGGCGGTGTAAATTCAGTCCACGATGGAAACACAATGGTAAGACCGCGGGTTGATACTCAATGTTTTTAGAAGAGTGAAAGGCACCAGAGGTCACGAAGTTGCGCGAAAAGTAAGGATTGGTCACCAAGTTGAAAAACCTCAAAACGAGGTCACGAAGTTGTGGAGTAGTCAATTTTTGGTCATTCCGTCACGGTGGGCGTCAAGTTGCTGACGTGGCAGTGTGTTTTTTTACAAAAAACACCTTGAACTTTTATATATTCTAATTGTTAGGTCCTTCTTCGGGTATGAAAGGCACCAGAGGTCACGAAGTTGCACGAAAAGTAAGGATTGATCACCAAGTTGAAAAACCTCAAAACGAGGTCACGAAGTTGTGGAGTAGTCAATTTTTGGTCATTCCGTCACGGTGGGCGTCAAGTTGCTGACGTGGCAGTGTGTTTTTTTACAAAAAACACCTTGAACTTTTATATATTCTAATTGTTAGGTCCTTCTCCTTTTTTCAAATTGCTGACGTTGCTGCCTGGTCCTTCCCCGCCGTCTTTCCGAGCTGCTCCGACGTGCGCGTCACGTCCAGCACGTCATCCACCACCTGGAAGAGCAAGCCGATGGAGCGCGCGTACCGCCGGACTCTCTCAATCTCGCGGTCCGTACCTCCGCCAACAGTTGCACCACACACGGCTGCGGCCTCGAGGAGCCGCGCTGTCTTGTGCAGGTGGATGTGCTCCAGCATGACGAGGCTCACGGGTGCGCCCTCCGACGCCTTGTCGGTGACCTGTCCGGAGTATGGCTTCCCGGCCGGCACCCGCGGCGTTCCCTAGCTCTGCCACGGCCCGCAGCGCGCGCTCCGCGGGGACAGCGCCGAGGTCGGCCTCGCGTATTCGTATAAGGAGGAGTATGGCCTCGGCCTCGCGTATTCGTATAAGGAGGAGTATGGCTTCCCGGCCGGCGCCTCCGGCCCAGTTGCACTACCCTGCGACGAGGACAGCCTCCGAGATGTCCTGCGCCGTGTATCAGGCGCTGTAGGCCACGCCCAAGAATCAGCCACGGCGAGCAGCTCGAAAATAAATATGGAGAAGGACCTAACAATTAGAATATATAAAAGTTCAAGGTGTTTTTTTTATAAAAAAAAACACACTGTCACGTCAGCAACTTGACGCCCACCGTGACGGAATGACCAAAAATTGACTACTCCACAACTTCGTGACCTCGTTTTGAGGTTTTTCAACTTGGTGACCAATCCTTACTTTTCGCGCAACTTCGTGACCTCTGGTGCCTTTCATGCCCGGAGAAGGACCTAACAATTAGAATATATAAAAGTTCAAGGTGTTTTTTGTAAAAAAAACACACTGCCACGTCAGCAACTTGACGCCCACCGTGACGGAATGACCAAAAATTGACTACTCCACAACTTCGTGACCTCGTTTTGAGGTTTTTCAACTTGGTGACCAATCCTTACTTTTCGCGCAACTTCGTGACGTCTGGTGCCTTTCACTCTTTTTAGAACTGACCCAAGAAGCTGACCGAAGTTCACGCCCTTGTTGCCGACGGATTCATATATTCATGGTGTAGCTGTCGAGCCCTCCCAGGTGAACTTGCCGCTGGTTCCGCCAACCAGCCAGACTTGCGCTCCTGCGGCAGCTTGTGCGGGTGGTGCTGCACAGCTCCTCCTCGCCGAGCTGGGAAAGTACGCCGGGTCGCCGGCGGCGGTCTCATACCACGTCGCGCCGGAGTCGCTCGGGCAGAAGGCTCTCGGGAAGAAGGAGGTCTAGCATGGAGGTGGTCGATCTGGTAGTCTGACGACGGCGAGGTCCGTACAATAGGATGCCAGGAGGAGGCGCTCCGCTCGGTGGGAGGGATTCCGGCTGCGCGGATAACCAGGGAACATGGATACTACGGCGGGACGGCGGCTGGGGCCGGGAGCGGCGGAGGTCGGAGCGATGGAGCGGCCCGTGTCGAAACAGAGTTCACTATCCTCCTTTTGATTTGGACTGGCTGTTGGGCGTCGTAGGATTTTGCTTTTCGGGATTGTTTCAGAGTTGTACAGAAATTCAATTTGGCTCCGATTGATACGGGTAGAGCTAACGAACGACGTACGAAGCAAGACATACGACCGCCACGGTTACTCGTATTATATAGTAGAGACAAGCTGTGCTTTTTATTTGGGAAGGGTGAGCTTTATTAATTAGGTAATACTGTTTTAAAATCGTTTGTGATCAATTTCGACACACAGCCTGGAACCGACTCACGTAGAGAATCATGCTTTGTTAATCTGTCCATGTAAATGGAGTCTATACATCCAATATTCAATCCAAAACTTCCATCAGTACCTTTCCCGAGAATTCAAGTATCCGAACAAATATGCCCACAGTAAACTAAATGACTGCATGTGCCAACTCGGCACAGGAAGAGTCCAACTTTTATGTAGACTCGTCATTCTTCTCCACGATGCCACACTTCTTATATAAGTTGATGCTAGCTACGTCTTCCCCAGGAATTGTAACTGTTACACTCCAGCACTAGTGCTCTAGCTTGTTGATTGGGAAATTACAGTGTTAGGGATGGTAGGCATCAGGAGCACCGGCAACAGTTTCAGCTGGCTCCGCCGTTTGCATAAACTGTTGTGCACGTGACAGTGATATCTCCATGTAAGCACGCCACCAGTATCATCCAGATAGAAGGATGGAATACTATTGTAAATTCAAAACAGGTGAGCAGCGGTGCCTGCTCATCGAACCGGAAGTAGATCTTGCGCGTCTATAGCTTGTGCATGCGTAAAACTAACCGGCTGTATGAATGAAATAAGTAAAAAATGCTGAACGGCTCTGCAGTCATTCCTGCTAGTTCATCAAGTTGGATAGGGTTGGCCTCCAATCTGCTCCACTTAGGTAACACCTGGTCAGCAAGGTTGCTAGGTTAGTGTTTAAGCATACACATGCCACAAGGAACGTCCAGGCTATCTTCCTCCAGATGTGTTGGTGTAATAATTACAATTCATGTCCTCGTTTCCAAATCGGGAATTAAAGCCTTTTGTACGAGTAATCGCAAACAGAATTGGTGTAATCGCAAACAAAGCTGATGGCCCTGCTCGGGCTCGGCCACGCCGGCTACATCGTCGGCCCGCCGCTCTACTGGCACGTGACCGAGGTGCTCGGCTGCTCGCCGGGGGCCTGCCCCGCCTGCGACTGCGACGCGCTCCCGCTGCTCTCGCTCCCGTCCCTGTCATGTCTGTGCCCCCAACCTACCCAGATCTCCTTGCTCCGCCCTTCGACATAGCTCTTCTTTCATGTGCCTTCGCCGTGCAAATTTCTCTGCGGGGCGAGCAATGCGTTTGTGGCTGCTGGATATTCCGTTCTGCTCTTAGCTTGATATGTGTAAATTAGGAGATCTGTACATCTTTCTGTGACTTAAATATTCTAAGCAGCATCCGTACATGAGCTTGCTGAATTTGGTTAAGGCACAAGGCTCGAGGGTTGCAAGTCTTTTTCTCTTATGCTCACTAGTGGAAAACGGGGCACTAGTCCTGGTTCCAAAGGGTTAGCCGGGACTAGCCAATCGGAACTAGCCAATCGGTCACCGTACATCCATTGTCGGTTCATCTGCATTATATAAGTATATCAAAAACCATTACACTATATTATGAATAGATATGTGACCAAATTAATTAATATAAGTTCATCACATTAAAATCAAATTAGAGTAGTGACTAAATGTAATACATAGTTCTCATAAAACATACATTAATTGAAACTAACATACAACTATCTAAAAAAATTTAAATCCAACAACAAATGCGATCAAAATCGCAACTAAGATAATTACTGAACCAATAGCATAGTGATACCAAGCCTCTTGATTAATGACATATTTTCTAATCTTTTTAATTTTCAAGCGCATTTCATCCATCTTGATCTGGTGATCATCGTCGACGTCGGCAAGTTTGAACTCCAATTTCATCTTCTCTTCTAGGCATTGGAGACGAAGATCTTCACTTCTTTTCAATTTTGCTTTCAAATCTATGTTTTCTTTTTCAAATAAATTTAGCATCTCGACAAGAGGGTCGGTTGGAATTTCTGGTTCAACTACCTCCTAGATAAAAATTTCTATGTCAAGTTGGTCGGCATAATTGTCATAAAAACGAAATGAAACTAAAAGTTATAAAAATATACCACATCTGAATCGTAGACCGGACGAGTGCCGACGGGGACGGATATCAAAACCATGACACTATACATATAAAAAACAATCATACAAGTAAGAAAATTATAGAAGTAATAACTATGCATATAAATCATAAAACTAAGTTTTTTTTAAAATAAAAGATTAAAACAAGAGGCTCACCGAGGTGGTGCCGGTGACGGGACGGCGCGGGAGATCGACGGCTGGCTCGGGGTGGAAGAAGATGATATAGGGAGAACTGTAGTCCCGGTTCATATTACGAACCGGTACTAAAGGTCCATCTTTAGTACCGGTTCGTATCATGAACCGGTACTAAAGGGTGCTGGCGCTGGCCCCACCTCTGCGGCCGCCTGCCGCGACCCTATAGTACAGGTTCGTATCACGAACCGGGACTAAAGGTCCCGTTCGAACCGGGACTGGAGCTGGCCGGCGCCCTGGCCATTTGAACTGGGACTAGTGCCCCCATTAGTACCGGTTCGTAAGGGAACCGGGACGAAAGGGCCAAACCGATGGCCCTGTTTCCACTAGTGGCTATAGTTCCACCTCCGATGGCTTCCTTTGCTCCTGTGTTTGTAATTTCATGCCGTAATACAACAGTCAAACCGACTACCTTACCTAGGAAATGAAATGTTCAGAAAAGCATATGTTAATACTGTATTTGCATTAGCCTTGACCGTCACATGTCCTGAATCTACTTAGAGATGACTGATTAACTTTGTAATTGTCTGATGACCACTTTAACTTTGCCTCTGATGTTTACAGACTGCGCCAAAGCAATTCAAAGGGGCTAGGCACATCTGGTGAAGAAACAGAGAAGAGCTTCACAGAGCATCTGATAGACGAACTGAAGCAAAGAGAGGAGGAAAGCAGTGGAAGCTCACGACTCCATAGGAAAGTTTTGCTCACTAAAGATAATCTGATTAAGAGAAGATGGACTGGATGTAAAAGAAGATGGACTGGATGTAAACAGTGTATGTTTTGTCAAGCCGATGAGACGGTTGAACATCTATTTATGTCATGTCCTTTTGTGCGACATATTTAGAGACTAATTCATTTTACCTTTAATATCTCTCCACCAACTAGTGTGGCTAATATGTTTGGACACTTGCTTAATGGAGTAGATACAAATACTAAAGCATGTATTCGTATTGGTGTTTGTACTTTTGTTTGGGCTATTTAAAACTGTAGGAACGACGTTGTGTTTAACAAAATTAGAGATGCTCATTTTTTGCAGGTCGTTCACCGTGCTACGTATTGGATCTACGTGTGGTCATTCCTTCTACCGCTAGATCAAAGGGCTCTTATGTATACTAGGTGTATCCGGTTAATGGCGGTCGTGCGGGCTATCTTGTGTCAGGGTGTGTGGCAACATACTAGAAGACTCCGAAATGTCTAGCCCTCGTTTTTTTTGTCCGTCCTTCGTTGGTTGAGTCATGTGGCCACTTTGGCTGATCCTTAAGATGATACTTTGATACTTTTACCTTTTTATTTAATATAAAAGTTGTGTGCATCATCATGATGCAGAGACTGGGGCAATGTTCCATATCGAGAAAAAAAGCAGCGGAATCTCAGCAAGAAGCTGATGTGAAATTGCTTGAGGCCAAAAAAACTACCTTCTCAGTATCAAAAGGAGACTGACAAATGCAGTTGAGGTATGGATACATGTGAAGAAGCTACGGAAAAGTCAACACTCACTACTCGGTCAAAATAAGTTGACTACTCTGTGGAAGGAAAGGGCTCGAGAACTTGGATGGAAACCAGGGAATGTCAAACCACAGTAGAATCGGTAAAGCACACTGGTGTATGGTGATGAATACAACATGTGAATCAACATAGAACTCGTAACAAATTCCCTTCCTCAAAGCATGCTCGTTGATAGAGGAAACAAGTGGGTTTCACATATGGTGTGTCCTCGGTCTCACTTTGCACGACCATGAGCTTCCTTGTCCATAGTTAATTTCTATCGGGGTTGTAGTATAGGTCCATAGAAGTTTGTGACCAATCGTATGAAAATGGACAAAGAATGATATTCGTCACCTGTAAGTCTTGAAGGCATTATCAGATGGTAACTGCAAAACAATTGCTCATACGTGTACCAACTTGTTGATTTGATAGCTGTTTCATGAGCTGTGGCATTTCTTATTTTTGCCGATTTTCTCATGATACTACGTGAAAAGAGAAGAGGATGGTGTGGTAGAGATTTTCTTGAGATGATATTTTAGAAGTGACTAATAAAGACACTCGAAGACTTGTCCAAACCCCGTAGGCACTTCTCCATCTGAACTGTGGATGGTATTGTGACAAACATGTCAAGTGCTTGTGCTTTTGCAATCTTACTTTTACTTTTTCTGTCTATGTAGACGAAATCCTTATACCCGAGTTTTTCCAAAACTTTCAAGTGCTTTCCTGAGAATTCAAGTTATCAAACAAATATGCCCACAATAAATGAAACAAATGCATGTGCCAGGTCGTGCAACATAAGAAGAGTTCAACTTCAACCTATGCGTAGACTCTTCATACTCTCTCCGAGAAGGCACACTTCTTATATAAGCATGTGTTTTGGTGCTACGTCCTCCTGAGGAATTGTAACTGTACACTCATAACAATTTTGTCCTACGTGGAAAATTATACGTAGAGGTCGGAATAGTAGGCAACGGGAGCACTGCCAACAATTTATGCAGGAGATTTTGTTTGCACAAAGTGTTGTTCATGTCAGAGTGATATCTACGTGTAATCACGCTGCTAGTAACATACAAAGACATGGGGACTTTCCGTAGCAGATCAGGAGTCCAATGTGACAGAAAGTACACATGTGAACCTTGAGCAGGCAACATTTTAGGTTAGTGTTCATGCATGCATGCCTACAAAGGAACGTCCAAAATCTTGCTCGTGGCGTGTTGGTTTCCAAATTGTGATTCATGTCCCCATTAGAAAAAGCGGGCATTTAACCCTTTTACTAGTATACTGTAAGCATAGAGCAATGCTTCGAATTACAATTGGATAACACAGGTTACAAAGGGAAGATGAGTAGATTTTTTTTCATTTCGGAAATGAGAATTACATTCTTTGGCTGGACAGCATCGGAATAATCTATCAAGTGAGTGTCTCTTTTCATGCAAGACAGAATATACCCACTGGGGGTCACATCCAAGATCTTCGCCACGAAACATGTTTTTTTAGATAAAAGGCATTTTATTGCCTAGCTTTGAATTAACAAAGCTACATAGGTTCACCATACGATTACAATGATGCGGCATATAGCTTAGTCAAAGTAAAGCAAAAACGCTGCGGCATACAGCTTAGCCAACAAGAAGGAAACTAAGACACGTTAAGAAAGCTAAGACGGCATCATCCGGATCTGCTAGGTAGGCAGCTGGTGTGGAGTTCCCTAAGCTTTCCGACCAGCCACATTGCGCCCACCTTGTCCTGCGGCTTGAGAGTAGGAAGCCACGTCTGCAAGAATATCATAGATTTGAAAATAATATCGGCCGGATGATTGACCGTTTTCCGCTCAAGTGCAACTTTGTTTCTCATAGACCAAAGAGCCCAAGCTTGAGCAATAAACAATAATCAAATGAGTCTGTGAGTGCGGCCCGAGAAGTTAGCTAAAATCGCAAAGAATTGCGCAAAGTTTTGCAGGCACCAAGTCCTCCCTAGAACATGGCGCACGACTGACCACGTGAACGCCGCCATCGAGCATCTGAAGAAGATATGATTAGCATCTTCGACTTCACCACGCAGGGCTTGAGGGGTCTCGTAGCCATCCAGACTTCTTGGAAATGAGCCACTGTCGCCCCTTGCATCAGTTTTTTGTACATGGAGTTAACTGAATACGAGCCCGACGCATCCAGAGTCCATGTGATAACATCATGCCCCTCATTAAGCAAAATCGAGTTAATGATCCCTTCCAGCTCTGTCCACTGGTTAAAGCCAGCCAAATCTAGGGAATGCCTAAAACGGCACCCTCCAATAACAGCCTGAGCTACTGAAATTTTGTCAAATCCTCACACACACTGAACAGAAGAGGGAACTTAAGTCTCAGTGGTCCCTCCCGACCCACCAATCCAGCCAGAATTGTGTTCTCTGTCCATTTTGTACCCTGTGTTTAGCACCCACTTTAAAGAGTTAGTTAATCTTGTGGAGGCTCTTCCAAAACTGCGAACCCCCTCGGTCCGAGCTTGAGAAGATGTCCCCAGACTGCATGTATTTTGCTCAAATAATTTCTGCCCAGATTGAGTTATCCATCTGATAAATCTTCCAAATCCACTTCAACATCAAAGCCACATTCATTCGTCTGGAAATTAGGAGGCCAAGGCCCCCGCAATCTTTTGGTCTGCACATTGCCGACCAGTTAACCATATGGTACTTACGCTTTTTTTCCCGCTCCTTCCCAAGAGAAATGGGCTCTGTGGGTGTCGAATTGGACATGGACCCCTTCTTGAAGGAGAAAGAGGCCCATGGCGAACATCGAAAGGCTGGCGAGGCATGAATTGGATAAAATCAGTCTTCCCTTGAAGAAAGGAACCTACCAATCCAGGGTTCGACTCTGTCAGCAAGTTTCTATACTAGGAAGAACCATTGTTCAGCAGTGAGCTTTTTGTCTGAGACAAGCAGAGCGAGTCAGATGAAGGGAAAATTGCCCAGCTTGCAGTTTAGATGTCTTGCCACTGTGTGTAGTGAGTACCACAACACACACGTTCTGGACGATGTCTGACGTGCTCTGCCTCATCAGCGAAGGATGCATGTATGTGGGCCTCTACACCATGTGGATTTTGCAATTTTGCCGGTTTGCATTGAGCTTTCTATAGTGGTGAATGCATACCGTGGTTATATCTTTTTTTTTACGTGTCGGACAGTGGGGAAGACCCCCACTGCATCATTTTCCATTTTCTATTGCATGCAGCTGGTGAGATATTTACAACCGTGGTTATATCTCCATGCAATCAAATTTTGCCGGTTTGCATTGAGGTTTCTATAGTGGTGAATGCATACCGTGGTTATATCTCCATGCAATCAAACTAGTAGTGTTCGAGTAAGAAGGTAAGAATTGATGACCGGTGAGAAATGAGAAATCTCAAACATAAAGGAAAGGTGAGAAGATTTTGGAAAACAAATGTGAAAAATAACATGTCCTTCAGAGTTAATTTTTTGGAGAAGAAAAACATCGCAATTGACTCAGTGTCTCATCATGTGGGAAAATGAAAATATGCATTGCTCTTCTTTCCACGACCAGACATGGGAAGGAACAAATAAGCGAATTAGCGAAACATCTCTGAATGTGCTACACTGGACCGAAACATCTTTGATCATATATATGATTTGAGATATAAGCATTATATGGCCCCGGAAGACACGGGAGGCGATTCCCTCGCCCCAACCTCCAGGAGTTTGGGGAGCTTGCGGTGGCAGTTGCTAGTAGCTGGCAGCGTGGAGTCGTTCTGGTGGCCGGGGTGTGGCGGGGGACGATCGCGGTGTAGGGTTCATCGGTGATGGCTCTGGCTCAAAGGCGGGAGCATCGACCTCTGCATGGGCTCGTGGCCCATCTCGCCATCCAAGATCCGCTAGCTCCGGCGGTGTTGCGGCCAGGGTGGCCTGCCCGTGCTGGCATCGACTTTGTTTTTTTGGGGGTTTTTTAGGCCTGATTTTTCTTTAAAAAAACTAGGTCAGTCTCTGTTTTTTCTTTTTCATATCTTAATGAAAAGGCAAGAGCTCCTACTTTTACCCTGAAAAATCATACGATTTGCGTTACAAGGTTAATAATGGAATTGAGCGTAGCATCACTGATGTGTCTACCCATGAGGTTCTTGCATCCTTCTATTGGAAATCTGACATGATGGCCAATAATAAAGAATAGTTCAATTTAGACATAAATTAAGATTGGCACCAATCACCTTTGGATGTAAATTTTCCCTCATATACTATAGTACTTTTCTTTCTAAACGAATGCTGCACAATAAATTGTTCACGTACTATACAAGCAACCATCTCCTTACAGATTTGCTTCCTATATAATGTCTTCTCACACATTCTAATACCCAGTCACCCCTATCCATATTGTCACGTCTTGGCTTGTGAACAACTTTAACACTCGATCAAATACTCGACAGCCAAGTGTATCCATGTATGTATAGGATAAGAAAAGACAGTGAAGTGTTCCTAGAATATAATACATGTTTAGGCTCAATATATTCAACAAAAGATGGTTAGAAATTTTCTTCGGGGAGAAAGATGAGTAGACTTGGGAATGGTAGACATCGGAAGAACCTATCGAGCAAGTGTTTGGTTTCGGTGGAGAGGAAGATGAACTTAAAAGGGCCTCTTCATTGATTTGCACTATGAAGAACTGGTTGGAGCCAACTCCAAATACTACCTATATAAAAGACGGAGGAAATGGCGGCCTCTCCGCGCGCGTGCCACTGTAGCTCCTCGATCTCAGCCTTCGCGCGGCGATCGAACGCCCCAGACGAACCCACACGCGCCAATTTGCAAAAAAATCCCTCGCGGCCGACAAATTGCCCCGCGACCAACATCGCCACGTTTAGAAGGACCAAGACGTAATTACACGAAACACCAGGAACCTTTTTGCAAAACAGCCACAAATCCCCCTCCTCCCGTCCTCCTCCCGCGACACCGCCGTGCTCGCCGCCGCCACCGACGCGTCCCGCCGCCGCGCTGCTCCCCGCCGCTCAGATCCGTGCCCACACGCGGCTCCGCCGTCCACGCCTCCATCTTCTCCCCGATGGGCGCGCCCCGGGAGGCCGCGGAGGCCCCGGATTCGTCGCGGCCGTGCGCGCTGCTCCCCGCCGCGTCCGCGGCCCGCCGGCGACGCTCCGGCGACCTCCAGCCAGCGGCGCCGCCCGTCGGGGCTGCTCCACCTCCAGGCGCGTCGGGCGCACGCACCGGCGCGTGCTGCCTCGCGCTAGCGCGCCGCCGGCGTCGTCCTCGCCGCCGCCGCGGCTCCGCCCTCCCATGACGTCGGCGTGACGCCACGTCGGGCCTGGGCCAGGCAATTGAGCCGCCACGTGGGCCGGCCTGCCTGGCTGCTGCGGTTTTTTCTTCCCATTTTTTTTTTGTTTTTTTTTTGCTCCTTTTTTTTGGTTCTTTTCCCCCCTGTTTTCTGAATTCCAAATATTTTTGCGATTTCCAAAATACACGGTATTTCAGATACAGGATATTTTGTAAACATGGCAAACAAATTTCAACCCCATACACGACGTCGCAGTGTGCCCGGCCTGTCAGATTTCCCCCCTTTCGCAGGAATTCCCACAAAATGGAATTTTTTTTGTTTTTTTTTGCTCCTTTTTTTTTCGTTCTTTTTCCCCCTGTTTCCTGATTTCCAAATATTTTTGCGATTTCCAAAATACACGGTATTTCAGATACATGATATTTTGTAAACATGGCAAACAAATTTCAACCCCATACACGACGTCGCAGTGTGCCCGGCCTATCAGATTTCCCCCCCTTTCGCAGGAATTCCCACAAAATGGAAATTCCTTACAAGTGGGCCCCACATTACTTACACAATTCCCACAATTTGACAAATACTTTAAAGTCGCCAAGTTCAAATCTTTCCATCCAAAAAAAATGTAAACAAAAAATTCCAAATGGCAACAAAAAAATAAATATGAATTAACTATGCAAGTGGGCCCCACATTACTTACACAATTTCCACAATTTGACAAATACTTTAAAGTCGCCAAATCCAAATCTTTCCATCCAAAAAAATGTAAACAAAAAATTCCAAATGGCCACAAAAATAAATATGAATTAACTATGCCAAAATGAAACGATATTTAAGCATTTCAATTTGGTAAACATTTGGACATTTGGAAATAACATTTCCTCATAAGCAGTCCCCACATTACTTGGACAGTTTCTAGAAATTGATATAAACAGTTGGGAATTCTATCCAAAAAATATGATAAATTGTTCCGAATGACCAAAAAAAATACGAAATACGCACGGCAAAATGGAAAAAATACGCATTTAAATTTGGTAAAAAATTACAACAAATCCATATGCACTTGCTCCAAAATAGTAATCCGCAGAATAGCGATCTTCAAATTTTAAAAATTTCATCTTCCTTCCAAATACCACTATTTACCAGGCTTTTCGAAATCAAATAATTCACAGAGAACAAAAAACTATAAATGTACCCCTTTTCCATATTTCCGTTCATCCAAATTCAAGCACAATTTAAACATGGATATTTCCAAATTAATTTTTTCTGCACCTTTGTTTACAACATATATAACGGGTGCGGCGTGACGCCGCACTAAATATTACTAGTATGTATCTATATACTCCCTCCGTCCCAAAATAACTGTCTTAGATTTGTCAAAAAGTAGATGTATTTAGACATGAAACAAGTATAGATACATTCACTTTTGGACAACTTTGAGACACTTATTTTGGGACGGAGGGAGTATAAAAGATGGACAAGAACTCGGCATCTCAGGGGCCCTGGTACTGTTCATCCTCACAGCGATTCCTGCCCGTCCGATCGCGGATCGACGGCCCACACCGAACTCATTCCCTGCAAATTACTGTTCATGCACGAATATTGGCGCGCCCGGCAACCGGTTAGCAGCCCGTGCCCGGTCACCTTCCTAACTGCACGAATTTTAACGCGCCTTCACACGCTTTTTAAAGCACACCACACGGGCGGTACCCGGTCGCCCCGCTGTACTACGCTTTCCCGTTACCCGCTCCATCCGGTCGCCTCCTCCCGTCCTTCTCGCCCTCCTCCTCTCTCTCACCCGTTCCCTTCTTTCTCCCTTTTCGATCCCCATGTCGCTGTCGCCATCGCCGCTTGATTACGGCGAGCTCTGCCCACCTCCACCGCCGTGCTGTGGCGCAAACGATGCGCCACGCAATCCTCTGCCTCCCTACCCCGGCGATTCGCCTTTCCTCTCCAGCTGCGGTTGTTCATCCTCACAGCGATTCCTGCCCGTCCGATCACGGATCGACGGCCCACACCGAACTCATTCCCCGCAAATTACTATTCATGCATGAATATTGGCGCGCCCGGCAACCGGTTAGCAGCCCGTGCCCGGTCACCTTCCTAACTGCACGAATTTTTACACGCCTTCGCACGCGTTTTAAAGCACACCACACGGGCGGTACCCGGTCGCCCCGCTTTACTGCGCTTCCCCGTTACCCGCTCCATCCGGTCGCCTCCTCCCGTCCTTCTCACCCTCCTCCTCTCTCTCACCCATTCCCTTCTTTCTCCCTTTTCAATCCCCATGTCGCCGTCGCCATCGCCGCTTGATTACGGCGAGCTTTGCCCACCTCCGCCGCCGTGCTGTGGCGCAAACGATGCGCCACGCAATCCTCTGCCTCCCTACCCCGGCGATTTGCCTTTCCTCTCCAGCTGCGGCCGCGCACGACCCCAACCCGAACTAGGGTTTTGGCCGTGTTCATCGCTCTGCCGAGCTCGTGCTGCTCCGGCTTCGCCATGGTTGGGTGCAGGATCCTCCTCCTGTGCCTCCATGGTGGTGTTGGTGAAGAGCGCCTCCCTGTGGCCCCTTCTCCTCTCGCCACACGGGCACTGCCCCGTTGCCGTGGAGCTATGGCCATGGGCGCCGGTAAGCCCTCTCTCCTCACCTCTCTTCTTCTCTCCCCCGGCCTTCGTCTCTTGCTATGTGATGAAGGATACTTAGTTGTGATTTTAGGTTTTCTGTTATTAAGTGTTGAGTTGCTCCTCCTGCTCCTGTGATGAACACTAGATGTGCTCTATTGTTATCTGCTCTATGCAAGTGTGAAATGGTTTCTATTGCTAAATAATTTCAGCTATGCATGTTGTGATGCCTCTATTTGGGTTACACAGAAGCTAGCTAATAAATTTAGCTAAGGGATTTTTTAATGCTTCCCTGTGCTTCTGTTGATGAACAAAAGTATTCACTCCTGTGATGAACATTGGATGTGCTCTATTGTGATCTGCTCTATGCAAGTGTGAAATGATTTATATAGCTAAATAATTTCAGCTATGCATGTTGTGATGCCTCTATTTGAGTTACACAGAAGCTAGCTAATAAATTTAGCTAAGAAATTGTTTTATGCTTCCCTGTGCTTCTGTTGATGAACAAAAGTATTCATACTTACCTAATCCAGTTTCCTGGTTCACTGGCTTGTGCTTGAGGTGCTTTTCCCTGTGGAATTTGTGCCTAGCAATCCATGTGCTGGACTTGTGCTACTAACAGATGTGAACAAGCAACAATTGCTTATGTGCCTTTGCTCAGATTTGTGGATTTATCTCCCCTACCTATGATGCACAGGCTGAGGCCCAAATTTATTTAGAACAGATGTTGTGCTTTGATTTAAAATCTCTGTGATGAACTAGAATAGTACTTCTATGCCTATCTGAGGGAAATATACACCACCCTACTCCATGTGTAACTAGCAGTTCATTTTGCTAGAGAAATAAAGCATCAACCTCTTATCAGGTGTGGTGGTGGTGTTGTGCTGTTTGTATACATTTCTTTCGCATGCCGAGTGGATTTCTGTGACAATCCAGCCAATGAGGGTGTCCTGAGGCTAAAGGTGGTGATTTAAGAACAGATACTATACTACTTAGATGCCTAATTAAACTCGATGATACAAATAGCAATACATCTTATTGCTAGACTAAGAGTAATACTAATCCTAACCCCATCTTTGTATTTGTTTTCTTTTGTTTTTTGCTTTTCTTTTGCTTTGCAGTAAAACAATATTGGAATGATTATCAAGAAGAAGAAAAATAAATACAAGACATTTTAGTTTAGGAAACAATTGTAAATTCCCTTTTTGAATTCCAGTTTGTTGTAATAAAGTTGTAGAGACATTGTAATTTGTATTTAATCAGTAAACTTATTGGTTTGTCTTTGCAAGAATTCAATAAGTTGTAATATTAATTGTAAGGTCTGAATTGTTCAAACATTTATTAAATCATTTACCTAAATGTTATTTTTGTTGCTTCAATGTTTTTATTGTGTTTTATCAATTAATAAACACACGCCACGCCATCTTGCCTAGTTGCTTCAACAAGGAAACATCGTGTAAATCAAGCAGTGAAGGCCCAACTAACAAATCAAAGTCACAAGGGATGCAAACTCAAATGCCTAACCAGCACTGCGAAACTGAAGTCGACTCGCAAAGCACGTTCTATTTTGGTTACGACACATTTATGCTCATGTGAAAATGGTATCCCTGTAAGAAGTGTGTTGATTTGGTGAGACGAAACTGGCGAAATCGGTTCCTCAATTCCAAATGGTATTTCAACAATCATCGGTACTGCAAAGCATTCCACGTTGTAACATCTCGAAACCAACCACACTTGTTACTGTGTTATGAAGCTAAAGCTACGTATGTTAAACTATTTGTTTATTGATTTGTATGTTGAACTATGTGAGAAGAATTATGTTTAACTCTCTAGCCAAAATATTTGTGTGATTTCTAGGCGGAATCGCCGGCTGGGGGGTGGGGGGCGTAGCTGGGAATCGGTGAACCTCAGCGCACGAAATAGCGCTGATACCTCCCCCCAGGCGGCCCAACTTAGCGCCGGAAAATGGCCTGGGGTTGCCGAACGACTGGAGATGCCCTAAGCATTATACGGCCCCAGAAGACATGGGAGGCGATTCCCTCGCCCCAACCTCCGGGAGTTTGGGGAGCTCGCGGTGGCGATTCCTAGCGGCTGGCAGCACGGGGTCGGTCTGGCGGGGTGTGGCGGGGGATGATTGTGGTGGAGGGTTCGTCAGCGATGGCTCCGGGTTGAAGGCGGCAGCGTCGACCTCTGCGTGGGCTCGTGGCCCATCTAGCCATCCAAGATCCTCTCTTTCTGACGGTGTTGGCGGCCAGGGGTGGCCTCCCTTGCCCGCGCTGGCATCGGCATGCTGCTGGCGACCAGGTCTCGTAGTGATGTTGGCAGATGAAGCGTGCTACTTTAGCCTGATCTGTGCCCTTTGCGGGGTCAATCTGGGCACGTGTGGGCCGTGGTCAGGGTGTGCCATATGGATGTCGGTTTGTTTTGACGGTCGGCTTCGTTCTTCTTCTTCTTTTTGTGCCTAATTTTCCTTACTAAGTAGGTCAATCTCTGTTTTTTCATATCTTAATTAAATGGCAAGAACTCCTGCTTTTTCCCTAAAAAGCATACGAGGTTTACAAGGTTAACAACGGAATTGAGCGTAGCATTACCGGTGTGTCTAACCCACGAGGTCCTTGCGTCGTACTATTGGAAATCTGACATGCTGGCCAATAATGAAGAATAGTTCAATTTAGACATAAATTAAGATTGGCACCAATCACCTTTGGATGTAAATTTTCCCTCCTACTAACTTTTCTTTCTAAACGAATGCTGCACAATAAATTGTTCACGTACTATACAAGCAACCATCTCCTTACAGATTTGCTTCCTATATAATGTCTTCTCACACATTCTAATACCCAGTCGCCCCTATACATATTGTCACCTCTTCGCTTATTTCATTGTGACCTACTTTAACACTCGATCAAATACTCGACAGCCCAGTGTATAATCCGTGTATGTATAGGTAAAAAAAGGTAGTTAGGTGTTTCCTAGAATATAATACATGTTTGGGCTCAATATATTCAACAAAAGATGGTTAGGATTTTTCTTCAGGGAGAAAGATGAGTAAACGTAGGATTGGTAGACATCGGAAGAACCTATCGAGCAAGTTTGAGTTTTTGAGGGAGCGAAAGATCTTGTCAAAGAGCTTTTTGGTAGACTTTCACTGTGAAGAACTGGTCGGAGCGGACTCCAAATATTGCTTCAACAAGGAAACATCGTGTTAATCAACCGAAGGCCCAACTAAGAAACCAAAGTCCCTAGGGATGTAGGATGAGTTGCCGAACTAGAACTTCCAAACAGAGCAGGCCTCGCACAAGCAAGTTCTATTTCGGTTACGAGTTTACGACACGTGCATGCTCATGTGGAAATGGTATCCCTGTAATAATCTTTATTTGGTGAGACAAAACTGAGTGACATCGGTTCCTCAATTACAAATGGTATTTCAACAATCATCGGTACTTACAGAGCACTCCACGTTGTAAGTTGTAACATCTCGATACCAACAACACTAGCTACTGTGTTATGAAGCTAAAGCAAGGGGCAAGAAACAACACGCCCTCGCGTCACCTCCCTGGCGGCAGGTCGAAAACACGCCCCCACATTTCACCGGCCCTTTCCTCGGCAATGTTAAATTTATATCATTTGTACCCCTTTAGACTGACTCGATCCAATCCCCCTTCACAGGCCCCTTCCACACACTAGTACAGATCGGGAAATGTAAACCGTCTCAATCACACACAGGAACCACCTTCTGTGTGTATCGCCTATTGCTTAGACTTGGATAATAAAAAAGGCCCGCACAGGCTTTGATTGCTACAAAACCGCATACGATTTCAGTTTCTAAATCGTGTGCTATATATCGCATACGATCGGCAAATTAAAATCATGTGCATAGTGCGCACCATCGCACACTTTTTGTTTGCAACAACCGTGTGAAATTGAACCGTACGTATGTCTATATAAAGTTATCTCTATATTTTTCTGTGAACGATAATATCAAGCGACAAGTGTTTCAATTCGTTCGTAGAATGCAACTACAGTCCAGTTATTATTCATGTTAGTTTATTTCCCGCCGTTTCGCCGAATTCCCACCTCCTCGCCGCCCCACGCTCGTGTATAAATCTAGCTGGCTAATAGAAGTGACGCCGGCAGCGCCAATGGCTCGCTACAAGTCCAAAGTCCCCGACGAGATGTGATACTCCATTCGAGCAAGGAAGATCTCAAACATAAAGGAAGGTGAGAAGATTGTGGAAATTTTTGAAAACTGACATGTCCTTCAGAGTTACTGCCAGAAGAATGTGCTCTGAATTTTTTGCAGAAGAAAACATCGCAATGGATTCTAGAGCCCACGTGTGTGAATGAAAATATGCATTGCTCTTCTTTCCACGACTAGACATGGCAAGGAAAAAAATAAGCGAATTAGTGAAACATCTCTGAATTTGCTACACTGGACCGAATAGCTACCTCCAATGATCTGGTTCGTCCGTTATATTTCTGTCTTTGATCATGTATATATGATTTGAGATGTAAGCATTATATGGCCCAGAAGACATGGAAGGCGATTCCCTCACCCCCAACCTTCGGGAGTTTGGGGAGCTCGCGGTAGCGGTTGCTAGCAGCTGGCAGCACAGAGTCGTTCTGTGGCGGGGGACGATCACGGTGGAGGGTTTGTCGGCGATGACTCCGGCTCAAATGAAAGGCGGGAGCGTCGACCTCTGCATGGGATCATGGCCCATCTAGCCATCCAAGATCCGCTCGCTCCAGCGGTGTTGCAGCCAGTGATCTACCCGCGCTGGCATCGGCTTTGTATTTTGAGAGGGGGAGGGGGGTTAGGCCTAATTTTCCTTATTGACCAGGTCAATCACCGTTTCCTTTCATATCTTAATGAAATGGCAAAGAGCTCGTGCTTTTACCCTAAAAATCATACGATTTGCGCTTACAAGGTCACTAGTAGGAGAATGCCTACCGCTGGCGGACAAAAAAGCCTTACCACTGGCGAACAACAGTGCGCCAGTACTGGCGGGGCCTGTGGTAAAGTGCTACCGCTGGCGAACAAACCTGTTCGCCAGTGGTAACGCTGGTTTCCGCTGGCGAACAAAACCTAGTTCGCCAACGGTATAAGCAGGTAGCGCTGGCGAACTGGGACGCCCACCAGCAGTAGGCTTATGTTCGCCAGCGGTACTGTGTCTGGATAACGTGTTGTTCATAAGCAATACAACCTTTTGTTTGCCAGCGGTATGTCTAACCCACGAGGTTCTTCCATCCTTCTATTGGAAATCTGACATGCTGGCCAGTAATGAAGAATAGTTCAATTTAGACATAAATTAAGATTGGCACCAATCACCATTGGATGTAAATTTTCCCTCCTACTGTAGTACTTTTCTTTCTAAATGAATGCTGCACAATACAACATCTACTCAAACTTCATATTCCAAAAAATCCGCTCCCGTGCCGCACCCAGGCGGCACCGGAGCATCACCCGCGCGCCGCCGCCAACCTCTCCCTTCGCGCCATTCCTGCCGCTGCTGCCGCCGGCCTCCGTGCCGCGGCAGCGGCAGCGCTCCCCGCTGCCACACAACTGGCACTGGGGGTGGTTTCCCCTTCCCTCGACGCGGGCGGATGTCGGGCCCGACTGGGACGGCGAGGGCGGGTGGCAGGCACAGGCACGCCGGAGCGGCGGCTCCAGGGACGCAGGGCTGCTGCGGTGGGGCGAGTCGAGCTGGCCTCGAGGGTGGCGGTTCGGCGGCGCGGCTGTGCGGCGTGGGCGCGATGGGCCCAGGCGGGCCGGATCTGGGCGCTGACGGGCCCACCGGCGGGGTGCTCGTCAGGGTGCGGCACGGCGGCCGGGGCTCCTCCTGGTCGGCGGCGCGCTGTGGCTCGGTGGAGGCGCGTGGAGATGGTGAGGGTGGAGCTAGGAGCGGCCGGAGCGAGTCGGCCGCGCGCGGAAGCCGGGACGGCGGCCCCGGGTCGGGATGGAGGTTGTCCTCGCTGTTGTGGGGCGGGGCAGCGAGCTCGCTGAGGCTGCTGAAGGCTAGCCTGCAGCCGTGGTGACCAGGTTCCTTGTGCCCGGGGAGCGCGACGTCGACGATGCAGCATGGGGTGATGCTGAGGCGTGGAGGTGCCCCTGCAGGGCGGAGCGGGGGATGGTGCCCTGCGGTTGTGGAGGCGACGAGGTGATGGTCGGCGGCTGGCCGGTCGGGCTGCGCGGGCAGGCACATGGCATGTCGTCGTCGAGCGAAAGCTCTGCTGCGGGGGTTTCCCGGCGCAGGCGGTGGCGACGCCTCCGGGCGCCGTTTCCCTCCTTGAAGGCACCATCGAGACGCGATGCTTTCCTTCTGCTCGTGCCACTTCGGGGGAAACCCTAAATCTTCCAGGATCGGGCGGTGCTGGCGTCCTGCGTCATGCTCCCCTTGGGGGCATCGTTCTTGAAGTGTGACTGGCTGGAGGGACCTGTGGTTGCGGGAGGTGGCGGCGAGGGTGTCGAGGCTGGTGTGGCGGCGGCAACATCGGCTGTCTTTTAGGCCAGGGCGGCGGCCCCGGATGTTGGTACGACGTCTGCGGTCTGCGAGCAGCTCTCCCTGGGCAGCTTGGGCTGCGGGTGGCTGGTTCGTGCGGCGTTGTGGCTCGGTTGCGAGCGGTGCTATGTCGGGACGACGGTCCCGGAAGGGGGTGTTGGCGGCGAGGCTGTCGGGACTGCTGGGGCAGCGGCAGCAGCGGATGCCTTTTAGGCCGGGGCGGCGGCCCCGGATGTTGGTACGGCGGCCGTGGTCTGCGAGCGGCTTACCTGGTGCAGCTTGGGCTGTGGGTGGCCAAGTCGTGCGGCGTCGTGGCTCGAGTGTGGGCGGTGGCATGTCGGGGCGGCGGCCCCGGAAGGTGGTTTGCGCAGGGCGTGATGGAGATTTGGATGTCGGAGCGGCGGCTCCGAGTTTTTCAGCATCATCGAGGGCGTTCCTCCTTGTGTCGTGTGGGCGACAAGGTTGCTCTCGGTGCTGTTCGTCGTCGAGGCTCCCCGGCGGTGGCCGCTTTCATCTACGACGGAGTGTCCCGTACATGCTCCTCTCATAGCAGTTGCGTATTCTTCTCTCCGGCAAGGGTGGATTGCTGGCCGGCCGGCCGTGGAGTGGGTGTTGTGTGGGCTTTGCCCCGTGGTGTTCGCTGTATGTTGTATGGTTTTCGCCCGGTTTCTTCTGCTAATAAACCGGGTACTTTATGCTTAATTAATGGATAAGGCAAAGGTTTTGCCTTCGATTTCAAAAAAAAAATGCTGCACAATAAATTGTTCACGTACTGTACAAGCAACCATCTCCTTACAGATTTGCTTCCTATATAATGTCTTCTCACACATTCTAATACCCAGTCGCCCCTATACATATTGTCACGTCTTCGCTTGTGACCAACTTTAACACTCGATCAAATACTCGACAGCCTAGTGTATAATCCTTGTATATATAGGATAAAAAAAGACAGTTAGGTGTTTCCTAGAATATAATACATGTTTAGGCTCAATATATTCAAAAAAAGATGGTTAGGATTTTTCTTCGGGGAGAAAGATGAGTAGACTTAGGATTGGTAGACATCGGAAGAACCTGTCGAGAAAAATTTTGTTTTCGAGGGAGCGAAGGATCTCATCAAAGGGCTTCTTCAACGACTTTCACTGTGAAGAACTGGTCGGAGCCAACTCCAAATATTGCTTCAACAAGGCCCAACTAACAAATAAAGGCACAAGGGATGCAAACTCAAATGGCTAACCAGCACTGCAAAACTGAAGTCGACTCGCACAAGCACGTTCTATTTGGTTACGACACATTTATGCCCATGTGAAAATTGTATCCCTGTAAATCAGCTGGTACGAAATAAACGGCCACCTTTGATTTAAGTGAGGGTAAAATGGAACCATCTGTCTCATCACCCTGTCCAAAATCAGGTACAAAATCATTATAGTTTCAAAAAAAATTAAGTGAGGATAAAATGGTTATTTAACATGACGCTGGTTTTGCCCGTACGTCCCCTCTCAGGCTCTCTGTCTCACCCCACAGCAACGATACCATCTGTCTTGCTCAACAAGGGCGACCACCGTGGTCAGCCTCGATTTGACGCACCGGGTCACGAACGAATGGACCGGTATATAGCTCAGGGGCTGAGGGGTGCTAGATGCAGCGTGTTTCGGTGGCCGCGTGGCGAGCTGCACATGCTCGTGGTAGGGCGCTGGCGCTGCTGCCCGGCGAGGTGGTTGATGCCGCGAACTTTTCTTCCTTGTTCTGAAATTTTCTCCACCCATGGACTCGATCTCAGTTGCAAAAAAAAAAAAAATGCACACAAGGAAAGAAGAAATATACAAATATGGAGTCAAAACAGAAGACAAAAAAATGCGCGCAAGAAAGAAAAATATGCAGCCAAAACAAAAGAAAGCTAGAATAGAGCATAATCCTGAATTTAGACGCAACACATCATGCAAAGAATCAATTGTGATGGTAAACCCTGCATATATCGCAACAGAAGAGGAACTTAGTACATCTACCTCCAATGCATACCAATAGGTCATATGAAACAAATTTGTATCAAGTTATTAGAGAAAAAGTGTATGAACATATATCTTTTACCCATCGAGTTAATTTTACTGTTGTGTCAACTTGATACTCATTTGGGTAGAAAACAAATTATTCTATGTGAGTCGATCCACTTTGGGTTAAATTTTTGGTTCTATCAATTTTTTTTTTGACAAAATACTTTTATTCCTGTTGCAACGCACGGACACGTTTGCTAGTATAATATTAAAATGATAGTTCACAACCAAATATTAGACTGAGCTCATCACCAATCGTCCATCAATGTAAGATCTTTCCCACAAAGGACTCATCTTGAAATGTTGCATATTAAATTGTGCACGTACTATAAGACCAACCATCTCTCCTCACGAATTCTGGATTCTGCTTCATATATATATAATCCCACAAAGGTATTATATCACATCTTAGCTTCTTTGTTTGTGATTTGGTTCTACACTCGATTAAATACCCGATAGCGCAGTGTGTATATGTTATAGGAGAATACAGTGAAGAGTTCCAGTAGTATATTGTAAGCATAGAGCAATGCTTCGAATTACAATTGGATAACACAGGTTAGGGAGGGGAGATGAGTAGACATTTTTATCTCGGAAATGAGAAGATACAGACCTTGGGTTGGAAGGCATCGGCAAAATCAATCAAGCAAGTGTTTCTTTTCAAGGAAGAAAAAATATAGCCACTGGAGGTATCATCAAGAGCTTCGCCACGAAACCTGTTCGAGCAAACGCTAAACAATGCTTTCAACCTGGAAACGACGAGTAAACCAACTAATGAAGCCTAAATCACCACTTCATTTTCCTGGCATGCACATGTCTTACAATATACTGTGCACATGTGGAAAATTGTATGCTTGTAACAGACATGGAAGACTTGGTGAGGCAGAACTGAGCATTCCTCAACTCCAAATGGTATTTCAACAGTCATCAGTACTACAGAGTACAAAGCAGACAACCCCATACAATCTTCCAACTTACAACATTTTGTTACTAAATTAAAATAATCATTTTTTACTATGTTAGGCGGCAACTAAAGTCTAAAGCAAAATATCCACCGCGAAACAGTAACATGATAACATCTTGCAACTAAGTGCAGCTGTTATTAGTACTGTGTGTAGGGAGTACCACAACACACATTTTTTAGATAATAGGGTGTGGATCCCCGGCCTCTGCATCAAAATGATGCACACAGCCAAATACCACAACACACATGTTCCGGACGATGTCCGATGTGCTCTGCCTCATCAGCAAAGGATGCGGGCATCTACACCCTGTGGATTGTGCGATTCTGCCCGTTTGCATTGAGATTTCTGTGGTGCTGTATGCATTTCGCAATTATATCTCCATGTAATCGAACTACTAGTAGTGTTCGGTTAGAAGGTAAGAACACATGACCGGTGAGAAGATCTCAAACATAAAAGAATGGTGAGAAGATTTGGAAAAATGTGAAAACTAACATGGCATTCGGAGTTACTGCCGAAAAAATGTGATCTGAATTTTTTGCAGAAGAAAAACATCGACATGGCGTCTAGAGTGTCTCCACTGGGAAAATGAAAATATGCTTGATCTTCTTTCCACGACCAGACATGACAAGAATTAATGAAACATCTCTGAATGTGTACATGACAAGAATTAATGAAACATCTCTGAATGTGTTACACTTGACCAAGTAGCTAGCCAGGCTAGGGCGTTCGAAAGTGTCTTTGCCTCCCGAGCTCCGGTGTTCTCTCCATTTTTAAAAAATCAAAAAATATATTTACAGGTTTCAACAAATTCTGAAAAACAATTGATCATCCATCAATGTAAGTTTTTTCTCACGCACTCATCTTGCTAAATGTTGCATACTAAATGCATCAATGTAAGTTATTTCTCACCTAGTACCCATCTTGTTGCATATTAAATTGCAGCCATCTCTTCTCACAGATTCTGCTTCCTATATAATCCGACAAGATATTATATTACATCGTAGCATCTTTGTTTGTGATTTGGTTCTACACTCAGATCTGATACCCAACAGCCCAGTGTATATACATGATAGGAGAATACAGTGAAGAGTTCCAATAGTTTATTGTAAGCATAGAGCAATGCTTGGAATTACAACTGGATAACACAGGTTAGGGATGGAAGATGAGTAGATTTTTTCATTTCGGAAATGAGAAATTACAAACTTTGGGCTGGAAGGCATCGGAACAATCTATCAAGCCAGTGTTTCTTTTCATGGAAGACAGAATATAACCACTCGAGGTCACATTCAAGATCTTCGCCATGAAACATGTTCGAGCAAACTCTAAACAATGCATTCAACATGGAAACAGAGAGTAAACCAACGAATGAAGGCTCAATCACCAAGCATAAATTTCCTGTGAGGTGCATGTCTACTTCGGTTAAAATACATTATGCTCATGTGGAAAATTGTATGCTTGTAACAAAAATGGAGACTCCAGTAAAAAATCGTCGACACTTGGTGAGGCAGAACTGAGCGGCATTGATTCCTCAAAACTTCCCATGGTATTTCAACAGTCATCACTACTACAGAACAGTCAACATCGTGAACTCTTCAAACTTACAGCAATTTTGTTACTGAATTAAATAAATAAATTTGTTACTGTGTTAGGCAACTAAAGTCTAAAGAAAAATATCCACTGTGAAACAGTCTAGAATTATAACATCTTGTAACTAAGAACAGTTCTTACTATTGTGTTAGGCAGCTACAGCAAGATTCTAAGGGTGCCATAAAAATTGACCACGCAGAAAACTTCAATTCCGTCCCTGTTTGGTTGCGTCACGGCAGAGCATCCAGTATTCTCTGATGCCAATATGCATCCAAGGGTATGGAGAAGACGGTAGATGCAGTGTTGTGGGAATCCTGGGGTCAAATAGAGCAAGTGTCACGAATGACATAAAAGGGATAAAACTGAATCATCGAGATTAGTAGCAACCTTGCACCCCTAAGGATTCCATGCGCCAGTTGTTTGCAGAAGGGCAGAGCAATGCCATTGAAAACTTTTCGGTAATGTGGCCCGATTACTTGCGCTGCATTTAGTTTCATTTATGTTAGCAAAACCTCAGCTGAAAGATATTACATAGGAGAGACAATGCTAAATATGATTTCATCCTTCAAAGCATGATTTCTTGATTTGTCCGTATGTTCGCACCCTCATTTGTTTAGAAGGAAATCGTTACAAAAAGTGCCATGAATAAAAAGTAGAGCAGACACTGATATTGATGTTATAGTAAAACTACACTGATACATAAGTGTAGCATGGGCATAAGAAAGGTGTAGACAAAAAGTACAGAGAAACAGCTTACCAAGTGTGTTATAGTTACAGTTAAGTTCTGAAACTAGCGGTACTGAATGTACATGGATGCATTCGTCTGTTTTCTTTTCACCAGATCCACTGGTTGAACAATATTCAACTTGTAGAGCATCATCTTCATCAGTAGATACTAATGACGATGACACAGGCAGGAACAATAATCCAGAAGGAAATCTTTGCCTCCTCGTCACCCACAGAATCAACGCAGCATAAGGAGTACAGTGGATCATACAAATTGCAATTTCCAATACTATGCACAAACAGATGATTGTGCTGCTCAAGATAGAGAAAAATATATAGAATATAGAAGCGTGGGTAGAAGAAGCAATACTGGTGTAAACAACAGTGAACCAACCACATGTTGTTCAACCGTGTAGTCATAGCTATCTAATCTCTGCCTAAGAGGATTCCATTTGCGCCCTCTGTTAATAATACAAGCATGTATCAGCAAGTGTACAAGAAATGTACAAAGAATAAACCTAATGAGAAACAAAACATTTTGAGACTTCAGTCGCTATAAGTTCATTTATAATCGCGACAATTGATTAATTCATCACATTAAATAAACAACTGGTTATGACAGTCATCAAAATAATGATGTCAAATATCCAAACTTTACAATTGCGATGTTATGGGATAATACTTAGCATTTTTGTTTACTCTCTCTAAAAGAGGTCGGTCCCACAACTGATTTCTAAACATTAGATTTCACCATAAGACTAAATCAACTTGCTACTAGCCTGCTCTCCATCTACACGGGGTCTGGCTCCATGTGCTTCTGAACATTCGATATCCAACTATCCAGTTACTGTAATATTTTACGACAAAATATGGCAATTACAAGTCATTAGTTAACTAATAATCGATGCTAGTCATTCAGCAATACTATCAGGTTTACGTTGCTACAAGTTCTTTTTATACTTGAAAATGCCGCGTGAATGTGGAAGCGGAATTGGTGCTTTTATGGCAATACCAATATGAACCCGCCAGAGAGTACATAGCAACGTATCCATTGTAACAGAACACGCATGTATACATGTAATCTGGCACAACAATACAATGATGTGTACTGTACAAAATAGAACAGGTGCAATTTATCTTTTGTAGTACTAAGTATAGTTTGTTGTTTTTGTGTACGGTGCACATATGATCCTAATATTTTTTACATGCACAACACATACAGTTCTAGTGCCATGAATTCTTTTCGAGATTTAATTTCTGAACTGTAAAGCAACTAACCCAAAAAAGAGTTCATTTCAACTTAGGTGCATAGGTTAATTACATTGCCCACAGTTTACCTGAAAAGACGCCACAAGGATGTTACTGTCTGAATCTGCCTTGAATA
The DNA here is from genome assembly GCA_947311845.1 of Poa pratensis. Taxonomy (NCBI): domain Eukaryota; kingdom Viridiplantae; phylum Streptophyta; class Magnoliopsida; order Poales; family Poaceae; genus Poa; species Poa pratensis. The sequence continues at coordinate 154,603,942 of CAMZMU010000041.1, read as the reverse complement.
TATTAAGGAGATTAACCACTGAAGCATGGTAACATGCAATGTCGCAAGCTGGATAATGTCTATGAAGAATGAAACAGGAACCGTGAAACCTAAAAGGATTCCAGAAAATGCAAGGCCTTGAATTATATGCCTCAGGAAGCCTCCCATAATGAACCAAAGGGTAGAATAAATTTGGATTGCATTCAGAGAAATCATGCCTAGAAGCTCTGCTAACTCCGTATTCAGCTTAAAGCCTGCTGGAACACCCATCAGCCACACACAACCAGATCTCAAGACAGCGTCTGTCATGTAGTGGAGAATAGAAAAAATCCAAGAGCAAATAAGCTCCATGTTTAACAATAGTGCTGTTCCGAGGATGAAACCCATTAGAAGATCCATGATAATATTTGACCACAGTGCATGCTTCTTGATTGCAGCTTTGTGTGCATATTCAACATTCACAGGGGAGCTGCAGAGTATAAGAAGTAACATGCTCAAATAGAGTACCAAGGATAATTGAAGAGACGCTTAGTTTAATAACAATTTATTTTATCAACACCACTAACAGCTAATATATTGTAACCTCAACTTTTAATATTGGGGAAAGCCAAAGGTTCCTTACATCGAGGTTAACATGAACCAACAAATGGAATGAAATACAGTGGTTAGCTAACATAAAGCAAAGAAACCAGGTGAGTTTCGCAACCACATTTGACATGTATAGACATGATAACTAGCTGACGGTCGGCATCATAGGCCTCCCAAGTTACCTTAAGGAGGTGTCTTGAAGGAAAATCGGCCAATACAGAATTTGGGAACAACGGAGCTGCATGTTTTTCCATGTGTGTCTGAAAACCTTTTGTAACATTAAGTACTCGGACACGTGGCTCAAACATTTTCGGAACAGTTGAATGAAGATGTAGACAATAGTCGATACTGAAGCCAAAACTATTCCGGTAAAATGTTGTGTGCCAATTGAACTAAGGCATCAAACCTGAAAAAACAAGCAGCAGTCAGGTAAGAGAAGAAGAAAACAGTGTCAGTCAGAGAAGAGTAGGAACGGATGATGCTTACACAGTTGCAAACAAGAAATGAGCAGCAGAACTATTAGTAGCAGTTTTCCAAGGAACTGGTAATCTAGCTGCATTTGAACAATTAAGCGCCAAAACAATCGGATCCTTCAAACATAGATGTGGACCAGATTATCTAATTGTTTAAACTATACTGTAATAACATGTAAATGCATTAAGGACATACCAAATCAAGAACTGACTGTTTCTGTTGCAGATTATCTATCCAATTTGGCTTCTTGAAGGGGAAATTCAACCTATGAGGCACATCATCACCCAGGGAAAAATGGTTTCTACCATAAGTTGGCACATCATAAAGTATGACCTAAAATTCAAAAGTACTAAAGTAACTGGTCACAGTAAAAAAATTGAACAATATGAACGAAATAATTTACAATTATCCAAACTATGATTATCAAAAGGATGTAAGAAGTGAGAGTTGACTTACATACGTGGCAATGATTAATTTCAATATTCTGGCCATCAAGATACAAATGATGAAGCATTGGAATTTGATTCAGATTACATTTGAAGCTCTTTTCAGACTTACAGCAGAAGTGCACCCAGTTACCACTTTTAACTACTGACTTCTTGCAAGTATCAAGAAACCATCTAATACGCTACAATCACAGTCCCGTTTTCTATTATTTCCAATCTGCTCTTGATCTTCACTTCCCAATGGTCCATTCAATACAACAGAACTGTCTTGTTTTCTGTCAGAATGCTCCTCTTAACAACTTGAGTGCGCAACGGCTGATGTTTTTGTTTAACACGGCAGGCTTCAAAATCTCTTGGAAGATGAACAACACAATCCCCAAGGATGGTAAATGCTGCAGATTCCTGTAGCGTTATTGGCATGCTTTTATTTGATGAAAGGATGATGGCCTAACAAGAAAGAAAACATTGAGAAAGGCAGCTATCAATAAACCAACTAAAAACAGATAATGGAATGTGGTGTTCATTAAAAAAATATACTAACTTCTACCATGCACTTATAGCTACCCAAAATAGTCTCCTCAAGGACGGGATGGGGATGCTGGAGTTCAACGAAGAGGAGCCACCCAAAAGGACATGGGACATCTTATGTTGCAAAATTAAATTAGGAAAAATAAATAAGCTGTTTTGTTCCCATCCTTGCACCTTTCTATCTTTCATCAAGAAAAATCCATCAAATGTATCACTCCAGGAATTATGAAATTAGCAGCTAAAGATGACTCCGCACTGGATGTTGTATCCCCCTACTCATAATATATGTCACCATTTTTATAGTATGTGAATTGAAGATTGCAGTAATCAAGCAACGGTCCTAGTATCAAAATATGTAAACAAACAAGCTGCAATAAGAATCGAAGTTGAGTAAAAGATTGAGGATTACAAAATACAGCCCACACAAAAGGATAATCGGTACTTGTTAAGGGAAAGCTATCATGGTTTATGCATATAATAGAGATTTGCAAAAACATCCAGCCTAATTGTCCCAAACGTTTAAGTCAGCTGTTTATATAATAAAATTATACAAATATTTAGAGCCTTAAGACATAAGTTCATTCAAAACAAAAAAAGTGTTACGAGAAACCCATTCAAAGAATGGCGGTGCTAGGGCTCAAGTGGTGTGATGTCAATTCTTCATAATGCTTAAACACGTAGGATTTTTTGTCTAGAATTCAATAACTCAAGATTCATTTGGCAAATATGTGATCTGTAGCAGAAAGATTTAATCCTAGAATGGTGTCATTCCATTTTGCTAACCAAACATTAACTTGTTGGATCCCATGATACATTTCAACTAGCCGAACACAAACCAGCCAGACCGGATGACTCCAGGATGCGGGCATCCATACAAAAAATATCCATTTGGTTCCTGGGATTTGAACTCGTAACCGCTAACCAAAGCCTTCGCTGTTATAAGCATGCATAAACAATATCCGTTCTTTGATCGCAATTCAGGTAGGTCAATCCGTTTTTTATAGGATAAGCTCTAAGTGCAACTAAAAGTCCGTCATGTAAAAAATCAATAATGATTTACAACAAACAAAAAATTGGGCTGGTTTGTCTGGCTACCCCACGTTACCAAGTGTTGCATGCCATGTACTACAACAATAAACTGCCAAACCAACTCAAGTGTTTTGCCTCTTAAGCGATCTGTTATATTTTAAACTAGGTTACTTCCCCTTAAAATTACAAAAATCTTCTTATAAGAGTATGAAAAATGAACCAGACTGGCCATTGTCACAGCCTCCAGCTAAACCTTACTAGATTCCAAGATAAACAGGATAAGATGGCAAAATACATTTAAAATCACCATTTATGCTACTGTAGTGCTGTCATGACTGACCTGGAAGGCGTCGGGGGTGGGGAAGGACCGCAAGATCTCTCCCTCGGAGACGAACGCGGCGACGACGATGTCGACGGACCCCGCGCGGGGGAAGAGCCATCCGAACAGGAGATATCTGGCGGACACGGACTCCAGTTCAGGCTGGCGCTGCTGGCGCGGCCACCAGATCCTGCAACGCTCCATCAAGCAGGGGGGATCCAGATGGTGTGCCCAGGAATTGTGAAGGTCCACCCTCCTAGTGGGATTGATGTAGCTAAGAGAACCGCTCGCTGCTGGATGAGAAGAAACAACCTAGCTCATACCTCAAAGGAAGAAAGGAGGCCCAATGGCCAGAGAAACTGGGACGGGGTGGAGACTGGAGCAGGAACACGCGCGCTGTTCCGAGCGCCGAGGAAGGAGGGGAACGGCGATGGCGGCGGCGGCGGCGCGTGTGAGAGGCGGGGGGCACAGGGCGGGATCGAGGCGTCGGCCGTCGGCGGTGAGAAAAGGTACGGCACGGCGGAAGAAAAGCCACGGCAAAGAGGGCGAGTTTGGTTCTTGGTTTTTTTTTTTTTGAGGAACAGTTTTTTTTTTTACGTGAGGGACAGTTTTCTTGATACTGAATCGGGAGACTGTTGCTTTCAGGATTTATCCAAATGTTATTTTTCTTAGAAATAGTGATAACTCCCCAGCCTCTGCATCATTGAGGAATCACACAACCATTTTATTTCATGGTTTTTTAAGTATCTAAATGTTATTAACTTCTAGCCCAATGATCCGGAAGACAATTTTAGAGCACATCTAAAAAATCCGAAGCAAGTTATTAGCGTAGGAATCGGCCCCTTTCATGAATTTCTAGACAGACGCCAAAAAAAAGAGAAAATAAGGGTGTCACCCAAGAAGATTAGAGGGGAAAACGTGGTCGGGATCACCTCTGGTTGCCTCTTCGGACTCTCCAAGGACTTCGTCGTCGCAGCCATGATGACAAGAGAGTAGCCACCCCTGAACTACTGGTTTGTGGCGGAAGACCGGCAGTAAAATTTATGTGTAGAGTCGTTTGGAGTTTGGAAAGACTCGGTTGACAGATTTTCCGAGAACTCATGATAAAAAGATTTTTAAAATATTCGTTATTGAAAAACAGATAACCTATGTAAACTTTTCAAAGAGCGGAACCAGCTAAGAGAGTAATTCAATGAATCAAAACAATTCATGTGCGGGGTTGAGGATTGGTGTGATGGAAGAGTAAGAAACTTCAAAGGCACCCCCCCCCCCCTCCCCATGAGGCCCGCTCGATGCAAAAATGGATGCTCGCACGAGGCCTGCATTGTGGCCAACACGTACAAAGTTTGTCTCCTTCTTCGATTGCACGTGATTCGCAATGTCATCTCCACCGACGCCACTGCTCTTCTCCTTTTTCTTTGACCCGACTCCTCTCCCTCGTCTCCTCTGGTGCACGTAAGGTACCCTCTTTGTCCCCACCGTTAGTGGATAACCCGTAGGGTCAATTTACCCGGTTTTTCGTGCAAGATAATTTATTAGCACGATGGAATGAATCGGATCCATCAGACAACAACACTCATAGTTGGAATTCTCGCATGGATCCTACTTATTCAAAAAATTACATGTAGGCGCACTGCTTTCCTTGAGTCGCATATGGTCCAATGTTGGCCCTAAATCAGCTGAGGATTGCTACTCTGAACTCGTACATCTAAAATTGGAACGATACAGAGGTTGCGTGAATGCTTCGGTGAGAATAGCCCTCTTATTTGAACTTGTCAAAAGACTTAGTGAGGGCGAGTTGTTGGAAGACATCATCCACACCATCTGTCAATTGGGCCCAGCCATCGCCACCGACATTGCTGCTTCCGCCGGTATTGCTTCCACCAACCTCACTCCGAGTCTCGAATCATTGCACCCATTGGACGTCTTCGCCGCTCACCGTACCCAACCGATCTCGACATCCACCGTCAATCTCAACCATATACGCTCACCGTCTCTGATGTTGGGTTTGAGTGTTAGAGATTACGGAACCTTGGAAACTCGATTTGTGATTTTCCACCTAAAAGAAAACGATGATCTATCGTACTAAATTCTACTTGATGCAAGTGGTTTTCTGCAATTATTCCAGCCGAGGTGCGTCTCCCTTCTAGCGTGGCGTAACACGTGTCGCCTCCATAGCCACTCTATAATGATAGCAATCCGCAAGACAAGTTTCAATACCGCGGTTTCATATATTGCAAGTTCCGAAATTGATTTGTGTAATTACCTCCCAAAAAATGCACTCCTTTTTATATTATAGGATCTCACCTTTATTTTCTGTGGGATTATAGGATCTCACCTATATGTTCTTTTCAAAATGTAATAATAATCATAATTATAACCCGTCGAGTATTGTTTCCAAAGGCTGGACCCCAGGCAAAGAAGGCTATAGTGTGAAGCATCCGGCTATCCTAGTAAGTTCTCTTCAGAAGTCATGTCTTAGTACACCATCTTAATAATTTTTATTTCCCAAAACTTCCCGCTTCATAAGCTTGAGGATGAGTTTGAACTCACCTTTACCCTCATCAGGGAGAGCGAAAACGAGGAGGAGTCGACTCCTATTGGTGCGTCAAGGCTGAGGAACCGAAACAAAGACGCTGGGGCTCGTCGAGCGTTGCCAAGGTTAAGTCTGTGGCCTCGCACGATATACCAAATTGGTTAGGCGAAGCAAACGATGATGAGGATGATAATTGGGATTTGGGATTTTTCATTTAAAACAAAACGATGATCTATCGTGGTAAATTCAACTTGACACATGGGGTTTCTGCAATCATTCAAGCCGAGGCGCGTCTCCCTTCTAGCGTGGCGTAACACGTGTCGTCTTCATAGCCATACTATACCGATACCAATCCGCAAAGACAAGTTCCAATATCGCGGTTTCACATATTGCAAGTGCTGAAACTGATTTGCACATGCAGAATATGTAATTGGGTGTCTGGTGTAATTACCTCCCAAAAAATGCACTCCCTCTAATATTGTAGGATCTCACCTTTATTTTCTCAGGGATTACAGGATCTCACCTAATGTTATAGGATCTCACCTATATCTTCTTTTCCAAAACGCAATAATCCGAATTAACACCCATAGATTACATTTGAAAAAAACACCCATAGATTTTCAACACCTCCCTAAAACCTCGCTCGTCTAATTACTAGGAAAGCAGGCGAAAGCGCCCTCGAGAAGCTCAAAAAAGGGCCAACACTCCTCTCATCCCACGCACGCTTCATCACAGGAGGAGCAGGAAGGCCCCACCGCTTCCGCTCGCTCCCTGACTCCGCCCTCCTTTACCTGCTCCTCCTCCTCCGCTCCGATTTTAAATTTGAGAAAAGTATACATAACCCCAACAACTATCTAAAAACGGACAAAGAACCCCCACAACTAAAAACTGGTGTACATAATCCCCACAAGTTTCTAAAACCGGACAAATGACCCCCTAACCCATCTTAAGCTGTTTTAACTGGTGGTTTTTCACATGTGGCGGGCGGATTTGCACAGCTGATCCGAGATTTGTGGTCTGGCCATGGAATCCCGCTATGCATGCATGCATGCATGCATGTCTGCTGCTAAATGTTCTCGCCATGCATGTTAGCTTCTCTTTCCAAACTTTTGATTTACGGGGTGCGCAGCAGCCAGCAGAACTCCACGCGCGCGTGCGGCTAGCTAAAAAATTGCGCACAGTCAACATCGTGAACGTTCTCTCCATGTCATGCGCCTGCTGATTGTAACCTGTGGAAGCTCCCGAAGACAGGGCCGCAGGGCAGTCGCAAAACGGAAGTGCAGCGGCATGACATCCATGCATGCAAGCGCCATTGCTATGCGTTTGACGCTATCCAACACAGGGAACTCTGTGAACAGCTCGAGCTTCACGCCCGTGGCGCCGTCCACGTAGAGGAAGACGATCTGCCCAAGGCCTGTGCGATAGAGACATCAGGTCTTGGAACGCGAACGCGTGCACCGTGCTAGCGCTCCGCGGCGACCTGACGGAGCAGCTCTCCGCGCGAGGAGCGACGCAGCCACCAGGCCGCCGGCCAGCTCTCCCGTGACGGACTGACGGTGACGGTGAGCTCGTAGCTCAGCGCCGCCTCCCGTCCGCGTTGGGCACCTCGACATTGTCATTGTCGTCAGGGTGGTCGGTGACTCGGTGTGCAGGACAAGGAGCGAGAAGAAGTAGTGGCCGGCGTCGAGCGGCAACTGCGCGGCTCCTGCACGTCGCTGGACGAGCGGGCGCTGCTGCTGAGGATGCCGAAGAGGCCGCGGTGCTTCTCAGACTTGTCCAGGGCGAGGGGCGCAAGGACGGCGAAGACGTGGTAGAGCTGCGCGCCCAGGACGACAAGGAGGTAGAGGCTTTGCTGCTTGGAAGCGGAAGCCATGGCGGATTGCGCCGGTCGGCAACGGATCAAAGATTGCTAGCAGAAAGAAAAATGGCTAGCTGACATGTAGGTCCCACGTGAGGTGGCAGTACAAGTCAACAATCATAATTCTTGTCAACGCTAAAACTGCTCTCAAAACCACTTATACATCTCTAGGGTGTCATTTGTCCGGTTTTAGAAACTTGTGGGGATTATGTACACCTTTTTTAGTTTAGGGGGTTCTCCGTCCGTTTTCCGATAGTTGTGGGGGTTATATATACTTTTCTCTTTAAATTTCGAAACCCCCTCTTCCTCCTCCTCCGCCCTCCCCATAAACCTCGCTCTGCCTGCCTGCCACTGGGCGCACGCACGGACGCAGCCAGCTGCGCGACGCGGATGATATCTCGGCTCCGCAGCTCGGTGATTCGGCGCTCGAGGCGGGGGACGCGGTGAGCGGGCGAGGGGGAGCACATGGGGTGCTTGTTCGACTGCTTCCGGGCGGCCGGCGGCGAGCCGCGAGGCGGGCGCGTCCGTGCCCAGCTCGTCTCCTCCTCCGTCATCCCCGCTGCTTATCCCAAGGTATGTTCCTCCTCTGTGCCCTCCCGCGGAAACCCGCGCGTCCGTTCTGGCATGCGGATCAGCTAGCGAGCTGGGCGGTGGAAATTTTGGGCCGTGATTCGTTGGTTAATTTTGCCCGTTTCAGGTTGGCGAGAGGAGGGCGGCGACGTCCAGGAACGCGCTCTCCGCTGTGTTTCTGCGCGAAGGTTTGCAAAATTTTGCCGACCCTTGTGTTTTTCCTACCCAAAGTCGATTAATCCCGTGGTTTGGTTCTGAAGCTGCTGTTTTTGGCTTTGGTGAAGATGAGGGATCACAGGCGACGAGCTCGGGGACGAACCAGGGCGCCGAGAGGAAGAGGGCGGATCGGGAGCGCGGGCAGCACGAGGTATGGCGATCGCTTCTGCGAATCTGGCCCGGTTCAGATCTGTTCCCTTGCTAATCTATTGCCACTTGAGCTGGATTTTGTCTCACTAGTCACGCACCGGCATGTGTAGCAGTATGCTTGTTCTATTCTTCTTCTGTTTTTCGTACTTTAATCTCATATATGCAGGATTTTCTGTAAAAAAGGTGATTCTGTACTCATGTGGGCGATGTTTGTGGGGTTAACTCTGTCGGGATTTACACTGACATTGCCTGAACCAAAATTAGCATTGGACTTGTGAGCTGGCCGTTGTTCGTTTTTTTTTTTTTGCTTCGACTGAACATATAGTGACAATCGGCTGCTTTTCTTCTCTTGAACCTACACATTGATGTTTGTAGCTAATTGTTAATCTTATATATGAGGATTATAATTTGTTGTTCATACATCAGTCATCAAGTAACACAGAGTAGATTCATAGTAGTGAATTTGGCATGCTATTTACTTATCCGCTTGCATGTTCTGAACAACATACTGACTTTGATCGGTATTTATAGGCCACTTTCCTAAAAAATGATGATGCACTGTTGGAAAATCCAAATGAAATCAGTAAAGGGCCTGAAAGTACGGATTCAGTTTATCAGAGTGCAACACATTCACCACGGCTACCTGCCTTTTCTGAAAACTTGAATTTCATTGACGTGCTCAAGGCCGAGGATTGCCAAATCCTCCAGAGTCTCATCAGAGCTCCTATCTACTGGATGCTGCGAGGTATGCCAACCTAGTGCTATCTGTTACAATGCAAAAAGGCTGTTTTCTGTTCCCTGCTTCTGAAGTAGCTGGGATCTTCACCTTCACTGTAATGAGTAGTATATTAACATTTTGGGTGTTTCTACTTCTTGATAACAGCTCTTCTTGGAAAGGGTGTGATGCATCAAACCTGCATGAGTCTGAAGCTGTGAGCAAGACTGAAGATTCTACCGCTGTGAATAATGAGTCTGTGATTGACTGTGAAGTAAAGCTATCCACATTAGATTCATGCTCTTTCACCAGTAATAGTGATGATATCTATCTGGATGTGTCCAAGTCTTCACTGTTTTCAACTCCTTCGAAGGCGGATGCTGAGATACATACTCCAGCTACTAATGCACCTAACATGGAAGAGTTGGGAAATGAGAACAGTTCACAGAATTTATCTAAAACTCTGAATCCAGCTGGGGATTTCCAAAATTCTGAGGTATTCAGAGAGGATTTCTTCCAGCTCAATATATCAGACAAGGATCTCAAGTGTGCAAAGACCGGCAGTCTGGTTTCAATTGAGCTTCCAATGTCTGATGAATGTTCCCTGTTCCAGAACTCTGAGGGTTCTGCATCATCTTGTAACAAGATAAGCGATAGCATGGCACAGTTTTTGAGGAGAAATGCCAGACCACTGAGGTAACAGTTCATGCCAGCAGAAAGAAGGTGATTACAAACAGTTGTTCGGAAGTGGAATTCCCAAGCTTGTCCGAGTGGTTGAAGCCTCCAAACTCTAGGTCAAGTGACACTGCTAAGAGTTCTGATGATGATAGGCCTATTATTGGAATGGTCGCGGCTCACTGGAAAAACGAAGAGCCAGAGAATTGTACTCCTGAATGGTGGGATGGAAATGGCATTCCTAACTCAACAAATAAGTACAAAGAAGTAAATCCCTTTTCTGCTTCTCTTACTTTCTGTTACTTGCGTAGACTTGACTTACCTAGTAATAATGCATTACATGATCAGGATCAGAAGGTTAGTTGGCATGCGATGTCATTCGAGGAGAGGCTTGAAAAGGCTTTATCTGAAGAGAAGTTGCTTTCTCAAAGGTTCAGAATTTTCTTCTACTTCACACCAAATCACAGTTTGATCTGGCACAATCATTCTTTCATATCATGGTGTAATGTTTCTGTTCGACTTTGGCAGGAAATGCTACAGCGGAAACACATCTCAGTTTTCAGGTGTAGAAGGTGACGAAAGTGATACTGCTGCATCTAACCATCTACGTGTTGCTGCTTTTACATGATATCTTGATATGCAAAGAGTTATGAAGCTTCCAAGTAATATGGTTTTCTGTTGCCACATTCCTGATTGATGGCTTCTGCACAGTTTTGTTTCCTCACTATCCTTCAGTAGGTAGCTTCTATAAGTGATCTTTCCGCCGATTACTTTGTATTAAATGACCAATGTTGCAAGTTCCAACGCAAATCAACACTGTTGATTTCAAATATAATTGGCTTTAAGATTCTCAACTAGTGCTGCTGACTATTATGTTCTCTTCTTCGTGTGGTACTTTTTTTTCTTTCTTGATGTGCATTTTCAGTTCTTGATACTAGTAATCTTACAAGGCACGTCTGCCACAAAAGAAAATTATCTATTTAAACAACTGCATAAATGATCAATTCTTCCTGTTTACCTGAAAAGGAAGCAAATACTATCTGAATCCTTCGCCTTTCTAGTGTCTTCTGTGGCGCCTTTCAATTAAAATTTGCTCTCCCATCCTTGTGTGCGACGCATTCTATAGCTTTTGATTTTGACTGTTTCTAGTCCAACACCACTAGCTAGCCTAGCCATACTTATTAGCTTTGCGAAAAGCAACTACATGACCTCCTTGGTCAGATAACCCACCAACATGTGCTTATCTCTTCTTGCAGTTATCCTAACACACTGATGAATATTATAAACTGAATGGGTTATTAACATGAGAAAAATGTTTGATCTGGCTTAATAGTATTTATATTACAGTTTCTTGTGGTTATAAATGATCATTTCATGTAGAAAGTCATATTCAGCCTCCAGAATGGTACATATTTTTCCTTAACTGTCCATGGCAGTGACCTATGCAAAGAAGTCTTGTGAGTTTGATAAATCGATTGACACTTAAATTTTTATTCACTGTCATGCTTGAAGTGATTCAAGAGCATTGAAATTAGCATCAACCTGGGAGAGATTTGCTAGGGTGCTGGAAGTGTCAAATCATGGGGTCAGCACAAGAAATCTTGAAAATGACCCATGGATTTCTTTTTTGTAATGTAACATCATATAGATAATTCTTGTTCTCCAGAAGTGATAAAGTCTATCTGATATGTCTGCACCGCGCACGCAAGCACATACCATGCGCAGGTTTGCCTGACTTTGTGGGAGCGAATCAATTTAGGAGCGACAAAATGAATGTCCGGAGGGTTCATTATTTTAGCTCACTTAACTCTGATAGTGACAGGAAAACTGGAGAATAATACTACTTCTCTTGCATTCTGATGTTCATTATGGAGCAGCAGGGCTGCACTATTGAGCTACAGGTAATCTGTTACACAGCCAGTCTTGCGTATCAGTAACAAGATGTCTGTTCGAGTGACCTGAACAAGTTGCAAGAGTGTATACACATTGACTGAAGCAAAATAGTTATGTGCTACTCTTTTACTATCTTACACACACAAATCATACATAGCATCACAAGAAAACATGTTCTACACATTAGATCAGAAGAAAGAAAGCTCTGCCCATGAAGAAGCTGAGCTGACTACTGCTGTGGCCTCTGCGCCGTGAGGCGAGGGCCCTGAATGTCCGTCTCTCACTTGATGGCATCTGTTCTAGCTTGTCGGTGAATTCAGTGTGTCTAGCCATCTACATCCTGAACTCCGAAGAAGTTTTCAAATCTCTGAGTTTGCTGCTGATCAAGCGTATGATCTATAGTCATAGAATGCTGCTGGATCGTTGACCTCCATCATCCTCGCGATCTCCTCCAAGTACCCCTCGACCTTGTAGAAATCGTTCGTGCCGGCAGTGGCGAGGCTATGGTGATTCTGATGAAAGGCGACGGTCGTCGACAGTGGATTCAGTGGTTTCTGCTCCGGTACCGGCGCAGCGGGTAGAGTGTCCCATTGCCCCTGCAGGTTGTGCATGGCGTCCCTGTAGTAGAAGTTGACGTTGTTGCCCATCTGGCTTACGTGCTGCTGCTGCTGCTGCTGGGAGTGGGAGATGCACGGAGCGGCGGGGGCTGCCGGAGCTAGGCTGTTCATGTACTCGTCGCCGCCCTCCGATGACTCGAAGCTCCCCGTGTTGGAGCTCGACTCGGCGATGACGGTGCTGGACAGCGCCGGCGCCGGCCTCCACGCCTGCTGCGGCTGCTGCTTCCTGTAGGTGATGGTCCTCCTGAAGATCCTGCAGATGGTCCACACCTCCTGCATTTTCAAGCCCACACGTCAGTTCAGAGGGTCAATGTTTGCACCACACTACACATGGACTGGTCGCCCGTTGCAGAACCACACACTGGCCACTGCACAGTGTCTCGTCCTTCCACACGTACGGTACGGGACTTGAAATGGAAATAATGGAACGCATGAGTGGACTGTACTTACAGCTTCCTGCATGCTCGGGGAAGCGTTGGCGTTGGCGGCGGCCGGCGGGAGGCGGAACTCGTGCATCATCCAGTCGGTTTGGTGCCCTTGCCGGCGCTGCCGCGGTAGTAGACGAGGGACTTCTTGAGCCCGATGGACTCGCCGGAGTTCCCAGCGGCGGCGGAGTAGATCGGCCGGTCGATGCCCGTCGCCTTCCAGAACCCGGAGCCGGTGACTCTGTTGGGACGGATGCTGTTCCGGTACTTCCTTCCCCTCAGGCAGAAGAAGTACCACTCTTTCTCGCCACCAACCGTGCTTGCCTCTGCACAAAGGGATTGCACTCCGTCAGATAAATTAATAAAAGTGTTGGCCCAGAAAAGATAGCGCATTGAAGCCATGAATTTGTGCATCAAGGCTAGTGAAAGGATGATAAGTGACTGGAACAAGATCAATAAGATGTATGAGCATGATAATGGTGCATGGAGAGGAAACTTACTGGGGAGATCCCATGGGTCGTGCTTGTAGATGTCCATCTCCCGGATGACCTCTATTCTGAGTGCCTTCCTGGCAACCTTCCGCCGGAGGTAGAAGGTCACGAGCTCCTCGTCGTCGGGTGAAACCGGTACCCCGGCAGCATCACGTCCTCATCTTCCTCCTCTCCTCGAGCAGGACCTCCCCGTCGCTCTTCACTCTCTCCATGGTGTTGATCTCTTCCTTGGCCACCATGGACACCATCACGATCGATCTCTATATGATCAACTATCTAGCTAGCTTGCTCTTCCTGTGATCTTGCCTTTGTTCTCGCGGCCTTCTCGAACGTTTATAGGTCTTGCTTCCTTGCTGCTGCTTCGGCTGCGGTGGGTTCTTTGTATCTTCTTGATGCGATCGATATCCTTGTGCTGCGTATATATAGCTAGCAAGCTCTCTTGAATGGCCTTGGAGTTAGGAGATGGAGTAAGCTTCCATGGGGTTATAAATGGGGAGAAAGAAGCAGGCTATGCGAGAAGCTTGGATCGGCCGAGGTGACATGACATATCTGGTCCAAGTCGCTGGGTTTGAATCATCTTTGGCCACAGTCCATCTTGACGAATCTTCACAGCAGCAGGCAGCAGCTTAACTGCAATAGTACTGGCTAGCTGCCTAGCTACCTGTTGGGTTACTCTCCAGCTCCTCGTGTGGTTGTTTTGTGAGTGTAGAAAAATCTCTTTTTTTGGAGGGAAGTGAGTGAGAAAAATCTTGCTACGTATAATACATGCAACTTGGCACCTAAGAACTGGCCAAGTCACGTTTACTCCAAAAAAAAAAAAAAAGGCTAAGTCACAGCTGGGTGAAAAGTTTGGGCAGAAAACAAAAAAGGGCACGAGCTCATATTCGCCTTTGACTGGGTTCCGGATTAGTAGTAGAGAGAACGGAATATTTGCGGACGTATTCGTTTTGGTTGTCAAGGTTTTGTCATTCGTTCCGTGATCTAAAGTCGACGCAGAGAATCTTAATGCACGACTTGTCTCTTTGTAATGACGAACGCGATTGCATTGCTAACTAAGTAAAGGGTTAAGAAATCTAACCGAACTGTTTCTGACTGACGTTTGTCGATCCGAGAAGAAAACATAAACCTTCAGGGGGACAACGTGGTGGAGTAGCAAGAATAAAGTAGGAGCCGATAAAGTAGGTTAGCTTAGTCGTTTTGTCACACACTAAAAAGAAGCATGCATGTGTAATGGTGTTCGTTGACATTGGAGCAAATGTGAGCAACGTTGCTATAACACGTAGGCATGTGTTATATATGTTCCAGAACGTTGGTTGTGTTGGAGTATATCTGCTGGCAGGTGAATATTACACGCAATTGATAATCTACCGACATTTGCTTCCGATCAAAAGGGGAATTTCTTCTTCTTCGTCTTAGTCTTGTTTCCCACCTTTGCTAGAAAGAACAGTTCGATTAAATTTTGAGACTGGTGTAAATATAAAAGAATAAAAAGATCTTTATCTGGGGACTAGACTGAGAAATCACAATTTCAATGTTGATTGAGAAATAGTCACTCCCTCTTTTTTCATCAAACCCTCAGCCGTCTGTGGTTTTAAATTAACAAAATGTCTATTTTTTCCTCGATTATCTTCCACGTTTATCTTTTGTCCATGAATTGTACTGCACATTGTCCCAAAAGTGTCTGTCTATTTTTGATTTCTTGCACCGTTGGAAGCAGTTTTGACGATGATGGGGGAAACAATGAATTACGAAGAGTAAATTTTTATACAATTTGGTTGATTTGAATAAATAAATAATTTCAAAACTAGAATAGACATTTTTAAATAAAAATACTTTTAAATATAGAAAAATCAAACCTTTGCATTTTATTGAAATTCTTGATTGTTAAGTATTTGAATGATATGCATTTCCAAAATTCACGAAATTTGGTTATAGCTTTTTAGGAATACTACTAGGTTTTCTATTATCCACTATGTTTCTTGATGTATTTTATAGGTTTTTGAGAAAAAAATTCAAAATATAGGGTATATTGCGATTTGCGAACAATTTTACCCATCCAAAATATAGGGCATTGACCAAACAGCCACCACCATGGCATATGGACCAATAGAAAAAACAATACATGAAGACAACACATTCAAGAAGAGATCGTCGCTCATACACCATTACACCAAGACAAACCTAAAGATGCTTTCAAGAACTGATTTCTTGATCTAACAAACAGAGTTGAATCTTGGGATTATCAGTCTGAAAGAGGAATATCTAGCCAACCACCTTTTCTTCACAAACAATATGACACATTTCCGTGGACATGCATTCAATCGATCTTTTAACTTTGACTGCAAATACCATTCTTTACATTCAGATTGGAATCTGTAAATCATGCTCATATATTGACTCGAGAAAAGTATTTTTCTATGGTCTTATAAACTGTTTTGGTTTTCACAATATAGCATAACAGAAATTAGTGGCCAACGATACATTTTAAGGACCATGCCAAATGCCTAAAACATTACTTGCTTTGTGATGCATAGGTAGTAACGACTTCACCAACTAACATGACGGCCCCACCTGTGGTGGATCAGTAGCCAAAAGTATGCTTTTATTGCGTGGAAGAATGTTGGAAATTGGATGGTTTTAAAGACGCATTCCGAAATTCACATGCATGGTCGTTTTCCATGGCCCATCGGACCAGGTCAGCCGCCGATCTGTCTGCAGATGGGCCCCACGTACGGCCGGGTCTGCTTTCAATGCACGAGTATATAGTACACAATACACTACAATTAACAAAGAATATACCATATTGTCCACATTCGTACGTACTCCCTCCGTTTCTAAATGTAAGATCTTTTAACGTTTTCTATATTCACATGTATTTTGAGTGTACGTTCATTGATTTAGGTCCACACCTAGTTACCATGTGAAATACCTAAAATATTTTATATTAAGGAACGGAAGGAGTACATTCTACTATATGGCTATTCATCTATGCAGTATTAATTGCAATGCATGTAAAGTTGTCCTTCTTAGTTCTTACAGTTGAAATTGACTTTTTGACATGCCACGTATGAGCCAGTTGTCTACAAGAGGTGATACATTACACGGGAGTGTTTACCAGTGGCGGACCTACAGGGTATGCCCGGCAGTGGCGGAGGACCCCTACGGGCAAGGTAGGGCGGCCGCCCTACCTTGATTTTTCCCAAAAAATGAATACATGTATGCATCTTATGCATCGGCTGCAGATCCTTGGTCGGTTTCTGTTTCCAAGATCGTTCTTTTGGAGAATAAAGGGGAAGGGAAGAGGTAGGCCGGCTAGTGGGCCGAGTTGGAGGAGCGACAGTGGCCTGGTGCGTCTAGACCAGGTTGGTTCGTTAGTTTTGTTCGACCGAGCCAGAAGGGGCGAGGTGCAACTTAAATTGAGCCGGAGCCGCCGTAGCTGCGGCTGGCCGCGGCGGAGGCGAGGAGCAACTTAAATTGGGGTGCGGGGGTGCGGGGGTGCGGGGGTGCAGGTTCACCGACGCCGGAGAAGAAGGGGCGAGGGTTAGAGGGAGGGGCGGTGGTGAACCGGCGGAGAAGGAGCTCGAGGCATGGGCGGCAAGGCGGCGCGGCATCACGCCGACCGCGGGCGGGGAGGTCGGCAATTCGGTCGGCGGTGGCTGCGAGGGAGGCGCACTCACCGGAGTTGGAGAAGAAGCGCTGACGTCATTCGACTGAGAACTAATTTAGTTCTCAGTCGATTGAGCACTAGAGAGGCCCCTATTTTAACAGTGGAGGTTGGAGAGTTGGGATAGTGCAGTTACGTGATTGGCAAATCATTTTTTCCTATGTGATTTGTATATTTTGTTCCTATCAATGTGTGTTTACTCCTGTTTTTAGGTCCTGTAAAAAAAGAATGTCGAAGAGATCATTATGCGTTAGAGTTCGCCCGACCTTAAATTTTTTTCGTCCTCCGCCACTGATGCCCGGTATGTGGTGGCATACCCTGCAGCCCAGCCCACGTAGCTTCGACTGAGGAGAGAAAGACGGGGGGCGACGGCAGCTAGGGCTTTTCCCAAGCCACCCCCCTTGGAGGGGGCGCGGACGTTTGACCTATAACCAAGTTTGTTTCTTGGTGGAAGGTGAGATTAACCGATTGGAAGCTTTGGAATCTCTACCGTTCTCATGACCACACAGGCACATAAAACGCCATGACCTTATCACCACGCGTAGCGTCGTACCAGTAACAATTCTCCTGGAGATCTAAAAATAAAAGTAATAATTCTCCTGGACCAAAATTGGAAAGACCTATCGATTTTTCACCTTTCTGTTTACCGAAGCCTCCTGTCCTTTTGGAACCTTCCGAGAGAAGAAAAACGGCGCCTTTGAAACGGCCCTAGTCCTCTGGTCAAGAAAGGACGTCGATGCTCCACTTCCCAAGAGAAAAAAATGGCACAGGAAGGCAGGCGACGTCAACACGTACCCACGGTAATTTTTTTTTGAAACGAACCCACGGTAATTTTTTTTTAGCACATCTACTTCATTAACAAAAGTCAGTGCGTAGGATTTATTTATGTCTAATTAGGGCATGTCTGAGACGAGTAAAGTGGCTACATAGTGTGAATTGTGAACTGGAAGCAGCATATTGCCACTTCGTTTTCTGTAGCCATACGTGTGACCCTATTCTCTTAGTTTACCATGTTTAGAGAGATAGATGACTAATGGAGCCACTACTTATTTAATCAAATGGAGTTACTAGTATTTGGGGGCAAGAGTCGTACAAGATTGCTCAACTCGGCTGCTAAGTGCTAAATGCAGTGTTAAGACTGTAATTTAGCTTAATCAGTCTACGCTAATGACTAGTTAACGTATAAGAGTTTGATTCTAATTGTAGAAAATGCGGGCCAGGATAGGTGTGAGGTTCAGCCCGCCCCGCTTGTAGACTGAGGGTCTGAATTCCATGGGAGGTTTCAGACCGAGTACCAGGAAGAAAAACTAGTGTCAGCTGTTTTCTGGGATTTCATATCGAGGTCCTGGAATTCTCATGATAAATTTCAGACTCAAACCCAAACAAAAAGAAACGTTGTGACCATCCATGGATACGAAGGAATTTTTTAGCACGTTAGTCGTAATCCTGGGCTCCTGGCAACAGGGTGTTGGGTAAACTTTGAAATTTATTTCTTCAGAGAAGACTTGCCAGGACAAAAGGACAGACAATTAAGACGTTATGCGAAAATTATGTCCCTGCCAGACAGCCATCCTATTACTATTCAAACAACTACTGGAGTAGTAAAATCACAAATGAATTAGACCCGGTTCTTATTTCTGCTATGACTCTGATTTCGGAAAATTCTGGTGCTTGTGGAATTCTATGTAACCTATCTTGTCAAAAAGATGAGCATATTTCCCCGCAAAGGAAGAAGATGAGCATATTATCCCCACCCTGAACCATACATATACATCAGCAGAAGCTGAATTGTCCATTCTTCCAGTTCAGCAGGTCCCTGCATTTTGTCATGAAATAGTACAGTGCATCAACCTAGGACCTTTGTGGCCACCAACCTATAGGGAAAAATCTAAAAGCGTACAGCAGGGACAAGAAAAAAACAGAACTCCCGCAGACAAAAATGTACTTTTGCTCCTAAATAAATCACAGAGGACTGTAGTCTCAGCAACATCCTTTTGGAGATTGAGCACTCACATATGCAGCCTAGCAATGCAGCTGACATTATCAAGGTGGCAACAGGCCTACACAGGATGAACCTGACATGACATGGAATTGTTCAAAAAATTATGATTGTTCTTTCTTTGCTTCCAACAGCCAAAATCCTACTGTTGGGTCAGAAGAAAAACTGTACCAAGATAACAGCAACAGCATAACACATAGTGGCCTAAAGGATATTTAGTTAAAATTTGTATTTAATCCTGGTCGGAAAAGAATTTCCAGGAAGCAAGCCCTAGAACAGCCTTGTAGTCGACAGGATCGATGAGGTCAAGCAGCCACAATCAATTCCAACCATCGCATTCGCAGTTCAAGGACAGAACTGTTCCTTTCAGGTTGGGCCAGCTGTATCTTTCCTGCAAAGGCAGAGCCAAGAGAAATGTGAGATAATAACTATATGACTATTTTCAGGTCTGCTCAAGCTAAATCCTCGTCAATGTTCCGTCCTTGTTTCTTGCGATTGTTCGCCGCCAGCCAGACCTTCGCGGCCAACCGATCCTTAAGTACAGTGGCAGCAAGAATAATGGTCCATCCTTTTGGAACATATGCTGGTCCCAAGGACAGAATGATAGCTAGTATTCAGGAGCAGCAAATGCAAGATGGCCACCCGATAGTTGGGCTTTTGACTGGACAGAGGCAAGGGTTGAAAATTTTGTACTAATTGACTTTGTGTCGTCAAATTTGAACTCGTGGCAGAAGATTATGGTTGATAGGGTGAGCTCCAGGTCAATGTATGCATGGATTGACCTTCCGGGAACTATGAAACCTAATATCATGAAGTTTCTTCAGAGACATATGATTTGGTCAAGAAATTGATTCCGTTGAGTCACATGATCTGACCATCAACTTGAGCTAACAATGACTAACTACTTAAACAGGCTGCATGCTCAGCGCATGCTGATTTACCCCCGGAGAGAATGTCAAGGCCCAGGGCTGTTTGATAATGGAACAATTACACAAAAGTGAAAAAGTTACAGCAACATAAAGCTATCTTAGGATTTCGGACTGCCCTAACGCCTTTGCCTGAACATACGACTGTGCTTTTTGTCATCTTTGTCAGATAATATTACATGAATTACACTGTTACCGCAAAGTACTGCACCTTGCAATCTATCGTCATAAAGTTCGACGAACTCCTAGCATGATCAATGACATGTTGCATCTAGGTAGTTTTCTGTCTTTGTATGTTCTTTCTGAGCATGCTCTTAATGAAGAGTTGAACAGAGTTAATGTAAGCTTCATTGTTTGAGGAATGTCTACCATATGGTGATGACTAATAACAGATTCAACAATGTCATCTCATTATAACCTGGACCGTTTCTGCAGTCATCAACCTGAGGCACGACAATCTACTGATTGACACAATTGGTAGGGACTCCAATGGAACAACATTTTTCTTCTAGAAGAGAGTAATAAGTTCTTTTGAGTGCCACAAACACAAACGAGCGAACGATATGAACTGCAGGGACTCTTTCGATGGAATGCAATAATCTCACGATTCCTACATAATTGAATTGAACTCTGAAATTTCGTTACAAGAAGTTACTTTTGACAGGCTTACAATAGTTTAATCTTTGGGCAGTTGTCAATTTGCGCGAACAAAGGCTGACAGATTTATGCTAGTAAGTTAGTTTTGATATCGTAAGATGAGCATATAGAAATGTTCCCAGTCACACCATATTGGACAAACATCTGACAGAGGACAAACCACGGTCATTTGATCAACATCTAGCGTGAACTGGAGGTTGAAAGTCAAATAGTCAATGAGGCTTACACTCTATGATTCTTTTTATAGAAAACTGCAATCTCCATGAAGCCTCAATTGGAGTTTAATGCTTGATGTGGAGATCACAGCAAAGAGACATAGTGCAGACTTTTCGACAAAGAATGTCCACTGCTCCTCTACATGATATGCATTGCTTTGACACTGCAAGAATATAAATCATCACTGTGTGTTGAATTGGATGCCCTGCATTAATCTAGGGGGCCTTTCTGGTCCTGCATAGATCGACTTAGATGCTAGTAGGAATTAATAGGAGCTTTCTAGAATAGACGACACTGAATATTCTTATAACAAAGACCTTGACCAATGGTCAGAGCTTGATGTTTTAGGAATTATAACGGTCACAGCAGAAGGTTTAGACAAATCCAGAGTAGCACAATAATTGGAGGTAATTGGAGGCTCTGGGAACACAAGTCAGCAGATAATCGAGTTACTACGTTATGCAACTTGTATCCTTGTTCAGAGGTATAGTACAATCAGCACAACAATGTTAATAATGTCGATGGAAAGCGAATCGCTACCTCATCACGATCGATGCAAAAATAACCCCATCCCATTATGCACAGGCTAAAAAATGGACCCGGATTTCCCTTTCCCCATGAGCATGTCCTTGGCCTCGTTTATTTTGGAGGCAATGTAATGGCTCCCGCCGCCATCAGGGTGGTTGGCTACCATTACCCTCTTGTGGGCTTCCTTTATCTTGTCCATCGCAGCACGCTCTCTGAAACAACAGTGGAGTTAACAATGACAGTAGTACATCATTTATGCTGACATGATTTCAGTTGTTCAGTTAACAAGAATATAAAGAAGGGGAAGAAAAATCACCTTACGCCAAGGATCAATGCTGCCTCTCGTCTGCTCATCTCTCTCTCGAATCCACCGGGATAGAACCGACGCACCCGTGGCATTGCCGCACGGATTCGGAAGGATTGCCATGCCTGAATCATGTACCTGCTTCCCAGTGCAGCAGCAGCGACCGACAGCCCGGCTACCAGCGGCGTAGCCTGTTGGTACCAGAGAATATTTTGGTTCCAATTAAGCCACAGTGCTAAAATTCAGAACCATACTTTAAACATGAAATTTTACAAGGCACCAGTAAACTTGTGAGTGATGTGCAGGCAGAGTAATCACCCCAACAGACATGAGTAAATTCAGAATCATAATTCAAACATGATATTTCTACATGACATGTGCAGGTTCAGTTGTGCATCCCAACTGACACACAAAAACAGAGATTCCATCTTGAAACAGTAAATGCATCTGCACCCAGCCAAATGATTTGGTTTCAGCCACAAACTCCTAAAACTATCCCAGATACATGAACCAGCCATGCCATGACTGCTATCGTTGTCTAGCATTTGGACCAGCTGCGGTGATTACGGCTGCTGCAGCTGATGCGGGCAGCTCCGGACCACCGGACCACACTCGCCGCCGGGACTCGAGCCGACCCTCCCACGACCCGATTCAACCCACCCACTAGCACTACTAATAGCAGCCCGGTCGCCGTCACCAATGGCGGGACAGGAACCCCTCCCGAATTGGCCAGACGGAGCAAGCACGAAATTTCCCAGACAGTGTCGCTGCTCCGCCGTACCTTTCATCCAACCGGCTCGGCTCGGGACCTGAGCTGGTACTCGAGGAGCTGGAATTGTGTGTGTGACCACCGTTTCTCTATCTAGCGAGGCGGGAGGCGCGGCCGCGGACAGACAGACACGTCGGCAGAGCGACAGCGATACGGTTGAATCTTCTCTACCACAACAATCGCGCGAACGGGGTGGAAGAATTAGATGAGAGAAAAAGAGAGGCGTACCATCGGGCACCGTGGAGCAGAACGGCGGCGAGCAAGACGGCCGGA
The DNA here is from genome assembly GCA_947311845.1 of Poa pratensis. Lineage (NCBI taxonomy): Eukaryota > Viridiplantae > Streptophyta > Magnoliopsida > Poales > Poaceae > Poa > Poa pratensis. The sequence continues at coordinate 154,581,097 of CAMZMU010000041.1, read as the reverse complement.
GTCGCGGGACTCTAGGGACGCGGCGGAACCGGAGAGCGAGATTGGATAGACGAATTCACTGGTGGGCGGAGGGCTGTGGATTAAGGCGAGCGCGCGATCTTGCGCAGCAAGAAAGAAACCAAGTGGGGAAGAAGGAGGAGGGGTCAGTTTCGATTTCTTTGGTCGAGATATTGGTTGGTTCTTCTTGGGGAAGAAGCTGAAGAAGAAGATGCGGATGCGGAATTGGTTTCCTCGCGCAGGCGATACGGATCGAGACGCTTCTGGAGAAGGCTGGAACGCACACACGGTTGGGCCCGCTAGGCCTGCATAAGAGTTCTATCCCACGGTTGGGCCTTAGCCGAGCCCAGCACGAATTCGCATTTGTTACATACGGAGTATCTTTTTCGATGGACACGAAGGTTCTGAAACTGAATAGAAATTTTCGAAAAAAAAGTTTCTTCCATCGAACTCTAAAGTTTCCGTTCTTCTTCAAGCTTTCTCATATCACTCGATGGGAATAAACTCTCAGGTCCACTATTTAAGTACAGATGGAATTAAGAAGGAGTCACCGACTATAACCCAACAAGAGCCATACATGGCAAACAACATCAGAAAGAATGAAAGAAAAATCCCGCCCAGGAAATTGTATTTGTTTTGGTAGATCGCCTCAACCACTTGAGCCAGCTTGGATCACGACACTAGGTTCCATCATTCGTCCATAGAGATGGTTATTCAAATAAAACTGACCTGAATGTATCGGTCCATGGCAAGCTGATAATAAGTAAGTTTGGCCATTGATTTGCTTTACACTATGTATCCGAGTTGATAACGATATGGCCATTCTGTATTATTACTACAGTTCTCCTGTCCTGACACTCGACACAACTGGTAATTGCAGTAAATTACACACAATTTGTATAACAAAGAAAAAAAATACCAACATGCTTGGAAAGATTTTCATGGCTTGCGGTGAAGAGATCAAATCAATCTCATCCAAGGACAAGCGCATAAGGACATGTACAGACGCCAACTTCTTTAGAGTTGACACGTCAGATTTTCACGTGGTTGGAGGAGAGAGAATGAAGAAAGAAAAAGTTGTCTTCTCTTAGTTAAGAAATGATCTCTTAAAAAAATAAGAGAAGACTATTTTCTCCATTGTATGACATTTCTTCCCTCACAAACACAATTTCCTACTAAATGTAATTCATTCTCATTAATTGTTAGGGATGTGCAAAAAGAGATAATGTATTGTATAACTTATCTTCTCTAAATGATGTGGATGTCTAAGAGATCTCTAGCATTGTACATGCCTAATTAATAATTATATATTTTTAGGACATCGATGATCGAGCCCGAGAAGATATCCGCCTTGACATAATAGCATTGTTGCGCAACTTGCTAGGTTCGAATAAACTCTGCTGCAGAGAACCTGCCCGTGGTAGGATGGTTAGGAGGGTGGTTGTACCCCAGCCCACCAGAGGTTTGACATTGGTGTTTCTCATTTAGGCGGAATATTTTCAGTGAGAGGCGACATTCCCGTCGACAGCGAGGCGTCTGTGATGACTTCGTCAATGTCAAGACTCGACTGCCGGCTCAGTATATCGGAGGTGCTCATAGGGGTCGGGTGTGCGTGTGTGCGTTCATAAGGGTGAGTGTGTGCACGTGTATGTGAGCGTCTGCGTTTGTACTGTGTTTCGCAAAAAAAAACAGCTACAAACATACAATTAAGCTTCCATATACAACATGTTTAGAAGGTTTCATGGCTTGGAGAAAAGAGACCAGATCTATCTCGTGCAAGAACAAGCACGTGTCCGATGCATTTCCCCGGTTAGGCAGCGTGTGCTGACGACCTTCGTTCCTAGGTCGAGCCGGAGGAGCTGATTACTGTCGACCACCCGCAGGATAACTGCCCCACTCCTCTCCCCGAACCCTTCCAGAACAAATGGTGGAGGCGAGCTGGCAAGTCCAGGCATACACAGTACACGTGGACTCGGTCCATGGATGCCCATTTTGTCAGAGAGAAAACCATTCGTAGCGGAAATCATTTTCGATGCAAAAAAATTGAAACTATCTACTCCCTCTAACATACATCCGCATGTGGACAAATGGAAGTCATCTAATTTGGAACGGAGAGAGTAACAAACATCTCTCTATGGCAGCTGTACCAAAAACTGATTTTTTTTTCTTTTAGTTTTTAGGAAAACAAAATACGCTCTAGCACATGCTCAATCGCTATATACTGTGCCTCAAAAAAATAGGCAGCCGCAAATTTTGAATCTTGTGCCCCAAATTTTGATAGCAATCCAAAACATACTCGTAGACTCTCGCTGCCCAATTGCCACAGTGATTTTCATTTTCCCTCCCGCCGCCTTTACCTCGCAGGCATCCTCCCCAAATCCTCCACACCCCGACCACCCACGAGCCGCCGCCACTTCCCCATGTAATTTGAGTGACTGCTCCTCCTCCGCACCAGCCTTTGCCGGTGGCGGCGTTGCAGCTCCTGTCACCACAACCCACAGCCAGAGCCTCCCGTCCGCGTCAACTTTGTGGGATTTTCTGTCGAAATATCAGACCCTTTCCGCATGTCCCGCCTTAACCGCGACCAGCCGGACTGTGGTAAGGACGCCCATGCTCGATCTTAGGAGACCAACCGCCTCGCCGCCGTCCTCGCACCAAACACCGTCGGCAACATCCCGCAAAAGAAATGAAAACTCATAGAACATGTTTGACCCCCGCCGACAGTTTATTCGGCCCCTAGCGACCACCGTTGGTAGAAATCAAGCTCGGCGCACAACTGTCAACTGCGTTGTCCCTCCTCCCCGCCATTTTAAGGCGTCTGCTATGTCAAAAAAAAAAATCGCTGCCCTATTTCAGGCCATCTTGTACAACAGAAAAATTTATGGTGCCTTGTATTCAACAAAATCAACTTTTTGGTGCCCTAAAAAAAAGTTGTGTCCTATTTTAGGGCATCTTTTACAGATGCTCTAATTTATTTGTTTGCAGAAAAGTTTGCTAGTTGACCTGAAGAAAGATCAGAAATGGAATTGTTCTCCTCCTCTACTTACACATACTTGATAACTACTCCCTCCGTTCCAATTTAATTGACTTGTACATCCATATTTGGTTTATAGCAAGTCAATTAAATTGGAACGGAGGGAGTAGACAATAAAATATTTGCTACTCCTTCCGATCCATATGAACTGGTGTTGAATCGGATGTATCTAGCACTAAAGCATATCTATTATATCCTATTCACCGACAATTATTTCAGACCCGAGGGAGTATTTTTTTTTTAGTTTCTACCTGTATAGTTATTTTAACAAGGAAACATGCTAGAATTAAAAGAGTGCATTCCATCTCACCAAATATAAACACACAAATTATGAGTTTTTTAACAAGTAAACATGATATCGAATTGAAAGAGATGACTCTATCAGACCAAATATAAAACACACAAATTAAGTACTCCCTCCGTCCACAAAAGATGTCTTAACCCAGCACAAATTTGTATGTATCTAGACATGATTTAGTATGTAGATACATACAAATTTTGGCTAGGTTGAGACATCCTTTTGTGAACGGAGGGAGTAATTGTTAGTGCCGACTGATCGACAGCAGCATCAACAGATCACAGAGAAACAAATTTATCTTTCACCTTCACGGAAGACGAGCCACTATCACCATCGGTTTTGGATCGGGGGATCTAGGGGGCCAACAGCCGTACACCCATATATGACGAGGGGTATTAACCACGAAGATAACTATCCACCAGATCGTGTAGTCCACGCACTCTCGAGCCAAGGTGGGTTTCGTGCGGCGGAGGAGAAAGGCGATGAGAAAGAGCACGAAAGTCATCACGAAGGAGAAGATCGAGCAGACGAGGGAAACCTAGAATCTCTTGTACTTGTCCTTGTACTTGGCGAGCTCCTTTGGATCTACCACCATCTGGGTCTTCTCCCCATGCCTCTCGGCGTTAGGTTCCACCGCCGCTTCTTCTAGGCTGCTCAAGCTAGGGTTTGCCATGGGAGAATAACTGCATTGTTGTGGGGGATCGATACAACTGATTAGAGATTACGAGATGCATCTGTGAACCTGTGGATGCTGGGAATTGAGAATCACTCGCCTTCGGATCTTTGCTTTAAGGCCGATGAAGCACACTTGGCAATATGCCTTGAGGCCGGCGCTCCGGCGGCAAGGCGACGAGAGCAGAGCAGAACGCCAGATGCAGTCTGCGTTTTGGTTGGACCGATGAAAAGGGAAATTAGTCACGTCCATTGCCTTCTTATGTGGGCTGGTTTGGCCTGCTTTAGATTTAGCGCCTTTGGTTGGATACTAGCACACATGGGCTTTAACAAGAAGGGGCAAGTTCAAAAAAAAAAGTGCAAGATTATATTCACCTTGCTTTGATTAGTCTTACCATGCTGATTGGTACGGCGAGCCATACTTGGAAGCGTGTCGGTTTGAACTCGGTAGAACCAAAGCTCGAGCTCGGGAACACCCTAAACATAATGTAAAATTAGCTTGCGTTTGATAAAAAGTGATGGTATTGCTGTAAAATATAATGTTCACCCACATAGAGGAATAGATTAAGCTCGAACAACCTCGAATTTGGCTCTGACAACATCGTAAAACTACATCAACATGCATCTAAACTTGTAAGCCGGCCTTGTTGAGCTATTCCATAAGCTTGTCAGCTCGATTTTCAGCCTTCAGCTCAGCTGTTTGAGGATCACGCTGAGTCAACATCATCATCATCCGCCACATGCAGCGCAGTCTGTCGTGTCGCTGCCCCCATTAGAGATGCACCATGACCACCGCTGTAGCCACACATTACATTCGACGGTGCTCATCATGCTCGAGTTATTTGGATTTACCTTAGTAGGTAGATGAAAAAAATAGGAGTATCGTGTAATCCATTAACGCCCTATAGCATAGCTTGGCCATGTCATCATAAACAGTAAAAGCACCTTATGGTTTGTGCAGTAAAGCTAACTATTCTGTTTATCCCTCTTCCTTTATTCCTTTGTTTTGAGATTGCCGAGGAGCTTCACATTTTCAATTTTAAAGAGCATGTGCATATGAGACGAACTCTTGCACTATATACAATTCCGTACAGATTTTGCTACATACTATTCCAAACAGAATTGGTACACAGGCCAGCACAGATTGTTAAATATCAAAAAATGGCTTACCCCAATGTTTCTTTTTATCAGCTTCACTTTTGTTAACCTTCTCAATTCTCATCAATGTTCACTCATAATAGGCCAAATTCAGAGGGCCTGTTACAGATGCACATAATTTGTTAGATATTTATATTCCAATAAAAGATCTAATAGATCAGAGAAGAAGTGCTCACACCATGGTTCTCAAGGTTTAAAAAAATGAATCTGACAGAAAGAAACATTTGGATAAGGAGGTGATAAAATTTACGTTCTGGTAAAGCACCCTAAAATCACACTTAAAAATGGTACCAGGAGATAATTCAGATTTATGTTAATCTTTCTGCAGGTTTAGAAATGGGAAATATGAATCAGTCATTGCACGTTCGTGGGAGGTCTCCTAATTATGTATATACAGGATGAGTCACATCTTGACCGGAGCCATGCAGAGCACAAAGTGAAGAGAAAGGAAAAGAGAACTCACACACAATTTATTTCTTCACTAAGACTGTCTGAGAAGAAGGTAAAGTCGGAAGGGTGTCATGATTTTTCTACAACCTGACATGCAACTTATAATTAGCGCACCTTTAGTTGGATTAGTATTGTTATAAGATCTAGCGCTGAATACTACCAAAAAATTGCTATTTGCAATTAAGATGCAATGGAAGAGCAGACAAGAATGAAAGAGAAGATCATGCAGATGATATATTTCAGATATAAAATCGCTGCCATTACCTAGCAGGTCGAAGTGTCTCTCGAATCTTTTTTGCAAGGGGTGTTCTTTAGAATCTTAATCAGAGTACGAGCGTGTTCATGAAGGAAACAAAACATAACTTTAATTCAAACCAAATCTTCACTCTAATAGCATTATCAGACAAACCACAACATTACAATACCGCATGGATTAATTGCATAACTTTTTTCACAGTATCAGAATTCAAAACACAAAGTATCCTTTTCCCAGCAATATATGTTTAGACCATTCTGCAGAAGCGTGAATTAAAATTTAGGTGGGTGGTGGAGCCTAACAACTAGAACTAGGAACATGCTCAAGCTCAATGGAAACGTCAAACTGCCAATAAAAAGAGTTCTTTCGGGGTTTCCATTGTACTCTCATCCCCAATGACACACCATCTGGGTTTATGGACCAAGAAAACAAAGCTTTACCCCCATATAAAAACATTGTAAGAAGCTTTTAGTTATACTTTACTTGGCTTACCAGGCAGATCTTTGCATATGCTCCGGATACAATAAGAGGCCATACAGAAACATCAAAAACTGAACCATTTAACTTTTTATTTGGTTTGTTAAACAAACACGATTTTTCTATACAGTTTAGGTGCCAATATCAGATCAGTTTCCGGTAAGTAATGTTTAAACAAGAATGATAGCTGATGGAAGAAAAAAGACAGTGTAATCTATCTGGATGGGCTTTTGCTGCTAAGATATATGACAAATACATAATAAATTGTCCTTTCAGCAGACTAAAAATTGGTGTATGGTAAGTACTCATTGGTTAAAATGTGCTCACAAACATGGTCCAAGCCAGGAACATGACGCTGCTCTTGATGCTGCAAAATCTCTATAGGGTTAAAGGATCTTCTTTGCAAATAAGAAAATCTGCAGTTTCATCTTTTATTATTTGCACCTAGTTTTTCTTCAGATTGCAGCTTATTTTCAGTTTTCACCATCAGCTATAGATAATTTTGCACTGTTGTTTGATCTCTATCATTTTACTATATCGCCATAACGTGTTTTCCGAGCACAGTTGAATATGTCCAAAGAATGCATGTAATTATCTAGAGCATGAATGATGCAAACTTATTCGTACAGTCCGGTAAAAAGGAAAGTTTTCAGTTGTCAGCTTACACAGCATATCATTGTATCTGAATCTGCGACAGTTCCAAAGCAGAAGCAAAATCAGTGTCCTCCCTAATCCACCAAATGAGTTAAAGCTGTCAACAAAAAATGGATGTCATGAAATCTACTGACTAGAAGGAAATAACTGTAAGTAATTAAAGGATCTCTCACCACATAACTCATAAGGAAGTCCAGATTTCAGCCTCATTCAGAGAAACAAAGGGGTTGAAGATTAATCAATCATACTTCCTCCCGTCCATAAAAAACGTCGCGGGAAACTAACGTACGTAGCACAAACTATACGTATAACCTCCGAACCTCTTTCTGGATCGGAGGGAGTATTATTTATTATCTCCCAAATAAGGCGTCTTCTTTACTGGCTGACAAATGATCACATTAGAATATGAAAAAACCATCCGATCCTTGGTCACACACTGCTTTCCAGGTGACACAGCCATAGTGGAAGCATAATGACAATCACACCCACCACTCACAATTGCTCTGAATCTACTTGGGCATAATCATATTCTGTATCCTCGTCCTCCTCTGATTTCTCCTCAATATTTTTGGCAACTTTGGTGCCCTTCAGGGAAGCATAATGACAATCACACCCACCACTCACAATAGCTCTCTTCCTTCTGAATCTACTTGGGCATAATCACATTCTTTATCCTCGTCCTCCTCTGATTCGTCCATGTTTTCCTCCTCAATATCTTTGGCAACTATGGTGCCCTTGTGGGTTGCATTGGCCCTCTCTTTCTGCAGCAACTCATTCCTCCTCCTCAATTCCTCCAAATACTTCCTATGCCCGTCATCCATGATTGCCATGAACCTCTCCTTCAACTCAATCATAGGATCCCGGTCCACAAGCTCCCCATTTTCATCATACGCCTCCCTCAACACAACCGTCTTGATGCCACCCTTCAATGACACGTAGAATATCCCCGGGTGCCTTGTGAAGGCATTAGAAAACGCGTTTGAGAGCTTGAACTCCTCACAAAATTTTCCTATAATCGGCACAGCCATCCTCCTCTCCACCGACGAAGACAACACCTCATGTAAAACACCAATGAGCCTCTTCTCTACCTCCGGCAATGCGGGGTGAAGCCCGAATGTGTCAGCGTACGGTGACACATAGGGCAACTCGAGCCAATCCCTCACCCAATCCCGCATCTCCTTCTTGAGGTAGAAGCCCTTGGGCAATTTGACTGTGAAGTTGGGTCTCGGACGAATGCCGACAACATCGGCCTCCCTGTCGGCCCTCAGTTCAATAACCGTCGCGAGCCGGTTGTCCCAGGAAGCGAGCTCTAGAAATGCATTGCCGGAGGCGTCGGGCCCTGGGTCGCCAACGAGGCGGAAGAGATCGGGGTAATTTGGGACCAGGGAGACCAGGAAGTCGTCGGGGAGGCCGAAGTCGCGCTTGGCGGCGGCGATCTTGGCGACCGGGAGGGCGCGCGTGGAGGAGATCATGAGGAGCTTGGCGAGCCTAGAGGCGAGGAGCGGGGAGTGGGTGGCCTGTGTTGGAGCTGAATCACTTAGCTCCCTTTTAATAAGGTTGTGCTTCACACACACACCCACATATGCATATATGACATATATATGCTCTATATCATACATATGATTGAGGCTACATCTTGGCTTACAACCTTCAGTTACATGGGAGGGGTGGTACCCCTATTTATACTTGTACATGACCCTTAAGATTGTTCCCATGTGGCACAATCCAAACCCTACACCATACTTCTAGAATACTCTACAAACTCTAGATATTTCATACTACTCCTAAATATCTTACTCTAGAACATTCCTAATTCTAGAGTTCTCCCTACATACCCTGAATAATTCATGATTAAGCTAGATCCTTCTACCAGCCAACTAAATTGACAAGATTACTCCTAACAATCTCCCCCTTAATCTTGTCATATCAACTGATCCTCTAATCCGACCATGTGCTTCATCTTGTGACGGCCTCACACCGCCTCATGTCTAGCAACGGCATCGCACCGTGCTTGTCAGCCTCACACTGACTCCATATAAGATGGCATCACACCACCTATTCGGTTTCACACCGACCATCCATGTGCCAGTGGCATCACACCACAGGCGTCGGCCTCACACCGACTCTTCCATTTGACGATGGCATCACACCAGCGTCATTTGGCTTCACACCAACCTTTCCATAGACAATGGCATCACACCATAGTCTCCTCATGACGGCATTATACCGTCGTCTTCTCTTGGCAGCATCACACCGCCTTCTCCTCCTAGCGGCATCGCGTTGAAACCAGCAGCTAGCGGCATTGCACCGCCAACAACCTCCATCTCACACCGTTGTCCTCCACATCGCATGGAGTCCATAGCACCGCGGATGCCGCCCTCAGATCTTGAGGCTCTGATACCAATTGTTGGAGCTGAATCACTTAGCTCCCTTCTAATAAGGTTGTGCTTCACACACACACCCACATATGCATATATGACATATATATGCTCTATATCATACATATGATTGAGGCTACATCTTGGCTTACAACCTTCAGTTACATGGGAGGGGTGGTACCCCTATTTATACTTGTACATGACCCTTAAGATTGTTCCCATGTGGCACAATCCAAACCCTACACCATACTTCTAGAATACTCTACAAACTCTAGATATTTCATACTACTCCTAAATATCTTACTCTAGAACATTCCTAATTCTAGAGTTCTCCCTACATACCCTGAATAATTCATGATTAAGCTAGATCCTTCTACCAGCCAACTAAATTGACAAGATTACTCCTAACAGCCTGGAGGCGGGACGCGAAGTCAAGGAAGGAGGTGAGCTGCGGGGACGGTGAGGCGACGGGTTCGGGAGGAGGGAGACGGAGAGGAGCGTGGGGTACCGGCGGAGGAAGGTCTGGACGTGGACCGGGAGGCGGATGCGCTAGCGGCGCTTGGCGAGGTAGCGGAGGAGGAGGCGGCGGCCGGGGGAGAGGAGCACCTCGCGGACGAGGCGGGACGCCAGGCGGAAGCACCGGTCGCGGTTGATGGAGGCGTCGACGGCCTCGTCGCGGCGCCACGGGACCTTCAAGGAGGCTATGCGGCGGACGGGGTTGTTGGCGTGGAGGCGGTGGGCGACGGCGACGGCGGCGGCAGCCACCCGGAGAAGCATTTCGCGTGGGTAGTTTCATATGGCAGAGTAGGGGGAGAGGCGGAGAGCCCAATTGAAGTGCCGCGACCATCAGGCCGCATCTGGACCGCTTCTGCGCCAAGGCCCACATACGGGTTGCTTGTAAAAAAAAAAGGCCCACAGGCGGGTTGGGTCGCAAAGGAGCTGCACACTGGACACGTTGTGGAGCACCAAGGGCCGAGCCATTGACAGCGTCGTCAAAGTAATGCCATCCAGGATGCCATCAAGATTTCAAAAGCCCTAAAGATAATCAACATTTCAAAAAAAATCAACATTTCAAAAAAAAATGCCACCAAATCATTAAAAAAATTATAAAACATCCCTCCAAGTGCACTGGTTTTTAACGTGTTACCCTAAGTGGTAGTAGTAAATCTGAAGAGAAACCACCAAGTCTTTTTTTTTGCAGGTAGGAAACCCCATTATGTATATACAGGATGAGTCACATATTGACTGGAGCCATGCAGAGCACAAAGTGAAGACAAAGGAAAAAAAAGATCGCGGTTGATGGAGGCGTCGACGGCCTCGTCGCGGCGCCACGGGACCTTCAAGGAGGCTATGCGGCGGACGGGGTTGTTGGCGTGGAGGCGGTGGGCGACGGCGACGGCGGCGGCAGCCACCCGGAGAAGCATTTCGCGTGGGTAGTTTCATATGGCAGAGTAGGGGGAGAGGCGGAGAGCCCAATTGAAGTGCCGCGACCATCAGGCCGCATCTGGACCGCTTCTGCGCCAAGGCCCACATACGGGTTGCTTGTAAAAAAAAAAGGCCCACAGGCGGGTTGGGTCGCAAAGGAGCTGCACACTGGACACGTTGTGGATACCAAGGGCCGAGCCATTGACAGCGTCGTCAAAGTAATGCCATCCAGGATGCCATCAAGATTTCAAAAGCCCTAAAGATAATCAACATTTCAAAAAAAAATCAACATTTCAAAAAAAAATGCCACCAAATCATTAAAAAAATTATAAAACATCCCTCCAAGTGCACTGGTTTTTAACGTGTTACCCTAAGTGGTAGTAGTAAATCTGAAGAGAAACCACCAAGTCTTTTTTTTGCAGGTAGGAAACCCCATTATGTATATACAGGATGAGTCACATATTGACTGGAGCCATGCAGAGCACAAAGTGAAGACAAAGGAAAAAAAAGAACTCACACATAATTTATTTCTTCACTAAGTCTGTCTGAGAAAAAGGTAAAGTTGGAAGGGTGTCATGATTTTTCTACAACCTGACATGCAACTTATAATTATCGCACCTTTAGTTGGATTAGTATTGTTATAAGATCTAGCGCTGAATACTACCAAAAAATTCCTATTTGCAATTAAGATGCAATGGAAGAGCAGACAAGAATGAAAGAGAAGATCATGCAGATGATAGGGTTAGATGATATATTTTAGATATAAAATGCTGCCATTACCTAGCAGGTCAAAGTGTCTCTTGAATCTTTAGAATCTTAATCAGAGTATGAGCGTGTACATGAAGGAGACAAAATGTAACTTTAATTCAAACCAAATCTTCACAAACCACAACAGTACAATACCACATGGATTAATTGCATAACATTTTTCACAGTATCAAAATTCAGAACACAAAGTACCCTTTTCCCAGCAATATATGTTTAGACCATTCTGCAGAAGCGTGAACTAAAATTAAGGTGGGTGGTGGAGCCTAACAGCTAGAACTAGGAACATACTCAAGCTCAATGGAACACAAAGAGTTATTTCGGGGTTTTCATTGTACTCTCACCCCCAACGACACACCAGCTGGGTTTCTGGGCCCAGAAAACAAAGCTTTACCCCCATATAAAAACATTGTAAGAAGCTTTTAGTAATACTTTACTTGGCTTACCAAGCAGATCTTCGCATATGCTCCGGATACAATAAGAGGCCATACAGAAACATCAAAAACTGAACCATTTAACTTTTTATTTGGTTTGTTAAACAAACAAGACTTTTCTATACAGTTTAGGTGCCAATATCAGATCAGTTTCCGGTAAGTAATGTTTAAACAAGAATGATAGCTGCTGGAAGAAAAGACAGTGTAATCTATCTGGATGGGCTCTTGCTGCTAAGATATATGACAAATACATAATAGAGAGAGAGATGCAGATAAGGATCACCCCTTCTGAGAAAAAGGTAAAGTTGGAAGGTGTCATGATTTTTTTTACAGCCTAATATGCAAACATATAACTAGCGCACCCTTTAGTTAGGATTAGTATTGTTACAAGATCTAGCGCTGAATGGTACCAAAAATGTCCACTTTGCATTTCAGATGCAATGGAAGAGCAGACAAGGATGAAAGAGAGGATGCTGCAGATGATAGCTTATATGATATTTAGACATAAAATGGTGTGCTTACCTTGATTAACAGGTTGAAGTGTGTCCTTTATTTTTATTTTTATTTTTATTTTTATTTTTGCGAGGGATGTCCTTTATAATCTTAATCAGAGTACTAGTGTATCCGAGGAAATCAAAATGTAACTTTAATCCAAATCAAATCTTCATTGTAATGGCATTATCGGATAAATTACAACATTAGAATATCCCATGTATTAATTGCAGAACACAGGGTAGCTTTTCCCAACAATGCATGTTTAGACCATTATGCAGAAGCGTGAATTAAAGGGTAAGGTGGGTGGTGGAACCTAATAGCTAGAACTAAGAAGATACTCAAGCTCAATGGAAATGCCAAACTGCCAATAAGAAAATGATTTACTTCAAGGGGTTCCATTGTACTCACAACCCCAACGATTCACAAGCAGGGACCCAGAAAACATCCATTGAAGCTTTACCCTAAGATAAAAAATGTAACAAGCTTTAAATAATACTGGAAGCTTTACCCCAAAATAAAAACACTGTAAGAAGCTTTTTGGTAAAATTCTAGATACCTTACCAAGCAGATTTTATGCATATGATCCGGATACAAGGAGGGGCCATATGGAAATATCAAAACTAAACCGTTTCAACTTTGCATTTGGTTTGTTAAACAAGCACGACATTCACATTTAGTAGTTTGTGATCCGTGTCCAGTAAAAGTACTGTTTAGACAAGAATGATAGTTGCTGGAAGAAAAGACTGTGCATTCTCTCTGGATGGACTGCCACTGCCAAATACATAATAAATTGTCCCTTAAGCATATTAAAATTGTGGTATGGTAAAAAACTAATGGGTAAGAGGTGCTCACGAGCATGAGAAGATGAAGCTTCTTTTGATGCTGCAAAATCTTTCCGAGGTTTAATGGATCTACTTTGCAAACAGGACAACCTGCTGCTTAACTTGCAAAATCTTTCCAAGTTTTCCTTCGGATTGCAGCTAATTTTCAGTTTTCACCATCGGTTATGCATGGTTTCCACAGTTGTTTGATCTCTTTCATTTTTCTCTATTTGTCACACAGTTAAATATGTCCAAACAATGTGTGGAAATACTTTTATAGTTTTATAGGCCCGCCCTACTCTACCCTTGTGATTTCCACAAACAGTTGAAGTGTAAGCACTTTTTGACAATTCAAGAGCCAACACGCGGGAGGGTTTTGCATTATAAATGTGTCGATATGTGTTCTACAACGCACAAACATATTCTGGGTGAAGGAAATTTTCAGATGTGTTATTATGTCTGTGGAATTATCTAGAGCATGGCATTGTGCAAACTTGTTTGGATAGTACAGTAAAAGGGAAAGTATTCAGTTGTCAGCTTACACAGAATGTCATTGTATCTGAATCTGCGACAGTTCCAAAACAGAAGCCATCACTGTCCTCCCCAATCAACCAGATGAGCAAAGCTGTCAACAAAAAATGGATTTCATGAAATCTACTGACTAGAAGGAAATAACTGAAGTGGTAAATCATTAAAGTCTCTTACCACAGAACTCATAAGACGATCCGGATCATCGTATACCTACATTTCAGCCTCAATTGGAGAAACAAAGGGGTTGAAGATTAATCAAACATACTATTTATCAGCTGTCAAACAAGGCGTCTTCTTTACTGGCAGACAAATGATCACAATAGAATCAGAATTTGACAAATCATCCAATCCTTGGTCGCACACTTTTTTCTAGGTCACACAACCATAGAAGCATAATGACAATCAACACCCACCACTCACAATAGCTCTCTTTCTTCTGACTCTACTTGGGCATAATCGTCCTCTGATTCCTCCATGTTTTCCTCCTCTATATTTTTGGCAACTTTGGTGCCCTTCAGGGATGCATTGGCCCTCTCTTTCTGCAGCATCTCATTCCTCCTCCTCAACTCCTCCAAATACTTTTTATGGCCCTCATCCATGATTGCCATGAACCTCTCCTTCAGCTCAATCATAGGATCCCTATCCACAAGGTCCCCATTTTCATCATACGCCTCCCTCAACACAACCGTCTTGATGCCACCCTTCAATGACACGTAGAATATCCCCGGGTGTCTCGTGAACGCGTTAGAAAACGCGTTTGAGAGCTTAAACTCCTCACAAAATTTCCCAATAATCGGCACCGCCATCCTCCTCTCCACCGACAACGACAACACCTCATGCAAAACGCCAACCAGCCTCTTCTCTGCCTCCGGCGATGCCGGGTGCAGCCCGAACGTGTCAGCATACGGCGACACATACGGCAGCTCGAGCCAATCCCTGACCCAATCCCTCATCTCCTTCTTGAGGTAGAAGCCCTTGGGTAATTTGACCGTGAAGTTGGGTCTCGGCCGAATGCCAACAACATCGGCCTCCCTGTCGGCCCTCAGTTCAATAACCGATTTCGCGAGCCGGTCGTCCCAGGAAGCGAGCTCTAGAAATGCATTGCCGGAGGCGTCGGGCCCTGGGTCGCCAACGAGGCGGAAGAGATCGGGGTAATTTGGGACCAGGGAGACCAGGAAGTCGTCGGGGAGGCCGAAGTCGCGCTTGGCGGCGGCGATCTTGGCGACCGGGAGGGCGCGCGTGGAGGAGATCATGAGGAGCTTGGCGAGCCTGGAGGCGAGGAGCGGGGAGTGGGTGGCCTGGAGGCGGGACGCGAAGTCGAGGAAGGAGGCGAGCTGCGGGGACGGGGAGGCGACGGGGTCGGGAGGAGGGGAGACGGAGAGGAGCGTGGGGTACCGGCGGAGGAAGGTCTGGACGTGGACCGGGAGGCGGATGCGCTGGCGGCGCTTGGCGAGGTAGCGGAGGAGGAGGCGGCGGCCGGGGAGAGGAGCACCTCGCGGACGAGGCGGGACGCGAGGCGGAAGCGCCGGTCGCGGTTGATGGAGGCGTCGAGGGCCTCGTCGCGGCGCCACGGGACCTTCAAGGAGGCTATGCGGCGGACGGGGTTGTTGGCGAGGAGGCGGTGGGCGACGGCGGCGCCGGCGGCGGCCGCCCGAAGAAGCATTTCGCGTGGGTAGTTTCGTATGGCAGAGTAGGGGGAGAGGCGGAGAGCCCAATTGAAGTGCCGCGACCATCAGGCCGCATCTGGACCGCTTCTGCGTCAAGGCCCACATACGGGTTGCTTGTCAAAAAAAAAAGCCCACAGGCGGGTTGGGTCGCAAAGGAGCTGCACACTGGACACGTTGTGGAGCACCAAGGGCCGAGCCATTGACAGCGTCGTCAAAGTAATGCCATCCAGGATAACCCCGAGGGCATAAATAAAACTTTTATCGTTTTGATTCCAAAGGTGGCGAGTCCTGTGGAGCTGGGGCAATTCCGCCCAATCAGTCTGTGTAACGTCATCTACAAGATAGCGTCCAAGGTTTTAGCAAACAGACTCAAGGAAATATTACCGGAGATTATTTCAGAGGAACAATCGGCCTTTGTCCCCGGGAGGCTGATTACGGATAATATCATAACGGCATACGAGTGTCTTCACTTCATGAAGAGGAATGGGGCCAAAAAACACCAACATTGTGCCCTAAAGTTGGACATGAGGAAGGCCTATGACCGCGTTGAGTGGACTTACTTACGTGCGATCATGAATCGCATGGGTTTCCATCCGAGATGGGTGGATCTGATAATGAGCCTAGTCTCATCGATCTCTTTCTCTGTGTTGTTAAATGGCGTACCCCTCGATGAGTTCCGCCCTTCTCGAGGCCTACGCCAAGGTGATCCAATATCCCCCTACTTGTTTCTACTCGCAGCAGAGGGCCTTTCAGGCCTCCTAAAACAAAGTCGTCAATCGTCACACCTACAGGGAATCAAGGTGGCTCCCACTGCTCCGCCAGTGAACCACCTCCTGTTTGCTGACGATAGCCTGCTGTTCGTAAAAGCCAGTGTGGAGGGAGCTCTCGCGGTAAATGATTTATTGGACCGATATTGCAATGCTTCGGGCCAGCGTATTAATCTGGACAAGTCGTCGGTTTTCTTTAGTAAGGGCTGTCCGGAGGTGTGTAGGCAAGCGGTGAAGGATGTTTTGAATGTCCCTAATGAGACGCTGAACGAGAAGTACCTCGGCATGCCTTCCGATGTTGGAAGGTCGAAGAACGGGGCCTTTAAATATTTGAAGGACCGGGTTTGGAAGAAGGTTCAAGGATGGCTAGAGCAACTACTTGCATCGGGTGGTAAGGAGGTACTAATCAAAGCTGTTGCACAGGCTATTCCTACCTTCTCTATGTCATGTTTTAAGCTACCAAGGGGGCTATGTACTGCGATCAACTCGATGCTGCAGAGCTTTTGGTGGGGCAGCAAGAATGGGCGCAGGAAGACATGTTGGGTGTCATGGGAAACCATGTGTTCACCCAAGTTTTCAGGAGGTATGGGCTTTCGCGATATTGAGTTATTTAACCTGTCAATGCTGGCTCGACAGGCGTGGCGCATCCTCCAAAACCCTGAAACATTGAGCGCAAGAATGTTGAAGGCGCTGTACTTTCCTACAACGGAGTTCCTGGATGCCTCTCTAGGGTCTTCACCGTCGCAAGTCTGGTGGTCCCTTGTGGAAGGACGAGATGTCATGAAGCAGGGCTTGATCCGACGTATCGGTACGGGCGAGGGAACACATGTGTGGAACCAAAACTGGCTACCTCGGGATTACTTGTTGAGACCGGTGGCCTGTCCTAAAGAGGATCCACCTATGATGGTGGCTTCTCTTATTGATGCTACGACAGCTTCATGGAAGGAGGAGATTTTGAATGAATTTTTCCTACCTATGGATGCTGCGGTGATCCGTTCGATTCCTTTGAGCACAAGACGGATGAGTGATTGCTGGGCTTGGCATTACGAGAAGTCAGGAATCCTATCTGTACGCTCAATGTACAGACTTCTTGTCCATACAAAGCGCAGAAGAGAGGACTGGCTAGAGGGACGGTCCTTAGGTTCAAACACAGCCGGGGAAGGAAAAGCTTGGCAGCGGCTTTGGAAAGTCCAGGTTCCATCCAAACTCCGTGTTTTCCTCTGGCGGCTAGCTCAACAATCGTTACCAACTGGTGACGTTCGTTTCCATCGTCATATGGCTGACACGAGCATCTGCTCCATTTGTGGGGCGGAGGATTCTTGGCGCCATTCTTTAATCAACTGCACGGTCGCGAGATGCGTATGGGCTCTAGCGGACGAGGGCATTACCGAGCATATGATCATGAATGAAGATCCGTCGGCGAAGCAATGGTTATTTGCCATGATGGAGACTCTATCCCGTGATGATTTTGCAAGGGTTGCGGTAACCTTGTGGTCCATCTGGTACGCAAGGAGAAGGATCATTCATGACGGCGAGTTTCAGAGCCCGCTGTCAACACACATGTTCGTCGAAAGGTTCCTTCAAGACTTGTCCGTGTCGGCCACGGCAAGGAATACTGGGCGTGTAGGGGTGCCACAAACTCACCCTAGGTGGATCCCTCCCCGCACAGGTACAGTTAAAATAAACGTTGATGCAGCCGTCGCGAAGAATGGCACTGGTGGCGCGGTGAGTGCAATATGCAGGAGTGCACAAGGTGCCTACCTGGGTGCCTCGGCTCTTACTATCTCAGGTATTTCGGATCCCCCAACTCTAGAGGCGATTGCTTGCCGGGAGGCTCTAGCTTTGGCTCGGGATCTGAACCTTAGTCGGGTCACGGTGGCGTCCGACTGCCTGGGAGTGATCAACAATATGAACCAGCGTTTTGCTGGCAGCTACAGCATGGTCCTCGCTGAGATTAAGGATGAAGCCCAAAGATTTCAGCAGGCAGTCTTCGTCCATGAGAACAGATCCTCAAATACGGAAGCACATAGGCTAGCTCGTTTTAGTGTTTCAAGTAATGTGGGACGTCAGGTTTGGCTCCTCCAGCCCCCTGATGGTCTTTGTATTGCAGACAATTTATTAGAGCAATAAAGAGTTGTGTTTACCCCTCAAAAAAAAAATCCAGGATGGAAAATAATTCTATGAGACCAATAATACGATCCTGATGTAGCGTTACCGAACCGGTACGTTTCCAAGGAAGGGAGCGCGAGGTGATCTTGGGCGATCGTGGCGGCGGCCTAGGGTTTCAACCCTAGCCGCCGCCGTCGGTGATATTTGCAGCTTCATCGTCGTCGTCGGCAAAGATTCGACGGGTCCTCGCCTCCTCTAGGTGCTGTTCTGGCACTAGGAGGGGTGGGAACCTCGGACCTGCGCACGGCGCTTTTCGAAGGTCCTTAATGGTAGAGTTTGGTTTTGGTCATCATCTTATTCGTTAATGGAGATGGTATCGTCTGCAATAAGTGATCTTCCACGCTTCGTTCGACGGCGAGATATCCTTCTCGACGTCAATGGTGGTTTTGGAAGATTAACTCTGTCTAGGTATGGTTCTTCAGATCTTGCTTCGCCAGATCAATCTTGGATTGTTTCTCATGGTTGCCGCGAGGAGGTTTGTCCTCGCAATATCTATCCCGGCTACTACGTCTGCGGCAATGGTGATTCGTTCTCTCGGCTCCCAACGACGTCGACAAAGTGGCTCGGTTATTCGTCCCTGGAATATCAGTGGTGGTGCTCTTGCCGATGTTGCTTGATTAATTTAATGGTTGCGTGCGTGCACAAAGCGTTTAGCATTGCGTCTCAAAATTAAAAAAGGGAGAACCTTCGGTGGTATTCACAGGTCTGTGGTTTGGTGGTGTTGGCGTTGTTCTACGGCTGCCTTCAGAAAAGTACAAGATTGTGTCATGGATGAAGAAAGGGTTTGAAGATCTCATAGATTTGCTAGTCTCTTTTAGTTTTGTTTTTGTAATCGATATAATCGTGTACTCTTTGCTGGTTTAATATATGTGGAAAATTCAAAAAATTCTATGAGACCAATAATTCTATGAGACGTGAGACCAGGTCTACAAATTTACCCCCGTGGATCAAATCTAGCAATTGACACGTGTCAGGAGAGAGAAAAAGTAAAAGCCCTAAAGATAATCAGCATTTCAAAAAAAACTAAAAAATCAACATTTCAAAAAAAAATGCCACCAAATCATTCCCATTTTTTTATAGAAAATCCCTCCAAGTGCACTGGTTTTTAACGTGTTACCAAGTGGTAGTAGTAAATCTGAAGAGAAACCACCAAGTCTTTTTTTTGCAGGTACGAAATCTTATTAGTCTCTTGTATGTTGTAACCGAATGAAACTGTATGTAATTAATTTTTTTATCAATTAAGTGGCAAGTAGTGGCGCGGAGTAGTGATATAGTCGTAATCAAAATATTTTTTCAACCTAGCTGACTTTGGGAATCTGAAATCTAAAACGTTAAACTTTTAACATGCTTTACATTTTTGTTACTAACTACATGTGTATAAGATAAATTTTGCATTAGGATTTAGGATTAATATTTTCAATAATCTGTGTATCTAAGTTTTTAATAGTTTATCTGTGATTTATTTGGACAATGATTATCAAACCTTGACCAAATATGTCCAAACTCCAAAGTATACCAATCTTGTATTCTCAAACTTCTCACCTATTGTGCATGTCTGTAGTTTCCCGATTTTTGTAAATTAATGTTTAGAGTACATTGCTTCAAGCAACTTAACAATGGATTTTATTCGTTGCTAGATGACCATTGAACAAACTAAGAGCCGATGGACCTGTGATCCGTGGAGTGGTTAATGATTCAGTACGCGACGCAGGGCACTTCAAACACTTTTCTTTTCCAGGCGCAGAGGCATGATCACAATGATTTCTTGAGCAAAGAGACCAGATCAGTCTCGTGCAAAAACAAGCAGGCGACGGACGCATCTTCTGGGTGATGGAGCCTGCTAACAACCTTGGTTCCTAGGTCGAGGCGGAGGAGGAGATTCGTGGACTCCACCCGAACGATAACCGTGCCGCTCCTCTCCCCGAACGCTTCCAGAACAAATGACAAAGGCGAGCTGATCAGACCCACCGGCCTCACGATGTCCTTCGTGCCGATAACCAGCTGTCGACTCCACGTCGCCGGCGGCTTCAACGTCCACATCGATATCCCACCACTCTTCGCGACGAGCAAGCTCAGACGGCCACGCACAGAGGCCAAGAGGAAGCCCGTCTTATTGGCCGAGAAACCTGGCGGGAGCTCCATCGTCGTCGCCTCCTGGCCATCGATGTCTAGCCCGATTATCCCGTCCGAGAAGTATCCTCCGGCCGTGATTAGGCGGCAGAGCCAGTGGACGGTGCGGCCAATGACGACGCAGGAGGAGGAGTTGAAATTGTGCGGGCGATCGGTGACGGATGCTTCGCGGGCGGCGTCCCACTGGCCACTGGCCGTGCTTTGAGGACAAGGTCTGGAACCGGAAGCGACTGTCCGCGACAATCAGCTCGTAGGAGCAACCGGCGTCGCCGTTGCTGACGCTGAGGAAGGCGTGCGCGTGGGCGTAGAACAGCGCGACATTAGGGAGGGGGGCAAGGTGGCCGGTGGTGGTGTCGAAGACGCGCAGCTCAATGTTGGGAGGCTCGGAGGAAGGTCCATAGCGGCAGAGCAGGAGCAGGCAGCCGCGAGAGGCCACAGGCTGGAACCAATCGCGTAGGCTGGAGGCTTGCAGGCGGCCATGGACCTGGATCGAGGATGGCGTTTGGACGATGTGATGGGCGCGGACCAGTTGGGTGCCGGATGTCAGGTAGGAGACGCCGAAGAGGAGGGCGTGGTCGAAGCTCCCACCGTCGGCCGGTGCTTGGAGCGCGAGGCGGCGGCGGAAGGCCGGGTCGAGGATGGCGCCGCGGAGGAATTTGGAAGCCCTGGCGCTGCGGATGATGCTCGTCGCGTCAGAACACGCGACGATCTCGAGCAGTAGATCGACCGGAAGGGGTTCCCTCGTGTACGCCGGCGGCGCCGCCGGCCAATCGCACTTGCGAAAACCTCGTTTCGTCGGCATCATCGGATTGTTGTTTCTTTGTGCGGGCGTGAGGGCGTGACCATTGACATATCTTCCCCTTTTTCTGTTGGAAAACATTGAAGCGTACGTGAGATTCTCGGACTATATATCCCTCTCGTTGTAGAAATAGTATGTAATCAACTCTTTTTATGGAAGGTGATCTGAAATCGTCGCAGTTACGAATTAAACGGCCTTACATACAGCTGAAACCCACGGCCAGTTTTAAAAATCCCTACCTGCTAATAGTACATGGAAACCTACAATTGTTGAACCTTCCGAAAAAATGTTTTAAAAAGCTCGTCTTGTTCCTCGCGTGCCGGCAAGTCCAAATCTATATCTATACTAATATACGGGCAAATAGCTCCTATGCGACTTCTTTCCCACCAAATTGATGCACAGCGACGTCGTTGGTTGGAATAGCTCAGACGCGACATCTTTTTGAGCACAAATAGCTCTGCTGCGACATTGCTCTTAATCGCAGTCAGTTAGGATTAAGGGGAGCCGGGTGGGACCCACAATTGTCCAGGTCAGCAGCGACGACCGTTACATCTCTTCCCCTGCGCGCGCATTCTCTACTTCTGCTTCTTCTTCTTCTTCTTCTTCTTCTTCTTCTTCTTCTTCTTCTTCTTCTTCTTCTCCGGCGACGGCGACTCTTCCCCTGCGCGCGCATTCTCTACTTCTGCTTCTTCTTCTTCTCCGGCGACGGCGACGCAGCGCGGCAACGCCGGCGAGGCAAAACATAAATAAATGCAGATAAAATAAACAAGCAGGCGCATATAGTAGATAAACTAAATTTTTAAACTGAATTACATTACACACGGATTAGTTAAGTTCGTAGGCTCATCGGATCAAAAGCCACACGGAGATAAACTAAAAATGGGCTACCGCTGCTCCTACCCCTAGCTACGACCCAAAATTGGGCTCACACCGAAGCCCCGGGGTGCGGCGGCGACGAGGCGGCGGCCCGCGCCGCTCAGTCGGAGTCGAAGTCGAAGTCCGAGCCGGAGCTGAGCTCGATGACGGGGTGGAGGGATTCTTGGATCGCGGCCTGGACGCGGCGTTCCTCGAGCTCCATCTCCATCTGACGGTGCGCCTCCTCCTCCTGCCGCTGCTGCTTGCTGCGCTCTAGCACCTCGGCGGTGATCCAGTCGAGGTGCTCGTCGTCGGCGAAGTCCCTGGGCAGGAGTCCGACGCGTGGTGCGTGCTCCTCCTCCTCCCTCTTGGGCGGCGGGAGCGGTGCCCGTGCAATGGAGGAGCTCCCCGCGCCGGAGGAGCTTCCATGCTCGTAGCGGCTGCCGCCTCGAGCCGCCGCCGCCATCTCCATGCGCCGGTCGTACTCCTCCACCTCGCGGCGGAAGTACGCAGGCGGCGGCGCCAAGCCCTTGTTGGTGTACTTGCGCGCGCCGCGCTTCCGACCACAGTCGGAAGCAACCCGAGCAGCGCGAACGGGGTCAGCGGGGGGCCGCCGCTTCCGCCCCTTCTGCTCCTCGTCGGAGCGGTTCCCGCCACCGGAATGGCCACCGCGGCCCGCGCTTGAACCCAGCCACTTGAACATTGCCGCTCGGCGGGGCTGGATCTGTAGCTGGATGTGGATTTGGTCGTCGGCGGCGAGCAAATCGGAGCGGCGGCGGCAGTGGGAGCGGCGAGTGAGTAGGGATAATAGCTAAGGCACGACATATTTCCGTGGATAAGAAGTGGACGGGAGGCGGTCGGCCGTGGCGTTGGGCCGTGGAGTTGGGCCGTGGCGTTGGGTCGTGGCGAGGCCGTGGTTAGGCCGTGTTTGACATTAATAAAACACTACAGACAAGAAAAACAACTTCCGCACTTGCGGTTTAGCATAACTAATTAAAAAGATTCAAAAAAATATGCCACTTGCGCACATAGTCTTGTAATACCCTATAGTAACTAGAAAAAATATAAATATGGTTACATACATTTTTATGAAAAAAGCTTAAAATAGGTTGACCGATTTCAAAATAAGCATAAAAAAATCAAAAAACATAATAAAAAAATGGAAAACAAGTGCACATGTTCTTAGTTTGTCATATACTAACAACTCAAATTTATTTGGCTGTTTTAGACATGGTGGACAAAAAACTTGCTTAGAAATGGGGCTGTTTACCCTACCTTTGGGGCATGTTTGAAACTCATGTGTGAATAGAAGTGGTTTTGGGTGTGGAACTTGAAATTTTCAAAAAACTCACAAAAGGTTCATTTTGGTGTGACTAAGAAAGATCCAAGCTTGGTTTTTCAATTTCATGTTTAAAACTTGTTTAAATGTTGGTCAAACTTGGGTTTGACCGATTTTGAAATAAGCATAAAAAATTTAAAAAATGAAAAAACCAGTGCACATGTTCTTACATTGTCATATACTAATAACTCCAATTGATAAACAAGGTCTAGATACATTCAAACAAAATATGATTCAATGTGGTGTGAAATCTCAAACTATGAACTCTCATGAGTGAAGAGAGGTGGTTTGACATTTGCAACATGAAATTTTCAAAAAAACTCAAAGAAGCTTCATTTTGGTGTGACTAAGAAGGATCCAAGCTTGGTTTTTCAATTTCATGTTTAAAACTTGTTTAAATGTTGGTCAAATTTGGGTTTGACCGATTTTGAAATAAGCATAAAAAATTCAAAAAAAATAAAAAAAATGAAAAAACCAGTGCACATGTTCTTACATTGTCATATACTAACAATTCCAATTGATAAACAAGGTCTAGATACATTCAAACAAAATATGATTCAATGTGGTGTGAAATCTCAAATCTCAAACTATGAACTCTCATGAGTGAAGAGAGGTGATACGTCTCAAACATATTTATAATTTTTGATGTTCCATGCTTGTTTTATACCAATTGCTACATGTTTTGCATCTACTTTATATCACTTTTATACATTTTTTGGGACTAACCTATTAACAAGATGCCGAAGTGCCAGTTCCTGTTTTCTGCTGTTTTTGTATTCCAGAAAAGCTAGTCTGGAAATATTCTCGGAATTGGACGAAACTACACGGGGGTGCCTATTTTTCCAGAACACGCCTGACGGAGCGAAGGAGCAGCAGAGGAGGGCCCCCCTTCTGCCGCGCCCTGGGTGGTGTGGGCCCCTCGGGGGTCCGCAGCCGCCGCCCTTTCGCCTACTTATTCCCCCCGACGCGAAAACCCTAAGTACCTGAGCAAATATCCACGAAAAGATCCAGAGACGCCGCCGTCGTCAACCCTAGCTCGGGAGGGTTCAGAACCTCTTCCCGGCACCCTGCCGGAGAGGGGAATCGTCACCGGAGGCTTCTACATCGCCATGCCTGCCTCCGGAGTGATGCGTGAGTAGTTCATCCTTGGACTACGGGTCCATAGCAGTAGCTAGATGGTTGTCTCTCCACTTTGTGCCATCATGTTTAGATCTTGTGAGCTGCCCTACATGATCAAGATCATATTATTGTAATGCTACATGTTGTGTTTGCTGGGATCCGATGAATATTGAATATTATGTCAAGTTGATTATCAATCTATCTTATATGTTATTTAAGATCTTGCATGCTTTCCGTTACTCGTAGATGCTTTGGCCAAGTAGATGCTTGTAACTCCAAGAGAGAGTATTTATGCTAGATAGTGGGTTCATGTCTCCGTTTAACCTGGGACAGTGACAGAAAGTTCTAAGGTTGTGGATGTGCTGTTGCCACTAGGGATAACCTAACGATGCTATGTCCACGGGCATATGTGTTTGTTTACATTACGCACTTTACTTAATGCAATTATCCGTTGCTTGCAACTTAATACCAACGGGGGACTCGGATGACAACCCGGCGGTGGATTATTAGTCATAGATGCTGTTGGATAACGGTCTATGTATTATGTCGTAATGCCCAATTAAATATCATAGTAGTCAACATGTCATGTATATGCATTGTCATGCGCTCACTATTCGTCAATTGCCCAGCTGTAATTTGTTCACCCAACATGTTAGTTATCTTTTATGGAGAGACACCACTAGTGAACTGTGGACCCCGGTCCATTCTTTTACACTGATTAAACAACCACAAACTGCAAACTGTTCCTTTTTCATTCTCTGCAATTTAATACTCATTTTCCACACCATACGTTTAATCCTTTGTTTTCAGCAAGCCAGTGAGATTGACAACCTCACTGTTTCGTTGGGGCAAAGTAGTTTGATTGTGTTGTGTGCAGATTCCACGTCAACAGTCCAGACTCCCTGCGACAGCTATTTTTCTGGCGCCGTTGACAACCTTCTGAAGAGTTGCTGCTCCTACTGGTTCGATAACCTTGGTTTCTTTCTGAGGGAAAACTTGCTGCTGACTACATCATACCTTCCTCTTGGGGTCTCCCAACGAACGTGTGTTTCACGTCATCAAGCTATTTTTCTGGCGCCGTTGCCGGGGAGACAGCAGTCTTCTGCAAGGGGAGTTTCACGCTTCCAATCTCTTTACTTTGTTTTTGTCTTGCTTAGTTTATTTTATTTTATCTTGTTTGCTTTCAATTATCAAAAACACAAAAAAATTAGTTACTTGCATCTAGTTTATTTTCTGTTTGGTTTTTATTATTTCATCATGCTTCTCCCTAAGTATACTTTAAAAGAAATATCTGTGGGTAGTGGGTCTATCATTGGAAGAGATAACATTGAGGAATTCTTAATCATGTTAGTATGGTTAAAGATTTTGAAGATAGATCCTTGGTAGAACTTGCTCCAAATTATGAAATTGCTACAGCTTCTCTAGTTCACATGTTGGAAGCTCGGTTTGTCAACCTTAGTCCCATAATGCAGCACATGTTTCTAAAACTCCATGATACGGAAGATGGTGAAAAGAAAGATTTTGTTTTAGAAACCCTACTTAAAGAATTTGGTGATGTTGCTAGGGAAGCTAGAAAAGTTTTTATTAAATACAAGATGCTTGGTTATTGTATTGACGTTGTTAATACACTTGAAAAACTTGAAAAAGAGAGGCTCAAGTACACTAAGGAAACTAATGGTGAGGGGGAAGTTAAAATACCAATACCTTTTAAGCTTATAGGAATGCAGGAGGCACTAGAAAAGAATTTTGATTGGATTGTTCCTGAGAACCCATTTGATGAAAATGATGAGCCTAGAGGTATTGAGAAAGGGAATTCCGAAACCTACATAGATAAGATAAATTGCATTGTTGAGAAAACTTCCGACCTCTCTTTGATGCTTCTTCACTTGGTAATACTTGATGCATGCTTTGTGCCTAGCTAAAAGGCGTTAAAGAAAAGCGCTTATGGGAGGCAACCCATTTTATTTTTCTGCAATTTTTCTTTTATTGAGTCAAGGAGTTTGTTTACTTCTGTAGCAACTCCTTTGTATCTTTATTTTCTCGCATTGTTGTGCCAAGAGTAGCCTCTAATGTTAAGATGATGCTTAATTTTGATTGCTGCGCAGAAACAGATTTTTGCTGTTCACTGTACGAAATTCCTAAAATCACCAGATTGTTAATTAAATCTGAAATTTTTGTGCGTAATCTTTATGAATGTCTGAAACTTTCATTAGTTCAGAGTTTCTCGATCTGAGCGTCGTAAGTGCCTCGAAAAAATTCGTCTTTGCGGACTGTTCTGTTTTAGACAGATTATGCCTTTTTATTTTGCATTCTCTCTTTTACTAGTGTTGAGTGAAATTCTTTTTTGGGTGGAAGAGCTTCACATAACATCAGTGGCTGTAGCTAATGTTTAAAGTAACAAATCATATTGCGTCTTTATAGAACATGTGAATTTTTGATTATGCACTAACCCTCTAATGAGATCTACTTTGAGTTTGGTGTGACGGAAGTTTTCAAGGGTCAAGAGAGAAGGATGATATAATAGGATCAAGAAGAGTGAAGAGCTTAAGCTTGGGGAGGCTCCCATGGATCTCCCCAGCATATTTCAAGAAGACTCAAGCGTCTAAGCTTGGGGATGCCCAAGGCATCCCCTTCTTCATCGTCAAAATTATCAGGTCATCTCTAGTGAAACTATATTTTAATTCTTTCACATCATATGTGCTTTTCTTGGAGCGTCTGTGTGCTTTTTATTTTCAGTATTGCACTTTTATTTTCAATAAAGCTTGACTGGACCCTAGCATTCTTGATTGGGAGAGAGACACGCTCCGCTTTTTCATGAGAATACTCCTATTCTTCACTTATATTTGTTGAGTATTCATATCTAGCGCTGTTCAGCTTTTAGCTCTTGTTTTCATGTATCTCTTGTCAGAGCTATTAGCTTTCTTTTGTAGAAAGTACTCTCTTGCTTCACTTATATTTGTTTGGAGAGTTGATGAAATAAATTGATTGGTGTTTGGTTGGTTCAGAAAATGTTGCATGTGGTAATTGGTATAAGGAAAAACTTGCTTAATCTTGTAGATCACTAAAATGGATAACTTGATGCTTGTCAATTGTTTTGAGTTAACCATCTTGGCCGTGTGTACAAACCACAGGGCAAAGGCACTGCAGAACACGGCAAAGGCTTTGCCGTGTTTATACACACGACGAAATAGACACAACATAAATCGGGACGGCAACGTGGCTTTGCCGTGCGTTTTCAGCAAATACACGACGAATATCTTTGCCGTGTGATTTTCCCACCGCACAGTAATGTAAAGGTGCTTGATAACGGTAGGACGACTGACGGCATGGTGCATGTCAGTTTGCTGTGTGTATTTTACCAGTACATGACAACCTCTTTGTCGTGTGTTTTTTCCACCACCCGGTAAACCGGTCAGATAGAAATTTAAAAAAAATCGCTGCCGACGCTCGCTAGCTGGGGAAGGCGTCGACGGCGATCCAGGGCGGAGGGTGACGTGGGAGGACACGAAGGAGCGGGAGCTCGTCGCGACGGATGATGTCGTGGAGCACCTGCGGGTAGCGGCGGATGAAGGTGTCGACGTTGGCACGGGAAGATAATAAGGAGAACAAAAGGAAAGAAAATAACAGTGGAAAGAGAATAGGAGAGAGAGCAGGAGAGAGGGGAGGGTGTGGGATAAGATAGATCCAACGACTTAGAGGCGTGATCAGTGTAAACCCCTCCTGGCTAATTAGAATGCATGGTTTTTTCGCCGTACGCTATTCATTGAAAGAGGTTGATTTTTTCAAAACTATCGACGGTTCAGTGATATAATCATTACTTGTGTATCTTAAAATGATATTTTTGAAAAAATTCAAATCAAACTATTACACACTTATAGTTCAAGTTTGAATTAATTTCAAAAAATCGGCATAGTCATATAAATAGCAGAAATTAGGTAAAATGCGAGAAAAGTCATAATATTTTAGGATTATCCATCAAATATGGACTATTTTGTGTGAAAATTGGATTGGTCCAATTTGGCACCATATTTTTGTACTTACTTCACAAAAAAATGTTGAATATGGCATATGATTCGTTACCGTGTGTTTTACATATACACATGGCAAATGATTCATTGTCATTTTTTTTCAAACACACACTGCAAAGACTTGATTCTTTGCCATGTGTTTTTCAAATACACACGGCAAAGGCCTTTGCTTTGTCTTTCAGACACACAGCAAAGTATCTGTTATAACGGCTCCGTTAAAGTCTGGCGAAGGTGGCGATCTATTATAACGGCCCCGTTAAAGGCTGGCGAGGTTGGCGAGGATGTACACATGTTACCGTGCGTGGTTTTTAATTTGCTATGTGTTTGCCTGTATGTTTGCCATGTATAGTTTTGTGCCGTGTGTTTTCCTTAGACTTTGCCATGTCGTTTTCTTTGTCGTGTGTTTTTCGCGGACGATACCATGCACCAAAACTTTGCCGTGTGTATTTCCAGTCGGACATGTCAAAGTCTGTCTTTGCTGTGTTCTGCAGAAAATGACACATGGCAAACAGTCGATCACACCACAACAGTATAAGTGGAGGGTGGTCCGATCTCCATTCACCTCGACGACTTTGCATCTCAATCTCTCAATAAATGGAATCTTTTTGGTGTGTGGTTCGTGTCCGTGGATGCTCTATAAATTTGAGGCGTGATTAGTTGGCTCGTTTTGTTGTATGATCGCTGATTGAAAAATCTAAAGAAGAGGATATGGCCTTCACTCGAACGCCATCAGATTAGAATTAAGTTAGTGCTTAGTTAAGTCGAACGCCATCAGAATTGCATCGTGCTTCTTGCACCTGAGTTGCAAGTTGGGTTTCAACTAGGACTTTTTCAGTTGCAAGTAAGATTACAATTAAACTCTTAAAATTTCTTTGCGATCCGTGCTAGGTATGAGTTGCAACTTTTTTTTAGACCAGCAAACGTGCCCGTGCGTTGCAACGGGTGAGAAAAAGTTTAACTTTTAGAGAAAAACATAGGTGCCACCCAAATTTTGCCCCAAAGTTTTAAATTCATCGTTATATCCAGTTCCATTTGTCTACATAGCCCCCAAGATAATTGTAAACTATAAATAATAGGATGAAGTTTCAAAGTCGATAGTACCCTCCAAATACAAACGCCATGCTTTCAAAAGTCATCAGCTAGCAGAGACGAGAAGAGTTGGACCTTCTCACTTTCCTCTGCTACAGTGAAAGCGAATTTCTGGGCGATTCTCGTGCGCCGCGGTTCCTCGCCGCAGATCCGCGGGATTTCCTGGCCTCCGGCGGCCGCCTCGGCGGCGGGAGGTCGGGGAATCCCCGGATCGGGCTATGTAAATTAGGGGTGTGTGGGGAGTGTCGCCGGCGGCGTCGGGGTGGAAGCGACGGTGTCGGTGTTGTTTGCAGGTGGTGGTCTTCCCTTCCGTCGGCGCGGCTCCTGGAGCTCTGCCGCGGATCCGCCTCCTCGCCTTGCTCGCGGCTCTGCGGAGTCCTCGAGAAGGCACCCCCTTTGCCGGCGTCCATGTGCAGGTGGTCCCGGCGATTGACGACTTGGAAGATGCAGTGCGTGGAGACCAAGGTGGTGTCGCCGCCGTCGTGCGCGGTGGAGGTGCTTCGGCGCCGAGGAACGTCGACTCTCAGCCCACGGGGGGGCCTCCCAGTCCAAGCGTATGGAGGTGGTGCGGCCGATTTCGCCGGCGTGGCGTCGCGCGTGATGAAGACGACTCCAGAGCTCGAGAGGGACCTACTTGTAATTTCTTGTTTTCTTGGGCTTTTCTGTAAGATCCTTGGTCGGATGTAACTGCATGTTTCCCTCGCAAAAAAAAAAAGTCATCAGCTAGCCACCTGACCATCCTGCCCCATATGTGTAGTCACGTGTATGCAAAGGAAAATTAAAGGAAATTATCAGTATAAACTAAAATGAATACAGAAGCGCAAAGCTTCCAGAAGGAAATTGTTGAGTAAATCTAGTCGTGTTAGCTAGCCATTTAGCATTAATCAAAACTATCGCTATTGTTTCTTTGTGTCTCGGATAACTCATTGATCGCTAACACTTGTCAGCCTGTATCAGCCGATAGCTCCTTGAAGCAGCTATTGTCACAAAATCAAAAGCTCCTTGAAGCAGCTCAATTACAACATGAAAAATCTAAAACGTTGAAGCTAAGGAATTCCTAGCCTCGCAGTGAAGGCAAAATTATCAGTAATTAATCTTCCTTACGCCTGACAGGAAGTATCCCCCTAAGCATAGAAATTACATGCTTAGAATCCGTGATAGCAATTTCCAAAAAACTCACGAGAGACCAGTTGAATTGTGTCTTTCCTTTACCGGATGATGAGGGATCAGATATCTCACCTCACCGTTAAATGTTGAGCAGAAGCCCAGCCCAGTGCCCAAATGAGGACCAAATCTCCACGGTGGAAACGTCGACAACCTCCGCGGGACCGCTTCCGATCGGTACTCGTCAGGAAAATCGCCTCCACGGCGTTAGCCAACAAGCTGGCCTATATCCAAAAGTGTGCCATCTTCCTGAACCTGAATCATCGCCAGGGGCACAAGCAAGAGCCGGCCAGGGACGCGGTGGAGACCTGAGGAGACGGCAACCGCGCCCTTGACGTACGGCACCCACTGGGAGCAGATTGAGGACAACCGCGACATGGTGCAACACCCCCACGGGATAGGACCAACACGATATGTCCAACAACAGTTCTTGAGCTGGTCGGAGAAGATCGAAGCTGCTGGAGAGGAAGCACCATCAGATTCAGATCTTGTAGGTCAACGCGAAGTACGGCGGCCGGCCGTAGCGGGTCGAGGTCGCCGGGAACGACGACGCCACGGCCGGTGAGCCTCCCTCCGACGTGGAGCTCGCTGCTTGCGCCGCCATCACCGATCGATAATTTTCTTCATACCCGCGCCGTCCTTGTTGTGGAGGGTGTGGTTTGTTCGTGGTGGAAAAAGAATAATGAAGCGGTACGGTGGCATCGGTGCGTATTATGTGATTTGGTGGGAGCGCAAAACCGGAAAGAAAAATGACGTACCACAAAAAGCCATCATTCTTTTATTATTAGGTATATATAAAGAGTATATATTAATATCGCGAAGATACCAATTACACCCAGACTCTGCAACAACGTAATAACCGAATGTATTACGGATGCACACAGCCGAAAGACAATAAGAAGAAGAAATTAAAAAAGAAAAGTCCCGCTACAGAGTTACAGTCCTTATAGCAGCAGCACAACCACCACCAAAACAACACCTGATGTCCAATCTCTCCAAAAGCAACGCCTTCAAGAAGGAAACAGTGCACAAACGCCGTCGTCGCCCGATCGAGATCTTGGGTTTTCACCCTGGAGATAGTCCCCGCTCTCAAAACAATGTCTTCAGCAAGGCCATTGCCAGACACAACCAATTAAGGCCAGACTTTGGATTTTCACCCTGAAAGGTAAAACTTTGAACTTCACCTGTGCTGTCGCCCCCACTTCCATACCGCTGCATACGAGTCCTGAAGCTCCAAGCAAGTTCCTCATCGCCACCAAGAGTCAAATCACCGTTCCTAGTCCTCTGATCTCGACTTTCATGACTTTCAAATGAGTTGCAACTGACATTTGATGTCACCTGAATGAGAACTAAACTAATTCTCATTTAACTGAGAATTAGTCACACCCATTTTGTATGTCCCTAGTTTCGAATTGGTATTTTTAAAAATTAATGTTTAGAGGACATTGCTTCAAGCGACTTGGTAATGGGATTTCATTCGTTGCTAGATGACCATTAGACAAGCTAAGTAAGAGCCGTTGGACATCTCTTTGATTTCACATAAGCACGGTGGTACGTAGGTGGAGTGCTTAATGATTTAGTACGCCAGGCAGAGCACTTCAAATTGATCCTGAGCCGCCAGTAACTGATCCTAGCCCCGGTGAAACATTGCTTAAACACTTCTCATTTCCAGAGATGATACGGTTAAAAAAAGAAACGGTAAAGCACGCAAGCAGCATCACTACATGATCAGAAGGTTTTCTTGAGCAAAGAGGCCAGATCTGTCTCGTGCACGAACAAGCATGCCATGGACGCGTCTCCCAGGTGATGGAGCTTGGTGACGACCTTGGTTCCTAGGTCGATCCGAAGGAGATCCCTTCCGTCCACCCGGACGATAACAGCACCGCTCCTCTGCCCGAACTCTTCCAGAAGATATGACAAAGGCGAGCTGACAATGAAAAACCCCACCGGCCGCACGATCTCCTCCGCACCGATAACCAGCTGTCGAGTCCACGTCGCCGCCGGCTGGGACGTCGAGGCCGGCGTCAAAGTCCACATCGATATCCCTCCGGACTCTGCCACGAGCAAGCTCAGACGGCCACGCACAGAGGCCAAGAGGAGGTGCTTCTCCCTCTTACAAGACATCATTCTGGACGAGAAACCTGGCGGGAGATCCATTGTCCTCGCCTCTGCGGCATCGACGTCTAGAGCGAGGATCCCGTTCGAGCAGGCTCCCCTGGTGTCCACGTCGCAGAGCCCGTAGATGGTGCGGCCGATGACGACAGGGGCGCGGGAGGATGAGGTGCCTAGATAGCGCGGGACAAAGGTGAAGGATGCTTGCTGGACGGCGTCCCATTGTCCATGCTTGGAGGAGAAGGTCTGGAACTGGAAGCGCCAGTCCATGACAAAGATCTCGTACTCGTAGGAGCCAGCGACGGCGTCGCTGACGCTAAGGAAGGCGTGCACGTTTGACACGGCGACAT
This sequence comes from Poa pratensis, assembly GCA_947311845.1. NCBI lineage: Eukaryota > Viridiplantae > Streptophyta > Magnoliopsida > Poales > Poaceae > Poa > Poa pratensis. The sequence goes on along the minus strand of CAMZMU010000041.1, from coordinate 154,547,664 downwards.
TTGGATTAGGGAGGGAGGTTAGGTGGCCGGTGGTGGTGTCGCAGACGCGCAGCTCGACGTGGTTACCCTCGGGGGAAACTATAAACCGGCGGAGGAGGAGCAGGCGGTCGCGAGAGGCCACGGGCTTGAACGAATCGCCTAGGCTGCAGGCTTGTAGGCGGGCGTGGAGCTGGATCTTGGATGGCGTGTGGATGGTGTGATGGGAGAGGACCCGTTGGGGGCCGTATGTCAGGTAGGAGACGCCGAAGAGGAGGGCCGAGTCGAAGCCGCCACCGCCGGCCGCTGCTTGCAGCGCCAGGCGGCGGTGGAAGGCCGGGTCCAGGATCGCGGCGCGGAGGAATTTAGAGGCCCTGGCGCAGCGGACGATTGTAGTAACGTCGCAACACGCGACGATCTCGAGCAGGAGATCCATCGGGAGGGGTTCCCTCACGGAGGCCGGCGCCGCCGCCGCCGGCCGGTGGCACTTGTGAACGTCTCCTTTGGTCGACATCGTCGGCATTGGTTATGCGCGCGTGAGATTGTATCTGTCGACAACAGGTGTACTTTCTGTTTCCGATGGAAAATAATAGAGAGTCCGTTACTTAATGAAATCGAGCCTGGGCGTGATGACCTGCCGGAAAAACATGGGCCTCGGTTATGGTAAGGACAGGAATCTTAATAAAGTTGCAAATTTGACTGAATTAAAATTGGTTCAAATAACCCCCTTGAAAAGCTTAATTTTGAAATACTCAGGTCTAATTTTTTGAATTTTTCTACTGGTACTCTACTTACTGTCTCAATGAATATTTACATCTTAACGGTTTTATGCTTACAACTTTCTAGAATAATACAATGCTTGCAATTTTTTGACATAATTCTTTATTCCTGTGTAGGCAAGAGAATTTGCCCATCCACTAAATCGTCATTGTTGCTTCCTCCTACTACACCAGTCTAGAAGTTGGATATGGGAGATTCCGCTTCTGCTTGTTGCCTGGTCTACTATTGCTTTGAACCTGCCACAATACCAACCGAGGAATGTCCGCCGAAATTCGCCGCCATGATGAAGTTTCCAAGGTGGTGCGGGTGTCGCCTCCTGGTTTTCTGGAGCAAGGACAACAATCTAAATGAAATTAAAATTTGACCGAATTATGGTTGTTTCGAATAGTCCACGTGAAAATTTTAATATACAAATTTTCGGGTCTAATATATTTTAATCTTTCCAGTGGTACTCTATTTAGAGCTACCATTCTTACAAGCTTTTAGAGTAACTACCCGGCTTACAATTTTTTGACATAATTCTCTATTCTTGTGTATAAGTAGATTCTGTAGGAGATATCAACGAGCTTTGTCAAAGGTACATATTTTCATGATAATAGTGCCATTAAGGCACATTATGTTAAGTTGTCCCTCTCATCTCTAACCAAGAAACTTTAGGTCACTCTTAAGATCATGTTAAAGCTCTACCATTGGTGACAGCATCCGATACTTTTCTTATAACCTCTAGATGGTTATAGTGGCGATTGTGGCTACCGGCTAAACAAACTCGTCTGGGGTCAAGTGTGTGTTGTGGCTTCAGACCCACTTATTTACCACACCCTCCAGGTTCTTCATGTATGCCTGACCCGACCCGGCCTCCAAGATTCCATGTGATTTCTTCCCCATCCACGTACAAGTCCTTCCGCTCTACACTAGGGGTTGGGCATTTTTAAAAGTCCCACGTACATAAATGGCAACATATCTTATACACATACCCATTTATACGAACATGCATCATAGTTTGTACGGTTTTGCTATTTCTCACTTCAGTGAGAATTAAGTTAGAGCTCGGTCAAGTCTACTCCCCCAAATTTGCATCGTGATTCGCGGGATATGTCATTTATGCAACTCAAATTTTCTTCAGATGCACATGGGGTAGCACATAGTTGCAACTGAGATTTTTCCGGTTGTAGATGGGTTGCACATGAATTGAATATGAAATTTTCTCACTTACACATGGTTAGCACATGAGGTTCAAATAGAAGTTTCCCACTTGTAAATGTGTTGTACACGAATTGCAACTAAAAATTTCTCAGTTGCACATAAAAATTAATACATGAGTTGCACATGCAATTGGATGACATCTTCTGAGTGAGAATTAACATAATTTTCACTCCCTAGCAACTATTTTGAAAATATGTTTATGTTAGGAAGAAGAAGAAAAATAGGACCCAAGGAGTTGCAAAAAAATTTATGAAAGGGTAAAAATAGTCGTTGCTGATTATTTTTGTTTCTATGATTAATTATTTACTACAAATATCATACACTTATACATCTGAAGTCAAGTTAGACAAGCTCCTAATACCATACTAAAAATCAAAACATTTTTTTTAAACTAACTTCTGGAATGCGAAAACTGAAACTTAAAGTTTTACAAACTGAAATGGAAACCTCTTTATATATAACATGAATTTTGAATTAACATTATTCATAATGATTTTTATGTTCCAATTTTTTTTGAATAGTCTATGATTTAATTGGACAATTATTAGCAGGCCTTGACCAAAGATGGCCAAAGTCTACCAATCTTGTATACCCTCTTTTAGCCCATGATTAACTCTATGCCTAATCGAAGAAGAAAGGAATTCGAAGAAGAAAATTACAAGCTATCAATACAGTCTTGCATACCCTCTTTTAGCCCCTCCCCGGCCGGCCTTGCCGGCGTCGGGAGGGGTGGGGAATCCGATCTATGAGTGCAGTTTTAATAAAAGTAGTGTTTCCGGCCTTGCCGGCGTCGGAGGGGTGGGGAATCCGATCTATGAGTGGAGTTTTTAATAAAAGTAGTGTTTCAATTTAAGGTTTTGGTTGTCGCCGTCTTCATCAATGGAGATGCATGACATCTTCTACAATAAGCAATCTTCCGGTTTTTGTTCGACGGCAAGATCTCCTTCCCGACGTCAATGATAGTTTTGGAAGATTAAGTTTGTCTAGGTATGGCTCTTCAGATCTTACTTCGCCAGATCAATCTTGGATTTTTATTCTCATGGTTGCCGCGAGGAGCATTGTCCTCACAATATCTGTCCCGGCTACTACGTCCTCGGCAATGGTGATTCGTTCTCACGGCTCCCAACGACGTCGACAAAGTTGTTCTGTTATTTTTCCATCAGTGGTGGTGCTCTTGCCGATGTTGCTTGATTAATTTAACGGCTGCGTGCGTGCACAAAGATTTGGCATTGCGGCTCAAAATTAAAAGGGAGAACCTTCGTTGGTATTCACAGGTCTGTGGTTTGATGTATTCGTCGTTGTTCTACGTCTGCCTTTAGAAAAGTACAAGATTGTGTCATGAAAGAAGAAAGGGCTTGAAGATCTCAAAGATTTGCTCGTCTTTTTTAGTATTGTTTTTGTAATCGATATAATCATGTACTATTTGCTGGTTTAATATATATGGTATTTGCTAAAAAAAACTCTATGCCTAATCATCTCACTGAAAAGTTGAAAAATTGTATTATGATTCAAGGTTCCTGATCTCTAGAGATAGGTGGAGTCTATATAATTCAGCATGCCACGCAAAGAGCATTCATTTGATCTGGAGCGGCCGATAATTTGTCTTTTTCTGCCGGTAATTGATCCTCGTCTGGGCCGGTGTAACAGTGCTTAAACACTTGTCTTTTCCAAAGCTAATACGGTAAAAAGGAAACGGTAAAGCAAGCAAGCAGCAGCACTACATGATCAGAAAGATTTGTTGAGCAAAGAGGCTAGATCTGTCTCGTGCAAGAACAAGGACGCGACGGACGCATGTCCCGGGTTATGCAGGCTGGTGACGACCTTGGTTCCTAGGTCGATCCGGAGGAGATCCCTTCTGTCCACCCGGACGATAACCGCGCCGCTTCTCTCCCCGAACCCTTCCAGAACATATGACAAAGGCGAGCTGACCAGCCCCACCGGCCTCACGATCTCCTCCGCACCGATAACCAGCTGTCGATTCCACGTCGCCGCTGCTGTCATCGTCCACATCGATATCCCACCGCTCTCCGCGACGAGCAAGCTCAGACGGCCGCGCACAGATGCCAAGAGGAGGTGCTTCTCCCTCTTACAAGACATCATTCTGGAGCAGAATCCTGGTGGGAGCTCCATCATCCTCGCCTCCGCGGCATCCACGTCTAGAGCGAGGATCCCGCCCCAGCAACTTCCCCTGGAGTTCAGTTCGCAGAGCCAGTAGACGGTGCGGCCAATGACGCGGGAGGAGGCGTCTAGACGGCCTGGGCACCACCCGATGGCGGATGCTTGGCGGACGGCGTCCCACTCCCAGTGGCCGTGCTTCTTGGAGAGGATCTGGAACCGGAAGAACATGTCCGTGACAATCAGCTCGTAGGAGCAACCGGTGTCGTCGGGGTCGCTGAAGCTCAAGAATGCGTGCTTGAAGAACATGGCGGCATTAGGGAGGGGGGTAACGTGGCCAGTGGTGGTGTCACAGACACGCAGCTCGACGTTGGGAGGCACGGAGGAAACTCCAAAACGGCGGAGGAGGAGCAGGGGGCCGCGAGAGTCCACGGGCTCGAACGAATATTGTAGGCTGCAGTCTTTTCGGCGGGCCACGTCGGCGTGGAGCTGTATCGAGGATGGCGTGTCGATGAAGTGATGGAAGCGGAGCAGTCGGGCGCCGTATGTCAGGTAGGAGACGCCGAAGAGGAGGGCGGGGTCGAAGCCGCCACCGCCGGCCGATGCTTGGAGCGCGAGGCGTCGGCGGAAGGCCGGGTCGAGGATCCCGTCGCGGAGGAATTTAGAGGCCCTGGCGCAGCGAACGATTGTGGTGACGTCGCAACGCCTGACGATCTCGAGCAGCAGATCCATCGGGAGGGGTCCCTCACGGAGGCCGGCGCCGGCGCCGGCCGGTTGCAGTTGTGAACGCCTCGCTTGATCGACATCGACGGCACTGCACGGTTGCAGTTGTGAACGCCTCACTTGGTCGACATCCACGGCACTGCAGGTTATCCGCGCGTGAGATTGGTCACGGATATACGTCCTGCTGGCGCCGGTTACTGGGACTCTGTTTGCCCAAACGAAATATTTTGCCCTGCTATTTGTGATGGCAGGTGATAGCTGACATCGGGGCGGTCTCGGATTAACAAGATTTATTGCATTTTTTTTGGGATAACGATTTGTTGCAGTTAAATGCCACGGCGAATTTTAAAATCGTGTTGTTACTCGCGGCCGGGCCGGCAAGTCCAAAAACCAGCTGTACTAGATTTTTTCCTCGAGAAAATTCGTTTTTAATTTACGTCCGGAGGAAGTAGTACAATAGTTATTACGGAGTACTTTTTTTAGAGAACATCGGCACTTTATCCCTAATGATAAAGAGCAAAGCTTTGCTATTTGCCACGTTCTGGCGCGCACCCTTCCACGTCATTCGATTAGTCAGGATCACACAGCGCCGTCCATTGCGGTAACAACCGATTCCCATCTAGTCAAATCTCATGTGGACGCACATGTCTGACGTGGAGTTTCAGTTGGTGGTCATCCCACCGAATCTCTTTGCATGTGGAGTAAGACACAAAGCGTACTTTATTTCTGTTTGAAATATATTAAAAAAAGCTATAACTTTTGAATAAAAAGTCGAAATTACTATCTGTTTTCACCGTTGGGCCTCTTGTGTCTTGAAATTCATGCATTCATGAGTGAAAACAAGTTTATGCTTGTGTTTTCCTCACAATCATGCATTTTCGTGGTCCGTTCCATCGTGCAACTTATACTATGCCTGAAATTTCACGTTCAACATGGAACTACTATAACAAACTTACAAGTTTGCCTTCCTGGCGAACCAACTTATCATTTTTCCTTCCTTTTTTTTAGCAGCAAGTTCATCAGCAACTTCGGTATTTCTAGCGACAACTTATGAACCCTCTGCTGCAACGTTTGTAACAAAGTTACAACCAACAACACTCGCACATGCAACTTACAAAAGTGACTTTGGCAACAACTTTAGTGCCTCAACCAGCAACTTATGTACCCTTTCTTGCAACTTTTGTGACAAAGTCGTCAGTGCAGAGCAACCAGCCAACATGTCTAACAACATTGACCTATACTCCCACTTCACTTCTGTAGTTCTACTTGATGTAGTAGCAACTTTAACACGTACTTGATACAGCATATTTTCTCCAGCAAAAATCCAACATATTTCATCATAAACTTTCTTCATTTAGTAGCAACTTCAACACCCTCAATAGTAACTTTGTGTGGAAACTTGTTTGTCTCAACATCAAAGTTGCTTCTTAAGAAAATATTACCAGAACATACTCAAATTGGATCTAGTTTTAAACATCTCGTTGCGAGAAAATTAACAGGGAAAACAGATCATAATTTAGACACTCTAATCAAAATTTATAGCAGTTTGCTTTTTCGAAAAGAAAATTAGTTGCGTACAGAGAAGTTCCGAGCTGGACGATTCCTTGTTCGCTCTAGCTAGTCAGGATCACATGGCAGGGACCACGTGGGCTGTTAGCAATCGGGTGCTTCTATTTCTGGTGCGCGGGGACAGTCCTTTCCTTTTTTGTCCGGCTGCCCAAACTAGCATACGAGCAAACGTTTGCTCGCTAGACGCTCCCGTACTTTATTGATTAACCAACATTAATACAAACTACACAGTACATTCCAAATACAGTCCGGAATAAGAGAAAGAGATAAACCACAGATGTGTGCCGCTACATTTTGCTTGCGCCCATAGTTCTTGAAAGAGATAGTAGAGGAATTGATACCAGCACCCACAGTTGATCGATCTCGGATTTCAGATCCTATGCGTTGAATCATAGACAATCATAGGCCAAAATAATATCGGTAAAACCATTGTCTCGAGTAATCGCCAGCATCCGTCAGATGGCATGATCCCATATCACCACTCCCAGCCCCATCCGATGATTCTCCGCGAAGATTGCAGCGTCGACGTTGACACAAACCCATCCCGTCTGTGGTGGAGTCCAGCCAGGAATCGCACTAAACTCACATCTTTTGGATGGCGTTGGTTTGACACAAAACTGGATGATATTGTCAATATAACCAGTAATTTTCGCTGCCAATCGCGTAGAAAGATGACCCTTCTCATTCCTTGTGTCATTCCTTCACTCCCAGATATGCCAGCAGGTGACGGCCAAGGTTGTGGCCTGATATGGAGAACAAAAATAAAAAGGAGGATACATTAATTGTATTGTTGCAAAACCCTCGCTGCAGCTGCCAAGCGCCCACGTGCCTCGCCGTCGCCGGAGAAGAAGAGCACCAGCAGCTAGTTCACACCTTGGCGCTGAAGAAATCTCTAGCCATGAGGTATTAACGAGCCGCGATAACCACCTGCCCCACAAACTACATCTAGCCCGATAAGAAACATAGGTAGGAGGAGCCATCCGCGCCTTTTCAAGGTCAGATACGGAGCCAACACCACCCCGCCATTCACGAGGCAGTCAGGTCCCCACCGTCTTCCGCAAATCTGCAAGAGTCAACACCGCCGCACTCCAAGAGCAGCCCATCCCCGCCAAGAAGCAATGTCGGATCGAAACTGCACCAATAACTTGGACTTCACAAGACTCACGCCGACGCCAGCAACACCTCTAAAATTTGATCAGACGCAACCCGGTTTTTCTACAATGGCTTGGTGGTCTATGCCTTATCCATTGGTTACAATGTTCGAAGATTTGTGTTCAACCTTTTACATCGACAACCTTTACATTACATTATACAGTTCTTCCCCTATATGGACGAATATGTACACGCACACTTCTTCGTCGCCTTCTCTGATTCGCTCTCACACTCCCTCGACCTGAGCAAAGGGCGCAATAACGAGCCGGCAGAGGTTGGCTTCCTTCATTACTGACCTCCTGGGATCATGCACAACCTCCAACTCCGCCCCACAACCAATTCCGGCCACCTCAAGTCGACGCACTGCGGTAAAGCACCCCTCTCTCTCCTGCGGCCCCACGTGTGCTCCTGCTGGCCCGACCTTGACCGACATGGCCCGATTGCTGCCGTCGGATGCAAGGTCACGACTCCCCTCCAATGACGTTCCTCCACGGCGTGGACTCACAAGGATGCCACGACCCCACCACCAGCCACTGCCGTCAAGAGCTTGCCCCCCTTCGGCCCATGATCGATGCCGCCCCTATTTGGTCCCAAGACCGTTCGGATGGAGAAGGGTGGTGAGGATACGGGGACGAGCTTCCACGAGAGGCCGCATCTAGCTTCGTTCCTGGTGTAGAACAAAATAGAGAAGAAAACCTTGGCTTTGTTTGTAAAAAGGAAGGACTGGCGGATTACAAATGGATGGAAGATAAGTTGTTTTCTGCAATTTTCAGAATGCCATACACAAATGTAGAGTGGACCCCTAGGATAAACCCTATAATATTTTTTCGTGCATTCATTATTGCAATACACATACCATATGGTACTCCACTATACTAGTATCGGATTAGGGCCAGACGGAGGAAGTCTTTATAAGAGCATGCCGTGGAAGAACTACTACGCGTCTGCCTTGGCTAAGCTGCTTGCCCGAAGCTCTAACCAACTCTGCTCAATCAACTCGGAACAAAAGATAGAAAGAACTTGTTCCAATGGTGGAGTCAAAACTTGATTGACCCGGGTCAGAGCAATCCCTCGGCTAAAGGAAAGGAAGGACGGAGGGAAGTGCTAGGGAACTTGTGATGCAAAAAAGGGGCATAACCTAAAGAAAAAGGCAATGCGTGCATTGCTTGCCATACATGAACACCGTTCTCACTCCTCTCCAACAATAATATGCAATTGGTATTATTGCCCTGCTGTGTAGCCAACTTATATAAGTTTGTGGTTAACAACAACAATTTACAAAGAAAGAGGGAAAATACTCCATGTGTCTTGTTTGCGCCAGTAGCGTAGGGCGACCAGGCCAGCCGAGCTCCTCTGAATTAGTTGACGGCTTTGATGACTCGACGGTGAGTATTAAGGAAATGAGAGCGAGGGGAAGAGGGGGCAGCCCTCGGCCCGATCATCCAATTCGCTCCGAGTCTCTCTGGGAAGATACTGAGCCAATTAACATACTGAGAGTTCAAAGGCCTGGCACTCGAGTCAACAATTAGAAATAGTTCCTTCGACCCTGAAACCCGGGGAAGAAACCTTAGGTAATGATTGGCTTCTAACGATGAATAAAATAGGTACTTAACACCGCGGTCTGACTTCCTATGAATCAAGGACGTAATTCTAGACTGAGCCTCAATCCTAGGAATTTTCTCCGCACGGAGAGAGATCAGAAAGCTTGGCACCGGATTCCGAAGTACCAGTACCGAAGAAAGCAAAAGCTTTCGAGAAAACCCGAGAAGCGGCTCCAATGTTTGTAAAGGGAATGAGCCTAGATACTCAGTGGCTGGAAAAACACATCCATTTGCTCGATTTAACGAAAAAGCGCACAAGTCACGCTCGCCTGTTAGAAGTTATTTTAGGAGGAAGTTGGATTGATATACTAGAACTATGCTTCTCACACCCGCACTGTCACCTGGAGCAGTACGAAAGCAGGAAACATATGTTGATGAAGTCTACAGTAGTAGTGCCTTTTTCTTGGATCTGTTTCTATTTATACGCCAAAAATGTTAAATAGTTTTTTCGGAGCTGACGTGCTTGAGATTTGATCCTGGAATATAATTTTGTTCTAACCCAGCTATACTGAACTTTGTACCGTCGATATCGTAAAGTACTAGGTACGCATTGACTCAGCTCGTCGGTCGCGTCAACACGGGCGTGGACGGCAAAGTCGCTCAATAAAAGAGCCGCGCAACGAAACCGAAACTTCCACGAAGCAGAGGTTCGTTACGATCTCGCCGCTCGCCGTATCGTATTCCTAGCGCCCGCGGCGGAGCAGAGTAGTGGGGCGTCGCCATCAGCCGATCAGCCATGTACGCCGGTGACGCGTCGACGAGCGATGAGCTTCAGGCGTGCCGTGACCGTGAGGCGTCGAGGCGCCGGCTGCGCGACAGCGCGATCGCCGTGCGTGCGCAGCCTCCGCCGCTGGCCGACGTGCTGTGGGAGCACGCGCTGGTGCACCTCCCGCCGGCGGCCTCCGCGCGCCTGCGCCTCGTGCACCCGTCCTGGGCGGGCAGGATCTCCTCCCCGCTCTTCGCTGTGGCGCACGCGGCCGCGCCGCGCCGCATGTCGGGGTTCTTCGTCCCCTCGTCCGGGTTCCTCCCCTTCGACGGGCCCGACGACGCCGTGCCGTCCCCTTCCCTCTCCTTCGCGCCCTCGTCGTCGGAGGTCACCGTGCTCTCCTCGTCGCACGGCCTCGCGTGCTGCTTCTCCCCCACCGACGACGCCCTCTTCGTGTGCAACCCGGCCACCGCGTCCTGGTCCGCCGTCCCGCCACCTCCGTGCCGGGCCTGGCCGCGCCCGGCCGTTGTCGTGCTCTTCGACGCGACGCCGTACAACTTCCGCGCCGACTACGCCCTCGTCTGTGCCGTCGAGTGCGCGCCGGGATCCGGCGCCTACTGCTTTCAGGTGTTCACGTCCGGGACGGGCGCGTGGCGGCTCGCCGACGCGGTCGCGCCCGCCGAAGGGCTCGTCGCCGCGTCGGGCGTGGCGGCCGGCGGGACGGCGTGGTGGCGCACGAGCGTGGGCACGGCCGTGGGGTACAGCCCGGCGACGGGGCGCGTGGAGGTGGTGCTTGCCCCGGCGACAGCGCCAAGTGGGAGATCGGCTCGGCCGGGGGCAAGCTTCACTGCTCCGTAGGCCATGGCGACGGCATCGCCGTGTACCGGCTTGGCGAGAACGGGTGCTGGGAGGAGGCAGCCGGGTGGGTGTCCGTCGGGGAGCTGCTTCCACATCGGCAGACAACAGAGCCGGCACAGGACGATAATGCACACGGCGAGGACTTGGTCGAGCAGTCTATTGTCATCGTGGAGAACGAAGTGCGTCACCTGGACGACGACGTGCACCTTCTGGGGTTTCAGGGAGCGGGGCTGGAGGTGGTGGTTCTGGCCGGGAGGCGGCTGGTGGCGTTCGACACGGGGACGCGTCGGCGGCGGGAGGTCAGGGTGCCCGTTCAAGAGGAAGAGAAGGGGAAACAGTGGGACGGCGCCGAGTACGCCGTCCACACCAACACACTCGCGCTGGTCGCGCCACCGTGCTCGTGGAGTCGCCGGATGATGAGGAGGTCACATTTCCATGACCGGATTTCGTGGAGTTTGGAATACACCTAGCAACTTTCACCTGAGAAAATAACGCTTTCGATTGTTGTGTATATCGACGTATATCGACGCTATGTATTTTCCTTTGTTTTCTACTGTACGTGATTCTTTCGTGACACTGACCCGTATTGAAAGAGACTATCGGATCATGGGGAAGACACGTAATTTGTGCGATCAGTTAGAGCTGGACACGATAATTTTCAGATCTCCGGCGAGCTATCAATTTCATGAGCAAGACTACAAAATGTACCCCTCTCATGAAGAAACACACAAGTTTTGGAGAAAGTCATTTGCGGATAAAATTCTGAAATAAAATTTCGCGGATATTTGCATTCTATGTGTTCACAAAGTCATTTCACGGAAAACCGATATTATTTGTGGCATGTGTAAAGTCTTATTCTAGCATCAAATTTTGTCCTTTTAACACGAAGCACAAAAAATGTCGGTTTTTCGTAAAATGACTCTGTGAAGATATAGGATGTTAAGATATAAGTACGAACATTTTTTTAACATTTAAAAATGTTTTCTAAAATCTATTTTAAATAAAGGTGCGTATGCACCCGGGAGCCAAAACAACACTCCCCAAGTTTTGCCAGTATTGGTAGAGAGTGCTTGTGTGTAGCATGCTATGACCTATGGATGCATTGTCAAATGATCTTGAGAGAATATTAGAAAACCAAAACTCTACGTGTTAGGGCTGAAAAAAAACACAATCAAAAATTGTGAGAGATTCATGACTTTTTGGGTAAGCTGTTTAAGAGAACTCAAATATCATGATTTTAATCAAATTTAACGATAACCCGAGCACAATAGTCAAGTACCAAATGGGTTTACTACCTTAAACCAATGTTTTCGGAGAAAATAGGTGGAAGTGCTCGTTCTTCTTCAAGAATACTCCTCTAAGACAAAATTTGCTCAAAATCTAACTTTAAGAGAAGTATTGAAATTCTAGATATTCAGAATACATGTACTGAGTAAATCAGGAAATCCAGAGCTTATTTTTCTTGTTTGAGATATCACATGCGCCACTCGATAATTTCAGAGATTATTTCGCCTAGCCGTTTAAAAGTTCTTGCGGTTTTTGTAAATTTCGGTCAAAACTCAAGAAATCCATTACAATTTTCCAAAAACTCATTAAAAAATCATAGTACTTGTTATTAGTGAATTTAGACTGAACTATTAGAATTTTTAGTTTCTAAAAATATATGGAGATTTTGAACAAATTTAGCCAAGAGTTACAGAAATGATGAAAAATACCAAACACTGGTGATTAGAAAAAAGTTGCCCAAATGAAGATATATTTTGATAATAAAAAATCAGACGCTATATATAGAGAGTTTTTGGTCAAAACTAAGGGAGTGGTGAAAGAATCAACGATACCCAACGATTGAGGGGAGCGGACCCGCCACAACGTTATGGAGCGGACGCACCATGGGGCTCAAGCACCGCTACTTGGGTCTCTCGGGCCCGTCTTGTACTGGTTCTCTCCATCTTCTAAAAAATAGGGACATCATATTTTCCCCGATTTAGTTGTTGACGTGGGCATACCCTCCAGGCACCCCACTATTGGTATATCTGGTGCGTTCTAGCTGAAGGCCCACCTGGCGGCTCAAAGAAGCCCAAAAAGTTACAACTTGGAGTAGAAGACAACAACTCATGTAAACCCTACCTGACTCCCTTTATATAGAGAGTTTTTGGTCAAAACTAGACAGACAACTCGCATAGCATAGAGAGATCGCATCTCACCACAACCATCGCCCTCGCGGCCACCATGTAATTCTCCATGAATATAATCAGACAAGCAGGAGTAGGTTTTTACCTCACAATGAGGGGCCGAACCTAGGTAAATCCTTGCTTGTCAGCCGTCCGGAACTATCAGCGCGCCATCTTCTCTCCCTATATGAAACCTTAGATATCTCACCATGGGATTTGCCGTGGTAACCCCACATCAATTGGCGCCATCTGTGGGAAGAACGCGTGCTGGAATCGCGGTTTCGGCGGCTCCAATATTCATCGACAACGACGACTAGATCGCATCTGGCCGGCTCATCTATTTCGACGCGTTCAACTTCATCAACAACTGCTACAGCGGCGGCGTCCCGTGCGCGTAGGCTCTGCGATCCAATCTACCGACTGCTCCTGTCCAGCTCGAATCGATGCGGCGATAGCTGGTGACTCGCGTACAAGCATGGCGGCGGCAAGGATCAGTGCGCGTAACATGTCAGCTGCGCCTTGGAGGCGCAGAGACGGCAGTAGTCCATGCGAAATCAGGGCCCTTTTGTTTGAGCTTCTAGGTGCTTTCCACAGAAAAAAAACAGACTAAATGAGCCAAAGGGGCGGCGGTGCGGTGGGCTTTTTCAAAAGCAGCTCACTTTCCTACATACCAAAAAAAGTGCTTCGTCTAAACTACTTGTATATTAGACAGAATACCGTACAAAAAAAAAAAGTGCTTCGTATGGCTTTCCGCAGCTTTGCCACTTAAAATCGAACCGGTACATACCTTGCTCACATGGTTGCTCTTAATTACGTAGAACTGCCACCGTCCTTTGCGCGCGTCGCTGCGCACCAACGCCAGCAACCCAACACCACCGCACCAATCACGTGAACCGAGCAGCCCACCTACTTCCATCACTCTCCTCTCCTTCACTCACAGGCTGCCACGTTTTCACAACTTGTTAGCTAGCTTGCATACACATGCCATGGTCCGATGCTGAGAGCGGCGTTTTGTCGCACGGGTGCCATGGCACCCGTATTTTTTATTATTTTTTTGTCGCCATTTTAAGTTTCCAAAAAATCCGAAAAAAATACTGGACATTGCAAGTACTGGATCTATGATTCTGAAAAGTTTCAACGTGAAATAGTTTATATTGCGTCCTACACAAAAATGACAAATTTATAGATCTGGTGGAGATTCAAATACTCTCAAATTTGTCAGAATTTTGTCATTTTTGTGTAGGGCGCAATATAAACTATTTCGCGTTGAAACTTTTCAGAATCATAGATCCAGTACTTGTCAATGTCCAGTATATTTTTCGGATTTTTTGGAAACTTAAAATGGCGATAAAAAACAATAAAAAAAGCGGGTGCCATGGCACCCGTGCGACAAACCGACTATCCGATGCTTGGGCAGCTTTTGGTTCGATTCATAGGCACACTAGGTTAATTGCTTCGATTACTTTTCAGCATGGTCCTTGACAATAAACAATATTATTTGTCCTAAAAAATTCTATTGAATTAGTAGATGTGTTACAGTAATTAAACGAACAAAAATAGGAGAATTCATCAGTTCACAGCCAGACAGCCAGTTGGTTTGTCAAAAACCTCCACTCAGAAAAGCAGCTTCTTCTGGACAACAGCTTTTCTACACAGCATCCACAGCCAGCCACAGCCATCCAGTGCATCGCACGATCGTTCGCAGTGGCCGCGCACCCGGAGAGCAACGTTTGCAAGCAACTTCAAGATCGAATCAATCTACGCATGCATCTGATCCTCAAAGCACTAAAACCATGCACTAGAAGACAAGGATTAATCAAATCAGCTATACAACATGCCAAAGCATCTAGAGGGAAGCATCAGAAATCCACTACGGATTAAAGAAGAAATAAAAAGAGGCCGATCAGATTGCAGCCTCGTCGCATGCTAGCATGCATGTTACGTGAGAAAAAAAAGAAAGAAAAAAAAGGTGATCAGCTCAATCCACCAATGAGGCATGGCGATCGGCTAATTTTTTTTAAATAATACACGAAAATTATTTAATTCCGGAAATATTACGCAAATTTTATTTTTTTCAAAAATAGAATCCAGTCGGCGTCGCGGAAGCCGACTGCCGCCAGTCGGCGTTGGCGAAGACGAGTACATGCCTGTCGTTGTTGGCGAAGACGACTACACACTAGTCGTTGTTAGCGAAGCCGACAAGGCCCACCACTGCATGGCCAGCGACGCAATCATGCTGCCACCGCCTGTCGTCGTCGCCAACACCGAGTAGGTGGGGCCAGTCGGCTTCAGCGAAGCCGACAAGGTGCTAATCGTTCTGAGCTACACCGAGTACGAGCTTGTACGTACTGCATGCAGCCTGCATGCATGCATGCATGGACTTGTCGGCGTTGCCAACAACGACAAGCACTAATCGGTTTTCTAATCGGTTTTGCCAAAACCGATTAGTGCCAGTCGGCTTCGGCGCGACCGACTGGATTCTATTTTTGAAAAAAATAAAATTTGCGTAATATTTCCGGAATTAAATAATTTTCGTGTATTATTTAAATAAAATTAGCTGGCGATCGTCACGGACTCGCCGCAGTCGACTTCCTCCACGGCAACCATCGCGACACTCGCCGCGGTCGACTCCAACTCTGCCGTAGTACATCCGCTGTGGCCTGTTTCGACTTGCCGCGGCGGACAAATCTGATCCAAGCAATCGTCTTCCGGAAAATACGAAAAGAGGGGTTTTAGCTCTTCCGGAAAAAATATACTATAGTCCTAATGTATTCCTTCAGCAATCGTCTTCGAGAAGGTTCATGTAGTGAATATACGAAAAGAGGGGTTTTACCTCTTCCTGAAATAAATACCAAAATAATGAGAACTCTTGTGAAATCAGGTAAATCATTTAAAACAGTAAAGGAAACATAAAAATCATTGCATATAACTGAGATATTAATATAGTAAATTCAACAAATTTATATATATGTTTGATATGTATTAGCCATCGAAAACCAGGTGTCCACCTGGTATACAATGACGATCGCTATCCGGCGGTGGATCACTACAAAAAACCGAGTTGTCAGGTTGCCCACCTCTAAAAGTTGGTTCACCACACGAGGCTCTACTATATGGCTACATCTAGGAGTGTAAAAGGATGGAACATTTTTCGCACAAAATCCATTTTAAAGAATCCACCTCGAGAAGTTGTTTCAACATAGGAGGGTCTACTATTGCATGGCTAAAAGGTTAAATCCTCTTCATTAAATTTGCTAGAAATATAAGTCTCTACCTATGAGTGTATTTTATTTTCGTTCCTTGTAGGAGATTGTCCCGTTTCCCATCCGAATCCATTGTCTGATACATTTATATTTGAATCCGCGACCAATCATTATCCACTGTGTTCTGAATCTAAGGGAAATGATTTGGTCCAAGAAAAACTAGATACAATCTATTTAAAAGTCTGCCTTTTGAATATGGAACGGAGTACATGAAACAAATTCACAAATCTCACGAAGTTCCTAGTACAAATTAACTAATGAAACCAAAGACAAATGGTAGACTATAACATGATTTTACCCAAAAAAAACATCTGTTATAACTTGATGGATAGAGTCATATGGTACCCCTGAACGGTGCCACCAGGTCGGATGGTCTAACAAAATTGCAAAAAATATCCACCGACCATGATGTAAAAACACACAAATAAATTCATGATCATTTGACTTTTTTCTGAAGGAATACATTAGGACTCTATAGTATATTTTTATATATTTTGTTTTGTTCTATACATGGTACATGAGATTTGTACAAAATGAAAGGAAAAGAAAGAAATGCCTATAAAGCTCAAATGAATCCATCTACCCAAGAGGCGAAATGAAGGTATTTGTTTCTTGTAGCCCTAAATTTCAGCCATCTAATTTCATCGTTGAAAATTTGCTCTGCATCTCTAAAGGTCCGGCCTAATGCCTTGGAAAATCTTTGCATTCACGAGAATTTAATTTGAAAGAATAAATAAAATATGATAAGCTACATACTATGTGTTGTATATGTAGGTATTTTAGGAAAACGCTACTCCACGATAGTATGTAGCTTACAACCGGCTGTACGTACAGCGACGCGCGTTCCACGACTCCCGTGGCGCACTTCCCGCGGAGATTCCTTTTGAGCGTCTTGCCTTCCCACGTGAGGTCCCCACAGCCTATAGGTGATGCCGCTGCTCTTTTCTTTGTCCCCAACATGCGTTGCTTCTCTCTCTTAAAATTTTCTCACGCAAGCGGACAAAAGAGCACAGTACTGTTTGCTACAATACGCGACATGCATGTCCCACCCTCCTTTTACGGTCACATCCTTCTATCCTAATAGTATTTGCTACATGTAGTGGGAGGAAATAGGATCAGTACATCCATAAATTAAATTACATGGTGCTAAATGAAAAGATTAGTAACTTGGTACACGCTGCAAAATATTTTGGTGTTCGATGGTTTGTCGTGCCGTCCTCCGGGCATATTGGTGACCAACACCTATCATATTTGAAGACAGAGCCCTCTGAGTCTACACTCGCGACATCGTTCGATCCGTTCAATGACCATGACTACAAAAACGATGAGAGTAATCCGAACGGGACCGGAGTCGCCGGATCTAGCGCCAATGGGCCTTCGACAAGCCAAACTCGTGGCCGATGGTGTTGAATTGGCGAGATCGGGCCGCACAACCGATGGTTCACCTAAGTCTCTTTGATGATTTTTTGGCGGTGCCTGCATGGTCACCGTGGAAATAAGTGTTTTAGGAGAATTTCGATGTTACATACAGTGATACAATTTGCTACAAGCGTTTGTATTTTTTGATGTATAAGCCCGACTAAAATGCTCCATGATTTCTTGGTTTAGGTACAAAGAGTTTTTCCAATGTTACATACGTGCTTCCATAATGTTGGGTGAGTTGGTCACAAATGTTGGACGTGTTGATTTTTTTTTGCTGCATAAATAACACGCTTTACAAACGTTTTGCTACAATTAAACTAAATTTGTTGCATATGATGTTGGTTTTTACTACATGGTCATGTTCAAAATGCTACAATATTAGTTTTTTGCTACATGTCACAAATGTTTACAGATTTATAGGTAAATGTTGCAAAACAATGTCACATTTTCTAAAATGCTACACACGGAGGAAAAATTCAGAAAATGCTACGCACACATGAAAAGTGTTACGGCATTTCCGTGTACATTTTTGTTGATTTTTTTTTGTTGTACAAGATTATTTGGGGGGTAGATGTTGCAAAACAATGTCGCATTTTCTAAAATGCTACACACATAGGAAAATTTTAGAAAATGCTACTCACATAGGAAAAGTGTTTTTTTTTTGCGAGAGTACAAACGGTGATTACAACAAGTAGGCAAACAGGACCTCCACGAAGAAAGAAAATACATCCAAGTCCTCTTGCGTCGAAGTCGCCGGCGAAGTAGACGTGCCGATGACGCCCTCCGCCAAATCCTCCCAAACCTTGGATCGGAGGATCTCCCCAGCGGACGGGAAATCGTCGAACCTCGAACCCCGCGGACGCAGAGCCTCCACCCAGCTTCATCGGCCGCTCCGCTTGCTTCATCACCACCTGCACAGAGAAGGTCAACCGGATCCGCCGCCACCGGATCCGGAGGGGAACAAGCCGCACACGGCGAGCCCAGGGGCCCGCGAGCACGACGGCGCCGCCTGCTTGATGCCGAGACTCCAGGGAGCGCCGACACCGGAGAGGAAGCAGACAGCAGCAAAACTCCAACCGCCGGCGCCACCGCCTCTAAAACGCCGCCGGGGAGCACCCAAACCAAACCTACACTATATCACAGCAAGATCCGGGGTTCCCCCACCCTCCCGCCGCCGGAGCGGCCGGCGGAGGGAGGGGGAACCAGCAGATCGCCGCCGGCGAGGTGGTTTGACTCGGTGGATCCAACAAATCGCCCTCAGGCACTGTAACATAGGAAAAGTGTTAGGGTAGCATTTATGTGTACATTTTTGTTGAATTTCTGTTGTACAAGATTATTTGGGGGCCCACCCATGTGGGAAGCATATAGTAAAATAAAGGCATTACTTTTTCTGAAAAATGTTACATGGATAGTAAAAAATGTTTTACGTTCAGGACTTTTTTGTTTTAGTACACGTTATTGTTCTTCTCCATGCCATCAGGTTCAGCGAGAGATTTGATCCGTGGAGGAAAAAAGATATTGGGCTCCACCACGACTGAAAGCAACCTCTACAACCGACTGACGCGTAGCGCTTGCCGGTATTTTAGGTGTACAAAAAAAAAGAGGACTGAAGTCTGTCATGTCGTGCTAGAGGTAGTAACAGTATCATATCCGAATCTATGTGTGAGCCCAGATAGGAATAGGATCCATGTTGTATTCGATCTCCTCTCCGTGTCCTACTCCTGCTCGAATACAACATGGATTCTTCAGAGTCCCGAAACCACCTATAAATATACAGGCTACTACGAGAGAAGAAACTCAAGCAAGTTTGAGTTCCACAACCCGATCGAGAGCCTGTTGCAGCAGCGAAAAGTTCTTGCGATCTGCAGCTTCGGCAGTGCGGCGCAAAGCAAACGGTGAGAGTTTAAACGGCGGCTATGGAGGAGTGGGTCCTTCTCGGCGAGAGTGGCAGCGAGGCCGACTCCGTGCAGTTCGTCGACGGCAGCGATAACGACAAGGGTAGCGAGATGAGCTTCACAAAGGTGCAGATCGACAGAAACCGCCGGCCCGCCGTCGCTTTAGACTTCTCTGGCGACGACGAAGAGCTCCAGGGGTCGCCCGTCGGTGGCGAGAACGAGGAAGAGAGCAACGGCGAGTACGGTTACTTCGATCTAGACCTCCCGGCCCTCGCGGGTAGCAAGGCCGTCTTCGGCGCCTCTGGCGACTGCTTTGACTCCAATCTGGCGGCTAGCGTCCTCAGCATGGGCAACGTTGGACATGACACCGGGATCCTTGGCCAGACCGAGAACGCCGGCGAGGAGGAGCAGACGGATTCGTGCACGCGCAGCACGCACCTCGACGACATTGACATGGAGAGCATTGGCGCCGCGGACGGGACTGAGGACACGGAAAGTGTTGGAATTTTTGACTAGCTTTGCTAGTGGGCCTTTGGTCCAAAGCCCAACTAAAAATTCTGAAATTCTCATTTGGCCCATGTACATGTGGCTGTGTGTGTACGTGACTAAACTTTATTCCCATACTGCTAGTTGGGAGAGAGCTACACCACTTTATATAGTGGAGTGTTGTGCTACTTGGTAAGCTTGTGAGAACACAAGGCTCTCTCGTGCGCACTCCTCCTCCTCCTCCGCCGCCGTCCGTCTCGTCACGACGCGCGCGGGTTGCGGGAATCTCGCCGAGCTGAGTTATATTTTTGCCGTTCGGGAAAATTTGATGAGTCATTAATCAATAATTAACGGACGCGTTAATTACTCAGCCGTTTCCGATTCCTTTGGATCGTGGGGCTGTTACCGACTCGATCGTGCGGCTGCGCCCACGTCCTACCCGAGCTGCGCTATATATACGACCGTGCGAACCCTAGCCGCCACTACGTGCAACACATGGTAGCTCGCCGCCCTAGTTCCAGAACCTTGCGCCGCCGTCTTCCAAGTCTTCTCCATCCCGTCTTCCGGCGTGCACCGGCAGAAGGGACAGTAGGCCTCCGGAACCCCGCCTCTTGTGATCCTGTACGGGAGAGGGGCGATCAGGTTTTTGGGGAGCGCACTCGCGCGACTACTGGCACCGAGTTCTTCCCCAACGACGACTTCTTCCCTGACATCGCCAACCTCTTCATCGACGACATGGGCGACAACGGGAACACCAACGGCGCTGCTGCCGCACTGTATGACTTCTTGATCTTTCTGTTTCATGTTCTGTTAGAGTTTCTGCTTGTAGTAGTTGCTCTAGA
Organism: Poa pratensis; assembly: GCA_947311845.1. Classification (NCBI taxonomy): domain Eukaryota; kingdom Viridiplantae; phylum Streptophyta; class Magnoliopsida; order Poales; family Poaceae; genus Poa; species Poa pratensis. Next base: position 154,526,902 of record CAMZMU010000041.1, on the reverse strand, counting down.
TTCGATCTGTTTATCTACTGTTTTAGTAGATCGCATGATTAGTTTAATTCCGGTTATTCTAGTCATAATCTGTTTACTGTTTTCGCGAATTAAATCAATTGCTAAATTGCTTATATTTCAACAATCCAAAAACCTGATTATAGGCAATTTGCAACGCCTGGCTTTCTCGCGTCAACGAAGCCGTTTCCCTTCAAAGGGGTGCTTTACAAACGGTGGCGCATGAGAGCAGTTTACTGGTTCCAAAACAGTAACTGCTATGCCGCCACCAAAGGCAAGCCTGAGGGCGAGCTTACTCCTGAACAACAGGAGGCATATGAGAGGCTCGATACTCTTTCAAGAGTGCCCTCCTCAGTATCCTTGACGACTCCATTGTGGACTCGTACATGTCGTTTGATAACGGCAAGGACATGTGGGATGCGCTCGAGGCCAAATTTGGGGCCTCGGACGCTGGCAGCGAGTTGTACGTCATGGAGCAATTCTATGACTACAAGATGACTGATGAGCGCTCTGTTGTACAACAGGCTCATGAGATACAGTCACTCGCTAAGGAACTTGAGCACTTCAAGTGTAATTTACCGGACAAGTTTGTTGCCGGTGGCATTATCGCCAAGCTTCCACCTTCGTGGAGCAACTTTGCTACTTCTCTGAAACACAAGAGACAAGAGTTTTCCGTTTCGGATCTCATTGGGTCGCTTGATGTTGAAGAGAAGGCGAGAGCAAAGGATACACGTGCTCGAGTTGCGAGGCTGGTTCTAGTGCCAATATGGTACAAAGAAGAATTACCAGCAGCCCCACAAGCCCAAATTTAACAAGAGCAATTCTGGGGGTAAAGGCAAGCTGATGGAAGGTTCAAGCCTTCACAGCCTACCAACTTTAAGAAGAGCAACAACAAGAAGCCGAAGAAGGGATCATGCCATGTTGTGGTGATCCGAATCACTGGGCTCCTCGTTGTCCCAACCGCCATGAGCTGCGCGAACAAGAGAACAGCGGCAAGACTGCCAATGTTGTCATTGGTGACGTTGAGATGAAGGAATCTGGGTACGGTATATTTCTACCATCCTTTCAGTTTGTCATTCTCCTGAATGGTTGATTGACACTGGCGCCAATGTACATGTTTGTGCTGATGCTTCCATGTTTTCTTCTTACCAGGTCACAGGGACTTCTCCCGTGCTGATGGGGAACGGGTCACATGCTTCTGTTCGTGGTGTTGGCACGGTCGATCTGAAGTTTACTTCGGGAAAGATCGTGCGGCTGAAGAACGTTCATCATGTGCCCTCCATCAATAAAAATCTCGTTAGCGGTTCGCTGCTGTGTCGAGATGGTTATAAGTTGGTTTTCGAGTCCAATAAAGTTGTAATATCTAAGTATGGACAATTTGTTGGTAAAGGCTATGAGTGCGGAGGCTTGTTCCGCCTATCTTGTCAGACTTTTGTACTAAAGTTATTAATCATATTTGCCATGAAATTGAGTATAATGTCTGGCATTCACGACTTTGTCATATTAACTTTGGTAGCATGACGCGGCTAGCTAGTTTGGATTTAATTCCGAAATTCACACTGTCAAAGGTTCCAAGTGTCAAGTATGTGTGCAAGCTAAGCAACCTCGCAAGTCCCATACGACTGCTGAGGCAAGAGACTTGGCACCGCTGGAACTTATACATTCGGATCTCTGTGAGATGAATGGGTGTTGACAAAAGGCGGAAAGAAATATTTCATGACGCTTATGATGACTCCACTAGATATTGTTATGTGTATCTTCTGAAATCAAAAGATGAGGCTTTGAACTTCTTTAAAATCTATAAAGCTGAAGCAGAGAACCAACTTGATCGGAAAATTAAACGATTAAGGTCTGATCGTGGTGGAGAGTATTTTTCCAATGAGTTTGATTCGTTTTGTGCGGAACATGGTATAATCCATGAGAGGACGCCTCCCTACTCGCCTCAGTCAAATGGGGTGGCCGAAAGAAAGAACCGAACTCTAACTGATTTGGTTAACGCCATGTTAGATACTTCGGGTCTCTCCAAGGCATGGTGGGGGGAGGCTTTATTGACAGCTTGTCATGTCCTAAACCGAGTTCCCATTAAGATGAAAACGTTTCTCCATTTGAGGAATGGGAAAGGAAAAATACGAGACTCTCTTACTTTCGTACTTGGGGTTGTTTGGCGAAAGTCAATATACCAATTCCCAAGAAGCGCAAGCTTGGACCAAAAACTGTGGATTGTGTTCTTCTGGGCTACGCTTTTCATAGCGTTGGTTATAGATTTTTGGTAGTAAAATCTGAGGTATCCGACGTTAATGTTGGTATGATTATGGAGTCGAAGGATGCGACTTTCTTTGAGGATATCTTTCCCATGAAGGATATGCCTAGCTCATCAAATCAGGAGATACCTAATACATCTAGTCAGGAATTGGTTGTTATTCCTGATCCTACCATTTCGATAGAACACACTGATAATCCTGTGGAGGATGACAATGAAGTTCCTGTTAGGAGCAAGAGACAGAGGACTGCAAAGTCCTTTGGTGATGATTTCATTGTGTACCTTGTGGATGACACACCCAGTACCATTTCAGAAGCTTATGCATCTCTTGATGCTGACTACTGGAAGGAAGCTGTCCGTAGCGAGATGGATTCCATCTTGGCTAACGGAACCTGGGAAGTCACTGATCGTCCTTATGGGTGTAAACCTGTAGGATGTAAGTGGGTGTTCAAGAAAAAGCTTAGGCCTGATGGTACTATTGAGAAGTACAAGGCACGGCTTGTGGCCAAGGGTTATACCCAGAAAGAAGGTGAAGACTTCTTTGATACTTACTCACCTGTGGCTAGACTGACCACGATTCGTGTGCTACTTTCGTTGGCTGCCTCGCATGGTCTTCTCGTTCATCAAATGGACGTTAAGACAGCTTTCCTAAATGGAGAGTTAGACGAGGAAATTTACATGGATCAGCCCGATGGTTTTGTAGTACCTGGTCAGGAAGCAAAGGTGTGCAAGTTGTTGAAGTCTTTATATGGCCTGAAGCAAGCTCCTAAGCAATGGCATGAAAAGTTTGAAAGAACTTTAACTGCTGCAGGATTCATTGTAAACGAATCTGACAATGTGTGTACTATCGCTATGGTGGGGGCGAGGGAGTTATTCTCTGTCTGTATGTCGATGACATACTGATCTTTGGAACCAGCCTTGACTTGATTAAGGAGGTTAAGGATTTCTTATCTCGCTGTTTTGAGATGAAGGATCTAGGAGTGGCTGATGTTATCTTGAACATCAAGCTGCTGAGAGATGGTAATGGTGGGATTACACTGCTTCAGTCTCACTATGTGGAAAAGGTCTTGAGTCGCTTCGGGTATGACGACTGCAAGCCTTCTCCGACACCATATGATCCTAGTGTGTTGCTTCGAAAGAATCAACAAAGTGCTAGAGATCAGCTGAGATATTCTCAGATTATTGGCTCGCTTATGTATTTGGCTTGTGCCACGAGGCCTGACATCTCTTTTGCTGTAAGCAAGTTGAGCCGGTTTGTTTCTAATCCGGGAGATGATCATTGGCATGCTCTTGAGAGAGTTATGCGTTATTTAAAAGGCACTGCGAGCTATGGAATTCACTATTCCGGGTATCCAAGGGTACTGGAGGGTTATAGTGATTCAAACTGGATCTCTGATGCTGATGAGATTAAGGCCACGAGTGGTTATGTGTTTACACTCGGTGGTGGCGCTGTTTCCTGGAAGTCTTGCAAGCAGACCATCTTAACGAGGTCAACTATGGAAGCAGAACTCACAGCATTAGACACAGCCACTGTTGAAGCAGAGTGGCTTCGTGAGCTTTTGATGGACTTACCTGTGGTTGAAAAACCAATACCCGCTATCCTTATGAACTGTGATAATCAAACTGTATAGTCAAGATTAAAAGTTCTAAGGATAATTTAAAGTCATCAAGGCATGTGAAGAGGAGATTGAAATCTGTCAGAAAATTGAGAACTCCGGAGTTATTGCGTTGGATTATATCCAAACATCTAAGAACTTGGCAGATCCCTTCACAAAGGGTTTATCACGTAATGTGATAGATAGTGCATCGAGGGAGATGGGTTTGAGACCCACAGTATGAGTTGTCCACAGTGGTAAACCACTCTATGTGATCGGAGATCCCGTGAAGTAGAAGTGGGTGACAAGCTGTTGGACAGCTGAGAGGAGAGTATCCTTATATTTTATTATCCCACTCCATGAAGATGCAATACTCTCCTGATCTGCATGGCAGGTTGATATTTATCTTAATGTGTTCCAAGCGGCTTACTTTTATAAGCGGAGATGTTGTCCTGCAGAGCATCCTTGAGGAATACACCTATATGAGTCTGACTGTTAAACGTCGCAGTCTATGAGAATTGGGTGTTCTCTAGTAAACTCATGAAAGGCCTCGGAGTATGACGTATAAGCTCCAAACCGCGGGGAAGCCTTGCGGCAGCCCAGTATCGGTCAAGGGCTTGTGTGAAACTAGTTCGCAGCAAACTTGTAGTTCAAGGCATAGTCCACTATCCAAGTTGTGATCTAGTGTAGCATAAGTTTCTAAGTGGAAGTTCAACTTAACAGTCTCCACTAAGCACCGGTATATAAAACAATGTTTTGGAACAAATTTGGTGAAATGTGCCAATGAGACTTTGTGGGGGATTGTTGGAATTTTTGACTAGCTTTGCTAGTGGGCCTTTGGTCCAAAGCCCAACTAAAAATTCTGAAATTCTCATTTGGCCCATGTACATGTGGCTGTGTGTGTACGTGACTAAACTTTAGTCCATACTGCTAGTTGGGAGAGAGCTACACCACTTTATATAGTGGAGTGTTGTGCTACTTGGTAAGCTTGTGAGAACACAAGGCTCTCTCGTGCGCACTCCTCCTCCTCCTCCGCCGCCGTCCGTCTCGTCACGACGCGCCGCGGGTTGCGGGAATCTCGCCGAGCCGAGTTATATTTTTGCTGTTCGGGAAAATTTGATGAGTCATTAATCAATAATTAACGGACGCGTTAATTACTCAGCCGTTTCCGATTCCTTTGGATCGTGGGGCTGTTACCGACTCGATCGTGCGGCTGCGCCCACGTCCTACCCGAGCTGCGCTATATATACTGACCGTGCGAACCCTAGCCGCCACTACGTGCAACACATGGTAGCTCGCCGCCCTAGTTCCAGAACCTTGCGCCGCCGTCTTCCAAGTCTTCTCCATCCCGTCTTCCGGCGTGCACCGGCAGAAGGGACAGTAGGCCTCCGGAACCCCGCCTCTTGTGATCCTGTACGGGAGAGGGGCGATCAGGTTTTTGGGGAGCGCACTCGCGCGACTACTGGCACCGAGTTCTTCCCCAACGACGACTTCTTCCCTGACATCGCCAACTCTTCATCGACGACATGGGCGACAACGGGAACACCAACGGCGCTGCTGCCGCACTGTATGACTTCTTGATCTTTCTGTTTCATGTTCTGTTAGAGTTTCTGCTTGTAGTAGTTGCTCTAGATTCGATCTGTTTATCTACTGTTTTAGTAGATCGCATGATTAGTTTAATTCCGGTTATTCTAGTCATAATCTGTTTACTGTTTTCGCGAATTAAATCAATTGCTAAATTGCTTATATTTTCAACAATCCAAAAACCTGATTATAGGCAATTTGCAACGCCTGGCTTTCTCCGACATTGTTGGAATTTTTGACTAGCGCCGGCGAGGAGGATCTGTCGGACTCGTGCACGGGCGTCAGACACCTCGACGACATTGGCATGGAGAGCATTGGCGCCGAGACGGAGGACACGGAAAGTGACGCCGGCGAGGAGGAGCTGTCGGATTCGTGCACGCGCGGCAGACACCTCGACTACATTGACATGGAGAAGCTCATATTCGGCATTTGCGCCGCGGACGGCGATGACATCGAGCACCCAGAGCGGCGCATCTGTGCCCACTGCGCCAACATTGACACCGACCAGAGCTCTGACGACGCAGCAGAGGTTGTCATCTATGATGACATTGACACTGAAAGCTTTGACTCGGCGGACGACACTGATCACTCAGAGTTTCGCTATGCCCGCTACGATGACATCGACACTGAGAGCTCTGACGCTGACGATGCTGTCTCTGATGCTAGCTCTGATGCTGAGCGTGGCTTTGGTACCACGGCGTCGCTTTTTGTCAGCCGGACCGCCCGCAGCATTGCGGGGAACCCTGACGCGGCGCCATGTCTCGCTCCCTTCTTCGCACCTCAACTGAACCGTCAAGTCGACACTGAGAGCTCTGACACGGCGGAGGAGAGCAATGATGGCACCGAGAGCTCCGAAGAGTCAGAGAGGGACTACAGCGAAGATGGCACCGAGAACTCTGACGCGGATGACAGCTTGGCAGACCGAGCCTCCATGGCAGCGTCGCGGCCGCCCAATGCGCCCCACCTCTTTTTCCCCAACCGAGCCGGAGCATCAACGGCGTCGCGGCCTCCCAGTGCGCCCCACCTCTACTTCGGCAGCCGAGCCGGGGCATCAACGGCAATGTCGCAGCTCCCCAGTGCGCCCCACCTCTTCTTCCCAAACCGAGTTGGGGCCTCCGAGAGCTCCGAGAAAGCAGAGAGCGGCGACGACGATGACAAGGAGAGCTCCCATGCGGAGGAGAGCGACTACAGCGACGATGGCACCGAGATCTCAGAGGAGGCAGAGAGCGGCGACGACGCGAAGAGCTCCGATGCGGAGGAGAGCGACTACAGCGACGATGACACCGAGAGCTCCGAGGAGGCAGAGAGCGGCGACGACGATGACACGCAAAGCTCCGATGCGGAGTACAGGTACAGCCACTACACCGAGGACGGCACCGAGAACTCCGATGCGGAGGAGAGCGACTACAGCGGCGATGGCATCGAGAACTCCGACGAGTCAGAGGACGACTGCAGCGACGATGGTACCGAGAGCTCTGACACGGAGGGGAGCTACTACACCGATGATGGCACGGAGTGCTCTGACGCGTCGGGCACCACCGGCGGCGGCGATGACACTATGAACTCGGCTGTCGCGGCAGACGGGTCCTCGATGGCAGCGTCGCACCTCGACTTCATCCGAACCGGTGCCACCACGGCACGGTTGCGCGCTCTTCTTCAGTCAATGCGATAGGGGACACGGTCCTGCATTTTGTTTCCATCTAATCCAGCTATTTACAATCTGATACGGGTTTGCAGTCTTGTGTAAGTGGGTGACATTTTGTCTGCGGTTAATAAGTGATTATCTAGTTTGTATGGCGTTATGATCGGTTATCACAATCCTATTTGTCTCACTTTTTATTTTTTTATTTAGGTATTTATTTGTAGCTTCTTTGTCAAATTTTGTGGTTAATTTTTAACAACTGATTGTAAATTAAACGCAGCGCAACTCAGCACCCTACATGTAGTAGGCGTTTATTATAGGGTCTCTCTGTCGCTCAGTCGAATAAGAATTACCCCAGTTGTAAGTCAAGTTGCAATTCATGATTAGTACGAATCACGAACATTTGCAAATTGCAACTCAGTCGAATGAGAATTAAATTAATTCTCATTCGCGTGACGTCATCAAATGTCAGTTGCAAGTTGACTTGCAACTGATGCACGAATCATGAAGCAAATCAAATGGTCCGAATCAGTTTGCAACTGATGACGTCATGCGAATGATAACTAAGCTAATTCTCATTCGATTAAGAATTAGCAAAACTGTTTATTATAGTGATTTCATCCATCCTATCGAATGCTTCAATCGAACCCGAATGTTGTTGTCTGACAGCTCATGCTTTAACATAGAAATTACCTCTTAAAAATCATTTTTTATGTACTTTCATATTTGGTTGGCCTGATGACAATTAACTTAATTATCATTCGAATGTCATCACCTACATTTAAAAATAAAAAATCAGTTGTATGCATAATATAACTGGAAATATTCAATTGCAACGGTGTGCAGTTAGAAAATTTCAGTCAATACGATAGGGGCATATAGAGCCGTACACACGATTCTGCATTTTTTGTTTCCATCTAATCCAGCTATTTACAATCGGATACGGGTTTGCAGTCTTGTGTGAGTGGGTAACATTGTGTATGTGGTATATAAGTGATTATCCAGATAGTGTGGCATTATGATAGGTTATCACAATCCTATTTGTCTCACTTTTCCTTTATATTTTGTTATTTATTTGACTATTTTTCCAAGTTTTGATGTTAATTCTTAACAACTCATTATAAAATAAACGCAAGATACTCAACACCCATTAAATAATTGCTACATGTAGATGGCTGGTTTATTATGTACAAAAAGATAGTTTCGTGACACACTTCAATCTGAGCATGAATGTGTGGCAGCACATGTTTTAGGCTAGAAATCACCAATTAAAAATCACTTATTTATGTACTTTCATATAGGGTTCGCCCAATTAGAATTAGCTTAATTATCTTTTGAATGACATTATCCACATTTAAAGACAATATTTTGGTCTAACTGTAAAATATTAAGTTGCAACTCACGTGTAATTTGAAAAAATTCAAAACAAAATATAAAAGATTCAGTTGTAATCAGTGTGCAACTAAATGAAAAACTCGGTTTTAACCATAGTTTAATGGACAAAATAGTCAGTTGTAACTACAGCTGAAAAAAATCTAGTTTGCAACCCATGTGCAATTGAAAAATCACAGTTGCAGCCCATTTGCAACTTATAGGCCGCTCAAATTACGATGTTTATCTGATGGTTTAGGGCCATTTCTTATTGAAAATGATATTTGTAATATTATGTTACTCTTAATCGCAGACAAGCCCATACACATGCCTATAGCGAAATTTGCTTCCACCACACGGCTCCTCTGTCTTAAACTCCTAGTTTTCTCTTACTCCTGAAATAAGATTTGAAATATTTCAATGTTACAGGATTTGGAATCTCTTAAAATCATAATTTATTTTGAGAATCTCGTCCTATATTTTTTAGGCATATTCGAGTAATCTAAATTTTGTAGAATAAGGACCCATATTTTTCAGGAAATTTTGAGTAACCCTAGTTATCCGAAATCGTAGTTCTCTTGGGTGTTTTCTCCACTATGCAGCCGCTAATTCCTCTGTTAAAGGAAGCCCGACGGGTCAACCGGTGATGTCGGCAACAAACTATTCGTTGATTTCAGAGTCAGAGACTCTGCTCAGAGTCTCAGACTTGAAAGTAGGATGGATAAATTCTAGAGAAAAATAGGAATGAACCAATGTTTTGCACTAGTTTGTGCTACATGAATGGCAAATGGTCCATGGTGGCTGGCCTGGAGAGTCCATCGGTAGCGAGAACAACGAGGAGAGCGAGGGCGAGTACCATTTCTTTGATCTCTGCCTCACCACTCTCGCGGGAAGAAAATTAGTATGCGGCTTTGGTGACTGCTTCGACCGCAGTCTAGCGGCTAGCATCTTTGCCACATGAAACGTTGGATATGACACTGGGATGCATATTGGTGAGACTATGGAGAAAACCGTCGGAGTGCCGTCTGTAGGAGGTCTCACGTGTATTATTCGGGAAACAAGAAACAAAGCTTGTTTACATGTACAACTTGGACAACACTCCACGTTAAGAATCGGGATACTAACAAACTATAGGCTCACAACGCTTAGCCGCACGATACGGAACTTACAATATTTTCACTATTAACTCTCAATGTGGCTTTTCCTTGACTCGATTCCTGCTCTGATCCCATCTCTATTTTGAGAAAAAGGTTCTATCCTCGGATTCGCAATAGCGACAAAGAAAAAGGAAGGGGCGGGTCCGATTAGACGATTATCCTCATCCGAATCATAATTATCTACTTGAACGGATGTGTTCCTCATGGGAAATGAGATGCCATCCATTGCAGCAGAGCCGTTTCATGAGGGTCTTGGCGGAGTCCAATTTCTCAAAGTTTCATTGTGACCTTTATTCTGGAAGCTTTGTTATGCCGAAACCTAAATGTAAAATCAGCAACATTTCGAAATGCCACTTCTTCCCGTCGCATCCGTCTTCAGGATGATATAGTCACAGGCTTTCACTTTTCAGTGAGTGAAAGATGTGTATCCGGGTCTACTTTCAAAGTTTCTACCGTAGAACAAATTCGAGAGGCCTTCGTAACCATAGACCTAATTCGAAGCCAAATACAAAAATTTATTCCGCTATCAAGCGGTCACATAACACTTAGAGGGTTGTTAAGGCGGAACCAACCAAATCGCGGCGCGGTAGGAGCTTGATTTGTTGCTGACTCAGATCCGTCTTCTTCTGGAGAACCTGTCAAAAAGAATACAAAGAAGAAAACTTATCTAAGCTGGGATTGCTTTGAAAAGCTTCAGATTGTGTTGGTGAAAGTGGTTTGGTAAACCTATCTAGAACCTGGTCGTCTATATGTATAAACATGATGTTCAAGAGCTTATTAGGAACCCATTCTTGAATAAAGTGATAATCCACCTTTATATGCTCAGTCATGACATGAAATACTTGTGTTGTTAAAAATTTAATAACGAGAACGGGGTAGTAGAAAAGTGGTTAGGGTCACAGTGGAGCACCCTGCGTCCAGAGTTCGACTCCCGCCGGGAGCAGAATTTCTGAATTCTCACATAGGTGGTCTCTTTCTATAAAATATGCCACCAAGGGCCGGTCCTGGTTGGATATTTTTATTTAAAAATTGAATAATGAATGATTAGGGGTGTTGACAGGTTGCTTCGAGTCGAACAAGACTCTTTGGATCCAAAATTAGAGCTCACTGAACGAGGCTTGGACATCTACCCTTCTCTCCTTCTTGTATTGAATGAGAAATGATGAGCCCTCCATCCACTTAGGGCGTGTATATAGAAAAGGGGTCTTTGACAAATGACCAAAACTACCTTTCCTGGTAGGTGGGGTTGGTACAATGATAATGTTTGGTACACTAGTCCATGTGAAATGTGTATGAGACAAAGGATGGGCCATGGTCCATGATGTACTAGTCCAACTAGGCCTCATCCTAATGAGGTTCATATTTGACCTTGTCTTTATCTCCTGTTTTGATCATTAACTTTTTAGACTATGTCATGACATAGGCTTCTATTGACTACTCATGTCATGACATTTGTACACTTGGGCTCCTAGTAGGCGCGAAGAGGGGATGGGTCCTTAAGTAGGCAATATACATTCTTAAAACAACTTGATATGCTGACATGTACGTGGCACCAAGATTATCACACCATAATGATTTTTAAACAGAAGGATTTAGCACATCTTTGTAGATAAAGCCACAACTGATTAAGTTCAACAAACCTGCCACGCACCACACCATCAGCAATATATTACAAAGAACAACTAAGTTTGCAGTAATCCCGCGGAGGGGATGAAATATCTAGATACTTAAAGGTCACGGTCCGATTCAAAGACTAGTGTCTAATGCTCTTAGCGCTGCCCCCGCCTTTTCTAGCCCCTTGCGATCTCCTTGCTTGCTCAACATCCACCTTTTATGTATGAATGTGATCATTTTGAAATGGCAAATCAGCGGCGTGGTTAACAAATGGTTTCTCTGTCGTCATTTGTTGTGAATGTTCCACAACGACAGTCACAACACCGGAAAACACACTCAAACTAATCTACGAGTGCGTCAAAAAATCCCTAGAGCAGTACGAGTGGTTGCTGTCCTCGTGCCCCCTCCCCTCCCCCCTCACCCCAAGGAATATAAGCCGTTGGAAGGCCCCTGACAAATCCACACAGGATAACTTAATTCTTGAGCATAACTTTTGTTTCCGAACGTCCTTAAAGTGTAGTATAGCGATGCCGCCGCATATCTTTAAGTTAATGGAGCGAGTCCAAGAACAGCCCGAAGGTTCTAAGGACCTAGAAATGGTATCCTTAAGATCATACCTTGGGGTTCCATCAATCGACCTCGATAAATTTTGATAAATTGTCCTGTTTAATGGATTCTGCCATGGCAAAGAAACTTTTGAATCGAAGCCACCATCTAACCCAATCCTGTACAAGATAAACCAGGATAAATGGATCAGCAAAAATGTAAAAATGATAGGGTATTGAAGGGGGCCCGGCCCCCTTCCAGGAATCCATCCAAAACATTGTGAATTTACCATTATGCACCTCATGTTTAGCCCCAACCTAATCAATTTTTTATATGTTTAAGACCGATCCAAAATGGCGACCCCATTTGACGAGAAGTGAAAATGTCCACATTGTACATGTATTTTTCCCTAATGAGGGGCCTAGACCAAAGCCCTTACTCATTTTGGTATAGCTTCCAAATACATTTAGTTCTATCACTAATGGCGTGTCTCTGACATAGCCACTCATAACACTTGTCAACGGGGTCTTCGAATGACGTATCACAAACATGTCACTAGTAGCAAAATGAAATGTCACTAATAGGCTAGTCCGTGCTAGTGATTAGCATGTTGGCATGACTTCTGTAAGGAAATTGTCGTCGGCAAGTATCTTAGCTAGCAAGGTAAGAAGCTAATTAATGATATTATGAATAATATTTGATGTAGCTAGTACGGGTAGCCCCTAGGTTGGTGGTAGCAGTTAGCCACAGTGGGAGTATCATAGATAGTATCATACGTGACATGTTGACAAAAAGCTGATGTATCACTGTAACTAATAATGAGAGAGATAGTAGTGATATCATAGGTAGATATCGTAACATAACGAGTTACAACAAAATGAGTATATAACTTAATAAATATAGTATTATATGATATCACACATATGTTACTATCTACTATGGGTAGTCTTTTTGAATTTTCCACATATATTAAACCAACAAAAAGTACACGATTACATCGATTACAAAAACAAAATTAAAATAGACTAGCAAATCTATGAGATCTTTAAGCCTTTTCTTCATCCATGACATAATCTTGTACTTTTCTGAAGGCAGCCGTAGAACAACGCCAAAACCACCAAACGGCACACCTGTGAATACCACCGAAGGTTCTCCCTTTTTAATTTTGAGCCGCAATGCCAAGGCTTTGTGCACGCACGCAGCCATTAAATTAATCAACCAACATCGGCAAGAGCACCACCACTGATATTCCAGGGACAAATAACCGAACCACATTATCGACGTCATTGGGAGCCGAGAGAACGAATCACCATTGCCAAAGGCGTAGTAGCCGGGATAGATATTGCGAGGACAAACCTCCTCGCGGCAACCATGAGAAACAATCCAAGATTGATCTGGCGAAGCAAGATTTGAAGAACCATACCTAGACAAAATTAATCTTCCAGAGCCACCATTGACGTCGGGAAGGATATCTCGTCGTCGAACGAAGCGTGAGAGATCACTTATCGCAGACGATATCATCTCCATTAACGAAGAAGATGACGATCAAAACCAAGATCTAACATTAAGGACCTTCGAATAACGCCTTGCGCAGGTCCGAGGTCCCCACCCCTCCTAGTGCCAGAACGGCAACTAGAGGAGGCGAGGACCCGCCGAATCTTTGCCGACGGCGACGATGAAGCTGCAGATGGCACCGGCGGCGACGGCTAGGGTTGAAACCCTAGGCCGCCGCCACGATTCCCCAAGATCGCCTCGCTCTGCTCGTACGTTTGTTTTTTTCTATGGCTAGTCTTAGTTGCATACTAGGAAAATTTACGCGGCGACACGCCGCGCCCGTGTGGAAACCAAAGAAAAGCAGATAAACATGCATGAAATATATTTGAAATTTTTCTGAATATTGTTGAATATTCTTGGAAAAACAATATTACGCCGCGCCCGTGTGGAAACCTGTCCGGGAAAAGAAAAGCAGATAAATATGCATGAAATATATTTGAAACTTTTCTGAATATTGCTGAATATTCTAGGGAAAACAATATTTTTGTATTGTTGAATATTTTCTGGGGGAAAATATTTATTGGGAAAATCTCCAACAAATTTTGTATGAAAAATATTTTGAACTTATAAAATTTGTTGAATATTTTCTGGAGGGAAAATATTTTTTTCAAAAAATCTGCAACAAATCTTGTATGAATTCTATTTTGAAACTTGTAAAAATTGGTGAATATTTTTTTTTTGGGAAGAAAAAATATATGGAAAACTAATCGTCTACAGTGCACGTAACGTGGGCGGCTCGAGGAAACGCTGAGAAAAACTATTTTAAACTTGTAAAAATTGTTGAATATTTTTCGGGGAAAAAATATTTATTGGGAAAATCCAAATTTCATCCTTTTTATGTATTATTAAAATTATGACAGATGGGACCCACATGTTGGGGTTTTATTATTTATGGAATTGTCTAATAAAATTTTAGATAACTGACAGGTGGACCCGTAGTGACGTCAGCAAGTGACGTCACACGCCGGCAGCCATGCCCGGCTCTGCCGAGCTCGCGCTCGGGCAGGGGAGCAGGCGCGCGGGCCTGGGGCCACGCGGATCCGCTGGAGGGCGTTGAGGCGAGCCAGGCGGGCAGCGCCTCGGACCAAATGGTCGCCGGAGCCGCTGGCGGCGAGCAAATCTGCGTCGGTGGAGGGCGAGCACGGCGACGGCGAACCGGAGCGCGGGGAGGACAGGGAGGAGGTCCTACGGGACCGACGGCTCACCAGGAAGACGAAGGAGGGGTCGGGGAAGCCGGGGAAGGTCGGAGTTGACCGGAATGACCTCGGCGGCCGACGGCCGGAGTCGGGGAAGATGCACAATTTATCGGCGTTTTCGGCCGTCCCGGCTCGCGTAACTCGCGGAGGAGATAGAGGAGGCGACGGCGGAGCCCTTGGCGGCCTTCTATCCGTGGGAGGAGGCCTGCAACGGCGGCGGTCCGCGTCGGCGCCGGCGGCGGCTCCGTCCGAGCGGAGGAGGAAAAGAGGGAGGAGGAGGCTGGAGAGCCTAATCGTAATTTCCAAATAATGCAGGGATCTTTTTGCAAAAAATCGCGTGGATTGGGTGCACTATTCAACACTGTAGACATCTACAGTGATGAACAGTGGCCGAGCGCTGTGGGAGCGAGAAATTGCTTGTCTTTGATATAGGTAGGTAATATATTTTTTGGAAGAACAAAAAAAAATTCAAAAAAAAAACCAAAAAAATCGCAAAAAAAAAACAAAACAAAACAAAAAAACACTGTAGAAGGCACTGTAGAAGTGCATCACCGTAGCACTCCTACAATGCGCGGGGCGACGTGGCCACATCCAGAGGCCGCTGAAGACGTTCTACTGTCCAACACTGTAGACACCTACAGTATGAACAATGCCGAGCGCTGTGGGAGCGAGAAATTGCTTGTCTTTGATATAGGTAGGTAATATAATTTTTGGGAGAATTTTTTTAAAAAAAAACGTAAAATAAAATTCGCAAAAAAAAGAACAAAAAAAACACTGTAGAAGTGCGGCACTGTAGCACTACTACAGTGCGCGGGCGACGTGGCCACGTCCACAGGCTGCTGAAGACGTCGGCCATTATATATAGAATAGATAGATGTCCTATGGACCTGCATGGTCGAATTCGTAGCAATATAAAAATATAAAAAGGGCATGTACAATTTCATGAAAGAATAATTAGGCAATCCGGCTTTAAAGTCTAGTATACGACAGCTAGTCCAGTGCGGATGATCTGTATTTATGCGGGGAGTGCACTACCAGTTCCCATCTTCATCTGTTCTACCACTCTGATGTCTGATCTCTCTGCCCCTTGCTCCATTCCACTTCTAGAAAAGCAAGCTGCAACGTAGCATAGTGGCGCATTACATATGAGTTGTTTGATTTTGTTAGCCAGATTGTTGATGTATTTGGATCCTAAGAGAGAAAGGGAAGCACCGCACCTCATTTGGCATGAGCGGCATCAGGAAAGCACATCAAACTGCATTCTTTTTTAAAGGTAACTAGTTGAATTCGGCGCGGCGACACGCCGCACCCTTGATCAAAAAATTCTTGATGGTTTGTTTCTTTGTTTTAGCTGCATAATATATTCTGTAAGTAGAAGTGGTGATTTTGACTTCTATAACTTACGTAGCTGTGTAGGTGATGTGTGACTTGCCGTGAAAACCAAATGTAATGTTTTTTCATGCTGGCATTAACTGGACAATGCCAATGCATCAGTAATGTAAAACATTGTCCCTGAAAGGAATTATGGAAACTGATACATAGCAAGATATATACAAAATTACATAGGGTTACATTAGCTGGCACAATTGCAGTTTGTACAAACACTGACTTGGCTGGACGTTACATTGCTGCATGTAATTCATCTACAGAAGACTGATATATTATGTTCAAAAGCAAGATCTTGGTACCGGCCTGATCAATATGGTGGCAAGATCGACCTCACAAAAGATTAGATAATATCTATGTTGCACTGACAGAGGCTAAGCAAGATCTTGGTACCGACCTGATCAATATGGTTGCTACATCACAATGCAAAAGATTAGATAGCATCTATGTTGGGCCGACAGAGGCTATAGCCTGAAATGCATTGTAATAAGCTGGAAAAGAATCTATAAAATTTGTGTAGGAGATGCACTGATGGAACCAAAAGGGCATGTGTACCGGTAACTTAAGATGCCGTCGTTGTTGCCGGATGAGGGGAAGGTGATTAGGCCCGTCTTCTCCCTTGGTGAAGCGATAATCAGTAAGACTACCTTGCGTACTAATCTGGAGAGGAAATAATGGAGAAGCAAATGCTAATTAGAATATACCTTGAAAGAGAACATTGATTCAATATATCGAAGCAAGTGGGACATCTCATACAATGGTTTGATGCATATCCATCTGCTGAGAACTGCATATAAGCATAAATGATAAAAATACAAATAAACCGTCGACGATAGCATGAAAAGCATACTAAATTTCAATTCATATATATTGAGTCCTCTTATTTTTCTCAGTTTGTTGTCACTTGCACAATAGTTCTCTCACAAATAATTCATTTAAATGAAAAGAACCAAAGTAGGAAAGAGGAGCAAATTAAAAGAAGAACACAATGGCTATGCTACTAAGAGGAGTAGTACATTCTTGACAATCCAACCTATCAAATGCATAGTAAGATAAATATATATGAAAATATACAGAACAAAGAACATGAAGTTGCAGTCATACAGATATATTAGAATGAATTTTCTGTTAGTATCAATTGGAAAGTTCTAATGGGATTATGAGGTCATACAGTAGCTCCTAGTATTAGGTGAAACATTTTCGTGCAATGACTAATGAGAAAATTAAGACGATCAAAAGTGCACTTGTAACTTCTAGGTGAGTGATCCAGCTGAGAAACTATTACTCAAATAGAAAACCATCTGTGGGCACACGACCCACACCCTTTTTGAACAATCGTGAGTAACAGACCTACAATTGCTACAGGAAATCAGATTCATGCTAAACATAATCGAACATCCATGTGGATTGCCAACTTCTGCGATTTAACTTGGGTTGACAATGTCAGCACTCAAAATCTGTAGTAGTTACTCGACCATGAGAGACGATTTATTTTAACCATATTACAAAAGGGCTCATTATGTCCGGCCTGGATTGAGACGCGGTGGAAGATTACCATGAATCCAAACTTCACCCAGTAACCTATAACTGGTACAGTAAGACCCAGCATACCATGAATGCTTCTTATTAGTGGCGCCTGACATCGTCAAAAATCAGATAAAAAAAGATAGCAATTAGCACAAAACAAACACATGTCTAGGTCTGTTATTGCAGAAATTTACCCCATCCTGACACTTTCTTCTGATATTTATATTAGACACAACCATTTGGAAAAACATGATTGGACAGTAATCTTAGCTGGATCATATAATTAATTGCACATGCTAACTGAAAACTCCTAGTAGTCAACATAAGATAACACACTGCTCGTATAATCAAACTGAGTTCAGTAATGGAACCACAGGATAAGAAGTGGACGGGTATGTGGCCATATGATCATACTTTGTACGTGCATTATGCCTGTTGGATAGAGCTTGATTTCATGAATATGTTTCTGAAACTGAACTTGTTTCCAGTAAACAGACTTGAAGGAAAATGAAGTACAAAATTGGTTGGAAATGATTTTGCAATTCATATATGTAGGTAAAATAAATAAACAACTAAACTATCTTTAACCTCCCCTTAAATATAGGTCTGAGATGAATTCATAGAGATATATATGTGAAACTACTTGATTCAAGAAATGAAGTATGCAAAGAAATTAGTCAGATAAATTAGAATAACATCCAAAGTAGAGCATGGAGTTATTCGCTTCATGCAAAGAAATTAGTCAGATAAATTAGAATAACATCCAAAGTAGAGCATGGAGTTATTCGCTTCTCCCATTAGTGATCATTGTCTATGTCTTTATGAATCGAAAGTAGCGACTACTAAGGTTCTGAAAATAAAGATCAACCAGTAGCCCTTAAACTGGAAGGAACAAAGTGTACATCCTTTCATCGTGTTGTGATAGGAGCTAACCCGTGGAGGAGTAGTCCCAAGCCAATCAGCTTGTCCATCTTTTTGAGGTTTGAACTCTCTTGATTAGATTTGAGTAGAGTATGTGAATTGTTCTGTCCAGAAAACACATACACGCTGTTTAAACATACTCATGTCAGGGTGATCACCTTTAAGACAAACTCTTGTTGGGATGCTGCTAAAAATTGTTATTGATGCTAACAAATGGGTCAAGCAAGGTTCTACTACAGGTTTCCTCGTGTAATCCAAGCTTAAGAATATCCAGTGAGTAAAATTGGTACAGCTGTTGCGTATATCACTGAAAAACTGAAGAATCCCACAAGAGTTATAAGGATATATATATAACTTACTTTTACATAAATGAAGAAACAATTGGCGGTCGAGAGCAGAGTTGAGAGTCCACCTTCGCAGACGTCGTAGAGCTTGGTGTTGAGCCATTTGAAGCTGTCGCGGATAGAGGACCAGAGTGGAGCCTGCAAGGTAAACACATAAGATTTCGCCTCCTGGTTGTCCTAACAGTAGTGAAAATGTATGGAAAATCACAGAAATACAAATAGTCATCATAATCAAATGAGTAAGACTTTATTAGAATAAACCACGCTCAGAAGCAAGTATCTTTAACCAGAGAAGCTCAAATAGCCATTCATATGAAGTACACAATGCATTTATCAGCAAGTCCTCACCTGAAATAAGTCAGTTAACTGCTGCCCTTCAGAGCTACTGTATAGCTAAATTGCTCTTTTCCTACAATTAATAATGAATCATGATCAAAACCCAGAGCTCATACATATCCTCAGAATGAAGAAGTAAAAATAGCTCACCTAGAGCTTATAAGCTTCACTGTGGCCATGTTGATGCCCGTATATCAGCTCGAGCTCCATTGCTAGGCCTGAACCAAACGGCATGTAACTAATTTTGACTGGAAAACATGAACACTGGTAAGCGGCTCCTAAAACATGGACACTGGCAGGCTAAAAATCCTGAAGCCAATAGCTTTAAGAGCTCAGCTATTTACTGTCTCCAAAAAAACATCCTAAATGTTTGCAAATACTGAACAATGCATTCATCAAAGAAATTAATTGGCGTGCCCACCTAGTTCTATAAATATCTTTCTACTACTATGCAGTACATCTGGTTTCCACTGCAAATTATATCGGCTATCCAGCTAGATACATTGTACAAACCAAAAACATAGCTTCTCCCTTCAAAATGATTCTCATCAAGGGCGCGGCGTGACATGAGTCAAGTAATGAGCTAATATTCAATCCTAGTTTCTGTCAATTGAAAATTCAGGCGCACAGAAGTATGTGAACTGCAGTTTTGGGAGGCTCTTAAACAACTCTGAATTTCACAAGGTTATTATCAATAACTGAAAGCAGTCTCTGGCAGAAGAGGACAAACCCTTGAACATGTAAAAGGCATGAAAGATACTCAGTGAACGAAAACAGCAGTTAGAGCGTGTATGAAGTGCAGAAGGTTGTAGTACCAGTCAGTTTGTCACAGAGCGTTCTGCTGTGCTACAATCTGCAAGCATCAAAGGGCTTTTGCTCTTAACGCGCGTTCTCCTCATCCTGCCCAGACACGCGCATACTGCTTGTCAACGAAATCATACAGATCGGACGGGTCGGAGCGACAGAAAGAGAGAGACTTACCTGACTCCTGCTTGCAATGGATGCTGGTCCGGAAGTAGCCGCGAATGCTGCGCGAGCTGTGGCTGACCCCGGAGACGACCTTGGCGCCGCCGGCGACCGTGTACTGCAGCTCTTGGAGGCGAACCATGCACCAGTCCATCTGCAGGAGCCACAAATTAAACGAATCAAAACCAGCGACAGACCCGTGCGAGACGCTTAGGAGGGAGCAGGCGTGCGGGTGGAGGGGCTGGTGGCGCGGGTGCAGTGCAAACTGACCAAAGCCGCCGGCAGACACGGAGTTGCAAGAAGAAAGAGAGGGCAAAACCAGCGATGCGTTCGAGAACAGAAGAAAAGAGGAGGAAATAGCGGCGAGCACCTGGGTCGCGCTGCCCCTGCCCAGCTCCGGCCGCTCCACGCACGCACGCCGCCAGCATCCTTCGATCTTGACGCATAGCACGGCCGCCTCCGCGCGCGTCGCCTCCCCGGATCGATGGTGGACATATCCAGCGAAAGGGAAATCCGGCGACGCGGCGCCGTCCTTGCGAGATGGAGGTCGGATTGCGGGATGGCGAGGACAGGAACAGGCGGGGCGCGGTCGCCGGCGTCTCCAATCGGCCGCGGCGGCGTCGGGGCGGAGGCGGCCGTGTCGGGGAGAGGCGGAGAAGAAGGACGGCGGCGGAGGTGGCCGGACCTCCTTGCGTGCAGGGCGACCGCGCGCGGGACGCATCCGCGTCCTTCTCCGGCCGCTGGCTCGCAGCCGAGGAAGCACGGTGGAGCGGCGCCATCACCGAACCCTAACCCTCGGGTTTAGGTTGCGCACGGACGCATCAGGCGAGGAGGAATGAATCGCCGGGGTGGGAATGGAGAGGACCGCGAGGAGCGTCGTTCGCGCCACAGCACGGCGGCGGAGGTGGCCGGACCTCGCCGGATTTAAGGGGCGACGGCGGCGGCGACCAGAGGCGCGGGAGCGAGAGCGAGAGGAGAGAGGAGAGTGCGTGTGAGAGGAGAGAGAGGGGAAGAGGATTTCTGCGGTTTGTTTTACGTAAAGGTCCTTAATGTTTTTTGTAATTACAATTATGTCCAACGTAGCGTGGAGGGTTGTACTGCGGGTTGATTCATGGTTTTGGCAGGGTTTTTTTTGCAAAAAACGTCACGGACGTCTTCGTTGGACCGTCCGATCGCCGGCGGACGTCCGGGATCGATGAACTGTAGAACACTGTAGCATCTGCAGTGCTTACTGTTGCTAAGCACAGTAGCTCGGCCGCGGAGAGAGCGAGGATTTGCTCAACTTTCATATAGTTAGTAATAATATGGCAGGTGTTCTGCCGATTCAATTAAGAGGATAGAAAGGTTCAGTCACAAGCCAAGGAGATCCTGACGACAATACACAGAGAAAAAGCATATATCAGTGCCGATTCAAACTGCATTCTAGAACGCCAGAAGCAAGAGCAAAAGCATGTTCCTATATTCTGGCATGAAGCGATCATTTTGGCCTTATAAACCATTATCAGTGCTTCCTTCAACATCAAGACCACTATATCTCTGCACATAGCTTCCATACACTGCATAATATTTAGTGTTTATGTTATTAGTGGCGTGTCTCTAGCACGTCACTGATAACATTGACAAGTGCCGCCATACTAGTGGCGTGGCATAAACATGTCACTAGTGGCAAAAATGGTACGCGCTAATAAGCTATTCCCTACTAGTGATCCAGCATGTTGGCATGACTTGATAAGCAAGTATCTACCTTAGCCAGTAAGAAATCGACCACGACGCCAACGCCAACGTGGATCCCTCCATTGTTGAGAGCAGGCGCTCATATACACGCGCACACACTCACCCCTATGAACGCACGCACGCACATCCTACCCCTATGAGCACCTCCGAGAGACTGAATCGGCGGGCCGAGTCTTGAGATTGACGAAGTCACCACGGGCGCCTCGCTGTCGACGGGAACGTCGCCTCCCACTGAATAATATTTTGCCTTAAATGAGAAAAATCAGCGTCAAAACTGGAGTTTGAACTCTGGTGGGGGTACAACCACCCACCTAATCATCTTGACACATGCAAGTTCTGAGTTGTTGGCAGGTTGCGGTGGAAACTATTAGCGTCAAGTTGCGTACAGACTTGAGATGGTTAGGAGGGTGGTTGTACCCCTAGCCCACCAGAGTTCAAATCCCAGGTTTGACGCTGGTGTTTCTCATTTCAGGCGGAATATTCTTCAGTAGGAGGCGATGTTCCCGTCGACAGCGAGCCGCCCGTGGTGACTTCGTCAATCTCAAGACTCAACCCGCCGACTCGGTCTCTCGGAGGTGCTCATAGGGGTAAGGTGTGCGTGCGTGCGTTCATAGGGGTGAGTGTGTGCACGTGTATATGAGCGTCTACGTTGTACTGTGTTTTGCAAAAAAAAAGAAGTCGCGTACAGACTTGTAGTTGTGCACGTGGATTCTGATTACAAGTAACCGCCCCCATTCTTGCGATCACTTTCCATCCTTCGCAAATGAGAAATCAGTTGTAGATTTGCCCTTGCGTCGATTCGTGCCCTGATCCGATTAGTCAGAGTTCACGCGATCTCACACGGCTAGCCTACGATGTCGACCAAAATTGGCACGCAGCAGGCGTGGGCGACCCGCACGGTCGATCTCATCCTCGCCATCGTCGCTCGCTCCGACGTTACAACCGTCGTCCGCAGCGCCGGGACCTGCAGGATCCTCCGTGCCGCCATCCTCGACCCGGCCTTCCGACGCCTCGTGCTCCAAGAAGCGGTCGACGGTGGCGGCTTCGACTCCTCCGACCTCCTCCTCGGCGTCACCTACAGCGATAGCAACACCACCCAGCCAGTGGCGGAGCCAGGACGTGAAGCCTGTGATGCCATTTTAAATCTGTGATGCCAAATATTTTCATGATTTTACTAATACATATGGTTTTACTAATTTAATTATTTTTTCTTCATGATTTATGCTTGTGTATAAAGGATTTTTGAAAACCTGTGTGGTCAAATGACTACACTGGTCTCAACGTGGCTACGCCAGTGCACCCAGCGCGTCATCCATTCCCCAGATCCAACCCGCGGAGGTTCCATATCTTCTCATCCAAGGACGGCACGTGGGGCATCGTCCGTGAAGCCTCGGCCCCCCAGCACCTGCGCCGCACCTCCCGATCGGTCGTCGTCGGCCGCGCCATCTTCAGGCTTTTCCAGCTGAATGTCATGGAAAACTACGACATGATCCTCGCTCTGGACACCTACGCGGCAGAGGCCACGATGATGGAGCTCCCGGATGGCTGCCTCTCCAGGATGCTGCAATGCAAGAACGACAAGCACCTCCTCCTCGCCTCCGTGGGTGGTCAGCTGAGCTTGCTCGTCACGTTGAGCCGTGGGATCGTGATATGGACGTTCACACCGGCCTCTTCCGGCCTGGCAGCTACATGGAATCGGCGACTGCTGATCGGCGTGACGGAAATGTTGAGGCAAGCAGGTCTAGAGGACAGCTGCCGTCTCACCTGCACGCCGTTTAACCTCGAGGGGTTCGGGGAAAGGAGCGGCTCAGTTATCCTGTCTCTGGGCTTAGAGCATCTCTAGCGCGCAAAAGGCCGAAACCCGCAAAATAACCGCCCGAAGCGGATTCGAACCCGTAAAAACGCGGAGAACAGAACCCGCAAAACTGGCCGCCCGTAAACGTTTTTAAGGGCCCCCGTGAATCCGGCTCTCGGAACCGAGAAAACTAGTTTTCCAGCCCCAGCCCGCAGACGGAACCTCATCCGCTTCTATCGTTGGCGCGAGGGAAGTTTCAGCCCCCGAACCGCCGCCGCCGCCACCACCGCTTTCTCTTCCCCCACTCCGGCCAGCGCGCGCCTTGCCCCGTCGTTGCCATGAGCTCCTCGGACCCGTCGCTGGTGACCATCCCGGTTGGGGTGGCGCCATCGACAGATCTAGCTGGGCAATTGGCGCCCACGAAGCGGAAAAGGCTGGGCACCGCCGGCGCGGCCCAAACCTTGGTTGCGGCTACCGCCGCCGCCGCTGCCACGGGCACTCCCGCCGCCGCGGCTCCGAAGAAGAGGGCGCCCGTGCGGAAGGTCAGGGCCAGCGGCGCCGCTGCTGCAGCCAATGCGCCCGTGCCCGGCGCCGAAAGGTATGAACAAACCACCCTCCGCCGCCTATTTGTCAACGCACTCTTTCAAATTGCCCGGCACCAAAACTGTTCTTCCAAATTGCAGCACGCAAGCTTTCATGGACATGATTGGGTCGGTTGAGATCAACCACCCTCCGCTCGTCAATTTCGAGTACAACAAGCCGGACGGTGGCGTCGATGGTGGTGCGGACGAAGAAGACAACGACGTCGAGTAGGTGGACGGGGCAGGACTTTCCCGGAGAGGTGCGAACTACACTGTTTTGGAGGGCCAAACATTGATCCGTGCTTGGGAGAGTATTTCTCTCGATGCAACTCACGGTGTTGATCAAACCAAGGATCGGTATTGGCAAAGAGTGGAGGACAAGTTCTTCCAACTCATGCCTCGCAATGGCCGAACGGTGCCTCGGACCTTTCGATCACTACAAGGCCGTTGGGAAAGTATCAAAACAGTATGTTCTCGGGAAAGTATCAAAACAAGTGATGAATGCTCCTCCTAGTGGTATCGTAGAGGGTGATTGGGTGAGTTAAAAACCATTGTATTGTTCACCGTAGGTATATGTAAACCATTGCTATTGTTCACCATTGGTACATGTAGGAACGCATTGCAAGAGAAGGGTTCAAGGACATGCCCGCATCCAAGAAGAAGCCATTTGTCCTTGATCATTGTTGGAAACTTCTCCAACATAGCGAGAAATGGAAGTTGAGGGACCAAGAGCCAAAAAAGGGGAAATACGTGTTGAGGATGACTCCGATGATAATCAAGGTGGGAGGAACAAGAACAAGCCCGAAGGCAACAAGAAAGCCAAGGAAAGAGTGGCGAAGCAACTTGAGGCCGAAAGCTTGAGAGAGAAGCTTGATGAAATGGTGAAATCCAATGAGCTCATGGTGGCCAAGACGTTGGAGGCAAAGCACCAATTGGCCGAGAAGAAAGCTGAAGAGAAGAAAGAAAGGTGGGAACTACTCCGTGAAGAAGGGAAGCTCAAGGCCGAGATTGAGGCTAAAAGAGCTTCGACGGAGGAGAACAAGTCTGTGGCCAAGCTCTTGGCCGAGGAGAACAAGATCATGATGATGAACCGAAGTGAAATGGATGAAGTCACCTTGGAGTGACATGACATCGCAAGAAAGGAGATATTGCATCGAAGGAAACAATCGATGGAAAAAGCTAGCGGTGGTGGTGGCTTGGTGTAGGGTGTCTCGATGATGCGAATGGCCTTTTGGATGCAATTTTTTGGTCATACCAATGGGAAACTATGTTAATTGCCGTATTTCGATTCAAGAAACTATATTATTTGCTATAGTAATGTCGAATTTGTGAGCAATTTGACATATTTTGATATTCATGCCTAGTTCATGTTTTGTGTATACAATTTCTAAAACGAGGCACGGCGGAGCAGAAACCGCAAAGCCGAACCTCAAAACACTTTGAGGTTCGGCTTTGCGGTTTCTGCTCCGCCGCGCCTCGTTTCTAGCCAAATAACGCGCGTTTCCCGACCCTTAAAAGTGTTTTGCGGGTTCGCGTTTTGCGGGCTCTGCTAGAGATGCTCTTAGGCCAGCTATTCCGGCTGGACACTAAAACTAAGGAGGCAATTGTCTTCAGGAGGCTCACTAGGCGGGGAAATGTGTGGGTCACGAACGTGTTCTTGCATGAGATAGATTTGATCTCTTTGCTAGAAACAATGAAATTTTTATGAGCATGTTGCTGCCCATCGGTGCACTATTCTTATTTTCTTTTTTCTTTGGTAGCAGTTCACGTAGATCAACATATGGCTCCTTAGTGTGAGAATTTTGCGGAGACCACATAGCAACGTTATTCGGACGTCGCGTGCAACCTCGACGTTCGCTGGTGCACCACAAACGTCATAGCCGCGTCTATTATTGTTAATCCATAACATATGTGTTACGTCGCGGGAAATGTCGCCAGGGTCCTCCAACGACATTTTGGGCTTGGGCGCGACATTATTTAAACGTCCCACATCACGGATTGTTTTATAGTGCATGCACTCAAACTGTTTGTTGGATTGTGTTGACAGAGTTTTGAATACTCTAATCAATTGATTGAGACATTGTTGTGCATTCACTCGATCTGTTTGTTCTAATTAGCCATTGTAGGAAGATTGTGGTAGGTCGATCTACTTTCTCAAATATGTAACCATTAATTGGTTTACACTCAATATTATACACCTACATGTTCGTTGAAATAACTTAAAACTTCTGACCATGCATCTATATCCTCATCGGATGGACAGAAGATGTGACTTTGTAGAATTCACGGGGATTGTTAGAGCTTGCCAAGCACTATGGTGGAAGGGTGTCCTTACTGAAGATGTGTTTGTCAAGACTGATGCTGTTCTATGGAATATTAATGATTATCCATCTTTGGACACTATTCCAGGAAGAAGAGTGACATAAGGTTATAAAACATGTTGTCACTGTTAAAAAACATTTGTCAATAGTTGGGAGAGTTAAATGTATCACAATTTGCTAAGAAAGTTGAAGAGTGATCTCAGGTTGCTGAGAAAGTTTAAAAAATATATCAGCTTGTTGCACCTGAGATTTTCCTGCACGGTTTACCAACTGAAGAGAATGATAATGCAAATGTAGATGCATCATAGTTTACCGACGAAGTTGAAGAGGTACTCTACGATTCGTAGGCATTTGTCGTGTAATTGTAATGTAGAGCTACATTATGAATCTGAGGTACCACCTTATTATTATTTTGTTTGCATTTGGTTGTGGAACTGTAATGTTGAAGTATTGCTTTGTTGATGTTTTATTTATACTCGTTGCTGCTAGTGATCATTTATTTTTGTTACGCCCGTAATTTTGACCTTTTTAAGGTCTGGTGATGCAGTCGGGTTATGGTCTACATAGTAGGTTCTTACTGTTAGGCTCTCTGTGTTGTGCAAGGACATTTGTTTCGGTCTACGACCGCAATTTTGATCTTGTTAAGGTTGCATGATGTAGACGGATTATGCTCTACCTGATGGGATCACAATGTTAGCCTCTTGTGTAAGGTTTACCTTGCTCAAAATTCTGAAAACAACTGAATCAAACTTTTTCTGACCGTCGGGCTCTCTATTCAGAAACAAGTTATACAATTGTACTATGTTGATATTTATACTCGTGATTGCTGCTAGTTGTTATTTATTTTGATTACACCCACAATTTTGGCCTTATTAAGCGCTGGCGATGCAGCCGGATTATGCTCTAAACAGTGGGCCTTAGTTTTTTTTAGATAAAGAATGTATATTAATATCGTGGAGATACAAATTTACACCCAGCCTCTGCAACAATGCAATAGCCAAAGCCATTACGGATGCACACAGCCGAAAAACAATAAGCAGAAGAAATAAAAAGAAAGTCCCGCTACAGAGTTACAGTCCTTGCAGCAGCCGCACAACCACCACCAAGACACCACCTGATGTCCAAATCTTCAAAAGCAAAGCCTTCAAGAAGAACAGTGTCAGGCACAACCAATTAAGGCCAGACCTTGGGTTTTCACCCTGAAGATAATAGTCCCCACTCTCAAAACAATGTCTTCAGCAAGAGCATTGCCAGGCACAACCAATTAAGGACATGCCTTGGATTTTCACCCTGAAAGGTAGGACTTTGAACTTCACATGTGATGTTGCCCCCACTAACATGCCGCTGCTCCGCCTCCTGCAACTCCAAGCAAGTTCCTCATCGCCGCAGAGCCTCCAATCGCCATTTGTTAGTCCTTTAATCTCAGCTTTCATGACATTCCCCGCATCTGACTACACCATGGATTTGCCCATGATGGCACAGAGGCAGAGCTTCACACCGCTCCCTCCGGCGCGACCGAATCCCTTCGCTCCAGCAATCACTAGGAATTAGCCCATGAAAGATCACCAGCGGAGCCTTCCGAAACTCGACACTCTTGCCAGAGGTCTTCGTCTTCTCGCGATTTGGAACCCTAGGACCACCACCTTTATTCTCCTTGCTCTGAGCCCACAGCCCCACGCCGTCGGCCGGCTCCTGACGATCAGAACGAGTGGGTCAACTTCGGCTCAAATCGAGCCATGGTAGGCCCCCAGATCGAGCGGCGATCAGGAAGCATCAAACCGCACCGCCGCCCCTGGACCGCGCCCGCCCTGGCCTCGCACCTCCGCCTCCCTGCAGCTTGCCGGCAAGCGCCGCCCAGCCGCCTGGTCTCCACCTGCGCTGCCTAGAGTCGGCCCCCCGCGCGAAGGGAGCACGACGTAACGCGCCACCCCGCCCGCCGCGTCGAAGGACAGGCGTGGCCGCCACCACCTGTGCCGGCGCGGCGGCAGCGGCCGGAGGGAGAGGGCGGGCGGCGCTTCTCTTCGGTGGTGAGGGGCGCTGGTGGCTCTAGGTTGACGAGGGAATATCTCCCCGGCAATAGTGCCAGAAACAATGCTTGTACGTCACACGTCAGTTGGGAACCCCAAGAGGAAGGTATGATGAGTGCAGCAGTAAGTTTTCCCTCAGTATGAAACCAAGGTTTAATCGAACCAGTAGAAAAACGAGGTTTGCTTCGAAGGTGTTGGTGAAGGAGTGTAGTGCGGCGCAACACCAGGGATTCCGGTGCCAACGTGGAACCTGCACAACACAACCAAATTACTTTGTCCCAACTTAACAGTGAGGTTGTCAATCTCACCGGCTTGCTGAAAACAAAGGGTTAAACGTATCGAATGGAAAATGATGTTTATTTGCATAAAACAGTAGAGAACAATGATTGCAGCAGATTGTATTTCAGATGTAAAAGAATGGACCAGGGTCCACAGTTCACTAGTGGTGTCTCTCCAATAAGATAACTAACATGCCGGGTAAACAAATTACAGCTGGGCAATTGACAATTGATAAGTGCATATAACATGCATGTGTGAGCTGTGGTGTCTACTATGAGATTCATTTGGGCATTACGACAAAGTACATAGACCGCTATACAGCATGCATCTATGCCTAAATAGTCCACTTTCCGGTTAACATCCGTACCCCTTCCAGTATTAAGTTGCAAGCAACAGACAATTGCATTAAGTAATGTGCGTAATGTAAACAATACATTCATCCTTGAATAAAGCATTGCTGTTTTACCCTAGTGGCAACAACACATCTACAACCTTAGAACTTGATGTCACTATCACAGGTTAAATAGAGGTTGAACCCAACTATCATGCATAAATACCCCCTCTTGGAGTCACAAGTATTCACTTGGCCAAGGCTTCAACAAGTAACGGAGAGCATGCAAGATCACAAATGACATAGACATGATAATATAATATTCAGCTCCACATAGGTATCAATATAAGTCAGATCCCAGCAAACACAACATGTAGCATTACAATAAGATGATCTTGATCATGATAGGCAGCTCACAAGATCTAAACATGATGGCACAAGTGGAGAAGACAACCATCGAGCTACTGCTATGGACCCATAGTCCAAGGATGAACTACTCACGCATCACTCCGGAGGCGGGCATGGCGATGTAGAGCCCTCCGGTGATGATTCCCCTCTCCGGCTGGGTGCCGGGAAGAGCTTCAGAAACCCCCCGAGTTAGGGTTGACGACGGCGGCGGCAGCGAATATGTTCTGGATGAAAGGCTCGGTGTTTTAGGGTTTTCGCGTCTCGGGGAATAAATAGGCGAAGGGGCGATGTCGGCGGACCCCCGAGGGGGGCAGGCGCGGCTGGGCCCACTGCCGCGCCACCTGGTGGTTTGGCCACCTCGTGGCTCTCCTTCGTCTCTCCTTCGGACTCCGTGTACGTGCTGGAAAAATAGGGACCTGGCCTTTTGTTTCGTGCAATTCCGAGAATATTTCCAGAAGTAACTTTCTGAAACCAAAAACAGCAGAAAACATGGAACTGGCACTGTGGCATCTTGTCAATAGGTTAGTCCCAGAAAATGCATAAAAGTGATATGAAGTGTATATAAAACATGTAGCAAATGGTATAATATAAGCATGGAACAGCAGAAATTATGGATACGTTGGAGACGTATCAAGCATCCCCAAGCTTAGTTCTACTCGTCCTCGAGTAGGTAAACGATAACAACAAATAATTTCTGAGGAGACATGCTTTCACACAATCTTGATCAATATATTGCAAGGCTCATGTCATGAATGAAGTGACTCAAAGCAATGATCTATAGTTTGCTAACAAATAGATAAAGAGTAAACAATGAATCATATAAGCAAAAACTTTTCATGAATAGTACTTTCAAGACAAGCATCAAAAAGTTTTGCATAAGAGGTAACTCATAAAGCAATAGATTCAAAGTAAAAGGCATTGAAGCAACACAAAGGATGATTAAGTTTCAGCAATTGCTTTCAACTTGTAACATGTATATCTCATGGATAGTTGTCAACATAAAGCAATATAACAAGTGCAATAAGTAAATATGTAAGAATCAATGCACACAAAGTTGACACAAGTGTTTGATTCTAAGATAGAAAGGAGTAGGTAAACTGACTCAACATAAAGTAAAAGATAGGCCCTTCGCAGAGGGAAGCAGGGATTAAATCATGTGCTAGAGCTTTTTAAGTTTTCGAAAACATATAGAGAGCACAAAATAAGTATTTGAGAGGTGTTTGTTGTTGTCAACGAATGGTAGTGGGCACTCTAACCCCCTTGTCAACCAGACTTTCAAAGAGCGGCTCCCATGAAGGACGTTATTTCTACCAGCAAGGTAGATCATCCCTCTTCTCTTTTGTTTACACATGTATTTTAGTTTCTTTATAGATGACACTCCTCCCAACCTTTTGCTTACACAAGCCATGGCTAACCGAATCCTCGGGTGCCTTCCAACATTCACATACCATGGAGGAGTGTCTATTTGCAAAATTAAGTTGCTTACTGATAAATCAGGGCAAAACATGTGAAGAGAATTATTAATGAAAGTTGTAATTAATTGGGGCTGGGCACCCCGTTGCCAGCTCTTTTTGCAAATTATTGGATAAGCGGATGTATATGCCACTAGTCCAGGTGAAAGTCTGTCAGAAGTAAATGACAAGATTGAAAGATAAAACACCACATACTTCCTCATGAGCTATAAAACATTGACACAAATAAGGAGTAATAAGGTTTTGAATAGTTTAAAGGTAGCACATGAAATATTTACTTGGAATGGCAGGAAATACCACATAGTAGGTAGGTATGGTGGACACAAATGGCATGGGTTTTGGCTCAAGGTTTGGATGCACGAGAAGCATTCCCTCTCAGTACAGAGTTTAGGCTAGCAAGGTTGTTTGAAGCAAACACAAGTATAAACCGGTACAGCAAGAATCACATAAAAATATATTGCAAGTATTATAAGACTCTACACTGTCTTCCTTGTTGCTCAAACATTTTACCAGAAAATATCTAGACCTTAGAGAGAACAAATATGCATCCCAAGTCTCAACAAGCTCTACGGTAGTTCTCCACTACTAGGCTTTAACTACATGATGCAAGAGCTTAAACATGATCTACTTGAGAGCTCAAAACAATTGCAAAGCATCAAATCAAAACATGACAATGATCTACAAGAATGCATATGTCTTTTCCAATACCAACTACTACATGTAGAATTTTCTTTCTTCCAAACAAACACCAATCAATTTATTTAAACATAAAATCTCCAAATGATAATATAATGTAGCAAGAGAGTATTTATAAACAAGTGCTAACAGCTCGAAGAGATGCATGAAAAACAGGAGCTAAAAGCACTACAGTAGCTAGTTAAGAATACTCAACAAATATAAGTGAAGAACATGAGTATTCACATGAAAAAGCGGAGCGTGTCTCTCTCCCACACAAGGATTGCTAGGATCCGAATTTATTCAAACAAAAAACAAAATAAAAAACACACAGACGCTCCAAGTAAAGCGCATAAGATGTGAAAGAATTAAAATATAATTTCACTAGAGATGACCTGATAAGTTTGTTGATGAAGAAGGGGATGCCTTGGGCATCCCCAACCTTAGACGCTTGAGTCTCTCTGAATATGGTTGGGATGAACCACGGGGGCATCCCCAAGCTTAGGCTTTTCACTCTTCTTGATCACATAATATCACCCTTCTCGCTTGATCCTTGAAAACTTCCTTCACACCAAACTCATGACAGTTCTCATTAGAGGGTTAGTGCATAATCAAAAATTCTCATATTCTGTAATGATACAATCAATCCCAAAGCTTCTGGACATTAGCTACTGCCACCAATGCTTTGGGGAGCAAAGAAATCCACACAAACACAGAAAAAGAGCGGATGCAAAACAAAAGGCAGAATCTGTAAAAAACAGAACAGTCTGGAATGACGAATTTTTTCGAGGCACTTAAGTTGCTTAGATGGATCTGGCCTAAAATAATGAAAGTTGCGTACTTATCTCAGGAATATGCGTGATTTTTCTCAGAATTTTTTGAATTTTCTACAGGGAGATAAGCTCAAATCCGTGACAGCTAAAAATCTGTCACTGCGCAGAAATCCAAATCTTGCATCAACTTTCAATATAGAACTTTACTTGGCACAACATTGCGATAAAATAAAGATACAAATGAGTTGCTACAGAAGTAACAAAACTCCTTGACTCAAAGAAAACAAAAATAACAGCAAATAAAAACGATGGGTTGTCTCCCATAAGCGTTTTTCTTTAACGCCTTTCATCTAGGCGCAGAAAGTGAAAATCAAGTGTTGTCAAGTGGCAAATCATTCAAATTATCAAAAGCTTCTTCCAACACACAACTTGTAACAATGGGTATATTAGATGTTCCTGGAAGTGTTTCATTACCTTTAACCGTACTAAAAGTTTTATCAATTTTAAGCTCATAATGAGTCTTTGGTTTTGGCACTTTAGGAACATACATAAACTTTTGCTCTCTACCCACATAAACTTTCTCCTTTTTAGACTTAAGAGAAGTAAAGGTTGAACTTAAGGTTTCAATAGCTTCCTCTAACTCATCAATTCTATGATTTTGGGTGTCATGGATATTATTATCCTCAAGAACAGTGATTCTTTCATTGATGGTGGCTATTGATTCATCAGTCTTACCAATACAATCAAGAAAATTTGGAAGATTTTTCTCCATAGAGTCTAACTTATTTATAACATCCTCCAAGGTGATCTCAACTTTAATATCTTTAGTGGGTGGTGTTCCTACCAAACTTTCAATAATATTACAGGCTTCTAAAGCAGGAGTACCCAAGAAATTTCCACCTGTAAGAGTGTCTAGAACATACCTATACCAACTAGAGATACCAACATAAAAGTTCCTAAGGAGGATAGTGGTAGAGTGTTTCTTAGTACATCTATGATGAGCATCACTAATTCTATACCAAGCATCTTTCAAATTTTCACCTCCTAGTTGCCTAAAAGAACGAACTTCAACTTCAGGAGCATTCATTTTGAAAAACAAAATTAAACATAATTAAACAAGTAACTAATTTTTTTGTGTTTTTGATAAAGAGAGCAAACAAGACTAAATAAAAATAAACTAAGCAAGACAAATAACAAAGTAAAGAGATTGGGTCTGAGAGACTCCCCTTGCAGAAGCAATTCGGTTTTCCCCGGCAACGGCGCTAGAAAACGTGTTGGTGGCTCTAGGTTGACGAGGGAATATCTCCCCGGCAATAGTGCCAGAAACAATGCTTGTACGTCACACGTCAGTTGGGAACCCCAAGAGGAAGGTATGATGAGTGCAGCAGTAAGTTTTCCCTCAGTATGAAACCAAGGTTTAATCGAACCAGTAGGAAAACGAGGTTTGCTTCGAAGGTGTTGGTGAAGGAGTGTAGTGCGGCGCAACACCAGGGATTCCGGTGCCAACGTGGAACCTGCACAACACAACCAAATTACTTTGTCCCAACTTAACAGTGAGGTTGTCAATCTCACCGGCTTGCTGAAAACAAAGGGTTAAACGTATCGAATGGAAAATGATGTTTGTTTGCATAAAACAGTAGAGAACAATGATTGCAGTAGATTGTATTTCAGATGTAAAAGAATGGACCGGGGTCCACAGTTCACTAGTGGTGTCTCTCCAATAAGATAACTAACATGCTGGGTAAACAAATTACAGCTGGGCAATTGACAATTGATAAGTGCATATAACATGCATGTGTGAGCTGTGGTGTCTACTATGAGATTCATTTGGGCATTACGACAAAGTACATAGACCGCTATCCAGCATGCATCTATGACTAAATAGTCCACTTTCCGGTTAACATCCGTACCCCTTCCAGTATTAAGTTGCAAGCAACAGACAATTGCATTAAGTAATGTGCGTAATGTAAATAATACATTCATCCTTGAATAAAGCATTGCTGTTTTACCCCTAGTGGCAACAACACATCTACAACCTTAGAACTTGATGTCACTATCCCAGGTTAAATAGAGGTTGAACCCAACTATCATGCATAAATACCCCCTCTTGGAGTCACAAGTATTCACTTGGCCAAGGCTTCAACAAGTAACGGAGAGCATGCAAGATCACAAATGACATAGACATGATAATATAATATTCAGCTCCACATAGGTATCAATATAAGTCAGATCCCAGCAAACACAACATGTAACATTACAATAAGATGATCTTGATCATGATAGGCAGCTCACAAGATCTAAACATGATGGCACAAGTGGAGAAGACAACCATCTAGCTACTGCTATGGACCCATAGTCCAAGGATGAACTACTCACGCATCACTCCGGAGGCGGGCATGGCGATGTAGAGCCCTCCGGTGATGATTCCCCTCTCCGGCAGGGTGCCGGGAAGAGCTTCAGAAACCCCCCGAGTTAGGGTTGACGACGGCGGCGGCAGCGAATATGTTCTGGATGAAAGGCTCGGTGTTTTAGGGTTTTCGCGTCTCGGGGAATAAATAGGCGAAGGGGCGATGTCGGCGGACCCCCGAGGGGGGCAGGCGCGGCTGGGCCCACTGCCGCACCACCTGGTGGTTTGGCCACCTCGTGGCTCTTCTTCGTCTCTCCTTTGGACTCCGTGTACGTGCTGGAAAAATAGGGACCTGGCCTTTTGTTTCGTGCAATTCCGAGAATATTTCCAGAAGTAACTTTCTGAAACCAAAAACAGCAGAAAACAGGGAACTGGCACTGTGGCATCTTGTCAATAGGTTAGTCCCAGAAAATGCATAAAAGTGATATGAAGTGTATATAAAACATGTAGCAAATGGTATAATATAAGCATGGAACAGCAGAAATTATGGATACGTTGGAGACGTATCAAGCATCCCCAAGCTTAGTTCTACTCGTCCTCGAGTAGGTAAAACGATAACAACAAATAATTTCTGAGGAGACATGCTTTCACACAATCTTGATCAATATATTGCAAGGCTCATGTCATGAATGAAGTGACTCAAAGCAATGATCTATAGTTTGCTAACAAATAGATAAAGAGTAAACAATGAATCATATAAGCAAAAACTTTTCATGAATAGTACTTTCAAGACAAGCATCAAAAAGTTTTGCATAAGAGGTAACTCATAAAGCAATAGATTCAAAGTAAAAGGCATTGAAGCAACACAAAGGATGATTAAGTTTCAGCAATTGCTTTCAACTTGTAACATGTATATCTCATGGATAGTTGTCAACATAAAGCAATATAACAAGTGCAATAAGTAAATATGTAAGAATCAATGCACACAAAGTTGACACAAGTGTTTGCTTCTAAGATAGAAAGAAGTAGGTAAACTGACTCAACATAAAGTAAAAGATAGGCCCTTCGCAGAGGGAAGCAGGGATTAAATCATGTGCTAGAGCTTTTTAAGTTTTCGAAAGCATATAGAGAGCACAAAATAAGTATTTGAGAGGTGTTTGTTGTTGTCAACGAATGGTAGTGGGCACTCTAACCCCCTTGTCAACCAGACTTTCAAAGAGCGGCTCCCATGAAGGACGTTATTTCTACCAGCAAGGTAGATCATCCCTCTTCTCTTTTGTTTACACATGTATTTTAGTTTCTTTATAGATGACACTCCTCCCAACCTTTTGCTTACACAAGCCATGGCTAACCGAATCCTCGGGTGCCTTCCAACATTCACATACCATGGAGGAGTGCCTATTTGCAAAATTAAGTTGCTTACTGATAAATCAGGGCAAAACATGTGAAGAGAATTATTAATGAAAGTTGTAATTAATTGGGGCTGGGCACCCCGTTGCCAGCTCTTTTTGCAAATTATTGGATAAGCGGATGTATATGCCACTAGTCCAGGTGAAAGTCTGTCAAAAGTAAATGACAAGATTGAAAGATAAAACACCACATACTTCCTCATGAGCTATAAAACATTGACACAAATAAGGAGTAATAAGGTTTTGAATAGTTTAAAGGTAGCACATGAAATATTTACTTGGAATGTCAGGAAATACCACATAGTAGGTAGGTATGGTGGACACAAATGGCATGGGTTTTGGCTCAAGGTTTGGATGCACGAGAAGCATTCCCTCTCAGTACAGAGTTTAGGCTAGCAAGGTTGTTTGAAGCAAACACAAGTATAAACCGGTACAGCAAGAATCACATAAAAACATATTGCAAGTATTATAAGACTCTACACTGTCTTCCTTGTTGCTCAAACATTTTACCAGAAAATATCTAGACCTTAGAGAGAACAAATATGCATCCCAAGTCTCAACAAGCTCTACGGTAGTTCTCCACTACTAGGTTTTAACTACATGATGCAAGAGCTTAAACATGATCTACTTGAGAGCTCAAAACAATTGCAAAGCATCAAATCAAAACAAGACAATGATCTACAAGAATGCATATGTCTTTTCCAATACCAACTACTACATGTAGCATTTTCTTTCTTCCAAACAAACACCAATCAATTTATTTAAACATAAACTCTCCAAATGATAATATAATGCAGCAAGAGAGTATTTATAAACAAGTGCTAATAGCTCGAAGAGATGCATGAAAAACAGGAGCTAAAAGCACTGCAGTAGCTAGTTAAGAATACTCAACAAATATAAGTGAAGAACATGAGTATTCACATGAAAAAGCGGAGCGTGTCTCTCTCCCACACAAGGATTGCTAGGATCCGAATTTATTCAAACAAAAAACAAAAATAAAAAACACACAGACGCTCCAAGTAAAGCGCATAAGATGTGAAAGAATTAAAATATAGTTTCACTAGAGATGACCTGATAAGTTTGTTGATGAAGAAGGGGATGCCTTGGGCATCCCCAAGCTTAGACGCTTGAGTCTCTCTGAATATGGTTGGGATGAACCACGGGGGCATCCCCAAGCTTAGGTTTTTCACTCTTCTTGATCACATAATATCACCCTTCTCGCTTGATGCTTGAAAACTTCCTTCACACCAAACTCATGACAGTTCTCATTAGAGGGTTAGTGCATAATCAAAAATTCTCATATTCTGTAATGATACAATCAATCCCAAATCTTCTGGACATTAGATACAGCCACCAATGCTTTGTGGAGCAAAGAAATCCACACAAACACAGTAAAAGAGCGGATGCAAAACAAAAGGCAGAATCTGTCAAAAACAGAACAGCCTGGAATGACGAATTTTTTCGAGGCACTTAAGTTGCTCAGATGGATCTGGCCTAAAATAATGAAAGTTGCGTACATATCTCAGGAATATGCGTGATTTTTCTCAGAATTTTTTGAATTTTCTACAGGGAGATAAGCTCAAATCCATGACAGCTAAAAATCTGTCACTGCGCAGAAATCCAAATCTTGCATCAACTTTCAATATAGAACTTTACTTGGCACAACATTGCGATAAAATAAAGATACAAAGGAGTTGCTACAGAAGTAACAAAACTCCTTGACTCAAAGAAAACAAAAATAACAGCAAATAAAAACGATGGGTTGTCTCCCATAAGCGTTTTTCTTTAACGCCTTTCAGCTAGGCGCAGAAAGTGAAAATCAAGTGTTGTCAAGTGGCAAATCATTCAAATCATCAAAAGCTTCTTCCAACACACAGCTTGTAACAATGGGTATCTTAGATGTTCCTGGAAGTGTTTCATTACCTTTAACCGTACTAAAAGTTTTATCA
Source organism: Poa pratensis (assembly GCA_947311845.1). Classification (NCBI taxonomy): domain Eukaryota; kingdom Viridiplantae; phylum Streptophyta; class Magnoliopsida; order Poales; family Poaceae; genus Poa; species Poa pratensis. The sequence continues at coordinate 154,488,805 of CAMZMU010000041.1, read as the reverse complement.
ATTTTAAGCTCATAATGAGTCTTTGGTTTTGGCACTTTAGGAACATACATAAACTTTTGCTCTCTACCCACATAAACTTTCTCCTTTTTAGACTTAAGAGAAGTAAAGGTTGAACTTAAGGTTTCAATAGCTTCCTCTAACTCATCAATTCTATGATTTTGGGTGTCATGGATATTATTATCCTCAAGAACAGTGATTCTTTCATTGATGGTGGCTATTGATTCATCAGTCTTACCAATACAATCAAGAAAATTTGGAAGATTTTTCTCCATAGAGTCTAACTTATTTATAACATCCTCCAAGGTGATCTCAACTTTAATATCTTTAGTGGGTGGTGTTCCTACCAAACTTTCAATAATATTACAGGCTTCTAAAGCAGGAGTACCCAAGAAATTTCCACCTGTAAGAGTGTCTAGAACATACCTATACCAACTAGAGATACCAACATAAAAGTTCCTAAGGAGGATAGTGGTAGAGTGTTTCTTAGTACATCTATGATGAGCATCACTAATTCTATACCAAGCATCTTTCAAATTTTCACCTCCTAGTTGCCTAAAAGAACGAACTTCAACTTCAGGAGCATTCATTTTGAAAAACAAAATTAAACATAATTAAACAAGTAACTAATTTTTTTTGTGTTTTTGATAAAGAGAGCAAACAAGACTAAATAAAAATAAACTAAGCAAGACAAATAACAAAGTAAAGAGATTGGGTGTGAGAGACTCCCCTTGCAGAAGCAATTCGGTTTTCCCCGGCAACGGCGCTAGAAAACGTGTTGGTGACTCTAGGTTGACGAGGGAATATCTCCCCGGCAATAGTGCCAGAAACAATGCTTGTACGTCACACGTCAGTTGGGAACCCCAAGAGGAAGGTATGATGAGTGCAGCAGTAAGTTTTCCCTCAGTATGAAACCAAGGTTTAATCGAACCAGTAGGAAAACGAGGTTTGCTACGAAGGTGTTGGTGAAGGAGTGTAGTGCGGCGCAACACCAGGGATTCCGGTGCCAACGTGGAACCTGCACAACACAACCAAATTACTTTGTCCCAACTTAACAGTGAGGTTGTCAATCTCACCTGCTTGCTGAAAACAAAGGGTTAAACGTATCGAATGGAAAATGATGTTTGTTTGCATAAAACAGTAGAGAACAATGATTGCAGTAGATTGTATTTCAGATGTAAAAGAATGGACCGGGGTCCACAGTTCACTAGTGGTGTCTCTCCAATAAGATAACTAACATGCTGGGTAAACAAATTACAGCTGGGCAATTGACAATTGATAAGTGCATATAACATGCATGTGTGAGCTGTGGTGTCTACTATGAGATTCATTTGGGCATTACGACAAAGTACATAGACCGCTATCCAGCATGCATCTATGACTAAATAGTCCACTTTCCGGTTAACATCCGTACCCCTTCCAGTATTAAGTTGCAAGCAACAGACAATTGCATTAAGTAATGTGCGTAATGTAAACAATACATTCATCCTTGAATAAAGCATTCTGTTTTACCCCTAGTGGCAACAACACATCTACAACCTTAGAACTTGATATCACTATCCCAGGTTAAATAGAGGTTGAACCCAACTATCATGCATAAATACGCCCTCTTGGAGTCACAAGTATTCACTTGGCCATGGCTTCAACAAGTAACGGAGAGCATGCAAGATCACAAATGACATAGACATGATAATATAATATTCAGCTCCACATAGGTATCAATATAAGTCAGATCCCAGCAAACACAACATGTAGCATTACAATAAGATGATCTTGATCATGATAGGCAGCTCACAAGATCCAAACATGATGACACAAGTGGAGAAGACAACCATCTAGCTACTGCTATGGACCCATAGTCCAAGGATGAACTACTCACGCATCACTCCGGAGGCGGGCATGGCGATGTAGAGCCCTCTGGTGATGATTCTCCTATCCGGCAGGGTGCCGGGAAGAGCTTCAGAAACCCCCGAGTTAGGGTTGACGACGGCAGTGGCAGCGAATATGTTCTGGATGAAAGGCTCGGTGTTTTAGGGTTTTCGCGTCTCGGGGAATAAATAGGCGAATGGGCGATGTCGGCGGACCCCGAGGGGGGCAGGCGCGGCTGGGCCCACTGCCGCGCCACCTGGTGGTTTGGCCACCTCGTGGCCCTCCTTCGTCTCTCCTTCGGACTCCGTGTACGTGCTGGAAAAATAGGGACCTGGCCTTTTGTTTCGTGCAATTCCGAGAATATTTCCACAAGTAACTTTCTGAAACCAAAAACAGCAGAAAACAGGGAACTGGCACTGTGGCATCTTGTTAATAGGTTAGTCCCAGAAAATGCATAAAAGTGATATGAAGTGTATATAAAACATGTAGCAAATGGTATAATATAAGCATGGAACAGCAGAAATTATGGATACGTTGGAGACGTATCAGGCGCCTCCGGAGCCGCCCTCGCGCTGGTGGCCCGGGTGGTTTTTTTTCGTTCAAACAGTGGGCCTTAGTATATCTGTGTAAGGTTTGACTTGTAAAAAACCGAAAATAATTAAATTGAACCTCTACGATCGACCGTCGGCCTCTCTTTTCAAAAACATGTGTGCTCAGTTAATGTTTTATTTTATAATTATGATTTCTACTGGTCATTTGTTTTGGTTGTTGTAGTTTTGAGCTTATTAAAAGTTGGTGATGCAGTTACTGTCACGCATCGAGGCCCAACCCATGGACGGCCGAGCTTTTTGAGAGAGAATGGACGGCCGAGCTGGAACGCCTGCGAAATATTTTGGCGGGACGAGAATCCCTCCATTTACGCCCTCTCAAATCGCCCAAATCCGCAGCGAACAGAGAGAGAGAAAAAAGCGGGGAAAATCCAGGGCAGAACCCTAGCGCGGCGGCGATGGCGCGCGGCGGCGGGCGGACCAGGGGGGAGGAAGAGGAGGAGCTGAGGGGCGCGACGCGCGGTTACTGGGAGGCGGTGGCGGAGGGGAACCGGGAGGAGGAGGCGCGGTGGGCCAACGTGATCGGCGACATCCACAAGCGGCGCGGGGAGTACGTGGAGGCGCTCCGCTGGCTGCGGATGGACTACGAGGTCTCCGTCAAGCACCTCCCGCAGCGCCACCTCATCGAGTCCTGCCAGTCGCTCGGGGAGGTCCACCTCCGGCTCGCCCGCTTCAAAGAGGCCCTCACCTACCAGGTCTGGTCTGTTACCCGCCACCATTCCCCACATCTTTTTGCATTCGATCGGATCGGATCATGCATGAGGTTGCTTTTATTACCAGCAGATGCTTTCTTCAGATTAAAGTGCATAAGAGATCGATTTTCGATTTTGAGTTGCTATTACCAAATGTGTATATTGTGTTTGGATCATTTGGTAGTTTAATTTAATATGCAGCAAATTGCCCCCAATAATTTGCTCACTATGTTTGTAGTAATAAGGTCCTATTTTCTCGTTTCATTTTTGTTGTTGGTTATTCAGGCAACAATCACTGTTAGCTATTTACCCCGAAATATCTGGTTGGTTTCTACTACATCAAGTCACGAACTAATGCCATTTTCCCTCATGTTTGCTTGCTTCACAGAAGAAGCACCTACAACTTGCCAAGGACTCTGATAATTGTCGAGCAGCAGCGAGCTAGTACCCAGCTCGGGAGAACCTACCATGAAATCCTTCTAAGATCTGAAAATGACTATACAGCCATACGGAATGCCAAGAAGTATTTCAAATCTGCCATGAAACTGGTAGAGAATCTAAAAGAGAACGCATTTTCTGAAAAATCCTCCTATCTGAAGGAGCTCATCGATGCACACAATAATATGGGCATGCTTGAACTGGACCTTGAGAACTTTAAAGAAGCTGAGAAACTACTTCTCCATGGTTTGAAAATATGTGATGAAGAAGAGGTGAATCAATATGACGATGCTCGTACTAGGCTCCATCATAATCTAGGAAATGTTTATACTCAGTTACGCATTTGGAATGAAGCCAGGTATCATATTAAGAAGGACATAGAGATATGTAAAAAAAATACACCATCTTCAAGGCGAGGCTAAGGGACTTATAAATCTGGGGGAGTTGCATTATCAGGTTCAAGAGTATGAAGATGCAAAACTTCGTTATAATAGAGCTCTTCATATAATAAAGGGTTTGGAAGATGAAGATGTACTAGTTGACCAAATTCATCAGAATATTGAAACTGTTACCAAAGCAGCTGAAGTTCTTGAGGAATTGAAGAAAGATGAACATAAACTGAAAAAGCTTGTCAGCGATACTTCTAGTGCTCGTGGAACATCAACGGAGAGAAAACTCCTCCTTGAGCAGCATGCATGGCTGGATAATCTTATTGAGAAGGCAAGAATGATTTCTGCATGGAAAAAAGTTAGTGAACTAAACAGTATCTAACTATGTGAACTTTACCCACCTAGTATTAGCTGTAACTTGTACCACTTTCTTTTTGTGATTTTATTTTTTGCTACTTCTGAGTTTTCTTTAGAGAAAAATGTTCTGGCATTTCCCTGACATTTATGCATAACTGAACACAATTTTACTAAGGGTTTGGTTGACTTGATCTACATTTCGTTTTGGGGGCTAGTCCTGTGGATGATGCTAGTACAGTGTTAGATGCTGAATTTCGGTCATAATTATCCATATTTTGTTAGAAGCCTCTTTTCAGAATTATAACATCTGCTCAAGCTTAAGACCGAACTATTTATGTTATGTGCTATCAGTTTCGAACTATTTCAGCTATGCTGATTTTATTTGGCTCTACTTCGTACATGCACCTGTGTTGAATTGCATGTATATTTTACATGCTTTTGCATTGTACCAAGTACTAACATGAATTGCTTAATTCTTGTTTATTTCATTTGGTTAAAAAAATCTTGGATCAAGTTTCAGAACTGAAGTTGAAAAACAGTTCTAAAGAATCAAAGGTGAAAAACAAGACATGTCGAGTCTACCTCTGCGTACTCTAATAACATACTCCCTCCGTTTTTAAATATAAGATGTTTTACCCTTTGTCCATATTCACATGTATATGAATGTATCTAGACACATTTTTGTGTGTATGTTCACTCATTTTAGTATCCATCTAGACAATATGTAGAACACGTAAAACATCTTATATTTTAAAACGGAGAGTAAATAGTTATGCGACCCTATGATGAAAATAAGCACATGGCGCAATTCTGATTAAAATTATTTGCTTTCCAGCACAAGGAATTTTCGAAAGGGAAAAAGAGAGTAACAAATGAACTTCATGACAAGGAAAAACAAAGTGATGCTCTTCTATCCATAGGGGAATCATACCAAAAGCTTAGAGACTTCAGCAAAGCTCGTAAATGGTACATGAAAAGCTGGCACATGTATCGATCGATTGGAAATTTAGAGGTGAGTTTACATTCCCTTATTTATATTAGTGTTTATGTCGGCATGTCTGCTACATAATAGTAAGATCGCCTTCCTGTTTGCAATCCTTGGTGCTAACAGTTCAAATCTTGCTCACCTTGGATACGTGAAATTTCAGGGGCAAGCACTAGCAAAAGTGAACATTGGGAATGTTCTTGATTCTTGTAATGAGTGGGCGTATGCGTTGCAAGCTTTTGAAGAAGGCTACAGGCAATATCTCTGTACCTTCATGTCTAGTATTTTTTTCAAGTACACTTGCTGTCTTGTAGACTGCGAAGTAGGAATATGTCAGATTAAATTCTAGTGACTTATCCATTAACATGTTATCTGATTCATTGAAACACCCGATTGCTGAATATACTGACAATGGTATTAGTATGAAAGGTTGATAAGAATATGGAGTGTCAGTATTTTGACTTTTTGAGGCAGCCATATATTCTAATTGAGATCACAAGCATCTAGTACCATGTCCAACATTTCAGACACTCGACGCAATTACACACATGAAGGATAGGCTGAACATCCGTAGTTCCGTACACTACCAAGGACACATACACAATTTATTGTAATCATGTCAGTATTTGAGGAATCATTTGTAGTTCGATTTGAAAATTTGACCTGCAGTGACATAGACGTACAATGGCACCACACAATAATTTTGATGTATTACTATCAACATAATTGGTTACAACTATGAGCCATTATAAGTTAACAAAACAAGTACTGTAGCATGCGCTGTATCCATGTCCAAGGAAGTTGTAAACATGTGCCGGGGTGCTGTGGTAATTCTTTTTTCAATGCCATATTGCCATTTGTTTTTGTTATAATGTTGTGCTGCGTATGTGTACATCTATTATCTATCTGCTAAACGTTCCAGCAAGTCTGAAACTGCATGTGTCATTGTGGCATTTTGTTCCACCTTTAGATTCTGATACTTGCATTTTAATGATATGCAGACTTGCTGTGGAAGCCGATATGCAAAATGTGCAACTTTCTGCCCTTGAAAACATGCAGTACAGTCACATGGTCAGATTTAATCATATAGAAGACGCCAAGTAAGTTACTAAGTACAGACGTTGGACAGAAAAAAGCTAATTTATGCAAACCTGTTATTGATTGGATTTTATCTTCTTCAGGAAGCTGCAGCAAGAAATAGACAACCTGAAGCAAATATTGAATCAACATGAAGCAAGGAATACTGTTAGTGACTATTGCCCAGAAACTGAATCTGAAGGTGGTGATATATCTGATAATATACTTGATCCAGTGGACAGTGATAGGCATGATCCAAATACATATTCTGAGGAGCTTGATGATGATGTTGTTCTTGCCTCATTTGTTCATAGAAGTAGAAGTTCATCCAATATCAAGGCATCCAATATACATAGCACCCCAAAAAAGGTTGATAGATTATGTGATGTGGATGAAGGCACTAGAGAAGTTACAAGTAAATCACGCAGTTATCAGTCTAGTAGAAAACGTGTCCGTATGGTTATATCAGACGATGAATCTGATGAGAGTCCTGAAATTGATCAATCAAAAAGGATACTTAGTAGTCGAACAGATAGTTTGTCTGCACCAGGTACACGCCGTATGAACATCGTATACTTTCTCCAGTTTTTGGAATGCCTGGTGATTGTCTCCTAATTATTTTGTATACATTTTTCTGTCAACAACAGAGCATATAGCAAATGGAGCAAACAACAGAATTCAGGTTATACAAAACTTATAACCTCTACAGATTTATAATTATATATTCTTGATAGGAAATTGAGATACCGTATTTTTTTACATCTGCTGGTTCTCATGTGTTCCATTGTATGTTGTTAGAAAATTAAAGAGATTGTGATTATTATCTATATCTTTTGGGTGATAACTATTTTTCATCTGCAGGATACTTTACACCCTACTGAACCCAGGGATGTGCACAGTATTTTAACACCCATTGGTCATGGTAATGATGGCCGGGAAATAGGAGCTTCTATTGGAGGAAAAGCGTCTGCATCCAAACCAGCAGCAAGTGATTCCAAAGTTTGTACTCCTGCATCACACAGTCAGCCACAAGGTCAAAATGCTGTCGGTCTTCAATCCGCAGATGCTGATCATGTAAGTATTGATGCAAATTCAGTCTTCATATGATCGCTGAAAAGCATGTTAGGGTTGTGCTTTCCGTTGCTCTATCTTTTATTTGTTTTAGTTGGAGATTCGTAGTGCCTTGGTCAGCTGGTAACTTGAGATGCCATGAATGGTGAAATGCATTAAAAGGGATTCATATGTTAAACAAAACATCTACTGTTTTGATCTCCATCAATTAGGTTTGAATGCACATATGTCCGTACTTATCTTTTCTGGTTTCTGCATGAACCAGATACTCAATGCAAATAAAACTTAGGATTAAGCTACTATGTGAAGGCCACTTAGAAATATCAATTATAGGGCAGATAGTTGACATGTGAACCTATCCTCGAATGATACTACTCTTGATGAATATCACTGCTCTACATTTATAGCTGCATGCCTATATGTCTAAAACACTTATTATTTTATTTGGGAGTGAGCTTTGTACCATATCCACATTTGAGCCTATCTAGGATTAGTTTTCTGCCATCTGAAACGTTTCACCTCTATTGATTCAAAATCTAAAAAAGATCTACTTAATTCTTAGTGTTTTTACAGTGTTTTACTTACAAGTATAGCACTGCTCTGCTTGTGGTATTCCATGTGGCCTGTGGTTCAAATGTGATAAAATACTTAATTTGCAGCATTTTTTAGCATTCAGAATTAGTGACCATGTGGTGTATTTGGATGCAAATGCTTGCATATGCGAGGCTGCTTTTAGCATTGAGTCTCTTAAAGTTGAGGTGGCATGTCTATACTACCTTCAGATTCCTGATGAGAAGAGCTCCAAAGGTCTGCTCTTGTTTTCTAAATTTGAAGTTATATAGTGTGTCCATTCAATTTTTTGGATTGTTATCCATCACGGGAATTGATTACAATCTTGTGCTCCAATGAGTTCTCCTTTGATATTCTCATTAATATAATCTCAGAGTTGATGACGGATGTGAAATTCAAAGCCATTTCCACAACTTTTACCATTCCTCTTATCAAATTATCAGCTATGGTCTGTTGTGAAGAAATGTAGGATGTCCTTCGTCGAGATTCATTATTTGGTTCTTCCTTCAGCTGTTATGTCCTTACATTGCAATAGTGCAATACATATCTGAGTGTTCAATTCTTGTATTGGAACATATGAAATACAGCTATTGTCCCCTAATAACATGCTTTCTTTTTATTAGTTAAAGGACATGTTTGCTAGATTATGAGGCAGTATCTGAGAATAAACTCCGTGTATACTATTTATCCAAGATTCATACATGTGCAAATATGATATAGAACACAATTTGCGGTGGTTTAGTTCTTGCGGTCCTCACGGTTTCATGTTGTTAGGGAACATCTTGTTTCCTTCTGTTGTTATGGGACTCATGTTTATCTTACTTTGCTAGGCTTGTTGCCTATTATTGGGGAACTCAAGTGCTGTGGGAATGTACTGGATGGTGCAGAATCAACAGATCATATTGGTCAACTTGCTTCTGAACAGAAGTGCATTGATGCTGTTATTGATGGTATGGGTGCACTGCACTCAACTGTGTTCACAAACTGCAATTCTTGCATGATGAGTTGTAGGTCACTAGAACATCTGAAAATCATGCTGATGCTGTTATTTGTTTGCGTAGAATATGGATTATAGATTTAAGGGATAATGAATTGATGATTGAAGTAAACTGACAATACATTGTGGTAGTGTGCTTCTACTCTTCATGCTACTAGCCTACACCAGTGGGGAATGTGAATTACTGGCTGCTCAAATATGTATTTTTGTATGCTAAATAATAAGAATTTTCATACAACACTATTTATTTAAAGTTCAGAGGTCTACCTCACATTTTGCATAAAGTTTCAAAATGTATGTGTAGTCCTGTTGCATTGACAAATATGAATTTAGATTATTATAAATATACAGTTATGCTGGTTTGTGGTTCTGGTTAAATTTAATCTAGCGAAAAAGGGACCTACATAGCTCCCAAGTTCTGATTGCAATAGCAGCAACAAATTTGCACTTGTGTCTTACGAGGTTTGGACCTACATGTCCATTGACACATAAAGGGCGAATATGAGTTAATTTTCCTTGGAAGGGAAAATAAGGGTTTGACTCACTATACTCCAAAATTAATCTCCTTGTGTCAAGTAACTAAGGTTTTGAGCATTATTAACTTCCTCTCCTTGTATACATCATATTTGTGTTTTTCAGTGCTGAAACAGTACCTGTGTTTGTCTCGTGGTGTACAGAGCAATCTCACTCAATGTTTGTAGATGCTTGGTTTCATGTATATTTTTCCTGTTGCATGCCAATCCATCATCTGAAAACTTAACTCTCATATTTCCAGTTAGTTGATATTTCGTCTAATATAGCATGTTTCTAATGAAGATTGGGTGCCAAAGCAGTTGATGAAACTGTACATTGATTTCTGTACAAAGTTATCAGAAGTACCAAATAAGAAGCTATTGGCAAAATTATATAATCTTGAAGTAAGTTTGTTGGATTTATATTACTTGTTTTGATTGATGTTATAAATCAGGTCTGACTAATTTGTCAAAGCCAAACGTGTTCTAACAGGTTTCTGAAGATGAAATCATTGTATCTGATTGTGGACTGCAAGATCTGTCAGTTACACCTTTTCTTGATGCCCTTAGATCACATAAAACAATAGCCATGTTGGATCTATCTCATAACATGCTAGGTATCATTTTCCACTATCTCTGCTTATTTCAATTATATATTTAATTTATGCATCAAGAGTTTGGCAGATAAGCAGTTGCAGGTAAATGGAAAAAGCCTTTAGCGTTTTAACCCTGAGTGGGCTGTATCAGTGACCTATTTATTCACATATCTTATTTTTTTAATCTTAGACTGATTAAGCATTATGTTTATGAATTGCAGGAAATCGAACAATTGGCTGCAAGAAATATTTGCTTCATCAGGCCAAAAATACGGTGGCCTGACACTGGATTTACATTGCAATCGATTTGGTCCAACTGCTTTATTCCAGGTGTTTTTCCTATTCCAGAAACCTGCATATCAAAGTGAAACCACAGTTAGTCTTAAAGTCATATTTGTCCATAATTTACCAATGAACAGATATGCGAGTGTGCTGTTATGACTGAACGATTGGAAGTACTTAATCTGTCTGGGAATCGCCTCACAGATGGTTGCAGTTCTTATCTTTTCACAATCCTACAGAAGTGCAAAGGTATGTGTAAGTCGTGACACCCAGTAATAAGTGTGTGTTTTTTTGGGCTGCAGAAACTCTATGGCCTTCTCAGTGTGCACCTTTACTTTCATTCTATATATATAATGCATGTTATGTTTTCCTTGTGTGACAGCGCTATATAGCCTGGATGTTGAGCAGTGTTCTATCACCTCAAGAACAGTTCAGAAGATGGCAGATGCACTAAGTGAAGGATCGGTCCTTTCACATCTCTCGATAGGTACTTTTGGAGGTTCTCCCTTGTATATAAGTAACTCTTAGACCATCTTCATGTATAAACATCGGCAACTTCAAAACTACGTACTTTTGACAGGAAAGAACAATCTGATTTCTAGCAACACAATGCTTGACCTTCTCTCCAAGCTGGCTTCTCTGAAAAGGTCAGCTCACATTGTTCCATTACTGTTAATATCAATAAAGTGTGGTGAAATAATAGACCAGCTATACATGTGATAACTGCAGGTTTTCACAACTAAGCCTTACAGGTATCAAACTGAATAAGTTAATGGTTGATAAGCTGTGTTTTCTTGCGCAATCCTCGTGTGTATCGGGATTTCTGCTGGGTGGAACTTCCATTGGAGCGGTGCGTCTTCTTTCCACGTGTTATGGTTAGTATTTGCAGCTTGTAACAAACACTCGTGCCTTATGGATGCTGCTCTTCTTGCAGGGAGGAACAATTAGGCTTACCGAGGCATTATCTAGTGCATCCCAGGAAGTGATGAGATTAGATCTGTCTAACTGTGGGCTCACAGCTCCTGAATTCTCACATATATGTACAAACCTTTCTCGAATCAATATTCTTGACTTGAACCTAGGAGGAAATTCCGTTAACCTGGAGGTATGCTTCCTGTTCTCAGACAATTTGGTTCTACGCAATTTCGGTCCTCATGATCGGTCGAGTTACATTGCACAATACAGGGATGCGACGCTGTTGGGGCAATGCTTGCGAATCCCCAATGCAGCCTCAGATCTCTCTCTTGACAGATGCAATCTTGGGCTTGGAGGCATTACTCGTATTATTCAGGCACTAGCAGGTGAGAAACAATTATACGCAAAACAACACTTTGTGCGTGAAACTCACAATCTTCTGCCTCTCTCCCAGGGAATGACCAGCTGGAGGAGCTGTGCATGGCTGAGAACACAAACTCGGCGCTAGAGCGGACGCTGTGTTTCGACGAAGACATTATGCAGGACGTATTGATGAGTAGCGGGCATAAACACGGTAACAACGCCGAATCAAGCGATAATATAGCTCGGGGAAAGGGAGATCTCGAGAAGATGGTGGTGGCAGATAGCGAAGACGAAGCGGTCGACGAGGAACGCCAGGTAGCGTTGGGCGCCTCCCGGAGCTGCGCGAGCTCTTGCCAGAGAAACTCTTATTCCGGCTGTCAGTTCATCCAAGAACTGGCAGAGGCCCTCATTTCGGCGAAGCAACTGAAGGTGGTCGACCTCAGCCGGAACGGGTTGTCCGAGGAGGCGGTGCAGTCGCTGTACTCCGCTTGGACGTCCGGCAAGAGAGGCGATGGAATGGCTCGGAAATATGTGGGAAAGGAGGCTGTGCATTTCTCGGTGGATGGTACGAGTTGCTGCGGCCTCAGACCCTGCTGCAGAAGAGACTTGCACTTGTAGTCCTGGATGGCCTTCCAACGTCAGAAATATAGTCGTTATGAGGTTCATATATTAGGTTACTGACAACAAATTAACTAGGTCCTTAAATTCAGTGCGATTATGTCCAAAACAGAGATGGGTCGTCAGTGTGGTACTCCTATATAGCGTTATAAGATAGAACTTGTATGATGAAGCGTCGCATGCAAAATAATTTGACATTATATATGTTTTTAAGATTTTTAGTTGAGCAGCAGCTACCCATGCACATCTTTTAAGTCACTAAGTACTCTAAGACGGTAAGCACAAATAACACATGGTTGTACCACTCAAACTGTGCAAATCCTATCTACTAATAAAAACAGAAGCTCCACACAGCATAACGTACATTCGACACACACAGAGACAATACGCAAATACATGGATGGGTTAAGTTATAGTATAGTCATCGATGCAGTTAGACAAATTAAATAGCTAACTGGTTCAGAAATACAACCAAACTCCAATATATCACACTGAACCCTCCTAGCTGCAAGCTTCAAACACACCTTCTGCCTCTTACCTCTAACGAAAGTCCCGTCTTGCTCGCCACGACAAGGGACCAAGCCTCCCCTAGGTAATGATTTGAGGGCTAAACTCTCATTAGCCCCAAGCAATCAAGGGATGGGTATTTAGCTTCCCGACGAGCAATCTAAACAATAAATCAGTATCCATCGCGTGGAACCTGATTACAAGTAAGCGCCTCCGGTTGTTGCGATCACTTTCCATCCATCGGAAATCAGAGATCAGTTGTAGATTTGTACAGTTCCCCTCGATCCGTAGCGATCTAGCCTAGGATGTCGAAAAAAAAATCGCAGGCCGCGGGCGTGGGCGACCCTCACGGTCGATCTCATACTCGAGATCGTCTCCCGCTCCGACGTTACAACCGTCGTCCGCAGCGCCGCGACCTGCAGGACCGTCCACGCCGCCATCCTCGCCCCGTACTTCCGCCAGCTCGTGCTCCAAGTAGCGGCCGACGGTGGCGGCTTCGACGACCCCTCCGGCCTCGTCCTCGGCGTCACTACAACGACAGCAAGGTCAGCATCCAACGCGTCATCCATATCCCAGACGCGTCATCCATATCCTGGCGTCGCGTCCTCCTGAGTACCGGCAGCATCCAGCAGTGTTTCGAGCCGCTGGCGGCCCGAGACGGCTTGTTCCTCCTCCGCCACCGGCACGAAGATAATCCTGGCCCTGCCCCCGTCAGCCTGCGCGTCTGCAACACCCTCACTGGCCACGTCAGGGACATACCTCCCGCCACCATGCACGACCTCCCGCGCCCACACATCTTGCTCAGCATCGGCGAGGGCGACGACGGGGGCTCCTTCAAGCTGTACGTCGTGGACTATATAATTATAATGAGGTTCCAGATCTTCTCGTCCAAGGACGGCAGGTGGGGCGTCGTCCGTAAAGCCTCCGTCCCGGCCAAGTACCCGCACCACCACGCCCGCCCGGTGGTCGTCGGCCGCACCATCTACTGGCTCTGCCAGCTGAACGTCTATACAAACTACGACATGATCCTCGCTCTGGACACCGACAAGGCAGAGATTACGATGATGGAGCTCCCGGATGGCTGCCTCTCCAGGATGATGCAATGCAAGAACTACATCAACAAGTACTTCCTCCTCGCCTCGGTGGGTGGTCGGCTGACCTTGCTCGTCACGGAGATCCACGGGATATCCATGTGGACGTTCACGCTGGCGGCCTCTTCCGGCCTGGCGGCGACATGGACTCGGCGGCTGCTGATCAGCGCGACCGAGATCTTGAGGCAGGCAGCCCTAGACGACAGCTACCGTCTCACCTGCACGTCGGCCTTTAACATCGAGGGTTTCGGGGAAAGGAGCGGCTCCGTCATCCTCTCTTCGGCTTAGGCCAGCTCTTCCGGCTGGACACTAAATCCAAGGACGCAATTGTCTTCAGGAGGCTCACTCGGACGCCATGTGAGTGGGTCATGAACGTGTTCTTGCATGAGATTGATTTGACCTCTCTGCTAGGAACCATGAAAAAATTCTGAGCATGTTGCTTGCCCATCGATGCACTACTCTTATTTTCCTTTTCTGTTTGGGTACCAATTAATTCACGGAGATCAACATGTGACTCCTTAGTCCTTACTCCCTAGTGTGGGAATTTTGCAGATGATATATTCTTAATCATCCTCGTCCACTAATAAAAGAAACTCACAATGTGGTATAAGCTAAAGTTAATGTATTTCATTATCTACTGATACATATGCATGTCCCACATATTAACTTTTTTCCAAAATTACAGCTAGCTGTTTCTCAATTGGTTTTAGTCTCTGCAGACTAATGTCTTTCATTCCTTATATATTCAGTCTTTCCTCAACCAGTAGTTATCATTTCTTCAGTTTTTCTTTCAATCCTTCTGTAACTCATTTTGTCCTCCTTAGTGTGGGAATTTTGCGGATGTTATATTCTTCATATCCTCATCCATTAATAAGGGAAATCCAGAACTAGGTGTACCAAAGGTTAATGTATCCCATCATTGTATATTGATGCATATACGCAGTTGTGAGTTGTGACTCATACATTGCGTTCTTATGTCGATTTATTTGTTGTGGGTCAATATGAACATAATTATTTGTATACGAAACATAAATTCTGAATGCAACAACGCAAAAACAAAAAATATTTTATTTCATATACTTGTATGTTGTGTAAACAAAAGTTCAAGTATGTCTAGATTTTCTTGCATTCTTCTCGACTTCCGAGGTAAAATAAAATCTATGTGACGTACAAATTATGTATATTTGTGAAGAAA
This sequence comes from Poa pratensis, assembly GCA_947311845.1. Taxonomy (NCBI): domain Eukaryota; kingdom Viridiplantae; phylum Streptophyta; class Magnoliopsida; order Poales; family Poaceae; genus Poa; species Poa pratensis. The sequence continues at coordinate 154,473,676 of CAMZMU010000041.1, read as the reverse complement.
CATGATGGGTGTAGAATAGCTATTCTTCATGTTGGGTGCCAAATACCGTGTCTCAAGTAAATGTATTAATTTTATGAAGGTACTATAAGTAAAAATCGTAGTCAAAGTTTTATATTGTTGACAAGAGTAAGTTAACCACACCTTATATTTTGGTACGGAGTGAGTATTTGATATCCGCATTGGATGGATGTGAAGCCTTGAAATGTTAACCAATTGTGCACTTTGTTGTATGGCTGTGCCATCATGATGCGAAAATCTTACAAAGTTCCAACAAACCATGTGCCAAGACCTGACACAAGTGTCTGTAGCCAGCTGCAATTTTCTTTCGGGATTCAAAGTTCGCATCGGCGACTTCAACGGGACTATGAAATGCTATTGTGATAGGTACGTTTTCAGATGCTTCCTATCTTTTCGTCACATGTATCACCAATTCTAGATGAAGTGAGAATTTAAAAGTTTATGATGATCGTGTGTGTCAAAATTTGGATGAAAAATCTAAAGTTATTTGCTCCATTCTTTCCAGCATGTTAGAGCCGTTGCGCAAGGACATTAGGGACAACACTCGGTTGGAACCAAGAGAGGCGAACATCTTTCAGTTTAGATACAAAGCTATACAAATTAGTAAAATTCCAATATATTGGTCAGAAATTATGTTTGCCCTCTAAAAAATAATATTTCATTGCAATTGTAAAAATGGTTACCTTATGAAAAAAAGAGTCACATCTGCTTGCATCCTTATATGGTTTCATTGCCCATCAAAGAACCAGAGAAACAACAAGAATTGATATATCGTGTCTGATGTTTCTGTGCTTCCCCACATGATCTTAGGTGGACATAAATTTCTAGATCTTTGTTTCTGTAATAGATCATCCTATTTTTCGTAGCTCCACGAAAGTGGATACATTGTTCAGAAAAGAAACCATATGGCTTTTATGATGATATATGAAAAGGAGAAAGCCATCTGCATTTGGTGTTCGGTTTAGGATTGAATCTATATGTAGTTCTTGTTACTTCAATGATCAAGATCATCAATATAGAGAATAAGTGTAAGTTGGGAAATACAATGAAAAAAATCAAAAAATAGATGAAAAATCCATTAGAGATATACTACTAATTAGCAGACTTCACAATTCAGAACGTAAAAAAAATGCCGCGCATAACCTTCTAATAAAAATCAAGCCATGTATATTTTTGTAGCATAATGAAACCCATGATTGATGTCGTTACCGGGTTTACATTTGTACTGATTCTTTCCAAGGAAGATTCTATTTTTCTTGAAGCAAAGAATGATGGCATTCTCTCAAGACAACAGGGTTATGGTTATTCTACCTTCTATGCATAACCACTTGTCAGCGGTCTTGTGAGCATACTTTGTTGTATCATAGAGTAATGATGCAGAGTAGATGCGTCGCAAGACTTTCAACAATTTCAAGCTGATATTTTCCTAATACCTCCCAAATCTAACATATTCGCGTGTGTGGGTGGGATGGAGGGGGTGGGGGAGACGAGTGGATTTCTCCAGGAATAAAGACCTATATATTTATATTTCCATGTATATTATGCCTGCTCATGGATCATTTCATGCTGCACAAGAGCTATCATGGCCAGCTGCTCACCATAAACCATTGTGGTTGGGACCTTTTATATGCACCACACATGATGAGTGCCAGGAAGAAATAAAGGCAATAATGAGTCATGGACCAGGTCGATGGTGTGTAACACTGATTATTAATCTATTGTACTCTTTTTAGAACTTTTTTTAAAAGAAGGGGAATGGAACCATAGCCTCTGTATTAATCAATTCATATGACCCTTTAATTGCATAGTTTAGTAATCAAAATTTTACAATTCATAGATCACACAGGGTGACATGGGTATGCCTATTGGGTACCCTACCGTGAGGGTACCTGGTGCACGTATCGACTAGGCCCAACTATCAGAGCCTACATGAAGCCCATGAAGGGAGGCCCAACAAGATGGAGTATCCTCCAAGCTGGCGAAGCCATAGTCGGTTTAGAGTTTCCTTACTTGTAAATCGAGTCGGTTACGAACACCCGAGACCCAGCCTACTATTTAAGGACTGGGAGGGCCATCGAACCAGACACGTACTTTCAGAGCCACCAAAACCCTAGCGAGATCGACATCTCGCCGGGACCCTTGTAACCATCATATTCACAAAGCAATAACAGACAGGCAGGACGTAGGGGTGTTACCTCCACACGAGGGCCCTGAACCTGGGTAAAATCTTTGCCCTGCTTGTCAGCCGACGATACTTCCAGCTCTACCACGTTCTCTCCCCCATATTCATAACCTAGGGACCTTAACCATGGGTCTTGATGAGTCTACCCCTCGTCAAGTGGCGCCGTCTGTGGGAAAGAATAGCGCTGGACTCGAAGTTTCGCCGGTCCCAACAGCAAACGGCAAATCGCCGATCACACCAGCAAACGGCAACTCGCCGATCTCATCTGCAAACGGCAACTCGCCGGCCATGTCAGCAAACAGCAACTCGCCGATCCAGGCGACACACGGCGACTCGCCGATCCACTCGAAAAGCGGCAGCCTGCCCGCTTCACCTGCAAAAAGCGCATCTGCTCTTCCAATGAATTTCAATCCGCACTCGCCGGAGCTTCAGGAGGCGTTTTCCGGCCTTGAATCAGGTTTGAGTTTAACTGTTGGAGCATTCAATTTTTTCGTAAACAATCTTGGCACGCAGGACTCGACAGATCCGCAACAACTGGCGCTGGGCGCACTCGAGGCTCCGTCGACTGCGCTCGCCCCGTCGTCGATTCCTGAAGCCTGCTCGCCCGCAACAACCATGTCGACCGGCGAGATCGACAGGTTCATGATGACGGAACTCCAAGGCGAGGAGGCAGAATCAGCATACCGCACAAGCAACGTCGACTTCAACCTACCACTCGACGAGAGTTTCGACTGCGGGATCTCCCTCGATGACTTCTACGAGCCCGCGATTCATAACGACAGCAACGTCGACTCGGAGATCTTCACCAACACCAACCTCGACTCAGAAATCCATAATGGTTTCGCCAACACCGAGATGAGCATAGGCGATGAGCACATCGACAACGAGATTCGCCTCGAAGATCTACTCGATGAACATACTGGCTCTGACATGAGCCTCGACGGCGACGTCGAGTCCATGACTGGAATCGACAGCACATACACCTGTCCACGGGTCACGCCCCATCAGGTCTACGTGGCCTTCTCCGCAGAATCATCCGCAGACGCAGCCGCTCGCAGGCCTGCACAATTCCCATGCACGGTAACCATGCCGGATGGGGTCACAACCTTGACAATCACGGAGGAGATGGCAGCAAAAGCAGATAAAGTCATAAAGGAGTGCACAATGATGCCACCAAATTCCACCCCAGAGGAGATGTTGACCTTCCAGTACTTCAACTGGCAGGAGTCAATTCGACTGCAAAACTACCGAGCGACGCTCGAAGAGCGCAAAAGGCAAGCCAGCCTCTCGAGTGCCCGAAGAAGGGAGCAATCCCTCGGGTCCACAATGCAACCAACCCCACGACCTAGGTCGCGGTTGGCAAGCCTTCCAGAACATGAAAGGGTAGCAATCACCCGTAACCTGTCGTTCATGACAGAGGACGCTAACGGAATCCCAGTGCCCAAAACTGCTGCGGGTGCATTATTCTCCGTAGGTGCTTACCTCAAGGCAATGCAACCTCCGGCGAATGACCCTAACGCAGCCCTGCATCGCCAACAACTCAAATCGCTAGCTCTAGCGGCACAGGCTATACAGCCAGAAGACAAAACTCCAGCAAGGAATCGCGATCGCGACATAGTCGACTCACGACACGCAGCACATCATCGCAGTGGTCGCAGCCACCACTCGGATGAAGGAAGGAGAAGCACGCGCCGGCACAGGTCCAGCAGAAGCAGATCTCGAAGATCCTATAGCAGCGATTCATACTCTGATCGTGAACCAGAGCCATGCGGAGCATTGTGCTTCACTCGACGCATCCGTGGGACGCGGATGCCCAAAGGGTTCAAGTTGACAGGCGAACAACCCAAGTACAACGGTCGCCAAGAACCTTCCGGGTGGCTAGAAGATTACAGACTCGCCGTGGCATGCCAGCGTGGCACGAACACCACGGCGATGCAGTACATACGACTCATGCTCGAAGGAACTGCCCGCGACTGGCTCAAGGCGCTCCCTCCATCATCATACGACTCGTGGGACGATTTCCGCAGAGACTTCATCAAAAACTTCGAGCCTCTATGTGAGCGCCCGAAGACATTCGAAGAATTAAGGGCATGCACTCAACGATCAGACGAGTCGTTGAGATCATACATACGGCGGTGGACCGAAATACGCAATTCGGTTGGCAAAGTGTCAGAAGACAGGGCCATGGATGCCTTCATACAAGGTCTCGCCAGGAAGGACTTCAAAGAGGCACTGGGTCGTGAAAAGCCAACCTCCCTGGCTGACCTCATCAAAGTTGCGACTGAGTGGGCAGATGGAGAGGATTCTGTACGCAGATCCCGTGCTTCCCCACCACGCGACAACTACGAAAGCGGCAGTCGAGGCCGCAGAGATTCATACAGAGAAGATCGCAGGCGCAAACGTTCCAAACGTCCTTACGACGATAACAGACCCGAGTTCATGGCGGCTGGATACACACAACCCCGGGAGGACCAAGATAGAAGCAATCGACGCTCGGATGATCGACGGGACAGTCGAGATCGCGAGCAGCGGAGCGACAGCTACAAAAGGCAAGAATGGCGCAAACGCAGCGACGCAAAACCCGAGCGGTCATTCGAGGAAAAGATGGACGACTGGTGCAGATTCCACCTCTTCAAGGGGGACGACGGAAAACTACGCTCCAATCACACCCTAAGGAACTGCAGGGAATTCGACCAAATGGCGACTGACTACATGATACGACTCAAGAGGTACGGCCCAGCACCTGCTCAGCCCACGCCTGCACCCGTACCACAGCCGAACGCTGTGCCCGCTCTCATGGCGCCACAGCCGCCACCGCAACCACCACCACAGCCTGCTCCAGGCGCAAACATCGCAGGTGCCATACAACCCGTACTACGGGCGGAAGATGATCAATATCCACAGCCCCACGGGCAGATGTACATGATACAAAAGGGTCGCCCCTCCAACAGGCAGCAAAAGCTAATCACTCGACAGGTGAACATGGCTGTCATGGCACCTCCTGCCGTGCCCGAATTTCTGAAGGGATCGGAAACCATCATAAGCTTCAGTCGAGAGGATCATCCCCCAGCTGTAGTTCGACCAGGGCACGCGGCTCTGGTACTCGACGCGCAAATAGGAGGCTACGCCATGACCAAGGTCTTCATGGATGGAGGCAGCGGCATAAACATCATCTTCGCGGACACGCTCCGCAAAATGAACAGGTCAGTCGAAAACCTCCCAAAATCTTCAAATACCTTCCACGGTATCGTTCCTGGCAAAGCAATTAGCCCAGAAGGCACCATACAACTCGACGTTACGTTCGGGGACAAAAGCCACTTCAAGACAGAGTCGATTGAGTTCGAGGTCGTCGACTGGAAATCACAATACCATGCTATTCTTGGTCGCCCGACGTTTGCTCGATTCATGGCGGTGCCACACTACGCGTACCTCACGCTGAAGATGCCAGGACCAAAGGGAGTCATCACTGTCCGTGGAAACTTTCAAAGGTCCGATGCTTGCGACCGCGAGTTCAGCAAAATCTCCGAGATGTTCGGGGTGGAAGAATCACTCGCCGACCTGGCGATTTCCAACGACCGCACACTCCTTCCGGAGCATAAGAAGTTGGCAGTCGACAGATCCTTCAATGCTACAAATGACACAAGGTCGCATCAGGTGCACCCGACCGATCCGTCCAAGACAGTCAACGTATCTTCGAGCCTGCCTATCGCATAGGAAGGCGCGCTCGTCGAATTCCTCCGTGAGAACTGGGAAATATTTGCGTGGTGTCCAGCCGACATGCCAGGTATTCCCAGGGAATTCGCCGAGCACTCTCTCCAATTGTTTCCAGATGCAAAGCCAGTCAAGCAAACGATGCGTCGAATCTCCGGCCCAAAGCGAACCGCAGTCGAATCTGAAGTCGACCGGTTACTCGCAGCAGGATTCATTAGGGAAATCAAGAAATCACAATGGGTGGCCAACCCCGTACTCGTAGAGAAGAAGCATACAGACATCCTTCGGATGTGCGTGGACTTCACAGCGCTGAACAAGTGCTGTCCAAAGGATCACTTCCCGCTACCCCGAATCGACCAGATCGTCGACTCCACCGCCGGATGCGCACGACTCTCCTTTCTGGATGCTTACTCAGGTTATCACCAGATAAGGATGAAGCAAGAAGACGAAGAAAAAACGGCGTTCATAACCCCACTCGGGGTCTACTGCTACACAACTATGCCCTTTGGGCTCAAAAACGCGGGTGCAACATACCAGCGCATGATGCAGGACTGCCTCAAAAAGCAAATCGGACGCAACGTCCAGGTCTACGTGGATGACATTGTCATTACCACAAGGGAAGAACACACACTACTCGACGATTTGAGGGAGACGTTCGCAAACCTCAAACGCTTCCATATCAAGCTCAATCCTAAGAAGTGCACGTTCGGCGTTCCAGCCGGGCAGCTCCTAGGGTACCTAGTCTCTGCCCGTGGAATCGAAGCAGACCCGGAGAAAATACAGGCCATCCTCACAATGCAAAGGCCTTCAAAGCTTCACGATGTGCAGAAACTAGCAGGACGAGTAGCAGCGCTCAGTCGATTCATCAGCAAACTGGGTGAAAAGGCTCTACCATTCTATCGACTGATGAAGAAGGCGGACAAGTTCGAGTGGACGCCAGAAGCTGAAGCAGCCTTCACAGATCTCAAGCGGATCCTCACAAGCCCTCCGATCCTCGTCGCACCTAAGGAACGGGAACCACTCTACCTGTATGTCTCGGCTACAAACAGGGTGGTGAGCACCGTACTGGTAGTCGAACGCATGGAGGAGGGGCACATCCAAAGCATACAACGTCCAGTCTACTACCTGAGCGAGGTTCTCTCCATATCAAAACAGCGGTACCCGCACTATCAAAAGCTGGCATACGCTGTATTCATGTCCTCAAGGAAGTTGACACACTACTTCACCGAGCACCCGATCACCGTGGTAAGTAACTCAGCAATCGGTGATATCCTCACAAACCCCAATGCAACGGGTCGAGTCGCAAAATGGCTCATCGAGCTGGCTCCAAGAGACATCAAGTACGAGCACCCGAAGGCTATCAAAGCACAAGTCCTACCCGACTTCACAACCGAGTGGATAGAGGCCCAATTACCTGGAGCACCAGACGTGTCCAATTCCTGGACCATGTACTTCGATGGGTCCAAGAAACACGAAGGCGCAGGCGCAGGCGTCATCCTCATATCACCAAAAGGGGACAAGCTACGTTATGTTTTGCAGATGGGATTCAAACTACCCTCCAATAACGAGGCTGAATACGAGGCTCTGATCCATGGCATGCGGATGGCAAAAGCACTTGGGTGCACTCGATTGATGATCTACGGCGACTCCAATCTCGTGGTGCAGCAAACAATGAAGGCCTGCGACGCAATCGCGGACAACATGATCGCTTATCGCGACCTGTACAACACACTGGAGGGCAGCTTCGATGGCTGTGAGTTGAGGCACATAGGAAGGGAAAGTAACGAAGAAGCAGACATGCTAGCCAATCTTGGCTCAACTGGCGCACAAACTCCACCTGGTGTCTTCCTCGAGCGCATCGAACACAGATCTATCAAGGAGAAACGAGAGCCTCCTCCGTCGACTACGCCAGCCAAAAGCAAAGCGCCTAGCACAGAGGACCCCCCAGTCGAGGTACTCCTCATTGAGCCAACTTGGACTCAACCTTTTCTGGCTTACATACTCCGCGGCGAGCTACCAGATGACATAACCGAGTCCCGGCGCGTGACTCGAAGGTCAAAAGCATACACCGTCATTAACGGCGAGCTATACAAGCGCAGCATATCAGGTATGTTCCAAAGATGCATCGCATTCGAAGATGGTCAAGCCATACTTCGAGACATTCATGCAGGCACCTGTGGGCACCACGCCAGCAGTCGATCACTCGTAGCCAAAGCCTTTCGAGCAGGGTTTTACTGGCCTACAGCACTCAAGGACGCGGAGGACATAGTCAAAAGGTGCGTCGGCTGCCAGAAATTCGCAACAAAGCCGCACGCACCCGCATCGGCGTTGAAGACCATACCGTTGGCCTGGCCTTTCGCCCAATGGGGGCTCGATATGGTTGGGCCACTCAAAAAGTCATCGCATGGCGGGCATACTCACCTACTGGTGGCAGTCGACAAGTTCACAAAGTGGATCGAGGCGGTCCCCATCACAAACTCGACTGCTACTACGGCGGTCAACTTCATAAAGAGCATCATATACCGATTCGGTGTCCCAAGCAGTATCATCACTGATAATGGCACAAACTTCACGGCTGAGGAATTCAAAACTTTTTGCAAAGAGCAAGACATTACGCTCAACTACGCATCCGTGGCACATCCACAATCCAATGGCCAAGTCGAAAAGGCCAACGGACTTGTGACGAGTGGGATCAAGAAGCGCCTCCTGGTGCCACTCAAAAGAGCTGCGGGTGCTTGGGTCGAAGAACTACCATCTGTGCTATGGAGCCTACGCACAACTCCCAACACTTCTACGCAGTTCACCCCATTCTTCATGGTCTACGGTGCAGAGGCAATTCTGCCATCAGATGTAAGGTTCAATGCGCCACGAGTTGAAGCATACAATGAAGAAGACGCGGAAGAAGCACTCGAAGACGCAGTCGACTTGCTCGATGAGGCGCGCGACACGGCCTTGGCCCGCACAGCTGTTTACCAGCAGGACCTTCGCAACTACCACAGCCGTCGACTGCGCACCAGGTCCTTCGTCGTTGGCGACCTGGTTCTTCGACTGAAGCAAAAGAAGGTGCACAAGCTCGCTTCCCCATGGGAGGGTCCCTTCATCATCACGGAGGTCCTTGGTGGAGGCGCATATCGACTGAAGAACGCGAAGACAGGAGAACTTTCTCATAATCCCTGGAACGTTGCGCACCTGCGCCGTTTCTACGCATAAAGTGCTCACAGTCATACAATGTAATAGGCTATATGTCGGATGGCTGCAGGTTTCAGACGCGCTCTTTTCCTTACCAGGGTACCTAAGGGGACTGGAAGGTTTTTAATGAGGCGGCCTGCAGCCTAACATTCAAAAGAGGAATAAAATCAATGTTCCTTCGACTTCTTTGTGGTTACTACCCGCATAATTCATACCTTAACCGCACCCGAAACCCTCGGGGGCTGTGTTATCGATCAAATGAGCTCTCGCTCTTGCAGAAACACAATGCCTTAGCCGCACCCGAATGCTCGGGGGCTGCGTAACAAGGATCCAACGAAGACAACAAAAACTATGCAGTCGCACTCGAATACTCGGGGGCTGCACAGTTGTTGCTTCACAATCAACACATACCTCATAAACCCCACTCAAATGGCTCGGGGGCTGGGCAAAAAATCAAGATATACAATCAAATATTCATCTACAAAGAGTCGAAATTGCACTCGCAATCTACTCTACTCCTCGGGCTCGTCCTTTATGGGCAGCTCCGGGCCACAAAGCTGGGCGTGAGTGCGCTCAATCAGCGTCTCCGCAGCACTAATGGTGTCGTCCAGATCTCCCTGGTCCAGGGTCACTCCGGTTGCGGGTGGCCGCAACACCAAAGTTGGTCTTCGACTACGCACATACGCCATTGCAGCGTTGGCTCCAATCACAAGTCTCTGAGACAGCAACTCTCGAATGGGATTTGTTTGACGGAAGATGTTCAACAAAGCACGGATCCCTTGTGGTTGTGGCCCCGCAGGAAAAAGAGTCTCGTTCAGGCGAATAAACGCCGCCCGGCATAACTCCAGCAGTTCTGCACTTCGCCAGGCGCGATCCTTCAAGGTGGCGAGTATGCGGGCATGGTACCTATGAAGCCAAAAGTGTTGACGCCCAGTCGTGGGGTGGTCAACTGCACTCTCCAAACGCTCTTCAACGCGAGCCTTTTCCGCTTGGAAATTGTCAACAAAGCCTGCAAAATATACAAGTTAGAATAGCCACACGAATGTAAACAAGGCAAAGATCATACTCACATTCGAGTTGCCTGTTCACAAGCTCCATTTCGCCAAGCACATAATCCTCGCGTTGGGTGGACAGCGCGGGTCTCGCCCTCAATCGATTCAGCTCAGCCTGGGCGTCCTTCAGATCTTGCTCCATTCTCACAAATTTGGCCTTCATAAACTCCATCACCTTGGCATCATTTACCACCTGACCCTGGGATCGGGTGGTGATTGGAGCCTGCGAGGAACTAGTCGCAGTAGCAGGTTCTCGTGACTGTTCAAAGAGCATAATCACAAACACAAAGTTTGTGTCAGAAGCAAAAACTCAGGTCATAAGCATACAACTCCTCGAGTGAAAGACATTAGCAAAAGACTATTTGCATAAACAAGGTAGCACAAACAAAGCGCAGACTCGCGCAGTTCAGAAGGTATCATTACAAGGCATAAAAAAACAAAAGGGTACAGCTACCCTAAACCTAAGAATTCGATTTCCTAAGCAGACGAGTGGCAGTCTCGACTGCCCGGCGCTCCATGGTGGTCATAAAAACCTCGGCCAGTCGCGCGGCGGCTCCGCTCACCCCCTTCAGAGAAATGGGCTTCCCATCTGGCTTCCGAGGGAACGCAGACAGTGCTGCCTCGTAGTCGCAATCTATCCCATGTCCCATAAGAAGCTTGATGGTGGACTCGGATCCGCGTACCGTGTTGGCGCGAGCGAAATCCGCCATGGTGGACGTCCCGGGGCCAAACACGTCGGCGAAGTCGTCCGCCGTCGACGGCACTACGCCAGTCGGGAACACCACCTTGTATACAGCGCCAAGTGTACTCGCCGATTTGGCGAGTGCGTCCTTCGCCTGGGTGCATACGGCGCCTAGGCCGCCCACAACCTGGTCCAGCGGAAGTCACCACTCGACGCATCTGCAGAGGCCGGTGCGCCAACAGCTTCTACACAAGTCACAAAAGGGCAAAAGTCATTTCATGGCACTCTACAGCTGCGTCGTAATATCAAAAGGAGAAAGAGAATACTCACCTCCCATGGCCTGCGCAAGTACCACGAGCTGGTCAGCATACCCTCGCTCGCGTGTGGCGGCTGAGTTCATGGCGGCGTCTAGCTCCTTCTTTGACTCAGCGCGCTGTGCGGCGAGTGCTTCCTCCAGCTCCTTCTTCTCGCCTGGTCCAGCAAAATCACGTACATTCAATACTCGACAAAGTCAGGCATGGCAAAAAGAACCTCAGCAAACAACAGCAAAAAGGAGAACTCACGGCTGAGCCGCTCTAGCTCGGCGCGCATGGTATCCCTCTCCTGCTCCACCTGGACATAAGCCTTGGCAGAATCTGCCAAGGTGTGGTAGAAGGGCTGCAAGCACACGAATTCAGCAAAATTTCTAACTCCCACAGTCCCAAACTAAACGGGTCAGGCAAAAAGGTACTTACATGGTTCATCCACGGTTCAGGAGCCGCGACTGATGTCCCGACTTCTGGAGGTGCCACCTTGGCCGCATCAGCAACAGCATCGGTGGCCATCGGCTTGGCAACCTCTGGCGCATCCGGAGAGACATCCAGATGCTCCGTAGTCGGTACTCTCTCGGCTGGAGGAGATGCAGGCGGATCATTCTCAGCGCTGCGAGTGGCACAAAAAAGGAGAGACAAGATTAGCACAAATATGCAGCAGCAGAGAATTCTTAAAAACAAAAGCAAAAGGTGCATACCTGTGCTCCTCATCTTCCTCATCTTCAGAGTCGCCAAAAATTGGGCCTCCAAAGGCTGGGGTACCGCTCGACTGAAGAAGGGGAGTGGAGCTTGTCGAGCACACACGCAAAGGAGCGGCTTGGAAAACAGGTAGTGAGCCTGATTCCTCGTCATCCTCCAAGCACTGCCCCCTCGCGGGTGAACTCACAGCAGAAGGCGCTTTCTTGGCCAGTCGACGCCGCTTCGGTGGTGCGTTGTCGATTTCCTGGTCAGAAGTGGCCTTTTCTTCAGTTTGGACCTCTTCTGCTGCTTCCTCCTGGTCCTCCTCCACATGCGAAGTGGTGGCTGAAGGGATGGGCGACTGATCCCCTTTCGGGTCCACCACCTGCACCTGAGTTTCTTCAGTCTCACCATTTTCCGGCAGAGGGGGAAGAGAGGTGGCAGTCAAGTGGCCCTGCATCGCATACATTACAAATTGCAAAGTCAGAGGCAAGAATCGAACAAACGCACAGCATACGAGTTGCAAACTCTTAAACTACAGACATACCTCAAGCAAAGGGTTTTCCGCCCCGTATGGCGTGACGGGACAATCGATGTTGCAAGGGTCGGCTGTCGTCAGGCTGGTGATGTGCCGCACGTGCGTCACAAGCTCGTTCCTTGACAGCTCCTCTGGGCTCATCCGAGTGGAGTCACTCGCGCCCTCATACGCCCACATGGGGTGCGCCCGGGCGCGGAGTGGCCACACTCGCCTCTTTACAAAGGTGGCGATCAAGTGAAGGCCCGTAACCTTGTCCAGCATTCCGTCGATTCGAGTCAGCAAAGGGCGTGCTTCCTCCATTTCTTCGGCTGAGAGCTGGTGATCCCACGCCTTGGTCCTGACGTAAGCCGCAGTCGAGAAGGTGGCGACTCCGTCTTGCTCGACACTCGCATAAAACCACCCTTTCCTCCAGCCTTGCGCGGAGTCGACGGTCTTCAGGCGGAAATAGCGGGTGTCGCTGCGCACCTGGATGCCGCAGCCGCCCACGGGGTAGGTGCGACCACCTCCTCTGTTGGGTCGCACCATGAATATTGTCTTCCATAGCGCCCAGCTGGGTGCGACGCCAAGGAAGCACTCGCACAGCGTGATAAAACACGCAATATGCATAATACCGTTCGGGGTGAGATCGTGGATCTGCACCCCGTAGGCAAAAAGGAGGCCACGAACAAAGTCGTGGAGGGGAAGCGAGAAGCCCCTAGGCAAAAACTCCGTAAAACAGACACGCTCGTTGGCGCGTGGTTCAGGGAGTACCTCCTTGGGCGACGGTGCGCGGACGGTGAGCTGCTCCGTGGGTGGGAGACACCCCTGCTCGCGGAGCTTGATCAAATGGGCGTCCCTGACGGTGGACTTCGCCCAATCCCCGCTGTTCTTCTTCAGGGCAGCGGCGGACGCAGATGTACCCGCCACGGTCTTCTTGCCCTTGGCCGCTTCAGTCGCGGCAGCGGCGGCAGCACCACGCTTGGAGCCTCCACCTTTCGCCATTGCAGCGGTGGATGAGTGTGGGGCAGAGAGCTTGAGCGCAACAAGAATGGAGATGGGCGCGAGGAAGAAGATGAGACAAGGGGCGGCGCAAGGAGCAAATGGCAAGTAAAAAACTCTGCCAAGCGCCGTCTCCCCTATTTACAACAGATCGAGAAACGATCGCAACCGTCAAAACAAATGCATACGCTCCGCGCGAAATCAAGCCATACACGTGGCGGCTGCGGAGAGCAACCGTCGCCGGCCACTCCGCCCACTACGCACGGGAATCCAGGAAACCATCATCACGCCCCGTGAAAATCGCGTCCGAACGGTCAAATCAAGTCCACGCGGCGTCATCCCTGGTCAGCTCTGCAGAAACGGGCCCACACAGCAGGGTCACGTCTTATCAAGCCTTACCAAGCACGCCACCGCTTGTCAGATATGGCAGTCGCAACATGCGTCATTGCTGACGTTGTTTCCTCTTTCACAACTGGCATAAAAATCACTCGATGATATCTTCGGGTAGTCTCTCACAAGAATTTCGATTGGTTCTCAAGCAAAGTCATAAACGCCAGTCGAAAGATTTTCGACTGAAGCATCATACTCCCATCGGGAGCGTATCAAAAAATTTCTTTGACTAAAATGTGCAGGATAAAAGATTTTGAGATTATCCTCCATTGCAAGCAATAAAGCACAATCTCGGGGGCTACTCCCATCGGGAGCGCTGTCGCGCACCCGATAGAATAATGGCAAAAGTATCAGTCGACATATTATTCGACTCAGTTCATAAGCAAAATCGCACTCAAAATATTCCCGAGTTGATCCGACGATCCTTGGATGCTGCATGCATAGTGCAAAGGTAAGACCCACCGATCAGTCGAGCTGGGCTAAGGACCGCTCCAGCAGCGTTATCCTTAAATTTTCCGTGTCAGCAGACATGATGAATTATCCCCGACGGACGCGTTGGGTTGATTCAAAATTATACTGCAGTTCGATTCAATAAGACCTCAACGGCCGTTTCGAGTCTGTCCAGTTTGTTCCAGATTCGAGTCCGGGGACTCGAGTTTGATTGAAAGCTAGTATGGTTTTGCCCGAATGGTAGTTAACTGGCCCCGATCCGTCGTGTGTGCTGGGCCTGCTAAGCTAATATCCCTTGACTATCATAAGCAAAAAATCATAGTCGATGAAACACTCGGCATAGCCAACATGTGCTATTTCATACAGGAATTCCAAATTATATGATACAAACGAGCATAATGTGTGAGTCCATGCCCGACTCTTCGAATCAGACAAGTACTCGGGGGCTACTGACATGGGTATGCCTATTGGGTACCCTACCGTGAGGGTACCTGGTGCACGTATCGACTAGGCCCAACTATCAGAGCCTACATGAAGCCCATGAAGGGAGGCCCAACAAGATGGAGTATCCTCCAAGCTGGCGAAGCCATAGTCGGTTTAGAGTTTCTTTACTTGTAAATCGAGTCGGTTACGAACACCCGAGACCCAGCCTACTATTTAAGGACTGGGAGGGCCATCGAACCAGACCACGTACTTTCAGAGCCACCAAAACCCTAGCGAGATCGACATCTCGCCGGGACCCTTGTAACCATCATATTCACAAAGCAATAACAGACAGGCAGGACGTAGGGGTGTTACCTCCACACGAGGGCCCTGAACCTGGGTAAAATCTTTGCCCTGCTTGTCAGCCGACGATACTTCCAGCTCTACCACGTTCTCTCCCCCATATTCATAACCTAGGGACCTTAACCATGGGTCTTGATGAGTCTACCCCTCGTCACAGGGTAACCGCAAAGATCAGCTAGCGGTAGATTTTTTTTTAGATAAAGAGTGTATATTAATATCGAGGAGATACAAATTACACCCAGCCTCTGCAACAACGCAATAACCAAAGCTAGTACGGATGCACACAGCCGAAAAACAATAAGAAGAAGAAATAAAAAGAAAAGACCCGCTTCAGAGTTACAGTCCTTGCAGCAGCCGCACAACCACCATCAAGACAACACCTGATGTTCAATTCTTCAAAAGCAACTCCTTCAAGAAGAACGGTGCCAGGCACAACCAATTAAGGTCAGACCTTGGATTTTCACCCTGAAGATAGTCCTCGCTCTCAAAACAATGTCTTCAGCAAGACCACTGTCAGGCACAACCAATTAAGGCCAGACCTTGGATTTTCACCCTCAAAGGTAGGACATTGGACTTCACGTATGTTGTCGCCCCCACTTATATGCCGCAGCTCCAAGTCATGAAACACCAAGCCAATTCCTTATCGGCAGAAAGATTCGAACCACCATTGATAGTCCCCAGATCTCGGCTTACATGACATTCTCCGCCAGCACCATGGAACGAGAACATGTCCCATGATATTAACAGCCAACAGAGTTTCGAAGCGATCCCTCTGAAACCAAACGGCCAGAGTAAAACATGGGTGCGGATAAATAATATAAAGCGCTTATGCAACATATATTCAATTAGAGTGCCACATGCCAGGATAATAATAGCATGTGCAACCGTCTTTAGACGTCTGCATCCAGTATGCATAAACTCCAGTTGTCCCGTTGGGAAGATAAAATGACAACGGTGGATCGAGTACGTAGTCGTGTGAATAACGTACAAATAATTAACATGTTCATTCTGCAGTCAAGCCACCCAGCTTTTAGCATTCCTCGTCTTAAAGCCCTGATAGTTTGCATAACAAACCATGGATTTAGAAGATTCTCAAGCACATACATTTCCTTAACAAGTGTACAATTCTTTTTCTTTTTGCATACATACAAGATATTTATCGATTCGTCGGTGTTCCCTCTAACATTCCTAAGAAAGCTTACCATTTAAGTTAGGTCTCATTCCTAACCTAACCTCCCGAGCCGCCCCCACCCGGCGACTCCGGAGGCGCCCGATCCGCCGCCGCCAGCCCCTCCCCTTCTCGACCGGCCTTGGCCGGCGCTGTCGCCGGTTGCCGGCGGTGGTGACCGGCCCCCTTCTCGGATGGAGGGGCGGTGAGGGTGTCGCGGTGGCGTTCCCGTGGGTGGCGGCGGGGCGTTGGCGGCGGCACTTGATGGCGCGGCCACGGGGCTGCGGCCTTGATGCCGGCGCGGCTTGAGGGTGGAGGACGGCATGGAGCTCCGACGATCTCCGACGGCGGCGGCGGCGGTCGGTGCCTTTGGTTCGATCCGCCCAGTCCGGCCATGGAGTTTGTGGTGTGCTCCTGTCTTTTCCCCTTGCCTGCTCCGACCGGCGGCGAGGGGGCCTGCTGGTGTGCTCGAATAAAGGCGGCGGTTCTAGGATTCCACTTGCGCCATGAAGAAGATCTGCCTGACACCTGTTTCTTCGATCTGGCCGGATTGTCGAGTTCCGGAAGGCTCCATCGGCGAACTCCATTGGGAAATCAAGCCTGGAGATTGTCAGATCGGGTGGGATTCGGTCGCGTGCATCCATGTTTTTTCTGACCGTTTGGTTTCAGAGGAAGCGTTGCGAAACTCTGCAGTCTGTTGCCATTGGGGACATGTCTTTCTGTTTCACGGTGAAGTCAGAGTGCGGAGAATGACATGGAGGTCTAGATTTGAATACTAGTAATGGTGGTTCGATTCCTGGTGGCGATGTGGAATTTGCTTGGTGATTTGTAACTTGGAGCAGCGGCAACGGCAAGTGGGGGCGACAGCACAGGAGAAGTTCAGAGTCCAAACTTTCAGGGTGAAAACTCAAGGTCTGACCTTAATTGGTTGTGCCTGGCAATGGCCTTGCTGAAGGCATTGCTTTTGCGAGTGTGGATTTTCTTCAGGGTGAAAACCTATGATCAGGGCGGTGACGGCGCTATAGCACTGTTCCCTTCTTGGAGGCGCCGCCTTTGGAGAAGCTGTACTTCTGGTGCTGTTTTTGGTGGTGTTAGGCCTGCTGCTACAAGGAATAGATCACTGTAGCGGGACTTTTATTTTTTGTAATTCTTCTTCTTATTCTGGGTTGTGTGCATCCGTGTTGTCGCTAGGACAATGCGTTGTTGCAGAGGCAGGGTGTAATTGGTATCTTCGCGATATTAATATATACTCTGTATCAAAAAAATCCAATATTATTCCACACATTAACAAGATTTTTGAATCAAAGTTTTTGTCCATGCTTAAAAAAAGATCATGCATTAAAAAAAATTGGACCATGGATTAACCAAAAATTCATGGATTGACAAGAAAAACAATTATCCATGCATCAACTAGAAAATTTTGGATCATCCATTAACAAGAAATTTCAAATTCCTTTAGTAATAGAAGCAAATCCACCCCATGCATGTTCAGAAAAATTATTACACGAAACAAAATTTCCAAAACCATTACAGATCAGTACATGAAATCGTATTACAATATATTTTCAAGAAAAATTCCCACACAACAATGATCACAATCATAAACAAACAGAACTTTTTTGGAGAAAATCAGGGAAGGAAGGTCGTGATTGGTGACGATGGAGAAAATACAACAAAACGACTGTATTATATGGGGGAAGGGAGGCCAGGCATGCAACATCTCTGCTAAGATCCACACAAAAAAGAGCTTGCGGATTCTGCCTTTAACAAAAACGGTGGAGGGGAGGGCCTCCAGCGGGCGCGTGTGCAAGCCAAGAGAACATGCCTGGCCTCCGCGCCCGGATGAACAAAAAATATCTCATTCTAATCAGTCTAATCTGTTCCTCAAATAGTTATGATTTCTTTAGCTCTTCCCTTGTTTGTACGCATTGCCGCTACTATTTCGGCTTCAGGGCTTATGGTACAACAATTGGTTGGCATATCATCCTTTTTATCTAAGGGTGTTGGCATGTCGTAGAATTACAACGGCTTCGTGAATGTAATGCTTCACCATGTCAAAAAAAAATTGTAATGCTTCATGTTTTTAAAGAACGTAAGACGAAATAAATAGGTCATTTTACACTCACGCGCCATACCGTGGTCCAGCACAAAGCCATCTAAGTTTAACCATTGATTTGAAGCTTTAATCCATCACCATACATGTTTTTTATGCTATTGAAAGTAATGCGACTGAATGTTGTCACGTGCCAAGCTTCAATGAACCATGTGCCAAGACCTGTCACAAGTGTATAGGTAGCCAGATGTAATTTTCTTTTGGGTTCCATTGTTCTCACGTCGTCTTTAACGGGACTATGAAGTGCTATTGTCATAGGTAAGAATTCAGATGCTTCCGATCTATTTGTCACATGTATCACCAATTCTAGATGGAGTGAGATTTCAAATTTTCGAATGTTGGTTTGTGTCAAAATTGGGATGAAAAGTCCAAAGTTATTGGTTCCATTATTGCCATCAGGTTAGAGCAGTTTTGCAAAGACATTAGAGACAACACTCGGCCGGAACCAACAGAGACATGCAAACATCTTTTAGTTTTTGATACAGAGCTATATGTATTTGTAAAATTCCAATATAATGGTCAGAATTTATGTTTTGCCATCTAAAAATAATCCTTTGTTGCAGTTGTAAAAAATGTCACCTTGTAAAAAAAGAGAGGTCTTCTTGCATCTTTACATGGTTTCATTGCCCACCATAGAACACGAGAAACAACAAGAATCGATATACCGTGCCTGATTTGTTGTCACTGCCACACATGATCCTAGATGGAGTTAAATTTCTGTATATGTGTCTTTGTAATAGAGCATCCTATTTTTCAGAAAGAAACCATATTGATTTTATGATGATATAAAAAGGAGGAAACCTTCGGAGTTTATAAAACAATGCAAATATTTTTGTCTTTTTGGTGTTTGGTTTAGGATACAATTTGTATGTAGTTCTTTTTCACTCCATTGATCAATATCATCAATATAGTAGAATAAGAGTAAGAAGCGCAAAATAATGAAAATCCAATAAGGAAAGAACAATTAGTGATATACAACTTTAAGAACATAAAAAAGTTATGACACACATAACCTTCTAGTAAAAAACCAAACCCCATATTTTTTACCTTAATGAAAACCCACGATTGGTGCATGTCGGTCAACAGGTTGACATTGTACTTGTGGTTCCTGGTGCAGAATCTATTTTGCATGAACTAAAGTATACCGACAGTCTCTCGAGACATGGGGCTCTGGTTGCTCTAGCTTCTATGTATAACCTCTTGCAATCGGTCTTGTAAGCATACTTTCAAATCTAACATAGTTGTGATAGTGTGTGTATGGAGAGGTGGGGGAGGCGAGGGGGGCAAGGGGATTTTTCTCGAGCAATAATGGTGGCTGGATCATATAGGGAAAATATATATTTGTTCGTGTTTGATCATGTGACGGTGCACAAGAGCTATCCTGGCCAGCTTCTCACTATAAACCATTGGATGGGAGCCTTTTATATGCACGCACACTTGATGAGAGTCGGAATAAAGCAATAATGACTCATCCACCAGGAGGATGGTGTGTAACACTGATTATTGATCTACTCTACATTTTTAGTAACTTGTTTTTTTCGAAAAAGGGGAATGAAACCCTAGCCTGTATCAATTGATGCATACAACACTAGTAGAAATAGGCATTTAGTACCCGTTGGGAAGGATCTTTAGTCCCGGTTGGCCAACCGGGACTACCCAATCGGACTATATAGGGCCTTTAGTCCCGGTTGGTAAGTTGGTAATACCAACCGGTACTAAAGGTCTGTCTGATTTGTGTTTTTTCTATATATTTCGCATTCAATTATTTTCAGGGTTTAGAGTTTTGTGTTTTCCATTCAATTATTTTGTGTTTTCCTTTTCATTGTGTGTTTTCCATTCATTTCAAACAAGTTTTCGTATACATATTCTACGCTACTACATACTATATACCTTGATGCATATATAATATAATTTCTCTTACGAAATTATTTTTCAAACAAGTTTTCGTATACACATATTTCAAACAAGTTTTTTCGTATGGTACTACGCTATCTATTTAATTACATGGAGATCATTAAATTACATAGAGGCATTAGCGGCAATGGTATTCTCCGGTTTCAGGTATGACCTCCGTAAGCAAAAATCCCGCCAATTCCTCTTGAATTGCTCGTAGGCGGTTCTTTGGTATGAGCTTCTCCGCATCTCTTCCATCTTTAAAAGAAAGAGATCAATATGAATATGAGTTGTGTGTATATATATCAAATCATCATAAAAAATATGAATGAAACTCAACACACAATTGATGGTAATAAAATAAAATTGTGAATAGTGTTTACGTACTTCAATTTGTCTTACATCTCTGCGCATCTCTTAGTCCCCTGTTCCTGCCTCATGCACCACTGTATGAGAATAGAATTCAATCAAATAATAATCAAGCATGATAATGGTATTGAAACTAGAATTAAAGAGATGCGCAGACCTAGTTTACAATTTATGTATCACGTGGCCACAAATATCAGTCAGCGGAAGATAAATAAGATAAAGCAGTTATGCAACATCTAATCAATTAGGATGTTCTCGGCCAGCCTGGGAGAAGATAGAACGTGCAACCGTTTTAAGACAGCTGCATCTAGTGTGCATAGAGTCCCGTTGTCTTGCCAGGAGGAGAAAGAACCATATTGTGTGGATCAGTATGCAGTCTTATGAATAACCTACAAATAATTAACCTTGATCATTGTTTTTTTTGCTGATTGTGCATTGCCGCACAATCGGCCACCGTCTCACCTCTATATCTAAAAAAAACAAATAACTAACCTTTTCAGTCTTATTAAAAATCAAGTACGGAGTATTACTCAGTTTCGACAAGGTAATGGAAAAAATCAAGTTTAATGGTGAATAAATTCAGATATTGTAGAAATAGGAAAAAGACAATGTCACATGAAGTGGATTTGCACAGAAATCAAAGCATAGAATTTCTGCGGGATGTATCTTTGGATGGCGCAAAGGAATAAAACACGAGAAATTTAGAGAATTGATGAAAGAGTAGAGAGTGCACTCGACTTCTCAAAGAAATACTGAAATGAGGTTTGAGTTGATACTAAGAATCATATGAAATAGTGGGCATAGAAAATGGATTCAGTAGGAATTTGGTAACCCAATGCTATCATCCAAAGAGATTTCTGACGGGTCAAGGCAGCAGGAGACAAAAGGGGCACGCGACTGGCAAGTGGTCGCCCGCCCCAGCCCAGATGTTCGGAGGGTAAACCCTAGATCTGTGTCGCTCGGGACGATGGCGACGCTTTCATGTGTCGTTCTCCCTCTTGGGCATCGTTTTGGAACAAGTTATGGTTGGACGGGGTTAGTCGTGGTGCGGTGTTGCTTCTACCGCATCGGCTTCGGGCTTGACGGTTTGGTGCAGCGGAGCATCAGCGGCGGACACGAGATTATGGACGCGCACAGGATGATGGAACTGTCTAGCGTCGTGGCGGCACCGTCGACAAGCCTGACAATATCATTGTGTTGACCTTTCCTGAAGATGGGCTAGTGGATGACGGCGGCATCGGCTTCTGACTGTGCGCATGTGGTGTCCGCTGAGGGTCTGCTGGATCGGTTTGTGCTCAGGCTCGCTGTTGGGCGGCTTGGTTGAAACTAGACTTAAATGTTTTGTGTTGATGTGTGAGGTCAGCGCACTTGTCTCCGATCAGCTCCACCCCTTCATAAAGTTTGTAGATGTAGCGAGTTATTGTCTGGATGGTGCCTTCCGACTGATCGATGTATTTTCCTTCCGTAACCAACAACGCTAGGCCGGCTCATGGAGGAGTGGCAGCGGCGTCACGTCGTCGACACGGTCTGAAGAAGACGAAGTGCATCTCCAGTTACCTCTCAATTTCTCTAGAGATGCCTGCTTGGTTGTTACAGCTGTTGGAGAAGAGGATCAAAGCGTTTTTCTGGAAAGGGACGAATGCGATCCAAGGAGGCCAGTGCCTCGTAGCACGGGTGGTCTCGGCGTTTTGAATCTCAAGCTGCTCGGGTTCGCGCTACGTGCACGTTGGCTTTGGCTGCAGAAACCGCGGGCTGGATGCTGGACGGGCCTGCCCTTGCGTGTCGAGCCGGAGGTGCCGGCTCTCTTCGATGCATCCATCCGTGTTGTTCTTGGCGACGAACGCAGGGCTCTGTTTTGGTCTGACCCTTGGCTCGACTCGACGTCTCAGTCGTGATCGGCGCCCGCTATGGTTGCGGCTGTCTCGCTACAGGTCGTGTCATCCATGACTGTCGAGGAGGTGTTGCTGGGGAGGGGGTGGATTCGTGAGATCACTGGCCCGCTGACTGTTCGGGTGTTGACGCAATTCCTGATTCTGGTGGACGCGCTGCAGGCTGTCGCCAGGGACACCGGATCAATTCGTATGGAAGCTGACAAGTTCGGGGGTTTACTCTGCAAACTCAGCCTATCGAGCCTTCTTACTGGGTCTCGAGTTTTTCCCGTGCGGCAAGGCAATCTGGAAGACGTGGGCGCCGACGAAGTGCAAGCTACACCTTTGGCTAGCTATGCAGCAGAGGCTCTGGACGGATCGCCGGGCACGACATGGACTGACCTCCCATGTCAACTGCCCGCTCTGTGACCAGGTTGCTGAGACATCTGACCATATTGCGCTTGGTTGTGTGTTCGCGAGAGAGGTTTGGCATCGCACTCTCCGACGCTGTGACGTCGACACGCTTGTTCCTGACGCGGAGGGCTCCTTGATTGAGTGGTGGCCGGCTGCGAGGCGGCGTGCACCGCCGCACACACGGAAAAGGCTTCAACTCCCTGGTTATGCTCGTTGTCTGGTCCCTGTGGAAAGAAAGGAACGCCATGGTCTTCGAGAGATCAGCTCAGATGGTGAACACGGTTTGCCGCAGGATCGTGGATGAAGTCGAGTTGTGGATCCCTGCTGGCGCTGTCGGGCTGGGACAAATCTAGAGATAGCCTCCTAGGTCTTTTGTTGGGCGATGTTTTGTTGTTTTCGGTGTTTTTTGTGTGTTTGCCCACCACAGTTGCACGCCTGTAACCGCATCTTTCTGATGCCGGAACCGCTGTAGCCCTTGTTTCTTTTCCCTTCTATCAAAGTCGACACGCAAAGCTTTTGCGTGTTCACAAAAAAAAAGTGCATCTCCAGGATTTTGTTATAATTTTCGTTTTTGTTGAAATATTTTGTATTGTTGCTGTTTCTTTAATGACAGAGTCTTTTCGAAAAAAATAATAATATAAAAACGTTGTGTGCATCATCATTCATTTTGACGCAGAGACGGGCTCCGTTTCGAACCCCAAAAAAAAGTGGTCGCAGGTGGCTGGCCTGGAGAGTCCACGGTGGCATTACCCAGACGTCACGACCTTCTTGCAGATGAGGCAAACACCAACCACCCGCCAAGATCGGGCGCCGACGGCAGAGACGCAGCTGCCCGCAGCAACGAACTCCCGAAGCTCCGTGCCTGCGACAGAAAAACAGGGGAGAGAGAGACACACACGCGACATAACAGAACCCACGCGCAATTGAAGCAGAGGGGATCACGCCTCATCGATCGGGCCGATTGAATTGAACAATCCTTCTTGTCTCGCCGGCATGTCCTCCTCTAATTCCTCGGCACCTCAGTCGCCGCCGTCGAAGAACAGCACTCCCCGTTCAGCCGCTCCGCCGCCGTCACCGGAGGACCCGACCTCTCCACCGGCGGCCAACTCCTCATCTCCGGCGCCATCCAGCTCCTCGCCTCCGCCGGCGCCGTCCAAGTCCCATGCCGCTCCGGTGTCACCGGCCGGGATCCACACTCCACCAAACCAATCCTCCAGAGGCACAGGTGACTCGAGCTTGTCGTCACAGGAATCCGTGCACCGTGTCAGCCTGGCTGAGATCATTTTTGCTGCCGCCGGGGCCGCAGCTCTTCTCGCCCTCCTCGTTGCCGCCTGCGTCTGCTGCTCAAGGAGGACGGCGCCGAGGAGGCGGCGGAAGCCTCAGAGCCCGATGCATTTCTACGCGGATACTACTTCCGGCCACAAAGGTACGCCATGCTCATAACGTCTCGCCGTTCTCTCGTTCTTGCTCTGAATGTGCGTGTGCCATGTGTTGACCACCAATGCGACCACAGGCAATAGCACGTACTACACCAGCGGGCCGCAGCCACAATGGCAGACCGACACCGGCGCGGGCTGTCGACGAGCACATCCGGTCCGGCGGATGGCTCCTTGCACGTGCCCCCCGACATGAACTCCGGCCCGCATGGCCAGGCGCTGCCACCACCGGCACGGCACCAAGCGCT
Organism: Poa pratensis; assembly: GCA_947311845.1. Lineage (NCBI taxonomy): Eukaryota > Viridiplantae > Streptophyta > Magnoliopsida > Poales > Poaceae > Poa > Poa pratensis. Next base: position 154,449,202 of record CAMZMU010000041.1, on the reverse strand, counting down.
GGGGCTCGGCAAGGGCACGTTCACCTACGATGAGCTAGTGGCGGCGACGGACGACTTCTCGCAGGCGAACCTGCTCGGACAAGGCGGGTTCGGGTACGTGCACAAGGGGGTGCTCCCCTGCGGCAAGCCGGTGGCCGTGAAGCAGCTCAAGTCCGGGAGCGGCCAGGGGGAGCGCGAGTTCCAGGCCGAGGTGGACATCATCAGCCGCGTGCACCACCGCCATCTCGTGTCCCTCGTAGGATACTGCATCGCCGGCACCAACCGCATGCTCGTATATGAGTTTGTCCCTAACAAGACGCTCGAGTTCCACCTCCATGGTCAGTGGCTCTGTCTCCGCTCTGTTGCCATGCACATTTTTCATGAGTTAACTGACACTGACACAGCATTGTTGTTTCACAGCAAGAACGCATTTTTGCCTGGGTGCATCGTGCACATACTGATGGTTGGCGTGCTGGGTTGCAGGGAAAGGGTTGCCGGCGATGACATGGGCGACGAGGCTGCGCATCGCGCTTGGCTCGGCGAAGGGGCTCGCTTACCTGCACGAAGACTGTGAGCATACATCGCTACCTCGTCTCAACATTTCCATTGTTCACGGCAACAGGATTTCTGAATTCTGATGACTGAATTGCAATTGCAATGTCTGAATGTCACCATGAAGGCCAGCCTCGGATCATCCACCGCGACATCAAATCCGCCAACATTCTCCTCGACAACAACTTCGAGGCGATGGTTGCGGACTTCGGCCTCGCCAAGCTGGCGTCCGACAACAGCACGCATGTGTCGACCCGTGTCATGGGCACGTTCGGGTACCTGGCGCCGGAGTACGCGTCGAGCGGGAAGCTGACGGACAAGTCGGACGTGTTCTCTTACGGCGTGGTGCTGCTCGAGCTCCTGACAGGGCGGCGGCCCGTCGACGCCGCCACCGCGCATTCGTTCCTGGAAGACGGCCTCGTCGACTGGGCGAAGCCGACCCTGTCCCGCGCCCTGGCCGGTGGTGACTACGGCGCCGTTGCCGACCCCAGGCTGGACGACCGGTACGACCCGGTGGAGATGGCGCGCGTGGCAGCAAGTGCCGCGGCCTGTGTCCGGCAATCGGCCAAGAAGCGCCCCAAGATGAGCCAGGTACAATGCTACTCAACGCCTGCTCTGTCTTGTGCAGATTTTCAGTTGGTGGGAGTGGTGTTTTGGCTCCCGGGTGCATATGCACCCTTTATTTAAAATACATTTTGCACATATTTTGAAATGTCAAAAAATTTGAAAAAAAATGTTCGCGCATAGATCTTAACATGTTATGTGTTCACAAAGTCGTTTCACGAAAAACAGACAACAAAATTTGAAGGGTTTTCACGACACTTTTTTTTTGTCTTTTTTACACAAGACACAAAATATATCGGTTTTTGGTGAAACGATTTTGTGAACACATATAATATGAAGATGTATCCGCGAAATTTTAGTTCAGATTTGTTTGATATTTTAAAATATGTTTTTCAAATATCGGGTGCATATGCACCTGGTGCCAATGTGAATTTCCGAGATTTTCATGGCTAATGGTCATGGTGATTTTTCTTGGTGCAGATAGTGAGGGCGCTGGAGGGGGACATGTCGCTTGAGGACCTGAACGAGGGGGTGCGGCCGGGACAAAGCATGCTGTTCGGTGAGGCGGTGAATAGTGATGCATTTGGCCGGCCGGCCGTCGTCGTTCGGCAGGGAGCCACACCTCTCCGATGAGATGAGTCCAGCTGCGAGGCAGCTGCCGCATCGTGAGTATGGGCCGCAGATCTGGTGGTCTGGTCTACTCCTCTGTCTTGGTCGTCTTATTAGTCAGTGGAAAATATACCAGGTTTGGATATAGAAAGGGTGGGAAAATTACTTGGGTTCCAATCAATTTCGAAATATATGGAAAACTGGTAGGAAATTCAACTACGAGCCATGCATCTGAAAATCTAGAATTAATATATTGAGCTAGATTCAAAAGTATCCGCATTTTAAAATCACAAGATTGTATCCCGACAACGTAATACTTTCCAATCTCCATACATTCTCTTATGAAAAGCCACATAACCAACTATTTTTATCAACCGAAGTTTTGTGAAAAACATTATATTAGCCGATTTGCGCGTTAGTGTTAAGCAACAAGCCTAATAGAATCGGAAATATAAAAGCTCAATCGAGAAATCTAAGATGCTACTGTGATTTAGTTCTACTTGCATAGCGCTTCCATCAAGAGTTAAGAGTCTCTTCTCACCCTCTTAAATTCGGTATCCTTGTAGACCACACTCAAAGGATGCCCCACGCGTTCTAGCGAAAATTCGGAAGTGCCTCACGTATGACATTATATGTCCGATTTTCGTACGACACAGACGTGTCTAAATCTGATTATTTAATTCCTCTACTGTTGGGACAAGGAAAGCCATCCGATGCATATGTGATGCATGCATGAGTGTTGTATCGTATGAAAATCGGACAGGAAACGTAGTACTTATAGCACTTCCGAACTTTGTTATGTAAGGCCCAAAATTTATGAAACCGAAATTTGTACATAAATATGCAACATTCTATTGGTCACAACAGTCCCAATTTAATCGATATTTGACAGCAATAAATGGTGATATGGACAATTCGATGGTTAAGACAATGGGTGATGTGGATACCTTGCATGTGTAGATAGATAATTAATGAATGTTAGTGGGATGACATAAACAATTGGTTGGCTAAAATAATATATGATGTGGATATTTTGCATTTAGAGATAGACTATTATTAATATGTTAGTGGAATTTTTCTTTATAAGATATATAGATAGGTTAGTTGGCTGACTAGAACCTTTATAACAAGCCTTGATTAATGTGCGGGAGAGGCGATCTCACCTAATTTACTATCACAACTTCCATATTGTAGCAAAGTCTCTTTTTTAGAATGTGCAAACACCATGAGTACCTCCGCTTCGTCGTTCCTCCGATCAACTCATGCTCGGTCTGATGAACTTTGAAAGAACATTTCTTAATCCCTTGTTGGTTTTGTGTGTTAGGCAACAACACTAGTGATAATCTAATTGTGAATTAAGTGATGCAGGATTTAGGTGATTAAATCATATAAGCATCGAATTCCAAAAAGATAAGAGAAAAGAGCTTGCGAAGTTCTCGGTCAAGATTCAGTCTGGCTAGACCGGATATTCCGGGCCGGATTATTCAAATAATCCGGCCCCCTATTTCTGCTTTGCGCTCAAGGACATACCCTCCCTAGTACTTGTACTAGTTGTTGGCTGGTTTGTGCAAGGCTCTGTCTAAATCGGAAGTTTAGGCCAGATATTTTATATGGAGGCCGGATATTGGGCAATTTTCAGATAAGTGTGCAAGGCTCTGTCTAAACCGGATTATTGGGCAGGCCGGATATTCCGGTCCAAACTTGGGCCGGATATTCCGGCCTCCTTGTGGCTGTAACAGCTAGTTTAGGGAGGGGCATAAATACCCCTCCCCTTCTTCAAGCTCAGGCAGCTCTTCCATTCTTCAAGAACACCTACACGCTGAGCCACCAAAATCAAGAGATCTCTTCAACCTCCCACCCAAACTCGTCTTCGGAGGATTGAAGGAGAAGAGCAAGATCTCCATTCTCACCAAGGCGATTTGTATTCCCCCCTCATTCACTTGAGGGACTCTTTGCTAGGGTTTCCATTGGGAAAACCTAGCTCCTTGTGATTCTCACTTGTTGTTGATTGTTACAGATTGTTGATTTGTGAGCCCCCAATTAAGTTGTGGGTGAGTGCCCCAAGATTGTTGTAAAGGATTCCGCCTTGAAGGATTCCGATAGTGGAAGGTGAACCAATCATTTGTGGTGCGGTTCATCGAAGAATAGGGTGAGGCCTTTGTGAGCAAGCCTGTTGCAGTGAATCTCACACCCCTCCAACGAGACGTACTCCCCTAAGAAGGTGAAACTCGGAAATACATCCTTATCTCCGCGTGCTTCCCGTTCGGTTACTCCTTTACTTTAGCTTTTACTTTGTATCTTGTTTCTTGCTTAGTGTTAACTTGTAATATAGGTAAATTCACCGTTGTTGCATATCTAGAGAATTTACATTTGTGTCAAGCCTTAATCGAAAAGAACTAAAAATTGGGTAGCACCTATTCACCCCCGCCCCCTCTAGGTGACCATACGATCCTTTCAAACTTCCTCCCACGAAATTCACATGCCCTATTGTGCATACGCGATCATTGATTCTTGGGTATGTGGACAGAACAAGGAAGTACCCTCAAAGGAGAAGGTCATCAACAATGACAAAGGCAGAATGTGACACATGGGTTCAAATGTACAAACTTGTTTCGAGTTCTCTTATTGCATCCATGTGCCAGAGGGTGTTTGGGAAAGTCCTTCCCGTGGCCACCGCGGCGGAATTATTGACTACTTTGGAGAGCATGTTTGCCGGACAAACCATCAAGGATCACATGCAACTAACAAATATAAGGAAGAATATTATTTCAACGTCCGATAACTCCAACAAAGTTACATAATTTGACGACACCATGGCCACATGAACATACCTGGCCTACGAGGAGGATGTGGTATGTTATGTCATATATGGCCTTTGACTCATACTACAATGTATGGAGTCATAAAAACAGAGTCGATTCAGTTTCCCTGGACGAGTTGTATTTCCGTCTATTTAGCCTCAAACCAACATCGAAATGTAAATTATCCACATCAAGGGCAAGCTCTATGACCACTTTGTACCATGATGTTACAATGGCAGAATACGTGACAAGGATGTCGCGGCAACCATGATGATTAGCAAGGAGGACTAGGTAGTGGCAATACACCAGCGACAACAATGGAGTACATATGAAGCGATAACTTTGCAAGAAAGTAGAGAATGTCGTCATGATATGTTGAAAACACTTCGATCTAACCTTGCATATTAAATAAAATCGGCCCGTAAATATTACGGCAACCTAAAATATCTACGCAAATTGCTATTTCACCAGGCAACAGATCGCATAACAAGTGATATTGCTTGGACTACGATTTGTGATTGAAACTTCGAACATACAAGTGAAATAATCAACGATCAAGTATGCACATTAGTCATATCGGTAATTTTAAAATATGGACCCCACCTCATGATCTACATCTAAGAAATACCCTCTGTCTATTCAAAGCCATCGAGTATTTTTATGTTCATATGTTGGCGTCCAAAATAAGCTTTTGTTGAATTTCATCATGGATATTTTTCTATGAAGAATCAGGAACTGCAAGAACTCTTTAAAAGGCATCTCATCACCTAGTCATCGGTCCTCTTTGGACAAGTCCTAGTAGAAGTGTCCAAACCCTCCTTGGAGATATGTCGTTGTTGATTGGGCCATCTAGATTCCATATGGATCAAACACTTCCTCGTCTTAATAATCTTATGATTCAAAATGGAGAGTTTTATGTCTCAACAGGAAAAGATTCACCATTACCAGTCCGTTTCTTAAATAGTGTGTCATAATTTCATCTTTACATATTTTTTTGAATCGATTGGGACCCTCTCCCAATATTTTATATGTCTGTGAGTTGGGGTCGAGGAGGGTCTTTATATGTAAGATTTATTGACGATTGTAGCGAGTTCACTTGGTTATATATTTTAAACACAAATGTGAAGTTTTCAAAGTATTCGCATAATTCCGAACTTATATTGTGCACTTCTTAAATAACAATATTATTGCCATACAAACCAATTTGGGTGGCGAGTATCAATAACGTAGGAGTTTATTGAATGACAAGTCTTGATTAATACAGCCGGAAGAGCATCAGCACCGTAATGTGCACAAGTGGTCGCTTGATCCAACTCTGCATATCAACTTTCGTACCTTCGCCAACAAGCATGTGAAATGCTAATTTTGTGTGATATTAGGCCCATTTTTGTCACTTGTGCTCTTGCAAGTGAACAGGAGGCCACTCTTCCAAGTTCTTGGCAACATAGATTGGTTTCACCTCTGGAAGTCATAGGCTACACATACATGGTCTTAACTATGATGTAGGCTGAAACCATGTTCCCAATGCCTCCCATACCACACCTTGGGAAAACACTTGGTAAGCGAAATTTCTTTTGAACCCTCGTTGTCTCAAAATATTGTTGCACATTGTTGAGAAACAAGTCAAACAACACCTGTAATATAAAGACTCAATCGAGAAGACCATCCCCTTGATTTAATTCTAGCTGCATGTGCCTTGTATTGCTCCACATTCATACATATAAAGAGGAAAATGTTATGCTGGTAGATTCATAAATTTGTATGTGTGAAGATATATGTACTGAATGATTCTTTCGTGATATTTTTGAATAAAACACACGACTTCGTTTTTTATAACTTACTTCTACACCATATTAAAATATTCATTTACTGGTGTACGAAGTTAGGTTTAGTATACCTTCAGTTGTCCTTAGCTTGCCATGTTTTAAACATGATCCAGCAACTCGTTGCTATGTGCTGAAATTCCATAAAAGTGTAGGACTATAATTCGAGTTGTATTTATGCAGGTTCAGTTTCCTGGTTACTGTATTAATTTATGTTCTTCTCATCATAATCAAGTTATGGTATGAAAGCCTTGTTACAAGTTACAACGTATTTAACATCGAACAATTCACAAACCAACATACTGAAAAAACTTTAATTACTAACTTGACATTATATCAAGGCATGATTCACAACAGAAGACACCAAAAAAAAAGTGGATGACACAATACAAGCGCAAATTGCATGGGCTTACTCCCCCTTTTATAAATGGGCGGTGAAAGTAATAAATGAACAAATTATTTCTTTCACAACCATTTAATATTCACTTTGTATATATGCATGTCATAAGAAATAGGACATATGCATCAAATCTACAAGTAATAAGTGGACCCAATCTTGAGGACACAAAGACGTCACGACTATGGAACGGGTCGCAGAATAACCAAGCAGGCGTTCGATATCAGCACACACTTCTCGACATGCATCTTGAGGACGTTCAGGTACCAGGTTTCGGAGTAGGCTTCATGCGGGTTGCTCTAGCTCATACTCCCTCCGTTTTTTAATATAACATGTTTTAGGTGGTGCACATGTTGTCTATATGCACACTAAAATGAGACATTTTTGTGTGCATGTGCATGTGGACAGAAGATAAAACATCTTATATTAAAAAACGGAGGGAGTAGATTGAAGTCGAAGGTTTTATCCTACGGTTTGATGTTGGTACAGCTCCTCACAGGGGAAAGGATGGCTGTCGCTCCTACAACATGACCTCCGTTGACTGCACGAGGCGGGTCTTGTCCTACACTCTCACCATAAGAGCATCTTCAGTCGCGGCGCTCAATTGGCCGCCCAAATGCCTTCCGGACAGGCCCTTTGGGCGCCGTCCGGACTACCTTACCCATTTGGGCGCCATCGATCTCCACTCGCGGCGCCCAAACTAAAAAAAAATTTAATTTAAACTTCGACAAATTTCATTCAAATTTTAGGAAATTTTACAGATTTGAATGAAATTTAAAAAAACTAAACCTAAATCTACTGGCGGCCCCGGTAGCGGCGGCTGAAGGCGTAGTAGGGGTCTTCATCCTCCTCCTCCTTCTTCACGCCGCTTGCTTCTGCGCCGTCGTCTTCCTTCTTGACGCGGCTAGGGCCGACGCCGCCGTCGCCGGTGAGGTCGACGAACGGCACGCCAGTTTCAATGGCGTGCATGTACGCCGACCAGGCGCAGGCATATGGCCCATCCATGGGCGGCACGTCCTCCATGGACGCGGCCTCCGCGGCCCGCAGGAGCTCGTCGTCGTCCTTGGCCGCCTGCGCCGCCAGGAGCTCGGCATAGAGCGTCGTCGGCTCCGCCTTCACCTTCATCGGCTCCGGCTTCGGCGAGAGCAGAACGCGGGAGAGGGAGGAGGAGGAGAGCGATGAAGACGCTCACGAGGACGACGCCCGCGACGATGACCCTGTCGAGCGCGAGGACGACGTGCGCGGTGCCCACACGTTGGCTGGCGGCGCCGGAGGCGGAGCGTGGGGCCACTCCAGCAGGGAGCCGCCGTTAGCGATGTGGTCCATGACGGCCTGGAGCGTGCGGCCGTGCACGCTCCAGAACACCTCGCGCCCGGCGACGTTCTTGTCCCTGGGCGCCGGGCCGGGGCCTTCCCACCGGTTCATCTCCTCCTCGAAGAGGCGCTGGAACGCCTCCTCGTACCGGGCGGCGTTGCCCGGGTCCTCTGGGTTCCAGCGCGGGTCGTCGCGCATCTCCGGCGTCAGTTCGCGCCAGTAGTGCGCGATCTGGGCCGCGTGGAAGTCGCGGTTCGACCGCGTCAGTGGCCGCGGCACCGGGATGCCGCAGACGGAGATGGCGTAGCCGTGGCCAACGCGCATGTCCGGCGGCACTGGGTAGCCGTTGTCACGCAGCGCCTCGGTCTGCTCCTTCAGCAGGGTGCGCGGCGCGAAGCCGTTCACCGCGGCGCCACCGGTACGCCTCCAGTTGCTGTCGGCCATCTCTAGGGTTTGCGGTGGCGGCGAGTGTGGTGTGTGGGGAGAGAGGGGAGCGGTGGCGGCGAGTGTGGCGAGTGAACGCAGGGCGACGGCCTTTTATTGCCGCCGGAGAGCGGTGGCATTAACGCCGCTCTCCTCGAAAAGGCGCGCCGCATTCACTCCGGCGAGCAGAGGACGCGACGGCTCACTGGCCGCCGCCGGCCGTGAAAACGAGGAGTCGCCACGCGGCACGCGCCTTTAACGACGCCTTTGACCACGGCGGGGCGTGGCCGTGTCACTGCCAGGCGTGGCCCGCGCGTCGGAGGCGTGCGTTTCCTTCCGTCCGGGGCCGCCCCAAGCCTCCCCAAGTTGAGGGCGTGGGCTGGGCGTGCTGGACACAAAACTGGGCCGCGCCGGACCGAATTCGCGTTTGGACGCCGCGAGTGAGCGCGATTTTGTGTCCGGCACGTCCCAAACGGATTTGGGCGACCGTTTGGGCGCCCCGACTGGAGATGCTCTAAGCAGTTACCATGAACCGACTTGAGAATGACAGCTATGGCTCAGTAGAAATGGCGCAGGTGGACAACATCTGACCTATAAGCGCCCCAAGATGAGACAATTACATTTACAGCTGATCAATGTTTCACACTGGACGCACGCTCTATTTCCTACTGATCTTCACATCAAATGGCAATTGTATTTTTTCCTCCTACATATCGCAAGGATGGCACTTACCTTGAAGCTACTATCATTAGAAAAGCCACTTTCTATGGTCAGCTCATTTTCTCAAGCCCCCGTTTCTCTCAAAATCCAAGAAATATATAACCTTGGCTCAGGAGGCCCCGACATTATTTAATTCTAGCATGTGCCTTTTGCTGACGCACATTGATGCATATAAATTGTGCAGGTACATTCATAAGTTTGTACGTGTGACAGACGCCAGCAATGCATATTTATTTCATGAAAAATATTCAGTTTTTTTTTTTTTGAAAGGATCTGATTCATATATCAGGAAGCCCAGTACAAATTACATACAGGTCCGAAAAGAAAAGAAAATTACAAAGAGGACCCCGAAACTTGCACAGAGCACCCCGAGCTGCCTGGAGAAACCACAATCAGACCCACCACCGCCTCGCCCCAAAATCCTAGACGCTGCCGGCGGCGCCGTACCGCCGTCCGTCGAGAAGAAGGCGCCACCACCTTGTAGAAGACCGCAGACGCCATCCGCCGCAAGCAGCGGAATCTAACCTCGCTGAAAGAGCACGGCCAAAGCGCCGTCTTCCCGCTGCCGCCGAACTTCCAGCCGCCACCGTAGCGCCAAGGACCACCACCACCAGCACCCACCTCCGCACGGTCGCTCCCCTCGCCACCACGGCCGGCCGGAGCAGGACCCACGAAGAAGACGACCACCTGCAACACCACGACCAACAAAACGGGAGCCCGACCACCTCCAGCTTCTCCCCTCGCCGCCACGGCCGGCCGGAGAAACGGAGGCATATGGGCGCGCTTGGATCTGACACACCGCTTGAGCTTCTCACCAGCCTCCCCTGCTGATCACCACCATGGCGCCAAGAAGAAGGTAGGGAGAACACAACTGCAAGTGGAGACAGGCCACCAGAGACGGCCTTATTGAAGGAGCCCGCCACCTCCATGCTCGCCACCAGCTCCAACCTCAGGAACATCACGGCAAGGGAGAGGAATAGCAGGCGGGTCAAGATCTGGCCGGATTGATCTTGCCCCCTTCTCCCGACGGCGACCTTATTGTCAAGGATCTCCGCCCGCAACTTCACCACCAGCCACAGCTCCCGCCACCGGAACCGTGCCGCAGTGAAGGGCCAGGACAGCACACGTCGAGCTCGGCCGCGGAGGCCCGACGCTCTACCTTCAGACTCCGGCATGACGCCAAACGCCAAATAGGCAACAACTCTAAACACCTACCCTAAGCTACTGCTGTACAGGGAGGGGTCCCCCGCCCACCTCAACGCCGGCAAGCCGGAGAAGAGAGGGAGAGGGGCCAGCCGGCCCCGATCTGGAAAACTCGAAGGGAAAGGGGAGAGGGCGAGAGCGGTGGGAGAGAGAGCCTCAGAAACTCACGTTTACAACAACATCAAGTATTGTTGCACGAGCCTTACCCACCATATTCCTTTCAAAAACATCTAAAAATATTCAATTAGTTGCATACAACGTTAACTCTATAGTAGCAATTGATACATCCGGTTCCTTGGCTAAACATGGTACACAAACTCTTTGTTATTTGGGGAGTTTTATATAAGCGCATGTCCGGAATGTTTGGGATGTTGTGTCCGTGCATGTCTCGTTTCTTGGTGGTCGTATTAGTTTTTTTTTTTGTTCTAGTGATATTCATGCTATATATGTAAAGTTACATCTTGTTTAGCAATGAAAACCGACATGTTGAAATGAACTAAAGTAAGTATCTTTTTTTTTTAAACCTGCCCTACAGGCATTTATTCATTACTAGACGGATACATATATGATTGTAAAGCATCAATCAGATGAGCAGGGATTACATGAAAAAGACCAAGCCCACTCTCCTGCTGGAGAGCTTCTCTAGCGCAGCAATGGGCCGCCGTGTTAACGCTCCTCTTCACGAACTTGATCTTGAAACCCTGCAGGTTTGGGAGGTAGCCTCGCATCTCTCTGCAAACCAAACCTCCGTCGATCTGTCCTCTTCTTTCTCCCACAACAAACAGATATTCTGACAAGGGATCTCAGACATGTTGATGCTCAAGTCCCTCCCCCATAGCCAGTGAGTTCTTTCCAAGAGTTAACACGTGCATTATTTTTGTTTCAAATAATTTTATCATATTTATAGCCTAGGTGCGTAATCATAGAAAGACATATGCTAAAAAAGGCAATGATAAATATTATTATTAATATGTGTTTATTAATTAATGTTTATATTTTTATGTTATAACTGTCATTGTTTATGAATTTATATTAAGAGAAAACCCACACGTTCCAGCGGCAGTACCGATTGTTAGGTGATCCAATTATCTGAATGTGATTTTTCATTATGTTTGAAGTGTTTTGCTTCTTGTGAATTTCTATAATATATTTAGATCCTTCTTGCAAAAAAATAGAAAATATATCACTAGGAATGAACATAGGAAAAATATTAAGTTCAATAGCCTCCTTTTTCGGATGTGTAAATAATTACGAATGAACAGAGGAAAATTGTAATATTGACTTTTTAAGGTTTTTTTGACACGCGAGTGGCACGATCGTTAAAAGCGGGGAAACCTCGAGGCCAAACCCGTCAGGTCGACGCGTACCCCTAAAAACTCACAGGAAGAAAGGGCTGGCCCACCTCACCACCCCACGCCTCGCCGCCTACCGGAGCCGCCTTCCTTCCTTCCCCTCCCGTCTCCTCCTCTCCACCCCACCACACGCCCGAGCCGAACCCTACGCCGGCGCGCGCGAGGGGCCGCCCCGATCTGCGAGGATGTGGCGCAGCTGCGTGTCGCGGGGCCTCCGGGAGGCCAAGGCCGCCGCCGCCGCAGCCGCCGCCTCCAGGCGCTTCTCATCTACTACCAAGGTAACTCGTCGCCTCCACCCCCCGATTCGTCGCATCTAGGCTACCCTCGCTGTTTTTCTCTTTTGTCGGTGAAGTAATGCCTTGATCCGTGGTCGCGATGCGGTCCGCGATGGCGATGTCCTCGTCGTGTTTGATGTGTATTTTATCTATATAAAAATGGCCAAAACCCGTGAACACTTTTGGTGGCAGTATCGTTCAGTTCGACCAATCGAGTAGGATTTAACGCGATTCCTGCGGATCGAATTACAGTATGCGCCGCCAGATCAGATGCCACGCGATTTACCTTTTCGATCGATTTGTGTGATGAGATTCCGATGATGATGGTCTAGGGTTTGTGCTTGTGATTGCAGCAGTCCTATACGGTGGTGGATCACACGTACGATGCGGTTGTGGTCGGAGCTGGAGGCGCCGGGCTCAGGGCGGCGATCGGGCTCTCGGAGCACGGGTTCAACACTGCCTGCATCACCAAGCTCTTCCCAACGCGATCGCATACTGTGGCAGCGCAGGTAACTGGCCATCTGCTTTTCTCTTTGCCTTGATCAGACCGGCTGGTGTATTCTGTGTGTCATGCAAGCTGCAGAGTACAAGATTATTTTAACCAGACTCTGCCTGCTTAGCTTTTGTGGAGCTTCAATCTGATTTGCGGATGCTGCCACTTGATTTATTTATGCGAAGAATCTTGGATGACAGAATGTAGCAATTGCTCCTTTAGAATTTCCATTACTGTAATTTAAATGCAGACTTGTAGTTGTGTAGTGTCATGTTCAAAAGAATAGAAGGTATCTCGACCTTAGACTACAAGTTGCATCAGTGTATATATGCTACTTGCATGGAGATAGCAGCCTTTACATCCAGAACTTCTCATAGGAAGTGTGTTTCGGAACACTAATCAATTTAGAAACAACACCTGCATGACTATTAGTTTATAACTTGATATGATTTCATGATGCATTGTCGTGACCAATTAAAGTTTGATCTTCGTTGAAGACTTGAAGTGCTGTACCACTTTCAGCCTTTTATTCTCTAGTTTGGAAATATATTCAGTTTAGGAATATCATGCTTTTGTTTTATTACTGACTGTTCCTGTAAGAATGAAATCATAAATTCGTCCACGTTTAATTGTATCAAAGTAGATTCAGAAATTGGGACTTGGGACCACTGTGGTATTTGCATGATTATTGTCCTTTTGTAACTTAGGGTTGATGCTGCTTGAAGTTTGTTATCGGATGATCATCTGTTAAATTAGTGAATTTTTATATTTTCTTTCCAATAGTTTAGTTTATTTTCTGCCTACTCAAACCGTTATTATATTGCTAGTTAAATTTGTCTGTAGTTTTATACTCTATACTTTTGATTGTCCATCATTCTCACTTCCAAGGGATCGAAATATAAATGAGCACGTGGGGCAAATTTGTACTTACTATAAGATTTAAGGCTTTGCTGTACATCTCTATATGATGATTTGTATGTTCTGTTGTGCACTGCTGCCTGCTGAAGAATCCTCCATGTGTTTTGGTTGTTTGCACTTAACACTTAAGAATGCAGGGAGGTATAAACGCTGCTCTTGGAAACATGAGTGAAGATGACTGGAGGTGGCATATGTATGATACAGTCAAAGGAAGTGATTGGCTTGGTAAGTTTACTTGGAGAAACAATTTAAGTAATGCATGATGATGCTTCAGTAGCTGAGCTTATTTTTTTATTTGAAATCATTGGATTTGAGGCTTTGACATGCTATTCTTATTCATCTCCAGGTGACCAAGATGCTATCCAGTACATGTGTAGAGAAGCACCAAAAGCTGTTATAGAGCTTGAGAACTATGGATTACCATTTTCCAGAACTGAAGATGGGAAAATTTATCAACGTGCTTTTGGAGGTCAAAGCTTAGATTTTGGAAAAGGTAATTTGTCTTCCATCATCATTTTGAGGTTGCAAATATGCAGATGTAACATATTTTCTTATCGTTCTTTCTCTGTGTCTAATTAATCTTCAGGTGGCCAGGCCTATCGATGCGCTTGTGCTGCTGACAGAACTGGGCATGCTATGCTACACACACTTTATGGTCAAGCAATGAAGCACAATACTCAGTTCTTTGTTGAATATTTTGCGTTGGACCTTATCATGGACAAGGAAGGTACTTATTTATTTGTCGTGTCTTGTTACTATCCAAGGCCCAAGATATGTTTTTTTCTGTCTTGAATCATTATGCATCGCTCTACTACATTTTGTAGATTTGCATAACATTCATATGGTGGAGAACAGTTTTCAGTTGCCCCATTAGTATTAGTCTTAACTATCTTTGCGTTTTGTTAGACTTGATTGGTGAGGGTATTTTTTTATCCTTTTCTTTCCTTTGTTTTTAACTGTCGTGCTTGTTCGGTTGCTCTAGATTTTTTTTCTGCAAGTGTTAAGCCTATAATTCTGTGCCATTTTGTAACTGTCGGCTGCTAAGCTTTTCCTTTGTGTGTTGACACAACCTGTTGCATGGAAGTTAACTTTGATTAGGTCTATCATCTCGTTGACAACTTATTTTCTCTTCCTGCTTCATTTATCAGTTGTCGTTAACTCGTAATAGTCCCTGTATTCTGCACCGCATGTTTATGTCGCCAGTTATTAATGCATACTCGTTTTCCAGGTACCTGCCAGGGGGTAATTGCACTGAACATGGAGGATGGTACCCTTCACCGTTTCCGTTCAACAAATACTATTATAGCAACAGGAGTAAGAATCTTTCTGTCTTAACAACTAACCTTTTGGTTTGCGATTTAATGCAAGTATAACCATGTCTTGTTTTAAACCTCAACAGGGTTATGGCAGAGCTTACTTCTCAGCGACTTCAGCTCACACATGTACTGGTGATGGCAATGCTATGGTTGCACGTGCTGGGTTACCCCTTCAGGTCAGTCTTGTTGACTAAATCTAGCAGATTTAGCTTCTGCACCATATGATATGGTTATATACTTATATATGTTTGTTGAATTTGCAGGATCTTGAGTTTGTGCAGTTCCATCCTACAGGCATTTATGGTGCTGGATGCCTCATTACTGAAGGTTTTATAAACTGCAACTTGTTTATCCTACTGTAGTCGTGTTTATTAACTCTAGGTTGTGCATGATATATTTCTTGAGCTGGTATTGAAATAACAAGCACTTGTTTTCCAGGTTCCCGGGGTGAAGGTGGTATTCTTAGGAACAGTGAAGGTGAGAGGTTCATGGAACGATATGCCCCTACTGCAAAAGACCTTGCATCTCGTGACGTTGTTTCAAGATCTATGACAATGGAAATTAGAGAAGGGCGTGGTGTGGGTATGTATGCATTCTCTTGTTTTATGCTTTAGGTGGTAATCTGGTGTGGCTGTTATCATAGTGCTTACTATTTCTATACTGTCACTTCAGGACCATTGAAGGACCATATCTACCTGCACCTTAATCATCTTCCTCCTGAAGTTCTGAAGGAAAGGCTTCCTGGTATATCTGAAACTGCTGCTATTTTTGCTGGTGTTGACGTCACCAAAGAACCTATTCCTGTGTTGCCGACTGTGCACTACAATATGGGTGGGATCCCGACAAATTACCATGGGCAGGTATGCTTTGAGCATGCAGTACTGCCGTTATTATTATTAGTAAGAATTATTATTATCTGCCTATGTTGTAACAATTGTCCTGCTGGTTTGCACATTAGGTGGTGGATATCAAGGGTGATAACCCAGACAATGTTATTCCGGGTCTGTTGGCTGCTGGGGAAGCAGCTTGTGCATCTGTCCATGGCGCAAACCGTCTCGGTGCAAATTCACTTCTCGACATTGTTGTATTTGGGAGGGCTTGTGCAAACAGGGTTGCTGAGATTTCCAAGCCAGGCAAGTTCATGCTTGGTTGACTTGTATCTCTTTAGTTGTTTGACCCTTCGTAGCTTATTCTCTTCCATGGTGCACCAAATTTTATAGGAGAGACACAGAAACCTCTTGAAGCAGACGCTGGGGAGAAGACCATCAATTGGTTGGATAAGCTGAGAAATTCAAATGGATCATTGCCTACTCATAAGATCCGCCTCAACATGCAACGTATTATGCAAAATAATGCTGCAGTGTTCCGTACACAGGAAACTCTCGCGGAAGGTATGCAGACACCATTTTTATAGTTTCACCGTAAATTTATCGTGAGATCATCTCGCAGTAGGAAGCAAACATTAAACTCTAGTACCAAATCGTATGAGAGATGGTATAATGACGCCTTTGCAATGGTCATTGAACTTATTAGGTTGTGAGCTGATTAATAAAGCACAGGAAAGTTTCCATGATGTCAAAATCAGTGACCGAAGTCTCATATGGTAAATCTCTTTCTCACTAAATGTTGCTATGTGCAGCTTATTTTTTCTGTTTCTACTAATTGTGCACCATTCTCATTGGTTTCTGCAGGAATTCAGACTTGATAGAGACCATAGAATTAGAAAATCTGCTAATTAATGCATGCATAACCATGCATTCAGCTGAGGCTCGCCAAGAAAGTAGGGGCGCTCATGCTCGTGAAGATTTCAAGGTTTGCTGCACTTGTCATTATTTGTGCTCTCTTGCTTGTGCTAGCACATGTTTCTTTTTTGTAACATTACATTTCCCCTTTTCCATCACAGACAAGAGATGACGAGAAGTGGATGAAGCACACAATAGGGTTAGTGTCTTCTCTTTATTAGTTCTCCTCTGCTGAACGATTGCATCATTTCATGTATTGAAGAATTGACACTATGTTTCATATAGGTATTGGGAGGACGAGAAGGTTAGACTAGATTACAGGCCAGTTCACATGAATACCTTGGATGACGAAGTCGAGGCTTTTCCTCCAAAAGCACGTGTTTACTGATCTGGACATGGCTGCTGACGCTTCGGTTGTTTGAGAAGGGTATAGCTTACAGTGTGGTATTTTCTGAGTTGCAATAAATCAGGGGCTTACAATTCTCTCAAAGCTTCAAAATTGTAGTTTCGTCGCCAATTGCCTAAATACTTTTCCTGTCTGGTGTAAACTTACTGAAAGCGTCTGATG
This sequence comes from Poa pratensis, assembly GCA_947311845.1. Taxonomy (NCBI): domain Eukaryota; kingdom Viridiplantae; phylum Streptophyta; class Magnoliopsida; order Poales; family Poaceae; genus Poa; species Poa pratensis. Next base: position 154,432,153 of record CAMZMU010000041.1, on the reverse strand, counting down.
ATATATCTTTGCCCTGTATCACCCTTCAGTAGAAATAAAAAAACATATACCAATTTTTGACGATCTGTTATTTGACACTGTAAATAACCTATTGCATTAGCTGCAATCGCCATGGTTGTTTTGTCTATGTTCTTTGTGGGCTTTTGTTAAACTTTGAATTGCCGACCTTCTTTTGATGTGCTCCCTTATTTGACTCTGGCGTCACCAAATGCACGACCTTGTGGGCTGGATTCAGGAAGATGGGGCACCAACTTCGGTGAGCTGGATTTGTTGTAGGCGAGCTCGGGGCAGCGAGGTCGTAATCTAGAAATTAATGTTAGTTATATGGGGATTTTCAATGCTACGTCCTTTGACATGCTAGAGCTATAACCTGTTTACGACATGCTGTAATCACTCTAGCGTGTGCTTTAATGTTCTATTCATGCTGCAAGTGTATTTCCGTGGTGCTACAAGCTTTGCTTCCATGCCGCATATGCTCAGAGATACAAGTGTGTCATCATTTGGGGTACCTTTTGACCCTCTTTAGTTCAAACAAATGAACTAGTATTTTCGAAAAGTGGTGTGATTTTGGATTTAGATCATTTGATTGAACTAAGTAGGGTTGGAAACGTAATGCTGACCCACTTCCATCTCTACATAAACTCGGTGGTTCTACTTGGTGATTTGCTGCAACCAATGGTATTTGTTGCATATACACATTATTTTTTGTTGCACGTGTGCTTTTAAAATCCTCCGGGTTTTCACTTGTTTTTGACATGTCTAGGAGAACGATGTGACGATATTACGAACAGATAAATAGCCACTTCCGTTTTACATTAATAGTATAACTCTTATTGTTGAAGTCCAAAATTCAAGTCTGTTGGCTTGTTTCACACTTTCTGACAAACGGTTTAAAAAATAGATTATTATTTTTAAAGTTTGGAATGATAATCATTGCTTCGTCAGGTGTCTACTATGACTCATATAGTACTAATTTCATTTTTACGAGATAAAAAAATTATGTTGAAAATTAATATTTATAGACCCAATGTCACATTTCGTAAAAAATTACGATACAAGATAGAAAAAAGAATACCACTATGCCTAGCCGCCAAGCATCTAAACTTCCGGATTTGTTCTTTTGGAAAGAAGAAAAAGAAATGGATAGCACTAGGGAGGAAATTATAAATTGCATGTAACATTTTTAAAAAGAACTCAAGCAAATCGTGGTATATTCTCGACAAACTAATATATCAATCCTCATTTGTTTTGTTTTTCATGCCATTTTTTCCATGCACTTCCCAAGGGATCAGGGTTCTACTCCCTCCGTTTTTTAATATAAGATGTTTTAACTTTTATCCACATGCACATGCACACAAATGTATGCACATGCACACAAATGTATGTAGACACTTTTTTGTGTGCATGTTCACTCATTTTAGTGTACATATAGACAACATGTGTACCACCTAAAACATCTTATATTAAAAAACGGAGGGAGTATTATCTAAGTACGCCACACCACCGGAAATGCTGTGGAAAAACCCAAAAGAGACACAAGTACAAGAATTCGCAAAAAAAGAAGAGGGACACACCAGCAAGCCCCTGAATCAAAGGACTCAACGTCCTACTTTGTTTTTCACGTCATGGTTTCAGACAAATAAGTTATTGTGTCAGACGTTCAGTTTTTCTGCCAGCAGTCAAAATCTTTCTCTATCTTATATACCGAAAATGGCTCATAGAATGTTGCCGTCGCCGACTCGCCGTCATGGATTGCTCTTCCGACCCAATTTTTTTTTGTTTCCATCCTCATGACATTCACTTCCATCTACCAGTGAAATGTTTCTATACAATCACTTGCTTCTGAGGGAAAGAAAACTTTTTTGCACGGCACATTAGTATGTTTTTGTGGAGCGTTGTTGGCAAGAACGAAGGGGTGGTTTTGTGACAGGGCCTCTGTAGTATAACCATCAGAACATCGTCCCTTCGACCATGTGTGGGGATGAGCATGTCACCGGGATCTACGAAGGCAGATGAAGGAGTGGAGGCACAATGGCGACATGTGTCGTGGAAGGGAATGCCGCTACTAGTGCTTGACGACGCCCTCGAGGCGGCCATGGGTAGCATCTCCCGCCCAAAGGATTTTCTCGTGCTTGGATGTGCAACGACAACTAAAATCAGGACAACAAATTAATGAACCGTGCTTGTAAAATTTTGGAATCAGGACAACAACTTTATGAAGCATGCTATTATTTTATTTTACTAGGGTCTTTTTATGTTAATTGTACCACTCCTTAATACAGCTCCAGGGCCTTCTCAAATAAAAAGAAAGAAAATAAAATAAAAGGTAGACCTGCTTCATGATCACTCCTGTTTGTTTTCAGTGGACTGTTAGGATTTAATTAATTCCTTTAATTAAATATGTAATCACTGCTTGTATATAGGTTTGCACAACCGACATGCTCCTTTGTAACCGCTTGTTTGGGTGCTATAAATATCACTCTTCATCATCAATGGAAACACAGTTGGATTCATTTGTTGTCTCTCTCGATCTCGATTGCTCTCGATTAACTTCCAACAGAACATCACGTCACTCTATCTATATCGTTCCCAAAAAAAAACCGTCACCCTCCTGTCAGGTTCAAAACGAAACGTCACCCACCCAAAGAAATGAAAGGTCTGGCAGGTGGCAGGCGGGTGACCTAGCCCTGCACGGCCCTAAATTGGCCCGCGATCCGCTACTATCCAACCCCGCGCCGCCGCTCACTCACTCCCACAAATCCCCTCCACACCAAACAAAAGTCAAATTGATTCACTCCGCTCACAGACCCGGGGGCCCCACAGACCCCGCTCCTCCTTCCTCTCCCTCCCATGGACATGGACCACGACGCCGCTCCACCGCCTTCCATTCCGGGCCCCTCCCACGGCGCCCCTCCTCCTTCCCCGGCCTCCGACGCCGATTGCGACGCGACCCTCCCGGTGGATCTGCTGCTCGAGATCGCCGCGCGCTCCGACGTCGTCAGCGTCGTCCGCTGCGCCGCAACCGCCAAGCCGCTCCGCCGCGCCATCCTCGACCGGGGCTTCCGCCGCCTCCTCTCCCTCCGCGCCGCCTCCACCAACGGCTTCGACCCGGCCCTCCTCCGCGGCATCTCCTACAGGCTCGAGGACAGCGAGGCCGACCGCCGCCCCGTGCGCGTGGTCCAGCCCATCCCCGCCACCGAGCCCTCCCTCATCCGCTTCGACGAGAGCCTCGTGTTCGAGCCCGTGGCCTCCCGCGACGGCCTCGTCGTGCTCCGCCGCCTCCGCCCGCGTCCCCTATTCGGTCAGTCCCTCGAGGAGGGCCCGCCCGGGAGCGTGCTCCGCGTCGTCAACAGCGTCACCGGCGCCGTCTCCGTCCTCCCTTCCGTCTCCATCCGGGACTACCGCAAGCACGCCCTGCTCAACGTCGACGACCACGGCCGCTCCTTCGAGCTGCTCGTCGCCGACGAGCGCCTGCGGACCCAGATCTACTCGTCGCGGGACGGCGCCTGGAGCCCCGTCCGCGCACCCCACCTCCTGCGAGGGTCCAGGCCGTTTCATGACTCCTGCCCCTTGGTCATCGGTCGCACTGTCCATTGGTTATGCAACCCTGAGCCGCTGCCCCCGGGGCGGCATTTGTCGGGCCCAGAGCCGTACATCGTCGCTATGGATGTCGACACGATGCAGGCGAGGGTGATTGATCTTCCACGGGGCTGCACTAGCAGGATGACGGCCTCCATGAGCCACCGGGGGCTCCTCCTGGCCGCATCAGTTGACGGGAAGCTGTTAGTTGTCGTCTCGGAGACCCAAGTGATCTCGATGTGGACGATGGCACACCCCGTGGAGGGGGAGCCGAGCTTGCCGCCGAGGTGGAGTCGGCAGGTGCTGATAGACAAGCAGGAATGGGGTGTTCACAGCTCGGTTCAGTTCGAGGGGTTCGGGCAGAGGAGTGGCACTGTGGTCTTGTACATTGGTAGAGTTGGGCTCATCCGGCTCAACCTTGCAACAAAAGAGGCTCACGTTGTGTTCTATCGTACCGAGACGGCCTACATTTCGCAGGTTTGCCTGCACGAGATTAATCTGTCGTCTGTGCTCCAAGCCATGAAGCCTTTGAGCTAGATGCTTATGGATAAGTTTTGAAAATGTTCTTCAGTTCAGTTCGTGTTGTACTTTGTTTGCTTAGAGCAGCAGTATTAGCTCTCTAAGCTATCTTGGCCCTTGGCCAATAGTTCTAAAAGGAAATGGAGTCACTCCTGAATTTAGTATATTTTTATAGTTTGTCGTTATGCTGTTAGTGTTCGCTGGCAATCCATCTGTTGATCGTGTAAAATAACAGTTTGCATGTATCATTATGTATTTGAGCCAGTTGTAATATGTTAATAAAATCTGTTTACCGTATTGATTCCATGCTCACTTTGGAACGACAGCCTTTGGTGCTAGAATTTCCTACCACTGCTGATTGTGCTCCTGTGAAAAGATCAATGCTTAGGGATAATTCCACATGGAACATTTGCAATCAATGCTGATGGCTGGTTCATCTCACAGGTAAGAAAGGTGAGCTCAATATGTTCTTCCTATATTATTGTGTTCTCAATTCTGAACTGCCATGGCAAGCTGTGTTGTTCATGGTCCATTTTTTATCGATTTGCTTTGTAGGAGTAGCATATACTGCTCGAAGACAGTGCATTTTATCGAGTAATTGTGTTCCCTCGCACCCTTCTAGCTTTGGACAAAACAAGTCCCATTTAAACTTTGCCCCCTCCCTTAGTTCAGTTGCAATTAGTATGACAAAATTGTCATTTATCTGCCTTGTGTATTAGGGGAAAAGATTCAGTCTGACATGGACATGTATGATATTTCTGTGTCCAAAATCCAATATGGTTGCTCGAAAAAAATACGTGCAAATATGATGTACTGTTAAAAGACACTACGATTTTACTAAGATTTCAGTTCCCATTCTGAGGTTACTGCATGAATCGGGACCTTTTGGCTCAACTTTATCCTAGTTTTGCCGAAGGAGCAACCCCCTTTTTCGCCTTAAATTGGTCCAAACATTCTGAGGACACTATTTCTCAGGTACAATTTATTTGTAGTTCCAAGGATATAAATCAGACCATGGCATGCTCGTTCTCTTATAAATTCTTCAACCATTGATATATTCGTAATGTATAAATTTTTGAGTAAATTACATTATATGAGTTATTCAAGTGCACCAGCTTATCATTTCTGAAAGTTCATGTACAATTTATTTGTAGTTCCAAGGATATAAATCAGATCATGGCATGCTCATTCTCTTATAAATTCTTCAACCATTGATATATTCGCAATGTATAAATTTTTGAGTATATTACATTATATGAGTTATTCAAGTGCATCAGCTTATCATTTCTGAAATTTCATGTACTAGAGACGGTTGAAGAGCTCTTCGAGTGTACAAGCTCACCATTCTTGAATTTTCATATGCTATAGACGGTTGAATTTACTAAAATGTGTTAGCTATGGACTATTTATACTGCTTGTACAGCTCTGAAGTCAGTGTAACTCAGTCGATTAACTCGGGAGGATGCACTAAACCATGAGTATGTCGCAACCTCCTGTGGACAGATATATCTGCATGTTGTGCACTAATTTATGATATTTATTAGTGTAAACTTTCATCTAGTATCAGCTTCGTGCATACTTCTGATTTTATAACAAATTAGTAGTAGTACTATGCTGCAAATGTGATTCCAACATGCAATCTGTAGAAACATTTGTCACTGTTGCACAAAGCCCCAAACATTGACCAAAAGAACAACTTCTTTCTGGCACTTATTTCCATTTTACTGACTCTGGTGTTTGCCTTGAAGCAATTCAACTTTTTCCTTTATTTGTGAATGCTCCTTACCATTTCTTTTGTCTTGTTAGTGAATGATTTGTTTTCATGCTAGCAATGCAGACGGACTGGTAAAGCTATAATAGAATTCAGATGGATCCGTGCTTGTTTGTAGGCAAATGACATGGTCAAATTCACAATGCTCAGATTTCCAAACCTGGGTAAGTGTAGCTTGGCCATGGTTTTAAATTTCAGTTTCGGAAAAATTCCAGCCACTACCGAAATAACTGAATTTAGTGATTTCAGTGATTTCGGTATGCTGATTTCCAAATCTGCATTGTGGTAAGTGTAGCCTGGGCGCCTGACCATAGTTTTTTTTTCCTTCCCTCTACCCCCATATATTATCCTCCTTCTATTCCACAATGTAAACAGAGGTAGTAGTACTTTGCATCCCTTGAAATACTACCTGGTGTGTCATATATTCAGTCAATGTTCTTCAACTTTGTAGTCTTTTGTCAGGGCCCGGTGGAGCTGCAACTCTTGTGAACCAACTTACCACCTCGTGTGTTAGAAGTCGCAGGGGGAACTTGGCTTTACTAGATTGAGTGTTGGCGTTTGGTCTCCGCTATTTAGTTCAGGTGTGAGAACAGTGCAAGGCGTCGGGCTGGGATGCAGCTCAGAGCCGGTAGTACTGAAACTCTGGAAGACACGTATAGGTGAGAGCGATGGGTGGTGTTGTAATCGTCTGAAGAAACCGTGAATTTCCAGCCTGCAAAGTGCAAACTGTCCCAGAGGTGAGCGCCGTTCCGCGCTTGTATGCTCCCCTGCCCATTCTCTTCTCTCCCTCTGTGTCTTTTCCCCGTGATCGCGATGATTCCTCTGTGTCATTTATCTGCCTGCAGCGGAAGGAGCGGCGCATCAGCGATGTTAACGCAAGGGATTGAAAGACAACCGGTAACCACATACGGACGACGAGGGCAAAAAATAAACGAAAAGAAATTCGAATGCCCACACGTGACACAATATAATTGACTGACGACTTGCGAACGTGTAGCAAGTAGAGAGAGCAACATATATATAGGCCATAAAACGCAAGACAATACTTGAATCGCTGAGGGAACCCAAAGTTGTAAGTAACTTTTTTTTATAGCAGGCTATCATCTATAGTAAACGACTAGCTCCATGTGCCATTTCAAGACCGTGCTTCCACTACTACCCTGGGCACATGACAAACCCAAGATAATTACTCTGTGTTCCTAGAAGGGTCAAGAACTTGGCCGGCGAAGACCACCGCCCTGGACACCTCCTCAACTATGAAGAACGCAAACGGATGGTCCACGACGAAATCAACAGGCGGTTGACGACTGATCACATGGCACATCAATCTGATGGTGACGGCCGTGGAGGCGACCGCCTCGGTGCCTTCCTCGTTCACTTCCACGACCGCCTTGTGAAACACATCTTCTACACATAACTTGTCACCGTACTCCTCCACCATGTCAGACAGATCGGCCTTTGGGCTGAACGCAACCCGGAGCCCCAAGCTCTTGAGAACTTTATTCATGTTGCAGAAGAAGGACAGCTTGAACTTGGGGAGCCGGAGCTTGGCCACTCTCTCAGGCCACCTGGGCATGTGGTCGAACAGGAAGCTTGAACCGCCGGCCGCCATTTGGCCGCCAAGGCTATGCAGCCCGTCGCGCTCGGTTGGGAGGAATACACACATGGAGTACTGCGCGCTGCTGCCGCCGTCCTTGTAGGGGATCTTGAGCACCTTGAACCCGTCGTAGCAGGACACCATGTACTTGCTTTCGCTCCCGGCCATGAAGGGCACGTCGACCACGGTGCCGTCCAGACGGTAGAACTTGTCCTCTTTGGTGTGGCTCGGGCGGAAGGCATTCTTCCACTCACCCTTGAAGTAGATGGCATTGGTGAGCACCAGCCTGGTGTCCCCGTGCAAGGAGCCTCGCGGGAGGATGGAGGTGATGAGGTTCTTCGTGGCCTCCGCGACCCAGCTGTTGATCTTCTTCCTTGCAACCTTTGCCTGTAAAACCGGAGAGATCACGCGGATCATGGATTCATGGTTGAAAGGCACAAACAGAGAATATAAATATATCTAATCGGTCGATTACTTTGGCGATGTACTACTGCTGACCTTTGTGACGAAGTCGACGGCGCGTGCTTCCGCTTTGTAGGACTCGACGGCGGCCTGCCGGTAGGCCGGCTTGAGCGACATCCCCTCCTGGCACCACACGCCGCACGCGGACGTAACGACCAGCGGCCCTGAAGGGTCTTCGGCGCAGGCCAGGACTTGCTCTGACACTGTTCGGACGATCTCCGCGACGTCGTCGCGCGACGCGGCGCCGAGCACCGCGAGGAGCTCGTCCAGGGTGGTGCCACGGGCGCCGGCCGCCACAAGGCCCAACGCGGTGTAGATGGACAGCGGCGAGAACATGATGTTCTTGCCGTTGTGCTTCTCGTCATTGGAAAACTTGTTGGACAGATTGAGCGCGAGTGCCGTCAGCCCGCCAGAGTCGACGGACGTCGTGCGTGCCTTCTTGCTTGGGCGCGTCGGCGTCGGCTCCTTCTCCATGGTGCTCGTCCTGCGTTCCTTCTTTCTTGGGCGCCTCGGCGTCGGCTCCTTCTCCATGGTGCCCGTCCTGCGTGCCTTCTTGCTTGGGCGCCTCGGCGTCGTCTCTCTCTCCATGGTGCCCGTCCTACGTGCCTTCTTGTTCTTGCTTGGGCGCCTCGGCGTGGGCTCCTGCTCCATTGTGCTAGCTAGCTTGTCGATGTCGCCTATGTACGGCGCAGGATTTTATAGCGTTAAAGAGGAAACATAATTAAGGACGGCGCTTATCAAGAAACCCTACGAGCTCTTCAGCCGTTGAATCGCGCGTACGGACGCATAGGATGCTGTGTCGTTTCTAGCTTCGGTTGGGCTTTCTTTGCTGCGCTAACTCACGTGGAAAGATTGGTTACACGAGTAGCTAGGCTGATGCTCCACGGGCCGACCTGGGTTCCTATTGGGCTAAGTACATGTGAAACTCGTTAAATGGGCTGACGGTCTGATGTCGTTAATTGCGTAGTAGGCAGAACTGGTCGGAGCATCTCCATTCTCGAGTTCGTCATCTTCAACAGTCCAATCTAAACGTTTGTATATGGATTGGGGTTAGAGTAACAAGAAGTGTTGATTTGTTGTTTTTTCAAGTTTGGTTCACTTTTCTTTCCAAATTCTACCTTGTAGCACTCAACTCACTAACGTAATGCATAATGCTTTGAAGTTTCCCCTATTTTCCCTCGCTTGAAGTCTCAGTTTAACAAACTCCATGTTTCTTTTTTGTTATGTTTGCAGAGTCATCTGGATGTGCTGAGATGTTGACCAATTTAGCATGAAGTAGAGAGAATATCGCTGATGGACAGGTTGATTCTTATTTCTGTTCGCTTTGCTTACGTTGTTGATTTCATGTAATATGCATGGTCGTGGTTGTGGGTTCCTTTTCCCTTTTTGTGCTAAGCTTGACCATTTTCAAGGTGAGAATATGCCGTTTCGCTACTGGTAGTCGCCCTTGCTCAAAAGTTCAGCTTGTTATACTGATGCGGGTCAACAAGGCGTTGGTGGTCTATTTAAATAAACTAATGAACCGAGTCAATCGTAAACAATGTAATGAATAAGGTGTGCACTATTTACTAATTTCATTAATTTATTTTGCTTACCTCCGAGGTGGAGCCGACAGTTGCTGATAGACAAGCAGGCACTACAGGAATGCGTCGATACGCCGGCGGCCGGAAGCCATCGGCATAGGGCGGAATGCCGTCGGCGTAGGCGTCGTCGGCTCAGCCAGTTTGGCCGTCGGCGTACGCGATGCCGTCGGCGTATACATACGCCGAGGGCAATACCGGGCCATCGGCATACAGAAGCCCTCGGCGTTCACAAGTGGGGTCCGCTCCTGGTCACGCACGGCATACGCCGACGGCAATGCCCTCGGCGTAGAAGGTACACGTGTCACGATCTGGGACGTCCGACGCAGCCCATACGCCGACGGCATTGCCGTCGGCATAGGCTGCTCTAGGGGACCCCTATGCCACCTATGCCGACGGCAATGCCATCGGCGTATTGTTCCCAAATTTTTTAAAAAAATTTGCTGCTGGCAGCTCGTTTTTTCAGCAAAAATCACAGAAAATTGACAGCCAGCAATATCACAATAAGATCACAGATAGGCCATCATCACAAACAAACAATCATCACAAGCAATATCATGAAGCAAAATGCTATATCATAAGTGTTGATACACACATAGGGCTATCATCCTACATCTAGGGCGGCGACGGGGTGAGCCCCATATCTCCCCCGGTGAGAAAAGGTGGCCGATGGATCGGCGCAGCAGTAGAAGCACCAGAAGAAGCACCAGGCGAAGCAGCAGCAGGCGAAGCACCACGCGAAGCACCAGGAGAAGGACCACCGGAATGTACCGGTGTGATCTCACGGGAACCCGGCGAAGCATCAGGCGAACGACCACCATCGCGATCAAACGGGATGATCTGATGCGAACCCGCTATGTCAATAGGAGAAGCAGAACTAGAGTGCTCGTTCTCCGAACATCCCGTTCCCTACATGTTTGAGCAAGAGTTAGCAACTTGGGAGGCAAATGAAAGCGGTAGCCGGTGGCTTGGCAAAGAAATTACCGGGGTCGATGAGTAGTATGCGAGAGCGAATTTTTCCCTCGTTGGAAACCGTGGGCGAGGCCCTGGCCTAGGAGGCCGCTCTCCTGGCACGGACACCCGCACTCCATTGCTCATAAACGACACCACCGACTGCAAGATAGTTTAGATGTCAGACGTTGCAAAATAGAGGTTCAAACTAGGGGAAGTAGGACTTGTCATGTTTTGCAAAAATAAAGGTTGAAACTTACAGTTGACACCAACTCTTGGTACGAGTCGTAGGCATCACGAATCCACTCCCACTCTTCAGAGGCGTCGTCATACTCGGCAAGAGCGGAAATATAGGCCGCCTCGAAATCGGGCTACAATTTCAAAAATAGTGAATATCGTCAACTTAGCCATGCAGGAACAAATGTCAGAAAAGAGGATAAAAGTGACAAAAACTTACATCGGTGGAGGTGGATCGACGAGGCGGGATAACGGAGGTGTCAGCAGGGAGGAGGGTAGCTTTGATACATATGAAGCTCATGGCAGGCCTGACCTTGGTAGGCAGAACGCGCGTACGGCCATGCAGCAATCCGTGCCCCGCCAGGACCACCGAATTCTCGTCAGTCTCCTCGCGAATGGGGTCATCCACCTCTGGGTGAAAATGCTTGACCACCTTGACGTAGGCATCCAAGTCCTCCTTGGCTTTGCCGTAGTACTGGGGATACGAGGGCTGAGGCTGAGTTAAATCGAGCTTCTTCTCCTTCATCGTCCGCCACGTTTCCAACTCAGTTTTCGGCTGCCCGGAATCGGCCTCCTGCATCGTAAAACAAATGTTATGTGTATCAAGTAGGAACACAAGTAGGAACATGACGGGAAATAAATGCAGATCGTTCCATATATATACCAGCTTTTTCCTGAGGCGGTCGATGTTGCGGTTTCCCGCACTGTGTGGTCCTTCCTTGCCTCGGTTTGCCTTGTTCCGCTTGCTCAGGGCGTCAAACTCGGGGTCGCCCCCGGCCCACCTCGTAACCAACGCCTCCCATGCGTCTTCTTTGTTGTCGGCCCACTTAGGGGCGACCTGAAAATGCAATACTCAATTTCAAGAACAGATAATGCAATGGCAACTTAGCAGCAATATAGAATCACATTGACAGTTACTTACCGACAGGTAATCCTCCTTCGTCACATTTGGCCGCTTCTTGATATTTTCCGTCTTCGTGGTGGTCTTGCCCTGCTCAGCTAAGAAGGCATTGGTGGCCGTTTGCTTTTGGTTATAAAACTGCTATGGTGTCAACTTCGCACAAGACCCAAGCAAAGTCATATTCGCGCTTGCCTTATGCTCCGGGAGCACACGATAATGCCGCTTCAATCATGCATAACAATGTGAGAGTCATGAGTTAGCACGGTGGGATCATGAACTATGAATGAAACTTGAGAAATAAGTCTTACCCAAAACTTGTTGATCACAGCGTCAGAAGCTTTCCTGAAGCCCGGGCAATCGGCACCCTGATAGTCCGCCCAAGTATAGGCTAGCTTCTTCCCGCCGCCGAGGACCGGCTCGTACATGCCCGGCCAATACTTCCTAATCAGAGCTCCAATCATGCTCGTAGGCTGGCGGGGAGGCTTAACATCCCATTTCCAATTGCTGCATAATAATCAAACATTAGTACATATGCCAAATTGTTATGCCCAAAATGAAATTACATGTTCAAAATTTTGTACACTTAATGCCGTTAGGCTCAATGAGGGCTTTTGCCTCCTCGGTTTGAAGCTCCTTGTCCTCATTGGGGACTTTCGCTTCCCCACGAAGCCGCACCTTCTTCGGCGCCGTCTCCACCTCCACGCCCGCCTCCTGGGTAGACTTTGCCTCGTCTCTATACTCCGTCTCCCCCTCGTCTGTAGACTCCACCTCGAACTGCAACTCGGAAGCCACGTCGCCAGAAGCGAAGGGCAACTGGGAAGCCTCCACCTGCAAGTCTACTCCACCTCCAACTCGTCCACCTCCAGCTCGTCCTCCACCCCCAGCTCGTACTCCATCTCTAGCTCGTCCTCCACCTCCAACTCCTCCTCGTGCACCCTCGTCATCCGCATAACGCGAGTTGGGAACGCGCAACCTAGCTCCACGCAACGTAGAAGACAAGGTCGCCGCGTTCTCCTTGCCTTGGCTCATATTGTCCAATCACCTGCATTGAGAAAGGGAAAACAAGTAAGCATAAAGATATAATAAAATGTAGACACTAAGCATAAAGACATAATTGCAATTAAGAAGATTGTTGAAAAATAAATACTAAGCATAAAAACAAAAAGACACTAAGCATAAAGACGTAATGCAATTAAGAAAGCATGTTGAAAAATAAATACTAAGCTTAAAGACATAAAAGACCATCACCTCGAATCATCAGTGTCATAATTAATTAAGTTGGTTCACATTCTCATTCTCACTATCACTATCACTATCACGTGAGATGTAAGTTGGAGGCTCATCGCACGGTGGAGGCTCGTCATTGTTGGCATTGTCCGCTTGAAACTTCAACAGGATATCTATGTCCTTTAGATTCACCACTGCCTCACCACGAGTGTGTGCATTGCTCTCGAGGTCCTCAAGACCGCCCGTTTGTAAGCAAAAGTCTCTGGAATCCTCTTTCTCTTGATAGAAAATCTCCTCGTACGTTTTAGGGTTAATGTTGTTGTAATCGTCGGCGGAGGGCATGGGTAGCTTATTATGTGGCGATACCCGGAACACGACTTCCCAACCCTTGAGTCCCTCTTTTTGGCATGGGTAGGGCAAATAATAAACTTGCTTGGCTTGGTGAGCCACAATAAAGACATCGGCTCCGCTATTCGTGGTTGAAGTCTTAACTTCAACTAACCCAATGGAAGGGTCACTTCTCAGTCCACCGTGTGGTCCAGTGTCTGGGTCGAACCAGTGGCATTGGAACACAACGAGCTTGAGTTCTATGTTCGTACGATTGAACGTCAGCTCGTATACCTTCTCTAACCTTCCGTAGTAATCAACATAATTGGCTCCATCGACTCCTCTAGATCCTCTCGTGAATACCCTAGTATTTATAGTTTTTGCATTGGGCCGACTCTTCTGGTGATTCTCTGTATGGAAGCGGTACCCATTCAGATCATACTTCTCATACTTCATGACGGTACGGTCAAAACCTTGGGAAACACATCTCAACTCATCCGTGATCTCAACCTTGGGATCAGCTCCCTAGGGTATTAGGACTCCGGGAAGGAGATTGAGCGGAATAACAAACACGGGCCAACAGCTGTACGAGGCACTAGACATACCATATGGATTGAATCCATCTGTTGCTATCGCAATTCGGACATTCCGATCCTCTTTTGCCTCCCTAGGGTATTTGGCATCGAAGTTCTTCCATGCCTTACCATAAGATGGATGTCCCATCTTTTCTCGTCCGACCACCTCCGCATATCTCTTCCCCTTCTTGTGCCACGTCATCTGTGTGGCAGTCTCCTCGGACAAGTAAAGCCGCTGGATTCTTTTTATAAAAGGGAGATGCCGAAGAATCTTCACAGCGATTTTTTTCTGCTCCTTCTCACCATTAGCTTGCGGTGGTAACTCATGATACCTAGAGGCCCCACAAAGACTACAGTAGTTGTCATTCTCAAATTGTTTCCAAAACAAAAGACAACCTTTTGGACAACAATCTATCTTTTGATAATCCATGCTAAGCGATCCCAGGAGTTTCTTCACTTCGTGCATGGTTCTAGGCAGACAATGCCCTTCAGGCAACATGTTACCAAATGTTTGCAGATTAGCTTCAAAGCTTGCACGGGTGGTGGAGTACCGGGTCTTGTTACTTAGTGCTTGGGAGTTGGCATCGAGCTGAGAAACCTTTGCACCCTCGTATAGAGGCCTTTTAGCCGAGGCCATCATATCAAGGAAGGCCTTCGCGCTTGGCTCTGGTTCCTCTGGTTCACCCAGTTCCTCCGGTTCCTCCGGTGGAGGTGGAGAATCCGGCATGTAGCCATTGTGGAGATCAACTATCATGTCTCTCATCCCATCGTACTCATTGCCATCGATCCGCTGAGCAAAGTCGACTTGCGTGACGTAGTTAGGCATATACCCATACGACCAAAGGTGTTTTGTCATTTGCTCCTTTCCCTGACGATGACGCCTCTCGCAACAAACGCAAGGGCAGTATGGACGAACCAACTTTGGACCACGCGCTAACTCCTTCACTAATACATCAGTCTTCCATTCCCACTCATCTGTTCTTATAACCTTACTAATACGGCCACTGTACATCCACTCATTATCAGCCATCCTCTGCTTTATTGGGAGCCAAACAGAAACGCACTTCATAATGTGCAACAAGTAATAATAAATTTATTCAATGTCACCAATTAATTACGGCCAAATTTTATCTTTTACAGCATACAAGGGTTCATCTACACTTCTAATAGGTAGGGGCCTATCCCGCCCGAGTATGTGTAGATCGAGTCGTGTTCCATGTTCTACCCTGACCCGAGACGGAATTTCGGCAGCACCTACCCGCTGTTCTTCAGAATACACGTCTCGAGCTTGTCAAGCCGAGAGGGTGTGCATCCGAAGAACAACGGGGAGGTGCTACCGAAATTACGTCTCAGGAAGGGGTAGAACATGGAACACGACTCGATCTACACATACTCGGACTGTCCAACATGGACAATGCGGAAGAGGTACGGTTATAAATATGCAAAGATGGACAATCCTGCATATTTATAGATTTGTAACCCTTCCGGACGGGACCTGACTCGGGTTACGCGACTGACTTGGTGATCTAGACCAAAGTAAACCTATGCAGCAAGAGAGGCGAAAGATTTATACCCTTGAAGCGTGATCGGTAGCCAGAGAAGGTCGAGGACGTGCTCCGGAAGGGGGGCGACGAAACAGGGGCACCGAGGCGGCCCCTCCTCAGCTGGAGAAGAAGCCCCACAACGATGCGCGGGACCGACGATGTTGGCTGGCGGGAAGCTACGTCATCTGAAAACGCAAAAAAATAAACATTAGCACACATGTCTAGCAACATAAATATTCATGAAAATGCTTAAAACAAAAATTCTATAGCTAACAACTAAACCTACCCTAACACTAACAGCTAACACTAATAGCTAACAGTGACCCTAAACCTAAAGCTAACACTAACCCTAACGCTAACACTAACTATAATTCTAACAAAAAAGTAGAGGGTGGAGCAGTGCTTACCTCCGGTGGCGCCGGTGGAGGTGGGGGCGTCGGGGGCGGCCGGAGCTAGGAGGAGCTGGGTCGGGGCCGAAGGTGGGGGTGGACGGAGCTAGGAGGAGCTGGGCCAGGGCCGGAGGTGGGGGCATCGGGGGCGGCCGGATGTAGGAGGAGCTGGGTCAGGGCCGGAGGTGGGGCGTCGGGGGCGGCCGGTGGAGAGGAGATAGAGGCCGGGGGCGGCCGGTGGAGAGGAGCGGCGGGGCTGGCAGCGGCAGCGGTCACGAGGTGGGGCGAGGGTGGACACAGGGTGGGGCAGCGGCAGTGGGTGGCGTACGGGGTGGGGCTAGGACGGCCGGCGGCGAGGTCGGGGCTGGGACAGCCGGCGGTGGTGGGGACTAGGACGGCCGACGGTGGTGGGGGCTGGGACGGTCGGCGGTGGTCGATTTGGGGCAGGGTCGATTTGGGCGCGATGTGGATTTGGTCAAAGCTGCGGTGCCGCGCGCGCTGAACGGGTAGGTGAAGCCACCTAGGCGCCGTCGGCATATACTTTTGCTTTTTTATATTGATTTTTAAAAAGAGATTAAATATTATTTACTAAGTCTTCTAATACAATTATAATTAATTTATATAATGACCTATACATATATTAATGACATATGCATGGTTAGGTGGGGTTCCGGAGCCCCGCTTCGGTGAAACCCTAGACCCCCCGGAAAAACTCAAAGTTCCCGTCAACCCCCTCTAACGAGAAAGTGCAGTCGGTGAAGCCGGTCACACCCCGGAGTAGGATCTTGGATATTTGGTGGGGTTCCGATGCTCCGGGGCCCCGCATCGGCGAAACCCTAGATCCGCTAGAAAAACCCTAACGTTTTCGTCTACCACTTGAACGACGTCGAAAGGGGGTAGGCCAGTGGAATTTTTTGCTTGGTTGTGTTAGGTTAGGCCATAGGAACATGGGAAACCAACTTTTGTCACAAGTTGTCACAAGGTTTCCCCTTGTTCGCCCGAAGCGGGAGTTTTCACCTCTAAGTGCAGAAACTCACTAGAGAGAAAGTGAAGTCGGTTAAGCCGATCACACCCCGGAGTATGATATAGGATATTTACAACACATAACACACTTGTATACATATGGTATGGCACAACCTTGGTTTTGGTGGGGTTCTGACGCTCCGGGGCCCTGCTTCGGTGAAACCCTAGATCTGCTAGAAAAACCTTGGCTTTTTTGTCTACCACCCTGAACGGCGTCGAAAGGGGGCAGGCCAGTGGAATTTTTTGCTTAGTTGTGTTTGGTTAGGCCATAGGAACATGGGAAACCAACTTTTGTCACAAGTTGTCACAAGGTTGCCCCTTGTTCGCCCGAAGCGGGAGTTTTCACCTCTAAGTGTAGAAACGCACTAGAGAGAAAGTGAAGTCGGTGAAGCCGGTCACACCCCGGAGTAGGATATTGGATATTTACAACACACAACACACTTGTATACATATGGTATGGCACAACCTTGGTTTTGGTGGGGTTTTGACGCTCCGGGGCCCCGCTTCGGCGAAACCCTGAATCCGCTGGAAAAACCCTAGCTTTTTTGTCTACCACCTTGAACGGCGTCGAAAGGGGGTAGGCCAGTGGAATTTTTTGCTTAGTTGTGTTAGGTTAGGCCATAGGAACATGGGAAACCAAATTTTGTCACAAGTTGTCACAAGGCTGCCCCTTGTTCGCCCGAAACGGGAGTTTTCACCTCTAGGTGCAGAAACTCACTAGAGAGAAAGTGAAGTCGGTGAAGCCGGTCACACCCCGGAGTAGGATATTGGACATTTACATCACACTTGTATACATATGGTATGACACAACCTTGGTTTTGGTGGGGTTCCGACGGTTCGGGGCCCCGCTTCAGCGAAACCCTGAATCCGCTGAAAAAATCCTAGCTTTTTCGTCTACCACCTTGAACGACGTCGAAAGGGGGCAGGCCAGTGGACTTTTTTGCTTGGTTGTGTAAGTTTAGGCCATAGGAACATGGAAAACCAACTTTTGTCACAAGTTGCCACAAGGTTGCCCCTTGTTCGCCCGAAACAGGAGTTTTCACCTCTAAGTGCAGAAACTCACTAGAGAGAAAGTGAAGTCGGTGAAGCCGGTCACACCTCGGAGTAGGATATTGGAAATTTACAACACACGACACAATTGTATACATATGGTATGGCACAACCTTGGTTTTTGTGGGGTTCCGATGCTCCGGGACTCCGCTTCGGCGAAACCCTGAATCCGCTGGAAAACCCCTAGCTTTTTCGTCTACCACCTTGAACGACGTCGAAAGGAGGTAGGCCAGTGGAATTTTTTGCTTTGTTGTGTTAGGTTAGGCCATAGGAACATGGGAAACCAACTTTTGTCACAAGTTGCCACAAGGTTGCCCCTTGTTCGCCCAAAACGGGAGTTTTCACCTCTAAGTGCAGAAACTCACTAGAGAGAAAGTGAAGTCGGTGAAGCCGGTCACACCCCGGAGTAGGATATTGGAAATTTACAACACACGACACACTTGTATACATATGGTATGTGACAACCTTGGTTTTTGTGGTGTTCCGACGCTCCGGGGCCCCGCTTCGGCGAAACCCTGAATCCACTGGAAAAACCCTAGCTTTTTCGTCTACCACCTTGAGCTGCGTCGAAAGGGGGTAGGCCTGTGGAATTTTTTGCTTTTCTTGTGTTAGGTTAGGCCATAGGAACTTGGGAAACCAACTTTTGTCACAATTTGTCACGAGGTTGCCCCTTGTTCGCCCGAAACGGGAGTTTTCACCTCTAAGTGCAGAAACTCACTAGAGAGAAAGTGAAGTCGGTGAAGCCGGTCACACCCCGGAGTAGGATATTGGAAATTTACAACATATGACACAATTGTATACATATGGTATGGAACAAACTTGGTTTTGGTGGGGTTGCGACGCTTCGGGGCCCCGCTTCGGCGAAACCCTGAATCCGCTGGAAAAACCCTAGCTTTTTCGTCTACCACCTTGAATGACGTCGAAAGGGGGTAGGCCAGTGGAATTTTTTGCTTGGTTGTGTTAGGTTAGGGCATAGGAACATGGGAAACCAACTTTTGTCACAAGTTGCCACAAGGTTGCCCCTTGTTCGCCCGAAACAGGAGTTTTCACCTCTAACCTAGATTTTGGTGGGGTTCCGACGCTCCGGAGCCCCGCTTTGGTGAAACCCTAGACAGAACCGAGAGGGGGTATTGGTCCTCCCCACATACCACGACACTTGTTATATGGCACCACCTAGGTATGTGAGATAATATGCACACACATGCGATAACACTTACGTGGGTGGAGACACAAGATTCGTGATGTCATTATATGTGGGTGGAGATCGTTATTCGGCGTAGATATATACATAAAAATGAATTAAAAATATATTAATTAAACATATTAAACTTAACCGAGAATAGTAAGTAAAATATATAAAATAAAGATTAAAAAAACATGGTCCCTGTGCCGACGGTTTTGCCGTCGGCATATACGTAAGCAAATAAAGAATAAAAATTTCAATACAGTAGACACCTATGCCGACGGCAATGCCGTCGGCGTATGGGGTGAGACATTCCGGCGCTGGATGTACGCCGACGGTATATGTATGCCGAGGGTGGCCGTCGGCGTATGGGTTCTACGCCAAGGGCATTTTGTACGCCAACGGCCAGGGCGCCCGGCTGGGCTCGTCGGGGTCTACGCCGAGGGCCCCAACAAATAGCCGTCGGCGTATGGGTTGGCCGTCGGCGTATCAGATCATTCCTATAGTGAGAATTGGGGTCTGCACAACTCGGTTTAGTTTGAGGGGTTCGTGCAGAGGAGTGGAACCGTGGTTTGTACATAGGTGCTCATCCGGTTCAACCTTGCAATAGAAGAGGATAAGGTCGTTTTCTACCGGACCAAGACGACATCAGGTTTGTCTGCACGAGATTAATTTGTCGTCTGTGCTCCAAGCCATGAAACCTTTGAGCTAGATGCTTATGGATAGGTTTTGATAATGTTTTTCAGTTCAATTCCTGTTGTACTTTGTGTGCTTAAGGCAGCTGTTTTAGCTCTAAGCTATCGTGGCCCTTGGCCAATAGTTCTAAAAGGAAATGTAGCCACTCCTGAATTTAGTATGCTTTGGTAGTTTGTGGTTATGCTATAGTGTTCGCTGGCAATCCATCTGTTTATCCTGTAAAATAACAGTTTGCATGTATCATGATGTATTTGAGCCATTTGTCAAACTGGTAATAAAATTTATTTACGTATTGATTCCATGCTCTGCACGACAGCCTTTGGCTACTAAAATTTGCACCCAAAAAGGATATATGCTACTGCCGCTAATTAATGGTGCTCCTATCAAAAGATCAATTCTTAGGGATAATTCCACATGGACCATTTGCAATCAATCCCGATGGCTGGTTCATCACATAGGTAAGAAGAGGTGAGCTCAGTATGTTCTTTAAATATGATTGTGTTTTCAGTTCTGAACTGCCATGGTCTCAAAAGCTGTGTTGTTCATGGTCCATTTCTTATCGATTTGCTTTGTAAGAGTAGCATATTCTACTCAAATACAGTGCATTTAATCAAGTAACCATGTTCCCTCACACCCTTCTAGTTTTGCACAAAACAAGTCCCATTTAAACTTTTGCTGCTCGCCTAGTCCAGTTGCAGTTTGTATGATGAAATTGTCATTTACCTGCCTTGTGTATTAAGGGTAAAGATTCAATCTGACATGGACATGTATGATATTTTGGTGTCCAAATATATGCAAATATGGTTGCTCGAAAAAATACGTGCAAATATGATGTACTACTAAAAGACACTATGATATTACTAAGCTTTTAGTTCACATTCTGAGGATTATCTTGAATCGGGACATTTTGCCTCAACTTTATGCTAGTTTTGCCAAAGGACGGAAGGAACAGCCCCCTTTTTCACGTTAAATTGGTCCAAGCATTCTGAGTACACTATTTCTTAGGTACGATTTATTTGTAGTTCCAATGATATAAATCAGATCATGGCATACACGTTCTCTTATAAATTCTGCAAACCATGGATATATTCATACATATCTTTATGTATATACTTGTGTATATTACATTATATGAGTTATTCAAGTGCACCAGCTTATCATTCCTGAATGTTCATGTACTAGAGACGGTTGAAGAGCTCTTCGAGTGTACTAGCTCACCATTCTTGAATTTTCATCACTAGTAGAAAACAGCCCTTTCGTCCGGCCCCTTTAGTCCTGGCCGTGGCCTGGGCCGAGACTAAAGGTCCGGCCACGTCGCCCCGAAACCGGCGGTGGCGTATGGCCCCTTTTGTCCCGGTTCGTTGGGCCCATTTGTCCCGGTTTGAGATACAAACCGGGCTAAAGGGGTCTGCGGCCCGCTGTGGCCTGGTGCCCCACCTTTAGTCCCGGTTTGTATCTCAAACCGGGACTAATGGGCTGGCCCTATATATGGCAGCCCCTCTCCCCTCTCTCTTGTTTTTTTCCTGGTGGGAGGTGGTGTGGGTTTGTGCTAGTTTTTTTTTTCATATGCACTAGAGGTGTTCGGTGAAATGCCTGTTAGAGCGATGCCACTTGAGTTCACACAAGACAAACATGATATGAGGTGCCCGAGCCACACTTAAGCTTCCTCCTCTTTGTTTCCACTTGTCCTAAAAGGTTAGCAAC
Source organism: Poa pratensis (assembly GCA_947311845.1). Classification (NCBI taxonomy): domain Eukaryota; kingdom Viridiplantae; phylum Streptophyta; class Magnoliopsida; order Poales; family Poaceae; genus Poa; species Poa pratensis. The sequence goes on along the minus strand of CAMZMU010000041.1, from coordinate 154,410,838 downwards.
TATTTTCTCGTTTAGACCGTGCGGTACTAATTTTAGCATCGTGATTGCGTTTGATATATAGTTGTATGATGCAGATGAGCCATCCATGGATGTACGGTGACCGACGCACACCGCTTACAGAGAAGGCGTGCATTCTTTTCGCGATGCGGCCGAGGCGAACAAGCATGGGGGTGGCTTTATGTTTTGTCCATGTGTTGAATGTCGGAATGAGAAGGATCACACTTCCTCAAGAGTCATTCAGAGCCACCTGCTTCGGTCCGGTTTCATGTCCGGCTATAATGTTTGGACCAAGCACGGAGAAAGAGGGGTTATGATGGAAGACGGCGATGAAGAAGAGAACGATGATGACAACTACCGATCTATGTTCCCTGAATACGCTGATACCGAAATGGAAGACAATGAAGAAGAAGGTCAGGGTGAAGAACGGGCACCAGATGAGCCCGCTGATGATCTTGGTCGGGTCATTTCTGATGCAAGGCGAGGCTGCGACACAGAAAAGGAGAGGTTGCAGTTCGAGCAGATGTTACAGGACCACAACAAATTGTTGTACCCAACTTGTGAAGATGGCCAGAAGAAGCTGGGTAGCACACTGGAATTGCTGAAGTGGAAGGCAGAGACCGGTGTGACTGACTCGTCATTTGAAAAGTTGCTGGTACTAATGAAGAAGATGCTTCCAAGAAAGAACGAATTGCCCGCCAGCACGTACGAAGCAAAGAAGCTTGTCTGCCCTCTAGGATTAGACGTGCAGAAGATACATGCATGCCCTAATGACTGCATCCTCTACCGCGGTGAGAAGTACGAGAATATGGATAAATGCCCGGTATGCACTGCATTGCGGTATAAGATCAGAAAAGATGACCCTGGTGATATTGAGGGCGAGCCACCCAGGAAGAGGGTTCCTGCCAAGGTGATGTGGTATGCTCCTATAATACCACGGTTGAAACGTCTGTTCAGAAACAAAGAGCATGCCAAGTTGTTGCGATGGCACATGGAAGACCGTAAGAAAGACGACAAGTTGAGGCACCCCGCTGATGGTCGGCAGTGGAGAAAAATCGAGAGAGAGTTCGGGGACTTTGCAGGTGACGCAAGGAACTTATGGTTTGGTCTAAGTACAGATGGCATGAATCCTTTTGGGGAGCAGAGCTGCAGTCACAGCACCTGGCCCGTGACTCTATGTATCTACAACCTTCCTCCTTGGTTGTGCATGAAGCGGAAGTTCATTATGATGCCAGTGCTCATCCAAGGCCCGAAGCAACCCGGCAACGACATTGATGTGTACCTAAGGCCATTAGTCGATGAACTTTTGCAGTTGTGGGCCAAACCAGGTGTAAGTGTGTGGGATGAGCACAAACAGGAGACATTTGACCTACGAGCGTTGCTTTTCGTAACCATCAATGATTGGCCTGCTCTTAGTAACATTTCAGGACAGACGAACAAGGGATACAATGCATGCACGCACTGTTTGGATCAGACAGAAAGTATATATCTGGACAAATGTAGGAAGAATGTGTACCCGTACAATCGTCGTTTTCTTCCGCCAAGCATCCCTTAAGGCAAAAAGGCAAGCATTTCAATGGCAAGGCAGAAACCCGGACGAAGCCTGTCACCCGTACTGGTGCTGAAGTATTTGGTATGGTCAAGGATTTAAAAGTAATCTTTGGAAAGGGTCCTGGCAGCCAACCTGTTCCGAACGGCGCTGATAAGCGCGCACCCATGTGGAAGAAGAAATCTATATTTTGGGAGCTACCCTATTGGGAAGTCCATGAGGTCCGCTCCGCAATCGACGTGATGCACCTGACGAAGAATCTTTGCGTGAATATTCTAGGCTTCCTGGGCTTGTATGGGAAGTCAAAAGATACACCGGAAGCACGGGAGGACCAGGAACGTCATAAAGGACGAGACGGCATGCATCCAGGGCAGTTTCAAGGGCCTGCCAGCTACGCTCTTACCAAGGAAGAGAAGGAAATCTTTTTTGAAGTCCTTTTCAGTATCAAGGTCCCGTCTGGCTTCTCGTCGAATATAAAGGGAATAGTAAATATGAAAGAGAAAAAATTCCAAAACCTAAAGTCTCATGACTGCCACGTGCTTATGACGCAATTGCTTCCGGTTGCATTGAGGGGAATTCTAGCGGAAAATGTTCGACTGGCCATTGTGAAGGTATGTGCATTCCTCAATGCAATTTCTCAGAAGGTAATCGATCGAGAAAGTCTATCAGGGTTACAGATTGATGTGGTCCAATGTCTGGTCAGCTTCGAGTTGTTGTTCCCGCCATCCTTCTTCAATATTATGACGCACCTCCTAGTTCACCTAGTCGAAGAGATTAGAATTCTCGGTCCTGTGTTTCTACACAATATGTTCCCCTTCGAGAGGTTCATGGGAGTCTTAAAGAAATATGTTCGTAACCGTGCTAGGCCAGAAGGAAGCATCTCCAAGGGCTATGGAACAGAGGAGGTCATTGAGTTTTGTGTTGACTTTCTTCCTGACCTTAAGCCGATTGGTGTTCCTGAATCTCGGTATGAGGGGAGGCTGACTGGAAAAGGCACACTAGGAAGGAAAGCAACGGTATGTAGGGACGGGCATTCTTTCACTCAAGCACACTACACAGTTCTACACAATTCCACCGTGGTGGCTCCGTATATCGAGAGACACAAGAATATTCTACGCTCCGAAAACCCGGGGAAGGCTGACTCCTGGATTAAAGGGGAACACGAGAAGACTTTCGGCAGTTGGTTGCAGACACATCTCATGAATAACACCATTGTTGGAGATCAGCTGTACTTGTTGGCCAGGTCACCATCTTCGACTATATGTACTTTCCAAGGGTACGAGATAAATGGGAATACATTTTACACGATCGCCCAAGATAAAAAGAGCACCAACCAAAACAGTGGTGTCCGCTTTGATGCAACAGACGACAATGGGCAGAAGGACACATATTATGGGTACATAGAGGAGATATGGGAACTTGACTATGGACCTACTTTTAAGGTCCCTTTTTTCGGTGCAAATGGGTCAAGCTGACAGAGCGGGGTAGATGTAGACAGTACGGAATGACAACAGTGGATCTCAAGAATCTTGGTACATGGACGAACCATTCGTCCTAGCCAACGATGTGGCTCAGGTTTTCTATGTGAAGGACATGTCTACCAAACCGAGAAAAGAAATCAGCAAAAGAATACATCGTCCGATGAGCCAAAGCGCCACATAGTTCTTTCAGGGAAAAGAAACATCGTGGGAGTGGATGACAAGACAGACATGTCAGAAGATTATAATAAGTTTCATGAAATTCCGCCCTTCACAGTGAAAACTGACCCAAGCATCCTGTTAAATGATGAAGATTCTCCATGGCTACGGCGCAGAAGAAAACAGAAACAATAGATAGGGATGTTGGTGATGTGTAATAATGTATTAAACCTTTTATGTAATGCATTCTATGGAATGTATTAAACCTTTTTTGTATTCGGTCGATGAACTGAAGGACGTAGCTACTTAGAAAACCCGAATGATTTGTATTTGGTCGATGAACTGAAAGATTTTGTAGATAGAACAAAGCATACGGTTTCCCCTGCATACAGCCCGACGGTGGCTCGTGAGTGCCCGCATATCAAATGTACCGTCGGATGTATGCAGGGAATCCGAATGCTTTGTTTACGAAATGAACTACAATGAGTACAGCGTGAGCGCCAAACATGTCCGAGAGGTGGGCTATATATAGGGTCGTGTGGCTCACAAAGTGGTTGTGCTAGTGCTGATCCAACAGCTCACAAGCCCTCAAAAGAAACACACCCCTGATCCAACGGCTCACAAGCGCTCGAAAGAAACACACGATCCGTGTGCTTCTTCCTTATTGGTGGGATTCCCTTTAGTCCCGGTTGGTAAAATTGCGCGGGAAGAAATAAGCCCCTTTAGTCCCGGTTGGTGGCTCACAAAGTGGTTGTGCTAGTGCTGATCCAACAGCTCACAAGCCCTCAAAAGAAACACACCCCTGATCCAACGGCTCACAAGCGCTCGAAAGGCTGGAGTATGACTAACCTGAGCCACATCATTGGTTAGGACAAATGGTTCGTCTATGTACCCAAGATTGTTGAGATCCATTGTTGTCATTCCCTACTGCTGGTCTAGCTACGACGACGATAGTGTAAAATGTATTCTTTATCTCTGCATTTCCAACTAATGGTAGTATTGCATTAGCAGCTTTCGCCGTCTCCTCCCTAGAGTGCACAAACATAAGCACTTGATGGTTCTGGATTACTTATTCATATTCAAGCACTTTTCATGTTGAAAGTTTAGTGAGATTCAAAAATATGCAAAAAATATTGGTTAATCCATTTTTTAATTGAAAATGGCAAAATTGTTAATAGTTTGATAAGTTAGAATAATTATTTCATAAAACAGAAAATGGATTTGGAATACTTATTCAAATTCAAGAACTTTTCATGTTAAAAGTTTTCTCAAATTCATAGGTATGAAAAAATAAATTATTTAAGTGTTTAAATGTTTTAAACACCTCCCAGATTTGAAAATAAGCTCCCAGACAAAAAAAAAAGGCCCAGCCGTCCTGTGCAAAATTTGGCCCATTTGTCGCGGCCCGCTCCCCCAGTCGGGACAAAAGGCCCAATTTTGCGCGTGCGCTCCCCACCCCCTTTTGTCCCGGTGCGTGGCTCCAACCGCGACTAAAGACCCTCTTTAGTCGCGGTTGGAGCCACACACCGGGACAAAGGGGGGGGGGGGGGGTATTTAATCACGGCGAGTTGCTCGAGCCGCGACATCGGAGGCCAAAATTCACAAATCACGACGCCAGGCTGCCCAAGTCCCGCGCGCGCTCGATCTCCTCGCCGTACGTCGCCGCCGCCGCTTACAAAAAAATAGTGTTCAAATATTGTGTACAAAAAAAATTGTGTTCAAATATTGTGCAATTGTTGTGTTCAAATATTGTGCAATTAGTGTCTTTTGCAAATATTGTGCAATTGTTGTGTTCAAATATTGTGCAATTAGTGTTCAAAAAAAGGGGGACTGCAATTTTATGTTGTGTGCACAAATATTGTGTGCATTTTGCAAATATTGTGTGCAAGAATATTATGTTCAAATATATATTGTGTTCAATATTCTGTGCATTTTGAAATAATATTGTGTGCATCTCGCATTTTGCAGAAACTATGGATCGCGATCCACTCCGCAGAGACATAGCACAAGAAGAAACTCTCGAGGATATTATCGCCGACGCTGATCCACCAGAATCTACATCGATTTATTATCTGAACCCATCCGGTGAGAGAGAGAGGAGGCCAACCGAAGAGAGGGAGAGGAGGTCGACCGAAGAGAGGGAGAAGCCGCCAGCTCCGGTGATGGAGAAGCCGACAACTCCGATGATGGAGAATCCGACAGCTCCGATGATGGAGAAGCCGGTGGACCCTTAACGAAGTCCGGCGAGGTATATATATGATGTCTGGTGATCACTAGATATATGTGGAAATATTGGAGGAGCTGTATATGTTGAGTTGTATACATATAAATTGACGAATGTTTCTTCTCTTAGGCCTCCACATCGAGCAAAGCTACCAAACGAGGCCCGACCAAAAAGTTGCCCGTATCTACGCATTACACATTTGAGGTCATATCCCCTACGGGCGAACCCAAGGAACCCAAGAAGGCTGCCGACGTATTTCAAAAACAATGCGGAGTTCCCGATCAGCGTTTGAGACTGGCATAAGCGCAAAGGGGCAAACGATAGTGAGTATGTCGCCGAAAGGTACAAAGAGGGTCTTTGGAATGACCTCATGGCACATTTCAACCTGCCAGAATGTGAGGATCCAACCGCCGCTGAAAAATTGAGGGCGAAAGTCAAGCAGTGGACTCTTAAGAAGATGGCCGAACTGTTCCGGGTGTGGAAGAAAACATTATGGAAAAACTATCTGAAGAAAAAGGAAATGCCAGTATTCGAAGGCCATCTAGCGAAGCAGGCGAATCACTGGAAGGCATTTAAGGAGTACAAGGAGTCACAAGATGCCAAGGACTTGTCAGAAAAGAACTAGAAAAATGCTGAGAAGAAGAAATATCACCACAAATTGGGGCCAGGGGGCTACGAGTCTGCCATGCCAAAGTGGGATAAAAAAGAGCAAGAGCTGCTTGATAAAGGGATCGAACCAGAATGGATGCGCGAAGATTGAGAATTGAGAGCAAGAAATTGGTTCCTTGCGCATGGTGGTTCATATGACGAACAAACAGGGGACCTTGTTTGAAGTGACGGTCTTAGGATACCTAGGGAAAATTGGAAAAAATAGTGAAATAAATTAAAGAGGGGAAGAGAAAGTTCCGTCCCGATAGAGAGAAAGACTTGCTGGCACTGGTTCTCGGGAATGACGAACACGGAGGACGAACACGAGGCCTTGGCCCTTCGTTCCCGTGGTGGCTTGGGTTTGCCAAAGACCAAGTGACTTACAGAAGTCGAGGGAGAGCAAAGCAGCGACAACAGGAGGAGGAGAATGACAAGTTCAACCAGTTGCTTGCCAGACTTAATGAGCAGCAGCAGCAGATTGACGAACTTAGAGGAGTTGTGCGCCTGCAAGATCCTGCACTCGATATTGCCGCCGGCCCATCTCAGCGGAAAAGCAGCGTGGCTGACTCGGAGGCCCCGGCTGACGATGCACGACAGATGATAGAGGGCGGTCCCGGCTACCCCGTGGATGGAATCAAGGAGCAGATATCTTGTGAGCTCCATCAGAAATTGAAGAACATATCCATGAAGGTGGCGGTCGGATATGCTTTACCTTGTCCACCTGACGCACGCTGGCAAGGCCGTGAGATTCCAGCTGGCTATGCTAAAGTCGAGGTGGATGAAATCGTATCGGGGTTTCATGATATGGAGCTTGACATCCCTGGACCTGAAGATGAGAGGACACTCGGAGAAGTTGTGAGTGCTATCATTCTATGGGACAAGAACTACATCAAGTTTCCAGGCTCGGCGCCAAGGACAACACCGCCTCCGAGTCGTCGCAAGTCACCTACACCTCCATCACCTCCAAGAAGCCCACCCCATGACTACGACCACCACAGCACGAGTCCATCTCGATCTCTGCCGCCAGACTTGGGTCGGTCGTCTTCGCCGCCGCCTTTGCCCGCTAAGGACAATAAGCGGAAGCGTGCCCCGTCGATGAGTACTAACCGACGCAGTAGCCCAAAACGACAAATGTCGCCCCTCCCAAGAGTACCTCATAAGAATCTTCCCATCAGAACTTACGATCGTACTGACGAGCAAATCACAGCGATCGCAAAGGCCAAAAAAGATGCGCATTTTGCAAAGAAGAAACCCAATCCCGCCCCTATACACCGAGAAGCAAAAAGCATGGGCACGTGATTTTCTAAACACAAAATCGCAATATGAGCTGCACCATAAGCCAGATGACTATCTACGCACACTTCGGAAGGAAGTGGAGAAGAGCAAATCAATTAAAAGTGCAATCGGGAGCAAATCAAGTAAAAATGCAAGCGGGAAAAGAAGGGACGTTCCCCAGATAGGAGAACAGGTCAAACAATCGATCCCACCCTCAAGGTGTTATCCGAAGACGTTCCCTAGGTGCTGCAGCAGGATATGGAAGAAGCTATGAAGTTGGCGGCCGCTATGGGTGTGAGTGTTGCTGAATTGCTAGGTTCCCAAGACGACAAGTTACCCAAGACTGATATAGTCCCTACATATGTCCCAGGGAAGCCTTTGGTCAGCAAAGAGAAGTTGAAACAACTGCCAACACAAATGCGGAATTTGCATGAATGGTACTTGAGTGTGGTAGGGGGGCAGAACAATGATCGTGGTGAAAGTCCCACATGAGTACTTCTTCCGAGCCGACCAGGTCCATGCTGAGTTTTCAGAACTCTTCCAGTTATACAATTTCGACGCCCTCGACAAATGTCTCATGAGTTGCTATTGTCTGTAAGTTGTTGAATTCATTGTCTACATATAAGTTGTTCAGTTTTTCAGTTGTTCAGTTCACTGCATGTAATTATCCTCATTATATCATTTTGTACTCTATTATTGTGGCGCCCCGACCCGACTACTATACAGTGATACTGTGTCTCCGGTTATCCGTTACCACCAGACACACTATCAAAGCATAATAGAGAGATCAAGACTTGTGGAACAACTGGCACATCACAGACTCTATGACACAAAAACATTATAAGCAACTCTTATAATAGAGAAAGATAGCAAATGACAAACATAGGTCACAGACCCAACATTACAACATGCGGAAGCGAAGTGTGTTGTTCTAAACAACAGGAACCAAATTAGGGCCTAAGAGGCCTGCAAATAAACATCCAGCGCCAGCTGTTCCGGGATGTCCCAAGCTGCCACCTGGGAACCCCAGACTACTCGTCGACGTCCACAAAGAACCCACCTTCGATGTCGGTGAAGTCCTCTCCTGAAAACAAGCAAACGACGTTGAGTTCGACGAACTCGCAAGATTAAGAGCTAATATATGCTCCATGATTGGCTTTCAAAGGTTTTATGGCTGTTTTGCATAAAGCTGATTTTATTTATAAAACACAACTCCATGGCACCGACTAATCAGAGTATTTTCAAAGAGGGATAAGAAGTAACTCTTTCTTTCATCACCTTACTCAACATCAACCACCATTTTCAACCACTGTACCTGTTCATCAAAGGCACCTCCCCGAATCACCCTCGAGGAAGCTCACCTTACAATCGTGAGTGGCACCTTTAGTACCCAAGTTTTAATCATTCCGTTAAGTTATTCTATGATCTCTGAATCCGTCACCAAGTCGTCCATAACCGCGGACACGGCTTTTCGAAAAGATTTATCCCTGCAGGGGTGTACAATGTGAAAGTCGCCAGGTTCCGCGAGGGACCTCCCAGCTCCTTATCCATGCGTACCGCCAGACTCATTGCCAGACATTAGCTCTCTTCCGGGAAAGCCGGCTGAGTGTGAAACGGCTACAACCTTTACCTCGCTTAAGACTATCCAAGGATCATCAGTGGCGGTAGGACAAGAGGTACCTTCTCGCACCCTGTCCCGCGGCCACTTATTTTCCTGACACAACCATCCTCATCTCAGTCTTGGCCACCATCTTCCACGCACGCGCAAATGGAAAGCCAAACTAGAGGACCCTCGGCTAGTCCGCCACAAGTTAGTCGGTCGACGAGGTTCCATATGCCCACGCATGGTTGCACGCTCAACTTGGCTCGTAGGCGAGAACTCGCACTTAGGCGGCGAGAACGAGACAACCCACCACATCCCATGTGGCCTCTCATCCCCACCTTTAAGCATTTTATTATCCATCACCACACTTCTCCACCATCATTTACTGTCACAAGTCAACACCTGTTTCCAGCATGTACCAACCATAGTACAACTAGGCATTCCACTAAGCATGGCTAAGCATTTGCATAGCATAGTAATTATTTCATGGCCAACCATACAAACCTATGGTATTAGGAGGTGAAACAGGTAATTGGCATAGGGGATTTAATGCAACTGTAGGATACTCTACTCCAAACAGAAAATGACATTTGGAACCGCATGCAATATTATAGTGGAGAAAATAATTGCGGAAAATAGGATATGATATGCTCAGAGGGGGGATTACGCTTGCCTTGTTGAGCGAAGTAGTCAAACTGCTCGTCGGAGTAATGATGCTCAACTCCGAACTCGTGATCTACCGAGAGCAAACAATACCGGAAATCAAAAGTAGCAATCAACACATGGCAATTGTGCAATGCACACAAAAATGATGATATAGCATTTTAAATGCACCCTAGAAGCATTGATCATGCACAACAAGTTAAATGGGGTCCCCATTAGAGTTATTGCATTAATCGGAAATAAACCCCATATTTAAACTTAATGATTCTAATTACTACTAGAGCACATTATGGTAATGGTGATCAATTATGCATGATGACGATGATTCTGGATGATCCATGTTTTTCTGAACATTTTGGTATAAACCACCATTTTTAGAAGGCACCGATTAAAAGTTATTACTTTTATAACTTCCTAAAATAGATATGTTCTTTTAATTATGTTGTTTCCTCTTTTTAAATCAGGTACTGGGTATAGGTTACATCCAACCCAAAACAATTATTTAGAACCAAAACAGAAGAAGGAGAAATTAAGCAGGGATATTTTGGTACTGTGCTAAATCGGAAAATCCGAAAAGTTTTGAACTCGGATTATCCGATTCGATACAAGGTGCAGAAAATGGCTAAGGACCAAAGTTTTTGGAGTACTGATGAAATTCGGAAAATCCGAATCTATTTGCACTCGGAATATCCGATCGAACCTCGGACTCGAAATCTTGGCTAAGGAGAGAAAGGAAACGGTACTGTCCTTAACCGGATTATCCGTTCCGCATCGAACCCGGAAAATCCGAGCGGCGTACAAGGCGTGGTGGCGCACGGCCGCGTGCGGAGCGCCGGCGAACCACGGCGAGAGAGGGAGAGTGGAAGCAGGGGAAAGAACCGCGAGCTCACCCTGAGGTCGTTCACGTGCTCGGGGAGGCCGGAGGTAGACGGGGACGGCGGCGATTCCGAGGCGGAGCTCCGGCCGGCGGCGGAGAAGAGCTTGACGGCGGCGGCGATTTACTTCATCCCAGCTCGATTCCTCGGGCTAGGCGGGGAAGGACGTCGAGGCGGAGCTCGTGGGCCTGCGCGATTCGTCGGGGACGGCTCAGAGCGACGGCGACGAGCAAAACCGCGTGGCGGCCGTGCGGTGGAGGAAGAAGGAAACAGAGGTGAGGGAGAGAGAGAGCTAGCGCACGGGTTAGGGCTAGGGTTCCGGGGGAGCCTTCTTGAGCAGGCCTTTGATGCCCAGATGATCGACACGAGGGGAGGGGACGCATCGGGCGGCAGCGCCTCTCCTGGCCATGGCGCTGTGGCTACAGAAAGAAGATGACGCATTTGCAGAAAGCCCCTTGCTCTTTTGTTTTTATTCCCAACTTCGTCCTTTTCTGTTTCTTTTTAAGTCCAGCAGCACTTCCAGGATTTAAATAAGGCACCTAGGCATTTTACAAAAATAGGAGAAAATTCATGGAGCTTCCCCATAATATGTAGAAGCACCACAAAAATTGGCATCTCAAAATAAAATGTTTTGAAGCACTTTTGTGTAGAGAGTTCGGATATGGCATTTTTGGTATTCTCTAGATTTAAAATACTTAGCCATTTATTTATCTTTGGGAAAAGTATATTTTGAAGTCTTGAACATTGTTGACACACATAAAACTAAAAGTGAGAATTGGTGGTCAACAATTACTTCAGAACTTGAAAGCAAAGCAATAGGCATTTTTGAGAATTTCCAGAGTAATAATCTTTTAGAACTTTGAAGCAAGTCAAAATATTAATTTGAGCACTTGGAACTTCCTTGACAAATATACGAAGTCAAGGTATTTGTCTTGCAAGTTAGAGTGCTTTCATTGTTTTGAAAGTTGCTAAAACAAGTTTGGCATTTTGGTTTATAAAGGGTGCCAAACCAATTGTTTTATTTTTTTTTGCAAATTTAAAATTGATGCCATGATGCAATGCAACACAAAAGTGGAAATTTATTCGGGTTTTTTAGGTTCTCAGAAAATCGGGCTGTTACAACTCTACCCTCCTTACAGGAATCTCGTCCCGAGATTCTAAGAGTAGGAAAGAGGGAAGAAGGGTTACGACGGTCTTCCACGGTCTTCTCGCTTCGGTGGCTTCTTTCTTGAAGAGGTTGACCGAGGACATCATGGAGATCTTCATCGGCTTCACGTCGAGGTCACTATCAAAGTACACCATAGGAGAGAAGGGGACCTCACCGGAAGGATGGATCTTGGTGAATATACAGCGGCCGAGTTCCTCCTAGTAGAATCTTAGGATGAAACTTCAAGCATCCCGTGATTTGACAGTTAGGAGACCCATGCGTTTGACGGGAGATTGATGAGAGTTTCCAGTTGGTAGACAACTGTTTTCTCAAAGGATTTAGAATATGAACTTTGCACAAGGCCTTAAATTTCTGAGGGAGAGTGTTGAAACAAGATTCCAACAGATGAAGAGATAACTTGTATCATTCGGCTTGAGTAGAACTTTCCTCACGGAGGAGCATTTCGGATCACTGGAAAAGGATCATGAAAGCTAGATCGAGAGAACTTTAGAAACTCCACAACGTTAGTATTGGGAACACTTCTTGATTTTCCAGACATCGGGACAAACTTCTTGAGGATCACCAACTGTCGTTTCTGTTTGAGATTTAGATCTGATCGGGTGTAGAGATACTCCGGATTCAACATGGATGAATAGGGAGTCTTTGCCACAGATACCACCGGATTACTTTTGCTAGAATCCCAGGAGCTAGACTAAAAGGTCTAACTCCAAAGGAGGAACGAGTTTGTGGAACCCGCGGATTAGCAACTTGTCAGGAGACAGCTGCCCCAAGGGAAAATCTTGTAGCGAGACACGATTGAGTCCTTGATGGGAAACACCATAGAGGACGAAGAAGTTATCAGACTTCCTCTCTTTATGGAAGCATTCAACCAGTGGCTTGGATGCATAGATGAAATTCTCAAGGAATAGAGGTGACCACATACCATTCCGAGAATATTCCACACATGCATGATCGAGTGGAAATGATTTCGAGGGAACCAGACAACTCACTCAGATCCACGGCGACATCTTTCAGCAGGTGCACGTGAATCAAGGATAGTCACTTCTAGCTCCAGAACACATACCTTGTGACGACACAAAGTTAGTTCTAACAAGTTTCCAATGCTAACGCCCGATATCCAATATAACTCTCCTCAAACATGGAGAAGATAAGAAGGTAGTTGATGGGCTCAACAACAACTTATCCAGATACTCCAAGACGGTAGACTCATATTTCACCGGAACGAGGCATAAGTATTGGTCAGACTAACATCTTTCTAATCTGAGTTTAACCTACTGAATGTGTTAGTCTGAGTTTGATTTGACGATAGCCCAAATCAAATCAAAAATTTGTAGGATAGCATAACCACAAAGGAGATACCACCTTGCTTCGACACAGGAAGCTAGACATCCATTGAGAAGTGAGCTATATCAGATAGAGCTTTTGTCTTGTAACTCTCCAAGTTGTTTAAGCTCAACCGAATAATTCAGGACATCCAGCACGATTTTCTTGGAGAAGGAGTTGTTCAGAGAACCCGCTTACTCATAAGCTCAACTCTTCTCGGAGAAAAGAGTTGTCCGTGATGTTGAGCTTGGACAGGCGACAACTTGGCGATACTTCTGGAAAGACCTACAGGATATCACGATCCCCATATAGGATATCATGACGTAACGGTGGATCTTGAGTTCGAGAGAGGATCATGCCTTTCAAGGCACAACGAGGTGGTCTTGGGAGCTTCGGCACGAACCTAGCTCTTTGACCGAGGGAGTGCATCGAAGCCAACGGACTTGGTAGCACTGTCTAACTCAACTGATTGATCGATCAACCAATCATGCTAAGGAGGACGAGGAATGTCCATGGATTTCAGCGCAGTAAGAACTGCTGAGACTATCCGATAGCCACACCATTGCTCACATCTTATCATTCCAGAGTAACAAGTCACTCGGAGAACGAAGAGTAAGAAATTGTGAAAGCATCACTTCATCAAGAGGATCATGATACCTAGCACGATACTCTGATGTAAAAGAGTGTGACAATCTAAGGTGGAGCAGAACAAAAACTAGACAAAGCCTTTACTCCGCAGATTTCATTACTTTGACTAGATCCGAGAAGTGGACAATATACGGGAGTTTGTTTCTCCTAACAAGATGAAGTGGAAAGTCTTGATGGATCAGGAGAGGGACTTGCATCGGAACATACCAACGCACGATACCCTTTACGGTCAACTGACAGACGAAAGGTTGGAAGCGGATCAGAGTGAGAAACTTACTCAGGAGGAATCCTAAGATGACGAAGATGCACCGGTTATTACTCAATTGTGATAACCATGCCCGAAAAGGAGAGATGCAGCGGAATCACGAACCTAGTTGGGAGACGAGCTAAGAGAAACCTTGTCGTAACCCAGATGGTTCCAAGGCAGAACCTACAGAAAGGCTAAGGAATAGCTGAAGTTACATAACCAGCTGAGGTGTGGTAGCTTAAAGTTCGACCATTTACCACACAGACCACGGAAAAGACTTGGGTTGAAGATCAGCATCATGCGCCGAGAATCCTAAATGGCATAAGGATCACATGGGTAACAACCCACACAATCCACATACCAGATTCACAGCACAATCCGGGACCTTCTGTTCAAGTCCTTGGGTTAAAACCCGAAGAAAGGAGCAAAGATTAGACTAGGTACGGATAACAGGGTTCAAACATCTGAGCTGACATCGGATTGTAGCGCGGCGGGAGCAACTGGGCACATAACACTCAAGTAACAGGTGAGAAGTCCAACCCCGAGATTCCTAATCATTTCGAAGTAACAGATGAGAAGGAAAAACTTTTAAACTCAAATCGAGATAAGATTGCTCTGAGATTAGAGGGTAACCAGATAAGGAGTAAAAAGAATCCTAAGATCGTTTTCACAACTCATTTTTAGGTTAAAAATATTTTCACAAACACTAGACTCAACGTCGACCAGTAGAAGGGTTTCCTACAGGCAGTACTGCTCTGATACCAACTTGTGGCGCCCCGACCCGACTACTATACAGTGATACTGTGTCTCCGGTTATCCGTTACCACCAGACACACTATCAAAGCATAATAGAGAGATCAAGACTTGTGGAACAACTGGCACATCACAGACTCTACGACACAAAACATTATAAGCAACTCTTATAATAGAGAAAGATAGCAAATGACAAACAGAGGTCACATACCCAACATTACAACATGCGGAAGCGAAGTGTGTTGTTCTAAACAACAAGAACCAAATTAGGGCCTAAGAGGCCTGCAAATAAACATCCAGCGCCAGCTGTTCCGGGATGTCCCAAGCTGCCACCTGGGAACCCCAGACTACTCGTCGACGTCCACAAAGAACCCACCTTCGATGTCGGTGAAGTCCTCTCCTGAAAACAAGCAAACGACGTTGAGTTCGACGAACTCGCAAGATTAAGAGCTAATATATGCTCCATGATTGGCTTTCAAAGGTTTTATGGCTGTTTTGCATAAAGCTGATTTTATTTATAAAACACAACTCCATGGCACCGACTAATCAGAGTATTTTCAAAG
This sequence comes from Poa pratensis, assembly GCA_947311845.1. Taxonomy (NCBI): domain Eukaryota; kingdom Viridiplantae; phylum Streptophyta; class Magnoliopsida; order Poales; family Poaceae; genus Poa; species Poa pratensis. The sequence continues at coordinate 154,395,665 of CAMZMU010000041.1, read as the reverse complement.
AGGGATAAGAAGTAACTCTTTCTTTCATCACCTTACTCAACATCAACCACCATTTTCAACCACTGTACCTGTTCATCAAAGGCACCTCCCCGAATCACCCTCGAGGAAGCTCACCTTACAATCGTGAGTGGCACCTTTAGTACCCAAGTTTTAATCATTCCGTTAAGTTATTCTATGATCTCTGAATCCGTCACCAAGTCGTCCATAACCGCGGACACGGCTTTTCGAAAAGATTTATCCCTGCAGGGGTGTACAATGTGAAAGTCGCCAGGTTCCGCGAGGGACCTCCTAGCTCCTTATCCATGCGTACCGCCAGACTCATTGCCAGACATTAGCTCTCTTCCGGGGAAAGCCGGCTGAGTGTGAAACGGCTACAACCTTTACCTCGCTTAAGACTATCCAAGGATCATCAGTGGCGGTAGGACAAGAGGTACCTTCTCGCACCCTGTCCCGCGGCCACTTATTTTCCTGACACAACCATCCTCATCTCAGTCTTGGCCACCATCTTCCACGCACGCGCAAATGGAAAGCCAAACTAGAGGACCCTCGGCTAGTCCGCCACAAGTTAGTCGGTCGACGAGGTTCCATATGCCCACGCATGGTTGCATGCTCAACTTGGCTCGTAGGCGAGAACTCGCACTTAGGCGGCGAGAACGAGACAACCCACCACATCCCATGTGGCCTCTCATCCCCACCTTTAAGCATTTTATTATCCATCACCACACTTCTCCACCATCATTTACTGTCACAAGTCAACACCTGTTTCCAGCATGTACCAACCATAGTACAACTAGGCATTCCACTAAGCATGGCTAAGCATTTGCATAGCATAGTAATTATTTCATGGCCAACCATACAAACCTATGGTATTAGGAGGTGAAACAGGTAATTGGCATAGGGGATTTAATGCAACTGTAGGATACTCTACTCCAAACAGAAAATGACATTTGGAACCGCATGCAATATTATAGTGGAGAAAATAATTGCGGAAAATAGGATAAGATATGCTCAAAGGGGGGATTACGCTTGCCTTGTTGAGCGGAGTAGTCAAACTGCTCGTCGGAGTAATGATGCTCAACTCCAAACTCGTGATCTACCGAGAGCAAACAATACCGGAAAGCAAAAGTAGCAATCAACACATGGCAATTGTGCAATGCACACAAAAATGATGATATAGCATTTTAAATGCACCCTAGAAGCACTGATCATGCACAACAAGTTAAATGGGTCCCCATTAGAGTTATTGCATTAATCGGAAATAAACCCCATATTTAAACTTAATGATTCTAATTACTACTAGAGCACATTATGGTAATGGTGATCAATTATGCATGATGACGATGATTCTGGATGATCCATGTTTTTCTGAACATTTTGGTATAAACCACCATTTTTAGAAGGCACCGATTAAAAGTTATTACTTTTATAACTTCCTAAAATAGATATGTTCTTTTAATTATGTTGTTTCCTCTTTTTAAATCAGGTACTGGGTATAGGTTACATCCAACCCAAAACAATTATTTAGAACCAAAACAGAAGAAGGAGAAATTAAGCAGGGATATTTTGGTACTGTGCTAAATCGGAAAATCCGAAAAGTTTTGAACTCGGATTATCCGATTCGATACAAGGTGCAGAAAATGGCTAAGGACCAAAGTTTTTGGAGTACTGATGAAATTCGGAAAATCCGAATCTATTTGCACTCGGAATATCCGATCGAACCTCGGACTCGAAATCTTGGCTAAGGAGAGAAAGGAAACGGTACTGTCCTTAACCGGATTATCCGTTCCGCATCGAACCTGGAAAATCCGAGCGGCGTACAAGGCGTGGTGGCGCACGGCCGCGTGCGGAGCACCGGCGAACCACGGCGAGAGAGGGAGAGTGGAAGCAGGGGAAAGAACCGCGAGCTCACCCTGAGGTCGTTCACGTGCTCGGGGAGGCCGGAGGTAGACGGGGACGGCGGCGATTCCGAGGCGGAGCTCCGGCCGGCGGCGGAGAAGAGCTTGACGGCGGCGGCGATTTACTTCATCCCAGCTCGATTCCTCGGGCTAGGCGGGGAAGGACGTCGAGGCGGAGCTCGTGGGCCTGCGCGATTCGTCGGGGACGGCTCAGAGCGACGGCGACGAGCAAAACCGCGTGGCGGCCGTGCGGTGGAGGAAGAAGGAAACAGAGGTGAGGGAGAGAGAGAGCTAGCGCACGGGTTAGGGCTAGGGTTCCGGGGGAGCCTTCTTGAGCAGGCCTTTGATGCCCAGATGATCGACACGAGGGGAGGGGACGCATCGGGCGGCAGCGCCTCTCCTGGCCATGGCGCTGTGGCTACAGAAAGAAGATGACGCATTTGCAGAAAGCCCCTTGCTCTTTTGTTTTTATTCCCAACTTCGTCCTTTTCTGTTTCTTTTTAAGTCCAGCAGCACTTCCAGGATTTAAATAAGGCACCTAGGCATTTTACAAAAATAGGAGAAAATTCATGGAGCTTCCCCATAATATGTAGAAGCACCACAAAAATTGGCATCTCAAAATAAAATGTTTTGAAGCACTTTTGTGTAGAGAGTTCGGATATGGCATTTTTGGTATTCTCTAGATTTAAAATACTTAGCCATTTATTTATCTTTGGGAAAAGTATATTTTGAAGTCTTGAACATTGTTGACACACATAAAACTAAAAGTGAGAATTGGTGGTCAACAATTACTTCAGAACTTGAAAGCAAAGCAATAGGCATTTTTGAGAATTTCCAGAGTAATAATCTTTTAGAACTTTGAAGCAAGTCAAAATATTAATTTGAGCACTTGGAACTTCCTTGACAAATATACGAAGTCAAGGTATTTGTCTTGCAAGTTAGAGTGCTTTCATTGTTTTGAAAGTTGCTAAAACAAGTTTGGCATTTTGGTTTTTAAAGGGTGCCAAACCAATTGTTTTATTTGTTTTTTGCAAATTTAAAATTGATGCCATGATGCAATGCAACACAAAAGTGGAAATTTATTCGGGTTTTTTTAGGTTCTCAGAAAATCGGGCTGTTACAATTATGCAGAATGAAGATCCAAGAATGTAAAAGAAGGATCTATAGTGTTGGGTTCATTGATCCAGATAAAGTACATTTGGTTACGCTAACGACGAAACCCGACGAGACGGTGAAAAACCTTCTAAGGTTTCTAACGGAGCAAAATTTCTGTGACCACATACAGTTTCCTTACAACTTCCAGTGAGGGTCTTACTCTGTTGTACACATTCACTTTTGCTTACTCGATGTTAAGTGTAATTGATGAGTTACTGACGTATATATAAACGTGTGTAGGTTCCACTGGATTCTGCTAGACATTCGAGTTGATAAGGGAATAGTTGAAGTCATGGGCCCATTAAAGAGACACCTGGAAGAGTTCCGCAGCATGCAGGACATGCTCCAGAGGTAATTTTCGCGCTATAACGGTCTCTTTCGTTGATTTCATGAGATATCAGGTAATGAATAACTCATTCATTAATTTATTTTCTTTGCCGGGCGGGGTTTGGAACATGTTCAAGAGTGTGGTGACGGGTTCATTTAGTGAGAAGCTGACGTTTACTCCGGACTCGGTAAGTAGTACGAGATATGTCCGCGCATCTCTTTACTTCTAGTTTCAATACAATTATGATGCTAGATTATTATTTTGATTGAATTCTATTCTCGTAAAGTGCACGAGGCAGCCACCAGGGACGAATCTATGTGGATACTACGTTTACGAGTTCATTCGCACGTTTACCACTGAGCACAATGATTATAGACTCGACGTAAACAATACATTCACAACATTATTTTATTACCGTCACTTTTTGTTATCATGATTGATGTTCATATTGATCTCATTTTCTTATATAGTTCGAGAGAATGCGGGATCAGCTCCTACCAGAACAACGCGTACTAGGAATTGCAGAGGAACTGGCGGGATTTTTGTTGAAAGAGATGGTAGACGACGCCGGAGAATTTAGTGTGAATATGCGCTACTGATGATCCCCGGCCGTGTAATCGAATAGACGGGCTCTAGTCCCGGTAATTGTGATCTCCATGTAACTATCAAAATTGTATATATTTGTATGCTCGATCGTAAGACAAGTTATCTTATATATGCATGAACGTGTACGGTATGTGGGTAGCGTAGAAATACGAAAACTATTTTGAAGAAAGAAATAAATAAAAGAAAACAAAATGAATTTGCACAGATCATTAGTTGCAGCCTATTATACGAGCCGGGACTAAAGGGGTGCCCTACCTTTAGTCCCGCTTGGCCTATTCCGGTTGGCCAACCGGGACTAAATCCCCTCAGGTGCCGGGACAATAGGCCCTATCTCCAGTAGTGCATATGCTATAGACGGTTGAAGTTACAAAGATGTGTTTGATATGGACTATTTATAGTGCTTGTACAGCTCTGAAGTAGCTGTAACTCTGTCGATTAACTCAGGGAGGATGCACTAAACCATGAGTATGTTGCAATACAACCTCTGTGGACAGATATATCTGCATGTTGTGCACTAATTTATGATATTTTGTAGTGCTAACTTTCATCTGGTATTGGTTTCGTGCAATCTTCCGATTTTAAAATAAATTAGTAGTAGTACTATTATGCTGCAACTGTGATTCCAGCATGGATTCTGTAGAGCATTTTCCTTTCAAGCAGTTCAAAATTTTATTGCTTTATTTGTGAATGCTCCTTGCCATTTTTTCGTCTTGTTAGTGAATGATGATTAGTTTCCATGCTAACAATACTGACGGACTGGTAAAGCTGTAACGGATTCCAGATGGATCCGTGGTGCAAATGGCATGGTCAAATTCAAAATTTTCAGATTTCAGAGAAGACAGGAGCGGGCTGGGATGCAGTTCAGAGCCGGTAGGAGTAGGACTGAAACTCTGAAAGTCGGAGTGTTGCAATCGTCTGAAGAATCCGTGAATTTCCAGTCCATATAGTGCAAACTGTCCCAGAGGTGCGTGCCGTTCGGCGCTTGTATACTCCCCTGCCCCTTATCTTCTCTCCTTGTGTGTCTTTTTCCCGTGATCCGACGATTCATCCTAGCTCTGGACCGCGATGACGAAACGGGTTCGGGAAGAAGGGGCAAGGATGTGGCAGGGAGTGGTAGAGACGGAGCAGCGTGATCAGGAAGCCCAGACTCGGAGGTGATCGATGACATCACAAGCCTCCCGGTGGATCTTATGCTCTGAGATCGCCGCGCGATGTACGACGAACGATACCATCACAATCCCTTCCCTGTCCGCTTCGACGACAGTGTCCTCCGATGTGGTCTGCAATAGCCTCACCGGCGACGACTTCGACCTCCCTGGTCCGATGTATTTCTTTTTTTTTTAGAGAGTACGCCAATGGCGTACCTTATTTTTATAGAAGGGAAGCAAAAGTATTACAAGAAGCTAAAACCCCTGGTGCGAACACCAGGGTTAGCCAACTCCACACTCACACTCTAGACTACTCTCTCACAGCATCAGTTCTCCGACTCTCCCTCGCTCTTCTCCAAAGATTGAACTCCTCCTCAATCCTACCTATGAGTTGTTCTACATTGCACTGATCCCTCACTCGATTGAACACTCGAGCATTCCTCTGTTTCCATAACATCCACGCCGTGAGGATGATCAAAGTGTCAAACAACCTCCTGTCCACTTGGCTCACACTCGTTCGAGCTGCTAGCCACCAGGTCTCCAAGTTGGTGTGCCCATCAGGTTCAGCAATCTGGATTCCGGCGCGCTGAAAACACCCAAACCAAACTTGCCTAGCGTAGACGCACTGAACCAGGACATGATCCACATTGTCCTCCTCCTGAAGACACGTAAAGCAAGCATCAGGCTGATCCTGCATCCCGTGACGTGCTCTCCTATCAGATGTCCAGAGTCTGTACCTAGTTGCCAACCAACCAAAAAATTTGCATTTGGCCGGAGCGAAACTCTTCCAGATAGGCTTGGCAATGGCTTCGCGGACTCTCCCTTGGCACAGAGCTCGGTACGTGGATTTTGCCGAGTACTTGCCCGACGCAGCACATGACCATCGAAATCTGTCAGGTTCGTGCACATCCCTCTCCACTGCCTGCACCTCTAGCCACAGCTGCACGAGCTCCCGAAATCCCTCCTCCGGCATCTCCTCAACAATGTCCAGCATCCACTTGTTCTGGTTCAGCGCCTCCGCCACCGTGCGGCTGTTTTTCCTCCTCGTGCTCACTGCTTGCACAACAATGGGTGCCACATCCACTGCTCTCCTACCTCGAATCCATTTGTCTGTCCAAAATAAAATTCTTTCCCCATTGCCAACTCTGATCTGTACCATGCACTGGAACAGGCTTGAAGCTTCATCATCTTTCAAAGCTGGTAGTCCCTGCCATGGCCTCGCTGGATCAGTGCGGCGGAGCCACTCCCACCGAACTCGCAGCGCCAAGCCGTGGAGCCTCAGATCCTTAACACCCAAACCGCCATATATCGTAGGTTTGCAGATGTTCTCCCAAGCGACCAGACAGTGGCCGGCGCTAGCATCCTTCTTCCCTCGCCAGAAAAAAGACCTCATCCAGCTCGTCAGTTCCTCCAGGAGCCAAACGGGGGCCTCCGCGATCAGTAGGTGATGGATGGCTTTTGCTGCGATCACAGCCTTGATCATCACTAAACGACCAGCTCTGGCGATCATGCCTCTCTGCCATGCCGGCAGGAACTCAATTGCATTATCCAGCATAGGTTGCCACTCCTCTTTGGTTAGAGGCCTCAACGCCAATTGCAGACCTAGGTATTTTATAGGGAAGTTCGTAACCTGGCAGCCCAGATTAGAAATCACTCTCTGCTCCTCTTCTTGCCCACCCCTAATGAGTGTTGCAGCGGTCTTTCTATAATTTATCTCCAGACCCGACGCTGTTCCGAAGATGCTAAGTAACTCCTTCACCACCCTAAGCTCAATAACCTCGGGTTTCAGAAACAGCACAACGTCATCCGCGTAGATCGACACTCGTTGCAAAGGCTGGATACCAACTAGGGTAGAAAGCCAACCTCCATCCACAGCCTTGCGGATGAGCCAGGTGAACACTTCCATCCCGAGGACATACAGAAGAGGGGATGTGGGGTCGCCCTGCCGTAAACCTCGAACATGCTGAATTCTCGACCCCGGAACTCCATTGACAGTAACTCTCGTTGACGCCGTACTGAGCAGCAAAGACAACCACTTGAGGAAGAGATCACTAAAGCCCAGGTGTCTCAAAACTTCGAACAGGAAAGCCCAAGAAATCGAGTCAAAAGCTCTTGAGATGTCTAACTTGAGCAGAACCCCTTTTTGTCTCCGCTGGTTGATTTTTCTCGCCACTTGTCTGACAAGCACGAAGTTGTCGTGCAGGCTCCTCCCTTTGATAAACGCCGACTGATTCGCACTCACTAACTCAACCATCCTTGGCCTCAGTCTATTGGCAATTAGCTTGGAAAACAGCTTTGAAAAGCTATGTACTAAGCTGATGGGTCTAAAATCGCCCACACAAATGGCCTCGGCTTTCTTAGGGATTAGGGTGATCAGAGCCCTATTTAACTTAGCAAATCCACGACCGTCTCCGACAGCCAGCTTTAGAAGCCCTGCCATAATGTCAGGCTTGATCACAGACCAAGCCCTCTTGTAGAATTCTCCTATGAACCCATCTGGTCCAGGTGCACGCCCAGCAGGTAGCTCCTTGATAACTCCCCAAACTTCTTCTTCTGTAAACAGCGCATCCAGATCTCTCAAGTCCAGCCTTGGCAGGTTTAGCTCATCAAGGTTTAGGCTGTGAGCTCTCTCTCTTGTTGTGCCCAACAACTGAATATATGCATTGGTAAAGGCCTCTACCTTCCCTTCTTGCGCGGTGATAATCTCATCCTCCACTTGTAAGCTCGGAATGAAAGTTCTTGCACGACGCCCATTGGCCACTGCATGGAACAGGCGAGTGCTTGCATCTCCTTCCTGTAGCCATCTGATTCGTGAACGCTGCCTGGCTAAAGTCCGTTCCAGGGAGGACAGACCCAAAACCGCCAGCTTCAGAGTTCTCCTCAGCCAGTGCTCTCCGATCGACAAACTCCTGTGATCTTGCGCCTCATCTAGCCTGCGGATCACCAGATTCGCTACTGCGATATTGATTTTGATATTCCCCATCTTTCTCTGTCCCCAGGCTTGCAAGTAATCTGCTGCGTTTCTGAACAGCGCATCTAATCTCTTGAAGGGGTCCGTTATCAAGTTATTACACTTCCACGCTTCCTTGACGGCATCATCAAACCCTTCCAATTTCAGCCAGAACAGCTCAAATTTAAATCTCCTTTTCGGCTTGCAGTTGGCACTTGTGGCGAGGTGGAGGGGAGTATGATCCGAGCATGAAGAAGACAGTGCTTGCAACACCACGTCAGGGTACTTCAGCTCCCAATCCACCGATGTCAGCACTCTATCAATTCGCGACATGGTAGGATCTCGTCTCCCATTACTCCAGGTGTATTTACGCCCGTGCAGGTACTGATCTTTGAGATCTGCATCTCTAAGGAAATTTCTGAACCTCCTCATCATATTTCTGTCGAGGTTGCTATTGTTTTTGTCTCTCGCGTTGAGTATCATATTAAAGTCGCCTACTACGGCCCAAGGCCCAGGGCAAAGCGCGCGACGGCCTGCTAACTCCTCCAGGAAAACTAATTTCTCCTCCGTGGACTGTGGCCCATATACTGTGGTGATCCACCACTTATTATTGTCTACGGTGCTCACCTCTCCGGTTATAGCATAAGTATCAAAGCTGATGTTCGATACGGTAACTACCGAGGAATCCCAAGCGAGCAGGATCCCTCCTCTGGTCCCAATTGCTGGTAAGTATGAAAAACCATCAAAGGATGGTCCGAGGCATTGCAAGACCGTGTAACTATCAATACTCTCTAATTTCGTCTCCTGTAAGCAAACCAAACTTACATGTAAAGCTTCTAAGAAAAGCCTCACCGCATCTCTTTTCGCTGGATCGTTCAACCCTCGAACGTTCCAGTCTAGCAGCTCCAGGTTTAGATCCATAAAAGAAACTAAAACCTCCCTCCGTACTCCTATCGGAGCTCAATGCACCGGCGACACCGCCGGACACGCCTCAAGCTCGAAAGAGGTGGGCAGCACCTTGCCAAAGATGGCAGCTACCGCTCTCAGGTGTGGCTCCTCCATCGGTGAGTCAAAGAAAGACCTAAACTCCTCCAGGTGATCATCATTCACCACCATGTTCTCGTGGGTGATGCCGAATGTTTTCATCAGAACCGACTCTGCGGCATTTGCCTTCTTTGGCCTCACATCATTCTTGGTTCCAGAAGCTGCCACCGTGCGCCTGGTGATACGCTTGGGCGTGAAAGGCTCCGCTTCCGCTCTCAGCTTTGCCGTAGACTCAATTTCCTTCAGGAGTGGCGGCGCCAGGGTCTTCAAGATGCTAGAACAGAAAGCTTTCAGGCGAGCTATCTCTGCTGGTGCCATGCCTGCATCTGAAGCTGGCACCACCTCCGTTATCTCTGCCTGATCCACCAGTGGCCCAACAGGTGAAATGGCCTGTGAAGGCCCATCTTCACCAGCTGGCGATTGGGCTAGCCCAAGGCCGGCCAAGCTCGGACTGACATGTGCATCCGCACTCTCCAGAGAGACGCAGCAGTACTCCATCTCCTTTCCCCACTGAACATGGGGCCCCACACTCGAAGAGACAGAGCCGCACTCCTTTGTCGCCTCTCGTGGGAATGTCACCTGATCGGCCTTCTGCGAAACGTCCTCGGGTGTGCTGCTTTTATCCAGAACCGTGCAAACAGCTTCTGCCACTTCGCCAGCTCCCAGAGGCTGCTCCTGGACGGACAGACTCGTGTCTGTCGCCTCCTCCAGCTGCTGTACGACGATTGGCTGCTCAACAGGCAGCGTGGCCTGCGGCACGGTCTCTCTCCTGGCATCCGCTGCTGTTTCCACAGCTGTTCGCGCCTCATTTGCTCCAGAATTCAAAATCTCAGCAGAGACTTCCTTTTGACTCGGTCCAGCCTGCAGAGTATCAGACTCGGGATCAGCTACCCCTTTTGCAGACCCACTAGCGCCTTGGACCGTTGTCCCTGCCAACGGGCAGGAATCCAAGGTCCGCTGACGTGGCACCGGCCGTACCCTCAACCGATCACGACCGTCCATAGCAGGCAGCTTCCAATCCAGCGGCGCCGCCTGCGCCGCCCGACCACGCTGCGCGCCGCCATGGCGACCCTCACCGCCGGCAGCCGCCCCTCCACGAGCATCAGGCACGCCCAGCCTCCAAGACATCGACCTCGTGGACCTCCTGGTCCCTCCTCCATCAGAACCGGAGTCCGGTAGCCCACTCTGCGAGCTCCCGTCCGAGCGCGGCCACCTCCATTGCTCCTCCAAGCTGGCGTCTTCCTCGACCTGAGCAAGATGCACCAGGACCTCGTACCTCAGCGTCGCAACCTGCTCCCTTTGCCGCGGCGACCTCGGGCTGCGGGACTCGTCCGAGAACTCACGAGCCGGCGACGGCGCCTCGTCCTCAAGAAACGACGGCTCCGGTATGACCAGCGTCCTCGCCACCGGAACGTCCGACAGGTTCGATGTCCACGCGGTGACCTTGAAAAGAGCCAAGTCGGCGCGCGACGCCGTTTCCGGCGCTATCTCCTCCACCGCGCAGCCCGTACCCAGCAGCTCCTCTACCACTTCGGCGTCCCAAGCATGTGGCGGGACTCCCTCCACCACAAGATGGACCTTGGTGCGCAGATTCACCTGGCGAGCTTGTGCCTGACGATTCCATGGCCGAAAGAACAAGGAGAAACCCTCGTGCTCGAGGCTTGGCAATGCCGCGACTCTGTTCCTGCTCTCTGCCGTGCGGAACACCACCAAGAAGTCCTCCGGCCTGTACGTGTGCACCGAAACCTCGTCCCGATGAACGTCGGCCTCCGCCTCCAGGCCACGCAGCACCTGCTCGCACGACACGGCCGGCCTGTTTCCACCAACTCGCGCGACCATGGCGAAGCGGAGCCTCCGCTCCAACTCCGAGATGGCGCTCGACCGGCGGACAACACATAGCGGCGCGTGCACCTCCTCCGGCAAGCGCGTACCTGGGACACTCGAGATGGGTGCTGGCTGCAGCGCAGGCCACTGCTCCTGAAAACCACCCCTCGCCGGCTGCCGCGGCGGAGGCGGGGGCGGAGGCGGCGGTGTCGGGGTTCGCTCTCTCCAAACAGGTGCCCGCTGCAGAGGACGCTGCGGGCCGGCCGCCTCATGCCTCGCACGCTTGGCGAGAGCCTGTCGACGGAGCTCGTCCTCCGACGCAGGGCTCCTTGGCCGCTCACACTCCTTGGCGGCATGGCCCTCGACGCCACACCGGAGGCACACCTGCTTGAACGTACACTCCCACTTGAAGTGCCCCTCACGGAGACAGTTGAAACACCTCCCCTCCATGTCCGGCGGTGTCCAACGCGACGGCTCCTCCTCTTGCTCGCGACCCTTGCGGCGGCGCCACATGGACCTGCGCGAAGGCCTCGGGTGCTCCCACGCCGGCCTAGCTTGCGCCTGCGCCACCTGCGCGGCCTGGGCTGCCGGCGCCTGCTGCACCTCCTCCACGCTTGCCGAGCGCGCCGAACCCTCCGACACGCCCATGCCCGAGACATGGTCCTGGCTCCTCCCCGGCGCGGAGTTCACCGAGGCGGGGCTTGCGACCTGCGCCCAGCGGCGCGAGAAACCTGGCGGGGAACCTGAGAGCGACATGGGAACCTACCTACGAACGCAGCGCCTCGACACCGGCGCCGGGGCAACCGGCGGGAAGGGGTGGCGGCGGCGCTCTCCTCTCCTCTCCTGCTCTCTCACCTGTCGGTAAGTACCGAACGAGTTAACCTGCTGTCTAGATGGGGACAAATGACCGCTAAAGTAGCCGATCGAGGAGAAACCGGTACCACGGGCAGCGGAAGGAGCGGCGCATCAGCGATGTTAGCGCAAGGGATCGAAAGACAACCGGTAACCACAGACGGACGACGAGGGCAAAAATAAAACGAAAAGAAATTCGAATGCCCACACATGACACACCACGATAATTAACTGACGACTTGGAAACTCTTAGCAAGTAGAGGGAGCAACATATATATAGGCCATAAAACGCAAGAAAATATTACTACCGGAATCACTGAGGGAACCCAAAGTTGTAAGTAACTTTTTTGTATAGCTGGCTATTATCTAAGGTAAACGACTAAAAAATACAGTAGCTCCAAGTGCCAATTCAAGACCGTGCTTCCACTAGTATCCTGGGCACATGACAAACCCAATATAATTACTCTGTGTTCCTAGAAGGGTCAAAAACTTGGCCGGCGAAGACCACTGCATTTGACACCTCCTCAACTATGAAGAACGCAAATGGATGGTCCGCGACGAAATCAACAGGCGGTTGATGGTAGAACACCGCCGACAGCAACCTCATGGTGACGGCCGTGGAGGCGACCGCCTCGGTGCCTTCCTCGTTCACTTCGACGACCGCCTTATGAAACACATCTTCTACATACATGCCGTCCGAGTCCTCCACCATGTCAGACAGATCGGCGTTCGGGCCGAACGCAACCCGAAGCCCCAAGCTCTCGAGAACTTTATTCATGTTGCAGAAGAAGGACAGCTTGAACTTAGGGAGCCGGAGCTTGGTCACTCTATCAGGCCACCTGGGCATGTGGTCGAACAGGAAGCTTGAACCGCCGGCCGCCATTTGGCTGGCAAGGCTATGCAGCCCGTCGTGTTCGTTTGGGAGGAAGACACACATGGAGTACTCTGCGCTGCCGCCGCCGTCCTTATACGGGAGCTTCAGCACCTTGAACCCGTCGTAGCAGGACACCATGTACTTCTTTTCGCTCCCAGCCATGAAGGGCACGTCGACCACGGTGCCGTCGAGACGGTAGAACTTGTCCTCTTTGGTGTGGCTCCGGGGGAAGGCCTTCTTCCACTCGCCCTTGAAGTAGATGGCATTGGTGAGCACGAGCCTCGTGTCGCTGTGCACGGAGCCTGGCGGGAGAATGGAGGTGATGAGGTTCTTCGTGGCCTCCGCGACCCAGCTGTTGATCTTCTTCCTTGCATTTTTTGGCTGGATGAAAAGGCACAACAAGTGAGATATATACTATACATGTTACAGATCTAATCGATCGATTGCTTTGGCGACGAACTACTGCTAACCTTTCTGAAAAAGTCGACGGCGCGTGCTTCCGCTTTATAGGAGTCGACGGCGGTCTGCCGGTAGGCCGGCTTGAGCGACAGATTTTTCTGGCACCACACGCCGCACGCCGACGTAACGACCAGCGGCCCTGAAGGGTCTTCGGCGCAGTCCAGGGCTTGCTCCGACAGGGTTCGCACGATCTCCCCGACCTCGTCACGTGACGCGGCGCCGAGCACCGCGAGGACCTCGTCCAGTGTTGTGCCACGGGCGCCGGCTGCCAGAAGGCCCAACGCGGTGTAGATGGACAGCGGCGAGAACATGATGTTCTTGCCCTTGTGCTTCTCGTCATTGGAAAACTTGTTGGACAGATTGAGCGCGAGTGCCGTCAGCCCTCCGGAGTCGACGGACGTCGTGCGTGCCTTCTTGCTTGAACGCGTCGGCGTCGGCTCCTTCTCCATGGTGCTCGTCCTGCGTGCCTTCTTGCTTGGGCGCGTCGGCGTCGGCTCCTTCTCCATGGTGCTTGTCCTGCGTGCCTTCTTGCTTGGGCGCTTCGGCGTCTCCTCCTTCTCCATGGTGCCCGTCCTACGTGCCTTCTTGTTCTTGCTTGGGCGCCTCGGCGTCTCCCCCTTCTCCATTGTGCCCTAGGTAGCTAGCTTGTCGATGTCACCTATGTACGGCGCAGGAGATTTTATAGCGTTTAAAGAGGAAGCATGATTAAGGACGGCGCTTATCAAGAAACCCTACGAGCTCTTCAGCCGTTGAATCGCGCGCACGGACGCATAGGATGTTGTGTCGTTTGTAGCTTCGGTTGGGCTTTCTTTGCTGCGCCAATTCACGTGGAAAGATTGGTTCCTATTGGGCTAAATACATGTGAAACTTGTTAAATGGGCTGACGGTCTGTGTAACGCGTTCGGGAAGGCAGAGCGGCGCCATGGTCCTTTGTTGATGTCACTAATTGCGTTGTAGGCAGAACTGGTCGGAGCATCTCCATTCTTGAGTTTGTCGTCTTCAACAGTCCAATCTAGAAGTTCGTATACGGATTGAGGTTGGAGTAACAAGAAGTGCTAATTTGTTGGTTCACTTTTCTTTCTAAATTCTATTCTACCTTGTAGCACTCAACTCACTAATGACATGTAATGCATAATGCTTTGAGGTTTCCCCTATTTTCCCTCGCTTGGAGTTTCAGTTGAACAAACTCCATGTTTCTTTTTGTTATGTTCGCAGAGTCATCTGGATGTGCTGAGATGTTGACCAGTTTAGCATGAAGTAGAGAGAATATCGCTAATGGGCAAGTTGATTCTCATTTTTGTTTGCTTTGCTTACGTTGTTGTTTTTCGGTAATATGCATGGTCGTGGTTGTGGGTTTCTTTTCCCTTTTTTGTGCTATAAGCTCGACCATTTTCAAGGTGAGAATATGCCGTTTCGTTACTGGTAGTCGCCCTTGCTCAAGAGTTTAGCTTGTTATACTGATGCCGGTCAACAAGGCATTGGTGGTCTATTTAAATAAACTAATGAACTGAGTCAATCGTAAACAATGTAATGGATAAGGTGTGCACTATTTACTAATTTCATTAATTTATTTTGATTTTCAAATGGAAACGATCTTACCCCCGAGGTGGAGCCGACCGGTGCTGATAGACAAGCAGGATTGGGGTGTGCACAACTCGGTTTTGTTCGAGGGGTTTGGACAGAGGAGTGGAACCGTGGTCTTGTACATAGGTGCTCATCCGGCTCAACCTTGCAACGAAACAGGATAAGGTCGTTTTCTAACGGACCAAGACGACATCATGTTTGTCTGCACGAGATTAATTTGTCCTCTGTGCTCCAAGCCATAAAGCCTTGAGCTAGATGCTTATGGATAAGTTTTGCAAATGTTTTCAGTTCACTTTCTGTTGTATGCTTAGGGCAGCTGTTTTAGCTACAAGCTATCGTGGCCCTTGGTCAATAGTTCTAAAAGGAAATGTAGCCACTCCTGAAATTAGTATGCTTTGATAGTTTGTCGTTATGATATAGTGTTCGCTGGCGATCCATCTGCGGATCCTATAAAATAAACGTTTGCATGTATCGTTATGTATTTGAGCCAGTTATCAAAATGGTAATAAATTTATTTATCGTATTGATTCCGTGCTCTGCACGAAAGCCTTTGGCTACTAAAATTTTCAGTGAAAAGGTTATGGTGCTACTGCCTCTAATGGTGCTCCTATCAAAAGATCAATGCTTAGGGATAATTCCGCATGGAACATTTGCAATCAATCCCGATGGCTGGTTCATTGCAGAGGTAAGAAGAGGTGAGCTCAATATGTTCTTCAAATATGATTATGTTTCCAGTTCTGAACTGCCAAGGTCTCACAAGTTGTGTTGTTCATGGTCTATTTCTTATCGATTTGCTTTGTAAGAGTAGCATATTCTACTCAAATACAGTGCATTTTATCGAGTAACCATGTTCCCTCACACCCTTCTAGTCCCATTTAAACTTTGGACGCTCCCCTAGTCCAGTTGCAGTTAGTATGATGAAATTGTCATTTAACTGCCTTCCGATATTAGGGGGTAAAGATTCAATCTGACATGGAGAAGTACGATATTTCTGTGTCCAAATATATGCAAATATGGTTGCTCGAAAAGATACACGCAAATATGATTTTTTTTATTTTTTTACATAAAGGGATGCAAATATGATGTACTACTAAAAGACACTATGATATTACTAAGCTTTTAGTTCACATTCTGAGGATTATCTTGAATCGGGAAATTTTGGCTCAACTTTATGCTGGTTTTGCGGAAGGACGGAAGGAGCAACCCCCTTTTTCACCTTAAATTGGTCCAAACATTCTGAGGACACTTTTTCTCAGGTACTCGATCCCTCCGTACATAAAAGGATGTCTCAACTTTGTCTAAATTTGCATGTACCTAAAACATGTCTAGGTACATGCAAATTTAGACAAAGTCGAGACATCCTTTTATGGACGGAGGGAGTACGATTTATTTGTAGTTCTAAAGATATAAATCAGATCATGGCATGCACGTTCTCTTATAAATTCTGCAAACCATGGATATATTCATACATATCGTAATGTATAATTTCTTGAGTATATTGCATTATATGATTTATTCAAGTGGACCAGCTTATCATTCCTAAATGTTCATGAGTATGTTGCAATACAATCTCTGTGGACAGATATATCTGCATGTTGTGCACTAATTTATGATATTTTGTAGTGCTAACTTCATCTGGTATTGGTTTCGTGCAATCTTCCGATTTTAAAATAAATTAGTAGTAGTACTATTATGCTGCAACTGTGATTCCAGCATGGATTCTGTAGAGCATTTTCCTTTGAAGCATTTCAAATTTTTATTGCTTTATTTGTGAAAGCTCCTTGCCATTAGGAGTAGGACTGAAACTCTGAAAGTCAGAGTGTTGCAATCGTCTGAAGAATCCGTGAATTTCCAGTCCATATAGTGCAAACTGTCCCAGAGGTGCGTGCCGTTCCGCGCTTGTATACTCCCCTGCCCCTTATCTTCTCTCCTTGTGTGTCTTTTTCCCGTGATCCGACGATCCATCCTAGCTCTGGACCGCGATGACGAAACGGGTTCGGGAAGAAGGGGCGTGCAGCGCGGAGAGCTGATAGCAACCTAAGCTAGGATGTGGCAAGGATGTGGCAGGGAGTGACGGAGCAGCGTGATCGATGACATCACAAGCCTCCCGGTGGATCTTATGCTCTTAGATCGCCGCGCGATGTACGACGAACGATACCATCACAATCCCTTCCCTGTCCACTTCGACGACAGTGTCCTCCGATGTGGTCTGCAATAGCCTCACCGGCGACGACTTCGACCTCCCTGGTCCGATGTATTTCTACCTCTAAAGTAGCCGATCGAGGAGAAACCGGTACCACGGGCAGCGGAAGGAGCGGCGCATCAGAGATGTTAGCGCAAGGGATCGAAAGACAACCAGTAACCACTGATGGACGACGAGGGAAAAAATAAAACGAAAAGAAATTCGAATGCCCACACATGACACACCACGATAATTAACAGACGACTTGGAAACTCTTAGCAAGTAGAGGGAGCAACATATATAGGCCATAAAACGAAAGAAAATATTACTACCGGAATCACTGAGGGAACCCAAAGTTGTAAGTAACTTTTTTGTATAGCTGGCTATTATCTAAGGTAAACGACTAAAAACTACAGTAGCTCCATGTGCCAATTCAAGACCGTGCTTCCACTAGTATCCTGGGCACATGACAAACCCAATATAATTACTCTGTGTTCCTAGAAGGGTCAAAAACTTGGCCGGCGAAGACCACTGCATTTGACACCTCCTCAACTATGAAGAACGCAAATGGATGGTCCGCGACGAAATCAACAGGCGGTTGATGGTAGAACACCGCCGACAGCAACCTCCTGGTGACGGCCGTGGAGGCGACCGCCTCGGTGCCTTCCTCGTTCACTTCGACGACCGCCTTATGAAACACATCTTCTACATACATGCCGTCCGAGTCCTCCACCATGTCAGACAGATCGGCGTTTGGGCCGAACGCAACCCGGAGCCCCAAGCTCTCGAGAACTTTATTCATGTTGCCGAAGAAGGACAGCTTGAACTTAGGGAGCCGGAGCTTGGTCACTCTATCAGGCCACCTGGGCATGTGGTCGAGCAGGAAGCTTGAACCGCCGGCCGCCATTTGGCTGGCAAGGCTATGCAGCCCGTCGTGTTTGTTTGGGAGGAAGACACACATGGAGTACTGTTAGAATATTGGGCTCATTAGTGGGTAGCCCATATAAACAATTCTGGAAATCTCAAATTGGCCCATGTGCAAGGCAGAATTTTGGAGGTGCATGTACGTGACTAAATTTAGTCCCATACTGCTAGCTTAGAGAGAGCTGCACCACTTTATATAGTGGAGTGTTCTATCACTTGGTGTGCTGGCTGAGAATAGAAGGCTCTCTCGTGCGCACTCCTCCTCCTCCTCCGCCGCCGTCCGTCACGACACGCCGCGGGTTGCGGGAATGAGCCGAGCCGATGCTTATATTTTTGCAGTTCAGGAAAAACGAGTCGTGTTAGCGTACGTGTACAGCTTAGCCAATTCGGATCGCTACCGGATCGTGGGCTGCTGTAACCGACTCAAACGTGTGCGACGTGGCCGGCCCACGTTGTACCCGTTAGGGTTTTCCGAACCGCACTATATATTGCCGTGCACTGCGTGCGCCGTCACACACCGAACCAATCTAGGTTTTGCCAATCTCGTGCCTTGCGCCGCCACCGTAGTCTACTCCATCCCGTGCGCCGGCGTGCACCGGCGAACGGGACAGCAGGTCTCCGGAACCATTTGTCCTTGTGATCCTGTACGGGAGAGGGCGAATAAGGTTTTTGGGAAGCGCTCTGCGCGACTGCTTTCAAGTTCTTCATCACGGCTCGCCTTCCTGGACGATCGCCGGATACGCGGGCGGGTCGTCTCCAACGTCGTCTTCTTCGAGCTGTTGCCGGCACCGAAGCCGCTCAAGCTGCTGCCGTCGCTGCTTCAACGGCTGCTTCATCTGCAACTGTTCGGTACGCGCTGCATAAACCGAACTGTTTTACTATGGATATGTTGGCGTATGTGTTGCTGTGTTCATGTTAATTAGTACATCTAGTATGTTTGTGTTTAACATGTTAGTAGTTGCGGTTGTCATGTTTAATATTCTGGAATTAATCATGGAAATTATGCCTAGTATTCCAACAATCCAAAAACCTTATATGTGTTATAGGCAATTTCCTGAGTTAAACATGGGACATCTATCCGATGCGCTGAGACCGGACAAGTTTGCCGGTGTGGACTTTAAGAGATGGCAGTACAAGACCACACTGTGGTTGCGATCTCTGAAAGTGTTCGAGGCTAGTGAGGGTTTACCTGAAGGAACTATATCTGAGCAGATCAGAACAAGTTCAAGGAAACCAATACTGCCTTTGTGGGACTCGTTCTGAGTGCTCTTAGCAACAAGCTGTTTGATGTGTACATGCACATTACAGATGCCAAAGAGCTCTGGGAGGCACTGAACGCTAAGTTCGGTGTAGCAGATGCTGGCAGTGAACTGTACATCATGGAGAGCTTCCATGACTTCAGGATGGTTAACAACCGTTCTGTAGTCGAACAGGCTCATGAGATACAGTGCATTGCGAAGGAGCTTGAGCACGCTAAGTGTGCCTTACCTGACAAGTTTGTGGCTGGATGCATTATTGCAAAGTTGCCCTCTTCATGGAGGAACTTCGCCACAACTCTCAAACACAAGAGACAGGAGATATCGGTTGAAAACCTGATAGCGTCTCTTGATGTTGAGGAGAAGGCTCGGGCTAAGGACACTGCTGAGAAGGTGAAGGTCAGTCTAGCGCCAACATGGTGCAGAAGAACTTTCACCATGGCAAGAACAAGGCAAAGAGTAAGCCTTCCTTCAACATGCCTACCAAGACTACTTCTTTCAAGAAGAAGAAGAAGATGCTGAACAAATCTGAGCTAAAGTGCTACACTTGTGGAGAGCCGGACACTTCTCTGTGGACTGCCCAGATCGTGCAGACAAGAAAGGGAAGAAGCATGTCAACGTCGTGACCGCTAGCAATACTGATGGGTATGGTAATTTACCATTTGTGCTTTCAGTATTTCAATCTCCATGTTGGTGGATTGATACGGGTGCTAATGTTCATGTGTGCGCTGACATCTCTATGTTCACTTCTTATCAGGTCGCAGATTCAAGCGTCTTAATGGGGAATGGATCACATGCTTCTGTTCGTGGTGTTGGCACGGTAGATCTGAAGTTTACTTCGGGAAGATCGTGCAGCTGAGGAACGTGCAGCATGTCCCTACTATGAACAAGAATCTCGTTAGCGGCTCCCTTCTATGCAGAGATGGGTTTAAATTAGTCTTGGAGTCCAATAAAGTAGTTGTGTCAAAGTTTGGACAATTTATTGGTAAAGGGTATGAGTGCGGAGGCTTGTTCCGCTTTTCATTATCGGATTTTTGTAATAAGTCAGTAAACCATATTTGTGGCAGTGTGGATTCGGATGCTAATGTGTGGCACTCTCGTTTATGTCATGTTAATTTTGGTTTAATGAGTAGACTTTCCAGCTTGCGTTTAATTCCTACTTTCACCATTGCCAAAGGTTCTAAGTGCCATAGCTGTGTGCAATCTAAGCAACCTCGAAAGCCTCACAAGGCAGCCGAGGAGAGAAACTTGGCACCTCTAGAACTCGTACATTCGGATCTATGTGAGATGAATGGCGTGTTGACAAAAGGTGATAAGAATATTTCATGACTTTAATCGATGATGCTACTAGGTTCTGTATGTATATTGTTGCACACTAAAGATGAGCTATGACTACTTTAAAATCTATAAAGCTGAAGTAGAAAATCAATTAGAGAGAAAGATCAAACGTCTTAGGTCGATCGTGGTGGCGAGTATTTCTCCAAAATATTTGATGAATTCTGTGAGGAACATGGTATTATTCATGAGAGGACGCCTCCCTATTCTCCCCAATCAAACGGGGTTGCTGAGAGGAAAAACCGCACGCTGACCGACTTGGTGAATGCCATGTTGGACACTGCTGGTTTATCTAAGGCATGGTGGGGGGAGGCTTTATTGACTTCGTGTCATGTCCTGAATAGAGTTCCAAACAAGGATAAAAAGAAGACCCTTACGAGGAGTGGTCTGGGAGAACACCATCACTTTCTTATTTACGCACTTGGGGATGTTTGGCGAAAGTCAATGTGCCAATTCCTAAGAAACGTAAACTTGGACCAAAGACAGTGGATTGTGTCTTTCTAGGCTATGCTCATCGGAGCATTTGCTATAGATTTTTAGTGGTTAAATCTGAGATACCTGATATGCATGTTGATACTATTTTGAATCTCGTGATGCAACATTTTTGAGAACATATTTCCTATGAAGGATATGCATAGCATTGCTAGAATTTCTTCTGAGATATTGTTGAACCTAGTACATCTGTTGATCATTCTGAACAACCACTGTTGAGGAAGTCCTTGAGAAGGATGACAATGAATCAGCTCCCAAGAGGAGCAAGAGACAGAGGACTGAAAAATCCTTTGGTGATGATTTCATTGTGTACCTTGTGGACAATACTCCCACGTCCATTGCAGAGGCATTTGCATCTCCTGATGCTGATGACTGGAAAGAAGCTGTCCATAATGAGATGGACTCGATTCTTTCTAATGGAACTTGGGAATTATCTGAAAGACCCTACGGTTGCAAACCGTGGGTTGTAAGTGGGTGTTCAAGAAGAAGCTAAGCCTGATGGTACTATTGAAA
Source organism: Poa pratensis (assembly GCA_947311845.1). NCBI lineage: Eukaryota > Viridiplantae > Streptophyta > Magnoliopsida > Poales > Poaceae > Poa > Poa pratensis. Next base: position 154,374,244 of record CAMZMU010000041.1, on the reverse strand, counting down.
GTACAAGGCAAGGCTTGTGGCCAAGGGCTACACCCAGCGTGAAGGCGAAGATTACTTTGACACCTATTCACCTGTTGCTCGTCACCACCATTCGTGTACTACTTTCCCTGGCTGCCTCCTATAATCTCTTCGTTCATCAAATGGACGTAAGACAGCTTTCCTTAACGGAGAGTGGAAGAGGAATTATATGGATCAGCCTGATGGGTTTGTAGTAAAAGGTGAAGAGAGAAAGGTGTGCAAATTGTTAAAATCTTTGTATGGGCTGAAGCAAGCACCTAAGCAATGGCATGAGAAGTTTGACAGAACTTTAACTTCTGCAGGCTTTGCCATTAATGAGGCTGATAGGTGTGTATATTATCGCCATGGTGGGGGCGATAGTGTTATATTATGCTTGTATGTTGATGACATGATTTTCGGTACAAGCATGATAGTGATAAATGAGGTCAAGTCTTTTCTGTCAAAGAGCTTTGATATGAAAGATCTGGGACAAGCTGATGTGATCCTGAACATTAAGCTGATTAGGGATGAGAGTGGGATTACGTTAACGCAATCACACTATGTTGAGAAGGTCTTGAGCCGCTTTGGTTATATAGACAGCAAGCCTTCTCCAACACCCTATGATCCCAGTGTGACACTCAGAAAGAACAAGAAGGAAACGAGAGATCAATTAAGATATTCTCAAGTGATCGGTTCACTCATGTACCTTGCGAGCGCGACAGACCTGACATCTCTTTTGCTGTGAGCAAGTTGAGCAGGTTCATGTCTAACCCGGGTATTGATCATTGGCATGCACTTGAAAGGGTCATGCGCTATCTGAACGGTACAATGAGTTATGGGATTCACTATTCAGGGCACCCTGCGGTGCTTGAGGGATACTGTGATGCGAACTGGATCTCAGATGTTGATGAGCTCTACGCCACAAGTGGATATGTATTTATTCTTGGAGGTGGCGCAGTATCATGGAGGTCTTGCAAACAGACCATTTTGACGAGGTCAACCATGGAAGCAGAACTTACTGCTTTAGATACCTGTTGAGCAACCATTACCGGCCATCCTTATGAATTGTTACAACCGAATAGACCGATAGATCGGTGAAAGAAAACTGAAGTCAACAACACTAGTAAAATAGATCGGCAATTAGACATGATGCCCAACGCGGTTTCAGTGCGATTTAGTGGCAGACCAGCGGGAGGCGATCGAGCAGGTGGTTCGGCAGCCTCCAATCCAGCGAGTCCAGCGGAGGAGCGCTTCATCCAGCGAGCCTAGCGACGGAGCCGCCGCCGCCTCTGCAGCGAGCTCAGCGCTCGCTTCATCCACCACCATCCCTAGCCAGGGTGGACAGAGAGGCGGTGCACTAGGCGTACAGGGTTAGCGTTGACGCGTTGGGTAGGGAAATAGGAAAGGGGATCGAGGAAATAGAAGTGCTGAGGCCTGGGGCTGCGCCTAGTCACTGGAGAACTACGAGAGTCACTGGACGTATTATTGGGCTATAGCCTGATGGGCTTTACGTAGATTCTGAGCCAATTTCACTTCTGTTCGGTACTTTCGGTCTAATCGGGTAACCAAGGTATACGACCGAATTGACCACACTAATTTCGGTTATTAATAAATGATGACCGAATTACTAACCGAAACCCTCGGTTTCGGTTTATTCGGCTTCGGTCTCGGTGTTTTTGGTTCGGTGTATCGGTCCTCGGTTAATATGCCCACCCCTACTCTTTGGTGTGGCTCCGGGGAAGGCCTTCTTCCACTCGCCGTTGAAGTAGATGGCATTGGTGAGCACGAGCCTCGTATCGCTGTGCACGGAGCCTGGCGGGAGAATGGAGGTGATGAGGTTCTTCGTGGCCTCCGCGACCCAGCTGTTGATCTTCTTCCTTGCATTTTTTGGCTGGATGAAAAGGCACAACAAGTGAGATATATACTATACGTGTTACAGATCTAATCGATCGATTGCTTTGGCGACGAACTACTGCTAACCTTTCTGAAAAAGTCGACGGCGCGTGCTTCCGCTTTATAGGAGTCGACGGCGGTCTGCCGGTAGGCCGGCTTGAGCGACAGATTTTTCTGGCACCACACGCCGCACGCCGACGTAACGACCAGCGGCCCTGAAGGGTCTTCGGCGCAGTCCAGGGCTTGCTCCGACAGGGTTCGCACGATCTCCCCGACCTCGTCGCGCGACGCGGAGCCGAGCACCGCGAGGACCTCGTCCAGTGTTGTGCCACGGGCGCCGGCTGCCAGAAGGCCCAACGCGGTGTAGATGGACAGCGGTGAGAACATGATGTTCTTCCCCTTGTGCTTCTCGTCATTGGAAAACTTGTTGGACAGATTGAGCGCGAGTACCGTCAGCCCTCCGGAGTCGACGGACGTCGTGCGTGCCTTCTTGCTTGGACGCGTCGGCGTCGGCTCCTTCTCCATGGTGCTCGTCCTGCGTGCCTTCTTGCTTGGGCGCGTCGGCGTCGGCTCCTTCTCCATGGTGCTTGTCCTGCGTGCCTTCTTGCTTGGGCGCTTCGGCGTCTCCTCCTTCTCCATGGTGCCCGTCCTACGTGCCTTCTTGTTCTTGCTTGGGCGCCTCGGCGTCTCCTCCTTCTCCATTGTGCCCTAGGTAGCTAGCTTGTCGATGTCACCTACGTACGGCGCAGGAGATTTTATAGCGTTTAAAGAGGAAGCATGATTAAGGACGGCGCTTATCAAGAAACCCTACGAGCTCTTCAGCCGTTGAATCGCGCGCACGGACGCATAGGATGTTGTTTCGTTTCTAGCTTCGGTTGGGCTTTCTTTGCTGCGCCAATTCACAAGGAAAGATTGGTTCCTATTGGGCTAAATACATGTGAAACTTGTTAAATGGGCTGACGGTCTGTGTAACGCGTTCGGGAAGGCAGAGCGGCGCCATGGTCCTTTGTTTTTTTTTTGAAACGGGGGGCAAAAGCTTTGCCGCTTTTATTAATTAAGGAGAAGTTGCAAGAAAGCAATTTTTGGGCGTACCCATTATTACAAACGAGACTACTCTCGCGGCATCAAGTTGCCCAAACATTTGGCACCCGCTAGAACCCACAACCGGGCCTCACACTTAATTCTAGCAAAGACGACCAACGGCGGCGAACATATATTTTTGAACACCCTAGCATACCACGCCATGGTCCTTTGTTGATGTCACTAATTGCGTTGTAGGCAGAACTGGTCGGAGCATCTCCATTCTTGAGTTTGTCGTCTTCAACAGTCCAATCTAGAAGTTCGTATACGGATTGAGGTTGGAGTAACAAGAAGTGCTAATTTGTTGGTTCACTTTTCTTTCTAAATTCTATTCTACCTTGTAGCACTCAACTCACTAATGACATGTAATGCATAATGCTTTGAGGTTTCCCCTATTTTCCCTCGCTTGGAGTTTCAGTTGAACAAACTCCATGTTTCTTTTTGCTATGTTCGCAGAGTCATCTGGATGTGCTGAGATGTTGACCAGTTTAGCATGAAGTAGAGAGAATATCGCTAATGGGCAAGTTGATTCTCATTTCTGTTTGCTTTGCTTACGTTGTTGTTTTTCTGTAATATGCATGGTCGTGGTTGTGGGTTTCTTTTCCCTTTTTTGTGCTTTAAGCTCGACCATTTTCAAGGTGAGAATATGCCGTTTCGTTACTGGTAGTCGCCCTTGCTCAAGAGTTCAGCTTGTTATACTGATGCCGGTCAACAAGGCGTTGGTGGTCTATTTAAATAAACTAATGAACTGAGTCAATCGTAAATAATGTAATGGATAAGGTGTGCACTATTTACTAATTTCATTAATTTATTTTGATTTTCTAATGGAAACGAGCTTACCTCCGAGGTGGAGCCGACAGGTGCTGATAGACAAGCAGGATTGGGGTGTGCACAACTCGGTTTAGTTCGAGGGGTTTGGACAGAGGAGTGGAACCGTGGTCTTGTACATAGGTGCTCATCCGGCTCAACCTTGCAACGAAACAGGATAAGGTCGTTTTCTAACGGACCAAGGCAACATCTTGTTTGTCCGCACGAGATTAATTTGTCCTCTGTGCTCCAAGCCATAAAGCCTTTGAGCTAGATGCTTATGGATAAGTTTTGCAAATGTTTTTCAGTTCACTTCCTGTTGTATGCTTAGGGCAGCTGTTTTAGCTACAAGCTATCGTGGCCCTTGGCCAATAGTTCTAAAAGGAAATGTAGCCACTCCTGAAATTAGTATGCTTTGATAGTTTGTCGTTATGATATAGTGTTCGCTGGCGATCCATCTGCGGATCCTATAAAATAAACGTTTGCATGTATCGTTATGTATTTGAGCCAGTTATCAAAATGGTAATAAATTTATTTATCGTATTGATTCCGTGCTCTGCACGAAAGCCTTTGGCTACTAAAATTTTCACCGAAAAGGTTATGGTGCTACTGCCTCTAATGGTGCTCCTATCAAAAGATGAATGCTTAGGGATAATTTCGCATGGAACATTTGCAATCAATCCCGATGGCTGGTTCATTGCAGAGGTAAGAAGAGGTGAGCTCAATATGTTCTTCAAATATGATTATGTTTCCAGTTCTGAACTGCCAAGATCTCACAAGTTGTGTTGTTCATGGTCTATTTCTTATCGATTTGCTTTGTAAGAGTAGCATATTCTACTCAAATACAGTGCATTTTATCGAGTAACCATGTTCCCTCACACCCTTCTAGTTTTGCACAAAACTAGTCCCATTTAAACTTTGGACGCTCCCCTAGTCCAGTTGCAGTTAGTATGATGAAATTGTCATTTAACTGCCTTCCGATATTAGGGGTAAAGATTCAATCTGACATGGAGAAGTATGATATTTCTGTGTCCAAATATATGCAAATATGGTTGCTCGAAAAGATAGACGCAAATATGATTTTTTTATTTTTTTAGATAAAGGGATGCAAATATGATGTACTACTAAAAGACACTATGATATTACTAAGCTTTTAGTTTGTTGTCAAAAAAAAAAACTAAGCTTTTAGTTCACATCCTGAGGATTATCTTGAATCGGGAAATTTTGGCTCAACTTTATGCTGGTTTTGCGGAAGGATGGAAGGAGCAACCCCTTTTTCACCTTAAATTGGTCCAAACATTCTGAGGACACTTTTTCTCAGGTACTCGATCCCTCCGTACATAAAAAGATGTCTCAACTTTGTCTAAATTTGCATGTACCTAGACATGTTTTAGTGTGTAGATACATACAAATTGAGACAAAGTTGAGACATCTTTTTATGGACGGAGGGAGTACGATTTATTTGTAGTTCTAAAGATATAAATCAGATCATGGCATGCACGTTCTTTTATAAATTCTGCAAACCATGGATATATTCATACATATCGTAATGTATAATTTCTTGAGTATATTGCATTATATGATTTATTCAAGTGGACCAGCTTATCATTCCTAAATGTTCATGTACTAGAGACGGTTGAAGAGCTCTTCGAGTGTACTAGCTCACCATTTTTGAATGTTCATATGCTATAGACGGTTGAAGTTACAAAGATGTGTTTAATATGGACTATTTATAGTGCTTGTACAGCTCTGAAGTAGGTGCAACTCTGTCGATTAACTCGGAATGATGCACTAAACCATGAGTATGTGGCAACCTTATGTCGACAGATATATCTGCACTAATATATGATTTTTTTAGTGCTAACTTTCATTTAGTATTGGTTTCGTGCAAACTTGATTTTATAACAAATTAGTAGTACTACTATTATGCTGCAAATGTGATTCCAACACGCAATCTGTAGAAACATTTGTCACTGTTGCCCAATGCACCAAACATTGACCAAAAGAACAACATCTGTCTGGCACTTGTTTCCATTATTCTGACTTTGGCGTTTGCCTTGAAGAATTTCAACTTCTTATTTCCTTTATTTGTGAATACTCCTTACCATTTTTTCGTCTTCTTAGTGAATGATTTGTTTTCATGCTTGTAAAGCTATAATGGAATTTAGATTGATCCGTGCTTGTTTGTAGGTAAATGGCACAGTCAAATTCAAAATGTTCAGATTTCCAAACCTGCTTTGTGGGTAAGTGTAGCCTGGCCATGGTTTTACATTTCACTTTCGGAAAAATTCCGACCACTACCAAAATTACTGAAATTCAGTGATTTTGGTATTTCGGTATTCAGATTTGCAAACTTTTTTTTTTGACCTGCAGATTTGCATACCTACTTTGTGGGTAAGTGTAGCCAGGGCGCGTTGCCATAGATATTTTTTTCTCTCTACTTTTTATAGTAGTTTGCATGCCTGGAAGATCTACCGGCGTGTGATATATTTATAGTGAATGTTCTTCGACTTTGTAGTCTTTTGTAAGGGGCCGGTGGAGTTGCAACTCTTGTGTGGAACCACCAAGAAGCAACTTGCCACCTCGTGTGTTAGTAGTCGCAGGAGGAACTTGGACCCGCTGGATTGAGTGTTGGCGTGTGGTCCCCGGTATTTCGTTCAGGTCTGAGCTACAGTAATATGAGTGGGCAGGCCCAAAAAAAATTACATCCATGCTAGGCAGGGGTTTCAGAGAAGGGAGCAACAGTGCAAGGAGTCGGACTGGGATGCAGTTCAGAGCCGGTAGGACTGAAACTCTGAAAGACACGTATATGGGTGAGAGTATGAGAGCGAGGGGTGTTGCAATCGTCTGAACTCTGAAGAAACAGTGAATTTCTAGCCTGCAAAGTGCAAACTGTCCCAGAGCTGCACGGCGTTCCCGTCTTGTATGCTCCTCTGCCCCTTCGCTTCTCTCCTTCTTGGTCTTTTCCCAGTGATCCGAGGATCGATTCATCCTAGCTCTGGACCGCGATGATGAAACGGGTTCGCGAAGAAGGGCATCAGGAACCAGCTGACCTGGTGGCCGACGACGCGCTCGCTCCTCGGACAGCCATGTTGACAAAGCCCAGACTCGGGGGTGACCGACAACATCACGACCCTCCCGGATGGTCTCATGCACGAGATCGCCCCACCCTGCTCCACGGCATTTCCTACTCCCTCCGTTCGGAAAAGGATGTCACAAAAATGAACTATAGATAGACCATTTTGTGACATCCTTTTCCGAACGGAGGGAGTACAACTTAGCCCACCTGTCGGGACGGCATTATGTCCGAGCATGTACAACAAATGATACCGTCGCAATCCCTTCGCCGTGCTTCGACGACAGTTTCTACCTCGACACTGTGGCAGTGTGGCGTCGCCCGCCGCCACATCTGTCTTCCTATATGGTCTGCAATAGCCGCCTCACCGGTGACGACTTCGACGTCCCTGGTCCGATGGATCTCCTCTACCGCTTAAGTAGCCGATCAAAGAGAAACGGGTACCACGGCAGTGGAAGGAGTGGTGAATCAGCGACGGTAACCACGGATGGACGACGAGGGCAAAAATAAAACGAAAAGAAAGTTGAATGCCCACACACCACGATAATTGACTGACGACTCACGCAGCAAGTAGAGAGAGCAACATATATAGGCCATAAAACGCAAGACAGTCTTAATACCGGAATCGCTGACGGAACCCAAAGTTGTAACATTTTTCCGTGGACTAGTGGTAGCCGTGCATATACGCATAAGGGCCAGGTCTCGGGTTCGAGTCCTCACTTCTACCTTAATGACAAATCCGGGTGATCCGGTCTTGTTATTTTTTTTTATAGCTGGCTCATCTTTAGTAAACGACTAAAAATACAGTACTCCATTTGCCAATTGAAGACCGTGCTTCCACTACTATCTTGGGCACAAGATAAACCCAAAATAATTACTCTGTGTTGGTAGAAGGGTCAAGAACATGGCCGGCGAAGAGCACCGCACCGGACATCTCCTCAACTATGAAGAATGTAAATGGATGGTCCGCAACGAAATCAACAGGCGGTGGAGGATTTATTATGCGGCACAGCTTCACCATGGTGACGGCCGTGGAGGCGGCCGCCCTCCGTGCCTTCCTCGTTCACTTCCACGACCGCCTTGTGAAACACATTTTCTACATATAACCTGTCACCGGAGTCCTCCACCATGTCAGACAGATCGGCCCCACTGCCGAAAGCCGCCCGGAGGCCCAAGCTCTTGAGAACCTTTTTCATGCTGCAGAAGAAGGACAGCTTGAATTTGGGAGCCACAGCTTTGTCACGCTCGTTTTCCATGTGGGCAGGCGGTCGAACAGGAAGCTTGGACCGCCGGACGCCATTTGGTCGGCAAGGCTAGGCAGCCCGTTACGTTCGGTTGGGAGGAAGACACACATGGAGTACCGCGCGGTGCCGCCGCCGTCCTTGTACGGGAGCTTCAGCACCTTGAACCCGTCGTAGCAGGACACCATGTACTTTCTTTCGCTCCCGGCCATGAAGGGCACGCGGACCACGCTGCCGTCGAGACGGTAGAACTTGTCCTCTTTGGTGTGGCTCCTGCGGAAGGCCTTCTTCCACTCGCCCTTGAAGTAGATGCATTGGTGAGCACGAGCCTGGTGGCCCCGTGCACGGAGCCTGGCGGGAGGATGGAGGTGATGAGGTTCTTCGTGGCCTCCGCGACCCAGCTGTTGATCTTCTTCCTTGCATTTTCTGGCTGGATGGAAAGGCACAAAAAGTGAGATATATACAAAAATTGAGATATACATATATCAATTATCAATATATGTCACATATCTCAATCGATGGATGGCTAGGCCGACGAACTGCTGCTGACCTTTCTGACAAAGTTGAGGGCGCGTACTTCCGCCTTGTACGAGTCGACGGCGGCATGCCGGTAGGCCGGCTTGAGGACAGATACTTATGGTACCAAACGCTGCAGCGGACGTAACGACCAGCGGCCCTGACGGGTCATCGGCGGCGGCGAGGGCGCGCTCCGCCACGGCTCGCACGATCTCCGCGACCTCGTCACGTGACGAGGCACCTAGCACCGCGAGGAGCTCGTCCAGGGTGGTGGCACGGGCTCCGGCCACCACAGGGCCCAACGCGGTGTAGATGGACAGCGGCGAGAACATGATGTTCTTGCCCTTGTGCTCCCTGCCATTGGAGAACTTGTTGGACAGTTGGAGCGCGAGCGCCGTCAGCCCGCCGGAATCGACGTCGACGGACGTTCTGCGAGCCTTCTTGCTTGGGCGCCTCGACTCCTCCATGGTGCCCTAGGTAGCTAACTTGCCGGCCGATGTGACCTATGTACGGCGCAGGGTTTTATAGCGTTCAAGAGGAAACATAATTAAGGACGGCGCCTATGAAGAAACCCTATGAGCTGTTCAGCCGTTGAATCGCGCGTACGGACGCATAGGGTGTTCTTCGCTACGCCAGCTCGTGTGGAAAGAATAAAGATGCTAGGCTGATGCTCCACAGGCCGACCTCGGTTCCTACTGGGCTAAGTACACGTCAAACTCGTTAAATGGGCTGACGGTCCGTGTAACGCGTTCGTTTAATGGGCTATGTACTTTTTTTATAAATCGGTTGATTCTCACTTTTGTTTGCTTTGCTCACGTTTTTTGCTTTCCTCTAATATGCATGGTCGTGGTTGTGTGTTCCTTTTACCTTTTTGTGCTAAGCTTGATCATTTTTAAGTGGGAATATGTTGTTTACCATATTGTTGCAGGTCAACAAGGCATTGGTGGTCAATTTAAATAAATTAATGATTGGAGTCGATCCTAAACAATGTAATGGATAAGGTGTGCACTATTTACGAATTTAATCAATTTATTGTGTTTTTGTAATGGAGCCGAGCTTACCGCCGAGGTGGAGCCGACATGTGATGATAGACAAGCAGGATTGGGGTGTGCACAACTCGGTTTAGTTCGAGGGGTCCGGGTAGAGGATGAGAGGAGTGGCACTGTGGTCTTATACATTGGTAGATTTGGGCTCATCCGGCTCAACCTTGCAACAAAAGAGGATCACATCATGTTCTACGGGACCGAGAAGGCCTAAGTTTCGCATGTTTGCTTACACGAGATTAATTAGCCGTCTGTGCTCAAAGCTATGAAGCCTTTGAGCTAGATGCTTATGGATAAGATTTAAAAATGTTTTAAGTCCAGTTCTTGTTGTTTTTTGTTTGCTTAGAGCAGCAGTTTTATCCCTAAGCTATCGTGACCCACGGCCAATAGTTCTAATTTCTAAAAGGAAATGGAGTCACTCCTGAATATAGTATGGTTTGATAGTTTGTCGTTGTGCTGTTAGTCTTCGCTGACAATCCATCTGTTGATCCTGTAAAATATGACAGTTTGCATGCACCATTATTTATTTGAGCCAGTTGTCAAAATGGTAGTAACATTTGTTTACTGTACTGATTCCATGCTCACTCCGGGACGACAGCCTTTGCCTGCTAGAATTTGCACAGAAAAAGTATATGTGCTACTACCACTGATGGTGCTCCTGTCAAAAGATCAGTTCTTAGATATAATTCCACATGGAACATTTGCGATCAGTGCCGATGGCTGGTTCGTCGCGGAGATATGAAGAAGTGAGCTCAATATGTTCTTCCAATATGATTGTGTTTTCCATTCTGAACTAACATGGTCTCACAAGCTGTATTTTTCATACTCCATTTCTTATCGATATGCCTACTAGCTTATACTACTCAAATACAGGACATTTAAATGAGTAATTGCGTTCCCTCACCGAGAGCGGACGATTTGAACACGGGGCCATCTGCACCCATTTTTGGAAAATGCATTTTAAACGCCTTTTAAAATATCAAAATAATGAAACAAAATTCCACTCATACATCTCGCAAAAACATGTGGGCGGCACAAAAGTTTGTGAAAAAATTCTTTTTATTTTGCCTAAGCAAAAAAAGTGAAATTTCCGTGCTAGAAAAAAACATCATGAGACATCTTTTTCTCTTTTTATACAGGCCAAATAAATGTTGTTTCTCCGAGAAACTTTCTACGCACACATGGAACCTGAATATGTATGCGTGCAACTTTTTTCTGAATTTTTAAAAACATATAAAAATATTTTTGAAAATGGGGCAGATGCCCAGCGTTCAGATGCCTATTTTCCGTCCCCCACCCTTTTTAGTTTTGCACAAAACAAGTCTAGTTTTGAGTTGCCCCTCCCCTAATTCGGTTGCAGTTAGTATGATGAAATTGTCAGTTACTGGCTTTGTGTATTAGAGGAAAAGATTCAATCTGACATGGACAGGTATAATATTTCTGTGTCAAAATTTGTGCAAATATGGTTGCTAAAACAAGTGCAAATATGATGTACTGTTAAAAGACACTGATATTACTAAGCTTTTAGTTCCCATTCTGAGGATACTATTTCTCAAGTACAACTTACGTGTAGTTCCAAGGATACAAATCAGATCATGGCATGCGCATCCTCGTATAACTTCTGCAAACCATTGATATATTTATACGTATTGTAATATATAATGTTTTGAGTATTATACAGTATATGAGTTATTCAAGTGCACCTGCTGATCATTCCTGAAATGTTCATGTACTATAGAGGATTGAAGAAGTTACAAAACATGTGTTTGCTATGGACTATTTGTAGTGCTTGTGCAGCTCTGAAGTCGTGTAACTCAATCAATTAACTCTGGAGGCTGAACTAAACCATGAGTATGCTGCAACCAACCACCTGTGGAGAGACAGGAGGTTGCACTGACAGGAGAAAGACTCTGGGGCTTACTGGCTAGCACATGCGATGGTGTGCTAGGCAGCCGGCTCAGCTCTACCTTAATTAAAAACAAAGGTTCCTCACCCTGTTGGTTCGTTTAGGTTGCACTGACAGCATCATCAAGCATTACTAGCTCAAAAAGAACATTTCTCCACCCGCATTAATTCACACAGAACCTGTAGCAACGCACCGTACTAGCAATACTAATTGCCTCTTATCTAATGTAATGTAAAGGAAAATAAAAGACAATGGCTCCATGTGCCAATTGAAGACACCGTGCTTTCACTACTACATCTTGGTCTCAGGACAAACCAACACAATTACTCTGTGTTCGTAGAAGGGTCAAGAACGTGGCCAGCGAAGACCACCGCACCGGACTCCTCCTCAACTATGAAGAACGCGAATGGATGGTCCGCAACGAAATCAACAGGCGGTGGAGGGCGGCTACAAAAGAGCACGTCGGCCGCCAAGGTGAAGGCGGACGCCTCGGTGCCTTCCTCGTTCACTTCGACGACAGCCTTGTGAAACACATCTTCCACCAGCATGTCGCTGGAGTCCTCCACCATGTCAGACAGATCGGCATTCGTGCCGAAAGCGGCCCGGAGGCCCAAGCTCTTGAGAACCCTTTTCATGCTGCAGGAGAATGACAGCTTGAACTTGGGGAGCCGGAGCTTGGTCACGCTCTCAGGCCACCTGGGCATGTGGTCGAACAGGAAGCTTGAACCGCCGGCCGCCATTTGACCGGCAAGGCTACGCAGCCCGTCGCATTCGGTTGGGAGGAAGACACACATGGAGTACCGCGAGCTGCAGCCGCCGTTCTTATACGGGAGCTTGAGCACCTTGAATCCGTCGTAGCAGGACACCATGTACTTGCGGCTTCCGCTCCCGGACATGAAGGGCACGCGGACGGCGCTGCCATCGAGATGGTAGAACCTGTGCTCTTTGGTGCGGCTCCGGCGGAAGGCTTCCTCCCACTCGCCCTTGAAGTAGATGACATTGGTTAGCACGAGCCTGGTGGCACTGTGCACGGAGCCTGGCGGGAGGACGGAGGTGATGAGGTTTTTCGTGGCCTCCGCGACCCAGCTGTTGATCTCCTCTATTGCATCCTCTGCCTGAAAGGAACAAAAAGTGAGATATATATGTTACAACTTACAGATCGAGATCGGCCGATGGACAGGCCAACGAACTACTGGTGACCTTTGTGATGAAGTCGACGGCGCGTGCTTCCGCTTTGTAGGACTCGACGGCGGCCTGGCGGTAGGCCGGCTTGAGCGACAGATCCTCCTGGCACCACACGCCGCAGGCGGACGTAACGACCAGCGGCCCTGACGGGTCGTTGGCGCAGGCCAAGGCGTGCTCGGACACGGTTCGCACGATGTCCGCGACCTCGTCGCGCGACGAGGCGCCGAGCACCGCGAGGAGCTCGTCCAGGGTGGTGCCACGGGCGCCTGCCGCCACAAGGCCCAACGCGGTGTAGATGGAGAGCGGCGAGAACATGATGTTCTTGTCCTTGTGCTCCCGGCCATTGGAGAACTTGTTGGCCAGGTGGAGCGCGAGCGCCGCCAGCCCGCCGGAAGTCCCGCGAGCCTTCTTGCTTGGGCGCCTTTTTTTGCGAAACACAGTACAACGCAAGCGCTCATATACACGCGCACACACTCACCCCTATGAACGCACGCACGCACACCCTACCCCTATGAGCACCTCCGAGAGACTGAGTCGGCGGGTCGAGTCTTGAGATTGACGAAGTCACCACGGGCGCCTCGCTGTCGACGGGAACGTCGCCTCCCACTGAAGAATATTCCGCCTTAAATGAGAAACACCAGCGTCAAACCTGGGGTTTGAACTCTGGTGGGCTAGGGGTACAACCACCCAACTAACCATCTTGCCACAGGCAAGTTCTCCTTGCTTGGGCGCCTCGATTCCTTCTCCATGATGCCCTAGCTAGCTCTTGCCGATGTCACGTATGTACGGTGCAGGGTTTAATAGCGTTAATTCTAGAGGAAACATAATTAAGTACTCCATGTTACCGACATTTATTTTTGGAAAGTGATTCCATCCGGATTCCGGACCGATACCTCACGGGTCACGGCTCACGTCCTCCTCACGTATTCACGTGATCACGTCCACGCGCAGCTAGCTAAATAGTACCTCCTCCGTATCAAAATATAAGTCGCACTAGTCACTTACCACACATATGTATGTAGACATGTTTTAGTGCAAGATGAATCTTGCACTAAAACATGTCTACATACATGTGTGTGGTAAGTGACTAGTGCGACTTATATTTTGACACGGAGAGAGTAGGTTTCTTCTCCGCCGCCACTCGCCGGATGACAATCATGTTTTCGCTTCTGCACTGACATGGTACATGGACGTCCACGACAGGAGCTCGCATTCAAGGTCTTACACGATTCTGAGTTTGGGAAAGGCGGTGGATCGAGAGAACGCGCCTGGGTTACCGGATCTGGCACCGAAGAGGTTCCGATGAGTTGGATTCGTCACATAGGAGCCCGATTCGGCGAGGACGCTGCTTAGCACAATTTTAGTATTTGTCGACGTTGTATTGGTGATTTTCACATGCTACATACCCGTGCGTGTTGGGCTACGACCACACGAGCCATATGTTGTTATGTATTTTTCTGGGCGTTTGCGACAAAGTAAAAAAAAAGTCTCTCTAACTCTCAATCGAACGAGAAATAACTTATTTCTCATTCGCATGACGTCATCAAACTCAGTTGCAAGTCAAGTTGCAACTCATGATTAGCACGAATCACGAAGCAAATCAAACGGGTCTGAAGCAGTTGCAAGTCCACTTGCAACTCAGTCGAATGAGAAATAGCTTATTTCTCAATCACATGACGCCATCAAATCCCAGTTGCAAGTTGACTTGCAACTGATGCACGAATCACGAAGCAGATCAAGTGGTCCGAATCAGTTGCAACTCCACTTGTAACTGATGACATCATGCGATTGAGAAATAAGCTATTTCTCATGCGATTTAGAATTAGCAATACCAAAAAAAAAAAATTGAGGCTTCAAAGTAAATTATTTCGATGCTCCAAACTCGATATTTTCCGATGTTGTAAGTGTGTTCAAGATGCCGCAAACTCGTGTATATTTTTTTGGGAACGCACAAGTGAGATGTTGCTAGGCGTCTGTTAAAAAATCGTGGATATTTTTGTTGCAACATATGTGCATTCACAATGGTACCAAAGTGTGTGTTTGCTAACGTACAATCGAAATGTTGGGACGATTCTGGACGCATGCTACAAATGTTTTGTGAAGCGCTGCAAACGTTGGCCACCCATGTGGCAACCTTTTTTACTTTTTCTCATGGTTTTTATTGTGATTGACAGTTTTACTGCGACCGGTGAATATTTTGTGCATAACCATTTTTCTACATTGCTGTTTTAAATATGTTGTGACTTTTTTTGCACGTTTTTGGCACAATCCTGAAAAATCTTATAATAGTATATTTTATAGCTATGCCGGTGGGAGGGTGTGTTGTGATGGACAGACGACTCAGATCTTGCTTTTATACCGACCAGACAGCGAGCGCCCAATTTTCCCCAAGATTGATGTCCAACGACTAGCGCACATGTTTCTTCTATTTTTAACTTTGTTCCTGACTTTCGAAAGAACAGCTCAACTAACCGCAGTACTCCGTGATCCACTATAATACGACATCGCTAGGTGCCACGCCTCGCCACTCGATCACCAATTGGGACTCCTCATCGATCTAGTGATTCAACGAGTATCGCTAGAGAAGAGCCTAACCGTGATAAGCATAATTACACAATGCATGGCACAAGCTCTCATAGTTAAACAGAGCTGGGAAGCTATTCTAGTCGTAAATATGTACAACTACTGAAAATTTCTTGCAGATAGAGTTGGTGAAACTAAATAGCTTCAATGAGGCAACACGACCTAAATGGTGTATTAGTTACCATGGGCATGAATATGTTGTGACATTCGTACTGCTCCCTATGTGTACCGAAACCTGTGCTGACATGACATAGGGGCATGGGCTTTCGCGGCTACGAGGCCCTTGGCTCCCTCGTGTTGGGCTATGAGCGCCGAGGCAGCTCACCAACTACGAGCACGTGCCCACCACCGACTTTGGCGGTGACACTTATAAATGGTAATCAGGAGTTCGCCACTAGGCCAAATGCACCTTATGCAACTTGGAGGGGGCACATTACGACTAATTAGGTAAATTTAGAGATAAACTACATATATTATTTGGGGTTTATACAAAAAAAAACAGCATAGGGGAGGGGCCATGCCCCCCCCCCCCCCCCCCCCCCCCCCACACCCACCCACACACACACATCTTCCTCCGTGCCTCTTCTCCACCAGATGGAATCAGGAATTGTGCTTGGCGATCTCAAGAACCTGGTGGTCAAGGGGAAACCATATCGCGTTCTTTGTTGCCAGCCAAGCAGAACAAAGACGTTTGGGAGGGGATCAAAGAAGTCATCACTCTGGGCGCCCGTGCGGGATCTCCACCAAGTAGTAGGTGATCGATTCTCTTTACGTCCAGCTCTGGCCTTGGGAGGATGCTCCAAGAAAGTTCTTATGTGCCTCAACTAACTAGATGCTCTTGCCTTCGAAGGACTAGGAGGATCATGTACCTAGACAAATTCAGTTCAAATCTTAGTAGGACACTAGGACAATCAAACGAATCACAATAAGTTACAAATATTTAAGCTTTGTTTCTTTTTCATTTGCCCATAAGCGCAATTGTTCTTCGCTTTCTCTCTTTGTAGTCCAAAGAAATTCAAAGTGAAATTTCGTGACACCAGTGTTCTATATATAGTATCCTCAAATTGATTTTTAAATATATTTTGCAATATTAGTGGGTTTTGGAAAGGGGTGAAGGGAGGAAGTGAAAAGATATGTCTCGATTAATTAGATACAGAGATCCAATCTGAACAGTTTTTATCTTTTAATCCTTTTTTATAGATCAATGTTCATGATTAAGAAGGAAACCATCAAAACAGTAAAAGGCCACCTAACGCTCATGCATATTTGAAACACGTATAACACCTAACGATGTGCAGGAGACGGGGTCAACTCGAGTGTAGGTATAGGGTCGTACAAAGCTCACAGATACATACAGATCCAATTGGGTATAAGGTGTTAAAAGGGCTAGACTTAACACAAAATTAATAATGACCAAAATACCATCAATTATGAAGATGTATGGGGCAATCTTAACCGTTGATATGCTTAGTGAGGTGTATCGAAGCGGAAGCACTAGTCCATGTGTGCAACAATGCTAAATAGTAATCATATCGAATATAATATTTAATAGTCGAACACTTGTCTTAACTAGATATTTAATAGTACTATACCCTCTTGTCGATTCAGGAGTCATCCTAGACTTGGGCACGTCCATTGCCTACCTTGCTCGACGCGTTAGTTTGGTGGTTTAGAGGTAGCACTACGACACCGTAATAAGCCGATGTCCTCTAATTTAGCTTGTACTAAAGAACATGTAAAGTGTATGAAGGAAGCACTTCGTAGAAATTGTTTCTTTATCTAGGATTAGAATTGCGTACTTTCTTCATTCTATACACGACTCGTGCGATAAGTCTGATTTCCTAATGATCTCAACCAGATAGCCTAGTGATCTAACATGTGAGTGATACTTACCATGGAATGAACACGGGTTAACTAAAAAGCAATGTGCGAGAAACCAAATAAGAGTGTCGCAACCAAATTGATTCCGCCTAGCCAACACATCCCATATGAACACAAACACACAAATCTTATTGAAGAAGAAGCTTAGCCAAAATGATTAACACGCGAGCTAGTCTTTATTGTATATCAAAAGGACAAACGCCAGCTTACAATTCCAAAAAAAAAAGGCCAGCTTGTGGAGCCAATTGTAAACAAAACACACACATCCCAGATATAGAATTAATTGCTTCCCGTAAGTCCATTATCCAACATGGGGCGTACGTGAAAGACGTTTCTATCAAGGTACCAGTGTGCGGCAATTTCCCCATGTATCGAATACTCGAGGTATCTAGATAGAAGGCTATTGTCCTATCAAACCAATTGAACAAGACAATTTCTTCGTGTGGATGAAATCCAATACACTCACAAGAACGACAGTTGCCATTGGATTCTTGAGGCAAGTCTGCAATGCAAATTGTGTTTCCATCGTCCCATTCGAACTTATCTTGCAATGATGATTTGTTGTTGTCTTCTGCAAGCTTAAGATTGATGTCAGCTTTCAACAACCGATCGGTCTCGTGTTGCGACGACTGTAAGATCCATGGTCCATCTTCAACATGCACACTCAAATAGCTCGTCACCACGTGCTGCAGATTGATCTCATTCAGCAACAACCATTCGATCTGGCCACCCGGTTCGTCGAGGAACCAAATTTCACATATGTCTATTCTATGAAACGCACAGTACACCCCATACTTCGATTTTCCTAGACGAGGTCGCCCTTCATTTCCTTTCGGCAGCTTAATAACTCTGTACTTATTATCTGACAATTGTATCCTGCGAAAATCAAAAGACGCTTGAAATATCAGTAACAGAAACATCTTAGTTAGGAAAAAAAATGATGGTATCAGGAATGCGTACATATATACCTCAAAACAAAACCAGATTCACATCGGACGTAGAGTGCCCCTTGCCAGTAGGCAGAGTGGTACAATTGTGTTAAGGATACATTACTACATCTAACAGCTAGCTGCATCCCCGTGTCGCATAAATGACCTCTCGGCCCAGCACCTAGTCTTCGAAGAGAAGACATGAATGATGTAAGGCGATGGTGGCCATTCCACCATGTGCGTCTGTTTATGACCGGGACTACGAGGTATCAAGAGCACCTGGTAATGCGGCGACGTAGTTGGATCGTATAGGAGGTATCGGTTGCTACTCCACGAGCACAAGCAAGTGCACGGCAGGGAGCAACAGCGCATACCGCCGTGTGGCAGGATTGACCACGCGATCATATAGCAAGAGGAGGCCGTTGCAGCAATCATATATCTCCTGGTACCTCTTCCTCTTTTTAGTCGGACAATCTTCGAGGTATTCGAGGCCGCTGGCGATCTCGCACGCCGTGGACGGCCGGGAAAATAACCTTGGGGCGTCCGCGTCCGGATACAAGCTCCCGTAGATGATTCCGTCTAGCGAGAGCGGGAGAAGATCGGCGCGCAGGAGGCGATGGGCGTCGACCGTGGTACGTCAGGCCTTGCAGACGCAGCGGGACTGCGCGGCGAGAGACGGCGGATGTCCCCCAGCATGTCGGCGCCCAGAATGTCCATGTGTGGAACTGTCAATCGGTTTGCTTCCCGGCCGGCTATTGATGAGATCCGATCGGCGGCAGGAGGAGAGAAAGATGGTCGTGCGATTGGAGTGTTCGTTGTGTTAGGTCTAGAGCAGATTAGTTATGCTGCGTGCCGCGCGCAGGTGATGGAACGGAACAAAACTTTGCCGTATGTATGTACACCTACGTATTGCATGTAAATTAGTCGTGTTTGGTATGCGAATTCTGTCAGTGCACGATACGTCCGATCGATTGTTCGTACAGCTGTGTGCGGGAGATTACACTTAGCCATGCATGTATGTGCATGCATACGGGCTGATCAGTTCAAAGCAAGACAAACATGCAAATTTGCAACCTACGAATCTACTATGTTGATTTCCCGCAAAAAAAAAAAAAAGAATCTACTATGTTGATTTTTTATTTTTAGAATCTACTATGTTGATGTGTCACAATCCCGTGCCTGATGAAATACTGGGCTTGACCAGAGGGTCAGGTGGCTAGTAGCACTGGAGTAGCTCGCTAGCCCCAGCAACCCGGGTTCGAGTCTCGAGCCCGCGGTTGTTTCTCGCAGCTCCCTCCTTCTATAAAAATATGCCTTGGGTGCTCGCCCATAGGTCTCTTTTTTTTTTTTGAAATACTGGGCTCAGCGTACATGGGCCGTGGGCTGGATGCAAGGGGCCAGCAGTTTGACTGTGACGATAAGAAGGGACCTGCGGTTAACAAGCAGAGGATTGAAAATTCTCAAAAAAAAAAAAAAAAAAAACAGAGGATTGAACAGAAACGAACGAACTGAACCTGTCTCCTTCCTCTGTCCTCCTCATGTTCTTCTTCCGCGTGATGTAGTTGCTCTCCACAAGTAGCCTGTATCCATCTCACGTCCCGGAGATCACCGGCGGCAACAAGGATCATTACGTCGTCGTCGCGCTCCGCTCGCCGCCACTAGAGGTCTGCCGCGCTGAGCTGCCAATCTCCCTCGCCGAAATCGGCCCGCTGCCCGGTATTATTAAGTTTATATTTGACGTTCTATGGCAAATTGGTAAGGGGAAAAAGAAAGATTAACCATGCTTAGGTGAAAGGTTTCATGGCTCCCAGCATCCAGGCCAAGTTAATCTCGTGCAGGCACACTTGCCAGAAGTTCGTCTTGGTCGGGTGGTTCATGGGTAGCACAAGGGCCTCCTTAGTTGCAAGGTTGAACTGGATGAGCCCAACATGGGTCATGTGAAAGAGCAGGGTGCCACTCCTCTCCCCGAAACCCTCGAAGCGAACCGACTGGTCACTGGTGCACGCCCCAGAGCTGCCTGTCCATCAGCACCCGCCGGCTCCACCCTCCGCCCACCGACAAGGACCACATGGATATCACCTGGGCCTCAGACACGACCAAGCTCAGCCTAGTAGTGCCGGCATCCGCCGAAACAGCCAGCGTGATGGCGTTGTTGTGCTTGCAACCATTCATTCGGCTGACGCAGCCCTGCGGCAGCTCCATCACGGTCGCCTGTGCCGTGTCGACGTCCAGAGCCACGATGCGCAATTCATGGGCTTCAGATCGATTGTTGCACCAGCCCGGGACGCACAGCCAGTGGACGGTGCGTCCGATGACCACGGGGTGCTTGTTGTGGTGAAGCAGCGGCTTGGGTGGCGGATACACGGCGTGGTGGGCCGCGCGGGCGGCGCTCCATCCGCCGCCGTCCCGTGACGAGTAGATTCGGGTTCCAAGGTCCTTGTCCGCCACGAGCAGCTCGAAGTCGCTGTCGACGGTGAGCAGCGCGGGAGGGTAGTAATTTTCTCGGACGGCCACGGGAGGAAGGGAGATGGTGTGGCCGGTAATGCTGTTGCAGACTGTAAGCTGCTCGGCAGCAACATGATTGTTGCGTCGGAAGACGATGATGCCGTCTCGCCAGGCCACGGGTTCGAGGCAGAGGCTTTCAAGTTTCGAGCGGACGCCGGGGATGTGTTGCGACGGGGGTAAGGTCTGTACTAGGCGCACGACGCGATTGGCTTCCAGCTTGTACGAGATGCCGCGGAGGAGCGAGGGGTCAAAGCCACGGAGGGCAAGGCGGCGGCGGAAGCCGTGGTCGAGGATGGCGGCGCGGAGGGGCTTGGAGACGGCAGCACAGAGGACGATGGTCACAGCGTCTGACCGAAAGGCGATCTCCAGCAAGAGATCCACCGGAAGTGTCGCCGTCGTTGTGTCGCCGCATGCACGGAGGCGCTTCGTCGACGTGAGGGGCACCGGGCTGTCCGAGTTCGGGCAAGCGCTCGCACGTTTGGTCGACATGACTGGTCCAAATTGTAGCTGGGACGGCCTTTCCGCACGTTCCCGACTTCCCGTGTATTTATTCGTCTGATCGTGATACCGGGTTCGCGTCTGGATCGTCAACTAGTAGGACTCAGCATCGTGCATAACCGCTGACGGTTCGGATTAATATTGAAAGGGAAGCTATACACTACGTTTTCCTTATGGAGAAGCAAATTAATAAGTGCCATACTCGGTTTGGGGATACCTAGGAACATGCATCCAGTAGATCGATGACAAAATCAAGTTTTCTAAAGTATCCAGCTAACCAACGATGCTCAGGTTACACTTTTCCAGCTTGAACGCCCTGTACTTCCCTCCCACGTGGTAATGTTACAGTTACACCACCTTGCCCATGCCATATGAAATCATTTTCAAGTTCTTCCACGAGAACAACCACTCGACTCTATGTTGTGAATTACAAAAGGATATGCAGAAATAATTCGGCCAGAGATCAGAGGAATGACAAAATTTCCCCTTGAAACAGAGGTTTGCAAGGCTCCGATCACATGATCTGCTGTTCCATTCCTGCAAAATCCAGATTCTTATCAGTTTAAATATCGAGTACTGACTCGCAAGCAAGATCTCTGAACTACGATTATATACTACATCATAAGCAGTGGCACATTTTAGGGTGCGTTTGGTTCGGCTTATTCAACCTGCTTCCTAGAAAAATAGGCTAGAAGCTAACCAAACGATATTTTGTCACCACGGATTTTCCAAACGCAACCTGCTTCCTGTAGTACTATTTTGACAGCAGCCGCACCCCTGCTTCCATCGCGTTGGATACCAACTTCTGTTGAAAATTACCCACTGCCACTAGTAAGTCGTACCGGTTCGCGTTATTTTTTCACCCCCAGCCCCGAACGACCCGACCTTCTTCCTCATATCCATCTTGCGTATACGCATCGGCAGGAGAGAACAAGATTTGGCACTGAGCCGTCGCTGACCGGCGCCGGCCGGCCGGCCCTCCGATGGCCGCCGAGCCTCCCTACAGATCGCCACTCCTCATCTAGTCCTCCGCCTTGTGGGTAAGCTATCGTCGCCTCCCCGTGAGAAACCGAGGTCGTCCCGGCGATTTCACCAAGGAGACGTCGAAAACCACCTCCTGTTTGGCCATGACGTCAACGTTGATGACGGCGGTGGAGGATAGGCTCCACGGCGATATAACTCATTTCGGGCCGGTAGGTAGGAAGAGAGGGTGTTGGGGACCCGTTCAAAACAAGTAGATCACGTTCGCCGGATTTGAGATGCGCCGCCGCTTGGAGGTGAAGCTGTTGTGTGCCCTGCCTGGAGTTGGGCCGCCCAACTTGCCAGATGCGGTGGAGTTTGATTGCTCCCTGAGCAATCCGTGCAGAGAAATTGGCCTACAGGAGCTACATGCCTCGAATAGTTACGAAGTCTCAAATTGTACAGAGAGATGCGGCAGGTTCTAGCATGCATTCACGAAATCCAGTGGCTTTCGTATTGATATATACATGATGATAGGTTGGAGATGATTCACATGTAAAATGTCACGTCTAATTACTGATTCAGGTTATAATCTAAACTTTGTTTGACATAAAATTGGTTCATATTATTCAAACCTATGCAACATTAAAAAATGATAATTTTTGTGTCTAATTGATTATCTACCTGAAGCGGCACGTGCCACACCACACACATAAGGCGATGATGTTGTAGAAGGGGAAAATGAGGAATCCATAAATGATATTCGGAGTAGGATAGCTGGTGCTTTGCTTATGGCGAGAGCGGATATGTGTGTTGAGAGGATATTACTATGTGAACCATGTCTTTTGTGTGGTCCATAAATCTTTTGTAATAAATAGAGACATCACTTTCTATTCATATTATTTATAAGTGTTCCAAATTACAGAAATAAACATTAAGTATCAAAATTTTCATTCCGGCGAAGTCCGGGCAGCTCCGGCGAGGTCCCGAAAGGTTTCGGTATGGTTCTGATGATTTTCGGCGAGGTTTTGGCCAACTCCGGCAAGGTCCTGCCAACTCCAGCGAGAGTCTGGTGATATCAAGGTGGTCGAAGGCGTTTCAGCGCGGCTCTGGCGAGGTCCGGCGTGTCATTCCCTATCCCCGGCGAGGTTTCGGCGAGGTCCGACCAACTCCGGCGCGAGTCCGGCGATATCAAGGTGGCCGCAGCGGGCTAGGTGAACTCTGGCGAGAAATTCCGACGGACGACTTTCCCACGGTTTTAGGGGTATTACAGATAATTCGCACAAAAATCGCAGTTTCACAGTTGTTTCAGCCAAACGACTTTCAGCTTTGTCACAGTTCTCATCTCACAGCAGGCTTTTCACAGCTCACAGTTCACAGCAGCTTTTTTGGAATTCACAACTGAACCAAACACACCCTTAAATAGGAAGTAAACCCCTTCGAACAAGAAACCAAAAAAAAACATCATTTACTAATAAGATATGCCGGAAGATTACCACTATATTTCCATTTCTATTCCCTCATGAGGATTGTAGCCGACCAGCTTAAAGTCTGACACCACAAAAGAATTGATGTCTTTCTTTAAAGGGTTTATCTCCAAAATCTGCAGAACATCAAAACACACAGAAAAGGAAAACCATCACGACACATGTTTTTTATCATGCAAATCTTGTGACTTCGAATGAAATACTCTCTCCGTACGGAAAAGGATGTCTTTGATTTGTCTAAATTTAGCTGTAACTAGACATGTATTAGTGTGTACATACATCTAAATTTAGACAAAATCAAGACATCCTTTTCCGGACGGAGGGAGTAGATTGTTTCTGTTCAAAACAAAAAGAATGAAATAGATTGTTGAAATTTGCCTACTAGAAAAGGTTTGGGTAGCTTCTGAATTTGCTCCTCCAAAACTCCAACATGCGTTCCATGCACATGGGCATCCCCTATGACATGGACCAAATCTCCAGGAGAAAGATCTGCATACAAATAGTTACATGACATATAGGATTGGATAAGTTTGTTAAACATCTTCAACATTAAACAGGGTACAATTGGCATAGCAAGTATGCTTCCTGAAAAGAGTTAGCTATAGGCTCTGGCGACCCCGAGGGCGACTCGGGCGGCGGTGCACTTCCGGCGCGCCCAGCCGGCCGTTTCTGGGACTGCTTGTCGCAGAGCTCAGATGAGGAGCTGGCCATCGAGTCCCCGGCCTCGTCGGCGAGATCTAGGTCTTGAGAGTACCGGTGTAGAACACCGGAGGCGCAGCTTGGTCGAGACCTCTGTTTCGACAAGGAGAAGAAGAAAGCGAACAAGCGTCGTCTACAGGCTTGGGCAGCGAGGGAAATCCAGATCACGACAGTTTCACCGGTGAGTGCTAATGAGGGTGCTCCTCGGAGTTGTTTTGCAGGTTCTCCAAGGATCAAGATTCCGGTGTTGCCACCAACGACGTTCACGTTAGAAGATGTCCTAGATGCCGCGATCTGGACCGTGGTGCAGCGCAAAGGGAAGAAGAAGATGGACAAGCCAGCCTCGGCGAGAGGATCTTCTTCTTCCTCGACAAGACGACCACCGGCGTCGAGCGGCAGCGGCTTTTCTGGATCGTGATCTAAACGTTAAGGAAAATTCAAAATCTCGATCGGAGACGACTGCCACTGGGCACAAGGCCCATGCAGGCCCGTTTTCTTTGCCTCAACATCGGCTCGGCCACAAGGGCCTGCTGGTTGGGTTTTTGACGATTAAAACAAAGGGCACAAGGCCCAGACTAAAATTACACCTCTGGGGTTTTAGGTTTACAACATCGTTACCCTAAAGAAACTTTTCATCCACACGTTCCTCCGCCGGCGCCACGGTCTCGACGTACCTTTGCGTCGGTGATCGTGGCGGGCAGGGGGCCTAATGGGGGCTTTCCACCTAATGGTGGCGACAACTATGGCAATCAGCATCTTGGGAGACAAGGTTTCCGTGGTCAAGGCAATGGCACAAGAGATGATCGTGGAAGTAACCACGGCAATGGAGGGTATGATCGGATGGGGAATAGGCCAGGCAATGGCAACCAGGGTTCACAAGGATACCCGCAGCAGAACTTTCGAGCCTCGGGTCCAAGCAGTTTTGAAAGAGGTGAAGGGAGTGGAGCAGCGCAGCAGGATCGTAGGTATGATCAACGTGGTGCTCAACAGGGAGAATTCAGAGGTAATTTTGGAACATCTCCACTAATATTAAAAGACAGAGTATGTCAGATCCGGAGGATCTGAACCGTCCATCAGATCCAATCCAACGTCTCAAATTTGTCGAATGATGTATGTTGTGCACAGTGCGGAAAAAAAGAAAAAGAAAAAGAATAGGAGACGAAGCCGTAGCCCTCCGCCGATACTCTGCACTCTGCACAACCGCCGCCCACCCATGCGCCACTCCTGCACAACCGCCGCCCGCTCACCCACGCGCCGCCGCCCGCCGCCATTCCCCGACCTACTTCCCCTGCCCCTGACGCATCACTCCTCTCGCCGACAGCGGCGGCGTCGATCCCATGTTTCCCGGTGATGCCGCTGCCCCGCCCCATCTACTCCTGGGACATAGTTGACCTGTGACAGCGCAGCCTCCGCTCCCAGAGCGACACCGCCGTTCCTCAGTCCCCTTCATCGCCGCTGTCGTCCTCCTCGACCCATAATCGCCGCCGCCGTCCTCCCAAAAACCGGCGGTAATCATCTATTTTGTGGCTTCCCAAAAATCTAATCACGCTCGCGATTCCCAGTCCTCCGCAGCCCATTCAGCCATTCAGGCCCGCCGCCTCGCCGCTCGAGATCCAATCCGATTTCTTCGTCTCTCCGCAGTCCAGGCAGACCCGCCGCCGTGCCGCTGATTTCCCCTCCCCGTCGTCACGGCGTCCTCATTGACCCGTCGTCATGTGCTCAACGCCGCAGCCCAGGAGGACCACCGCCATCACGCCGACATCCTATCTCCGTAGTCGCACGGGTTGTGGCGTCCATCGTCCTCAATGTGTGGCAACTGGGCAACTGGATCCCAAGGTCAAACCTGCTTCTGTCCTTCATTATTGAAAATTATCCTGCCCCTCCTGAGATCTTTTTTGCGAGCGTGTATATTGCATCCCTGTACACTTAGATTGTTCTGATGCGTCTTGTTCATTTCTTAATTACGGTTACAGTGTGGTGATGTGGAGCTGTCTGAAAGAGGTCATGGATATGCTAGAGAGCGTTCTGATGCTGCCAGAGATGTGTTTCAGGCTGAACTTGCTTTATGCCGAGAAGAATGCAAAACCAAGGGTGTGACAAAAAAAACTATGGAATGAGAACTTGAGAACTCAAAATACAAGAAGAAAATGAAGGATTCTCAGAGTTCTAAGGACCTCGAGGTAGTTATGCATCTGCGTATGTTCATATTGTCTTCTCTTCCACAATTGTGTTTATTCTATGCGTGTATTACTTTCTAGGATTTGAGCTCGAGTGATCAATACATTGTTCGCAATGACCGTGTACATGAGGAAACATCAGAGCAATCGTAAATATTGCTTGTACTCTCCATGTTCTGATGACTAGGCATCTTTCACTTGCGAAAGGACAAGTTCCAAGGTACGCCAGATACATTTACTCTAGTTACTTTTTCTTAATAAGTACAAGGCACTGTACATGCTCTTTTGTCCAGTGAAATGGTTGTTTTGCTTTGCATATTTGTGGTTACTCAGCAGTGGCAGTTTAATCCTTGTCACCGTGTTGATATTTAACTACTCCCTCCATTCGGAAAAGGATGTCACAAAAATGAACTATAGATAGACCATTTTTGTGACATCCTTTTCCGAACGGGGGGAGTATATAGCAAGTATTCTGCATAATTTGCGTTGTCAAGCGTTTAGGCGCAGACTGAATTATTATGTGGTTATGAGTTATGACCAGTACAAACATGACATTCGTGCAATTTTTTTTTGGTCTTTGCTAGCTGTATCGTTGTTTGCTACATCTTAGCTGCTTCTCCTCCAAGCAAATATAATTAGCAATTGTACTAACTTCGCCACTCCTCTTTCCTATAGGCTAATTTATCAGCTGGGAATTACTCGCTATTCCAGCAAAATTTGTCAATAATAAAGCTATTTATTGTCAAATCTTTTGCCGATGATGGCAAGATGACAGATGGGTGCACAAAACTAAGACAAGTGGATACCAGAAGTGGTGTTGATGAGGCTATGCTGAAGAATGTTAGGAACTATGACGTTCAACAAGTTTGTTAGGAGATTTGGTATATTTATTTTTAGTTTAGTTTTGGCTAGCTGTATCGATGTTAACATATATACAACGTACCTGGGAGTCTTGCTAGCTGTACATCTTTGCAATATACATCCCAGTAGTTAAAGTGAGGCTTGGCCTATTACAGTCACAACCTTACATTAAGCAGCATCTGTGAAATGAGGTGTTTGTACCTATAACATTCCTAACCTTTCAATGAAACTTCACATTTGTATAGACTACAGCTAGAAAGACTTATAGCATGCAGGTAAGGAGAACACCCTTGGGCTTAAATTTATGTGATGAGTACTTAATTTGTTACTTCAGTTTTGCCCTTACGTACTTGTTTAGTTTGGATGTTGACATGCCAAGCATCTTGCACCGCAGTGACATGAAAACTGGTTTGGTTCACCGAGTTGTAAATGATATTTTTAAATGTTCATGAACATCACCAACTTTACTACAAGGACTGTGAATTCCGCAATAGTAAAAATATCATCGATGCATGCTGAATATAGATTCACTTTCATAGATGTTCACTTAATTTGATTTACTATTTCTCGGGTGCAGATGTATTTGGGAAAAATAAGGTGAGAATCTCCTAGATGTTTGCGTATGCTTGCTGTGTAGAGTTTCTTTTGTAAAATGCTGGAAAGTGAATTAAGCTTCGTCTCCTTATATTTGAGGGACCTTCTTAACTTGCTCAAGGACAACCTCAAAAACAACCACATAATTGTGATGAGGAGTGTATTGTTGCATGACTGGTATCCCTCATATATATTAGTGCTCTTGCACTGTATGAAGAAAAATAGAACATGCCCATTACCATGTGCTCTTGCATTCTACGCAAACAATGGAGGAAGTTTAGTTGCCCTGTTGATCCGGAAAAAAAATATCCTTTTGCAGCTTCCGGAGGTTTTCCTAAACTTAGTGGCTAGCTCATATAATCTGAATACAAATTGTTATATCAGGCACTTAAAATCGTGCATTGCATGAAACGTGCAGAAACGTGCATGTGCATGTGCTTGGTTACGTCCATATGTACTCTGCATCTGATCAGTATGTTGGCTGTTATGTATCTGATCAACGTTGTGGGCTGTAGCTGCAAGTATTTCGCCATAGTTGTGCACTAAGTTTTCTTTGTAGTATGAGTTGAATATCAATGATCAACTGTATGATCAACTGGGCTTTATATTTCATTCCTCCGCTCCAAAAGATCATAGATAACTTATGAGGTAAAAACATTTCAAATATTTCTTCCACTTAAGATTTTGATGAAGTTATGATTATCATTATTTCCACAATTTTTTTTGTTGAGTTTCAATTATTTCCACAATTGATTAGGGAGTTTTCTTTCCTTTTTTTATAGAGAGTAAGAGATCATTTGCATTTTACATTTTTTTAGGCAATTTCCTTTTTCTTTAGATAGGAACAATTTGATTAAAAGTGGCCTTGCAATCCAAACATGAAATTTTGGTTTTATGTACTCTCGAAAAAAAATTGGGCTATATTGCCGTATCACTTTGATAAATGAGATTATAGTTTTTGTATGATCTGTATATGTACTAATATTACACGTGCGTGCATGTGTGTATTTACTAGTATAATGAAGGTTTCTATGAGAGGAGCAACAGGAATTTCCAGGGGAATATGGGCAACTTTAACAACCAGAGGTACAGAAGTAACCAAGGTAACTTTGGGAACGCCGGCCAAGGCCGTGGCGGTACTCTGGGGAGAGGTAGGTTTAATGGGCGTGGTGGGAGTTTTCCTCCAAGAACTAGTGGGCAAGCTGATACTAACAGCAATGTGAGTATGGATGTTGAACAAGAGGAAGAGGCGCTAGCAACAGTAGCTATTTATAAACCAAAAGAGGTAGGGAATGTTGATCAGCAAGGACAGACGCAAAACTCGCAAAAAGTGGAAACTCGGTACAACAGGGAAAAGCGAAGAATAAGCAGGACAAGACCCTGTGTTTCAGATGTGGTTTAACGGACACATTGGGACTGCTTGTACAGCAACTCTGTGTTTTTTGCGATTCTGCCCTACACTCTGACGATGCCTTTCCTGTACCCAAGATGCCTAAACCTACAGCAACTTTGTATGGTTTGGCTAGAGAATGCCTCATGTATTTCAAGGTTAACAAATCTGACAACCTGAGGCTAAAGAATGAGAGTGGTAAGGTTGGTAGAATAAGAATTTCAGGAGGCAAGTTGTCAGCTCCTCAAGTTTTGAAGGAACTTGACTGGCTGGTACCAGGAGATCATGCGTGGGATATTTACCCGGCTAGGGATTCTGATTTTAGAGTAGTGTTCCCAACCAAAGCTGATTTCTCAAGGCTAAAACGAATTAAATTTATTGAGGTGGAGGGGACTGATATATCCATGCATTTCGAGGACTGGACATCTAAACATTTCGACAAGTGGGGGCTCTATGATATTTGGGTACGCATCTCGGGGTGCCCTGAACCACTATGTCGTGACTACTTAGCTCTGTTTGCTGTAGGTTCTCTTATTGGGGAGACTAAGGAGGTGGATATGAGATTCACACGGGAGCATGGTGTTGTAAGGGCACGAATTGACTGTGCTAGTCCGGAAGGGATACCAAGAACCCTTGATTTCTTATACGAGGGAGAAGGGTACGGTGTTCTCATTGATATTGAGGCAGAGGATGGTACTATCGTTGCTGCGGGTGATTTTGTGATGCATGATCCGAATGCAGATGATGGAAAGGATAAGAGGGAAAAGGAGGATCAAGAACACAAAAAGGTACAGGAGGAGAAGAATTTTGGCGGTCTTGACAAGGATAAAAAAACTGATGAAACCGTGGATAAAACTGCGGAGATGGAGACGGATGACAAGCCTTCGATGCCATCGATCATATTCAGTTTGGTACTATTTTTTCTCACCCAAGCCACGATTGCAAGAGGAGTTTCAACCTGTTCAGTTTGGGACTTTCAGTCCTCCTCCGGATGGCTGCTATTCGTACTTGCGGTTCAGCACCACGGAGACTGTGGGGGGATAGGGTGGAGGATGATGAAGAAAGCCTGCCCTCTCCGCTGGCTGTTTCTGCACCCCCACAGCCACGACCAAAATCTCAGTCAGTTTCGGAGGTTCGGCCAGCCGTGGCAGAGACTTCAGATTTCTCTGCCATGGTAGCAAATGGCCGGTGTGTATCTGTGCAGACCAGTCCTTCGTCGCCTGGTTCTGCAATTCCACCGTCGTGGTAGCGAATTCAGATTCTTCTGCCCCAGCAGTTGTTCACGGTTCACCAACAACTAGAGATAGTGGAGTTTCAGCTACACCTACGGTGCTGACAGATGGCCAGAAGTTCGTTGTTGCTGTGACGAAGATGTTCTCGGCAGAGGGGGGCATTGCGGTGACTCCTCCATGTTTGACTCGGAAGTCTGCCAAGGCATCCCGAGTTCATCAGTCCAACGGTCGCCACGCTCACCTGACGGTGGTTCTGACCGTGTCCCAGCCTCACCTCGTCACGGGACAGGAGTGTTCCTTGGGGGCAGGTTCTCGCAGGAGGAGATCATTGCATATGGCGGTATTCCTGAACCTCGGGCTAAGGAGGTGCGATCAAGTTCGCGTGTTTGTGCCCAAGCAAATGCGGATGACACACAGATGGCAAGGGCTCAAAAGAGAGCCCAGGAACGTGATGATCTCGGGACGCCAGGTACATCATCTTACTCGAAATTTACAATCGCTTCTCTTTCAGATGATGTAGTTGTTGATAGAGCTAAGAAACTAGGGGTCTCTTTGGGGGTTTCTTCTAGCCAAGTGAATTCTTCGGTAGCTAACATTAAAGAATTAGATTTAAAACGTACCCTAGTGATGCTTAAAAAGAATGAGGAAGAGATGAAACGAGTGATAATTCCTTTAGCAAACAAGTGATTGACGAAGCTCTTGAGTTGAGCACCGACTTAGATGGTAAAGAACACCCAGGCTCTGATGGTCACGAGGACCATGAGTCTCCACTAGTAAAAAAAAACGAGTTTATACTAAAAGAAAGTATGACTCATCTTCGGCAAGACGTAGTATACGTTTAAAATTCAAATCTAAATAATGGTGAAGGGTAGTTTTTGGAATAGTGGGGGTTTCAGAGATACAGCGAAGCATATGGTGGTTTCGGACACAATAAGAGATTTCAAGCTAGATTTCTTTGTTGTGATTGAAACAGGGAGAGACAATTTCAGTGCACCCTTTCTTACAAACTTGGCAAGTGGTCTTGATTATTTTTGGTACTGCCTACCTCCACAAGGGAGGTCCGGGGGTATTCTGGTTGGTTTTAATGCACAAACAATTCAGGTTAAGAATTTTACACCAGGGGATAGATGTGTAAAGTTTCATTTAGTCCCTAAATCTGATAATTTTGAGTGGGTAATGGTTGCATTTTATGGGGCGGCTCAAGAT
Source organism: Poa pratensis (assembly GCA_947311845.1). Classification (NCBI taxonomy): domain Eukaryota; kingdom Viridiplantae; phylum Streptophyta; class Magnoliopsida; order Poales; family Poaceae; genus Poa; species Poa pratensis. The sequence goes on along the minus strand of CAMZMU010000041.1, from coordinate 154,342,498 downwards.
GCTCAAAAGGGAGAATTCTTGGCCGAGTTGGTTCGTATTTGTGAAGTGGAAACTTTACCAATTTTGGTAGGAGGAGATTTTAATATTATTAGGAGACAAAATGAAAAGAACAATGATAATTTTAATGACAGATGGCCTTTCATATTTAATGCAATAATCGAAAGTTTGGACCTTAGAGAAATAGATCTCTCAGGAAGACAATACACTTGGGCTAATCGTAGACCAAATCCAACTTATGAAAAATTGGACAGAGTTCTAGCTAGCGTGTCTTGGGAACAAAAATTTCCTCTTGTAACTGTTAGAGCTTTAACAAGAGCGGGTTGAGATCATACACTCTGCTTATTGACTCAGGGGAACAAGCTCACCTGGGCAATAAAGTGCATTTTTCTTTTGAACTCTCTGGTTAAAGAAAGAAGGTTTCACAGAGCTGGTGGCCAAAGAGTGGGCTTCGGTTTCTAGGGGAACTACTCCAATGGAGATATGGCAAAACAAGATTCGCCATCTCCGTGCCTTTCTTCGAGGCTGGGCGAAAAATATCAGTAGTGTCTACAAGAAAGAGAAAGCAAGACTACTTAGTCTAATTGATTTACTTGACATCAAAGCGGAGACTATACCTCTAAATGCTACCGAAAGGGAAGCACTCAGAGAAGCAAACCAAAAAATTGATACTTTAAGACGAGATGAAGAGGCTAAATGGGCACAACGTGCAAAAGTTAAACATATCCAGGAAGGGGGGATAATACTAAGTACTTTCATCTTATTGCGAATGGGAGACATCGACGCAAAAAATATTTCAGCTGGAGCAAGATGAAGGAACAATTATAGGGCAAGAGAATATCAAGAATTATATAACTAGCTTCTACAAAAAACTGTTTGGAAAATCGGATGAACATTTTGTCTCCCTAGTGGAGACCGAAACAGTTGATATTCCCCAAATTTCGGTTGAGGAAAATGAGATACTCACATCTGACTTCGCAGAGAAGGAGGTGTATGAGGCGATTATGCAAATGGAGAGAGGAACAAAGCACCGGGACCAGATGGGTTTCCTGCTGAGTTCTACCAGAAATTTTGGGACATTCTTAAAACTGACTTGATGAACTTATTTAGAGCTTTTCAGAGGGGTGAGCTACCCCTTTTTCAGCTGAATTATGGCAATATTATCCTTTTACCCAAGAAAGAAAATGTCGTTCAAATTCAACAATACCACCCCATTTGCCTCCTCAATGTTAGCTTTAAGATTTTCACCAAGGTGGGAACCAATAGAATTACTGAGGTGGCGCATAAAGTAATTAGACCAACTCAGACGGCTTTCATGCCAGGGAGACATATTCTAGAGGGAGTATTGATTCTTCATGAGACCATTCATGAACTTCATAGGAAGAAAATGGATGGGGTCTTACTAAAAATAGACTTCGAAAAAGCTTATGATAAAGTACAATGGCCTTTTCTACAACAAGTGTTAAGAATGAAAGGTTTTGATCCTAAATGGTGCAAGTGGATAGAACATTTTGTTAGTCGTGGGAGTGTAGGTATTAAGGTTAATGATGATTTAGGTCATTATTTCCAAACACAAAAGGGCTTGAGACAGGGTGACCCTTTATCACCGATTTTGTTTAACATTGTGGCCGATATGCTTGCTATTATGATTGCGAGAGCCAAGGAAGATGGACAGGTGGATGGACTTATACCCCACCTAGTAGATGGTGGGATTTCGATCCTACAATACGCATGATACAATACTTTTTATGTCACATGACTTTGAAAAGGCACTTAATATGAAACTTATTCTGTGTATCTTTGAACAATTATCTGGTTTGAAAATCAATTTTCACAAAAGTGAGATCTTTTGCTTTGGAAAAGCCAAAGAAGTCGAGCAACAATACAGATTATGTTCGGTTGTGACTCTGGGTCCTATCCATTCAAGTATTTGGGTATCCCAATTCACTTCCGAAAACTGAAGAATGGAGAATGGAAGCTGATAGAAGATCATTTCGAGAAGAAATTAGCTAGCTGGGCAGGCAACTTACTTTCCTATGGTGACCGTCTAATCCTGATAAATTCTGTTTTGATGAGTCTTCCTATGTTCATGTTATCCTTCTTTGAGGTACCCATAGGGGTACGAAAAAGACTGGATTTTTTTAGGTCTCGTTTCTTTTGGCAAAGTGAGGACATAAACGGAAGTATAGACTAACCAAATGGAATATTATGTGTAGACCGAAAGACCAAGGAGGTCTTGGGATTGAGGTTTTAGAGATTAAGAACAAATGTTTTTTAAGTAAATGGCTTTTCAAAATTTTGACAGAGATGGTGGGGTATGGCAGGAATTAATCCGTAACAAGTACTTACATTCCAGGTCGTTATCCCAGGTAAAGAGCAGACCAACTGACTCCCCTTTTGGAAGGGGCTAATGAAGGTAAAAGATGATTTTTTTTTTTGAGCGGGGTTCTTTTGCCGTGGGAAACGGAGAGAATACTCGTTTCTGGGAAGATACATGGCTAGGGGACAAGCCCAACATCCATCCTTTTATAACATTGTCCATCGAAAACAAGTGTCAGTGGCTGATGTCCTATCCCAAGCGCCTCCACCAAACCTACGTTTTAGGAGGACGCCGACAGGTAATAAGTGGACAAGATGGCTGCATTTGGTCAATAGGTTAATGCATGTCACCCTCACGAACCAACAAGATGTGTTCAGGCGGGGTTTAACCAAAAATGGTGTGTTTACTGTCAAATCCTTGTATCTTGATTTCATGAGTGATCATACAAGGTTTCTGCGTAAATATCTATGGAAAATGAAAGTCCCCTAAAAATAAAGATTTTTATGTGGTTCTTATATCATAAAGCGATTCTTACAAAGGACAATTTAGCAAAGCGTAATTGGAATGGTTGTAAAAAATGTTGTTTTTGTGATCAAGATGAAACAATTCAACATTTATTCATATCTTGTCCACTTGCAAAAATGACCTGGCGCATTGTTCATATGGCTTTTAATATTAAAACCCCAAATGACATATCGAATTTATTTGGCAATTGGTTAAAGGGTGTTTCTAAAACAGAGAAGGTTCAAATTCGAATTGGTGTTTGTGCCTTGCTTTGGGCCATGTGGAACATACGAAATGATTATATCTTTAACAGAGCAAAGAAAACTTCGTTTATGCCGGTTATCCTGATGGCTACACACTGGATCCGTACGTGGTCCTACCTACAATCAACGGAGAAGCGCGACGCAATGGTTTCTGGGTGCAGCCGCCTGGAATCGGTCGTGTCGGATCTATATTCCCAGTTCTGCTGGCGTTCTGATCTTAGAATAACATGTTGATGCGGAGTCACTTCTTGTTGTTCGTGTTTCTGTGGTTGATTCATGTTGTAACTTTGTGCGACCCGTGATGTAATCGTTTTGTAAGGACTTTTAAAGGTTAATAAAAATAAAAGCCGCATGCAACAATTGATGCAGAGGCTGGGACTGCCCCTTTTCTAAAAAAACAATTCGCATAGCAGATATTATCCTACCCAAGGTTCTATTAAGCGCTAGCGCTGATTGAGCGTTTTGCCTCCTCTTTTCCCTTTTGAAGGATTAAAGCGCTATGCGCAAATAAGCGCATGTTTAAGCGCTAGGTGATTTGCCTCGCACAGCGCCTAACGTGCTCAACGGTGAGATATCAGGCGGGGGCGGCATCGGGTTCTCCTACGCATTTTCACTCAAAGGAGGCTCTATTTTATGAAAGCCGAGAGTTCAACTTATAAGAATAATACCTAGTCAATAATATAGCACTCACCTGATCAACTCGATAGAAAGCTAAAATAATTGGCACAAAGAGGTTCGAGCTCAGATAATATAAAAATGCATGAATTTAAGGCCAATACACAATTACTTTATATTAAATAAAATAAATCAGGATTAGAAACATTAATCATGGCATCTACATGATCTACTTTAACACGATCTGCAACATCAATCCAAAAACGTTTGACAAATATAACGGAATATCAGCTTTAAAGGAAGAACCAAACTGATTTACGTACTCCTCACTTGATTACTGTTGGTTCATGTTTACACAGAAAAAGTGCCACTAAAAGGATATTTGGCATCTTCAGTGCTCTCTCATCCCAGGGACAGCACTGGTTGAACTGTAGTACTACTGATTCCAACTTAGCCCTGCTAAAGACTTCAAATATTTGACCATGAAAAGAACCGAGAAAAGAAATTTACAAAATCAGTATTTATCTTTTTTATTGGATCATGTGAACAGATACATTGTAGATAAGATAATTAGGGGAAAGAAAAGCATGCCCTATCAAATACAAGTACTAAAACCACCACACACACACAAATTGTCCGTATTTAGCATTTTTGCCACAAATCCATTTTTCATGCAAAAGGCTTCACACAGTCAGATATGCACTTATAGTCAGCAATTGTATCCTGACAGATTAACATAGTAATCACTATAAGCTGTCCTTTCTAAGAAATCAGGGTACCAGTTGCATTCAAGATAATAAAGCTTGACTTTCAAAAGACCAACATGCTTGATGATGATCTAAATAATAGCCTTTGTTATATTAATACCTGACCAGGTTAACTTTCAGAAAGCATGATAATCTGAATTGCGGCCTTCTGATATGTTATATATCAACATAATAACATAAAAATTAAAGACATGATACCCTTTCATGCAGAACCACCTAAAAAGAGGATTGATAAGTGCAACTGCATGTAACCTGAATACAAAGTGGACAATGTTGACCTTGTGAGAGCTGGAGAGTGATACCACGTGGCCTTTTTGTTCAAATATCAAAGTGATAATAGTCCTGTAAAACATGTGGAAGGTACTGGTACACACACTTGCAACATAGTTTAGTCAGCACCTAAATATGCAGTGAGTTCAGTCTCAGGTGTCAAATGGTTGTCAGCAAATTCAAAGAGAGAATCAATACAGACCAGCAGTGCTTACATATTTGGCAAGAGCAGACATTAGAAGGAGCACAAAGAGGAGGAGTCTCAATAAAATTTGAGAAGGTAGCCATTGGAACACCCGGCGAGCAGCCAAGCAAGAAGGGTCTGGTTTGTAAGCTAGCCATGGAAACATTGTGCAGTACTTGAGATATTAAGTGGGATCGCAGAGAGAAGTCTATCTGAACCAGCTTCCTTTGTAACATCACCAGCTTCCTTTGTAAGGGTTTCCATCCCGTCCTTCCAACTACAATCTGCACAAGGGAAGGCATATGAAACTATCTCAACATTCATTACAGTAGGTCAAGAAGTGATGTTATTACACAACAGCATGTTCCGCAACAATGTAAATGTTATACCCCAGCGGTTGGCAACAGCTAATTTCCACAATAATCGCGTAATATAAAGTATGGAAGGATTCCAGCACAAGGAAACCAAGTAGAAGAAAATCATCTGCATTATTGCAGGTTTACAAAACACTAAGCTAAGCATAACAGAGCAAGATTTGCAGGAAAAAATCATCAAATGCGCACAAAAGCATTAGTATGCAGCCATAAAGATGGACCCATTGAGCACAATACAAGCCCAAATCCTTGTCACGCAAAAAAAAAAAAATGAAGGAGCAGCGCTGCGGGTTGGTGGAGAATAGGGGTTTATACGAGAAACTGGTAGACGCTCATGCTGGCGTTGACCAAAGCGCCTTGGGCGCGTTGTCCGCCAGCAGCTTCGTCAAACCCTACACGGGACAGAAAACCGAATCGTCTCTTCATTCGAATGTAACAGGGAAAACAATCTTCCACCGAACAAATCCACATGGAAATAGGAGGAGTGTCTTAGACTCCAGCGGTGCCCCCAAATGCCCATTGGGAGAAGATCTCTTAGCATAGGCCCTGGGAAGAGCATACATCCTGGGGAGAGAGGCCAATGCATTTGTACTCATACTCCACCATCAATCTAAGGATCAGACAAGCAGGACGTGTTATAAACGATAGCAAGAAAACAACGAAGTAGCGGAAAGATCAACCAACGGGGACATGACAGCGGCTTACAAGATGTATTTATAGGTGCCCTGACCTAATCTAGGTCGGTAACGTGACATCCAAATCGAGTAGAACTCGTACCGTACCGCGGGGGCTGCCGCCCCCCGCACCCCCCTCCGTGCGGCCGCCACGGATTGGGCCACGGCCATGATGGGTCAACTTCTGACTCCGGGACGCTCCGCTCTCATCGTCACAAGTCGGCCTTTATCAGTATATACGAATTTGAATCACCACAAAATAACAGGACGTAGGCTATCCTTCTGAGGATGGCCTGAACCTGAGTAACCACCGTGTCCCACTGTCCCTTTTGATCATCCACGTCCGACGAGTATGAAGGAACTCCTCGCTCCCTCCTGTCGAAAAATCCGTAGGGAGTTGTTCGATCCGGACGCAAAAATCGCCCACAGCGGCATCCCCAAGTTTGGAGGCCCTCTCGGAGGGTGCCGGACATGCCCTCCGACAGGGGTGGCCCGCCCGTCATACACACAAAGGCTGAGTGCCCATGTTAATGAGGCTGTATAGGAGGCCGTTCCGCCCGAGTAATGGCGAGGCGACGAGACGGCGCCACGCCTGTCAGCACACATCGCATTAACGCCGTGCTCGTTCCCCTGGCGTGTGCAGAACAAAGCAACGCGTCGTGCCGCGCCCGTTCCCATGGTGGGCGCGGAACGAATCGACGTGTCGAGCCGCGCCGTCCACGTGTTCACGTCGCGATGGCTCCCCCGGTGGCGCCCAACACACACGTCGTCAGCGTTAATGCATGCCAGACGAACCGCTGCTCACCGTTAATGCGCGCCACACAACCCCGCTCCTCTGGCCGTCTTTAAAATGCGGCGCGACGCGCATCTCCTCTCCCCACCTCTCCCTCTCCCTCTCCCAAATCTCGCCGCCAGCATGGTGGGCAGCCGCGAGATGCCGGAGGAACGCGAGCGCCGCCTTCACCGCGACTTCCTCTCGGCGGAGCGTACGAGCAACTGGAGCTACGCCGCCGCAACGAGAAGCATCAGATGGACAAGGTGTGGCACCGCGAGATGTGGCGCGAGGAGGCAGCCAACGCGCCTTCATTCGTGATGTCGGTGGAGAACACGCGGCTGTCCAACCGCCACAACCTCCCGGTTGGAGACAACGTCACCCTACCGGAGGGGTGGGAGAGGAACGTTGTCAACGTGCCGGTGGCGCCGCGGCTCAGCGGGCAGGAGCGCATCGACTACATCAAGCGGTGGTGGATGGAGATGCCATGGGAGCTGAAGGTCGACCCCAAGTACTCCATCTCGGCGCCATACTGGCATGCCGTGGTGGACACGGAGTACGAGGCGCGCCACGATAGTTTCATCCTCCCTGCCGGCATGCGGGAGCCACCGCTAGAGTGGTTCTCTTAGGACGACGATCGTGCCCGCTCTGACGACGACGACCCACAGCAGCCCGATCTCCCGTTACCACCGGCGCCGGCAAGTGCGGGTGAAACTGCCACATCAGTGTCACTGTCACCGGAGAAGGGGGCGCAAGATGAAGCCGCAGAGGCTTCCCTTTGCCGTGGCATGCAACAAGGGTAGATCAAACCCCACCACACGAGTCGGCCGTGAAACCAGAAGCCTCAGTTGAGGCTATGCAAGTTCCTCAAGGCCGCAGCCAGCAACGGCGACGGACCATTGAGGCATGTGAGTTTCTTGATGCTGCCGGCTCTAGGATAGGCATCTTCCTCACTGCTGGCATGTAGTGGTTGGCAAGGCGCCGACATAGGCTTCCTCTCACGCGTTAGGTTATTGTTTAGTTTGTTAAATTTCGTTTAGGTTTTGAAATGTAAATTCGTTAAATTTTGTTTAAGTGTTCGCCAAGCCGCGGCTCAAATTTCATTCAAATATTTTGTAATATGATATGAAATATGAATGAAATTTGAAATCATTTTTAAATTTTTCTGCATTCATTCATTCATTTATTTTTGTTTGGGGGGTGCCACTGTGGTGGACACATATCGTGCACCCCTAATTGAGCCCCAATTGGGGGTGCCGGGCACAAATATGGCGAGTGCCGCTAGAGATGCTCTTGGCTAGCCTTTCATAGGGCCTCTCACCTTGTGAGCGGAGACAGGGTTGGGAGGAAGAGAGGCAGCGGGCTATTTTCAAATTCTTATCCCACTTAATTCTCCCAAGCTGCCGGTCGAACTCCATCTACGTAGGCATGAACCGTCTCATCTTCGGCCTGGTCGCTAGCATTCGGTGCCATGACCGCTATCCGCGTAGGTGGCACCCGGTGGAGAAGACGATCCCGAAGGACCGCTCGATGAAGATGTCGTCGCCCACGCGCCAAGGGGGAGCAGTAGGGAGCTCAGGGGCGGAGATGGGACGCACACAGTCGCCGTCAGGGCGGAGGCCATGGTGGCCGAGACATGCGCACACGGGCCTCCCATGGCGGCTCACAGTCACAGCCGGATTTGCGGCGAAACATGCCACCTAGTTGTACGGTGGATATGGGAACGATTTTTGGGTGGATGGTTGGCCCAAGGAGGGATGTGCGCCTCCAGTCACGGGGCAAGGAAGGGGAGGGGCGGCGCCGGTTCTAAGGGGATGGGGAGGGGCTCCTCCGGTGGAGAGGGGAGTGGTTGGGCTCTGCCAGAGAGAGACGATGTGCGCAGGACGACACGATCCGGTGACAGCGCGTGGAGAGAGACAGGGGCCGACGCACTGGTTCCTGTCGGCAGCAGCGCACGGGCAAAGCAAGGGGCAGCTTCCCGGCGGCGACCAGTGGGGAGAGCGAGGGGCCGGTGGTTGCGCATGGTGAGAGGCGGGGGGTGTAGGTTGTGTGTTTTTTATTTTTGGGTGCGTTTCTTCAGCTGCGATGGAGGAGGTGTGATGAAGCGAGGAGCGAGGAGTAGGACGAAGGGGGACGACATATTGCGGGTTCGTAGACGAAGGAACCAAACTTTTCTTTTAGATATGAGAGATAGGAGAGAAGATTCCATAATAGCAATGCAGGAGTACAACGTTTGGAGGATATGCTATGGGCTTTTGATTGTTCTGATTGGTTAACTCTTTCCCGTAAACGTCCTGACATGATTAGTTAACTACAAAACATTACATAATACCGAAGAAACCAGAAAAAAACAAAAAACAAAGTGTCCTGATAAAAATAGTTACATCTAGATCCTCTGTAAGTCATCAAAAAATGATTTTTTGGCAAAAAAGACCACCTGTGTGAATGAATTGACATAAAAAATCACCACTGAGTGTGATTACCAAAACTACGATGGCGTAGTTCCGGCAAGAGTGTGATTGCCAAAACTACGATGACGGTAGGCCCAGCAAGCGCCACGTGTAGCCTGCGGCCAGAGGCAGGGGCGACAGGGTTGTCGCCACCAGTAGAGGCAGCATGTCGGGTAAAACAGAATCTAGTCAGGGAAGGAACAGGAAACAGGGAGAGCAGCCAAGCCGCCACCACCCGGTAGAGATTCTCTGACTTGGAAATCCTAACATTGTCCTGACTTTGAATCACTGACGTGTGACCTAGAGTTGATGAGACCCACGTGTCAGTGACTCAAAGTCACCCGATCCTCAAAGTCAGAGAATACGCGCCGGCCACCACCACCTATGGCGGCACGATCATTTTTGTCAATTCACGCACTCATGTGGTCCTTTTTTCCAAAAATTTCAAAAAATGTGGCACCCACACAGAGAGAAACCTTTACAACGAAAAACGTGGCACGTAATAGAAAACAACTAGGCTAACCTAGTGACTCCAATCACTCTAAAAATCTCCTCTCCAGTGCAAACACTTCGCCTCCACTCAAGCCACGCAGGGACAACAGCCATGGCGCACCGATACTCCAATAAGATCCCTCGCCACATCCGTGATGATGCCACCCAGTATGTTCTTCTCCAGATCCCTGACGACCTCGTTCGTCTCGATCGGCAGCTCCGACACGCGGTTCCAACCGAAATCCCACGTCGAGTTGGCGTCCGGGTGGTCGTTCTGAATGTCACTCTGAAGTACCCTCTGCAAGCCTTCAGCCCTGCCAGTGGCCTTCTCGGAGATGTCCTCCAGGCTCTCAACGTCACCGTCCAGGTCTCTGACAAGATCATCGAGACGCCGCAGCTTCGGGCTGGCGGCGTGCGCCGCGCTGACTTCCTCCGTCGCCTCGGTCCGTTTGCCTTTCCTTCTGACCACCTCCCGGGCTACGTCGGAGAGGAGGTCGTAGCTGCCTTTGTGTGACCAGTTCCGATCGGCACCGGCGTCGTCGATGAAAGTGACGGGATCGTGAACTCGGACGATCGCCTTCGCGGTCTCGAGCAGGTATCGGTCCTTGGCCAGGATCCTCACGAGCAGGAGCTGACTGTGTGTGAACGAATCGCATGAGACGACATGTGTCGAGTGTTCCTGCGAACCTTTCGAATCGATGGGGGTTGTGGCATGATCCGAACCTGCAATAAAAGCATAGAGTTGTGAGGTTGGCCATCCAATAACTTTTGAAAAAGATGTCCATTTCTTCAGATTACTACTACTACAGTACTGCACAAGAATATGCGTACCATCTGTCGGTTGCTCTTTCACTATCAATTCTTGTTGTCGTTGTTGATGCTGCTGCTGTTGCTGTTCTTCATCGGGAGATGTTTCAGCAGGTATGTGTGTAGTTTCACTAGCTGTGTGGTTAATTATTCCATCCTGCATTTTACACAAGAACACACTTCATTAAAACGATATAATGTGCAAATGGAGGTTTAAGCACGGTGCCTAGTTTGGAGAAACTTACATCTATCTCATCAATTGCACTCTGATCCAAAGATTTTAAATCCTCACTTGCCTGTACAATACTGTGTACAGGAATTGCAGGATCACTTGCTCCTTCAGTCATTTTCTGTATAGCTTGGTCAGAGAAATCTGCTCCAGTATTGCTGCTGCCTGCCACTACTATTGCCAATTGTTCCGAAAATCCACCATCACCATGAGTAGTGTTATCTGATGGTTTGCTAAAAATTATATCATTTGGTTTTGGATGTTTCTCATCCTCCTGTTGTATCACTACCGACTCGGTCTTCTTTTTCATATGTGCTGCTTCTGACACCAGTGGCTTCTTGTCTTCCAAGGTCCCGCTAGGTGTTTCGCTCTTCGTTTCCCGGCAATTCTGTGGTTTCCTCGTCGTGGTTTGTGTGTCTATTTGTTTAACTTGTGCTTGCCGTTTCATCCGATCAGCCTTGCCATTCTTTCCTGCAGCTCTGGTATCTGCAGTGGCAAGGTTTTCCTTATTAAGCTTTTCCCTAGCCCTCCTTGATTTCGCCTCACTGTCTCTCCCCAGCAACCGTTTCATGCTTGTGGCTTGCTTCTTTCCAACTGATGTACTCTTATCCTCAGCAATGTGGTTGTCTTCTATGGCTGGTCTGGTGTCTGAATTCTTCCTGAACCTTTTCAGAAAGTCCATCTTCTTACCCGAGTCGCTGCGGCACCCGACGCTGACCGGCTTCTGCAGCTTGATTTCTTCAGTAAATGCCCTGTCCTCATGGATGATCCTCTCATCAACTCCTTGGCTTCCATCTCTCTCTGATCCTACCATCTTTCTCAACATTTCTCTCATGGTTATCCTTACATGCTTATTACCAGTTGCAGGGTGTGATGAACCCATTGACAGTTCAGATTCTCCAAAGTTTGTCAGGCTATTCTTCCACTCTCCAGGCAACAAAATCTTGTGTTGCCCATTGGATAAAACCTTCTCTGAAGCTACAATCCGTATCGGCAACTTGCGGTCCGTCGTATTCGCTCTGATCTCCATTCTTGGCACTGATTCAGGCTTAACAAACCTCTCCGTCCCCTTTCGCTCCGCGACCGTCTTCCCGCCGACGATGGCAGGTTCTCCAGCCCCATCAGCTTGGCGATCACGCTGGGCATCCTTACTTTTGAACCGTCCTTTTCGCCTTCAGAAGCACTGTTGATCTTGGAATCGCCTGGACCAGACTGCATGACTGAGCTGCGGTTTGGACTGTGATGGCTCTGAACAAACTTGTCGTGAACAACTATCTGCATAGAAGCATTCTTGGCCTGCTCAGTCTCTGATTCTTCATCGACGATCTCAACGATCCTTGTGGGCCTCGTCGCTGAGCTCTCCCGGTTCTCCTTGCCTTTGAGCAGCAGCACCTTGCCGCTCCCCGATCCTTCCATGTATCCCGATGCGTCCTGGAGCATCACTAGCATGCTCAGTGCCTCCTCCATGTCCATTGATCCTCTGAAGAGCTTCTTCCCGGACTCGTCGGACTTCCTCCTCCCGCCGGCGCCACCGGCCAACGAGTACGCCGCCATGAGCATGTCGTTCAGGTCCTGCACCCCGATCGCCATGTTGCTGGCGTGCGCGCCGGCGCCTCGGCGTGCCCCGCCGTGTCCGGCTGATGGAAGAACACTGAGCCGTTGCGCGCCGCGATCTCGATGTTCCGGAGCTTCCCGCCGTCGCTGAGCGCGAGGGCCAGTGCCGCCATCTGCTGCATTTCCACGTCGCCCGCGACGACATGCCTCGGCTTGCCGCCGCCGCTTTCTCCTTGGAATGGCACGATGGCGCGCGCGTCGGCGGCGGCGACAGTCGCGACGTCGCGGTGCCGCTGTTGCTTGCCGGGTGTGGCGACGGCATTGCCGGGCTGTTGCTTGTACGGCAAATGTAGAGGAAATCAGTTGGTGATGAGAGGCTAGTTGAGCACTGGTGTATCCTGATATCTAACTTCGATTGCTTACTGATGATCTTGGTGTCGTTCTTGCTTCTGGCCTGTTTGATCGAGGAGCAGGAGCTGCTTGCTGTGGCTTCTGGCTTCGAAGTGGTTTCTGGGAATTCGAACAAGCATCTGTACAGGCAGCAAATTCAGTAATCATACAGCATCGATCATCAGGATTAAACATGAATCCTACGGTGTCTTTGGACCAGATTACATCAATATCAACACATCAAGATTAGTAATTGTCAAAAAAAAACACATCAAGATTAGTATCTGTACAATATCATCACAGGAACGGGAACATTCTGAAGCAAGGACACAATCGCGAGCAAAAGCAAACTCGGGTAGGGGAAGGAGGCAACGTACCCCGAGGCGTGGCGGCGCGCTGCTGCGGCGTCCCGGCTGACGACCCGAACCCGAGCCTCTCGCGGCGTCGCCGGAGGTCCAGCAGCAGCTTCTGCGCGAAGTCGGAGCCAAGATCAGGCACCATGGCCATCCCTCACCTCTCCACAACAGAAAACTCCCCCAAGACTCCCAACTCGTCCCCTGCACCGCACCATGAAACTAACGGGCAAATTAGGTGCCTGAAAATGCAGAGGCAATGCAGGGCAGAGTTGTTTTCCTGAAGTTGGTGCGTCAGACTGCTCAGGCCTCTCGTTTTCCCCGACCACTTTTTTGCCCCTTTCTTCAACGAGACCTGCACGAAGGGATCAATGAGGTGAGGTGTCTCATCTGGGGAGAGCCTTCTGCTGCAGTCAGTGGGCGCTTTCGGTTGAGGGCAAAGATTGCCTTGGAAGTTACATGCGTATGAATGGTACCTGTGTGTGTGACCTGTTGTGTTTGCATCTCCAGTTCACCCACATTCCAAGCAAACTAGACAGAAAAGACAGAGAGATAGGGAGGAGTGTCTGCATTTAGAATGATGCTGGTTGCTTTTGATTAGGTGGTAGTGGTGGTGGTTAATGTCCTTTTGACTATGATGGCACATGCCCATTGTGTAGATTAAAGGTAAATGATTTTGGTTGTGACATTGTGGTGGTAAGTAAAGGTTTATCACAAAAAGAAAAAACATAATATTTCTTCCGTACAAATATGTATGCATTTATTTTCAGTTAAGGGAGAATACGATGGATTAAGATGTGGCTTGTGTAAGTTGTAAGTGAACAGACATTTTCAGTACTGCACAGGCTTGGAAGGATGCTCACGTTTTGCTTGTACAAGAGAAAGCTCTCTCTGTGCGACTGTGATACGGTCTTGCAGTTGCAGAATTGGCTTTCTGTTAGGTGATTAAGTAACAGTTGTACTATACCATCTTCGGTATTAAGGGCCTACTACAGTGACCACTCTAGATTCCATCTGTCCAAATACTTATGTACAGGTTAGGATAGTCGTCGATGGTACCTATGCTCTAAAATAGGTGACGTGCGGGCAAACTGTTGTGACTTTCACCATTAATTAATAATAATTTGATATGTACAAAGACCATTGAGATTAGTTAAATAAATTTAACATCATTACTTTTGCCATGGAAAACATTTCATTATTTTGTATCCTTCTCCTGACATATTTAGGAAAAAATAAAGGCCAATGTTTAATCTTCAAGACGATGTCAAAATTATCTAAAATCGTATAGTTCTGATCAGAGAGAGACAGTACAAAACTTTAGCTACAACACAAAAAGTGTGATTTTCACACCTATTTTTTTAATCTGGTTTTACACTTCAGTTTTAGTAGCAGGACAGACCATGCATACCAGCTAAACTTGGATGACATTTCTAAATAAGATGTATAGTGGCCAACACCAAGCTAAAAGCCTAAAAGTGATCAAAATCTGGGAAAATATTAAGCAACAACATGACAAAAATAACTGACCACCTAATCTGAGCTCTCTGCATAAACAAGTCATGACTTGCAACAATCCTTAGGTGTGGCATCACCCTCAAAGACCATACGCTGCACTTGTTGGTCACTTAAGTTCCTTCATCGGCACATTTAGTTCAGAAAGAACAATCTTATGATCACAGTGACAGCGAGAGGCTTGACACTTATTTTTACTATACATACTCGCATTTACACCTCAAGAGAGCAAAAATGATTTGGCAGTTCACACAAGAAAGCATCAGATACCCACAGTGGCTGCAGAACAAAAGGCCTCACTCATCTACCACTACTAGCATGGACAGGGAAGATGAACAGTTAGTCTCCTACAAGGACAAGATAAAATACATATCTATATTCATCAGGAAGGTTTGGCCATCAGGGCAGTCGCCTCCTGAAGTTCCTGCTAGTGCTTTGGTACGTCCGGACCATCAGACCGACACCCAATCCGACACCCACGCATACACCAAGGCCAATCCCGACTCCAACCCGCACACCAGCATTAAACCATGAAAGCGCACCATCCTCGCCATCTAGAAAGTCCTGCCTTGCGTACAAGCTGTTATAGTCAACGTCCACATCTGTCTCGGATTTGGGGTCCTGGAATTCAGATATCTGAAAATAGAGACGGGAGAGGAAACAATTCTGTCAGATATCAGTACAATATTAACTAAATTACATGCATTGGTTGTTCACAAATTGAAAAAAAAAAGAGACGGAAGAAAACCAGTCTAAGCTATTGAAGTACCACCAGCATTTGTCGCTGATCTTCTTCACAACACATCCTTGATATACATATCCTAACTGTCACATCAAATTTGGACTTTGTGTTCAACAGGATGGCAGCAAATAACTGAATACCCGTTCTAACATGCATCCAGAGATACAGAAAAACATGTTCGGTGTTGTTCTTACAAAATAATAGGTTAACAGGACTTGATGTTAGTCGAACCAGATTAAATAAAGAGCACGCATAAATCAACAGTCAAAAGTTGCATCATAAATCCGAATGGAGACTTCTGTGGCAGCATCAGGAGAACTGCCACATACACATCAGTCAATCCAAGTCAACCAATGAAATCTCTTCAGGAAGAACATTGCCAGTCTGACTTTCATTCTTATGGTCTTGTTAAATTCTAAGGTTTTGAATGTTGTACAATCAGCAATTCAGTTATAACTCAATCGTTTGGCCATCAGCACTGAGGAAATTTCATCGCTGTATATATGAGCTAAAGGAGTTTAGCACTGGAAACTCACATAGGGGACATGTATTGGGGTACAATATCAATCTGCTACCTAAGTTACTAATTCCGATGGGCATAAATCTACTAGCTCGATAGTTTTTACATTCACATGTGTCAATGTTTAGTTTCTTACACGGTTTACTTTATTCTACAAGCATGCGCACCAGCAAAAGTCTTCATATACACCAGAACAAGAAGTTCAATCATTAGAAAAGGGAAATAGTGAATGTTATCGGGCCATATTTTATCTCATAGCCACCCTCCTAGAACAATATTTAAGCAGCAAGCCAGAAATTGAAGATAGCACTTGCATAACATGCTACGATGAGTATCACACAGTCCATCTGAAAAGTTGTTTGTGTGGAAATAGTACCAAGGTGAAATGGGTATACAGCGTTCATATTAGCTTAGTAGCACAAACATAAGAACACATACACAAATACAAAAAACAGGAGTTTGTCAATGTTTGTTAAGTTGAAATTTTATTGTGCATACTTGCAGGAATTGTTCTATGGTATGTGGTTCGAATATGGTTAAATGGGCTGGATAAGCAAGAAATTTGTCCAGAGAGTATACATCTGCTTTGATGGGTTTCAGTATAGCAATTAGCAAATATGCCATAGGTGAGTCACTATTGTGTTGGGGAAATGCCGCTTAAACCAAAAATAGTCCAGCACACACCCCATGATGTTTTAAGCATAAATGTCATACAATGTAAGCTTAAAGGGACAAACATGAGATCAAATATAGAGTAGGAATTCTCGATATCACTGCGTGGATAAGTAGTGAAGTACCTTCAACGGGTCCTCAAGTGAGTTTTCTTTCTGCTGTTCAGTTGCTTCATTCTCTGGGATGGAATCAAGCTTTAGCTTCATTTGGGACTTCCTCCGTGATATATACTGGATCGTCTTGGTTAATATAATAGGTGTGCCAGAGAAAGTGCCGGCAACATAAACCTCGACCACAGGATGTCCAGACTCAGGGCCCGTGGACATCTTCCCCTTCAAGAAACCACTAGACGATGCTGACGACTGGCACTTTATATTCCATTTCTTGCTGCTGTTCTTCGGTTCCCCGACCACCCCGTTGGCATTGCATAGCTCCAGGTCTCCGGTGAGCAAGAGATCATTCTTATCAAACACCTGAAACCTCACGCTCCCTGTCATCCTTATACTATCCGTGCTCACGTATGTGGCTTCCTCGGTCTTCGTGTCGATCCTGTCCCTTCTGAGGGACGACGAGACGAACTCGGTGTGCATGCTGCTCCGCCGTCCGTTGACCTCGATGACGGTATCAGGAGACAGCGGGATGTGGTTGAGCGTGAGATGTTCCGGCGCAGACTCGTCCACCATGCAGTTGCTGACCCTCACATAGAACACCCTGAGGTCAAGCCAAGGTGACGACCTCGACGCGTAGAGCGGATGCATGATGATCTTCCTGGCAGCCTCAAAGGCCAACCCGTCCCCCATCTCGATCTTGTTGTATATACTGCCAAGACGTGCCTTTCACTCAAACCACAAACTTTTCAATCCCACTGCCTGTAACAGAAAATTTCGGGTCAGTACAGAAGAGCTAAGTTTAAGTGACATAATCCTAAGAAACCCTATCTGACATCCGAATTCAGTACGACCTTCAATTTATTGCATAGAACAGCTCGAGCATCAATTCAATTGACTGCGAGTACCAGGAGACATTTACGAAATTAAACTGCTAATAGTAGATACTACACAAGCTAACAAGCAAATTCGCGATGAACTGGGCGGATCGGTGCGTCCGTCCCAGAAAGAAAAGTCTAATTAGACTGCTCATCATGGCCAAGAGAAGAAAAAACAAAACAAGCAGGTTAGGGTTCGTCACCAGCCAAAGAATCCGGTCCCTGAGCGGGCTCCTGGTGGATCTCCGCCGCGCGCCAATCCAGTGGAGCAGGGGGAGAGGATGAATCCGATATGAGCGAATAATCCCTTGCAGTGGAAGGAGGAGGCAGAGGCAGGCGTGTTGGTGGGCGCGCGCAGAGGGGATCGCGAGGGGAAGAGGAAAAGAAAGGAGGATAAGGACTGGAGGAGGCTATTTCCGATATTTTCCGGGTAGTTTTTTGCACGTAATAATGTGGACGGATTGGAGATATATACTTGCCGCCCATCTTTTCTTAACCGTTTGACTGGGTTTTTTCTTCTTTGGAATGGAATTGTTTATCTTCATATTGCCTTTTTGGCAACTTGGCACTACACATGAATTTTGCAGCTTGGTAGTAGACTTGAATTTATGTTGTAGCTTATGCACTACACATGAATTTTGCAGCTTGCACTAGTACAGAAAAGCTTTTCTGTGGCGCACCATTTTGCTATTCTGTGGCGCATGGGTGGTGCGCTACAGAATAGTCGCCACTAAATAAGCTATTCTGTGGCGCACCACCCATGCGCCACAGAATAGTGGCTATTCTGTGGCGCACCCGTGTAACCATGCGCCACAGAATAGGGTGCGCCACAGAATAGTCATGGGTGCGCCACAGAATTACTGCGCAGTACTGTACCCGTATATTCATATAAATACCAGTATAATACCAGAATACAAGTATATTTCATATTTACACAGATATAACAGAAACAGAGATATATTTTCACAGATATATCAAAACAAACACATTACTAATATATGTCATCACAAGTTGATACAAAAGTGCGGAAGTTTTACACAATTGTTGAGATATACAAAAGTTCATCGAATCGTTGCCCACGTTACAAAATGAAGTGTTCACCGCCTACACTAGGATCGAATAGATTACATCTCGGCGTTGACGGTGAGCAATAGCGGGAACACGATGATCTCATGTAGCCTTCTCGCGAGCGCTACGAGCGGAGCGGCGCCGGGAACGGTTTGCCGAGAGGCCCTTGAGTTTGTATTCCTGCATATCACAAGTTTCACTGACGCCATCTCTGCGTCACATAGTGTCACAACATTTTAATCATCGGCATTCTAGAAATGAATTAGCTAAGGTCAACTAACAATCATGCCTCATACTTAACTGATATCAACTTACAAAAATCATGCCTCATATTTTATATCAACTTACCACAAAAAGATCAAATAGAGAAAAACCCGTATGATGGATCCTTCTTCCTGATCCGCTCCGGAAACAGATAAATGCCGTCTTTCGTCATCCACGTCCTCCTGTCATTCTGCTTATCTAGGCGTTCTTCGATCTCCCACTTAGACAACGCTGAAAATCGGTTGGGATATATATTTGATTAATGCATGATATAACTAGAGTATGATTTATTCATCTAATATAGAAAAGAAAGAAGCAAGGTTTCTACCTCTGGCGTTGTGTAAGGACCCCCCTGCTGTCTTGACATCTTCCAGGATGATTTTCGATAACTGTAACTGGATGCGATGGAAGTCTGCTCTAAGGTCATCATCAGTGAGATCCTCATCATATTTGGCCCATTCTTGGAGACGATATGGCAAATTCGTTATCACTGCATCCCGGACATACGATTTCATGTGTAAGAGGACGTAGAAGGCATCCACGTTGCCAGACTTTTGCTTGATGCAATGAAACCCCGTCCCATGGTAAAACTTGTGTGTGTTGTCAATTATACGTTTCGCTTTCTTCTCGAAGGAACCTCCGTTTTTGGCGTAGCCCTCGAGAGCCTCATCGAGAACACCCTTAATTCTAGTGTAGTCTTTCGGCGTAGTCCCTGAGTCTAAATATGTGGCAGTTGACCACTTCGGGTGCACGGCGATGAGTACTGAGTACTTGTCACTGCTCAACACAATTGAAACGGAATATTGGAAAGGATCAACACAACAGAAGAAATCTATAAGAAAGCATAAGATACGACAGCGGCGACTAGATGCGGACTTACTTGAAAAAGAAAGGCAAAAGAAGGCTGGTCTTCGTGCGCATGTTCAGCATGATTCTCTGGAGGTACTCCGTGGCCTTAGCCCGTGTCGGTGATCCTTCCTCCAGCTGGCTGTCCCGCATGTAGTAGGGATCCACTACCTTGACGTACGGGGTTTGTGTGAGGACCCCGGATTAACTATCCGAGATACTCGTTATGTTTCCTGCAACAATCCATGATCAGTCTGTTGTTGCACATAACTTGAATTGGTATCACAGAACACCCTAAATACCGAAGAAATATACTTACTTGATTGAAGTCATAACTTCAACAGGTACTTGCAGCGGAAATCACCAAACAGCGTGGGGCCCAAATCATTTGCCTTAACCCTACAGGCAGCTGACTGGGAAGCGCCCTAGTTCGCATTGACGTTGTAGAAGTCTTCTTCTTCGAACTGTTCTTCTTCAAAATCTGGCTAAGACAATAGCCAGGGACGAAACCAATTTGAGTACATTTGAATGTACTCGCAAACTACCACCGAAATAAGCATGCACTACTCTTTTATTGTTTAAATAAAACTTCGTTTGCTTTGAAAACTCTATATCCTTGTTGAAAAGAGAAGGATATACTTTTGTTTATTAAAACTTTGTTTTGAAATCTCTATATCTTTCTTGAAAAAGAAAAGAAGGCTTTTAGAACTTTTCCCCATAAATCTGACTTTGTAAGAAAATCTCTTTAAAACTTTTCCCGAAAATACATCCCTGTTGAACTAGGTAAGAAGTCTCTTTTATAAACATTTTCCCGGAAAATCACCATTTGGTTTATTTCTCCAAAACTCCTCCTTTTTCGACCATAACCCTTCATGGTCATTCAATCCCACAACCTCATGCCGGCCCGTTGGCATAGTTGCATAAAACATTTTCACCTTTCAAAACACAAAACTTTTCACTTCTCGACCATAGCCCGTCATGGTCAAATCATTCTCCAGCAACCTCATACCAGCCCGTCGGTAGAGTTGCTGATACAACATACCTCCATTTTATTTTCAAATCTCAAAACTTTGCAAAACTTGCACATGGTCAGAGGACAGTCTCCCAATTGTCCATATCCGAGGACTCGGCTATTCGAATAGTTTTACCCTCTGCAGAGGTAGCACGCTTTTCCCACACCCATCCGGTAACTCATCGTGTCAGCCACGTCCCGCCATACAAGGTGTATGCGAAGTTGAATCACCGACCATAGACTGTCCTTTGCTCATGCTAGTATAGGACCCTACCGCTACGAAGCTTTCCAACACACTTAACCCAGCCCGTCGGAATCTAAGTGTGAGGACTCGTAGTTCTGCCCGGCGATTTATGGTGGAACCTTCAATCCTCTTTCTCCAATACACTCATACCAACTCTGTTGGCAGACTTCACTTAAGAGGACCCAGGTCAGGGGGTAGGTCACCAAACCATCCCCTCATGGAACGAGGTCATCCTCGTTGTTGAGGCATCCCATACTAATATGAGCAAACTATATGACTACGCCCTTTTCCCATATGTGGGTAAATGTGGTCGCACAGGGTAAGATTGGTCGTCATAGTACAAAGACACAATGTGCATTTTTCATAAACATCTCCATTCTCCATTCCTCCACTTCAACACCGACATCTCGGCATTCCATATCCACACACAAGTATTTTCAAAGGAGTTTTGAGTAAACAATATTTTTCCCATCCTATAGTTTGAATTTGAAATTCCAGCTAATATCTCCATATAGGGTGTCAAAATAATATACTTATAATTTGGAAAAAGGGTTTTCAAAATCATAACTTTTGTGGCAAACACCATATAAATAACTTTTGCTCTTTATAAGTAAAACATGCGAACCAAAATAGATGTATATAAATGCAAGCTCAGAGGATAGCTTGCCTTGCTCGGCAAAGTGACCTTGGTCTTGATCTTCAGGTTCAACAAATTCCCCCTCCTCGATAATTCCAGCAACGTTCTCGTCTAATCGATAAACAAACCAATACAAGCAATCACTAAACTACTCATTCAAACATCACCACCTTACAATATTAAACTCTACAAATAGCTACGGTAGACACACAAGGCAAACCAATTGGGTTCAATTTAATTGAATTAACCAATATTTAAATTAATAAGTAAAGTGTTGTTTCAATGTTAGGGTGATTCAATTTTAGTCAATCAGGTGTTTTCTTTATACAAACAGATAGATTTTATTTTTCTGTTCATTTTTATATATATTACTTGTATTTTTCATTAATGAGAATTTTAATAATTTTATCTTATTTAAATTCCCTTTTTAGAATATTTAAGGTTTGAAGAAAGTATTTAACTAATTAAACTTAAATTTTGATTTATTAAATAATAGGAGGAATCATTTATGTAACATAATTTTATTTTATTATATGAAGAAATTAAGAATATATTTATTTCTTAATTTATTTGTATTTTGTTTGAATTTTCAAACTTAAATTCTTATTTAAAATAAGTTTTATAGATATAAAGGTATATCTTATATTTTAAATCAAGATAAAGTAATTTATAATACAAAAAAAAATTCTTGAGTTCCTAAAATTACTCTGAATATTTTTATTTATTTTACAGCATTGTTTTTCTAATTTTACTGAATAAATCTTTTTCTCAGAATTTTTCTTTTTAATAACTTTTTTTTTCTGTAAGAGTAAAAGACCGTTTTGCCCCTGGTCCAACACGGTTGAACCAGACCAAAACCTGGCTCGGGTCGGTGGTCAACCCGACCGAGCCAGACCCTCTACTCGCCTCTCTCTCTCACGACCCGAACTCTCTCTCTCTCTCCGCGGTTCCTCTTTCCGCCGCCGCCGTCGCCGCACGAATCCGGCGAGGTCCGGTCGTCTCCTCAACCGTGCCGTGGCGCAAAAGACGCGCCAAAGTTTCTCCTCCCTCCCCTCCGCGGCGATTTGAGTTTCTCTGCCTGACGTTGCCGTGCGAGACCCAACCCTAGGTTAGGGTTTCGGGCGTCTGGCGCGGCTCCGCCGTGCCCGCTCTGCTCCGATGCTCCGCCACGGCTGGGTGCAGGGTTGCGACCCCTGTGCCGCCGTGGTGGTGTAGGTGAAGCTCGCCCGTGTCTCCTCGAGCTGCTGTCTTCTTCAACCTCGACGCCGGCGGGATGGCAGTACCGCAACTGCAACCCCGACGTCGCCTCGACACCCAGCTCGACTACAACTTCGAATAGTGCTGGTATGCTTCTGTGACCAGCCTTCGTGCTGATGGACTGCTTGACTTAGGACTACAAGGTGGTGATCTCCTGGTTTTCTAACTATAACTAGCTATGGTTGTGATAATTTGATGATGTCCTGGCTGCTGTTTATGATGTGCATCTTGGATGGATGTGTGTGATGTTCCTTCCAAATAACTGAATTATGTGTCAGTTATGGTGCTTAACATACTGATTCCTAGTTGGTACAGCTAGGAAAATGATTTGTTTCTCATTTGGATTTGCTTGCAAGTGATTCAAAAGTACAGATGAATTTGAAAGTGATTTGTGCCTTAGTGGCTTCTATGGTTGTGACTTGCTGCTGTGGTATTCTCCTGGGAGTGTGCCCAGTAACAAGATCATGACCATATGATCTGCTGCTGGTGTGTTGCTCTATGAAAACCTCCATTTTAATTGTTGATGTGTTGCTCTAACTGTGCCCTGTGTAAGTGTAGATGATTTTCTGGAGCTAAATGTTTTAGTTTGCTTGCTGTGATGCCTCTAATGGAGTTACACAGTAGCTAGCTACTAATTATAGCTTTGGAATTTCTTTTATGCTTATCAGTGCTCTTATTGGTGCACATATGTGCTTGTGGTGCCTCTCCCCTTGTGGGTTTTGTGCCCAGCATCTAAATACTGGATTTGTGCTTCACAATTGATGAACTCAAGCAATAAAGCTTGTATGCCTTTGCCCAATTTGATGGATTTATGCCCCTTGCCCATGATGCATAGGCTGAGGCTTTTGATTTAATAAGAACAGATGCTTTGCTTGATTCAGCTCCCTGTGATGATTTTAGCATAGCATTTCTATGCTTAGCTGAGGGAAACACTCCACCACACCATGTGCATCTAGCAGATCATTTGGCTAGAGATAGAATATCAACCTGTGCTCAAGTGTGGTGATGTTGGGGCTGTTGCTTGTAGTTCTTGTGGATCTGTTGCTTGCTCTGCTTGCTGGACTGCTCCTCCTGCTCCAGCTTGCTATTCCTAGCTTCTGGCCTTCTCCTTGCTCCTGCTTGGCCTTGAGCTTCGACTCCATCTTGCTCTTGCTTGGCAAGGATCCAGTGGTGAAAAGTGGAGGGATTGGTGGTTTAGTGATGGACTGTGGGCTATGTGGGTGATGAACTTGAGCTGAGTGAAATGAGCTTGCTCCTTGCTTGCTACTGCTGTCCCTTGCTTTTATCCTCCTCCTGGGAGTGAAGTAGCTGTGCATGGTAGTAAATGAGCTGATGGTGGTGGGTGAAACAGGGCTGTGTGGCTTGTGTCCTACAACTCCCTTTGCCCTTGTTAACCACATGTCTATTGCAGTGTGATGATGGCTACCCAGGACTGTGTGTGCATGTGAGCTCTTCTGCTTGCTCAGTTCAGAGAGCTGGCACTGATGGGTTGAGCTTATCTTCAGATTTTCCATTTATTTTCACTGGACATGTGGATTTATGGCCTATGATGTTGTACTGAGGCAAACTGTGCTGATTAAGAACAGATACAACGCTTAGTCCCTAATAATATCCAGTGATGTGTTTAGCAGTGCATCACACTGCCTAACTGAGGATAATACTAACCCTAATCCCTTTTGTTTATTTCTGCCTTTGCTTTTCATTTGTTTTGCAGGGAAACAATATTGGTATAAAGATCAAAAGGAGAAGAAAGGAATACAAGACATTTTAGTTTAGGAAACAATTGTAATTTTCCTTTTCGAAATTCAGTTTCTTGTAGTAGAGTTGTAAAGACGTTGTAATTTATGTTTAATAAGAAGATTTGTTTGTCTTTGCAAGAATTCAATAGGTTGTAATATTTATTGTAAGATTTGAATTATTCAAACATTTATTAAATCATTTACCTAATTGTTATTTTAGTTACTTCAATGTTTTAATTTGAATTACTTTATGAATTCAATCAGTTGAATATTATATTTGAATTCAAATTCCTACAACAAGCAAATTACCTAAAGGTCATGTCAAAATAGAGGTTTTTAAAATAAGAGCTAAAAATACTTGCAAAATATTAACATTGAAATATAGGCAGGAGATAGTATGTAGTTCTCCTTAGTTTATAAACAAGTAAATTTTGGAAATACTTTTGCTTTCTCAAATCATGGGCCATTGGGTTGTTGCTAAGAACAAAGCATCATTGAAAGAAGGAGTTGGTCAAATAAGACTGGAGAAGATATATGGAATATTTTTCTTGTCATGACATGATCGCCAAAGTTTAATATATGTTTACTAGTCAAATAACTTAGACAACAAGTCACACAAGGTTCAACACAGCAACGGGAAGGAAAACACGATCATCAGTGAAACATTCAAAAAGTTTTTGTTGGTTATGAATTTTGGGTCTTGTGAAACTAAGTTTTTCTTAGTTTCGAAATTTGGGATGCGACAGTTTGTTCTCTCCTGATCATCATCGCCTGGCTGAGCGCGTATAGGCGGACCAAGTTATAGTCCAGCCGTTTAAAGTGAAACAAGTTGAAGACGTCCTCGCACGATATGAAGAACAGATCCGCTGGAGATTCATCAACGAAGTCAACCAAGTCCCTTGGCACCTTGACAGTGAACACCGGGTAGTTCGGATTCTCGTCTTTAAGAAGGTTGTCCTCTAGCTTCAAGATAGCAAGTTGCAAAGGGGCCATGCATCCATCTGCGAGGTGGAGCAGCTCCGAAGGCAGTATCGGTTGACCAGCTTCATGCAACCGGGACGACAAGTCACCCGCACGGGGTGGTATCATGGGGTCACTCCGGACATACCCCGGTGTGCTAAGTTTCGTCTTCGGAGCTGGCTTACTCCTCTTCCTGTGCTTCTTCTTCTTCTCTGCTGTATCTGGTGTATCTTCCGGAGGCAGTATTGGGTACTGTCTGGAGCCGAAGCTGATCACTGGGGCAGGCCCTTTTTTCCCTCCTTCAGTCCAATCCCTGACAGACTCACATATGGTTGTAAAGAGCGACGTGGGCGTATTTGTCACCGCCGTTGAGATGAAACTCGGAATCATAATATTTTGCTCCATCGGTTCCTCGCCCCTTGTTCCAGAAACCCCAGCCTCGTCATTGTCGGCCATGTTTGCACTGCATTAAAAAGAGGCAAAAAGTTAGTATAACAAATTTAAGATAAAAAAATCACCTAACTAATAAGTACTAAGATACCCGGCCCATGCACTAGTCGCAATACCCCATATGTCCTATTTTTAGCAAAGTCATGCCAAATTTCACGAAAAAATCCGGCATGACCTTTGCTAAAAAAGGGACATATGGAGTACCCGAAATTGCCGGAACGGAAGTTAATCGACGTTCCGGCAATCTCAAGGGCCTCTCGGGGTACCTGCAAACATTTCGAACAAAAAAAAACACATCTACGGCCGGCACCTCCGGCCGGCATCTCAACAACACGATGGTCGGAGCACAAGCACAATACCCCATATGTCCTATTTTTAGCAAAGTCATGCCAAATTTCACGAAAAAATCCGGCATGACCTTTGCTAAAAAAGGGACATATGGAGTACCCGAAATTGCCGGAACGGAAGTTAATCGACGTTCCGGCAATCTCAAGGGCCTCTCGGGGTACCTGCAAACATTTCACAAATCATGTTGGCCGGCATTCCCGGCCAACAACATCACAACAACACATGCATCCCCGGTCAACAACATCACAAGAACATCCGCAAAATATAGGAGGGCACCACCTTGAGCAGCAGGAAGCAACGGGGGGGCCTACACACATACACAACACATAAGCATCTCCACAGTCACGATATTACTTAGCAATTGCAGAGAATAAAATAAAATTAATCAAATGTTGATATAAAATATGAGGGAGTATATATTAACACATTTTTTTAGTATTTCAAATGTTGATTGTTTCTTCTATAATTATGGAGGATTGTCCGCAAACTTGAATGCCACATTGCCATCATGGCATGGAGTGCGAGACCGGTAGCCATTCTTTCATACGGTCCGATATTTTAAGGTGCATTTTGGTACGTGCAGGCGTCACGATTCACGACAAATTCTGATTTTAGGTGTTAGATGATTGCTTTCCCATATACAATTCTGATTCTGATTTGTGGTGTTAAATATCATAACATTTAGAAACTAACATTTGTAATTCCTTTTGGGAAACCACCGAAACACTCAAAACAAATGAACAATTGACATAGAAATCGTGAGAATTTTTTGAAACATGTACGATAGAGGGACTTACTATATAGTTATTTCAAGCTTGTCGCATCTACTACAAAATACTATTTTGATTGCCATCAAGTATATTAGCTGCATGGAAATAAAAGAAGGAAAATACGTAGCTTGCCATCGGGCGGCACACGGTGTCTTCGGGGTGCAGAGATGATGCTAGAGTGGTGTGGGTGCTGGTTTGTATAGGAGGGAGCAGGAGCAACACCAGCGCGGGCGTGCTGTGCAAGGACGTGCAAGCTCACGGCTTGCACGCGACGGCCATGGCGGACGGTGACGGACGGCAAGAGCACCTAGAGCAAGAGGGGAAGGGGAAGATGTCCAGGAGGACGGGAGGCTCACCAAGAGGCTGCGGTTGTCGTGGTTGTGCAGCCCGCGGACGACGGCGACGGGAAGTAGAGGAAGAAGATCGTGGCCTTGGCGCTCCCGCGGACGGTCGGCGTTGAAGAAGACGAGGTTGCTGCGGCTGTCCTGGGGCTCCTCCGGCTCCTGTTCTTGGCGGAGAAGCTGGATCACAGCGGCACGGATCTCCGGGACATGGAGGCTTGGGTCGGGGATGCGCGAACCAACGGGGACGATGACGGCGCGCACCCGGCCGGAAGAAGACGAGCTTGGCGTGGCGAGCTTGGGCTTGTCACGGCCATGGCGTCGATTTTCTCGGGAAGAAAAGAAGAAGAGGGAGGGAGAGAGTTGGTGGCGGCGCGGGTTATGGGGAGAGGAAGAAGAATGAGAACGAAGAAGAAAACGGCGGCGGCGCGGCCGGTTTTTGGATAAGGTACCTTATTCTGTGGCGCATCCCCCTGGCGGTGCGCCACAGAATTATCTTATTCTGTGGCGCACCCGACAAGGGGTGCGCCACAGAATAGTTGGTTTTTTTATTTAAATTTTCTGTTTTTACACACATGTTAATAAAAAAACAGTTAATAGTTGGTTTTTTATTTAAATTTTCTGTTTTTACACACATGTTAATAAAAAAACAGTTAATAGTTGTTTTTTTATTTAAATTTTCTGTTTTTACACACATGTTAATAAAAAAACAGTTAATAGTTGGTTTTTTTATTTAAATTTTCTGTTTTTACACACATGTTAATAAAAAACAGTTAATACAAATATTGAAACTGTGCCATATATATCAAATTACATAGACCATATGCTTGTCTCTCATACAAAACAAATTATATATAATACACAAAAAAGTTTTCGATCTTCGTCCCGGCCGGTTCCAAACTAGCATTTCTTTTTCCCTTCTTGGCGGTTGAATAGCTTAGGCCGGTCACCTTGAGACTTCTTCGCGTGAACGGACAACCTTTGGTAGGTAGGGAGGTCTTCCTTTTTTCTTTAGAATTAGTAGTAGGCATGTCGAAGTAGTTGTCGAATTCCTCCTCGATCTTCGGATCGCCGTCCAGGTCCTCCTCATTGGCGTCTCCTTCCATTCCGATGATGCTCCTCTTGCCCCTCCTCACGACAACACGGTTAGGCTTTGACGGGTCGGTAATGAAGAAGCATTGATCGACTTGGCTAGCGAGTACCCATGGCTCATTTTTCGCGGAGGCTTTCTTCGAGTTGGCTTCGGGTATAACCATGGTGGTGAAATACCGGCCTTCTTTTTCGACGTTCTTGGCCCATCTCACACGGAACATTGGCACCGACTCTCCACAGTAGTTGAGCTCCCATATCTCCTCTATCCTTCCGAAGTATCTTTGTTTGACGGTAGCCTCGTCATCGGCGTAGGATAGCATAGTTACTCCTGAGTTTTGATATTCGCTACTCCTGTCCTTTTCCTCGGTGCAGAATCTGTAACCATTGATGTCGTACGTCTGATAGGTCTTCACGTTCTGCGCGGGGCCCTGTGATATGGAGAATATGATTTTTCATCTTCCGTACTTGGCTTTCTGACCCGTGATTCGGACAGTTGTTTTTCCCTGAACCAACGCGTGAAGCTGGAGTTGTGCTCTCTGGTTACGTCTCCGTTCTTCCTCGGCCGGCCCAGGTCGATGTAGTTCTTCTCGATTATGCTTCTGTGCTCTTCCACCCAAGGTTCGATCAATTCTAAGTGTTGTAGCGCGACCCGGTGAGCCCTATCGAAGTCGACGTGTCGACCATCAATCAAGACAGGGAGTGAGCGGTAGCCCTCACGGTGACCAAAACCAGCGAGCCTGCCGACGTGCGGCCTGGTGGCCAGACCAACATCCTCGTTCTCGGTGCTTAGATAACTCTGGCAGAAGGTGATGCACTCTTTGGTCAGAAAGCCCTTGGCCATGCTTGCGTCTGGACGGGCCCTGTTGCGAACGAATCCTTTGATGACACCGTTCTGCCTTTCGAACGGCATCATGTAGTGCAGGAACGTCGGACCGAGCTTCAGTATGTCATCAACGACGTGGAGAAGGAGATGCACGCAGATGTCAAAGAACGCGGGCGGGAAGTAAATCTCGAGCTCGCATAGTATCCCCACGATCTCATCCTGTATCTTCTGGAGCTGCCTCACGCCGATCGACTTACGGTTGATGACGTCAAAAAAGTTGCAAAGTGCAGACAGCGTATCACGGACGTGCTCGTCCATTATCCCTCGGATCGCAACGGGAATTATCTGCGTCATAAGCACATGACAATCGTGAGACTTCATCCCGCTGAACCTCTTCTTTGTTTCGTCCAGATATCTGCTTGTCTTCCCCGCGTAACCGTAAGGAAATTTGACTCCTAAGAGGCACTTGTAGAACTGCTTGAGCTCCTCCGGACTCATAGTGAAGCAGGTAGGTGGAAGCACAACCGCGCTCTTCTTCCTCCTTTTGCGGCGACCTTGAGTCCCTTCCGTCTGGTCATCATTATCATCATCATCATCATCACTATCGGGGCCGTGAATATCTTTCTTGATGCCAAGCCATTTCAGATCGTATCGTGCTTTCTTCCCATCCTTGGTCTTTTCCGGCATGTTTGAAAGAGTGCCAAGAACAGCCTCGGTAACATTCTTCGTAATGTGCATTACATCGAGGCTATGGGGCGTGTGGAGGACCTTCCAGTACTCCAAGTCATGGAAAGCACACCTCGCTTTCCATACACCCAGCAGCGGTTTTACCCTCGGTCGCTTCTTTCCCGGCGCAGGGCACTCCTCCCAATTTGTCAAAAGCTCATCAATTTCTATGCCGGTCCTCGGGATCGGTTTTGTTTCTCTTTCTTCTTGACCATCGAACAAATCCCCGCGTTTTCTCCACGGGTGGTCCATGCGAAGCCACCTTCGAGCCCCTGGGTACACGGTTTTCGAAGACCCTTGTATTCTTGGTAGCTGGATATGCGGGGTCTCATCCATGCACCTGATACATCCACAGAATCCGTGGCCCACCTGGGCCGATACAGACGACATTCCAGGATAGTCCTGCACCGTCGTGAGCAACGCGGCGCTCATATTGAAATATTCTTTAGTGTAGGCGTCCCACGTACGGACAGGCGTCTTCCATAACGTTTCTAACTCCTCTTTCAACAGCTCGAAATACAGATGTATGTCGACACCTGGTTGTTTCGGACCCTGAATAAGCATACTCATGTGTATGTACTTTGACTTCGTGCACAGCCACGGGGGAAGGTTGTAAGGCCATACAAACACGGGCCAGGTGCTATGTGTGCCATTGAAGAACGGATTCATTCCATCTGTGCACATACCCAGCCTGACGTTCCTTGCGTCGCGCCCAAAATCTTCGAAGGCGATGTCCAATGCTTGCCAATTGATAGCGTCTGCAGGGTGTGTCAGGATGGTGCCCTTCTCCGGATCTTCTGCGGGCTTCTCCCTTTCCGCGTGCCATTGCATGAGCTTTGCTTCCTTAGGATCCACGAACCACCGCTGAAGACGGGGAGTGATAGGAAAGTACCATACCACTTTTCGAGGATTTTTCTTCTTTCCACTCTTGTACCGTCCGTGACCGCACACCGGACATTTGGTCAAGTCCTCGTAATCGCCCCGATAAATTACGCAATCATTGATGCAGGCGTGGTATCTCTCGTGCGGTAGGTCAAGAGGGCACAGGACTTTCTTGGCCTCCTCGATAGTAGTTGGTAATGTGTTACCCTCGGGGAGAATATCGTGCCAGAATTTCAGGTTCTGGTTGAAGCTCTTGTCGGTCCAACTGTTTCCCGACTTCATCTCCATAGCATTAAGCGTTACTTGCAAGCGCGTATCCTGAGGCCGGCACCCAGGATACAACGGAGTGATCCCGTCTATCCCCATTTGCGCTAGCTTGGCTTTCTCTCTGTCGTTGCTCGTCTGACTGAGAAGCAGTTCTTGAAAATGAGCATCATGCAAGCCCAAACTTAGCGGGGTCTGCTCGTCTCCTTCGTCATGATGATCATGTCCGCCGGCATCTCCTTCGTCATCATGATGATCTTGTCCGTCACCGGCATCTCCTTCGTCATCATCTTGTCCGCCGCGGGCATCTCCTTCGTCATGATCATCTTGTCCGCCGCGGGCATCTCCTTCGTCATGACGATGATCTTGTTTGGCTTGTTCCGGCATGAAACCGTGCCTGAGCAGGTGCTCCTCCAATAATCCAGAATCAGGGTGTATCCACCTCTCATGTTTGCATTTTCGACACGGACATCTTATCTGCCTCCCGTTGGACCGAATCATGTCCGCCTTCGCTTGGTCCTTGTATGTTCTGATTTGACTGGAGCTCATCATTATGACCATGGTTGACTACGCGCTATACATAGAGAAGAAACGAGAGTACATAACTTAATTAGAGCCGCAACATGCATGCACACACAAACACACACAACACATCTAAGTCCGGCATCTCAACGACACGATGGTCGGAAGCACAAGCACAATTAATACCCACATGTCCTATTTTTAACAAAGTCATGCCAAATTTCACGAAAAAATCCGGCATGACCTTTGCTAAAAAAGGGACATATGGAGTACCCGAAGTTGCCGGAACGGAAGTTAATCGACGTTCCGGCAATCTCAAGGGTCTCTCAAGGTACCTCCAAACATTTCCAACAAGATGGTCAAAGCACAATAACCTTTCTCACCTTGTAGATTTGATCCAAAATAGAAGATGGGAGAAAGGAGACTATGTATGGAGGAGTCTATCAACCAAAATAAGTTTAACTAAAAAAAAAGGAGAAATATATGGTCAAAAATGGATGGGAAGGAGGAGCACCACGAGTTGGGAGGAGAGGAGGAAGAAGAGGAAATGAGAAATGGGTAGGGGAAAGTGGGTGGAGATGGCCTTATAAAATATCTGGTACATTTATTCTGTGGCGCACCCCTAACTGGTGCGCCACAGAATAATTATTCTGTGGCGCACTGGGTCAGGTGCGCCACAGAATAGTTCCCCCCAATTATTTGTGGGGCCAGAGCACCTTATTCTGTGGCGCACCTGCATGGATGCGCCACAGAATAAACTATTCTGTGGCGCACCTGACCCAGTGCGCCACAGAATAAGGTCAAAAGTGGCAGACCCGTTCGTTGGTGTGGGGCCCGCGCTTATTCTGTGGCGCACCTTATAGCCGTGCGCCACAGAATAAGGCTATTCTGTGGCGCACCATGGCTGGTGCGCCACAGAATCTTATTCTGTGGCGCACGGCTATAAGGTGCGCCACAGAATAAGCTTTCATAGAATTGGGTTTTCCTACTAGTGTTGGTAGCATTAGGAGTTTATTTATGGTTCACCTTAGACTCGACACTATCATATTGACCATGTGGATCATTTCTCAGACCCCTAATGCACTAGTGGATCTAGAATTTTACCATCGAGGATGTTGATGCATTAGAAATCCAACACATAAGTACAAATTTCACAAAAGTAACACATAAAATTAGTGTAATTAGGTATAGTAGCATCATACAACAAGGCGTAAGTTAAATGACCTTGGGTTTTTCATCTTTTTTCCGCACCAACTACAAGCATATCGTCGACCATGTTACCCAAAATTGTTTACCACGACACCAAAGCATCAAAAAACACATAAAACCCTGTAAAATCGAGTAATCTCATAGAGCAAAGATTAGTCCCGCACATATTGACGATCTGAAATGCGGAGTAGGGCACTTTAATTCGCAGAAAACTTGCTGAACACTAACAAAGAAAACTTCCTTTTTATAAGCTTCTCATTAACTTATATACAGTATATCATAATTATAGAACCTAAAATACTAGCATTGCTTTATCCCAAACCCTCCAAAACACAGCACCTTATCCACTTGACAAACCTATGCGGGCCCGTGGGACCGGAATAGCTACAGGGAGATGTATCCACGCAACACAACCATGCACACACGTGGGGTGGCTCCCGCCCCAATCCAAGGGGCTAGCTCACCTAAATCCGAAAAATAAAAAATATCTCTGTCACTGTCTCCGGCCATGACTAGTTTAATCTAATCGCCGCTGCACCAGCTAACTTGAGGCTCTCGAAGGCTCACGTCGGATCGTCGGCAACGCACCGGATCCAACGTACCTATCTGCTTAAGATCCGGCTTTGTCCTTTTGTTCGTGCAGTAGTCGTCGGGTTGCTGTGGTTGTCGACGAAATTGAGTTGCGAATACAGCAGCAGCCAGCAGGTGTGTTTGCAGTGCGGGTAAGAATGCTGGTCTTCAGGGCTGTTTGTTCAGACTTGGGCTGGGACTCCTGGGAGAACAGTGCATCCATCTTAGTGTGAATCAATGCGCTAATGGACGTATTTTTCCAGTCAAAAGAAGTTAGGTTAGTGCTTGGGTCATGTTTTGTCACATCATTTGTAGACACTGGTTAGAAATTAAGACCTACTCCGTACTCCTGTATGCAAGGTCACCATCTATCTGAAGCTCTGAACCGGTCTTTGATGAAAATTTCTCCATTATTACCATCACCATACACCAGCAAGCGAAAATGCATCTGGTTGCTACTATTCTACCGTGCACAATACAGATAGAACCAAATCGCAGGGAACTGTCATCTGACACAAAGTCGCTATCATGGCAGCAGTCAACTGGACAAGTTCCTTCCAGTTCACAGGACCGATAAATCCGAGTCATGTTCTCAAGGACAGGATGAAGACAAGTTCATCGGAAGGACAGAGTTATACAAGAACAGCACGCCGCCCACGTTTTTTTAGAGGAAGGATCCGATCCATATATTCAGCGTACTTAGTACAAATTACAAGAAAGTTCAAACAAAGAAAAGGAAATACAAAAGGACCCCGAAATTTGCACAAAGCACCCTGGGCACCCTGAAAGAACCTCAATCGGACCCAAAGCCGGCTCCCAAGAACCTAGCCAACGCCGCCGTCGCCGTACCTCCTGCCGCTGGGGAGAGAGCGCCGCCACAAGATGTAGAGGACCGCAAGAGTCGTCCGCCGCCGTGCGCCGGAGCCTAGACTCAATGAACGAGCACGGCCACAGCGCTCACACCCCAGCTCCACCGAACAACCAGCCAACGCAACGCCGCCCAGGTCAGCCACCGCCAACCTCACACCACCTTCCGACGCAGCACCCCTCGCCACCAAGGCCGGCCAGAGCTCGAACGTTGAAGAAGAAGACCACCAGCACCACCTGCACCAAAACGGAAACGCCGACCACCACGAGCTCCTCCCCTCGCCGCCACGGCCGGCCAGAGAAGCACAGACGGAGGCCCGCGCCCGACGAAACACCTCCACAGCCTCCCCGGCAACGAGGCCGGAACGGGGACAGGAGGGGGAGGACGAAGCCCTATTTACCGGCGCCACCGCCACCGTCTTCGGAGACGCCACACGGGCACACACACCTAGAACCCTACCTAAACTACACGCACGGATAGAGCCGAGGCTCCCCCCCACCTCACGGCGCCGAAACGGCGGCCGGAGGCAGAGGGGAGCAGCAGATCTGCCGGCGAGGACCCGAACGCCGCGGTCGCCTCTTTTTCCGCCTGTGGGCACTGTAGCAGGGGAAAGAGGAAGAGAGTCTTTTTAACTGAGAGTTGTTATTAGCACGCCGCCCACGTTAACACGTCAAGAATTAGAATTCTGGTCGGTTCGCATTGCCAAGTGTATTACAGAGCACCACACGGCTCCTCTTCTTCTTAACAAAGTTGATAACCAGTGACTAATAAACAGAAGACCAGTAAAATAGGACCAAATTATGGTACGGTAAAATACTCCCTTTTTTCCTCCTTTT
This sequence comes from Poa pratensis, assembly GCA_947311845.1. Classification (NCBI taxonomy): domain Eukaryota; kingdom Viridiplantae; phylum Streptophyta; class Magnoliopsida; order Poales; family Poaceae; genus Poa; species Poa pratensis. The sequence continues at coordinate 154,307,321 of CAMZMU010000041.1, read as the reverse complement.
TGTTGAGGAACGGTACAGCACTAGATGGTGTACCATACACTTACTTTCAGCAGGAATGAAAAAACATTGTCATATTCAAGGAAATAAAATCTCTACTACTTAAAAAAGGAATGACACATACATGGTCAGGTACACTCTATGGCAAAACACAACATGCCTGATTATTGCTGTACAGCAGGCAGGTTGTGGGGCATCAGGGGCTAGTTAATACGAGGATGGATGATCTGAGCAGAGGCAGTCATCGACCAACTGACGAAGGTTGGGGTTCTCCAAGGCTGCCGCGACTCGCTCCTTGTCGTTCAGTTGTTTGTTTACTGTCAAATTAGCATGTTAATGATTTGCCTAAAGTTTCTCTGTGCAAATAATTATGCTACGCAACCGCCATTTGCATTCTCCTGGTTAAAATACAAAATTGATCTGGTGTATAAGTTTATGGAATATGCTGCCCTGTGATGAGTAATAATGCCCAATTTACAATAGACTGACAGCAACAAGCTTAGCCACGAGTTATATATGTGTCATCTTACACACCTGATTCTTCATTAGCAAGAGACCCTGGAGCAACTCGAATGTCAATCTGTATATTCATACAGAAAAAAGAAAAGAATCATATTTCTGCTCAAATGCTCAACAACTGAAGAAAATAATGGATTAGATAAAATTATGAAGGGAATGTAGTTTGCATTATTCTTCCCAGGCAGATAAGAAATCATCATAAATGGTGTTCAGTGCTTATAAAATATTAGAATGTTAATCCTTATAAGAGCTTCCAAGTGCATGTGTATTAGAGTTTATGGATTGTGAATTTGTGATGCTTGTCTGCTTCCCTTGATCAACATCATGTTCATGAGATTGCAAACATGCACAAATGTAAATACGGCAAGTGTCTTGATGGATGAGAAAAACAATATCAACTAGTGATCAAATTTGTGACATTCCATCTATCCCATGTTTCACCGCACAGAGACGGAAGAAAACCAAATCGTTGCCTAAAATGAACATGAGTGTAAACTCTAAAAGATTGGATAAATGGCTGTTGATGGCATGTATGCTACGTAAACATAATACGATCTATATTGCGTTTCAACTATTCGATTTAGTCAGAACTCGATGAATATTAAAACATACTAAGCACCTTGAAATGCGGAGGGAAGTTTTGCATCAACTTAAGCCTGAGGCACAGACCAATCACTGTCGCCATACTGCAGTGCTGCACAGTTGGGGTGAAGGTTATCCTGCAGGCAATTGTAAGGTGTGATCAGCGATCTCAACAAACTGAAGCTGGATCGTATTTCATGCATGAAGCGAAAATATCTTTTTGTACAAGCTGACAATTGCAGATTTTATATACAGAATGAAGACATCTATGGATCATCAAGCTAGTGGAAAATCAAATCCCAACGGGTAAGCAGAGGTAAGTCAGATCCTGCGTCCCATGTTTTCATTTGATAAAAAAAAATTCTTATCAGCGTTGCATTTCTGAAGGCAGCCTTCTTTCAAGATCACACTCTGAATCTTCACTGAGATATACTGTACTCCCTCGGTCCGCGAATAAGTGTACTTCTATCTTTTATGGTATGTCAAACTAATTAAAGTTTGACAAACTTTGTATGGTATGTCAAACTAATTAAAGTTTGACAAACTTTATTGGAAAACGTGCCAACATTTATGACACTAAATTGATATCACTAGATTCATCTTGAAATAAAGTTTCAAAATATACCAATTTGATGTCATACTTATTGATACATTTTTTCTATAAAGTTGGTCAAATTTTAAAAAAAATTGACTTAATTCAAAAGCCAGATGTACACTTATTCGAGGATGGAGGGAGTAGATGATAAAGCTTCTGTACATGAACTGAGCAATTAACAAGGGATAAGCACTACCTCCTCGTCCCAGACCCTATAATTTGATAGATAACTTCGTACCCTAATCACTAAAAACCTCGAGATACATACGTACTGGATGTGGCCGAGCTTCTCGTCGACGGAGACGGACTCCTGGGAGAGCACGCTGAGCTGCTCCAGCGAGTAGGGGTGCTCCGGGTCCTTGATGTCCCGCACCGTATCTGAAGATGAAACCACAGCACGGCGCACCAGATCAGTTCCTCTCGGCGAAGCTAAGCAACCAAGGCGGGAAATGAAGAGGGATTCGGGAGGGAAGTTGTGCTTCCGTTACCGAAGACGTCGAGCGCCGCGTGCGCGGGGTGGGCGGCGCGCTCCGGCCGCTCGTGCACCACCGGGTTCGCGTTGATCATGCCCACCGTCATCTCCCCTTCCTCCTCCTCTTCCTCTCCGGTGCGGTGGCGCTGTGCGTGCGACTTCGGGAAGAGAAGATGAGGACAAATTATTTTTTTATTTTTTGATGAGATGAGGACAAATTATTGGCCAGCTTCCGTTACCTGTGATTTGTGGGGAAAGTGAAGCTAGTGAGTGAGCGGGTTTTGCTTAGATCGCGTGGGCCGCGGCCCGCTGACCCGCAATCGGAAGCCCGCTGACTCTTCGGCGACATGCGAGATGCCGCCTCGGAGCTCCACGCCGGGCCGCCGCGGACGGCAATGGCCGGCGACCACTACGCGCGCCTCCTGCGGCTGTGCGCGACGGCCGCCAACCCGGGCGCCGGGCGCGCCATCCACGCGCGCGCCGTCAAGGCCGGCCTCCTCGCCAGCGCCTACCTCTGCAACAACCTCCTCTCCTACTACGCCGGGCCCGCGGCCCCTGTCGGCGGCTTCCGGGAGGCGCGGCGCCTATTCGATGAGACCCCCGCGGCGCAGCGAAACGTGTTCACGTGGAACTCGCTGCTGTCCATGTACGCTAAGGCCGGCCGCCTGGCCGACGCCCGCGCCGTGTTCGCGGGAATGCCCGAGCGCGTCGCCGTGTCGTGGACCGTCATGGTCGTCGCGCTCAACCGCGTTGGCCGGTTCGGGGAGGCCGTCGGGACGTTCCTGGACATGGTCGCGGACGGGCTGGCGCCGACGCAGTTCACGCTCACCAACGTGCTCTCGTCGTGCGCCGCGACGGAGGCCGGCGTGGCCGGGAGGAAGGTCCACTCCTTCGTCGTAAAACTTGGCCTGGGCAGCTGCGTGCCCGTGGCCAACTCGGTGCTCAACATGTACGGCAAGTGCGGGGATGCCGAGACGGCGAGGGCTGTGTTTGAAAGGATGCTGGTGCGGAGCGTGTCGAGCTGGAACGCCATGGTGTCACAGCACGCGCATCTGGGGAGGATGGACCTTGCTCTGTCATTGTTCGAGAGCATGCCGGACCGGACCAACATCTCGTGGAACGCTGTCATCGCAGGGTACAACCAGAATGGGCTCGATGCCAAGGCATTGTTGTTCTTCTCGCGAATGCTGAGCGAGTCTTCCATGGAGCCTGATGATATCACGATCACCAGCGTCCTGTCTGCTTGCGCCAACCTCGGCACGGTGAGCATAGGAAAGCAGGTGCACGCATATATCTTGAGGAGTGGAATTGTGTACACCTGTCAGGTCACGAATGCCCTCATCTCAATGTATGCCAAGTCTGGCAGTGTTGAGAGTGCCAGAGGGGTCATGGACCAGGCAGTGGTGGCCGATCTCAATGTGATATCCTTCACTGCTCTCCTGGAAGGCTATGTTAAGCTTGGTGATATGAAGCGTGCAAGAGAAATCTTTGATGTTATGAGCAACCAAGATGTTGTTGCCTGGACTGCGATGATTGTCGGCTATCAGCAGAATGGTCACAACGATGAGGCCATGGATCTCTTCAGGTCAATGATTAGAAGTGGACCGGAACCTAACAGCTATACGCTTGCTGCTGTTCTTAGCATCTGCGCGAGCCTGGCATGTCTTGACTATGGCAAGCAGATCCACTGCAAGGCTATCAGGTCATTACAGGAGCAATCTAGCTCCGTCAGCAACGCCATCGTCACCATGTATGCAAGGTCAGGCTGCTTGCCATGGGCGAGGAGGGTGTTTGATCGGGTCCGCTGGCGCAAGGAGACGGTCACATGGACATCGATGATCGTAGCTTTAGCACAGCATGGCCTGGGAGAAGATGCTGTTGGCCTGTTTGAAGAAATGCTTCGTGTTGGTGTGAAATCGGACCGCATAACCTATGTCGGTGTGCTTTCGGCCTGCGCGCATGCCGGTTTTGTGGACGAAGGGAAGAGGTACTACCAGCAGATGCAGGACAAGCACGACATTTTACCTGAAATGAGCCATTACGCGTGCATGGTCGACCTCCTCGCCCGCAGCGGGCTACTCTCTGAAGCTCAGGACTTCATCCAACAAATGGCTGTGGAGCCCGATGTAATAACCTGGGCATCACTCCTTTCAGCTTGCAGAGTGCACAAGAATGCAGACTTGGCAGAACTGGCAGCAGAGAAGCTACTGTCAATTGATCCGGACAACAGCGGCGCCTACTCCGCTCTCTCCAACGTGTACTCTGCCTGCGGGAGGTGGAACGACGCGGCAAAGATCTGGAAGCGTAGGAAGGACAAAGCTGTGAAGAAGGAGACGGGTTTCAGCTGGACCCACATACATAACAGAGTCCATGTATTCGGAGCAGATGACGTCCTGCATCCGCAGAGGGACGCCGTCTACAGGACGGCTGCCAAAATGTGGGAGGACATCAAGAAGGCGGGTTTCGTGCCTGACCTCCAGTCTGTCCTGCACGACGTCGACGACGAGCTGAAGGAGGAGATGCTGAGCCGTCACAGCGAGAAGCTCGCCATCGCGTTCGGCCTCATCAGCACGCCAGAGGGGACGACGCTGCGGATCATGAAGAACCTGCGGGTGTGCAACGACTGCCACACCGCGATCAAGTTCATCTCCAAGGTTGCGGACAGGGAGATCATACTGCGAGACGCGACGAGGTTCCATCATTTTAGGGATGGGTTGTGCTCGTGTAAAGATTATTGGTAGGAAACCTTTGGCTCCCAAGGAAGAATGTTTGTTGTTTCATTTTTGCAGATGTAACGGCTTCTCAAGAGCAAGGACAGTCTCAACACATAGGTAAACCAGTAAAATTAGACAACTGCTAACTTTAGGATTCATTTATGATTAGAAAAAAGCCAAAGTGTAATCATAGCTCGACGGTTTGTACTATTCCTGGGAAGTATTTTCTTTCATGAGCGAGCCAAATGGGGAACTACCTTGCTCGCCTGACTGAGCAATTTCAGCAAAAATACAGCTGAGTTCATGCCTCCGTTGTTCTGACAGACTTGATAGGAAGACATGTCATTGATACAAGCGTATAACCATAAGCATCTCAGCGATCAGCCAGAACAAGATCCTATTTAAACCGGTTTGATTATCTCAGTTGTACATTCGCTGGATGGATGGATAACGGAAACATCACTACCAGAAAAAAAAAATTGGGGCACTGATACAAGCATAGAACCATCAGCATCTCAGCGATCAGCCAGAACAAGATCCTATTTAAACCGGTTTGAGTATCTCAGTTGTACATTCGCAATTGGGGGTCAAAAGAACAAAGGTCCATGTTGCATACACTGTAGGTATTGAGAAACAAATGGCACAGGAGCCCCACTCTTTCACAATTCTTGATTCCAAAATTTTGACTACTGGGATGTGGTACATATGTTAGTCTCTGAAAGCAGCCGTCCCATGGCTTGGTAGCAAGATTAGCCTTTGAGTGCTGCAGCTCCATGGCGCCTTTCCTTCTTGAAGCGAGCTTGATCTGGATCGAAGCCACCTTCGTCTGCGCCGTAGACTGCCCAAGAAGGTGTCATGGCCATGTAATCGCTGCTCTTGAAAGGCTTTCCAGATATCACCTGCATTGGTGAATGAATTGTCAATTTAGATGTGCAAAGTGCAAACTATCTTCTTATCTGTGTCAATTCTTAATCTCCATCTACTAGTTAAGGCTGCGTAATAAATAATGATCGCTGGGAGTGCCTCGTCATCACAATTTTTACCTGCCTTCTGAATTTCATCCGACAGCCAGTATACAGAGTAAAGGACAACGATGTACAATACAAAAATATGGAACCCAACACAGTACCACTTTGAACATGAGTTTGTAACTTCATATGCATCCACTGTTAGTTTGATTACTTGTGCAGCATTAAATTTCCCAAAGAAACATAGTACTGGAGCATGTTAGGAACTCAGGATATGCACACACGAAAAAGTTTGTGCAAAAAATATGCAAGCAACAGTGCCCGGCGTTTTTGTTGCATCAATGCATTATATAAATATAAATAACAGTTGCATGTGAACATAGGCTCATATGTACAATAAGATTTCATAGATTGGTGCATATAAAATATTAAATTCTTTACCAAAACAAATGATCAACCCCAGTACTATTAATTCTTGTTGAAGAAAGCTCACCAGTTCATTGAATCGGTCATAATCTATCCAGGTATGCCATTTGCCATTGATCTTAAACTTATCCACCTTTGCAAGTAGGACGCAGCATGAATGCACATGCTCACAGGCTAATTCATATATGCCACCACTTTTGGCTGCCAACACCTCAGAGAATTCTTTTACATCAGCGTGCCAGGGGACATTCTCCATTGTCAACTTTGAAGTTGCTGACCTGTATGCATTACCGGAGAGTATGAGATGAGAAAATAAGAAACCAAGGAAGCCAAGCCAGAATCAGCAAGTGTGTTCTTTTCTTAAAATCCACTTACGAGCCACAGTATGTTACACCCTTGATTTCAATGAAATCAGGTTGCCCAAGTTCTAGTAGGTTTGCGTACGCATCTATCTCTTCCACATTCCAGCCTTTGACCAATGTCAGTCTGTACACTGTCCTTTGATCTTTGTCATGCAGGGACTTGAGAGAATCCTATAGCAGCATCGAAGTAAAAAAGTTATAAAACAATACAGTTAGTATTTGTAAATCAAAATTTCATGATGTGCATCTTCAAATATTTCTGCATATCTACCAGAAAACGCTCCCAGAAGTCCGAAAAGAGTGGCCTGTCAACAGCCTTCAGACTTTCTTTTGTAGCTGCATCCACGCTGACATATAGCTGCAACCATAGAGGCATTATAATTATCTTTAGAATGTGTTGTTTGGGCATCCAAATGCCAAGGTCTGGGTCTTAATTTGAATATATTGAGAATATGACCTGAGTGATTGGCTTCAGCTCCTTAATCTTATCAGGAAATTGAGCATTTGTAACCAGAAACGTAGATATATGTCTGCGATGTAGGTCATCAACCAGAGCATTTATCTCTGGGTACATAATTGGTTCGCCAACAAGAGATAATGCACAATGTCTAGGGGATAGGCCCTCTGCTAGTCGTTCTGCCTTTACTCCTGAAAGAAAGAGAACAAGAAACAACATAATTAAAGATTGCAGAGTACTGCTTGATGATACACATATTATGACTAACATATATTCCTGACAGAAACTCTATAGCCTATATTATGTAATCAACGGCTTTACAGGATATTTTACGAGGTTCTATTAATCATGTAGGGCCTAAGTTCTCAGCACTGCAGGCTGAGTACAAAATAAACAGATTAAAATAAGTTAACATTTTGACCCTGGCATATCTTAATGGAACACTTCCACCAGGGTTACTGCTGGCGTATGCATGGAAACATTCTAAAGGCTGTATGCGTTTAGGCAAGTTACAGGTGTTTTGTCATGGATCTACCTTTTGTTTGGGCACTAAAATATGCAGTGAGACTTTAATAGGACTTCGCAGTAATGCATACCTGGCACGCCTTTCATTTGCTTAACCATCTTCCTGTGTTCATCAATTGCAGTATTAACAATGTCAAGAGGATCGTCCATCTTCCACTTCCAACTCTTGCCAACAGGATTTGTGTGATGCCTCCAGCAGAACACACACTTATTTGCACAAGCCAAACTTGGAGTTGCCTCCATACATCTACCAAATTGAGCATATAATTAGAAGAAAAAAATAATCAAGGAAGCAAACCACATAATAACATGTTCTACGGGTCTATGTTATGAGACAGATCTGTATCATAGAACATTTATGAACTAAGTCCAACAAGTATTCCCATAAACTACCATGTTACAGAAGCAATAGAAAAATCACCTGTGACTTTCGATGCCATAAAATGAGTGCTTGTAACACCCTCCACGACCTCGGAGCTGTGACTTTGTCCATCTACAGATCTTCACCCCACTATGAGAACCAACAATTTTGTAACCCTGAAAAACACAACGATTGAATCACAATATATAGAATGAAAATATATAGACAATGCACATAAACTACAGACAAGAACTAAAAATTGTTAACACCACCTATACAGATAATGATTCTACCTTAAAGTCAAGGACCACAGAGATCTGAGTAAAAACGCACAACCCTAATATTAACCAACATCAGTTTGGCATCAGTAAAGATGTCTTAGATCCTAACCAGAAGTTTCACAAAGATGGTTGGTTAATTACTTGGCACTTGCTCAACAATCTCATTATATCATAGTGAATTACCAAACTAAGTATTCTACCCGAAGCATTAGTCCCACTAGCACCATACACTAGTTAAATAAACTTATTGGAGAAACCTACTTTATCTGCTGACTAGCGGGTCTCAGCCCACAAAGGTCTTCGAACTTTGCTCTAATTCCTTGTCATTGATGTATGTACTAATGTACACATAGATCAAAGATAACAGAATGTGCAGTACTCTATTTTAATTATGCCTAGCCCACTTGCTATCCTCATCGGACTGTTCAAAAGTTTTAGGTTGATGTGCTTTTACATATGCAGTCAAGAGCATCATCTTACACAATTAAATGTAATGAGAAGAACTTGATGCTCACCTGCTTCTCCAAGCTCGCCCTGATGATCGGCGTGACCATCGCCCTCGCACCATTCTGCGCTCCATTCGTCAAACCACCATCCACCTTCCCATTCTGCTTCTTTGCTATCGCCTTGCCCGCAATGTCTTCCATGTCAACTTCCCCACTGGCCACCTCTTCCTCCTCCTCCTCCTCGTCATCATCATCATAATCGGACTCCTCACCATCCAACTCTTCAAATCCATTGGTCTCCCCATTGACCCCATCTTCATCCTCATCCTCCCCTTTGACCACCCTCAGCACCCTCCCACACCAGTCCTCGAACACGTCGTCGAGGTCCCCGGCATCCACGTCGCCCTCCCCGACGGGCACCACCTCGAATGCTCCCAGCGCGCGCAGCCAGCGCGAGAAGCTCCTGGCGGCGGCGTTGTAGGTCTCCCCGTAGGCCCTGGAGCCCACGCCGAAGATGGCGAAGCGGAGGCTGGAGAGGAGGAGCGCCCCGGCGCGGAAGTCGGCGGCGGACTCGGCGAGCCATCGCGCGAGGAAGGCGGCTTCGGGTGGGGGCGCGCCGGCGTCGTGCGTGGGGAGGACGAGGAGGAGGAGCGGGACGGAGGGGAGGTCGTCCGGGTCGAAGGCGGCCGCGTCGATGGGTGGTGTGGCGGGCACCCCGGCGTCCGAGAGGTGGGTGGAGAGGCGCGCCGCGAGGGCCTTGGAGGTGCCGGTGGCCGAGGCGTAGAGGAGGGTCGGGGTGGCTGCGGTGGTGGGGGTGGGGGTGGGGGTGGGGGAGGGTGAGGAAGCGGATGGGGAAGGGCGGAGGCGGAGGGTGATGGACTTGTAGAGGAAGAAGAGGGATGTGGAGGAGAGGACGAGGAGGAGGGCGAGGTGGGAGGTGCCGGAGGCGGCGGTGGCCGCCGGGAAGGGAGGCATCGCGGCGGCGGCGCGCGTGTGCGGGATGAACTGCTGGGGTTTGGCGGAGGTTGCCGGTTTTGCCCCTTTGCTTTGGGTTTTGCTCGTGCCCTTTGCGTTGGGGTTTTGCTGAGGTGTTCCTTACTACTCCAGTAAAACTGAAACGACGTGGTTTGTTCAGGTTTTGCACGCTGCAAGAACACTAGGCAAGCGTCCAAATTCTACATGCTTTTGGGCGTACATCTTTGAAGAAGCACCAAAGAATTGCTCAGCACCATTAGGCGACAAAGCCAATTTGGAAGAAAGTCCGGAAGTGTGATGTTCCGCAGGATGTTCGAATTTTCTTGCAAATATTCGGAGCTGCCGGCGATCGAAAGATCACGAAGGTTCATCTGCATCTATATGCATTCTCTTGCAAATATTCGAAGCGCGACGCGGAAACAGATTATGAAAGGAAATCATGTTCCCGGGGACGACGGTCGTGGAAGTACGAGCGGTGCAACACCTAGTGCACGCGCTATGGCCTGTTGGTTTGCTGAAACTCTATGTGGATGGTGCCTTCATAGCTCAGTCTAGGAGAGCGGGTACTGGTATGATCCTGAGACGGAGCGATGTCTCTATTGTAGGGATCTGCATAGATGTTCGTCCACGCTGGAGGCGGAGTTGCAAGCTTGTGTCGAAGGGCTCCGGTTTGCCTGAGACATGAGTCGGGAGAGCGTCAGTGTTTTGAGACAGATAGCGTAGACAGATAGCGTCAGTATCCAGAAGGATAGTAACTCTGACTATCTAATACAATCCTTTTCCCCGCAAAAAAAAAAGAATTGCTCAACCGTTACATCATTTACACATCCGTTTACAATGTTCAGAGACTTTACATCCTTTACACATCGTTACAAATTACAATGTTCAGAGACTCTACATCCTTTACACATCGTTACAATGTTCAGAGACAACACACTACAGCCCTCAGCCAAGTTTGTTTACACAATCCAGGACTAAGGTTCCACGGAGCCCCCTTTGTCTGAACCTAGAGCTGGATGCTGTCAAAGACGAATGCACCACCAACTGGAACCAACCAACAATCGTGTGCGCAAACTCAAACAGTAGATGGTCGTGTGAGGCAACGAATGAACGAATCATGTGTCTTCATCCCATATCAACAACTGTACCACTTCAAAAATTTGGTGTGCTGGAACCCGTGTGAACCGTGACAGATCAGCTCATGGCCGCCACGTTGTTTTCTTCACAGACATGATGCCCTCCTTGTCCTTTCTGAAGGTCATCACGATTTCCCAATGAAGTGATTTCAAAATTGCCTCCAGCGGGTCAAGGATCTCGAGTTTTTCCCGGATGATGGCCCAGCCTCCAGGTCTCAGGATCCGGTCCATCTCGACCAAAATCGTGACAGGTTCCTTGCATCTACATTTATGCAAGCAATATCACACCAAATACTGTAAGCACACCAAACATTGTACAAAGTCAAAATTCAAGGCAGGTTAGTCCATTCGACAACGACAACATACCTGTTCTTCAAGCGTGAGAACAAATGGTCTGCGTGAAGAAGATCGTAGGACCTTGGATATGTGCTAAATGGTTCGCACCAATCATGGTAAACACCAATCAGCCCGCGCTCATAGATTACAGGTAGGGTGTCTGGAGCATGCACAGGAACAACATTCATGACCCAAACTTTTTCAGATGCCAAAGCCGCAGCAAATCTGCAAGGAAACAATCACAGCTAACTCATGACATACATTATAAAATAACATCGCATAGTATTACTAAGACGACTTAAGTTTATATATTGGGGAATGGAGAAAGGGAGTTTACCCTCCATAGACAGCTTTCATATCCAGTACGTTTCGGATATTTGTCCAATTAATACCCAACCCATCCAGATATGATTTCTCGACAACGGCCTTCCAATGGCTGTGATCAGCAGCCACCCTTGTTTGCAAGTCCCCAAGCCAATCAGGAAAAGTCTCGAGCCTCTTGGGCCACTCTTCAGGCCAGTCACTACCTCTTTCTTCAATACCGCAGGAGCCTTGTGCAGGCAATGCTTGATTGGAGTATACCTACAAGGGAAAACAAAAGTCTCTGTTTTACAAGCCAAAAACTCTAGTAGTCTAGTCTAGATAATAATTATGGAAACACCATAGTTATTAATCCAAGTGTCCTACGTACCATGCAGTAGCTTTGTTCTGTTCTTCCTTGCAAAATGGAGGATCTTTTTTTGCTCTCAGATCATATTCCTCGTTTGTGGCTGGCCGTTGAAATATCTTTACCCCAAGCTCGCTGACATCATCATTACTGTAAGTTATTGTGTGCCAACAAACCGCGGTCATTGAAGCTGATATTCCTGTAAAGTTCATCGAGATAATTAAAACACAAAGAAAATTAAATTACTTTTGAGGAAAAGTCGCGCTATTGTACATGCTTGTTCGTTCAAAATGACATTAGTATTTCAGCATTTGCAGCTTTGTATCCACACATAGTAATGTGGCATACCTTCTTCACTCTCGAGGTCACCATGTCTGCTCGATATAATGAAGTATCCGCCTGGGCGAAGGATCCTATTCATCTCTAGGAGAAGCTTTCCACCTAATCCATACAATACAGAGTGTTGTTCAACATGTCAATAACGCAAGATACTGACATGCTGGGTCCCAAGAGAGGACACAGGAAGCACATACATACCATTAGAATGCCACGGTATGTTGCATTCACTACAGTGGATAACATCAAATGCACCACTAGGAAAGGGTAATCTTCTTGACCCCAGACTGCCAACTGTTGCAGGGATGCCACGTTCAAGGGCAACTTGTGCAAGGTCGGTTTGGTCATTTGTAAGGCCTAGGGATAGCGTAATCACATCCTTCTCGAGTAGAGCGACTCCAAATCCAGCACTTTTGCATCCAATGTCCAATGCTACACGAATATTTTTACCCCAGTCGATATCAGGTGCCATCTACGTGACAAACAAAGTATCGTTTAGATTGTGTTAAACACCAAGCAATAAAAATATAAAAATATTTGTATTTGTATTTCCATTTCAAAATGTTAATGTTGTTCCATCTTAAATTTTAGTCAAAGTGTGTTGTTATGTACAGTAAGAATTAGTTTGTTAATCCGTATACAGGGACAATGAGTGCAGATATGGTAAGTGACTTCACAGTTACCTTTCAGAAACTAGGAAAGCTATTGGTGCATTAAATAGGAGAGAAAATATATCCACCAAAGAGAAGAATTGCAGTTTCAGTATATCCACCATCCAGAAAGGATCAACTAAGGCATCAATCGTCTTCCATGCAAAATGTTCAATATTAAACAAACGCAGCTGAGCCCATAGATTTCCCAAATAAGTTCCATATTCACGTTTCTAATTCCATACTTCCACTAAATGATCTGACCAGTTATAACTACACTTATTTAGAGTGCAAGCTAGTTGGCAATGTGCAGAAATTGATTTAAAGCCATTTTGCCAGTAATAAACTAGTGACTGCTAGGTGTTACAGATCTTTCTGCATTCAATTAACTTGCATCTAAAGCAAATGCGAAATATCCACAATTTGTCACCTCGTCGATTGATTCAATATAATGTTTTGCGCCACCTTTGAACTCGGATTCCTCGGGCAGGAATACCAGGTGCTCCCGGTCCGATTCAGCCAGCTCTGGTCCTTGACATAACTTGACAACCTAGGATGTCCAACATTCCCATACCAAATCTGCAAGTGTAAGTGCATAACAACAATTCAGCTACACAATGTAGCAGCCTAAGCAGCAAAATATAATAATTAACATCAAATTACGCTCGACTACTCACCTTCTCCTTCCTCTCCGGCCATGGAGCCGGCAGCTTATAATCCTTGGGCAGTGAAACCAGGCATGTCACCGGCGACCTTGGGCAGCTCCGCTCGTGGTGCCTCTGGCTGCCATCCCCATCGAAATCAACGCAAGGGGTGTAGTGGTGGCCGCTCTTGGCGCTGCAGAGCTTCCAGTGGTAATGCGCGGCCGGGCTGAACAGAGGCGGCAGCTTCTTCTTCTTCTTTGAATCCTTGCTCTTCCCCGCCTCCGCGAAATCATCCTCGTCGCCGTCGAGCTCGCTCGATTCGTCGCCCAATTCAAACTCCGGCGCCTTCTCGTCCTCCTCCTTAGGCGCCTTTCCGCTGTTCCCCGCGCTCTCCTCTGGCACGGCCAATTCCGCCTCCTGCTCCTGCTCCTCCTCCGGCTCTGTCTCCCACTCCAGCTCCTTCTCATTGGATTCCTGCTCGGGTCTCGAATCCGGCTCGGTGTGATTGGCCTTTAACGCGGTGGCGTCCGGCGAGGGGGTGGCATTGGGGCGGTGGGATCTAGGATGGCGCTTCTTGTGGCCGCGGGGGCTGGGCTTCTTCCTGTGGCCGCCGGCGCTGGTGGCGTTGTTGCGGGAGACGGGTGGCGGGTCGGCGATGTCGGCGAAGTAGGTGCGCTCGGTGGAGATCTGCTGGGAGGATGAGGTCGGGGAGAGCGTGGTCCATGTGATGACGAAGGAGAGGCCGAGCACGATGGCGATGGAGACCTTGGCGGCGAAGCCCAGCGGCGGGCGCCGCCTCCACCAGCTCACGATGGCGGAGGGCCGGCCGGGGGGCCGCGGAACACCGTCATGCGGCGCTCGGCGCGGCGAGGCTGTCGGTGGAGTGCGGGCGGAGCTGAGCCTGAGCGGTTGGTGGCGTGGACTGTGGAGAGGCACGGGAAGAACAAGTTTTTTTTTTTTTTTGAACTTATCGGGGAAGAATAAGTTAGTTGCCACTGGATTCTTAACTGCTGCTGTTTCTTTTTTACTCTCTTTTTTTAAACTTCTTTTTTACTCTATTTGGGTGAGGCATTTTGCCCATTTCTTCTTTTTTGGGGCTCGAAAAATCATGTCCTTGTGCATGGTTAGTCAGTGGTGAATTGTAATGAGAACTTACTCCAGCTAACAGAGTCCAATAATGAGTGAGTGAGCGCAGCAATGCGTGTGTTTATAGAAAATCATGGCAGAAAGAGGCACTTGTTCTTTCCGTAAGAATGTAACTAAGTACTCTAGTAGAAAGGCAACGATGGTTTGTTGTTGAATGAGTAATTATGAAGGGAAGTAGTCAAGTGACGTGATATGTTATCTTTCGTTAGTAGTACCCGCTGAGGAGTGAGCTGGACAGGCCACCAGCTGGTTGATGAGCAGTCTTTGAGGTTCCACTCATTTGAGATTTGTTTATCAAAAGAATGGCACTATCCAAATTCCCGTGGATTAATCAAAAGGCTTTTTTATCAAAAAAAATGGTACAATCGCAATTATTATGTATTAAATATATGTGGCTCGATTCCGTAGCAATTTTAACATCCACTTCAACTTCTTTTTAAGAATAGGTTATGTAGGACCGAGACACTTTTTTCCATGTAATCCTAATGTCTACACATATCACGTGTTGTACAATTCTTTGTTGTCGGGATATTGTGTTTTTCCTATAAATGTGTGTTCTTAATCCAGGGACCCAAAGCGACCCTTTATCTCCCAGATCCCAGGCAGAAAAAGAGGGAAAATTTAGAAGAAAAGATTGGGATAATAAAAGGGGAGAAAACACAAGCCTGAACACCGTCAGTTTGGTGATCTTAGCGATGAAGTTATATTATACGGTTTTTTCTAATTCTCATTTGAATGAAAACTAATTTAGACCTCATTCAACTCCAAGGCCGCTAGATGTGTATTGTGACCAATGTCACTTGTGTGTTGCACATGCACTAGTAGGAAACTGGCTTTCTGTGGATCACTTTTTGTGGCGCACCAAATAGCCATGCGCCACAAAAAAAAATCTGTGGCACATTGTTTCGCATGCGCCACAGAAAGTCTCTGTGGCGCACACTTTCTGTGGCGCACATGGCCAGGTGTGCCACAGAAATGTGACACAAATTTCCCCCCGGATCGCCTTTTCAATTTTGCAAAATTGAAAAGAAAATGATAAAATCTTCAAAAAATAAAATCCTTTGACATGTAGTTAGGTTTGAGTGTCTAGTTGGTATAGAAATTTTGAAATATGAATTTTGACCTTTTTTGCAAAAAAGAAAAAAATATTGACACGGCCATAACTTTTGCATACGACATCGAAAAAATACGTTCAATATATCAAAAAAATCATGAGAAACAAAGGAGCTCGATTTCACGGGGTTTACCCGGTGAACTTTTCTCAGATTCGGGAAATTCCAAAAGAGTAAAAAGTTATTTCAAAAAGAAGATTTTTTCTACAAAATCGAAATAAATCAAAAAAATTGGAAAAAAAAATTCGGTGGCGCACGGTGGTGAGTGAATCCCGCCGGCGCCCTTCTCTTCTTCCTCTTCTTTCTCCTTCTCTCATTTCACTTCTCCTCCAGTTCTCCTCTCCCTTCTCCTCCACTTCCCCTCTCCCCTTCTCTCCTCTACCTCTACTTCAACTCAACTCCGGCGACCTCCTCCTCCTCCACCACCTCCGGCAAACTTCTCCTCCTCCTCCTCCACCACCTCCGGCGAGCTTCTCCTCCTTCTCCTCCTCCACCACCTCCGGCGAGCTTCTCCTCCTCCTCCACCAACTCCGGCGACCTCCTCCTCCTCCACCACCTCTGGCGACCTTCTCCTCCTCCTCCTCCACCACCTCCGGTGACCCTCCTCCACCACCTCCGGTGACCTCCTCCTCCTCCACCACCTCCGGCGACCTCCTCCTCCTCCACCACCTCCGGTGACCCCCTTCTCCACCACCTCCAGCGACCTCCTCCTCGTCCACCATCTCCGGCGACCCCCATCCTCCACCCACCACCGACCAAGCCACCTACGGCCATGGCCACGGGCACCACGGCCTCCGACGAGCTCCGGCCAAATTCCAGCGAAATTCCGAAATTCCGACGAAAAAGGCGGCCAGATCTTCTGGCCGCTTTTTTTTTTTGAAATTCAAAAAAACAATCTGTAGCGCATGCCTGGGGATGTGCCGCTGAAATATTCTGTGGCGCACGGTGGGGGTGCGTCACTGAATTTAT
This sequence comes from Poa pratensis, assembly GCA_947311845.1. Lineage (NCBI taxonomy): Eukaryota > Viridiplantae > Streptophyta > Magnoliopsida > Poales > Poaceae > Poa > Poa pratensis. Next base: position 154,290,645 of record CAMZMU010000041.1, on the reverse strand, counting down.
ATTTTAGTGGCGAGACTTCTGTGGTGCACTCACCATGCGCCACAGAATGTCTTTTTGGTGCGCCACTAAAATGCCTTTTGCTACTAGTGATGGACTGCAAGAGAGTTTTTTTTTCAGTTGCAACTAGTATTCTTTTTCTAGTTGCACCACAGTTGCAACCGAATATTTATTCGTAACCGAGTTTTTTAATTACACACCGGTTGATACCGAATCTTTTATATTTGTACTAGAATTTTTCCGGTTGCAACTGAATACTTTTAAGGAACGCTATGGTTTGCAACTGAATTTTTTTCTTTAAATGTGGATGATGTTAATGGATCCTATAATATAATATGAGGTTAAACTACTAAATTACGTGGGATAACATGCAAGGGAAAGGGTTGTTACATTTTAGGTAAACTCCTTAGTTGGAATAATAAATTTAAGAGACTCTCCACGTGCTTGGTTAGTGAGAAATGAGGTGTTAGCTTGAAGATATCGGCATAAGTTACAATCATGGATTAAGATATCATCCATAAAAAAATATTATCTTTAATCATTTATGGTGTTAGAATGTTGGACCTTAAGCTTTAACTATGACGCTATATTCCTCCTAAAATTTCATGGCCACTAATCTAACATGTGAGTGTAATTAATAACCTCCAAACTCTCATCTTCACCTTAATTCCCTTCGACCAAACATGTTTCGAGGGAGTGCTTGTTCTGGGTTCATCGATCCGAGACCACTCCTTCCCCTCTAGCTTTCATATAAGCTCTTTGCAAAACAAAACAAAACAAAAATTCCCTTGTACACTCAATGCTAGTGCACCCATAATCATGCTTTGTTAGTCATCACATATAATTTTATATTTTTAAGGGAAGAAAGTCCACCTTTTTTGTGAAGAGATGGCATGTTTACGTCAAAGGACGGATCCATCAACTTCATACCAAAAAAATGTATCTTTAACTTTTTTTTCCAAAATTGGACAAATTTGGTATATCACCTCACCAAGAGCATTTAAATGGATGATGTCATGAAGATTTTGCACACATGAAGCCCAATCAACAAAAAAAACTCCAAAACAATATAGAGCAAAATGATAAAAAGGAAAGCTTTCAAAAACTAGTAAAAGATACTTAGAGCGGGAAATTTAAAAATCAATAATTTTCAAAACAATTTTGCGAGAACCATATAGTTTTAAAACAAAAAATATAATAAAAATAAGTTAAGGCACATTCTTAAAATATCACCATATTAATTTACACATTATTTGTAAGTTTTCTATACACTTGGTATGACGTGTTATATTTTTCCTATATATCGGTATGATATTCCTTTTTATTTTTTATCCCTATTCTTATGAAAAATGTTCCATTTCTGTCGTTCACATGTTTTTAAGTAAAAATACAAAATATTGGTGTGTTATGTTTTCGATCTCTTGTCTTTTTGAGTTTTATGTTATTTTAATATTTTAAAAATATAAGATAATTTCATAAACCTTATTATATTAATATATTTTATAAATATCTAGATTCTAAAAACAATTTCTTCACTAAAATATTGGTTGTGCCAATAGCTAGACTGCAGGGATAATTCAATTAATCATTTTCTTGTATACCATAACCTTACACATGTGTACAAATAAACATAAACTGTATGAATTGGATTTAACAATATAAATTCTACAGATCACAGACAAATTATGTCGATGTTCGAGAATAATCAACCGACGAGAGGAAAATAATTGACAGGACCTTGGCGGCGAACGTTCATTCAGCTATTGTATACGAGAAATCTAGCCACTCAAATATGCGGGTCGTCTTGCTATAGTTTCTACAAAAGACTATTATTAAACAAATCATAAGCGTCGTCCGTGACGTCCCCTTCCATGCTACTAGCAGAAGAGAAAACGTCCGTTGGTATCGTCTGAACGTGTTAGATGAAAATTCCGGCTTTGATGGATAAAGTCTGTGACGAAGTTGTTCATACTATATAGGATCATATGGTTCCATATGGATCATCATCTAGTTGTGGATTGCTCCGTTGGTCGGCGACTTGGACTCATTTATGGGAGCACTATCCGATTCTCTCATTTCGAGGTCCATATGAGGGATCCATTGTCTATCACCTTTGCAGTTTGAGGATGTGGATAGAGCTGCCAGGTCAAGAGTTTTTAAGGACGAGCACAGCACCCTTGTGCTAAACCATGGCACGCCCCCTAATCTTCTCCTCCGAGATAGGGAATGAAGAAACCGCCTCGACAGCAGTCGCCGCCACCCCGCCGCCGCATCTCGGCGGGAATGCGGCGGGCCGTCGAGTCCGGGACCTTCTTTGCACGCGGGGCTATTAATGTACATGGCGATGTCTTTATCCACATCCATATCCACACGTTCTCCACATACATCTGGTATGATCAGTTCCGGCCTCGAGCACCGTGCCTCCGACGACCTATATATTCCCCCAGCGGCAAGTTCCATCGGCACAGACAACCAACGATCTTCAGTTTTCTTCTCTACTCTACGAGAGATCAGCGAGCTACTACCTCACTCACACGAATGAAGCTTTCGAGCAGCTCGTGTGTGCTGCTTCTCGTGGCACTCTGCAGCTTGGCCTGCTGCAACCTGGTCCGAGGACAACCACAAATCCTCTTCCAGGTATTACTTACGTGAATAACCGGAACCGCATACATAAACGTCCTAGATGCATCATGCATTGAGATAGATGTGTGATGGACTTGATTGGTCGTCATGCAGGGTTTCAACTGGGAGTCTTGGAAGAAGCAGGGTGGCTGGTACAACTTCCTCAAGGGGCAAGTGGACGACATAGCCAAGGCCGGCGTCACCCATGTCTGGCTCCCTCCACCCTCGCACTCTGTTTCCCCACAAGGTACGTACAAAGACTAACCCACGTCTGGCTTAGTTGGCTCGTTGCCAACATGCTTCTCTGTTTCTCATCACTTATTTTGCATCGGCAGGCTACATGCCAGGGCGGCTGTACGACCTTGACGCCTCCAAGTACGGCACCGCGGCGGAGCTCAAGTCCCTGATCGCAGCCTTCCACGGCGAGGGCGTCCAGTGCGTGGCCGACGTCGTGATCAACCACCGCTGCGCCGACTACAAGGACGCGCGCGGCGTCTACTGCATTTTCGAGGGCGGCACGCCCGACGACCGCCTCGACTGGGGCCCCGGCATGATCTGCAGCGACGACACGAAATTCTCGGACGGCACCGGGCACCGCGACACGGGCGACGGCTTCGACGCGGCGCCCGACATCGACCACCTCAACCCGCGCGTCCAGCGGGAGCTCTCCGACTGGCTCATCTGGCTCAGGACCGACGTCGGCTTCGACGGCTGGCGCCTCGACTTCGCCAAGGGGTACTCGCCCGCCGTCGCCAGGACGTACATCGACAGCGCCAAGCCCGGCTTCGTGGTGGCGGAGGTATGGAACTCGTTGACCTACGACGGTGACGGCAAGCCGTCGCGTAACCAGGACCAGTGTCGGCAAGGGCTGGTGGACTGGGTGCAGACAGTCGGCGGGCCGGCCATGGCGTTCGACTTCGCCACCAAGGGGGTTGATATGCATCATATTTACACCTTTTTACATGCCATTTTCTGAAGTTCTTATATTGTTTCATTGCTAAAATGGACTGAAAGTTATTGTTAAATATAAGAATACTACCTAAATGAACATATTTACATTCATTCTACTTTTCTTGCAGATTTGTGCGACAAGGCACATTTTCTTCTCTTTATTTGGATAAGCTACACATGTACCAGTATCAAGGTTGACCAGTATACAAAAGGACCAGCTTGTGGAGGAAGAAGAAAATAGAAGGACTAAGATGCATAAGGACAAATCAGATCGGGAGTTAAATCCCTAGCTCGTTCCCAAATCGAGCCAGGCCTGGCACTTCTCTTCCCCGACCCCCAAGGTCCTTCTCCACCTCCGGCCGCCGCCGCGGCCAGGCCGGCGTGGCGGCGCGCCACCAGGCCACCACCACGAGCTGCTGGGCCTCCACACCACAAGTCTGCAACTTCAGCCCCTGCGTCACGCGACCTGCTGCTCGTCACCAACCCTAGCATCAGCGACGGCGACGACCTCAAGTTCTCCTTCCACTACCTCCCCTGCTGCCACCAAGGATGACCTGAAGATCTTCTGACTCCTGCCCCCGTGCTGCTCTGCCTTCTTCGCCTCTTGCTGCTGAATCTCAACGACCTGAAGCTCTTCTTCCTGCATCCTGTGCTGCTCCTCCGCAAGACCAAGTGCTGCTGTTGCTGCTCTTCCCCAAGCGCTGCAACCTGCTGCTGCTCTTCTCCAAGCGCCCCCACTTGCTGCTCCTCAACGCCAAGGCTGAAGCATCCGTTGGGTTGACTCCAATCGATTCCCTCACTCTTTAATTTCTGCAGTTTATTGTGAACTAGAGTTTTGAGTAGAGGAACCTGTGCATGTTGATTTGTGACTTGTACAATCTGCTCATGTATGTGTACGTGCTGTTAAGTGTGTCACTTGTGCACAGACGTGCTTGTTGTGTTGATTAAATTCCTTGTCTTTGTGTTCTTTCTTCCCCTGTCCCATATATTTGCTTCTGTCTAAATGTGCCGTGTGCTAATTCTTGTGTGTCTTTAATTAATTGTTGCTCTCTTGAGTGTTAGTTCCTAAACTGAAAATACCAAAAAGATTGCTTGCTAAGTTTAGATTAAATTCTTGCAAATCTTCCATAATATTGTGATCTAGCTTTAGCCAAGCTCGATAGTTGTCGCCTAGTCCCTGTGGAGAGAACGACAAACCCCCCTATTCTGCATTGATCATTTTGGCGCCGTTGCCGGGGACTAGCGTCAAACAATTGAGTTAGGCTATAGACTAGGTTTTTGTTTGCCTTTTGTGAATATTATTAACCTCTAACCTTGTTCTAGTTATTTTCTGTGTTCCTCTTTGTTTTTTCTTCCTTTTGTGCAGATTGTAGTTGAACAATTTTCACCTTGACATGGCGTACTATTCGGATTATCATGGACAGGTGAATGGTAGTACTAGTACTATGGAAAATCTTCAAGAACAAGTGAGTAAGCTATCTCAAACTTTGCATGATTTAGCAAGGCAGCGAGGTATAGTTTTAGATGATGGGCCTATGCATTATGATCCTTATTCCAATGGTTATTCTCCTGCTGCCCCCATATGTCACATTTGTGGTATTCATGGCCATACACCGGCTGATTGTCAGCATGGTGGTTATTCTCCCACTCCAGATTGTTTTGGTATGAACTTTGCTCATGAGCATGGTTCATACCACAACAATTTTTCTCCTGGATGGCCTGAAAACCCAAGTATGACATATAGGAACAGCAGCCCACCTATCTCATCATTTTCTCCAAGTTATCCAATGCAGGAATTTAGGTGTGGGGAGAAGAATCAGTACAATCAACATCAATTCTATGCAGCTCCTGCTTATGCCCCTGAGTTTCATCAAGAACATCATCGGTTTAGTGCTCAGCCCACTCCTCTAGAAGAGCAGTCATCCTGGATGAATGAAAGGTTTCCACAAACAACAACTTCTCAGCCTGTACACCAACCTCAAGAGCTTGTACCAATGGAGTTAAATGGTCCTCCTGAAGTGCAAGATACCACAAGTGATTATGATGATACAGATAAGCTCAGTTTGTTGTGCCTTGAGTACACTTGGACTGCTGAAGATCATCCTTTGAGGCCAGTCCTAATTCAAGAAATGAAGAAGATCAAGGATGGGACAGATCTGATAGAGGAAGTGAAGAAGATTGAGGAAAACATGAAGCTCAGCAACACCGTCTCATTGCAGCTCGAGCTAGAGCTGAGTGCTCCGGAGATTCTTCTTGATACATGTGAGGTCCCAATACCTTCATATACAGATGAGCCAGCTATTGATAGTTCTGAGGGAGAGAGATCTCAGATTTTCGCTCTAGAGGATGAAGAAGTTGCTGCAATTGAAGATGAAGAGAAAGAAGAGATTCAAGTGGACAAGGATGATGCCATACAAGAGCATGACGAAACAGGTTTATCTAACCCTCTTGATGACATGTTTCCTTTTGAACCTTCTGCCATTACCTTGCACTACATGATACCATTGCTAAAAGAAGAAATGAAAAATGACTTGCTGAATTTTGATCATAAAAATCTTGATTGTGACATTGTGTATGATGCCTATGATGACACAAATAATTCAAATGCTAAAATTCTGCCTAAGGATGCATGCTTTAATATTGCTCACACCACACATCCGAATGCCATTCATTATCACCATGTGCTTTATTGCTATACCTACGTTATCGGTTACTCAATTGATGATCTAGTGGGTGTGAACCCTATCACTTGTGCAAATTTTTCTTTGTATGGGTGTAATTTCAGGATTCTGCTTGTGCACTACTCATTGAGGTCATACATGGTGCGAGTCGACATTCCATGGGATCCTGGTGGATTCATGGCATGGCGTTGAGGAGAATGGTTGGACTGGAGCATGGAGAAGAGTGAAGAGTGAAGAGAGCATGAAGAATAGGAGAAGTGTGCAGAAGGTTGTGAGCTACAACAATATGTGCCCGGTGAGCTGTTTCTTACCCCAACTATTTGTCACTACTTGTGTAAATTCTAAGTGTGGGGGAGATTCAATTGATGCATGTTCCTAAATCTGTTGCATTATTCAAATTGTTGAAAATGGATTTCATGCAAGAAAGTTTAAAGAAATAAAGCTTGAGTCCAATTGCTTTGGAATTTTCTGCCATATTAGCTTGAATCTTTCCTTGGATCATTTCTGGTGTTTAGTTTGTTTCTTTCAAGGACAATGAAGAGATCAACTTGTTCATTTTTAATTCTCCTTCTCTAGTTGTGCAAAACCCCTGGAAGGCTTGGATTCTTGGTTGAGAAATTAAAACTGTTTGTCCAGCTAAATCCTGAATCACGTTTTGTTTGCACTAGCATTCCATGATCTCGGGATCTGTGGAATGTGACGCACTAACTTAGTTTTAATCACTCCCACTCTAACTAAAAGTTGTGTTGTTGTTATACTAACCCTTGCTGCATTAGCATTACATGATCCCTGGATCGGTGTATTGTGACGCACTAACCTTCTTAACTTAAGCGATCTTGTTGGCATTAGCAAACCATGATCTCTGGATCGGTGGTTTGTGAAGCACTAATTGTCTAAATGAAGTGTTATTTAAAATTCCCAGCCATGCATTAGCATGTCATGATCTCGGGATCGGTGGCATGTGAAGCATCTTTGGCTGAAAGCTTTTCAGTATTAACAAGTTTGTTTTGTGTTCTAACTAGTGGGAGTGAGTTCTCTGACCAGTGGCTAATTTTTTAATTGACTAAATAGTTTTAATTGCTCAATCTCGACTCCAAGTTGTTTCATTGGCTTTGCACAATCAGAAAAAGAGAGTTTTGTAATGAATGTTCATCATCTTCTTGTTCTTGCACTAAATGCACTAAAATACATGTACTGATCCATGGCTAAATTCTTGTTCATATTTCTGAAAATTACACCAGTCATTGCATTCTTGTCTTTGCTTGAGGACAAGCAAAAATCTAAGTGTGGGGGAATTTGATATGCATCATATTTACACCTTTTTACATGCCATTTTCTGAAGTTCTTATATTGTTTCATTGCTAAAATGGACTGAAAGTTATTGTTAAATATAAGAATACTACCTAAATGAACATATTTACATTCATTCTACTTTTCTTGCAGATTTGTGCGACAAGGCACATTTTCTTCTCTTTATTTGGATAAGCTACACATGTACCAGTATCAAGGTTGACCAGTATACAAAAGGACCAGCTTGTGGAGGAAGAAGAAAATAGAAGGACTAAGATGCATAAGGACAAATCAGATCGGGAGTTAAATCCCTAGCTCGTTCCCAAATCGAGCCAGGCCTGGCACTTCTCTTCCCCGACCCCCAAGGTCCTTCTCCACCTCCGGCCGCCGCCGCGGCCAGGCCGGCGTGGCGGCGCGCCACCAGGCCACCACCACGAGCTGCTGGGCCTCCACACCACAAGTCTGCAACTTCAGCCCCTGCGTCACGCGACCTGCTGCTCGTCACCAACCCTAGCATCAGCGACGGCGACGACCTCAAGTTCTCCTTCCACTACCTCCCCTGCTGCCACCAAGGATGACCTGAAGATCTTCTGACTCCTGCCCCCGTGCTGCTCTGCCTTCTTCGCCTCTTGCTGCTGAATCTCAACGACCTGAAGCTCTTCTTCCTGCATCCTGTGCTGCTCCTCCGCAAGACCAAGTGCTGCTGTTGCTGCTCTTCCCCAAGCGCTGCAACCTGCTGCTGCTCTTCTCCAAGCGCCCCCACTTGCTGCTCCTCAACGCCAAGGCTGAAGCATCCGTTGGGTTGACTCCAATCGATTCCCTCACTCTTTAATTTCTGCAGTTTATTGTGAACTAGAGTTTTGAGTAGAGGAACCTGTGCATGTTGATTTGTGACTTGTACAATCTGCTCATGTATGTGTACGTGCTGTTAAGTGTGTCACTTGTGCACAGACGTGCTTGTTGTGTTGATTAAATTCCTTGTCTTTGTGTTCTTTCTTCCCCTGTCCCATATATTTGCTTCTGTCTAAATGTGCCGTGTGCTAATTCTTGTGTGTCTTTAATTAATTGTTGCTCTCTTGAGTGTTAGTTCCTAAACTGAAAATACCAAAAAGATTGCTTGCTAAGTTTAGATTAAATTCTTGCAAATCTTCCATAATATTGTGATCTAGCTTTAGCCAAGCTCGATAGTTGTCGCCTAGTCCCTGTGGAGAGAACGACAAACCCCCCTATTCTGCATTGATCAGGGGTGCTGCAGGCGGGCGTGCAGGGCGAGCTGTGGCGCCTGCGTGATGTCTCCGGGAAGGCGGCCGGCATGATCGGGTGGCGGCCCGAGAAGGCCGTGACGTTTGTCGACAACCACGACACCGGGTCGACGCAGAAGGTCTGGCCGTTCCCATCCGACAAGGTCATGCAAGGCTACGCCTACATCCTCACCCACCCAGGAGTCCCCTGTATCGTAAGTACTATCTCACCCAAACTCTCAAGTCACACTTCGATTGTACTGGAACCTCTCCGGCCTGATTATGCAATATTGTAGTTCTACGACCACATGTTCGACTGGAACCTGAAGCAGGAGCTGACCCAGTTGGCCGGGATCAGGGCGCGGAACGGCATAGGCGCCACCAGCAGCCTGAGGATCCTCGTCGCGGACTCCGATCTGTACATGGCCATTGTTGACGAGAAGGTCCTGGTCAAGATCGGAACAAGGTACGACGTGGGCAACGTGGTACCGTCAGATTTCCATGACGCGGCGCACGGCAAGGATTACTGCGTCTGGGAGAAGGGGAGCCTCCGTGTTCCAGCGGGGCGGCACCTATAGCCCGTGCTGAGTGAGACACCGCTAGCTCTTCGAATATCCAAGAAACTTATAGGTTTTCTAGTCCAATTTGACAGTTTGATCATGTAATGAACCAGTAATAACGAAACAAGCTTACCTGCCACGGTCAGTTTTCCTGGCACAGCTTGTGCTTTGTAGTTTGTATGAAAACGACTCAATATGTGCAAAAGACTTTGATGCACCTAGTGAGAGCGGATTTACAAATCTTTTTCCTCAATATATACGCTACATTAAAATTTGCAGGATCACGGAAAGTGTCTTTGAATCCCAAGGTTTAGTGCTCCCTTCATTTTGAAATATTCAAGAATTATATTTATAGGTTTTAAAAATTCTGAAAAAAATATATATAATAGACCATGATATATATTACAATCATGGAAAATTATTTGTATTATGGGCTACAAAAATTAACAAAATGTGGTAAATCTAGAGATTTGAAAATATGCATATACTTAGATCTACACTTTGTCATTTTTGTTGGCTCAGAATAAAAAGTATTTGACATTGATATTTTGCACTTTTGTGGGATGTGTCAGTTACTCAGTTAACAATTGGAGATGCAACATAGTTAACAAAAAGTTCTTTGGATCCCTTCCACACCCGGTGCACCCTCATGCTACAGTACAGACGATCCTTGGCGATGCATATATACCATGGAAAAAAATAGCATGCATGCTATAGCTTTTTGAGAATTGACGCGCTAAATAAATAAGCGTAGAATGTTTCACTAATAGCACGCTATAGCGCGATATAACACGCTAATAGCGTATTTTAAGTCTGACGCTATTTTTTTGTAGCACGCTATTTTTTTGTACACGCTGGAACCAAAAGGGCGTCGCCGATCTTGTCGCGGCCGGCCGGAACCCAACAGCCTCCCCGCGCGCGCACGTGCTTGTCCTCTCCGCGCGACAGGTCCAGTCGCCTATCGATTAATTAGCAACTGGACACAGGCTCGCCGTCGCCGTCGCTCCACAGTTCTCCGGCCGACGCGCGCCGTACGAGCTCGCTCGCGCCCAGCGAAAAAACACGCACCACCCGTGGCGCATCACACACACATCTAATCTGACTGACATCAAGCGTGCGGACGTGTGGTCCTCTTTCCTTATCTCTTCTCTCCATACAATGAGCGATCGACGTAAAGCGAGCGAGGTTTATCGGTCGATCGAATGAACGCCGTCACACGCACGCCGCAGGCCGGCCCGGAAGCTGGTGTGGCGTCTATACGTACACTATATATGCGTCCAGCTAGGACATTGTGTGGCCGCGCAGCAGCGCTACCTCTTTGAAAGCAGAGGCCGTCCAGCTCTGGTCGATCATGTCGTCCGGGGAGGAGGACGTGCGCGTCAATGGCGACCACCAGCTGGAGGCGGGCGGCGGCGTCAATGGCGGCGAGGGTGATGGACAGCTTGAGGCGGTGATGGAGCAGCTGGCGCCGGACGGGGTGCGGGCGCTGCACGCGCGGGTGGAGGCGGAGTGGGGCCCCGTGCTGCAGAGCGCGTGCCAGACGGCGGCGGCGCGGGCGCTGTGGGCGACCGCGGTAAGGGACCCGGCAGCGGGAGTGCTGGCCGGGGAAAGACACCTCAGGGGCCTCCACGACAAGATGCGCCGCGACGAGCGCGCCGGCGCAAGGGAGGTGCCCGGGGTCATGATCGCCGTGCGGACGCTCTGGTTCGACGCCCGGATCGAGGCCGCCGTCGGCGAGCTCGGCGGCGCCCCGCAGGTCGTCCTCCTCGGCGCAGGTTCGTGCATTCTCGATCCGGTATTTACGAAATGCATTGTAGGTGGTATTTACGAATTAAATTTTTGGAATTTGAAGTACAGTGTTTCTTTGATAGGCGCCATGCATATATCATCGTATTACACAGATGCTCCGCTGCATGCATGCTTGACTGCTTGTGTAGAAGAGTGTATAACAGCACGCATACAGATCATGCCTGCATTTGTTTATTCAAAGTTGATTATTCACTGGTGATGCCGTCTATGTTTTGGCATTTAGTGATTTGCTTTTCGTTAGTCTATGATCTGAAGGAAAAATAACAAAATTATGTCGGTTAGCAGAAAAATAAAGCAAGAAATGCATTTCATCCTCGAGACATGTTTAGTCCTTTGTTTTGATGTGCTCAAAGTCATCTATGATAAATACTACTATGACCTAACTTTTGCACCATACTAGCTGTTTTTTCGTTCTTATATCAATTTACTTCAACAAATAACTACTTAGCAACCGTGACGTACCTGCCTCACGCCCCTGCCTGGTGGACCCCCTCCGTCTCTCGTGGATCTTTTCCTTTCAAAGATTTCTGTATTTTTTTGAATTTTTCGAGAAATAAATTTCTGTCCGTGAGCGGGTCAGAACTCGTGCCCGAATATATAGGGATTCAAATTTGTCCAATGCGCTACAATAAGTTCTTACAAATGTGCAACGAGGGAACACACCATGGCAGGTCTTGTAGCGCTTGTGTGGCAGGTTGTGAAGCGTCGTGTGGCAATTTATGCATGTGTCTACATCGGATAGATCACACATGCGTACCCCAAATAGAGCCCTTTCATATAATAATGTTATTAATAAAAGATAATATATACTACTTTCTATTTGATAAAGGAAAATAATCTCCTATATACTTTTTCTGATAAAATACTTTATTTACAATAAGGGTCTTAGGTAAATTACAAAAACTTTGGTTCCGTCAAGCCCATTCCGAATCCGTCCCACCTGCCGAGAGAGCGCCCCAATCGAATAACCCTAAAGAAACCCAATCTGTGATCTAAGCGGTTAGGGTTCGAGGCCTCTGATGCGAAGGGTTCCCTTGGATGCGGCCAACCCTTACTACTGCGTAGGAACGGATAGGTTCCTTTGATACCGATTAAACAATATTCTAATAAGAAACATCATATACTTGAAAATCAACTTCTAGAATCACGATACAACCCATCAAGATGCTAAGAATATTTCAAACTTAATTTAGATTAGCATCCCTTATTAGTGTGTTGAGGTTACATGGAACCAAAATTTCACTTTCCACGTATTATGTTTGTTGTTAACATGGTAATTTCCTCTAGTTTAAATCCTCTAGTTGCTAGTTGTATCTCATAGTCATTTAAATAAATTAAGCATAGAACAATTTAATATGATAAGTAGAAATCAATAAGCACTAACTTTTTGTATATAATACCCTGAGGTATGCTCTGTCTTTGTTTATGAGATACCATCTATTTTATAATATAGTGGGTATACATTAGTAACCATTTTCTAGAAACTTGTAGAATGTACAAAGGAGATATCTATAGTTGTAGAAAAAAACTATCCTTAATGTGCTTTCTAGTTATATCAACAATAGTTCCTTATCTGGAGGATTAATTCAATTCTTTGAAAATTTGAATAATGCCAAAGAGTAAACCAAAAGAACTAACACATGTAATTCATATTTCAAAGTATAACTTTCTTCTACAATTTGTCGAGTGTAGCTCAAATGTACCATGTGACCCTTCAAAGTTCACTTACAACAAACGTACATGGCGGGTGAACAAATTTTCTCATGTTATATGTTTGATTTTACTATCCCCATGGTAGTGATCTTAGACAAGTTAACCATGCTGAAAAGGGTGGTGTCAATTTTTCTCTCATCATGTGTGTCTCAAATATGGTGAACCACCATAACATCATATTTAGAGCAATGTAGTAGTAGTGTTGTTGGATAACCATAACATCAAATTTTATCTCATCATGTGTGTCTCCGTATGGTGAACCTTCTCACACTAGTAACCATAACATCATATTTGGAGCAATGTAGTAGTAGTGTTGTTGGAGCAAAAGTAGCTTTATGAGAGAATATCGAAGCTAAGCCATGCTACTCTTTGGTCCTCCTTTTGTCGCCATCGACGAATCCGAGCTCATGGAGCTCGGGATGTGGCCTGATCGGACCCGTGCGCTCCGTTAGTCGTCCATAGCGGCCAACCATTTGTCTACCCAAAGGAATAACATGCAAACAGATCATGCATGTATTTGTTTTATTCAAAGTTTATTATTTACTGGTGGTGCCGCTTATGTTTTGGCATTTAGTTATTTGCTTTTAGTTAGTCTATGATCTGAAAGAAAAATAAACAAAATTCCGCCGGTTAGCGGAAAAAGAAAGCAAGAAATGCATTTCAGCCTCGTGACATGCTTAGTGCTTTGTTTTGATGTCAAAGTCATCTATGATAAATATGACCTGACTTTTGCACCATACTAGCTGTTTTTTCGTTCTTATATCAATTTACTTCAACACAAAACTACTTAGCAACCGTTCAGGCCGGGCGTTCGGGAATTCCTGAAATTTCGGGACGGGAAATTCGGGAAATAATAAATTCGGGAATCGCAAGATGATTCCCGATTTGTCTTGATTTTTTTTTATTCCCGACAATTCGGGATCGGGATCGGGAAATCCCGGAATTCCCGAATTTCAGAACAGAGAAAGGAGGACTCGAGTAGGATGGAGGCGTCGGGTTGGGGACGGGGAAGATATGGAGCCATGGAGGCATGGAGTGACACAGCCGTGCACGAGCACGGAGTTGGAGGGACGCGGCCGGCGCAACGCGGCGCTCCACCACGACACGCCGTCGAGGAGGCAGCCAGCGCGGCGCTGCACCGCACCACGCAGTCGAGGGAGGAATCGGGCACCTTGCGCACAGCACGCGTCGAGAACGGCGGCCGACGGCCTCAGGCGGAAGCAAGTGTGGCCAGTGGCGGATGCGCGGTAGCCGTCGAGGGAGGCATCCGACCGCGTCGCAGGCGGCGACGGTTGCGGCCAGGTTGGGGATTCCAACGGGAGTGTGCGGCGGCCAGGTTCGTGACTCCGACGGGAGTGTGTGCGAGACAGGAGTTAGGGTTTGAGGACGAGGTGGTCCGTGGGCATGCGATGCAGCGATGGGCCTTTTGGGCTGCTGTGAAGTACGGGAGTGTGTTGTGGGCTAATATTTCGTGTCTAATTCGGGATATTCGGGACGTTCGGGTAACAAAACTACAGTCCCGAATTTCCCGAGATTATTTCGGGAAATCAGATCTCCTTCCCGAAAAAGCTATCGGGATTTTCGGGTTCGGGTAATTCGGGATCGGGATCGGGATATTCAGGTTTCGGGATTCGGGATCGGGAAATATGCCCACCGTGAGCAACCGTGAGTAGAGACTTGGTATTGATATGTACTTTGGTTATGAACATGATCAGCAGGCAAGGCACATAGAATTAATACTCGACTTATACCTATCCACGAGCAATCTTATTGCTCCAATCATAAATAGATAACTTTCTAGAAAGGGTTTTGTCATTTTTTATAATTTATTGTTACCGCATATAGAAATATAATTAAAATTTATAATATGCTATGAAAGGTATTCATATTATTGTATCCAACGGTTGTTCATGTTTTATCTCATATCTCACCGGAAACACAAAAATAATTTGTCTGTGTTTTGGTTAAGGTAATACCGTGATGCTAAAAGCTAAAGAAATAGCTAAACCAGATTGTCACAATCCATTAGGTAAACTAGATTGTCAGAAACTCAGAATGCATCATAATACCGAACCAACTGGAGACCTACAGAAAAAGTATGCATCAAAATCTCCAGTGGGGGAGTTTCATTCGCATGCAACGGTCCCTCCCTTGTGCTGTTCTGCCTGACTTGGCCGGCTAGTCTTTTTCCACGCTGCCATTTTATATGTGGCACAAAACTTATGTGGTCCACTTTTGGAAAATAGTCGATCTGAAAAAGAAACAGGGACCACGAGAGACGTTATCATCGTGCATGTAGACACATGGGAAACAAAATGCAGTTGTGGACTTGTGGCTCGCAATGGAGACACCCGGCGACATTATCAGCAAGACCAAAGCTATCCAGCAATGTAGGGATGTAAATTGCAGGACTCCCGAGAGCACAACCTCCATGCCTTCAAAGACCCTGGCATTTATGTCCTCCGTACTATTGGCATTTCCTGTTAGGTACTGTCATCGGTTGGCGCCATGTAGACCAGGTCTTTATTCCTTGCAGAAAACACTAGGACATTTTGTTGGCATCTACCTAGAGGAATAATGGATACACACATATAATGTTCCTAGAAAAGGGGGAAACCGGTTTTATCAGCTTCAGATGAGCGCTTGGATACATGACGATACATCGAAAATTAGCTGTGTATTCAACAATGCATGGGGGTTCATCCTTAAACATTCTAATGTTTTCTAAGGAACTGCATAAAAGCTGCTACAACAAGACAGCATTTTGCAGCTGATAAAAGAGCTGCATAAGTAAATTTTTGACAATTTTCATTTGGGCACGTAACATGATGACAATCAATAATCCATCAAAATGTACGAATTCAACAATGCTGGCGAGCTAACCTTCTAAATGTTTTCTGAAGAATTGCATGAAAACTTAATGAAACTTGGGACAAATTCATTTATCAACGGATATGTTCATATGTACAGCCTATTTTACTTTGAGAGAAAAAAGTCTGACTAGGATAAATAATGTTTTCACAGGAATGGATGCGAGAGCCTATCGACTGGGCTGCCTAAAGGAATGCACCGTATTTGAGCTCGACTTCGCGGAGCTCCTAGAAATGAAAACTGATATTCTGCACGAAGCGACGAGTTCCACAAATCATCAGAAAATCACCATGATGGCAAAGTCGTTGATTAGGGTTCCTGCCGATATACGAGATGTCGACTGGATGACCAAGCTACAGAGTTGTGGGTATGTTCCTGAAAGAAACACCATATGGGTTCTTGAAGGAATCCTCTATTACCTTCATCATGTGCATGCAATGCAAGTCCTCCAGACCATTGCGGCATGCAGCACCTCAGCCTGCACAGTCCTCCTGGCTGACTTCATGAACAAGAATGCAGCTTCACTGTCCCAGACGATGTACCATTTCTACCACGACAGCCCTGATCTCCTACTGCCTTCTATTGGGTTCTCTCAGGCAATGTTGTCACAAATCGGAGATCCACAAGCACATTTTGGTCTGCTAAATCACCCGCAGAATCTTTTTGATAAGCTGAGGAGACTGCCAAGATCAGTGGAGATAAATCCAGAGGATGGCACACCATGCCGCAGATTGTATTTAGTGGAAGCCTCTGCTTCTCCAGATGATCATGCCACCTTATAGAACTTTACATCCATTGGGTTCGAAATAATTATATGCCTCTTTGTTTTCCTCTGATTACTTGGAGAATCCATTAGCACTCAAACACAGAAGTGACTTTGTATAATACCTTCCAGTCTGAGATAATCCACAAACTCGGTGTCAGAGAAATGGCATATTGCCAAGGTTTTTTTGCCAGTTCTTCGCCCATTTATAATACCTTCCAAGTAACCGCAGTTCATCCAAAAAACATCAATAAGTGTGAGCATAACAAGCGAGTGGTATACTAAGTGAAAGAAGAAAAATCATACTTCCATGAGCACATATATTTTACTAATGTTAAATATTCGATGAATGTGGAACACAACAGAAAGAAACCACCGAAGGAAAACACTGGAGGAAGTAACTAAAACGAAATTGTGCAACACAACGGATAGAAAACAATGAAAGAAGTAACAAATAGCCCCATGATCGCTCCTGTTATTTCCTTTACCCTGATATTAAGACGACTAATTATTTGCATCATAAGTAGCATATATCAAACCAAATATACAACCGGGATTGGACAAGAGAAGGCCCTTATGAGCAAACGCAAGAGGCAAACGCAAGAGGCAAACAAAACCTTACCACACAGATAGAAGGGAAACAATGTTCATTCTGAAAAGATTTAGGCCTCAATAGGTGCTTCAAAGTAAATTTAATGGAAATTAGCCAAAAATTCTATACACCCAAACAATCCTTAACACCTTGTTCATATTTATCAAGGGCGGAGATGGTGCTCAGCAGGTCATCCTTCATCTTCTTTCTGCAGTACAGTGAAGTTGGTAAGCTACAGTGAACTTTCAAGCTTGCAAAGACACCAAAGCAATCCTATAGAAAATCAAAAACTGTAATCTACATTCTAAAACAACTTGTAAGGAAAATCGAGGAATGAGTACATCACCATTTTGGTAGAGTGCCTATGTACTATTAGTGGGCATAATTGTAAAATTACTTGATGGGAACATGAAAAGACGTTTCATACTAGAAAAACAGAAAATATGAGAAATAACCTGTGATGACATAGAGACCTAGGGTTGTTCAAACACGCTCAGACTGTTTCAAACCATCACGTGGACTAGCAAATTGAAACACTAGTACAATCATTAGTACTGAAACTAAATTTCTGTTTTTTTAACCCGGCTAAAAACTGGCATGGACATCCCTAATAAGAGCAACTAAAAACACAAACCACATTGGTTACTCATGGACAAGTTTTGTTTTCCCCTTTGAGTTAAAGATAAGTTAAGTGGCATGGCGTGATGGCCACATTACTCACCTATCACCACTGAGCTCAAAGTTACTGGTATCCACCACATTTCCGAGGTCAGCAAATGACCTGCACAAGGTTACCATCAGTTTGCTCAACAATCTGACAAGCTTCTTGAAAGAGGATGTCGGCGATCAAGATAAACCTACTCTATTAGTTCGGCAAGCCTAGCATCAGCTTCAACCTTGAGAGGATCCTTATTGTCCAGCAGCGACGCGGCATTCTTCAGAATCAAGCTGAATGTGCAGACCTACAGGTGTAATTCCATCAAACACCTGGTACACACAAAAAAACGCAAAGACAAAGCCACCCATGGTTAACGCAAATCCCCCGACCTCGACGCCGGTTCGTGACTGGAAGGCGACTATGGAGTTCCTCTCCCGCGGCACGCAGTCCCTCCCCGCCGCGCTCAGCCGGCCCCTCACCTCCTCGGCGTCCGCAGCGGACGCATTCTCCGAGGCTGCATTGCAAAGTCAGAGTTGCCGATCAAGGATATCCGTACTGGCGCAGCGGACCAAATTAGGCCAGGATTAATAAGTTGAGAAATTGGCGAAATACCGAGAAGGGCCTGCGCTTTGACGAGGGTCTCGCGGGAGGCGGCGATGGGCGCGAGGAGGAAGCGCGCCGACTTCCTCTTTTGCTCCCGCAGCATCTCCTTCGGCCCAGCTGCGCGTACATACACCAGCAGACAAGAGAAGAGAAGAGTGAGGATGCACGCTGGCCTAAGAGTCGTGACGAGAGGTTGAAGAGATGAGGATGACGGTGTCCGTACGGAAGCTGAAGGAGAAGGCGGCGGCGGCGGGCCGGGCAGGCGAGGCGGCCAGGACGAGGGCGAGGAGGGCGGCGCGGCGTGTGGAGACGCTCAGAGGCGATTGCGGAGTCTGCGAGGACTCCCGGGTGGTCGAGGAGGCGGAGGTAGCCCGCCGGAGGTGTGGCGTCGCCGGCGCGGTGAGCGAGTGGATGGCGGGCGTCGGGGCGCTCATGGTCGTTGCCGGATGTGCTTCTGCGTGGGCCCCACGGAATTGGTCGACCCAATTTTGTGCTTACGCGCGCGCCCGTCTCCGAAGTTAGTGGCCTACTACCAAAACCCGTCTTATGAAGAGCAAGGCGTGCTAGGCTGTGTTCGGTTTCGGAATCTGATGGAACGGGAGGATTCTCTCGTTCGGTTTCGGGATGGGATGGGATGGAATCGACTGGTTCCTTGAAAACGAATATTCGCTGTAGATGCGGAATATACCCGTCCGGCCGAATCGGCCGGACGGGGTGGAACGGCGCTCTCTCTCGCTAATCCCTCTCTCTCCCTCGCGTAACCTCTCTCTCGTGTCTCCCTCACCGCCCCCGATCCTGCTCTCCTCCAAGCTCGCTGCCATCCTGCCCTCCTCCAAGGTCAACGTCGGCGCCGCCCTCCTCCCTGCTCGCCGCCCTCCTCCGTGCTCGCCGCCCTCCCACCCTCCTGCGAGGTGGCGCCGCCGTCCTCCATGCTCGCCGCCCTCCCACCCTCCTGCGAGGCGACGTCGCCCTGCTCCGTGCTCGCCGCTGTCCCTCTCCTGCGGTGGTCAGCGGCCCGGCGGCCACGGCGCGGCCAGGACGGCGCGACCGCGACCACCAGGCGCGGCGTAGGCGGGATCCAGGCCCGCCGACGGCCAGGACGGTGCGGCCAGGCGCGGCTGAGGCGGGATCCAGGCCCGACGGCGGGCCGGCAGCGACCAGGACGGCGCGGCCAGGCGCGTCAGAGGCAGGATCCAGGCCCGCCGGCGACCAGGACGGCGCGGCCAGGACGCCAATACGTCGGCGGCAGGCGCTTGATTTTTTTTACGGGTGACGAGGGGTTAACTCATCAAATCCCATGGTTAAGGACCTAGGGTTGAGATTACGGGGGAGAGAACGTGGTAGAGCTGGTAGTTTCGTCGGCTGACAAGCAAAAGCAGAGATTTACCCAGGTTCAGGTCTCCGGAGAGTAACACCCTACTTTCTGCTTGTCTGGTATTGATATGAGGTTATATGCGAGCTACAATAGAGTCCCGGTGAGATGTCGATCTCGCTAGGTCTTTGGTGGTTCGAGTATTGCGTGTCTCTCTATCGGCGGCCCTCCCAGCCTTTATATAATAGGCTGGGTCTCGGGAGTTCGCAACCGACTCAGATTACATATAAGGAAAGTCTAAACCGACTATGGCTTCGCCTAACTTGGAGGATACTCTATCTTCTTGGGCTTCTTTCATGGGCTTCATGATAGTTGGGACTAGTCGATACGTGCACCAGGTACCCTCATGGGTACACGAAAGGTATATCCCTGTCAGTAGCCCCCGAGTAGTTGTCTGACTCGAAGAATCGGGCATGAACTCATTCATCTGTGCACGTCATATATTTTGTACCTGTGCATATGATTGGAATTCCTATATGAATAGCACATTTTGTCTGGCTATGTCAATTATTTCATCGACTATGGTTTTTTGCTTATGATAATCGAGGGATAATAACCTAGTAGACCCGGTACACTCGACGGATCGGGACCGATTAACTGCATTTTGGCAAAACCTTACTAGCTTTCAATCAAACTCGAGTCCCCGGACTCGAATCTGGAACAGACTGGTCAGACTCGACTCAGGCCGTTGAGGTCTTACTGAATCGTTCTGCAGTATAATTTTGAGATTACCTAACGCGTCCGTCAAGATTTTTCATCATGTCTGCTGACATGGAAAGTTTTAAGGATTAACGCTGCTAGAGCGGTCCTTAGCCCAGCTCGACAGATCGGCGTGTCTTACCTTTGCACTTATGCATGCAGCATCCGAGGTATTTGCGGCGGACGCAACTCGTAAATT
Organism: Poa pratensis; assembly: GCA_947311845.1. NCBI lineage: Eukaryota > Viridiplantae > Streptophyta > Magnoliopsida > Poales > Poaceae > Poa > Poa pratensis. The sequence goes on along the minus strand of CAMZMU010000041.1, from coordinate 154,270,024 downwards.
TATCGTGTATGATTTTGTGTTACATTTTGCTTATCAGCTGAGTCGAGTCCTTTGTCGACTGATTCTTTGCCATTATTCTATCGGGTGCGCGACAGCGCTTCCGATGGGAGTAGCCCCCGAGATTGTGCTTTATTGCTTGCAATGGAGGATAATCTCAAATTTTTATCCCGTACATATTTAGTCAAAGAATTTTTGGATACGCTCCCGATGGGAGTAATATGTTTCAGCCAAAGAAACTATCGAGTGCCTTTATGTCTTGTGTTGCGTAATTTGCAATTTCACCCTCAAAACAACCGAGGCAATCGAATGACTGGCTTTGTCGTAAAGTTTGAATGACTCGACTTGCCTATCAGGCGTGCGACCTGAAATGACGTCAGCAATGACGCATGCCTCGACTGCAATTTCTGACAAGCGATGGCGTGCTTGGTATGACTGATGGGACACGACACGTGTGTGGGCCTGTTATGTAGTGCTGACCGAGGAGTGCTGCGAATGCTTCGGCGGATAGCGCCGTTGGCGGGGCCGCCGCCAGTGGTTTGAAGAGGGAGAAAGGTGCCTGGACCAAATCTACGGTGAGCTAGCGGATGCTCACCGGCCTGAGGAACGACGGGCTGATCCCGGCGGACCCGGCGCAGGTTCGCATCCCCGGCGCCGAGGTAATCCCGCGCCCAGGCCCCAATGAAAGGGTCTGTTTTGTGGATTTTGTGAACAGGGATTCTCCTTCCCTGTTCACGATTTTCTTCGTGCGCTGATGCACGTCTATGGGGTGCAACTGCACGATTTCACCCCCAATGGGCGTTTGCACGTTGCTTGCTTCTTCGTGCTTTGCGAGTGCTTCTTGGCGTTCCGCCCCATTTTGGGTTGTTTCGACGCATTTTCAATGTCAAGTGTCAGCACAGCGTCAAGGGCCCTGGTGGTTTTGGGGTGCAGACTCGACCTGACGTCGAGTACTTCAAAATTAAGTTCGTTGAGTCTGTGCAAGGGTGGCGCCAGAAGTGGTTCTACATCAAGGATGTGACCACGGGCAACCAATCGTTCGGGTTGCCTCCCTTTAATGCAGACGCCACGGTGGCGAAGAGGCCGTCCTAGATTGCGCCACGGACCGGAGCCGAAGCTGAAGAAGCTGACCTGCTTTTGGAGAAGGTTTTGAAGCTACAGACCAATGTTGGCCTGGAGGTTACTGGCATCCATTTGCTGGCCACCTTTATCAAAAGGCGGGTACAACCTCTCCGAGCCCGGGTTCACGCCATGTGGGCATACAACGGGGTGTCCGATCCAACCCGCTCACTCGCAGAGGAGCTATCCGTTGGGGAGGTGAAAACACTGGTGAAGGCTCTTACCATACTGACCGACGACGAGCCGTGCGAGACGGAGTCGCCAGTTGCACCTTATGAAGCCAGCAACCCTCTGCTGGAGGTAACATTTGATACCATTTGTTAGTTGCTATGTTATGCATGTGTGTGTTTAGTTCTTTTGCTATTTCCATGTGCAGGGACACTAATAGGAAAACCCTTATAGGTAGGTTGCATTCTGGGGCGCACCCTTAATTGGTGCGCCACAGAAATGGCGCACCAGGCTTGGTGCGCCACAGAAAGTCATATTTCTGTGGCGCACCTGGCCTGGTGCGCCACAGAAAGTCACATTTGTGTGGCGCATATGGCCAGGTGCGCCACAGAAAGGTATCCGGGGGCGGGTTAAAATTTGAAAAAAATAATTCTGTGGCGCACCTGGCACGTGCGCCACAGAAAGTTGACATTCTGTAGCGCACCTGGCAGGTGCGCCACAGAAAGGCGACATTCTGTGGCGCACCAAGCTTGGTGCGCCACATATTTTTTTTTTTCAAATCCCACCCCCCGTGGATCGCCTTTTTTGTCTTGCAGGAAGTAAAAGAAAATGATAAAATTTTCAATAAATAGAATCTTTTGACATGTAGTTACGTATGAGTGTCTAGTAGGTATAGAAATTTTGAAATATGAATTTTGACCTTTTCTGCAACAAGCAGGAAAAAAACTTGTAACGGCCATAACTTTTGCATACGACGTCGAAATAACGCAAGTAATATGTCAAAAAAATCGTGAGAAAAATCCGAGTTCGAACCCGGTCAGCAATTCACAGATTCCTCAAATTCCAAAAGAACAAAAGTTATTTCAAACAGACGATTTTTCGCAGCAAAATCAAAAAAATTCAAAAAATTCAAAAAAAATCAAAAATTGCAAAAAAGACACAGAAATGTATAACAAAGAAGATTGCTGACTTTTCTTGACTTTTTTTTTAGATTTTTAGATTTTTTTTGAATGTTTTGGATTTTTTGGATTTTTTTGGATTTTTTGAAAAAAATTAAGTTTTTTGAATTTTTTTTGGATCTTTTGAAACTTTTGAATCTCCTTTTGTAAGTTTAGAAGTTTTTGAAATTTAAAAACACACGTTTATAATATATACATAACATATACACATACAAGACTTAAGAGAATACATATGATATATATATCAATAAGAACTTTAGTAGCACAAGGGTAGGTGAAGTGGGTGGAACTTAGAAGTTAAGCGTGCTCGGGTTGGAGCAATTTGAGGATGGGTGACCTAGCGGGAAGGTAGCAGTTCAAAAAATTCAAAAAATCTAAAAATAATTCCAATAATTAGGATTTTTCATATTATTTCATATTTTGATTTTTCTGATTTTTTTTGAAACTTTTTATTATTTTTTTGCAATTTTTGAATTTTTTGAAAAAATTTCAGAATTCTGTGGCGTACCAGGAAATGTGGATTTCTGTGGCGCACCAGGCCAGGTGCGCCACAGAAAGTGGATTTCTGTGGCGCACGCCCATGGTGCGCCATAGAAGAAAAAAATTAGTGGCGAGGATTCTGTGGCGCACCCAGCAATTCTGGGGGTGCGCCACAGAATCCATTTTTGGTGCGCCACTGATAAGGCTTTTACTACTAGTGGGACACAGAATTTGCGAGTCAATGCCTCCACTGCCAGAGAGTGGCCCAGTGCCGAATAATGAGCCACTCGAGGCTGGCTCAGACGATGAGATGACCTCAATCGCCACTGCTCATACTCCGGAATCTGATGAAGGCGACTCTGAGGCGCAGACCAATGATGGTCAGCAAAAGCGGTCGCGCGGGGAAGAGGACACGGCTGATTCTGAGAAGAAAGGGAATGCGATGGAGTCGACGTTGACCCCGCTTGAAGTTCCTCCGATCCGCTCTCTTCCTCCGCGCCCAACGAAAAGGTCGCATCTGAGCGTAGGCGTGCTCGCACCTGGTCGATAGTCGACCTCACTGAAGAGTAAGTATTTTGTGCACTACCAATTTTGACTTATGAAATTTTCCGAGTTGGATACTTAGCATGTGTGACACAGTGTATCATCCGATGAGGACCTGCCACCGCCACCTACGGTAGAGAAGGGCAGTGCGGCGTTGACGGCGTGTAGCCGGCCGCAAGAAACCCCAGCAACCACTGCGACTGCGGCTGCCGCGGACACGTCCGTACCGCCAGAGCCTGAGGTTGCAGCTAACAAAGATGGGGCGACGGCGACAGGTGCTCCTGCGTCGACTTCCGCCTCCGCAGATCATGTAAGTTTGTGCTTTTTTGTCGCAGTTGACTCTCTATCGGGTGTGAAAGTTGTGCATAGACTCGATGAATCTGTTCTGAACTTGCTTCTGCTGTGTTGTAGCCATTTATGCAAGAGCTACTGAAGGCTGGCGCCCAGTATGTTCACATGGAGACGGAGGTCACCACCCTGCAGCATCACCTCGAAGCTGCCAAGAGTGAGTGTCTTCTAATGGGATTACAGCTTTTTCAAGTTGAATCCTTTTGCGGTCTGTTGACTACGTTTTGTTTTGTGCGTGCAGAGTCAGCAGCTGATGTAGCGGAGGAGATGAACAACGCCTGTCGTCGAGAGGCCAATCTGGAGAAAAGGCTGAAAACTGCCGAAGATAGGGAAGGCCTGGCGATTGGTCGACTCACCGCCTGCAGCACCGCCTTGACTGGTACGCAGCCTTGCTTTTGCATTGGATAATGCATTGCGTAGAAGATTGCTGAACCTTTCGTTGTATATTTTCCTAGGTGTGATGGATGGCCCTGCCGCACCCGGCAAGCAGAGCGTGGGCGCCTCGATTGATGAGTGCGTGACCGTCACGGAAGCCGCCAGCGGGAGAGCAGGAGAGATGTTGTCGAAGGCGGCGAGTGCCCTAGGCGCCCTTCACGGTAGTTTCTTCCCAGATGACGAGCTGCCATCGACATTTGCAGAGTTGGTGGAGCTTTTCAAGCCAGAAGGGACTACTGTCGCCGATTTCTGTCGCGAGCAAATGGTAAGTGGTGCCCAGGCTACTTTTCTCATGTTGCTCACGCACGGAGTCGATGCGGATTTTGACATGGTGACGACGAAGTTCCCGAAAGGTCCTGGCGGAAAAACTGTGGGGTTAGGTACTTGGATGGAGGCTGCCAAACAGTATGCTCAACAACTTGTAAAAACTGTTGAAGACAGGGCAGCCAAGGTCCAGGCAAGGAAAGCCTCTTCCAAAAAGTCGATGGCCATCGAGTGATTCCTCCGTCGACTAATTGTATCGAGTTAGGGATTTTATGCTTTTGCGTGCTATCTGTAAAGCGTCGAACATCGTATTTGTGCTTTGTCATGAAATATGAAATTCAGTAAGCGGGAGGCGCAGCCCCCGAGTCTTTTGCTTGATGTTTTCCGCTCTTCTTATGTCATTAGTTGTTCTGAATGTAGACCCGAGCTCCTAGAGCACCGACTGGTCCTGATGCGAGCAGCTCCACTCAGTCGCGTAGCGTGAATGACCATAAAATCATCGACTATCTCCGGCTCAAACTTTCAAAGGTGACAAGCGAGCTAAAGAAGACGCAAGACGCATATACGGAGCTGTAGTCTAGGCCATCCCCGGCTACGGAGCGGGAGACCTTTTTGTTTGAGGAGTTGGAGAAGGTGAACCTGCAACTCGAATGTAAGCTCTCTTGGAAGCCGAGATCTGTACTTGCGACATGACTCAACTGGGTGATGATGTTGCTTTATTTTTGCGCAGGTGTTTATTTTGACCAACCGAAGGAAGAAGCACGGATACGAGAGCGGCTCGATGGTCAAGCGAGCAGCGCTGAGTATGCCGCACATCCTTTTTGGTCGGATAGGGCAAAGTCCAGCATTTTGGCGAAGCTTTTGGATCGTGCGTGGCGAACCGCCATCCGACTGGAAACTTGCAGGTTGGCTTTGTTCCGAGTCCATGAAGCTTTATTCCCTTTAAACGAATAGCCGCAGAGCCTCGTGGCACTGTTGAGGAAGTTTTGAAGGGGCAAGGCGATCATGAAATTTGCGCGCGAGCAACTGATTAGCGGGGCCAACGTTGCTCTTGCCTTCGTGCGGTCACACCTTCCGCACCTTGACTTGAAGAAGATTACAATGGGACCCGCTCCCGTACCAGGTGGTGGTCTGATACGTCTCAAACGTATCTATAATTTTTGATGTTCCATGCTTGTTTTAAAAAAATTGCTACATGTTTTGCATCTACTTTATATCACTTTTATACATTTTTTGGGACTAACCTATTAACAAGATGCCGAAGTGCCAGTTCCTGTTTTCTGCTGTTTTTGTATTCCAGAAAAGCTAGTCTGGAAATATTCTCGGAATTGGACGAAACTACACGGGAGTCCCTATTTTGCCAGAACTCATCTGACGGACCAAAAAGGCGACGGAGAGGAGCCACGTGGGCCCCACACGTGGCCAGGGCGCGGGCCCCCCTCTGGCGCGCCCAGGTGCGTGTGGGCCCCATAGGCCTCTCCAGCCGCCGCCCTTTCGCCCACTTATTCCCCCCGACGCGAAAACCTTAAGTACCTGAGCAAATATCCACGAAAAGTTTCAGAGACGCCGCCGTCGTCAACCCTAGCTCGGGGGGGTTCAGAACCTCTTCCCGGCACCCTGCCGGAGAGGGGAATCGTCACCGGAGGCTTCTACATCGCCATGCCTGCCTCCGGAGTGATGCGTGAGTAGTTCATTCTTGGACTACGGGTCCATAGCAGTAGCTAGATGGTTGTCTCTCCACTTTGTGCCATCATGTTTAGATCTTGTGAGCTGCCCTACATGATCAAGATCATATTATTGTAATGCTACATGTTGTGTTTGCTGGGATCCGATGAATATTGAATATTATGTCAAGTTGATTATCAATCTATCTTATATGTTATTTAAGATCTTGCATGCTTTCCGTTACTCGTAGATGCTTTGGCCAAGTAGATGCTTGTAACTCCAAGAGAGCGTATTTATGCTAGATAGTGGGTTCATGTCTCCGTTTAACCTGGGACAGTGACAGAAAGTTCTAAGGTTGTGGATGTGCTGTTGCCACTAGGGATAACCTAACGATGCTATGTCCACGGACATATGTGTTTATTTACATTACGCACTTTACTTAATGCAATTATCCGTTGCTTGCAACTTAATACCAATGGGGGACTCGGATGACAACCCGGCGTGGATTATTAGTCATAGATGCTGTTGGATAACGGTCTATGTATTTTGTCGTAATGCCCAATTAAATATCATAGTAGTCAACATGTCATGTATATGCATTGTCATGCGCTCACTATTCGTCAATTGCCCAGCTGTAATTTGTTCACCCAACATGTTAGTTATCTTTTATGGAGAGACACCACTAGTGAACTGTGGACCCCGGTCCATTCTTTTACACTGATTAAACAACCACAAACTGCAAACTGTTCCTTTTTCATTCTCTGCAATTTAATACTCATTTTCCACACCATACGTTTAATCCTTTGTTTTCAGCAAGCCAGTGAGATTGACAACCTCACTGTTTCGTTGGGGCAAAGTAGTTTGATTGTGTTGTGTGCAGATTCCAGGTCAACAGTCCAGACTCCCATCAACAACACTATTTTTCTGGCGCCGTTGACAACCTTCTGAAGAGTTGCTGCTCCTACTGGTTCGATAACCTTGGTTTCTTTCTGAGGGAAAACTTGCTGCTGACTACATCATACCTTCCTCTTGGGGTCTCCCAACGAACGTGTGTTTCACGTCATCATGGTCTTGTGCCAATGGAGGAGCACTACCAAGAGACTCGGGTGGACGCGTTGGTCCTAATTCATCAGGTGCTGAAGGAGGAGGAGAAATGAGCTCAACCGAAGGACGAACCCGTAGAGTAGGTTGGGTGTATGTTTGTGTAGGAATTTGTACCAAGTTGTTGAATGAAACTTTATGCTTTGTGTATATGTAACATTGATTGCGTGGATCACACGTTCGTTGGGAGACCCCAAGAGGAAGGTATGATGCAGTATAGCAGCAGTTTTCCCTCAGTATGAAACCAAGGTTTAATCGAACTAGTAGGAGCAAGAAATCACTTCGGAAGGTTGTTAGTGACGCGTTGACGTGGAACCTGCACACAACACAATCAAACTACTTTGCCCCAACGAAACAGTGAGGTTGTCAATCTCACCGGCTTGCTGAAAACAAAGGATTAAACGTATGGTGTGGAAAACAGTAGTAAATTGCAGAGAATGAAAAGGAACAGTGTTTGCAGTTGGTTGTATTATCAGTGTAAAAGAATGGACCGGGGTCCACAGTTCACTAGTGGTGTCTCTCCATAAAAGATAACTAACATGCTGGGTGAACAAATTACAGCTGGGCAATTGACAAAATATTGAGCGCATGACAATGCATATATGACATGATGATTACTATGATATTCATGTGGGCATTACGACAAAATACATAGACCGTTATCCAACAGCGTCTATGACTAATAATCCACCGCCAGGTTGTCATACCGAGTTCCCCGTTGGTATTAAGTTGCAAGCAACGGATAATTGCATTAAGTAATGTGCGTAATGTAAACAAATGCATTAGACCTAACGGCGTACCCTTAAGCTAAGCATCGGTTATTTTATCCCTAGTGGCAACAGCACATCCACAATCTTAGAAGTTATTGTCACTCTCCCAGATTACCGGAGGCATGAACCCACTATCTAGCATAAATACTCACTCTTGGAGTTACAAGCATCTACTTGGCCAAAGCATCTACTAGTAACGGAAAGCATGCAAGATCATAAATAACATATAAGATAGATTGATAATCAACTTGACATAGTATTCAATATTCATCGGATCCCAGCAAACACAACATGTAGCATTACAATAAGATGATCTTGATCATGATAGGCAGCTCACAAGATCTAAACATGATAGCATAAAGTGGAGAGACAACCATCTAGCTACTGCCATGGACCCGTAGTCCAAGGATGAACTACTCACGCATCACTCCGGAGGCAGGCATGGTGATGTAGAGCCCTCCGGTGATGATTCCCCTCTCCGGCAGGGTGCCGGAAGAGCTTCTGAACCCTCCCGAGCTAGGGTTGACGGCGGCGGCGTCTCTGGAACTTTTCGTGGATAATGGCTCGGGTATTTAGGGTTTTCGCGTCGGGAAGAATAAATAGGCGAAAGGGCGGCGGCTGCGGAGCCACGAGGGCCCCACACCACCCCACGGCGCGGCAGGGGGGCCCGCGGCCCCATGGTGTGGGTGCCACGTGGCCCTCCTCCGTCTCTCCTCTGGACTCCGTCTTCGTGTTGGAAAAATAGGAGGTTCTGTCCAAGTTTCGTCCAATTCCGAGAATATTTCCAGACTAGCTTTTCTGGAATACAAAAACAGCAGAAAACAGGAACTGGCACTGTGGCATCTTGTTAATAGGTTAGTCCCAGAAAATGCATAAAAATGCTATGAAGTGTATATAAAACATGTAACAATTGGTATAATATCAACATGGAACATCAGAAATTATAGATACGTTTGAGACGTATCAAGCATCCCCAAGCTTAGTTCTACTCGTCCTCGAGTAGGTAAAACGATAAAAACAAAATAATTTCTGAGGTGACATGCTACAATCATAATCTTGATCAAATAATATAAAGCACATGTTATGAATGAAGTGATCCAGGTCAATGGTCTATAGTTTGCTAGCAAGTAGATAATGAGCAAACAACTGAATCATATAAGCAAAAACTTTTCATGAATAGTACTTTCGAGACAAGCATCAAGAGTTTTGCATAAGAGTTAACTCATAAAGCAATAGATTCTAAGTAAAAGGTATTTAACCAACACAAAGGAAGATTTAAGTTTCAGCAATTGCTTTCAACTTTCAACATATATATCTCATGGATATTTGTCAACACAAAGCATATAATAAGTGCAATATACGAGCATATAAAAATTGTTGCACCAAAGTTGACACTAGTGTTTGCTTCTAAGATAGAAAGAAGTAGGTAAACTGACTCAACATAAAAGTAAAAGAAAGGCCCTTCGCAGAGGGAAGCAGGGATTAAATCATGTGCTAGAGCTTTTTAAGTTTTTGAAATCATATAGAGAGTAAAAATAAGTTTTGAGAGGTGTTTGTTAATTGTCAACGAATCAGAAAATGGAAAGTACAATATGACCCCTGCCAACCAGACTTTTAAGAGCGGCTCCCATGAAGGACGTTATTTCTACCAGCAAGGCAGATCATCCCTCTTTCTCTTTTGTTTACACATGCAGATATTTCACTGTTTGTCATTGCTTGACTGATAAATCAGGGCAAAAATGTGAAGAGAATTAAGCGGTTAAAGTTGTAATTAATTGGGACTGGGCACCCCATTTGCCAGCTCTTTTTGCAAAATTAATGGATAAGCGGATGTATATGCCGCTAGTCCGGTGGTAAAGTCTGTTTGACAGTTGACATAAAGACATCCACCCCGTCCTCATGAGCTTGGTAAACATTGACACAAAATAGGAGTAATAAAGTTTGAATAGTTTAAAGGTAGCACATGAAAAATTTACTTGGAATGGCAAGAAATACCACATATAGGTAGTTATGGTGGACACAGATGGCATGGATTTGGCTCAAGGTTTTGGATGCACGAGAAGCATTCCCTCTCAGTACAGAGTTTAGGCTAGCAAGGTTATTTGAAGCAAACACAGGATATCAACCGACACAGCAAGGCTTATATGAAAACATATTGCAAGCATTATAAGACTCTACACTGTCTTCCTTGTTAACCAAACCCTTTTACTAGAAAATATCTAGACCTTAGAGATACCAATCATGCAAACCAAATTTCAACGAGCTTTACGGTAGTTCTTCATTAATAGGTTTTAACTACATGATACAAAAGCTTAAACATGAACTACTTGATAACTCAAAACAATTGACAAGTATCAAATTATCCAATACAATGATCTACAAGAATATGTAAGCTTTTTCCATTATACCATCTACCACATGCAACATTTTCTGTTCCAACCAAACACCAATCAATTTATTTCAACATAAACTCTCCAAACAATTATAAGTGAAGCAAGAGAGTACTTTCTTTAAAAGAACTAACAGCTCTGAATAAGAGATGCATGCAAAACAGGAGCTAAAAGCATAGCAATAGCTAGATAAGAATACTCAACAAGTATAAGTGAAGAATAGGAGTATTCATATGAAAAAGCGGAGCGTGTCTCTCTCCCAATCAAGAATGCTGGGGTCCAATCAAGTTGACCATAAGAAAAATAAAATACTGAAAATAAAAGCACACAGACGCTCCAAGTAAAGCACATATGATGTGAAAGAATTAAAATATAGTTTCACTAGAGATGACCTGATAAGTTGCTGATGAAGAAGGGGATGCCTTGGGCATCCCCAAGCTTAGACGCTTGAGTCTTCTTGAAATATGCTGGGGTGATCCATGGGAGCATCCCCAAGCTTAAGCTCTTCACTCTTCTTGATCACATTATATCATCCTTCTCTCTTGACCCTTGAAAACTTCCGCCACACCAAACTCAAAGTAATTCTCATTAGAGGGTTAGTGCACAATCAAAAACTCACATGTTCTATAAGGACACAAACATGACCGTTACTTTTAACATTAGCTACTGCCACTGATGTTATGTGAAGCTCTTCACCCTAAAAAAGAATTCCACTCAACACTAGTAAAAGAGAGAATGCGAAAAATAAAAGACAGAATCTGTCTAAACAGAACAGTCCGCAAAGACGAATTTTTTCGAGGCACTTACGTTGCTCAGATCGAAAAACTTTAAACTAACGAAAGATGCGTACATATCTGAGGATCACGCACAAAAAATTGCAGATTTAAATAATTTTTCTGTGATTTTACAGAATTAAAACGGTGAACAGCAGAAATCTGTTCCTGCGCAGAAATCCAAATCTAGCATCATCTTCCTATTAGAGGCAATACTTGGCACAACAATGCGATAAAATAAAGATACAAAGGAATTGTTACAGAAGTAAACAACTCCTTGACAAAAACTGAAAACAAAAGATAATGGGTTGCCTCCCAAAAGCGCTTTCTTTAATGCCTTTTAGCTAGGCTTGAAGATTTTAATGATGCTCTCATAAGAATAAGAGTTGAAAAACAAAAGAGAGCATCAAGAGGCAAATATCAAACACATTTAAGTCTAACCCACTTCTATGCAAAGGAATCTTAACAAAATAAATTATTGAAGCATAAAGCAACTAGCATAGAAAGATGAAACAAATATAACTTCAAAACTTTCAACATAAGAGAGAGTTTTAGTGACTTGAAAACTTTTACAACCATATTTTCTCTCTCATAATAACTTTCAGTAGCATCATGAACAAACTCAACAATATAACTATCACATAAAGCATGCTTTTCATGATCTACAAACACATAATTTTTATTAAGCTCAAAAACAGTGGGGTCATTAAACCCACTTTTGACAATAGTAGTATAATAAATATCATTAGGCAATATAGGACCATCATCAAGAGCATTATCATATATAACATTAGGGAGCACATTTTTACTTTCTGCAATTTCCTTTTCTTTGAGTCAAGGAGTTGTCTACTTCAAATTTATCAAAAGGAGATATTTCAATAGAATCATGACATTCAACAATATAGCATTCTTCCTCCTTAGGTAGGCATGGAGGGCAATCATATAATGTAAGAGTTAAAGAGTTACTATCATTAGAAGGTAGATCCTCCTTTTGTTCTTCACTCTCCTCCTCTTTTTCATCCAATGAGCTTTCAGCTTCAGCAATTTCTTCTTCCACAGGTTCCTGCAAGGCATAAGTTTCATCTTTTGGAGGAAACATCCTCTTAAGATGTTCAGTAATATAAGAATTATTATCCTTGTAGGTATCATAACAATATTTAAGTATGCCAAAACTTTCAGATTTATAAGGGCATCAATTTTATGCTCAAGATAAGAACTAATTTCAAGGGCACCCTTAAAAACAATAAATTCTTCAATTCTTTCCACCTCATACCCATTATAGTAACCTTTAACATAAGAAGCTAAGGTTTCATTATCATTACAAGCACATTGGAAAGAAAAATGTTTGGACTTCCTATAACAATCAGATTCATTAAAGCAAAAAGATTTGCCAAATATAAAGCATAAATTTCTAGCATATTCCTCTAGTTGATTTAAGATTTTCCATAAGTACATCCCTTTTTGTGACAAGCGGTAATTCCTATAATATCTTCGTTCATCCTCAGTGGACCCACCTTGCCAACAAGATCTAGTTTCATAGAGATAAGCCATTGATAGCAAATAAACAACTAGACATAATAACAAACCGAAATAAACTAGATGCAAGTAACTATTTTTTTGTGTTTTTGATAAATAAAGCAAACAAGACTAAAAAAAATAAACTAAGCAAGACAATAACAAAGTAATGAGATTGGAAGTGTGAAACTCCCCTTGCAGAAATCCTCTTGCTCAACCTGCAACGGCGCAGAAATATGGCGTGTGGAAGGGGAAGCAAGTAGATTTCTGAACCGAAGTGCTTCCACTCCCCGGCAATGGCACCAGAAAATATGCTTGATCACACGTTCGTTGGGAGACCCCAAGAGGAAGGTATGATGCAGTATAGCAGCAGTTTTCCCTCAGTATGAAACCAAGGTTTAATCGAACCAGTAGGAGCAAGAAATCACTTCGGAAGGTTATCAGTGGCGCGCTGACGTGGAACCTGCACACAACACAATCAAACTACTTTGCCCCAACGAAACAGTGAGGTTGTCAATCTCACCGGCTTGCTGAAAACAAAGGATTAAACGTATGGTGTGAAAAACAGTAGTAAATTGCAGAGAATAAAAGGAAAGTGTTTACAGTTGGTTGTATTATCAGTGTAAAAGAATGGACCGGAGTCCACAGTTCACTAGTGGTGTCTCTCCGTAAAAGATAACTAACATACTGGGTGAACAAATTACAGCTGGGCAATTGACAAAATATTGAGCGCATGACAATGCATATATATGACATGATGATTACTATGATATTCATGTGGGCATTACGATAAAATACATAGACCGTTATCCAACAGCGTCTATGACTAATAATCCACCGCCAGGTTGTCATACCGAGTTCCCCGTTGGTATTAAGTTGCAAGCAACGGATAATTGCATTAAGTAATGTGCGTAATGTAAACAAATGCATTAGACCTAACGACGTACCCTTAAGCTAAGCATCGGTTATTTTATCCCTAGTGGCAACAGCACATCCACAATCTTAGAAGTTGTTGTCACTCTCTCAGATTACCGGAGGCATGAACCCACTATCTAGCATAAATACTCACTCTTGGAGTTACAAGCATCTACTTGGCCAAAGCATCTACTAGTAACGGAAAACATGCAAGATCATAAATAACATATAAGATAGATTGGTAATCAACTTGACATAGTATTCAATATTCATCGGATCCCAGCAAACACAACATGTAGCATTACAATAAGATGATCTTGATCATGATAGGCAGCTCACAAGATCTAAACATGATAGCATAAAGTTGAGAGACAACCATCTAGCTACTGCCATGGACCCGTAGTCCAAGGATGAACTACTCACGCATCACTCCGAAGGCAGGCATGGTGATGTAGAGCCCTCCGGTGATAATTCCCCTCTCCGGCAGGGTGCCGGGAAGAGCTTCTGAACCCTCCCGATCTAGGGTTGACGGCGGCGGCGTCTCTGGAACTTTTCGTGGATAATGGCTCGGGTATTTAGGGTTTTCGCATCGGGAAGAATAAATAGGCGAAAGGGCGGCGGCTGCGGAGCCACTAAGGCCCCACACCACCCCACGGCGCGGCAGGGGGGCCCGCGCAGCCCCATGGTGTGGGTGCCACGTGGCCCTCCTCCGTCTCTCCTCTGGACTCCGTCTTCGTGTTGAAAATATAGGCGGTTCTGTCCAAGTTTCGTCCAATTCCGAGAATATTTCCAGACTAGCTTTTCTGGAATACAAAAACAGCAGAAAATAGGAACTGGCACTGTGGCATCTTGTTAATAGGTTAGTCCCAGAAAATGCATAAAAATACTATGAAGTGTATATAAAACATGTAACAATTGGTATAATATCAACATGGAACATCGGAAATTATAGATACGTTTGAGACGTATCAAACACGTCTGCGGGGCTCAGCCCCCGAGTGTAAGTTTGCCTCTTGTATATAATATGAATTGTTTATTTTGCATTTTTCGCAGCCCCCGAGTATATTGAGTGGGGTTTATGAAGTGTTTTGAGTGTGACCTAATGATTGCACATCACCCGAATATACGAGTGTGGCTTGTGAAGTTTGTGTTTTCTGAAATGCTTTCAACATTGCTTTAAGACCCAGCCCCCGAGCGTTCGGGTGCGGCTAAGGTGTTATTTTTGTGGGAGCGAAAGCTCTTGTTTTCGATAGCGCAGCCCCCGAGCGTTCGGGTGCGGCTAAGGTATGTGCTAGTGAATTATGCGAATAGTAAACATAGAGAGATAGGAGGAACATTGATTATATTCCTTTTTGAATGTTAAGTTGCAGGCCGCCTCATTAAAAACCTTCCAGCCCCCTTAGGTAACCTGGTAAGGAAAAGTGCGTGTCTGAAACCTGTAGCCATCCGACATATCGCCTATTACATTGTATGACTGAGCAATCTAAGCATAGAAACGGCGCAGGTGTGCAACGTTCCAAGGATTGTGCGAAAGTTCGCCTGTCTTTGTGTGCTTCAGTCTATACGCGCCACCGTCGATGACTTCGATGACGATGAAGGGTCCCTCCCATGGGGAGGCGAGGTTGTGCACCTTCTTCTGCTTCAGTCGAAGCACCAGGTCACCAACCACGAAGGACCTGGTGCGCAGTCGACGGCTATGGTAGTTGCGGAGATCCTACTGATAGACAGCTGTGCTAGCCAGGACCGTGTTGCGTGCTTCTTCGAGCAAGTCGATTGCGTCTTCGGTGCTTCTTCTGCGTCTTCTTCGTTGTATGCTGCCACCATCGGTGCATCGAACTTTACGTCGGATGGCAGGACTGCCTCTGCGCCATAGATCATGAAAAATGGTGTGAATTGTGTTGAAGCATTAGGAGTTGTGCGCAAGCTCCACAGTACCGACGGAAGTTCTTCAACCCAAGCACCCGCGGCTCTTTTGAGTGGCACCAGGAGGCGTTTCTTGATTCCGCTACACACGAGTCCATTGGCTTTTTCGACTTGGCCATTGGACTGCGGGTGTGCCACGGATGCATAGTTGAGCGTGATGCTTTGCTCTTTGCAGAAGGAACGGAATTCTTCAGCCGTGAAGTTTGTGCCGTTATCAGTTATGATGCTGCTTGGGACGCCGAAGCGGTAGATGATGGTCTTTATGAAGTTAACTGCCGTAGTAGCAGTCGAATTTGTGATGGGGACTGCTTCGATCCACTTTGTGAACTTGTCGACTGCCACCAGGAGATGAGTGTGTCCTCCGTGCGAAGATTTTTTGAGTGGCCCAACCATATCTAGCCCCCACTGGGCGAAAGGCCAGGCCAATGGTATTGTCTTCAATGCTGATGCAGGTGCGTGCATCTTTGTGGCGAATTTTTGACAGCCGATGCACCTTTTGACTATGTCCTCCGCGTCCTTGAGTGTTGTGGGCCAGTAAAAACCTGCTCGAAAGGCTTTGGCTACGAGTGATCGGCTGCTGGCGTGATGTCCGCAGGTACCTGCATGAATATCTCGAAGGATGGCTTTGCCATCTTCGAATGCGATGCACGTTGGAACATACCTGATATGCTGCGTTTGTACAACTCGCCATTGATGATGGTGTATGCTTTAGACCGTCGAGTGACACGTCGTGAGTCAGTTATGTCGTCGGTAGCTCGTTGCGGAGTATGTATGCCAGGAAAGGTTGAGTCCAAGTTGGCTCAATGAGGAGTACCTCGACTGGCGGGTCCTCTGTGCTGGGTGTTTTGCTCTTGGCTGGTGCGGTCGATGTAGGAGGTGCCCGTTTTTCCTTGATTGATCTGTGCTCAATGCGCTCGAGGAAGACACCAGGTGGAACTTGCGCCTTGGTTGAGCCTAGTTGGCTAGTATGTCTGCTTCCTCGTTGCTTTCTCTCCCTATGTGTCGCAACTCGCAGCCTCGAAGCTGCCCTCCATTATGTTGTACAGGTCGCGGTAGGCGATCATGTTGTCTGCTATGGCGTCACAGGCCTTCATTGTTTGCTGCACCACCAGATTCGAGTCACCGTAGATCATTAATCGAGTGCACCGAGAGCTTTGGCCATCCGCATGCCATGGATCAAGGCTTCGTACTCGGCCTCGTTGTTTGATGGTAACTCGAATCCCATTTGCAGGACGTAGCGAAGCTTGTCTCCTTTTGGCGATATGAGGATGACACCTGCGCCTGCACCTTCGTTTTTCTTGGACCCGTCGAAGTACATGGTCCATGAGTTGGACACATCTGGCGCTCCAGGCAACTGAGCTTCGATCCACTCGGTTGTGAAGTCGGGTAAGACTTGTGCTTTGATGGCCTTCGGGTGATCGTACTGATGTCCCTTGGTCCCAGCTCGATGAGCCATTTTGCGACTCTCCCAGTTGCGTTGGGGTTTGTGAGAATATCCCCGATCCTGAGTTACTGATTACAGTGATCGGGTGTTCTGCGAAGTAGTGCGTCAGCTTCCTTGATGACATGAACACGGCGTAGGCCAGCTTTTGATAGTGCGGGTACCGCTGTTTTGATATGGAGAGGACCTCACTCAAGTAGTAGACTGGGCGTTGTATGCTTTGGGCGTGTCCCTCTTCCATGCGTTCGACCACCAGTACGGTACTCACCACCCTGTTGGTAGCCGAGACGTACAGGTATAGCGGTTCCCGTTCCTTAGGTGCGACGAGGACTGGAGGGCTTGTGAGGACTCGCTTGAGATCCGTGAAAGCTGCTTCGGCTTCCGGCGTCCACTCGAACTTGTCTGCTTTCTTCATCAGTTGATAGAACGGGAGTGCTTTTTGCCTAGTTTGCTGATGCTGAGCGCCGCCACTCGACCTGCTAATTTTTGTACGTCATGAAGCTTTGAAGGCCTTTGCATTGTCAAGATGGCCTGTATTTTCTCGGGTCCGCCTCGATTCCACGAGCTGAGACTAGATAACCCAAGAGCTGCCCGGCTGGTACGCCGAACGTGCACTTCTTAGGATTGAGCTTGATGTGGAAGTGCTTGAGGTTGGCGAACGTCTCTCGCAGGTCGTCGAGTAGTGTGTTTTCTTCCCTTGTTGTGATGACAATGTCGTCCACATATACTTGGACGTTTCGTCCGATCTGCTTTTTGAGGCAATCTTGCATCATGCGCTGGTATGTCGCACCCGCGTTTTTGAGCCCAAAGGGCATGGTTGTGTAGCAGTAGACCCCGAGTGGGGTTATGAACGCCGTTTTCTCTTCATCTTCTACCTTCATCCTTATCTGGTGGTAACCTGAGTAAGCGTCCAGGAAGGATAGGCGTGCGCATCGGTGGTGGAGTCGACGATCTGGTCGATTCGAGGCAGCGGGAAGTGATCCTTTGGACAGCATTTGTTGAGGGCTGTGAAGTCCACGCACATCCGAAGGATATCTGTATGCTTCTTTTCTACAAGTACGGGGTTAGCCACCCATTGTGATTTCTTGATTTCTCGGATGAACCCTGCCGCGAGTAGTCTATCAACTTCAGACTCGACGGCGGTTCTTTTTGGGCCGGAAACGCGGCGCATTGTTTTTTTACTGGCTTGGCATCTGGAAACAGTTGGAGAGAGTGCTCGGCGAATTCCCTGGGGATACCTGGCATGTCGGCTGGACACCACGCAAATATCTCCCAGTTCTCACGGAGGAATTCGACGAGCGCGCTTTCCTATGCGATAGGCAGACTCGACGATACATTGACTGTCTTGGACGGATCGGTCGGGTGCACCTGATGTGACCTTGTGTCATTTGTTGCGTTGAACGCTCTGTCGACTGCCAATTTTTTGTGTTCCTGCATGAGTGTGCGGTCGTTGGAAATCGACAGATCGGCGAGTGCCTCTTCCATACCGAACGTCTCAGAGATTTTGCTGAACTCGCGGTCGCAAGAATCGGACCTTTGAAAGTTTCCAGTGACAGTGATGACTCCTTTTGGCCCTGGCATCTTTAGCTTGAGGTAGGCATAATGTGGGACTGCCATGAATCGAGCGAACGTTGGGCGTCCAAGTATGGCGTGGTATTGTGACTTCCAGTCGACGACCTCGAACTCAATCGATTCCGTCCTGAAGTGACTTGGGTCCCCGAACGTGACGTCGAGTTGTATTGTGCCTTCTGGGCTGACTGCTTTGCCTGGGACGATACCGTGGAAGGTATTTGTGGATTTCGGTAGATTTTCGACTGACCTGTTCATTCTGCGGAGTGTGTCTGCAAAGATGATGTTGATGCCGCTGCCTCCATCCATGAAGACTTTGGTCATGGCGTAACCTCCAATTTGCGCGTCGAGTACCAGAGCTGCGTGCCCTGGTCGAACTACAGCTGGGGGTGGTCCTCCCGGCTGAAGTTTATGGCAGTTTCGGATCCCTTCAAAAATTCAGGAACAGCGGGAGGTGCCATGACGGCCATGTTCACCTGTCGAGTGCGTAGTTTTTGCTGCCTATTGGAGGGGCGACCCTTCTGTATCATGTACATCTGCCCTTGAGGCTGAGGGTACCGATCCTCCTCTACCCGAGGTACGGGGTGTATGGCGCCCGCAACATGTCCGCCTGCGGCAGGCTGTGGTGGTGTGGTGGTGCCATCAGGGCAGGTACAGTGTTTGGCTGAGGTGCAGTTGCGGCGGGTGCCTTTCTGAGATGCATGTATTCAGATGCCAATTTGTCGAATTCTCTACAGTTCTTCAACGAGTGATTGGAGCGCAATTTTCCGTCCTCCCCTTTGTACAGGTGGAATCTGCAATAGTCATCCATCTTGTCATCGAATGAGCGCTCGTTTTGTGCATCAGAACGCGGCTTTCGCCACTCTTGCTTCTTGTAGCTGTTACTTCGTTGCTCGCGGTCTCGACTATCCCGGCGATCATCCGGCCTCGGTCGCTTCTACTCGGTCGTCACGGGGTTGTGTGAACCCAGCCGCCATGAACTCGGATCGTCGTCGTCGTAATGACGTTTGGAACGCTTGCGCCTCCGATCATCTCTGTATGTGTCCCTGCGGCTTCGGCTGCCGCTGTCATGGTTGTCGCGTGGTGAGAGGCGCGGGTTGCTCGCACCGAGTCTTCTCCATCTGCCCACTCAGTCGCGATTTTTATGAGGTTAGCCATGGAGGTTGGCTTTTCTCGACCAAGTGCTTCTTTGAAATCTCGCCTGGCGAGACCCATGATGAAGGCGTCCATGGCCCTATCTTCCGATATTGCGCCGACTGAGTTGTATATGGTGGTCCATCGCCGTATGTATGATCTCAATGTTTCGTCTGATCGTTGAGTGCAGGCTCTCAGTTCTTCGAATGTTTTCGGTCGCTCGCACAGAGGTTCGAAGTTCTTGATGAAGTCTTGCGGAAGTGATCCCACGAGTCGTATGACGATGGAGGTAGCGCCTTGAGCCAGTCGCGGGCTGTACCTTCGAGCATGAGTCGTATGTATTGCATTCGTAGTATTCGTGCCTCGTTGGCATGAGACGGCGAGTCTGTAGTCTTCTAGCCATCCTGAAGGTTCCTGTCGACCTGTGTACTTGGGTTGTTCAGATGTTAGCTTGAACCCTTTGGGCATCCGTGTCTCGCGGATGCGGCGAGTGAAACACAAGGCTCCGCATGGCTCGGGCTCCCGGTCGGAATATGAGTCGCTACTGGAAGACCTTCGAGATCTGCTTCTGCTGGACCTGTGTCGGCGTGTGCCTTTCCTTGTTTCCTCCGAGTGGTGACTGCGACCACTACGATTGTGTGCTGCTGTCGCGAGCTGACTATGTTGCGATCTCGACTCCCTCCTGGAGTATTTGCATCCGGATGTATGGCCTTCACGCTAGGGCCAGTGATTTGAGCTGTTGGCGATGCAGGGCCGCATTGGGATCGTCCGCCGGAGGCTGCATTGCTTTGAGGTAAGCACCCACAGAGAAAAGAGCACCTGCTGTTTTGGGTACTGGGATTCCTTCGTCGTCGTGTGTCATGAATGACAAGCCTAGGTTGCGAGTAATTGCCTCCCTCTCATCTTCCGGGAGGCGTGCCAGCCTCGATCTGCCTCTTGGGCTCGCCCGCCCTGTGGAGCTAAGTGATAGTTGTCTTCTTCGTGCGCTCGAGATGCTGGCTTGCCTTTTGCGCTCCTCGAGTGTTGCTCTGATGTTTTGCAGGCGAAGTGATTCCTGCCAGTTGAAGTACTGGAAGGTCAACGTCTCTTCTGGAGTTGCGTCTGCTGGCATCATTGTGCACTCCTTAATGACTTTGTCTGCTTTTGCTGCCATCTCAGCAGTAATTGTCAGAGTTGTGACCCCATCCGGCATAGTTACCGTGCATGGGAATTCTGTAGGCCTGCGGCAGGCTGCGGCTTCAGATGATTCTCCGTTGATGGCAACGTAAACCTGATGGGGGATGACCCGCGGGTACGTGTATGTGCTGCCAATTCCTGTCATGGACTCGACGTTTTCATCAAGGCTCATGTCGGAGTCGGTATGCCCGTCGATGGTCCGTCTGGACGGATCTCGTTGTCGATGCGTTCATTGCCTATGCTCATCTCGGCGTCAGCAAAACCGTTGTGGACCTCAGAGTCGAGTTTGTTGTTGGTGCAGATCTCAGAGTCGACGTTGTTGTCGTTATGAATCTCGGGTTCGTCGAAGTCATCGAGGGAGATCCCGTAGTCGAGGTGTCATCGAGTGGAAATCGAGCTCGAGATCGTTTTTGCGGTATGCTGATTCAGCTTCCTCACCTTGGAGTTCTTTTGCCATGTACTCGTTGATCTCTCGAGTCGACATGGTTGTTGCAGATGAGCAGGCTTCGAGAAGCGACAATGGGACGAACGCAGTCGATGGAGCCTCGGGTGCGCAGTCGCGAGTTGTCGTGGATCTGTCAAGTCCTGCGTACCAAACTTGTTTACGAAAAAATTGAATGCTCCAACAGTTAAATCCAAACCTGACTCGAGACTAGCGAACGTCTCTCGGACTTCTGGCGAGTGTGGATCGAGTGTGCTTTTGTTGGTGAAGTTGGCGGGCTGCCAGTTTTCGAGCAAGTTGGCGAGTTGCCGTATGTCGACCGAGTCGGCAAGTTGTGGTTTGTCGAAGCAGTCGACGAGTTGCCGTTCGTAGATGCGATCGGCGAGTCGCCGTTTTCCGATGGAACCGGCGAAACCGTGAGTCCAGCACTATTCTTTCCCACAGACGGCGCCAATTGACGAGGGGTTAACTCATTAAATCCCATGGTTAAGGACCTAGGGTTGAGATTACGGGGGAGAGAACATGGTAGAGCTGGTAGTTTCATCGGCTGACAAGCAAAAGTAGGGATTTACCCAGGTTCAGGCCTCCGGAGAGTAACACCCTACTTTCTGCTTGTCTGGTATTGATATGAAGGTATATGCGAGCTACAATGGAGTCCCTGCGAGATGTCGATCTCGCTAGGGCTTTGGTGGTTCGAGTATTGCGTGTCTCTCTATCGGCGGCCCTCCCAGCCTTTATATAATAGGCTGGGTCTCGGGAATTCGCAACCGACTCAGATTACATGTAAGGAAAGTCTAAACCGACTATGGCTTCGCCTAACTTGGAGGATACTCCATCTTCTTGGGCCTTCTTTCATGGGCTTCATGTAGGCTCTTGATAGTTGGGCCTAGTCGATACGTGCACCAGGTACCCTCATGGTAGGGTACCCGAAAGGTATATCCCTGTCAACGGGCACTCTATTTTGTGGTTGATTAAAAATATTCTGATTTTGTGGTTGATTAATATTGAACATGCTTAATTACAGTGATAACTACACTCTTCAAAGATTTATGGCACCATTCCATTCCACCTCATTTTTTCCAACCGAACACCGGGATGGAATGGAACCGTGACATTCTATATTTTTGTGGAATGGAACCGTTCCATTCCATTCCGGTCCGTTATGAAACCGAACACACCTCTCCGAGAGATTCGGGATCATATGAGGAACTCCCGTCGTGTGTGGCAATATGTGAGTCGACCGTTGAATTTACGTTCGTCGATTCGTGCAATATGTGAGTCGCATGAGAGTAGCAACTGAGATTATTATTTTTGAGAAAATTGAGATTTTGTAGTTGTACATGGGTTGCAATTGAGACAAATATATCTAAACATTGAATTTGCATTAAGAATCGTGCTAGACTGGAAATTGTATATGAGTTACAACTGAAAGGAAACTGGGATTTAAGTGACGTCATCCGTCTGAGATTTAGTTAAATCTTAGTCGACTGAAATCTAGTCATGGCCCATAAGTATGCAACTCCATGCAGGAAAGCACGCGGAATACGCGCACGGGTTGCTCATGGCCCCTCGAGCGACATAGGGGCGAACCCTCCCTTTTTCCTCCCCAAGCTCCTCCTCCTTCCCCCATTGCCGCCGGACAATGCCCGGGTGGTGCTGATCGTGGCGGCCTCTCCTCTACCCAGTGCGCGATTTCTCCCAGGCGGGGCTTGGTGATCTAGCAGGGATCTCGGGTTGGCGCGACGGCGGCAAGGCCTACCATAGCTGAAGGTGGTGGGAATGGGTATACGGCGGATGGATAGTGGCGGGCGGAGC
The DNA here is from genome assembly GCA_947311845.1 of Poa pratensis. Taxonomy (NCBI): domain Eukaryota; kingdom Viridiplantae; phylum Streptophyta; class Magnoliopsida; order Poales; family Poaceae; genus Poa; species Poa pratensis. The sequence goes on along the minus strand of CAMZMU010000041.1, from coordinate 154,247,082 downwards.
TGGCCAGCGAAAACGGGGCCCTTGACCTCGTCCAGATCTGGGCCCATCTGGGCCTGGTTTGGGTGGGCGGACCTTGCTGTCCGCATGGTTTCAAGGGCTTCTGGTGCACCCGCCGCCCAGGAGCCCACCCCTTAGCCAGGGAATTGTTGAGGCACCGAATCCGGGCCAGATGGGCCCAAATCTGGTAGCCGATTGGTAGCCCTGTTCGGGTATTGCGGATTCGACATGCGGGTGCGTCCTACTCGTTGCATCTCGATGTCTGAGGGCCGACTGGCTGACCCCGACCTCTCTTATTCGCTTCGGTGAACTTGTCGTGGCGGTGTCTACCACACAACGGCTGCGAGATATTGGATGCCGAGGAGGCGGCTCGGGATGGAGAGGCTGCGTGTCCGGCTCTGCGGTGGGCAGAGTTGCAGCGGTGGTTGCGAGGCCTTAGGCTACTTGAGCAGAGAGGGGAGGGGTCGCAGATGATCCTAGTGTTGTCGTCTTCGTGGGGGCGGTCCCCTGGCTAGACCCGAAGACCTTTAGTTGGCGACGACAGTTCTACCGCGGGTTGTTTCGGTGAACCCAAGGGTGGCAAGGGTGAGGGTCAGAGCGAAAGCTCCGTGCTACGGGTGTCGTTTTTCTCCTTGAGGGCGCCATTGTGTGGGTCCCCCACCTGTCTCGAGTTCCGTGTGAAAACCTTAGTCCGTCTTCGGACTCGGCAGCAGCGACGCGATACGTCGTTACCCTCTTGGGGGCGTTGTTGTAGGACTCATGTTCGTGTTGGTTGTAGATTCGAGTGTGTCTTGCCTGGCGTGAAGCTTGGAAGCATCTCCTTCGGTAGTCTAGACTACTTTGTGCTAGGTGTAACCTTTTCGGATTGGAAAACGCTTGTCTTCCCCCGGAGGATCGATCCTCCGGGTCGACACGCTGGCGCTCACGGCTCGTGGCGACACCAGGTTGGTGGGCCTCGCACGCCACGTCCGGACGTCCCTATCCCTCCTGGCCGCACGTTCTCTCTCACCTCACGACACATGCCTTTCCATGGCAGAGCTAGCAAATTTAGCGCTGCCGCCTTCCAGACCTTCCAACAATGCCGCCGTCTTCACCATCTACCACCGCCATGGTCGTGACCACGCATCACCGCTCCCAAATCACCGTTGATAGGGCTAGTCGCCTCTGCTACAATCACCTGCTGCCTCCATACTGTTACACCAACGATCACTATGAGTTCGGACGGTGGCGACCGGCGCACCAGCGTGCTGCAATGGGAAGATGCGAGGAAGGTGTCCAGGGTTGCTGCGAGCAGCTGGCCGTGGTGCTCCCAGCGGCCAGTGGCAGTGCTACCGGCGGCAAGCGGTTGTGCTCCCAGCGGCCAGCGGCAGTGCTACCGGCGGCAAGCGGTTGTGCTATCAGCTGCCGGCCGCGTTGCTACAAACCTTGGGCGGCGTTGCTGCCAGCGGCTAACGGTGGTGCTCCCAAGGGTCTGTGGTGGTGCTATCAACCTCGTGGGGGCGGCGCTGCTGCAGGTGCTACCGGCGACCATCGGCGTTGCTATCAATCCTTGGCGGCGTTGCTGCAATCGGTTAGTGGTGGTGCTCCCAGGGGACTGTGCTGGTGCTACCAACCTTCCGGGGCGGCGCTGCTGCCGTAGTGCTACCGGCGTTGCTACCAACGTTGGTCGACGCTGCTGCCAAGGGCAATCGGTGATGCTATCATCGACATGTGGCGTTGCTACCAGCCTCGAGGGGCGCTGCTACAATTGGTTGGTGGTTTTGCTGCTAGGCGTGGTCGGAGGCGGCTCGCCGGCGCTACGACCAGCGGGTTTCTCCGGCGACGGCGTGGTCGGAGGCGGCTCACCGGTGCTACGACCGGTGGGGTTCTTCGGCAACGGCTTGGTCGGAGGCGGCTCATCGGTGCTACGAGCAACGGGTTTCTCTGGCGAGGGCGTGGTCGGAGGCGGCTCGCCGGCGCTACAACCAGTGGGTCTTTGCGCTCCGGTGAGGGGCTGCACCCGACGGCCAAGCTCTGCTTCGAGCAACTTGCCGTGGAGCGTCGTAGAGGTGTGGAAATATTTCCACAATTTTGGGGTGGGAGGCGCGTTTTAAACTGAACCGTACGTGTGGCCCAGCTCCAAAGGGTGAGACGGACACGGACACGTGTCAACCAGGGGAGGGGGAGGATTTTTCCCCCAAATCCTCCGGAGGACGCTTAGCACTGCCCTTTCGGATTTTCTTGCTCGGCTTGGAGTTGTTAGCTTGCTACCTTTCTTTGATCGATTTTGCTGGCTGGCCTTGTTAGAGTTTTCTTTCTCCACTTGAATCGGTTCAGCCAATTTGTGACTTTATTTAAAAAGTGAGACGTGTATTTCGAGCTATACGTGCACGCTTGTCCTTTTGCCATTACCAGCAGCATGCGAGTAAAACTCCAAGCCAAATGCACTGCTGGAATCCGCAACACAAAGAACCTAAATGCGAGGCCTTATTCTGCTCGACACACACATGTTAGCTTCCTATCAATCTCACCATCGTGTCCATGTGTGTGAGTGTGTTCGAACAGAGAGAGAGAGAGAGGGGAATTGGGTTGATACCTTCGGTGTGAGAGGAAGAGCTTGAGCCCGAGGCCATGGTGGCGTGGTGGTGGCGGTGGTGCTTCTCGTCGCTACTACGTCACCTAGATCGGCTAGGGTTATCGGTGGGGGTGGCGGCAGCACGGTGAACCTCGTACCGTGTGCCCCGGCCCCCCACCTCTTTATATGGCGCAGCGCGATAGGGGCCCACCGACCATTAATGAGTCGGGCGCCACCGATCAGGGCGCGATCACAGGGGTTAATTAGCCGTTGGGCTAATCAACGGGAGATCAATACCTAACATTCTCCCCCTTGATCTCAACTTTTACTTTTAACTTTTACCTTTTAGTTTACTCGTCTCATCACCGATTAGTACATAGAGCATGTTTCATCGTCACAGCTCAATTGCCGATAGAATCAGACAGCCACCATATACTTTTCAGTTTTGAAACAATAAACTATTACTTTTGGGCCTCTGTGATCCAGTGATCATAGGCTTTCCATTAATCCCATGCCGGCTATGTGTTTCTGGAACACATCGGGTGGTAAGCCTTTCGTTAGCGGATCCGCAAGCATTTCCTTTGTCCTTATATGCTCGAGACTTATAGTTTGATCCTGGATCTTATCTTTCACAACATAATACTTTATATCTATTGCCTTTGTTGCATTACTCGACTTGTTGTTGTGAGCATAGAATACTGCGGGCTGGTTGTCACAGTACATCTTTAGTGGTTTGTCAATACAATCTACCACTTTCAAGTCGGGTATAAATTTCTTTAACCATATCGCCTGTCCCGTGGCCTCATAACATGCTATAAACTCTGCATACATCGTGGATGCAGCAACTAATGACTGTTTGGAGCTTTTCCACGAAATAGCCCCTCCTGCGAGAGTGAACACGTACCCTGACGTGGACTTCCTATCATCTTTGTCTCCCGCAAAATCTGCGTCTGAATACCCTCTTAGTTCTAGGGAATCAGATCTTCTATATGTTAGCATGAGGTCTTTTGCGCCTTGTACATAACGCAATGCTTTCTTTACCATGTTCCAGTGTTCATGGCCTGGATTTTCTTGATATCTACCGAGTACCCCGGTGATAAAAGCTAAGTCAGGGCGAGTGCACACTTGTGCATACTGTAAGCTTCCAACAGCCGAAGCATATGGTACTGCTTTCATTCGATCGATCTCATATTGACTTTTGGGACATTGAAATTTCCCAAAACTATCGCCCTTGACTATCGGAGCAGGTGATGCGCTACTTTTATGCATATTATATTTCTTTAGAACCTTTTCTAAATATGCCTTTTGTGATAGTCCTAGCACTCCATTCTTTCTATCCCGGTGAATTTCTATACCCAAAACATATGAAGCTTCACCAAGATCTTTCATATCAAAATTTGAGGACAATATTTCTTTGTTTCTAGTAGTAGACTGACATCATTGCTTGCAAGCAAGATATCATCCACGTACAGAATTAGGAAAATGTATTTCCCACTTTTAAACTTTGCATAAATGCAGTTGTCCTCAACATTCTCTTTAAAACCAAAACTTTTAATTGTATTATTGAACTTTAAATACCACTGTCTAGAGGCTTGCTTTAACCCATAAATGGATTTCTTTAGGCGGCATCCCATATGTTCCTTCCCCTCCATGAAAAAACCGTGGGTTGTTTCATGTAAACATTTTCTTCTAAATCTCCATTTAGAAATGCCGTCTTTACATCCATTTGATGCAACTCTAAATCAAAATGCGCAACTAGTGCCATGATGATTCTGAAAGAATCCTTACATGAGACCGGAGAAAATGTCTCATTGTAATCTACCCCTTCTCTTTGCGTAAAGCCTTTTGCCACAAGTCGCGCTTTATACTTTTCTACGTTCCCATTGGAGTCATACTTTGTTTTGTAGACCCATTTGCAGCCTACTGTTTTGGCTCCTTTAGGAATTTCCTCTAAACCCAAACATTGTTAGAACTCATCGATTTCATCTCGTCTTCCATGGCTTCCAGCCACTTCGAAGAGTGAACGCTTCTCATGGCTTCTTCATATGAAGTGGGATCTTCTTCCATATGAACTGTTTCTGTATTATAAACTCTATAATCACTAGAAATAGCTGATTTCCTAGCTCTTTTAGACCTTCTGAGAGTCTCATTCTCTGGCACATCATGTGTCTCAACGTGCGACTCTTCTTCTAAATGTGGCTGTCGTCTCTCCCTTTCATGCTCAACAACGGGTTGAGTCGGCTCCTGACGGACAGGTTCCGAATCTTGCCTCGTTGTGGTCACGGGTGGAGTTACAACAGGTGCTTGCACCACAACCTCTGGGATTATCGGTGCAGGTACAACAGGTAGGGCGAAAAATGGCTCATGGATCATCGGAAAAGGTGCACACACCCTCTTCTCCTCAAGATCAATTTTCCGGCCTACCATGCTCCCCCTCATCATTTCGTCCTCTAAGAAGACCGCGTGTCTCGTTTCTACAAACTTTGTGTATCTGTCTGCACAGTAGAAACGATAACCTTTTGATCTATCAGGATAGCCAATGAAATGGCAAGTTACTGTTTTGGGGTCTAACTTTGCAATGTGGGATTAAAAACTTTTGCCTCAGCTGGGCTCCCCCAGACTTTCAAGTGGCGTAGAGAAGGAACTTTCCCTGTCCACAACTCGTACGGTGTTTTGGGCACCGACTTACTTGGTACTCTGTTGAGAATGTGAATGGCGGTTTTTAACGCCTCCATCCATAATCCCAATGGCAGTGTGGAATAACTCATCATACTGCGCACCATATCCATAAGAGTACGGTTACGCCTTTCAGCTACTCCATTTTGCTGTGGTTCGCCCGGCATAGAATACTGGGCGACTATTCCATTTTCCTGTAAAAACCTTGCAAAAGGTCCAGGTACTTGACCATATGGAGTGTGCCGACCGTAGTACTCCCCCCACGGTCGGACCTGACTATTTTAATTCTTTTATCATGTTGATTTTCAACTTCAGCTTTGAATATTTTAAATTTATCCAATGCTTCAGATCTTTCTTTAATTGGATAAATATAACCATATCGGGAGTAATCATCTGTGAACGTTATGAACGAGTCATAACCATCCACACTTTTCACCGGAAATGGTCCACATATATCAGTGTGAATAATTTCTAGTGTCGCTGTGCTTCGGTTTGCACCCTTTTTAATTTGTTTTACGTATTTTCCTTTTATGCAATCTATGCATTGTTCGATATCTGAGAACTCTAACGGAGGAAGAATATCATTTTTAACGAGGCTTTCTATTCTTCCCCTCGAAATATGGCCTAATCGACAGTGCCATAACTTCGAAGAGTCATGAGTTCGCTTTCTTTTCTTTTGTTCTTTGTTCGACAAGGGAATTTGTTCATTCACATTACTCACAGAATGCACTTTTTCACGCAAGGATAACAAATAAAGCTTATCATGAAGTAAAGCAATACCCACACAAGCATCTTTAAACCATATGGCACACTTGCCATGACCGAAATAACATTCATAACTGTCTTTATCCAAACACGATACACTTATTAAGTTTCTGTGAATCGAAGGAACAAATAAAACATCTCTAAGCATAATATTGAAACCATCAGCTAGCTCTAAGGAGACGTCGCCAACAGCTTCAACTTCTGCTTGAACTCCATTTGCGACTTCAATGTGTCTTTCGCTTCTTTGCATACTCCTTGTCGAATGGAATCCCTGTAAAGAATTTGCAACATGAACAGTTGCACCTGAGTCAATCCACCAAGTAGATTTTGAAAACTGTGTATACAGGGATTCATTTACAAAAGAAACTGTGTCTGTACCTTTCTTGGCCATTATCATCTTGAGCCAATCTGGGCAATCTTGCTTGAAATGCCCTTTCTTCTTGCAGTGGTGGCATGTATCTTTGTCCACTTGCTGAAACTGCTGGGACCTTTGCCATGTGGCTTATACTGATGAGGACCTTTGCCATATGGCTTAGAAGGGGAACCGTTGTAGTTCCTGTTCTTGTTGTCCTTCACAAAGTTCAAGGAGCCCCCATTCTGGGACTTCAGCCTTTCCTCTTCTTGCGACAGCATGGCAATGGTCTTTTCAATGTCCCATTTTTCAGGCGACACATTGTAGTTGATGATGAAATTTTCAAATTGTGGTGGCAGTGAAGCCATCACCAATGAACTATGAGTGCAGGCTTGAGCTCCAGATCAGCCTCCATGGACTTAAGCTTAGCAGCCATGTTGCTCATTCTGAGAATGTGCTCCCTTATTCCATGTGAACCTCCATGATACTTTTCTGTCACCAGCTGTTTGAGCAGCTGGGTAGCATAAGTCTTTGAAGAACCAGTAAACTGGCTCTTTATCTTTTGGAGATACTCTCCCACAGAGGTACACTCTTCAATTGAGCCCACAATAGCGTTCTCAACTGTGTTCTTTATGAATGCCATGCACTTTTTGTTGGCGTTCACCCACTTTTGGTTCTCTAAGGTGTAACTGTGGCGCCCTGACCTGACTGTTATACAGTGATGCTGTGTGTCACCGGTTAAGGGATACAACCGGAGGTTACGGGTTTACCAATCCCCGGCCAAAACCTTTGGCAGGCGTTGCTCGGAATGGATCATCGGCAACGCAACACCCCGATTGATGCCTTAACACAGGCACAACCCTCAATGCATAATAGAGAGACCAAGACTTGTGGAACAACTGGCACATCACAGACTCTACGACACAAAAATCATATAGTTCAACTCTTATACAGAGAAAGATAGCAAATGACAACCAGAGGTCACAGACCCAACATTACAACAAGCGGAAGCGAATTAGGTTGTTCTAGACAACAAGAACCAACATATGGCCTAAGAGGCCTACAGATAAACATCACAACGCCAGCTGTTCCAGGATGTCCCAAGCTGCCACCTGGGAACCCCAGACTACTCGTCGACGTCCACAAAGAACCCACCTTCGAGGTCGGTGAAGTCCTCCTCTGAAACAAAACAAACGACGTTGAGTTCGACGAACTCGCAAGATTAAGAGCTAATATATGCTCGATGAGGCTTTCAAAGTTATATGGCTCCTTTGCATAAAGCTGATTTTATTTATGAAGAACATAACTCAATGGCATCGACTAATCAGAATATTTTCAAAAGAGGTAAGAAGTAACTCTTTTCCTTGATCACCTTTCATTATCAACCAACATCAACCATTGTACCTGTTCATCAAAGGCACATCCCCGAATCACCCTCGAGGAAGCTCACCTTACAATCTTGAGTGGTACCTCTAGTACCCAGTTTTTAATCATTCCGTTAAAGTTATTCTATGGTCTTATCGTCCTTTCCCAAGTTGTCCGTAACCGTGGACACGACTTTTCAAAAAGATTTAACCCTGCAGGGGTGCACTGTGTTTACCTTCGGTACTGCCCGGCTCATCGCCTACACGTAGCTCTCTTCCGGGGAAAGCCGGCTGAGTGGGAACGGTTACAACCTTTACCTCGCTTGAGACTAACCCAGGATCATCAGTGGCGGTAGGACAAGAGGTACCTTCTCGCACCCTGTCCCGCGGCCACTTATTTTCCTGACACAACCATCCTCATCTCAGTCTTGGCCATCATCCTCAACGCACGCGCAAATGGAAAGCCAAACTAGAGGACCCCCGGCTAGTCCGCCACAAGTTAGTCGGTCGACGAGGGCTCCATATACCCCACCGAATGGAAGCGCGCTCATTCTTGGTTCAAGAGGTAAAGAACTCGCACCTAGGCGGCGAGAGTGAGACAAAACACCACCATACCAAAGTGGCCTCTCATCCCCACCTTTAAGCATTTTATTACCTTTCTCCACAATTTCTCCACCATCATCTGAACACTTCAACAACCTGTTTTCATCTTGAAGTATCCATCGGACGGCTAAGCATTTAACTAAGCATGACTAAGTATCAACATTGCATAGTTAAGTATTTCAGGCCAACAATACAATCCTATGGCCGGGGATGGCATCGGAACCGCATGCAATATTATAGTGGAGAAAATAGTTGCGGAAAATAGGATAAGACATGCTCAGGGGGGGGGGATTACGCTTGCCTTGTTCAGGGTACTGGTAGTACGGATCCTCGGGGTATTGTGGAGTAACCCCGGCTGCTTGATCTAACGAAACATAGCAACAGAGGAGCAATCAATCACCACACATGCTTTAACAAATGCAATGCGCAAACACATGATGGTACGACATTTTAGAATGCACTCTAAAAGCATTGATCATGATCAACAAGTTAAATGGGGTCCCCGTTATTTTTATTGCATTATTCGGAACAAACCCCATATTTAAACTTAATGATTTTGAAATACTATTAGAGCACATTGTTGTAATTGTGATCAAATATGCATGATGATGATTCTGGACAGTTCACGCTCTTCTGAACATTTTGGTATCTCACGCACAAATTTCTGATGTCCCGATAAGAAGTTATTACTTTTATAAGTTTCCCCCTTTTTAACTTATTCTTTTAATTAATTCATTTTTAACAACGATACTATTATTAATCAGATTCGAGGGGGAGGGGAAAATGGTGGTTGAATCATCGACGTCGATGTCTCTAATGCACGAGGGGGGGGGGGGGGGAAGCGGGAATCATCGCTAACAAGGAAGAATGAAAAACATAGGCAGAAGAAAAAGAAACTGCCTAGCCGGCCTGTGGCCCGGCTGGGCCGGTTGTGAGGCCGGCCTGGCTCCAGAGCCCACCGGCTCCCAGCCCGGTTTGGGCCGGCTCTGGGGCCGGCTATGGGCCAGAGAGCGACGGCCCCCAGCCTGGCTAAGCCGGTCTCTCGACCGGGCAACCGAGCGAGGCGACGAACTGCGAGGGAGACCACGGTGGTCTCGATGCGACGACGACACCGCGGCGAGCGAGCGTGAGAGGGGAGAAGGGAGGGTGCGGAACGGCACGGGTTGCTCACCACGAGCTCGTTGGAGGGGTCGGGGTGGCCGGAGGAAGGTCGACGGCGGCGGATTCCGGCGGCGGAGTTGCGTCGGGGGCGGAGAGGAAGTTGGTCGGCGGCGGCGATTCACGGCGACTCAAGGCGATTCCTCGGGCGGAGAGGGTGCAGGCGCTGCGGCGGCGAGGTTGGTCAGCTTCGATTGGCGCGGGGGCTCCTCAAACGGCGGCGACGAGCACGGCCATCTCGAGCATCGCCGCGGCCATGGAGGGAACAGACGAGGGAGAGGAGCAGGTGTGGGGAATGGGGAGCAGTGGGCTTCGGGTGCGTGCTCCGCGTGCAAGTAGAGGCAGGGGGGCCTGGCGACGCGCGTGTGCGCCGCGGCACGGTGGTGCGGTCCGGCGGGAGCAGCACGTCGCCCCGGGTCGCTACAGGAAGAAGAGATGAAGTTTTTACACTTTGCCGCTGGACATTTTAGAATCATCACGAACAAGTCCTTCCCAGCACTGGTTGCACAGTTTTGTAATTAATTGGGCCACTTAAACACCTCCAGAAATTATGCCAATTTTTGGGGAGTTTCTTTATACCAATATGAAGTTCCCCTAATTTTTCCAGATTATTTGAAAATCATTTGGTAGGGAAATAAAATAGAAATTGCTCACATGCAATTTGGAGTTGCACTCCTTTTATTTTATTTTACAATTTAAAATAATTTGTCAAAATTACCTTTGAAACTTCCTTGACAAATATGAAGTTTAGTTAAGTGGGTTTTGTCACCAACAACTCATTCGAGTTAAAGTTGTTTGAAAACCATATAATGCCTTTGTTTCCATTTTGTTTTAAGTTGTTGTCCAAAATCTTGGTTTCAACATGAGCAATTGAACAACTGTTGCCATGATGCATGAATGATATGCAAAAGCGAAAATTTTACACTGGTTTTCAGGTTCTCAACTTTGGGCTGTTATAGTAACCATCTCTACTGGACCATAGTCCAGCTGCTTTTTCTGCCAAGCAGAATCATCATCATCTGTTGTTCTCACTGGCTCTGCTGGCTTGACTGGCTATGGAGTACTCACAACCCAGTCGACCTCAGCGCAGACAAAAGCCAGCTCGACTTTCTTCCACCACTCAGCGTAGTTGTCACCCCTGAGCGTCGGAACGTCCTTGAGGCAACTCATCAGGTGAAAACTGCCTGAAACCACAAGGATATAAGATAACAAAAAACAATTGCATGTAATAATCCAACGTTGGTATAAATTAAAACATACAACCGTTTGTGCAATTAAAACTATATTACCGTTGGGCAATAAAAGAAATAAATGCACCTTTAAGACAGATCATAATCATGTTATTAACAACGTTGGTCATTTAACAACAAAATCATAATCATCATTAAAATCACTTTATCATGCTTTCAATTCTCACTTTAAATCATAATAATGCTATTAATAACGTTGGTCAAATAATAGCAGAATCATAATCAGCATTAATATCATTTTAATCATGCCTTTAATTTTCACTTTATTGCTCTTATGCAATTTCTTTTAACTATTTGCAGCGAAAACTTTACAAAATGAATAAAAATTCATAAACTTTTATACTTTTAACAAGTATTCATTTTTCTTTCTTCTGTTTTCCTAAACAAAATTTTCGTTGGATAAATTTGGATAGGAAAAACAGAATTAAATTTGCCCAAAAAAATGGACCAAAACAAATTAAAACTTGCTTCTGTTAAAAAATAACAGAAAAAACTATTCTGTGCGAAAAAACTTTCGGCCCATGGCCCTTTTGCTATCTGTCGCGCGGTGCAGCTCTTAACAGCGGCCCACGGCCCGTCAGCGGCAGCGCTAACTGCCGCACGCGGAGACGCGGAAAACGGCCCGCATCGGCCCGAGGCCTGCTTCTTTCGGCCCAAAGCCCGCTCTGGCTTGCGCCGCTCGCTTCTGGCCGTCCGATGAGATCGGACGGCTGCCCGTGCGTCTTGCTCGAACAAAACGGCCTCTGCGCCGCGCGGGGTCAAACCCTAATCTTATTCCCCCCCCCCCCCGCGCGCGCCTCTCTTCCCCTTTCCCCCACGGAGACGGCGGCGACGCCATGCGCGTTTTCGGCCGCCGGAGACGGCCGCGCCGTCCGGCGAAGACGGCCGCGTCAAGCGCGTCTCTCCTCCTCCCTTTTCTCTCCTTGCCCCTTTCCCGCACGAGTACGGCGTGCAACCATGGCGAGAAGAAGATGCATCCGTCGCCGATCCCTTCGCCGGTCGCGCGTGCGCCTTGCGGTGCGCGCGCCGCCGTTGAACGGATCTGGTTGCGGTGCTACTTTGCCGGCGACGAGCCGGTGAGTTTCCCCTCCTTCTTCAGTTTAGGGTTAGGGTTTTCGTTTTCTTTTCTTTTCTTTTCTTTTCTGGATCTTTTCTTTGCCCCGAGGGGTGAGTTCTTCGTCCAATCCCTCGGCTTGCCGATGCGGATTGGATCGAGAGGAACGGGCGCGGCCGAGGTTCGGCGGCGCTTCTGGTGAGCCCAAGGGCTTCCCGGTGAGGATCTTTTCCCTTTTGCCTTTGGAATAGGGTTAGGGTTCTACGGGTGGGGATTTTCTTTTTCTTTCTTTCTTTTCTTTCTACACGAGTGAGATCTAGGAACTAGATCCTCTGATACCATTGTTAGCTTCCTATCAATCTCACCATCGTGTCCATGTGTGTGAGTGTGTTCGAACAGAGAGAGAGAGAGGGGAATTGGGTTGATACCTTCAGTGTGAGAGGAAGAGCTCGAGCCCGAGGCCATGGTAGCGTGGTGGTGGCGGTGGTGCTTCCCGTCGCTACTGCGTCACCTAGATCGGCTAGGGTTATCGGTGGGGGTGGCGGCGGCACGGTGAACCTCGTACCGTGTGCCCCGGCCCCCCACCTCTTTATATGGCGCAGCGCGACAGGGGCCCACCGACCATTAATGGGCCGGGCGCCCCGATCAGGGCGCGATCACAGGGGTTAATTAGCCGTTGGGCTAATCAACGGGAGATCAATATCTAACAACACACACGCACGAAAGCATTCATGGATTCTATCAACTCGACCGTCCTATAGGCACACGCTCCTCCTAGCAAAACAGATGACAAATCCTCGCAAAGGAATCCCTCGATTTAAATCTACAAGTAATGGTGTGTGTTCCAGTTCGGCACCTTTTATTTGATGCGGATGCCAGCGCGATACCGGCCGAATCCACTTGCTTGCTTATACTCTAAAATGGATCGAGTAGCGTTTACTCACCATGAATCAGATTCGAGCTAGCTTGCTGCGATTAGTCTAATCATGATGTCCTGATCCAGGCCTAAACATAGAAAAGGGGCAAATGTATTGGCCGGGGGCAGTTGTCTAGCTCCTGTCTAGATCTGATCTGTTGCAGTGCTGTCCCCGTTTACCAGATCTGTTGCCACACTCACTCTTACAAGTAAAGCTGGGCTATAAATGAGAAGAAAAAAAACAAGTGAAAAGTTCAATGGAAATGACATGGTGTTTTATCACTTTGTACGGGCAATCTTGTGAGCACATAAAAGTGATCATTTTGCAGGTCATATGCGTGTAACATGCTACTACTCGATCATGTGGAATTTCCAACCTTCATTCCAACTAGTCAGTACTCAGTAGTGGACTAGTGGGGAGCGACGCCAACGGTGAGCCTTCTCCTCCACGAGTTTTTTTTTTTAAAACGAGACAAATGTTTTGCCTTTTCATTGATATGTAAGAAAATAGTTGGCCAGTTTATTAGGGAAACTGGCCGAAAACCGACATATTGTGGCATCATTGTTCTCCTCCACGAGTTTGATGTTGATGCTCGAGCGCATATCGCCTTTTATCCTCCGATTCAGTAACAATTAATATGGAGCAGAGAAATCTTTTTGTTTGTTTTGCTAGCTTGTAAATGTACACGAAAAATAATGCAAGGACCATCTAAAAAGTTATATTCCACGCTAGGTGCGCATATACTTTCGCGTGAATCGGTTCCACGGATTATGGCATCATTATCGTCACTTCTTTTCCATGGCTAGTTTATTCGTCATCTTTCAAGTTTCTCACATGCATGACAAAAACCTAGTTTGATCAACCTCCTTATGGTTGTGTGTTCCTAATCTCACCCGATTCCCTGCTACCATACATGTCGTTGTAATCAATCGCTGACAGTGCTACGCGTCGATCAAGTTATGGTAGAGGAACTTCGAAACATAAAAGCCTACCTAATCAACTCGAGATTGCTCACGGTTAGTTGTGTTTGACGAACTTGACGCTAAAACCCTCACACTTATTTTTGTCAATCCTTTTGATTTGACAACCAATGTTCCATTTGCTTTGTCCAATAACCCAAAGTATTTAGTTAATGGCACGAAATGTCAATTTTGGAAGTGCCTCCATTTCTATCTTAGTAAAGCTATTCATAATGACCTTGATGTCTCTCTCTAGTGTCGTCGGTTTTTTATGATCATCTTACTCCCATAGAGATGTCAGTGGGTGATGTGCTCCATTTATCACCCACTCTCTTTTACACGACCAATGTTGAGATGGTACTTTTGTTTGCTGCTAAAAGTGACATTTATGCAGAATAGCGAGTTGTATTACTCTAAAAGGAACGATTGCTATGGCTCTCGACATGATTGGTGGTCGAGTTTATTTGTGCACAACAACGCGCGAGTGTTAAGCCGGCGCGATCTAGACTCTAGAGGCGAAAATCCCACTATTAAGCTAAATCTTGTTTTAGTTTTGGACCCGCAATATTTTTTTGCACATGACCTATTATCAGGGTCAAATTCCACTATCAGACAGATGGAACAAGAATAGAAAATATGCATGATAGATGGATCGAGTACATACAAAAGGGCAAGTTTCTTCGCGGCAGTTTTCTAAATCGTGTCTACTAGATGAGATCTTTGCAGTGCCGTCCCCATTTTCTAGATCTGTTGCTAGGCTCACTCTCACAAGTAAGCTAGGATTTATAAACGAGAACGATGCAAGTGAAAAAGCTCAACTGAAAGTCGTGATGTGTTATCGCTTAGCATAAGCAATCTTGTCAGCATATAAAAGTGGCTGTTTTACAGGACATTTGGTAATCGATCACGTGCAGCTTCTGCTAAGATCTCCATCCTGCATTCCAGCTAGTCAGTGGGAGTGTGGGACCAAAGGCGAGCCAACGGTGAGACTTCTCCTCCACGGGTTCTTGCTGCTGTCTATTTATCCGCATGCATTTTCTTATTTTTGCTTTGCTCACTCATGTATCTACACGAAAAGGAATATTGTATAAGGACCACCCAAAAATACCATTCCACAACACTAGGTACGCATATGCTTTTGTTCCTCGTGACTGGGCGTTCCTAGCCTCCACTCATTTCTTGATATCATATATGACGTTATAATCATCCACTTCTAGTTCTACGTGTCGATCGACGATCGGAGTTATGGTAGATGAACTTTGTGAACACAAAAATCTACCCAAATTTGGATTGTTCAACTTAGTTTCCCAGAAGGAAAGGCTTAACGATAAAACCATCTACATCGATTTTAGTCACCTCTGCTGATTTGACAGCCAAAGTTTTTTGTTGCTTTAAGTCGGAGTCTTTTATTAGTAGCTCACCATATCAATTTTGGAAGCGCTTCTATGTCAATAAAAGCTATCCGGAAGGACAATTATATGTATCTCAAGATCCATTGGTTCGTCGTGACTATCTTTACTCCTATGAAGATCGAAGAATAATTCGGTTGCTATTTCTCTTGAGGCCAATTTAATACTAACAAAGGGTTATCGACACAACAATTTTAGGAATTTTGTCTCCGTACGCATGATGCTTGAGGATACCGGATACCACTCAAATAACACAATCTCAGGTGCCTACAATGCAGGGTCGGCCCATCTTGTGTAGTTCGATGTAACCAGAACAACAGTTATGTGGTCAGCGTTTAGAACTTGGCCTTCTCCAGTGATTTTTGTTTGCATGGTTGACTTACATGATAGGGTTTGGACCGGGGATCGTCTTCAACGCCGGGGTTGGCCGAGTGGCGGCCTTTGTCAGCTTTGCAAAAGAGAGCCATAAACGACAATCTATCTCATCTCCGGTTGTCGTTTCCCTATCCTTGTCTCGGGTATGGTTAGAGAATGGCTTGAGCCTAATGACTGAAATTTTAACATTTGGAGCACTTTTACCACAGTTAAGGATTGGTGGATCTATGTCATTTACCTGCAAGGTGTCCGTCAAAAGTCCATCGTACTCATTAAGATCAAGAGGGAAGCAAAACCCTTTTGAGTATCGCCGGAGCAAAACATCTGGGAAACATCAATGCCACGAGAGTAGTCCTTTTTAACCCTCTGGTCTTCGGTTTGTAATGTGTCTAAATCTCCTCGCTTAAATACTGAAAATGGTCAAAGCTTCTGCTTTTGCTTCAAAAAGTAAAAAAAAAAAACTATGAAGTTTTCACGGGGTGACACACTGTCTCCATACAAGGCGTGTTGAGACTATGATTTCGTTTACTGCTAATAGTGTCGTTTCCATAGAATAGCTGTTGGTGTCACTTACGAATGTGTTGCATCAATGATTGCTTTGACTCGATATGAGCGATAGTCAAGCTTGTTTATCCGTAGCAACGCTCGACTATCGAGCCGGTGCGACCTCGAGAGGCAAATCCAGTTATCAAGCTAGGTCTTGCTTCAGTTATAGACTAGAGTATACCTCCAAATTTCCCTATAAAAAAGAGTATATCGCCAAATTCTTAGAAAATTTATTTATTTTGTAATCACAAAAAAATCCCAAGATATCCACCTGTCATCCCAAGTTCCCAACACGATTACGATCAAATCTGCCACGTGCGCATACGAGTGGCGAGCGCGCGTGTGGCCGGAGGAAAAATCCCGGCACCCGTTATCCTCCACACCATTACCCACGACCGGCTCATCATTATTGCCTCGCGTCCCCCGTCGACCGTCCGTCCACAGCCAAAGGAGCTCCAGCCGCAGCCCCACCGCACCGCTCCGCTCCCCTTCCACCTCCGTCGATCGCTGGCCTGGCTTCCAGCGCACGCGGCATCCGAATCCGCACCCGATCCCCGCGCCACTTGCCCCTCCCGCCGGCCGGCCAATGCCCGGCGCCCGGTGAGATGGCGCCGCCGCGCGGCCCTGCTTGTGCTTCGGGTTCCCCCGCTGCCCCCGCATTTATTCCACCCCGTCCCGTCGTCCTCATCCGCCCTCGCCTATTTAAAGGGAGAGCGATATGCTCTCCAGGAGGCCGCTCGCCGCCGCGCTACGCCTCGCGCCCCTCTCGCCTCCCCTGCTCCTCTTCCTCGCTTCCTCCTCCTCCTCCGCGTCCTGCTCCCCGCCGCTTCCGCTTCGAGCCCTAGAGGTGCGCGCTCTTGGCAGCATTCGTGATTATTCCAGGCGTTTACTATTGTTGTGTGAATTTCCCGATAAAATGCTCAATTCTGCGAAATTCTGGTGTTCTCGTGCTGTTCCTCTCTAATTAATTTTGGTGGTACGAGAATGGCGGGTTTCATCCTAGGGGCTGCACAATTCGAATATTGAAATTTATTCTGCACGTTATTTCGTTCTGCTCAGAGTTCCTGCTTATTGTCTCGAATTGCGTGCCTTGTATCCGTTTACTGTGGGGTTTGTGTTGGTGGATTCGTATGGGTTGATCGGAGCTTTTTGATGAATTGACTATGACGTTCGGAGGCTGAATTTCGTTCAAATTTGTAGCATCTCGTTTTCTGATTTGGAGAAGTTTGTGTGGTCGTGCTGTTCCTCTCTAACTAATTTTGGTGGTACGAGAATGGCAGTTGATCGCAACTCGATTCCGTCCATGGGCGAATGGTGAAGTTTATTGTATGGTTTACTTTTTTCTGCTCAGAGTTCGTGCTTATTGAGTTGTTGTAACGAAATTTCCTGCCTTGCACCCGTTTACTGTGAGGTTTGTTTTGTCCGTTTTGGTATGGGTTGATCGGAGCTTTTTGATGAATTGAGGATGTCGCGCGCGGATACTGAATTTCGTTTGAATTTGGATGTGTCATGAAAATTCGCGTCTCGTTTTCTGATTATGGTAGTCCAAATGTGCATTTTCGATGAACATGTGGTCAGTTATTCTCTGGTTTTCTTCGGTCGATAACACTTAGATTTTCACTGACTTTGGTTAAATTCCTGACTGAGGCATCGAGTTTTGCCACTAAGCATAACCTCTTTACTGTACTTTGGCGTGCTCATACTGTTCTATTCACCTCGTATCAGGCTGCGGTGCTCTAAGGATGGATACTGGTGCTGTGGAAACAGCATCAACCGGGGCAATATGGTCAACACCGTCTGCAGAGCCGAGAAGCATTTCGATTGGGAAGCAGATATTCTGTAACAGGTCACTCAACATGAGGAACATCACCGCTGTAGGATTTGATATGGATTACACTCTTGCGCAATACAAGCCTGCGACCTTTGAGGCCCTTGCTTACCATGGCACGATCGAGAAGCTTGTTAAGGACCTCAACTACCCTGAGGAGGTTAGTTGCACTGATACCTGCAAACCTTTGATGTGTGAACACCAAGTAACCGGATTGTGTGCTCTAGTACTAGATTGACTGTTTTAGAGTTTAGGAGCAACTGTGCCAGGTCTTTGATTGTCAACTGCATACAACAATACCAGATGCTTGGTGGCAAATTTGCAATAGTTCTCCCGTTTGGTGTTATTTCAGATTCTGTGCAGGGACTTACGGTTTGCACCTGTATTTGTCCATGCTCTGGAGTTGTGCATAAAGCCATGTTTTTTTGAATGATATACAGGCATGATTTTTTTTTTAAAGAATAAAAGGGCTCCTGCCCCAGTTTCATTGATAAACAAAGAAACTTGGAGTTCCGGTTCCAGTACATGATTTGAAAACAGGAAAAGAAAACAGCAAACCACAGCAGGAAAGCTGAGTGGTGCGTCAGGAAACTAGAGTTCAGAAGATACTCCTTAAATTTATTACAGCAGCGCTTCAGAAGAAGGCAGGGTAAACTAGAAGTAAGGTGACATCCTAGGGAGACACTGTGCCTTCAGGAAGAACCGTTGGCGACAAATGCTTGAGCTTTTTCAGCGGCGTAGCTCCTGACGCCGGTGACCAGCAACTCATATCGAAAGGCGATGCCGGGCTGAGCAGCACGGTCTTCTTGTCACGCTGAGAGCTGGGAGGTGAGCTTGGAGGCGAGCCATTTCTGGAGATGCAGAGGCCTCGGATGAGGTCCGGAACCGAAGGCTTGCTCAGCCACTCTCCAGACTGAGCGGGGCCTGCAGCTTCATGGTGACCGAGTAGCAGAACGCCTCGATCTTTGGTATATGTTGTTCCTTCAGGAGTATTTTCCAGTTCTTGATCGAGTGGAATATTCTCCTCAGTACCTGTTTAGTATCAAGCCAACATACACCGTTAAAGGTTAAGTCATTTCTGAATTTCCATAGATTCCAAAGTACAGCAGCACAAATGGAATTCAACGCAGCGTTAGACTTATTAGAAACCCAAAATCTAACTACAGATTGTAAAGAGTCTCCAATATTTACTGCAAAGAAATCAGAGACAACTGCCCAGGTGTTTTTGGCCACTATACAATCAAAGAAGAGATGGTGAACCGTCTCCTTCTCAGAACAGAAAGAACAGAATTCCGGCTTAATGATCTGTTTTTTCTTAAGGTTATCCCTGGTCAGTATCTTATTGTGTGAAACTAACCAGAGGAACACATGTACTCTAGGCGGAATGCACAAGCTCCAAATGGCAGGGATGAAAACAGGGATAACTCCTCTGAATTTGTTGTTGCTCCTTACTGAAGGATGTTGTAGGAGTTATTTCTGTTAATCATAGGGATGATACCGGCTGCTGCGTTAATGTAGTAGCAAAAGGATCATACTATCAAAAAATCTACGCCTGATTGTTTAGCAAAAGAAAGAACTATTTGCTAGAAAGGAATTTTGGAACGGAGGGAGTACATTGTGATTGATTTATGAACCTAGTATTATTCTCCTTTCATAGTTTTTGTTCTGAATTTGATTTAACTCTGTTTCATCCTGCAGCTTTTAACATGGCAATTTGACTGGAAATACATGGTCAGGGGACTAGTACTTGATAAGAAGAGAGGAAATATCCTGAAGGTCAGCTATAGTTGCTTGAACTCACAACACTTACTTAGAAACAATATCACACCTATTCAGGGTGATCTGAATTTATGAAAGCAATAATTGAATGCAGGAAACTCATGGGGGGTGACATGGAACCTTTTTTGCATTTAGCAGCAACAAAGGGGTCATGCATCAAACTCTTACAAATGAGAATTTCTCATGTTTACATTAGTATCTAGAACCTTCTGTTTGTGCTTGATATTTTTTTACTTTTAAGTTATAGGTATCTAATGCCGACCTAATATCTGCCTTTTCTGTTGAATTGTACATTTAGTTTTCACTTTAAGGTCACACGTTATAGTTAAACCATAATCAGCGTGTTTCACATTTGTGAGTTAAGGGAAAAACAGAGAGTGGGTAGTTCAGGGTGGCTTTGGCCCACCGTAGTTACAATAAATAACAAGGAACATTTGTGAGCTAGCACATCCACACTTCTTGACAGTTGAAAATATTAATTGGTTCACTGAGCGCTTCTCGTCATGCTGAAAATATCAACTGTTCTCTGTCAATGCAAAAACAACTCGCTTGATAAGAGGCAACAACACATATATGCCTTGCATAAATTTAATTTTCATTGTATTCACCAGTATTTTTCCTTCTCTTGGTATGCTTTAAGCTGTAAGATTTACATGTATACTGCTACTTTTGGTATAAAAAAAATAGTATTCTCCGGATCAGATTAACTGCCATTCTAAGCATTTTGTATGCAATATCAGATGGATCGGCACAAGTATGTAAAAGTTGCATACCATGGTTTTAGGGAGATGTCTAAGGAAGAAAAAGTTGCTGCCTATGGGAGTACATTGATAAGGGACTCCTTTGATGAACCTGATTATGCTCTTATAGACACTCTATTCTCACTTGGTGAAGCCTATCTATTTGCTCAGCTTGTTGATTTCATGGACGACAATCCTGGAAAAGTACCTGCAGGCACTGAGTATGTTCATTCTGATCGATACATGTTTATGATACCAAATGCATTTGATTTTCTCACATATGATTTGAGTATGACTGGAGTGAGACAAATGTGTTTGCAGATTGTCAAACCTATTTACTATACGGATAGATGTTTGTTCATACCATGGTTTTTAAGGCGTTAAGGCGTCCTAAGGCGAAGTGGGGGCGCCTTGGCGCCTAGGCGACGCCTAGGCGGACGCTTTAGGCGCCTAAGGCGGTCGTTTTTCCAAGGCGGGGGGGGGGGGGGCCTTGACGCCTAGGCGGACGCCCATGGTTCATACTCCCTCCATTAAATTTTATTAGTCTCCGCTTGGAAATCGGCTCTACCAAGGCAAAGAGCACATCTAAAACTAAAGGCAAAGAGCACATGTTTTGGGGATATTTTCGATTTTCATTTTGGCCAATAGATTTGGAACCCATGAGACTTGCAATTAACACATATTTGGAATGGTAGGCTTGCATTGGTAACAGTTCTCTGATTTGGAACCCGAGAGTCTCACACTTAAGTGAGACGTGGTTTAAGGGAAAGGAGTTGGAAAATGGCTTTATAATCACGGAAAACCAAACAGGGACCTAATAAACTTGGATGAAGAGAATAATTTTTTTGAATTCAAAAGTTGAGTAAGATATGATCTCAGAAATAAAATAACCAATATGCAGCCACTTCACAATATTCTCAGAACCAATGGTGCCTAGTATTAGAGCACAGATTGTGGTTCAAGTCCCTGTTTTCCTTTACCAAAATTCGAAGATATGCAGACTGGTGCTAAGCTCTTGTCTACTAGTGAGTTAAAAGTATCCAATAAGGTCCTGGAATTGTTTGCAAACTGTTCCATGGGCAACTCTTTCCAAATCTAAGACTTATTTCATAACCTGCTATTTTCTGTAGGCTCTAAAGATTCTAACGGTATTTATGACTCGAGTTGACTAACCTTTCCTTTACGATATGAGGCAAAAAAAAAGTGTCACATGATCAATGTCGCCCACCGTCACACATCAACATTAGCATGTGAACAACCGGATGACATTGACTTATTTTAGCATGTAACAGAGCTGAATTCGCCTTTTTGTCTCCAAGACTGACATGTTAAAAAAAAATTTGCACAAGTTTTATACCATATACTCCCTCCTATACGATTTAAATGTCGTGAGAAAACAACTGAATACGTACAGCACATATGTATAGCTTGCGACAGTTTTTTAGGATCAGAGGGAGTATATTGTTTTGTATCTTACATTTGACTTGTACTGAGATAGTGAGATGCTAATATACTTACTAGCTTGGATTGTTTTATTGTTACAGTTATGCTCTTGTGTATAGAGATGTGAGGTCTGCGGTTGACCTGTGCCATCGTGATGGAACTTTAAAAAGAATGGTTGCAAAGGAACCTAGCAGGTAATTCAGTGTTCCTTCTATTGGTAATCTTACTCAGAGATGTACTGGTTGGTCTGCAACATAGTGATTTGGTTTGGTCTTCTTCTTTTCATTTGTCCATGTGTCTATAGACACACATGCATTTATTCCAATGTTTATGATATAAGCGGCTATATAATTCTTACTGGCACTGCTAATTTGTGCATTCAAACTTGCAGGTATATCAATGAGGACTTGGCAATTGTACCAATGCTTGAAATGCTAAGAAAATCTGGACGCTCAACATTCTTGGTAACAAATAGGTATGTTCCTTATGTCATTTCAGGCTTCTTCAGAGACTTATGTGCTGAGTTAAACAAATTTGGCGTTTCTTTTACAGTTTATTTCCTCTTAATCATAGCAGTTCATTAAAACTATCTAATGAGGTTAATTTATCATCTTGCTGCATTCCGCATTTTGGACTTTCAGTTTCTATCTCTTACTATGGGGAGATATGCTTGTTTATGCAGTTTGTGGGACTACACTGATGTTGTCATGAACTACCTATGTGGTCCATATATATCGAATTTGGGCCCAAGTCAGAAGCTCAAGTGGCTTGAGTATTTTGATGTTGTTATAACAGGCAGGTCAGCATCTTTTGTTGCCTTTTCTTTTCATTAATCTCTGATTAAGTATCTGCTTGCTTAGCTCAAACATTTCCTGTCTTAACTTTTCAGTTCAAAGCCAAGTTTTTTTCATGATGATAATCGAACAGGACTGTTCGAAGTTGAGCCTGCTTCTGGAAAACTTCTAAATGCTGATCTTCAGGTCAGTACATGGGTTTTACTGTGTAATCTATCTCTATGATCCATTTTTAATAATGTGTGTTGTGCTTTGTGAAGATTGGAAGCCCAAGATCAAGTCAACATCAGTCAAAACCAATTCACAAAGTTTACCAGGTACTTGTTTTTTCTGACATGGTGTACGTAGGAATGGTGAGCATAAACTGTCTTTTCTTTTTGGAAAGATATAATACGGTCTTTCTAGATGTGGGTAAAATTCTAGAAGTCAAAAATACTACTTATCAGTCTTATTTCTTTTTAATAGTGCATATGACTACCTGCCAATGAACAGAATCATTACTATTAGCATGCGTTTCGTGGATTTAGGTGTAATCATTGTGATATGCATGATGTATCTCACTCTAAGGAGTGAATAAATTGTTTTGCAGGGAGGCAATGTTGGCCATCTTCATAGATTACTTTCTGTTGCTTCTAGTTCACAGGTATCTTTCTGTACTTATTATACAATGTAGTTTTATGCATGTTAACTTTCTATTATACAATGCGGTTGGTTCAAGGAGTTTCCTCTATAGTTGGAATGCCATCTTATATGGCACATTAATCAAATCAAATAATGCAACATCTTACCATAATACAGATCCTCTATGTTGGCGATCACATATACGGAGATATACTACGCAGCAAGAAAGTCCTAGGTATGTGTTCTTTCCCTAATGTTAAGCGTGCTTGAAATCGACACCTGCAGTAAAATTGATTCAGTTTGGTACTTTTGACTGTGTGGATGATTTAGTGATGTCTAGTGTTCTGCTAGATAGCTATACATGTGAATAACCTTGCATGCTTGATCTATTGAAGTAACTATATTGTACTGTTCAATGAGCCCTTGGTGCTTTATTTCTGTTTGTTTTCATGCTTTGTCAATTCATGTTGCCAGTCTTATTCATGGCCTGAGTTGCAACTGATGATTCACTTCAGCATTTTAGTTTCCATTTCTCAAGTAAGATGTGATTATTAAAAGGTTGGCGGACTATGCTGGTAATACCTGAGCTGGAACAAGAAGTGAACCTTCTTTCCAAATCAAAGTCTACTCGAAAGGTATACAATTATTGCTCAGTCACTGATCCTTTTTTAATGAAATTGTAGGGAAGGCCCCGAAATTAAATATTCAGTCGTTGATCCTGAAAATGACTCTCTAACAATGGAATTTATTAAGGGAGCAAGCTAAAACAACCCTCAGTTTGCATCTTCGTATATAGCAACCTGTGAATTTTCAATGGTTCATGAGAACTTGGTGTTGCACCAGAACTGGTGCCGTTAGAATGGCAGTGTTTAACCAAAAAGGGTAAAAGAATGGCAGTGTTGGGAGAAGAGCTCCCTAATGGGGGTGAATAACCCAACTTTGACGACCAACAGTTTCATGTGGCTGCCCAGAATTACATGTTAAATTATCATAATTTTGACCAAGAAAGGGTCTTCTGACATTTTATCTCGGATTTGAATAAGTCTAATAAGGTGGTTTTCATAACAAGGAGTTCGCGAGGAATTACCAGAGAAGTAAAACCTGGCGTATACTTCAAATTGTTCATATAGGCAGAAGGGCCCTTTAGTAAAAGGACAAATGTCTTGAGTTGTATGGTGTCATGTGGGCCAGCAATACAGTTAGCACCCCATGTCATATAAGCATTCCATCTTTTAGATGATTTGTTGCTTTACTTTGCCCTCAAGCCATGTTAGTTATTTGAATAAGAATCATTAGTTGATTCACTCCTAGATCATTCTGTTACCAGGCAATCATCTCTATTTGATCATCAAGAAAATGAACAAAGAAAATGGAGGTTCTCGTCTGCATACCTAATCATCTCTATTTGCATTGGTGGGACGACGCCCAAGCTACCTCATCCACGAGACCACGACCTACCACCCACAGTTATGCCCTTACGAATTTTGGGTGGAATATGTGGCCTGAAAGCTATACGCATTAGAAGTTTCACATAGGCAAAGTGTCTGACGGTGCTTGCACATCACGGAAGCTATAAGGAATTGCAGCAAATAAGATTGTTTCTGCATTGATGTGAGAAAAGTATGGGGAAAAAATGCACATTCTTGGCCAATTCTGTTCTCCATCAATTCATATATCATTAGGGAAAATGTAGCGAAAGTACATGTGTAAATTAAAATACTTCATTTGCCAATAATATGCATTTGAATTTATTTCCTTTTATGTGCTTTCTATGTTGAGCTTCCATGTTGGCAATCTTTCTGATGGCTCTTTTGTTGTGCCACCCTATTCAGGAGCTTAGACAACTTAGGATGGAGCGTGAGTCAATTGAGGACAGAATCCATCGCCTTGAATGGTCTCTTCAGTAAGTAAATAAAGCCTCTCACTCGAGCTTCCTCTGCTTTGGTGTTGTTATAACTTTTGATTCACCGACATTTACTCATAGATTCTTGATTCAGCATTTAAGGGTGAACATGAATACTTCTATTGTTGAAAAGAAGTTTCCAGGATTGTTTTTTAATCTTGTTAAAAAAAAGGAATGTTTTAAAATCTATTTTCACATCTTTATGTGTATAGATCAAACAATTAATGGGTCTAACTCATTATATAAGCATGCTCCAAAATAGTAGAACTAAAGAACCAATTGAAAAATGTACAACTGAAATATTTTGACTTTTGAGACTACTTCACCCTTTAGTAGTCTTGCAAATGTGTTCACTAGGATGATGATTCTTGATTGAATGCAAAGTTAGTATGGTGGGACCTTCCTGTGTAGGCATACATATGATGCCTAGGTTACAGTAAGAGCTGACCCAAAGAACATGATTACTGGGAATGAATTTTCATGTTAATTGGCAGTGTCCATTGCCGTAATATAACCTAATACAAATATCTATATTAAATAATGCATCTAAACAAAAGAGACAACGAAAGATCTTACTTTGTATGAATAGGCACAAATATACATATGCCTTCTGAAACAAATGTGAATCACTATGTCTAACCTCTTCATGTTATCCAGATTTGAAAATCTTGCAGAAAATGAGAAGAAAAAGTTGGTATCTGAGCATGCCAATCTACTGGTAAGTCCTTGTTTTCACTTTTGAGTTAGTTGTGTTGGTTCATGGGTATCTGAGAGAAATTACTTCCTCCGTTGTTCTGAGTTGTCTTGGTTAGTGGGTATCAGAGAGAAAATATCCCCTCCATTGTTTTTGGCAGAGCGTATTTTGATTTGTCAAGATCAGGCTTTGGCCAACAAGTATTCAGTTAGTATGCCATTTATATAACATTAAGTAGATAATGTTAGCAACATATTAGCAACTCAATTCAAAAGTGCGTATGAGTTATGCTTGTCCTTTTGTAGCGCATAAACAGTCATATTAGCGACGTATTGTTGGTCAATATCTTGTCTTAACCAATGAAAATACGCCTACAACAAGAAACGCAGGGATTAGTCTTCACACATGAAGCAAAACGGTAACATCTTTTTCCTCGAAAAATGGTAGCATGTACTATTGTGCCATTGAAGGGTTTACCAATAGAACATTACCTCTTGACTGGAAAAATCGGATTAGTGTACTTTTTTTTGAGAAAACACATTTGTTTTGCGTCCAGATGCATTGATAGAAGAAAAAACAATCGCGAGATTGCAGTATCAACTCCTAGATGGCTTTTTTATCAGTAAAAGCATGTTTTGAGGCTTTGTAACTCATGATAGTTTTTTTCTTCTGATTGCAGCAAAAGCTCAAGGGTATCCGTTGCCTTCTCCGAGATGCTCAGATGCAACATCATCAGAAGGTACATAACCATGTGACGCCATTGATCACTTCATACCATAGTTAACAAAAATTTAGGGATGTATCATACTATCATAACTATGTCTCGAGAAAAAGAATTAGATCATAACTGTGTACATCTATAGCTTCCCCTTCTAATTGAGTATTATTTGTTTCCATCCAGTTTCACAAGGTGTGGGGGCAGCTTATGAAGACTGGATACCAAAATTCTCGTTTTGCTCATCAGGTGCTGTACTGTTTTACCTGTAAAAAGAAGTTAGGGACGGACAGGATAGTCATGTTTAGCAGTCAATTGAAATGTTCTGCTTATGCTTGTCCACAGGTCGAGAGATTTGCGTGCTTGTACTGCAGCCAAGTTACAAACTTCGGTTTATATTCTCCCAACAAGTATTACCGCCCAAGCGAAGATTACATGCCCCATGAGTTCGATGTGCTTGGCCTGTAAGAACTAATTTATGATCATGTTGAATCAAAGTTCTCCTTGGAAGTCTTGGCTGCAGCAAGATATGATAATGGTTTAGCGTGACACCGAATAACAATCTAGTATCCCATGTTACCACCTTAAACAAAGGATGAAGTTACCTGGTGAAAGTTCACCCACTTTACATGTTTATATCGGTAGTAACTATAGTTGCTCATAGAAAATTTACATGTTTCCCTTTTTGTTCATAACGTGGTTTACCAGAGGGCGAATGAAAGTAATGTTGAATGTCGATCATATCTGACTTCTGAAGTGAACTCATTCATAGTGATTACACGGCCTTGTAATGCTCATCTGGATTGGATGTGGAATCAATTTTATTGAGGTGGTGTGTAACAACTGATAAATATTCCAACAATATACAGCGCGGGTTTCTCATGCTGCTGTGTGCTTTTTTTTTTACGAAACACAGTATAAACGCAGACACTCACATACACATGCACACACTCACCCCTATGAAGGTATGCACGCACACCCTACCCCTATGAGCACCTCCGAGAGACTGAGCCGGGTCGAGTCTTGAGATTGACGAAATCACCACAGGCGTCTCGCTGTTGACGGGAACGTCGCCTCCCATTGAACAATATTTCGCCTAAATGAGAAACACCAGTGTCAAACGTAGGGTTTGAACTCTGGTGGGTTGTGCTGGTTCTTTCAATCAGCAGGAAATGCAATACTTGTAGGGTGTCATGCAAATGCAATACAACGTTGCCAGAGCTGTCCACTACAACTAGAACAACGTTGTTTTTATTTAACTGAACTACGGCCGGCAATTGCCAGCCTGAACCTTTTCATTACTCAAGGCATAGCACTATACAGGGAGAATAATAACAGGAGGAGGAAGGGAACGATTCTGTGTAATCTTACTGAACTGCACTCCAGCATCTGAACCATGTGTCAGCAAAACTAGGTAACCTGGCGCGGCAACGTGCCGCGCCCCCGGCGTTAGTTCAGCTGTGTATATGGTTAAATCCGCTGTCAACATGGTTGTCGAAAGTTGTGGTTGAGAATTACTGCTAAATAAAAGTCGTGTCGGATAATTATTGTCAAAGAAAAGTTCCGCATTTGAGAATTGGTGGCGTATTGAAAAATATTGTCATAATGTAGGAGAACTAACTTCAGAAAATTAAGATGTGTCTAAAATCTATTGCCGAGTAGGTTTGAAAATAACAGCAGAAAAAAAATCAAGGCAAATTCTTTTTGATAGGTAGATATAGGTTTATGGCAGGGAAATTTTAGCAAAAAAGTTGTGTCAAAAGTTATCGTCGAAGAGGCTAAAAATCAGGAAAGGTGCGGCAAAAAAATCGTTGAAGAGGCTGGGAAAAAATACCATGTAGGTGGTTTTTTTGGAGGTAGGTATAATTAACGGAAAATTTTAAACAAAAATGCGCGCCAATTTTTTTGTCGAAAAGGCTAAAATGAGAAACGAAGGAGGGGAAAAACTTTCCATGGTACTGTTTGTAAACTCCTACTGTTTATCGGTATTTTCTATGTGCACTGCTTGTTGGCACTCGTCGGTAGCACTGTTGTTTCGGTGTGAACTCGTTGCGGTGCGGTTAGTTAAGAATAGCGAGATGTACAGTGGCCGAATGTCGCACGAAAAGTTGTGTCAAAATTTATCATTCAATATAGGCCGAAAAGATGAAATGGGGAAAAAGAGAGAAAAATCGATTAGGCCTTTTTTTGTATGGGAGGTAGATGTATACAAATGTGGCGGAGAAATTTCAGCCAAAAAATACGATCAAAAATACAGCTGGAAAATCTAAACTTGTTTGAAAAGTGTATAAATACGGTTGGAAAATTTTAGACAAAAAATGCGCCAAAACTTGTTGTCAGAAGATCTAAAAAAGTATTAAAAACTCTAAAATGGCTAAAGAAAAATACCGTTAAAAAGTCTAAACTTATTTGGCAAATAGACCTATGTAAATGCGTTTGGAAAATTTTAGATAGAAAAAATATGTCGAAAACTACTGTGGAAAGGAAAAGTATAAAGAAAGGGTAAAGTTGTGTCAAAAGTTATCGTCGAAGAGGCTAAAAATCAGGAAAGGTGCGGCAAAAAAATCGTTGAAGAGGCTGGGGAAAAATACCATGTAGGTGGTTTTTTTGGAGGTAGGTATAGTTAACGACAATAGGAAAATTTTAAACAAAAATGCGCGTTAATTTTTTTGTCGAAAAGGCTAAAATGAGGAACGAAGGAGGGAAAAAACTTTCCATGATACTGTTTGTGAACTCCTACTATTTATCGGTATTTTCTATGTGAACTGCTTGTTGCCACTCGTCGGTAGCATTGTTGTTTTGGCGTGGACTCGTTGCGGTGCGGTTAGTTAAGAATAGCGAGATGTACAGTGGCCGAATATCGCACGAAAAGTTGTGTCAAAATTTATCATTCAATTAGCTGAAAAGATGAAAAGGGGAAAAAGAGAGAAAAATCGATTAGGCGTTTTTTTGTATGGGAGGTAGATGTATATAAATGTGGTAGAGAAATTTCAGCCAAAAAATACGACCAAAAATACAGCCGAAAAATCTAAACTTGTTTGAAAAGTGTATCATTAAGGTTGGAAAATTTTGGACAAAAAATACGCCAAAACTTATTGTCAAAAAATCTAAAAAAGTATTAAAAACTCTAAAATGGCTGAAGAAAAATACCGTTAAAAAGTGTAAACTTATTTGAGAAATAGACCCATGTAAATGCGTTTGGAAAATTTTAGATAGAAAAAATATGGCGAAAGCTACTATGGAAAGGAAAAGTATGAAGAAAGGGTAAAAAAAGAAGCTAAAAGAAAAAGAAACAAACTGTGCGGCCAGCACAGTTCATCGAGGGCGATGTACTGCTCAGCGACCGGACTGTTCATCGGGGTGACCGGGGGTACTCTTCATCGCGGGCCATTGAACTGTTCACCCTACGACGTGTCACAGCGCGATTGGCTAAAATTCAGCCAGGAACAGTGCCCAGCACGCTGGAACGAACGTGGGTCGTTGATTGAGGCGATCGGACAGCCAGAAATCGGCGCGACGTGGCCTTCGTCTAGGAGCGTGAATCCAATGCGCTTTTATATATAGGTATATGCCAACGATTCTCCACGAAACTAATTCAGTTTCTTGTGCAAGGGCGAAAGGCGATCTACAAATGTTAATCCGCCGTCGGTACATAGGGGGAACGCAGAAATTTTGGACCAATTATAGTTATAAATGCTAGGATAGCTATAAAATTTGCATTGATCAGACGTTTATTGAAATGGTTTATTTTTCTTGCGAACATCATGTAAATCTTACTCTCTCCGTTCTGAAATACTTGACTTTGAAATGAATGTATCTAGACAACGGGTGAGTACATGCATACCGCATACGTACACACACCTCTCTACGTTTGACCAAGTCACCCATATGTCTCGCTGTTGACAAGAATAGCGTATCACACTAAAATAATAAGCAATATTAGTAAAAACCACAGTATCAAACTTGGGTTTGACCCACTAGTTGCATACTCAAATGGAATTTTATCAATTAGTCTTGAATGTAGAGATTTTTTTATCCATAACATTTTTTTGATGCTTTTGGATTGGTACAGCTGTAGTATCTGAACTTAACATACTGACTCACATCACACGCACGCACTCAACACCACACACCCTAGTGTGCAAGCTAAGACCTACAGATCTATACAAACCCCACGCGTTTTGTGACTCCTATAGCTATCCATAACATTTCTTACATGGTAGAAGTCCTGTTTTTTTTAGTCACATCTTTACCAGTGCAGCACTTCTCACTTTCTCAGCCCGGCCCACCTGCAAGTTCCTCTTCCTTACCCACTGACTAGAGACGACAGCCCACCTCAACCCCATTCCGATCCGAACCCACCATCTCCTCCGTCTCCGGCTCCGTCCACGCCACCATGGCGGCGCTCCTAGCCCGGCAGGCAGCGCTGGCCCTGCGCGCGAGGCAGGCGGTGAGCAACCCTTCCCCCTCTTCCCCAGCTCCCCTCTCTCCCGCCGCCTCCTCCCTCCTAGATCTCTCCCCTCTGTCCACCGACCTTCAGATCGAGCCACGCCGCTCCGTCCTTCGTTTTGTTATGGCGTGCGTCTGATTCTGTGTTTGCCGCTGTTGCAGGCGCATCTCGGCCCGTCCGCGGCGGCGATGCAGGGGCAGCTTCGGACCTACATGGACGCGGGGGCGCCCAAGCGGTTCAAAGGTCGCCACGTTCCCCCCTTCCTGTTGGTCTGTTTGGCACTACGCTGAAAAAAATTGTGGTTCGTCACACGCTGGGTGTATCGTATCATTTCTAGGCATCCTATAGCTGTGGACCTGTGGTGCATACGGTAGTTTGTGAGCGGGGAATTAGGGTTGTACATGAAGCTCTTTGGAATAGGTCTTTGGTTATCAAAAATCGGAATTGTGCGACACTGCCTTGGTTAGCTTTAGGACAACCTGTTCGTTAGAACAGAATTCAGTTGCTGTTGATGGACTGCTGTACTGGATTATATGTGGCATTGCACTTTGAAACGCCAATTCCATGCTATATATCCATTTGCATAATTTAAATCTGTGCGATGCTACTGTGCTCTGAAAGTATTGTCCTCTTCAATGACCAGAGGATGAGGAGAAAGAACAGCTCGCGAAAGAGCTCGCCAAAGATTGGAATACTGGTGAGTATCTATGTGTTCCTTCTGTGCGTACAATTGTATGATACTAGGCAATATTTCTTGTTGCTGTTCGGATACTGGTTGTTTTCTCATTTTTTTTTTTTTTTTTGCTTTAGTGTTTGAAAGGAGCATCAATACATTGTTCTTGACTGAAATGGTCCGCGGTTTGAGTCTGACGCTCAAGTACTTCTTCGAGAGGAAAGTTACAGTATGTGATGAATTTCACTTGTGCTAGTAGTTTTATTGTAGTTGCTTGCTTCTGTTGACATTTTTTATCTTGTCTCCTTGTAGATTAACTATCCATTTGAGAAGGGCCCTCTGAGCCCCCGCTTCCGAGGGGAGCATGCTCTCAGACGTTATGATTCTGGGGAAGAGCGTTGCATTGCATGTAAACTCTGTGAAGCTGTAAGTTGTGTTCTCTTAAGTCGTTCATTGTAAGTGAGGTGACACTAAACCTAGTTAGCATTAGTAATAGATTAGCTAGCAAACCATGTGAATTTATCTACCGCCTAAAGAAATTGAATTTTCGTCCATAGCAATAGCAGACCATGCTTATATGGAAATTTTAGTCAGATGTTTCCGCCTATAATACTACTCGATGCAATATTATGAATGATACCTCTTTGCCATATTAAATTGTAGTTCTTGGGGTCATCTTATCTTTTTCATTTTGCACAATTGATTTCCTTTCAAGTACATCTGACTGAAATTGATTAGAATTTTATGAGAAGTTTGATCTCTTAATTTCATGGATTTAAGCGCAATACATGATGATTATGTTCTTGTTGTCGTAGACCTTGTAGTTGTAAGTGTTTGTGAAGTAAAGCATTAAGATTGATGTTTTGTGAGTATTTCCAATAGGTCAGCTGCTGTGTGTAGGGTTTCAAATCCTGGCATTGATCACTTTTTCAAAGGAGATCAAATCCTGGCTTTGAAACAATTAACTTGAAATCTAAATTACAATTCAAGTACAATTGATGAAAGTAATCATGGCCGTGAATCAAACGGACTAGTCAAAACCATCTAGGAAAATACTGGTTACTAACCGGGAACCGGTACTAAAAGAGTCCACAACTCCAGAGTTGAAACCCTGCTAGTGCAACCCTGAGTCCATAAGATTGTTTATGGTGTTAGAAGTTATAACTTTGAGCTCTGAATCACTAGCAGCAAAAGCATCGCAGCGTCTTGTCTTACTGGTACTTTTCTTAGGCCTCATCCTTCCTCAATCTAGTGCGCGTATGGGACCTGAGAAATTCTTGAAGAAGCATCATATCTAGATTTATTGATATTTTGCAACTGAAAATGCAAAGCTGAAATTCGTGAGGCCACCATATATCCACTACTACCAGACTAATTAACATTCAACTTTGTTGAACACTGATAGTTTCCGGAAGTAACTGGTTGTACCATGTAATACTCGTCACTAATCTAAGTTATTGGAGTCATGGCCTTTGATAAGTTTTAAAATTTGTTGGTATTCTCATGTCATGTATAGTAGTGCAGAACTGTGTGGTTGGCTTAAGATGCTTGAATGTTGGATGCTTCTCATACTAGTTCAGGTGGTAATTGTTTATGCATAAGTATGGGTGTGCTCACATAGCATTTCATATGATCAGATATGCCCAGCCCAGGCAATTACTATTGAGGCAGAAGAACGTGAAGACGGCAGTCGCCGAACCACAAGGTAATCGAATTCCTATTTATTTTCTGTCAGTTGTGTTAACTGGAAAAGCATGACACTTTGATCTACTGCTCTTAATCTGCAATTAAGCTCCATTCTGATGATCCATTTTTTGCAGATACGATATTGACATGACCAAATGCATCTACTGTGGGTTCTGCCAGGAAGCTTGCCCTGTTGATGCTATTGTTGAAGGCCCTAACTTTGAGTTCTCTACTGAAACTCACGAGGTAAATTAGCTGATTCCATTGTATGATGTTATTTCCTACTTATTTCTACGGAATCATAACACACAACATTTTCTGCTATGTTGCAGGAATTGCTGTACGACAAGGAGAAACTGCTCGAGAACGGTGATCGATGGGAGACTGAGATTGCTGAGAATTTGAAGTCTGAGGCCCTTTACCGTTGATTTCCTTCCTCTTGCCAGAAGCTGGATCTGTCATTTCCCCTCTTTTGCGCAACTAGCCGATAAATAAGCAAACATGTATCTTACTTACCTGAAAACCATGCGCCATGTGTTTGTGCGTGGGCCCCATCTGTTTTGTACTATGCTATAGGGTAAAAGTTGCACGACATGTTTTTGCTACCATTGAGCTGTTTTCGACTCTGGTGACATTGTGAACTGAATATTGGTGTCAAGGAGGCTCCGTTTCCTTGCCAGTACATTGCTTGCACTTGCTACGAATGATCAAGCAGCTAACGGCTCTGAAGTGAAGTATAAACTGGAACTTGTGTCTGCTGCTCTTTTATGAAAGTAAAGACGTTTGTATCAGCTGTCGACTTGTCGTTGATCACAGCTACGAAGACTCGTTTTGTTTCAAAGGTGGGTACAACAGAGCGATGCAGTCATCAACTCCTATGGATAAGATGGATTACGATCCTGAAGCCCGGTAGTGCGAGCACACATAAGATCGTTGAAATTGAGCCGTGCCATGAAATCAGATTCCGCGGATAGCTGTGACACGATTTTTGTGTTGATGACATAAAATAATATTCGGTATTAATTAAATCCATAACAAAAGCTTTCATAGCTCAGTTGGTTAGAGCACCCGTTTAGTAAGCGGGAGGTCTTGAGTTCAACTCTCAATGAAAGCAATACATATTTTGGCTAGTTATTTCCTTCTGTACTAATGTTTTTTTCTACAGCTCGAGTGGTTTTCGCTCACGTGGATAAATCGACCCGATGAACATTTCTTTATGATTTCGTGACCACGGCAAAGTACTTTTTAGCTTTAGCCTATATGCATGTATCACTATATGCCATGTGGCGTAATGTTGCCAATTCCACTCATCCGAAATGACGTGGAGTACAAACTACAAAGTGGATTTTTTTTTTGAACGGTACAAAGTGGATAGTTATGTTGTTCAAGGCACTCTCGTGCTAGAAAGAATACTACTAGAGGAAATATAAATCTGAATATGAACATAGACCAACCCTAATTATTTCAGTGCCTAGTAGTTTATCGATGTGCGTCCTCTCTTTATCTTATTTTTATCGATGTGCATCCGCAAGATCGTTACCATGAAGGACATGATACATCCTACTCCCTCCGTTTTTTAATATAATATGTTTTAGGTGTTACACATGTTGTCTATATGCATATTAAAATGAGTGTACATTATACTAAAATATGTCTACTTACATTTGTATGCATGTGAATGTAGACAAAATCTAAAACATCTTATATTAAAAAACGGAGTGAGTACATATCAGGAAATGCTCTGCCCAAGCTAAAAAACGGCGAGGGATTTCGAGCCGCAAGAAGCGCAATAAGGGGGATGACGAGTGGTGAATTGCACGAGATTTTGCATGAATTGTATTTACTTCTAGAAAAAAGTGTTATGTTGTACAAATATATGGAGCAACCGTGGAGTATTTACATATGTGTATGTGTGACTTTGTTTATGTGCTAAAAAGATTTACACCTTCCACTCGATGGGAGTACGCTGTCGTCATTCTCCTCCTCCGGTACGCCAGGTTTGGCGAGAGTTACGACGTCCGTGGATCGTTCATAAAACTCTTTAATTTTGGTCATAATTAGTTGGAGTCGCTTAACAAGTCCGATCAGTGATATCCTAACAGATCTTTCATTTGCATAAAATGAGTTTGTTTTGTATTGCACTTTGGAGAATATGAAATGATGACATTTCCTTTACAAATAAACCCTAAAATGTGGGCCCGATATGAATCAAAATGAATACAATTTGTACTAAAATTTTATAGCTCTATATATCTTATTTTTAGCAGTTACAATATTGCAAGTACAATTTTCTATTACTATTTGCTTTCATAATTTAACCACATTAGCGCATCTCCAACCATGGTTGGCAAACCCTCCCTAAACGTCCGGGCGGACAGCCCGGACAGGGTTTGGGCTGAAATCGTGGACCCAACCGCGGCCCCCAAACATTCCCTAAACGTCCAGGTGGTCCGGTTGTGGCGCCCCGACCGCGGAACTATACAGTGATGTTGTGTGTCACCGGTTAAGTGATACAACCGGAGGTTACGGGTTTACCAATCCCCGGCCAAAACCTTTGGCAGGCGTTGCTCGGAATGGATCATCGGCAACGCAACACCCCGATTGATGCCTTAACACAGGCACAACTATCAATGCATAATAGAGAGATCAAGACTTGTGGAACAACTGGCACATTACAGACTCTACGACTCAAAGCATTATAGTTCAACTCTTATAATAGAGAAAGATAGCAAATATTACAACCAGAGGTCACAGACCTAACAGTACATCATGCGGAAGCGAATTAAGTTGTTCTAAACAACAAGATCCAAATTATGGCCTAAGAGGCCTACAGATAAACATTCCCAGCACCAGCTGTCCCGGAGATGTCCCAAGCTGCCACCTGGGAACCCCCAGACTACTCGTCGACGTCCACGAAGAACCCACCTTCAAGGTCGATGAAGTCCTCCTCTGAAAGAATCAACAAAGCAACGTTGAGTTCGACGAACTCTGCAAAATTACTAGAGCTACTAGCTTGACGAATTGGCTTACAAAGGTTTTATGGCTGTTTTGCATAAAGCTGGTTTTTTTTATTAAAAGACATCTGGCATCGACTAATCAGAATATTTTCAAAGGGGGTGAGAAGTAAACTCTTTTCTTCTGATCATCTTCATCAACAACCAATATCAACCACTGTGTCTATCTACTAAGGCACCTCCCCGAATCACCCTCGAGGAAGTCAACCTTGCATTCTTGGTAGTACCTTTAGTACTCAGGTTTTAATCATTCCGTTAATTTTCTCTATGGTCTTATCGTTTGTTCCCAAGTCGTTCTTAACCGTGGACACGGCTTTTCGAAAAGATTTAACCCTGCAGGGGTGTACTGTTTTTAACCACCGGTACCGTCCGGCTCATTGCCTATGCAATTAGCTCTCTTCCGGGGAAATCCGGCTGAGTGGGAGCGGCTACAACCTTTACCTTGCTTGAGACTAACCCAAGATCATCAGTGGCGGTAGGGCAAGTTCAGTGCCTCCAACACCCTGCCCGCGGCCACTTATTTTCCTAAACACCACCATCCTCATCCCAGTCTTGGCCACCATCCTCACGCACGCGCAAATGGAAGCCCGAACTAGAGGACCCTTGGCTAGCCCTCCACAAGTTAGTCGGTCGATAGGGATTCCAGATGTCCCACCGATGGATGCACGCTCAGTCTTGGTTCAAGAGGTAAAGAACTCGCACCTAGGCGGCGAGAACGGGACAATCCACCACATCCCATGTGGCCTCTCATCCCCGCCTTTAAGCAGTTTATTTATGTCCCCACAATTTTCCACCACATTCGGTAATTCCATCAACTGTTACGACACTTGAAACATCCACCGGACTAATAAGCATTTAACTAAGTATGGCTAAACATAAATATCGCAAGTATAATTAACTCAGGCCAACACTTCAGTCCTATGGATATTAGGAAGGATACAGGTAATGGCAACAGGTATCAAATGCAACTAGTAGGATACTCTATTCAGGCAAAAGACATTTGGAACCGAATGCAATATTATAGTGGAGAAAATAATTGCGGGAAATAGGAGGAGACATGCTCAGAGGGGGGATTGCGCTTGCCTTGTTCAGCAGGCTGGTAATATGGGTCGTCAGGGTATTGTGGAGAAACCCCGACTCATTGATCTATCGATGTATAAAAACACCGGAAAACACAATCAAATACCACACCATATAAAACAAGTGCAATGCACAAGCACATGATGATATGACAATTTAAATGCACCATAAAAGTATTAAACATGACCAGCAAGTTAAATGGGGTCCCAATTATATTTATTGCATTATTTGGAATAATCCCCATATTTAAACTTAATGGAATTAGCCATTTTCAAAAATGTACGGTACTGAAATATTGCTCAAACATGCATGCAATTGATGTTACTGGTTAGTCCACATTTTTCTGAGCATTTTGATATAAAGAACACATTTTCTGATATACCAATAAAAAGTTATTGCATTTTCAATATTTGGTTTAGTGCTGCCATTTTATTACATTATTTTTAGCAACATGAAAACTAAGTATCCATAATTGGGAATAAGATGAAACATGGAGTATATTTATTGCTGAACATTTTGGTATATCACACTTAATTTTTGGAGCAATATTTAATAAGTTATGAATTTTCCAAAAGCCATTTATTTTCTGCCATTTTAGTTAATTTAATAAAACAGCAACTAAACTAATTTAGTTGGATGTGTGAGTTACACCAATAGAATCCATTTATTTTTCTGAACATTTTGATACCTCGTTTGTAAATTTTGGACAGACATTTCAAAAGTTATTGATTTTAGAAGTTTAAGTAATTTTCCTGCCTTTTATTATTTTTCCAGGAATTACAGCCGAACGTTTTGCACCACGGCCTGGGCTAGCCACAGCCGTTGACATGTGGGGGCCCTTGGCCACGGTGGCATCCACGTGGGTGAGCCGAGGCCCACGGCCAGTTTGACCGTGGTCGTGCCACGACCGGCGCGCGCGGCGGTGGTGACCGCGAAGGCGACACGCACGGCTACGACAGAGGAGTACGTGCAGGGACGAACTACTGGGTGAATATGACGCGCAAGGCTATGGAGCACCTACGTGTGGAGTCACGGACCAAATGGTCGCCGGGAAACGCTCCGGCGTCGAGGTCGTGCGGAGGCGCGCTACGGTCTACGGCGGAGCTGTGGATACACGGCGAACTAGAGCGCGAAAGAGAGGACGGAGATTTCCAGGAGGACCGTGAGCTCACCCTCGACGCGTGGGTAGGCTTGGATTGGACGGAGGTGGGCGGAGGCGGTGGCGAGCTTCCTCGAAGTGCGGCGGCCGGAGAGGAGGAAGACGAGCAATGCGGCGTCGATCCCGGGCTCCCCTCTTCGATTCCTCGTGCAGGGAAGGAGAACAGGTCACGGCGGTGACGATGGCGGTCTCTGATCTGCTCGGGGCGGCCTGGAACGGCGGCGATGCGTGACGGCGAGCTAGCTAGGGTTCGGCCATGGCAGGAACAGAGAGAGAGAGGAAACTGGAGAAAATATCGGGGGAGAGAGAGCGGCTGCCTCGGTGGTGGTCTTATCCTCCTCGCGCGGTCCAGCGACGGGCAGGGGAGGGCTCGGCGGCGAGCTGGCGCGGCTCGAGCAGCTCGGCGCGCTCGGTCGCTACAGAAGACGATGACCGTTTTGCAAAAAGCCCCCTGCAATTATCTGCTTTCCTCTGTTTCCTGTTTCTTTTAATTCCAGCAGCATTTCAGTGATTTTATTGAGGCACTTAAACATTTTAGAAAAATATGAGAAAATTCATGTAGCCTCCCAATAACATGTAGAAGCACCAGAAAAATTGGTGTTGCAAAATAAAATGTTTTGAGCAACATTTGTTCATAAGGTTGGATTATGGTATTTTTGGATAATTCAAATTGATATTTCTTTAGTCATTTGGAAGCAAGTGTGAATTATTATTTATGAACTCTTGGAACTTCCTTGACAAATACATTAACTTGCTAACTTCTGTTTGTCAAGATTAATTGTTTCAAGGGGAACACCTTCATGCATGGATGCCATGATGCAAGACTGAAAGGAAAAAGTGAAAATTTGGTTCAAGTTTTACAATACCAAAAGTGGGGCCGTTACACCGGCAAACCCCAAACCCAGCCCATATGTGGGCGAGTTTGGGGAGGCCCGGATGCGCCCGGACGCGTCCGCCACGTCGACCCTGGCAACGCGGCTCCATGAATTTTGAACCCAAAAAAGGGCGCCGACCACTTTCATTTATCCCCTCCGCCTACACTCCCGCCAGCCACTTCCATTCCTCCGCCGCATCCACCAAATCCCCCTTCCGTAGCCATCGGAGAATGGATGCGGAAGGAGCCATCGATTCGATGGAGAAGGGCAGATCCTCCGAGTCCGTTGAGCAGAGGCAGGACTCGGAGCTGAAGCCGGAGACCGTCGCGCGAAGGATGCGCCGACGCAAGCGCAGCGAACGCGAGCAGGCGGATAAGGAGAAGAGGGAGAAGGCGGCGGAGGCGGAGAGAATTGCGAATGCGGATACGCAGGAGGATCCCTCGGGTATGAGCACGCCCGTACCCCAGGCCAGGCGTCATGCGTTGATGCTGCCCCCGCCTCCCAGCGTGGCGGCAAGAAGGTCAACATCGTCGACGATGAACCCGGAGGAGCCGTGGCTCATCGCGGACGAGTACCCGTCCCAGATCCCGCCGACGCAGGACGAGGAGCTGGTGGAAGACTCTCTGTCACTCCAGTGGACACGGGCTTCTTCCGGCCTCACCGACAGCCAGCACGTCCACAACATGTTCGACGGAAGTCAAGAGGACCTTGGGGTATGAATTTCTATCCAAAATGCTTAGTTTTTTGAGTCAATTTTAGGCCTGTAGTTTAATTGTTAGCATGATTAGGAAGAAACCATGATGGAATTGATCAGAAATGGGGGCGATCCGTCATCACGGGATCCGCCGGCATCCACACTTCCCTCCTTTTACAGTGTGGGTGAGGAGGAGCCGTCCGAAGCTGCGAAGAAGAAAAAGGCGAAGGAGAAGAAGGTGTACAAGCCTAGAGGCACTTCGTACACCACCTTCGAGGATGTTTTGCTTTACCGAGCTTGGTTGGCCACAAGCATGGATGCTATATGTGGAACCGAGCAAAATGGCTCAAAGTTGTGGGAGAAGATACATACCCACTTTCATCATCAAAAGCACTATGTGCAACCCCACCCAATTGTGACCGATCGCAACGCCAGCTCTCTCCAACATAGCTGGGCATCGATCCAAGAATCGGCGAACAAGTATTGTGGTTTCTATGCACAAGTGGTCAATAGGAATCAAAATGGTGTCAACGTGGATTCCCATGTAAGTAAGTCATTGAAATCTCATCATTTTATCATGTGTCATGCTTGTCTCCAAACCATTTGTGTAATTGCTTCTACTTGTTTGCTAGTGTGGTTTGGCCGCCACTTTGTACCATCAAACGGAGGGCAAACCCTTCACCATGGCACATTGTTGGCTTTAATTGACTGGCAAGCCAAAGTGGATCTCCCAATATGATGATCACAAGAATCCGGCTAAGAAATGGAAGACCAATGATGGATCAAGCTCATCCATCCCAATTGGAGTTGATGAAGAAGATGGGCCATCCAAAACTGGAAGCGGCCGGAAGAGGATGATGATGGGGAGGAGATGGGAGAAGGATAGGGCGGCTCGTGACGGCGCCGGAACGAAGATGTCCGCCACCTGGACGGACATCTTCTCAAACAAAGATGAAACCATGAAGAAGTCGGAGAAAGAAAGAGAGGACAAGAAGGCCGAGAGGTATGAAGCCTTCTTGGCTTTGCAAAGGGAAAGAATGGAGTTTGATCGCCTCCGTCTCAAGGAGAGGATGGACTTGGAGAGGGCGAGGTTGGAATTGGTGAAGGAGGAGGCTTGGATGAAGGTCCAAATGGAGTAAAAGAAGTTCGAAGATAGCCTAGCGGTGGAGCAAGAGAAAGTTCTTCTCGCAAAAATCACAAAGGAACAAAGGATCATGTTCCAAGACGCTAGCCTCTTGGATGAGCATAGTGCAAAGTGGATCCTCACGATGAAGAAGAGGATCTCTGACCGTGACCCGGCCTAGGTGGACCAGGTGGATCCGCCCCTTGAAGAAGAAGAGATGACTTCTCATTCTTGTATCGGACTATTTGTTAAACTTCGTTAAATTTGTGTTGAATCCGTACCACTTATATTTTGTAATTTGGATCCGGTATGTATCGGATCGACATTGCATGGCTTGCATGAGTTTGGGGTGGGGATTTTGGGGGTTACGGTTGTAGGACACTAGTTTTGGGGGTTGTCCGGTCGGTGTCCGCGGACACGCTCGGACGTGTCCGCGGACACTTTGGGGGCCGAATTTGTCAACCATGGTTGGAGATGCTCTTACTGGCAAATGTTTCTGAATATTAGTTCATGTGTTTTTTTTACAGAATATCAATGAAAGATGTTAAACTGCATTTTGTAACAGAAGTCTATTCTACAACAATTTTTTAGACTACGCATAATATACATAATTTATGATCATCTATCAATAGTATAATCTGACAAATATCTCATAGTTATTTTATTATTATTTTTAGACTACGCAGAAAAAGTTTTATGTTGTACAAATATATTATTATTTTTGCGGTCAAAATTTAACAAACTTTGCAAACTCTATACTTTGTATTGAAACAACATTGGTTAAAGTAATTGAAAGAATCAAAGAGGTGATGAGAGAACAAATTTAAATATATTCTTAAAAAGTTTAGGGAATTAGAATAATATAGGTTCTTTAAATCATGTAACTCGGTGTGCAATCTATATGAAGACAAGGATACTATCTAGCATACAAGGTAAACAAACATCCGAAACCCTGCCCTTGATCCTCCACCAAAGTAGAGTGTCTTGACATGGACACGGCGTTTCGGGTCAAGGGTGCAAATGCATCCGTTATGGAAAACATTTTTAAAAACTTTTTAAACAGTCAAAAAATTCTAAAAAAGATCGGATATACATCAGCAAATTTTGTGTTAGCACAAAAGGTTTCGTGGATAAAAGACATTTTTTGTGACATGTGAAAAAAGACAACAAAAATGTCTCGTACAAAGTCATTTTGGAGCGACCGGATTTGTCTTTTTTGCACAGGTCATAAAAATGTCTTTTCTTCACGAAACTTTTTTTTGCTAATAGAAAATGTCTTGAATTAATTTTTTTGAAATTTTGAAAATTGGTTTTGAGCGGTGGGTGCATCTACACCCATGACCCGATATGGATTTCCGGTCTTGATCAACTATATTGAGCCCTTGAAAGCGGCAACCAAACATTTACAAACTACGCTGGGGTAATTTGTACAACTTAATTGGAGGCTCACAACAATATCCAAAATTCTACACAACAAAGGTTGAACGTTGGAACGCCTCTTCCGTTTAGGGCACCAAGACACCCAATAGTAACAACATCCAAAATGGATTAAAAGGAGGGAATCAAATTCCTTCGGTGCAACCCTAGATCTGTACCGCTAAACCCTATTGTTTCAAAAACTTTGGAGCACTAGGGTGAGAGATCTCAGGAATTTGTACTCTTGAATAATGGAGGAGAGAGGAATGAAGCCTTCATGCCCTTGGAGACAAAGGATTTTTTATATGGGTCCCCAACCGTTATGCGCTAAAACCCCCAGGATAGTATCTAGCCCATTGGTCGGATTATCTGAGTGCCTGATGATAGAGGCAACATCTCGTTCTTGATATGGGGGTCCAGAGCGATGCACCATGAGGCGTGTATGAAAATTTAACTCCGGACCAACATTCGCGACGGGTCGGATCAGCCGGGCTCCGGATTATCGGGGCCAACATCCAGGCGCGAATCCTGGGGCACCAGGGCGATGTGCCACTGTGCGCTTCTTTTGGTGTGATGGTAAAATGCTTATTGTATACGAACTCGATGGGACTTCCTCCACATCCCTCCACTCAATCATGCTCGGTCTTGTTACTCTTGGTTTCGTAGGGAACCCGAAATGATTGGTGTTGCCTTTTGAGCTTCTGGTGATTGTTGACAAGGATTCTGGAAAAGTGTAAGGATCACCTTAAGATCTCGTTATTTGAAGGGCTCTTACTTGGTTTGGAGACCTCAAAGGAGAAGAAGGCAAGATCTATGAGGAATCGTGTGGTCTTCGTCTCCTTCCATTTTGGTTATTCCGTTCCTCCTATTTACTTATTGTTATCTTGTATCGCATCATATAGGATTTCTCACCAAGTTATATTTTGGGGTCACCTATTTTATCAGCAATTATCCCTAAACGAAATTGATTATAATTTGTAGTCGCCTATTCATTTTCCCTCTAAACACCATTTTTTATCCTTAGCACTTATAAGCAGGAATAAACAAGGCATGCATCTCAAATTCCATTGTATGTGCTAACTCCTTTGGTGAGGACATGGTTCAGTTGGGTGACTGGGTCCCAGAGCAGACAAAGTATTGTGTTTTTGGAACATTCTGCAAGAATGAATGCATGTCTGTAAATATTCTGTAGATTCCGTAGATTCCGCGACAGGGCAAACAAACTACTCCCATACAACTACTAATCTATATTATAGGAAGCATTTGGCAAATCTCTGGGAACTAGGTGGCTAACTATTGGTGGGTTATGTCACAAAAAAAATTATTGGTGGGTTGAGTAGCGCAATTGGTGTGCATGCATTGGTTGCTTTCCTTTCCTCTCTCCTAGTTACTCATTAATTGACTAAATTGATGCATATGCATTGATTGCCTTTCATTTCCTGTCTCACGAAAATTAATTCGGTGGTGGGCCTCTCTCCTAATTTCTCATTAAATGCCTAAACGGCGCTGCTATAGGTACGCCCATTTGCATGTACGATCCCAGCTCGCAGCGAGGCAACGAGCCTTTTAGGATGCAACTAGCAGTTTGGGTTCTGTTTTGGGCCGGACCAGGACTTGGGACTGGACGATGCAAAAAAAAAGGACTTGGGACTGGACCTGCTCTCAAGCCCCACCTGTCAAATAACAAATTTTCTTTTATACTCCGGAAACATGTGACGAGTGCATGCACTCGGCATAGAAGTATCACGAGATGGGTTCTTGGGGCTCTTGGGAATGGTTGTATCTAGAGTGTT
This sequence comes from Poa pratensis, assembly GCA_947311845.1. Taxonomy (NCBI): domain Eukaryota; kingdom Viridiplantae; phylum Streptophyta; class Magnoliopsida; order Poales; family Poaceae; genus Poa; species Poa pratensis. The sequence goes on along the minus strand of CAMZMU010000041.1, from coordinate 154,202,623 downwards.
TGCACTCGGCATGTTTTCGGACTTTATGCCAAGTGCACCACCTCGCCATGCACGTAGCCGACGACATGTCGAACAAGAGCTTGGGATCGGCGGGCAGTGCGAAAAACTCATGCGTCAGCCTAGCTGGCTATAAGTTCCGTGTCGATGACACTGGTAGAAAACTAGCATATGGTCCCAGTTCGGTTGGGCCATCCGTCCCGGTTCCCGAACCGGGACCAGCCAATCGGGACGAATGCTGGTTCCGGTTCAGACACGAACCGGGACCAATGGGGCTCCACGTGGCCAGTTCTGGCTGGGCGTGGGGGGAGACTCATTGGTCCCGGTTCGTGTTACAAACCGGGACCAATGAGTGTTTTTTTTTTGTATTTAGGGTTTAGGGTCTCCCTCTCGCCGGTGCCCCCTCTCCCTCTCGCCGGTGCCCCTCTCCCCCTCGCCGGTGCCCCCTCTCCCCCTCGCTGGTGCCCCCCTCTCCCTCTCGCCGGTGCCTCCGTCGTCTCCCCCTTCTTCGCATCGCCGACGTGCTCTCCATCGTTTCCGTACGCATATTATACGCTCTACTATATACACAGTACACGTTGATGCTTATATAATTAATATTCGATCTCTTGCGAGAATACAACTATTTAATTACATGGAGATAGATCACATATGTAGTTCATCGTCCGCAGCATAATGTTCTCTCATTTCATCGATGACCTCCCTAATCAGAAATCCCGCCAATTCCTCTTGAATTGCTCGTATGCGCCGTTCTGGGTCGAGCTTCTCCCGCATGCTTCTCAAAGAAGTTGTTCTCCGCTCAGAGGTCAACTCGCGAATGAACTCGCAAACGTAGAATCCATATAAATTACTCCCGGTGGCTGCTGCGGACTTTTCACCGATATATAAGTTAGCTCATCTTTGAATGGACCTTCTACATTCTGTTTGAATAGTGTCCAACACCTGCTTTGGCCAAAAAAATGAACAAAGGAGTTATTAATTACTTGATATCAGGAAACGAACGAAAGAGGCCGATATAATGCGATAATGATTGAAATTACTTATTGAGCATTTCTTTCATTTCGGTCCACGTCGCTTGGTCCCAACTTAATGAGTCGTATGCTTCAACTATGGACTTGTCAACTTGAATGCTTAGCAGAATCCAGTGGAAACTGCGGACATTTACATAAAACAGACATGCATAGATCATCAATTACACTTGACATCGAGAAAGCCAAATAAAAATATGTACAAGACAGAAACACTCACTTGAAGTTGTAAGGAAATAGTATTTCCGCACAGAAGTTTTGCTTGATTAAAAAGGTGGTCAGGTCATGCTCCACGTCTTTGGAGTGATTGCGTAACGTATGTTAATTACCGATATATGGGTCAACGAACCCAACCTCATAATGTCTAGATGTTTTGCATTCCATCATCTTCATTCTACATAATAGCGTACAAAATGATAATATAATACAGGCAATGAACGAGCTGAGCTAGAGACTTAATTACGAAAATAAATCACTTACAGACAATGGCAACTGAGGATAGATTTGTCGAGGGCGCGCTGATTGAATAACTGAAACAGTTCAGTCATTTGAACCTGTATACCGTAAGGTTTGAAGAAATGCTCCACTCGAACGTCCACCGCAATCCACTCATTCGCTCCCTTCCTTGATGTGTGCACCATGTACCAGTCGTGCAGATTTCGCATATGTGTTGATAGACTCGAGAGCTCCTCATTACTGACCATAAACTCCCCTGTGACATATTTCCATGTTATCTCTAACATTGGCTGATCTTCATAGCCTAAAAGTTGACCAAGAGTCATACCCATGGCGATAGCATTTTCCATGGCCTGCGATACAGTGATACCCTGTTCTCTAGCAGCAGGTATGGCTCTGGGGTCCAATAATTGCAGGTCCTTATCAATATCGGCTCTGAAGTCCTTGTCGATATCGGAACACACTATGAGCGGAGGGACCGATTGATTTTTCTGCTGTCCGAGCTGGGCAATTTGTTTCCCGCTTTTTGCTCTTCTTTCCTTGTCCTGCTCAGACTGGGCACGTGCTAGCTTACTAAGTTCACGACCATAGTCAGATTGCATATTCATCGATATTTGGGATGGCTGCGCAAGGAAGGACTTTCTCCACTTTTTGGATTTTTGATCGTATACCGGCTTCTGCTCGGGCTTTTTTGGTGCAAAAAAAGCCTTATTGTAGGCAGCCACCTCCGCGGCGTTTTCCGCTACAGTCCTGTCATAAGGTCTAATGGGAAGATTCTTATGAGGTACTGTTGGGAGGGGCGACTTTTTACGTTTCGGTGATCGCTTACCCCTCATAGTACGAGCGGTGGGCGGAAACGGCTGACGCGGCGGCGGAGACGGCTGCGCTGGAGACTGGTGAGGCGGTGAAGAGGACTGTTGCGCTGGAGAATGCTGAGGCGGTGAAGAGGTCTGTTGCGCTGGAGACTGGTGAGGAGTCGATGGCCTTGGCTGCCAGTTCGGAAGCACGATGAATTCCTTTGGCCATAGAATGGTCGCTTTCTTGGCTTCTCCAAGTTCAAGCACCTCCCATCTTCACCTGCAGGGTGTTGCAGCTTCAGCTCCTCATAATCTTTCATCACTTCATCCACCGCGACAATAGCGTAGCCATTTGGAACCGGAGAGAAATGGTAAGTTGGATTAGGTCCAATTGGTACGACATAGCCGACCGCCACCTTCACGGTTAATGTAACACCCCAAATTTTGGCCTTTTTGCAATCTTTCCCAAAATGCATTATTTCATGATTTCATGTGCATTTGGGTTTAAACCTCAAGGAAATTCTTTTAAAATCTTGAACCTTTGCAAACATGATAAATCAAGTAGGATCTTGTGCTTTCCATTTTCCTCCCACTTGGTACTTGCATTTGTGATTTTATCTCTGGATAAATATTTAATTGGGAAATTCTTTTTCCTTTTTAAAAATTACCCTTTTTATTGACCTTACAAAGGAACCCCTATTTTTATGTCTCCAAAAATTCTGCAAAAATTAGGGAAACTTCCCTAGTTGATGTGGGTCACTTTTATAAAAAAATATGGGGCCATGACTTAGGAAAATTTCCCTCCATAATTCTTTTTCCTTTATGCCTGTTTTCTCAAAACATTTTTAAACCTATCCAAATTATTTTTCCTGGATGAATCCAGGGCATATATAGACTCCCCTTGATCCCTCCTACCTCAAGACAAAAGGGCATATCCATCTAACACCATCTACCCCTCCAAAACTTTAAAACCCTTTTTGACCAGTATTGTATTTCACAAAAACTAGTCGGACCAACTTTAAAATTTGAAGAAACTTTAGTCAGCAAAGTTAGAGGATTTTGAATTTGGCACACAGTGGTGAAAACCACACCTCATTTGGAGCACGGAGCTGAGAGAAACGTGTCGATGTCGCTGCTGGCATGGACAGAACGGTGATCACCGCCGGCGAGGCCGTGCCCGACGGCGCCGCCACTTTGTGGTCATCGGCGTTCAGCTTCCCCGCGACCCTAACCAAGCCCAGCACGTTCCCCTCCTCTCCCTGAACCTCTCCGTCACCACGCGTCGCCGGAGGAGAATCCCGCACGCGCCCGGACCGCTAGCCGACGCGCCGTCCAGCACAGCGCCACCGGGGCCCCGCTCGTCAGCGACCCAGCCGTCCCGAGCTCATCCACTCGCTCCCTCTTGTGCCGCGTGCGCCTTCTGTGCCACCGGTCTCGCGACACACCGTCCACCGTCGCCTCCACGCCGTGCGCGACACCTCGCCGCGCCATTACTCCGGCCGCTGCACGGGAACCGTATAAAACGGCCACCCCCGCACCATTCCTTCACCACACACCTCTCCCACTCCCTCAGTCGCCCTCCACCCCAGCCACGAGCCCAGAGGAGCTAGCCCTCGCCGGGATCGAGCCCTCCCGAGCCGCACTGCCCACCGCACCATTCGCTCACCCCAGCCTTCCCCTGCTCGATTCCCTCCACCCAGAGCCTCCACAGAGCACCACGGTGACGATGCCGTGCTCGCCAGGGTGAATGGTGGCCGGAGACGCCGTGTCCATCATCGACCGCAAGCTCCCGCCGCCGGAGAAGACGCACTGGTGCCGCCCAAGCTCCCCATCAAGCTCGAGTGCACCGACGAGCTGCACAACCTCTCCCTGAGCCGCTCTGCTTCCTTCCCCACCCCTCTGCCTCGCCCTAGCCGCCGCGATTCGACGCCGGTGAGTTCGCCGGAGCATCGCCGGATTTCTTTTATTTTTTCACGCGTGAGAAGAAAACGGTTCGGGATCTATGAGTCACTGACAGTGGGACCCACTGTCAGGTTTTTAAACATTTCCGAATCGTTTTTCTGTTTGGATTTTCTGTTTTATTTTTCTACTGGAAATTGGCAGAAATTAAACCAAACTTTGAAATGCCATTTCTCTCTGAAAAATGGTCAGAAAAATATGAAACCAATTTTGTTGGCTTAGTTTGAATTTTCTCTTTCAAATGGAACCAGAAAAGAATTGTTTGGAATTAATTTTTCTGGCATTTATTTAAATACCCTAGGAGTAATCTTTGATGCATTTTTGTCTTGTTCTTTTAGATTCGAACCTCTCCGACGGATTAGGAGTTACCTCTGAACCCGAAGGCAAGCCACCAACCCAATTTCAAACTTGGTCGAACTTAGGAAATATTTTGACTGCTGAATTAATATATGTTGCACCTCACATGTCATATTGCATTTCTAATTATTGCACTCCTTTGTATTGCTTGTCCGTGCAACACTCACGTTCCCTAGACGATGGCCGGTGATACCGCCTCAGTCGAAGGAATGGGGGAAATTATTACAATTGTGCGTCTCGCGCTTGCGGGACTTTGTTTGCTTCTTTCTTCTTCGCCGAGGTGAGGAGCGGACGAATGTCGTCTTATGATCCTCGGAGTTGGGGGCATTCGCCAAAAGAGTTATTTGCCTTGTCCCTCCGTCAAATATGGTTGGCATAGACCACCCGGACTGCGATGCTTGGGAGCTGACTTTCCATTTGGTTCTTATTGCTGAGATTGCTGACACCACGTCGGGGTAACCCCGAGTGGAATGGATGCCCTCTCATTTTTATGAGTGCTTTTCGGTTCATTCTTTTACGGTGACACCGACCGGGTCTCCTGCCACCGTCATCTGTTTGAATCATTATACTATTATTCTATGAACACTAACCCCCGAGTGACACCGCCCGGGTCCCCCGCCACAGTCACCCGGGTATTATTATTATTATTGTTATATTGTTATCTATATATGCAAGTGATATATTCTGTGCTGCTATTGTTATGAGGTTACCTTGTGTTACTTTGTTAATGTTGATGTCTGTAATCAAATAAAATGACTAAGAAGATAATCACCTCCCTCGACTAGATTGAGTCACTTAGTGCCACTCACCAAACACCCAGCACAACCATGCGTCGTTCACATGGGCGGACCATAACTGAGTATTTTATCAGGCCTCCTTTGACGCCACCCTTTTGGCAAGTCTAGTCGGTTACCTTTGTGGTCAGGGCTAGTCTTGTGAAGGTTCCGGAGCTAGGCGTCACTCATCTGTTGGGGACGTGCCGGATTCACTTCTTCATAAGGCGTAGAGCTATGTCGGTGGCTATACAGGGAGTGTCCGGGTAGGATAAACGGTTGTGGAAGTGTGGGTTTGTGCCGCCGCCATGATCGGTTCTAGTACTTCGGTACCGGCGGTACAAGCCTAGACTTCAGCGTGTGGATAAATGTTGCAACCTCTCGAGAGTGTAAATCTAGATTCTAGCCTTGTCCCCAGGTTACGGGACGATGTTTGGGTCAAGTCACACTATGAGTCAGTCCAGTCGAACTTGGAGAAATAACTAAGTTGAGACCAACGAACCCAGGAGATTTTGGGAGTCAAGCCAGAGTTGGCTAAGGACTCGGATAGTTGTGAATTAAGCCAGAGTTGGCTAGAGGTTTGAATGCCTAGTTGTGATTATGAGTTGTCAAGTGAGAAACGTGATCTCACTTGATATGAGAAAACACCCTACTAAGGTAAGTAGGTAAGTTATGTCCAACCGTTAAGCTTGGACTCATCCTCGCAACCGACCTCATGCCATGTTACTTTCTGAACCATGCCATGTCATATAGATAGACCTTGCTTGTTTTTGGGCTGATGTCTTGCGAGTACTTCAAGTACTTACCTGGCTTTTCATGTGGCCAGACCCTACTGAACCAATCGCCGAGTACCCGCTCTATGAGAACTAGGAACCCGTGTCCCAGGCAGGACCCTGTGGAATAAGGCCGCTATCACCACGTTACTATCTTCGCTTCCGCTACGACTTCCGCTAGAGGCTCGATGTTAGAAAAATAATGTACATACTGTTGTGTGCGCCTGTTGCGCCCAAGCTGGAGCCTCACCCGTGATGTAATATTGTATCAGTTCGAACTCGAAGCCTTGTGAATATATTTGGTTTTGTCTTTGTTTACCAAGCTGTCGTATATCCAGTGTTTCTGGGACTGGTATATGGGGTAGCTCGATCATCTGGATCGGGGTGCCACAGTTAAGTTAAAAACTTTCCCATGCATCTCACAAGGTGTGTTCTCCGTGATATCATCCACTGGGTAGCGACGAAGTGGAGCCACCGTCACTGCATCATCAGTACCATCCTGGAGCTGCGAGGAAGCCACGCTACTTTTCCAGTTCGATGGGCCGCCGGTACCATCGCATGCAGCTTCTACCATGTGCCGCTGAGATTGGCCGCTAGTAGCTTGTTGGCTAAGTGCGGCAATTTGATCCTTCTGCCGCTTTAATTCTTCTTCTATATTATGCAGCCGGTCTGCAGCAGCGCGTGCTTCCATTGTCTCCCTTTCCTTTCTCCTCTGATGGCTTCTATCAGGAAATTTCTTCATGTGCTCGGGAATCGCAATTGTCTTGGGCTTGGAGCCTGGTACGCCTCGTAACCGTCCGTCGTGTTCCTTATTCCCAAGGGCGCGTGTGAGCTCGTCATCCTCTCTATCGGGAATGAACTGTCCCTCTGCAACATCCTTTACTGCATTTCTAATGCCTTCGATGGGTAGTAGGGGATTATCTTTGTGTCTTCTGTTATATATGCACTTCCCTTCTGCGTCCAACGTGCCCCCATGCCCGTAAAACCAATTTCTTGCCCGTTCGATCCATTTGAGTGGCTCTGGAGTGATCCCTTTAGCCAGCAGGTCCGCCTCAACTTTCTCCCACTTAGGCATGCTAAAAGCGTAGCCACCAGCCCCCATAGTATGGTGGTAGATCTTTTTAGCAGCATTTGCCTTATTTATTGCACACTTTTCCTGAGCTTCCTCCGATTTCTTGTACGCCACAAATTCTTCACAGTAATGATTTATCTTCTCATACCCTTTATCGAAGTCCGGAGTCTTATTTTTCTGGACAAACTCGATGTTCAATCTTTTCTTCCAGTTCTTGAATAGCTCGGCCATCTTCTTAAGAGCCCAGTCCCTGACTTTTTGCTCCATGTTTTTTGGGCAATCTTTTCTGCCTCATTTGGATCCTCCTCATCTGGATCCACCTCTGGCGCCAGGGTGAAATTAAGCATGAGCTTTCTCCAAAGTCTTTCTTTGCCCTCCTCGCCGATATATCTTACTCCTCCCTCCTTTGGCTGATGCCATTCTCGAACGGTGATCGGGATGTAGTCCCTAACAAGAACTCCGCATTGATTTACCATTTTATTTTTAACACCAGGGGAGCTGTCGGTGTGCCGTCTTCAGCGACTTTTTCGATCCTGTACATTTCTTGGTCGCCCAACTTTTTGGTTGGGCCTCGTTTTGTCCTTACATAAGATTTGCTCGATCCGGAGGGCTAAAAGAAGAAAGAGCGTTAATATATGTATATAGACAGCAGAGGCTTAATTAATACAATCTTCGGCTTCATTAATATATGTATATGCCCCTCGCCGGAGTTTGCAACATTTAATGTTCCACCGGAGCCTTCGGCTTCTCCCTCGTCGGCTTCTCCCTCGCTGGATTCTCCCCCACCCTAGCCGTTGGGTTCTACCTCACCGGAGCCGTCTCTTCGGTTGAGAGACTCATCTCCCTCACCGGAGTTGTTCAGAAACTGCGAGGTGACATCGCCAACATCTTCCGGCCCGCGGATTATATCCTCGAGGATGTTTTCCTGATTTTCGTCTCGTTCCATAGTTTCTGCAAATTAAGAACAATGCACAAAACTTTAGTTGGGTAACTTGTTCCATATGTCAAGATACATCTACCCACAAAAATGTGAATCGGATATGTGAATGCAAATGTAAAACATGTTGTGACATGGAATGAATTTGGGAAATCCATGAAGTGTTAGTACCTCGATGCTCATTTGTACATATGTGAATGCAAATCCATGAATTTGGGAAAACATGTTATTTTAATTTCCTAACACTAAATTTCCTAAAATGCTATTTACTATACAAAAAAATCCTATACAAATTCCTAACACTAAAATTTCCTATACATTTCTTATACAAATTTCTATTCAAATTTCTATGCAAATTCCTAACACTAAAATTTCCTATACAAATTCTATACAAATTCCTATACAAATTCCTAACACTAAAATTTCCTATACAAAAAAATCCTATTTACTATACTAAAATCCTATACAAAATTCCTAACACTAAAAATCCTAACACTAAAATTTCCTATACAAAAAAAAATCATATTTACTATACTAAAATCCTATACATTTTCCTATACAAATTTCCTAACACTAAAAAAACTGACTAAGTTCTTTTACTCTAAAAATTAAATCCTTTTAGGGTTACACAGTGTTGATTATTTGTGACCTAACCCAATTGGATTCAACTTAATAATATTAACCAAATGACAATTAAAATTCTTATAGTACAGAAGTGGCTACAATCTTTATTTGAATACCTAATTAATTCTGTTGCTTAATTAATTCTACAAAAATTAGGAGTGCTAGGCTAGTGCAATACAAAGTTAACACAATTGGATTCATAATTTTTGGATTATTAGAGTATCAGAAACAAACAAATTTACATAATCCTAAAATGCTATTTCCTAACACTAAAATCCTAAAATGCTATTTCCTAACACTAAAATCCTAAAATGCTATTTCCTAACACTAAAATTTCCTATACTAACACTAACACTAAACACTACATTTCCTAACATTTGCTAAATTTGCTAATTGGACTAAAATTTGCTAACATTTGCTAAATTTGCTAATTGGATTCTAATAACATACTAACACACTACTAAAATTGACTACTAAAATCTTACATTACTAACAACATTTTAGTAATATTAACATGTTAACAATTGCTAAAATTTGCTAACATTACTAATATTACTAACACTACTAATATTAATTTTGCTAGTATGGACTTATACATTTTGCTAACAACAGGAGGCGTCGATCGGGTGGCGCAGGAGACGGTGGCGCGACGTCGTCGGGTGGCGCAGGAGACGGCGTCGTCCGGCTCGAGGCGGGTGGCGCGGGCGCGGGTGGCAGCGTCGGCGGCGCTTCGACCGGAGAAGGGAGGAGGCCACGGCCGGGCGCGGCGAGGACGGCCACGGGCAGCGGCGCGCAAGTACTCCGGCTCGAGGCGGCGCGGGTGGCGGCGCTTCGACCGAAGAAGGGCCACGGGCGGCGGCGGCGGCAGGGCTTCGTCGTGGGAGAGGAAACACGCGCCGGTTCGTGAGAATGCTCGTCGATTTGGGGATGAATGGGGAAGGAGAAGGAGTGAGGCGTTACAAAGAAAAGGCCTTTGGTCCCGGTTGTTCTTACCAACCGGGACGAAAGGGTCTTTGGTCCCGGTTGGTAAGAACAACCGGGACCAAAGGTCAAATTTTGGGCCGCTTGAACTTCGCGCAATTTTGGGCCGCTTTTCGTCCCGGTTCGAGGCTGGAACCGGGACAAAATGGGCTTTTCGAATTTTTTTGTTTTCTTTTATATAATTTCCAGGAAATGATTTAAACTTGTAAAACCAATAACTTTTAATCTGTTTGTCAGAAAATTATGATTAATATATCAAAATGCTAAGAAAAATGAACCTCGTCTATTTATATGTCTATTATTATAAATCCAAATAATACAATAATATGTTTATTATTATCAGAAAAAATAAGGAATCTGAATATATCATCCATACATCTGTTTGCGTCATGTATCAACTGTGCCATTTTCAATTCAAAAATGCATTAACTCATATCTTTTGCATACTTTATTATTGTCATTTTCAATTTGAATCTCACTAAACTTTCAAACTATTAACCATTTTGCCATTTTGAATTAAAAATGCATTAACTTTTATCTTTTGCATAACTAACTCAAAACCAGAATACTTATTCAGATGCTAAAGATCATTAGTTGGAAATGCAGAGATAAATAATACATTTTACACGATCGTCGCCGTAGATAGACAAACATTTTACACGATCGTCGTCATACATAGACGAACCATTTGTCCTAACCAACGATGTGGCTCAGGTTAGTCATACTCCTGCCTAGGCCTATAATACTCGTCCTCATAGTCGTCGTAGTCGCCGACATCGTCGTCGCTGTCGTCGGGCGGCGCTCGCCTGGACTGGAAGCGACGGTAGCGCAGGCGGGGGTTATCGCCGGCCGTGATGTAGTTCATGACGCTCTGGAGAGTCCGACCGCTCCACCACAGCCGACGGCCGGCCTCATTGAAGTTCGAAGGAGGTGGGCCGTCCTCCTTGTACCTGGCGAGCGCCCTCTCATGCCGATTGATGAAGAAGGCGTCCCAAGTCGGGCGGTAGTCGGGATGCCAGCGGGGATCCATCCGCTGCGCCGGAGTGAGCTCGAGGTAGTAGTGGTTCGTGATGGCCGCCCGGCGCGCCAAACCTTGAGGGACAGGAGGGACCGGCACGCCTCCGGTGCTCAGCCTCCAGCCGGCGGGGACGTCGTAGCCGGGCGGGCAGGGGTAGTTCGAGGCGCAAAGCGCCTCCGCCTCTGAGTAGGTTAGAGTGGGTACGGTGGAAGCCATGGGAGAGTGATGAGGTTGCAGATATGAGTTTAGATGTGCTATGCCAATGGAGGCCATGCATGACTACATATATATATTGAGAATCCCACCAATAAGGAAGAAGCACACGGATCGTGTGTTTCTTTCGAGCGCTTGTGAGCCGTTGGATCAGGGGTGTGTTTCTTTTGAAGGCTTGTGAGCTGTTGGATATCACTTTGTGAGCCACCACCCGGGACTAAAGGGAATCCCACCAATAAGGAAGAAGCACACGGATCGTGTGTTTCTTTCAAGCGCTTGTGAGACGTTGGATCAGGGGTGTGTTGCTTTTGAAGGCTTGTGAGCTGTTGGATATCACTTTTTGAGCCACCACCCGGGACTAAAGGGAATCCCACCAATAAGGAAGAAGCACACGGATCGTGCGTTTCTTTCAAGCGCTTGTGAGACGTTGGATCAGGGGTGTGTTTTTTGAGAGATTGTGAGCTGTTGGATCAGTAGTACCACGACCACTTCGTGAGCCACATCAAGGTTTAATACATTCCATAGAATGCATTACATAAAAGGTTTAATACATTATTACACATGATCCAACGTCTCACAAGCGCTTGAAAGAAACACACCCTGATCCAACATCACCAACATTATTCTACATAAACGGACTTGCTGGCTCGAAGGCCGTAGGATTAGGGGGAACGGCGGGAGGAGCCAGCCCCGTGGGCGGCCGCCCGGTTCTCGCGCGCACGTTTGCGGCGGAGGGCAAGATCCATGGAGGATGAGTCTTTCAGCGCCCAATCCAGCTCGGAAGCCTCCTTCGCCTTGAGCTGGTAGGAAGTCTTGGCTCGCTGGACAGGGTAGTCGCAGACAGACTGGAAGGAGGCTTCCATGGCCTCCTGTATCTGCAACCCACAACTCTCTTCCCCGTCGTCGCTCCAGTCGAAGTCGTCGTCCTCCTCCTCCTTCGCGGGAGGAGCGGTGGCGCCTGGTGGAGGTGCAACGGCGCCAGGTGGAGGTGCGGCGGCACCTGGTGGAGCAGGAAGCCGGTAGCTGGGCATTCCTCTCCATGCTGGGCTCGTGGGCATACGGCGGGATAGGCTCCCGCGGTTGCGCCCAAGCGCGCTCTGCCGAGCACACTCGACCTCATCCAGAAGGCGCTGCGGCGGACGTGGCGGATCCATCTCGTGGTGACGATGCGTTCGTGGCTAGGAATGGTGGATTAGGGTTTACCCCGTCGGCGACAATATATAAAGACCTCCAGGGCAGTGCTGGGGGAGGACACGTGCCCAGGGCAGCGCTGGGGGAGTACACGTGCCCAGGGCAGCGCTGGGGGAGGACATGTGTCATGACCGTAAAACCCTCCTTTAGTCCCGGTTGGTGTTACCAACCAGGACTAAAGAAGCACACGGATCGTGTGTTTCTTTCAAGCGCTTGTGAGACGTTAGATCAGGGGTGTGTTTCTTTTGAGGGATTGTGAGCTGTTGGATCAGCAGTATCATCACGACCACTTCGTGAGCCACATGACCCGGTTGGTGTTACCAACCGGGACTAAAGAAGTACACGTACCCTATATATAGCCCCCTCCTCAGACAGGTTACTCACACACAAAACATTTCAGCGTCACTCGGAGAGGCATCTTTGGGCAACCAGCGGCAAGACGTCTCTGATGACCTACGACCGTTCCAAACGGTTGCAGATCATCAGAGATGTGTTGCCGGACGGTTGTAGATACCGTTCCAAACGGTTGCAGATCATCAGAGACGTCTTGCCGGACGGTTGTAGATCATCAGAGACGTCTTACCGCTGCTTGGATCGAAGTGGCGCTCAAACTCACGAGCCACCGTCGGGCTGTATGCAGGGGGAACGTGTTTGGACAGTCGAAGCTGAGGTTTGAGAGGTTCCCACGGGAGGTGTGGGAGCGACAACCACCTACCACGCGTGTTTCACCGGTCGTCATGCAATTAATTAACAAAAAACAAAAAAGAAAACTCACATGTGATATAACCCATTTCTTCTAGATGGAAACTCCCATTTCGTGTATTATGGTTTTCACCACATAAAGGTTTAATACATTACTACACATCACATAAAGGTTTAATACATTACATTGATTTACATAAATGCCATGAACCCTTCTTCGCGTATGTCCCTGGCCTATGATCGCTTCGGCCGTAACCATGGAGCATCTTCATTATTTAACGGGATGCTTGGGTCAGTTTTCACTGTGAAGGGCGGAATTTCATCAAACTTATCATAATCTGCTGACATGTCTGTCTTGTCCTCGACTCCCACGATGTTTCTTTTCCCTGAAAGAACTATGTGACGCTTTGGCTCATCGTCTGATGTATTCGTTTGCTTATTTTTTCTTTTTTTCGGTCTGGAGGACATGTCCTTCACATAGAAAACCTGAGCCACATCATTGGCTAGGACGAATGGTTCGTTCTGTAACAACCAAGATTCTTGAGATCCACTGTTGTCATTCCGTACAGCTGGTCTACCTTTATCCCTTCTCCTTCATGTTGACCCAACTGCACCGAAACAAAGGGACCTTAAAAGTAGGTCCATAGTCAAGTTCCCATATCTCCTCTATGTAACCATAGTATGTGTCCTTTTGCCCATTCTCGTCTGTTGCATCAAAGCGGACACCACTGTTTGGTTGGTGCTCTTTTTATCTTGGGCGATCGTGTAAAATGTATTCCCATTTATCTCGTACCCTTGGAAATTCAATACAGTCGAAGATGGTGACGCGGCCAACAAGTAGAGCTGATCTCCGACAGTGGTGTCATTCATGAGCTGTAATCGCAACCAACTGCCGAAAGTCTCCATGTGTTTTTCTTTAATCCAGGAGTCATCCTCCCCGGGTTCTTGGAGCGTACATAATTCTTGTGTTCCTCGATATACGGAGCCACGAAGGTGGAACTTTGTAGAACTGTGTAGTGTGCTTGAGTTAAAGAATGCCCGTCCCTACATATCAGTGCTTTCTTTCCTAGCGTGCCTTTTCCACTCAGTCTCCCCTCATGCCGCGATTCAGGAACACCAATCGGCTTAAGGTCAGGAATAAAGTCAACACAGAACTCAATGACCTCCTCTGTTCCATAGCCCTTTGAGATGCTTCCTTCTGGCCTAGCACGGTTATGAACATATTTCTTCAAGACTCCCATGAACCTCTCGAAGGGGAACATATTGTGTAGAAATACAGGACCGAGAATGGCAATCTCGTCGACTAGGTGAACCAGGAGATGCGTCATAATATTGAAGAATGATGGGGGGAACACCAACTCGAAGCTGACAAGACATTGGACCACAGCCTTCTGTAAACTTGGTAGAGTTACTGGATCGATGACCTTCTGAGATATTGCATTGAGGAATGCACATAGCTTCACAATGGGTACTCGAACATTTTCCGGTAGAAGCCCCCTCAATGCAACCGGAAGCAACTGCGTCATAATCACGTGGCAATCATGAGACTTCAGGTTCTGGAATTTTTTCTCTGCCATATTTATTATTCCCTTTATATTTGACGAGAAGCCAGCCGGGACCTTGATACTGCTCAGGCATTCAAAAAAGATTTCCTTCTCTGCTTTGGTAAGAGCGTAGCTGCTTAAGTATTGACGCCCTTTATCCGTCTGCTTGTTGTATGGGTCTTTCATACGTTGCTGGTCTCCCGTGCTTCTGGTGTATCTTTTGTCTTCCCATACACGCCCAGGAAGCCTAGCAGGTTCACGCAAAGATTCTTCGTCACGTGCATCACGTCGATTGAAGACCGGACCTCTAGGACTTTCCAATAGGGTAGCTCCCAAATATAGATTTCTTCTTCCATATGGGTACGTGGTTGTCAGCGTCATTCGGAACAGATAGACTGCCAGGACCCTTTCCAAAGATTACTTCTAAATCCTTGACCATGTCATATATAACATCACCATCAGGGAGGTTAGGCTTCTTCCGGCGATCTGCCTCACCGTTGAAATGCTTGCCTTTCTTTCTTACGGCATGACTGTTCGGAAGAAATCGACGATGCCCCAGGTACACGTTCTTGTTTCCCAAATGTATACTTTCAGTCTTATCTAAACAGTGCGTGCATGCATTGTATCCCTTGTTTGACTGTCCTGAAATGTTACTAAGAGCAGGCCAATCATTGATGGTTACGAACAACAACGCTCGTAGGTCAAATTCCTGTTGTTTGTGCTCATCCCACACACGTACACCTGGTTCGGACCACAACTGCAAAAGTTCATCAACTAATGGCCTTAGGTACACATCAATGTCGTTGCCGGGTTGCTTCGGGCCTTGGATGAGCACTGGCATCATAATGAACTTCGCTTCATGCACAACCAAGGAGGAAGGTTGTAGATACATAGAGTCACGGGCCAAGTGCTATGACTGGAGCTCTGCTCCCCAAAAGGATTAAAGCCATCTGTACTTAGACCAAATCTTAAGTTCCTTGCGTCATCTGAAAATGTCGGGAACTCTCTGTCGATTTTTCTCCACTGGGACCCATCGGCGGGGTGTCTCAACTTCCCGTCTTTCTTACGCTCTTCTTTGTGCCATCGCAACAACCTGGCATGCTCTTTGTTTCTGAACAGACGTTTCAACCGTGGTATTATAGGAGCATACCACATCACCTTAGCAGGAACCCTCTTCCGGGGGGGCTCGTCATCGCCTCAACATCACCAGGGTCATCTTGTCTGATCTTGTACCGCAGTGCATTGCATACCGGGCATTTATCCATATTCTCGTACTCCTCACCGCGGTACAGGATGCAGTCATTAATGCATGCATGTATCTTCTGCACATCTAATCCTAGAGGGCAGATAGCCTTCTTTGCTTCGTATGTAGTCTCGGGCAATTCGTTATCCTTTGGAAGCTTCGGCTTCATTATTTTCAGTAACTTCTCAAATCCCTTGTCAGAACAACCAGTCTCTGCCTTCCATTTCAGCAGTTCCAGTGTGGTACCGAGCTTTGTGCTGCCATCTTCGCAATTTGGGTACAGCAACTTTTTGTGATCCTCTAGCATGGCCTCCAACTTTAGCTTCTCCTTTTCTGTATCGCATTCTCGCTTTGCATCAGAAATGACCCCACCAAGACCATCAGCGGGCTCATCTGATGCCCGATGTTCACCTCCTTCTTCTTCAACGTCTTCCATTACAGTATCACCGCATTCCTCAGGGAACATAGGATAGTTGTCATCATCCTCCTCTTCTTCATTGTCTTCCATCCTAACCCCTCTTTCTCCGTGCTTGGTCCAACAATTATAGCTGGGCATGAAACCTCTCCGAATCACGTGGTCTTGAATGGTTCTCGGGTCAGAGTACTCCCTGACGTTCCGACACTTCTCACATGGACAAGGCATAAAATTATCACTTTGTTTGCCTCAGCCACTTCGAGAAATTTATGCAGGCCTGCAATAAACTCGGAACTGCGTCGTTCGCCGTACATCCATCGCATCCGTGCATCCATCTGCATCATATAATTAAGTTTATCAAATACCATTACAATAACATCTTGAATAGTGAAATGACCACCGTACATCGACACGTGCAATATTTCTGTATCAATTACAGATGAAAAGGATAAAGTTGCTAACCTCGGCCGAGGATATCATCTTGTGTGAACTTAAGTGTGGCTCGGGCATTTCATCGAACACATCTTGTGCGTGGCAAAGGAAAAAAAACTAGCACCCACTTCCCACCAATCCAACCAAAAAAAAAGAGGAGAGAAGAGAGGGGGTGGGTTATTTATAGGCAGGGGAGGGGTATTGGTCCCGGTTCGTGCCACGAACCGGGACCAAAGCTCCGCGCACGCCACGTGTCCTGCACCGGAGCATTGGTCCCGGTTCGTGGCACGAACCGGGACCAATGTCCCAACCGAACCGGGACCAATGCTCCACAGACCCTGGCAGCTGAACCGGGACCATGCCAGGCATTGGTCCCGGTTTTTCTCTGAACCGGGATTAATGGCTTCATCGGCTCTGGACGAAAGGTGCTTTTTCTACTAGTGTGACTTGGAAGACGCCCCACCCCTCGCATGCTTTAGCCACTGAAGAGGAGAAACGAGAGAGTGTGGAGGCCTCAAGCGGAGTCTAGCCCGTGGGGGAGAGAACGGGGATCAGCCGACACAATCTTGGTCGCCGGCGGTGGCCGCGGAGGTATGGCGAAGGCAGGCGTGACTGTTACGGCTCTGTGAGGTTCCGATCGGGGCATACTGCGTAGGACACCCTTTGTCGAGTGTCTAGTTTTGCCAAGTGTCACACCTAAAAATCATTCGGCATATATCACCTGCTTTGTCGAGTATCTCTTTTGTTTATAGTATTTTTTGATGGCACTCGGTCTACACAAGGTGTTGCCGAGTGGCCGCTAATTGCACTCTCTGTGTGATCGCAGATCGGAGTTCGTTGTAAAATAATTGTGAGTGGGATTGATTTGGAGATCGGTGAGGAAAGGATCATGAAGAACATGTACAGTCATGTTTTGGAGGGATGAAGAGGAGGCGTGAAAGGGTGCCGATGGAAGAGGTTGACACTTTTTTTTCTGGAAGAGATCGACTACTGAACATATTTTTTGGGCAGTACTGATGTCTTGAGTTTGGGCTGGACTTGGGCACGGAAGAGGATTAATTAGGGCCGTAGCTAGCCCAAGTGGGAAGTATCGTACAAAGATCGGACAAGAATTGTCGTACGTGAAGCAGTTTCGTGCATTTTATTCTTGGGAAAACCTGATTTTGGAATTGCATCCTATAAACCGGGATGGAAGCAGTACAATCCGCCACGGTCAAAGAATAAGGAAATATTTTCAAAAAAAAGGAAATGGTGCCACGGACGCGAGGCAAAAACTTGAGTGTGGCAGGAAGTGAGCCCTGGAGCGACACTGTTGTAGTTCTGGAAGGACATCGTTGACGAGATAGATTACAAACTTGTGATTTAGTCAAAGTCCAACTTCGTAAGTTTAGATCAAACCTGTAGAAAAAAAATCAACATTCATAATGTAAGCAAAAAAATAGAATTTTCATAAATATATATTTATTTTATATGCACTTGGTAACAATATTTTTCTATATATTTGATCAAACTTCATAAAAATTGACTTTAACTATACCAAGAATGCAAGGCAATTAACTACTCCTTAAACCTTGGTCTCGTTCTTGTGTGTTGGGAAAAAGTAGCCAAATTGCAACCGTCTTAAAGACATCGGTCTCGTTCTTGTGTGTAGTTACTTGTAAAGTGGTGGTAGAATGAAAAATTCATATTACTACCTTATTTCTCTTTTTTCATTCCAACCAATCAAACGTTTCTGTTGCTACCCCTAGCTTCACGTTGTCAGCCACCACACATTCAGGAGATATTTCGATTATTCATTGTTCACGACGCAGAGACCCCAAAAGCCAAGTTCAGATACTAATCTGAGGGAATACCATTTTCCGAAACCAAAGAGGAAGACAATGTAACCAGAAAAGCAAGAGGAACAGATGATATTAAGGGAGATACTTGTTCCACGAAGTACTAATGAAGCAGTTCAACAGCGACACAGATAACACAGTAAAGATAGGCAGAGGAGTCAACATCCTCTGACGAGCGATGCAGCAGATCAGTAGTCGTCCTCATCCTCGCCCTCCTCATCGTCACCGCCCTCAGCGCCGACCTCCTCGTAGTCCTTCTCCAGGGCAGCCAGGTCGATCACGGGCCTCAGAGAACTCGCCCTCCTCCATGCCCTCACCAACATACCAGTGGACGAAGGCACGCTTGGCGTACATGAGGTCGAACTTGTGGTCGATGCGGGAGAAGACCTCGACGACGCTGGTGGAGTTGGAAATCATGCAGACCGCCCGCTGCACCTTGGCGAGGTCGCCGCCGGGCACCACAGTAGGCGGCTGGTAGTTGATGCCGCACTTGAAGCCAGTGGGGCACCAGTCCGCGAACTGGATGGTGCGCTTGGTCTTGATGGTGGCCACAGCCGCGTTCACGTCACCACGGTACATGAGGTCACACTTGGCCATCATGGACGACGGCTCGAAGGCGCTGTTGGTGATCTCAGACACGGAGAGCTGCTCGTGGTAGGCCTTCTCGGCGGAGATGACGGCGCGTAGGACGAGAGCATGAAGTGGATCCTCGGGTAGGGGACCAGGTTGGTCTGGAACTCAGTCACGTCCACGTTCAGGGCACCATCGAACCTCAGGGAAGTGGTCAGTGATGAGATCACCTGCAGACACAAGCAGCACAAGCAACAAACATCAGTTTCAAATCACAGATTGCACAGTAGTAGGACAAGAAGAGTTCCAGATGCAGAGCAACGTCGAAGTGTACCCGAGATACGAGGCGGTTAAGAGCATCTTGCCCAAACGGCTACCAAAGGCCTTAGGCCATGCCGGACAGTTTTTCGCCCCCACTCACGCCTCTCAAACGCGAATTGGGTCTGGCGTGATCCAGTTTTCGGTCTGGCATGCCCAGCCCACACCCTCATTTTTGGTAGAGCTCGAGCGGCCCCGGACACAACGATGCACGATGCCACCTATCCCTCCGACGCGCGGGCCACGCCTGCCAGTGAGACAGAAACTATATCACTCGTCGTTTTTGCGTGTGACCAAATCATACCGGCTTTCCTCCTTGCCACGATCTGGAACGCCGCCGCCGGCTCCATCTTCGCCCGAGCACCCGTTGGACGTCGGCACCGCCTTTTGCTACCTCTCCCCGGTGCCTCCCCCTTCCCCTTCGCCGCACCTTCAGCTGGAGGCGCGCCGGCTATCGACGTCTCCGGCACCAGCGACATCCCGCGACCCGCCCTGCCTGCAAGGTGTTCGGCGGAATCACTGGTACGCCTGGTTTTCAAAAAAATTGATGCTACGCCGGCGATCGGGCCATTGATCGATCCCCTTTGCATTGCAGATGGATAGCGACGACGAGTTGATGGCCGCGATGCTGTTGGAAGAAGAAGCCGCCATCGCCGAGGAGGAAGATGAGAACATAGCGATCCTCGCATGTCTTCTACAACTTCAAGCCGACGAGGCCGCCGCTGCCGCACCAAAACGAGGAGGCTCATCGTTTGGGAGGAAGAAGACCAAGCCGAGGCAGCAAATGGAAGGTCATTGCATGCTAGTCTCCGATTACTTTGCCGATAATCCAGTCGCCACCGCTAAGGATTTTCGTCGACGCTTTCGGATGAACCGTGGATTGTTCAACGAGATCGTGCATGCTGTGAGAGAGTATGATCCATGGTTCAAGTTGAAGAAAGACGTCGTGGGAATGATTGGTTTCTCATCCATCCAGAAATGCACTGCTGTCATGAGAATGCTTGCATATGGAGCACCTGCAGATGTTGTAGATGACTATCTACGCATGTCAGAGTCCACGGTTATCAAGTCGATGTACAAGTTATGCAGGGCGGTGGCTGCTGTGTTTGGCCCACACTATTTGAGAGGACCAAATGAAAAAGAAACAGCTCGGATAATGGAGAAGAATGCATCAAGAGGCTTTCCTGAAATGCTTGAAAGTATAGACTGCATGCATTGGAGCTGGAAGAACTGTCCATTTGGTTGGCAAGGATTGTACAAAGGAGGCCACAAAGGGTATTGCAGTGTGGTACTTGAAGTTATGTCCGGTCATGAACTATGGATTTGGCACGCATTCTTCGGCATGGCAGGATCACACAATGACATCAATGTGTTGCAGCGCTCTCCTGTGTTCGCGAAGCTTGTTGAAGGCCATGCTCCACCTGTCAACTATGAGATCAATGGCCACCAATACAACAAAGGGTACTACCTAACCGATGGCATCTATCCAAGGTGGGCAACGTTTGTGAAGAGCATCCCAAACCCTCGCATACCCAAAGCTTCTCATTTTGTCAGTGAGCAAGAGAATGCTAAGAAGGATGTCGAGCGGGTATTTGGAGTGCTGCAGCAAAGGTTTACGATCGTTCGGTACCCTGCTTTGACATGGTCAAACGAACAAATGTGGGAGGTGATGAATGCGTGTGTGATCCTGCACAACATGATCATCGAGAGTGAGCGCGATAATCCGGTGCATGATCATATGCCATATGACTTTGAGGGTCCTCATGCAGAGGTTGATCACAACATGCCGGCAAATTTCGCTGATTATCTCTCAATGCATATGGAGATTCATGATAAAAATACTCATCATGCACTCCAAAGTGATCTAGTGGAGCATTTGTGGGCACGACGGGGCATGGCACGGCAAACCCGGAAGAGCAAGATGTTTGAGCTGTAATTTTATTTTTAGCTAATGTGAAACTTTAATTTATGTGTTTGAATTGTAAAACATTTATGTATGTTTGATTTTTACTTGTCAAAATATTTGAATTTAGATAAAAATGCCAATCTGGGAGGCTGGTTTGGGCGCCGCGAGTGGGGAGCGACGGTGCCCAAAGCCTGCGACTATTCTAGACGGCGCCCAAACGGCTAGTCCGGAAGGCGTTTGGGTGGCCATTTGGGCACCCCGACTGGAGATGCTCTTAGGTTGGTGTAGGTGGGCCTTTCGATGTCCAGAGAGTGCATGCAGATGTAGTAGATGGCCTCATTGTCGAACAGGATGGAGACGTCAGTGTGCTCCAGCAGGGAGTGGGTGGACAACACGCTGTTGTAGGGCTCAACAACAGAGGTGGACACCTGAGGGGACGGGTACACAGTGAAACCAAGCTTGGACATCTTTCCATAGTCCACGACAGGCGCTCGAGGAGGAGGGAACCAAGTCCAGACCCAGTTCCAGCACCGACGGCATTGAAGACCAGGAAGCCCTGAAGGCCGGTGCAGTTGTCGGCTAGCTTGCGGATGTAGTTCAGTCAGAGATCCACAATCTCCTTGCCATCGCATTTTTACACCAGCATTTCCATCACAGCGAAGAGTCAAGCATGGGAGACAAAGGGGGCTGATTTCACAATATCCATCCACCCCATCAACTGCAAACCTATTAATTCGAAACAATGCAGGAGGGCAAGTTGTTATATATTTTGTGGCTTCTCATCTATACATACACTTACGGGGACTGGAAGCTAGATCAGATTTTAACAGGAATCTAGCATTACACAAAATCATGTTACTGAAAAACTAATCTAAACTAAAATCCAGAATTCATGGGTTGTAGGGAAATGGAAATTTGAGCTGCGACAGCAGAGACGGCCCGGAGCGTGACCATGGCGACCTGGGGTTACCTGCTGCTGCCGGCGAGCTGATCTCCCATGTCCAGCCTCGCCTCGCGCCGCTGCGCCCGGATCTGGCGTCCCTCCTCGTCCTCTCTCCGCTGTGCCCAGCGGCTCCTCAAGCTCTGCCCTGACGGTCGCGCTGCCGCTGTCCCGTGCCTGCTCCTCCGCCATGGGCTTCCCTGGGTGACCTCGAGGTGCCGCCTGCATGTGTCCGCGCTGGACGCCGACGAGCTGGGGAGACCCTACCGCGCCGCCGCCGGTGCGGTGTCCGACCAGGCCACCTCACGTCCTTCTGAGCTCGCGACGCCGGCCTCGCCTGCACCGCCTCGCTCCACCGGCGTCCACGTCGATGCTCTCGCCGTGGAGGCCCTCACCCGTCGCAGGTCTGACCCGTCCATCCAGGGCGGATGTCTCGGCCTCGTGCTCGCTCTCGCGCAGGGCATGCGACCTCTCGCGATGTGCTGGCCGCCACGGCCCTGGCTCCTGGCTCCGGCTCCGCGCGGGTCCCCCAGCTACTGGCATGGATATGTTGCTGCAGCTGCTTTGCTACCCTCGGCTCCTCTGTCTGTGCAATCTGTCTCCAAGATTCCCTCGGCCGAGCTGGTTGTCAAATCAGCGTCGACTGCCTCAGTCTCCATGCCGCTTCCCTCGCCACCGGCGTCGATCCCTGCTGATCCAGTCGAACTTAGGTCCGACCCTGCCGTGTTGGTAGAGGACCTCGGGTCCTTGTCTCTAACGCAGGCTGACCTGGACGGCCCGGTCTCCGTGGAAGTGCCCATTCTTGTTGATACAGCTTCTTCGAGCTCCGTCGAGGATGACAGTGATGAAGAGTTGGCTCCGCAGACGCCGATGGCCTCTAACAAAGATGTTGCTTCTGGCTCGGCTCTCGGTAACGCTGATGTGCGCCATGTTGAGGAGGCACCCGCGGAGCAAGGTTGGGTGCAGGTTGGTCGAGCGGCCATCCTGGCCGCGCACCATCGTCTCCGCATTGGGAAGAAGGTCTTGACCGTGGTCTCGCTTTCAAGCGTTGGGCTCGTGGGAGGTGTTTTCGGTGCCTCGAGCGTGGCCACCAGGTCAGCACATGTCGAGGGCCCTTCAGATGCATCCGATGTCGTTGTCCTGGTCATCGGGAGCGTTTCTGTCGTGCGCGCTCTCCCGCTGCTCGCTCTCACTCTCCGGATGCTCGGGCTCGTTCTTCGGACGCTCCTTCTCCTTGCCAACGCAGTCGTTTGCCGTCCGCTCAGCCTCGCCATCCCTCGTCGCCTCAGAGTCTGCCCGAGGTTGCGTGCCACTCTTCTTTGTGTTCTGCGGTGCAGCCAAGGCCCTCTCCCAGGTGTCGGGAGAAGTTCAGTGACTCTGTCTTTCAGTCCCACTTTGCCTTGTTGCGTTTGGAGCTCTGTCAGCTGGTCGCTGACCGCATTGAGGAGGCGTCTCGCCCTCTTCTTGAAGAGGTGGAAACTCTCAAGTTGTTGTTGGCAGGTGTTGATGGTCCTTTGCAGCCACGACGGCATGTGGTTCTTATGGCCTGGGGCTCGCCCGGGGGAGGCTTTGTTTCCACTTGACTCCGCTGAGCAGAAGTCGTCTGTGATTGAGGAAACACTTCACTTTGGTTGTTTCTCTCCTCATGACAGTCATTGCCCGTCGCCGCAGCTTGTTGCAACGTCCGCCCCTCTAAGCGAGGATAGTGGTGAGATCTTGGCTTCAGAGCTTCAGGAGTCGTGTGGGGATTCATCTTTGGTGCTTCCGACGGAGTTGAGCTCGGTTGAGGTTTTGGCGATGGCCTCGCCGCCCTCTGTGGGTAGTGGTGGCGTGTTGGCTCCTAACTCTGAGTCCCTTTTTGCTAAAGAGGTTCGCGGCTTACTCGCCTGTTTAGAGGCGACTAGTCCTGGATATGGTAAGGCTATTGCTTACATCTTGGCAGGGAATGCTTCAGAGGACCTAATCAGAAAGGTGGAGAAATCCCTCAAGACGGTTACCATCAGGGGCAAGAGAAGAAAGAGGGGAATAGCAAAACAACCTTCGACAAAGGCATGATCCTAGAGTTGTTGTCAGTTCCTGGTTGTTATAGGTAGAGAGAGGTTGTTGCTACGGGTGTTGCTAGACTTAGATGTTGCTCTCGGTGGCTGTGTGGGTTGTGTTGGCTCCTCCCTGTGTTGTTGGTGTGTGTTGTATGGTTTTGTCCGGTTTCTTCCTCTAATAAACCGGACACCTTCTTCTTAATTAATGAATAAGGCAAAGCTTTTGCCTTCGTTTAACAAAAAAAGAATTCATGGGTTAGTTTGCACCATGAGAAAAAGATGATAATTTAACGTAACTGATTGATGTGTGAAAGAATGACTTTAGTGTGAGAAAACCTCAACGGTACGGTACTTGGAGATACTAAGACATATTACTTTATGTTGTCACCATATAGCACGTCCGTAAGGTTATCTTTAGAGCAAAACGTAAGATAGACCAGTGGAACAATCAGGCTTGCATTAATCATCTAGTTTGAATTCTTCGTTTATGCAATAATTAAAAAGATAGCATAAACGTAAGATAAATGATTTTGGCGAAAACTGAATCAATATCAAGAACCTCGTGAGCATGGGTGTTTAGACAACTACAAAACTAAAATATGCATGATGTTTACCTTACTGCAAACCCGACCCTGGTTCCTAAACCGCCCTTCCTACTAGCTAACATCGTGCTTCCTCTAGCACTTTCGACCGGTTGCACTACGTGGTCCGGGCACTGCAAATCCCTTTTGTTTTAAGGATTGGACCCATCCTAATGACTTTAGTTGGTCGTGGTGAGTCTGGGAATTCTGCAAGAATATCCTGAAAACTCTTTTCCAAATGGTATGGATTCATCAGAAATGAATCACTTACTGGCTTGTTTGGATAAGAGCTTTCACGTTCTTGGTTATCTGCATTTGTTTGCCATTTGCAAATGGCACACACAGGTCTGCAAAACAGCAAAAGAAGAACTAATGATTTGCTTAATAAATACTAATTCACAGGGATAATTTTCTTCATCAAAATGGTGATGAGCACCTACCTTCATCCTTTTGGTCTAGGGGTTTTCCTACCAAATTCCTTTTTTTTTTTAAACCGGCAAGAGGCTTGCCTTTTCGATTATACAGAAGAAGTGAATTGGCCAGTTTATAAGGAAAACTGGCCGAAAACCGGATACAAACAACACAACACACCACGCCGGCCCCGAGGCCACGCACCACACTCAGTCGACGGCCTAACCGCCCAAGCGGCCAAGGCCGACACCCCTCAACGCCACAGCGGAGGCCCTCAACGCAACAGCGGAGGCGAAATCCGGAGCCGCCGCTCCGACATCCACGCTGGCCACGGGCCACGCTCCACACAGGTCGACGACGAACCGCCCAAGCAGGCAAGGTCGACACCCACACACCTCAACGCGCCGCAGCGGAGGCGAGCTCGGAGCCGCCGCTCCGACATCCACGCCGGCCCCAGGGCCACGCACCACCTAGCCGAAGACGAGAAGATCGTCGCCGCTGACCACCAAACATCCACGGGTCCTTCTGGCCGGTGAAACATCCAAGACGAGGCCCCAAGGGGAATACGACGCCGAAGCGCCACCCTCGCCCGATCCACGGAGGATCTGGGGTTTCCCCGAAAGTTTCCGGGCGGAGGAGTGGGAGCACTGCCAAGGCGACGCCTTCAAGAAGGAAGTGGCACCCGAGGGCGTCACCGTCGCCGTCCTGGTCAACGACCAGGGCAAGGTTTTCACCGGTGGAGACACACGAACCACCCGCCCGCCCGCACGGGGACCGACCAGCCCACCATGGCAGACCCGCACGCAGACACCGTCAGCCCCGCGCGCCCGACGGTCCATGGCCACCATACAGAGCTAGGCGCCGGGGCCTAGGTCCGTCTCGCGCTGAGCCACCTCCTAGCTCAGCTCGACGCCTCCACCAAGTCCGGGGCCACCGCCCCGGCGTCCAAGTGTAGCAGGACAACTTCACGCCCAGCCACGCTCGCGCGCAGCCGCTCCCGAAGCCGACTCGACGTGCCGACAAAGGGAAACCGGCAGGGAGGCCTCCAACTCCCGCCGACGGCGCTGCAGCTCCCGCCCGCCCGTCCGCACAACAGCCGGACACCACCACGCACCTCACCCGACGGTGCAGCGCGCGGAAGGCACCGCACGCGGCCTCAGCCCGCCCGGCCCATCTGGGCCCAGACCGGGCCCTGCCCGCGTCGCTGCAGCCGGCAGCCAAGCCGAGGGAACCGCCGCCGCCAACAGCCGCATCACGCCGTCCGCCGTCACTGCATCCCGCCGCCCAAAACGCAGCGCCGCCCGCTGGCCGCCGCGCGCGACGGAGAGAAACGAGGCGCCGGCGACCATCGCGTCCACCGCGGTTCGCCACCGTCCACCAAAGGCAGCGGCGGAGGAGAGGAGCCGCCGGGGAGCCCTGGCGGCGGCGCGGGCAAGGTTTCCCTCGGGTCGCCCCGGGCGGGCGACGCGAGGGACGGGGGGATGCTGCCTACCAAATTCCTATCATTGACTATGACCTTACTCTTGTGCCGCTGCGTTTCGAATCCTACAAAGCACAGACTTATCAGTAATAAAATGATCAAGAGAACAACATGGAGAACTAAAGTTAAACTAGTATGTCGTCACGCCTTTAGAAACTCGAGGGTAGTACCAGTGTTCAAACAGCTAGCGACATTTCCTGGGATAAGAACTGACGCTCAAGACTTCAAGCAAGACTAGTCTTGCTGTGAAGAGAACACTGACCGTTTCGCTGGTAGTAGCTTCCACCTGTGCTGACAAAGGGGCCAGCAAAAAAATGTAAGTAGTTTGCCACAGTTCTGCAAGGAGATGATACCTACAAACAATTGGCAAGAAATGTAACTAGTTTTGCCAAAGTTCTGCAAGGAGATGATACCTTACAAACATAAAATACATCATAGTATGTACACCACACGCCATATGAAGATGAATGGGTTGGCCTAATCAGATACTCATCGCAGCGACTTCTGACTGAAGTAACACCAGGGCATCAACTGTACGACAGTATGTATCTAACTGAAGTAGGGCAATGATCGATAAGAGTGAGGCACTCAAAGATCCATCACTAGCTAGGCAATAAGTCACATCTAAGCAATCGGGCAGCAATTAAATCCATAGCAGAAATGACATCATGATTAAGTGTTGGCTGATCAGGTCAAAATTGCACTATTGTCATGAACCAGAAGAAGTAATCACATAGGACAGTCCCATAGGACCTTGGTTGGGGTACAATTTTTTTTTCCAGACGAATAAAGCAAAAAATTTATCAAATGTTATTTATATTTAATGTTATACCAAGATGAAATAACATAAAAGCTAGTGTAAATTATTTATAGGTTTTGTGATCTTCTATTAATGCCTTAATGGCGGGTTTTGCATTTGAATTGTACATGCCCCTGCTATGCATTACCTGCCCAGTACAACACACCGCACACCTTCAGACTACTACTACGGTATTACCGCCCTTCTGATTTTCGTGCTAATGGGAATACGTTGGGCATACCTATTTAATGCCTTAATGATCTGACTTAGCTGCAAGGGTGCACTGATATGTCATTAATATCTATACACCATAAAGTTTCATTCAAAAAACAGTACAATGCAAGAATACTAGATGGTAACAGTAGAATGCAGACTGAATTGAAAGACTGCAAACCTTGTCAGTACAAAACACTGAGAAATCTTTTTTCATAATATGTCATGATGATCTTTTGATTCTTTACCTGAACTTTCCAGGTTACACCACCCTTCATGAGTTTTGGACAAAATATAAACACAAGTGGCCAGAACAAACACAAGAATTCCTGCACAGCAAGCAAACATAAATGATGAGTGAAAGAGCACCTGGTACCTAAATCAATGTAGCAATGTGAAAAAAAATTACCCACCTTAATATCAGTAGAGACTGACCCCAAGTCTCATCTGTTCCATACTTATGCCATAGTGATTTGTTTATCCTTACAGCCAAACTAGCCAAGGAGACTACCAAGTCTCGATGAGCGACAAGATCTAAACAAATGCAAAATATGCAGAAACCACCAAGTCTTGATGAGTGATGTACTGAAGCCCACTGAAATTTAAATGCTAAGTATGTGAAAGCCTGCACAAAAAATCAAAAAATATGGTGAATACTTGACAGATTTCATGATTCTTGCCCAGGAAAAAAAGAAGGAAACTTCCAAAAGGCAGCAGATAATGGTGTGATTTCCTCAACTTGTGTGCAAGAAGACATGGCAGATGGGCAAGCAGCAGGAGTATAGTTACAGTTAGATGTACTAACCTGATTTATGTACAGGAAGGAAGAATATGGCCATGATATCAGTAGTGTAGCACCCAAACTAGACAACCAGACCACCGAGTCATTGAGGAAAACCTAATGTGAATGCGAACTAAGTAGAAACCTATGAGAACGGTGTCGTGTCTCGATGCACGGACAGCGGGAGTATAGGATACCCCCTTTTAGGTTCGGCACGGGGCGCGAAGGAGGCTGAGAATCGTCTTCTCGGGCGGAGTCTAGATCAAGCTCTCCTCTCCACAATCAAAGCATGCAACCAAAGGGACACAAGGAGCTACCCAGGTTCAAGCCGCCCGGAGGCTAAAAGCCCTACTCCTGCATGTCTGGATTGATGGATTCTTCATAGTGTGGCTTACAATGGAGCCTCCCGGATGGGGGTACCCGGAAGGGTTTTGGCTGGAGGTAGAAGAAGGACAGATCCTGACCCGGAGGAGATCACCTTCCCTCTACCTTCGCAACCCTAGTCTAGTCTTGCTCTGGTTTGACCTTGCGTTCTTCCTCCTTTTCCTCCTCCGTGCCTTGGTCCTCCTTTTATAGGCTAAGGGGTTGCCACAGGGTCACGTGAGGGGCACGAGGGACCTTCGGGGTGAAGGACCCTCCTCATCTAGTTTAGGGGGAGACGTGGCTTCTCCTCAGCCTAGCGTCTCCTTTGGGTTAGGTGGGAGCGTCCGCCTTGGGGTGGACAGGGGCTGACACCACCACGGGTTGTGCTTCCCGCCCGCGCTGCCTTCGCCTTGCTTCCAAGTCTTCTGAGGTCTTCCAGCGTGAGGTGGAGAGCTTATCCATAGTGACGTGGGGAAGTACCCGAGAGGGAGCCTGGCCTCCTGCCGGGGACTCGGGCTCTCGGGTCCTTCCTTGCCTTCTTGCTTGATTCGGGGACCCGGCAGGCCCAGGACCGGAGCCCTTTGTCGACGTAGGCCTTGCTTGTCCTGACGGTGAACCCGCCAGCTTGACTTGAGTCTTGGTCTTGTCCATCTTCATCTTGGTCCCACATGGGGTGGACCCACTTTGGCAGCACTAGGGGAACCCCGTGTTCCACTGCTGCGACAAACGGAAAGAAGAGTACCTGCGCAGAAAACCAAAACAAAGTATGAATACATGACTGATTCATGATTCTTGCTTACGAAGAAAAAACAAGGACACTACCAGAAGGCATTATCAGATATTCACATTGGTTCACTGAATGTGTGAGTAAGAAGACAACGGGAGTGGACAAGACAACTTAAATAATTAATATGGTACAGCGGAAGCAAAGTTCCAAGTTAGATATACCTACCAGATTTTTGTACAGGAAGGAAGAAGTGGTCACAAAGACCCCAATGGCAAGCAAGTGTTCATGTGTGGTGAGTTGAGCTCTTCAAGGCTAGAAGAATGTACAAGGGATCTCCAAGGCAGATGCCTGCATAGTAGATGGAAACAAACAGTGGTGAGGTAAAGGTGGGATCTAGGAAGTGATGGGCACAAGCAAGGAAGTTGTTGTCGTTACCTTGGGTCAGTAGAGGATTTCTGGGAATTCCCCCTGCACTGCTGTTTGAGCTCCTCGTTGTTGCAGGAGCGGACACCTAAAATTTGCAGAGCTTTGGGGAGGCCATCCTTGGGCAGCGACCGTATGGCCGGACAATGGTAGACAGTTAATTGCTTGAGGTTGAGCAGCTTGTGCAGCCCTGCAGGGAGGTGCCGAAGCTTGATGAAATATTTAAACTCGAGTTCTTGGAGGGAGACGAGGAGGTGAAGGGCGTCCTCTTGCTCCTCGGTGAAGCGCTCCACCTCGTAGCTGCTGGTCCCATGAAGGAACAGTGTGGTGAGAGAGAAAGATAGGAAGCTGCAGATGGGCACAACAAGGAGTCCCACGGCGTCATCTATAGCGAGCACCTGCAGTTTGGATGGGGAAACAAGCTGCTGATCTTCCCTGCCTCCATTCTCCTGCAGCAGCGCCCGCCTTGGATCCATCCAGCAAAGAATCTAGGGATGCCAAGGACGGTTAATGCTCTGAGCTGCCCCCCGGTGGTAATGAGAGGCCCCAGGCCCGTGCATCTTAGATCCTCTCCGCAATTCAACAATTTCAATTGGGTGAGAGAGGTTAGGTTTGAGAGGGGCTCCAGCGTCCCCATGCCTTCAACATCACAAAGTTCGAGCTCTTGCAGAGAGGATGGGAAAAGGCAGCTGGAAAACGAGTTGATCGCAGAGGGGCTACTAAAAATTGTTAACTTCTGGAGGGATCGCAGGGCTTGGAGCCCATCTCCTCCTTCTCTAGAAGGAAGAAAAGTTGAAGGGTCCACCAGGACCAGCTCAGAGCAACTATAGATGACCAACTCCCGCAGTGAGTCAGAGAGATGGGCCGGGAAGAGCAGCAACCCATCTTCTTCTTTTTCCACCTCTGATGATGTTGCTGACGTCACATCCACCCTCACTGCCAGCTGACTTATATTTTCACACTCCGAGATAATCAATTGGGAGAGCCTTGGGAGGTGGGTGAGGAGCTCTGTCAATTCCTTCCCACTAGCACCACCTAATTTTTCCACATAAAGACACTCAAGAGGGAGCTTCCAGTGGACATCACCCTCACCTCCTAATGGCCCAACCAGACCATCTAACCTATCTAGAACCAATGACTTCAGTGAGGTTAGCATCACAAGTTGCTTCAACTCTAGAGGAGGGCACTCCCTAAGTGTCAGCTCCTTGAGACCTGTCACGTTACTGAATGCTAACACCTGATCCAAGCTCAGCAGATCATCCATCCATCTAATATCGAGACTAGATGATTTGGAGTTGTACTGAAAATTCTCTAGTAGCTTTACATCCCTTATAACCACAAGACGCAGTGTTTCGGACCAGGGGATATGAGCCACTAACAGCAATTCTGGACAAGACTTTATCTCAAGCTCTTGCAGTTTGGGAAACCAATCAATGTTCCAGCCTTGATCTGGTTTAGAGTAAAGGTTTGAAAGTGGCACCTCCAAGAGTTTAGGGCAGTCTATAATACTCAGTACTTGCAAAAGAGGAAACATATGAGCATCTTGTGATGGTACCCATTTTTCAAAACTTCCCAAGCCAATAAGTTCAAGCCTAATTAGCCTGCAAAAGATTTGCTCTATAACAAACTCCTTCATTGTAGGAATACCCTTCAATATTACTTTACGGAGACCCAACATCTTCCCTAAAGAAGGAAGACATTGCCAGGAAACACCAACAAGGTGAAGAGATTCAAGAGCGTCAACAGTGAGCTTATCACCCAGCCATGTTGGACAAGAAGGACCTCTATGCCCTCTAATGCACAACTCTTGAAGATATCGATGTGGTTGAAGGCTCTCAAGAACTACTTCTTCCACATTAGGCACTGTAGTAGGCCGCTTACTATCCCAATCTAGTGTCAACCTCTCCAAGCGGTTTTTCTCTGCCAGGTTTGCTTTGGCCGCTTCTTCTCTTGTGTGTATATTCTCAAGATTATAGATGCCAAGCTCTCTTAGTTCGGTCAAATGCTCTAATTGATTCAGTTCAAACCCTTTGCTTTCTTTATTGACTCTAAATACCTTCAACTCTTCTAAGAGTACAAGTTTTCCCACATTAAGAATATCCGAATGTAACTCATCAGTTGAGGTATAGAAATGACTCAATTTTGCAAGGTTGCTCATGTCTTTCGGCAAACGACGACAACCATACCATGATAGAATCCTCAAATGATAAAATGTAGAAATGGCAAGTGGTAACTGCATCCCCATCTGATTCATTGTCTCTAGATATAGGTATCGTAGGTGGACAAGTGTTGAAAAGTTACTTAACATGGACTCCAAAGAAGATGACAAGACACCCAAATGGAGAACACGGAGAGCATTGGATTCCCTAAACAAATCACCCAAAATGTTGGCGAAGCTTTCATCCATTATTCCAAATAACATCAAAGTGCGTAATTTTTTAACCTTTAATTGTGTCATCATCTTTCTCAATTGGCTCTTAAAGTTTTCAGTAGACACTGTATCATCATGACTTATGATTATTGACAGATGGCAGATGCTTGGATGAAATTCTACCGATCCCAAATTAGATTGATGCAGACTAAGACACTCATGAGATGCAACTTTCAATGCTAAATTATGTAGTAGGTCATGAATT
This sequence comes from Poa pratensis, assembly GCA_947311845.1. Classification (NCBI taxonomy): domain Eukaryota; kingdom Viridiplantae; phylum Streptophyta; class Magnoliopsida; order Poales; family Poaceae; genus Poa; species Poa pratensis. The sequence continues at coordinate 154,170,086 of CAMZMU010000041.1, read as the reverse complement.
ACATAATGCAGACCACCATAAGTTTCCTCTTCTCTGAAAAAACCATGTGTGACCAGATCATTTAAATTGCTCAAAGCCATATCTTCCAATGATTGGTTAGGACCACCAGGTTGTAAAATATCTAGTCCTATCCACAAGTTGATTAGTTCGGTGGTACTATACTTGTGATCTTCAGGAAACATTGCAGAATAGGAGAAACATCGTTGGTGATGAAAAGGGAGATAGTCATAGCTAAGCTTCAAGGCAGGCATAATGTCGTTGACACTGGTCTGACTCTCCCATTCTTTACTTTCTAGGACCCTTTTCCAATGACGCAAATTAAGGTCCTTTCTTAGTAATCTACCAACAGTTTTTGCTGCAAGTGGGGATCCCTTTAGTTTTTCCCTTATCTTATCTCCGGTCTCGAGCAAATCACTTCTAATGGGCTCATCACCAAAGACAAATGCATAAAATAACTCCCCAAAAGATTTGGATTCTAAACCCTCCAATTCTATTGAATGGCCCGTTGTTCCAACTACCTTTGCAATTGCTGGAAATCGAGTTGTGACTAGAATCATGCTACCCATTTGTTGGGATTTTTTTAGGGGAAGCAATAACCTTTCCCAGTCATCCTCATCACTAAATTCCCATATATCATCCAATATAAGCAAAAACCTTTTAGATTTTAATCTATGTTCAATCAGCTCTTCAGCTCTACAATCTTCTTCCCCTGCAACTCGAGGGATATGTGTTTTAATCTCTTCTAGTAGCTTACTCATATTGAACTTGAGAGATACACATATCCAAATCACAACGTTAAAATGGTTTTGTACATCTTTATTGGCATATATGTGTTGTATCAGAGTTGTCTTCCCTATTCCCCCAGGACCAACAATGGGAAGCACGGTTAGATTCTTGCTACGGTATTTACCGTTGGTGATATCATCTATGATGCTATTCTTGATATAGTCCCTCCCATACAATTTTGGCTCAACACTTTGACCGGTTGTGATGGGACGCCTCTGGGCAATATCTGGGACATTGATACGGTCACAACTCTGCAGAATGGTGGTGAACTCTCTACGCATGGGCTGCAGTTCCTCTATGATATGCTTTATTCTCCTAGAGAAATCAACCCTATTGAACCCCAACATTGTTGTTTCAGTTGTATGCACTCGTTGGGACGCACCATAAAGGGCTGACTGGCTGCCATAATTGTCATTACCAACATTTGGGGAAGATGAGCAAGGGAAGAGTTTACCGAGCTTGGGAATGCATCCGGTGACCTCAGCCTGATTAGCATTTGGCGTTGAGGAATTGCGGCACGACCTGTGCGTAGCACGTGGCCACTCGCAGCAGCTGGCCCGTTGTCTTGCATCTCTTCTTACTTGTCTTGGTGAAGCAGGGCTGGAAGCAGACGAGCACGCGGATAAAGCAAGCAGTTTGGCTCCAACAGCTCTAGCGGCGTGACGAGCATTGAGGGCGAGGTCGTGGACGCCACCCTTGGCATGTTGGTCTGCAGCGTTGTACGTGCCATGGAGCTCGTCGTGGATGCGGAAGTAGTCGAGCTCATCCAACAAGTCCTCAGCACAGTGCGCCGAGTCCTGCAGCTTACGCAGCAGCTCCTCAGTGGCCTGGCCGGCGACGTGTTTGCGGCTGGCGGTCTCGAGCGTGGCCTTGACAAGCAGCAGCTCCGTCCTGAGGCCCTCGACGTTGAGGCCGAGATTCCTGCTGCTGTCCCAGTCCTCCAGCACGCCGTCGGCGACGGGGGCCAGTGCCTTGCCCACCACCCATTGCGCCGCGCTTAGGAGCGTTTCCATCCTCTCTCAGGGGCAACCTTTGAGGACCTGCAATATCCATCCAGCAGCAATGATAGGGATTCGTTTGTTAATATGTGTATACATAAATAACATAGTAGTAAATAATATGATACTAGGAAGAAAATTAATACTAGTTGTAAGCCGTTGGAGTACCAACCAGCAGGAGGAGCCGGAGATGAATGAATATAGGTAGTAGCACGTAAAGTTGTGTTGCTCGGGACGGATGACAAGACATGGTGTGTTGCTGGAGGGAGGACCTTTATTTATAGATAAGAGAGATGTATATTTTCCGTTATTCAAGTCTCGACAAGCTTCTTACTTTACGTTGCTTAATTTATTCGTTCTCTCTATGTATATCAGCAGATGATTTGCAGCCATGGTTCGAAGGAAGGAATCTGATGGCTTGCCTAAATTAAAGGCAGCCAGTAAAGCAAAGCATCGCGTTCTTGCCAAGCAATTAAATAAAGAAACGCAAAGAATCACTCAGGTTCTCTCTTTTGTGTATATCAGCAGATGATTTGCAGCCATGGTACCAAGGAAGGAATCTGATGGCTTGTCTAAATTAAAGGCAGCCAGTAAAGCAAAGCATCGCGTTCTTGCCAAGCAATTAAATAAAGAAAAGCAAAGAATCACTCAGATTCCTGTCAAACAGAAAAGAAAGCTTAGCATCGCTCAGGCTGGATGGAATTTCCACTTTGCGAGTGAAGACGCACCCCCAAAGCAAAGCAGTGGGCCTGCTGTAACCGGTAAGCAAATGAGCCAGAAAAAGCATCCACAGATGTTGGCCCTGGTGTAGTGTAGGCATCAGGAGTTGTGTCCAGGGTGAAGTTCAACGACAGAGGCAAGGAATTATAACCAGGGCCTTTTTCATCAGTTTTATTACGGCAAGTTCTAGACCCATGTATGCTAGCAGAATAGAGTACTTCTAAGCTGCAAGTTAGTGAAGCTCAGCCAAGAATGGCGAGAAATGCAGGGCTGAACTGGATTGCTCCGTAGGATGCCGATGTCAGTAGCAGGGCTGAACTGGATTGCTCCGTAGGATGCCGATGTCAGTAGGAGTGAAGGGAAGGCAGCAATGGTCAAGTTCAAAACCAACCGTTCTTTATCATGGCAGGAGCATTGCATCACATATTTCACAATTCACATAGCACTGCTAAACTCATGACTTGTGTTTTCAGTGACAAAGAGTCAGACTGGACTAGTTGAATTTTGCGTGGCGTCACGCCACGCATATGCTGAGGTGCTGACAATTGTTCTTGCTTTTAGTTGGATATAATATTATAATCAACCATCTTCTTACTTACAATTGAATATATCAAATTTAGTACTTCCTCCGGTCCATAAAAAACGTCGCGGGAAACTAACGTACGTAGCACAAACTGTACGTATAACCTCCGAACCTCTTTCCGGATCGGAGGGAGTAATTAATTTTAGTACGTAAATTTGGGAAAGTTTGTTTACGTGGTGTCCAAATATTGGCCAAATTGGAATGTTCAAAATTATGCGTATTTTGCTGTAATTAAGTAGCGTTTTTTTCTTCAGCATTGTTTATATATGTTATAGAATATCCGACTATTCGCCTAAATTTTGGTCGAATTGGAAAGTTCAAATATTTTTTATTTTGTTATGAATAGTTAGCATAAGTTGAAATATGTTTTTATTTTGTTATGAATAGTTAACATTTTTTTAGCATTTTTTATTTATTTTTTTTTTTAATATCGAAATAGCACACCATATATGTATTAGAGTCTACCTGAAACAATTTATAAAAATGTATAGAAAATTATCAAGCCACTTGTATGTATAAAAGCGGGAATAGCATACATAAAGATATTTTTGGGGAGTCTAAGAAGATCTATCACGATATTCTCTATATAAATATAGATTGTTGAGAGTCCAGACTAACCACCTTCAAGGGTTTGCCAAGTAAAACGAAAATACCTTCGCCGCAGGAGCAACATATGGAAGTAAATGGTGAGACCACCTTTTTCTGAAGCAGAAATATTGCAATCTAAACAACATAAATATATGTAAGGGGTAAATAAAATTACACAGTGAATACAATCTCACTAAGATCGTAATCATACCTTGCTTCTGAATGTTAGTACATGGAGAATATCTCCGAAATCAGCACCAGATGGATTGTTTATGCTAGTACATTGGTACACCTGCACGGGCTGGTGGTGTTGAAGATCACATCTCAACATTCAACAACAATTTGGTCAGAATATATTTTCTTTATCTATTTCCTTTATTAGATGGTGTATGTTTATGTCACTCGAACGTTTACAGCAGTGTCATGATTTTTCTGTTCTGAAACTGCTCGACGACTGGAATTTGAAATTTTCTCCAATTTTGCTTCTATTGAGGACACATGGGAGCACATGATCCTGCTATCTTAAAAATTATTTCGGAACGTTACAAATTTTGGAAAAAATTGGCGCGGACATATCTACATTCTATGTGGGAACACCAAATTTTGCCGAAAACCGACACTTTTTGCGGCATGTGTAGCGAGGACAAAAAAGATGTTTGTGAAAAGCTTACAAAATTTTGTCTTCTTTATACACGGCATAGAAAAATGTCGGTTTTCCTCGCGCGATTATGTGAGCACATAGAATGTCAAAATGCACGGGCGGATTTTGATCCGATCTAAAATACGTGTAAAATGCATTTTAAAACCCGGGAGCATATGCTCCGAGGTGCCATCTGTTATAGAAATTCCAACATGTAACTTGAAACTGAAAACAATAAAGGAGAACTACATGTGAAGTATCAAGTCCATATATTTTAAACATCTTAACGACCAAGATCTTTTGTTAGATGTGATGTGAACTACCAGGATTGATCTGAAGTGAGCTGGAAAAATAATTGCATTGTGCGCGTTGATTAGTTTGATTATCCATTGGGGCAATAGAATGTGGTTGCTTAGAATTTTCTGGAGAGTATAATTATGTAGAGCATGCTGAAAAATAAGAAGCATTTTCCCCACATTAGAAAATTATAATTTCTTTGCATGTTGGAAAAAATTTCATCCATGAGACAATCTATAGGTAATGACGTATAAGAAAAGAGGACAGACAATTCGGAAATAAGAAAAGCTAGCAGGAAATGAACTAAATGTTAAGTTAAGTATCAAGCATGTGATGACAGTACCTCCTCATCACATTTGTTTTCATTACCATAGCATGATATATCAAAACAATTAAATGGACAGTACAAAAGAGAAAACAAATGGTTTAAAATAGGTGGAGAGCATACACATATAGCTATGTCTAGCGCATAACAACACTATATCTTGTCATGTTTGTGTTGTATAAAGTGTAAGGAAAAAATGTTTAGAGTAGTACCTGCCAATCGAAGTATCCAATTCTTTCACTACCACATAGTCTTATATCGGTAAGAGCTGACTGATAAGCAGAATTTATCCTGCACTGTGTGTAGGTACTTTCCTACATGTGCTTTTGAACCTACGAATGAGTAAACAAACCCTTAAAAAAAGGTGAGGTCATTATTAAACAATACAGCAAAAATTGCACAGAAGGAGTTCCTAATGTTTGAGTAGAACGCACACAGAGATTTGACATCATTACAGACAGTAATAATAAAATTTAAATGTATGGAAGAAATACATTAAAAATAGGTTCGTTTTATTTACAAAACCGTGGGAATTTTTTGAAATCATAAGTTGGTAAGCATACAATTAAAAATATTTGATATGTTCCAAAAGATAAGAATGAAGTAATCAGTGCGGCATACCTGAACGGGACCCAAATCGGGAAAAAAAAACCGTTTGTTTAGTGCATTCAGATTACATGATTTTCCATCAATATTCAATCGTTAACTTTTTTTGCAAATAAGACCCACAGAGAATCCCCTGCCAAGAACAAAACCGAGAGCTAGCAAGTCTGCAAAATGACACAAACCATCGACAATGGTTATATTCTTGCACAACCTTAGCGTACCATGTCTTTTTTCATAGAAGTGCACATCTATGATCAATTCCAGCAAGTAGATGGCATTTCAGCTAAATGCAGAAGTTGACAATTTCGAAGCAACTGAACTAAATCTATTTACTGACAAAAGCTATAATTAGGTGTGCTTGTCCCTGGTTTTCAGCTAAAACCATGAAAGAAAACATGACTAAGGACGCAAGGAAATGTTTAGCATTGCGAAAATAAAAACTTAAGAATCTGCCATCTAGAACAAACATAAATAATTTGACCTGTGCATTAGTGGCATCCATCACTGCCGGTGATTTTGTCATCAGCCTAACCATGCATTGGAAACCGCTGGAGGTCCACTCTTTGCTAGCTTAGCTTTAAGGTGAGCATCTCGCCCAAACCTACACCAAGTAAACCATCACACAGTTAGACCATCACACAGTTAGATTGTGTTTCTATCAATGTTTCTCAAACTACTGAAGATGCAATGGCTTTCTGACCTTGGTCAAAAACAACCTGACTTGTCGTCAGTGTGAGTCTCATGATTTGGTCATCTTTGTAGCTGTGAGACATGCATATTGAGGAACGTAAGAAACTTGATAAGGAGAGTTCTAATGATACTCTAGAAAACACAACATGCATATGTACAGGTCATTACGCTTAAAATACTGCTCAAGAGGATAGCTCTAACGATACTTCAGTAAAAATGGCATGGGTAGAGTTCATTCTGTTTGAATGATACATGTAAATATCATGAAGCCATTAATATATTGTACTTTGAAGGAGAAAATTCCTTGATCAACATGGAACCACAAAATAGCTTGGAAACCACTATTCATAAGTAGAGAAAATGATCTTGATTTGAGGACTGCTATTTAGTATTGGGCAGGTATAGAATCTACATTCCTCGGGATGAAGCAATCCCATCAGCACATCTTCTAATACATGCATGCAGGATATAGTTAGTAATGTGTAGGTACTGTAGATCAGATTAGTACTGCAATAACCTTTGTGGATTTAGCTGTATGAACTACTAATTTGTACCTGGTGATCCATGAGGAGAAGCCCAAGCTCATACATCTTCTTGTGTTTGTTCTTGTTTTCCCAAATCCGTGTGAGCCTTACAAACCTTCCATCGTGGTCCTCAAGCAGACAGGCTTTTTACTAAACCGGTCTGCATTCCTGATATGCAAATGGAAGAGAATAGCCAAGTTATTAACAGTTTAGAATAAGCAAATGCAGCTCAGTAGAACATAAGTGAAAGGTTGGGGAAAAATATACAAAATTGCACTCTGTTGCAGTGCTTTTTTTGCATCCTCCCTCAATTTCTCTGATGATACTACGCCTTGACGCGGCTAGCATAGTAGGATTGTTCGAACTTTACCGACACCTCGCGCATGAGCTTTCAGAGCAACTCACTCAACATCAAATATGTCAATGGTTCGAGCTCGCGGCCATCCGGCGCAGAGCCTATTCTTCCCAGATCGATGCGCGTGGATATGCTTCATGTGTGTGGAGAGAAGAAAGAACAAAAAGAGGAAGGGAAGGAGAGCCTACTCTGAAATTATCTGACGGTAGATGTAACCTTGCCGTGTGATTAGGTTGTCTAATTACAAACCGTAGCTTCTACTCCTTTGTACGAACAGGGGATAGAAGGAAAAGAGGATAAGAGGAAGGCCTAGGCGACGCACCTCGTCCTGAACCGGCGGAACGGGGAGGGAGGGTTGGCCGCGGAGCGGTCGACGGCAAGATCACCCGCCAGGGCGGCCACGGCGAGGAGCGCGAGCGGGGCCGCTAGATTGACTGGGGCGGTGAGCGTGACGCGGGCGGCACAGAGTAAGACGACAGGTGCGGCCGGCGTGTGACCAGCGCTGAGGAGGATGAGGCCATGGCCGGCCGGGCCCGATCCTCTCTTCCTCCGCCTCGGTCGCCGGCGTGTCGTCGTCGGCCTCCTTGCGCCGCTGACAGGCAAGGACGACGAATATGGTGCCATGGTGGAGGACAGAGGCAGCGGCGTGCAGGCGGGCTGGGCGGCGACGGCGCCGTCGGGCACGTCGGGGAGAAGAGGTGGATGGGGAAAGTCGCCGGCGATCTCCGGCTCGCACGGGAGAGAGAGGTGAGGCCGTGAGGGAGGGGAATTGCGGCGTTTTTGCAAGAAAGTCCTTCAGTTTTCTGTAAATTACAAATAGGTCCCTCCGCGCGATACTGTTCATCACTGTTCTTTACTGTAGTTGTACAGTGCGTCGGCAGCTCTCCGCTCGCGAAAGGTTCGTATAGATAGATGTGTTGTCCAGTTCTGCAAAAATAGAACAAACAGGACCAAATTGGGCAATAGTCTACTAGACAGAATGTAACTGCAAATAGAGGAGTAATTTTCAACCACAGCAAGACAGCAGAGTGCGTCATCAGTTGGACAAACATGGTCAGGCATTATATCAGCCTCTCTGTTCCGTGCTCGCAGCCGATCATCCACTCGAGGGAGCACTGCCGCTGCAACGCTTGCTGCCATTATATCTTCTTCTGGAATGAACCTGCTGCGCCCTGCGCCTGTGAAGAGAACACTGACCTGTAAGGTTTGAGATGCGTTTCGCTCGCTGCAGCCTAGAAAGAATAGAATGGTGAAAAGGTCATTAAGGATGCACATCACAAAGTCGGGAAATTCAAAAGCCATCAGCTCAGGAACTTCTTCTTCCATCATCTGTACAGCATAACAGTTTTGACGTGGCTATTGCACTGTCAGGAGATTGCCTGAATCAGGTTTTATTTGCTAATCACATGATGGAGATTGTCTGAATACCCCTCGTCCTTTTGCTGATTCGATCTGAAACGGGCTGAAACGGGTCTTCCTTCCAGGTGCAGTTGACAGCCCAGCAAGGGAACTTTTACGCACAAACCTACAAGGAGATTGTCCTTGTTGCATCCATCTCGCACGCGCATCCTTCCGTCTCTCGCGTGCCTGAGATTCGCCGCCGCCGCCGCCGGCGGCTGTCCGGAACGGCACCGGTCGCCGTGGAGGAGCTGTGCCCGGTACTCCCCGACGATTTTATCGAAGACATCTTGGCGCGGTTACCTGCCAAGGCCGTGTACAGGTGTCGTGCCCTCTCTCGCACATGGGCCGCCAGGCTCGCCTCCGACGAATTCGGCGATCGGCACTTCCGCCTAGCCAACCGCCATGGCGGCGGTCCAAGGGTTTTCTTCCTGGAAAACTCAAGGATGGGATGCGCAAAGGTACAATCTTGGTCGCCAGAGAATCCGAGGGGCAACACCATAATCGAAGCCGTCACAGCAACAACAAGGACCACGTCAGCGAGATCCTCCACTCAAAACCCGTCGCACACAGTGTCAAGGTCTCCTCATTCTCAAATCGGATTTTACAAGGATGTACTACGTGTTCAACCCGTCCACCGGCCGATTAGCGAAGCTCCCGGAGAGCAGGGCCATGTTTCGCAGCGAAGACACATACTTGGGGATTGGCTACGACACGCACACTAGAAAACACACGGTGGTGTGCATCTACAATGGCACGAAGACCCGCAGATTTAACGGTTACGAGGTCTATGTAATCAACTCTCCCACAAAGGATTGGAGGTCGGTGGAGGCATGTGGTCAAGAGAAACATTGTGGTTGGGTCAGACAGAAACAGCGCGGTTGGGTCAGAGAGAACCAGGAAAGCGTCTTTGCGCAAAGGCATGTGCATTGGTTGGTTGACTACATTCTCGACCTCTTCTCTGAGGTGTCATCGATCTTTTCCTTCTCCCTTGACGACGAGTCGTCCAGATTCATACCTATGCCGCCACTTAAGATGGGGAGAAAGCGTTATAGGTTGACCGACCTCCGCAGACGCCTATGCCAAAAAAACACATAAACATGTACATTCCCACTTGTTCCTTGCACCCACTATGCCCACATACAAATCTGGGGATGTCAAAAAGTTCTCGCCTATCCACTGGATTGAAGTGATTATGAGAACAGGTCCAAGATAAAACCATTTTTCTGTTGTGTAAGCTTCTTCTGCCCCTTGGTCTTCTCGTGCTTAAGGCTATAAAAAAATCTATTGTTACCAACAAAAAAATCCAAATCACTGCAAGGCAAATGAATATATATGTTTGAAGGGATTGATGAGAAGGTGACGTTGTGGACTTTGTGCTACTATGAAACACCAATACACCGACAGGGATATGAATACATGTGATACGGCAATTTGTGCTGGCATCAGAGAAAAATAGCAGTGGCACTAATCATCTTGGCATCAAATGCATAAAAACAAAAGAAATTGTTGGAAATTGTAAAGCAACGTCAAAGGCATCACAATGATCCAAATAATACTGCGGCCGGAAAGCAGCTTGCTGCTCAACTGACGATGGTCGTGGACGAACTTGGATGGGAGGAGGACGGGGACTATTAGTGATATCCTAACAGATCTTTCATTTGCATAAAATAATTTTGTTTTGTATAGCGCTTTGGAGAATATGAAATGATGACATTTCCTTTACAATTAAACCCTAAAATGTGGCCCGATATGAATCAAAATGAATACAATTTGTACTAAACTTTTATAGCTCTCTATATCTTATTTTTAGCAGGCTGCAGTATTACAAGTACAATTTTCTATTACTATTTGTTTTCATACTTTAACCACATAATTGGCAATGTTTCTGAATATTAGTTCGTGTTTTTGTTACAGAATATCAATGAAAGATGTTAAACTGCATTTTGTAACAAAAGTCTATTCTACAACAATTTTTTAGACTACTCATAATATACATAATTTATGATGATCTATCAAAGTATAATTTGACAAATATCTCATAGTGATTTTTAATGTATGATTAATTAAGCATATTTATAGAAACTTCTAGTGTATATGTTGAAAATTTGACATCTATTTTTTTCTATTTTTGCGGTCAAAATTTAGCAAACTCTACACTATAAGGATTCTGGTCTATTGCATCAAAATCGTTTGTCCCGATTTGTGGCAATTGGTACTATTGCCATGAAACGACTTTCGTTGGCAGCCGTTGCAATTGGACGCATGGTAATAGGTTATCGCCACAAAAAAGCAATTGTCGCAATAAAAGTGTGATATTGCAACAGCCATGTGGAAAGTTGCCACGTTTTGTCCCGTGGCAGCACTCACCTAATGCCACAATTTGGTTTGTGGAGATAGCTTTAATGCAACATTCAAAGAATCGTCGCGACTGATAGTTCGTGGCGATAGACAATTTGTGGCAAGAGCCTATGCCAACAACGGTGGTTTCGTGGCGCATACTCTTCCGTTGCAATAGTCAATCGTGGCAAGAAACTATGGCAACAAAATTACAATCGTCGTGACAGGAAATTGCGACAATATAAAATTTTGTGGCGATGCTCTATTTCAACAAAAATTAGTTTGGTGGTGACAAACAACTATTGCAACTGCCAAAATATTTGTAGCGACAAACTATTGCGACAATTTAAACTTTTCATGGCAATTCTCTATTTCAACAAAAAGTATAGCTATACTTTGTATTGAAACAACATTGGTTAAAGTAATTAAAAGAATCGAAGAGGTGAAATTTTAATATATTCTTAAAAAGTTTAGGGAATTAGAATAATATAGGTTCTCTAAATCGTGTAACTAGGTGTGTAACCTATATGAAGACAAGGATACAAGGTAAAAAAAATTCAAATCAACAAGTAAGGAGTTTAGAAATAACTACACAATGGCCATGAAAATTTATCCTGAAGTACACTTTCCAAGGGAAGCTAGTCTTCGTTGGAGATATGTCGAACAATGCCTCCAAATAGCCACCGAGTCTCACCTTATTTCCCTTGATCCTCCACCAAAGCGGAGTGTCTTGATCACCTATCTTGTGCCTTGAAAGCAGCAACCAAACATTTACAAACAACGCTGGGCAATTTGTACAACTTAATTGGAGGCTCACAACAATATCCCAAAATTCTACACAACAAAGATTGAACTTCGGAACACCTCTTCCGTTTAGGGCACCAAGACACCCATCGTAACAACATCCACAATGGATTAAAAGGAGGGAATCAAATTCCTTCGGTGCAACCCTAGATCAGTACCTCTAAACCCTATTGTTTCAAAATGTTTGGAGCACTAGGGTGAGAGATCTGAGAAATTTAAACTCTTGAATAATGGAGGAGAGAGGAATGAATTCTTCATGCCGTTGGAGGTTTTTTATATGGGTCCCCAACAGTTATGAGCTGAAACCCCAGGCTAGTATCTGGCCCAGGGGTCAGATTATGTGAGTGTCTGATGATAGAGGCAACATCTGGTTCTTGATATGGGGATCCAGAGCGATGCACCATGAGACGTGTATGGAAATTGAACTCCGGACCAACATCTGCGACGAGTCGGATCAGCCGGGCTCCGGATTATCAGGGCCAACATCCAGGCGAGAATCCTGGGGCACTAGGGCGAAGTGCCACTGTGCGCTTCTTTTGGTGTGATGGCAAAAAGCTTATTGTATACGAAATCGATGGGACTTCCTCCACGTCCCTCCACTCAATCATGTGAGTAAGCTCGGTCTTGTTACTCTTGGTTTTGTAGGAAACCTAAATGATTGGTGTTGCCTTTTGAGTTTTGGTGTAGATTGTTGACAAGGATTCTAGAAATGTGTGAGGATCACCTTAAGATATCTCTATTTGAAGGGCTCTTACTTGGTTTGGAGACCTCAGCGGAGAAGAAGGCAAGATCTACGAGGAATCGTGTGGGCTTGGTTTGACACGACATCTGCAAGGACGGAATCCCTCCCAATACTTCGGATACATCACCATGTCTTCGTCTCCTTCCATTTTGGTTATTCCGTTCCTCCTATTTTCTTATTGTTATCTTGTATCACATCATATAGGATTTCTCACCAACTTATATTTTGGGGTCACCTATTTTATCAGCAATTATCCCTAAACAAAATTGATTATAATTTGTAGTCGCATATTCATTTTCCCTCTAGACACCATTTTTTATCCTTAGCACTTATAAGCAGGAATAAACAAGGCATGCATCTCAAATTCCATTGTATGCACTAATATTTACAGACATGCGTTCATTCTTACAGCTTGTTCCAAAACACAATACTTTGTCTGTCCTGGGACCCAGCTAAACGATATCCTCACCATAGGTTCCGCGACAGGCAACGCTAAGGGCAAACAAACTACAATCGTTTAACCGCCAAAATCGAAAAATAAGGAAATATTTATTAAAAAAAAAGAATAAGGAAATGGTGCCACAGATGCCAGGCAAAAACTTGAGTGTGGCAGGAAGTGAGCCCTGGAGCGACAGTGTTGAGAGCATCTCCACTCGGGGCACCCAAACAGCCACCCAAGGGCCTTTGGGGCATGACGGACCAAAAACGGCGCCCACTCACGGCGCCCAGTGATTTTGGTCCGGCGCGGCCCTTTTTTAGGTCCGGCACACCCAGCTCGCGCCCTCCGCTTGGGGAGCCGATAGGCTGCGCCAGTCGAAACAGAGCGCGTCGCCACATCGGCTTCCGACGCACAGGTCATGCCTGTCAGCGGCACATCGACCTCAATCGACGGTGGTCAAAGCCGCGTGCCGCGTGGCCACGCCTCGTTTTCCCAACCGGTGGCCGCAGTGTTTCCTCGTGTCCCACTGCTCGGCGGCGTCAATGCGGCGTGCCTTTTCGAGGGCAGCGGCGTTAATGCCACCGCCCTCTGGTGACGGCGTCGTTCGCGTCTCGTTCCACGTCGCGCACGGCGTCCTCCTCTTTGCGCTCGGGGACCTCCTCCTGCTCCCGCTCGTCGCCACTTCTCACGCCCAAGCCGGAGCAGATAGGTGAAGTCAGAACCGGAGTTGTCGCCGCTCCTCCTCGAGCTCATGGCGGTGCAGGTGGGTAAGGACGACGACGCCATCGCGGAGGCCGTCGTTGCCGCGTCCATCGACGACGTATCGCCGCTCGACAGGCTGGCTGCCTGCGCGTGGTCGACGTGGGAGCATGCCAAGTTCAAGGGTGTGCCCTACTTCGACCTCACCGGCGACAGCTCCGGCGCGGGGCCTAGCCGCGTCAAGGAGGAGGACGAAGCAAGGACCAGCGGCGGCGGCGGCGATAAGAAGGAGAAAGAGGAGGACGACTACGCCGCCTTCAGGCGCCGCCATTAGATTAGGTTTAGATTTAAATTTCATTCAAATCTGTAAAATTTCCTAAAATTTGAATGAAATCCGTCGCATATTTATTTTATAAAAAAAAATGTTGCCGCGACTGTCGAGCGACGACGCTCATAGGTACAAGGCCGTCCGGACGGCGCCCAAATGGCCCGTCTGGACGACCTTTGGGCGGCCATTTGGGCGCCGCGAGTAGAGATGCTCCGAGGCTCTGGAAGGACATCGTTGACGAGATTGATTACAAACTTGTGATTTAGTCAAAGTCCAACTTCGCGAGTTTAGATCAAACCTGTAGAAAAACAATCAACATTCATAATGTAAGCAAAATAAAATACTCCCTCTGATCATAAAAGAGTGTCGTGAGCAATGCTAATGGTTTGTACGTAACCAACTCATTTCCAGCGACACTTATATAGGATCAGAGGGAGTAGAATTTTCATAAATATATATTTGTTTTATATGCATTTAGTAACCATATTTTCTATATATTTGATCAAACTTCATAAAATTTAACTGTAACTATACCAAGAATGCAAGGCTACTCCTTAAACCTTAGTCTCGTTCTCTTGTGTTGAGAAAAAGTAGTCAAATTGCGACCGTCTTGAAAACATCAGTCTCGTTCTTGTGTCTTGTAAAGTAGTGGTAGATTGAAAAACTCATATCACTATCTTATTTCTCTTTTTTCATTCCAACCAATCAAACGTTTCTGTTGCTACCCCTAGCTTCACGTTGTCAGCCACCATACATTCAGGAGATATTTCGATTACTCATTGTTCACGACGCAGAGACCCCAAAAGCCAAGTTTTTTTTTAACGGCACCGAAAAGCCAAGTTCAGATATCGGAGGGATTCCATTTTCCGAAACCAAAGAGCAAGACAATGTTAACCAGAAAAGCAGGAGGAACAGATGATATTAAGCGATGATATTAAGCGAGATACTTGTTCCATGAAGTACTAATGAAACAGTTCAACAGCGACACAGAAAGCCCTCAGGCGACACCCAGACACAAGTTTCAAGAACAGGACGCACAGCAACACGGTAAAGATAGGCAGAGGAGTCAACATCCTCTGACGAGCGATGCAGCAGATCAGTAATCGTCCTCATCCTCGCCCTCCTCATCGTCACCGCCCTCAGCGCCGACCTCCTCGTAGTCCTTCTCCAGGGCAGCCAGGTCCTCACGGGCCTCAGAGAACTCACCCTCCTCCATGCCCTCACCGACGTACCAGTGGACGAAGGCACGCTTGGCATACATGAGGTCGAACTTGTGGTCGATGCGGGAGAAGACCTCAACGACGCTGGTGGAGTTGGAGATCATGCAGACCGCCCTCTGCACCTTGGCGAGGTCGCCGCCGGGCACCACAGTAGGCGGCTGGTAGTTGATGCCACACTTGAAGCCAGTGGGGCACCAGTCCACGAACTGGATGGTGCGCTTGGTCTTGATGGTGGCCACAGCCGCGTTCACGTCCTTGGGCACCACATCACCACGGTACATGAGGCAGCAGGCCATGTACTTGCCGTGGCGAGGGTCACACTTGGCCATCATGGACGACGGCTCGAAGGCGCTGTTGGTGATCTCAGACACGGAGAGCTGCTCGTGGTAGGCCTTCTCAGCGGAGATGACAGGGGCATAGGATGAGAGCATGAAGTGGATCCTCGGGTAGGGGACCAGGTTGGTCTGGAACTCAGTCACGTCCACGTTCAGGGCACCATCGAACCTCAGGGAAGTGGTCAGTGATGAGATCACCTGCAAACACAAGCAACAAAAGTTCCAAATATCAGTTTCAAATCACAGATTGCACAGCAGTAGTAGTACAAGACAAGTTCCAGATGCAGAGCAACATCAAAGTGTACCTGAGAGACGAGGCGGTTCAGGTTGGTGTAGGTAGGCCTCTCGATGTCCAGAGAGCGCCTGCAGATGTCGTAGATGGCCTCATTGTCGAGCAGGATGGAGACATCAGTGTGCTCCAGCAGAGAGTGGGTGGACAACACGCTGTTGTAGGGCTCAACAACAGAGGTGGACACCTGAGGGGACGGGTACACAGTGAAACCAAGCTTGGACTTCTTTCCATAGTCCACCGACAGGCGCTCAAGGAGGAGCGAACCAAGTCCAGACCCAGTTCCACCACCGACGGCGTTGAAGACCAGGAAGCCCTGGAGGCCAGTGCAGTTGTCGGCCAGCTTGCGGATGCGGTCCAGGCAGAGATCCACAATCTCCTTGCCAACTGCAGAAACAAGAGCAAATCGCACATGAGCAATCAAACATAGGTGAGGGATCAGGAAACGGTATGAAGCAGAGACAGGTTGAGGAGAGCCTACTTGTGTAGTGACCACGGGCGAAGTTGTTGGCTGCGTCCTCCTTGCCGCTGATGAGCTGCTCAGGGTGGAAGAGCTGGCGGTAGGCGCTGGTGCGGACCTCATCGATCACAGTGGGCTCCAGATCGACGAAGACAGCACGGGGCACGTACTTGCCTGCTCCAGTCTCGCTGAAGAAGGTGTTGAAGGCGTCATCGCCACCTCCAATGGTCTTGTCACCGGAAGTCTGGCCATCAGGCTGCAGAGAACAGAGCAGTGTTTAGATCGATGCACGGGACGATTGCCACAACAAATGGTAATTAAAACATCACGACAGAGCAGTTAATTAATTCTTAGATCTGTAATTAGCGCACTACTGCAACAGCATCTCCTAATCAGATCTAAACTACACAATAAAATGTTTAACAGTGCAGTTAATGTTTTCTCGACGATTCAAATGGTTTAATGGAACAAGGGACACTACATGAAGAGCACAGATCAATCCAAGTACAGAACAGATCGAAAACTAATTGCTACATTCCCGAATTAAGAACACTAATCTAAGCAAGCATAAAACGGAAAAGCAGAAGGCCTAATCATTTGCAACAACCTAAAAACAACCCCTAAAACGAACATATCATCATCATGCGGACGATTTAACGAAAACGGTACTAGAACCGAATCAAATATATCATAGTTCAGATCGCGCATCAGTTACAGCCTACAATCCCCAAACACGAACAGATCTGGCAACTATTTCGAACTGCAACCCGAATCCCGACTCAGATCCACCATCGCCGCGACGGGAAACCTCCTCCGACCATTTAGACAACGAACAGAGATATCACTAGACGCGCAAGGAGGAGCGGGGACGAACGAACCTGGATGCCGTGCTCGAGGCAGTAAAGTTCCCAGCAGGCGTTGCCGACCTGGATGCCGGCCTGCCCGATGTGGATCGAGATGCACTCCCTCATCTTCGACTCGGCGGCGGGGGAAGGAAGAGCTCGACGAGATCTGGAGGAGGTGTGAAGTGGGGAGTTGGAGAGGGGGACGGATCGAGCCGGCGTTTGTGAAGACGCCGGATGTGTAGTGGCTCCTCCGCTCGGCCCCCTCGGCGGCTTTATAGGCGGGGCGGTGGCGGCCGGGTTAACCTAACGGCCGTTTCGCTCGCCGTTTGGGTCTGGGCCGTGGCGGTGGCCCGCCTCGCCAACCTGGCTGGGCGCGGGGCACGACGGGCGATGGGACACTGACTGTGGGGTCATGAGTGGGAGTTCGTGACTGTGGCCCACGTGTCATGGGGTGTGGGTGGTGGAGGTTTGGTGTGGGAGAGGAGGGGAGGATGGATTGTGCGGGACGGAAAGGGAACGTTGGCCCCGGTCGCTCGCCGACGGGATTTCGAAATTTGAAATTCGTAAATGTGCGCCGCGCCGGTCACGGGAAAAGACGAGGCTTGCCCCTGTGGAAACATCTCGTGCGGTTGAGGCCTGAGGGAGCCCGATGGGCACGGTGGGCCGCCCATCAATGGTCCAGCGGTGGACACCCATTTGTTCGCTGGAACGCACAGCAAACGTATGACCATTGTTTTAAAAACCCGACCGGCACCCGATTGGACCGCCGGTTCGCTCGGTTCAATTGCGGGTTTTTTAAAAATGAAATAGGAAAGAAATATTAATAATCTGTTAAAAAAGTCAGTGTATTTAATAAATTTGTGAGCTATGAAGACACCAGCAGCGCACGGGACTAGATGGTCATCGCAGATTGCATGCGCGCATGTGACGCGCGAGCTCGGCAGTTCGAATCCTGGCGGAGACAAATAATTTTTCTCACGCGAGAGAGTTGCTCCGGTTGAACCGGCGGCCAGCTATGCCTGGTTTTCACTAGAACCGCTGGTCGGACCGCGATCTGTCCGGTTTTTCCCGGTTCACTTGCCTGAACGGTCCAGTGCGCTTAACAAACGGAGGAGGCCACGGCAGCTATGCCTGGTTTTCACCAGAACCGCCGGTCGGACCGCGATCTTTCCGGTTTTCCCGGTTCACTTGCCTGAACGGTCCAGTGCGCTTCACAAACCGGAGGAGGCCACGGCAGCTATGCCTGGTTTTCACCAGAACCGCCGGTCGGACCGCGATCTTTCCGGTTTTTCCCGGTTCACTTGCCTGAACGGTCCAGTGCGCTTCACAAACCGGAGGAGGCCACGGTTTCGTTTTTTCCGGTTGAACCGCCAGTCCGGTTTTTAAAACTATGCATACGACACCACGATTCTTCACACAATCACAGGCTACGCTCGACACAATTTCCTGATGGAAAGTCATGGTATGGTTCCTCTAAAAATGAGAAATTGACAGAAAACTACGACATTTGGACTCAGTTGTCACTTAACTACGACAATTGGAGTAAATATCACATGACTACAATCTCAGGGGCATGATCGTGACACAAAACACTAATTTCTCGATTTGCTGGGCTTAACCTGTTTTCTGGTAGGTGGGCTCCCTTGTCAGGTCCGACGTGGCGACTTGGTCCTACATGTCGGGTCTATCTGGCCATTTTCTAACTAATCGGGCCCACCTGTGAGTCTACGTGGCAAAAATTAGAAAAAAGAGAAGAGGAAACTCAGCATTCCTTTTTTTTGCCTCACCGGAGATTCCGTCCCCAACCACCGGCCCCAATTCCCACCGCCACCGCTTCTCCTTCCACTTCGCCGGCAGCACGTGCCACACACGCACAGCGGGTCCCGGCGCCGAAGACCACCGGCCATGGCGCAACAGCGCCGCCTCCGGCCCAGGCAGCTCCTCCTCTGCCTCGGATCCCCTCGCGCCAGTGACGTCGCCGCCACCGCTGACCTCGGCCTCCGCCTCGTCCATGTCGACGACCTCCTTTCCCTGCGCCTCTCCGCCTGCGTGGCCCTACGCTGCAGCTAGCGGTCGTTCGCGCCCCCGTGCGCGCCGTGTACGAACGCGTCGCCGTTGTCCCCGTCCACCTCGCCCCGCACGCCTCCGACCATGCCCCGCACGCCACGGCACGAAACCACCGGGGCCAGAGACGAGGACGGACTCACGGAGCCCCTGCCGGGAGTCGTCGGAGACGTACTTCACGGCGACCACGGTGGGCGCCGTGCCGGGGAGCACGCTGCGGTACACCTTGCCGAAGCCGCCGCGGCGGAGGAGCTCGCGGTCGCGGAACCCCCCGCGTCGACGCGGGGCTGGGGTGCTACCACGACCTGGAGGCCTACCTGCACCTGCTGGACGGGTTCGCTGAAAGGACAAGGAAGTCGCCTAGAGGGGGTGAATAGGCGATTTAAAACTTTTTCGGTTTAGGCTTGATAATTGCGGAATAAAACTAGATGTTTAAATTAACAAGCCAACAACCTAAATATACTAGGTTCACCTATGTGCACAAACAACTTATGCTAAGCAAGACAAGTAACAAGGTGATAGCAAGATATAGACTTCAAGCACGAAGGCTATCACAATGTAAATTGCATAAGTAAAGAGCTCGGTATAGAAATAACCGAGGCACGCGGAGACGATGATGTATTACCGAGTTCCTCCATTTTTAGGGGAGTACGTCTCATTGGAGGGGTGTGAGTTTCAAACTCAAGACGCCACAAATGGCCTCACCCTATTCTCCGATGAACCTCGCATAAAAGCTCGGTTCACCTTCCACTATTGACCTTTTGGGCGGAAATCGAGTCCCTTACAACAATCTTGAGGCACAACCCACAAAAGGATTGGGAGCTCCCAAATGGCCACAAAAGGCCTCAACCGCCACAAAAGGCGTCTAGGGTCCAAAGACGCAAGAGTAACAAGCTCACGAACTTTCACTTCCATGAATCCTCGTGGAGAGCACAAACCGATGCACAAAAGCAATGGCAAGAACACAAGAAGTGCTCAAGTCCTTCACTCTCAAATCCTACCAAAATCAACTAATGCTTATGGGGGGGAGAAAAGAGAAAGAACAAATAAGAGAACCACACAATAACTTCAAGATCTAGATCCACTAGGTTCCCCTCACTTAGAGGAGAGATGGATTGGTGGAGATATAGATCCATATCTCCTCTCTCAAATCCCTCAAAGATATGCAAGAATCATGGGAGCAATTGAGAGAGAGGTAAGCTTTTCAAGGTCAACAATTGAGGTGAGAGAGGGGGGAATTTCGTGCTTGGAAGAGTTGGGTGCAATGGGGAAGAAGGAGGCCTTTTTATAGGTCCCCTGAAAAAGAGCCGTTGCAGGAAAAATAACACCGGAGACACCGGTCCAGGAGGGCCGGAGACTCCGGCCTGGGCGGAGACTCCGGACCCCGAGGGGGCGGAGACTTCGGACCCAACCGGAGACTCCGGGGTCACTCCGGATCAACTCCAGACCGAAGGCAGAGAGCGCCGATCGGTGGAGTTCTTCGCTCCAAAACTTGATGGGTCGGAGACTCCGGTCCCTAAGCACCCCTGAGGCCGGAGACTCCGACCTAGGCAAAACAGAAGCAAAACCTGAAATGCAATAACTTTCTCGTTCGAACTCCAAATCAGGTGAAACCATTTTTGTTGGAAAGGTAACGACAAGAGCTTTTTTGAACCATTGGGGAAGAAACCCCCTTAAATAGGTCCCCTAAAAAATCTGCTCGTTGGGCAGTACAGGGAGGCCGGCCTAGGTGCGGTGACCCATCACACCACTGCATGTTGTAGTGTACAAGTCGTTGATGTAACACGCACGGAAGGACCTCTCCGCAAATATTACATCCCTTAGAGTAGTACAACAGAAATATAGCCGGTCCAAGGTAACACTATAGGATTACAACACTATTCAATACAAAATCTTGAGACCCTCCTTTATATTTAAGCAAGTCTCGAGCAAATGAAATACAGAAAGAACCAAATCGTAGTACTAAGCTGAATATCAGTTCTAATTCTATTTCCAGATCCACTACTGTTGTTGTCACAGCACTAATCTATTCCAACTGGAATATCTTTATCCAGGGTTGTACTCCTCCTTCCATTAGATGTTGTCTCCTCCCTTAGCAAGGTGGTCTTCATGTACGCCATTGCACTGGAGTCGTCGTTGCTCCATTTACACAGTTGTTGTTGCTGCTTCATGGCTAAGTAGTCGTTGATTCCTTCAAGCTCCACCGGTAGACTTGACTCCTTGTTGAACACTTCCTTGACATCATGATGGATAACTGGCAACTCCGTTGATGGCTCCAAAATCTAAGCAGGGGGTCAACGGGGAAAGGGTGAGCAACACGAGCGTTACTCAGCAAGTTCAAATTATAGGCGATAATGTGTTTTATGCACTAGCTACTGCCATGACCAACGGTCATTGGCATAATGCAAGTTTTGGAAAAGATCTCTTCAAAAGGTCAGGTTTTATTTCAGAAAACTATGCTCACAGTCTCCACGGGTTCATAGTCATCACTTGGGATGCCTTTCCCGCTGCGGTCTGTAGTTCCTTCCGGAAACACGGATGTGACAGTCACAGTTTCTTGTTGTTGACTCTGCAGAGCTGCGTAACTTTACCCATGAGAGATCCTCAGCCTTGTTGCCTTTCCGGGTTGCAGGCCCGTCCATACTTCCATGGTATGTGTCACGCCCCGAGACCTGGCCCGGTAGAATGATAGTCGCCGCGCGCCTATAGACCCGAAAGTCTATACACGCGCAAGGCGTAGAGAAGCAGGATAAACCAGCACAGTGGATCTCAAGAAGCTCATCTATTCATTTTACAACATTATTACAATTATAAGAGTAAAAAGATTCTCTACACGTCCCACCCAACTGATCCAGCCTACTCCTCGAACACGACGTCTTCCGCTGCGAACTCTGATAACATATAAAAACAATAGAGGAAGCAAGGGTGAGTACGATAAAATCATACTCAGCAAGCAGGTACTTTACCGGGTAACAAAAAGATATAGCAAGATTAAATACAGTGCAACGGATAAACTGTATTTAAAGGACATCAACAGAACTAGATTTAAATGGATAAGTCATTCACCAAGGAAGAAAGATTTACGGACGGCGAATGACGTTGTATCGGTATCACACATGACAGCAAGGTTCCCTACCCGGGACTCACAGGGGTGAATATTCACGCTTTTACACTCTTAAGAGGGGTACTCCGACGTCAACAGCCTCGACCAGAACCACATGGGTCCCAGAACGAGCAGAGCCCTTTTGCCCGCTCAGACACCGGACACCTTGACCTACTCGATGTCGGTCGCTCCTACGGATCCATCACTGACACTTTCCATTCATGGGCCGCCCCTCACGGAGAGCTCAGACTGTCCCATACCAGAACTGCGACCGGTACAATACGTTTACCGTCGTGACACCAATACGACAAGAGATCAGGATATGACACAATCACTAGAATGCGATCAAATAGATATACTCAACAGGATAATCTCAGACTCCTCATGAGTTCCTGCGGAGTATTCGGATTTATTCAAGATAGAGAGAGAAACTTGTCTCTCTCCGATACCACAATGATCAACAAGGAGATCATCAAGAGCGGTGCATGTAGATGTACAAGCACCACCACAAGCGATTCATCAACGAGATAGAAACTCGAAGTAGATAAACTACTACTAGCAAGGAAAATCAAAGGACTAGTAAAACATCTACTTGCCTCAAGAATACAACCGGAGCACCAAATACCACTGGAAGCGATGTTCTAGCCGATCGATCAAATGCTCCGATTGATCAATCAGCCATCGAGTCTTCTATGTCTTCAGCTCAGCTCTTCTAAGCAGCAGCATCTATGTTTGTACTTGCTTCGTGTACATCGTTACACGCTTGTACGTCTTCAGCGTCCCTCCTCTCATCCTCTCTCTAGCTCTCTAAAATTTGCAGGGCCGATCTCTCTCCTTTCTTTGGCTCTCGCACGCTCTCGGACAAAGAAATGAGGAGCAGGAGAGTGCTGCCCTATTTATAAGAGTTGGGGAGCATGGCTGACTCAGCCTCTAGATGCTGCCAGTAAACCTGGGATCCTCTAGCATCAAGACACCTCGAAACAGGCTTGCGCCCCGCTTTATAAATAAAGCAACGACCAACAAACAACCACCGATACAAGAACACCACACACACCACACACACACCACACAAGCTGGGGCATCAGCAGACACAACACCCAAAACGAAAAGAAATGAAGAACATGGCGAATCGACTAAGCGAAAATGACCCTCCATCGCTGCGCCCTCCGAACTTGTCGCACCACGCTCGCGGCACCCCGATGCGTCCAGTACCAAGCAGCAACTCCCTCAGAAGGGGCACCGTCGACACGGTGCTGCTACTCGGATCAGCCCACTGCTCCTAGGGTTTCCCCCGGCACTTAGTACCAAGCAGCAACTCCCTCGGAGGGGGCACCGTCGTCACGGCGCTGCTACTCGGATCAGTACACTGCTCCTAGGGTTTCCCCCGGCACTCGGTGAAAGGTGAACTCGGGCTACCCACGACGCCCTCCAAGAAGGAAAGACGCCACCCGAAGGCGGCACCGCGTCGGTGTCGAACGAGTCAACACGGATTTCTCCCGAGCCCGAGTCACAAAAACACCCGGACACACCGGAGCACCACCACCCGCTTCTCCGCCCGCCAGCATGCGCCACCACGATTTGCTGTCATCATCGCCGTCTCTCCACGAGCACTAGACCGCGGTCTGCAGAACGGATCAGACAACACCGCCGGAGCGAGGGACAGCAGCACCGCCGAACCACGGGAGGGAACAACCTCCACCACCGAGAGGCGGTAGCCGACCGGACAGAGCAGCCGGAGCAACCCAGGCCCGCCTGGCCCGGTATAGCTCCTGCCGCTCTGCTGCAACAGGTAGAGCTGCAGCGCCGCCGTCCCCTACCCCGCACCGTCGTCGCCACCATCTCCAGAAGGGTGTGCAGCCGCACGCACGCCCCGGCCCGCTCAGGCCCATCTGAGCCCGCCCGAGCCCATCTAGGGCCGAGGCGACTCAGACCAGAGCCCCGCCGGCCGCCGACGCCGCGCGCATCGCAGCAGGACCACACCGCCTCCAGGGCTCGTCGGCCGAGCCGGGCCACGAGCTCCCGACGAGCACCGCCGCCCTGGACGGAGCGGCCCCGACCAGCCCATCCAGGACGCGGGGGATGGAAATCCGCCGCCGCCAGCACCACACAGGCAAGGCCCGGTGGCTCCCGCCGGCGGCGGCGGTGGGGGAAGAAGGTGGGGGAGGGCGCTTTGGCCGGAGGAGGTGGGGGCGCTCCGGTCGCCCACGGGGGGGCGACGGGAGCGAGAGGGTCGAGGGTTTCCGTATCGTTCAAATCTAGCATCAAGACACGTCAGGTCTTCCAAGCCAAACAGCTCACGTTGCTAAACTACTCATGCATGGATCCTACTGATCGATGGGTCTTTGAACACTTGTAAAGCTAGCCTTGCTGCTAACGTACTAGTACTTGGCTGATCGATGCATGCACAAACAAAAGAACAATTCATCTATGCCCCCTCTAATAATTTCATGCATGCAGATTTATAACACAACATATTAGCACAGACAAAAATATTTACAAGCAAAAACTTATTTTAATCAAATTAATTAATAATTCGAAAATTCAGGGTATTACACATCCTCCCCACCTTATAAGAATTTCGTCCCCGAAATTCAACACAAAAACAAATCATTTTTTTAAACTAACATGGAACATTTTGGAAAACAAAACAGTTTTCTTTTGTTAGGCAATCAAAGCGGAAATCAAACAAATATCAATCAATGTTAGAAAAGAAAACAAGCATCAGGTTAGTCGCAAACTAAGCAAACGTTCTACCCAATTAGTCCCCGTGATCTTAACCTTGAGCTCTGATACCACTTTAACTGTCACGTCCCGAGACCTGGCCCGGTAGAATGACAGTCGCCGCGCGCCTATAGACCCGAAAGTCTATACACGCGCAAAGCATAGAGAAGCAGGATAAACCAGCACAGTGGATCTCAAGAAGCTCATCTATTCATTTTACAACATTATTACAATTACAAGAGTAAAAAGATTCTCTACACGTCCCACCCAACTGGTCCAGCCTACTCCTCGAACACGACGTCTTCCGCTGCGAACTCTGATAACATATAAAAACAATAGAGGAAGCAAGGGTGAGTACGATAAAATCATACTCAGCAAGCAGGTACTTTACCAGTAACAAAAAGATATAGCAAGATTAAATACAGTGCAATGGATAAACTGTATTTAAAGGACATCAACAGAACTAGATTTAAATGGATAAGTCATTCACCAAGGAAGAAAGATTTACGGACGGCGAATGACGTTGTATCGGTATCACACATGACAGCAAGGTTCCCTACCCGGGACTCACAGGGGTGAATATTCACGCTTTTACACTCTTAAGAGGGGTACTCCGACGTCAACGGCCTCGACCAGAACCACATGGGTCCCAGAACGAGCAGAGCCCTTTTGCCCGCTCAGACACCGGACACCTTGACCTACTCGATGTCGGTCGCTCCTACGGATCCATCACCGACACTTTCCATTCAAGGGTCGCCCCTCACGGAGAGCTCAGACTGTCCCATACCAGAACTGCGACCGGTACAATACGTTTGCCGTCATGACACCAATACGACAAGAGATCAGGATATGACACAATCACTAGAATGCGATCAAACAGATATACTCAACAGGATAATCTCAGACTCCTCATGAGTTCCTGCGGAGTATTCGGATTTATTCAAGATAGAGAGAGAAACTCGTCTCTCTCCGATACCACAATGATCAACAAGGAGATCATCAAGAGCGGTGCATGTAGATGTACAAGCACCACCACAAGCGATTCATCAACGAGATAGAAACTCGAAGTAGATAAACTACTACTAGCAAGGAAAATCAAAGGACTAGTAAAACATCTACTTGCCTCAAGAATACAACCGGAGCACCAAATACCACTGGCAGCGATGTTCTAGCCGATCGATCAAATGCTCCGATTGATCAATCAGCCATCGAGTCTTCTATGTCTTCAGCTCAGCTCTTCTAAGCAGCAGCATCTATGTTTGTACTTGCTTCGTGTACATCGTTACACGCTTGTACGTCTTCAGCGTCCCTCCTCTCATCCTCTCTCTAGCTCTCTAAAATTTGCAGGGCCGATCTCTCTCCTTTCTTTGGCTCTCGCACGCTCTCGGACAAAGAAATGAGGAGCAGGAGAGTGCTGCCCTATTTATAAGAGTTGGGGAGCATGGCTGACTCAGCCTCTAGATGCTGCCAGTAAACCTGGGATCCTCTAGCATCAAGACACGTCAGGTCTTCCAAGCCAAACAGCTCACGTTGCTAAACTACTCATGCATGGATCCTACTGATCGATGGGTCTTTGAACACTTGTAAAGCTAGCCTTGCTGCTAACGTACTAGTACTTGGCTGATCGATGCATGCACAAACAAAAGAACAATTCATCTATGCCCCTCTAATAATTTCATGCATGCAGATTTATAACACAACATATTAGCACAGACAAAAATATTTACAAGCAAAAACTTATTTTAATCAAATTAATTAATAATTCGAAAATTCAGCGTATTACACAGTATGGGGTCCGGTCTGAGTCCAAAGCCAATCACTGCCCCTCTCCGCACAACACATATCCGCCCATTTATGGCGCGGTCGGTAACCAAGACCGCTATCCTGCCACCCCTCCCGAGGTTCTATTCCAATCACCCCGTCAGATGGGAAGGTCACGCGCTTCCACGCTGTTGGCCGCCGCAATGGACACAACCAGTTAATAGCCTGCCGAGGATATGCGAACGAGAGAAGATAGCAGGTGACTTTACCGTCCCATGCCAGATCTCATGGTAAACGCTTCAATACGGCTCTAGGATCACTGTGACATTGGTAATTAATCCTAGGTATATACTTTCCCGTACAATGGAACCTCCACCACAACATCATACCGTGGTTCCATTGCCAGCCAACATAGTATATATAGCAATTCACATCATTCAAAAATAGGTTTTTCTTTTTTATGCAGCTGATAAAATATATTACTTTTATAAATACTTTGATAAAAAAATTTCAACGGACATGCAAGAATGAACTTGCCTGTGGTAGAAATGGCCGTTCAACCCTTCGGGGTTCTAGGGTTTGTGGTAAAACCCCGAGTTCTGAAAATAGCAAAGTAATCCTGATAAGGACTACTAAAAAATCTAGCAGCATGCTATTATGCATAATCATGATATGCATCGTCACCCCAAAATACCCCTGGTTGTGGCTTTTAATACTTTTGAAAGTTTTTAATTAAGTAGAGAGTTTGACAGCGATTTACATGAGGAATAAATTTAAAGTGATTAAATTGAAATAGTTTAATATAATTGAACTTCAAGACTTTATTTTCCCATATTATTTTCTTTTAAGAAAATAGTTTTTGAAAAAGAATTTCAAGTCATTTCCACTTAAGGATCCTTGACTTTTTCATCCACAAAATGTTTTTCAAAACTTCAAATAAAACTTACATAAAAATTCCTCATATTTTGTAGAGTGTGTTGAATATTTTTGGTTGATTTTTATGATATTTGTTTGTGTATTAAAAATTCATTTAAGTTTGTAATATTTTTATTTGGTAAAATTACCAGATTGCCCCTAGCTAGTGAGTTGAACCGAACCCACTGGTTTGGGTCTAGGACCTGGCTCGGTCGGTCAAACGACCCGACCGGCCCACTCTCTCTCACTCGACCCCCTCAGCTCTCTCTCTCTCTCCCGTGCGCCGCCGCCGCCACGCCATGCTCCGGCCGCCTCCGGCTGTCGCCGCCGCCATCCTGACCCTCAAACGAGCCACCTCCTCAAGCTCCTTCCTCTCCTCCACTTTGATTCACCCTCGAGCTCTCCCACGGCCACGCCTAACCCTACCCCTATCTAGGGTTCCGACCGCCGCTCACCGGTGCTCCTCCTCTTCGGCACGATTCACTGACTCCCCGCTATCGTGATGCCCTCCAGCTCCTTCTCGCACCTGCTCATGGCTAACCCTAGCCCAAGCCGCCCGGCTCCATCTCCTCCATGAGCTCAGCTCCTTCTTGAGCTTCTGCTCAATCTCCAGCTCGACCACGGCCTCCCTCTGTTGCTGACTACTACACCCCTACGCCGGCGGGATGGCTCCCAGACGGATGCAACCCCGGCGTCACCGGTCTGGTGGTTGAGTGGGGATGGTGTGGCTGTGGTGCGGCTGGTTCTGGACACGGTGGTGTGATGGTGCTGATGTTCGTGCTGCTGTCACCGACGGGACGGCAGTGGTGCCGCCACCGCAACCTCGGCGACAACTACTGTGACTACTTCCACTCCGATGCCGGCGGAACGGTGCTCTGGCGCAACTCCGGCATCGACATACTCGCATGTTTCCTCAAATACGCCTACTCCAATTACGCCATACTCTGCTACGATTACAACTGCTCAAGGTGAGCTTCTGCTGTGACCGGCTAGTGAGCCGATGAGTTGTGTTCGTGGTGAATGATACGTCCATTTTGCATCACTATTTATATCATAATTTACTGCTATTCATCGATATATTTCATATTTAGAAGTGTTACTTATGTTATTCTACCTATTTTACATGTTTGATGAATAATGGAGAATTGGACACCGGAGTCAGGATTCTGCTGGAAAAAGCACCGTCGAGATGCACTATTCCTGAAGATCAATAAATCAAAGGAGACATATGGAAGTTCCTATTTTACCAGAAGATAGAGGAGGCCAAAAGGGGAGGCTGAGAAGGGCCAAGGTGGGCCCTCCTCACCTGCTGGCGCGGCGGGCCCACCAGCCGCGCCGCCAGGTGGTTTGGGGGCCCTGGCCCACCTCAGCCGTTCCCCCTTTGCGTACTTGACCCCCTCGGAACCCTAACACAGAGAGGAGGGCCATCGAAATATTCTGCCGCCTCAACGAGGCGGAAAACACCAGAGAGTGAAAAGCTCCCCCGCAGGAAGAAATCTGCCGGGGAAATTCCCTCCCGGAGGGGGAAATCGTCGCCATCATCACCGTCATCGAGCTGGACTTCATCGGGATCATCATCATCATCTCCACCGCCAACACCATCATCACCGCCGCTGCACCCCGTCTCCGTTGTAACATCTAGGGCTGAATCTTGTCTATTTCATAGGGGAAACTCTCCCGGTGTTGATTACTCTTGTTATTGATGCTATTGGGTGAAACCATTGGACTAAGGTTTATGTTCAGATTGTTATTCATCATCATATCACCTCTGATCATGTTCCGTATGATGTCTTGTGAGTAGTTCGTTTAGTTCTTGAGGACATGGGAGAAGTCTTGATGCTAGTAGTGAACTATGTTGAGTAATATTTAATGGTTTGATGCTTAAGTTGTGGTGTTATTCTTCTAGTGGTGTCATGTGAACGTCGACTACATGATACTTCACCTTTATGGGCCTAGGGAATGCATTGTGTATTCGTTTGCCAATTGTGGGGTTGCCGGAGTGACAGAAACCTGAACACCCGTTGGTATATCGATGCATGAGGGATAGCAGGATCTCAAAGTTTAAGGCTGTGGTTAGTTTATCTTAATTACTTTCTTGTATTTGCGGATGCTTGCAAGGGGTATAATCACAAGTATGTATTAGTCCTAGGAAGGGCGGTGCATTAGCATAGGTTCACCCACACAACACTTATCAAAACAATGAAGATTAATCAACTATATGAAGCGAAAGCACTTGACAATATTCCCGTGTGTCCTCAAGAACGTTTGGTCATTATAAGTACAACAACCGGCTTGTCCTTTGCTGTAGAAAGGATTGGGCCACTCACTGCAACTATTATTACTGCATTTTATTTACTTGTACTTTATTTATCTGTCATATCAAAAACCCCTAAAAACTTGTCTGAGAGCATTTACAGTGAATCCTTCATCAAAACCGCTTGTTAACACCTTCTGCTCCTCGTTGGGTTCGACACTCTTATTTATCAAAAGTAATATGATACACCCCCTATACTTGTGGGTTATCAGTGAACTAATTGGTATGTGATGTTTAGGACTAGCTAACGATCGTGGCTGTGATGAACTGAGTACTAGTGGCTATGGTACTGTCTCTTGCAGTCTTGCTGGTGACAGATGGTCTCGGTGTCGATTTAGGGTTTTTGGACATGTCAATTATCCAATTGGATGTCCTGGATGTGCTTAAGATCATGTGTTTTCTTCCAACTTATGTTACAGGAGCTTTTTAGTGCTTTCTTATACTTCTTCAGAGCAAATACTTGCTCTGCTGTGTTCTATGCTTGTGATGAGCTTCTTAGCTCTGAAGCTAGAGCTTTAAATAGCTTGACTGTAATGTTTATCCTACTCTTGTGTGCAATTTAATTGAATTAGGGCATATACTGCTATGTGAAACCTCCCGAGAGTGTACACAAGCAATATAACATCCCTGATACACAATATTTTGTGCTAAGAGCTGTGATCTATCAAGTCTAGCTGAGTCCAGCATTTCTGGTAGCTTTTCTTGATAAATTCCGATAAGAATAGATATAAAATACACTTGATCTTGCTGTTTAGATACTTCTGTAATTTTTTGGCTGCTGCCAATGATGCAAAGGCTGAGGCATATCTTTTTTATAAGAACAGATATTAGTGTGGCTTTATTCTCTGTGATGATTTAGCATAGCAACTCTATGCAATTCTGAGAGATACACTTCTTTCTATCCTCCTAGTTGAGATCTAGTTGAAGGGTACTTGGAATGATTTACATATGTATTCTTGGATAGATTTTAATGTGCTGCCCTGCTCTCCTCTCTTTCTAGCACTGTCCTGTCATTTACAGAACTTGCTAGCACCTCTCCTCTGCCTAACACACACAAAGAATTAACCTGCTGTTGTTGAGCAGCTTGGTCTTCTGGAAATTGATGATAACCTGCGTCTTGTGGCTAGCCTGCTCCTCCTCGCTGCTTCAATTTTCCTAGAGTGTATTTATCTAGCTGCAATTTATTTTAGTGGTTGTTCTTGAGATGTTCTTGGGTTCTGGCTGATTTGGGAAAGATATTCGATAGCTGAATTAGCTGCTGGAATAGTTGTGCTGATGTGAGAAAAATATGGTGCTAGATAGATGATTGGCTGCTATGTAGAACTTGTGGTGCAGCTGGCTGTTCTTGTGTTCTTGCTAATATGGAAATATATTATTTGGTCCAAATTCGTTGGTCCCATAAAACCACGGTGTGTAGTGATCAAAGGGCTGCCATGGGATGTCTTTTATAAGGCCTTACTATCCCTCACAAGGTGACACCTCAAGTGGTGACTCTTGCTTTGCATAGGTGAGTAAGCTACTTGTTGTCAAGATCTCATGTAAAGGCATTCCATAGGGTTCAAGTAATGTGAGATATTTTGCTTATGGATAACTCTCCTATGTGGCATGCTCATCCACTCAAGCTTTTCATTACTTGGGGTTCAAGTAAACTTAGATATTTTCTTGTGGATAACTCTCCTATGTGGCAAGCTTATCCATCCCAAGCTTCGTCTTATCTCCTTGCAAGATTTATTTTTGAGCAAGACAAGTGGCTTTTGTCACTAGATGGGTTGGTTTGGCTTCTCTCTTATGTGGGCTTGTGAAATAATGGTGGCTTAACAAGTTATGGGTGGTGATCATGTGGGCTTTACAATTTCAGATTTGTGGGCTTTATCAATTAGCTTATTTTCTTCCTTGGTAATTATTAATACCATTGGAGAAACATTTCCATTTCCATGTGGCTTTTCTTTAATAGGAATTTGACTAGATTAGAGGGAAACAAAGAGGTTACCTTGTTGAATAAAGATAGATGGATCAATGCTATATGCCTTTGCCCTGGTTGCCTTTGTTGCTTGCTCATATGGATCATTGTTACCTTCCTGTCTGATGACCCACAAGTATAGGGGGTGTATCGCAGTACTTTCGATAAATAAGAGTGTCAAACCCAACGAGGAGCAGAAGGTGCTGGCAAGTAGTTTTGATCAAGAATTCACTGTAAAAGCTAGCAGACAGGTTTTCAGTAGTATTCGAAACAGTAGGTAAAAACAGTACAAGTAAATAAACGAGCGCGGAAACAAATGCAGCGAGTGGCCCAATCCTTTTGAGTGCAAAGGACAAGCCGAGTGTGTTACTTATAAGAGACAAATGTTCCTGAGGACACATGGGAATTTCGTCAAGTGCTTTCGCTTCGTGCAACTGGTTAATCTTCAGTGTTTTGATAAGTGTTGTGTGGGTGAATCTATGCTAACGCACCGCCCTTCCTAGGACTAATACGCACTTGTGATTATACCCCCTGCAAGCATCCGCGAATGCAGAAAAGTAATTAAGATAAATCTAACCATAGCTTTAAACTCTGAGACCCTACGCTCCCTCGTGCACTATCTTACTAACGGGGGTTCAGGTTTATGTCATTCCGGCAACCCCTCGACTAGCAAGCTAGGTACACAATTGAAAGGGCATTTATGATCTCTCTATGTTTTGTGTGTTAGATAACAACACCGGTAAAGGATTAATATGTTGCTAAGTGTTTTCAGAAAGCGTCCGGTTCCACCCCATAATCAAAAAGTAGAAAGTTGTCGGGAAATCGGAGTGGAGCGCGTCGCCCTGGGTGGCCGGCTCCCAGGCCGGCCAAACCGGGCTCCAGGCCGGGCGGCTCGGCTGGGTAGCCGGTCCCCAGGCCGGCACAAACCGGGCTGCTGGCCGGGTGGCTCGGCAGGGCTGCCGGTTCCCAGGCCGGCTGGAGCCGGGCCACAGGCCGGCTGGTTCTGGCAGCTAACCGGCTCCCAGGCCGGTTCAGCCGGGCCCCATGCCGGCCTCCCTGCAGGCAAGCATCAGCACGCCAGGCCGGCCCCCAGGCCGGCCAAACCGGCCTGCAGACCGGGCTAACAGTGTGCAACGGCCATTTTTCGTCAAGTGCTATAAAAGCCCCTCCACCTACCTTGGGACAATAGCTCGCCCACAACTGAAGAAACACCATTGTTGCAAGCTCAAGAAACACAAGGATCACTAGATCTCCCAATCCCTCCACCCAAACTCGTCGATCTTTGGAGGATTGAAGGAGAAGGCCCCGATCTACATCTTCACCAAGCCGTTTGTCATTTCCCCCTCATTCACTTGAGGGACCATTTGCTAGGGTTTCCACTAGGAAAACCTAGCCCCCTATTGTACTCACTTGATTGTCTTTGTGACAGATTGTAGCTGTTTGGGAGCCCCCAATCCTTTGTGGGTTGTGCCCCAAATCGTTGTTGTAAAGGCTCCGGACTCCGCCTCGAAGGTTTCCGATAGTTGAAGTGAACCAAACCTTTGTGGTGCGGTTCACCGGAGAAGAGGGTGAGGCCTTTGTGGCCGTTGAACCATTGTGTTGGTTCACACCTCTCCAACGAGACGTACTCCCCTAAAAAGGAGGAACTCGGGATTACATCCGTGTCTCCGCGTGCTTTGACTTCGGTTACCTCTATCCTTGTTTACCGCCTTATTATATCGTGCTTAGTTGCTAGCTTGTCATATAGGTAAATTCACCGTAGTTGCATATCTAGAGAATTTACCTTTTGTGTCAAGCCTAAATTGAAAAAGACTAAAATTGGAGTAGCACCTATTCACCCCCCCCCTCTAGGTGTCATACCGATCCTTTCAATTGGTATCAGAGCAAGGCTCTCTTGTTTTGGGTTTAACCGCCTAAGAGAAGTATGACACAAAGTGAGGATGAGGCCGATCTTGCCAAGGCCAAGGAGACCATGGCATCCATGGCCGATATCAAATCGTTGGAAACAACATTGACATCGTCCATGAATGACATGAATGTCAAATTTGATGAGTTGCGTGACATGCTCATGAAACTCACAAATGCCAAGGTTTCGGAAACCATCCCACTAGAGGGTATCTCTAACTCCGATGAAGGTGATTCCGAGGAGGGTAAAAAGAAAAATGAGAAGGGGTGGAAACCACCTCCGGATCTAAACCATCCTCCTCCTCCTACCAAGCATGAAGATGGGAAGGAAGAGTACCATAACGTTCCGGGATGGTACCCTATCGACCCACCTATCACCACCCGCATAAACCCCATTGGTCCTCCACCTAAGCTTAATGCATTAGCCTTTGCTAGTTGGCAACGCTCAATGAAATCTCATATTAACAGTGCCTCTATCGAGCTTTGGAGGATCATTGAAGAAGGGTACAAGGTTGCGGATCCAAGCAATGTGACAAGAAGAGAATTTGCCGAAAAGCAACTCAATGCCTCCGCACTCCATATGATTGAACTTTCAGTGGGTGAAAGTGACAAGCATTATGTTCTCAATGCCTCCACCGCCAAAGAAGCTTGGAATTGTCTTGAGGTTGCATTTCTTGGGAATGAAAGCATGAAGAGAAACCGATATGAGTCTTTGAGCAATGATGCCGAAGGATTCTACATGTTTGACAATGAGACTCATGAAGACATGTATGGAAGACTCAAGACTCTTGCAAAGGCCTTCTTTGATGTGGGGGCAACCTATGTGGATGATGCTTATGTCAAGAGGAAGTATGTGAATGCTCTCTTGCCTTCCGAGCCCATCGAGGTGAAGGCCATTCAAGGAAGACACAACTACAACGAAATGACATCCAATGAAGTTATGCAAGAAGTGCAAGCCTCCAAGGTTGCCACCAAGAATGCCGAAGATAGCCGTGCTAGGGCCATGGGGATGAAACAAGGCCCCTCACTTGCTTTGAAGGCCAAGGTGGTATGTCTTGATGAGGTTGAAGCGTGCCCAAGCAACATTGCTCCAAATGATCTTGAACCGGCTCTAAATGGTCATATAGCTCTTGCCACAAGAGAGTTTTGGCAAGACCCGGCAAAAGCTAAAGCCAAGGTTGATAAAGAGAACAACTCAAGTGGGAAGAAAGAGCTAGCCTCAAAGTGGAAGACGTGCTACAATTGTCATGACAAGAACCACTACATAAGAGAGTGTCCTTATGAGAACCGAGAGCAAAATGGTGGGAAGCTCATCCCCAAGGACCATTCAAAGTTGATCCAAAAGAAGCCCGCAAGACCAAGGAAGCCTTTCTTCAAGAAGGCACCAAGAATTGTGTTGGTGGCACAAGAAGAATATGCCACAAGTGATTCCGAAGATGAAGATGCACCTACTAAAGAGGTAGCCGCATTGGCTATTGTATCAACTTCATCATCTTCTCTCTTTGAATCCCCCAATGAGAACTTCTCCACCAACAATGCTCGTTGCCTCATGGCTAATGTCACCGAGGTATCATCTCCTTCTCCCAAGACTATGCATGAAATAGTGATCAATCTAGTCTTGTGATTAAGAAAGAACTTGTTGCTTTCGATACGTTCATGACTAACTTGCAAGGTGAAGCTAAGGAACATGTTGAGTCTCTCATGAGACAACTATGTGCGGCCGAAGAACTTCTTCAAGAAAAGAGTAAGATTGAGAGAGAGGATTCTCTCACCATTGCCTCTTTGAATGCTTCCGTAGCATCCTTGAATGCCTCTCTTGATGAAGAGAGTGAAGAAAGATGTTCTCTTGAGGAAAGACTTGAGTCTCTTGATGCTAAAAATGATGATATCATTAATAAAATCATTAAGGATAGAGATCATGTTGTTGCTAAATATAAAGTGCTTAAAAAGGAGAAAGTTGAACTTGGGGTTGCTAATGCTAGACTTCTTGAGGGTATGGAGAAGCTTGACAAGGCTCACAAGGCCTTGGAAACAACTCACTCCCTTTTAGTCA
Source organism: Poa pratensis (assembly GCA_947311845.1). Taxonomy (NCBI): domain Eukaryota; kingdom Viridiplantae; phylum Streptophyta; class Magnoliopsida; order Poales; family Poaceae; genus Poa; species Poa pratensis. The sequence goes on along the minus strand of CAMZMU010000041.1, from coordinate 154,134,279 downwards.
AGTCTCATGAGCAACTTCAAACTCAACTTTCTAAATCTAGCTCAACTAGCATATCTATTCTTCCTCGTGTTCATGAAAATGTTATTGAAGAAAATGTTAGTGCCAAGACCTCTATTCCCAAAAGTAAAGATAAGGGTATTGCTTACTTATTTGAGCAAAAACCACACAAAGGGAAGGAGGGTCTTGGTTATGTAGCCGAGCCCAAGAAGAAAGTGGGCAACAACAAGAAGATCAAGACCAAGCCCGCACAAGCCGAGACTTCCATTGCGGGTGGTAGTGCCACAAGGGGCAAGACCACTCGTAGTGACTTTGCGGGGCATAACAACCCCAACTATATTCTTTATGTTGATTATTATGGGGATGTTTATGCTCAATATGTTGGTCCATATGATGGTTACATTGATTACTCTATTTGGGTTCCTAAGACCCTTGTTGCTAACCAAAGAGGACCCATTGAGAAATGGGTACCTAAATCCAAGCAATGATTTCTTGTAGGACTATGCTTCCGGTGGATCGAAATGGGTGGTTGATAGTGGATGCACTAGTCATATGACCGGAAGCAAGGAGATTATGACGGACTTGAGACCAAATCTAGATTATACAATAACCGTCTCTTATGGTGATAATTCAAAAGCTGAGGTAAAGAGTCTCGGCAAGGTGGTAGTTGCAAGGATATCACCCTTGTAAATGTCATGCTTGTTGAGTCTCTAGGTTACAATCTTATGTCCGTTCGTGCTCTTAATAAGATGAACTTTGATGTCCATTTTACTATTGATATGGTGGTACTCTTGAGGAGCAAGACTCTAAAGGTCATGTTCGTTGGGTATGTTGAAAATGAGTTGTTTGTGGTAGACTTTTCGGGGTCTACCAACACTCAAGCAATATGCCTATTCGGAAAGGCCGACGTGGGGTGGTTGTGGCATCGCCGCTTGTCCCATGTCAACATGAGAACTTTGCAAAGTCTTCACAAGGGTGGCCACATTCTTGGACTAAAAGACAATGTTTCTTTTTCCAGAGATCGTCTTTGTAGGGCTTGTGTTGAAGGAAAGATGCATGATTCTCCCCATCCGGGCAAGACCATTATTTCATCAACGAGGATTTTGGAACTTCTTCATGTTGATCTCTTTGGTGCCGTGCCTCAACCTAGTCTTGGTGGGAAGAAATATTGTTTGGTGATTGTTGATGACTATTCAAGATTTACTTGGGTTTATTTCTTCAAGACGAAGGATGAAACCCAACAAACCATCATCGACTTTTCCAATATTGTTCAACGCCAATACAATGTCCCTATTTTGGTCATTAGGAGTGATAATGGCTCCGAGTTCAAGAACTACACCTTAAATGAGTTTCTTAGTGAAGAGGGGATTCGTCATCAATATTCCGCTGCATATACCCCTCAACAAAATGGTGTAGCCGAAAGGAAGAACCGGACTCTCATGGATATGGCAAGGTCTATGTTGGCGGAGTTTAAGTCTCCGCTATTCTTATGGGCCGAGGCTATCTCCACGGCGTGTCACTCATCTAACCGGTTATTCTTTCGTGTTGGCAAGAAGTTTACATCTTATGAGATGCTCACCGGCAACAAGCCCAATGTCTCCTACTACCGAGTTTTTGGTTGTAAGTGTTTCTATAAGAACAAAAGTGTTCGTTTGTCTAAATTTGAATCTAAAGCTTTAGAGGGTGTTTTTGTTGGTTACGGTGCCGAATCTCACACCTATAGAGTCTATGACAAGACCGTTGGGAAAGTCATAGAATCTTGTGATGTGAGGTTCGATGAGAATGACGGCTCCCAAGTGGCGCAATTTCATGTTTGTGATGTAGATAATGAGGAACCTCAAGAAGCAATAAGAAGAATGGGGGTTGGTTTCCATCGCCCCATTGAAATCCATCATGAGCCTCCTCAAGCAAGTCCTAGCTCCACTCATGTGGAGAATCCATCATCACAAGTTGAAGTTGCACCTTCTATGGAAGCAAATGATGCACCTATCCAAGAACAAGTTCAAGGCCCTCCTCAAGTTGACCAAGAGGCTATTCAAGAACCAAGTTCTCCTATTGTCAACACTAGCCAAGGTCAAGACCAAGATCAACCCTCTCCTTCCTTTGTTGAAGATGAGCTTCAAGATGATCAAGGTCAACACTCCGGTCAAGACGGGGACTCAAATGATCAAGATGATCAAGCCGAAATTCCTCGCATCAATGAGGATATCGAAACCCGTCGTATAGCAAGAGTCAAAAAGGATTGGAGAAGAAAGAGTCTTCATCTAGAAAATATCATTGTTAATGTCAAGAACAAGGTCACCACAAGAAAACAATTGGCAAATTTCAATGAACATCAAGCTCACATCTCTATGGTGGAACCAAAGAAAGTCTTTGAAGCTCTTGAAGATCCGGATTGGTTGGAAGCCATGCATGAAGAACTCAATAACTTCAAGCGCAACAAAGTGTGGAATCTAGTGGAGAAGCCAAAAGATTGCCTCAATGTTATAGGCACCAAGTGGATATTCAAGAATAAGCAAGATGAGCATGGAATGGTTGTGAGGAACAAGGCAAGATTGGTAGCACAAGGGTTCTCTCAAGTTGAAGGCATTGATTTTGGAGAGACCTATGCTCCCGTGGCTCGCCTTGAGTCCATCCGTATCCTTCTTGCATATGCATCACATCATAATTTCAAGTTGCAACAAATGGATGTGAAAAGTGCCTTTCTTAATGGTCCTTTAAAGGAGTTGGTATATGTTAAGCAACCTCCGGGATTTGAGGATCCACACTTCCCTAACCATGTCTACAAACTTGATAAGGCGCTCTATGGTCTCAAACAAGCACCTCGTGCTTGGTATGAGCACCTAAGAGAGCTATTAGTAGACCGTGGCTTTGAAGTGGGGCAAATCGATCCCACTCTTTTTACCAAGAGGGTTAAAGGGGAGCTTTTCATATGCCAACTTTATGTTGATGATATCATATTTGGCTCTTCTAACAAAGCTTTTAATGATGAATTTTCAAAGCTTATGACCGATAGGTTCGAGATGTCCATGATGGGAGAGTTGAAGTACTTCCTTGGTTTTGAGATCAAGCAATTGAGTGGAGGGACCTTCATCTCTCAAGCCAAATATATCCAAGACATGCTCAAGAGGTTCAAGATGCAAAATGCTAAAGAGAAGAAGTTTCCTATGGACACCAAGTGTCATCTTGAACTTAATCCAAAGGGTGATAAGGATGTTGATCAAAAGCTCTATCGTTCTATGATTGGTTCTTTGCTTTATCTTTGTGCATCTAGACCCGATATTGTGTTGAGTGTAGGAGTGTGTGCAAGGTACCAAGCGGCTCCCAAAGAAAGCCACCAAACGGCGGTTCTTCGAATCTTTCGATATTTGGTTCATACCCCAAGGTTTGGTTTGTGGTATCCTAAAGGCTCAACTTCTCTCTTGCCGGTTACACGGATTCGGATTGGGCCGGTTGCAAGGATGATAGGAAATCAACTTCCGGGGCTTGCCAATTCCTTGGTAGGTCCTTGGTGAGTTGGTCTTCTAAGAAGCAAAATTGCATATCTCTCTCCACCACCGAAGCCGAGTATGTGGCGGCCGCTAGTTGTTGCACTCAATTGTTGTGGATGAGGCAAACTTTAAAGGAATACGGTGTCCATTGTGACAAAGTGCCTCTTTTATGTGACAATGAAAGTGCTATCAAGATTGGCACAACCCGGTGGAGCACTCAAGAACGAAGCATATTGAGATTCGCTATCACTTCATCCGTGATCACATCATCCGGGGTGACATTGAGCTTGGCTATATTCCCACGAAGATCCAACTTGCCGATATGTTCACGAAGCCACTTGATGAAGCAAGGTTCACTTATTTGAGGCATGAGCTAAATATCATCGATTCGGGGAGCGTCGCTTGAATATCTTGCATACACACCTATTTCTTAGCTATATGTTTGGTTTAGGTGTAGGCATGGACATAGGGGGAGTGCGGTCCTAATCCATTGGACTATCCCTCCCCCCATTATGCCGATAGTAAGAACTCATTATGCTCTATTTTCGTTCTATGAATTGTGAGCTTAAATGACGAGTAGTGGCGGTGAACCCAAGATATATCTTCGCGGTGTCACACCACGTACACACTTACATGGTGGCCTAGGCCATCGCCCTCTTCTTTTTGAAGAGTTGAGTCTTGTTCGAGAATTCATTGCATATTTGTTGCTTCCATGTCTCATCACTTCCAATGTTGCTATTTGGTGTTTGTGGTTTGTTTTATCCATTGGAAGTGTGAAGATTTCATTGTGTCTCATGTTTGCATCTCCCCATGTCACTCTATTGCTCCATGGCTCCTCTTGAAGTTGATTATCCGAAGCAGCTAGCAGTTATCAATTGTATGGTAGATTCAAGGTTTCTCAAGTGAATATGTTTTGCTATGGTTGGTTGTGGGAAGATTTTGCAGAGAAAAGGAAAAAGGAAGTGCAAAAACTGCTTGGCCGGTTTGCTGGCCGGTCCAGCCGGCTCCCGTGCCGGGCGCCTCGGGTGCCAGCCCGGCTCCCAGGCCGGACCAGCCGGCCCCCGTGCCGGGCAGCCTGTGTGCTTATGAAATCGATTTTTGGGGCAGTTTTTGGATCATTGTCTCACTTCCACCCGTGCCCCCCACCCCCACCCGTGCTCCTCCTCCTCCATGGCCGCCCCCCCATGCTCCTCCACCACCACCTCCTCCATTCGAGCTGCTCCCCCAACCCTACTGCCACAGATCTGATAGATCCCCTCCAGATCTTCAATCCCATCCACGAGTTTCATCCCTTGGTGAAGATTTGGGGAGTTCTCCTCCATTGTTGGTGTGGTTGCGGATTTCTTGAAGAAGCTCGGATTTCTTGGCAATGGCTGACGATCCGGTGTATGATGAGCTTGAGGACCTTGAGGAATCTTCCTCCCCGCTCTCCAAGTACCAAGGCAAGGCCAACCTTAGGGCATCCAACATCAACCCCAACTCCAAGAAGATCAAGAAAACTGTCATCAAGAAGGGTCCTCCTCCTCCCAATCCAGATGAACCGGTACGTACATCTTGGGGCAAAGTACCTAGTGATGAATTTGAGCATGATAGGTTGGAGTTCAACCCCTATACTTGGCCCCATAGCACTTGCACCAATGATAAGAGGTTCTATTGCAAGATGCATCAACGAGTGTATGATCAAATCATTACCAATAGGAAGAACTCTCATGTCACCACTCATTGCTATAATGTGGATAGTGCAAGGGACATATGGCCGGAGGTGATGGCGGTTATGGATTATCATGGTATCTCTAATCTCATGGCAGTGAATACACTTTATTCTCCTGATTTGCTCCAAGAGTTCTATGCCACAGTGTATTTCTCGCGGGAAGGACCAAGAACTATGACTTGGATGAGTGCCGGAGTCAAGTGTGAAGCTTCTCTTGCTGAGTTTGGTGCTCTCTTTGGCATCGAGGAGCTACCTCATTGCCCCATGGCTTATGTTCGTATTCATCAGCAAACCCTCATGAAAGCCGATCCCGCAATCCATCATTGCTATCCCCGCGGGCAGGGCCTTGTTGGTAAGGTTCCCAAGTGCACTTATATGACTCCGTTTTGGCAAGCCACTTATGCAATTCTCCGGAACACTATTGCTATCAAGTTTGGGGAGAAGACTGAGGCTCGTGCATACATGATCAACCTCCTTTATCACATTATGCCCAGCTTTTGGAGGGAGAAGAAAATTGATGTTCTTGACTATATGTGGGAAGAGATGCACACCGTGATTCTTGACAAAAGGGTTCCCATCTATGGCCCTTATCTTCAGCAGCTTTTTGACAGAAAGGTGCCTCAGATTGCTCTCAATGCCTATCTCCCAACTCTGTACACTCCTGTTTTGCACTCCTTGCCATCTCGTCCTCCGGATGCGGTCATTCCTACTCAAGAGCAGCGTGCTAGCACAGCAGTCCCTGAAACTCAAGCTGAGCCCGCCAAGAAGCACGGCATATTGGATGTTTTCAAGAGAATGAATTGCTTCTTTGCGGAAAAGCAAGATAAGGATTACAAGATATATCACAAGCAAAAGTCGTATAACCGCAATCAAAGGGAGATTATGAAGCAGCTGAACTTCCCCGAGCCTTCTTGCCCAAGCTCCGACGAGGTTTCGGAGAACACTTACAAGTCCAAGAACACTTTTTGGTTTGGCGACGATGCTTCCTCTCTTGCTCCCCATTGGCCGGGCACCCAAGGTGAATCAAGTTCCGGTCAAGCTGTTGGTGGCGGCAATGAAGATGATATTGTTGATTGGTTTGCCGACGAGTGATCCATGGACTTTCATGTTTCTTTCTCCTTTTTGGTGTCTTGATGCCAAAGGGGGAGAGACTTCCGGGGATTTGCATTCATGCATCCTTTTGCCTTTCGTTTTATTGCATCGCACTTGTTTTAGTTGAACCTTGAACTTTATGTGTCTTATGCTCGTGGAACTCTCTATGTTGTGGAACTTTGGTATCACTATTGTATGAGATGGATAAATTATTGTATGACTATGGTTTTCGGTATTCGGATTTATCTAGTTGAGATCTCATGATATTGTGCATTGATATGAAATTGTCTACATCTCTTGGCACAAGGTATGATCATCTCCATTTCTCAACTTAGTTGGTTATGTGCGATTATATTGTTCCTATATCATGCCGATTACCTTGTTGAGGAATGTTTCCCTCCTTATGTGTGAATTTGCATTCCAAGGCAAACAAAACTATATGCACACAAGTAGGGGGAGCCACTTCTTTGTTTTAAAAGCATGATATAGTGTGGTCTATATTGCAAATCCGTGCGTTGTCATCTAACACCAAAAAGGGGGAGATTGAAAGGGCATTTATGATCTCTCTATGTTTTGTGTGTTAGATAACAACACCGGTAAAGGATTAATATGTTGCTAAGTGTTTTCAGAAAGCGTCCGGTTCCACCCCATAATCAAAAAGTAGAAAGTTGTCGGGAAATCGGAGTGGAGCGCGTCGCCCTGGGTGGCCGGCTCCCAGGCCGGCCAAACCGGGCTCCAGGCCGGGCGGCTCGGCTGGGTAGCCGGTCCCCAGGCCGGCACAAACCGGGCTGCTGGCCGGGTGGCTCGGCAGGGCTGCCGGTTCCCAGGCCGGCTGGAGCCGGGCCACAGGCCGGCTGGTTCTGGCAGCTAACCGGCTCCCAGGCCGGTTCAGCCGGGCCCCATGCCGGCCTCCCTGCAGGCAAGCATCAGCACGCCAGGCCGGCCCCCAGGCCGGCCAAACCGGCCTGCAGACCGGGCTAACAGTGTGCAACGGCCATTTTTCGTCAAGTGCTATAAAAGCCCCTCCACCTACCTTGGGACAATCAGCTCGCCCACAACTGAAGAAACACCATTGTTGCAAGCTCAAGAAACACAAGGATCACTAGATCTCCCAATCCCTCCACCCAAACTCGTCGATCTTTGGAGGATTGAAGGAGAAGGCCCGGATCTACATCTTCACCAAGCCGTTTGTCATTTCCCCCTCATTCACTTGAGGGACCATTTGCTAGGGTTTCCACTAGGAAAACCTAGCCCCCTATTGTACTCACTTGATTGTCTTTGTGACAGATTGTAGCTGTTTGGGAGCCCCCAATCCTTTGTGGGTTGTGCCCCAAATCGTTGTTGTAAAGGCTCCGGACTCCGCCTTGAAGGTTTCCGATAGTTGAAGTGAACCAAACCTTTGTGGTGCGGTTCACCGGAGAAGAGGGTGAGGCCTTTGTGGCCGTTGAACCATTGTGTTGGTTCACACCTCTCCAACGAGACGTACTCCCCTAAAAAGGAGGAACTCGGGATTACATCCGTGTCTCCGCGTGCTTTGACTTCGGTTACCTCTATCCTTGTTTACCGCCTTATTATATCGTGCTTAGTTGCTAGCTTGTCATATAGGTAAATTCACCGTAGTTGCATATCTAGAGAATTTACCTTTTGTGTCAAGCCTAAATTGAAAAAGACTAAAATTGGAGTAGCACCTATTCACCCCCCCCCCTCTAGGTGTCATACCGATCCTTTCAACAATGCATTCCCCTAGGCCCATAAAGGTGAAGTGTCATGTAGTCGACGTTCACATGACACCACTAGAAGAATGACACCACAACTTAAATATCAAACCATTAAATATTAACGCAACATTATTTCACTACTAACAACATGACTTCCCCATGTCCTCAAGAACTACAAACTACTCACAAGACATCATATGGATCATGATCAGAGATGATATGGCAATGAACAACAATCTGGACATGAACACTAATCCACCAAACAAACTCAATAGCATCAATAACAAGGAGTAATCAACACCGGGAGAGTCTCCCCAATGAACTAGACAAGGTACAGCCCTAGATGTTACAGCAAGATGGATGTGGAGTCGGTGGAGATGATGGTGATGGCGCAGTGGATGGTGGTGATGATGATCCCGACGAAGTCCAGCGTGATGACGATGACGATGGCGATGATTTCCCCTCTCTGGGAGGGAATTTCCCCGGCAGGATCTCCCTGCCAGAGAGCTCTTTCTCTCTCGGTGGTTTCTGTCCCGTGGAGGCGGCGGAATATTTCGTGGACATTTCTCCCGTGCTTAGGTTTTCGGGAGGCAGATATACGCGAAGAGGCAACCTGGGGGGTGGACCCAGGTGGCCACGCCATAGCTAGGCGCGGCCCACAGGCCAACCGCGCCCAGGTGTGGCGTGGGGCCCACCTGGCCCACCTGGCTGCCTCCTTTTGGCTGCCTCCGGCATCTGACATTATAAAACCCCCAGAATTGGTTTCGTGATTTTTGGAGTTCCGCTGATATGCTGACTTGACGACGCTTTTTCCAGCAGAAACCTGACTCCGGAAGGATAATTCCCAATAATCATCAAACATGCAAAATAAGGCAAAATAACATAAGTATCATGTATTAATATGAAATATAAGGATAGATAATGACAAATTATGATATAAAATATTGATGCAAAATGGACGTATCAACTCCCCCCAAGCTTAGACTCGCTTGTCCCCAAGCGAAAACTGAGCTCAGTAAACAAGTCCACATGTTTATGGAGTGAAGTGTCGATAATAAAGAATACGGACAAGAAGCATCAGTATTTACTCAGCTAAACAAGTCATTTTAAACAGCAATCTCTACACATTCTACTTAACTTGGAACAAGTAATGGAACAACCACAAATAAAGGTACATTAAGCAAACCAATTGGATGTGGCAAACTGTGTTCTTGGTCAGAGAACAATCAACATTCTAACTTATCTTTCAAGAAGAGTCTTTATACTAGAGCTATATTGCAGAAATAGAGTTGCTCAATCATCACTGTTCCTTTCACATTCCAAAGAAAACTGTCAAAGTCATATTCTCAAAGATAAAACTTCATGTGTTCAAGCAAAGTAGACAAAACATGATAGGAAATATTATGAACTATAAATGATTGTATCTATAACAATTCGAGTGCTTGCTCGGGATAGAGGGAATATGTTTACTGACTCAACAATAAATAAATGATAGGCCCTTCGCAGAGGGAAGCAGGGATTAAAACGTGTGCTAGAGATTTTTAGTTCCCGAAGGCATAGAGAGTGTAAAAATATTGCTTTGAGAGGTGTATGCTATTGGTCAACAAATCAGTGGTAGAATCCTTGTCATCTTCCATACTAATTAACTTTTAGAGCGGTTACGAGAGTTTATAGAACTGCACTTGTAATAAGCACTTATTGATGACACTCCTCCCAACCATTTCTTTCCACAAACCATGGCTTGACCGAATCCTCGGTTGCCGACCAACAATCACCGTGGAGGAGTGTCTATTTATTTATTTATAGGGTGGACTAACCAGCTCTTTAATGCAAAATAAAAGGTGGAGAAGCAGATGAAGCTGCCAATCCTTGTAAATCAGTTAGCATGGAAGATGACACATCTGCTACCACGTCCTTATGAGCTTACTGAACAGTGACACAAAAAGGGATATAATAATAGTTTTGAATAGTTAAAGGTAGCACACGAGAAAATGTACTTGGAGTAGTGCGAACACTACATGATAGGTAGTTATGGTGGACACGAATGGAGTGCTTTGGTTCAGGGTTTTGGATGCACGAGAAGTATCTCCTCTCAGTACAAGGTTTTTAGGCTAGCAAGGTTTAGTAGCAAGCACAAGAATTGAGAGAGACAAACGCTTATAGATCTAATAGAACAACCATGCTATCTACTTTGTGGGCACAAAACACTTTAATTCAAGAATAATAAACTCATTGGCCAACAAAGAGGAAAACAATAGGGATAATGTTATTGCAACCAGTTCCCTCTTTTCTACTTAAGTGTAAAAAGTATTGATACTACTGACCAGTCTAAGTTTGCCACAACCAACTAAATTTACTTGCTGCACCCAAAGTGATGCCAATACTAATGTAACAAGATCAGCATATGACAAAGGACTTGCTGGCTAAAATAAAGTGTGCAGAAAGTAAAGATAAAGTTTCTCATTAATATTCCATCACAATAAACCTCACACCAACGGATACAACGATAACCAACTAAGGAGTGATACTCCACATTGCAAACTATCTCATATGATAACTTCTCTACTCATGGTACTAAGCAAAAATATAAAGATAAAGATAAAGATGGTGATACTGAAAACACCCCCCAAGCTTGAAACAAGCTGGGAGTGTGTTGTTACCCATGGTGAATTACTCCCTTGGCGGTGATGGTGGTGGCGATTGAGGCCCATTATTATAATTCTTCCACCAGAAAGGATTCCCATCAACAAAGGAGGACTTGGTTCTTCCTCTTCTTCACCGACAGCTTCAGTCTTCTCCTTCTCCTCCTCAGCATCTTGGTCTTTCAGATCTTTCTTCAGGCCCTCCTTGTCAGGGTTGTTGGAGGCGACCATGGTGCTCTAGACTTCTACAACCCTGGCAGAAACAGCTCAAAAACAAACGCGACGAAAACACGAGATACGGACCTCGGAGATCCGGGTAAATATATAGCGGAAAATAACGCGTGAAAAGGAAGGCACAGGGCGAAGCGGAGTCGGAGGGGGTCTCCGAGGCGACCACGCCATAGCTGGGCGCGGCCCAGGTGGGGCCCGCGCCCTGCTGTGGCGTGGTGCCCTCGGGCACCTCCTCCGGCACTTATTCGTCTTGATATTTCCAAAATTGTATAAAATAACTAATATAAAAGTTTCGAAGTAAAACGCGGACTTTTTCTTACCGAAACTCATACCTACTTCAAATCAGACTCTGCAGTTTCCTGTTTCTGAGTTTTAATAAATTCCTCCGGAGATACCATTTGAATAATATCAACATTTTCATTATAAGATTCTCCAGAAATATAATGTTTAAGTCTCTGCCCATTAACAACTTGAGGTTTGTCACCGTCAAGTGAATTAATTTTTATTGCACCAGAACGATAAACTTCTTCCACAATGTAAGGTCCTTCCCATTTTGAGAGTAATTTTCCTGCAAAAAATCTGAGACGAGACCTATACAATAAAACTTTATCACCTATGCAAAATTCTCTTTTTAAAATTCTCTTGTCATGCCATCTCTTAACTTTCTCTTTGAAAAGTTTAGCATTTTCATATGCTTCACTTCTCCATTCATCTAGAGAGCTTAACTCTAGCAACCTTTTCTCACCAGCTAATTTGAAATCTCTATTAAGCTCTTTGATTGCCCAATAGGCCTTGTGTTCTAATTCTAGAGGTAAATGACAAGCTTTTCCATAAACCATTTTATAAGGAGACATGCCCATAGGATTTTTATATGCTGTTCTATAAGCCCACAAAGCATCATTAAGCTTTCTAGCCCAATTCTTTCTAGACCTATTGACAGTCTTTTGCAAAATCAACTTAATTTCTCTATTTGATAACTCTACTTGACCACTAGTTTGAGGATGATACGGTGAAGCAATTCTGTGATTGACACCATATTTAGCAAGAGTTTTTCTAAAACCACCATGAATAAAGTGTGAACCACCATCAGTCATGAGATATCTAGGCACACCAAACCTCGAGAAAATAACATCCTTAAGCATTTTTAAGGAAGTCTTACCATCAGCACTAGAGGTTGGTATAGCCTCTACCCACTTAGTAACATAATCAACAGCAACTAGAATATGAGTATAACCATCTGAAGCGGGAAAAGGACCCATAAAGTCAAATCCCCAACAATCAAAAGGTTCAATAACAAGAGAATAATTCATAGGCATCTCATTACGTCTACTAATATTCCCAACTCTCTGACATTGATCACAGGTCAAAACAAATTTTCTTGCATCTTTAAAAAGAGTAGGCCAATAAAAACCTGATTGTAGAACCTTTTGTGCAGTTCTATCTCCGGCGTGATGTCCTCCATAAGCACTACCATGGCATTTATCCAATATTTCCTTCTGCTCATGCTCTGGAACACATCTTCTCATAATACCATCAACTCCTTCTCTATATAAATGTGGGTCATCCCAAAAATAATGCCTCAAGTCACAGAAGAATTTCCTCCTTTGCTGATAAGTAAAAGTTGGAGGCAAATACTTGGCAACAATAAAGTTAGCATAATCAGCATACCAGGGACAATCATTCGAATTTACCTTTATAGAAGCCAACTGCTCATTTCGAAAATTGTCATCAACAGGAATAGGATCATGCATTATATTTTCTAATCTAGACAGATTATCAGCAACAGGATTTTCAGCACCTTTTCTATCAACAATATGCAAATCGAACTCTTGTAACAGGAGAACCCATCTAATAAGTCTAGGCTTAGCATCCTTCTTATCCATAAGGTATTTAATAGCAGCATGATCAGTATGAATAGTTACCTTAGAATCAACAATATAAGGTCTAAACTTATCACAAGCAAACACTACTGCTAAAAATTCCTTCTCAGTAGTAGCATAATTCTTTTGAGCTGCATCAAGAGTCTTACTAGCATAATGAATAACATTTAACTTTTTATCTACTCGCTGTCCTAAAACAGCACCTACAGCAAAATCACTAGCATCACACATAATTTCAAATGGTAAAGTCCAGTCTGGTGGTTGAACAATAGGAGCAGTTATTAAAGCCTTCTTCAAAATTTCGAATGCCTCTTTACACTCGTCATCAAAAACAAATGGAACATCCTTTTGAAGAAGATTGGTAAGTGGCTTTGAAATTTTAGAGAAATCTTTAATAAACCTTCTATAAAAACCAGCATGACCAAGAACACTACGAATACCTTTCACATCTCGGGGGCATGGCATTTTCTCAATTGCTTCCACTTTAGCTCTATCAACTTCAATACCTCTTTCAGAAATTTTATGCCCAAGAACAATGCCTTCATTAACCATAAAATGGCATTTCTCCCAATTAAGAACAAGATTGGTTTCTTCACATCTCTGCAAAACTTTGTCAAGATTGTGCAAACAGTTATCAAAAGAAGTTCCATAGACGGAGAAATCGTCCATGAAGACTTCCACAATTTCTTCACAAAAACCGTGAAAAATAGCAGACATGCATCTCTGAAAAGTAGCAGGAGCATTACATAAACCAAAAGGCATACGTCTATAAGCATAAGTACCATAAGGACAGGTAAAAGTGGTTTTCTCCTGATCTTCCTTTCTAACAGCTATTTGGGAAAAACCAGAATAACCATCAAGGAAACAAAAATGAGTTTTCTTAGACAACCTTTCTAACATCTGATCAATAAAAGGCAAAGGATAATGATCTTTCTTAGTAACCTTATTGACCTTACGAAAATCAATGCACATTCTATAACCAACTACAACTCTCTGAGGAATAAGCTCATCATTTTCATTAGGCACAACAGTTATTCCTCCTTTCTTAGGAACACAATGAACAGGACTAACCCATCTACTATCAGCAATAGGATAAATTATACCTGCTTCAAGAAGTTTTAATACCTCATTTCTTACCACTTCCTTCATCTTAGGAATTAAACGACGTTGATGCTCAACAACAGGCTTGGCATCAGGCTCAATATTAATAGCATGCTGACATATAGCAGGAGAAATCCCTTTTAAATCATCAAGAGTATAGCCCATTGCGCCTCTATGTTTCTTCAGAACTTGCAATAATTTTGCTTCTTCATCTCCTGAAAGTTTAGAACTAATAATAACAGGATATATTTTCTTATCATCAATATGAACATACTTAAGATTATCAGGTAAAGGCTTAAGATCAAAAACAGGGTCTTCTTTAGGAGGGGGCGCAATTCCCAGGTCCTCCACAGGTAAATCATGCCTAAGCATTTGAGGTTGACGCAGAAAGATGTCGTCAATCTCCCTTCTTTCTTCTGCAAAAACTTCACTTTCGTGGTCTTCCAAAATTGCTGCAAAGCATTGTTAGGACCAACAGCAATAGAAGCAAGCTGTTCAACTTGAAAGTTCTCATTAGGCATTTCAGGTTCATAATGATTCTTAGCAAATTTTGAAAAATTAAACTCATAAGACTCTCCATCGAATCTAGTAAATTTTTCTCTTTTTGACAGTCAATAATAGCACCACAAGTATTCAGGAAAGGTCTACCAAAAATAATAGGACAAGAGTCACTAGCAGCAGAACCGAGAACTAAGAAATCAGCAGGGTATTTAGTCTTACCACATAAAACTTCAACATCTCTGACAATGCCAACTGGACAGATAGTTTCCCTATTAGCAAGCTGAATAACCACATCAATATCTTCCAATTCGCAAGGATCAATTTCCTTCCTGATTTCCTTGTAGAGAGCATAAGGGATAGCGCTGGAACTAGCACCAATATCACAGAGACCATAATAACAATGCTCACCTATTTTAACAGAAAGCACAGGAACACTAGGCTTTCGAGCTCTTTTAGGATGTGTAACCATGTTAGAAGCTTCTTCACAAAACACAATATGACCTCCTTCTACATTTTCAGTTACAAGTTCCTTAACCATAGCTACTTCATGTTCTACACTAATTTGCTCATCAGGTTCCCTAGGTTTACGTTCACTTTTGCTAACCACACTAGCCAAAATAGAGTGTTCTTTTACTTTAACAGGAAAAGGTATTTTTTCAATATAGGGTTCTGGTATAATGCGATCAACAGTTTGAACTTCAACATTTTTAGCAAGAGCAAATTAGCATTATCTTCATAAGGTTCATGATACTTTTCCCAACCTTGTCTAGGAATATCGAGATACGAGGCAAAGGCCTTAAAGTAATTAACAACAACTTGAGAATCAAGACCATAAGTAGCATTAAAATTACGAAAACTATCAGTCTCCATAAAGGATTTAATGCATTCGAAATCATAATTTATACCTGACTCCCTACCTTTGTCGTTCTCCCATCCTTCAGTATTTTCCTGGATACGATCAAGAAGATCCCATTTATCTTCATCCTTCATACGAGTGAATGACCAAGAACAAGAAGTGTCCAATAAATCTTTATCATGATAGGAAAGTCTTGCATAAAAGTTATTGATGACAATATTACTTGGAATCCCATGAACAGGGCATTTGAGCATTAATAATTTCAATCTCCCCCAAGCTTGGGCAATACTTTCTCCCTCATAAGGCCAAAAAGTGAATATAGAATTCCGATCCTTATGAATCTCACTTGGAGGATAAAACTTGTAATAAAAGAGAGGGACAATTTCAGCCCAGCTCAATGAAGGACCATTCTTCAGCAGCTCTGCCATCCAGCGACAGAGTAAATAATTTCCTTTTAATAATGTCCATCGAAATACCTGCACACTTGAACAAACCGCATAGTTCATGTATATAAAGCAAATGATTACCAGGATGAACAGTTCCATCATAGCGGTTATCCATAATACGTCCAACAATTTTCGTAGGTATTTTAAATGGAACAATCTCAGCAGATGGAGGATCATCTACTACCGTAGCAGTGGTAGTAGTCCTCCCAAACAGCGAACCAAATGGATTTGACTCCATAACAGTCATTACAGTAAATAATTTCCTTACCAATTTCCTTACCAATAGCGCTTCACTCCCCGGCAACGGCGCCAGAAAATAGTCTTGATGACCCACAAGTATAGGGGGTGTATCGCAGTACTTTCGATAAATAAGAGTGTCGAACCCAACGAGGAGCAGAAGGTGCTGGCAAGTAGTTTTGATCAAGAATTCACTGTAAAAGCTAGCAGACAGGTTTTCAGTAGTATTCGAAACAGCAGGTAAAAACAGTGCAAGTAAATAAACGAGCGCGGCAACAAATGCAGCGAGTGGCCCAATCCTTTTGAGTGCAAAGGACAAGCCGAGTGTGTTACTTATAAGAGACAAATGTTCCTGAGGACACATGGGAATTTCGTCAAGTGCTTTCGCTTCGTGCAACTGGTTAATCTTCATTGTTTTGATAAGTGTTGTGTGGGTGAATCTATGCTAACGCACCGCCCTTCCTAGGACTAATACGCACTTGTGATTATACCCCCTGCAAGCATCCGCGAATGCAGAAAAGTAATTAAGATAAATCTAACCACAGCTTTAAACTCTGAGACCCTACGCTCCCTCGTGCACTATCTTACTAACGGGGGTTCAGGTTTCTGTCACTCCGGCAACCCCTCAACTAGCAAGCTAGGTACACGATGCATTCCCCTAGGCCCATAAAGGTGAAGTGTCATGTAGTCGACGTTCACATGACACCACTAGAAGAATGACACCACAACTTAAATATCAAACCATTAAATATTAACGCAGCATTATTTCACTACTAACAACATGACTTCCCCATGTCCTCAAGAACTACAAACTACTCACAAGACATCATATGGATCATGATCAGAGATGATATGGCAATGAATAACAATCTGGACATGAACACTAATCCACCAAACAAACTCAATAGCATCAATAACAAGGAGTAATCAACACCGGGAGAGTCTCCCCAATGAACTAGACAAGGTACAGCCCTAGATGTTACAGCAAGATGGATGTGGAGTCGGTGGAGATGATGGTGATGGCGCAGTGGATGGTGGTGATGATGATCCCGATGAAGTCCAGCGTGATGACGATGGCGATGATTTCCCCTCTCCGGGAGGGAATTTCCCCGGCAGGATCTCCCTGCCAGAGAGCTCTTTCTCTCTCGGTGGTTTCCGTCCCGTGGAGGCGGCGGAATATTTCGTGGACGTACCCCCGTGCTTAGGTTTTCGGGAGGCAGATATACGCGAAGAGGCAACCTGGGGGGTGGACCCAGGTGGCCACGCCATAGCTGGGCGCGGCCCACAGGCCAGCCGCGCCCAGGTGTGGCGTGGGGCCCACCTGGCCCACCTGGCTGCCTCCGGCATCTGACATTATAAGACCCCCAGAATTGGTTTCGTGATTTTTGGAGTTCCGCTGATATGCTGACTTGACGACGCTTTTTCCAGCAGAAACCTGACTCCGGAAGGATAATTCCCAATAATCATCAAACATGCAAAATAAGGCAAAATAACATAAGTATCATGTATTAATATGAAATATAAGGATAGATAATGACAAATTATGATATAAAATAGTGATGCAAAATGGACGTATCAACTCCCCCCAAGCTTAGACTCGCTTGTCCCCAAGCGAAAACTGAGCTCAGTAAACAAGTCCACATATTTATGGAGTGAAGTGTCGATAATAAAGAATACGGACAAGAAGCATCAGTATTTACTCAGCTAAACAAGTCATTTTAAACAACAGTCTCTACACATTCTACTTAACTTGGAACAAGTAATGGAACAACCACAAATAAAGGTACATTAAGCAAACCAATTGGATGTGGCAAACTGTGTTCTTGGTCAGAGAACAATCAACATTCTAACTTATCTTTCAAGAAGAGTCTTTATTCATTTAAATTCCATTTGTAACGTTTGATCTTGTGTCCATTTTTGTATTTATAAAGACTTTGGACATTTGTATTTGAAATTCGAGATGAGTGTACTGATAAGAGAAGATAAGATTGAAATTAGGACATGATGTAATTGAATTGTAATATGATCATGTAGGTGTTAATGTGATGAATTGAGATGAGATGATAATAGATGTTTGTTGGATTTATATGTTCATATCGATGAGATTATGGGTGTGTCTTTTATTCAATTGAATTATATCTTATCATATTGTAACTTGTGTTTAGAAGTGTTGATAATTAGGAAAGGTCATGTCGAAGTTTATAGCACTCAACAAGATGATCTAGACCTAAACTCATCGAGTCGAGAGAAACATCGATCACTTTGTCTCTTTTCTTAAGCGCGCCAAAATTTCCCGCATTTTCAGATGCATGCAATGCAAATGCACATATTCTATTTCTACCCTTTTTACTCTCTAAACCTTGGGTTGTTACACTGGGAGCCGGCCAGGCTGGCCTGGAGGCCGGCCACCCAGCCGAGGCACCCGGCCTGGGCCGGCTGGGGGCCCGACACGCCCGGGCTGGGAGCCGGCCAGGCCGGCCTGGGGGCTGGCCACCCAACAGAGGCGCCCGGCCAGGCCAGCCTGGGGGCTGGCCACCTGGCAGAGGCGCCCCGCCTGGGAGCCGGCCAGGCCGGCCTGGGGGCTGGCCACCCAGAACCCGAAAATGAAACACCCATAACTTTTGCGAGAAAACTCCAAATGGGATGAAACCAATTTTGTTGGAAAGATAGCGACAAGAGCTTTCCTACAAACAGTGGAAATATTAAGAACCATAAATAGAGTTAAGTTGACACACATGGGAAGGTGTGAAACTTTCCTCACGGATAAACCGATAATATTTCCAACACGAAAACGCAACAAGTTTTCCCAACAAAAACCGTTTTCGAAGAACTTGAGCTTGTAATGAAGATCACGACAAGCACCAAAACCCAACTAGGAGAAAAACCAAATAAGAACCAAGAAATATGATGATGCCAAGTGACGGGGATATACCTTTTGGGTACCCTACCATGAGGGTACCTGGTGCACGTATCGACTAGTCCCAACTATCAAGAGCCTACATGAAGCCCATAAAGGAAAGCCCAAAAAGACGGAGTATCCTCCAAGTTAGACGAAGCCATAGTCGGTTTAGACTTTCCTTACTTGTAAATCTGAGTTGGTTGCGAACTCCAGAGACCCAGCCTATTATATAAAGGCTGGGAGGGCCGCCGATGAGAGGACACGCAATAGTCGAACCACCAAAGCCTTAGCAAGATCGACATCTCGCCGGGACTCCATTGTAGCTCGCATATACCCTCATATCAATACCAGACAAGCAGGAAGTAGGGTGTTACTCTCCGAAGGCCTGAACCTGGGTAAATCCCTGCTTTTGCTTGTCAGCCGACGAAACTACCAGATCTATCATGTTCTCTCCCCCGTAATCTCAACCCTAGGTCCTTAACCATGGGATTTGATGAGTTAACCCCTCGTCACCAAGTATGCAAAGGTTTGAGCTATCCACAAAGATGCGATCAAGTTGCTCACTTGAGAGCCCCTCTTGATAGTACGCCGTCTATCCTATAACCCGGTCTCCCACTAATACCATGAGACCGGTAAAATAGAAAGCCTATCACGATCATACCTTTGCCTCGCGCATTCCACTTGAGCTAGATGATGCCGATCTTGATCTCTTCAAGTGGAACATCTTTCTTGATTGCGCTTTGCTTGGTGAAGACTCACATATCGCTCACCCATACACTAATATGGGAGAGCCTCTATAAGGCACATCTTCACTTGACCAATATCTCCAAATGGGTGACAAGCTTCAAGCATATGATTTCTTCGAGATGCTTCTCTTGAACTTGCACTTCAACTTCTTCTCTTAATATATATGACTTGATATTGCTTTGGTCATCACTTTATCTTCTTCTTTCAAACTTGATACCAACACATGGTGTTCAAGCATTGCCAATGGACAAGCCCTATAAGGATAGCTCAATGCAACCATTAGTCCATAGAGATTGTCATTAATTACCAAAACCACACATGAGGGCTCATGCAGTTTCAGCCGGCCCTCCAGCCCTCGCCGCCGGGTCGGATCCTTTCGCACAAGAATCAAGGTACTTCACTCCCAGGCTCCCGCGTGGTACAACCTAGTGCCCCCATCTGGTACCACGCCACGCCTCCATCTCCGCCCGACGGGCATGACCTTTTCCCTAACGCGCCTCCCGACGTCTACCATCCCGAGATGCCCGTGGTGTATGCGGCGTCCCTTGACGCAGAAATCGCGAGGTAAATTCCAGTTTTCGTTGCGGCGTTTCTATTTCACTTGTTTCTATTTCTTAGTATTATTTTCCCCGTTGTTTGTAGTATCGAGGCAAAAATTGAGATCCTTGATGACACAATAGATGAGAGACTTGTTGTGCTATCTACGAAAGAAGTAATGGACATGTATGAGGCAATGTTCAAGGATTACAAGGACCAAAATTTGGATACATTTAATTTGTGTCGTCGATTGAATGCTAGGGGATTACAACTCTATGAAATGATGCTAGATATCCTCAGATTGCAGGACAGGATCATGACCTGTGATGCAAGTTCGTTGGATGAGCAGACTCGACAACGCTTGGCATCTCTGAGAAGTCATGTTATGGGAAATGTTGTGTCACTTCACGGAGATTGAGCGGTTTACTTTGCTTGATTTAGTACTAGTTGATGAACTGAACGTCTGTGTCTGAACTATTTAGAATTCTGAACTTTATGTAGTACTCGAGTCGATGAACTGAATTTATGTTCTGAACTATGTCAAAATCTGAACTCCGTAAATTCTGAACTTTTTTTACGTTTTCGCGGATTTTTCCAGAACAGATTCTGTAATGAGGAATATTCCATTTTAGAGTACATGTTTACGGTATCTATTCTGCACGGCCACTTTTTGCCCCTTAAAATCGTTTTATGGTTTACCTACCGTATACGAGTTTTACTGGTCGGAAATTTACAGGATCTAAGGTTTAATTTTTTTTACAGGATCTGATAGAGATGCTCCTAGCGAGTAGCAGTGGCGGAGAAAAAAGATGAGCTTCCCGGGGACGGGGCGCCACCGCCTCCCGATCCCCCCGCCCCCTCCACGCCACAGCCCACCGGATAACGCTCCGGCGCAACCTTCCAAAATCCCCCACTCCCCCACCACTAAACCCCCGCACGCCCAAATCAACAGCACACACACCGAATCCTCGTTCGTCTCCGCCCGTCCGCCGCCATGCACCCCGACGCCAGCTCCCCCTCGCACCGCATCGCCCGCGTCGCCGCGCACCTCAACCCGCCACGCCCGCAGGTGCGCCCCGGCCGATTCCTCAACCCTCACCGCCGCTGCTGGTATGATTGCGCCTGCGTGAGATGTGACCGACCGACCCTGTATGTGCCTGCAGATGGAGGAGGTGGCGGGATCCGCGCTCCGGCCCCAGGCGTGCCGGGCCAAGGGCGGCGCGCCGGGGTTCAAGGTGGCCGTGGTTGGCGCGGCGGGCGGGATCGGCCAGTCGCTCTCGCTGCTCATGAAGATGAACCCGCTCGTCTCCGTGCTCCACCTCTACGACGTCGTCAACACGCCCGGGGTCACCGCCGACGTCAGCCACATGGACACCAGCGCCGTGGTACGTAAAACTAACCTACTCCCTGATGTCCTACACTGTAATCCAATCAACAGCTAGCAACGGATATTTGTGATCTGAGCATTTCAGCACGCATCCATCTGGTTGGTGGCTTGCCTCGTTAGCCTACGAGTAGCTGGTGTGTTTCGATGCTGCTGCCTCCGACGGATATTATGTACCAGTGATGTGAGCGTTTCAGCACGTATCGATCTGGTTGGTGGCTTGCCTCGTTAGCCTACGAGTAGCTGGATGCTGCTGCCTCCGCTTGTGGTGACATCTGATAGGGGATTCTTATTCTGAACCGTTTGGCACGCTCCCTACCTAAACTGTGACCGATTGGGGGCATGATTGTAGTAGGTTCAGTAGGCTGGAAATGTTAAACAATGGCCTTTCTCAATCATCTGATGTTTATGGCGCACCAGAAAATTTGACATGTTAGTGGTTTCTTATTGTGGGACCGGCCTCCCGAAATATCTCAAGCCGTGACAACATCTTGTCTTGTGTTAAAAAGGCACCTGTTATTTTTCAGAAATCTGTCTTTTCTTGTACATCACGTACTTTACTGGTTTCTTCTTGTGTGGTTGGCCTAGTAAAGTTCCCAAAATGTCTTTGAAACCTTGACAACGCCTTGTCTTTTATTCAGTTCGTGTATGACAAATGATAACCGTGGTCCAAGCTTTGCTGTTGTCTTATTGGCTATTGAGACACTGAGTTTTTATGTGCATGTGCAGCTAATATTTGCGGCCAGCATATTCAAATGGTTCAAATAGATAAATTTATTCTGACTCCCACTATGGATATTCATGCGGGGACTAACTTTGAAAAATATTCTTTTCAGGTACGTGGCTTCATTGGGCAACAACAGCTTGAGGCAGCACTTACAGGAATGGATCTTGTCATTATCCCTGCTGGCCTCCCAAGAAAACCGGAATGACAAGGGATGATTTATTCAACAAAAATGCTGGGATCGTCCGCTCAATTTGTGAGGGCGTTGCCAAGAGCTGTCCTAATGCAATAGTGAATTTGATCAGCAACCCTGTGAACTCAACCGTCCCCATTGCGGCAGAAGTTTTCAAGAGAGCTGGAACTTACTGTCCCAAACGTCTCCTCGGAGTGACAACGCTTGATGTAGCGAGGGCTAACACCTTTGTGGTATGTAGCCTAAGAAACTTTATCTTGAATGTCTTTTCTGAAACAGCTTTTACATATTTGCATACTATAGAATCGTGCAACTTTTCATCTTTGATGGTTCTTGGTTATTCATTTTTTTTGTCTTTCCTGCTTTTTTCAGGCAGAAGTACTTGGAGTTGATCCAAGAGAGGTCAGTGTTCCTGTTGTTGGTGGGCATGCAGGGATCACTATATTGCCCCTCTTGTCCCAGGTATCGTATGGTGATGTCATCCCATTGGAAGTTTTAATATTGACCATTAAGAATTTTTTTCTAGCTTCTGTTTATAGAAATTGCTAACTTGTAACCAATCTCTCCGCAGGTCAGCCCCCCATGCTCATTCACTCCAGATGAAATCATCTATTTGACTAACCGCATTCAGAATGGTGGTACAGAAGTTGTTGAGGTATGATGCCCTTTGCCTTCCCTGATCGGAGAAGCTTCATTTGATATAATTTCATATTCTGGCTTTGCATTTTTGACTGATAAATGTCAGATACTTGTCAAATGGAAAGTGTTTCTAATTCATAAATCCTTCGATAATGATGGTTTTTGTGTCACGAAATATTTTGGTGCAAACCTATTTACAATGGTACCTTCCACTTCTTTATAAAAGGAAAGACATCCCGACATTTCACTGAAAGCCCCAATCTGTGCATTAGAACACACAAGTAGCTGCTGGGGTCTCCCGCTCATGATTACAGCCTAGAACAAACAAATGTATCGGGATAAGACAAAACAAGGCCTAAGAAATTTGGCCAACCAATCATACAACTCAATGATACCATGCACATATACATTTAAAAGCGATTTCGCTATGTCAAGTTCCACTCCTACAGTAAGTCATCGGATGTATTATTTTAAACCTAACACACTTGTTGTGATAAGCAATTAAGCATGCACATAATCTAGACAGCAAGACCACATCTCAGTATTTTTTCTGAAGTAAAATTGCTTGAAGACTGGCAGTGATCAGCCATGGTTGTGTTGTGGGTATTAGCTGTATTTCCATCCCTTGGCGTAATGAAAATATACGATTTAGTATACCAAGCTACCAGGAATTAATTTTAATGGTTGCTGAAAGTTTCTACCATTAGTAAGCCACAGGAATTCTCATGAAAAAAAGTTACCACGAATGAGCATATTCTGAGTGGATAAACAAATGCCAGGAAATGAAAGACATGCCCTTAGGTAGGAAGGAAATTTCCTTAGCACACAATCATGTAATGTGTGTAGATTTAGTTTCATATCGTCTTGGTTCTCTATATCTGAAACTTTCTCAGTTACAGATTGAGTTTCTTTTCTTTATCCGTTTGAGTTTCATACCCTTTTTCACTTATGATTCAGGCAAAGGCTGGAGCAGGCTCTGCAACTTTGTCAATGGTAGGTTATGCTGCCTACTTCTCATTATTAGTCCCCTGAGTCAAATACTCAATGCTAACAGTGAAAGGAACACGTCAGGCTTTTGCTGCTGCGAAATTCGCTGATGCATGCTTACGTGGAATGCGCGGTGATGCTGGCATCGTGGAATGTTCTTATGTTGCATCTGAGGTATTGTTAGCTACACCAAATCTCAACCCCTTCTTCTTCACAGTACACAGTCTTATGATCAGTTCCCTTTTGTCTTGCATTAGGTGACAGAGCTGCCCTTCTTTGCAACGAAAGTGAGGTTAGGCCGTGGCGGAGCCGAGGAGATCCTCCCTCTTGGTCCACTGAACGACTTCGAGAGGTACCTTGGCTGTACTTAATTATATCACAAATGGCTCTCTTTCCCACAAAGTAACCTCTTCGCCTAATGTCTGTCTGGTTGCAGAGCCGGCCTGGAGAAGGCGAAGAAGGAGCTGAGCGAGAGCATCCAGAAGGGCGTGTCGTTCATGAACAAGTGAGATCATATGAATGGGATCGCCCCCGACCTATACATATACATAGATGCTGCGAAGACTAAAGAAAAGAGTGTGATATAGTGCTCATATACCTGTAAATCACTCCTGCCTGTTAAGACAGTAGTCGAAAGGTTAAATACCCTTTAGTTAACGAAGCCTTTTTTTCCCATCGTGGAATAATAAATCATTTACTAGACAGAGCAACCTGTTGTGATTGTATATGCAAATTTTTATTTTGTTTTGCATGCGAGCGTTCGACGTAGTTGTGGCTGTGACCGTGTGAACTGCGAAGAGTGAAGTGTTGGTTGTACTGACAGAAAAAAAGGCAGAAAAAAATGACCTGTACGTATATGGCTGAGATGAGTAGCATAACAAAAAATGATACAGTAACAAATAGTTGGTTGTAATGTTGGTATATCAGGTTTTTTGTCAGCAAATACGTTGTAAAATTTGCGAAATTAGGAGATAAATGTTCTTTCACAGTGGTTGTCGAAATGTTGCATCTCTCGTTCTCTTTCTTGTGTGGCTGAATTGAAGTATGAGCCCCCGTGATAACTAGGAGTAGCTGGTGCGATGTGGTTCGTCCAAGTCGCTAAAGCTGGTGGCACAACTAGAATAGGCGCCGGGGAGCTAACCTGTGGTACCATGCCATCTATGTCTTCAAGTAGTGCACTGGACATGAAAAGTTCTGTACTTTTTGACAGCATTGACACATTTAACGCTAGTCTACAGTTTGAAAAATGAACAGGATATATCTTTTGCAAATGCCCTATCCTTCGTCCAGGCATTATTTGTCTTCGTTTGACTCTGCCATTGCTGCTCCTTAAAATCATCGACTCTGCCATTGCTGCTCCTTAAAATCATCGATCTCGTAGTTTTAGGGGATGTTTGTTCCTTGCCACACTTTGCCAAGACTAAATTTGGCAGTGTGTTTAATTCTTACCACACTTCAGAATTGCCAAACTTAATTATCCATATAGCCCATCTGTCGTATGGGTGAACTTTTTGTCAGTTTTACCACACTTTATGGCATCTAATTTCTTACCCACACTGTGGTTGCTGCCACACTTGCCAAACTTAGGCTTGGCAAGTGTGGGCAGAACCAAACAGCCCCTTAATCTCACGCCACACCAAAACATGCAATTGCCAGCACCATCAAATAAAATCGTAGCGAATTAAACCACACATGGAGATGGATCCAACCATTACACGGCAAGTGGATGCCCGTTCTTGTTGCTACACATGAAATAATCCACTGAATGTTCCTTGGCTGGCCTATGAAACAAAATAACAGTCGGTGCCAAAGCACTACAGCACAGTGAATTTCATGGCCGCTCAGTCGCGCTCGCTTATGGCCGTTAGGTGCTGATCAATCTCCTCCGTCTTCAGTATTCTGAAAACACGATCTTCTTTCCTCACAACACCAACCTGCCAATCGCAAGTTATTGACGTAAGCACGCAATCACAGAGAAAATCTGAAAAAAGCTGACTTAAGTATTTATCTAGGAACAACAGTAATACCTCAATCTCGGTAGCCTTGAAATCTTCCTGCAGAACTGACTGTAAAGCAGAAATCGCAATCTGGGAGTGTAGGATACAGAGTTAGTGGAGAGTAAACTCAGCTTATACACGGACTATGAACAAAAAAAACATGAACATCTCTTCGAGCTTAAAAAGTACTACCAGCTTCAGTAAAATAAACATACACCCTAGACCACAGCCTCATGTTGGCCTAACTGAAAATTTACCTGAACAGTTTCATCATATGTGAACTGTGGGCTATCCTTCATTTTCTTCTCCAGAAAATTTATTGCTTCCTGCTCCTTAAGCCCGGCACTAGTTGCCTACAAAAATGTCAGTAGTTTGTTACAAGAAAAGAAGGCAGACAATAATCTAAGTATTCAGCTCATACAGAATTAGGGAGTACGGTGCAGAAAATTACTGTATACCTTGTGTCCAAAGAAGTGACCTGCCGGGTCACACTTGAAAAGCTGAGCATTTTTCTCTTCGTCATAGCCAACGACCATAGCAACTAAAAATAGAGCCAAAGAAAATGAATACCGTGGGCGAATGGCTTTGTACAGATTGATTTTACACCAGAACATCATAGAAGAGTAAGAAAAACAAAATGTATTAGATGGTACTAACCTACACCAAGGGGTCTCATGTAGGCATGCTGCGTGTATATTTGTGCTTTGTCTGCTATCCTGAAACATTAATCAGAAATGCAATGTTATTAAATATACACTTTGTTATATGAACAGCCAGATTACGCAAGCAAGGGACTTGGATGAGTATAAGGCATAGTACCATTTTGCTAACACATCCACGGGCATCTCGTACCCCCATTTTTTACGAAACTCAGCTGCTTCGTTTCTTGCTTGAGAGACCAAGGACCTCGCATCAGCTAGGACACAAAACATGATATTCAACATCAATGGTGTGCAGCGGGCGTGAGTAAATGTAATCCAGCAATCCAAAGGTCATAACCGAACTTCATCAAAACATGAATAAAAAAGGCATGGATGATATCTGATGCTACTGACACCATGATTAGATGAGGATACAAGGGAGATGCACACGGAATTTAAAAAGATAGTGTATTTTTTCATTGTTCCCTTATTGCAGCCTTTTGCTGTTCTCCAAAAGAAAAGAAAAAAAGAGCAGTGCTATCTGTCATATTTTAAGGGTGGAATAAAGTGTACACAGATACTATCCAGCGTCTCATGTATAATTAAAAAAACTAGCAAATATATACTATAAATTGTTTCTCTGATAATTAGCTCTTGGGTAAGAGCAGGAATTTCACAGTGAAGCCTAAGCTACATTGTCATTGTTCCACAATAGAAATCAAGAAGAATTGGAATCATTTCTTGGAGTAAAACATGTCCAACTCCTGCAACACACAGAACCGTTCTAATCCATCATGACACACATAAAATGAGAAATATGACTGTCTGCTCCACGAAATACACACTGCAAGAATCCAACACAGAAACATACATAAGCAGAGCTCAATTTAACTAGAGCATGCCATCATCCGCAATCATATCGTAGTTAGAACCAGAATATTATACTGGACAGCAGGCATTGGGTACTGGCCTATTTCCAATGTGTTCTACTCAAAATGATATATGAGATCACCAAATCACAAAGCCCAACACGCAAACGAAAGCAAACTTTCCTCATCAATTCACACAGAAAGCAGTTTTCCAACGCTACCATTATCTATAATGAATTCATCACTGTGCGACAACACTACATCAGTATCACTCGTAGCGTAGTAACAGTAACCATACCTGTGAGGCCAGTGGCAAGCAACCCGGTGTACTTGGTGATGGGGAACAAGTGCGTGATACTCGTGTCGTCAAGCAATTTATCCTACACAATCAGAGCCACATCAAAATTTAGTCTTTCAGCATCCTCAGCCTGGTAAACAACGAACCGAACCACAAAATTTGATAGCAGCAGCTGGGAAGGATCGAGCAAGGCGGCGGACGACTCACCGGTACTTTCTTCTGGGTGACGACGCAGACGGAGTCCTTGCCGCGCACGCCGATGGACGTGACCCCCGACGACTTCACCGCCTTGAACGCGTACTCTGCGCACAGGACAAGCACGGACCAGACGCCCTGGAATAGAAAGTCCCAGATCTATGCGAGGAAGGGGAAAAGAGCTAGGGTTTTGGGGGTGGAGAGATTGCTGTACGCACCGACTTGGTACAGGCGGCCTTCGGGGGAGAAGATGGTGATGTGGCGGTCGTAGCCCGCGCCCGATCCGCGGCTCATCTCGAGTTCGCCGGAGATCTCGCCGGAGCTGAACCTGGGTGTGGCGCTTGGCTTGCTCTCTCTGGTGGGCGGAGTTTTTTTGAGGGACCTGAGCCTGCCTACATGAGCTAGCTGCTACGGATGGATTTCCCTCGGTATTTTCAGCGTGGGCCGGCCCATTTAGTTCCATCAGCGTGTTCAGCAGCGTCGTGTTACTTCGCTCGATCAATGAAGAGGAAAAAACATACCAAACTGGCGGTAGCGGAAACTGTAAAGGCGTGTTTGGTTATCTGCACCCATTTTGGGTCCAGCAGGTATTGGTTTTAGAAAAACTAGACAAAAGCCACGTTCTGCAATATTATTTATTTACCAAATATAAAACATGCATACTTTGTTAAATTTTGACTTGCTAGATAGTTTTAACCATTAAAAGTAGTGTCATTGTTTCAGTTTATATGCTACAAGTTCTGTAAAGACACTAACTGAATCATAGACTAGAAACTACTATTGAGACATTTGTTTGATCGTACTTTTTGAAGATCTTTACTAAATATGTATAAGTTATATAGATTACGCATTGTGGAAAACATAATTCTATACCAACTTTTCTTACAAAATACAGTTTACTATCATTCAATGAATTCACTACAAATAAAAAACATCAACTGATATTTATAAATATATCGAGTTATGTGGTTAAACTATACGAACAAATAAAAAATTATACTTTTAATATTGTAACATTCTGAAAATAAGACTCTTAAAAGTATAAACGTTTAGTACAAATTGTGATTATCTTGATTTGCATATTAAAGTGCTACCTCCCTCTCATTTCTTCCCCTGAAAAGTCACTGCCCGGGAATGACAAAGATAAAAACAAAGGAAAATATCATAAAGCTACATTTTTATGATGAATTCTCACCCACTTGATATGTATCTTAACCCTCACATATGCTAGATTCTAAAAAAGGGCGTACCCAGTGCGAGAGCTCCCGCGCTGTGCGGGGTCTGGGGAAGGGTGTCAGTGGCAAGCCTTACCCTCGCCTTGTGCAATGCGAGGAGACCGCGACTCGAACCCGGGACCTCCTGGCTACAGGCGGTAAGACTCTACCGCTGCACCAGGCCCGCCCTTCATATGCTAGATTCTAAGAGGGAGATTTTTTTAGGATCTTGTATGAATGCTTCCTCGCTGTTGATTTCATAAATGGATCAGAGCTACGAGGGGAGCCTCCTGTTAATCTAAAAAAATGTGGAAATCTGTTTGATTTAATCCAGTAATCATTTTCTGATATATTTGAGAATTTAAAACATCAACGAAAATGTAAAAAAAACCCTGAAATGGACTTCAGAAATTGAACAGTACATAGGTTGGAGGGGAATTTTGCAAAAAATGTAACACGAATATCTAACAAGGGATAGTGTCGGGGTCAAAGTTACATGAGGATTGCATTACCCCGTTTCGATGGTACACAGTAACAGGCACGATACTAGGTTTTATCTGGAAAAGAAGAGAAGCTGACTTTGCTTCATTTCGGTTTCTAGCAGGTACATGGCCAAAAATCTATAATGGAGACCGAGGTACATGGAGACCGTTTTTTGAAAAAATCGAAATCGATATTTTTAAGTTTCCAAAAATTGTGAAAAAATTACAGGATGTATATATTTTCGAGATCTACTATACTGCCAAATTTGAACTCCAAATTAGCTATATTTTGGGCTGTACAAAAAAGACAAACAGGTGGATCTGGATGGTGAAGAATACACAGTTTCAAAAATTTGAAATTTCTCTCGATTTGTCTTTTTTGTACAGACCAAAATACAACGTATTTGGATTTGAAATTGTTCACGATTGTTGATCTCGAAAATATCTACATCCTTTAATTTTTCACGATTTTGGAAACTTAAAAATGTCGATTTCGAATTTTTCAAAAAACGAGCTCCGTATAGCTCGGCCTCCAAAAATCCACTCTCGTACATGGCAAGATAGAAAATGCTGCCGAATTCTTTGGATCTCCCTGTTTGTAGCATTGCTTGCATCTCCTTTCTACGAGTACATGCCAGCGTACTTTACTCTGGTGCATCGGCAGGTTCGTGCGCTTTGCCTGATCATAGCTTCCACTTCAACGTGTCTGATCTTAGCTTCGGCGTGAGGCAGACGAATGACGCCTCGATCTCAGGCCTCCGCTCCCCGGCGGCAACCACTCATGGTTCACTTCAACCTTGGGTTCAGTACTTGCGCATGGTGCTCGCCGCTGTGATGCCGGCGACATGAACTGTAGACCTTCTTTACGCGCGTGCCGAATCATCTCAGCATGCAGGACACACGCACGCAGCCGCAGAGAGCCGACACCGCCGGGCCGGGCAGCGTCGTCAGATCGACGACCGGAGCATCACGGGCCCGTGCTGCACTGCACCATCTGCACCACGAACACGAACGGAAACAATGGCCGGCGAGCGTGCCGTCCTTCCCTGCGCGCGCGATCTGGTCGGAGCGACGAGCGCTAGTTCGCCGCGGCTTGCTCTGTATGTAGTACTAGGTCACTGTGCTGCATGCCATTGCTAGACAACACTAGAGACTAGAGAGTCCAGAGGCAGCCGTGCCGTGTGGTGTAGGCCCTCGTTTCGGCTAAGTGGGCGTCGCCTTCAGAGAAAAGAAGCTCCTGCACCACCACCACATACAACCGACGATGAGGCAGTCCCCTACCACGTGAAGACGTCCTCGGCTCCGTTCCTCTCTGCTAGACGCTGGACCATGCACCCCAAAGGCCCAAACGCTGACTTCCGGTTCACTTCATCGATCTGATGATATTCACCAACTCTAGACAGTCTTCTGCGCAAAACGCACTCGCATAATTTTGTTTTGGACCGACCTCCGTTAGTACTTTGTCTGCAAGAAATGGTTTGATCATTGGCTCATGGACTCAACTAGTTTACTGACTGGTGCCTAGCTACCGCCCTGCTAACCTCTATGCTTCATCGTGGCTTGGCTTCAGATCGATGGGAGATCAATGCTGATTTGCTACTCACTAGTTCTCAGATTTAAGCGCGCACCGGCGCAGTGGCTGTTCCCAGGCGAGCTCCGGCCATGGACCGGAGTGAGCGAAGATGCAGCGGAGTGCTGAGTGGGGGTAGGGGTAGGCCGTAGCTAGGCGGTAGCGGTAGCTCAACTGCTGCCTCTGGCCAATGAAACACTGTGGTGAAACTTTTCGATTTCTATCCTGGGCACACTGTAACTGTGGCGTTTGGATGAACAGTACGAGAGGCAGAGGCCGTGTCATCTCTCATGACCGGACCGGCCACCAACAGAAGCTGTCGTTGCAATAATGGCGGTGGCACTGCTTGCTCCACCGGAGACCGAATCACCAAACTCTTTATTACGCTAACTCTTAGGAGTGTGCTACTGTTACCGTGAGGCGCCGCTCAATGAACGGCTGATCCCTCCCATTTCTCGTGCTAGTGCCGGTCAAAGTCAGATTGCGTCGTCTTTTAAACCTAGCCACCATCGATAATTTCTCGTTTCTTCGCCGTTGGCCCCCTCGTCTCCGGTGGCCGTTTCGGCGTCCAGAGACGAAGGGAACACCGGATCTACGTCTGCTTTACAATTTATTTTCTCTATTATTAGATTTGTGTGGGTGATGACGTCTCGATGGAGATTTTGGCTTTGCACAGAATAAAAGACGCGTGGCTCCATGGTATTTCTGGCGCTTTATCGTATTTCTGGCGGTGTAAAGTTTTCTCACGTTTCATTCTTTGGTGCTCGTGAATTTATTATCAAGTAATAAGACTGTCAATCAGCGGTTCAACAACTTGCGTTGTAAGGGATGTGTCCCCGGCCATGACACCTTCAATGATATTATGTTCTCACTATCTCACCTATCGGTGTGGGCGACTCAAGCGGCTTTTTAAAATCTTTGAGGTTAGTCCAACTGGTTTTCCGTGATTTGGTCACCTGGATTTTGGAGGAACATCATCAAGATGCTTAAAGATGAGTTAGAGACACCGACGACAAGAAAGATTTTTTATGTAACTTT
This sequence comes from Poa pratensis, assembly GCA_947311845.1. Lineage (NCBI taxonomy): Eukaryota > Viridiplantae > Streptophyta > Magnoliopsida > Poales > Poaceae > Poa > Poa pratensis. Next base: position 154,101,962 of record CAMZMU010000041.1, on the reverse strand, counting down.
TAGTGTGATCAGAAATCTCTGTTGTTCGCACGTATTTTACGTATTTCGATTAATGTACCCTGTTTAATTGATCATTAAAATTAGATATTCTAAAAACAATCAGACTACAACTTTCTTTTTTGAGAATTAGATTATTGCAGGCCAGCCAGACCAATAATTGGATAGACGGGCTGGGCTGGGCAAGTGAAGGCGAAGTGGCCAACACATGCATTTGCTGCCGCCGTGCGATCGATCGAGCGCATTTGCTGGCGTTGTTTGGTTGCGGATGTGACCATGCTCTTGGACGGACGCATCGAACGGGACCGAACAAACGGCGAACAGTGCCCAGTACAAGCGTACCATCGATCGCACTGTCCAACTAATCTCACGCTCCCTTTTGCCTCGCCGTCGTAGATGGACCAGCATTGTTTTCTTTAGAATAAAGCAGTTCGATCCGGAAACGGCGGCGGCGGCGGGTAGGACTCCGGCGATCTCGCCGGCGTAGGGAAGGAAGCCGACGAGGACGACGATCGCTACGTAAGAAACTCGATCGATATCCCTAGTTTGTTACTGTTGTAAAGGACAGTCACCACGTCAAGCGAGAGAAGAGATTATTAGACGTGCACCGAAGCAAAATCAGGGTACACCTGACCAGACAATGGGATAAGAGAGCGGGGCGCCGCCGGGACCTCGCCGGCCGTTCCCCGTCGTGTTCCGCGGCGGTGCGTGCCCCCATCATCATCCGGACGACGTCGCAGCAGCCGTGCACCGGCGCAGCATGATTGCCATCCATCTTCACGTCGTACCGACAGTACAGGGGGAGCGCGAGCCGAGAGAGAGACGCATCATCATCATCATCAAAAACATCATGTGATGGGGCCTCACGCATAGCATTATCCGACATTAGTTAGCCAGTCTCTACTTACTACCATCGCTGATCTGATCCGATGCTTCGGCTTGGCGTTACGCGAGGGGCAATGCATCTGCGAAGTTCTAACCCTTAACCCGGTTCTGAATCTCTCCCCACACCTGTACTGCACGAATCCTTTGACATTTGCCAGCACAAGGGATGAACAGAACTACTTTGATTGCGAAAGAAAGTCAAAAGGTAAGCATCAGTGCTTTGGCCAGCACGAAAGTACTTTTCAGTTGTTATAATTTTCATGTCAGAGGGGAGAAAGCGTTTTTCTTTTCTTTGTTGGCAATTGTAGTATCAGATCTGGATATGAGACCGGCCCACTTCAAATGCTTTGGCACACGAACAGCAAGTGCTTTAAAGCACCATGGTTCCACAACAAAGATCAGATTCTCACGACGGATAACAAAGGCACTTGACATTTAAATGGCTACTACATTGCACAAGGAGAAGATCAAAAGCTCGACTAGAGTACCTTAACTGGCTACTACAGAATCCTACTACATTAAAGCAGCAAAGCGAACACATCAAACTGGACACCCACCACCAAGCCATCAAGCTTGAATATGTACAGCACAACAAGTCTTCAACTTATAGCACGCCCTAGATTCAGAACTAAGTTTTGAAGCATGATCGAAGCTCGCATACTTCTGCGACCAATGGTGACGACGTTCAGGACTTGGATCTTCAGATGCTGATGAGATCCGGAGGATGCGACGACGACTCTGTGCCTGTCTGCTGCTGAAGTTGCTGTTCTTTCGCGGTGTCGCTGGTCGGTGCTTCACTGGAACTGGTCGGGGCTGGAGGGTCGGATGCCGAACCTTCATCAGAATGCGGAAGCTCTTCTTCTCCTTGGTTCAGAGGTGGCTTTGGGAGCTCGCTGAGGATCTGCACCACCTCCCGCATTGTCGGGCGCTGCACGCTCTGCTCCTCGATGCAAAGCAGGGCAACATAGAAGACGTGGATGACTTCGTGCAGCGGCACCGTCGAGAGCCTTGGGTCCAGGATCTTCATCACTTGCTCCTTGTTTGAGTCTGTCATCATCTTCACCCACTGGACAATGTCGACACCGTCGCCAAATTCCCCCACAGGTTTACGCCCGGTGACAAGCTCGAGAAGCACAACACCAAAGCTGTAGACATCACTCTTCTCGTCGACCTTCAGGGTGTATGCATATTCTGGACAGCCACAGATGACAAAGTAATGAAGATTTGTCAACTGGAAAGTAATACATTATGTTCTTTGGCAGCAAGAGAAATGTCAAAGTTACAATAGAAGATACAGAACTGAAGTAATTGAACCTAACCATACACTAGGAGAGGGTGTTTTTTATGAATCAAAAGCAACTTATGGGCTAATTGTGTAAACTACAACATACTGTTATGGATAACAATGGTAGAGATCCCAAGAGTGCATTCAATAGTTTGTTTTAAATGTAAAATGAGGTGGTTCTAGAAATAGACAATAGGTTTGCAGATGTCATTCATGACTAATCAAAGAATGTCTCATTTCAACAACTACATCTTGATAGCAATTTGCATGACTGGACCAGTGTCAATAAGCATTCGAATACTCATAACAGTTCTAAAAGTCTGCAAGTAGCAACAGTTAACAGTGGCATAAAGTGTGCTTATGATATACAATTTTATAACATGCCTATGTTGTAAGCATTTCAGTATTTACCAAATCAGTATATGTTCATCTTAAGAATAGTCACACAGAATTTAATTAGACGAGTGCATGTTTTATTACCTGGAGCAATGTAGCCATATGAGCCAGCAATGGCGGACATGCATTCAGATGCGCCCGTATCCTGCAGGAATTTCGCCAGCCCGAAGTCGGCCACATGAGCTTCAAAATCAGAGTCCAGAAGTATATTGTTTGATTTGACATCACGGTGAAGTATCAGTGGCGAACAATCATGGTGCAGGTAGCACAGCCCCTTGGCAGCCTCAATGGCAATCTTGTACCGAGTATCCCAGTGTAGGTGTTCGCCCTTCTTGCCATGGAGAAGCTCCCCAAGACTGCCATTGGGCATGTACTCATACACTAGCAGGTTAGTCTCATTGTTTGAGCAGAAGCCTAGCAGGCGCACAATATGGCGATGCCGAATCCTCCCAAGTGTTTGTATCTCCGCTGAGAACCCATGATCATGTGACGAGCCACGGACCATTGCTGGGAGCCTCTTCACAGCCACATGGTCACCATTGGGCATTGATCCCTTGTACACAGTCCCTGCCCCGCCTTTACCAATAATGTTCTCCTCTTTCAGGGAATCAAGCACATCATCGCAGGTGAAATCAAGGCGCTGGAATGCAGTGAGCTTCCACAACCGTGCATCACTGGCTTTCTTCAACGACCGCGCCTTCAGGATTGCCGCGGTAGCGAATACAATGGAGCAAAAGAGCAAGGCTAGCACAATGAGCAGCTTGATACCATTAGACAGCCCTCCATGGCCATGGTTGGTGTGACCAGAATCAGCAATGCCAGGGCGGCATGGACCAAGGTATGGTCCACACAGGCTTGGATTGCCAACGAAAGATGTGGCATTGAAGTAGCTGAACTGGCCGGTCCCTGGAACAAGCCCGGACAAGTTGTTATATGAGAAGTCGACCGCCGTCAAGCTCTGCATTGTGGCGATGGACGGTGGTATCTCCCCATCAAGGTGGTTTCTGGACAAGTTGAGGTAGTTCAGTATCCTCATTCCGGAGATGGCTGGAGGTATCTTCCCGGAGAGGTTGTTCCGGCTCAGGTCCAAGTAAGTGAGCAGCCGGCATTTCCCAATCTCCGGCGGCACACCTCCCTCAATGGCATTGCTGCTAAGGTCAGCCTTGGACAGCTGCTGCAGCCGACCAATCTCAGCAGGCATCACACCGGAGAACAAGTTCCGATCAAGAAGCAGCTTCTGGACACCAGAGAAGTTTCCAATAGACGCTGGCAATGCGCCGGTGAGCTGATTGTTGGACAGGTTGATCTCCCCAGATTAGGCGCCGCAACGCCAACCACAGCCGGGAAGTTGCCAGTGAGGAGGTTGTCTTGCAGCTCGACCTGAGTGAGCTTCTGCAGCTCGAAGAGCCCCTTTGGAATGGAGCCGTTCAAGTAGTTCTCCCCGAGACGGATACGGCTCAACGATTTGCACTGGCCGAGGGAGTCAGGGATGGCGCCGAACAAGAAGTTGCCGAGGGCGATGAGCGTGTGCAGCTTGCCCCCGGCGCAGAGCTCCGGCGGCAGCGTGCTGGTGAGCCTGTTGGAGGAGAGGTCGACGAGCTGGAGGCGGCCGTTGCGGCCGAGGCGCGGGGCACGCCGCCGGTGAAGTTGTTCTCCCACAGCTGCAGCACCTCGAGGCTCGGCAGGTCGCCGACGAAGTCGGGGATGTCACCGCGCAGCTTGTTGCGGAACAGGTTGAGCAGCGTCATGTTCTTGAGCTCGGAGAAGCTGGGCGGTATCTCGCCGGTCAGGGCATTGTTCGACAGGTCGAGGGAGCTGAGGGTTTTCAGGTTCCCCAGCTCGACGGTATGGCGCCGGTGAGGCCGTTCACCTGCAGGAAGAGCGTGTCGAGCTTCTGCAGCCTGCCGAGCTCCGGCGGGATTGCCGGAGAGGCCGCAGTTGGCGGCGTCGAGGCGCACTAGCTCGGTGAGGTTCCCCAGCTCCGGCGGGATCCCACCGGAGTAGCTGTTGTAGTAGCCAATGTAGAGCTCCCTGAGGCTGGTGAGGTTGCCGAGCTCGGGCGGATGTTGCCGGAGAGCTCGTTGCCGGAGAGGGCGAGGTACTGCATCCGGGCCCAGCGGCCGTAGTCGGGGGGAATGGCCGGAGAAGAAGTTGCCGCCGAGGTGGAGGTGGCGGAGCAGCGGCATGCGGACGACCTCGGCGGGGAGCGGGCTGGTGAGGTTGTTGTTGTAGAGGTCGAGGACGCGGAGGGCGGTGAGGCGGGCTAGGGCGGGGGCAGGGAGCCGTTGAAGGCGTTGTTGGAGAGGTTGAGGTGGGTGAGGAAGCGGAGGTGGCCGAGGGTTGCCGGGACGGGGCCAGACAGGGCGTTGGCGGCGGCGTCGAGGCGGAGGAGGCCGCGGAGGCGGGAGAGCGCCGGCGGGAGCGCGCCGGAGAGGTTGAGGCCCGAGAGGTTGAGCCCACGACGGTGCCGCGGGTGCCGCACGTCACGCCGGCCCACGCGCAGTGGGCGTTCGTGCCGTTCCGCGGCGGCGCCGCCCAGGAGGCGAGCCCGCCCGTGGGGTCGGAAAGCGCCGCCTTTGCGTCCAGCAGCGCGTCCGCGTCGCCATCGGCCGCGGCGGCGCCGAGGTGGGCGGCGAGGAGGAGGAGGGGGAGGAGCCGGAGATGCATTGGGGTTTCCTCTCTGGGGTGGAGACGGAGAGGGGATGAGAGGGCTCACACTCCCGGCGAGGCGAGGAGAGTGGAGAGTGGAGACAAGGGGAGTGTGAGATGAAAGTGGAAAGGGCTTGGCTTTGATGTGGGTGTCGAGCACGAGGGGCTGGCAGTGCTTGTGAACAATGTGATCTTTTTTCTTTGGTTTCGTTTGGGGAGGCGTGGCGTGGTGTGTGGGTTTCCTTTTGGGGGATTGGGTTGGTTTTATAATGTGATGATCTTGGATGGAGATGGGCAGTTTGACCAATGGTTAGTGTCAAATTGTTTTTTCTATTGTTTTTATTGTAGTGTGCTCCTACTACTTGTTTTCGATTTTTATGCCATTGGTTTGGTTCGAGGGTTTGTCTCTAGTGTCGCACTCTAGGAGCACTATGAGCTCTCTTATTTCTTTTTCCAAGGATTCAAATTAAAAATGCCCATGCATTATTTTTGAGAAAGTTATTAAAGGTAGAGTTATATTCAGCACATATGGCTGGTAGTATTCAAAATCAGCATAGCAGAATTTTGTTTATCCCAATATCTGAAGTAATTTAACGGAAAAATTGGCACAAGATTAAAAACACACATACTTGAGGGCTTCTTTGAATTGTAGGATTTTAAAAACATAGAAATGGGAAAAACGCAGAATTGATATGTCATGTGAAGTGTATTTCTAAAGGATTTTAAAACACATGAATTTTGGAGCATATGTCTTTGGATGGTGCACATGAATTTTGGAGGATTGATGAGAGAGAGTAGAGAGAGATAGAGTGAAACTGCATAGGACTTCGCGAAGGAAAATTAAAATGAGGTTTGAGCTCATGTTAAAATGAGGAAAATAAAAATGGATTCCATAGGAATTTGGTGGCCCCAACCTTATGATCCAAAGGGCTTCCATAGGATTCAAACCCTCCAAAATTCTTACGAAAATCCTACAATCCAAAGAGGCCCTGAAATTCCACATGGATAAAAAAAAAGATAAGAATCACACTACACTACATAAAATTTCTTAGAAACTATCTCCTAGTTATCATGGGTACAAGAGATTTTTTAAGAGGTTTGAACTCTTGATGGGAATCCTTTTAGGGCTTGTTTGGTTCGCAGTTGAGAAACACATGAAAAGGACTACTGCATGAATGGAATGTCATGGCGCTTAGAATACTACAAGAACTAAAAACGCAAAAGTTGGTAGCATGTGCTAGAAAAACACACAAATTTTTTATAGGGATTGAGTGCATGTCATAATTGTCGGAAGCATATAGAATTTTTTTCAAGAGGTCTCACTTCTTTATAGAAATCCTATAGAATTATAGCGTCGGAAAGCAATCCATGCAAAATTTTGGAGAATTCGTTCCTTTAAACTAAATGGACTCTAAATGAAAAAATCCTATGGGTTGAAATTATGTAGTACAGTTCATTTGAAAATCCTTTATAACAATCTCCATTTGAATATGCCTATATATCTTTTCTATAACAAGTGTGTGAGTCACACATAATAGTTCAAATATCTCATGTGTGTTTTTCTGTGGCGCAAATAAGAGATTTATGTTACCCTTATGTCTCGAGTTAACATGGAACTTATAACATACTCGTTCCACTTCCCTATACACACAAGATGTGTGTTTACATTACCTAAATTTTTGAGAAGCAAATTTGAAAAACACACAAAGACACACAAAAAGACCAATTGTCATGTGAATAGTGTCATTTTGTGTGTTTGTTGTCTTTTTGTGACAGATTGGATTGTAAACACACATCTTGTGAACCCTCGAATTTATTTCGGATTTTAAAAAAAAACTTGCAAACTTGAATTTTGACTATTGAAATCATGGTATTGCATGACATGTGGCATAAGGATGACTCCAACGGGGCGACCCAAACGGACACATGTTTAGTCCGTGTTTTGTCCGTTTGGGTCGGGGAACGGACGCGCGTCCGGCCCCTGTCCGCCCCTTTCCTGGCAGTGCGCCCAACGGGCGACGCATCGAGTTCGCCCGCAAGTTTTTTTAGAGTTAAAAGGCCATATATGGGCCATTTTCATTCATATATAGGGGGGTGGGCCACAAACGGTCATTTTACATATTATCTAAAAATAAAAAACTACTATACTTGTTTTTCGTGGGCTACTAATCGTCGTCCCCATCGAGGATGACGTAGTCCGGCTGCTGCCAGAGGTGCGCTGGTGGCCCGCCTCGCGGTGGGACGGCGGCCGCTCCTGCACCTCGTCCTGCTCCGGGAGCTGGATCTCCCAGCTCCCGCCATTGAAGGTCCAGCTCCGCCCAAGCAGGTGGCGGCGGCGGTGAGCCAATCCTCGAGGACCGCGGCACTGGTGGAGCGTCCCGCCGCCGCATGTGCGGCGGCAGGTCCCAGCGGCTAGACCGCGGCGGCGTCGGTGCCCGCGTGTACAAAGCCTGACGCCGCAGGCTGTGCTCGCCGCTGAACCACGTGTCCCAGTTGGGGGACACCGCGGCGTAGGCAGGGTCGTTGCGGAGGGAGGCCGGGAGGCGTGCGCGGCGGCGCTCAACCTCCAGATCCCGGGCGCGGACGCTCGTCGGCATCGGAGTGCGGAAGCGGCGGCGGCGGCCAGACGACGACCCCGCCTCGCCGTCGTTCTTGGTCTTGCCGAGTCCAGGCCACCGGAGCGGCATTGCGGAGACGGTCGCCGATGAGGGTTGTGGCTAGGGTTTCGGTCGCCGGTGAGGGAGCGGAGTGGGGCAGTGGAGTGGGTGGGGGCTGGTCGTCCCTATCCCCTGGCATTAAAAAGGACTGGGCCAGGGGGAGGCTGACCAGCGCCGTGTCGCTGACAGGTGGGCGCTGGGAGGACCGAACGCGTGGGCGCGCGGACACGTTTCCAGTCCGCCGCGCGTCCGCGCCCGACACATCGGTGACCCAAATTTGGGCCAACAATGGTCGCGGCGGACAGAAAAACGGACCCTGATCCGTTTGCGTCGCCCCGTTGAGCCGTGGTTTTGGCAAAAACGGACAGGGACGGACCGACGCGAACTCGATGTTGGAGTCATTCTCACTAGACAGATATATGCTATCTTTTATCTCGGAGTGGTGAAAAAAAAAAGAGTCACGCGTTACAATGCTCACACAAGTTTTGGTCTGAGCGTTCGCTGCTTCCCAGAGCGTGAGTGCGTCCACTCGATCCGTGGCGCGACACACCGATTCATGGTGGGGTGGGTCGCGGTCTCGCGGAGCAGCGCGAGTTTTATTCCTCGGAGCGCGCGCGGGCGTGGTCCTCCTTCTCGGCTGGCTCGAGTGTGGTTTCGATCCGGACGAGTGAAGCTGCGCATTTTGTCGCGCGCGCATGCAATGCGCATAGCCTGCGTTCAATGGAGTAGTAAAGTAGTACCGGCCAAAGCCCCCTCGCAGAATCAACCCCATGGATCCATCATTGCAATTGCAAACTCCACCAATAATCTTGACCCGGCGGACGACGAGAGAACACCGCTGTATGTATGTGCACCACGAATCAAATCACCATTGCTAGTAACTCGATCTCACTGAGTATGGTCACTAGCATAGGCTCGTGTATTTTGGAGGTTCATACATTACGGGCCACAGCTTGGAGCAGGTGCTCTTGGGGATGCCGTCCGTCGTACGTCGGGCGAACTCCATCCTCACCGGTATCTCTGACCCGAGGAATGGCCGGAGTCAATGGCTGTCGACGCCTCCGCTACGTACTTCCTTGTCGTATTCTCTGTATCTACGGTCGGAGTGTACAACTACTGCTACTGTGTACCGTCCTGGTAATATACTCCTGCATTGAGGGCAGCTTTATAACTTCACCAACAGCGCTGACTCGCAGTGGCGGGAATGGGGAAAAAATGGGCCGGCTCATCAATTTTCCTCTCAGAAGCCGCAGCCCATTCTGCAGGCGCCGCGGTGTCGTGTCAGCATGCACTCAGCAGAGGCTGCCGGCTCCTCAGGGCCGGGCCCACAGTGGTTTCAGGTGGTGCGGCCTGCACAGGGTCCATGAATTTTAGGGGCCCCAAATTTTTTTATGCATATGTATAGTAGGAATTGGCCCATGTATCAGCCAAGCAGCCCAGCATCTCCTAGCCGCACCCTTTTTTTTCATGGGCCCTGCCTTGTCTCGCGAAGCGAATAGAATCGTACATGATAGAATCGATTTGGAATAGAATCGATGTGTGGGCTGGCCGGTCGTTTCCTTTCCTCGTACAGATCGATCGATTCCCAGTCTCACGAAGAAAATATGAAATGGCAGAACAACACGGAAGGATTCATGGCTTCCCGCCCCCTCTTTTTTTGAAACTTTTCCACTGTGAGGCAAAAGCCCCACATCCCATTTTCCAACCTTTTATTTCAAAGCGTAGAGTAACTTACAAAAGACTATGTACAAATGAAAGGAGAGAGAGGTCTACCTACCTATCTATGAACAGAAATTAGGCTAAGGACAGAGTGAGGAAACATCAAGGAAGGGAGGCTATCCAATCTAAGAGCTTAGTTTTATGTGCAGCTTTAAGCCGGTGAGCCTGAAGGGAGGTATCATGTACAAAGCGGCTCTTCCAGGTATAAAACCTAGGTCTAATTCCTTCAAAAATCCTGGCATTACGAACCTTCCAAATGCTCCAGCTCGCAAGAAGCACTACCTCCACAAAGAAGGGTTGTCGGAAATCATTTCTGGCAGTTGAAAGAATCTGTAGCATATTATCTCCTAGCTCTCAATCGATTTGCAAGTAATTCCACACACGGGTGCTGAAGTTACAATTGAAGAACATGTGGTCTCTATCCTCGTGAGCATGGGCAGAACACAAGCCACAATTGTAGTCATCCGTAACATGCCAATGCCTCCTCTGGAGCATATCTTTCGTGTTCAGCCGATCGCTCAACATGAGCCATGCAAACATTTTAATACTCAGTGTACATTTACTTTGCCAGATCCATTTATATAAAGGGCACACTTGAACATTAGCATATAGATTCAGATAGTATTTACCAGCCGTGTAAGCCCCCCAAGAGAATTTCCACACATCTGTCATTTCCTCGTCAACGCCTTGCTCGATCAGCTCTGCTGCCGACGAGCGTTTGCGGCCAATCCCAGGCCCCTCGCGGCCTCGTCGACCGGCCGATGCAGAGACGCACGTCACGGACCGAGCCACACACAGTCAGGTTTGTTGTTGATTCCTACATTTCTGCTCGCATGGTCGTATCCTCACTTAAATATTATTTTATTCTTCTTTTGTCAATAATACTGGTTTGATTCATCATGGGGAAATATCAATCTGGTTCGCAGAAGCGTAAACGAAAAGAAAAAAGACCAAAATTTAATTAAATCTCAAAAAGGTGTTATGGACAATTATATAGGTATGATTCTCAATATATTCAATTGTTACCTAAATTTTCTGTCATATACATTATAATTATTTATTAGTTCAATTTTTTTATAAAATAGGGCCCCGTTTTAGATTTTCACACAGGCCCCGGATTTAGCCGGCCCGGCCCTGCGGCTCCTGGTACGCAGACACACAGTAAAACTGCTGATGAACTCATCGTCAACAAATTTACTGCGCCTATGTACTCCTACTACTAGTCCTTCTTCTTACAGCGGGATTATTCACGGTGGTACTTGAGCAGGCAGGCTTCACTCACTCGCTGTCTGTCGCTGTTGGTGGCGAGCATATCATTGTTTCTACTGCAACAGGCAGCGGGCTGACACGGTGGGACCCATCGTGCCCCCCTGCTCGGCGCTAGATGCCGCCACGGTCAAATTCCAGCCTCAACCTGTCCTGCTCTTCCACTCCTCGTCAGAGTTTCGCCATTGGAGATGGGGACTGGAGGATCCGGTAAGAAAAATAGTAGTAACACTTGTTTGACTGCATGACGTAATGCATGACGCTGTACTGCACAGTTAATTAGCAGCCAGTGTTTACAGCGCTGGCCGTAGTTACTGCGAGGTTCTCAAAGTCGCAGTGACAAAGATCAGGACTGATCTGAATGCTTGATGACGACCTGTTTATCTCGTCAGCCTAGTAATCCTGGTTTGTGTTTGAATAATGCCTAATTAAGCACCAGCAGCAACCACCACGGCCTCTTTTCCGCGAAGTCGCCAACCTACTGGCAAAAGGGAGGCAAAGTTTTCGCTTTAATCAGCACGAATCTCAACTTTATCAGTCGATCGCTGGGGTTTAAGAGCTACTAACACGAATGGTGGTGGTGGTGATGATGACACTGGCTACCCTTCGCATGCACGCCCAAACCGCATGTGTTGAGGTGAAAGATGAGCTTACAAAGGCTATCCAAAATACTGTGCCAAATCTTTAAGATAATCAGGAAGATAAGATCGAAATGTTACTACTACTACAAAGGCCAGGGCCCTTTACCCCACGCCCATGTGAGATAGAGCGCTCTGGAACGGGTGAAAAGAAAGAAACTAGGGTTGAGATTCGCCCTGTTCATGTAGCAGGCGACCGTCGATGCATGGTTCCAAAGCAAAGCTTGATCCACGGTCACGTACTCCCATCAAAACTTTGATTGTGTATGCATGGTCTTCTCTTCAATTAAACCGAGTAGTAGTCTCGGAATTAAGCTCACTTGAACGGCTGGAGTTTATCTGATTAGATTAGGCTCCATAGAGTAGTTACACTGGTGCTCGCCCAAGGTTTTTCAACGTAGTGGTAATGATCAATTATGGTCCTAGATTAGGGCGTGGTCGCGAGGGGCGATCCTAGAGCCGAGTAAACAAATGGCGAGAGCTTACGACCATCAAAACTTTGATCCTATGTATGGTTTCTTCTCACTCACTTAAATGGAGCTAGTGGTCTTGGAACTAAGGCCGGTGACAATGCGTCGGCTCTTAACGTCGTATCTTGTTAACAAACAGCCATGGAAGCAACGACCATGTCAATGGATCGTCTCTACGCGTCGTATCTACAAAATTTAGTTTCGGATTAATTTGCGGCCTAACTGAATGTGGCTTGTTGTGTGGCCTGCATCCTAATCAAACTCAGCCAATAGAAAAGCTCCAACTGAATGGCCACATGCAGGAGCTAGATGCACCGGATGCATTGAACATTTACTGTGCCTGGAGGTGCATGCTAAGAGCCGGCTCCATGCATACATACAGCAACACTCTCTTTCTTCCTTAATTAACCTGCCACGTCAGTTTTTCTCCTAGGATATTGCGCTAAGAGCCGCGCATTGGCACAGGCCTAAGCTCCATTGAGCGGATGGAGTTTACTCTGATTATATTTAGGCTTCATCGAGTATATTGCTAGTACTAGTGCTTAGCCAAGGTTTTTCAACGTATAGTAATGATCAGTTATGTCCTAGATTAGGGTGTGTGGTAGAGCCTAGAGCCAAGTAAACAAATGACGATAGCGTGGTGTTTCTGCTTGTACATAGTGCATCTAAGCATAGGTCTAACCAAACGAGTAGTATTATTAATTTCCTTAGTGGGATTGCTAATGGCGAAGTTCTTCCAAGCTCCGAGTTGGCTACATTTTGTACTCCGTGCCAAGTTCGATCTCGTGCATCTCACTGAATTTGCATGCATCGTTTGGCTTGGCACGCTTGCGTTCTGTCCCTGTACTGAACCCCGGCGATGGATAGTCGTTTCTTCTCACCGGGCCATCCGTCTAGAATGCTGCCAACTTAGCAAAACCAGACACATACATGCAAGACAAACTGCAGCCATTAGGTTTTGTCAAGGCCGTGTCATCGATCTAATCCGAGATGGAAACTGAAAGCTTGCTTTGCATGTTGACATGATTTCTTCCCTTTTCTCTTTTGCTGTAAACTCGTTATCGAAAAGTCCAGACTAACAGTTCGTGCTAAGTTTCTTTCTGCAGCTACTACTACAAGGAAGGTGCGCGACACTTCACTGCCAGCCAGTCAGGAAGAAGGCTTGTCCGGCCGTCCGACCAAACATGCTAACCGAGCAGTCACACACGCGTAATGGCGGCTGGCTAGCCTCGTGTAGCTAGCTGGTGTCAACGTAATGGCGATGCTGTGCGTTGCCGTGCAGATTCAGCCGCATCATTCAGCGAAATCGCACACATGAACAATCGATGTGGAGTTTGTCTGCTCTAACTAACAGCGCTGCAGCAGGGAGGACCATGGCTGGCTGCCGACCCGGCATGCATCAATGTGGTCGCCGGAGTGGGTGACGACGACGTTCAGGGTGGTGTTCAATGGTCAGATCCCACCAGCTCCGGGCCAGCAGCAGTTAGTGGTAGTACCGGCCCATGCGGGACGCATGCCCCTGTTCATCCGCCCTACTCCAGCGTTGCTATCCTGTCCTTGGATTCAATCATCACATATTCGCCCCTAGCTAACGGTGATGTCAATGCTAACCGCCTGAGATGCCTAGTTTCATCGGTTCCTCAGCAACGGTGCCGAAAGGTCTCATTGATTCAGGCCCGTTACAAATGGTGGCAGGTTCAGCCCCAGCAGATGCAGTATATACAAGGAAGAGAGGGATGAAAGGCTACATGAGATGAGAGGCTAACAACTACTGTACAAGAGTGGAGTGAGCCATGTCAGGATCATCTAGAGGCACCAAAATGGCCATGGACATGGCCTATGGCATGGCAACAGCTTTGACCTAAAAACTACTGGTAACATCTATGGATAGCTTTAGCAGATCCAGGAGTACTCAAATTGCAAAGCTCCATCAGGCTGGTATTACAACCATGTAAGCTGGCTGTGTGCATGGAGGCGTCATGACTCTTGTTGTGTCTTCATCTCCTTCTTCATTACCTTTCTCTAGAGCACGAATCCTGAAAAAGATGAAAACCATGCTCAGTCTATGCCAAGAGTCACATTTTACCACTGTGCTCACGAAACAGGAAGATTCAACAGGAAGATGCCATCATGTTATTACTGTCATGCTTCTAGTTCTCGACCGGTTACTTGAGCAAACTAAACTTAATCGGAGCACACATTCATAATGCAATTTGAATCTACAAGAGATAACACATTACCTTCCTTCGCAGACTGAAATCTTCGTTTCCAGAATACGAGGTGGGGTGTTCCCCCTATACGGCGATCGCTCACTTTTCATCCCTGGGTAGAAACCATGCATTTCCCCAGGTTTTCCTGGGGTGGAGAAGTATGGCGATGACCTTCCACTTGCCCATTGTTTTCCATCACCAGCACAAGGCGAGCAGTCAGACATCATGTAGTAAGAACTGAGATGCTCCTGCCTACAGATGGTCGGCGTCTCATGTTGATTTTTCAGAACAGACATGGTGCTGAAACCTTGTTGGAAGAAGCAACTGGATGGAGAAGAAGACTGTGACTGCGGGCTAGGAAATGACATGAATGGTGGTAGCCTTCCATGGGGCAGAAAGGAAGGTGATGTGGTAACATCAGGGCTCGAGCTAGGCAAAGGACAGCCTTCTACAGTTAAGCCTTGCTTCGCAGCCAGCTTAAGAATCTGCTTCTGGTTTAGCCCTGTTCCATAGAGCATGTTCCATAGGCTCCTTAGAGATTCCCTCTGGTTATGTATCACTTGATCCCGCATGGCCATCTCAATTTGAAGCTCAGCATTATTCATTCCCTAATGGATACATCATATATATAAGCAACTTGTCGGATATCATATTCTGGAAGGAACACAAACTAAAACTTTGGGGATTACTCACAAGAAGTCTGTATTGGCTGAGAATCTGCAGGTAGGTTCTGTTCCCATTGTTACTGGTAGCTTCCTCAATCATATCTTGGAGCTGACGCCTGCGACTCTCATTCAGTTCAATATCCTACAGAGAAAAAGAATGCCATGTAAGTTTGCTTCAAGGTGATAGAAAAGAAAACCTTCACCTATATACCTTTCTGTAGCCAGCACCAGCTTCATCATTGTCACGGATATTGTCAAGAATAATTTGTCTCCTTGATGTTAAGGCTTGCAAAACTGTATAATCCTTCTCATTCACCTGAATACAGAGTCATCAGTGCACTGTACTCACCGTGGAATTTCTCAGAAATCTGTTGCAACAATAGATGTAGGAAATAGTTGCTACGGTGTTTTGATGAAATGTTACCAACCTGCGATCTCGCAATCGCGCCGTCAAGATGCTGGAGCTCCATCCGGTTATGCTTATTGATTTCTTCGAGCTCAAACAGCGCTTTCTGTAGATTTATGCGTTCCTGAACATTCTCACCAGTTTCCTGGCTCAGGATATTTAGCCAAGATAGCTCATTATCTGCAGCCTTTTCAGCAGGTTTAACACTTAACTGATGCTCCTTATCAGCTAATTCTTTTTTCAACTGCGAAACCTCACCCTGCAAAGTGACGTTGTAACGCATTTTTAGCATTTTAATGTGGTCAACAATTATGCAAAACTGTAGAAATTTACATGTTTCTCCACTAAGGCAAACCTGGAGATTCTCAATCATCCTCTTATAGTCTTCAACATGAGTGTCAATTGTTCCAATATTTTTCTGTATGGGAGAAAGATCAAGCATCAGGATAACAGAAATGGCTACTTTAGCATATATGATTCAGAAACATAATTCGTTCTCTTGTGTGAAGAAAAGATGAACCAACAAAAAAATCCCGTTATCTGAGCACTCAACCAAAAGAAATGACTCCTTACATGGACATGTGTTTTTATCTCCTTAGCACGATCCGCATACTTGAGTGTATTCGTAGTGTGATGATACTGATCATCAGCTGGTGATATCGTAGCAATCATAATAGTTCGGGAATTCCCAGAGAGACCATCCTTCAGGATTCGAGTTAATTTGCTGCAAATAGCTGGTGTCATATATCTCAAATGGATACATTTGGTCCCAAATAGTAGAATCGAACGTTGAAATACCTGTTGCGGTATGGAACATACGCAAGACCTTTCTTATTTTGCTTGCCAAGGGCATTGATGCAATTTGCTAATGCTAGAAGTGATTTATTAATGTTGGCACCGTCTCTCAGCTTTTGGCCAAAGTTGTTCGTTTCAGAAGCCCTCTCACTGCTCACAGAAAATAGTTTTTAGCGCCTATTTTACTTGTCAGGGCAAAAGAACAGTGGTCCAAAAAATAATCGTTATTACCTGCCGGCAAGATCAACCAAGGCAAGCTTTCCACGAAGAACTTGACTACCATACTGTCCTTTCTGCTTTCGTCTTACAGTAATCTCCAGTACAGCGTGTGATCTTGAAAAAAGAGGAAAAACAGTATTTCCTATGTGAGAATAATGTAAAATTTGCCAGGCACTATTACCTGACGTTACTGTCTTTATAGACTCAATCTCAACAATTTATCAGATTAAAGATATTAGATAAACCTTTAATTAAAGTTACTTATTTTCCTAAGCAAAAGGTGGATACTAATGAAAGCATGGACCGTAAAAAGGAAAGCAGAAAATAATTACCGTGATGAAGTTGCATTTGCTTCCGTGCTCTCTGTCTTGCGTCTGCTATTGCCTATGTTCAAGAGTTCAAGAATCTTATCTGCTGAATGAACCTAGCAAAATAAGAGTTTAGACATCAAAAATCTATTTATGCTGAAATCAATAGGTATTAACAGGCGTGCTTTCAGAATATGCATGCAATACACCACCAATATATTCTAAAACAATTAGACAAAAACATAAGAATGAAGACTTCATACAAAACAAAGGACCAGATTGGTAATATGATCTTTTATACACAAGACTGACCAAATATCTTTAAAAAAAGGGAATAAAATTGGCATCACACTATTTTATTGCAGAGCCTTTTCCTGCTTATACTTAAAATCACAGCAAGCATATCTAGTACGTTTTTCTTTCTTCTCAACTTATCGGCTAATCTAATAACAAATAACATTATATTCACAAAGAAAATTAGAAATGTGACCAGCACAAAACATTTACCTTCTTATTACCAGGAAAAATAAATACAGAAGAAAGAGTTGTAAACCTTAATTCTTCTTAAACCAGCAACTATTATGCCATGCTCCGGATCCTCACGAAGCTCCAGGTGACCCGAGGATTTCTCAAGCAAATCATAGATAACCTGGAATTCAGAAACCCAACAGCTTTTTTTGATAAAGAGAAACCCAACAGCTGCTTCAGTATAGCTTATATGTAGTACATTTATATTAGAAGGACTGGTAGTTTAACAGTATTAAAACAATATACTACAAATTACCTCATTGTACACTTCCAGATATGAACATGAGACTTCAAATGTATCTGAACTATCATCTTTTTTTATTTGATCAAAGATTGTGCGAAAGCTAAGAACCATAAGACCAGGATCGTTGTGGCTTCCAACCATTGTATAAGTTTTGCCACTGTACATTCACATACAACAGAATATATAAATATGCATATGGAACAGCTTCAGAAAGTAGCTCATATCCAAGCGTAGCAACAACAATTATAGTAACATGATGAAAGTGGACTAAAGAAACAAAGCAACATCTCCGAGCAACTGGGAACAGTTTGATTTTAGAACAATGATTAAACTCGAATGCTAATTGACTAAGTGTGAAGAAAATACAATTTTAGGTTGAAAAGCAAAATATCTTTTTAGAGAGACATCACAAATATCTGAAATTGAGGAATTCAGGCAAACATAATATGTTAATTCAATGGTCAATCAGAAGAAGCATTTGGACAGCATCCATTTCCTTAATTTTATTAAGCATCTGAATGTACACCATATTTAGTGGCAGCAACATATGAGATCCTTGAGTACTGCGAGTGTGAGGCTGTATATATTTGATGATAGCTAAAGATAAGCAGTCTTGTTATTGCAGTAAATTATTACCTGCCAGTAGAGCCATAAGCAAAGACTGTCACATTAAGGCCTTGAACTACACCCAAAACCGTGGAAGAAATATTCTTATAAACGTCCTGTACAATGAACGTGATTATTAAATTAAAATCTTGAGATGTTAAATGTGAAATGTGAAGTACAAGAATACAGCAATTGTTCCAGCAATTAGCTGACTAGGGCATTTCTCCACATCTTAAATCCATACACATCCATATGATTCTCAATTCTCATCTTGCAGTTTCCATATAAAGTTCAGTAATAATAACCTTGAGCATGAAAAACCCTAGATAGCAAAATATATCATACTGGCATCAGTTTGCATATAAATGCATTTTAAACAACTGCACTTGTGGGTTGTGTTAAGGCACAACCTAGTACTCCGTCCATTCCAAAATAATAGAAGT
The DNA here is from genome assembly GCA_947311845.1 of Poa pratensis. Classification (NCBI taxonomy): domain Eukaryota; kingdom Viridiplantae; phylum Streptophyta; class Magnoliopsida; order Poales; family Poaceae; genus Poa; species Poa pratensis. The sequence continues at coordinate 154,083,576 of CAMZMU010000041.1, read as the reverse complement.
TCTATTGGAGATGTTGATATATTTTTCTACAAACTTTGTCAAACTTAAAGTAGTTTGACTTAGGACAACTAGAACTTCAATTATGTTTGAACGGAGGGAGTATATTATTGCAACAAGGCAAGAAATTCCAACATTAACAGGGAAAAACATATGGCTTTTATATTTGTGAACCTTGATCGTAATGGTGGAGATTAGTCAGCTATAATTAAGAGCTGTCGAACTGTAATTGTTGTCTAGGGAAAACACCTATAAACTCGAAGAAATACACCTATTATTTTTAAATGTTAACACAATAAAAACAAGTAGTACAGGGTTAAAAACATGGTTGTAGAATGGACTACTGGTATTGTATCTGGGAGACCATGAGATAAAAGAGGAACTCCTAGCTAGTTGCATTTAATTAGAGTTTACAGGATAAGCGATAAAGTATAACACATGCGCCAGGCTCTAGTTCAGGGCTCCGATAAAAAAAAAACTGGGTTTTGGAAATTGGTTTCTCTAAAGTCTAAACTAGAGTCCTTTTCCCTGAAACAGACTTATATGCGTTAGATGGCATACCTAACAGTAAGATACAGCCAAGGGTTTCCTTTGTTCCAGCCTGAGTTGGCGTTTTGTACATACAATAGTACTATTACAACTTACAACAATAGAAATAAGTGGTATTGAGTACAAATATGGGTGTATAGCTGACTACTGGAAGAATTGTATCAGGGAGACAGTGGGATAAAAAAAATACCTAGCTAGTTGCACTTATTATAGTCATGTGGTAAGCGATGAAGATAAAGTGTAATTGTATAACACATGCCTCAGACTGCAATCCAAGGCTCTAATAAAAATCTGGGTTTTGGAAATAGGTTCTCTAAACTAGAGTCCTTTTCCCCGAAGCGTACGTATATGCGTTAGGTAGCATACCTAACAGCAAGAATACAGCCAAGGGCTTGCTTTGCTCCAGACTGAATTGGCGTTTTGTACATGCCAATAGTACAGTTACAACTATTCCAAGCAAGAGAAACTGCTAAGTCGGCAATTGAAGCCCAAAGAACTTAGTTGCTGTTTTGCCTTTTTGGAGTAACATTTCCTAAAATGCAAGATATGACCAATTTAGGACTTGTAAGCTGCGAGGAAGATTCCAATCACTTTACTATAATGAGCATATGCGCCGAGTGTGAAAAGCAAGCAAAGCAATTGCAGTTTAGAGCAGCTGTATAAGTTTGTGTACCATATTGGAGCATCCTGGCGCAAACACGTGATCGAAGCTGTATCTCTTCTCCTTGGTTCGGTTTTGGATGAGGTCGAGGTAGCCCTTGGAGAGATCAGGGTCCAAGACAGCTACATTCTGGAGGAACATACGGGCACCACATTACTACCATGCCATCCATGGCAAAATTCTAACCACCTACTGCCATTGCACAAACTACTACACTTCATCCCCCAACGAAATCAAAGCAAGCTGCCTCTGTTTACCTTATCATCGATGACCTGTATGATATGCCGGGAGCGCCGCCTCTCGTTGTCGGTCAGTGGCCTGCACTTGACAGCCACCTGCAAATAAAAAGATACAGAATTTCATATGAGCAACGAGCAAAAACTGCAAGCGATGAGTTAATAATCCGGTACATTTCATCCCCTGTATCGCTGACGAAAGGATCTGTACCTGCAGGGTGGCCGTCTGTCTGGACGCCGGAGCCCGGATGCTCGGCATTGCCCGGAACCTTCCTCCGCCCCACTCCCCTCCTCCCGAAAGATGCGATTCTAATTATCCACCAGAAACCAACGCCAACGAGGCTTCGGAATCACGCCACAGGGCGCGCGCATCCCCACCGCACCAGCAGCGGCGTCGAAAAGGGCAGCAGCGAAAAGGTGTTTCCCTACCACTGCTGCTGCACTGGCCCGGCCACCAGCACTACCAATCCGAACCGCCGCCGCCGCCCAAATACAGCTCCAGAAATGCGAGAAGATCGCCCAGAAACGCCACCGGAGTTCAGCCCAATCAACCAAAATGCGACCCCGCGGAGCCGCTTCCCCGGGGGTCGGGGCACGCCAAGAACCGCCCAAACAAAAGCTCCCGACAGAGGAACAGTTGCAGCTCTGTAGGGGAAAAAAATGGCAGCTTGGCACGGCTCGAGCGCGTATGTATGGATGGATTCGGTGGGTGGCACGACGGGACTGAGTGCTGGAGGAGACGAGACGCGTACGAAGAGATTCAGGGGAGGGATTGATGAAGGGGAGAGGAGAGGAGGCGGAGGTGGAGGTGGTGGTGTTAATGGGGGGAAGAATAATTAATTGGCGGCAGCTGGAGAAGGCGACACGGAACGGAAGAGAAGAGGTGGGGCTCCTCGCGTCTGACAAGTGGGCCCACGTCTTCGCCAACGGTCCGTTGCTTTGCGCCTCTCACTGGAGTCCGGAGTCCGGTACGCGACGCCGTAGTACCCGCAGTCCTGCACCGCACCGCAGAGCCCCATTGGCCCACTCGAGCAACCTTGCAAAAAGACAATTTGGTCGAGTTGGAGAACCATTTGGTTGCAAATCGATCCATGATGCAACAAGCTATGGTGATCATTCCATGGTTGCAAATTGTGGGTATACAAGTATACACCCTTTCAAATCTCCAAAAAAATACATAAGATTTGTCATTTTTGCATAGCATATTATAAAAAAATCGCACTGGGATTTTGCCCGAAACATTTTTTTTAGATTTTTCTAAAAGTTGTTAATATAGTTTTATTTTATTTTAAACAAAAAGATAACTGGAACTCATGAGGCAAAGTGACTTTTCGGTGGGAGATGGATCAACTTTGCAATAGAGCTGACAACTTGCGGAAACTGCATATGACTTCTGAGTTACATCGAGCTCGTTTTTTGAAAAAGTCAAAATCATCACTTTTGAGTTTCCAAACATCGTGAAAAACTTGAAATTGTCCCCGATTTCCTAGTCAAATTGTGTACTATTCACCACCCATTTGTCATTTTTGCCCAGCCCACGATTTAACGTATTTCAATTTAAATTTTGCACACTTGTAGACCTCGATATTATCTACATCTGGAAATTGTTTCTCGATTTTTGGAAACTCAAAAGTGTCGATTTCGATTTTTTTTTAAACGAGCTCCATGTATCTCGAGAGCCATTAGTCCACTCTCTCACAACTTATGGCTTGCAATGTACTACATCCATCCCAGGATATAATTTTTTTGGTGGGTTCTTTAAAATAGTCTACCAAAACGTCTTATATTTCTCGACATAAGAACCATTTATTTTTATTTATTTTATCTTTGTGATCCACCTATTATGACTTATGAGCATCATCCAAGCAGTATCCATAAACCCTAGTCGACATGCCCTAAACCCTAAACCCTTGTTCAACGTTCGATTTAGAACCTCACCGCATTACCTCATGACATCTCCTATCTCCAACTTAGCACCTCGGAACTCGTTGTTCTTATATAGAGGAAAGGCATTTTCTCAACTTCTTAATCTAGAATTCAAGTTGGATAAAGAATGAAAAAAGATGTGTGAACCAAATCGATTTTAGAAAATCACCAAGGAGTTGTGGTTAGGATTGAAATGCCACATGAATCCATTACCTAGTTCTCCCCGAATTGCGTGGAGACACATCATGACACATCAGAGTAAAACACAGTTTCCACATTATCGGAATGAGGCAGACCCGGAATAGTAGACATGAAAAAAATGATGTCACACTTGGAGACGGTGATGGAGCATCGATAGAAGAGTAAAAACCTTACACGGTGTGTGCTTTATGCCCAAGTAAACTGTTAGTGTGTCTCCCACATTTTGCACATGAGTGCAACTATTGAGTTCTTCATTTTTGTTCATTTCTAACTGGCTATGGGAGCCACGACATGACGTGGAAACATGCTATTGAATATGATACACCAGTTATTTCATCCAAAAGTCAGAACTAGGGTTCATCAGATTTTAGGCACGAGATCGATGTAGGCTTTAATATATTTTTATTAAATAGTGCGTTTGTGAGGTCTTAGCAGTCGAGATCTCTCGGTTGGCACTATTGTGTGCACTGATGACTTCACACAAAAGTCCGAAGAACCATATATTTCGCTGTATTTTTTTTGAAAGCTCAACGGGGGGCGATCGCCCACCTGAACGCATATATTATCATTCATTTTTCAAAAAGTTACAAGGGGGGCACCGCGCACGGCATGGGCGCAAGGGGGGTGGCATACCACGCACCCGAAGTACATATGCAGAGGAGATAGAGGAAGAGTAGAGCGACACAGGCCGGGAGGGCGATCACGCCACCCCATCGCACCATGCTCTAAGAGGGCGCCAATGTCCACATGGCGCGGGGCACAAACCATCCAAAGGCGTAGGTGGTCGACAACCATGGCGAGTACCCGAGTTATGGAGAGGTGGTCGCCATCGAAAACCATGCTGTTTCGCGCGGGGCACGAACCATATATTTCCCTGTAATCTTCAAAATCATGTGTATCGTCATGTGAAAAAACACAATAGGATTCACGAAATTGTCCGACAAAACATTGATTGTAATAAATCCCCGTAAGCAACAATTAGTAGTAGTACCGTTACAATGCAATTAACGGTATCGTGTACGCCTCCATTAATAATAGTAACAGATATAAAAGCAGCAGTAACGTACTCCGCGTGCCAAAACGCTCATGTAGTCGTGAGTAGTATAATCGAGGGAGTACAATCGACCAAAGCAAATTAAGTTGGCGTTCATGCAGTATGTGATCAGATCCAAGCATTAAGTCCGTTGATCTTGACATCTGTGTGTCGATATTTTTTCTGGATAAAAAAATTAAAAAAATACTGTACATATTTCCGTTTCTGCATTATAAAATGATCTCTATGTCGGTTAGTTATCCTGTCGATCTCTTTCCTTAAACCACCAGCAGCTGCAGTGTACCGGCAATGCCACTACAGCGAAACGGGTACAGTTTTTCCCCCGTTGATTTTCTTGGATCATCACAAGTGCTAATTAGTCAGAGAAACATCAGTGAAGCGTCGCCATTTAGACAACGTGTGCAAACTGCAAAGTTATGAAGCAAGAAAAAGGAAAAAAAGGCTTCGCCAACGTCTGTAGTACCTTGTGCTTTTATGCACAAGCTGACTCTTTCTTCTTGATCGAGTACGTCCAGATGCACGGAACACTTAATAATGGAGATTTGATTCGAATCGGAAATACTATTCGTTTTTTTCTAATTTCCATTGATTTTGTTGTCGCAATTCTGATTAATTAGAAATGCGTGAGTCGCACCTAACACACGAGCATGTGAGGATTTTCTGGTGAAGATGACACATAGAGAACTGTACTCTTTTAGTTGCGGTCCCATGCCGATCGATGACACCCAAACGCGCGCGCCATCTTAAAATTTGAACTCGTGGATTTTGAGATGTGTATGTGGGAAATGATACTAAAGTCCCAGCTACAAATTGGACCCGGCGTTACGTTTGTGTTCCGGATCTTGGAGGCATCAAACAATTGCTTGACACGGGGTTCAAAAGCCAAGTGTACGTGGAGCCAACAATTAACGAGATCGATGAACTCCTCCAATATAAAACTGTGTATACCCCCGGTTTGAACTGCACTGGCGAACTCGTTTGAATGTCGATCTGTGGGAAGTTATTGGTTTCAACTACAAAGCTCGGCCACAGTAAGTTATTATTTTTTTGAAGTGATATCCTCTTCTTATCTGCTCGGCTACAGTAGTCTGAGGCGGAAAGAGGGCGACCCGCAGTTTTCCTGCTTCTCGCCGGCGAGGCCGCCACTCCCCTCTGCATCCGGTCGCCGGTTCGGCACCGTGAGGTGGGGGGGGGGGGGGGGGGAGCTCCGGAGCTTGCTCGTGCGTGTAGATAGGTAGGTGTTAGGTTCTCTAGGTGTGTGTTCCTCGGTTGCATCGAGACGGCGGCGATGGCGTCGGCGTGTGGGTTCTGGTCCTTCCCCTCCGTTCCCCGTTCCGGCCGTCGTGCCGGGGAGGTCGTGAAGGTTCTGCGTCGGGTCTTCTCTTCCTGTCTCGCTTCTCCGGCCGACCGTGGAGGTGAGGAGAGAAGGAGGTGGTTGGGGACGACCCGTTTTTGGTGGTGGTGTTGCAGGTGGCTTTCTTCTCTGATAGTTCTGCTCCGGCCGGCCGTGGTGGCGAGGGGAGCGGCTGTTTGGAGGTGGGTGATGCTGGTGGTGGTCCTGGACGGCGCGGAGGCGGCTGGGTGCTGGGTGGAATCGGGAGGTTGGTGCTCTGACCGTGATCGTTCATTGAGTTCAGATTCCGTCGCTGCGCGGCGGATGGATCCTGCGGTCTTCTACATCTGGTGGTGGTGCCTTCTTCCCGGTAGCTGGTGGTACGGCGGCTCCGGCGTCTTCTAGGAGTTTGGGGTGCGGCGGCGGCGGTTCCGGCTGTGCTTCTTCTGGTAGTTTGAGGTGGCCTCTGCTTTTCGGCGGTCCTTTTGTAATTTTCGATTTCTTTTGGACCTTTTTGTAAAGTGTTGTGCTACCTTAATATATGAGCCGGATCCTTTCCTAAAAAAAAAAACTACAAAGCGGAAACTATTCATGTTTGAGACAGAACATTTAGGCATCGAGCGACCACTCACTGATTGAAATTCAAAAGTCAAATGAGCAGTGATTGAGCTAACGACGAGATCGTGAACACTGCCCGAGTCATGGCGTGTCAGACATTCAAGAGCGATCAGTCTGCTACTCGTCACACTTATTTATATGTGCTCGTAAATAGTTTTTTTTTATATTCTTTGCATTCGCATGCCGTAAAGGTGGCGAAATCCGAGTACCCTAGCTTAATTTGATAGTCATCCGAGAATCCATAATGGGTCTTTTTTTTCTTCTGAAATGGAGGTTAAAACCTGACCTCTGCATGAAAATGATACACACAACATATTTTTATTATATTATATTCAACAAAATTACAAAGAAATATATCAATATATCCGAAGCCCTTATTGGTGATATGTCACTACACCTACAAATTTGATGATGGAGATAGGCATGATCGGACCTATGTGCCCTAACCTCACATCTACGCACATCATTTAAATCAGGAGGCCTCCCAAAGCCACCAAATAACGAGGCGGGAGTACAAACATGTTCAGCACACACAGGGCACACCATATGCGCACACTCCAGTAGCCGCCACCGCCATTTTACGCCAACCCATTTTCAGGAGGGATTAGCGCATTGACCTTTTCAGGCCAACCGTCGACATCACGACGAAGCAAGGCAATGCGACCACCCACCGCGCGTCCATCATCACCCGTTTGCCGCTGAGACCTCTCGTTCCGTCATGCCGCCTAAACCTGATCTACAGTGAGCTCCGGCGTTGCAGATTTGGTTACCGAGGGAACTAACATAGTTATCAACTTATCAGTAGGTAATCTGAATTTCTAGCCCCCCTTATAAATGTATTTACCGTGCGAAATATCTCACATTGTTTGAACGTATGATGTGTAGTTATTCTATCCAAACCTTACGCGTTTCTCCCCGATGTTTCCCAAACCTCAACTCCTCTGTCTACAAACTTTCAACTCCTCCTCCTTTTCCTCCCAAAATTGGGTTTTGAAACGTTTAAACCTTAGTAAGTTTAAAATCCAAGTTTCATTTGAGATTCTTGTCTGGTCAATGACTGGTAATCACGGTTACTTGAAAATTCCAGCCTCCCGAGAGATTTTTTGCTCTCGGTAGCCAAATCTCGGTATCGGAAGGAGTAGTGGCTTTAGGTGTACCATTGTACTAACTTGCAGCAGAAGCTTATCTGAATGATTATTTAAAAAATCATAACATACAACGTGGTGCACCTACTATGCTGAAAAATTTCAAATCTTGACTACACACATTGGTTGATGAATAAAAAAGACAAAATTTATGACGTATTATATATACATATCGTATGAAGGTTGAAAAAAAATTATTTTCAAACGTCCTTCTTGTTAAGTAAAAATCTATTGAATTAGTACATGTAAAGTGCGGAAACCCCAACTGTAGCCCAGGCTATATGGCTCTTGGTTTTTCAAAAAATTCAAATCTGCTCTTTTGTGTTTCCAAAAATTCGAAACAAAAATCCTGGACGGAGATAATGTTGAGATCTATAGTTGTGCAAAATCTCAATGAAAAATTCGTATTATTTCGGCCTGGGTTCGGATTTGTTATTTTTGCCCAGGCCACAATATAATGAATTTTTCATTGAGATTTTGCACAACTATAGATCTCAACATTATCTCCACCCATAATTTTTGTTTTGATTTTTTGGAAACACAAAAGTGCAGATTTCAATTATTCTGAAAAACGAGAGCCAGCTCGCGGCCTACATATCACCGCACTCATGTAAAGTGACTATAACATGCATGGAGTGGTAGTGGCTCGGTGGCCGTACATGGTGTCAACCTTGCATATATATCCCCAATAGCTCTCTCTTTATGATCCGGAACCGCCTGTCATCGGTGTGGTTTGGCTTCACGCGGTTGTTGCGGTGAGGGCTTCGTCCATGCTCGTCTGCAATGAAGTCGAAGCGAGGCTGTTGATGCTTGTATACCGCATTGACATTGTGTTTCTTCTCGGCTATGTGCGTGGTGTATGTGTCGGTCGACCGGATGTTTCCTTGCGACTGTTGTTATATTCCATGTATGTGTTATAACAATTTTCGCCTGATTTTCCTCTAATTAGCCATATGATTTCTTTTGTGATCCTAATCAACTTCTTTTTTTTTTTTTTTTTGCGAAACACAGTACAACGCAAGCGCTCATATACACGCGCACACACTCACCCCTATGAACGCACGCACGCACACCCTACCCCTATGAGCACCTCCGAGAGACTGAGCCGGCGGGTCGAGTCTTGAGATTGACGAAGTCACCACGGGCGCCTCGCTGTCGACGGGAACGTCGCCTCCCACTGAAGAATATTCCGCCTTAAATGAGAAACACCAGCGTCAAACCTGGGGTTTGAACTCTGGTGGGCTGGGGGTACAACCATCCACCTAACCATCTTGCCACAGGCAAGTTCTCGATCCTAATCAACTTCTTTGAGGGACTCGATTGAGGATTGAGGGGTATGGTCTCTATTTATTTATTTTTAAAGAAAAAACCCACCGTGAAGGCGTACATCTGTACGGTGGGTCTAGGCCGTAGGCCGGTCCGGGTAGCGAGCGAGCGGGGTCCTGAGAGAGACAATGATCACCGGAACCGGAGTCGGCAAGGTTGGTGTCTGACGTCTCGCTGATGAGGTGGTTGACACGCTCCCGTTATTTTAATCGCCGGAAGAAGGGGCAATGCGATCATTGGGCTAATCAAGTCGAGTCATCATCATATCGTCATAAGCCGATGGAATCTAGCGAGCTTAGCTTTGTTCGTCCCCGGCCCTCCCTCTATATCTTTTTTTTTTGTATTATTACATCTCCTGCACGCACGGATGATTTGCTTCCCGTCCCGTGTGGTTTGTCGTGGATCGTCGCATGTGCGTCTGCTTTCTGCGTCTACTTACTTTTTTTTTTTAGGATAAGGCGGTCTCCTTACTGTCCGCGGTGGCAATAACGTAGTGTGTGCTGGGTAAGCATGCAGAGGGATTCATAGCCTCGCCGGTGACTCTTCACGTAAAGAATGTGAGTGGTGGACCTGAAACGGGCCCTAATTAAGCAGTACCACGGCCCGTGCCGGGAGTGCGAGGTGGCCTGCTCTGCTCGTCGTGCAGCTCGATCTCTCTCAAGCAGAAACCACGTATGAGTAGTAATACAGCACAATGCAAAACATGGAAGAGACCGAGGGACAAGAGATCATCTGGGGCGTGTATGGTCGGTCAACAACAGATGCTGGGTCCGTACAAGTATCCTAGTCGCCAATGCAAGATCGATCACATGTCGATTTGCGCGGGAGCACAACGAGATGCCGCTGCTATATCTATATGCACGTTATTATTACCACCGCGTTACCCAGCTGTGCGTACACGCGCACCGTCGGGCACGGGATCAGTATTACTCCTGCGTACTGTTGGAACTAATGTTGTTATTGGTTTTAACTAACTTTTAAGCATATAGGGTTAGATCAAGTTTTATGTTGTACTCCTGCGTACTGTTGGAACTAATGTTGTTGGAGTAGTTAGGACATAGCACTATATAAAAGCTGCGGCATGCAGTGTACATGCATTTTTTTTTTTTTTTGAAGGGAGTTCGTGTACAAATCATCAGAAGAACAAACGCACCCACACGAACAGAGGCAAGAAACACACCACACACGCCGAAATCGGCACCACCAAGCTGCAAACCTCCGACGAACACCAGCAGCACGCCGCCGGGAAGGACGGAAGCAAGCTCACCTCGCACCAGAGCCACCGGCCCGAACAACCTTGTTGAGACACCGCAGAATCCAACTGACACAGGCGCCAGCATCTTGACGTTGAACGGACATCAGCTCCGAGCCGCCAGCTCGCCGTCGCCGTCTCACGCCGGAGACGAACACGAAGACGTCATCCATCTTCCACAGCACCCACCGAGATCGCCGGCGCAGAAGAGCTTCCCGCCTGCAAACTCCCACGGATCTTCAGCAAAAACACCACCAAACGCCGAAGCGAAGGGCGAAGGACCCCCCAGACAAGATCCAGCACCGCCATCACGGACGCTCTTCTGCGCCATGGACAGAGTCACAAGGTAGGTCTAGCGATTTAGACAGAGAAAAGGGGATCCGTGGAGGGCCAGCAGTAGCAGCGCCGCCGCGCCGCCGGCCGCCGTGCCGCCCGCAGCTTGGATCCGTCTAATTGGAATAACCAGGTACTGCATGATCCATCCTCTCTGTCCTTCAATTCTCTTCTGCGTAGAGCACACCAGCGCTGATCCATCCATCCATGCCCAGCTTCTTCATGGAAAGAGAATTTGGCACAATTAAAGCAACTTAACCTGAAGATATATTCTCCTCTTGAACATTCAGAGACAATTCTCTCCACCTTTTCTTCTGCTGATCTCTAACATGTTTACATGTGTGTGTGTACTTGATAGCAAGGACAGCAGCCAAGGGCGATGGGCAGTGAGAGCCACGGGCGTCGGGCGGTTACCAATTTCGTTGCTCAGGTTGATGCCCTTCTTCTCCTTTCTTTCCCCAATTTTTTGGTTATCAATTTGATGGCACGGTGACGGTTGATTCCTTACCGATTTGTTGTTTTGCACAGCCATGGGAAAGGCAACTCAGAGAAGGATTGATTTTGTTTTGAAAAGGAAAAGAGATGAAACAACAACAGCAACAAATGATCCTTTGCCCTTGCTTGAATTGGAACAACAACAGCAGAACCATGCCGAAGGTCGCACGGATGAACCGGTTATTTTTCGAGGTGTCGAGTTCTTGCAGCGAGACCCAGGATTACGCCCCCAAATTTGGGAATATCCACCAGAACAAAGAGATAGTGTGAGAAGAGCATATATGTTGTTAGGCCCTATGCAGCCGCGTCTAACAACTTATAAACTTTCGGGTGAAGAAGGGCATCAACGCCGCTTTCAGTTTAGTTGGTTTGGTCTTTTTCCATCATGGCTTGAGTACTCGGAGGACAAAGATTGTGCATATTGTCTATTTTGCTTTCTGACCAACAACAAGGAGACTGTACGAGGTGGTTCGCATGTCTTCACGGTAGATGGATTTAACCAAGAATCGAAGTGCTGATTTGTAGTATGTATCTGAGTAAGTGTATCTCCCTGCGTACACATCTCTTGACTGAATATTGCTGTGTAGCTTCTTTTGGTATAGCTTCTTTTATTTAGTAGAAATTCTATATATATATAGGTAAATTAACAGGGACTCCTAGGTGCCCAGGCTCCTAGATCATGAACCGTTGGATTTCTTGATCATGATTGTGAGGAAAGGGACAAACCCGGGTATGTGATATTGAGAATACCCGTTAGTAAACCCATTTTTAGCTTTTATGGTGCAGGATGTTTGAATTTTTGAACCGTGGTCTACTTTCCAAACATGGAGCCAATCGGCAATTAATGATGATTTTCCTTTTTTATGTACGTGTGCGTCAATCATGCTGATTTAATGGCAGCGTCAGCTTATTGCAAAAAATTAGGTATCCTGGATCCATGCTACTTATATATGCGTCTTAATCATTCCGGAATCATAGCTTCACCCCATTTTTGAAATACTTGAATCGCACCATCACGCCATGAGGTAGCGGGAGGTGAGCTTGGCTGAGTTTCCCAATCCGTCCGATCCATTTGTTGCTTCAGGTATGAACTTCTTCCGCACGTAAATCCTGGATAATTTTGGGGTATACATATCGTGGCCACTGTCACCACCGTCTACTTGCACTGATCTATAGTTTATAGATTTGATTTTAGTGCCATACGCATGAATGAGTGATGTGTTGCAGATAGTACTTCTTAACTCCATCACTTGCACTGATCTGTAGTTTATAGATTTGATTTAGGGCCATACGCATGAATGAGTGTTGTGTTGCAGATAGTACTTCTTAACTCCATCACATGTCTGTGTACTAATTTCTTCGGCTCTACTTCATACTCGATTAGTATAATTTGAGTACTCTTGTTGCATCCTGTACTGCTTACTAGATTAGTATAATATAAGTACTCTTGTTGCATCCGGCACTGCATAACGCATGAATGAGTGGTGTGTTGCAGATAGTACTTCTTAACTCCATCACATGTTTGTGTACTAATTTCTTCGGCTCTACTTCATTCTCGATTAGTATAATTTGAGTACTCTTGTTGCATCCTGTACTTCTTACTAGATTAGTATAATATAAGTACTCTTGTTGCATCCGGTACTGCATATTCTTTTTGCAGTACGAGTTTGAGTATTATTTTGTCGCAGTTAGTACTTTCAAACATCCCTGAAATTTTGGATTCTTCATCACAAATTTGGTTTATGTTCTTAGTACTATACTTCATACTCATAGTTGGTTTATTTTAAATGTAGACATCTAAATGCCCAGGCTGCAGAAGTGTGCTAGGGCAAGAAGGAAACGTGCATCTCTTGCCGTCCGAGTCAATATGTCTCTCCATCGAGAACACGACGATGACGACGACGACTTCATGGATCATCAACCGTTACTCCGATATGAATACTCGATGGCTTCGAGATGTGACATCGAGAACTGGCCAGTGAAATACTACTCAAATACAAGAGACGATATCGCCCGAGTGGCCGCCAAATCGTTTGCGGGGCTCCTCCAACAAGACGGCGAGACGAGCGGATATCGCATACCCATGATGTAGCATCGCTTACGTGATATCGTTAACCCTGTACCATATAATGAGTATGCTATGCTCAATACCTCGTTTAATTGGGTATCGCGTACCATGGGTATCGCATACCCTAGGTATCGCATACCTAGCATGTGATATTGCTTACTTAATATCGTTAACTCATACAATATAATGATTATGCGCTAATTCATACCTTGTTTCTTGGGTATGATACATCGATACCTCAGGTACCATATATTTGTGTACATGATTCTCTAGACCTTGTTCGTCGCATACCTATTTTTGGCGTGTGAGACTTAAAACCTCGTTGGATGGACGAGTGAAGAGGGAATAGTCTCATCGCCCAAACGTCACTAGGCTCTGCGCCGCCAGATGTTGACGTCGGGGTCTTCCCGTGTCGAGGTCCTTGACGACGTCGACACGAGCTCACTCGTGTCGTCTCGCCTCTTTGCCGACGTGAATGACGACCCCGCCAAAATGCTACTCTTGAAGGTTGTGGACAGGGTAACGTATCCAAACATACCCAAGTTTTTGTATACCTAGTACCCATTTAAACTCCCCACATACCTAGTTTTGATGGCAAACCATATTAGGTATAATACCATGTTCCGTCTCACATACCATGTTTATTGGCATGACCTTTTTATTGGAGCTGAATTTCATTTTTAAGTAGATATCGTATGCCATGAGTATGCAATACCGATACCCCACATAACATTTTTGGCGGCGACATCCAAACGTGCTATTGCACGATACCCGCAACTTAGGGTATCAGGTGTTTTCATATACCCAGTCCATAATTAAATTTTATACAAGCATGTAAAAGAAGTACGCACACACGATCAAATGCCCAAGTTCAAAATAATCAACCACTATTAATTATGACAGTGTATGCCAACTTTACCTGGCGCGTCCACGATTTTTGGGTAAAAAATATTCTGTGAAAATTGCTAGTAAAAACAGACACTAGTTAGGCTCGAATTATGGGCATAATTTTTGGACCAGAAAAATATGCACAATTAGGAAAATGTATGCCAGCTTTGCATGGCGCGTCCATGATTTTTTGTGTATAAAATATCAGGTGCAAATTACTCAACGCATAGATGAATCTTGGGGTATCCAGTGCACACGATGAATATACTCAACGCATAGATGAATATACTCAACGCATAGGGTATCACACACTGGTTAGTCTCGAATTTTGGAATATATTTTGAACCGGATGAATATATTCAACACAGAGATGAATCTTTGGGGTATCCAGTGCACACGATCTTAATGCTAGATCTTGGACCGGATGAATATACTCAACTTATATAAAAACTACAGGAATCAATCCGGCCATTAATGCTAGACAGCGATTTCTGGGTATGCACAATTTAGTCAAGGCTCTCCACCAGCATCACGATTAATCACTTTTTAGTAGCTGTCGTCAATTAAATGCTCCGAAATTCAACCCATATCACATACCTTAAATAACCTTCGGTAAACATGGAAATATGGGTATCATCCTCTTAGTGCTGGTCAAACAAGGCAACATATATTTCGGATTTTGAAATTCCGCTCTCCCTCTCTCCTCACGTATTTAATGCATAATTTTTCTTTAATGTCCTATGCTAACGGGTCAGATCTGGCAAACCAATATCCACTAAAGAGGATCTATCCAGATACCTAATCCGACGGTCATGAGGCATGGTGCCCAGGCTCCTAGGTGCCCCAAATGAGCTTCCTATATATATATATATATATATATATATATATATATATATATATATATGATGTATGCATGGGTTTATGAACAAAATGGTGTTGGTTTAGAGAAATTTTTTGTGCTTTCTTATAGTCTAGCCCGCCCAGAAATTATTTTTGAGCTCCGCCACTGGATGGGGAAAGGAGGAGGAGAGGTCCGTGCTCCGCGAAGAGATATGCAGTGTATACATGCATGGAGTCATGGAGATGTGATTTAACCGATCTCTTCAATATATGCTTTCCGGAAGGTTTTCTCTAGGCCGTGGACGTAGACGTAGGGCCGTAGGGGCTTCATAGACCATGATGCCAAGGGACCAGAGACCATTTACACACAGACGTTGATGCGGCCGATTATGCTACAAGTGCCTGTCCATGCACAGTGGGGATCGAATCAAATCAATCCCCGGCATTTAGAATGATCGAACGGAGTAGCTAGCTACTGTAGTTTGCTAGACTAGACTAGACACTACAGGAACCGCGGGCTGTGCCGACGGCCTTCTCCCGTCGGCATAGGCCAAGTTGCCGTCGGCACACCCCTATGCCGACGGCCACCGTCGGCACAGAGTGGTCGGCATAGGTGCCCGTAGGCATAGGCCACGTGGCCGTCGGCATAGGCGAAAGCCGTCGGCATAGGCTGTGCCGACGGCCAAAAAGAGACCGTCGGCACACAGTTCGTCGGCACAGGGAGGTGGGGCCCACAACGGCCGACCACACGGACAGCACCTGTGCCGACGGCATTGCCGTCGGCACAGGTTGGACACGTGTTGCAAAAAATGTCCCCGCCGTCCCTCGCTGGGGACAGGCTGGGGACAGGCTGCGACGGGGTGCTGTTGACGCCGACGGAGCACGGGCTGGGCGCCCCCGCATAGGAGCGCGGCGAGGACGGCGTCCACCGAGTCCAGGCGTGGCGAGGACGGGCGCGGCGACGGCTGGGACGGGGAAGACGAGGGCTGGGGCGGGCGCGCCGGCACGAAGCCGCCGCCATCCTGACGCGGACGAAGCAGGGGCGGTCGAGGGAGCCGCCGACACCGCGGTTGATGCAGGGGAGAGGCGCGGCGAGCTCCGGGTCGATGGAGCAGGGGCTGGGGCGCCGCTGCTGTGGAGCGCGGCGAGGACGACGTCGACCGAGTCCGGGCGAGGCGAGGACGGCCGAGGCCGAGGCCGGGCGCGGCGACGGCTGGGGACGGGGAAGACGAGGGCCGGGGCGGCCGCGACGGCACGAAGCCGCCACCATCCTGACATGGACGAAGCAGGGACGGTCGAGGGGAGTCGTCGTCGCCGCGGTTGATGCAGGGGAGAGCCGCGGCGAGCTCCGGGCCGACGGAGCAAGGGTTGGCGTTGGGGCTGGACAGAGCAGGCCGACGAGGAGCGGCATGAAGGCGTCGACGGGGAAGCTGACGAGCTTGGCGGAGGCGGCCCCGCGGCGGAGCCCGGGAGGAGGTGCCAACCTCGCCGTCCGCTCTGCTCTGGGAAGATAAGCACGAGCTGCAGGAAAGAGGAAAGAGCACGGATCGATCCCTCCCGTGAATGGAAAAGAAAAAGGAAAGAAAAGGGGAGAGAGAAAACTGTGGCCCACCGCCCATGTGCCACGGATCGTGTGTTAGTTTGAATCTGCTGTGAGTCGTTGGATCGTGCAAATCCATCATCCAACAGCTCGGGAGTGTAATCCGCGTTGAACTCTCTTGACCAATCAGCATCAAAGGCTCTTTGCCGTGGTCTCTTTGCCGTATGCACACGCCAAACAATATTTGGATTTCTCTTTTTCTTTTCTTATTTTCACTGATTATGTAGTAGTGACTAATTCATACAATTTATATAAAAAATATCAACTACTACGCATAGATGGACTACATGCCAAATGATTTCTTTTTTAAGTATTTTTTCACTTTATTGTATTTTTTTCAAAAAAAGGTCAAAATAGACGTTGTGTCTATTCAATGGAGCGGGTCGAATTTTTTATAACTATCGACGGTTCTGTGATATAGTCACTTCTTGTGTACCTTAAAATAATTTTCGTAAAAATTTCAGAGCAAACTATCACACACTTGTAGTTCAAAATTGAATAACTTTCGGAAAATAGGCATAAAGTCATTTAAATAGGCGAAATTAGGTAGAAACCGAGAAAATTCCTAATATTTCCAGATTATCCATCTAATATGATCTAGTTTGTGTGGAAAATATATGGGTGCCATTTTTCACCATATTTGTTGTACTTACTTCACAAAAAATGTCATTTTTTACACTTAAAAAATGAAAAATGATATTTATAAAACTAATTTGAAAAACCTCAGTTCTACAACAGTGTTTGTCATACCAAGTCACACCTATGTGTCAAATATGGGCACATTATCACAAACTATAACACGGGAATGACCATATCTAGGTCATTTAACTTGAAACTTAAACATGTTTATAGATGATTGACCTTTTGATGAAAACGTTTTGTGTAAACTTTGTCAAAACTTGTATACATATGGTATGGAACCACCTAGGTTATAAAACTAATTTGAAAAACCATATTTGTGGGTTTCCGACGCTCCAGAGCCTCGCTTCGGCTAAACCCTAGACCCGCTGGAAAAAAGTCAAAGTTCCCGTCTACCCCCTTTGAACGGAGTCGAAAGGGGGTAACCCAGTGAAATTTTTCTCTTGGTTGTGTTAGGTTAGGACATAGGTACATGTAAAACCAACTTTTATCACAATTTGTCACAAGATTACCCCCGTTTCGTCCGAAGTGGGAGTTTTCACATATAAGTCCACACACTTAGTAGAGAGAAAGTGAAGCCGGTGAAGCCGGTCACACACCGGAGTAGATTCTTAGACATTTTAAACACCCAACACACTTGTATACATATGGTATGGAACCACCTAGGTTTTGGTGGGTTTCCGACGCTTCGTAGCCCCGCTTCGGCGAAACCCTAGGTCCGCTTGTAGTTCAAAATTGTATTATTTTTGCAAAATAGGCATAAAGTCATTTAAATAGGCGAATGAGGTAGAAACCGAGAAAAAATAGGCATAAAGTCATTTAAATTGGATGGGTGCCATTTTGTACCATGTTTTTTGTACATGTTTCACAAAAAATGTCATTTTTGACAATAAAAAAATAAAAATGATATTTATAGACATAATTTAGAAAAACTTAGTTCTACAACATTGTTTGTCATAACAAGACACACCTATGTGTCAAATATGGCCACATTATCACAAACTATGGCACGGAATACTCATATCTAGGTCATTTGGCTCGAAACTTATACAGGTTTATAGATGATTGACCTTTTTGTGAAGATTATTTTGGAAACATTGTCAAAACTCAAGTTTATCATTTTCCCTATCAACTAGAACACATAAAAGGACTCCATGCCAAAGGATTTCATTTTTTGAGTATTTTTTCACTTTCTTTTATTTTGTTGAAAAAACGGTCAAAATGGTCGTCGTGCCTATTCATTCAAAGGGGTCTCATCTTTCAAAACTATCGATGGTTCTGAGACATAACCACTACTGGTGTATCTTAAAATTATTTTTGTAAAATTTTCAGAGCAAACGATCACACACTTGTAGTTCAAAATTGACTTACTTTCGAAAAATAGGCATAAAGTCATTTAAATAGGCGAAATTAGGTAGAAACCGAGAAAATTCCTAATATTGCTAGATTATCAATAAAATCTGGCCTACTTTGTGTGAAATTTGGATAGGTGCAATTTTGCACTATATTTGTTGTACTTGCTTCACAAAAAAATGTCATTTCTGACAATAAAAAAAATGAAAAATGATATTTCTAAACATAATTTGAAAAAACTTAGTTCTGCAACATTGTTTGTCATAACAAGACACACCTATATGTCAAATATGGCCACATTATCACAAACTATGGCACGGGGATGCTCATATCTAGGTCATTTGACTCGAAACTTATACATGTTTATAGATGATAGACCTTTTTGTGAAGAAGTTTTTTGAAAACATTGTCAAAAATCATGTTTATCATTTTTCCTATCAACTAGTACACATAAAAGGAGTACGTGCCAAAGGGTTTCATTTTTTGAGCATTTTTCACTTTCTTTTATTTTTTTTGAAAAAAATGGTCAAAATGGCCGTAGTGCCATGATTTGTGATAAAGTGTCCACATTTGACACCTAGGTGTGTCTTGGTATGGCAAACATTGTTGCCAAAAACAATCTTTAAAATATTATTATAAATATCATTTTCCAATTTTTAAGTGCCAAAAATAACTTTTTTTAACAAGAAAGTACCACAAATATGTTGCAAAAAGTCATATACATGAATAAAAAATGAAATGGATGTCATATTTGGATTCCTCTAATTTTTCTAATTGATTTAGACATTTTATTTGTTAAATTTCGATTTATGAATTTAAAGATATGAATTATTTCATATTAGCTGAAAAATTGGGGAAAAGAGCTATGCCTACGGCTTACCTATGCCGAGGGCAAAGCCGTCGGCACAGCCCCTTTGTCAAATCTATGCCGACGGCATATCCTATGCCGACGGCTTTGTCGACAGGCTAGCCTCATCGGGACCTATGCCGACGGCCCCGATAGAAAACCGTCGGCACAGGGTTTGGCCGTCGGCATAGATCCCCATTCCTGTAGTGACGTGCTGTTATCCGTCGTGATCGGTGACACCGTGACACTGACATGGATCGATGGACGTTAATTAATCCACATATCGATCTCGCTAACCTCCGCGCGTGTTTTGATCCATCGGCAGCTAGCTCATGCAGGCGCGCACACACGCACGCGCAGGAAGTTCAGGAACACGTATCACGTATGTAGCTCTGCACACGCGCGTGTGTGCGTGTGTACGTATCTGCTAGGTAGACTCTTTTAGGAACAAGGGGAGTACTTAAATATAGGATGTTTTGGTAGCACAATTTGAGCTATCAAAACGTCTTATATCTAGGAACAAGGGGAGTAGTTAATGAATGAAATGCCAAGCCTTTTACATCGTTCAAAAAAAATAGTTAGCCCATAAAAATAGAGATAAAACATGACCGTAAAAATAGTGAATAAACTAATCATGTGAACCTAGTACACAAGAAGTAAACAACGCATATAAACCGATTACTAGCAGTAATAATTCTAGTATGATCTCGAACAAATGGACCACGAATGCACACGGAACAGAGGAAAGAGAATCGTTCGGATTGGTGGTGTTGTCATCAGTAGCCATGCATGTTGCCGATTTCGTTAAAAAACCAGTAGTCGCGTGGAGAGCGTTCCCCAATAAACAAATCGTCCCTCTCCGGTATATGATCACAAGAGGAATGGTTTCAGAGACCTACTACCTGGCTCTCGCAGCATGCCGGAAAGCGAGGTGGGGAGAATACGTGGGTGACGACGCGAGTTTTTTAAACGAGGTAGTCTCATGTGTTGCATATCTATCTATGTGTGGCGTGGCGTAGTGAGATAGACGTCGGAGGAGGAGCGTATATAGATGTCTCTTCTCGTACTCATAAAGGTGGGCGAAGAAATTACAGTTTCCATAAGGTCCACCTCCTTGCGTTGTAGTAAAAATTACTACGTGGACAAATATTTTTACAAGTTCAACCAAATGGAAGTCTAATCTGTTACAAAAGTCTGATTATCCGTTGAGAACGAATCATGATGCATAAAAATAAGATTGGCCCCCGCATGCTTATGAGGAGACTAGAGTGGCGTCTCCAGCTACTCCCTCCGTCCGGAAAAAAGATGTCTTAGATTTGTCTAGATTCAGATGTATGTAGACATATTTTAGTGTACACATACATCCAAATGGAGGGAGTAGTTTTTTGCCGTTTGTGTTGTACCGGACAAAGTCCACATTGGCATCCACAAGCAATTATTCCTGATTGGTCTTGTCGGATACCCGTACATAAAAAAAAGAGGAGTGATAGTCACCAAGATTGTACGGCGGTTTTGCGCTCTGAGCCATCGGATCGTCACCGCGGAATGCTCAGAGACATGGAATTGACTTCTTGCAAATTTTTGCCCCACCCGTCATCGACTCTTCAGTGATGTCTCCAGCAGCGCGGTGTGGGATTGTTCTGGGAGCAGTGGGGTTGGACACTTGGACGGCCCAAAATTTAGGTATGGCAGAATCAAAAACATATATCGCTCTTTAATTAGAATCATGGGTGGGGGGCAATCGCCCCCCATCCACCATGGTAAGATGTAAAAACTATATAGCATAATTTTTAAACATGAAAATGAAAGTTTCAGTTGTCCGGAATATTTAAATTTATAAATAGTGTCAAATTTTACTCCAAGTGATTTCAAGCATCAGTCAATTAAATGTCTATAAGTTAGACTGAACTCTCCTTCCAAATTCATGGATAGCAGGACTTCATGGTTAGGGAGTTGGATTGATTTCTCACACTTGAAACATGCTCTATTAAAGACATTGGTATGAGAATAGGTACAACAAAAATACAAACATGAGATTGATCTTATGATAAAAAAATAGATTTGCTTCATTGATTTAATAAAGCCACCGGTTCAAAATTGTCCCGACTTCGGATGCAGCAACTGAAACACTTTGACATTTTGTCAAAGAAATATTTGTGTGACAAGTTTTGTTAAATGCAAGACAAAATTCAAATGAAAAACTCCTATAAATTATCAAGAGACAAGAAATGTTCTGAAACAAATCTAAAGATAACTCGTTTAAGGGATGGTGAAAATGGTGGTAATATAGTCTATTGCAACATATAGGGTGCCAGACTGTAAAAATAATCAACAGTGACCTGATGTCTTAACCTTTTCTTTTTTTGCCCCCATTTGTTGCCATTTCATTAAATTTAGGATTATGATGTCATTTTTTGCAACCATCATTTTCCAAGTGATCAAACATGTTCTCGTATTTTTAACCAAAAATATTGACTGAACTAATACAATGAAACTTTTAGATCAATAAAATTTACAGATCCAAAGTACCATAAAAACATAATCTATCAGATACCCAAAGTTGATCTCGGGCACCTCATAAACTGGCGAAAATACTCTTAAGCCCTACTTAGATATCCCACTTAGAACATTGTTTAGAGTCGGTTTTATTAGATTGAGAATTCAGCTATTGCTAAGGGAAATAGTTCATTTCAGATTAGACTAGACCTACAAATGTGAATATTTTGCAACTAGTTGCGCCGCTCCCCCATTCTCATCTGTACCACTTCCGAGTTTCAAAAATATGAATAGTAAATCATGGACATATATTATGTTTTCTGTTGTGCATATATAAATTTTCGTTCCAAAATATGACCATATGTGACATGTGCAAAAAAGGGAAAAAGTCCTAAGTGAATAGTATCATGTGCTGTTCACACATCATTTTTTTATTGCAGACCACACATTTTCATATTTATGATGGAAATATGTATATGCACAATATACAACATAATGTATGCCCATGATTTATTTCATATCTTTTGAAAACTCGAAAGTGGGACATTTGACAACGTGGTGCGTGTGCAACTAGTTGCAAATTTTAGTTTCCCTAGATCTAGTCCCTCCTCTCGGTTTGGAATCGGTGCAGCTAAAACAAGCATAACTTTCTCATACATTCATTTTGATGTACGATTACTCAAATTGTTAAGAAAAGCCACGCGCATATGAATGATTTTGTCAAAAATCAAGATAGGGCGGCTGCCCTACCTTGCCATACTGGGATCTCCGCCCGTGTCTGGAGGTGTGGTGGCAGCCACTTCCTTACCGTGGGATCCAGGATCCGTCGTGACTAGTCAGGAACAATTGCCTGGCCATGCGAACTTTCTTCGGTGGCGCAGTGGCGACAACGAGGGAAGTAGACACAGAGGAGTGACGTTGGAGGCTGCGTTGAGACGCAACCGAGCCGCATCAGAGAAAGTAGAGGCCGATCATTTTTTTCTGCATCATGTTATTTGTTGTCAATAGAGATAAATGGAGTAATTGGACTTGCATGCAGCATATTACATTCATGCTAAATTTTAGTCCCAACTCTTGTCACGGATGAATGGGTCAAATGAGTTTCTGAGATTATTATGGGGATTACTAGAAGTAAGTTTAAATAGTCTGACCCAAGTAACCAATAAATCAAACAAATTCTACTAGTACATAGATTTATTCTGAGATAGGAGTAGGAGATATCGCCGATGTGGCAAGTCGTGTCTTGTTGCTAGGTGGCGCTCACCTCGATCCATCTTAGACCGTATACTGGCTGATGTGATGTACGAATTAATTAAGCAAGTTTCTCGTCGACAAATAATTGGGTTCGTGGACACAGTTTAGTCATTACGTAAGTCGTAAGCGAGCGTGACTGAACTATCCAGCCCACCTGTCTGTCGGCAGTTTTGGACTGACCGCAAGGGTGCATCCGCACGCAAGAACAATCTCGAAGACACGCTCGGTCGATACCCTGATCGAAGACTTGGACCCAGGCAACATGGACCATTCCAGTACGACGAATCAAATCGTTCATCCACTCACAGTTACCGATGTGCAAGATGAGTACTACTCCTTCCGTTCGGATTTAATTGACACACATTTGGTTACACGTGGATGTATCTAGACATCATACAAGTATATGTACATCCATATTTACACAAAATCAAGTCAATTAATTTAGAACGGAGGGAGTAGATGACAAAAATGTGGTTCCTCAAGATGGCAAACGGCGAATTGAACAATCAAAGAAGCCATTTTTTTATTGTTCCTGTACAACATGTAAATAGCATCTACCGTGATGTTGCTGTCGCGAAATACGGTACGTACATTACAGAAGTCTACGTGCACAGTGCGGGAGGTAGAGCAGAGCGGACCATGGTGCACACATGATGCCACAACAGATAAAAATGTTGGTTTTAAGGCGGTGAAAATCTGTTATTATACAAAGAAAAAGATTCTGAGCATCCTGTGCACCCGCTTGGCCCTAAATGGACTGCCATATTTAACCTACCAACATATTTTATATTTTGAAACTTAGAGCTAATATCTCGGTGTACATGAAAGACTGCAGAGATAAATTCTCTCCCAAAATAGATATTTCAACGAATTCTAATTGTACAAACCAAATGGTTATCTAGAACCGATTCTACAAAGCTCCTATAAATTCCATTTATGCCCAATTTGGATGTTTTATTGAAGCTTGCAATTTGGATCTGGTATTGGCACTATCAAATTCTGCAGTTTGATTGTTTGTGGAGTTCATAACTAAAATTGCAAGGCTTACCCTTTGCATAGGCGATGATGGTCGCGGCTGGCTAGGGTCGGTCGCACCTTAGCAAAGAAGCAAGACCTTATTTCTCAAATTTGACCACCACAGCCTTCTTTCTAAACTCCGGTCACCGCCATTGTGTACCTCAACTCTGGCCACAACCATTGTCTACCTTAACTCGGACCACGACCAACTCCTTCCTCCACGGGGGTGAGTTTGTAGACCGGGTCTCATAGAATTATTTTCCTTAGGTTTCGATTCAGGATTCCAAGAACAAACAATATCTGGAAAACATTTTTTTGTTTTGAAACCAATTTACAATATTTGCCATCCAAACAACAACATTTGAACCGTAGCTCATTTAAACATCTTGCCGGATTTGGTATTTGTCCACGATTCATATTCGTAAACTATCCAAAGGGAGCCTAGATCAAAGCAAACATACCTCCCACGACGAGCACAATCCATGTATCACGTTTTCGATATGACACCACCATGCTGCTTTTCTGGATGCACGCTTTTGGAGTCGGAATCGAATCAGTGAGGAAGCCAACGTGTTTTCTTTCGGCTCATGGAGAAACGACAATGACAGGAACCTAAATTACTGAAGCTAGGGCGAAAGAAGCGTGGCCAAGAAGTGTCCCCACGTGCCAGCGCACGCTCGCAGCAATGATAAGTCCAATCTGGTCAGACCCCACCTAGCTCCCGCGCCGCCACTACCTACCGGGCCCCACTTCCACCACACACTATTGAAAGAAACCTCTGGGGCCCCACAGGTCAGTGAGGGACGTCGATACGGCCTTCTCGTTTCGCACTCGTGGCTCCCCGTGGTCAACTCGGTTGCTTCCCCAGACGCTGACCGGCGAGGAAATCGGCCACCCAAAATACCGAACACCTTGCGCGCAGCGCACCACCTCCGCCATGGCCGGGCCATGACACAGACCACCACCACCACCCCGTAGCTTCCGCTACCGCTACCTCACACACACACACACACCCACTCGGCTCCACCCCCACCACCTCCTCCCCCATGCTTCCGCGCCGCGGCCTCGCCGTCCTCCTCCTCCCGCTGCTGCTCTCGTCCGCGGCGCTCGCCCAGCAGGCCCAGGGGCAGCCGCCGCTCCGGCCCCAGGACCTCGAGGCGCTCTACGGGCTGCGCGGGTCACTGGGCGTGCGCGCGCGGGACTGGCCGGACAGGGCGGACCCCTGCGCCGCCTGGGCGGGCGTCGCCTGCCGCGCCGGCCGCGTCGCGGGGATCCGCCTCGCCGGGCTCCGCCGCACCCGCGCGGGCGCCCTCACCCCCGCCTTCGCCGTCGACGCTCTCCAGGGCCTCACCGCGCTCGAGTCCTTCGACGCCTCCGGGTTCCCGCTCCCCGGCCCGATCCCCGCCTGGTTCGGCCGCGCCCTCCCGCCGTCGCTCGCCGTCCTCGACCTCCGCTCCGCCGGCGTCGCTGGCGTGCTGCCCCTCGACCTCGGCGCGTCCGGGAACCTCACCACCCTCGTCCTCGCGGGTAACAGCCTCTCCGGCCGGATTCCGGCGTCGGTTTTCTCCATCAAAACTCTCCGGGTCCTTGACCTTTCCAACAACAACCTCACCGGGGAGCTTCCGACATCTCTGTCTCCGCCAGTAATGAAGTCGGAGTTCTGTTCAACGCTTCGGGGAATTCACTCCACGGTGCAATCGGCGATGGTCTTGCGAAGAGGTTTCAGGTGGTCGACGTGTCGAGCAATTACTTTGCCAAGTGGCCGGGGCTGCTTTGGGAATGGCTCTGATGGAACAGTCCATGTCGACATGAATTGCTTGACAGGCACACCAAGCCAGCGCGGCCGTGGCGATTGCGAGGATTTCTATAAGAGGAACGGATCGCCATTGCCACAAGCATCGCCATCACCGGGCAGTAAAGGGGTCAAGTGGAAGCGTGTACTAGCTGGAGTTCTTGGGGCTGCGGCAATCGTGGTTGTCCTTTTCCTTGCAGCGCTGGTGTTTTGCTTCGTGAGGAGGGGGAGAAGGAGGCCGAGAGGAAGAGGATTGGAGCAGAACGACGACGGCATCCGCTCTGCCCGAAGAGCAGCAGCGTGAACCCGATGGTGATGTCACCATCCTGGGCAGGTAACAGTCCACCCAAGGGTTCGCCTGCTATTGTGGATGAGTTCACCTATGAGCAGTTGCACCATGTCACCGGAGGCTTTGGAGATGGTAACCTTGTTAAGCATGGGCGCTCTGGGGACATTTACCGTGCTGCCTCACAGAGTGGCTTGAATGTCGTCATAAAGAAGACCGACCTGAAGAGCAGTAAGAAGAACAGAGAGGAATTGCGTTTTCTTGTGAAAAAATCCCATGTGAGGATTGTTCCGTTGCTGGGGCATTTGGTCAAGGTTGATGAGGAATTGCTAGTGTACAAGTACATGGCGAAGGGAGATTTGACAACCGCGCTGCACAGGAAGCCAGTGGATGCTGAAGAAGGGTCGTGTTCATTGGATTGGATAACAAGATTGAAGATTGCCACTGGTGTAGCTGAGGCCTTGTGCTTCCTTCACGATGAGTGTAGTCCACCATTGATTCACAGGTATGGTTATGCATGCCATGCACTTGTTTTTGAAATATGGTAATTACAGATTTTATTGCACAAAACATCTGATAACTGTATTAAGTTAGTTTCAGCATTAACATAACATGGAAGTTTCAGATGCAATGTAGCTCAGCAGGTGATCGCACTTTCAAATGGTTCGTAGTTGCAAATTTCATTGGGTGCATTTTGCACCATTTCGGACGTATAAGAATTTTTTTGACCAACCATTTAATAGCAAGGACATCTTAGTGCCTAAATGTGTTGGCTTAATGTGAATAGCATATAACATGATTTGCAATTTGTGTGGACTTGGTTGTTTAGATATTCTTTTATGGGAAGTAGTAGGTGTTCTGGTTTTGCATTAAGATGGGATACAAAGTTACAAGGCTTATGCCCAACCAAGAAAAAGTCATCTACAAAAGAAGAAAACACTCCATAATTGCAACGCTGGCACTTCGGCTATACTGTCTACATGCGATTCTTTACATGTCAAACTCGTTGTAAAAACCAGGAATAATCATAAGCATGAACAGTAAAGTTGATTAAATAATTTATTTGTGTTGTGCATAACTATATTAAAGCCTCGTGCCTCTCTGTGATGGTGTCGTAACTTGCAATTACCTTAATTCTGACTCTCCAAAGCCGAGTTGAAGCAAGTTGCTCGTATTCTTTGATGTTTAAATTGGTGTTAGCATATGTTCTTATTTGTTTTTGTCTTGTCATAATATTTGTAGAGATATCCAAGCAAGCAGTGTGCTTCTCGATGACAATTTTGAAGTGCGCCTTGGTAGTTTGAGTGAAATCTGCCCTCAACCAACTGAGGGTAGCAGGAGTTTCTTCTCTCGGATGTTCAGATCATCAAAGTAAGATCTCTATGTCATCCTCTATTCTACTGAGGGTAAACTAGTTGGCATGCTATTCTTTAAAATAAACTTTAGCAACCTCAATGGTTATAGTGTGGGGGTCTCATTAGCATATACAAAAAAATGAATCACACCTTCAAGTCAGGGCAAAAGTGGGGACATATTTACTTGGTGATAAAATATCCTTAGTTTAGTACTTCAAATAACGTTGATGAACTGGGGACATTACTTGATTTCTTGTACATACCTTCTCCAAGAATGTGTTCCTGCACATTTAACTAGACCATTCATCATACATGTTAGTGGTTCCTCATCCCTGTTTCGTAGGAAACAGTTTTCTTCTTTAAAGTGGTTTGGTATATCCAATGAAATTGTGTACTTCAAGATGCTAGTGTCCACTACTACAAGTTAACAGTAGGTGTTCTTTCCAGTTACTGTAACATATCACTGTAATTAATACTTGTGTCTCTATCAAGTAAGGAAGCTTTCACATCATGTCCCAAAAGGATAGTACCAGTCAACTTTTAGATCATACAAAAGGGGGTTTAAATTAAAAAAAATAATACAAAAGGGGTTTATCTTTATGTAAACAACACTAGAAACTCGGTGTTTGAGTATATAATATATCAGGACTTTGGCTGACATCTGTATGTCTCATTTTATGGCAGGTCTCTCGACAAGAATACATCAGGTGTGTAAAGCTTCTGCATATGTGCAATAACTCTGATGGGCAAAATAAACCCATATCGTCTAACATTGTGGCATGTTCTTCTCACATAACAGGTCCACCTGCTAGCTGCTCATACGATGTTTACTGCTTTGGAAAGGTGCTGCTTGAGATAATCACCGGCAATTTCGGTGCGAGTGGCTCAAATGACACTGACTCGGAGGAGTGGTTGGCAAGCACGTTAGGTTACATAGAAACCCATGACAAGGAGAGTGTCTCAAATATTGTAGACCCCTCACTTGTTGTGGACGAAGACCACCTAGAAGAAGTATGGGCAGTCTCCATCGTTGCGAAGGCATGCTTGAACCCAAAGCCCTCTAGACGGCCACTTGCTCGGTACATCTTGAAAGCGCTGGAGAACCCGCTACTGGTGGTCCGGGAAGAGCTCTTCTCGAGCTCCAGTTCACCTCGGATCAGGCTTAACTCATCCCGGAGCTCTTGGCGTTATGCTTTCCATGGGCACTCGTACCGGTACTCGGAGGTGCAAGCATCAGGGAAAGCACTTACTCGCAAACAGTCTGCGGAATCGCAAGGGAGCGACGATGAGGAAAACTCGTTCTCGTTCAAGAGGGCTTCGCGGGAGATGTTCCCGGGTTCACTAGAGCTGGAGGACAGTGCTGTTGTTTAGGATCACCACAGATTAGCGACACTTTACATGCGCTGAGACTCCTTTTTGTTAATCTTAGGTGTATAGTTCCTCATGTTGTGCATATTTCGGTGCCCCTAGTAGGTGGAATAACTGTGCATACAGGGATAGGCTTTCTTTCTCTCCCCCATATACATTTCAGCTTAATGTAACCTGTAGTGAGAATAAATCTGTACTCTGTACTGGGAATAAACGGGATCGAAAGTGGCCAGTAGTTTTGGTGAGCGAGCATTCCCATCTGCCATTCTAGACTTTTGAATTACACATGTTTTGCTCAGTATTTACCATGGAGAAATGGACCTTTTGGTATTCTGGAAGTAATTTGCTATTTTGTTTTGCTCTAACTACACAAGGGGATTCATATTTTGCAGCAGGTATGGGTAAAAAAAACTCTACCATCTTGAATTTAATTTTTGAGTGTAGGTAAAATTGAATACACGGGCAAAGAAAAAACAGGTCCTACCGAGACTTGAACTCGGGTTACTTGATTCAGAGTCAAATGTCCTAACCACTAGACCATAGGACCGAATTGGTAGGATTTGCGAAGTAGCACCTTTAGTATGAGACAAAGTGACAATGTTAGATGTACGAGTGTAGTCCAATAGAAATACAGAAAAATCCAAAGTCTAGCAATATCGGTCCACATAGCTAAAGGAAGGATATGTAGTAAAGCTACTGTTGTCTTTTAAAATCTAGAAATACACAAAGCATAGCACTACATGCTTAGCGCCAACGGATTTTCGCATGATTATCCATGTGACTTGTGGTATCCCATGAACTGGGTGTTGTACCTTTGAACAAATGATGTTTTTTCTTGTAATGTGTGTATTATAATCCATTAAATTACTGGGCACTAGGCGACATCCTATGCACACCAGAAAATCAAAAGCCATCCTTATTCTCTCTTTCTCATTGTGAGAAGACCGACACAGTTGAACATTGTTGACTCTTATTCTTGGCATCCACCGAGTAGAGGCGAAGCAATATCTTTGTTTCCTTTGCCATCGCGAGAACACGCACGGGGGCACCAATAAGGATTATTGACAACATATCGTTATTTCGACAATCCAACAAACTCCATCGAGCCTGCATGAAGCTTGCATCGAGCGTGTCTGCATGAAGCTTGCATCGAGCCTGTCTGCAAGTGTTGTTCTACTATCCACCGCAAAAAAAAAGTGTTGTTCTACTATGTCAACAAAACATTTTAACTTCCATGAGAGAACTTGTGATATCTATGGTGATTCACTCCTTGATATATGTGCTGCTAGCTCTAGTATTTGCACCATCAGTTTCTCTACCATTTGTACTCCTTGGTTACAATTGTACTTCAAGTTGACAGCAACATTTTTGCTGCCATTGTGCCATAATCACGAACAAAGCGAAATAATTTGGTTCTGGTTGTCATTGTCTTATAATTACTTATAACGTCTCCTCGAAAAATTCAGCGATATGAATGTGGCATCTTCAACCCATTATAATATCTTAACCCTATTGGCGTATTGTATTAATGGCCATAAGAAGATCGAGTACATGACGGAACATCGAAGAAGAACTTGTATTGTTGGTTGATCAAGAAGGCTTGGTAAAAGATAAGGATAAGTTGATCAAAGACAACTAAAGTTGCAGGAATACTTGGGGTATTTTTTTCACAAGAATTCTCTCTCTCATTGATTACTATATCTGCATCGCTAATGTCGCACCATTAATCAAAGACTAGCTACACAATAACAAAATCTTACACATCACTTAGTTGATTACTACAAGTAATATCTAAATGTGGTGTCGCTAATGAGGTACTAAGCTCTCCTCCATTTTTTTTCATGTGCTAATGACTATTAGGCCATGAGATTTGAGTGTTCCTGGGCAAGATAAAATATTTTCTGGCAGAAACAGTCCATGTTTTAGATCATGTAGTTTTACTAAATATGACCACTTTACATGATAACTAGTTTTGAGCACCCACTGTTTAATATTCAAATTGAACCATTTTCCACATGACGAATGTGGACGTATTTTATAATTTTTTTTGTCTTGTATGTATCATAGCATGCATCTTTAATAAATAACTTAACTTTTGAAAAAATATTTCATATCCAATATAGGGTTAACCATAATTTGATGGAAAAAATCGAATTTAACCTTGCAGTTTTTTTACCCTCTCATTAGTCATGTACAATAAAACTATCTCTACACTGAAGGAGTACCAAAAATGTCATCAGTATTTTTCACATACATTTGATTGCACCTCACCATGTGTAAGCGTAGTAACCTCAAAACACTATCGTCATTTTTTCGGGTTGCACCTCTGTTTCACTTATATTTATTGAAACAACACCATGATGTTGTAGCCATTTCATCCAATGGAGATCACATTTTCACGGCTACCCTAACACGAGAAACATGTTTTTTAAGGACAATGAACTGTTCGTGAATTGTAAATGATAATTCTATGGTGAACAGTATCAGGTGATTGGAGAAACCACAGATGACAACCAAATGAAGCTAAGGCCCCGTTTGGAACAATTTGGAACAAAGGAATATGTAACTTATTTTTCTTTCAAAGCCCTATGGAACATAATTCTGGAGGAAAATAAACATGAGGTCTTACCTCATCTTTCTTATATCTTTATGTCTTCAATTTTTACGCTTTTATTTCTTCCGCATGACTTCCAAACACCGTTTTAGATGTTTTTCTATGGTTTTCACCCCTCTAAGCCTAGATTCTTACGTGACATCCCAATTCGTACGGTTTTCCTATTCATGTATTTTGAGGTCCCACGTTCCAAATGGGACCCAAAATTTTAAAGCCTAAAAAAATGAATCTACACATTATGTCACAATTTAGCGTTATGTCCCTGTTTAGCTTGCAACGTTTTGGCAAGCCCAAAGACTTTGCTACTAGCTGCTCCGCCAATCTTTTTGTCAGCTTTATTTAAGCATTGATAATTTGTGATCACCTGTAGCTGCAAACCGGGGACGTTCGAACCCATGTTAATTTCTTCAGCGGAACCCAGTATTAATTAAGGTCATTCGATGTGTCTTCTGGAGTGGGTGGCTTTCCCAATCTCGTCTGCCCAGTCAGCAGAAGAGTACCAAAAATGGATCACCCGAATCACCGGGCCGTGTTTACTTAAACAGCCAGTGCGTCCGGCCCAGTGTCTTCGTAAGCCCATGGATCAACATTGTTACGCGAGCGTAGTAGCAACATGTCCAAGTGAGAGCCCAGCAGGTGAGGCCTATAGAAGAAGCCGGCGCCCTCGCCACCCGCCTCCTCATTTCAGCCAGGCGAGAGAAAGGTAGGGTTTACACTTTACAGAGCCAAGACCTCCGCCGCCGCCGCCGCCGCCATGGGGCACTCGAACGTCTGGAACTCGCACCCCAAGAACTACGGCCCCGGATCCAGGGTTTGGTAATAATCATCTCTCTCTAGCTCCTACACGCGATCGGTTCACCGATTAGAAACTTCTACCGCTCTCTATCTTAGATTGGTAGCAAGAGGCGATTTTATCTGACTATCTGCACGCGTAGATCCATGGCGCGACCTCGTCGCTTAGCTTTTGTTTGAGATATATGCGATTCACGTGCCTGGTACTGCTCGATGAGTGTTCATGTTGTGACGCGTGGTGGTTTGGATTTTTGTTGTTGCAGCCGTGTCTGCGGCAACTCGCATGGCCTCATCCGCAAGTACGGGCTGATGTGCTGCAGGCAGTGCTTCCGCAGCAACGCCAAGGACATCGGCTTCATCAAGGTATATGCGCGCTGCCACACCGTTGATCGATTTCCTGACTCCCATGCCTGGATTATATATCTGTTGAGTAGTAGTTTGTGTTACCCCATGCCTGCTTTGCAATGCTACATGCTCTGTCAACAAGGCCTCTCTGTATGGTGAACTAGTTTAATTTGTTGGAGACTACCACCAGGTAGCATGGACTGTTACGTAATGTTAGGGTATGGCATGTTAGATTCAGTTGTTCAGGATAGGTGCGTGTGTTGCTCCTCTTGCACCAATAATCTTCCTGATCAACTTTTGCAATCATCACCTGATGTTCTGCCTTACAATATTGCCCATCTCTTTGATATAATCTCATGAATCAGTCAACACCATAAGGCATCTTAGGACCGAGTTGCTGCAACTATCTTCATCACGTTGATGCAAGCTCTGTTTGTTGTTCTCACATTATTAAATCTTTTTTGATTTATCTCTTGTTTCGACTACTTTACTCACCATCCACTAGCACCTTAGCCAGTATTTTACAAGCATGTCCATGCGTTTGAAAACTCAATACATTGAATGCATTGCAATCGAATGAATATACAAGCATTTTCATGCCTTTGAAAACTCATCACATTGAATGCCTTGCAATCGCATGAATAATCCATTTCCTGGCTAACTATAATGTTCTGGAGTATTGAGATTGTGAACTTTTGAAGGATATGGTTTCCCTACCTATTTCCAGTTAGATGTTTTTAGGCTTGAATTCATTGGTTTGGGTAAACTATGTGTCAGAAGCATTTGTTCTTACTGGACATCTCTTTTATTTCTGAATTACTGATTGTGTGGGTTGTGCACAGATTAATTTTAGATCACTGAATTTACACTCTTGTTTCACAGTACCGTTAAGACTGGAAACCTCAAAGGAAGCATGGAGTAGGATGTCATCGTCAAAGATTGTTGCTTCATCGAGGACAATCTTTATTATATATTGTGTAATGAACTAAATGTTTGAATTGGAGTAACAAACCTGAAACCGTGTTGGTGACTGCTGTTTGAGAATGCGAAACAGATAATTTTGTTGCTATTGTGTCTCTTTATGTTTCACACTTTGATTTGCGAAATCTGGTCACACTTTGATTTGATGTGCCTTTACATTCGACTTTTCATATCTATGTTTTCGTCTGTTTTTTATTAAATAGTCTCAGCTCAGCTATGGTTGTTTCTGATTGTGTATGATCTAGTGAATTGTGTTGATGGTCTGTCATCATAGTCTATTGTTTAATAGATTCCGGTCATGTTGTTTTCTTTAGATTGAACCGGAGTTGCAGTGTCTTTGATTAAACTAGGCAATATGTTTGTGAAGCTAAGACTAGCTTCACTTGGAGATTATATTTCTGGGCTGAATTATCTTTATAATGTTTTTTTGTTCGCATTATTCCTTAGCATTAGCGCACTCAAGAAATGTTGTATGTTCAAAGCTAAAACCTCAGCCCTCCTAGCCCCGGCATTTCTCTATGAACTACTCCGTATATCCAGTCGGCTTCCTGGGAAGTATAAATTCGGTTTATCTTAGGCTGCCCAGGCCCCTAGAATCTTAGCCTGCAGGTGCCCCAGTTCGAGGCTAGGATTTTGCTAGTTGTATGGATCGTCGGCCGTAACGTGACAAAACACTGAAGCAGCGGCAGTCGTACAAGATAATGTTCGACCAGATGATTCCTCTCGCAGCGTGATAGGCTTGGACTATGCGACTGACGTATATACCGTTACACAGCACAGGTGTCGCCGCGCAAAAGCACGCAAGGCGGTTCGATGTCGGCACAGGCGGGGAAGCTTCTCCATGAATCCAGAGCCGAAGACGCAAGCCAGAGGCGAAGCCAGGATTATTTGCCAATGGGTTCAGCTTAATCATGTTGGTGTTCACTGGGATCAGCTTGACCATACTATGGCTTTAATTCACTGATTAGTGCTCAAATAAACCATATTTCCATAGAATTTCTCATTATTCATTGGATTCACCTGAACCCAATGCCATAGAGGCAGCTCCGCCACTGACGCAAGCAGTCTCGTCTTAGCTCAGCTTTGCTACCTTTGCTGTTCTGATTGTTTTTGGTCGTCTACTGCATTGTGTTGATATGGTCTGCTATTTGTTTATGGTTTGCCAGAATTCAGTCCTGATGATCTAGTCTAATAGTATTGAACAGGTATTCAGAGCTGCAGTGTCTTGATATTAAGCTAGCTAATATTTTTGTGTGTAACCGACAAATGATACTATGACCACACTGCCGAGCTGGGTTTTTCCGGGGCATTATATAAGTGAGACAGGTGTTCTTTCTGATGTCTTTTGTCTGGACAAACATGAATTGCATTATTATTCCCTACAGTAGTACCATACTTTAGAAAGAGCATCTCTAGCAGATCATGTAAGTGATCAAACCCGTATTTGCAGTTTCGGTTGAAAAATACGCACTGAACAGATCCTAGAAAACGGCCTGACCTGGAAAATTTTCACATCGATACCATATAGAACCAGTTTTGGAGTCAATTTAGGTGTCCCAAACCGGACATGCCGAAACGAGTCAAGCCCCCGGTGGCGTCGGCACCGGCAGCTCCCGAGCTCGATTCCACGACGAGGAGACTCGATTCCCGGTAAGGAAGTTTGATTCTGACCGATTTTGCGCGAAATCGTGGCCTATGCTCGCAACCCCATGGAAGCACGAGGCCGGGAGGCGAGCACAAGGAGAGCTAGGTGGGGGCTGTAACAGCCCCAAATTTGTGAACATATAAACGTGTGTAAATTTTTTCACTTTTTGTGTTCATTGCATCATGGCATCCAAATTAAATTGCTAAACAAATAAAATAATAGGTTCGGCACCATTTAAAAACAAAATGCCAAAAATGATTTCAACCCCTTTTAAAATGTTTGGAGAAAGTTGTGAGAAATAAAAATTACCTGGAGCTATCATATTTGTCAAGGAAGTTCCAGTAGTTCCAAATATAATTTTTGCAAAAGATTTTAATTAGTAAAAGAAAATAAATTGTGGGAAACTCAAAAATGCCTATGAGCCTTTCCTAGTTATTTTCAAAGCAAATGATTTCCAATTGACTTGAAAAATTTAGGAGGGTTTCCATTTGATATTTGGAGGATACCCAAATATTTTCAGATTTTTGTAAAATGTTTTAGTGCCTCAATTAAATATCTAAAAGCTACTGGTTCAAAAAGAAACAGAAAAAGGAGAAAAGAGAAGGCAGGGGTTTTCTGCAAGATGGTCATCTTCTCCCTGTAGCGACCCAGAGCCATGGACGCTCTCCCGGTCGATCCCGTGCGTGTCGCCCTCGCTGTCCAGATGGGTGGATAAGAAGACCACCGAGGCCGCCTTTCTCCTCTGCTCCCTCTCCCTTATCCGCCCACCAGCTCTTCCTCTCTCTCTCTCTCATTTTTTCCCCACCATGGCCGAGCCGAAGCCGAGCTGCCGCCGCGCATCGCCGTCGACTGAAGCCTCCTCGAGCCAAGCGAAGCACGTTACCACCTTCGCCTCGTCGTCCTCTTCGTCCTCGTGCAAGGAATCGCCGTGGGGTCGCCCGCATCGTCGCCGCCGTCCGCGTCTTCTCCGACTCTGGCTGCCGCACGTCGAGCACGCTCGCCGCCGTTCCCGACCTCCTCTGTCCTTGCCAAGCACACGTCCGCGTCTAGGGTGAGCACGCCGTCTTCGTAGACATCCTCTCCCTCCTCCTTTCCCCGTAGACCGCCGTGTCGATTCTAGCTCGCCGCCGGCCGCCGCTGCTCACCGCGTGCGTGCACGCTCCGGCTGCAGTTTCAGTTTCGTCAGTTAAAATCTAGTACTGTCACCTCTTATTGCGTTAGATCTGAATGTTAGCATCAGCACGGCACCGGCCCAGTGGCTAGCAAGCTGCTCCACATCCCACGCGATCCGAGTTCGAATCCCCGCCACCGCATTGCAGCCCCTTTTTTTCATCATTTTTTCCGCGCTGACAGGTGGGCCCCACGGGTCAGTGACCGTGGACACCAGCTAGACCCCCAGCTGCCCCTTCAGCGCAGACGTGGCCACGGGTCCCAGCGGTCAGTGACCATGGGTAGCCCGTCGCCCAGTATAAAACGTTTCAGGCGATTTTCTGTAAAAACTGAAAAATGACAGAAAATTTGATAAAACTTCTAAAATCCATATCTTTTGGAATACTAATTCAACATTTACAAACAAGATATCAAAATGCTCAGGAGAAATAACTTTACCTCATAACATCATTTTCATGTTGAACTAAATACTGGAAATAACTTTTTCTTGCACTTTAGTAAAAGGGCAGAATCTAAAATGAATTTGGGAAATTCATATCTCCAAAAATAATGGTCCAAAAATTATGCGTGACCTATCAAAATGCTCAGCAATGTATCCCCTGCACGATTCTTCATTCTTCCAAACATGGCTAAATGGTTTCAATGCTGCTCAAGTGATGTTAGTAAAATGGCAGCATTAAATCAAATATTGAAAATGCAATAACTTTTTAATGGCTTATCAGAAAAAGGTGTTTATTATATCAAAATTCTCAGAATAATATGGACCATCCATTAACATCATTTTCATGCATGTTGGAACACATTTGTAGTATTGCACTTTTTAATAAGTTAGGAGAATCATTAAGTAAATGTGTGGTATATCTTCTCTCGTGTTGAAATAATTATTTCTGAACCCCATTTAAATTGCTAGATATTATTATGGTAATTTCAGTGCATTAAAAAGGTCATGCCATCATGTGTTTGCGCATTTCTCTTGTCATGCATGTGTGGTTATTGATTATGTCCTTCCGGTGTTTTTATGCATCGATAGATCAAGCAGTCGGGGTTCCACCGCAATACCCTGACGACCCGTATTACCAGCCTGCTGAACAAGGCAAGCGTAATCCCCTCTCTGAGCATGTCTCCTCCTATTTTCCGCAATTATTTTCTCCACTATAATATTGCATTCGTTTCCAAATGTCTTTTGTCTGGATTAGAGTATCCTACTAGTTGCATTAGATACCTGTTGCCATTACCTGTATCCTTCCTAATATCCATAGGACTGAAGTGTTGGTCTGAGTTAATTTTACTTGCGATATATATGCTTAGCCATGCTTAGTAAAATGCTTATTAGTCCGGTGGATGTTTCAATTGTCGGAACAGTTGATGGAATGACCGGATGTTGTGGAAAATGGTGGGGACATAATTAAACTGCTTAAAGGCGGGGATGAGAGGCCACATGGGATGTGGTGGGTTGTCCCGTTCTCGCCGCCTAGGTGCAAGTTCTTTACCTCTTGAACCAAGACTGAGCGTGCTTCCAACGGTGGGACATCTGGAATCCCTATCGACCGACTAACTTGGGAGAGGCTAGCCAGGGTCCTCTATTTCGATCTTCCATTTGCGTGTGCGTGAAGATGGTGGCCAGGACTGGGATGAGGATGGTGGTGTTTAGGAAAATGAGTGGCCACGGGGCAGGGTGTTGGAGGCACTGAACCTGTCCCGTCCTCACCGATGATCCTGGGTTAGTCTCAAGCAAGGTAAATGTTGTAACCGCTCCCACTCAGTCGGCTTTCCCCGGAAGAGAGCTAATGATCAGGCAATGAGCCGGACGGTACCGGTGGTTAAAAACAGTACACCCCCTGCAGGGTTAAATCTTTTCGAAAAGCCGTGTTCACGGTTATGGACGACTTGGGAACAGACGATAAGACCATAGAGAAAATGAATGGAATGATTAAAACCTGAGTACTAAAGGTACTACCAAGAATGCAAGGTTGACTTCCTCGAGTGTGATTCGGGGAGGTGCCTTTGTAGACATATGTAGTGGTTGATGTTGGTTGTTGATGAAGATGATCAGAAGGAAAGAGTTTACTTCTTACCCCCTTTGAAAATATTCTGATTAGTCGATGCCATGGAGTTATGTCTTTTCTAAAGAAAAACCAGCTTTATGCAAAAACAGCCATAAAACCTTTGTAAGCCAATCATCGAGCTAGTAGCTCTAGTAATCTTGCAGAGTTCGTCGAACTCAACGTTGCTTTGTTGATTCTTTCAGAGGAGGACTTCATCGACCTTGAAGGTGGGTTCTTCGTGCACGTCGACGAGTAGTCTGAGGTTCCCAGGTGGCAGATTGGGACATCTCCGGGACAGCTGGCGCTGGGAATGTTTATCTGTAGGCCTCTTAGGCCATAATTTGGATCTTGTTGTTTAGAACAACTTAATTCGCTTCCGCATGATGTACTGTTGGGTCTGTGACCTCTGGTTGTAATATTTGCTATATTTCTCTATTATAAGAGTTGAAC
This sequence comes from Poa pratensis, assembly GCA_947311845.1. Classification (NCBI taxonomy): domain Eukaryota; kingdom Viridiplantae; phylum Streptophyta; class Magnoliopsida; order Poales; family Poaceae; genus Poa; species Poa pratensis. The sequence continues at coordinate 154,044,605 of CAMZMU010000041.1, read as the reverse complement.
TATAATGCTTTGAGTCGTAGAGTCTGTAATGTGCCAGTTGTTCCACAAGTCTTGATCTCTCTATTATGCATTGATAGTTGCGCCTGTGTTATGGCATCACTCGGGGTGTTGCGTTGACGATGATCCATGCCGAGCACGCCTGCCAAAGGTTTTGGCCTGGGAGTGGTAACCCAGTAACCTCCGGTTGTATCGCATGACCGGTGACACACAACATCTCTGTATAGTTCCGCGGTCGGGGCGCCACAGGGGCCAGAAGGAAGACGGGAAAAAACGTTTCGGTATGTGCTAAAGATCTCCTCCGCACTTCCGTACGGACCTCTATAATAGATTAAAACCGTTTTTGGTTCAACTTGAAGTAGAGACCCCAGATCTGTTTACGGGAGCTCTCCTGGATACCTAGCCCGCGTCGCCGCCACCACCTCCGCCTCCACCATAGATCGGTTCCCCCTCCTCCGGCCGGCCTCGCCGGTGCCGCGAGGGGTGGGGAACCTGATCTATGGTTGGAGTTCTTAATAAAAGTAGTGTTTTCGATAGATTGGATTAGGGTTTTGGTGTCGTCTTCTTCATCAATGGAGTTTTCATCATCTACAATAAGCAATCTTTGGTTCTTCCTTTGATGACGAGATCTTCTTCCCAGCGTCAATGGTGGTGTTGTAAGATTAAATTTGTCTAAATTTGGTCCTTCAGATCTTGCTTCGCCGGATCAATTTTGGATCTTTTCTTATGGTTGCCACGAGGATTGTCCTCGCAATATTTGTCCCGGCTGCTACGTCCTCGACAATTGTGATTCGTACTCTCGGCTCCCAGCGACGTCGACCAAGCTGTCCGGTTGTTATTCCTTGGAATATCGGTGTTGGTACTCTTGCCGATGTTGGTTGATTAACTTAATGGCTGCGTGCGTGCACGTAACATTGACTTTGCGGCTCAAAATTATGGGAGAACCCTCGTTGGTATTCGCAGGTATGTGGATTTGTATCTTTATTGTTCTATGGCTGCCTTCAGAAAAGTTCAAAATTGTGTCATGAAATAAGAAAGAGTTTGAAGATTTGCTCTTTTCTTTTTGACTTTATTTTGTAATTGTTGTAGTTAGCTCATGTATCTCTATCATGTACTATTCACTACTATAATATATGGTATTAATTGTCAAAAAAACTCGAAGTTTTCCGGTATATGCTAGAGATGTTTAAAGCAAAACCTGTGAGTGCTTTATGTCAAGGTCATGGCTTGTGCGGCGGTAATCAGGGTATGTAAAATGATGAAGTGTATTTTGAGTGTTAGGTGAGTGATTTCGTCGCTTATATGTGACTGCTAGATCCGTATAGATAGCTCTGCTGGTGCTGAGTCCACTACACCACCTCTCCCGCCTCATGGTGCTAAACTGTGTGCGACAACGTGACTGACATTGTCCTTTTGTCGTGACTGACAAATCCCGTCGGTTTCCTAGGCTGTCCTCAACCCTACCCGCCGACTCAGTCTCTCAGAGGTGCTCATAGGGGTAGGGTGTGCGTACGTGCGCTCATAGGGGTGAGTGTATGCGCTTACATATGAGCGGCTGCGTTGTACTGTGTTTCGCAAAAAAAAAATCATTTTATCTTTAGGCTGTCCTCAACCCTAGAAACTAGGCCCACGGGCGCTCATCTATTTTTTCGAAGGTTGGTTCGCATCAATTTTGAATCGGAGGCCCGCACCGTAATGACAAAATTTGCACCCGCTCGAGGTTCAGCCGGGATAGGGGGATGGGAGCGCATTTACGTCGCCTTACGGCGATGGCTCCTGCCCGCGTCGCCGTAAGGGACTGCTAATTGGGCCGGTCCAATTTCGTGCACGAGGTCTTTTTTCTTCTATTTCCTGGAATTTCGTCAGGCGCTTTTCCCGCTGTTTATAAATCGAACAAATTTAAATTTTTGAAGAAATTACAAATCTGAACAAAAAAAATTCGAACAATTTTAAAATCTGAAGAAATTTTAAATTCGAACAAAATTCAAATATGAACAAAAATCAAATCTGAACAATTTTAAAAATCTGAACAACTTTCAAATCGGAACAATTTTCGAAATCGGATTTTTTTTCGAATTTGAACAAATTTCGAATGGGAACAATTTTCGAATCGGAACAAATTTCGAATTTAAACATTGAACAAATTTTGAAATCGGAATTTTTTTGGATTTGAACAAAATTTTGAGTGGATTTTTTTGAATTTAAACAAATTTCAAAATCAGAACAATTTTAAATTTGAACAAATTTAAAATTTGAACACAATTCAAATCTGAACAAATTTTTATTTCAACTTTTTTGAATATTATATTTTTGAAAGAAATAACAAAATTTAAAATTTTGAACAAATTACAAATCCGAAGAAAAATAAAATTCGAACAATTTTAAAATCTGAACAAATTTTAAATTCGAACAAAATTCAAATATGAACAAAAATCAAATTTGAACAATTTTTTAAATCTGAACAACTTTCAAATCGGAACAATTTTTGAATGTGAACAAATTTCGAAATAGGAACAAATTTTGAATTTGAACAAATTTCAAGTGGGAACATTTTTCGAATGGGAACAAATTTCTAATTTGAGCAGTGAACAAATTTTGAAATCGAAACAAATTTCGTATTTGAACAAATTTTTGAGTCGAAACAAATTTCATATTTAAACCAATTTCAAAATCAGAACAATTTTAAATTTGAACACTATTCAAATCTGAACAAATTTTTATTTCAACTTTTTCGAATTTAATATTTTTGAAAGAAATAACGAAAAGAAAAAAGAAAAGAAAAAAAACGGCAACAGAAAACGAAAAAACAAAAAAGGAAGAAAAGGAAAAGAAAACGTCACGTGATGGGCCGGCCCATCTTTGCCGGCGTGCGCTGGAGCGTCGACAACAAAGAAAGTCCGGATGAAATATCTAATATTGAACAGGTGTTCAGAGCGGCAGTGTCTTTTTTTTTTGCGGGGAATAGCAGGTAGAATTACAGCAAGGTCCTTAGAAAACAGTCCAGAAAAAATATGGAAATTACATCCAGGTCCTTCTGGACCTCAACTCCACCAACAACCTGCAGGACATGCCGACGGCGCGCCGTTGCAACTGCTCCAGAAACGCCTTGGAACGGACGCAGCCCCTCTGCGGCCGGGAAGTCGCCGACCCTCAGCTCCGAAGAACCTCCATCCTGCAACGCCAGCTTCGTCTCCTTGCTCCAATCGACCTGCAACTCCAAATTATTTAGTGCCCGGAGCCGCCGCACCTCGGTCTCCGACGAGGAGAAGCCCCGCCCAGCAACTCCGAGGAGCAGTGTCTTTTGACTAAGCTAGGAAATATTTGTTTGTCTAACTGACATATGATACTAAAATCACACCGCTGACCTGTAGTTCTAACTGATATATGATACTCCCTCTGACCCGAATTAGTGGGCGAGGGTAGTACAAACCGTTTCTTACACTTAGACCCTTGGTATTTAGAAATAGATACGTTCCAGCCCCAATCTTTCGCATCAGCTAGCTGCCGGGTGCCGGCCGGACTCCCGCGCTCGCGCCGGCGGGCCGGCAGCCTCCCGCGTTTGGCGCCGGCGTCCTCGTGCTGCCCTCCCGCGCCTCCGGCCGTCTGCTTCCCTCCCTAGCCTCTCGCCGCCGGCCTCCCGCGCATCTCGCCGCTGCACTCCCGCGCGTCTCGCCGCCGGCGTTCCGCTCGTGCTCGCCTCCCTCGTCCCCTTCGTCTCTTCCTCGTTGACGACGCCGCCGGAGCTCCTGAGCGGTGTGCTCCTCCGCGGGGCGAGCTCGCCCTGTTCCGGCCCGACCGAGGGAGGTCTAGAGCAAGGTGACGGAGGCTAGCGGCCACAGGGTTCGCCCTCGGCCGTCTCTTCCTCGTCGACGACCAAGCCGGAGCTCAGAATCTCTTCCATGGCGAGCTCGCAATAATTTCCTGCGCCCAGACCTCCGCCTCGACCTGTTCTTGCCAACTGACTGGAACTCTGTAACTTCAGTATGATGTGCTTTCTGTTTCATTCTATAGATCAGAACACTTGAATGATATCATCAGTCTGTCACCACTGCAGAAATTTGTAAACATCAGTTTCTGAATATTTCAATGTACAGCAGTAAGGTAAACATTGCAATGTACAGCAGTAATGTAAACATTGTCGAATACTCCATTTATTCCATTATTCTTATCGTGACACAGTACTTTGTTAGTTTTTCAGAGTGTTAGCAGTGCCCAGTTGACATCTGTAGCAAGTATAAGAGAACCATTGTGTCCCAACATCTGAACTGTTCAGGATTATGCCATGTCTTGTCTTTGCAAAAAAAGGGAACCTCCATATACGAAGCTTTGGTTTTATATCCTTTGGTGCATATAATGGTTTTAGAAAAGACTGGTGCATCATCTTGTTGCCAGCAGTAAAATCACACCACTGACTAGCTTTTCCAGGGCATCGTATTACTGGGCCAGGTGTTCTTTCTAATGTATTTTGTCCGTGTGGACAAACATGAGTTGCACTATTCATTACAGTAGTAGCATACTGAAGAAAATTGTTTAGTATTGTAAGAAAAAACCTGTGAGTTCTTATATCTAGGTCGTGGCTTGTGTGCCAGTAACGAGTGTATGTGAAACGGGAAGTATATTTCAAGTGTTGGCGAGTGATTTTGTTAATCCACCCGCATCACCACATGGTTTGCGTGCATCAGAACCATGTCCTGCACTGCAACCCTGCAATGCTAGATGAGAGCATTGCTATTACACAACACAAGGCGCCGCCACCAGCGACTCCCCGCATGAACTTGTCGCGGGGCCGCATCAGAGCAGAAGGCGCGACGACAGACGCTCCTGCCATGACTCTCCAGCAGCAGAGCTGACCCTCGAGGTTTTCCAAGTAGGATGACGCCAGTAGCAGGGAGCGCTTTGGGCTGCCGTTGGCGGAGGAGGATGGGGTGAAGGCGTAGCACCAGATCGGCACTCCATAGCTCGGATCTTACGTCATGGCCTGTCCCGCGCCACGGTCAATTCAATCATGTCTTGATCCAATCTCTACTCGCCCTTGTCTTCGTCGCAGTAGTCATAGACGTTGTGCTTGCCATTGCGAGCCGCCCATTAGCGGCGTGGCCTGCACGAGCAGCCCGGCGTCGATCGTCCTCGTACGGCTCCAATCCGCCGGTTGTGTGGCCTCCTCGAGCAGCCCGACGTCGTCCTCGCACTCGGTGACGCTGGCCATGGCGAGCCGGCGGCGAGTGTTCGATCGATCGCGCGTGGCGGCGAGTAAACCACGTGATAACATGGGTAGTTATTTGAGGACAGTATTCATCACGTTTGAGCCGGATTCGGCTGCCGCGTCTGGCCATCACCTGCGATTGTTAGTTTGGAGATAGTATGAATCGAGTTTGAGCCGTACTCTGCTGTAGCTGGATCGGGAAGCTTCCAGGTGCAACACACGACATACGAAACCAACCCGGCCCGGCCCGACGTGTACCACATACCACGACGTACCACGGTCGTTTAGCAAAATGTCCGTGCGTTGCAACGAGAGAGAAAAAATGCATCAAGAAGGCGCACAAAGTAATGATACAACACAACTATCCACTTGCTGATAATGATAACAAAATTATAAGTACAAATTTAAAATAATTTTACAATATGTTTTAGTTTGATATAGTAATTGTGTTACTATTATTTTTAATTTGTATTATCTCTATAATCAATTTATTCTTTGGCTCTTTTTTTTTGGTATCTACTAAATCGAACATACTCAGAAAATAAATGTTATATGAAACATAAGTTAAATATTTATTTCCTTAAAATAGCTACGGTTATGAAGATTTTTAAAGAAATAGATATGTTGCTAAGACATATTAATCAAGCCAATTTAAACCATATCCATAGAAATCTATACGCTAAAGACACATCTGTGTGCAAGAGAGTATATGAATCGCAATATCATAGCGGCAGAACAAAAAAAAAATTAGGAACATCGAGCAAGAAAAATAAGATTCTTCCCTTTAATATGAATAGCTCTCGCCGGCACACATAATCCGGTCAGCATGCTTGAAGGCGTCGTTGGGTCCAGAGCCACAGCTGCAACAGCCTAACGCTAAGCCAGGTCCGACGTCGGCGACGTGGGCACGCCCATATCTTCCATCAAGCCTGATCTGAGTATACATTAACCAAAGATCCATCACGAAGTAGAGGAAAAAAAGACACGCCTAATTAGTCACGTGAAATCATCGAGATAAACATGACATGTAGCTCACCATTGTTCAGATGAAAAAATCATCAGACTTCTTCCACAGAAATCAACCTATTTCCCAACTACATGTTCAGAACCATAGTTAATTGAAATAGAGCAATGAATCAGTAGCATGAACCATGAAAAATCATCAGCTGGCTATTCTATATTAAGCATGCTAGGGCATAAACATCTGTTAGCAACTTCGGTATGAAATATTTCATGTGAGAGTTTGACAATCTGACAACATTAGTAGATCATCTCAGCATTACTAACCAGGGTATGTGTTTTAATTAAATAGAAATTTAGGAATATAAACATCCATATTGTGCAGACTTTAGGGGCAAAGACTTTAACTTAATATTAGCTGATTACATTCACCAAATAATTTTCCAAATGAAGGCAAATCAATGCATGCAGTCTAAGAAAGAGCAACCACACGAGGCTACCTTGAATCACACCAAGACTACATGCCTGATGTGCTCAGAACTGCAGCCGCTTCGCCCATGGTTAGCTGCATCACCTGCCATGCCTTTCGTTGTCGTTTCCAGTTGCGTTGCATCATGTGTACTCTGTTAAAACGTTGTTCCCAATCATGACAGAAGAAATGAGATTTATCATGTAATGCAGACTGGGCTGCCAAGCAAAGAAGGCAAAGCTTCAAGTTCAGATTATTTAAGTACCTTGTTGGCAGCCTTCTTAGCTTCTCCGTTGCCTTGAAATTTCTATATACTGATCATTGTAGATTCTTGGTATTTCGGTGACAGTAGCATCCCCTTGTACTTCAATTATGAGCTAAAGACATCAGGTGCTAGTAACCAGCTTTATATCCTAGCTGAGCATGTCTCTTGCACTAAGATTGCAGTGACCACCGAGTTAGAACTTTCAGAAGAGCTATGTAGAATCTGTAGACGACTCGATGGGTGGAACTTAACACGCAGTGCGCTATGCAAAGTAAGGGATTGCCTCGTCCTTGACACAGGGATTGCGGCGACTTGACGCAGTCACGCAGCTATGTATTGTAGACGAAGACGTCGACACCGGGACGACGAGAAACTCGAAGCAGGCACACTGGGGAAGGCAGCGGCCTCCGCGCAGGTCGCGCGCGTGCGAGAGGAGCTCCAAGTTTCGCCCCCCGCCGTCGACTCCCGGGCGCAGCTCGCCGAGCTATCCTCCGTCGAGGAGATCCGATCTTCCAGCTCCATCGGCTGTCCCAGAACCAAGGGCGCCGGCTTGGGGCAGAAGGACGCCGAGCGTGAGGAAGAAGGGCGGGGTGCTGGGTACGGCGGCGCGATGCGGTAGGAGCAGCTGACGTCGTCCTCGTCCGGCTCCAACCCCTTCTCGTCATCGACTTCGTCCAAGTAACAGCACTCGTCGCTGGCCATGGCGAGCCTCCGGCAGCTGGGTGTTTGATCGATCACGCGTGGCGACAATTTGAGGACAATATCGATCGGGTTCCAGCCGGACTCTGTTGCCGTGTCTGGCGGTCTGGCTATCACGTACGATGGTTAGTTTGAGATTGTGTCGATCGTGCTCGAGCCGGACACGGACAAAAGATTAGACGGACGAAGAGAGAACGATGTACGACGAACCACCCAAGGCCAAGCTAGGGCAAACCCAAACCCAGCGATCGAGCACCATGGCAGCGGCGGCGGCTCTCCCCGACGAGATAGTCCAAGAGATTCTCCTCCGCCTCCCGCCCGACGATCCAGCCTGCCTCCTCCGCTCCTCCCTTGTCTGCAAGACCTGGGCGTCGCCGTCTCCAGTCCCTGGTTCCGCCGCCGCCTCCACGAGCTCCACCCCACACCCCCCGTGCTCGGCTTCCTCCACAACTGGATCGACGCCAAAACCCCCCCTTCATCCCCACCACCGCTTCGTCCTTCTCCCTCGCCGCCCGGACCTCCGCTCCTGGCAGGCCATCGACTGCCGCCACGGCCGCGCACTCTTCCTCTCCAGGGGCAAGGCCACCCAGGAACTCCTCGTGTGGGAGCCAATCACGGGCGCCCAGGTGCGTGTACCGATGCCCACGGCGTCGAGTGCGGCTACCTGGCCGCCGCCGTGTTATGCGCAGCAGACGGGTGCGACCACCGCGACTGCCACGGGCCCCTTCAACCTGGTCTTCTTCTTCTACGTCGGTGAATTGTTCAAGGACTATGTCAAGTCGGCGTGCGTGTACTCGTCGGAGACAGGCACGTGGGGCGAGCTGACCTCGCCCCACGATCGTTGTTTATTCTATTTTGCTTCATGTTATTCCAGCCTACTCATTGGGATGTCTCTCTACATCGTGCATTACGAGGAGAGGATCCATGAGTACGACTTGGCCACACACAGCATAACTGGGTTCGACACACCAAACGGTCAAGATTCTAAGCTCATGCTGACGGCGGACGGTGGACTTGGAGTTATCCAAAGCTTCGATACTCGCCTCAAATTGTGGTCAAGGGAGGTGAGTGACGGCACTCATGCATGATGGTTACTGAGCCGGGTCATCTGCTTGGAAAATTTTCTCCCAGACGTCCGAGGTTCAATAGATGTGTTATGTTTTGCTGAGGGAGCAAATGTGATTTGCGTGGCCACGGTTGGGGGCCTCTTCACAATCGAACTACAATCGCTGCGGGTCAGGAAGGTGTGCGATGAGCGAGACTTTTGGGGTTTGTGTCCAGTTGTCTGCTTCTACACTCCACATTCCAGGATTGAAGGACATCACTACCCACCACCGCCGCCCAGCCATATTGAGGAGGTGGGTCGTAATAAGGAAGAGAAAACACTAGAGCAGACGCAAGAGCTGTTCGATAAGTGCAAGGCCGTGGAAAAGGGGAACTTCGCAAATTCCAGTGCTTGCTTCAACAACCACACCCTCCAGACCAGGTTAGGGTTGTATCCCCAACTTCACTTTACGCACATATGACTTGTGGGCAAAAACGTTTAATTTCGTTCAGTGTTATTTTCTTGTGTTTGTACTTGTTTTGTGCCTTTGACATTTTTCTAGTTAGCTTAGAAGGTTTCAAATGTTATATGACAAGATGGTTACCAAAGTGTCGTGCTTTGGTTTCATGTGTTTGACAGTGAGCCTAATGGGGGTGTGTGTCTGACTGTCTGTCTGTGTTGGTGTTTGAGGTATTAGTCCAGTTAGCCAACACATAGCCTTATAATAATACCTGAAAGTTAGGACCTGGCATGATGCCTGTACTGCGATGAGCATCAGATCAAAGTCCAACTGCTTGAGGACCACGCGACAAGCATGGTTAGCCATCTCAGACCAATATGAAAAATTCCAAGTGCTCAAGGGTTAGGTGTTATGCTATTTATGCGGTACTGGCTAGTTGCAAATATTTCATCGTGCTATGCAGTTTACTTATATGGTGGTTCAGAATATACATAATAATTGTCCAAGCACTAGTCAGTTGTTAGACATGACATTGAACGGAACATGGTCAGCACTTTGTGTCATGAAATTACTAATGAAATAATATATTGTGTTATTTACATCATATTACATTAAATGTTATAACTTTAGAAATGAGATGCATTGACAAGTTACGCCTTGTTGTCACGTAGGGTTCCACGTCATGCAGAACTTCCTTCTGGAATTTCAAAGAATGCGGCAAATGAAGAATAGGTAAAAAATACATCTACAACCAGTAAAGATGATCCTGGGACCTCAGAGGCCTCTGGTGGCCTGCATGGTGATTCCGAAGAAGGTATACTGTATATCACGTGAACCACTACGGGGTGAACTTGTATTGCTGTATTTTCCATTGTTCTCTTAGGTTTCTTATCGAACTATCTCTTATGGAATTGTTCTTTTAGAAAGTCATGGCTTTAACGTGACAGTGTTACCGCCACACACAGTCTCGTACCCCGAAAGAAAGTATTGTTCCTTTATATCAATATATATTCAGTGTACTTATTAACACCCTACTGATTACAAGCATTTGTCATTATCTGTTCATGTCTACTGAGCAGGATACCTAATAAACTGCTAATACAAAGGAATGTACTCATGTTAATGCAAAGTAATAATCTTGTTTTGGACTTTATCTGTTTGACATTTGGAAGTATCCCCCGTATCTTCATCGTTATTCCACACGAGACCATTTTATAAATGGCATTGTGCTAATAGTTCTTAAGGTGCAATTCGTATACCATATGGTGTTGCAGAAAATAGAAAAATCCTTTTATTGCTCATAAAAAAGCTTGTTATGGTTGACCATCTTTTGAATGTGTATTTCTGGTCTCACATGTCGACTAGTTGCCTTCTACATTTATCTATATCGATTTACTTTTACACTTAGATGACAATGCTAGATTAGCAGGTGGTGATCTATCAACCACCGACTATTTCAATTTCTATTTTGCAAGCCTACTTGTTAATACATAAGACTTTCCTCTTTTTAGCAACCTTTTATATGTTAGCCAAATTGAACCTGAGGACATTGCCCTGATGCTGCTATGATGGATTTCGTAGGGTTCGGCAGGTTGAAGAAGTGAATGATCACGTGTGGCTGCTGCTGAAAACATGGATGTGGTATATGCACCTGGATCTCAGCAAGATCGTGCCGTGATTCTGATTTTGTGATGCAAAGGTGCAGAATGGGATGAAAAAATTGTTGGTAACTGCTCCCTGATAATGCCTGCTGGCCGGAGGAGGTGAAGGATGCTTGATTTTGGGAACAAATCCAGACTACGTAATGAAGGGCGACCTTATTCTAAGCGATTGATCCTTGGGGAAAGGTTTCATCCTCCGAGAAAATAGGGTTACTATCCTTATATATGTATACCTGGTGCCATAAATCAGCTATTACCTTTTAATGTATCTTCTCTTACCTGAACACTTGGAATATCATTGTTATTCTAAATATATATGCGTCTACAAAGCACAAACTCATTCTTATTTTTTTCATGCACTTAGCTGTCTAAATACTGTCGCATAATGTAGCTTTTATTACTTAGAACTTCCTGGCTAATTGGTGTCTAGCATTTCCTCACAATACTAACTATCTGCTTTTAAATACACTGATCTATGATGATGATCTTGGTACAGTGATTTTAGTTGCCAGGTGGGCTTCACGCCCCGTAAGCCCTTAAAAAATAATGATTGTGTTGGGTCGTTTATGCGTTCGTGTGTATCTCTTCCTGTTTCTGTTTGTTTACGAGCAGTCAAATAGTATAACAAACCTTCGGTTTCTAGGCAGAGGCATCAAACGAAGAATGTAGTATATATTACTAGGAAAGAATAAGAGTACTACTCTCGCTGTACATCTGTATGCATACATTGATTTCACCACGGTACAGAGCAAATAAAAATACTATTATTTGTAAATGTAATTGTTAAATTTAATATACATGTTCGGTATGACCTGGAAACATTATGCAGAGGTCAAATTTGTTGGCAGAAGAACGAACAGGTAAAATTCACATATTTCGGCTATTTTTTACTTGACAACAAGTTTTGGAATTTGTGGGAATAATCCAACTTACTTCACTTGCAGATGACCACATTTTGTTTAGTTCCAAGGACAATAGAAATGAATAAGCAGGCAGCATATAGGCAATGCATCCATGATGAAACAACAAACAACATAATCAAGTAAAAACCATCACTAAGAATCTCGGGTATGCAACACTGTCACTGTCGATTAGCACAGGAAAGAAAGCTACAGTTTAATGAAATTTGATACACACCCGTCAAGCAAACTCATTTACATACAAAAACTGGAAAAAGGCTCATATTTGTAAATGAATCCACGAATAAGGTATGAGAACTAGGAGAAGAATAATTATAGATAATGCTTCAGCATTTACTCAACAAAACTGATGAAATCAGTTCGTTCGGTACATACAGAATGCCAGCTTTATTTCTTTTGGGAACCTGCTATCCCAGTTCCAGCTCCACTATTCTTCTTTACAACAACAAACGCCCAAAAAGTAGAAGCAGCAGCTGCTACTTCTGCTGCAAAACATTCTTATTCCTATAATGATTCTTCTCTCTTCGCCTATGGATTGTCGCCGCCACTAAGCATAACTAGTCTGCCTTAAATCTGTGTGCAAACTTCTCCAACCCCTCTTTGCAGTCTTCCGCGACCCTCTTGGACTTGTCCGTGACCCTAGAACCAAGCGCCTTGGCTTCCGATGACAGATTTTTCGCCTTGGCCACGGTGGTCCTTGCTTCCGCGGTTCCGCAAATGCTACTCCCTCCATTCCAAATTAATTGACTTTCATTTCTCTACATGTGGAGAAAAATCCACATGTAGAGAAATGAAAGTCAATTAATTTGGAACGGAGGGAGTAGATCTGTAGCACATGGCTGTGCTGTTGTTGAGTCCACTACACCGGCTCACGTTGTTTGTAGTACTACTCCCTCCGTTTCAAATTAAATGACTTCCATTTTTCCACATGTGGATGTATCTATACGCGTAACATGTCTAGATACATCCATGTGTGCATAAATGAGAGTCAATTAATTTGAAACGGAGGGAGTACTTGCTAACAAGCCTTGTCTCTAATAAAAACTACTCCCTCCGTTCCGATTTACCCGTCGCGAGGGGTTTAAAATTTGAACTACGTAACATTTACACAAAACCCCCTGCGTATCAATAAATTGTCCAAAATAGAACAGGAGAATAGAACACGAGAACAGCCTGAACTCGCGCGTGAAGAATCGGCCGCCGGCGAGGCTCCCGGCCGGTGGAGCTCCCCGAGCCAGTCCGAGCATACCAAAAGCTCCGCCGCGCCGAGAGCTACGACCGCCTTGAGCCGCGCTTGTCGGAAAGCAGCTGGATGAAGTGAATCGACGCCGTCTCCTCCAACTCCGGCCGCCGCTTCCCGCGTCGATCTCGGCGCCGTCGCGCCTCCTCGGGCCTCACCGAGCCGTTCAACAACTTCAGGGTGATATCCTGGTCCTCCACGACCCTTTTCCCCCACTCGATTGCTTGCTGATTTGCCTGGCTGTCGTGCTCATCCGCTCTCCGCTGCTGCAGCTCGTCATCGTAGTTCTTTCCGGTGACCAAAGAACGGCGGCACCACCAACCAATTGGTTCCCATATTCACTTCCGTGCTGCCTCTCCCCTGTAGCCGGTGGACCTTGTGTTGCTGATGCTGCTCCCCTGCCTTACCTCTCTGACGAAGCTACAGGTCGCTGTTGCTGCTGCAGCCCGGATCCCTGCAGCCCTGCCTTACTCTGAAGATGGTACGGGTCATTGTTGTTGCTGCTCCCCTGTTCATACAAGAACCGCTGCACATAAGAATGAGATAAATGTATATGCATGAATGAAATAGTGACCTGTAAATGAAATTCTCAGGTTCCTCAGTTCCCCAACAAAATGAAATTCTCAGTCCACTATTTTTTGTATAAGTGATATATCCAGTTCACTTGTTCTCTGAATTTGATGTTGCCATGCTTGTTCCATCTTTAAACCAACAACCATTCACACTGGGATGGGATGTCAGAAACCAACAACAAGTTACAGAAACTTCTCACCTTGGCTTATTTACAAGAGCACACTTAAGTTCTCAAGGCAGAGAACAATGGTTCTGTTTTATCTCTACCTACACATCGAATGTATTTAGATTATCGGATAGCTTGAGTTCATTTTAGTGAATAGAAAATGAATGAATCACTTGCATATGCTCTCAAACATTAGGACCTGTGATTACAGTTTTCTGAAATTAGACATATGCTCTCAAATTTTCAAAAACTCCAATACTGCTACTAGAGGCAAGCGACAGTCATCAACAAGTATGTGCAGTACTAGAGGCAAGTGACAGTCATCAACAAGTATGTGCAGTGACAGTAAATTCAGTACAAGTATTTGAAATAGTGTTTCATGTTTTTTCAAACCTAGAACAATCACTAATTAAAAATAGCAGAAAAAAGACATAGGGTAGTAAGAAGATTGATCGTACCTTTGGTTTCATCACCGTCCTTGCTGTACTTCTTCTTGATCAACTTGATGAAGTAGTCCTTGATTATGTGGTCTGGCTCTGTGTATCCAGCTTCTTTTGCTTCAGTAACAACATCACTAAAGCTTCTTGTTCCTTCAAAATTGTTCAAAATATAACTCAAAGTTCCGCTGAAATTTACTCAGCCAGCATCTTACTATATTTACTGAACATGCAAAACTCTGGCAGTGAACTCTTCTTTGCCCTGCTCCTATTCATTGCTTGTGTATTTTCGGACATAAAATTTGTTGATTGCTTGTGTAAAATTCATTGAGTACAAATTGTTGTAGTGTGTTCTTTAGCATGAACTGAACTACAAAGTGCAGTAATTGTCTGAATATTGCAGTACAAGGCACTTGCAATTATTAAAGCAAACAAGTTTATTCAAGCAACTTTATTTAAGCAAGTTTATTTAAGTCCAAGAACTTGCAAGCAAGCAGACAGTAATACTCCAAGAATACTGCAACTTTATTTAAGCAAGTTTATTTAACAATACTGCAACTGATTTTGCAAGCCAGCGAAAGCAAACCCTCCAAAATTATGGAACAGATTGCTGGAACAGAGAACAGAGTACAGAGCACTACTCCTCTGCCCATGGCAATTGAAGAAACGGAAATTTGCACATTTGGGATGACATTACCTCCGACGAAATCCATGGCGGAGGCTTCAGGCACGTCGCGCGCGCGGCGAACGGCAGGAGATGACGACGGCGAGCTCGACCTCGTGGTGCACCATCAGCACAAACCAAGGTCGCACACACCTTCCTGAGCAGCACAGACTCGGAGAACGGCCCCGTGACCTCGCCGGCCTTGGGCTTGAAGCTGTGCGCGTCCACCCTCTCCTCCCCCTCCTCCCCGTTCTTCCCCCTCCTCTTCCTGGCCCCTGCGGCCACGAGCCGGCGCCTCCCGACGCCAAGGGCGAGGCGCACCGTGCTGACCAGAGGCGGCGACGGCGTGAGCAGGAAGAGGGTCCGCGACGAACCGGCGGTGGCCTCCATGCGCGCTTGATCCACACCCGCGACTCCACCGCCGGCACCTCCATGCGCGCTTGATCCTCCCGATGCCGCTCATGGCCGTCTCCTCCCCACCCTTCCCCTTCCCCTCCACGCGCCATCTCCGCCGCGCAACCACGAGCACCGCCACCGGAGCCGGCAAGAAGAGCGTTTTCTGGGTGGTCGCAGAAAAGGGGATCCTTTTGAAGCGTGGGCGAGGTAGGGGAGGAAGGCGGCGTGGATCCGGGGGAGGGGGAGCAAGGCGGAGGGCGGGGCGGGGCGGCGCCGGAGAGCAAGCTCTGTCGTGTGTCGTTGAGAGCTCTGTCCAGGAAGGAGACGGTAAGGACTGCGGGTTGTGTCGGAACAAACATGAGGGTGTATTTGCAAAAACGCCGTCGCGACGAGTAAATCGAAACGGAGGGAGTATGTGCGACGGCGTGACTGACATTATCCTTTTGTCGTGACTGACAAATCTCGTCGGCTTCCAGCAAGTCATTTTATCTTTAGGCTGTCCTGGACCAACCCTAGAAAGTAGGCCCACGGGCGCTCTTCCTTATTTTCGAAGGCATCAAATTTTGAATCGGAGGCCCGCTCCGTAAAGACAAAAGTAAGTTGCAGCCGGTCGAGGTTGATTCAGGTTGGCATTGTGCTAACCTGTTTCACGTGATTATGGATGGTCAGCCGTAACGTGACAACACACTGATCGTTCGTAGTCCGAAAATGGTTCGACCGGATGATGATTCTCGGTCGTAACGTGATAGGGTCGTGGCGCATGGAGGTGACGTGCACGCCGTTACACATCACAGGTGTCGTTGCGCCAAGGTCGGTCCGATGTCGACCGAGGCTTCTCCATCAAATCCGGTCGAGGCTCGCGATCGTCCAATCGCGGCGCGGAATTTTATCCGGACGACGAGGCGAGATCGGAATCTGAGACTCTCGAAGCAGCCGATAGAGCCGGGCCCATACCCAGGCTGGACTACATCCAGCCAGCCGATCACAGCGCACCACCACCACACAACATTTTCCGCCTTCCGTCAACATCTCCCGCATGTGTTCTCTGTGTCCGGATCACGTCGCTGACACCCAGGTCCCACGCTCGAGCCCACGCTCCGAACCCTGTGGGCGACAGAGAGAGGAGGTCGATCGGATTAGTTATTAGTTATTGCTGGCGGCCGGGGTTAGGACATCTCCCGTCGCCTCCCAGCGCCCCTCAGGCCCCAAAAAACCGCCGAAATGGACTGAGAGCGCCGTTTTTCACCCAGTCGGCTCCCCAGGAGACTAAATAGCGCCGGATCGGCGGAAAATTGCGCCGGCGCTTCCAGGCCAAACCCAGCCCACCGGGTTCGGCCTGGGGGGCGAAATGGCGCGAAACGGAATGTGGGCCAGAGCTGTCAGTGGGATAGGCGAAATGGCGCGGAATCACGGGCGGAAAAACGCTTCGTCGTCATCTCCTCGGCTCCCGCGCTGGTCAAAAGCCTGCCGGAGTAATGGCCGTGGACTGCCGCGCCGTTCAGCGGCGGCCGACGCGTCCAGTCGATTGCCACGCGCCGGAGTAATGATGCGCCACCGTCTCGCCTCCCTCTGCGCCTATTTACTCCCCGCATCTCGCCGTGGCAAGGCTCACCATTCCCCATCTCTCCATCTCTCTCCTTCCCCCGAGCAAGAGCAATGGCCGAGCGATACCCCGAAGATGAAGCTGCGGCGAACGGCTTCGGCCGGCGTTTCCTGCACCCGGAGGAGGCCCGCATGTTGTACGAGGCCGGGTACCCTACGCCGCCGGACATGCGGGTCCCCGGCGAATGGCGCCTGAGCGCCGGAGGCGTCCCCGTTCCGCCGCCGCCAGAAGGAGCGGATCGCGTCTACGCGATCCAGGACGTCGTCTTCCTCTGGCCCGCTCTCCAGCGGGTCCCCGCACACGCCGGCGCTCGCTCGGGTCAAGCCCGAGCCGGAGGACACGCCGCGCGGCGTCGTCCTCAACTCCGGGCGCCGCGTCCGGTCGCCGCCAAGAAGGCCCAGCGGCGGGATTCGCATCAACGAGCCGTGCCGCGCACCGTCGCCACCGCGAGGCCACCTTCGCCTCGTCAGGCCCAAGAAGGAGCCTGGCACCGGCGGCGCCACCTCCAAGAAGAAGAAGGCGGCGGTGGAGTGGGTGGCGCCACCGGAGTACGTCCGGGCGGCCATCAAGGCGGAGGCGCCGGACGACGACGAGGAATTCCCCGGCGAGCAGAACGTCGTCACCGCCTCCATGCAGGACGCCGCGCCGCCCATGGTCGCCACCGAGAAGTGCTCGGACGAGTTCATCTTCGAATGGTCGCGCAACCAGCACGCCCAGGAGGAGATTGCGCTCTAGCAGCGGCCAACCGCCGTCGCGCCGCCGCACGCCGGCCTCCTACTCCCCCTCGTCAGGCGAGCGGCGAGGTGATCGTCCTCGACGACAGCGACGACGACGGCGCGTGGTTCGGCGGCGGCGCCAACAACAACGAGGCCGGTCCGAGCCACTTTGGCGGTGGCGCGCCGCCGAGCGACGACGACGACGACGACTACAAGGCGTTCTATAGCCGGCTGGGCATGTAGATCGCCGTGTTTTAGTTTATGTTTAAGTTTTCGGCTTATATTATGTAATGAACAATGCGAAATTCGCCTATATAGTATGAATTTCGCCTAAGTTTAACGAATTTCGCTTATATTTGATGAATTTCGCCTAACTGTTTTTTTTTTGAATTTTTTCGGCCCAATCCTGGGTTTGGTCACGGCTGGGAAATCGTCAAACCCAGGACGTCGAATTGCGCCGGCGCTCCCAGGCCGTCCAAAAAGACGTCGTTTTTCGGCCTGGGGCCGAACGGCTGGAGATGCCCTTACGATGCACAGCCCATCCACCGTGCACCTGCTGCTGCACAGCACGACACGGCACACAGATAAGTAAGATAACCCCGCTTTTATAATGCGTCTCTGTAGTCCGCACACTGCACTGCACCCAAAGCGTGCAAACGATTCTTGGTCTTGGCTGCGCTGTCTCCACATGCGCATCGGCCATCGGATTAGTACTACTAAATTGTGCGTCGAGCGCCTGGATTCCAGCCGAGAGACTGATCTGAGCTTGACCCACACCTGGCTGGCTGTGGCTGGATCGATCGGGCTGGAGCTAGCATTGGATTCTCCAAAACATTCCAGGCGCATGCGCTCGTGCACGCTGCACATGAAAGCTCTCTGCTGTGATCGATCCAGGAAGCGACGATCGAGCCGGGTACCTGAGATCCCAACGTGGAATGCTTCCCGCGCCAGCGTACAACGTGGAGTAGTACATTTCTACTGGTGGTAGCTAGACTGTGCTACCGTTGCTCTAGTCAGTAAAATATAACTAGCGCTGATAATCCCAGGCGAACGTCTGGCTCAGCCCTACTGGATACGTGCTCAACTGCTGATTATCTATTCGCGCTCTTGGTCCTGCTCATACCTGCTTCTGTTAATTTACAAATCACCTTATTCAGTTTGTGGAAAAGTTCATGTCTGCATACTAGATTGCCACTCTTCGGTTCACTGAGTACTTCTTCTTCATGGTCGATTGCGGAGACAGATTAGGTTTTCTTTTTTTTAGAACTGTGAGATTAGAGCATCTTCACCGCGGCCTCCAAATGACACACAAAGGCTCATTGGGAGTCCGGACGCCTAAAAACGTCACCAACGGCAACCCCCAAAGGGTCGTCCCGAACAAAATCGTGTCCGGCACCCCCGAAGAGGCCTCCACTCGGGGGTGCCGGACATGGGTGCGGACATGCTTCTGACAGGGCTGGCCCGCCCGTCATACACACATCGCCCCGTCCCGTGTTAACTTGGGCTTGGCAGGAGGCCGTTGCGCCGCGTTTAATGGTGAGGCGACGAGACGGCGGCTCGCTTGTCATCACGCCTCGCAATAACGTTGCGCCCGTTCCCATGGCGCAGACGGAAGTGACGCGTGCTGTAGTCGCGGCGGCGCCCTGCGCACGCGTCGTCGGCGTCAATGCGTGGCCAGGCGAACCGGTCGCCACCAGCAGATCGGCCGCAAAGCAAGGCGGCCAACCGCGAGACGCCGGAGGAGCGCGAGGCTTCCAATCAGGCGGCCAGGCGGTAGATGAAATCACACCACGCGCCGGCCGCGAAACCAGAAGCCTCAGCCACGGCGAGGCTTCATTTCTAGAGGCCGTAGCCGATGGGAATAGCAGATGAAACTTTCCGCGCCGGATCATCGAGACATGCAAGTCTGTTGATGATTCCGGCGCTTGGTTCGCATCTTCTTCCCCGTCGCTAGGCCATGGAGCGGCATCTCTCCTCGCCGCCGGCGCGTGTAGTGGTTGGCTAGACGCTGTAGCGTGTAGCCGGTACAGGCGCAGTTTAAGTTTAGTTTGTTAAATCTCGTTTAGATTTTAAATTATAAGTTTGTTAAACCTCGTTTAATAAAATTCGCCGCCCGCAAGGTGTTCGATGATTTGCTCGCGTTTGGGGGGCGGACGTTTCGGGTGCGCCACTGTGGACGCGGTCGAAAACATGGGCAGACACATGTCCGGCACCCCCCAATGGAGTCCCCATAGGGGGTGCCGGACACAAATTTGGAAGCCCCCGGTGGAGATGCTCTTAGGTTTTTTAAGATCCTTTGTCTTGTTTCAAAAAGAAGGAACTACTATCCCGTCCATGGACTTTACAAAGAGGACACTAAGAACGAAACACATAAGGTGATTGATACGTCCAAAAAATATCTATAATTTTTGATTGTTTAATTCTTCTTTTATATCATTACTGCTGTAACACCCCGGGCCACCCCGGGCCGGGCTTGTCACCCCTGTCAGCTCTCTAGTATATCTAGACTGGCCCCACAGATCAACGCTAGTCTTTTTTGTGTACTTTGTCCTCACTCATGCGCACCCACCTGGGAAGGACTTCCCGGTCGGTCACCCATACTCAAATCGCTCCGGGCCAAGCACGCTTAACCTCAGAGCTCATTTCAGATGAGCTTCTGGAAAATAAGTTGCAACTTGTTTATATGAGTATTCTATCAATCCTATTAAACGCTGAGCCAGGATCTCAAAGCTACATATTTCTTTTGTGATTTAATATCATTTTTTGGCATCTCATTGGACTAACCTATTGACAAGATGTCAAGTGTCTGTTTCTGTTTTCTGTTGTTTTTATTTCAGAAAAACCTAGATCTCAAATTGATTCCCCCTCGGTGCCTTGTGGAACATGTTACCTCTTGAGTTTTTTGGAACCCTAGATCTCAAATTGGGTATTGAATCTTCGTCTTTGTGTGGGGAGCTTCGAGATGTTGTTGTTGGGAGGCTCCAATACAATTGTGGAGAGCCCAACCTTGTTGTAAAGGTTTGATCGACGCCTTCAAGACGACCTCATAGTGGAACGAGTCAATCTCTCACGGGTGAACCTCACGGAGAATAGGGTGAGCAAATGCGTGCTATTGAGTGCTCTCGAGCACGAGGATGATACAACATAGTAGGCAACATGGAAACTCCATATCGACAACCAAAACTTAGCCTACCCTAAAGTACTGATGTACACAAGGAGGATCCCTCACCCAAACTCAACCCCGGCAACCACCGGAGAAGAGATGAGAGGGGACAATCTTTTTTTTGACACAAAAGCCCAGATCTATTAAGAAATTACACCGGTAGAGACACCCCTGAAAAACAAGAAATTACAACGAAGTCTTAAGGAAAGACTGCCGCCGCTGCCGTCAACGCGCATTGAAGGCACGCCGCCGCCATCATCGGTCCAGAGGAGCTTTGCTAAGGCAAGTAGCCGGAAGTCCTTCAAGAAAGGGGCGTCGAAGGCCCTACGCGCCGAAGGAGAAGCCGTCGTCTTCGAAGTCGTCGCCGGCGAACCTCCGCAAGAACTGAGCATCCCAAAGGCCTCCATGGATGAACTTCGCGCTTGAGCTTCAGGATTATTCCCCAGTGCTTCAGCTCCGAAAATCGACGCCAACCCTCTACCTCCATGGCAGCTAGTATGGCCGGAGAAATCGGGAGCAGGAGCACTGCCTAAGGACGAGCTTATTGAAGGAGACGCCAGCGCCGCTCCGCCGAGCCACCTGCAGCACCTCGCCGCCATGGCCAACCAGAGCACCACCGCAAGTTGCCGGACGCTGCTCGCCCGCGTCCACGACACGCTCCAACCCGGCATAACGCCAAACGCCACTTGGGCAACACCTACAGCTAAACCTACATCTACTATGTACATAGATAGCCTACCTCCTAATCCATCCTCTGACTGGCCGGCAACGCCACCGGAAAGAAGCAAGGACAGGGGTGGCGATGGATCTGGACGGGGGACTCTCAACGGGTGCAGATGAGAAGAAAAGACGAGTTTTGGTAGTCTGATGGGAGGGGACAATCGGACCAGAGCTGAGGAAGAAGTCGGTCAAGAGATGGAGACTGGGTAGGGCATCTCCATTTGAAACCATCGTGCCACGAGGGTGTGACAACTCATAAAATCATCTGGGTGCACATCTAGCGAAAAAATGCTATTTTACAAAGATCTTAAATAAAAGTTACCGTACTACTGACAAATGGACCCCAAACAAGTCAATTTCTCACCTCTGGGCCCAGTCTCCCTCTGCAGGCAGAGTCCCAGCCAGAAAAGAAGGAAGGAAACCAACCGAGATCCCTGGCCTTGGACAGCGCGGCATGAGCCAGCCAAGCCCAAACCACTCGGATCCGTCAAGGCTCCAGCTCGCACGCCTCCCCACAGACAGTCAGACACCATCGCGCGCACCCGATCTCCCACTGACAGCCGGGCCCGGACGCGAGCAGTAAAGCGATCCCGAGCTGGGGCCCCTGCGGTTACAGCCATGGCTCACCAGGATCCAGCCTGGCTCCTCTCCCGTTTCCATATACACCCGCCAATCTCGGACACAGATCCAGTGACATTCGCCTGCCGCATGTCACCGGGTGACATTCGGGCAAAAGTCAAATTTAAACATTTCGAAAAAATCTGAAAAAAATCATGCATGTTCACAGCACATATTTGCGTGACCCCATAAAATTTCAGCTCAAAATTCGAAATATACATCGAGAAACAAAAAAGAGAAACTCAGATGTGATATTTCAGCTCAAAATTCGAAATATACATCGAGAAACAAAAAAGAGAAACTCAGATGAATCACATCTGAGTTTCTCTTTTTTGTGATTCATCTGAGTTTCTCTTTTTTGTTTCTCGATGTATATTTCGAATTTTGAGCTGAAATTTTATGGGGTCACGCAAATATGTGCTGTGAACATGCATGATTTTTTTCAGATTTTTTCGAAATGTTTAAATTTGACTTTTGCCCGAATGTCACCCGGTGACATGCGGCAGGCGAATGTCACTGGATCTGTGTCCGCCAATCTCTCCCCTTATCTCCCGGGGATCTTCTCTCTCACAGCCTCGCACCCACCCCTCGCTCGCCGCAGATCAGTCCAAGCTGATCGCTCGCTCGCCGCCATGGACCCGTGCCCGTTCGTGCGGGTGCTGGTCGGCAACCTCGCGCTCAGAATGCCGGTCGCGCCGCCCGCCGCCGGCGCCGGCGCGGGCGTCCACCCGTTCCCCTCGCCCTGCTACTGCAAGATCCGGCTCGGCAAGATGCCGTCCCAGACCGCCACAGCCCCGCTAGTCCTCTCCGACGCCGATCAAACCACCCCGTCCGGCGCCCTGGCCGCCGCGTTCCACCTCTCCAAGGCCGACCTGGAGTGGTTCGCGCGGAAGCCCACGCTCTTCTCCCCCTCGCGCGGCGCCGGCGACGCCACGCTCAAGGTGTCCGTCTACGCCGGCCGCAAGGGCACCACCTGCGGCGTCAGCTCCGGGCGGCTGCTCGGCAAGGCCACGGTCGCGCTCGACCTCCGCGGCGCCGATGCCAAGCCCGCGGTGCTCCACAGCGGCTGGATCTCCGTCGGCGGCAAGGCCAAGGCGGCCGAGCTCAGCCTCACCGTGCGTGCGGAGCCCGACCCGCGCTTCGTGTTCGAGTTCGACGGCGAGCCCGAGTGCTCCCCGCAGGTGATGCAGGTGCGCGGCGCCATGAGGCAGCCCATGTTCACCTGCAAGTTCGGCTGCCGCGCCAACAGCGACCTGCTGCGGAGGAGGTCCGTCGCGGAGGCGGCGGGCAAGGAGCGGAAGGGCTGGTCCGTCACCGTGCACGACCTGTCGGGGTCCCCCGTCGCGCTGGCGTCCATGGTCACGCCGTTCGTGGCGTCCCCCGGGACGGACCGCGTCAGCCGGTCCAACCCCGGCGCCTGGCTCATCCTCCGGCCGGCCGGCGACGGCGCCTGGGAGCCGTGGGGTCGCCTCGAGTGCTGGCGCGAGCGCGGCGGGGCCGGCTCGTCCGACAGCCTCGGCTACCGCTTCGATCTCCTCGTCCCCGGCGTGGACCACGCCGTCCCCATCGCGGACGCCACCATCGCCGCGTCCAAGGGCGGCAAGTTCGCTCTCGACCTCACCGCGGCGCAGCCCCTTAGCCGGGGCGGCACCCCGGGCTGCAGCCCGCGCGGCAGCGGCGACTTCAGCCAGTGGCCTCTGGGCAACTACCGGGGGTTCGTGATGTCGGCAGCTGTACAAGGCGAAGGGCGATGCAGCAAGCCCACGGTGGAGGTCGGAGTGGCGCACGTCGGGTGCGCCGAGGACGCGGCGGCGTTCGTGGCGCTGGCGGCGGCCGTGGACCTGAGCATGGACGCGTGCAGGCTCTTCTCGCACAAGCTCAGGAAGGAGCTCTCGCACCTGCGCTCCGACGTGCTCCGGTGACCTCCGGCCGGCGGTGGACACGTCTCACGAGCAAAAAAAAGTTGTACAAAGTAGCTGAGAATCAATCTTAGGCATGCATTTTAGACGTTTCTTTAGTTGGTTTGTTGCGGCAGTTCGATTTTGGTGATAGGTTTAGTAGTTGGGTTCAGATCGCTTTCTTTTTGCGATCGGCCGGCCGTGTGGTGTGATTTTTGGTTGGCTACTTCACTTTAGCAAGAATCTTTGCTTTGCTAGCTGTGTTCCTCAATCAAACTGATGAGAGCCTTTGTGTTCCTACTACCACTCCACCTCGAGCTTGACCTTGTATAGAACGCAAGTCTTTTCGCAGCAAGTGAAAAGTTGCTGGCATCTTTGCGATCACACGATTGTGGTGTGAATTCATGATTCTTTCTATATCCCATGGCAGCAACGCTCTGCGGCAGAGAATCGAACCAAATAGTGCCGATGCATTTGAGATAATTGCCGATTTGCCATGCCACTTGATCTTGCAAATAGCAAACAAGCTGTCATCAAAGCAAGCTTGCTTCTTTTATTTGTGTGAGGAAAAAAAGAGGAACAGGAAACGCACGGCATAGGGCAGCAGGAGAGGGACATGGCAATGGCAGGTGTGGTGGTGGAGTCCGGCCGGTCTCCCTGCCCATGCCGGCACGCCCACCGGCCGTGCAGCGAGGGTGGGGCTGAGCCTAGTGTGTAGTGGTGTTGGAGGTGTCGGGATTGGCGCCCAGCGACTCCCGTTGGCTGTCGTCTGCTCCGTCGCCCGCTGGCGCTGGCGATCGGGCTGGGGCCAACCACTGGTGTACCTTTCTTTCGAAAAGGATGAACTGCTACTTCGCATTCAGAATTCAGATATGGTTTTCGAAAACAGTTGCCGCATTTAGAGCATAAACTGTTTCGTTTAGCTTTTCTAATCTTTCTTTACGTCGTGCTTACTGCTGCAGTGCCAAGGTGAAGCTCAGATATTGTAATTGTGCACTAGAAACATAACTCGCAAGTAAATTATCAAGTCGAGAACAGTTTTAGTTGAAAATTATGTGTAAGTTATATGATTGCAATTTTTTTTTGCCGGGAAAGTACGATTGCATTTGTATGCAATGGGGAGAATAGCTTTGATGTTTTTGTTTTCTCAATCAAAGTATGAAATACTAAACTGTTATAACTGTAAACTACTTATAAAACACAAGTTAAATAAATTGAAAACATAGTTTTTTTACCAAGCTCCCCTCATTGATTCCATCTAAAGAAACGGCCAGTTTATAATAACCAAACAAACAAAAACAAAAAAAAGTTTCATCAGGCCAATACAACAAACACATGTTGAGCAAACGTCACGGTGGTGGCCCTTCCAAGTCAACATGTATGTTCTGCTCATCTCTATTTGTATTGGTATTTTGTTCATACGTAGATCAATGAAATGTCTCTACTCTTTCATACGAGATAATAGTTACCTTTGAATTTGTGATGTTGCATTCGTTAATTAAAATCATCGGAGAATTTATTAGTATTCCAACATTTCTCTAGAGTTTTGTACCGGACTCGCAAACAACGAATGGTGCGGAAGGCTACATTGACTTCATGTCATGTCCTCGGCCAACTTTTGACAAACAATAAAGAGATTATCCCATTTGAAAAAAGAAAAGATTGACGCTCTCCTACCTACGAACTCGGGGCTGCTTGGCGAAATTCAATGTACCAATCAACAAGACTTAAAAGTTTGGACTCAAATCCGTCATTCTTGGTTGTGCCACTCATAGCATTGCCCATATACTTATTGTGGTGAAATATGGAGCAGACGACATGAATGTCAGTAATATCTTTGAATCTAAAGATGCTACATTGTTTGAATGTTTTTCCTATGAAGGATATGCTTAATTCGTTCGACTATATATGCGCAGACGGTTCGACTAATTTCTCTACGCCCGCGCAAGACGACGCCCCCTTCACCCCCATGAGAAATAGCGAGTACGTTATGGTGATGACCTTCCAAGTAAAGAAAAAACAAGTCCAGCGAGGGAGGAGCCCCGCTTGACTGACATTGAGGTAGAAGCGCTCCCTGTCCGTGTCCCTGGTAAGAACTCTGGAAATTCGACCCCAACGTAATTCGAACTCCGGTTGGTGGGATCCGGCATTGTGACCCAACCAACAAATATGTGCTACTCATCTCTCCCGGTTAAGACATCAGGGGCATGAAAATAGAAATCCCTTTTTTTAATGTATATACTAACGTTGCTCATTCGAGAGTTGCTCGACATATCAACTTCCCTTATAGTCATGTATTTGACTTGAAAGGAGGAAAAGACCATGCAGAAAATTGAAGTTGAAAAAATATTCACTTTGTCATGAGTCCTTTCACTGATCATCCGCTAGTAACGAGGCGTCGGTGCTAATACCATTCCACCGCACCCAAGTGGGAATTGCTTCCAAGCGTAGCGTACCTTAAATGCACCACGCACAGCTTGATCCACGGCAGTGAACGCCTCCTGTCATGCGGCCGGTGTACGTTCCTTGCTGGCCGCTGAAATGCTTGATCATGTAATACATGTACGGCAGCAGAGAGGAGATCGAAGCGTCTCGGCGTTAACCTGTCTACTGCTAGTCTTAGTTGGCGCCGGGTTTGCTTATCTGATCACGGAGAAAACGATGCAAGTACAACGCAGGAAACCTGATTCTTAGTCTTGCTTCGGCTGCCCAACATCCATCCAAAATCCGCCACAAATTTAGACATCGTGACAGCTCACGCTTCTCTGGTTGAACAGCTCTATGATGTACTACTACTCGACGAAGAAAAGTACGTTACCTGCCGGCGCTGCCAACAAGAGAGAAGAAGGAACGGGGCTGGCGGAGATTTCCCTCGACTAAATCCAGCGGAGCTTAGAGCATCTCCAGTCGGGGCGCCCAAACGGCCGCCCAAATGCTTTTGGAGCGTGCCGGACACAAAATCGTCCTCACTCGCGGCGCCTAAACGCAAATTCGGTCCGGCGCGGCCCAGTTTTGTGTCCGGCACGCCCTCAACTTGGGGAGGCTTGGGGCGGCCCCGGACGGAAGCAAACGCGACGCCGCGTCGGCCTCCGACGCGCGGGCCACGCCTGGCAGTGAGACAAGATCGCAATAAGTGCCGGCTTCCCCCAATTCGTCCGCAGAAATCACATTTCCCCGCCATCTCTCCCGCCAAAAGAAAAACCCTCGCGCCGCGCCGGCTCCATGGCCCCCTGCCCAGGGAGAAGCCGGAGGAGATGAGGCAGGAGGATTGGGACCTTGACGTACTCCGGCGCCGATTGGACACGCAGAGCCGTGCCGGGCGCCGCGTGAAGGAGAATGAGAGGAAAAGGCTCGGCACGGCGGCGCCATTGACGGCAAGGAAGATCGCCGCCATGAACAAGACCGTCGCCGCCTTGAACCAAGCATTCGCCTTGGGAGGGAGCCCAGAGAGCAGCGCCACTCTACGATGCAAGGTTGGCGGCTCGCCGTCGAATTCCTCCTTCTTCGCCGACAGCGCCGCCGCCACGCCTCGCACCAGGTTCTCCCCCGAGTACGGCGACAGCCAGCATCACGGCGGGTTCGACCCCAACGTCATCTTCCCTTCTTGTGGCCTGGATCTAAACCACCTCGTCGATCTGGATTCGTCGGCGCTGCGGAGAGAACCCGCCGTCCAAACGGCCGCCGGTCGGAGCCTTTCATTCGACGCGGGCGCCTCCCATGTGATCGACGGAATGACTCCCGACGCCCCGGAGCTCATGCAGGTATGAACCCGCGTTTTGTAGCCATGGCATGTACAATAGACGTGTGCATATGCGAGGTGTGGCTACCGGCCTTGCTCCTTGTGTGTAGGAGACCGCCCATATCATGGACGACATCATCAACGACAACGCCCGGGCGGAGTATGACGACGACGGGTTCGACGAGGATGAGGAGTACTACCAGGACGACGCCGAGGACGACGACGAGGTCGAGGAGGAGGGGGTGGTGACCAACGCTGTGGTCGGCGAGCAGGCGGCGAAGAAGAAGGGGAGCCGCGGCACAATCTGGACGACCAAGGAAGACGAGTGCATTGTCGAATCATGGAAGACCATTACTACCGGCGAGATCACCGGCACAAACCAGTCGAGCACCGCCTACTGGTCCCGGATCAAGGACGAGTTCGAGGAGCGCCGGTTCACCAAGGACTTCTACAAGGTGAGCATGGTGCGCGGTCAAGGCGCCATCGAGCATAGGTGGCGCATCGTCCAACGCCTCGTCAACAAGTTCCACGGCTGCCACGAGAACATCGTCGACCGAAAGGAGAGCGGGAAGGGCCCGGCGGATCAGGTGATCGCCGGCTTGCGATCCCCTTGTTGTTTTGTTGCTTAAGTACAGTTGTGATCGTCGTCGGCTTGCTTTGTCAGGTCATCGACGCCTTTGTGTTGTACAAATCCATCAACAAGGAGAAAGACTTCAAATTGATGCATTGCTACAAGCTTCTCCAAAGTTGTGAGAAATGGAAGGCACACCGGCGGACTTTGAACAAGAACGGCCGCGCCGAGCTCAACGCCGATTCCCAAAACTCGGAGGGGCGGCCAATCGAGAACAAGAAGGCGAAAGCGGCCTTGGCAGCGGCGGCAAAGACGGACAGAGTGCAGTCGTCCATCGACAAGGTCCTCGCCGATGTTTGCTCCAACTCAAGCTTGAGGCGCGAGGAGAACAACGCAAGGTGGCGACCTTGATGCAGAAGGCCGACGTCAAGATCAACCTCGAGCAGAAGAAAGCCGCCGTCAAGAAGAGGAGTCAGGACTTCATAATCTTGACGGCCGATGTCTCCAACTTGGACCCACTAGCGAGGGCGGCGCACAACATGTATTGCGCCGCGATCCTGTAAGAGTTTGGGCTCGTTCCGCCCGAGAACGGCGGCAACCATGGCGCGGACGGCCAGGTCGACGATGACCCCGACATGATCGCCGATGACCCCGACATGACTCAGCCTGGCTATGGCTACGTGCCCCAGCCCGGTGACAACATCTAGATCGGCGACGACGACGGCGGTGGCGACAAGCAGACGCCGGGCTGCTCGGCGTATTTTGGCGGCATATTTTAGCGTAGTAGTGTATTTTGGCGGCACATTCGAATTTGCAAATTTGGGCGCCGCGAGTGAGAAGCGAGGACGCCCAAATGCGCCAAGTAGTCCGGACGACGCCCAAACGGCCTATCCGAAAGGCGTTTGGGCGCCGGGAGTGGAGATGCTCTTACCTGCACTGCGACGGGCGGCTGATGGAAAGGTTGGTGGTGACCGTACCGCCGATGCGTCGACGCCTCGTGGATCGACGGTCGGTGTACATAGGCGTGCCTAGATAAGCCTGGCTGTTCCTGCCAGGAGCAGTAGGACAGTACGTACGAAAAGGAGCGGCCCTGTCGTCGATCCAGGCTGATTAATCGCTCGCGTGGTCCTCTCCTCGAAAGGCCTGTACACTGTACGTCATGCGTTAACGTGTTATCAATGCTGATCCATGCTGCCTACGGAGTACATGTACAAGGCGATGCGTATAACCATAGTACTGTATGCGTAGTTGAGCATGTTTTGTAGCTGGATATATATGCGCTTCTACTCACCACGATCCTACCTATACCGTTTCTGTTTCTCCGTTTGGTATGCTCTGGATCGGATGCTGGTACGGTAGAGGAGGAGGAGCCACTCATGCCGTTATGTTGTCAATTACCAAGTAATTTGCATGCACATATGTTGAAATTTGATCGATGTCTACAGAACACAACGTATGTGCCTTGCAGCTGGTTGTTTCCGTGAGCTTCCAAAAAAATCTCGCATCTACTCCCAGCCTCCCAGGTACTATTTCGTTGGTCAGTAATGAAAAGTACCACATCTTCACTTTTCGATTTACCCTAGTAACTCTAATTCTCCAAAATGTGATTTACATGTTGCTGCCCAAAAGTGCAGAGGATCAATTATAACAAGTTACATAAATAAGAGTGTCGAGCCTAATGAGAAATTGATCGAAAGAATATTACTACAAAGATTCTCGGTGGAACCAAAAACTCCATCACGTCCCACTGATTTGAAGTCAAAATTTCGTAATCCACAAGTCGCGTTTAACATCTTTTTTCATGTATATTATGTTGAAAAGTTCCGAATACCAAAACAACACATAATGGATTAGCCCACATAGATTTTGATGAACCACATTGACAACATGGGTTGTCCACAAGAAGATGTGGATACTTAAGATCGTTAAACACACCATGGGAAAGACTGCACCCCTTGCAAAGCACGCTGCCAACCGCTGCTTCATATAGTGAATCAACAAGAAAGAACATCAAAACATCAAAATACAAGTGATGAGAATCATTGGCGCCATTGTGTATATTGGGATGCCAACACAAGTTAACAGGGATGCGGCCCTGTTTGTCAGTCCTACAGCAGCGGACATAACGCAGGTTGCTGAAATCCTAAAGTTGTTTGGGCGTGCTTCCGGGCTGGGAGTCAATCTTCAGAAAAGTGCAGTTTACCCAATACGATGCGAGGGATTGGATCTCCACGCCGTTCTTCAGTTGCCCAAAACTCGTTTCCCTGTACCTATCTGGGACTGCCGCTCCATCACAGGAAGTTGACAAAGGCAGAGGTACAACCTCTTGATACGTCTCTAACGTATCTATAATTTCTGATGTTCCATGTTGATATTATACCAATTGTTACATGTTTTACATACACTTCATAGCATTTTTATACATTTTTTAGGACTAACCTATTAACAAGATGCCACAGTGTCAGTTCCTGTTTTCTGCTGTTTTTGTATTTCAGAAAAGTTGTTCTGGAAATATTCTCGGAATTGGACGAAACCTGGACAGGACCTCCTATTTTTCCAACACGTACACGGAGTCCAAAGGAGAGACGGATGCGACCGAGGAGGGCGCCACACCATAGGGCGGTGCGGCCCCACCTCCAACCGCGCCGTGGTGTGGTGTGGGCCCCTCGGGTCGCTCCAGCCGCCGCCATTTCGCCTATTTATTCATCTTCACGGGGAAACCCTAAACACCCGAGGCATTATCCACGAAAAGTTTCAGAGACGCCACCGCCGTCAACCCTAACTCGGGAGGGTTCAGAAGCTCTTCCCGGCACCTTGCCGGAGAGGGGAATCATCACCGGAGGGCTCTACATCATCATGCCTGCCTCCGGAGTGATGCGTGAGTAGTTCATCTTTGGACTACGGGTCCATAGCAGTAGCTAGATGGTTGTCTCTCCACTTTATGCTATCATATTTAGATCTTGTGAGCTGCCTATCATGATCAAGATCATCTTATTGTAATGGTACATGTTGTGTTTGTTGGGATCCGATGAATATTGAATACTATGTCAAGTTGATTATCAATCTATCTTATATGTTATTTATGATTTTGCATGCTTTTCATTAAAAGTAGATGCTTTGGCCAAGTAGATGCTTATAACTCTAAGAGTTAGTATTTATGCTAGATAGTGGGTTCATGCCTCCGGTAATTTGGGAGAGTGACAGCAACTTCTAAGATTGTGGATGTGCTGTTGCCACTAGGGATAAAATAACCGATGCTTTGCTTAAGGGTGCGCCGTTAGGGCTAATGCATTTGTTTACATTACGCACATTACTTAATGTGATTATCCGTTGCTTGCAACTTAATACCAACGGGGAACTCGGTATGACAACCTGGAGGTGGATTATTAGTCATAGACGATGTTGCATAACGGTCTATATATTTTGTCGTAATGCCCACATGAATATCATAGTAATCATCATGTCATATATATGCATTGTCATGCGCTCAATATTTTATCAATTGCCTAGCTGTAATTTGTTCACCCAGCATGTTAGTTATCTCTTATGGAGAGACACCACTAGTGAACTGTGGACCCAGGTCCATTCTTTTACACTGATAATACAACCAACTGCAATCATTGTTCATTTTTATTCTTTGCAATTAAACACTATTTTCCACACCATACGTTTAATCATTTGTTTTCAGCAAGCCAGGAAGATTGACACCCTTCCTGTTTCGTTTGGGCAAAGTAGTTTGATTGTGTTGTGTGCAGGTTCCACGTCAACAGCCAAACTCCCTTCCACACGCAAATACTTTTTTTGGCATCGTTGACAACCTTCAGAAGTGCTTCCTGCTCCTACTGGATCTGATAACCTTGGTATCTTACTGAGGGAAACTTGCTGTTGCACTGTTTCATACCTTCCTCTTGGGGTCTCCCAACGACTGTGTGTCCCACGTCATCACCTCTCATAGACAAGATTGCAGCGCGCCTGTCTCGATGGCGCGACAAACTTCTCTCCTTTGCTGGAAGGTTGGCTCTTCTCAACTCGGTTATATCCACTATTCCCATTTACATGTTAACTGTGCTTAAACTCAGCAAATGTGCCATCAAAAAGATCAACAAGATCCCAAGGGATTTTCTTTGAAAATTCAAAGCAACAGAGGACCGTGGAATTTGTCTGGTGAACTGGCGCACAGTATGCAGACCCAAATCGCTTGGGGGGCTGGGAGTTCTCAATTTGGACATGTTTAGCCGGGTGATACGTCTCCAACGTATCTATAATTTCTGATGTTCCATGCTTATATTATACCAATTGCTACATGTTTTATATACACTTTATATCATTTTTATGCATTTTCTGGGACTAACCTATTAACAAGATGCCGAAGTGCCAGTTCCTGTTTTCTGCTGTTTTTGTTTCCAGAAAATTACTTCTACGAATATTCTCGGAATTGCACGAAACAAAAGGCCAAGTCCCTATTTTTCCAGCACCGTCACGGAGTCCGAAGGAGAGACGAAGGAGGGCGCCGAGGTGGCCAAACCACATGGTGGCGCGGCCAAGGGTGGGACCACGCCACCAGGTGAGGTGGGCCCCTCGGGACTCCACCGACGCCGCCCCTTCGCCTATATATTGCCTCAGATGCAAAAACCCTAAAAGACCAAGTCATATTTCCAAAAGAGTTCCGCAGCGCCGCCGCTATCGACGACAAGTTTCGGGGGACAGAATCTCTGTTCCGGCACACCGTCGGGACGGGGAAGTGCCCCCAGAGCCATCTCCATCGCCATCTCCAGCGCCGCCGCCACGCCGTGGCTGCAGCGGGCCGCCGTCTCCTCTCCGGGCTGCACCTCTTCATCAACCTCTCCATCAAGTGTGCTCACCATGACCATGTGTGAGTAGTCTCCCCCGAGGCTGAGGGCTCTACCGGTAGCTATGTGGTTCATCTCTCTCTCCCATGGTGTGATCTTTATGTGATCGTGTGTATTGCTAGTATCGCTGAATACATTAATAATGTTTACGCTACTCAAGTGATTTTGTCTAGTTTCTGGAGTCATTGTGACAACACGGTATCAAGGTGACAGTGTGGGTACTTGTGTGACTCTATGAATAATTTAGACATTTATCATGGTTTATTCTTGGGAATTGTGGTGTTTGTTTACTCAGACTTTGAGGAGTGCTTTTTGTGAGATCCTGGCTCAGGGCTTAATAGGATTGATAGAATACTCATATCAACAAGTTGCAACTTCTTTTCCGGATGCTCATCTGGAAGGAAATCCGAGGTTAAGCGTGCTTGGCCCGGAGCACTCCAAGGATGGGTGACCGACCGGGAACTGGTTCCCGGGTGCGCATGAGTGAGGACAAAGTGCGCAGAAAAGACTAGTGTTGATCTGTGGGGCCAGTCTGGAGATCCTAGAGAGCTGCCAGGGGTGACAGGCCCGGCCCGGTGGTGGCCGGGGTGTTACAATTTGGTATCAGAGCCGACCCTCGCGGTAACTCGGGCGTGTGCGGGTCAGTGGGCGGACATGTTGGAGCATGTGCCGGCACTGGGCACACAGACGGGTGCCAAGAGGGGAAGTTCTTGGACTGGGGGCTGACCGACGAGGGCGTCGGTCTTCTAAGGGGGAAGGATGTGAGATCCTGGCTCAGGGCTTAATAGGATTGATAGAATACTCATATCAACAAGTTGCAACTTCTTTTCCGGAAGCTCATCTGGAAGGAACTCCGAGGTTAAGCGTGCTTGGCCCGGAGCACTCCAAGGATGGGTGACCGACCGGGAACTGGTTCCCGGGTGCGCACGAGTGAGGACAAAGTGCGCAGAAAAGACTAGTGTTGATCTGTGGGCCAGTCAGGAGATCTTAGTGAGCTGCCAGGGGTGGCAGGCCCGGCCCGGTGGTGGCCGGGGTGTTACACTTTTGCAGCCCTACACATAGTACTCTTGTGTTATCAAGAAGGAGAATAATCCCAAGTATCATTTACTTGCATTCAGTTGTGCTAACATGTTGAGAGGTACCACTAGTGAAAGTATGATCCCTAGGCCTTGTTTCTAAGCATTGAAACACCGTTTACAACAAGTTCTGCTACATGTTTGCTTGCTGCCATCTTTATTTCAGATTGCAGTTACTACTTATAATCATCCATATTACTTGTATTTCACTATCTCTTCGCCGAACTAGTGCACCTATACATCTGACAAGTGTATTGGGTGTGTTGGGGACACAAGAGACTTCTTGTATCTTAATTGCAGGGTTGCTTGAGAGGATATCTTTGACCTCTACCTCCCTGAGTTCGATAAACCTTGGGTGATTCACTTAAGGGAAACTTGCTGCTGTTCTACAAACCTCTGCTCTTGGAGGCCCAACACTGTCTACAAGAATAGAAGCGTGCGTAGACATCAAGCTATTTTCTGGCGCCGTTGCCGGGGAGGTAAGCGTTGGAAGGTATCTCCTTTAGATTCTGCAATTATTTCTTTTTGTTTCTTGTTTTTATTTTCACTAGTTAGGCTTAATGGAAAAAAAAAAAAATTAGAGATCTTATGAACTTTATGGAATTAGGACATGATGCTTTTGAAGAGAAAATTAAAAAACCTATGGAGGCTTGTTTGCATAATAGTGGTAGTAATGTTATTAGTATAAATTCTTTGGACACCATTATTGCTAAGGCTGTGGAAAAGCCTAAGCTTGGGGAAGCTAGTTTATATGAAAATAATCTTTTTTGCTCCTCAGCTATGGAGGAATTATTTTGCCTTGATAATGCTTTGTCTCCAATATGTGATAATTCTAATGATGTTTGTGATATTCCAAATCCACCTGTTGAAAGTATTTCTTTTAAAATACCTATGAAAATTGTTGAAAGGGTTATGAATGATCAGTATGCAGGGGATGGATCAATCCATCCAAGTGCTCACTTGTCGAAACTTACAGAACTTTGTGAGTTATTTAAGGTTGCAGGTTTATCAAGAGAAAATGTCATGAGGAAACTATTTCCATTGTCACTTAAGGACAAAGCAAAGGAATGGTATAGGTTGCTGGATGAACAACCTTCGAATTGGAAACAGCTTGAATCTCTCTTTTACTCTAAATTTTATCCTCTTCATGAAGTGCATCTAGATAGGAATTACATTTATAATTTTTACCCTCATGATGGAGAAAGCATTGCTCAAGCTTGGGGAAGGCTGAAAACATTAATACTCAAATGTCCTAACCATGAGCTTTCTGAGGAAATAATTGTTACTAATTTTTATGCAAGGCTTTCAGGTCATTACAAGGATTATGTAGATGCATGTTCACATGGTTCTTTCACAAGCAAGAAGGTTGAAGCTAGATGGGATCTTCTTGAAAGAATTCAAAACAATGCTGAGGATTGGGAGAATGACAAAGGTAAAGAATCAGGTATAAACTATGAATATGATTGCATTAAGTCTTTCGTTGAAACTGCTAGTTTTCAAGAGCTTAGTGCTAAATATGGTCTTGATTCTCAAATTATTGTTGATTGTTTTAGAACCTTTGCTTCTCATATTAATGTTCCTAAAGAAAATTGGGACGTGTATCATGAACCTTTCAAAGACACTTGCATGGAAAATGAAATTGTTGTTAATGATTGCAATAAACATGCTCAAACTTCTGAAAATACTATTTCTTATAAGCATGTTAATTTTTGTGGAATGCATAGACCTTGTGGAATTAATCAAATCGAAGATGAATATTGTATCTATCATAGGAATGAAAAAACTAGAACATGGTACAAGGCTCTAAGAGATCTTGGTGAAAAAGTTTGTGACCTCCATCCTTTTATTTGTGAACTTTGCTATGAAGTGGGTCATTTTAATTTTCAATGTTCAGGTCATGATAATAGCCTTTCGAATCCAATTACTGCAAATTTGTATTGTGATAACATGATCACTCCTAATCAACATGATGAACTTACATTATTTTTGGGGTGTGAAGAGTTATCAAGAAAAACTTCCTTGTTAGATATGAGTGATCTTGATATGAATAGTGTGTTGCATGGATGTTATCTCTATTGTGTTAATAATTGCCATGCTAACACCTACATACAAAATATTATAAAGGATGAGACTTTACCAAAGTATGACAGGACTAATATGTGTTTTGTTCTCATTAATGAAAGAGAGGAGTCCCCCCAAGTTTCTTCCATTGTCTCTAATACTAAACCAGGTTATGTGGAGGAGCTTCCTTTCAAACCTCTCCCTCCTAAAGATAAAAAGAAGAGGGGAAAGAAGAAGAAGAAGAAGAAGAGTAAAAGGAGAGAGGAAACGGTATCTTCTCCCAAACTTGTTGCTCCTGTTACAATTGATACTTATAATTCTGAATTCGATGATTCTGAACTTGATGATGAACCTATGCCTGTTACTTATATTAGTGATCATGATTGGGAAAATGAAACTACTTTTGATATTGAAAATCTTTGGGGTACCAATTCTGAAAATGATGATATTAATGATTGCCATACTATTAGTACTATCCATGTTTCTTCCAATGATGATATGAAAAGCTCTAAGCTTGGGGATGAGGTGTTTGAAAATCCTTTTGCTATTGCTGATTATATGCTTGATACATCTCCTTCTATTAAAAATAATGATATGTTTACGAATGAACACAGTTTGGAAGATGACTATTCTATTGCTTATGATGATACTATGCCTCCAGTCTTTGATAATTATTATAAAGAATACTATGACATAGGTTATAATTACAGTCATCCTCATGAAACTTGTCATAGTTATGGAGAGATTACCCAAAACCATCCCTTTAATATACAACTTGTCTATCATGTTCGAGTTCTTTATGATGATCCTGCCCCCATTGTTATTAATGAGAAGAACTTTTCTTATGTGGAAAATGAAGATACTTTTGTGCATATGGATCATGGTAAGAATGTTTCATGTGATGATTATATTGTGGATTTTATCAATGATGCTACTGAAAGTTTTTATGAGAGAGGGAGGCATGGATTCATATATCTCAATAATATCAAGTCTCCTCTCTTTTTGTTGAAATTTTTGAAGTTGCACTTGTTTTGTCTTTCTATGCTAGTACTTCATGCTTAATAATTTTTTTCTTACAAGATTCCTTTGCATAGGAAGTGGGTTAGACTTAAATGTGTTTGGTATTTGCTTTTTGATGCTCTCTATATTCAACTCTTATACATATGAGAGCATTATCAAAATCATATGCCTAGCTAAAAGGCTTTAAAGAAAAGCGCTTATGGGAGACAACCCATTGTTTTTATTTTCTGTTATTTTTTTTTCTTTGAGTCAAGGAGCTTGTTACTTCTGTAGCAACTCCTTTGTATCTTTATTTTATGCATTGTTGTGCCAAGTAAAGTCTTTATTGAAAGTTGATGCAAGATTTGGATTTCTGCGCAGAACAGATTTTTAGCTGTCACGATTTGAGCTTTCTCCTGCAGAAAATTCGAAAAATTCTGTAAAAATCACGCATCTTCCTCAGATATGTACGCAACTTTCATTAAATTGGACCAGTTCCATCTGAGCAACTTAAGTGCCTCGAAAAAATTCGTCATTCAGACTGTTCTGTTTTTGACAGATTCTGCATTCGCTCTTTTACTATGTTTGAGTGGATTTCTTTGCTCCACAAAGCATTGGTGGCTGTAGCTAATGTCCAGAAGCTTTTAATGATTGTGTCATCACAGAATATGAGAATTTTTGATTATGCACTAACCCTCTAATGAGAACTATTTCGAGTTTGGTGTGAAGGAAGTTTTCAAGGATCAAGAGAAGGATGATATTATGTGATCAAGAAGAGTGAAAAGCCTAAGCTTGGGGATGCCCCCGTGGTTCATCCCAACCATATTCAGAGAGACTCAAGCGTCTAAGCTTGGGGATGCCCAAGGCATCCCCTTCTTCATCAACAACTTATCAGGTCATCTCTAGTGAAACTATATTTTAATTCTTTCACATCTTATGCGCTTTACTTGGAGCGTCTGTGTGTTTTTATTTTTGTTTGTGTTTGAATAAATTCGGATCCTAGCAATCCTTGTGTGGGAGAGAGACACGCTCCGCTTTTTCATGTGAATACTCATGTTCTTCACTTATATTTGTTGAGTATTCTTAACTAGCTACTGCAGTGCTTTTAGCTCCTGTTTTTCATGCATCTCTTCGAGCTGTTAGCACTTGTTTATAAATACTCTCTTGCTGCATTATATTATCATTTGGAGAGTTTATGTTTAAATAAATTGATTGGTGTTTGTTTGGAAGAAAGAAAATGCTACATGTAGTAGTTGGTATTGGAAAAGACATATGCATTCTTGTAGATCATTGTCTTGTTTCGATTTGATACTTTGCAATTGTTTTGAGCTCTCAAGTAGATCATGTTTAAGCTCTTGCATCATGTAGTTAAAGCCTAGTAGTGGAGAACTACCGTAGAGCTTGTTGAGACTTGGGATGCATATTTGTTCTCTCTAAGGTCTAGATATTTTCTGGTAAAATGTTTGAGCAACAAGGAAGACAGTGTAGAGTCTTATAATACTTGCAATATGTTTTTATGTGATTCTTGCTGTACCGGTTTATACTTGTGTTTGCTTCAAACAACCTTGCTAGCCTAAACTCTGTACTGAGAGGGAATGCTTCTCGTGCATCCAAACTTGAGCCAAAACCCATGCCATTTGTGTCCACCATACCTACCTACTATGTGGTATTTCCTGCCATTCCAAGTAAATATTCATGTGCTACCTTTAAACTATTCAAAACTTTATTACTCCTTATTTGTGTCAATGTTTTATAGCTCATGAGGAAGTATGTGGTGTTTTATCTTTCAATCTTGTCATTTACTTCTGACAGACTTTCAACCAATGGACTAGTGGCATATACATCCGCTTATCCAATAATTTGCAAAAAGAGCTGGCAACGGGGTGCCCAGCCCCAATTAATTACAACTTTCATTAATAATTCTCTTCACATGTTTTGCCCTGATTTATCAGTAAGCAACTTAATTTGCAAATAGACACTCCTCCATGGTATGTGAATGTTGGAAGGCACCCGAGGATTCGGTTAGCCATGGCTTGTGTAAGCAAAAGGTTGGGAGGAGTGTCAACTATAAAGAAACTAAAATACATGTGTAAACAAAAGAGAAGAGGGATGATCTACCTTGCTGGTAGAGATAACGTCCTTCATGGGAGCCGCTCTTGAAAGTCTGGTTGACAAGGGGGTTAGAGTGCCCACTACCATTCGTTGACAACAACAAACACCTCTCAAATACTTATTTTGTGCTCTCTATATGCTTTCGAAAACTTAAAAAGCTCTAGCACATGATTTAATCCCTGCTTCCCTCTGCGAAGGGCCTATCTTTTACTTTATGTTGAGTCAGTTTACCTACTCCTTTCTATCTTAGAAGCAAACACTTGTGTCAACTTTGTGTGCATTGATTCTTACATGTTTACTTATTGCACTTGTTATATTGCTTTATGTTGACAACTATCCATGAGATATACATGTTACAAGTTGAAAGCAATTGCTGAAACTTAATCATCCTTTGTGTTGCTTCAATGCCTTTTACTTTGAATCTATTGCTTTATGAGTTACCTCTTATGCAAAACTTTTTGATGCTTGTCTTGAAAGTACTATTCATGAAAAGTTTTTGCTTATATGATTCATTGTTTACTCTTTATCTATTTGTTAGCAAACTATAGACCATTGCTTTGAGTCACTTCATTCATGACATGAGCCTTGCAATATATTGATCAAGATTGTGTGAAAGCATGTCTCCTCAGAAATTATTTGTTGTTATCGTTTTACCTACTCGAGGACGAGTAGAACTAAGCTTGGGGATGCTTGATACGTCTCCAACGTATCTATAATTTCTGATGTTCCATGCTTATATTATACCAATTGCTACATGTTTTATATACACTTTATATCATTTTTATGCATTTTCCGGGACTAACCTATTAACAAGATGCCGAAGTGCCAGTTCCTGTTTTCTGCTGTTTTTGGTTTCAGAAAATTACTTCTGCGAATATTCTCGGAATTGCACGAAACAAAAGGCCAAGTCCCTATTTTTCCAGCACCGTCACGGAGTCCGAAGGAGAGACGAAGGAGGGCGCCGAGGTGGCCAAACCACATGGTGGCGCGGCCAAGGGTGGGACCGCGCCACCAGGTGAGGTGGGCCCCTCGGGACTCCACCGACGCCGCCCCTTCGCCTATATATTGCCTCAGATGCGAAAACCCTAAAAACCAAGTCATATTTCCAGAAGAGTTCCGCAGCGCCGCCGCCATCGACGACAAGTTTCGGGGGACAGAATCTCTGTTCCGGCACGCCGTCGGGACGGGGAAGTGCCCCCGGAGCCATCTCCACGCCATCTCCAGCGCCGCCGCCGCGCCGTGGCTGCAGCGGGCCGCCGTCTCCTCTCCGGGCTGCACCTCTTCATCAACCTCTCCATCAAGTGTGCTCACCATGACCATGTGTGAGT
Source organism: Poa pratensis (assembly GCA_947311845.1). Lineage (NCBI taxonomy): Eukaryota > Viridiplantae > Streptophyta > Magnoliopsida > Poales > Poaceae > Poa > Poa pratensis. The sequence goes on along the minus strand of CAMZMU010000041.1, from coordinate 154,003,996 downwards.
AGTCTCCCCCGAGGCTGAGGGCTCTACCGGTAGCTATGTGGTTCTCTCTCTCCCATGGTGTGATCTTTATGTGATCATGAGTATTGCTAGTATCGCTGAATTCATAATAATGTTTATGCTACTCAAGTGATTTTCTAGTTTCTGGAGTCATTGTGACAACACGGTATCAAGGTGACAGTGTGGGTACTTGTGTGACTCTATGAATAATTTAGACATTTATCATGGTTTATTCTTGGGAATTGTGGTGTTTGTTTACTCAGACTTTGAGGAGTGCTTTTGCAGCCCTACACATAGTACTCTTGTGTTATCAAGAAGGAGAATAATCCCGAGTATCATTTACTTGCATTCAGTTGTGCTAACATGTTGAGAGGTACCACTAGTGAAAGTATGATCCCTAGGCCTTGTTTCTAAGCATTGAAACACCGTTTACAACAAGTTCTGCTACATGTTTGCTTGCTGCCATTTTATTTCAGATTGCAGTTACTACTTATAATCATCCATATTACTTGTATTTCACTATCTCTTCGCCGAACTAGTGCACCTATACATCTGACAAGTGTATTGGGTGTGTTGGGGACACAAGAGACTTCTTGTATCTTAATTGCAGGGTTGCTTGAGAGGGATATCTTTGACCTCTACCTCCTGAGTTCGATAAACCTTGGGTGATTCACTTAAGGGAAACTTGCTACTGTTTACAAACCTCTGCTCTTGGAGGCCCAACACTGTCTACAAGAATAGAAGCGTGCGTAGACATCACCGGGCTTTGGGGCTGCGGTGGAGGTGGTTTGAGTGGAGAGCCTGGGAGAGGCCCTGGATTGGTACACAGGTACCCTGCGATCGAGTTGATGACAACCTCTTCTCTGGTTGCACTTCTATCTCTGTCGGAAATGGGGAAATTGCAAGGTTCTGGATTTACTGCTGGTTGAATGGGGAGGCTCCTGCTGACATTGCCCCGTCCCTCTTCAAAATCTCCAGACTGAAGTCGATGTCAGTGGCGCATGCGATGGACTCTGACCGCTGGATGAATGGGTTGCAGGATAAATACAGTGGTGCAACTGCGCGAATTCACTGCTCTATGGATCAAACTACATGACTTTCAACCTTCAGATGAGATGGATCAGATTTTGTGGAAGTTCTCCAAAAATGCGGTTTATACTGCATCCTCAGCCTACAGTATTCAGTTTGTGGGTTTCTTCTCTTCGATCAACATCTCACGCTTGTGGAAAGCCAGGGCCCAACCCAAATGCAAATTCTTTATTTGGCTTTGGCTGCGAGAGAGAATCCTTACCGATGATCGGCCGCGACACATAGGTTTAGATCATGGAGACTCTTGTTCTTTGTGCGATCAGGAGGAGGAAACGGCAGGACACCTGATTCTGTCTTGTCCATATGCGAGAGGTGTGTGGAATTTGTTAGCAGATTAGACCGGGGCCTAACATTTGGACCTTCAGCCTGGACAATTCACTCGGCCTAGTGATATGTGGACTTTGTGCTTCAGGTTCTGTCTAAGGACGAGCGCTCGGTCGCTATCTATGGGGTTTGGCACATCTGGAAGGAGCGATGTCGTCGGGTATTCCAACAGGTCAATCTCACCGAACTGCAACGGCTAGAACTGGCTAAAGACGACCTGCTAATCTTGGGCTCCTATCTGGTTGAGCAAAATTTGCTGGCGTTACCTTTTGAGCCAGGCTTGTCGCCTGATAGTGGGGAGTAGTCCCTTTAGGACCTGTTTCTTCTTCTTCCGTTTTTTCATGCTTTTCTCTTTGTTGGCCAGGTTCTCCCTCGCTTGTAACTGAACCTATTTCTTCTGCACTTAATTGAATCGGCAAAATGCCTGCCTAATTGCTTAAAAAAAGAAGTTAGGAGAACCTTGTGTGGCATAGCATTGTCTCCACCATGAAGATGTAGTCGCCACCAAGGACGCGAAACTAAGAAAAATTGAAGTACCGAAACTACACGCTAGACATTGATCCTTATTCACGACACCAGATCGACTATCGTTGCCATTGGCGAGGAGAAACTGCGGAGATTGAAATAGCAGAGAATTCACACAGCGGCGGCTAGGTTTCTCTGCTGCTACTTTACGATTCATATTCTTAAAAACGAAAAAAAAAGTATCATGATTGATTCAGTGGAGACACAAGTCAACCACATGAGGGTGGCCCAAGCTCATGCTGCAGCTCCACGCTATGTGCTGCATCTTTGACCAAGCCCACGTCACATAAGAAGCCCATCAGGCCGTCACCCTTTTGAGCTCTGCGGTGCCAGCTTTTAGAGACCCGATGATGCCTTCGATCCGATCCGCTGCATTGACCTCAAGTGACGCCTGGCTATGTTGACTCTTGTACTACTGGTTAAGCTAGGGCAAGGATGGTACATCATGCTGTGTTTTTCTTTGTATCCGGTCACGGTATAGGCGGTAGCAATTGGTGGCGAGTATTGCAGTCTCTGGCTCTCGGCTTACAGTGCTCTTGCGAGGAGGTTCTGTTGCATTGCTCTCCTCCCTCCGCGACGACGATTCAGGTAGCTTTTGTTACAATTTTTGGTTCAGATTTTTTCGCTACATGTTAGCCAAGTACTCGCTCAGGTTTTTAATATAAGATGTTTTAGATTTTATCCATATTCACATGCACACAAATGTATATAGACACATTTTACTTTATATGTTCACTCATTTTAGTATGCATGTAAACAACATGTGTAACATCTAAAACATCTTATATTAAAAAACGGAGTGAGTAGATGCGTCTTTCACATTTCTAATCCTGAATTAGGGTTCCCATGGTCAGTCAGCAATTTACTTGTTCACACTTGAGAATATTTGCTCGTCTAACTTATCTATTGCAGATTACGCTAGGATCGCCCAAGGGATTCGCCTCATCAGCCAGTCAACATGTGGAAGCAATCATCCAGCAGGAACCACCGGGGCAAGAGGCTCAAGCCAGAGCAGTGCCTCCAGGTCTTTCTGCTGGTAGCCGTCGGCATCTGGCTCGTGTACCAGCTGGGACACTCCTACAGGCGACGGGCAGTTGCAGTGGAGGGTGAGCTGATACGGCGCCGCTGGATGGACAGGAAGAGCCTCATCAAATTCGCAGGTGCTGTGTCCGGGTTGGATGCTCCTCGAATCAGCGGTGGCGGCATTGTTGCCAAGAACGGTGACGCCGCCGAATGGGAGTCTAGGTCGAACAAGGGTAGAGAAGACGAAGGAGACGAAGACGATGGTGGACTATTTGGCTATGATGATGGGGACGACGGCGATTTCCATCCTGGGAATGGCGAAGGTGAAGGAAACAATGAACGGGAGAGAAGTGCTGTTCGCCGGGTCAACACTACCGTCGGCGCTCAACGTGATGTTGCTGGTGATGCAGATGGTACTGACATGGCTCGTGAGCGTAACAGCTCTCTCAACACCCCCAATCTAATCACGCAGTCATAACTCGTGATGGTGCTGATTCTTCACAGAGAATGTATGGCTTGGAGTAGTAATTATGCGGCCTTATTGTATTTCCCTGGAGACTTTTTACTTTGCGCACTAATTTGTAATGGATTCCTAAACTATTTGGTTAACTGCAGAACCATTTCCGAATTCACTGATACCAATGAGAGCTCCAGCAATACTGAGAACACCAAAGGTCGGTGGTGGTCATAAAGTGCTTAACATGGTTATCTCGTCTCATACTAGTCACCACATAAACATTAATATTCCACCATGCAACAATGGAAGAAATAAGAAAACATATCATCACAAACATGATGGGGTGAAATGTATCAGGATAGTTTCATCCAGAAACCAGAGGGCATTACACAAAGTATTATTATAACTTTTTGTGAAACTGGGCAAGAAAAAACAATCGTCTTGCATATATGATAATGGATGTGAAAAACAGGAAGACACAGCAGTTAATTCTGGATTTTCAACAAGAGTTTGTCTTTCTTATTTCATGCAGCAAACAGACCACAATGAAAATGAACAAAAAAAGCACAGGAACAACCAGGCAACTTTACTGAAGCATTCACCGACTTCTTATGGTGTACTATTCAGTACTCAATGGTCGTGCTTGGTCTCAAACAGGCCATCAGGTCCTGCAAGGTAGGATTGTAAGGCGTGTGAGAATTAAGAAAAATGTGACATAAGAAGACTAGAATGTGTTAGTCATGCAAGTGACCAGTAATACAATAATCGGCTCAAATTAGAGCCATTTTTATGTTCTAAAAGACCTAATTAAAGTGATCAACCGATCTTCCTTTTGAGAAAAAAATATTCAACCAATACATACAAGTCAAGGCTGAAATGCTATAGATTTGACAAGGGTTCTACCGTTGACTTATGGTCGCAAATTTGTCATGTATATTTTCTACTATGGTTCTCATGGAACCGATTACACACAATTTTAAAGAGTTCCTAACAAAATAACAAAGATCCTTGTGAGTTGGCACAATAATACCACAACCGAGTGCTCAGATTCTATCATCTCACATGCTTGACATGAGGGAATCAGGTGGTGACTGAGAAGGGCACATAATCATAGTAACTTTGCAAGTAGATGAGCACAAAGAAATGGTGCACGTAAAAAATCTACATACATGATTAGATTAACTATCTACAAGAAATACATCCCACAAAAGTGGATTAGGATACGTGTTTTTAACTTTGTATATCAACATCTAAATCATGATGCAAGTACAATCCGTATTCGAGTTCTATCACAAAGAATGGTAATTTGTTGTCAGACATTGGCAGCGTACAGAGCCCGTCTTGGAAGTGTTTTGTATCAAGAGGTGCAAGGGGAGTTTACCAGTTAATATTTTAACTTGTTTAGCAGTGTGGTAAGAGATAGATTGGACAATTGGTCAGCATTTGGTCATGACACATCGTGATGTGAGTGAAATTACTTCATGCAACTGGCTGGGCTTAGACTGCTACTATATGGTTTGATGTTATTCCCTCCGTTCACTAATATAAAGGCATACTGAACCCATCATTTCAATTTTGTTGATTCAAATGTATCTAGACTTATTTTATAAGTAGATTCACTCATATTAGTATGTACGTAGTCAAAATTGAAATGGGTCCAGTGTGCCTTATATTAGTGAACGGAGGGAGTAATAGAAATGAGACAGGGGCTTTGTCCTTTGCTCCTAAAGATAGTATAAGGCAGTATAAAAGTATTTGAAATAATCAGGGTACATTTTTTAGATAAAGTAATCAGGGTACATAAGTAAAAGAACCGTTTTTTACAACAGCCATTCATGAAGTTACAAATTAACGTCTTGCTGTGTCATACAAGGATACAACAGATATTAAGGTAATCCTTCAATGGGTTAGCAAATTTCAGACTATTCCTTCAGGACTTCCAGGATAGACAAACAATATTACTGAGCAGAGCACAATAATGCCCTAAACTCTCCCAAAGAGCTTAGAACAATCTATACTGAACAATTCTTCTAATTTAAGACAGAAGAACTACTCGTAGTTAACTCTGCATACATATATGCCCGTCATGAACATTATTCAGTATTTCCGTGAGCTATCGGATAACTACTTAATGGAACATATCTTCCTGTCAGGAAATGAGAAACCTGACAATTAAATGCCCAGTATAACACAATCATGTCAAACCCCACATTTTACAAATCACACGAAATGCAGCTAACATACTACACGCTAGAATAAACAGCGTAGACATGTTACCCATTTCAACCAAATCGTATCATATACAATCAAACCAAGTCATTTTTTATCAATATTATGGCGATAAATCAACTCAAGGAGAACATTGCAGTAACAGGGATTGTAATGAACACAGGAAATGGATAGAAAATCCATACCCCAGGGGAACTCCTTGTTGCGGATGTGCAGAAAGGAGTACGGCTGCAACAATCACAGACAAAGAACAAACACCACACGTGAGATTGAGGACACGGCTAATAATACATGGTCAGAAATACACCGGAGGGCGAGATCTGACCGGCGGCTCTTCGAAGTGGGGGTGGCCCTTGGAGAGGTTCCACGCGGCCAGGAGGGTGCAGGACACGGCCCCGAAGATGGTGATCTTCTCCCACTTGGCCGTCTCATCTGCGAGGAAAGATCAAATGCATCAATCCCAAATCCACGTCAACGATCGGGAGAGACGGGTGAAAAGAGGGAGGGCTCAAGAGGTGTACGGACATGCGTCGTCGTGGGCGGAGGAGGACATACGGCGACTCGCCGGGGCGGGGGCCCTGGCGCGCGCCGCCAGCGAGCGGAGGCCGGATCTCGCCGCCGCAGAAGCCATCGGGTGGGTGGTGGCGCCGCTGGTTTTGGGGAACGGAGGCGATTGGCTGGTTCGTTTGCTATGGGGAACGGGAACGGACGCGTCCTGTTTTTATTCTACCACTTCCGGTGGGCTGCAGTGTTTGGGCCTTTTTGTTGTGCCGCGGCCCGTAGACCGGAGATTTGTGTGCTTATTCAAAAACAAAAACATTATTAAATCATTTGAATTACTCTATCCGATTTTTAGTACATGGCCATTATCATCAAAATATAGTTGCAGATATACAAAGCCATTATATTTTCCAATTGTCGAGACTATACAATTTTCCAAAGTACTCGATACAGTCAGTAGATGCAACCTGCAAGTGGCGGAGCGCGAACCAGCTACCAAGCTACCATCTGCGTAGGGTTGCGTACGAGCTAGTGGAGGAGCGCTTCGAGGCCTGCAAGAGCGTCCGCCTAGGGATGTAAATGGACACATTAATGGTATTTTGACTTGTTGACCGAAATAAATGGTATTAAGTGGCGCCATTTACGTGACCATTTACATCCCTACGTCCGCCTCCTCTTCGTCAATCCCATTTATAGGAAGACCTCTGCCCTCCTCCTCCCTGATAGTCGTCGTTTCCTCCTTGTCCCTGCGACGGCCAGAGCCCACCGCCACCTTCTTCCCTCCGGCGCCAACAGTGGCACGACACATACTAGTGACGTGTGGGTTGTATGCACTGGCGGACCCAGAGAGTGGGCAGGGTGGGCCACGGCCCACCTAGAATTCGGAAAACTTATTTTTTACCTGCTCAGAATCAGAAGATTAGAAACTCTCCGCATGGCCCAATAGGCCCAAATCATGCTACTTTCTTGTACGAGAACGAGAGGGACAAGCTCGTCTTCCCTCGATCTCCCCATTCCCCTCCCCGAGACCCTGACTGACTCGATGGCTAGTTCGCTCCAGCGGCTGCTGGCGCTGCCATCTGTCTCCCTCGCCGGCCTCCCCTGCGGCCTGCCTCCACCCGCCATCACTATAATCCCCAACCTATTTTGCTTGTTAATGTGTACTGATATATTCGAAACCCCCAAATTAATTTCTATTTTCTGCTTGTGTGTGTTGAAATTGTAAAATGGATTATGACGAGACATAGTGATATTGTGGCTCTTTATCGGAATCATGAAGCAAAGAGGATTGCATCTTCTTCATCACCGTTGGTTTTTTTATCATTAGATTTTAGGTGATGTGGTCGCTTTGCTCATGATTTAATCTATTTGTATTGGAATCATACACATTTATAACATATGTACAAACTAATCTCGGTATGCTTTTTTATATTATTGTGAATCGATTTGCTATATATAGTATTCATTCTGCAAAAAAAAGTTCGCATGTGCGAATTTTGTTTAGGAGTGTGCCCACCCTCCAACTTTTTTCTGGGTCCGCCACTGGTTGTATGGAATGCGCTCTAATGACTGCTACCAGTGGCGTTCGGGTGTGTCGCACGTAGTATATGTTACTAATGGTGTGGGAACGACACGCTAATAGTCTTTACTATTAAATGGGAGTTGGTCGTTCGTACATCGCGAGCGAACCATCTCTCCGTGGCTGGCTCGATTGTCGCGATTCCTATATGCCGCCCGTTAGCGTCGCGTAACGGGCACGCCGCCTGAAGGACCTCATCCGCGATGGTTGCTGGGCCGGCCCACTTTCCCCGCGAAGCTTACCTTACTGTTGATTCGCTATTCGTTTTCTTTTCTGTTTTTTCATTCTGTTTTCGTTTTTTTCGTTTCTTTTTTTCTGTTTTCTATTTTCCTTTTCCTATTTAAATTTATTTCACTTTTTTCTTTTTTTCTTTTCTATTTCTGTTTCGTTTTCTTTTCTTTTCTGTTTCTATTTATTTTATTTTTTCTTTTCTTATGGTTTTTGACAATTGTCAATTTTTTTAAAATGGTTCCATTTTCAAAATGGTTCCAAATTTAAAAATGGTTCCATTTTAAAAATAGTTCCAAATTTGAAATTTGTTCATTTTTTAAATGGTTCCAATTTAAAAAATGGTTCCAACTTAAAAATGGTGCCGAATTTAAAATGGTTCCAAATTTGAAAATTGTTCATTTTTTAAAATGGTTCCAATTTAAAAAATGGATCCATTTTTAAAAATGGTTCCAACTCAAAAATGGTGCCGAATTTAAAATGGTTCCAAATTAAAAATGGTTCCCAATTTGAAAATTGTTCATTTTTAAAATGGTTCCATTTCGAAAATGGTCCAAATTAAAAATGGTTCCATTTTGAAAATGGTTCCAAATTTAAAAATGGTTCCGATTTTTCGAAAATGGTTCCTTTTTCAAAATGGTTCCGAACCAAAAAAAATGGTTCCGATTTTTTAAAATGGTTCCAAACCGAAAAAATGGTTCCATTTTGAAAATGGTTCCGAACCGAAAAAATTGTTCCTTTTTGAAAATGGTTCCGAACCGAAAAATGGTTCCGATTTTAGAAAATGGTTCCGAACCGAAAAAATGTTCCTTTTTGAAAATGGTTCCGAACCCAAAAAAATGGTTCCGATTTTGAAAATGGTTCCAAATTAAAAAATTGTTCCAAATTTAATAATTGTTCATTTTTAAAATGGTTCCATATTTAAAAATGGTTCAATTTTGAAAATGGTTCCAAATTAAAAAATGGTTCCATTTTTTAAATTGGTTCCCAATTAAAAAATGGTTCCATTTTGAAATTGGTTCCATTTTTGAAAATGGTTCCGAATTTAGAATGGTTCCAATTTTGAAAATGGTTCCATTTTTTAAAATGGTTCCTAATTAAAAAATGGTTCCATTTTTTTAAAATTGTGCATTATTTAAAATTGCTCATTTTTTAAAATGGTTTCGAAATTAAAAATGGTTCCGAATTTAAAAATTATTCATTTTTTAAAATTGCACGAAATTTAAAAATGGTTCCAAATTTAAAAGTTGTTCATTTTTTAAAATGGTTTCATTTGGAAAATGGTTCCATTTCAAAAATGGTTGAAAATTTAAAATGGTTCCCAATTGCCGGTTTATTAAAAATATAAGAAGAAATAAATATTAGTAATCTATCAAAAAATTCAATGTATTTAATACGTTAGCGAACTATACAGATACAACCGTCGCATGTACTAGTTGGCTAGTGCAGTTCTCGTGTATGCATTAGGTATCTAGTTCGATTCCCAGGCAACACACATTTTGTTTTCTCGCGCGCATGCTGTAATTGGGCCGGCCCACGACGGAACCACGCAGGCGTCGGGACTGCTATGCGGCGCTAACGCGCGGTGTATATCACCTCCCCTCGATTGTCTGCCGAACCCCTCCTTCCACGATCAGCCAGATGGGCCTAGCAACAAAGCCCATCAAACGGAGCGATATTTTTGTCCGTGACTCAGCATGCCTTTCCTTCTGGTTCGTACCTTGTTCCCTCCCATGCAAGGGCGGCTCGACACGAAACCCTCCCAGCTCCGGTCCGGCCGGCGCATGGCCACAAGGGAAGAAACCACACAACCGATTGGTCGAGAAGAAGATGCAGCGCAAGGCCTGACTACTCGCCGGCAAGCGCACGACGACGTCGCTGGTACCTGAGTATTCTGCTGCCTTGCCGTTCATGGAGGCGGCGGCCGATGCAGTCGTGTAGGAGAGGAACATGCAGGGCTATTCGAGGGTTGCGCCGGCCTCGCCCCCTGCGACCTCGGCCGCTACGAGCTCCCAACCCCTGGGCCAAATTCGTCAGCAGGTATGACCTTCCGTATTGGATCTCGATGTGAGATTGATAACGAGGGTAGGCGCACGGGTTAGCTTTGCGTGTCCTTTTCAGATGTGCTTATCCACATGATTTGCAGCAATGGTACCCTTTTCTGCCATCCGTGCATTCTAGCTGGCGTTGGGAGCACTCATCTCTTTAGGCTGCTGGTTCTGCTCACGTTTGTTCTCTGATTTCAAGATAGAATACAATTTTTTGAAGTACAACAAAAGAAATTACCTATTGTATTACTGATTCATGTAGCGCAGCAGAATTCAGTTTTTCCCCGAAAATGTTTTGACGACAGCAGATTTTGCATTAGTACATCTAGATAAACACTATGAAATAATAAGTGGTATATAATGTGTTTGACGTGAGATCAAAATCCATAGAAGATTAGTATCAATGAATTTATGTGAAGAAATATAATTAATGAGTATATAATTTATTTTATTTTGAAAAAACTATGCTGCGGGTAGTTTCACTACCATTGGATATTATACAATTTTATTTGCTTAGTGGTTTGATTTTGTTCTGGCCTCCAGTTGCCAAGGCTTTGTCCACACTAGACATTTGCATTACCGTGTGCCTCCGCAAGGCATTGGCGGGCATGATTTCTCCAAGACTCCAAGTGTAATTATCTTGTCCCTTACTTTCAGATATCGTCATGAAGTTATCGTACAAGTTCCAAACATGGTTAACTGATGGAAGAACAAAAAAACTCGACGTTGCTCACGATCTTCGAGGGGGAAATCACCGAATATTCATTAGTGCAAGGCTACTGGTTTGCATAAACAACATTTACGTCTGATGATTGTAGGAGGTCATAGAAAAAATATGGAGTTTTCCTTTTTTGCTATGAGACTATATTTTGCAAATTCATGACTGCGGTGATACCACATCAAACAAATGGTGAGCTTTATGAATTTTCATAAGGTTTTGTCAGATTGGTTGTTGCACTGAACTGTGACTGTTGTTTAATCATGTTTTATTGTTTTGGTAGATTTGCAGAGGGGTTGTTCCAACCTAAACATGACAATCAACACCCGAAGTGGGTGGAGGCAAAAGTCAACTTAGTATGGCAATTGATCAGATGGCACAAACTAAGCACGGTAATGGAGGTCGATCACCGGTCAATTGCAGTTTCATTTGTGAGTGCAGCCTTGTAGAGTGTTTCATAGCTCCTTAATGGATTAGCAACATTGTTGCCTGGTTTCTTGAAAGTTTCGTAGATCCTTGATGGATTATCAGCGTTGATGCCTGATTTTCTTGAAAGAAAAATGTGTAACTGCAGTCCATGACAATGAAGTAGCCTTGAAAGGTGAATAGCTATGTGCTTGCATGCTTCTATATTGTTTCTTGCTTTTGCATGCATCGGCTTCTATTAAGTCAAACTGTGATGAGTTGGTTGGGGGAAAGTCACATTCCTTCTGGTATGCAGTTCTTGACCCTACTCTGGTTCTGTTATTCTCTATAAAAAAATCAAGCATTCTTGGTAATTATATCTTCACTGATATGTGCCTTTACCTTTTGGATCCAATTGTATACACCAGAATATCTTTCTACAGTAAATTGATGTTTATAACATATGATCATCTGAACCAAATCAATCGAAACACATCCAATGTTACGTGTCAAATCCTCTTGTATTTTCTGGTTTCATGCATGCCAGTGGAGCTTTAGCCCGAGTTGTTTTTTTAATAAATACTACAATAATAGAAGCCGTTATGACCAACAATGGAGAGTAGTACATTTCTGGAATTAAATATTCTATGGCAGTGTTTTATGACCAAAAACAAAATTTCACCATGTGAATCTGGCTCTTCTGGATCTTGTAATAACAGGCTTAATATTTGGGTGTTGCTCTTGCAATCTTGTTTTACAGTAGTACTATCAATTACATTGGTTTATAATGCATTCCTTATTCTATGCACCCTGCTGATTCTTATATTTATCCTACTACGACTGCAATATCATCTACTTACCTGAGTGTACAGTGTCAGTTACCATTTGTTTCTCCTGACAAATAGTCTGTTAATGTGTTACTCTATTTTTTTTTTCATTCTAGATAGTCAAAATGTATTGAAAAATGAAGTTGTCATGTGGATAATCCGACAAACATTTCAACCTAGAGTTTCAAACTCGACCATGTTTCGGTTTCTAGACAATGATCTCCAGCCACAGCCAAAATGATCATCAGATGGCATTTCAAATATTAGGTGATCATAATGAATTTGTTCACTTAGGGCAAAATGTTCGTTACACTATAGTTGAGATTTTGTACCTGAACATCTGAAGCGAACGTGAACAAACTTTAAATGGTATATGTATAGAAATTTATTTTATAACTTTGGTGACATTCAGTAACTAAATTATAACATCTGTGATCTTCAACAACAACTGTTATAATGTTGTGATTAAAAGTGAGCAGTAGAAACTTTTTTACTGCATAGAACACAGTTCTACTGCATAGAACACAACTGAATTGTCATTTTTCACAAATCTCTCTTACACTATCTATATTAGGGTGATGCACTAGAAGAGTAGGAGAGATTGGGAAGGTAGGGAAGAGACAGATTGTGTTCTTACGGGGATAAGTCCAAAGGAGACAATACTTGCACTTGGGATCTTGGTGCTATGAAACTAGCATCATACACCCCGTAGCAACGCACGGGCATTCAACTAGTAGTTGTTGTTTGTGACTTTTTACGCTCCCCCAGTTCCACTGATCGCTCTATTTATTTATTAAATATATTAAAAAATCAAAAAATGGAAAAAGTTGGCATGTTCAATGATGTAAATAAGCGTGCAAAATCACAGTGCTTTTTTTTAATGTTATGGATTACACAAATATGACAAATTTTGAAGATTTGAAACTATGCATCGTTCACTATACTCAAAATCTGCACATTTATCATTTTTGGTCAGCTTAAAATAAAAAGTATTTCGCATTATAATTTGGCATGCTTCTAGTATATGGATTGTTTTCATGAAACTTTTTAATATACTTTTAAAATAGAGGGATCAGTATAGCTCTCGACTCGAGTGCCACAAATCCTCATTCGTGGTCGCTTCTGCCGGCTCACGGGGCGACCACATAGCAAACTCTATCCCCATTTCCCCGCATCTCTCCCTCACCGTCGCCGCGCCATAGCATTCCCGTCAAATCCAACAACACGGAACCGTCCCTAAAACAAAAAACAAAAAAAGGAAAACAATATGGACCCGTCAATGTCGTCCTTATCTTCGTCGATTCTTCCGATGGATCTCCTGCTGGAGATCTCGGCGCGCTCCGATCCTGTCACCCTTGTGCGCTGCGCCGCCACATGCAAGGATCTTCGCTGCCAGATCGCCGACCCAGCCTTCCCCCGTCGCCTCCGCCTCCACCATGCCGATCGGTTCGTGCCCACGCTCTTCCGTGGCTTGTTCATCCAGAAGCTGCGCCAGAGGGAGGGCGAGCACCCGCGGTTCGTCGTCCCCGGCCACTCAAAGGATCCGTCCCCCGAGCCGTTCCGCTCCTTCCTGTCCAAGTGCCCCACCCTCTTCGAGTTCTACCACCCCGTCTTGGCGGCGCGGCGCGGCCTCGTCGCCCTCCGCTGCGACACCCCCGAGTCCGGACCAGCCGGCGCGTGTGTGTTCAACCCATGACAGGCTACCTCCACTTCTTTGGGCCGCCTGGGATCAAAGCCCAGTCGTTCGTCCTGCTCACCGGCGACGGCGGCGGGGCCGGCCACTACCGCCTGCTCGCCGCGGAGCTGTCTTCAGGCCACCTAAGGACCCAGGCCCTCTCGCCAGTCGAGCACGCCAGGCGGTGGCAAGCCATCGCCGAGACCGTGGTTGCTCCGTGCCCTCAGAACGCTGCGCTCCTGAACCCTCCTGTCGTCCTCCAAGGCGACACCCACTGGCTGTGCAGGTCGGGCGAGTACCACTTCGTCCTGAGGTTCTCTCACGCGCAGCTCCAGGCGGCCGTGACAAAGATCGACGGCCACTGCGACGAGGTACTACGTGGGCGCGGATCCGAGGAACTCCTCCTGGTGTCCGATGGCCACGCGAGGCAGCCGGGACTTCTCGTCGCCACTGGGCTAGAGATATCACTCTGGACGTTGTCTGACTCCCGCGAGGGCGGCGGCTGGTCCAAGCAGGTCCTGGTCGAGCCGGAGAGCATCCGGCGGCCTGGGCAGTGGAGCGAGCAGCTGGAGCTGCGGTGGTTTGGCGAGAGGAGTGGCTACGTGTTCGTGCGGATTTCGGGAGCGGAGGAGCGGAGGTACTTCATGCTAGAGCTGGCGGCGAGGAGAGTCTGCGGGGTTTGCAAGGTCACGCCCAGGGACGACGTGCTCGTCTTCTTCCCTTACGAGATGGATCTCATTTTTTGGCGCCCAAAATTCACTCGTCAACTGCACTAGTGGTACTGAAAAAGTCTGACTTTTTCCCCATTTTTCGCCGTCTCATTTTTTATGGTATAGTTCAAGATAAAGTGAAATCATGCGTGTCACGTAGGCGCATCTTGCTATTCCAAGTAATATTGTCGAAAGGTGGTTTTCGTCAAAAAATACTTTTGAATTTTCGAAGTGTCAAAATTGTGTTTTTTAAGCAAGTGGATAATATGGTGTAAAATGTCATCTCTTCAATTTTAACATAAAGTCGATCATATTGTATGAACAGTTTCCAAATATTTTGAGTTTTCGATTTTGCTAGTTATTTTTGTATATTTAAATACAATTTTCTGATTTCACAAAATTAATTGCAATTTCAACAAGTGTTTGATACTCCGGACCTAAAAAATGTCAAAAGTCATTGAAACATATGAGCCATTGTTATGTAAAGATGCGCCGACCAATTTTGATATGTTATAAATAAATAAATAAAGTCAAAAATATAATCCTCTGGCTAGGAAAATGATAAACTTAAATCGTGACAACTCATTAACTTTCTTCACAAAATGACATATCATATATAACACTCCTAACTTTCATGCCAAATGACTAAGCCCATGGCCATTTCAATGGCATAGCTCATTATAAAGATCCCATATTTGGCACACGGGTAAATCTTGTCATGACAAACAACAAACAAAAAGTACTTCTAACATTTTGCTACAAAAAATTGTTTTTCCATTTTATAAGTGTCAATGTAGGACTTTTGGAAGCATGCTGATGTAATATGGTGCAAAATGGTACCTCCAATTTTCAAACAAAGTATACCATATCAGATAAAAAAAACTAAATAGTTTAACTTTTCTACCTTTATGGCTACCTTTACACATTTAAATGCCTTCAAAGCTGATTTCCTAAAAATAATTCAAATTGAACTACAAATGTAAGATAATTTTGCCCTAAAAATTGCGAAAATACAATTCCATGTAACCAATTATGAATGTATGCAATAGCGGCTTGGGGCGTTGAAAGATTCAAATGGAAACATGTGTCAGCCATTTTGACCCTATTTTGTAAAAATTCAAAGAAAAATGTCAAATTTTTAAATAATTTGTCATGTAGTACTATTCTAGGTACTCATAGCTAGGAATGATGATAAACTTGATTTTTGACAATCTAAACAAAAAACTTCACAAAAGTTCATGGCTATGTCCATGGTATAGTTTATGATGAAGTGTCCATATTTGTAGCATATGTGAAGCTTGTCATACAAAATAATATTGCCAAACTAGGTTTCCAAATTTTTGTTACAAGAATTGCTTTTTATTTATTTTTGAAGTGCCAAAATGTATTATTTGTGAAACAAGTGTAAATAATATGGTGCAAAATGTTACATCTCCAACAATGAAACCATATTCGATAGACAATCGTCAAATAGTTTGAATTTTCTATATCTATACCTACTTCTGCATATTAAAAAGAATTTTAGTTGATTTCCTAAAAAAATATCAGTAGCAAACTACAAGTGTGTAATATATTCGTTCTAAATTTTTCGAAAAATCATTTTTAAGTTATCCAAGTAGGAATCTATGCAGCTGCCATATATGGTGTTGAAAGATTCATGCCATTGATATGGGAAGGTGTGGCGGCCATCTTGACTCTGTTTTGGGCCCGCGGAGGACAAGGGCAACGGTCGTCCGTGCGTGACCGGATGGGAGGTAAATCCGCTTAACAAAAATCTTCCCGTTTGCGCTGCCACGTTGGGTTGTGGTTTTTACCCGCGTCGATAAAAAACAAACGCCGCCAGACGAAATGCGTCGCCCCGTTGGAATTGTCCTTGGTCTTTAGATGATATCTTGCTACCAATGTATAATCAGATCACTTAGAAGTTAAAAAATACTCCCTCCGTCCAAAAATAAGTGTCTTAAATTTGTCAAAAAGTGGATGTATCTAGACATGAAACATGTATAGATACATCCACTTTTGTACAAACTTGAGACACTTATTTTAGGACGGAGGGAGTAACTCCAAAACTTTCACATGGTCAATATAATGTAATCTACTATGAAAACTATGACAAATATTTCAATCCAAATTCAGTCTACACATAATAAATATTAAGACAAACCCAACTGTACATACTACCTACGTCTTCATTTCGAAAAAACTACTCCCTCTGATCCATATTAGTGGGCACAACTTTGTCTAGATACACATGTATCTAGTCTAAATACTTAATTAGATACATATGAATTTAGACAAAGCTATACCCACTAATATGGATCGGAGGGAGTACCTACTTCAAAGTTCAAATTTAGGAGTGACGATTAAACCAAGCTAATATCTCTACGGACTGTCCTGTCTTGGCCAGGACGGACGAAAAGTTTACACTTTAGCCCCTAACAAATAGTCAAATCAACCCGCAGTCCGGATTCAGTTCCCTATCAGCCCACAATTTTCCGCATCCTCGACCGTCCTTCGATCCCGCCGCCGCCTGTCCAGTCAACGAGCGAGCAGGCAAGACCGTCCTGGCAGGCTCGAGCCCCTGACGACCATTCTGCAGCAGGGTGCGAGGAATCCCCGCCCAAAAGCTGTCCACGGCCTCGACTCTCCTTCGACGGGGAGGTAGAACACGACGCGCTGGTGACGATTCGCAGACCATCTGCGCACAGGGATGGTTGGAGCGACAGCGCCGCGACGACGGGGAGGCGCACGCGGAGAAACAACAACGACCAGATGGTGGACGGTACGAAGTCTCTCGATCTGGATTCTGGAGTACATCGTCTCGATCTGTGGGAAGCTGATTTTCGACAACCGCCGCCGTCGAGATCTCCTCCTCCAAATTCTGGAGCATTGTTTTTCGCCTCTTCCAATCCTGCCGCGATCTCCTCCTTGATGGCTATCGTTGCCGGATATGCCGCCTCCTTCTTCAATCACCCCTGTCCAATCTGGCCGGACTGCCGCCCCGTCGTGCTCCCAGCGCCTCTCCCGTGCCACCCGACCAGTATCACGCATCGCTGGCTCGCCGCGCTTCCCACAAGGGCCGTCGCACTCCACCGGCCTGCTGCACTCCCCACTAGATCATGTTGACGGCATGATCCGCCGCCGCCGTCGAGATCTCCTCCTCCAAATTCTGGAGCATTGTTTTTCGCCTCTTCCAATCCTGCCGCGATCTCCTCCTTGATGGCTATCGTTGCCGAATATGCCGCCTCCTTCTTCAATCACCCCTGTCCAATCTGGCCGGACTGCCGCCCCGTCGTGCTCCCAGCGCCTCTCCCGTGCCACCCGACCAGTCTCACGCATCGCTGGCTCGCCGCGCTTCCCACAAGGGCCGTCGCACTCCACCGGCCCGCTGCACTCCCCACCAGATCATGTTGACGGCATGATCCGCCGCCGCCGTGCTCCCCCATTGCGCGTACGCTTTGGCCTGGAAGCCGTCGCGGCTCCACTCCCCGAGCTCACTCTGCCCACGCTTGCAGCCGTTGCCTCCCAATGCGAAGCCAGCCTGCAGGAGCAAGGTTAGCCCGCCTCCTAAATTGGTATTCGTTTCTAGCTGTGGATGGATGCTAGGACGAATTTATATGTATGGCTATTCAGATATATGGTACAATATGTGCGTAAAATTCCAATAAATGCGGAGATATTGATAATTGCATGGTGCTGGACAAATATTCATCTCGTTCAGTCTGCATGGTTGGCTTAAGTATCATGTATTGTACTTTTCTCCACACAGGTTATTGCATATTCAGACTTATCCTCTGCACATCCCTCAAGCTGACATCATGTTGCTTGACTTTTGATTTAGTTGGGTAAATACGTTTTATTGTCATTTCAGGAATGTTCTGCTGAATAAGAGCTAGCAATTTTCGCTTAAAAACATACCAAACCAAATTGCTTGACTTTTGATTTAATTTCTTCAGAAAAAACTTCATAATTACTTGGCTATAGGAGAATGCAAATCCATTTAGGAACAAAAACTAGATGATTCCTTATTCTCAAATTTTTTGTGCAGCAGGACTGTGCATCATCATACAATGAAAATACAGGAGCCGCAGAAGTACATACCTGCAAACCTCAATTTTACCAAGAGACATCAGCTCAGGAAAACAAAATCATGTGCAAATGGATCTCTTAATTTGACAAGGTAATTTTCAGTAAAAATGATACTATTAGCTTTGTATCTCCCATGTTTTGTAGGCGCACGATTTCCCCTTTTTCTGTCTCTACAACATATTTCCAAATTGTGCATCAGGCCATTTAATTCACTAGGTCTGCAACTACGCATAATAATTGTAGTGCCCAACCCTTATATTGTGCACATGATTTTTCTAGAAAAATATATGGACAATTAGTAATTAATTATACTGAGTAATAGTGTACATATAATATCTGAATTATTTTCACTTCATGAGCTACCTAGATGTACAGAGCTGCAAGAACTAGCCAACTAATTGCAGCTAATGCATATTATAGATCTTTTTTTCATCTGTGAGTATGGTTATATGTAAATCTCCGCAAATTAAGCCTCTGAGCTTGTGTACTGTAGTGATATTACAACACTCTAGGTGAAATATGGGTCACTATAAGATGCATGCTTTAGTAGATAGACCGTTGCTCGATATCTGCTCTAATTTATAAACTCCCTTTGGACCGCTGAGTATCACATGTTCACTACATCACCCTCATGTAGCAAAATTCGATTTTAGAATGCAGAAGTCTGTTACACATTCTTTACAATGTATATTGTTAGCTCTTGGGTATGACTGATTCTTTACAATGGATATTGTTAGCTCTTGGGTATGACTCATCTCATTTAGGTTTCCAAGTTACAGCAAAATAAAATGTTCAGGGTCGGTTCTTGTTATTGGGGGTGAATCACCAGGCGTTGAGTTTGCTACTTAAATAGCCTCGAATTATCCGGACAAGAACATGACATTAGTTCATGACAGATCAAGATTGTTAGAATCTGTTGGTCAAAAGCTCGTGGTAAGGCACTGCATTGGCTCAGATCAAATAATGTTGAAGTTCATTTGGAGCAATTAGAGTATCTAGAGTACATGTCGGAGGGAGACATGCTCTACAGATTTTGTCAGGGATAGATATATCAGTTGATTGGTACTTCTCGTGCCTCGATACACCACTGAGTTTCATCATGGATTAGAGATTCCAAGCTGAAAGATTGCTTGTACCGTGACGGAAGATTGATGATTCACGCAAATCACATACAGCATGCTTCGCTTCCCTGAAAAGTTTTCATGTTTTCATTTGAATTCGGAACATATTGCTGGTAGTATCCAAAGATTCCAAATGCTCGCTGCTTACTGAAGACGTCTCCAAGATAAGAGTAAATTGGAATCTTATTCAATAAGAGATAATTGTTGGTCTCTGCATGTGACACTCTAATTATAAATTCTTATCAAATTACATTCTAAGTGAAGTTAAGTCTTGTTATTTTTGAAAATTATATGATCATCTTTTTCTATATATGTGAACTTTATTCTGTATTGCGTTTACATGTATGACAAGATAATTGAAAGTCAGTAGCAACGCACAGACATTGTTGATCTACAGGATGAACTGTGTACATTTATTTTAGCAAAATCACACCTCTACTGCTTGTTGGATGTGTAGGCACAAATATTCCAATTAGAGGTGTTAAGAGTGCTTGATCGCAGCAAAGGGAAACAAGAGCATTCTTGATTGTTGTGAGGGTATTTCTATAAATTTGGCTGACTGCTCTGGATAGCAGGTGTGTATAAATTATGTTCACTTCTTTCTTTGTTTGGGGAATGGATCATGAAATACCTCGTGCTTAAATTTATAGAACCTTCCATGATTTTTTTCACTGCATGCTTATGTGCAGTGTAATCTTCTGTTTTATTGGTCATACGGAGTAATATTTTATTCGGAGCTAAGACACTTATACCATATGTTCTTGCTTGTGGAATTATGTCGGTGCTTGACCTGATGTGAAAAAGGGTGCTAGCTTACATTGTGATTACAGTGCCATGATGCCCTCCTCCATATACACAATTTCCCATTTCTGTGAACAGTTGAATTATTAAAATGCTTGCCAGTTACAATATTGTTTCACCTTTTAACAGTATTTTTTTTATAATTCTGATAATAAAACAATGCACTTTTATTTGGAAGAGTAGCATCAGTGGCAAACAGGTATGAAGTCTACAAAGAAATGTTACTTTGAACAGTTGCCATCGTTTCATTTAGTCAGACACAAATGGATACGATCATACAAGCTGTAAACTGGTAGGTGCTTAATTTAAAGAAAGATTGCAAATTGGTAGATGCTTTTAATTTAAAGAAAGATTGCACGTTGTGAACAAGTACAAATGATAAAAATTTACTCAGTGCGTTTATCGAGTTTATGTCTGACGGAACGTGGGAAACTATTTTCTTTCTCTCACTAGGTAGCATCAAAACAATGTAACATGTTTTACACGTTGCAAACTAAGTTAGCTACAGCAGCCCTCCGGTTTGTCGTAATATTTTGCAACTAAATATATATCATTTTTTAGTACTTAGGGGTGAAAAACCATTAAATATATGTTCCCGTTGCAACGCACGGACATTTAATTCACATTAGAATTTGTCTCATAGTGTAGATCGTATCTGGGTTTAAAATTTTGTAGCATAGCTGTGCGGCTCTGCCAATACTCGCGACAAACGATACATCAACAACTCACTCAAGTTCTAATACTCCCTCCGATCCGGAAAAAGATTCGTGACTGGATATTTTGCAAAACGCCCCCTTACTCTTTTCTGTCTCAACCCGCAATCCCGCACCGCACTCGCGTCACGCACCCGCACCGCTCCCGCACTCGTCTCCCCTCTCTCTCTCCGCTCCCTCTCTCTCTGCTCCCTCGCCGGCGCGCTCCTCTCCCCCACCTTGCCGGCGCGCTCCCCTCGTCTCGCCTCCTCCCCCCACCTTGCCGGCGCGTTCCCCTCGTCTCGCCTCATCGCCTGCGCGCCTCCGTTGCCTCGCTCCCCTCCGTCTTCCGTCGCCGCCACGCTCTGGTCGACGAAAAGATTGGACCTTTTGGTCCAAGCCGGCGAGGAATCGCCGAATCCGGTGGCTGCGAGGCCGGATCCGGTGGCTGCGAGGCCGGATCCAGTTGATGCGGCTGGGTCTACGCGATGAGCCGCATCGTCAGCTCGTCGCCTTCTTCCTCGTCCACAAGGCGGGGCTCGCCGGCCGCTTCGAACCCGGCCACATCGAGGAGGGCATGGACATCTTCTCCCTGCACCCCCGCGCGCTCCCCTTCTGGGACATCCACAGGAGGATGTACGGCGAGGTGTGGGGCTTCTTCTTCGCTGGCTGATGAAGGAGTACCGCCTCAACGCGGACGCGGCGGCCTTCCGCGCCGCACACCCCGACCCCGCGGGCGTCGTCTTCGTGCTCCACAAGGTCTTCATGAAGCGTCGTGGACGAGGAACTGGATGAGTTGCTGCTACAGCTCCCCTCGTCTTCGTGCCACTGTTGCAGACCTCGCGCCGCCGAGCACGGTCTCCGTTGAGTGGGCGTCCCCATTAAATTCGTCCTCGAGTCGATAAGGTAAATCGTGAGCAGATCCCTGATCTCCTCGATCTCTTTCCCTCCCTCACTGTCGTTATCTTCTTCCTGAACTAGCCGCCTGGTGTATTTGCCTGCGCTGGAAGGAGGCAGAGCTGCCAGGGTCCGAGGTCTTGAAGCTGAGCCACTACCGCCCCTTGCTGCGGTTTGGAATTGGTACTTAGGAGCTTCAGAGCTGTTAATTTCTGCTGGCAACAGTAGCAGTACTTATGTTCTGAATTTTGTGTGGATACCTTGCATCTGCTATGTAAATGTGCCTCCTTGATTCCTGGTTTGATTCCTTGCATCTGATTATATGTGTCAGTAGTCCAACAACATAAGCAGTAGATGGATGAGTGTGCATGTCGTATTGTAGTTTCAGTGGTTCTTTCCTTGTGTTGTCTGAGTATTTATCTGTATGTTTGACTGAAAAATTCCACAGAAACTGGAGTACAATTTGATATTACTGAAACAGAGATACTGATGATATTACTGAACTTTGGTTGCCAAGTTTTATAAACTGGAGTACAATTTGAGTAATGGAGTTGAGTAATGTTAGAGATCACATTGACAGTAGAAAAGGATCCACAAAAGAAATTAATCTTCTGGTACTTGTCTACAACAACAATCTCCATGTAAAATCACTAAATCTCCATGTAAAATCAAGTTTGTATGCTTTTATGCTTGTACTGTCAAGTCAGCAAGACAAAGACACAAAGGAGGCACCAAATTTGTCTAGAGAGGCAAATATCACTAAAGCATTGAGTCTTTGTTCTGTTGTGATCCACCTGTTATGTTATCTATTGCTCTAGTTATGAGAGTTTACAGTCACTTGTACTGTTGCACAACTTGGGGTCCAGACTACTGATGTTGATAAATTGGAGTAATGCTTGTATGCTATACAGTCATGCTTGTATGCTTGTACTGTCAAATTAGTATGAAGAGAGCAGTGAAATTAGCTGAATTCTTGTGCAGGAGGGAGGACCTGATGATGATCCGGAGGCCAAGGACGAGGAAGAAACTGCACTCGAAGATCTCGAGGTGGAGGAGGAATCTGCAGTTGAAGATGCACCTGATGCATCCATTTTCCCGGGGTCGGCGATCTGGAGGCTGGTTGGGCAGGTGAACCTGGGAGCGAGCTGCAGGTGAACCTTGAAGCTAGCTGATGATCTGGAGCTGCTGTTCAGCAGGCTCAGTCCGTGCTGGAGCCGTGTCGTGGCCGGAGATGCTGCTGCTGGGAGAGGCGGGGATTTGGTGCAGAGGATGCTGCTCAATCCATGCCGGAGAGGATGCTAAGGTCCGTGTTGGAGCTGGTCCAGTTGATACTGGGCGAGGCGCCCCGGCCGGCGACCTGGGAGCAATCATTTGCTGTTGCACTGGATCTGCGAGCGAGGCGGCCGGCGAGCGAGGCGGGCTGGCGATCGATCGATCTGGCTAGCTCGCCCGGCTGGCGATCGATCGATCTGGCTAGCTCGTCCCGCGTCGCTCGGCGGCGGAGCGATCTGAGATGGGCGAGCGAGACAGGCGAGCTACACGAGAGGCGAGCGGAGGGACTTTTTTTCACTTTTTGAATCGTGAAGGATTATTGTGTAAAATGGACTTTGTACAGTTGGTGCGCCTCTTTTTTCGGATCGGAGGGAGTATTAATGTCATCTCCCTCCGGAAAGACCACTGATTGTGCCCATGGTCAGCAGCATCGTTGCTGACGACGGATTCGACGCCGATAAGACGAACGAGTCAAATCCTTCATTCTGCAGCAGGGCCAGCATACTGAAGCTCATCTGCGTGGGCGTCAACTCGGGCAACGGCATGTCCCCTTCGAGGTACTGCATGACCTGCCGCATGCTGGGCCTCGCCGCGGGCAACGGGTGCGAGCACATGAGCCCCAGCTTGAGCGCCATGACAACCTCGTCGGCGTCGTAGTCGCCGCCGAGCCTGGCGTCGACCACCTCGAGGAGCGACTCCTTCTGCCAGTGCTCGAGCACCCAGTCGACCAGCATGAGCCGGCTGTCATTCAAGGCCTGCTCGACGGGTCTCCGGCCACAGGCGACCTCGAGGATGAACGCGCCGAATGCGAACACGTCGGTGAGCGGCGACGCCTTCCCCGTCCGCGCCAGCTCTGGCGCGAGGTACCCCATGGTGCCGACCACGTGCGTGGTCTGCGGGTCGGCGCCGTGGTCGTACAGCCTGGCGAGGCCGAAGTCGCCGAGGCGGCCGTTCATGTCGGCGTCAAGGAGCACGTTGCTGGCCTTGATGTCCCGGTGTATGATCACCTGCTCGAAGTCCTCGTGGATGTACAGCAGGCCCGACGCGACGCCCTTGATGATCCGGAACCTCTGCGCCCAGTCCAGCGTGGCCGGCTTGTCCTTGCCGCCGTAGAGGTACTTGTCGAGGCTGCCGTTAGACATGTAGTCGTAGACGAGGAGCAGCTCGCCCTTCCGGCGGCAGTAGCCGAGCAGCTGCACGAGGTTGCGGTGCCGGAGGCGGCCGATGGTGACCACCTCCGCCACGAACTCCTTGATGCCCTGCCTCGACTCGTGCGACACCTTCTTCACGGCCACCTCCAGCTTGGACTTGGGGAGCACCCCCTTGTGCACTCGCCCGAACCCGCCGAAGCCCAGCAGCGTCTTGCTCTTGAACCCTTCCGTGGCGCGGAATAGGTCCTTGTACGAGAACCTGTGCGGCCCGAACTCCGACTCCCAGTCCTCCCGCACCTCCGCGTACTTGGACCGCCGCCGGACGAGCAGGATAACAACCAAGACCACGCCGAGGACGAACGCCGCGGTGGCGATCGGCAGGACGATCTCTAGTACCTTGGAACGCGCCTTGGCGCCAAACAGCGGCAGCTTCGGCAGGCTGCCGATGTCGATAGGGGGAGCAGGGCCGTCCATAGCGAAGCTCCAGCCGAGCAGATAGTGGCGCGACTTCACCGTGCCCGTCGACGACGAGAAGCCGGCGTACGCTGGCTCCACGAGCACTTCCGAGAGGTTGGTCTTGGCTGACACCAGAGGTGTCGAAGGCTTGGCGCCATTCTTCAGGGGAGCCAGGAACACGTTGATCTGCGTGGACTCGCTCTCGTAGTCCACCCACACCTGCATCGCCTTCCCGCTGATCAGGAGCAAATCCCGGAACGCGCCGGTCTTGTCGTCGTAGTAGCCGGCGGGGTGGACGGCGACGGACTCGAGGCTGTTGACGTCGATGCCGACGTGGTTGTCGTTGGGGTCCTTGAACTCGGTGCTCTGGATGGTGTCGAGCTCCACGCCGAAGATGTGGTTGGTGGCATTACCGTTGTTCCCGCTGTTGAGGAGGCCAAGGTACTGGCTCGGCAGCGCGGTGGAGAAGTTGTCCTTCCCGACGAAGAAGACGATGCCGTGGCCGCTCAGGTCGGAGTAAGGGGGGATGATGCCGAACACGAAGGACGCCGAGAAGGAGCGCACGGCGCCACCCGGCGACCTCCGCAGGCAGCGGCGTCCCGTGGACCGCGTGGCTGGAGATCTGGGCGGTGCCGTTGGTCAGCTCCAGGAGCCCGTTGGGCGTGACGACGGCATTGCCGTCCAGAGAAAGGGAGGCGTTCGAGCCGGTGAAGCCGGAGTAGACGAACTGCTCGTCATCGCCGGCGCCCAGGACGGCGATGCCGAGGCCAGCGAGGAGGAGCCCGCAATGAGGAACACGCGAGTATTCTCCATGCCAGCCACGGCACGCAACTGAGGACTGCGGTGCCAGGCGCTACCGATTCGCCGTGATTTATAATCTGCAGCTCGAGCTACTAGCAGCTGCCATTTGAGTGTCGGGCTACTATTCCGCGCTTGACTTCGTTACTGGGTCTTCGTCACGTGCTTCTTCCCGTTTGGACCGGGTCGGAAGCTTCCAAGCCTTCTGCATACACTCGCCAATGGCGATCTCTGACACGGACATTTGCAAAGCAATGGCGTAAAAATGCAGACGTGATCGATAGATCGAGACTGCTCTCAAATTTTGGTCAGCGAGATTAGATTGCTGGCGTGGGGCGTGGTCTAACATATGTTTGGTGTCGACGTTTTGTACCTCAGCGATAAGATGTCAAGATCTTGAGTCTTGTTCACCGGCCCGATGATTGTCGTCCTAAAAGAATGGATGTATCTGATATTTTATTACTAGAAAATAGCATGATAGCTAGGTTTATTTATTGTAAAATCTGATTAGTTATAGGAAAATGCTCGGAAATCTCCTTTGACCCATAGATTTAGATTCACCCACTACCCAAAAATCGCATTTCAAAATGTCAAAAAAGTTCAAAAAAAATTCAGATGTGCATCCTTTGTTCGCACACGATGTTTTATATAAAAAATACATTTTTGTGTGGCTTGTGTAAAAAAAGAGATTTCGATGCTCCAAAATGGAGTCAATTTTTGCCTTTTTACACATGCCAAAAAATATCTTTTTTTCTCACGAAACTTTGTGTGTGAACATAATCTGTGAATGTACACCTGATTTTTTTTTGGATTTTGAAATTTAAACGAATTTAAAATATATTTTTCACAAATACACATAAAAAAATGCATGTCTGGAAAGATATTTTTTAATGTTATTTTTGGTAAACTCTAACTCCAGTATCATACGAATACCCCTTGTAAGAAATATAATTTGATCCTTAATTTTTAACACGGGGAAACTAATTTATTCCTGAGAACAAAAATATTACAAGCCAATGGAATTTAAAACATGAAAAAAGAGAGATTTTGTGAATGTTAATATTTTAAGTTTTCTGCAAGTTGGAAATAGATAAAACTCATGAACGATCTAGGGCCTCTTGGATCACAAGATTGAAAAAACATAATAATAGCACATGTTTGCGTGTGTAAAATAGAGGATTTAGTAACATAGAAAATTGTAGGAATAATTGTTTGGATAAAATGCAGGAAAAACATAAAAAATGTCTCGATCCTACGCACTTGAATAAGAAAGAGGTTGAAATGGATGTTCAAATAACTAGGGCTCCTTTGATTTGGAGGAAACATGCAGGGAGGCAACGTGGGTTAGGAAATTTTCCAGAGATGCTACTGTTCACTCATTTGATCCATTAGAATGGTGCAAGGGAAATCTCACTTCAAAGGCACGACATGGAGGAAAAGAATAATTCACTCGGACCTCATTCTTTGGATCTTATGTACAAGGAATGAGAAAAGTTTTAAATCCACCATCTTTTTATGTTCCTATCTCTTTCCCATTCCTTTAATTTTCCTATCCTATGAATTAAAGAGGCCCCGATGGAACTAGGGTATAAGAACCCATTTCATACGAAATTGAGTAGCACCATTATTTTGACCCAAAGCCAATCCATAGGAAAAACCATAAGGATTAGAATCCTATGAAAATCAAATGAAATTGTTTCTGATCTTCCCGAGAGCAACAATCGAGTACTAAATGTTAATTAATTGTTTTTATCTTGCCTGATCTTATTATTTAAATTTCCACACGATTTCATTTATAAGTTTGACTTTTCATAGGTCAAAATCCAGATTTTGTTTTGGGTATACCCGACGTATAAAACTTCGAAACCACGAGAGAGGTGTTTTGCCTCTCGAGGTGTAGGGATCTCGATATATTAACTTTCTTGAAAATAGCATTTTAAAGTTTCAAATTTTCTTTTGTTTTATATGGATACATATACATTTTTAACATATCTCTGCAGAGTTTTGCCGGATAATACATTGCATTGTGGGATACATAAAAATAACAAAATCGTGGATCTAGAATGAACTCATTTTCCTTCTACCATTCATCTTTTTTGTGCAGATCGGCATATGAAAATATATTTTGATGCAAATTTAGTCATACATACTAGACATATACATGTACTTGCATGTTTTTTTTCCAGAATTTCAAAGACCTAAAAATGAACTTTTCGACTTTTTTAATGAGAGCACCGGCGCTCATGGGCTAAAAGGATTTTTCGTGACGCCACACATATGTTACCCCGCGAAACCACACATATGTTACCCCATGGAATCCAAACTTGCCGACCTTAAACTACAAAGCAAATCTCAAAAAAAAAAAAACTACAAAGCAGTCTCGATCTCTCATCACGTCTATGATTTTTCGCCATTCATTGGCAAAAGTTGGTTTCAACCAGAGTGCATCGCGATTGGCGGGTATGTGTGCACCACAACACCAGGCTTGGAAACTTTCGACCTGGGCCAAACTATGACAATACATGGGAAAGAGCTCCCGTTAAGTATGCTCCGTGGATGTAAGCGTTGATCGTTGAACTGCGTTACGAAGTATCGTCTATCTACTTTCTGCAATGATACTGTGTATGTGTGTGCGCCTTTTTTCTTATTTTTTTTCCTTTTTGTTACCGGCAGGGACCTTTTTTTGTGGGTGGGGTTCAGGGGATGGAGCCTCTAGAATTGTAGAACAGTTAACAGTCAATGGTACGCGTGTGGAATTTCTTTTGTGATGATGGTTACATATCTTTGATTCTACCACTGGTCTCGGTAGACAAAAGTAAACAGAACGGAGCCGGATGGCAACGATCGGAGTGATGATCGCTGATGACTTGTGCATGCGTAGCAGGCGAGACGTAGCATCGCTCGGTATCCTACACTATGACTAGACGTTGATCTCGGCCGCGATGCTAGTCAAAATGTTGAAATGCGCTGTACTGAGATCGATTCCTCCGATGGCCGAATCACGCTCGTCGCGTGCTTTGTCTAGAATCGAGTGAATAGAACCTGCTATCTATCTTCTTCCCGTTAGTTTGGTCCAGGTCGGAAGTTTCCAAGCCTGGTGCTGTGGTGCATATAGACCCGCCAATCGCGATGCACTGGGCGATATGGACGTTTGCCAACGAATGGCGAAAACCGCAGACGTGATGTGAAATCGAGACAGCTTTGTAATTTAAGGTCGGCAAGGTTGGATTCCTGGCATGGGGTCTGGCCGTCTGGGGTAACATACGTGTGGTGTGGCGAAAAGTCCTTTTAGCGCACGAGCAACCGATGCTCTCGTTGTTGTTTTTTTTTTCCAAAAGTTCATTTTTTTAGGTCTCTATATATGTCTAGTATGTATGACTAAATTTGCATATGCGATCTGCACAAAAAAGATAAATGGTGGAAGGAAAATGAGTTCTTTTATACTTTTCTAGATCAATGATTTTGTTGTTTTTTTATGTATCCTACAATGTAACATATTGTCTGACAAAACTATGCAAATATGTAGACAATATGTATATGTATTCATATAATTATTTTTGAATATTTTAAATTTTAAATTACTATTTTCGAAAAAATTAAAATTCTGGGATCCCTCTAGTACGAGAGACAAAATATCTCTCTCATGGTGTCGACGTTTTATATATAGGATATACCGAAAACAAAATCCGGATTGGATGTGACGGAGGATTTAAACCCTAAACCTGACGGAGGATTCTCGTCATAATAGAACGAATGTATCTCATCAGTTATAGGAAAAAAAAACTCCATTTTAGTTACTTTGGTAAACCTAACTCGAGTATCGTATGAATCTTAGCATGAGGTAACTTAATTTAGTCATGACCACAAAAGATACTGGAAATTTTACAACCACAAATTTTGAGTACATAATCACTAATATCATGATGTTGGCAAAGCGCCGGTGAGTGGTCACTCAAAACCCTTAGCATTGTTGGAAGGGACTTGTTGGTCGATCATGTCTATCTGCCATGCCATCCCAACATATTCTATAAGTTGTTTTTGTCTTTAAAAAATATGCAAGAAACATTACACAAGTTATGGGGTTTTCTTACATGACGAGGGATTCTTGTGGTACAACAATGGTCGTATCTGATTAGCTATATGAGAAGTCCATTTTTTGCTGCTTTTTGATGAACTCCAACTCCAATATCGTACGAATTTTGATCTTGATTTTTTTTAGTGAGTATTAAAATCGTAAGTTCCCTTAATTTTGGAATCTTGATCAACTCACAATTGACTTAGTAACAACAACCAAATTAAGGCTAAGAAATGGTGATTTTAAGAAGTGTTCTCTATTTTTCCCGACTTTTCTAAATTCGCCACATCTTTTCATTCATTGTACCCGTAGTTTTGTAACTTTTCTATAAAATGTATCTCCCTTTTTTAGTTTTCTAGAGTTTTTTTCTTCACATTCTTATGATATTCCATGAGGCTTTGGTCTCTTTGCGCCAATGGATCCGGATGCCTTTGATCTCCCCCCCCCCCCCAAATCGTACTTGATTTTCGTTCTTCTTTAAGTACTCTTTCTTGTTCTTTGTCACGAACATGGAGGCCACGTCTGAAATGTTTTTCTGCTTCTTTATGACAAGTTCAAGGATAGAAAAATGTGTGAGTAATAAAATACTTAAAATGCGACCTCTTCCTTTATTATACTAAAATTGTTAGTTCGTCGGTCAAAAATCAACCATTGGTCAGATGCCTACGAGGATGGTTGTATCTCCAGTTCACTAGAGATTAAACTCTAGATTTGACATCATGTGTGTCTCACAATCATAGATTGTTCTTTTAGCGGGGAGACAAAGTTTCCATTGATGGCGTCAGACGCGACAGTATGAATCTCATCTCAACCCCAACTCTCTATGACGTGCGCGCGTCCTCTCTACGGCGTTTCTAAAAAAGCTAGCTATGACGTCTTTTATTTATTTGCACCTAAAGAATAATGAATTAACCTCTCCCTTCCTTTTCTCTTAAAAATCTAGTATCTTTCTTCCTCTCTTCCACATTTTCACGTAAGAGACAATGAATTAAGCTTGAGAATTCTAGAACACTTAGAACAGTCGATACTACAGGTCTTTGATTATTTATTTTTTGACAAAGGTACGTTTATTTGACTCCAGATCATGTACTGTCCACAACGTTGAAAGTCTTGTACATTCAGCCAGTGTTCCCTGTCGAGTGTCGACAAATGTAAGCAGGACGGATGTGGATGATATCGATCGATTGACGATCGCTGATGACTTATATCGTGCACGCGTGGCAGACGAGAGTAGCAACGCTTCGATTTCGGATGCGATCCTAGTAAAAAAATGTTCAAACACACCTGTACTATAGTCTATCAGGAAGGTCTGATTCCAGTGGCCCTTCTTTCTTCCAGCCGGGTGCTCTTGTCTCGTTGTACCCAATTCTTTTTTTTTTCGACAAAGGGAATTTTATTACTTAAAGAGTTTTAAGCATTACACCCGACCTCTGCACAACTAAGGTGCACAGCCCCAACAAGTTCAAAAGGTCTCCAAACAACGATAAGATAAAGAAGACGAATTACATATCATAATGAGAAATTGTAAAAACGCCTATGATGTAGAAGGGCATATCCGCAGATCATGTTGCCATCCATGCTGGGAAAAGAGCTCCCTTGCCACCGCCTCCAGTCGCAAAACCACCTCCGAGAATAAGTCCCGATGCACCACACGCTGCAGGGGCTCCCAAGACCGAATTGTAGCTGTGCACCGGTAGATAACCTGCATGAAGGAAACAATTTTATCATTAAAAACCTTGTCATTCCTACATAGACAGAGCGACCAAATAACGGCTATCGCTCCCATCCTAATACGCATCTTGAACCTAGGATCCACACCATTCAACCAGCTCCCGAAAATATTCGAGACGCTACGTGGAGGGTATAAGGTAGAGCCTATCTGGATGGCCGACCATATAGAAGAAGCAAACTTGCACTGAAAAAATAAGTGTTGTATAGTCTCGTCATGGTGACAAAAGACACACTTTTTACTTTCGTGCCAATTACGTTTTGCAAGGTTATCCTTTGTGAGAATTACGCCACGACAAAGATACCAAGCAAAAACCTTTGTTTTCAGTGGGATCTTCATCTTCCAAATTTTTTGATTGTTATCTACCGGTATATCAGGTTGGACCAAGACTTTGTACATGGAGTCAACCGAGAATTTACCATTCTTGATGATATTCCAACGAAATTTATCCGGTCCATGCGTCAAGTGGATAGACTCCAGTCGATAAAGCAAAGCATTCCAAGATGCTAGCCTAGGACCAAATAGACTTCTTCTAAACGAAACATTCGGTGGAGAAGTTCCCATCACCTTAGCGAGCGTATCACCTTTGTAACACACAATATTATACAAAGCCGGATATTGTTCACGGAGCGTAATCTCAGATCCATCCTGAATAGAAAAAGACCCATGTGGAAAGAAGAATTTTTTCGTAGCCATTAGCCCATCCCAAAAATGCGAATCACCATGTTTCCAAACAACCTGGGAGACCGCCTTTGAGCCCACATACTTTCTTCTTAGGAGAGTTTGCCATATCCCTTCTTCGGAAAGAAGCTTAAAGATCCATTTACCATGAATACCAAGCCCTCCTTGGTCCCTGGGTCGGCAAACCACACTCCATTTGGCTAGACGATATTTTCTTTTCTCACTATCTCCTTGCCAAAAGAATTTCGATCAGAAATAATCTAACCGTTTTAAGACTCCTTTTGGTACTTGAAAGAATGATAACATATACAGCACCATGTTAGTTAGTACTGAATTTATGAGGACCAATCTTCCATCCAAGGATAATAGTTTACCTTTCCAACTATTTAACCGAATTTGAAGTCTCTCCTCCACAAGTTTCCATTCGGCATTTGTCAATCGCCGATAATGAATCGGGATACCCAAATACTTAATAGGAAACTGGCCTTGCGCGCAGCCAAATAAATCAGCATACAAGGATGCATCATTTTGAGCCTCGCCAAAACAGAACAATTCACTCTTATGGAAGTTTATCTTGAGACCCGATAATTGTTCAAAAGCTGACAAAATTAGCTTAAGATTCTGAGCTTTCTCAATGTCATGTTCCATAAAGAGGATGGTGTCGTCCGCATATTGAAGAATGGATAATCCACCGTCGACAAGATGTGGAATGACACCTTCAATTTGACCATCCGCCTTTGCGGGTTCAATCATGACTGCCAACATATCTGCCACTATATTAAACAATATAGGCGATAATGGGTCACCTTGTCTAAGCCCTTTTTTGGTCTGAAAGTATTTGCCAACGTCATCATTGACTTTAATGGCTACACTTCCACCCGAAACAAAGCTATGAATTAACGCGCACCACTCATCAGAAAAACCTTTCATTCTAAGAGTCTGCTGGAGGAAAGACCACTTAACTTTATCGTAAGCTTTCTCGAAATCAATTTTCAGAATCACCTCATTCAACTTTTTTGTATGTAGTTCATGTACCATTTCGTGCAAGATCACCACCCCATCTAGGATGTTGCGACCTTTCATAAAAGCAGTTTGGGAAGGACGAACTACATGGTCTACCACATTGTTCAGTCTTAGCGTTGCGACCTTGGTGAATAGTTTAAAGCTAACATTAAGTAAGCAGA
Source organism: Poa pratensis (assembly GCA_947311845.1). Classification (NCBI taxonomy): domain Eukaryota; kingdom Viridiplantae; phylum Streptophyta; class Magnoliopsida; order Poales; family Poaceae; genus Poa; species Poa pratensis. The sequence continues at coordinate 153,970,715 of CAMZMU010000041.1, read as the reverse complement.
TAGGTCTGTATTGTTGGATCCTTTCTGCTTCATTAATCTTAGGTAATAAAATTATTTCACCAAAGTTTAGACGAAACAACTCGAGTTGTCCATCATGAAGACAACTGAACAATTCCATAAGATCCGACTTGATAGTGTCCCAAAAGTTCTGAAAGAACTCTGCCGGGAAACCGTCAGGACCAGGGGCTTTGTTATGCTCCATTTGGAAAACCGCCTTCCTTACTTCATCCTCCGAATACGGAGCAGTAAGTAGACTATTTTCCTGAGCTGAAACCTGGGGGATATCGCTTGTTCTAGACTCATCCATAGAGAAATTTCCTTCCTCTGGTGCCCCGAACAAGCCCTTATAATAATTAGTGATGAACGACTTTAGCTGATCATGTCCCTCAATCGTTCCGTCATCATCTAAAAGAGAGTAAATACGTTTCTTCCGATGTCTGCCATTGGCGATACTATGGAAGTATTTAGTATTAGAATCTCCTTCCAGAATGAACTGGGCTTTGGAACGTTGATACCATTTCAGCTCCTCTTCACGCAGAAGTTTCGCTATCTGCGCATTTGATTGGCTCTTGAGCTCAATCTCATGTGCTGATAAGGGGCGAACCTCTGCTAACGCTTCCAGGGCGTCAATAATAGAAGAGAGTCGTATTTTTTCTTTCTTAAGTAAGCCTGTTGTATGGCGTGCCCAACCCACAAGGTGTGTGCGTGTAGCACGAATTTTATTGTTCCACCTCTGGATTGGAGTAACACCTGCGACAGGCCTTTCCCAGATTCGTTTTACCATATCCTTGAAGCCATCCCGATGAAACCACCCAAGTTCAAACTTGAAGCGCTGGTTACACGGTGGTCTAGGCATCCCGGTGGTCAATAAAATGGGAGCATGGTCTGACAAACCTTCAATACGTTCTAGAGCCCGCACCGAAACCATTGGAAATTTTGATTCCCAATCAGTATTCATCAGTACACGGTCTAGTTTCTCGTACGTAGGTTCCGGGAGACTATTTGCCCATGTAAACTGCCTCCCGATCATTGACACCTCTTTCAAGTCCAAGCTTTCGATTACCACATTGAACAAGAGGGGCCAACGATCATCAAACCGACCTCTGCTTTTCTCGAAAGGAAAACGAAGCAAGTTAACCCCCCCCCCCCCCCCAATAATGAATGGGTGCGGATTATCCTTTGCTAAGTTTACCATCTCTCGTAGAAAAGCGGTTTTGGATTCCTCCTGAGCAGGCCCATACACAGTGACAAGACTCCAAATGAAATTGTCAGCTTTATTCCGGATGTGCATTTTAATATGAAAATCACCATCCGAAACATCCAACACATCCATGGTATCCGTCTTTACACCTAGTAGGATGCCGCCAGAGCGACCATGAGGGGGGCGAGAATACCCAATTCATAATGCAGATAAGTAACCATCATAATGAAAACAAGAAAAAGTTAATATCAATTCATGAACATCTACTTCATGTTACTACTCCTAGTATACTAAAGAAAGACATAGTGTCCCAACTTATTTGATCATGTAGTTGTTAGTTACAGACATCAACATGCATTTTGTGGAAAAAAAGATTATTATTTCATTTAGTAGTAGAGCATCCTCGTAATAAAAAAGAGCATCATGTGTTTGGTGTTGTCAACTGCTTATCAGAATTGATTATCTAGTATAATAGCAATGTATATTTTATCAGATCGTGGAAGAAACTTTGGAGCATGCATAAGTTAGAAACTTTATCTAAAAAATAAGTTGGTACGAGATTTTGCACCTAGGGTGCTACAGTCATCGTCAACCGCCGCCAGTCTGACTCGACTTGACCGATTAGTGGCTGTTAATTGCGATGCGAGGGGACGGAATAATGTTGTTATGCACTAATATTTCGTAAGTATTGAAACTTAAAATTGTGATTTTCGATATTAAAAACATGATTCCAAATGTACCGTCATCCTGAATAACATTTTTCATATGCAAAACACCATGTACTCAGCAGCATACAAAACCTACTATACCTTTTCTATTTTTATTTTTTTGAAGTAACTTTAATTTTTAATAATATGTTTTTGTGTAGATTCGTTTGTTTATTATAGTAATATTTTACTTTTTTGCGAAAAGGACCCTAGCATTAAAAGAAACATCGAACAGTACAAAGCTCCTCAACAAAAACGAAAATTACAACGAGATTCTTGAGATGCATTCATCTTCAACCTCCAAACCGTGTCGACGGCGTGCCGCCGCTGCAGCTTCTCCAAGAGCCGGCAAGAGCCAGCCTGACGTTGTTGGTTGCAGACGGGAAGTCGCCGAATGGGTAAGAAAGACCACATCCGTCCCAGAGTCGAAGAAGAAGGACGAACCGTCGATGAAGCTCCATGACGATCCGGAGACCGCCACCACCAAAAGATGTCCTTGAGAACCACACCACTCCCACGAGCTTTTCGACGTCGCCACCGAGATGGGACTGAAGCCGGGGAGACATTATTGTAAGAAGCGCTGCCGCCACCAATAGAGCGACGCCCCAGCAAAGCTGGATATTAAAATCAGAAAAGGGGAGCGACGCCCCAACAGTCCAGCGCGGCACCAACAAACTCTATTCCAGCTTTCCAGGACGCGGTCTTTACGGACTGCCCAACCCCTAATAAAAAAAACCTAACCCTCGCCACCTCAACCTCAAGCCCTGCCGCCGCGCCTCCGTCCTGCACACCGGTGCTCCCTCGTCCCCTCCAATCCGACGCCGCTCAGGCACCCCGCAGCGCTCGGCCACTCCGCCGCAGCCCGCCTCCGTTCTCCGCTAGATCAGAGCCTACTCCGATCCACCGCCGCGACTCCCAAGGCAAAGGTAATCGACCTGATCGATTTTTCCTCAGAGTTAGCATTGATTGCATCCCGGCGATCCCCACGCTCCCGCCAACCATAGGGCTTGTTGACGTGTCTTGTTAATTTGGTTGCGCCTTTGCTCGTTCTGTTTCACGATTTTGCAATTCAGTAGGAATATGTTTAAGTTATAGGTCTAGTTAGCTGCTCATTGACACGAACTCACCTATTTGGTTAGCCCGTCTTGTTTAACTTCTTTTGATAATCAATTGTTTGTCTCGGGGTCGACTACTCCGTCAGTGTTAAGTTCGTAAGCATTGGTTTACTTCTCTGACAGTGTGTCATCTATGTGTTCTGACGATATAGTTTTGTCCTTCTGCCAGCCTGCGGTTCAAATATATACGTCTTGTGCCTTCTTCTGTAGTAGTTTTGTTTTCATTGTAATTCTTTCTCAACGTGTAATTACTCTGCAGAGCTTTGAATCTGGTTGAAAGAAAATAAGCAAGCAACAGCCATGGCATCTCGTTTTTGGGGGCAGGTACTTGCTTTCTCACTTGTGCCGAGTGGCTGACTCCAATTCTTTGTTACATACGTGCAGTAATGTGTATAAACTGTCTTTCCTAAATGCATTAATACGTTTTGGCTTTGTCAATTGTTCCCAAACAACAGGGAGACAGTGACTCAGAGGAAGAGCTGCAGGAGTTCGAGTCAGAACAAGGGAGCGATAGTGAAAAATCAGAAGCTGGTGATGGGGAACGTGGTGGTACCAAGAACCGCTATTTGAACTACACGGAGAGTGATGATTCTGATACTGAGAACCATCGTGTCATTCGTTCCTTGAAGGACAAGCTCAATGATGAGATGACAGCTACTGCTGACCAGATGCGCAATGCAATCAAGATCAACGACTGGCTTAGCTTGCAAGATAGTTTTGACAAGCTCAACAAGCAGCTTGAGAAGGTTCTCCGTGTCAATGAATCTACCAAGATTCCAAATAGGTATATTACAACTCTTGTATTACTGGAGGACTTCCTGGTGGACGCTCTTGCAAACAAGGATGCCAAGAAGAAGATGAGCAGCAGCAATGCAAAGACGCTCAATGCAATGAAACAAAAACTTAAGAAGAACAATAAGCAATATGAAGACCTGATCCAGAAGTGCCGAGAAAATCCAGATAGTTTTAAAGATGATGTTGCAGTTGAGTAGAATCCGGACGAGGGGGACACTGATAGTCAAGGAGAGGTTGTGGATCCTGAGGGTTCTGAATCAGAAGATTCAGTGAAAGGAGATGATGACGGTGAGGAGGGTGGAGCCTGGGAAAAGAAGATGAGCAAGAAAGATAAGATTATGGTCAAGCGATTCTTGAAGGCCCCGAGTGAGATTACTTGGGATATTGTTGATAAAAAGCTCAAGGAGATTGTGGCGTCGAGGGAGAATGGCACTCGGAGAGTTGAGCGCGTGAAGCAGCTAATGTTTTTGACTCGTGTGGCAAAAACACCTGCCCAGAAGCTTGAAATTCTTTTTCATGTGATCTCTGCGCAGTTTGATGTCAACCCCAGTCTTCTGAGTCATATGCCAGCCAACGTGTGGAAGAAGTGTGTTGATAATATGCTTCTCGTGCTTGATATACTGCAACAGTATCCTAATATTGTAGTAGACACCTCAGAAGCTGATGAGAGGGAAACTCAGGTGGGTGTTGACTACGATGGAACTATCAACTCACAAATGACTTAGGAACAACAACCAAAGGCTAAGAAATGGTGATTTAATAAGTGTTCTCTATTTTTTCCCGACTTCTTTAAATTCCCAACATCTTTTCGTTCATAGTATTCATAGTTTCGTAACTTTTCTATAAAATTTATCTCCCTTTTTTAGTTTTCTAGAGCTTTTCCCTTCATCACATTCTTATGATATAACATGTGGCTTTGGTTTCTTTGCGCCAATGGATCCTCATGATTTTTCCTCCCGTCCGTACTTAATTTCCGTTCTTCTTTAAGTACTCTTTCTTGTGTCATTGTTGCGAACGTGGATGCCCAGTTTGAGATGTGTTTTCTTCTTTATGACAAGTTCAATTACAGTACTAAAATTAAATGACCAAAATGTGACTTCTGCCTTTATTATACTATAAAATTGTTAGCCCGTCGGCCAAAAATCAACCATTAGTCGGGTGCTTACGAGGATGGTTGTATCTCCGGTTCACTAAAGATTAAACTCTAGATTTTACGTCATGTGTGTCTCACTATCATAGATTGCTCTTTTAGCGGGGAGACGGGGTTTCCGTTGATGGCGTCAGACGCGACAGTGTGAATCTCAAAACATCTCAACCCCAACTCTCTTTTACGTGCGTGCCTCTCTTCAAAAAGCTACCATGTCGTCTTTGATTTATGTGCACCTAAGAGACAATGAAAAAACCTCTCCCTTCCTTTTGCTCTTAAAAATCTCTTGCACGTAAGAGACAATGAACAATCATTATAAAGATCTTTGACTTTTTCTTTTCTTTGACAAAGGTACGTATATTTGATTCCAGGTTATGTACTCTCCCAGTGGACAAAGTAAACAGGACGGAAGTGGATGATAACGATCGGTGGACGATCGCTGATGACTTATATCGTGCCCCCGTGGCAGCTGGCGAGAGTAGCAACGTCCGCTCCGATTTTCGCTGCCATGCTGGTGAACAATGGTCAATGGAGGGATTTTACCTTTTCTATTTCTTCAAGTAACTGCATTTTTTAGTAATATGTTTTTGTGTAGATTCGGTTGTTTCTTCTAGTAGTATTTTCCTCGATTTTTTTACCGATGACGGATTTTTTTGGGCCAACTAACTAGCTCGTCCTTTACGTATAAGCTTTGCACCTAAAAATGATGTTACGACAAGTCGAGTGCAACCAAATCACTCGTTGTTCTATCAGATGAAAAACAACTTTGTTTTTTCTTTTCATGCAATACCGGGGTAAATATATATGACTGAGGATATATATATCTGCGGCATCACTCGCTTCATTTATTCGGCTCTCTTCATATTTGTGACTGATGTTATGAGTAACTATGTACAAACCCCCAAAAAATATGATATTGGATATAAGACGAACAAAATCCGTTTGTATCACTGGTAATCTGGTTTTATCCTAATTACATTCATACATTTCTATCTACTCTGTGTTGTAAGGATCAAAAAGGACCACCATGTCATTACCACATGGGACACGAGGTAAGCTATCCCAAAATACAAAAATGTAAACATGTCATTAAAATGTAGAAAAGTTGAGCATCGATTGTGTAATTGTAAATATAAAACTATAATAATTGCCATGTGATTCCGTATGTTATAATGTCGACTACGCACAAATATAGTTTTCGACGATGTCGTGCAAATCATATTTTATCTATGCCGCCTGTAATATTCTAGAATGTCAGCTAACCATTTCCATTTAAAGGATATATTGCCATATATACTACATATTATACTTTGGGGTGAGGAGATGTTTGTTGTTTTTCTCCTACTTTATTAGGCCCAGTTTCAAAATAAAAAGGACAGCAATAAAGAGCAAACCCCTAGCCATAGGGTTTACCTCATCCCTTCCCATGTTTCGTCACAACACCAGCGTGTCCATCATATTGCTTAGTACTCCTACCATCACATAATGTAAAACGTTTTGAAAAGCCAAAATAGCTTGCCAAAACATTTTATATTATGCAACGGAGAGAGTACTTGTTGATCGACCCCTCTTCCTTTCACTTTGCCTCCTCGTCACTTGTGAGAACCCTCAATAAAATAATTCCTTATTTCGTTTCTTCCTCCTTGCACCCCATCTCCATCTCTCTCTCCTCCATTCTTGTCTTCTTGTGCTAGGCTCATTTTTTTAGGGGGGCGCTAGGCATTTTTTTAGGCAATAGCGCCAGGCTTATATAGAGTATATATGGTAGAAAATTCAGAAAGGTAAACACAGGCCCGGTTCCCTAGCCCATGTTACTCCAAATCCAAACACCCCACCGACCCAGCCCACCAACAGTCCAGCGGGCCACAACAAACTCTGATCCAGCCTTTCAGGATGCGATCTTTACGGACTGCCCTATCTCTCTCTAATAAAAACCCTAACCCTCGCCACCTTAACCTCCAGCCCTCCCGCCGCGCCTCCGCCCTGCACGCCGGTGCTCCCTCGTCGCCTCCATCCTCCGCCGCTCAGGCACCCGGCAGCGCTCGCCAACTCCGCCGCCCCACGCCTCCGTTCTCCGCTAGATCAGAGCCGTCTCTGATCCACCGCCGCGACTCCAAGGCAAAGGTAATCGTCCTGATCGATTTCTCCTCATACTAGTTAGCATTGATTTGCATCCGGCGATCCCAACGCTCCCGACGCCGCAATGCTCGTCGGGGGCCAGCCCGCCGCTGCGTCTCAACCCTAGCCGCCGACGAGCGCCGCGCGGAATTCTATCATCCGTGCGATCCTGCCGACTCTAGGGCTTGTCGACGTGTCTTGTTTGGTTGCGCCTTTGCTCGTTCTGTGTCACGATTTCGCAATTCAGTAGGATTATGTTTAAGTTATAGGTCTAGTTATCTGCTCATTGACACAATGACACGAACTTACATCTTTGGTTAGCCCGTCCTGTCTAACTTCTTTTGATATCTGTTGTTTGTCTCGAGGTTGACCAATCCATCAGAGTTAGTCCGTAAGCATTGGTTCAATTCTCGGATAGTATACATCTATGTGTTCTGATGATATAGTTTTGTCCTTCTGCCCGTCAGAGTTAAGTTCATAAGCATTGATTTACTTCTCTGATGGTGTAGCATATACATGTTCTGATGATATAGTATTGTCCTTCTGCCCGTCAGAGTTAAGTTCGTAAACATTGATTTACTTCTCTGATGGTGTGGCATATACATGTTCTGATGATATAGTATTGTCCTTCTGCCGTCAGAGTTAAGTTCATAAGCATTGATTTACTTCTCTGATGGTGTGGCATATACATGTTCTGATGATATAGTATTGTCCTTCTGCCAGCCTGCGGTTCAAATATACTTTGTGTGCTTTCTTCATTCATTATAATTCTTTCTCAACTTGTAATTACTCTGCAGAGCTTTGAATCTAGTTGAAGGAAAAAAGCAAGCAACAACCATGGTATCTCGTTTTTGGGGACAGGTACTTGTTTTCTCACTTGTGCCAAGTCGCTGACTCCAGTTTTTGTTGTATACTTCCACCCTTGCAGTAATGTGTATAAACTCTGTCTTTGCCAAATGCATTAATACCTTTTGTCTTTGTTCTGTTATACCCAAACATCAGGGAGACAGTGACTCCGAGGAAGTGGAGGACATTGAGTCAGAACAAGGGAGCGATAGTGAAAAATCAGAAGCTGGTGATGGGGAGCGTGGTGGTACCAAGAACCGCTATTTGAAAGACCTGGAGGACAGTGATTCTGATACTGAGAACCACCGTGTCATCCGTTCCTTGAAGGACAAGCGCAATGATGAGATGACAGCCACTGCTGACCAGATGCGCAATGCAATCAAGATCAACGACTGGCTTAGCTTGCAAGAGAGTTTTGACAAGCTCAACACGCAGCTTGAGAAGGTTGTCCGTGTCAATGAATCTACCAAGATTCCAAATAGGTATATCACAACTCTTGTATTACTGGAAGACTTCCTTGCTGAAGCTTATGCAAACAAGGAAGCCAAGAAGATGAGCAGGAGCAACTCCAAGGCGCTCAATGCAATGAAACAAAAACTTAAGAAGAACAATAAGCAATATGAAGACCTGATCCAGAAGTGTAGAGAAAGTCCAGAGAGTTTTGAAGATGATGTTGTAGGTGAGGAGCCTTCGGATAAGGAGGATAGTGATAGTGAAAGAGAGGTTGTGGATCCTGGGGACATGGGTAGTTCTGAATCAGAAGATTTAGGGAAAGATGATGATGAGGGTGAGGATGGAGGAGCCTGGGAAAAGAAGTTGAGCAAAAAAGATAAGATTATGGACAAGCAGTTCTTGAAAGCCCCGAGTGAGATTACTTGGGATATTGTTGATAAAAAGCTCAAGGAAATTGTGGCCTCGAGGGGTAAGAAGGGCACCGGGAGAGTTGAGCGCGTGGAGCAGCTCACATTTTTGACTCGGGTGGCAAAAACACCTGCCCAGAAGCTTGAAATTCTGTTTCATGTGATCTCTGCCCAGTTTGATGTCAACCCTAGTTTACTAGGTCATATGCCAACCAACGTGTGGAAGAAGTGTGTTGATAATATGCTTCTTGTGCTTGACATACTGCAACAGTATCCTAATATTGTAGTAGACACCTCAGTGGAGCCTGATGAGAAGGAAACTCAGAAGGGTGCTGACTACGATGGAACGATCCACATGACGGGTGACCTTGTTGCGTTCCTGGAGAGAATTGACTCTGAATTTATCAAGAGTTTACAGTGCAGCGATCCATATACCAAAGATTACGTTCAGAGGCTCAGAGACGAACCCTTGTTTCTGGTGGTTGCACAGAATGTACAAGATTACCAGGAAAGGGTTGGGAACTATAAGGCTGCTGCGAAGGTTGCATTGCGTTGTGTTGAATTAGTCTACTACAAGCCTCAAGAAGTGTATGATGCAATGAGGAAACTGGCTGAGCAGGCGGAAGCTAGCATGGATGATGAAGATACTGAGGCAGGTGAGGAGCATGAAGCAGCTGATGACAATAGGGGACCGCCACCTTTTGTTGTGATTCCAGAGGTTGTGCCTCGGAAGCCTACTTTCCCACAAAGCAACAGAGCTTTGATGGATAGTCTGATGTCTCTGATTTACAAGAATGGAGATGAAAGGACCAAAGCCCGAGCAATGCTGTGTCACATTTATCACTATGCAATCTCTGATGATTTTTCAGTGGCTCGCGACTTGCTCTTAATGAGTCGTTTACAAGATGGGGTTCAACTTATGGACATATCAGGACAGATTTTATTCAACCGGGTCATGGCCCAACTGGGGCTATGTGCTTTCAGGGCTGGTTTTATCGCTGAAGCTCATGGCTGCCTGTCTGAGTTATATTCAACTGGGAGAGTGAAAGAGTTGCTTGCGCAAGGAGTACAACAAAGCAGATACCATGAAAAAACTCCTGAACAGGTGAACTCCTCCCCGCCCCCAAACACATGCACACAAACACACACTTCCGTTATCCTTGTTTGAGTAGCTGCACACTGGTCTGTATGTCACTTAGTTAACTCTGATGTTTTGTCACTGGTCTACACCGTATGCCATTTTCTCCATGTTGAAGATTATCTCCTCTGATCCTAAATATTTCCAAGACTGATATATGGGCTTCAACTCATTGGTTTAGCTATAGGATTTAATTGATAAAGCTATATTCATCTTCGTAGAACACTATGTACACATTTTTACACTGCAGTTGCTCTTATTATTGCAGGAAAGGCGTGAGAAGAGAAGAATGATGCCTTACCATATGCATATAAACCTTGAACATTTGGAAGCCACACACTTGGTTTGTGCTATGTTAATTGAGGTCCCCAATATGGCTTCCAGTACTTTTGATAAGCGAAGGCCGATGAGCAAAACATTCCGCAGGCTTCTTGAAATGAGTGAGAGACAGACTTTTGTTGGTCCCCCGGAAACTGTTCGGGATCATGTATTGGCTGCCACAAGAGCCCTCAAGAAGGGGGATCACGAGAAGGCTTTCAGTATCATCAGTTCACTCGATACTTGGAAGCTTTTGAGGAACAAGGATCATATTCTGGAGACGCTGAAGCTTAAGATCAAGGAAGAGGCTCTCAAACCTATCTGTTCTCTTACCCGTCTTGCTACGAGTCCCTGAGCCTTGACCAGCTCACTACCATGTTTGACCTTAGCGAGCAACAGGTTCAGGGCATTGTTAGCAAGATGATGATGCATGAGGAGCTTCATGCAAGCTGGGACCAACAAACCAATTGCATTGTTTTCCAAAACGTGGATCAAACTAGGCTGCAGGGTCTACTCTTCCAGATGGCAGATAGACTCTCTGTCCTTGTGGAGAGCAACGAGCGGGCATATGAGGCTAGGACTGGTGCGGCCCTTGAGGGGGCACCGCCCAGGCGTAGGGGTGGTGATGGTCAGGACTCATCCAGTCTGGGCAAGTGGCAGGAGAACTTTGTGTCATCGCATGGAGGGCGGCGAGGCGGTGGGAGGTTTGGTAATGCTGGCCGAGGCTCTGGACGTGGTGGTGGCTACCAAAATGACAGGTTCCAGAATGAGAGGAGTGGTCAGGGTTCCCGCGGAGGCTATGGTGGTGGTGGTTCGCGGTTCCAAGATGGAAGGGCTCGCACACAGTCCAGCAGAGGCGATGGGAGTGCGCGCATGGTGAGCCTGAGCATGCCTGGTAGAGATTAGAAGAAGCATACACTAGCACAGTTTTTTTTTAAATCTTGGCATAGCAAGTTTTGAGGCACTGGTTTCTGCCATCATTTAGAAATCTTCACTCGTTCCGAGTCTAATCAATCCGTATAGTATATTTTGCTGTATTTTTTAGTTTGAATCTGTTATGAAACTCAGACTACGGTTTCTGCTTTGTATCGTGGGTGCAGGACTATGTGCACGCTCCTACATCTAGTTTTAATGTTTCGGTTGAAATCTGCTATCTGCGGTCTGCTGTGGGCCTGTGGCTTGTTTTATTGAGAGAAAATGCGAAAAAAATATTGGCGTATGATACTAAATAAATTTCTAGCCGTGCAACTTACAGTTGAGCAGCTGTTTGTCACAGTAAAGACCACCAGGTCATGGTACCAAACGCTTTGGTTCGTTACCGAGAGTAGTACAATGGTACTGTAATCGATTAATTCATTTTTTTATGCTTATGGCCTTCCCATTTCTGTGTGTATGCGGATAATAATACAGTAGGGAGCAAAACTAAGTGTTCAGTTCCCGTTCGCTCCAGTAATTCTTCGAGTAGCGTGGATACTGAGTTTGACCCGCGTGTTTTGCAGGAATTGGCCGTGACAGACCAGAGCGGATTTTTAAAACTTTTCACACGTATTCTGGGAGGGAGTCTTAGAGCATCTCTAGCAGATCCCGAATAAACTGTATCGGGTCACACAAACCTGTTTTCCCGATTGTAAATTCGTCGTGCAAAACAAAAACGCAACAACATGGTACTGGATAATTAAAAAACAAGTTCGTGCTACAAAAGCTAGGGTTTAGGTGCTCACTCCATTAAAATAGTTCAAAAATTGTATTTATAAGTGTCAAATAAATCTTAAAAAATCCTGCATGTTGTCAATTATGTATCCCACAAAAATGTAAAATCTCGATTTGAAATACTTTATATTCAGAATTACACAAAAGTGACAAATATGTAGACATAAATATACACACTTTTAAATCTCCAAAATATATAAGATTTGTCATTTTTATGTAGTTCAGAATATAAAGTATTTCAAATCGAGATTTTGCACGTCCCTGGGATACATCATTGACAAAGGAATTTTTTTCCTATTTTTAAAAACTTATAAATACGATTTTGATTTCTTTTTTAATAGAGGGAGCATTGGATTCGGGATTCGCCGTTTTGTAGCTTACATATCATGATCCACTGCTCCTAACATGACTAGGTCTTTGTTATACGCTATTTATATCTGATAAGCTTAGCCATGCTTAGCTTTGTATCCTGAATCCTGATTCATCCGAACGATGAATAAAAGCTGTGGTGATGTGATGAAACCTAGTTATTTGCAAGAGAGACCAGCTGTCGCAGCGAGTGCCGAGGGACAAACAGGTCTCCTACACGAGAGAACGCAACGATGCGACAACGAACCCCGTAATCTCATCAATCGTGCTCTCCGTTTCAGATCGCAGTCTAGGCACTGTTCAGCCATGCAACCTTAACAAGTACTCCGTACTCTACTACGTTTCCTCGTGAACTCTGTGCGATCCCCACACCACCAGGCGCTATCTAGTTAAATGCTGCAGGCAGCTCCTACGTTGCTGTCACAGGACACAGGGCGCGCGATTTCCGTGGGCCAAACAGTAGCGAGGGTACAAGGCCTTCGTCCAGCAGCAACGAGCAGGCCATGTCTCCATTAGAAAGCTGCACAGTTAGTTAATCGTGGGCTCCTCACCGCCGCTGCCACTGTGCGCGCCGCACAGTGTCGCCGGACGACGGCAACGTCGCCTGCACTGCTCACCGACCCCCTCCCTCCGGCTCCCGGGGTGGCGTGTCGGCGACGTACGCGATCCCGGCTTTCCAGTGAGGGAGCCTGTTTTGCGTCCACTGTTCAACACTTCGAGAAAAGCTGTGCTGGAAGAAAGCACATGCTGAGCACGGAACTTAGGGTCCCATCAGCAAGACAAAGTTTTCGTGAAGCACATCTGTCATCTGATCTGATTCTGAGCTGCCATTCCCATTAGCAAAATAATGTTTCGACAGTTCTGAAACGACGCATCGATCTCGACCTCAGTTTTTACCTTGGAATGGGCTATATATGTGTATTTACTGAAGAACCATACTACTCCCTCCGTTATAAAAATGATGACTTTTATTTGTGCAAAAGTGGATGTATCTAGACATGTATATATAGCTAAATACATCCACTTTTGCACAAATAAAAGTTATCCTTTTTGGAACGGAGGGATTATATAATAGCAGTGGTAGCCGTCACCGGCCTTGCGTGCCGGCCGAATGCTGTTGCCATGCATGAAGCTTACGTACCACACCAAAGGCACCGGCCGAATGCTGTTCACCAATATTCACCTCACTGACCGCTCCCGACCAGGAGGCTTCAGGATCCGAACCGGTACAAGCCGTCCACCATGAACGGCGACCTGTCCATGTACAGCGCCGCCGCGCCCTGGGTGGCTGCGTGGAAGCCCACGGCCCCGCCGTCCATCATCGCGTAGGGCATGTCCTCAGCCGCCGGCTTCCAGTGCCGCTTCCTCTGGTTGATGAACCAGTTGTTAATCTGCTTCTGGTCCAGCCCCGTCGACTCTGCCAGCGCGATCTTCTCCGTCTCCTGCACGTATTTATCAGAAAAAACTCGATCGACGTCGGCAAGGTATATATCCGAGCCTGATGGACGAAGCATGGTATCGAGCGCACGTACAGAGGGGTAGGGCCACTTGGAGTGCAGATTCCACCAGTGCAGCAGCTTCTGCCGGGCCTCCTTGGGGAGCTTCCCCTTCTTCCTCCTCTTGCAGAACTCCTGCCGGAGGCTGCCCACGTAGCCACCATACTTCCTCAGAAGCTGGTGCTTCAGCTCCTTGTCCTCCGCGCTGGGGTTGATCTCCTCCGGGCAGCTCGTGTCCAGGTCATCCTCGGACGATCCAGCGCCTTCACAATTATTGTCTGCAGACGGACAAAGGAAAATGTTGGTCCCATATGTATCAGGAGGAGCCAGTTTGGTCCTAACTTGGACCACTTAGGAAATAAACAACTTTTTTTTCCTTGATTGAAAATCCATGGCACCTGGTTTTAATTTCAAAAGGGGTGCTCCCTCCTATTTGTACGAGAACATCATGCAGAATATCCTCATTCAATGTCTTTGACAAATTAAGACTGCACGTATGCTGAACTTGTGCATATACCTTGTAATAAAAAAATGAATTTGCTAAATCTACTTATGTGTAAGTTGATGTCCTGAGCCGATTGATGTCTCTGCTTTGAGATTTGCGCAGGTTTTGAAGAATGAAGAGCTATCACCATCAATTTAGAGTTTGACATAAGAAATACGCACACCCGAAAAAGAAGGGACATTTTCAAAGTAGATTTCATATGTTTGAAGGTACTTTTAAGAATAAAGGTAGACTTTCGAAGAACTAAGCGAGTAGAGGTGTTGTGTATGGCATGGTTTTGTCCTCCGTTTATTAAAAGAGGATCCACAAAATCAATGGTCAGATGTTTTGCTTTCCTGTGGAATTTTATAGCATGCCTATTTTTTTCTGGATAACCCATCATATAGTTTTAATTAAAAAATAGATTATCAGCAAGACAATAAATGCGTCACATACAGACAAAAGCTGACTGATAAGTTACTCGCATAACTATGAACTAAAATAGTTAACGAACTAACTTAAGGACAGCAAATGAAGGAACTATTTAACGATATGGTACTTCAAAGTTTTCTCCGATTGGGATGACAAGAACATGTTTGCAACCTGAATATCCTCATTCAATGTGAAGTTTTATGTCATAATTTGTCACTTTTGTGTAAAACTTCACGTGCAGTCTGAATATCCTCATTCAAAGGAAAATGTTGATCCCATATGTATCAGGAGGAGCCAGTTTGTTCCTTGGACCACTTAGGAATTAAACAGCTTTTTTTTTCTTGATTGAAAATCCATGGCATCTGGTTTTAATTTCAAAAGGGGTGTTCCCTCCTATTTGTACGAGAACATCATGCAGAATATCCTCATTCAATGTCTTTGACAAATTATTTTGCAACCTGAACATGTTTTCCATATCCTTTATACTAAGCAGTGAAGTTTTATGTCATAATTTGTATGTGTAGATATTTCATGCTACCACTTTCTTTTCTCCTATGAATTGAACACACTGTGATTAAGTTCCAAAGTGAGGAAATTCAAGGCATCTTAATTGAGTAGAAGTGTAGAACCCTAATACATTAACTCCTACGAAATTAACGCACTTTGTGATTATGGTCCTAAATTGGGGCATGTATTTTTGGCTCCGAGGAGCATATGCTCTTTGGTATAAAAAGTAAATCCCAAAAAGAAAAAATAATATTTGAATGCGTTTTCGTATGGTCTGTGTTCGTGCAAATTTGCATGCAAAAACAAACATGTATGTTTCCCAATGAAAAAGATAAAAAATTCAGTGCTCTAAACAAGCAACAAATTTGGCACTCAACTTTTCTTTTTAAAATTTGTAGACAACCAAGGGACACAAACATGTACATGTCTAATTTTTTTACGTTTATTAAATTATTTTTCGCATGCAAGACCATATGCTCTTGGGAGCCGAGTTAAATATCTGCCAAAATTGAGGAAAATAAGAGGCCTCCTAATATGTATAAAAGTCCCCACGCTATCCTGAGCTATATGCCCCATGATCTTAAGGATCAATAAGTATTGCATAGCATGATCAACATCTTGCCCTGATACGAATAAGCCACTTGTATTTGACACTGAGGACATTCTATCAAATTCAACAAAATATCCAACACAAAAGAGAGTTGGTTTCTACTCAACAGCAACGACAAAATTTTGGAATCGTCAAACACTTGAACAAACTAAATGTCTCTTCGCCAGGGAGACATCGATCGACAGCTAGTCAACTACAGATCGCACATCAAACTTTGAGATAACATTTTAAGATTCCTGATGATTTTTTTTCCCACAAGGAATTCATTCGCCTCTCCCCCTCATCCTGGATGCTCTCATCTCACCCCATCCGCTCCTACTGGACAAAGAGACAGCATGGACAGTGTAGTAACAGTGCCCATCAATCTCATACAGTGCGGCGATTTATTGAGGGAACACCCTGATACTCGCGGAGGAACTGACCTGCTACAGATCCACCGTTCATCCACCGCCACGTACAGGTGTGTGTTTAAACAGCCATCTGAATTTAATCACTACGCCCACCGACTAACACGGTCGGTTTTAGTAGTCGTGTTAGCACAAATCATCAGGATAAGCTTATTTCTATGTGCAATGAACAACAAGCCAATTAGTTTTAAGAAATATCTTTATGCCGGCTAATTTAAAAGGGGAATATTTATCAATCGATCAGAAATTCCTACGGTACCAAGCAAGAGAAGGAAGTAAAGATAGAGATAATATGTTTTAGAAAGATAGATGACAACATTCGTCTATGAAGCCTAAGAGGCTAAGCCAAATTCCTCGTGTCAGTTTATCAGTTATAGTCATGAACTTCAATGATGAACTCTCTAAAACTGAAGTAAAAAAATGAGAGCGAATGCTAAGACTACGCATAGTGGGAGTAACATAGGTAGTAACATACATGCCACCTAATAAAAAAAATGATGTGACGGCTAATTAATGTGGAGAGAGACAAATAGAGTAACATGGTAGCTGGCGCTATGGGCATCAAATAATCAACCACATCACTGGCCTCTCCTCCGGACCTCCTCCTCTCCTCTCCTCTCGCCCCCGCGCGGCGGCAGGGGGGAAACCCTAGCGCCGCCGCCGCCGCCCCCCACCGCTCCTCCCTCCTCCCTCCCCCGCTGCCACCAAGGGCGCGGCCAGGCAAAGCCTGGGCGCTGCCGGCGGCGGGGGGGATCGATTGTCCTCGAGGAGTTTGGGACCGGCGCGGGTTGGTCTTGTTCACCTCGGGCGTGGCGCGGCCGCTGGGTGCCACGGCGACGTCGAGCCCTGCAGCGACGGCGTGGCGGACGGCGTGGGATCTCCGCCCTCCTGTGCAGATCGGTGGCTCCGGCATCTCGGCCCTTTAGGGTGGGTGCGGGGTGGATCCAGCGGGAAAGGGCGATCTCGGGTGGCACGGCTCCCTCCGGTGGCGTGCCATGCCTAGCATCCTGCCACTACTCGCGCAAGATCTAGAGGTGTTGATGATGGCCGGTGAGAGCCGGCTCCGATGCAGTCGGGGCCGACGATGGCGGCGCCCACGGGCGTCGTTACCTTGATGTAGGTGTCGTCGCTGTGATTCTCCACCTCCCGCCATGATGTTTCGGGGGAAACCCTAGATCTGGTTTACCGGATTGGACGATGGCGGCACTTTCAGTGTCGTTCTCCCTAATGAGGGCATCGTTCTGGAACATGTGATGCATGGAGGGTCTACTGGTGGAGCGGCGTGCCATTTTCTGCGTCGACAATGGTGACTCGGCAGCATGGTGCAGTGGGGTCTCGGCGTGGATGCGTGCGAATGGACGAGGGCAGGGCGGTGGTGCTGTTTGGCGTCATGGCGACGTCGCCGGCGGGCCTTGCAAGGCCATGACGTTGATCTTTGCCTGAAGATGGGTTCGAGGAAGACGGCGGAAGCGACTTCTGTAGCGCGCGCATGCGGTGCGCGTTGAGGGTCTGCTGGACCGGTACTCCGGTTGTAGATGATGCGTGTAGGTGGGAGGTCAAGGCATGCGGCTCTGATCATGGCCACCCCCATCATAGTTGTAGCGACTTTTTGTTGCCGAACGGCTGACTTCGGTTTGATCAATGTTGTAACTTGTAAGCTTTGTTGAATAATTGTGGATGGCTGTGTGCATCATTTTGATGCAGAGGCCGGGGATCCGCACCCCCTTATCTAAAAATAAAATAAAATAGAGTAACATAGATAGTTACTCCAAAGGGTGGTAACATCACACACCTCAAGGCAAAATGAGTCTACAAGCTAATAAATACTATCATGCATGACACCACAAATAAGTTACTACGCACTATGGAGATAGTAACATAGAGTAGTAACATAGCTATGTTACCACTCAATGTTACTTCCCACTATGAGTAGTCTAACAAACGAGAGGCGGAGATTGGAATCTGGATCAGCTCACTGTGGGCTCGTGATACATATTAATTACGGTAGACTAATTTAATATAGCACTGTCAGTACTCCTCCCATAAGATCCAGGTTACTCCTCCCATAATTGTTGTGGGCCTGTACGTCGATTTAGTTACCACACTTAATGGAGAAATTAACCGAAAGGTTCATTGATTGGAGGAAACGAACGAGATGGGGCAATCGCTCGGAGCCAATAAAATTTCACCTTGGTCGTGGTGCCATTTCTAAGAGGACCTATATAATCCTGGACGGAGGGAGTATTAATTACGGTAGACTAATTTAATGCATGCAAAAGTCTTATCCCCTCCCCCAAATAAACAAAGCACAAAGTAACCATATGGCAAAAACAAAACGCAATAGCATGGATCCAAAGAGGAAAAAGAGGTGTCTCCCTTCCATGCCACAAACGGAACAAAACATTTCCCAATGCGGCAAGCTCGGTATCTCGAAAGAAACCATGCACTACCTGTGATGGAATCGAGCTGCGTCTCGACGCTCTTGAAGAACTCGGCCGCCTCCTGGATCGGCCGCGCCAGCTCCTCCCGGTACTTCACCAGCATGTTGCAGTAAGCCTCCTGCACGTACGCGACAGACAAAAATTAGCACACGGTCGAGGAAGCATATGACATGGCATGATATGACGAGCTTTGATCCGTTGAGAATTATGCACGACGACGGACCATGAACTGGTCGAGCTCCGGGTCGGCACGCGGCGGCTCGTGCTGCCGCCGGACCTGCGCAGCGTCCAGCTTTGACGCTACGGCCGAGAGCCTGTCCAGCACCTCCGGCGGGGCGCCGACCTATAATAGAAAACAAATCACGCGTTCACTACCATGTTTCGTGACCTAGCAACTAAATTACTTGGTCCCTTGCATGGTTTGGGCCGCTACCTTCTGGCAGTCGAGGTAGGAGGCGAGGAGCGGCTGGTACAGGGGGTGCGCCATGATCTTGGCCTTGACGGTCGCCGCGTCCGCCGGCGAGATCTCCCTGTGGTGGTGAGCGCGCTGCGTTGACGACGGGGGTGGGGTGGCTAGGAGCTGCTGCAACGCGAGCCTCGAGCCGTGGTTCTCACCGGCCAGCTCCGGCGACGACACCGACGCGGCAGGCAAAGGGAGCTGCAAGAAGGAGGCCATGGAGGCACTACTACTGCTGCTCCCTCCTCCTCCTCCTCCAAGATTAGGGAGCCCCTCCATATGTTCTTGCGCAGAGAATTGACAAAAATCAAGAAGATAAGAGACGACGAGGCCAAGAAACCCTAGTAAAGGAAAGGAAGGAGATGAGATGATCTCTCCTGAAAAGGAGATGTTGGGGTTGGACGACGGAGGAGGCGAGGAAGAAAGGAGATGGAGGAGGATGGTGAATAATGATGATGAGTGTGTGTGGCTGGCTGGTGGGATGGCTTTGTTCCCATGTCAAATCAAGAGTAAAGAGGAAGCTGTGTGTTGCGTTGCTGTTGCTGTTGCAACGCAATCACAAACAATATCTCACGCCGCGGCGGAGGATAGACGAAATGGATCCGTACGTACGTAGCCAGTCGAGCATGTACTCCTATATGTGAATCCAGACGTGCATGTTCTCATCTAAGTATTTTTCTTGTTGGTCTTTGCTTCCTTTGAGGTTCTCTGCAGTCGAGCACGCAGCCAGCCAGCCAGTCAGTCAGTCAGTCAGTCAGAGTAGTGGTGGCTTGTTTCGTCTGCAGGCGTCACGTAATGGGACTGTGGAGACAAGTTACAGGTTACAGTTGCGCTGCGCCCGGCCTGTCGTCTTATCCACGTCTAATCCTTCGTCCTTCCATGCATGTGTTGAGCAATAGTCCTCCGTCCTTTTCACCAGGATGGAAAGATTCTTGGAAAAGTAGCATGCCGCTGCCGCGTATGCAGCTGCCCCGTCTCTCTCCCTCTTGTACGTATCTCTTGTTTATTCCCCACACATCAACTAACACTTCTAATATAACTTCTATGCATGTAAGTCATGTACTTAGATGTTGGATTGATTCAAATGAAATGTGTATGATTTTTGTAGGATTTGGATCCTTAGGATTTTTTCCTACAAAGGTCGTTTGATTCATAGGATTACAATTCTTTGAAATTCCTACAAAGAATTACTTTGCACTCTATGGCTCCTTTGATTCATTGGATTTGTAAATGATTTATGTTGGATTGGAATCCTATGAGAATTTTTCTTTCAGATGTCGTTTGATTAATAGGATCGTATCCTATAGTAATCTTATAGTGTAAAATTCATAGGAAAATAACATGAGTTCCAATGGAAAAATCCTTCACCACAATTAAAGAAACTTACTCTTCTCATGTGATTCAATTAACAAGCTATCTCAATCAGACAAGCTTTCTCAATCCTATAGGATTCATATTTCTACACTTTTCCTATACTATGAATCAAATGAGACCCTAGCTTGTAGGAAAACTTCCCTCCACTACAAACTCTTAGGCCCCCTTTGATTCTAAGGATTACCGCAGGATTTGTAAAGGATTTCGTTCCTACGGATTTTTCCCTTTCTGATGTGTTTGATTCGTGGGATCCTACCCTGTAGGAAACAATCCCATAGGAACTGTGTAGCTCGTTTTCACGGGAAACCAAAAATTAGCTCCGACTTCATGGAAAAATCCTGGCGCGAAGAAAGCCCGCGCGCGCGTCTGCAGTCGTCGCTCGCGCCAAAAACGCACCGCTTCGTCCATCTTCTAGAGACAATACCTAGCGAGAAATAAAAGGCAAAATCGATACGTTTCGAGCCTGGACTTCTGAACGGAGGTCTCGATGTGCTTCACGCTGGCCCTCTTCTTCTGATCCACGCCCGGCTCTGCTTCCGATTCCCGGCCGGCCGGCCGCGCGGGCGCCGCTCCTTGCTCCTTCTCGACTTCAGCCTGTGATTCATTTCCAGCAGCAGCTAGGTTCCTTCCATCTACTCCCTGCCTTTCTTCTTTTCTTTATCTAACTTTATTTTATTAGATCTGATACAAGCGTCCAGGACTTAGAACTAGTAGATTGGGTGCACAGCTTGTTGATTTGTATGTCACCGTGACCACAAACTTGTTAGATTATCTCAGTTTTTTTGTGATTGTGACTTTAGGGTTTTCTAATTTGGGGGTACCCATCACGTCAAATTGGGGCTTTTGTTTCTAGCCATGCAAACAACATACTCATTGCTGATGCGGAACAATGGCAGTAGTTTACTTTCATATTAGCTATTCATTGTTCGATTTTCTCCTATTTCGAGATTCTTTTATTAACATATACAATCGGTTGCAAGTAACACCTATCTGCATGTGTGCAGATGAGAGGTCAATTGAAGGGGCAAACTGAGTCTCAAACTGAAGGTGGAACTTTAGAGGCTTGTGAAAATATAGGTATATTTTCTGAAATCATTTTCTGCAATTGCATTTTTTGGAGGTGTTATCGTTGTCTTATTGGTTATCGAAATGAAACTGAACTTGTATACTTATATAACTAGGTGCCGCAAAGAGAGCCAAATGGAGCCACCAAATGAAGGTGTTCCTTATTGGGCTCCTACATGATTATGATGTGCCAGGTTATCGGACACAAAATGCTTGGAGCACTGATGCATGGACAAAAATTACTGCTGCAATTAATGAGAAGTTTGGTGTATAACTTCATAGTCGCCAAGTGAAACAAAAAGAGCAAGATCTGAAGAAAGATTATAGGAGTGTGAAAGATTTGCTAGATGAAAGTGATTTTGGATGGGATAGTGACAGAAATATGGTAGCTGCACCAGACAACGTTTGGGCTAGTTTTCTTGCTCGTAGGAACAGCAAGGATGCTCTACAATGGCGAGATAGGTCATTTCCATACTATGACGAATTGTCTCCGCTCTATGAAGGTGATTTTGGCATAAATGTTGATTTCTGTTTTATTACACTTGCAGCATATATTTAGCATTTACCATGTATTTATACTGTGTTGATGAACATTCATTAATTATGTAGGTCGTTATGCTGAAGGGAGAACTCGTCAAGGTATGGATCCATGAATGCAGACTCGAGGATGCTGAAAAAAACCATGAAATGGAAGTGATCACTATCTCAAAAATGAGAAACCAATCGTGTTATGTACATGATGACTAACCTTTTTTTTGTGTGAAGCTGATGAAATAAATCTTCAGCTAGAACTTGGCGAGTTGGCTCTTCTGCAATGAACAATGGTGCTGGTTGTGAGCTGTTTTGTCAATGCGTATTGCTCATATGTGGAGATGTTGTGCATATATATATAGGAAGCTGAATTGATCCCAACGGCTATGAGGAAAGAATAACGGCTAGTTTTCAAATAATAGTATTATATGCTTGTGAGTTCCTGTGGTTTTCCTTAGACACACTCAAACAGCCAATTGTGAAAATTCCTGTGCCCACAGGATACGGGTGGTCATGACATCTCATTCATGTGTACTTCCTATTCCTACCCTTAGAATCAAAGGGGGCCTTATTATAGTTCCTTTGATTTTCCTGTGCAATCAAACACCTGTGGATCCAAATTCATGTAGTTTTCCAATCATGTAGGATTGAAAAGAACATATCATTCTAGTCATGCGTTTGTCCTATTCCTGCATTTTCAAAATCCTGTGAATCAAAGGAGCCCAAAAATGGATTTTCTAGATTTTTTTATATCAATATAATCTTGAAAAGATGTTCCATCTTTGATTTTTCACTTAGCTAAGAGCATCTCCACTGGCACTCCCAATAGAGGATGTCCAATTGACGGACAAGTGTTGTTAGGAGCGTCGGCACATGTTGCCGGACTATTGGGAGCGGTTGTCCCCACCAACAGCTCCCAGTAGACGTCCCAAAATATTTTGAGCATTTTTTTACAAATACAAGACATTTCTATCTAAATGCTTAGAATAAAATCAGATTATATAGTTTTAAACACATAAATGGTTCCATGATAAGAAATAAAATAATTTGTACAATAATTCAATTGTGGCCGACTGCTTGCCCTTTGTGTGTCCAGAGGTGCGCAACTAGATCATTTTACAGTTGCTGATAAGTTTGTTCCTCTCGGATTTCAGCATGTGTGAAGAGGAAATTGGCAAACTCTCCCGACACGTCGATGTTTTGACCGGGTGGCGAAGCGGGGTGCGGCACATTGGGCATGCCCGACAAGTTTCTAGCTATTGGGGCCGTCGCTGGGGGGCGTTTTCATACCGGCGCACCCAATAGCGCTATTGGGAGCACTGTTTGAAATGACGGTGGAGATGCTCTAAGTTGAGTAGATCAATTTTTCTTCTAAAAAAGGATGCCTAGTGTTTTTATATCAAAGACAATCTTAGAAAGTTGTTGCATCTTACACTTTTCACTTGGTTAAATTTTTTTTACAAATTGATTGAGACACAAGAAAAAACTCAAGCGACTTAGAGTTAGCAAAATCGTTAATATATTTATTTTTTACGAGAATTTCAACAAACCTCAGCAATAAGGTTGTACATAAAGAAACATTAGGCAGAAAAGTCATACAAAAATTTACAAGCATGTCATCTAGACAGATCACATGAAAAATATATGTCAATCATGTGCAAATGCAAGCAAATAGTAAATTTATTTATGTTGAAATTTCTAGAAAATGAATGACATATTGAATTAAAAAATGAGTTTATACTTCACAGGGTTCTTAGAAAAATTATGGAACGCGGCTAGTGCATAAACTAAGATAAATTTAGGGGAGGGGAGGGACATGAGAAAATCTATGGAGAATTGTGTTTCTAATAGCAATGAAGTTTTATTTCTAGAAGTTGGAGTGGCCTAATAATTTTGGCATATTTGACCCCAAGGAACTCCAGAAAAAATTTGTCCACCTTGCGGGAATGCGAGGGAACAAATAATTAGAAGACAAGGTGAAATTTCTAGAACTTTAATGGATTGAATGGAATCATGTGTTGAGAAATTATATCCATCTAGACCGAGCAAGGCTAGAGAGAGAGAGAGAAACAGGAAAAGAAAGCAAAACTAACCCTAATTTTTTTTTGAATCTAACCCTAATTAAACTTTAGCACGAAAACTCTAATTTTGGATCTAACCCTTTCCATAGCGCCTGCAACACAAAACAAACCCTAAGAAAAAATCCGGTCGGTCTGGGGCTATCGCCCGCTAGCAGGGTCATAGGCTCATAGCGCCCATATGCTCGGCTCTTAGGTGTTGACCATAGCGTCCCTGGGATGGGAAATGGGTTAAATTCTATATTATGTTTGAAACCAGGTCATTTTGTGCTTAAATTTTTGAATTTTTTTCAAGAAAAAACTAGACCAGCGAAACGAGTTGTTCCACACCACCCTCGGACTCTGGGAGAGAGAGAAAGGATCAAAGGAGCCCGTGTTTTCTGCTCGTCCTGTCAAAGTCTATGTCAAAAGATGGGCAACTAGAGTTACCAATGTTCAGTTCATGTCAATCAGAAAAATGTTCAGTTCATGTTGTGCAGACGCGGGCACGTGATCCACCCCCAACAGGCGATGATGGCTGAGCAAAGACGAGAGTGCTCGTAGTTGTTGGGGTTGAGAGTTCAGAGTTTGAGAGGATTAATTCAGGTAAAGACCAATAAAAAATTACATGCCTTGACCTCCGACCTACACGCATCATCTACAACCGGAGTACCGGTCTAGCAGACACTCAACGAGCACCGCATGCGCGCGCGCTACAGAAGTCGCTTCCGCCGTCTTCCTCGATCCCATCTTCAGGCAAAGATCAACGTCATGACCATGCAAGGCCAGCCGGCGACGTCGCCATGACGCCAAACAGTACCACCTCCCTGCCCTCTTCCAATCGCACGCATCCACGCCGAGACCCCACTGCACCATGCTGCCGAGTCACCATTGTCGATGCGGAAAATGATACGCCGCTCCACCAGTAGACCCCTCCGGGCATCCCGAGTTCCAAAACGATCCCCCAAGAGGGCACACCATAGGGTGCTGTCATCGTCCGATCTGGAGATCTAGATCTAGGGTTTCCCCTGGAACTATGTGCAGAGGCGGGTGATTCGCGGCGACGATTCCTTCAGCAAGGCAACGACACCCACGGGTGCCGCAGTCGTCGGCCTGAGCCCGGCTTGCACCGGCCGCCCTCCTCACCTCCAAGATCTGCCAACCAAGATGGCCGGGATCTGAAGGGAGAGGTCACCATGCCGCGATGCCGATCTGCCTGGAGGAGACCTTCACACCAGCCGCCGCACCGCCACCAAGAGGCAGCAGCGCCATGACGCCGGCGGGCGCGCCACACCCCGGCCCATAGGATTCCATCCGCGCCGGTTCCCATGGGCGGAAGGGCGAGAAAATGCCCCGCCACCGCCGGCAACAACTGGGCTGCGCCCAGTCACGCCCCTTGGCGACGGCGAGGGAGGAGGAGAAGACGGTGGAGGTCGCTTGGCGACGGTGCAAAGTTTCATTGTGAATGATATATGTAGTGCTTTGTGGGGAAAAATCAGTGCACATTTTTGGTTATGTTTATTACGACAAATGCATATTGATTTTGTTAACCACAAAACTTTGCAGATACTTATTACACTATCAGATGTTTTTTGCCCATTTTTTCAAAAAAAATGGAAGTGTTTTTTCTTTCTTGAAAACAGGCAAGAACATGTGAGCTTGAGAGTCAAAATGGTGCTCTTAATATTTTGTCTAAACAAGTTTCCAACATATGATATACTCTCGAGAGAATATCTAGTGCTCCCGACCTTTTATGTGCTACAAATTCTACCAATAGGAAAAACAATTTTAGATGTGTCAAAAAACTATAAAAAAAGTGTGAGTGTTCATAGAGTATATGTCTACAACCTTCAAAAATTTCAGGTCCAAATTCAAAATGGATACTGAGAAACAAAAAAGAGAAATTTAGTATGAATAGTGCCATTTTTTGTTGTTGGATTTTTGTGACACTAGGTGACACTATTCATGTTACATTTGTCTTTTTATTTCTCACTGGTCATTTCAAATTTGGATCTGAAAATTTTGGTGGTTGTAAACATATACTTCATGAGCACTCACACGTTTTTGTATAATTTTTTGACACATCTAAAATTGTTTTTTCTAGTGGCAGCATTTGTAGCACCTAAAAGGTGGGTCCCCGCAAAAGAAAAAAAACTAGTTCATTCCTTTGTTGTGAAGGTTAACAAGAGCTAATGGCATCGTCATCAGCAATTCTTCATGCAGATTTATTAGCCGAGCTAACAGTGGGTGCAATTCTTCATGCAGATTAATTAGCCAGTAATGCTACACCTACGGGAATTGTTTACGGGAGAGAGGCTACAGGCTGATGTGGCAGTCGCGTTGGGCGGAAAAATAGGAGAAAGAAGGCGCAAAGAAAATTTGACCCACGATTCTATCAAAGGAAAGTAGAGAAGATAACATGTGGTTTCCCTGTTTGGCCGGTATCTGGCCGTGCTGATTCCGGCGACGAAGAGCTCGCCGCGCCGGACGAAAGAACCTGCGACGCGGCGCCTCAACCCCGTGTGGGGCCAATAGTCCATCACAAGGGAGGTCGCTTGGCCACGCTGCAACGGGATACCAGGCTGCTCGCCTCTCGCGTCGACGTCGTCTCGCAGGTCCTTGTCGCCCCGCCGAGTGCTACAAGCTCGTCTTCACCAGCGCCCAATCCTCCGGCCGCCGGCCTTGCTCAAACGCTTGGAGACAGGCGAGTTTGTGCCTTGCTAGACCCACGGCGGTTCTACAGTTCAGCGGCGCGAACGGCGAGGTTTTCCATGGCCGCATGAGCGGCAAGGTT
Source organism: Poa pratensis (assembly GCA_947311845.1). Taxonomy (NCBI): domain Eukaryota; kingdom Viridiplantae; phylum Streptophyta; class Magnoliopsida; order Poales; family Poaceae; genus Poa; species Poa pratensis. The sequence goes on along the minus strand of CAMZMU010000041.1, from coordinate 153,943,736 downwards.
CCCATTGCGGCGCAGCGACCCGAACTCCCTTGTGCTGGCCGGGCACGATGATTCCGGCCGAGGATCAACGGCGGCCTCTTTCATGGCGCGACGCCCGGCGCTGTGTGCTGTTCCCCGGCCGCTAAAAACCAGAGCCGGCCGCCGGCGTTTTTCTTGCTTTTTTCATAACCGTGGGCTATTAATACGCCAGCGTGGCTTCCACGTTGACCACACGTCAGCCCGTAGCAGCTCTCCCGTAAGAATTTCCCGTAGGTGTAGCATTAGCCGAGCTAACAGTGGGTGAGTGGGATAGGAAGCTCGAACAGATGGGGTACTGACCAGCGGGCTGCGGGCCCATCCAAGTTGAGTCGGAGCGCCGCGCGAATCGCGGGCGTCGAGCCTGCATGATTTGGTCCATGCGTGGACGCGGCACGGCCCGTGCGGTCGATCTGGTGCAGTGGCCGCTCATGCACCTGTCAGAATCATTGCTGGTCTGGGCCAAAAGACTCTGCTCCACCCAGGCGGGCTGGCCCCGCCTAATGTCCGTGGAGTACATCGCTTCGATCGGGCCTCGTTTTGCAAGAGACGATGGTTAGAACTTAGAAGGTGTGCCGTACGTTCATGTTGGTTTCATAGTTAAATAATGGATTCGAATTGTGATTTTTAGTAATCATCTTGGAGGGTGTTGTCGTTCTTCAAAAGACCATACATGAACTTCATCGAAATAAGATGGGTAGTGTTTTGTTCAAATTTGATAATGAAGCCATACGATTAAGTAAGAACATCTCCATCGGCACACCCAGAATTTTGTCCGTCACCTCCCAAATTGTGTCTGTTTTGGAAGGTGTCGGACACTTATCCGGCCAATCCCGGGGTGCTGCCACACCGGCATCCCCTAACAGATCGGATTATCAGATCTTCTATGCAATTTATTTTAATATCTGATAAAAAAACATGTCATACTACTTGTGCCAAGCCACAAAGGATCTCAGCAGTGGATTGTATGGCGTGCGAGGAGGTCCACTCAGTGGCCACTCCATCCACACACCGGCGCGCTGCCACAGAAAATCCACCCAGTGCATCACTTGTTTGTCTGTCCGCGCGTGGTGTTTATGACATGTGGGCCGGGGCGTGGCTGGACACTGTCCGGCACCCCCGAGATACCCCCAAGTTTGGCCACCCGCTCGGGGGGTGTCGGACAGAATTTGGGAGGTGTGAGACACTTGGGGGTGCCGGTGTGGCAGATTTTCGTGTCTGACACCCAATAGGCCTTTGGTGGGGGGGGGGGGGGGGGGGTGCACAAACATGGTGCCAATGGATTGCTCAATCTATGTACGGAGAGGGTGTAGATATAAGGTTAATGATGATATTGGTCATTATTTCTAAATTATGAAAAGGTCGTGATAAGACGACCCTCTATCTCCTCCTTTTCAACGTAGTTGCGAATATGTTGGCTATCCTAATGGCAAGATAAAATGAGCACATCCAAGTGTCGTGTTGAAGGTGGAGTGTCCATCCTTCATCACTATGTAGATGATACAGTCATCTTTATTGAACATGATTTAGATAAGGACATGAACATAAACTTATTTTATATTTGTTCAAACAGTCGTCTCGTCTTAAGATTAACTTTAAAAAATGGGAGATGTTATGTTCCAGAAAGGCAAAAGATGTGCGAATCCACATAAGAAATTGTTTGGTTTCGAGTCTTGTTCTCTACCTTTCAGATACCAAGGGATAGCTATCCATTACAGGAAGCTCTGTATTAAGAATGAAAACCAGTAAACATCGCCTTGGGAGAAAGTTGAGATGTTTGCTAGGCAAGTTGTTGTCATATGGGGAGATCGACTTGCCTTACGAATTTTGTTCTCACTAATATGTCGGTGTTGATGTTGTATTTTTTTTGAAATACCAAAAGGAGTACATAAAAGATGTTGTCTTTTTTCAAATACCAAAAGGAGTACATAAAAGCTTGGACTTCTAAAGTTCTAGATTTTTTTGACAATGCGAAGAAAATAAACGAAAATATATGCTTACAAAGTGGAATATATGTAGGCCTAAGAATTAGGGTCTAGGCATCGAGGTTTTTAAAATCATGCATAAGTGTCTACTAAGCAAGTGCCTGCTTAAACTACTCAATCCGCATGGAGTGTGGCAAGAGTTGTTACATAATAAGTACCTCCACAGCAAACCCTTGCCCTCGGTTAAAACCAAACCAGCAAATTCTCCTCTTCTCGGAAGTTCTAATGTGTGCCAAAGAGGAATTCTTCAGTAGATGCTCCTTCCTGGTTGGTGTTATATGTATGAATTCCTGTTTCTGGGAAGACACATGGCTCGGAGATTTGCCTCTCTCTCCCATCAATACCCAACCTCTTATAACATTGAGCAACAAAAATATATTTTTGTGTCTAATCTTATGTCGGAAGCGTCTGTTGGGGATATACCAAGTAGAGGTATCTATGACATGGATCAATCCAGGTAGTCCAGGGTGGCCCATGGGTGGTAAGGCTTGTGCCTGCCGGGCGCCCAGTTAGCTGAAGTACAAGACGGAGGCGTGCCAGCTAAAGGAAGGTCCAAGCCTGAAGCCCACGAAGCCACCAAGCCCAAGTCATAGGCGGTAACTTAGTCGGATAGGTCTAGGGCTCTGAATTCTTGCCGGCCACGACGTTCCCTTGTAAACCCTAGGTCTGGCCGCCTATATAAGCCGGACCAACGAAGCCTTTAGGTTACAACCAATATGCTCATTGTAACCTGTAACACGCCTACATCCTTATAGTGAGTTATAGCAGCACGTAGGGTTCCGCCACCGCCGTGGAACCTGAAGCTAGGTAAACTGCCATATACAATCTCGACCCAGACGACTCCACCTTTCACCCCCGCGTCTCTCCATCGGCTAGAGGACCCCTCGTCTCCTATGTACGATGCCGATACGACGACAATGTCATTAAATATCTGGTTTAGACGAGTGGCGTGGGGGGGGGGGGGGGGGGGGGAGGGAGTGTGCATTGATCAACGATGTCGGGTAAAGCGGGGTGCGTGGTTGGAGCACCAGGGATCCCACGACACAACTTGCGGTGTGATGTGTAACCGATTTCTATCGAACCATTTCTATAAATTTTGAGTCTAACCGAGCACGCTACTTAGTTTCGATTCCGTACTACGAGAGCTAGCCTGTTTCAATAGAATGTATTTTACTATGACTCAAAAGTATGAAATCTGAAGCAGCTACTCTAGGTATGCACGCTCCTATACGCGCAGTCCCTCGATATGCTATTTCAGTCATTGTAATCTTGAGCCTCCATCTCCATGAATCCTCACTCAAGCGATCTGCACCATCATCACTCCACAACTAGGAGGGTTCATCTTTTTTAGTCTTCATCTTCAATGAATCTTTATCTTTGCGTCTTCGCGCTTCTTGTTCTTCTTGAGGCTTCACCTCAACTCCGCGTCTTCGCGCTTCTTCATCTCATGAAGAATCTTAATTTTTTGAGACCTCTCGCATGAGTTTCAATGACTCTGTGGCTCTTCTTTTGTTGAGGGTTCATCTCCAGGGATGGTTGTCTAGGTCGGCCTCATGCCACATGTGATGCTGGTGATCTCTTCTTCATGTCGTGGGTTGACATGTGTCGTTTGACGTGTGACAAGTTCTTGTGTTGGGGGTGGTGGTTAGGATATTGTGAAAGCTTTGGATGACCTTTGTCCGGTGCCATCGACCATGAAGATCTTGGGCACCGCTCCCCTCCTTGGAGGCGTCGCCTTCAAGCCCTCCTCCTTCAGTTTCTCAAGTCCCAAAGACAGCTCAACAAGTGAGTCTCATGGTTTACACTCTCCGTGCGTGCGAGGTTCGTTGGTTTGGTCAATTTTGGCGCCATAACCTTACAACAGAAGTCTTTGCCATCATTGTCAGAACCAAGAGCTCTAACTTTAGTTTACCTAGTTATCTTAGCTTGTCCTTGTTTCTTTGTTGTCTACCGTTGTTCATAGTGCTTGTAATCTGAAGGTGGCAACACGGGACTCTGTTGTAAGTGTCCATATACTTATGGCCATTTGGGCATTTATTAATTTAAAACTGGGCTCTTTGAGGTTTTCATCTAAACAAAAAATGAAGCCACTACTGTGACCTCCTTAGAAGGTTCTTTTTTCGGACATGATGTTTTGGCTCGTAGGTATAAATGCACCAGTTGTAAAAAATACATTTTAAAATTTGAAAGAATTTCAAAAAAATCTGGTGTACATACGGTTCAAAATATCTTCCGATATTCCGATAATCGGCCGATTTATCGCTTCTCGGTGTCTGACCGGTTAGATATGTTGGGAAACCTTCCCGTACGGCAACGTGCGGGCCCACCCTTTCTTGGGTAGGGGGCTTTTCCCTCTAGATTGGTCCTCAATCCTAGCCCCTCTTCCCCCTATATATACCCATGTATTGTATGGAGAGAGACACACCATTGATAATAAAGATCAGTCCCGCATATTTCTCTGTGTCCTTTTACTTTTCGCATCTGTGATTGTGCCGCGTGTACGACTCCTTCGACTACACTCTCGCTCCACGCCCTTGGACCGGACTTGCCGGCAAAGGTTGTGGAACACGTTATCAGCACAAACTGGTCCGCCAACTGATCTACATCGAGCCTTCATCAAGCAGGCTCTCGTCGTTCATCGCGGAGGTATAATCCAGATCCGATCGCAACAACGGTTTTGCATCTATTTATGTTTCCGTTCTTGCAATGCGTTTTATATTACCTACGGTGTCGATTTTCCTCCCGAGAGTCGAGCTGACGAATACGTCGCTGACCAATGTTGATACTCTCGGATTCATGGGGGATTTGATGACGCCACCGTAGAGAGTCAGTACATACGTGATCCTGATGATCACGGTACCGCCGCGGTGCATCGGCTGTGCGATGCGCCGTCTCGATTCCAGATGAACAGGCGATGAAAATTGACATCCGAAGTGTTTTCTGTGTGGGCGTAAAAGACATCGTTGGCTGACTGTCCTAGAGCCGCTCATCGTGTGTTGCATAGGTCGGCAAGCCACCACACAACACACCGAGCCTTGCACTACGTGGCGCCGTCGTCGCTCTTCCGCGCGAGAAGGTCCAGATGACCGTGCTCACTGCGTACCCTACTGGCTGTGTCGTCCGAGCACACACGCCCGAGGGGCGCCGCCAATCGCCGCCTGGCGTTGCTGGCCTCGAGCCGAGGCCGTCGCCGCTGGAGCCCTGCTGGCCGCGACCGCGAGCACCTCGTCATGCGTCGCGTCAACACGACCATGCGCGTCACGCCACGGTCACCATGGTTGAGCAGTCGCCGCCCCGCTGGCTACCGCTGCTCCGCCCGACCCTCGCTCATGGCCATGGCCGTAGCATGCCTCACCTCCAGCCCCACTGGCCCATGCTCGCGGTGCCGTGCCCCACGTCAGACATGGCCAAGCCGCGCCCGTGCTCACCGTGGCCACCGCGCCCGTGGCCGAGCCACGCCCATGGTCGACATCACCGTCCCGAGCCCGGCTGCCCCCCGGACGCCCGCTCCAATGCGTCGCCGCGGCCTCCGGCGTGTGTGTCGCCGCCGCCGCCCGCGAGACCGACGTGCTCTGCCTCGAGGCGAGCCGTCGGCCGCCGTCCGGCCTCGCTGTCCGAGCCGCACTGCCCGACCCCCGCCTCCATGCGAGCTCGCCTCGCCGCCCCACGCACCACGCGCGCCGCCGGCAGGCCCTGCTGGCTGCCGGGCAGCTTTGTGCTGCTGCCGCCGGGCCAGCGACGCGCTAGGGAACCCTAGCGCCGGTCGCCCTCGATCGGCAGGGACTATGCGGTGTGGGCCGGCCCAGCCAAAGGAGAAGTGATGGGCCAGATAAGGCCCAAAAAAAAGGGAGGGGCGCAGGAGATGGGCCGCGGCCCAGTTTCGGCCTGCTGCCATTTGGGCCGAACCGAAAAGGCTGCGCGCGTGCAATTTGCATTTTAGCCCTCGGATTTTTTCATTTTTTCGTAATTTTAATTCCTGCTAAATTATTTCGCGTATAAGCCCCTGAAACTGTTTGTTTCTGCTGAAATTGCATGTTTAGCCATAAAACAATCTCGAAAAGTCAATTTTAGGGCCTTTTTTTCCACATTAGTGATGCGCTTAACATGTTTAAGTCATTATAATGCTTGGATTATATGTTTTCATTGCTAGAATTAATTGTTTAATTACTTTTAATCGCTCTGAAATCATTGTTAGCATGTTTTTAAGTATTGGAACATCATGTTAATGAACCATTGTATCTTCATCGCATTTATGCAATGGATTACCTGCTGCAGATGGACGGAATCGTCAACCGTGAGTTCACCGAGCTAGCTAAAAATGCGCTGAACTACCTGCCGTGGGCATCGGACGTGGAGATCTTCCTCACTTCTAGGGAGCTGCCAACGCGATTGACCTGGGGACCCAGACAGCCACCAGCGATGTCACCCCTGCTCAGAATGCCCATGCTATGGTTTTTCTGTGTCACCACCTCTGAAATACTCTGAAAAACAAGTACATGGCTGAGCTGAGTGCTTTGGACCTCTGGAATACTCTTAAACAGCGTTTCGAGCGACTGAAGTACACTGTTCGCCCGCGCAGAGGCGGAGTGGATGCGTCTGAGGTTTCAGAACTTCAAGACGGTGTGAGACTGTAATTTGGCTTTGCACCGGATTTGCATCTCTCTTCGGATGTGTAGTGTCACTATCACCGACACTCAGAAGATTGAGAAGACTCTCTCTACTTTCCACCCCAATGCTGTACAGTCCTCGCGGAATTACCGTCAGGGGAAGTACACGCAGTATGCAGAGCTTGTGGACATACTCAGGTGGAGGAGGCGCAGGATGAGCTCTTGCGAAAGAACTCTCTCGCGCAGCCACTTGGAGCGAGTTCCCGTCAGGAGGCCCATGCTAGCGCCTACAAGGCCCATGTGCCTCTCAAAAGAAGAGAGGAGGAAGGGCAAGAAGGCGCCTCTCCCCCTCGCTAGGCTCAGCAACATCAGCCAGGCAAGGGGGAGCAGAGGCCCTAGGAATGCTACCGGTGCGGCTCTACAGAACACTTCTCACGCCAGTGCCGTGCACCTAAGGACGTTGTGGAAACGTACAAGGCTAGTAAGAAGGTGCATGAATCGCACCTCGCCTCAGTACAGGGGGAGGCACCTCCGGCACCCATGGTGGCACCGAGATCCTCCCGCCGCCTCCACCTCTGCCTATGGCTGCACCTGCAGTTGCGCCCATGGAGATAGCCCCTACGGTCTCAACGGACGTCGGCGTCTCTATGGAGGTCGATCACTTGGTGCTCCCTTTGCACCTCGTGTAGGCACTGATGATGATCCTATACTCAGTGAGGAGCAATTCGCTCAGTTGGACATTGAGTGTGAAGTGAACGGCGCGTTCTCTATGCCGTCTAAGCTTCCACTGTTTAACTTTCATGATTCCTTAGGCTTTGAGATACATTTGGTTTGTAAGCTCTATAAGAGCAAGCCATATTCATTATTTCGACGCTTGAATGACATTTGATTATCGTTCATTAATTCCTCTATTTAAATATGATGGCATGTTATGTTCTCAGATATATGCATTTGTTTGTAATGTCGCTACTTCCTCGCTTCATTATTTTAATTACATGCAAATGTCTTAGAACACGTGTGGCACCCCAATGGAGTAAACATGTCTCGTGGAAAACGATACACAAATACCATCTTCAGGGAGATTATGTGCTTTGAGTCTGATAAAATTCTCGAGGTAGTGTTATGAAAATCGCCGGCTGCGATCCTTATATAGTTGGCTCCGGACGAGCCACTATCATACTACCCATGGAACAACTTTGATCATTAACGATGCATTGTTGTACCCCGAGTCACTCGCACCCCCTTAAGTTTCAATGGTTTTCACGCTAATAGTCTCCAGCTGAGACCGGTGTTATGAATGGTATGGAATGCCTACTAATCACCGGCGCGATGAAAATGGTAAACATGTTCTTGGAATATTTTCCTCCATTGGACACATGGCTATGCTACATGGTAATTGTAGCAATGCCTGTGTACACTACCTTCCGATGCTCTGAACTATTTTGCCTATGGCATGATAGATTAGGCCACTCAGTCTAAGTATGATGAGGAATATACAACTCAAACGGTCATAATGTTAAAGTGAAAACTTCCCAAATCCTGATGATTTCGTATGCTCCGCATACGCTACGGGAAGTTAATCATTAGACCGCCCCCCTTAAAGGTGAAGGATGAAATCCATCATAAGAGTTGTATTTCACCAACCAGATGTTGGGGCAAGCTGTGTTACACGCTGCTAAACTCGTTAACTTTAGACCGTTGGCCTACAACATCCATTCTCATGTGCAGCTTGCGCAGGGGTCGGCACCGATAATTTCCCACCTTTATAGGTTCGGTTGCCAGGTGTATGTACCGATACCACCACCCCAGCGATCAGCAAAGGGCCCGCTCCGTAAGTCGGGGATATACATTGGTTATGCGACTATGTCCATAATCAGGTTTTGGACCCCATGACAAGTGAATGTCATACGGCCCGCTTCGCTGATTGCATTGACGAGGATCTCTTTCCGACTTTAGGGGGAGATAATCAACCCCTTGATGATAAAAGTCGAGAAATCACGTGCCAAGTCACAGAGATCCACGCTCATGACCCACGCACTGCCGAGACAAATAAAGAAGTCCAAAAGAAATTGATTTGCATGCATTAGCGAATCAACTGCCTGATCACTTTAGTGACTTGTAAACTGTGACAAAGTCGCATATGCCTGCGCGCAATGCACGGAAAGGGTTGAGATACCGAAGTTAACTATGGTACGCCCGCTCCCGTCCAAAGGCCTAAAAGGACGGGAAATCCGGTTTCTCAACTCCTAAGTACTCGGGGACGCCTGAGGAAGAAGGATAAGAGAGATTTATCACAGACAGTCACCAAAGCCCCTAGTAAGAAAAGGGGAGCCAATTGAGACCTGGCACAAGTACGGAAAGTCCTGTGCACGGGATTCCGGACTTGAACGTCCCTATTGAGGGAACATCCAGCGGAGATGTGAGTACACACATCGGCGCGAAAAAGCTAAAGGACCTCGCTCCTGTAATGGGAAATACGGTGGAGCAAGAGGTAGCGCCAGATGCCCCCATGACGAAATGGCCATAAATTATATAAATAAGGGAGAGTCAAGGAACCGAGCAATGGCAATTGTCGACATTAACTTTGCTATAGAATTGCCTCAATCATAGATCCTGACCCTAGGCCTAACAATCCCGCTGATTGTAAAATAAGGTCGGATTGGAAAGATTGGCAGGAGGCAGTTACCTCACACATGAGGTGGATCGGTACAGAGCAAGGCTCGTCGCTCAAGGGTTCACTCAACGACAGATGTCGATATTGAGGAAACTTACTCCCCAGTCATGGCTGGTATAACCTTTAGATACTTGATCTCGATGGCAGTAAATCTGGACTTAACAATGAAATTGTTGGATGTTGTCAATGCTTACCTATATGGTAACCTTGATTTGGACTTTTACATGATGGTACCGGAAGGTATCCCCATTCCGAACCAAGAGAGCAAATCGGGTCTATACAGTGTTCTTCTTTGGAAGTCATTGTACGGACTTAAAGAGTCTGGTAGGCTGTGGTATAATCGCTTAAGCGATCTCCTTCATCAGAAGGGCTACACGAGCAACGAAGATGGATTCTGTATAATCTCGGTGTACGTGGACGATTTGAATATAATTGGTACACCTAGAGATATTGAGGAAGCAAGTTCCTACCTGATGTCGGAATTCGAGATGAAGGATTTGGGTAAAACCAAGTTCTGTCTGTGTCTGCAACTTGAACATTCCCCTGCTGGGATTCTAGTGCACCAGTACACCCAGAAGGTGTTAGAGAGATTTGGATTTCATAAGGCATATCCTTCGAAGACCCCAATGATTGGGAGGTCTTTGCAGCAAGATAAGGACCCGTTCAGGCCTAAGGAAGAGGGGGAGGAAATTCTGGGACCGGAATTCCCCTACTTGAGTGCCTTGGAGCACTCATGTACCTCGCGAATTGTACACGGCGGACATTGCGTTCGCTGTCAATTTGCTTGCTAGGTACAGTTCTGAGCCTACCTAGATATTGGAAAGGCATCAAGGACGTCTTCCGATACCTGCAAGGGACCAAATATCTTGGCTGTTTTATAGGAGGAATCAAGACCTATCATTGGTAGGCTATGCTGATGCAGGGTACCTGTCGGACCCGCACACTTCCAAGTCATAGACTGGATATGTTTTCCTTTGTGGTGGAACTGATGTTCCCTGGAAATCGTCTGAGCAAAGTCTTCTATCGACTTCGACGAACCACTCTGAAATCATAGCACTATAAGAAGCATCACAAGAGTGTGCATGGCTTCGACGGATGATTCGCCACATTCAGCAGACGTGTGGGCTGAACACCGTACAAACCCCCACCATTATCTATGAAGATAATGCAGCTTGTGTTGCACAAGTGCAGTCAGGGTATGTGAAGAGTAATCTCATCAACCCCAAGTTTTCTATGCGCATGAGCTGCATAAAACGAACGAGGTGAGGATCTTGCATACTAAGTCGTGTGACAATCTCGCTGATATGTTCACTAAATCATTACCGGAATCATCTTTTGAGAGTGTGTTCGTGGAATCGGTATGATGAGACTTAGAGATATGCCAGACTCTGGGGGAGATTCTTCACACCCCATCTGAAATCTTGATCCGGATGATCAAGTACTCAACCTGATGTTGAGTGGATTGTACTCTTTTTCCCTTATGTGAGTTTTCCCGATGTTTCTCACATTGAGGTTTTTAATGAGGCAATTCGTGCAACATAAGGAGACATATGCTATGCTCTTTCTCCATATTTTTCCCACTGGGTTTTCGGAGTTTTGAGACATAGACAATACGGGATGTCGGACCAAGGGGGAGTGTTGGGAAACCTTCCATATGGCAACGTGCGGGCCCACCCTTTCTTGGGTGGGGGTTTTCCCTCTAGATTGGTCCTCAACCCTAGCCCTCTTCCCCCTATATATACCCATGTATTGTATGGAGAGAGACACACCATTGATAATAAAGATCAGTCCCGCATATTTCTCTGTGTCCTTTTACTTTTCGCATCTGTGCTTGTGCCGCGTGTATGACTCCTTCGACTACGCTCTCGCTCCACGCCCTTGGACCGGACTTACCTGTAAAGGTTGCGGAACAAGATAAATTGGCCGATAAATTCGCCGATATGCCGATAAATCGGCCGATATACCGATAAACCTGTCGATTTACCCCTTATTTTAGGTCGACCGATAAGTTCCCGATAAGCGATATCCTCAACATTGTTTTCGAGGTAATCCGTATCTTTTTATAAAATACCAGATGAAGCCGAGCCTAAAAATGCTCACTCCTCTCCCACTCTTTCTATTTGAGACCCTAATTTTTTTCGCTACAACTCTCTGTTGATACAAAAAGTTCAGGCTTAGAGCCTTGGCGCCAATTATCTTGGAAATCACAACTCCTATACATCGCCTGCAGGTGCCGCGAGACGACCGCGCCGCGTGTTGGAACGACCCGTTTCCGCCGATTTTTCTGTTTTTTCATTTTTTTCTTTTATGTTTTTCTTATTTTAAACTTTTCTTTTTCTGTTTTTTCTTTTCTGTTTTCCCGTTTTCCCTTTTTGTGAATTTTGAAAAACCAATTCTCTAAAAAAATTAGTAATTTTTTTTAGAATTGATCTTAAAAATGTTTAAATTTTAAAAAATGTTCAAATTAAAAATGATTCATAATTGAAAATTACTTAGATTTGAAAATAAAATGAAAAATATTTAGATGACGAAAATGGTTCATATTGTGAAAATTGGTAAGAGTTAAAAAGTTTCACATTTTAAAAACATTTGGATTGAAAAATTATAAAAATTTAATAAAAAATAAAAATAAAATAAAAAACTGTACGATACCTTTTTCTATTTGAGTCTCATTTGGAGCTTCCGGTGAAGCACTTGCTTTAGGGCATCTCCACTCGTGGCGCCCTCCCCAGGCCGAAAAACGGCACTAAACTGGGCTGCCTGTGGGGGCAGCGGCGCCATTTTACGCCCAGGGGGCGGCGTTTTCCCAGTTGTGTGAAACCAGGAACACGCCCAAAAATTTGAAAACATAAATTCAGGCGATATTCAAGATAGGTGATATTCATAGAAGTTCAGGCTATAATGCCGAATACAAATACTTAAAAAACTTAAAAAAAAGGTAAACACGCTTATCTACAAGCCCAGCCGGCTGTAGAACTGCTGCCTGTAGTCGCCACCGTCGCCGTCGTCGTCGGAGCCGCCCGGCGAGGCGTTGGATGGGCCTGCGCCGTCGTCGCCGCCGTGCCACCTGCTCGGCCCTGGCCGCGCATCCTCCTCCTCGTCGGTGCCATCGAGGACAATGAGGCCCGCATCGTACCACGCCTGTTCCTCGGCAGCGAGACGCAGCTGGCGATCCGCCTCCTCCTGCTGGTACATCTCCCACGACCAGGCGCAGGCGGCGTCGACAGGGGCCGGCGGGACGTCGTTCAACGACATCTGCTCGGCGAGCTTCTGGCCGGGGAAGTCCTCGGGGTCCTCCGGCGCGCCCGAGTTCAGTGCCGTGCGCACGAAGTCACGCGGCGGCGACCACACGGGCTCGGTCTTGGGCTTCTTCAGGGGCACGCGGCTAGAGGAGGAAGCCTTCTTCTTCAGCACGAGGCGCAGGTGGCCCCGTGGTGGCAAGGGAAGGCGGCGACCGGATTTGAGGATGATGCCGCCGCTAGGCCTGTGCGATGGCGAGTCCTCTGGCTTGGGCTTGACGCGGACGAAGCCGGAGCGGTCGGGTGTCGAGATCGGCGTGGAGAAGGAGGAGCGGCCAGGTGTCGACGACGAGCGTGGTTTGGAGGAGGAAGAGGACGAGCCAGCCCCCATCCTCCTTGGCATCCACGAGGACGCGCCGCGGCGGCGCGAGATCGCTGGAGCCCGCGGCGACATGGTCAGGCGGGGGTGGTTGCCACCGTCGATGTAGTCCAGGACGTACGTTAGAGTACGCCCTGTCGCGCTCCACCACTGTCGACGGCCCCCTCCGTTCCACTGTCCCGAGATGGGGCCATTGTTGTAGGTGTCGGCGAGCTCCTGCTCGTGGCGCCGGAAGAAGTACTGGGTCCAGAACGCGTCGTTGGCGGGGTCTCAGCGCGGGTCCGCCGCCTGCTCCTCCGTGAGGCCATCGAGGACCTCCTGGATCACGACGTCGCGGTCCGCCCCTGACGGCGGCGGTAGCACCGGGACACCCGGCGCTCAGACGCTAGTCGCCGGGGACGCGCATGTCCGGCGGCGTGGGGTAGCCTGCGTCGTAGAGCATGCGCGCCTCCCAGTCGTGGACGGAGCGCCAGCCGAAGCCGTTGGACGCCGCGCCGTCGCCGGGTTACCTCTCGGCCATGGTCTTGGTGCGGCGAGGGCGAGAGAGAGGAAGCTAGGTGCGGCAAGTGAAGGCGGGAGTGAGAGGGTGTGGTTGTGCACGGCGAGGACGCGGGGTCTTTATAGCAGGCGCGGAAGGCCAGACCAGCGGGCCGGTGGCGCGCCATTACTGCGCCACGTGCCCCGCGATTGGACGCGTCGGCAACGGCCGTTCACTGGCGCTTGCCACGCCATTTATTCCGGCAGGCTTTTGACCGGCGCGGGAGCCGAGGGGATGAGAACGCTGCTCACGGGCTGTTCTGTTTCACGCCCTTTCGCCCGGGTCGCTGACAGCGCTGGCCCGCCGTGTTTTCGCGCATTTTGCCCCCCAAGGCGAAACCCAATGGGCTGGGTCTGGCTTGGGAGCGCCGGCGCCAGTTTGCGCCGAATCGGCGCTATTTGGCCTCCTGGGGGGCGACTGGGAGAAAACGACGCTATTTGGGCCAAAACGGCGCTATTTCTCGCCCTGGGTGGGGGGGGGGGGGGGGGGGGGGGAGTGGAGATGCCCTTAGGCGGCGGGGGCGAGTAGCGTGCGGGTGATATATAGTCTCTCCCTTGAAAATGGAAGAGTCCGGCCTAGAAATATTGGCGGTAGCCGAGCAATGGGCCACAGTGATATCCCAAAACACTCAATATGGCCTATTTACCACAGACCGGTTCATTTGCAATCGTGTTTCAAGCACCCACTGCTTTACCGTGCAAAAAGTGTGCTCCCACCGGGTTCTAAACAAAAAAGTTTGCTTCCACCATGACCTTTTCCATTTTCCACGAGCCAAATTCTTTACCTCTCCCACCCCCCAGGAAAGAAATGAGAAGTTTCTCGTGTGAAAATAGGATGGGTAGCTAAATGACAAAGTTTGTCTAATCACACCTACCATTGCAAGTTACTTTCACGGCGATTCTTTAGAATATGAGTGATGGTTAATATATACATAGTTTTATGTCATTTCTTCAGTGTCGTTTCCTCGTGTCCAGAGTTACCTCAGTTAGACACCTGCAGTCATACATAGAGACGTCCTTTCATCTCTCACCTAAATGACATCATGAATGTAAGTAAGCCAATCTTCAAATCAAGGGTCAACAGAAAAAAGTAGAATTTCAAACATTAAAACGGAGAGGTACAGTCATGTACGAACTCTCCTTTTGCCTGGCCAGAATTTAAGAAAGCCAGCTCACTAGAAAAAAAGTAAAATTTCAAACATCATGAATGTTAGTAAATAGGCTGAGAACTAGAATGGAGAAAAAAATAGGTGCATATGCTATAAATCTCAAAACTATCTTGCCCCACACCACAATAATCTGATGTATATGCCGATAATAAAATTTACTACCAGGCAGCCTGAAGCGTCTGGGTTTAAATTGCAGGAAGTATATTACTGATGTTGAGCAGTAAAAACAAGATTAGATACCCTCATTCACAGTTGTAATCTTCGAATAAATATTGCAATTTTCTGATGACATTAATAAATTGGATAAATCGCAATTCTGAAAAATATTATAAGTGCAGACCACAAACTTCAAAATATAAATAGTATCCCAAACTTCTCAAGTAATCATTATACTAACAAATTCTGATTGATGCCACTAAATAAAATCTACCCTGATGCAGGACCTATAAAAGTTTATCCGGCAAAAATAAAATACCTGTCACGCAGGCCGGTCTAAATCACCAAAGGGATTAGGGAGTACTACCATACAATTGATGAATTGATAGTGACTGAAGACACCCAGGGAGTCAATAGGTGACAATGCCCATGGTTTGTTTATTCTGCGATATATTTCAAAGCACTTGGAAACCAAAGGTAAATTCTTGGACTTAAGTTCTTCGCAGGTGAGCTTAATTAATGGAGACACATAAAAATGTGCTTACGGGTTCCATGCCCATCCACGAAGGGCAATTACCGCAAATAACTCCAAGAATGCATTAGCTTACAAGTTTTTGCAAGGAGCCAGTATGAATATTGCATAATTAATTAAGGATTCAGAGAAGAGTAATCCGCGGGTCAGATCAAGCTACTAACTAATTACTGCATAATATATAATATCTTAGGACATTGCAACATAGGTGGAACTTCAAGATAAAACAACATATGATATAGTACACGATGGTTGAGATTGATCTGGTCTTCTTCGTGTTCTGCGTGGTCGCGTCGTGCTTTTTGTTGTTTCTTCATCTTGAGGCTTTGTCGGATGTTTCTTTCTCGGTTGTTGGTGGAGTTCGTTTGTTGCTTTGTTGCATTCCTTTTGGGGCCTAAGCGCTAATTTGCCGACTGTTTCCATCGTTGTTTGTTGGACGGATTAGTTCTCTAGGTGTTGTATATGTTGATTTCCATCGTTGTTTGTTTCACTTCGGTTCTTTGACCGTTTCTATCGGTATGCCACGTGTGTTGCCTGTCCAATTATTCGGGTTGGCGGACGAACGGTGGATGGACGTTGCCTTGACTAATGCCGCTTAGCGGTTCGCTTGGTGGATGCGTTTCACGATGCGCCTTGCCCTTGCGACGCGAGTCGTTGGAGTCGTGACGTCTAGGGGTTGTTGCCACCGTTAATGGTGTCCGCTCGCCATCGAGCGCGTTATTCTCGGGCTTTGCATCCCCGCTCTGGCTTCATGAAGCATGGTCCGCAATGTCAGTCATGTCACATCGTCGTGCATCTCCTTTCATGTTCACCTCTGAAAGAGCATGCTATCTCTTAATCCGTTTTGGAGCTTAATGACAACACACTAACAGGACTAACATTGTTTCTAAGTGTCATCAGGTACTCAATTAACAACACGCCAAGTCCGAAGATGGAAGAGAGAAAGGGGCTCGAAAAATGGACTGTAGGAATTTTAGGCCGCCGGTAGTACCGTTGGTATCTGGCGGTAGTACCAGGGAAAATAATTTCGTCGAAATTTCGAACGAAATTCGCGAAATTAATGATTCTCGCTAAGGGGCGAGAAAATATAATCTCAGACGAAATTTTAGTTTAAATTTGAATAAATCCAATGGTTTAGACTACAAAATGCCTATAGATCATGCTATAGGCAAATACTGCCTCTGCTCTATTGGTTGAGGACGTACCTAGTCGACTGTGAGGTTATGTGTTCGATTCCAGCAGTCACCTTTTTATTTTTTGAAATTTATTTGAACGTCAGACTATAAATTTGTCCGAAATTTTTGAAATATTTCTTCAAAATTTCGTTAATTTCACGAAATTCGAGAATCTCTGGGAGTTGCGAAAGAAATTAGAAAAACGAAATGTTAAACCCTGGGTAGTACCGCTCCTCCTGGAGCTGTACTACCACAGCATACTGGTACCCTGCTTCTGGCAGTAGTACCGTGGCTAGTACCGTGCCTTTCAGGCAGCGGTACTACCGCTGGAACTACCGCTGAAAGTACCGGCAGCCCCGAATTCCTTTTTGGTATCGCTACGGTACTTAGGGGTACCTCCCACGTACTACCGTTGGCGCTCTTTAAATTAATTCATCGAAGCCAGCGGTAGTACCGGAGCGGTTTCCCGATAGTACCGCTGCCTGGCAGCAACGGTTGCGCAGCGCGCTACCGCTGCAGCTGGGTAGTGGTACTGCCTAGTACCGCTGTGATCCCAGGTAGCGGTAGTACCGCTGATCCCCAGCGGTAGTACCGTTGTGCACATTTCTGTGCATAACAATTCGATTTTCGGAGCCCCTATAAAAGGAGTGCTTCTTCCCCAAAGAGAAGCTGCGATTTGCATTCTCTCTCCTCCATTACTGCTGAGCTTTAACTTCCTAGATCTCCCACTCCAACCAACCAATCGCCTTGATACTTCGAGGAGTGAAGGAGGAGGTCTAGATCTACATCTCCACCGAAGGAATTTCAAATTCATTCATCCCCTTTGTGGTTCTTGTTCCTTCTTGGGTTGCTTGTAACCCTAGGAGGCCTTGGTGCGTGTCGGAAGCCTCAACTTGTTTGCAAGGTGCTCCGGGACATTGTTGGGAGGCTCCAACTCATTGTGGAGTTCCCCGACCTTTGTGTACGGCCTGGTCAACGCCTCGAATGTGACCTCGTAGTGAAAGAGCCGAGCCTTCACGGGCAAAGCTCACGGAGAATAGAGTGAGCACATCCGTGCTATTGGAGTGCCTAGGTGGCTCCACAGTCCTCCAACGTAGACATACTTCCCTTGGGAAGGAACTACGGGAATCATCTCCGTGTCCCTACTTTGTGGTTACTTCTATCCTTTGCTTGTTGCCGGTACGCTTTGTATCTTACTTGTATCACATAGGTTGTATTCATCTAGTGCACATCTAGTCAACCTTGTTATACTTGCTCAAAGCCCTAATTAAAAGGAAAAAGAATTAAAATTGGTAGTCGCCTATTCACCCCCCCTCTTGACGACCTTTCAATTGGTATCAGAGCATGGGCTCTTATCTAAGGCTTCACCGCCTAAGAGAAAATGGTCGAAGAGAGTGATCCCGAAGCTTCCGTCTCCAAGTCTCAACTAAATGAGATTGTGGGTAATCTTGAGACCAAGATCAATGATCTAGACAACAAGATTACCTCCAATGTCATTAATGAGATGCGAAAGATATTTGAGCAAATTACGGGAAAGCCCCCTCGTGTGGATGACGCTCCAGCCTCTCTAGACTCCCCAAAAAAAGACGGCAACGTCTTGACTTTGGAAGTCGATCCCGAGAAAGCAAAGGCGCAAGCCAATGCCGACTCGAGAAAAGGAGAGAATGGTACATCATCCAACTCGAAGGTTAATCCGGGGGTGTATTCACAAGTTCCACCGGAACAAGTGTATAACCAAATCCACCGACAAGTTGACAAGCCACACATTGCCAATATGGGCACACCTCCTAAGCTTGACCCAAAAGACTTTCCTAATTGGCAATTTTGCATGAAATCACATATGTCTAGCTCTTGTGTTGATTTGCTTGATATTATAGAGTGAGGCTTCTCTCCAAGAGATCCCCACAATTTGACTCCAAGTGAGAAGGCGGATCATCAACTCAATGCCACCGCTATGCACATGATCCAAACCGCCGCCGGTCCAACCTACCTTACTCACCTTCGAAGGTGCATGACGGCGAAGCAATCATGGACTGCTCTTCATACTTTGTTCTTGGGGAATGAGAGCATTCAACGCTCTAAGTATGAAGCCTTTCAACACGAGGCCGATGAGTTTGTGATGATGGATGATGAGACTCCCGAAGAACTCTATAGAAGACACACCGCCCTTGCCGTCACTTTGGGGGATTTTGGCTATGAAAAGATTGGTGATGGTTGGATCAAGCGCAAGTTTCTCAAGACAATCACCCCGTTCAACCAAAGTTTAGCTCAAACCATTTGATCAAGGCCGGATTTTGTTTCCCTTGACTTCAACACGGTGGTCAATGAGTTTGTGTCCATTGGGATGGTGGTCCAGAGCTCCATCCATGCTCTTGCTCGCCAAAGAGGCCTTGCGGGTCAATAACCAAACGTTGCTTTGAAGACCAAGGCCATTGCCCATGAAGAAATGGTTGAGCATGAAGATGAAGAGGATGATCCGGATGAGACTAAGCTCGCCTACAATGAACACATGGCTCTCGCCGCGAAGGCTTTTTGGGGCAATCGTCCGAAAGGTGGCAACTCAAGATCTTTCGGAAAAGGTGGCAAGACAAGAATTGAGCATCCAAGAACTTGCTACAATTGTAGCAACCAAAACCACTACATTGCCGAGTGCCCGTACAAGAATAGAGAGGACACCAATGGCAAGCTTGTGAGGAAAGACAAGAACAAGACCTTCGTCAACAAAAACTTCATGAAGAGGAAGGGTAGCAATGCCTTGTGTGTCCAAGATAGGAAGGTGCTTGAAGAGTACACGTCCAGTGATGAGGATGATGATGTTGAAGGTGTGGCACATGTGGCCATTGCTACTACTTCCTCTACACCGACATCCCTATTCGAATCCCCCAATGAGAATGAGGCCATTCCCTACACATGTCTTATGGCAAAAGCCATCGCGGTAACTTCTTCTCCTAAACCCATTGATTCTACACCTCCTTCTTTATTGGATTGTGTGGAAAATGTTGAGAAGGAGGACCAAGGTCCAAATGTGATGGACTTATGGTTAGCTAAGCTCAAGGGGGAGAACAAAGTTCATGTGAATGCTCTTATTGAGCAACTTGATGAGACTAACCTTCTTGTAGATGAAAAGGAGGAGAAACTTTGACCATGGAAAATAATGAGCGTGAATACACTAATGAGATAGCGGAGCTATCTATTGCTCTTGAAAAGGAGCAAACTCGTAGAAGTGCTCTTGAGGAAGCTCTATCTAACTCCGAGGAGTCTTATGCTATTGATATGGCTAGAGTGAAAAAGGAGCATGAACATGCTCTTGCTTTGTCTAAAATCTATAAAAATGAAAATAATGAGCTAAGTATTGGCCATGCTAGACTTGAAAAGGAAAACAAAAGACTTGATGAGGAACTCAAAGCCCTCAAAAAGTCTTTTGATGAATTACAAAAGTGTCATGATCAATACTTAGGTCAACAAGTTAAAAATTTCCTTGCGTCTTCCTCTATTACTAATGTTGCTAGCTCTAACCCTTGTTGTGAGCATGCTGACCTTGTTGAGGAGAACTCTAGGTTGAAGGCCCAACTTGAAAAAGGTCTTGCCTCTTGCATTCAAGGTGAGAAGAACCTAAATGATTTTTTGAGCAATCAAAAGGATCAAGTTGGGAAAGAAGGACTTGGGTTCTCTACCAAGTCAAAGAAGAAGAACAAGAAAAAGAAGAAGTCAATTCCCCCTTCCAAGAATATTGTCTTTGTTACGGAGGGGGAGATGACTAAGGAGAAGGAATACAACACCATTTTGGGTGGTGAGGCCACAAGGGGCAACGCCACTCACAATGACTTTGCCGAAAAATATAACCCTTCTTATGTTCTTATGAAATCTAGAGATGGACATGTTTATGCTAAATATGTTGGCACTTCTTATGGTGATGATTATCATTGGGCTATTTGGGTTCCAAAGACCCTTGTGACTAACAAGAAAGGACCCATTCAAAAATGGGTACCTAAATCAAAGAATTGATCTCTTGTAGGGTGTGGCGTCCGGTGCGGGTCGATGGACGGTGGATAGTGGCGCATCCCAACACATGACCGGACACATTGACTTGGTGGATGATATTGAACCTCCTTTACCTCAATATTCCCATGTCAAGGTTGGTGACAACCGCGAGCTTAAGGTATTGGGATGCGGCAAGGTTGTTGTTGCGAGAGAAATCTCAATCAAGAATGTCCTTGTTGTTGAGTCCCTTGGTTACAATTTGCTTTCCGTCTATCAACTTACTAAATGTGGTTATGGGTGTTACTTTGATGACGAGACCGTGATTATCACCGTGAAGGGGTCTCTTAAAGTAGTCTTTGTTGGGCATGTCGAGTTCAGTATGTATGTGCTTTGATTTCTCGAAAGAAAGCACTTGTACCACGACTTGCCTAATGGCTAAAGTTGATGTGGGTTGGCTTTGGCATCGCCAACTAGCCCACACCAATATGAGAACCTTGCATGACCTTCAAAGTGGTAATCACATTCTCGGACTAACCGATATTAAGTTCTCCAAAGATCGTGTGTGTAGGTCTTGCATTCTAGGCAAGCAACATGGAGAAGCCCATCCACAAAAGACGAAGATCACCACCTCCAAGATTCTTGAGCTCATTCACTTGGATCTTTTCGGTCCTCTATCTTATGATAGTCTTGGGAGCAAGAAGTATTGCTTGGTGATTGTTGATGACTATTCAAGATACACATGGGTCTATTTCTTCAAGAAGAAGAGTGAGACTCAACAAAGAGTCATTGACTTCATCAACATGGCACAACGTCAATATCAAGAGAAGATTATGGTGATTCGAAGTGACAATGGGTCCGAGTTCAAGAACTACACCATGGAGGGATTTCTTAGTGAAGAGGGGATTGCACATCAATACTCTACTCCATACACCCCTCAACAAAATGGTGTGGCAGAGAGGAAGAACCGTACACTCATGGATGCGGCTAGGACAATGATTGCGGAGTATGCTTCTCTGTATAACTTTTAGACCGAAGCCATTGTTACCGCATGCTACATCACCAACCGGGTTTATCTCCGCAACATTACAAACAAGACTCCATATGAGATCCTCCTCGGCAGGAAGCCAGACCTTTCATATTTCCACGTCTTTGGATGCAAGTGCTTCATTCGCAAGAAAGGTAATCGCTTGTCAAAATTCAAGACTAGATCTATTGAGGGTATCTTTGTTGGTTACTCCACAAACTCTCACGGCTATAGAGTCTACAACAAGACCACCGGTCAAGTTGAAGAATCTAGTGACGTGAATTTTGATGAGGATAATGGCTCCCAAGTGAGGCAAGTTGATTCTAATGTTGTAGGTGATATCCCCATGGAGCTTGCTTTGAGGAGGATGGCAATTGGTGATATCCGTCCTATTAAAGAGGACCCTCCTCATGTTGAGCCACATCAAGACCCATCACCTATCCAAGTTCCTCGAGTAATTCAAGAACAAGCTACAAGCCCTCAACCAAACGAGCAAGTTCAAGAACAACTTCATGATCAAGAACGAGTTCAAGATCAAGGCGGTGCACATGACTCATCAACACATGATGTTCAAGAACAAGCTCATGATGGTGCACAAGGCCAAGAACAACTTCATGATCAAGAATAAGTTCAAGATCAAGGCGGTGCACATGACTCCCATGATGAAGGTGATGATCGAGACACATCTCAAGAAACTTCGGAGAAGCTCAATACAAGAAGAGCATTGAGAAGAGAACGTGACCTCGTCCTCAAAGATCACACTTTGGACCAAGTTCTCGGAGATGTTAGAAGCAAGGTCGTCATAAGAAAGCAATTGGCAAGTTTTAGCTCCAACCATGCCTTTGTCTCCTTCATCGAGCCCAAGAAAGTCTATGAAGCTCTTGAAGATCATGATTGGTTGTAAGAACGTCATTGGCACCAAGTGGGTCTACAAGAATAAGCAAGATTCGAACGGCATTGTTATTCGAAACAAGGCAAGATTGGTGGCACAAGGTTTCTCGTCATTGGCACCAAGTGGGTCTACAATAACAACAAGCAAGATTCGAACGCATTATTATTGAAAACAAGGCAAGATTGGTGGCACAAGGTTTCTCATCATTGGCACCAAGTGGGTCTACAAGAACAAGCAAGATTCAAACGGCATTGTTATTCGAAACAAGGCAAGATTGGTGGCACAAAGTTTCTCCCAAGTCGAAGGTGTTAATTTCGGTGAAACTTTTGCTCCCGTTGCTCGTCTTGAATGTATTCGCATTTTGCTTGCATATGCATCTCATCATAACTTTAAACTTCAACAAATAGATGTTAAAAGTGCTTTTCTTAATGATCCAATTAATGAGTTGGTATATGTAAAGCAGCCCCCCGGGTTCGAAGATCCCCACTTTCTCGATCATGTCTATAAGCTCGAGAAGGCACTCTATGGGCTCAAGCAAGCCCCACGTGTGTGGTATGAACACCTTCGTGAGTTTCTAGTCGATCGTGGATTTCAAGTGGGTGTAATTGATCTCACCCTTTTCACCAAAAAGGTTTGGTGGAATCTTTTTATATGCCAATTCTATGTTGATGATATCATATTTGGTTCTACTAACAATGATTTCAATGATGAGTTTGCAAAGCTTATGACTAGCAAGTTTGAGATGTCCATGATGGGGGAGTTGGAGTACTTCCTAGGCTTTGAAGTGAAGCAATATAGGGAAGGCACCTTCATCAAGCAAGCCAAATATACCCAAGACATGTTCAAGAGATTCAATATGGCGGATGCCAAGTTTAGCAAGATTTCCATGTCCACAAGCCATGACCTCCACACCGACTCCGAGGGTAATGATGTTGATCAAAAGCTTTATCGTTCTATGATTGGTTCTTTGCTCTATCTTTGTGCATCTAGACCAGATATCATGTTTAGTGTGGATAAGTGTGCAAGGTATCAAGCGGCTCCCAAGGAGAGCCATATGATGGCGGTTAAGCGCATCCTTCGATATTTGATTCATACCCAAACTTTGGTCTTTGGTATCCCAAGGGTTCAAGTTTTCAGCTCAAGGGTTACTCGGATGCGGATTATGCCGGAGAGAAGAAGGATAGGAAGTCAACTTCTGGGGGTTGCCAATTCCTTGGTCGCTCCTTGGTGTGTTGGTCTTCCAAGAAGCAAAATTGGGTTGCTCTCTCCACCACCCAAGCTGAGTACATCTCCGCCACGAGTTGTTGTGCTCAATTACTTTGGATGAGGCAAACCATGGACTATGGAGCCAACTTCGACAAGGTGCCTCTCTTTTGTGACAATGAGAGTGCCATCAAGATCGCCTACAACCCCGTGCTACATTCCAAAACAAAGCATATTGAAGTGCGTCACCACTTCATCCAGGAGCACGTGGAAAGAGGGAACATTGATCTCCCCTTCATAGGTACCAAGGATCAACTCGCGGACATCTTCATGAAGGCCCTTGATGAAACAAGATTTTGAGAGTTGAGGAATGAGCTAAATGTCATTGATGCAAGTAACTTTGCTTGAGCACTGCGCACACCTACCCATAGTGTACTTGATAACTCATTTGGATGTAGGCATAGTTTTAGGAGGAGTGTAGCTCAATTCATGAGTCAATGCAACCCCTTTGATGCCAATATAAACAATTCGTGCTTCATTTGATCACTTTTGGTGACAATATGTGCTTAAACGATGAGTATTGGCCAGGAATCCAAGATATATCTTCGCGGTTCTGGGTTGAGTTTGCACATACATGGTGGCTTCGGCCACCGCCCTCCTCTTTGTGAGGAGTTGGAGCATATTTGGTTTTATTTGGTTTTTAGACCCCTTTACACTTTGTGGAGAGTCCCAAGTTTGGCCTTTACTATTCGATTCTTGCAAGCTTGGACTTCTCTCTTCCCCCAGTGACTCTCTCTATCCTAAGCCAAATTTATTCTCCCATAAGACTTTTTCTATCTAAATTGCAAACTTCTCATGATCATCCCGATGTCAATTTTTGATTCAGGCGCCCGGTACTACCGGTGTTTGAAGGCGATACTACTGTTACCTGGACCTCTGCTCCCAGGTGCAGTACTACTCCTTCTAATACCGTAGTCACCAGGTACCGGTACTACCGGTAGCACTGGTCGGTACTACCACTATGGCTGAGGATGCACACGCATCTCCCAGATGTGGTACTACCACTAGACCTACCGTTAGCACCAGTAGCGGTACTACCGCTAGTTTCCCGGTACAACCGCCAGGTCAACGCAGTTGCCAGGCGCGGTACCTCTGGGTTTCTACCGATAGTACCAGCGGGCGGTACTACCGCTGGGGCCCAGCGGTACTACCGCTGAGGGATTTTGACCATGGGGTTAAGTGGGGCGTGAGGGGTAGTTTTTCCCCATTCTACCTCCCCACACCCGACCCCCACACGAGGTCTTCCCTCACCGCCGCCACCGCCGTCGCCCATTGCCGCCGGGAGAGTCTCTCCCCAACCACGACAGCCCCTCTCCGGCTGTGGGGGTGGCTCGAGGACCTTCTCCTCCCTCATCTTCTTCACCATGAGTTCCGGTGACTCTCTTCTCTCTCTCTCTCAACCTAGTCGATTCGTTGAGATGCGATTCAGATAGTTTCCTTGTTTCTCTTTGTGGTAGAAGTCGTAGGGAATAGTTGGTACTCTGTTTAGAATCGATTTTGCAAAGTTTTATCGGACAATTTCATAGATCGGGTCAGTTTCGCCGGTCAAACTGCTAGATCTAGAGCTAGCGGTACTACCGCTGCATCGGTACTACCCGTTTTTCAAACGGTACTACCGTTGATCTGGAGTTTTCCAGAAACTGGGCAATTTCAATTCTTCTTGTTTTGATCATGTTTATTTTGTAACACTTATCCCCTTGTGCTATCTCTCTTTGCTATCTTAGGACCTAGTAAGGGATGTGGGGGTGGCTCTCGTGCTACCAAGAGAGCTCGCAATGGTCAAGAAGTTGATGATGAACCGAAGATCATTTCCGAGAAGCTCACGCGCCGTCAACAGTCAGCTAGAGCTAAAGAAGCTGCCAAGAAGACAGCCCTGCTCATGAAGATGCCACCCTTGACCTTCGCTAAGGAAAGGATGCAAAATCCCTATGTGCTTGTCAGGAATCCCAAGTACCAAAATCCGCTCTTCCACACTCAGTTTCAAGAGAAGATCTTTTATGAGGTGCTCCCCCGCTACAAGATCAAAGTAGTGAAGCAGTTTTGCATCAATACCGACTACATGAGAGCTCACACGGACTATTTTGGTGAATCCCTAGAGATTTGTGAAGAGTTTGGGATTTTGGACTACATCAACCTTCAAGAAGACTTTGATGAGCATCTTGTGCACCAGTTCTTTGCGACCATTCACTTTCACACCTCCAAGAGAGCCATCACTTGGATGACCAAGGACAAGGTGCTCACCTCCTCATGGAAGGATTTTGTTGCTCTCATCCATATGACCATTATGGTGATCTTATGTCTGTGGAGGATGATGCTCATGTGTTCCGCATCTCCTATATGAACAAGCCTATGTGTCGTGGTGGGATCACGACAGATGCCATGGGTATGGCTAAGATGGGGCCGAATGGTCGTTGGGGGAATCCGGGGAGGGTTTATG
This sequence comes from Poa pratensis, assembly GCA_947311845.1. NCBI lineage: Eukaryota > Viridiplantae > Streptophyta > Magnoliopsida > Poales > Poaceae > Poa > Poa pratensis. The sequence continues at coordinate 153,917,671 of CAMZMU010000041.1, read as the reverse complement.
CACTCTCGAAGTGCACAAGCAAGAACACACAAAACGAGGCAAGAACACGAACTGAAAACCAAGCCACCAAGAACGCGAAGCACACCGCGATGTACCCTGCTTCGGGGCCCTCTTGCGGAGGTAACACCCATACTGCAGCACTATCCTAGTCAGTGTATAGCTCAAGGCAACAAGTACAGGTCACTCCTCGAGCTGTGTGATGATACAATGGTGAGAGCATGAGGTGGGAGATGAAGTAACCAGGAGAATGAACTAGGGTGATGGGGTCTCTTTTCTTTCTTTTTCCATCGTCGTCCGCAGGAGGGGGGGAAGCCCCCTATATAGACCAGCCGGGTTACCGTAATGCCCCTCGCCGAGCACTGTAGCCATGCCTCTGCTTTGATCATCATTGTACTCCTGTCAGGGACAAGACATGACCTGCCCATCCCCTGCGTCACCACAGTGGAGCTAGGATGTCCCCAATGACTGAGACAGGACGTAGCCGCGCCGAGCTACCTCGTAGCCCTGACCCCGGATCTCACGGGGTCACTGGTCAGAGGCGTACAACCCCGCCGAACCCGGGGCACGCCTCTGCCACGCTCCGTGACAGACGCTCCCGTGTCATGCGGGAAGTGACTGGAGAATTGACTCCTGCCCGAGCTACGGCCTCCTGCCGTGGTTAGCCCGGCTCCTGGGCTTAAGATCTTTTACGAGGTCGGACCTCACTTCCTTCCCATAGCTCCTCCTACACTCACAACCCCAACCATAGCACTGAGGTAGTTAGGTCGGCTGATTACAGCTCGGATCATGAACCTCGGCCCATGCCAACGGGGTACCTCGGACCCCTCTGGTCCAAGATAGGTCGGTCTTTATTCTCCAGGCAAAAGTAAAGCTCAGATGCGCTCAGGCCCAAACAGGTCGGCCCTCTCCGTACCTCGGCACGCCTTTGAACTCCACTTATGCCAAGCCTTGACCCTACCCGGGGGTACTCCCCCGACATTTGTCCCCGAAGCTGGTGCGGTCCTACGACCTCGGATGGAGGGCCGTAGCAGGTTCAAAATAAGCAAGGCACCACTGCCAAAACCGACCTCAAACACAGCTCCGCCGAGGTTCTTCCCACATACCACCATCTAATCCGAGGTAGATATGCAACCTGAACTTTCCGAGCTATCTGACTCAGCACAATCTTGCCTCAAGATTTTTCGAGGCACGTGGCGAAGAATCTCTGCCCGGGCTTCGAAATCCGGACCTCTGAAAGACAGGTCCTGACCACACGCCGCCCTCGTCAGCCGGACCCACCGAACAGCGCACCTGCGCACTCAAGTACTTGACCAACTTGACTGCCCCTGACCCCTCGATTCTCGCGCTGACCAGCACAGGAGATCCGAGGTTAGCGGTTGCCACTCTGCGGCCCACGACGTGGCCGATCGTGCGGCCACCAACTACGCAACCATGCGCTCACCCGCACACGATCCCGCGCCTTCCCGATAACCGCGCGGTAGTGCGCAGTTAACGCGCGCGTTACCGCACGCGGCCTATAAATAGGGGCCCAGGTAATTTCCCCCTCTTCTTCTTCCCCACTCACCCATTGCTCCGCGCCCATTGCTCCGCGCGCTCTGCCTCCATCACCGCCGTCGAGCACTCGTCGCTGCAACCTCGTTGTCTCGAAGAATCTCGCCAAAAACGCGCACCGCGCCTCGCGCCGCCACTCCGCCGTCGATCCTTCCCCGATCTTCGAGTACCTCACCGGTGAGTTCCTCTTCTCCCCTCCATTGCCATGAACATGAACAGGTTCATCCTTCGATGAACTCGAGGATTTGGATGAATCCGAGGAACTGAGGAAACCGATGCTCTATCTTTGCACTCTTTTAGTCATTTTCAGATCTTATCTAGACTTGTATCAGACACTCCCGTAGCACTGTCTTTTTAGGTTTGCCCCTTGATGAACTCTAATTTATCTCCTTTTTAGCTCACCGGTAGATCTTTGCTATATCTCGCCACGGTAGAAACATGTTTCCCGCCTAAATCCTTTAGCTCGGCTGCTTGAACGATCCGAGGTATCTACTCCGGCTGAACCTTGAACTGTCCGAGGTACTTACCCCGGTTGAACCTTGAACTGTCCGAGGTATTCACCCCGGTTGAACCTCCCTTTTCTGCAGGAAAGTGCCAACATGTCGGCAATTGCTAAGTCAAACCGCGCCGAGGTTTCCGCCAGCGAGAGAGGTGGATGGGATGGCTCGGACGTCACCGACGACGATATCAAATGGCTCAAAGAAACTCATCGAATCCCAGCCGAACTGCTGTATCGGCTTCACACTGGGGACGGCGAACCGATCGCCAACCCCGGCGAGAAAGTGGTGTTTGTCTCTCACTTCGAGCGCGGATTCGGACTTCCGGCCAGCAAGTTCTTTCGAGAATTTCTGAAGTTCTTCGGCTTGCAACCGCACCACCTCCCAGCTAACTCCATACTACAGCTGTCGTGCTACGCAGCTTTCTCTGAAGGATACCTCGGCCTCTGGCCGAGCGTTGAGGGCTGGGCCAAGTACTTCCAGCTGAAGAAACAGAGCATCCCCAACAAGGAGGTTGTGAACAAGGATATGACTGCCTGTGGTGCGGCCGCTATCTCACCCCGGCTGGGCTCCGAGTTCCCACGGATCAAAGGCCTGGAGAGCTGCAAGAAGTGGAATCGATCCTTTTTCTATGTGAGGAACCCCGGTACTGTCGACCTCATCAACCTCCCGGACTTCCAGCTCGGCCCTCCCACTGCACAACTCAACTGGGATTTCAACCCGGAGGACGCCTACGCCGAGGTTCAAGAGATCCATGAATACATGCTGGATCTCAAGAAAAGAGGGTGGGGTTCCGATGACATCCTCCGGACTTTTGTAGATCGAAGGGTCAGCCCCCTCCAACAACGAGCCCATAAGATCTGCCATATGGAAGGTCTACTCGATCCTACGGATCAGCAGCAAGGCGCTCTCCAAGGCCTCAGTTGGCGCCGGGTCAAAGCCGTTGCCCAGACTGAAATGGACGAGGAGTGGACATGGGGCGTGGAGCCTCACAACAGAGAAAATCTTCCGGAGCAAGTGAGTACTTTACTAAATTTCCGAGCTCACGCTCCGGTCTTGCACACCTCGGTTGCTTCTTAACTCAATTCTTTTTTGCCACTCCTGCAGCGGTTCGCCCGGCAGCTGATCGAGGACGGCCCGGAGCCGTCGAACTGGGCTCCTGCCCGCCTCGCCCTGGAAGGTTCAGAGACTGAAGACCCGGACAATGAGGATCACCTTCCGATCCCTAAGGCCGTTCCGAGGTCCGCCCCAAAGACTACTCCTCCAACCCGGGTAAGAAACAAGTTCCCCTTCCATCAGAGACTGGTCTGACGACGATGATGACGATGACGATTGCCAAATTCTGGAACCTGTCAATTATTCCCATTTCATATGCTCCTCCAACATATAAGAACTTTCATCCAGCGTCTGCAGCTTCCCGGAAGCGCTCAGGACCTGGTACCTCGGATGCCGAGGCTTCCAAGACCTCGGATACTGCGGCGCCCAAAGCCAAGCGTGCCAAGAAAACCTCGGCGAGGCGCAAGAAACGAGGCCCCGTGGAGGAAGATGCGTAAGTCACCTTGCTCCTCCTTTGCTCCTCCTTACCTCTCACGCTGCTCCGAGTTTAAGTTTTTACACTCTAACTTAATCTTTCTCTTCGTCTAGCCCGGCTCGGCAGGTCAAGCAGAGCCATAGCTCGATACACTCACCACTACCTCCAGTGGTTGAAGCTCAGACCACCGAGGTCGAGGTTAACCTCGGAAGCCCCGCCAGAGCCTCTCCTCCAGAACGGTCCATTGACCTCACCAGCCCGGAGAAGACCATCTCCTCCCCGGCGTGCGTCTCCTCCGCCGAACTTCCACCGCCGAGCTCTGACTCCGGCCTGGGGCACTCTGCTCCCCGCCGAGATCAGACTCCTCCGCCTCCTCAGAAGGATGCGGAGACAGATCGCGCCAAGACTCCGGTTAAAACCGTGCAGGAGCCTCGGCTCTCCCCAAGTCTCAAGCTGCGCGCAACCAGCAGCAACAGCAGCAAAAGAAGAAACAACAACAACAACAGCAGAAGCAAAACTCCAGCAGCAGCAGAAAGATTCAGCTCAGCTGTTGAGCCCCCAAACAGCCACAACAAACTCCAATGCCGCCACCGCCACGGGACCCAAGGCTGCGAGCACCCAACTGGTGCCGCACGTTCCTGCGCCGAAGTCCACCTCCACCAAGATTGCGCCCTCAAGCTCTCAGGTCGCCACCTCCCGAGCTCTTTTTGCTGCTACTACTCAGCCGGACATCAGCAGCTGGGAGGTCGGGCACTCCGGACCAAGAGCGGGAACAGCTTAGGCTCGGAGAAGCACTATGACATGGATTGGAACTCGGCTGACATGCCGAGGTCTCCTCTAACCCGAGCTCTGAGCATCCGTTGGACCCAGCGCCGTGCTCAGTCCATCTACACCATGCAGACTGCAGTCCTTGATTGCAGCAAGAAGGCCTCGGTAAGTTTCTTTACGCAACTCTCTTTCTTCCTTTGAAATCAAATGACAAACATATACTATTCCCAGTCCCCGAGATTCGGGTTGAGCAATTGACACTCCACCGAGTTAAAATTGCTCGGCTTGAATCTCAAAAACTTGTCATTTCTCCCAGCTGAGTCCCCGAGGCCAATGCCAAGTCCCCGGGACTCAATTGGGCCTCGGGTGCTAGAAATACCTCGGATTTCTCCGAACTGATCTCTCTATTTTTTCAGGAGTGCAACAATGCTCGGACCAAGGTCTTCAAGAACCTCCTGCTGGATCACAACAGATTGAAGAAGTCTCATCGGACTCTTCTATCCGCGAAGGAGCAGAGCGACAAAGATTACGCCTCCAAGTTGAAGACAGCCGAGGATGAAATAGCTCGGCTGCAACAAGAGCTGAACCGGGCTAACGAAGCCAAATCTGCTGTGGAGGACGCTATGAAGGTCAAGGACCAGGCCGCCGAACAGCAGCAAGAGTTGCCAAGACCCTGGAGAGCCGCGCCACCTCGGCCGAAGCCGAACTTACCGCCCTCCGAGCTATCGAAAAGCTGGTTGTCCGAGCTGCTCGGATTAATCACCAAATGGACAGTAAGTTTCTTTTCCCCTTTTCCTTATTTTCTGCCGACCTACACCCCGTGCCACCGTATGCCTTATTTCAGCGACAGCCTTTTTGTCTTCTTCAGAGAACTTTGAGCACTCCAAGGACAAGGCTATCCGCGAAGTTCAAGCAGCTCGGACAAAGAGGGCTGAGACAGAAACTCTCAGCGAAAGCTGGGATATCCAGGACCACCTTGTTGCCCTTAATGCTCGGATCAGGCCGCTCCGAGCCATTGGAACCAACTTGTTGATGCTGCCATCGAGGTCCACCGTGCCCTCTGGCCCAAGGTCAAGACTCCCACTTGCATCGACGAGCTCGCCACAAAGCTGAAAGGAGCCGAGGCTAGACTTCGGGAGTGGAGATGCTCGTCAGCTCGGGCTGGAGCGGACAAGGCCCTGGTGTTCGTGCTGTCCTGGTATGAAGATGTGAGATCCACACTGTTACCTCCCTGCGCAGGGGCTCTCCTTGGAACTCCACCCCTGATGGCATTGCGAAACGCCAAGCAGCAGCCGACCGCTTTGCTAGTTACGCAAACACCCGGACCTTTGATGACGGGCGCCTCTACTCTGAGGACGAAGAGAGCTCGGACGAGGAAGCGGAGTCCGGTGAAGAAAGTTCTGAAGGCGAGGACATTGACTTTGACGAGCCTGAGAGCTCCAAGGGCAAGGCCGGCAAAACAACCGAGGTGGCTGAAGGCTCTGATGATGACTTCAGCTTCGACGAACCTCCGAACTCCAAGGGCAAGTCCGGCAAAGCTGTAACCACCGAGGTGATCTCCCCCGACGTGACGGACACCCGGCATCCACTCCAACAACCGAGGTTGCCTCCGCGACCGAGGTGGTTCCTGCGCCCGAGGTTCCTGCGCCCGAGGCTCCTGCGCCCGAGGTTGTTCCTGCGCCCGAGGCTCCTGCGCCCGAGGTTCCTGCGCCGAGGCTCCTTCTTCCGAGGCCTGAACTTGTCTCGAACAAAATATTAAATCCCCGGTATGCCGGGTGCAGATGTAACAGACCTTAAGTAGTTTGCTTTGCTACCAGTACTATTAACTTGCTATCCGAACCATGCTTTTCTAAAACTTTATGCCGAACCCTTTTGGAACGAGTCCCCGAGTTCACTTTCGTGTTTACTATATCTGGCATTCTTTGCTCTTGTCTACCATTTAGGCGTTCGACAGTCGAGTCACAAGATTGTTGTTTATAGCATACAGTACTTAGCAAATCTCGAAGTGTGTTTCAAAACCATCCGACATAAACGAAAGGTAAAGACAGGGGTTAGTAAACGACACATGCCGAACTATATTTTTGGACCGAGTCCCCGAGTCCATTTTCATGTCTCCCACGTTTTTTCATCTTTGCTCTTGACTACCTTTTAGGCAGATGCCAGTCGAGTCACAAGATTAGTTACATAGCACACATTACTTGAAGTTTGAGACGAGGTTCAAAATAGTTCGGCATATGAACAAAACTGACAAACAGAAATAAAACACAAGCACAGAGCGAGGCAGTCCCGAGCTTCAACCTCGGAGTGCCGACATTTCATTAAGGATTAACCGAGGTACATACATTGCGCCTTTCATGAGTAGAAAGGTCGGAGTAGAGCTACATTCCATGGTCGCCTGACCTCTGATCCGGGGTTGTCCAGCCCATCTTCCCTTGGTTCCTGCGCATCTATAGATAGTACGAATCATTGAGCAGAGCTCGGCTCACAATGAACGGTCCCTCCCATGGAGGTGACAACTTGTGCCGACCTTTCTTGCGCTGCACCAGCCTCAGCACCAAATCTCCCTCGTGAAACACACGAGGGTTGACATCTCCGGCTATGATAACGTCGGAGACCTTGCTGGTATATTGCTGACCGAGATGAGGCCAACTCTCTAGCTTCCTCAAGCAGATCTACTGCATCCTCCCGAGCCTCTTTTGCCTCGGCTTCAGTGTACATTGCCACTCTGGGCGCATCATACTCGATGTCAGTGGGTAGTACAGCTTCTGCCCCATAGACCATAAAAAATGGCGTATAGCCAGTTGATCGATTTGGCGTGGTCCTTAGACCCCACAGTACTGCTGGTATCTCATCTATCCAACACCCCGGAGTTTTCAGCAGTGGTTCAATGAGCCGAGCCTTGATGCCGGCCAACACTAGAGCATTTGATCTTTCCACTTGTCCATTAGACTCCGGATGTGCCACCGAGGCTATGTCCAGCCGGATTCCCTTGTTCATGCAAAACCGAGCAAATTCTCCAACAGCAAAGTTCGTGCCGTTGTCCGAGATAATGCTATGGGGGTACCCATATCGCAGAATGATTCCTTCAAGAAAGTCACTGCTGAATGACCATCCAACTTCCGGATTGGTTTCACCTCGATCCATTTGGTGAATTTGTCCACCATCACCAGTATGTGTGTCATGTTACCTCGGGCTGGTTTGAACTCTCCCACCATATCCAAACACCATACCGCAAACGGCCAAGTGATAGGAATTGTTTTGAGCGCCGAGGCTGGCATATGCGTTTGCTTGGCAAACCTTTGGCATCCTTCACATCTCCGGACTATGTCCTCTGCATCAGCAAGAGCAGTGGGCCAATAGAACCCATGCGAAACGCCTTGGCCACCAAGCTCTTGTGCTGCAATGATGTCCACACTCTCCTTGGTGGATCTCCAAAAGCATCTCCTTGCCTTCAGCTGGCTCGACACACCGTTGCAACACCTCGGTTACGCTTCTTTTATAGAGCTCCTTGTTGATGATGGTGTACGCCTTGGCCCTCCTTTGGATTCTCCTAGCCTCGGTTGTGTCACTTGGCAAGCTTCCCTCCGTTATGAACTTCATGATTTGCTCCGCCCACTCCGGCACTGGGTGCAAAGGAAAAAGTTCTCGTCCACCTCCATTGGTTCGGCCACCATAATCTCCTCCATTATTTCCTCCACCATCCTGCGACCAGTCCCCGAGTCTCGGTGCGCAGTCCCCGAGTCTGCCACGCAGTCCCCGGGTCCGACCAAACGCATCCGACGTCTACCTCCATTGGAACAGGTCCGGGCTCTTGCTCGCCGGGATGAAAATAGATTCGGATTCAGGAGAAGGTTTGATTGAAGGAGTTCTCAAGTGATTCAGGGCTACCCCTGGTGGTACTGCCTCTTTGATGAACCGAGCTTTGACAACACGTCGGCAGCATCATTTTCTGCCCGAGGTATATGCCTGTACTCACACCCTTCAAAGAACCCGGATATCTTTTGCACATGGAACCGATATAACGCCATGTTGGCATCCAGAGCATCCCAAGTTCCAGAAGATTGTTGCACCACCAGGTCGGAATCGCCGAAGCACTCTACACGCCGGATACCGATCTCCTTTGCCACCTTGAGGCCATGGATTAAGGCCTCATACTCCGCCACATTGTTTGATGCTGAGAAATGAATCTGCAGCACGTACTTCAGCTGATCTCGCTTTGGCGAGGTGAGGACTATTCCAGCCCCCAGCCCGATCTTTGTTTGGACCCATCAAAATGCATTTTCCAATAATTATAGTCCGGCCTGGGTGGCTCATACTGCATCTCGGCCCAATCACAAAAGAAGTCCGGCAACGCCTGGGATTTAATTGCATCTCTTCTCTCATAATGTGGTGCATATGGAGACACCTCAATCGCCCATTTGGCAACTCGGCCAGTTGCATCTTTGCACCCGATGATCTCCGAGATTGGAGCTTCGCACACCACCGTCATGGGATGCTCCTGGAAATAATGCTTCAACTTCTTGACCGCCAGGTAGACACCATACGTCATCTTCTGGTAGTGAGGGTAATTCTGCTTCGAGGTAGAGATCACCTCGCTCAAGTAATACACCGGTCTCTGCACCGACCTGCCACCTTCTTCGCGCTCCACCACCACTGCCACACTTACAACTCGGTTTGTGGCCGCAATGTAAAGTAACATCGGCTCATTGTGCAATGGTGATGCCAACACCGGGCAGTGGACAACATCTTTTTCAGCTCATTGAACGCCACGTCGGCCTGCGGGGTCCATGTAAACCCGGTACTTTTCTTCATGAGCTGGTACAAAGGTAAGGCTTTCTCTCCCACCGCTACAAATCGGCTCAACGAGGCTAGGCACCCTGTGAATTTCTGCACATCTTTCAAACACTTCGGTAATCTCATGTTCTCAATAGCTCGGATCTTGGCCGGGTTAACCTCGATACCTCGGCTAGACACCAGGAATCCAGCAACTTTCCAGCCGGGACACCAAAGGTGCACTTGTCCGGGTTAAGTTTCAACCGATACTTTCTCAAATTCACAAATGTCTCCTCGAGATCCTCGAGGAGAGTATGTTTCTCCTTAGTTTTGATGACAATATCATCGACATACACTTGCACATTTTTGCCCATTTGAGAGTGCAGGCATTTCTGCATACACCTCTGATAAGTTGCCCCGGCATTTCTCAGACCAAAACACATGACACGATAGCAATACGCCCCATACGGGGTAATAAAGCAGTCTTTATTTGATCTTTCGGTTCAGTGGTATCTGGTGAAAACCAGAGTACGCATCGATAAAAGACAACAGTTCACAACCAGCAGTGGAATCGATCACTTGATCAATCCGAGGTAATGGAAACGGATCTTTCGGGCACGCCTTGTTGAGGTTAGTGAAGTCAATGCACATGCGCCACACCTTGACCACGGCTGGCTCGTCTTTCTTCTTTTCCACCAAGACCGGATTGGATATCCAGTCCGGATGCAGCACCTCCATAATGAACCCGGCTGCAAGCAACTTAGCCAGCTCGTCCAGCACCACTTGTCTCGGTCGTCTGAGAGACGACGGGTCGGTTGCCTCACCGGTTTCACCTCCGGCCTGACAAATAAAGAGTGCTCTGCCAACTCCCTCGGAACACCAGGCAGGTCCTTAGCTGACCATGCAAAGATATCCCGATTCTCACGGAGGAAGTGACAGAGCGCGCTTTCCTATTTCTCGCCCAGCCCGGTCCCAATGATGGCCATGCGTCTGGGTGCTCCGGGTCAATGGGGATCTCTTGGTCTCCTTGGGCACCTCGAACGCAGCAGTTGAGTCCGGGCTCATCAGTCCGGACGCCGAGCTGCGTGGACTGCGCCATTGCCACCACTTGTGCAGTTTCTTCTTCTCAGCTGCAATCACCAAAGCCTCGGCCAGATTAGACCCCGCCGAGGCACACTGAATGGCTCGCTTGTAATCACCCGAGATGGTTATGATCCCATTGGGCCCTGGCATTTTCATCTTCAGGTATGCACATGGGTGGAAATCATGAACTTGGCCAGAGCTGGCCTTCCAAGCAATGCATGGTATGCACTCTCCAAGTCCACCACCTCGAACTCGATACTCTCAACTCGGCAGTTATCCTTGGTTCCAAATGCTACATCCACCCATATCTTGCCCATGGGTGCACAGGAAACGCCAGGCACAATCCCATGAAAAGTACAACTGCTTGGCATCAACTGATTTGGCGATATGCCCAATTTCACCATTGTGTCTCGGTACATGATGTTGATGGCACTGCCATTGTCCACCAGAACTCGGGTAAACCTCACATTGTTAGTAGGCCCACACAACGTCGGATCTACCACCAGGGCATACTTTCCAGGGCTCGGCATGATCCGAGGTGTGTCTTTCCTGCTCCAAGTGACCTCCTGCTCAGACCAGTTCATATAGGTCGGCACCACCGGCATTACTGCATTCACCTCCATGGCACGCCTCTGCACGCTCTTCTTGTCAGTTGGCTCGGTCACAAAGACCACATAGCTCGCATGAGCCTCTCTATAGTCATTTCCGGGGTATTCATACTGCTGGCTTGGTCCGGCACCACCATTGTTGTTGTTACCTCGGACGTTCACACATTCACGGTCTTGCTGCTGCAGGCCTCGGAGGAGGTGCAGTGGTTATTGGGGTAACATTTGCTCCGGACAGATTCGGGTTAGACCTCGGCTGAAATCTCTGAGGTGGTCCTCCTCTGTTTCCTCCGGCCCTTGCCCCTTCTTCCCTGATCCTGCGGTGCCAGCTGCACTGCCGGGTTGAATGGTTGGCTGGCTTACGCGGGTCGGTCGTATGGTAACGGCAAGGACCATCTATCATTGATTCATAAGTCAAGGGTGGCTCCGGGTTCGGACTAAATGCCGGACCATTGATTTTCGGCCTCTGGACACCTCCAGCTTCGGGCTGATCCGGGTTCACCGCTGCAACTTGGTTCGAGGTGTATGGGTAGTCCGGCTCCCTCCTCTTGTGTCCGAGCTCTTGGCGGTCATTACACCTTGGTCCGAGCCGGTTATTTATTGGCTCCCTTCTTCTGTTACGTGCTCCTGCCTCGGCTGCTGGCTGCATCGGATCACCAGAGCATAAGAATCTGCAATCCGGATTGTTTCTGCTAGGGATTTCGGCATATCTCTTTGGAGCCTCTGCCACAGCATGCTGCCATGTCGACAACCATCTGCAAACCAGGAAATGGCCTGTGCCTCTACAACTCCTTCACAGGAATTCCGAACATTGCTCCACCGAGTTAAGAATTCTCGTCAGTTTCATGATCATCTTGCTTACATGCTGCCAGGAGCTGAGGTCGGTTTGGCCTCTTGTATGTACTAGCAAAGTTGCTGTTAAACGCCAGCTCCAAGTCTATCCAGGAGTTGATACTATACTCCGGCAAATTATTCAGCCAGATCCGAGCTGGACCTTCCAACATGTGCGGGAGATACCGGACCGCCCATCGGCGATTGCCCCCCGCTATGTGCACCGAGGATACATAATCTGTCAGCCAATCTTGCGGCTTGGTGCTCCCGTTGTATGGCTTGGTGTTCCGACCTAACTGGAACTGAGATACTGGGGTGGTGGCTCCTTCATGATCCGAGGTCCAAAACACGCCGGACCAGGAGGGCCTTCCTCCTCCAACTGCTCACAAGTAGATTCTATCCAGCTTGTTGCGAATCGCCGGAGCTAACATCCGAGCTCCTATCCGAGGTCCCAACGCCCCATCCACTCTGTGGTATCCAGCTCGCGCCATGGCCGAGTCTCCATCATCGTATCGGTCATCGCCTTGACCGACGTTCTGAGGTTGCTGAGCATACTCCGGCTCTGGCTGATACTGTTCCTGCGGCCGGGTTGTTGCTGATACCTCGGGGGCGGAGGTGGTTTACCTCGGCCAGCCGATGCTGCTTGCCCACCATTCTGATTTCCCTGGCCGGAGTTACCCCTAGCCCGGCTAGCATTGCCCTGGCCCACCTTCTGCTTTGCTGCTAACACCGGATCATACTTCAGCAGCTGCTTGTTCTGACCCGAGTTGACACTCCGGGCTCGATCGGCTCCTCCGACGAGTGGAGACGAGGCTTGCCCCTTGGACACCTGACTAACGGGCCTAGCTGAGTAAACCATCTGCGAATCACCAGCCCCGGCTCTGCGGAGAGCCTCATTCTGCTGATTGGCTACATACACCAATTCATTGACTCGCTTCTGCTGCGCACGCCATGCATCTCCAGTCAACCCGGATAGCTCGGCCCTGCTGCCTCGGCAGCTCTGAGGTTCTTGGCAGGGGAACTATACACCGGCCTTCCAGTTGACACGCGACTCTCACTCCTAGCCGAGGTGGTAGGTCGAGCCTCCCTGTTCATCTCGTCATTGAGCCCCTTGCCTCTCTGCCGCACCCCGGCTAACCTATTGGTATCAGCTGCAACGGGGTGAAGCCATTCGCTGCATTGTACTCACGCAGATCTCTATTGAACTCATCTCGGGCTGCTATCATTGCTACAGCCTCCTTTTGCAACAAGACACGCTTCTCCTCTAGCTCGGCCGCAGTCACCACTATATCTACTCCGGGATCTACAGGATCTGCTAGTGTCTCCGCTATCTCTGTTAGGACTGCACCTCGGCCCTGCACCTCAGGGGCGCCAGGCAACTCTTTCTCTAGCCTGGGCTTTGCAGCTCTCACCTTAGCCACCACCTCGGCCGGCTTGGATCTGCTGGCATCTCCTCTGCCAGCGGCATCAAGCGTACCGGTCATCATCACCTCCACGCAGCTCTCAGGGCGAGTGATACGCCGACCTAGCGCCGCAGGAGAGGAGTTTCGTCATCCACGAGCACCTGCTCCGGGTACTCGCGAACAACCTTGACAGCAACGTAGGTGACGAAGCTGCCAAGCATCATGGTGAAGCCATGCTCGGGGAAGGGCTTGCCGGCGAAGCACCCCGCATTGTCGCTGACGAAGTTGAACTCGCCGATCTTGGCGATAAGCCCGGAAAGAACACACTCGCCTGAGCCCGTCCGGATGTAAACTCCCTCCAACGCCTCAATTGCCCCATGGTGGGCGCCAACTGTCATGGTGGGATCACGACAGATGCCATGGGTATGGCTAAGATGGGGCCGAATGGTCGTTGGGGGAATCCGGGGATGGTTTATGCACTCTCGAAGTGCACAAGCAAGAACACACAAAACGCGGCAAGAACACGAACTGAAAACGAAGCCACCAAAAACGCGAAGCACACCGCGATGTACCCTGCTTCGGGGCCCTCTTACGGAGGTAACACCCCTACTGCAGCACTATCCTAGTCAGTGTATAGCTCAAGGCAACAAGTACAGGTCGCTCCTCGAGTTGTGTGATGATACAATGGTGAGAGCTTGAGGTGGGAGATGAAGTTACCAGGAGAATGAACTAGGGTGCCGGGGTCTCTTTTCTTTCTTTTTCCATCGTCGTCCGCAGGAGGGGGGAAGCCCCCTATATAGGCCAGCTGGGTTACCGTAATGCCCCTCGCCGAGCACTGTAGCCATGCCTCTGCTTTGATCATCATTGTACTCCTGTCAGGGACAAGACATGACCTGCCCATCCCCTGCGTCACCACAGTGGAGCTAGGATGTCCCCTCTGACTGAGACATGACGTAGCCGCGCCGAGCTACCTCGTAGCCCTGACCCCAGATCTCACGGGGTCAGTGGTCAGAGTCGTACAGCCCCGCCGAACCCGGGGCACGCCTCTGCCACGCTCCGTGACAGACGCTCCCGTGTCAGGCGGGAAGTGACTGGAGCATTGACTCCTGCCCGAGCTACGGCCTCCTGCCGTGGTTAGCCCAGCTCCTGGGCTTAAGATCTTTTACCAGGTCGGACCTCACTTCCTTCCCATAGCTCCTCCTGCACTCACAACCCCAATCATAGCACCGAGGTAGTTAGGTCGGCTGATTACAGCTCGGATCATGAACCTCGGCCCATGCCAACGGGGTACCTCGGACCCCTCTGGTCCAAGATAGGTCGGCCTTTATTCTCCAGGCAAAAGTAAAGCTCGGATGCGCTCAGGCCCAAACAGGTCGGCCCTCTCCGTACCTCGGCACGCCTTTGAACTCCACTTATGCCAAGCCTTGACCCTACCCGGGGGTACTCCCCCGACACTATGAAGCCTACGACCCTCTCTCATCTTCTCAGCCAGGGTCGTGGAGTTTGCGGGGAGTCCAAGCACCTACAAAAGACATGACACATTATGCATCGCATATTCCGCAACACGGTTACTCCTCGTGTGGGTAACTTTGATCAAATACATGGTCGCCTCATTGATCTTATGGTGGCTTCTTCTCAAATGGTTGGCAAAGGCAAAAAGCTTGATGTTATGGATATCATATGGCATGAGATACATGAAGTCATCATGAAGAGGAGGGTTCCCATATTTGGTGCCCTTATTATGAAGCTCATCATTAACGCTTGGGTCCTCAAGAAATATCCCTTGGAGCTCTTGGATAATGATGCTCCCCTCATTCCCCACCTTGTCAAGGATCTCAATCGAAACAAGCATCTCAAGCCTCTCATCCCCAATGATGAAACCTACAACACCGATGATGAGGATGATGACCCCGAGTTTGAGCTGCCTGCTAAGAAGGAGAAGGGTTTTAAGAAGTGGCTTGCCAATGCCATGAACTCCATCTTTTGCCGCCAAGAGGATGCAAATGTTAGGGCTTGGAAGGAGCATGAAAGGGCCAAGTTAGAACATCAACGCACTCGTCAACGCTTTGAGGCTTTGGGTGCTCCGATCCCGGCGGGTACCGAAAACAACATCACCACTTACTCCAAGTGGATTGGGAGCACAACTACAACACATGGGTTGACCCAGATCTTCAGGATGATGCTTCCACTTCCCATCCCACCGAGCCTTGGGTTCGTGAAGGCGATGAGCATGATGAGGAAGGTGATGATGAAGGCAATGACAATGAAGAGGAGGATGATGCCGAGGATGGCGATGAAGAGGAGGATGAGTGATCCCCACGTGGGCCGTTAGCATCGCCTCTCCCTTTTTGGTGTCTTGATGCCAAAGGGGTAGAGTGTTCTACTAGGTTCTCTGGGGATTTGCATGGGTGGAAGCACAAGCTCGTGTTTTTTCTTTGATCTTTATGCTTGTGCTTCTCTTTTTATTCTATTCGAACTTTGTTTAGGTGAACTATCTCGTTGCATGGTGTAAGACATGTGGAACTCCTTTTATTCCGTTCAAAACTATGTGTTGTAATAACTACCTCGTTTATGTCTTATCATGCTTGTGCAAGTTATGCTTTATTGTTCTATTTATATTCTTGCTTGGTTTACAAAATCTAGGGGGGGTGTTGATCCTATGGAATATGCATTTTGCATCCAAAAGCAAAATCTCAAATGATGCATATTGATAGGGGGAGCCCGTCTACATTTTGTGAACTATTTGTTGGTGTGTTGTCATCAAACTCCAAAAAGGGGGAGATTGAAAGAGCATGCTATCTCTTAATCCATTTTGGAGCGTAATGACAACACACTAACAGGACTAACAGTGTTTCTAAGTGTCATCAGGTACTCAATTAACAACACGCCAAGTCCGAAGATGGAAGAGAGAAAGGGGCTCAAAAAATAGACTGTAGAAATTTTTGGCCGCCGGTAGTACCGTTGGTATCTGGCGGTAGTACCGCTCCTCCTAGAGCTGTACTACCACATCATACTGGTACCCTGCTTCCGGCAGTAGTACCGCGGCTAGTACCGTGCCTTTAGGAAACGGTACTACCGCTGGAACTACCGCTGGAAGTACCGGCAGCCTCGAATTCCTTTCTGTTATCGCTACGGTACTTAGGGGGTACCTCCCACGTACTACCGTTGGCGCTCTTTGAATTAATTCATCGAAGCCAGCGGTAGTACCGGAGCAGTTTCCCGGTAGTACCGCTGCAGCTGGGTAGTGGTACTGCCTAGAACCGCTGTGATCCCAGGTAGCGGTAGTGTGAGGACCCCGGATTAATTATCCGAGATACTCGTTATGTTTCCTGCAACAGTCCCATGATCAGTGTGCTGTTGCACATAACTTGAGTTGGTATCACAGAACACCCACAAATACCGAATAATTATACTTACGTGCTTGAAGTGATCAGCTTCAATAAGGTACTCGCAGCGGAATCACCAAATCAACGTGGAGCCCAAGTCATTCGCCTTTACCCTACAGGCAGCTGACTGGGAAGCGCCCTAGTTCGCAAAGACGTCAGTGAACTCCTCCTCGTCGAACTGCTCTTCTCTGGAATCTGGCTAAGACAATAGCCAGGGACGAAACCAATATGAGTACATTTGATTGTACTCGCAAACTACCCCAACAGGAACATGCACTAGTTTTAAATTTTCAAAGACTTTTATTTTTAGGAAAAACCTCACTGAATCTCTATTTAAAAGAAGAAGAGTAGATTTTTAATCCTGTTGAAGACAAAACATTTTGGAAAGTAGTTTTCTCACTAACTTTGTTGAAAAAGGTAAGAAGTATTTTTAAATCTTTTTCCCGAAAATATACCTTCGTTTAAAAAGGTAAGAAAATTTCTTTTAAAACTTTTTCCTCGAAAACCTCTTCTTGCCCTGATACCAAGCACGACGCTACCTCGAACCAACTCATTGGTACAGGTACGAAATACCCATTCCACTTCAACTTCCGTTCAAAACTCAACACTTTTATCAAAACTTGCACATAAGACCCAGCAATTCGTTCCAACTGTCCATATCCGAGGACTCGGCTATTCGAATAGTTTTACCCTCTGCAGAGGTAGTACGCTTTTCCCACACCCATCCGGTCACTCATCGTGTCAGCCACGTCCCGCCATACCAGAGGTATGCGAAGTTGAGTTCCCGGCCATAGCCTGTCCTTTGCTCATGCTAGTATAGGACCCTGCCGCTACGACACTTTCCACCGACACTCAAATCCTCAGAAACTAAGTGTGGGGACTCGTAGTTCTGCCCGGCGGACCCAAGGGAGCCCTTCAATCCTCTTCCTCCGACACGCTCATACCGGCTTCCGGTAGACTACAATGAAGAGGACCCAGGTCAGGGGGTAGGTCCTCAGACCATCCCCTCATGGAACGAGGTCATCCTCGTTATTGAGGCATCCAGTACTAACACGAGCAAATTATATGGCTACGCCCTTTTTCCATATGGGGGTAAATGTGGTCGCACAGGTTATTGGTTGTTCAGTAAGTACCAGGACACAATGTGCATTTTTCAGAAACAACAACTTTTCCGTTTCACCACCGATATATCGGCATGCCATAAATCATCCAAGGGTTTCCAAAAGGAGTTTTGAATAAACAAAGTTTTTCCCATCCTATAGTTTTATTTAAACAAGCCGATATTCCTACATAGAGTGGCAAAATAGTTTTTCATAAACTTTTGAAAAGGTTTTCACAATCATTTCCAATTTTCATAGCAAAAATACTTTTAACCAAAACTTGGGTGGTTCGTAATCCCACCAAAAAGGATTTTCAAAGAAGGCTTTGGAGTAAAACAAATTTATTTCGAAAACACTGTATACCACTGACACCTCTGTATCGGGTGCCTTAATAATATACTTGTATTTTGGAAAAAGGTTTTTCAAAATCATAGCTTTCGTGGTAAACACCACATAAATTATTTATGCTATTTATAGTAAAACAGGTAAATCAAATTAGATGTATCTAGGTGCAAGCTCAGTGAAGTAGCTTGCCTGGTTTCAGCAAAATGTCCCTGGACTTCTCTTCGTTGATCAATATAATAAAAATCCAATCCTTCCTCGATCAAATCTCTCCGAAAACCACTCCGGTAGCGTTATTATCTAGCGTCGCAAACAGGGAAATAAACAACAATCAATACACCAAACAGAATCACAAGTGGTGCACAGACAGATAACAACCACAAGCATCAAACCAATTATTCAAGCAACAAACTAGGATCTAAGCTTATAAGGGCCTTAGACTAGTGCATGCTCGGTGCCTAGATCACAAAGCTATCTCAAGCAAGGGTGAACAGCAAGCATTTTATCTAAACAGGAAGTACTTCACTACAACACAACCACTCAATTTTCAACAGAGAAAACCACCACTCACACCCAGTAGATAAAAGGCTATCGGAACTATGCTTATGATTGAGAAACTTATTCTTCAATCAACATGCAATGGAATCAGTGGGTGATCCACTATCATAACAAGGCATTAAGAGGTTAATTATCCTCTGGCTATCTGTAAAAATTACTAAAACATAAACTAGACACAAGAGCTACTCATGCTAGGAAGTTCTAAGTAATCCTACCCACAAACCTAACTAATCAAGTTTTTCTAAGAACAAAATAATAAGTAACCAGAGGTGACATGCTACAATATCAGTAGGTATGAAATGCTACTGATGTTTAAGCAATATTTTCAAAAATCAAACCACTCAAGGAATTTCATCCACAAACAATTTCTAAACACTAGGAATATTCTAGGAATTAACTACACTAGTAGTATTACTCTTAAATAAACATATGCAACACCAAATTTTCTAACATGCCAAGGGTATGAGATACCACACACATATCAGAGAGTACAACACCTATGCATGCTAGAAAATCACAAATAAGACACTACTATATTCTACAAAATTAAATAAAACTATAATCAAGAATTAACAGAAAAGCATTAAAACTAGTTATGCACACCAAAAATAATATATAGCTCTAAAAATCACACCAAGCTAGGATTAGGTACTCCTAATCATACAGAAGACAATCCAATTGGATTTACTCCAAAATTCATTTCACAAAAATCTACAAAAATCACTAAAGTGCTACTGGTGTGTTTACAAGAATGAATAGAACTTTTGTTTTAGGATTCCTTTGCATACAAGACCAACAGATCTAGAAAGGTATCACTTCAAGCATTCCAGGGAATTTTAGTTTGCAATATTTGGAGTTATAAAACTCTAGTTATTGAATATTTAGTGGAAAATATACTTTCTACAAGATTTAATCTACACAACAAGTAAAAATGTACTTTGGCAAGCAACCAGTTCTGCATGTCTAAGAAAACTCATAGGAACACAACAAAATTTGAATCACTCAATTATCTACCCTAGATCCACCACAAATGAATTAATACTACACTGTAAAATAAACAGGAAACTAATATAAGAATTAAACCCACTGGAAAAAAAAACGAAACGGGCCAGATCTGCCCGGATCCGGCCGTGCGGCGCAGGGAGTGGCCCATCTCGCGGCCCACGAGCGCGAGCGAAGGGGTACGGGCCTCTCCTTCTTCCTCGACACGCCGAGGCGGCGAGGTGCGGTTGGGAAGCACGGCGATGACGGCGGCGACGGCTCCGGCGATCCCTGGGCAAACGGAGGAGGGCATGAGAGAGAGCAGAAGACGGGGAGCACAGAGGCACAACAATGGCGGGAAATGGTGGACGGTAGCGTCCGCGAGCTTGCTCGACAAGCGGCGGCCGGGGATGAAAAGGATCGGGACGGCGACGGCGATCCCGGGCGAACCGCATCGATTCCTTGCACGAGGATGGAGAGGTCGATGCGTCTGAGCTTCTGGCGGTCTTGGTTTTGCTCGAGGAGCTCCCCATTGCCGGCGATGCGCGACGGCAACTCGGCCGGGGTTCGGCTCCGTGGTGGAGAAAAATGGAGAGGGGGGGGAGTGAGGCGAAGAAGTGAGCGAGTGAGGGAGCAGAGGAGTGGCGTCGAGGGTGATCTTATCTCCTCCCAGGGGCAAGGAGGAGGGGGCCACGGTGGGCGGCGACCACGGCAACACCGGCGTGAGGAGCACGGCGCGGTGGCGTGCGGAAAGGAGGTGGAGGCAGAGGGGTCGTGTGGGAGGAGTCTCCTCTTGTCGGGCAGCCAGGCGCGGCGTGAGGAGCACGGCGACGTGGGGCTCGGTGACCTGCAGGAGGGAGCACGGCGGCGCAGCGAGCACGGCAGCACGGTGCCGTGCCGGCGACATGCTACAGGAAGTCAAAGAGGATTTTGCAATACGCCCCCTGGATTCTTTTTCCTTCCTACAACTAAGTCCCTTTTTATTTCTTTTAAAACCAGAAGCTTTTAGGGATTTTAGTTGGGGCATTTAAACATTTTACAAAATTCTGAGAAAATTCAGGTAGCCTCCCATATAAATGAGGAAGCTCCACAAAAATTGGTTTTGCAAAATAAAATGTTTTGCTCCATTTTTGTTCATAGGATTTAAATAAATCATTTTTTTGGAAAATAATAATTTGATACTCCTTTGATATTTAAAAACCAGTGATAAAATATGGTTTGACTTTTGGAACTTCTTTGACAAATAGGATAACTTCAATAAGTTTTATTTTCATAGAGAAAACATTTGTTTTGAGGAAATAGAGAATTTTGGGAGGGAAATTATTTATGAAGATCATTTTTAACTTATGACCTCCATTTTCTTTTTAATAAATGAAAAGAGGGGTTTGCTTTAAATCGAAAAGTAGGTTTACTTGAGGAGGGAGTGATATGAAGTGGGGATGACTATTAGTTCATCTCACTCCTAGAATCTTGATAAAGAAGATATAATTGTTTTTATAGAATAGAGGAATAGATAGAGAGGAAATTTTTTAATAGGATCACATCTTGTAATTAATATTTGATTTGAGGGTTACCTGAGGAATCATCCTCACAAGCAAACAACCCTACCAAGATCAGCATTACAACAACATTAACAACACACAATATCAACAGCACAAATCAAATCATACAAATTAACCATACCACACTTTTCATGATCAACAACACTACCTTAAAAAGAAATGATCATACTTAATTATGACCAGATGAAGTTTAGGAAATGGCTCAACTCATAACTGAATAGTTTTTCAAAGGTTTGAGAATGGAAATATGTGGGGTAATATATTTCCCACTAATATTCCTTTTTAAAAAAAAGAAGTTGAAACAAGGGAGGTTATAAGGATAGGAATTGTAAAATGTCAAGGTTGAAGAATAGATAGGAGATCACAAATAGTTCTCCATGTTTTATAAACATGTAATTTTGGAAATACTTTTACTGTCTCAATCTAAAGGGTATTTTATTTGTTGCTAAAACCAAATCATTTTTGAAATAAACTTTTGGCCAACATAAGAATGGGAAAGGCATATGGAATATTTTCTTGTCATAACATGGTCACCAGTGTTGAAAATATATTTTTACTTAGGTTGAGTTCTTAGGTTGACATTTACTAGTCAAACAATCACAAGCATTCAAGTCACACAAGGTCAAACAGAACAATTTTAAAAGGAAACACAATCATTTGTGAATAATTCAAAAAGTTTTTGTTGGTTCTGAATTTTGGGTCTTATTTACTCTTATTATAGATTTGGGATGTTACAGATCCTTCCCCCCTTAAAATAAATCTCGTCCTCGAGATTTGCCCGGGGGTACCGGGGAGTTTTGAGGGCACGGGTTTTGGGTTTGACTTCTCTTCCGAGGTCGTTCTTCTTTGGTAAGGTTGCCAGGTGAGATCTTGACAGCTTGATGTTGCGAGGCCGTCTATTGGTTAGTTGTATAAGAATGTGGGTGTCTTCTATGACATCAAATTGCCTTAGTCATACAAGAAGAATTTGGTAACAAGGTAGCTAGTCTTGTCATCAAATCACTTTTCATTTCCCAGAGGCTGAGATGTACTGAATTATCTGATGTTCCGATTATTTGTGTATGACACTCCATTGTTTGAGCATACAAAAGTGAGTTGCTAACAAGTTCATGAGGCTTGTTACCAAACTACTTCTATATAACCCGAACATTGGAGGATCGCACTATTTCTAGAGAGGTTAAGAATAGTAGATTCTGACATAAGAGTTTCCAAATACTCAAAGATCGTCTGGTAGATTGCTTCTTTGGTTCCGGGTCTTCACACAGCTTCGCAGGTGTCTTCATAAGTAAGCTAGAGTGCTCCAAAATAGTTAGGGTCTTCGGGAAAACTTTATGGTTGAGGGGCTTATGTTAGTTTTCAAGGGAGTTGGGTGCCATACCTTAGACATCAAACTTATTATACCTATGATCCTGAACGATCAACTTTACCTAGGTCTCTAATTCTCGATTTTTTTTTCAAAATACCATTCCAATATTTCTGGTAAGGCCACTACTATCAATCAGTTAATTTAAAACATGGTCCTTGCTCAAGCTAAAATTATTAATCCACCCTCATCTTCCTTGGGCATAAACTCTTTATCATGGTATAGTTCAATCTATCGGGTACCCATCAAATCTTTTTAGGCATATTCTTCCCATTGCCTTTTTATCACTAAATCATTGTGCTCCACCTATCATTTCCTGATTGATTTTTCTCTCCAGATAGGCATATCTCGAATTGTCTGACTCCGTCGGTTGTCATTTTCCTACGACCATATCATCAAAACTAAATAAAGCATCCGACAATCATGTGATCATATCATCAAGAATTGACCCACTTTCTAACCAAATTCAGATTTTATCTCAACACTTTTGGGGCCTTGATCTCGTAATCAAAGATAACTGATTTTTTTCTAAGAATAATCCAAACAGAGCGTGACAAGCTCTGAAAACTACTGTCACCTAGAATGTCTGGCTACTAGACCAAGTCATATTGACTCCTAGAATCCGATAAGCATTCATTTATCCTCCACTAATTATTTCTTGCATACAACGATCTACTCATTTGCTAACTCATCCTTGATCACTTCCCATAATTCCATAAGAGTTTATTGCAAGGGTCATTTGCGCCAAGAATCACCCTAGACATTTCCACACCGGAGTATTTTTCTTAATCTACTTGCTTCTAACCAATCCAATTATCCTTTTATCAGCAAGTGCTTCCTAAAAATCCAAGAACTTTCACCTTTATTTCTAAACCTTAAATCAAGGGTCACATCTTCTAGCTCCAGATAACCACCAATGGTTGGGGACCACAACTGGTTAGCCCCAAAGCATAATTCAGATATATCATTTGTCCAAATCCAATTAATTTATCGATCCACTCCAAGTTTTCACTTCTATTCTAAACCCCAAATTTTTTTTTGATATTACCAATATCATCCAACAAGTTCTGATCTCCTCAACTAGATTCTTAAGGGACCCTTTTAACTAATAATCTCATAGTTCAACACTTGTATATCCTCCTAAAGTTCTCCTTTCTACCAAATAGTTTTGAGTCGTCCTATGGCACCTATTTCCTTTGTCTAGAAAAAGCAGTTAGTAGCTTTGCAAAACTTGGTTAGATGAGAGATTTAAAGTTAGATAAATTATGTTAGTTATGTTAGCTTTCATAATCTTTTGTTAGTCTGACAGAATCCAACTAGTGTCATCGAACGTCGGGTCTTGAATCTTCATCCTTCTCGATAGCTTGATGTGGTTGCTCAAAACGACGTATGAAGGCCGCTATCCGTCTTGCAGAAGGTCGTAGAGTCTTGGGCCTCAAGGTTGAAGTAGAGAGTATTCGGTATCTTGTTCCTCTTACTAGGTCAAAATTTTCTGGAGGGTTTTCTAGGTCGGACTTTTGAAAGGATACAAAACCTCAGGCTATTTGGTTAAAGATCGGGGGTCTTTTGGTATCTTGAGGAACTGTCAGTTCTGTTTGGGAGATGATTTAGATAAGAGGGAAGAATATTTTAGAAAGCTTTTCCTTGGCGGGTTTACATCCGTAACAAGGTGCACTTAGGTGGCAAAAAGGAAACTAAACTTTTCCTTTTTGTAAAACTACGTTTTTCCACCTCACAAACAACACACAAGCAGAGTACACACAAGCAAGGTGCACACAAGGTACGTCTAGTACCAACGGATGTCTAGTACGCGTGGTAATAGGGGTGAAACAACCAAGGTTCCTATCATATGTTTTTCCTATGGGTCTTGGTTAAACAGGGGTGCTGAAATCCTCATTTCGTCGCCTTAGTCTTCAGCTGGAAAACTGAGATTGTCGAAGTAGCAACTTGAGTAGAATTGCTGAGGCTGAGCTGAGGTCTTCGGAGGTCTCTTGCTTTGTTGGTGTCGACGATCTTGGCATTTGCATATCAACCACCTTGATGTTGAATGTTGAGTATTTGCGATGGAAGCTTCTTCTTGTAGGTGCTAGCTAATTAGGTCTCCATTGGACATCGTCAAGTATTTTGAACAGGTAAGAGGGAGTAGAGAAATCCTTGGTAAATTTTAAAATAGAAAGGTAAGTCTCAGAAATTAATTGAGAAGGCGAGAAGAGCGGGAGTCATTTTTGGACTTCCCTAAATAAGGATATATTTTTGGTGTTAACATATTTTTAACAAAATATTCTCTTCCTAACTAACGTCCATGCTAACTAAGGTCTGTTACAGTCAGGATGGCTCTGATACCAAGTCTGTGAGGACCCCGGATTAATTATCCGAGATACTCGTTATGTTTCCTGCAACAGTCCCATGATCAGTGTGCTGTTGCACATAACTTGAGTTGGTATCACAGAACACCCACAAATACCGAATAATTATACTTACGTGCTTGAAGTGATCAGCTTCAATAAGGTACTTGCAGCGGAATCACCAAATCAACGTGGAGCCCAAGTCATTCGCCTTTACCCTACAGGCAGCTGACTGGGAAGCGCCCTAGTTCGCAAAGACGTCAGTGAACTCCTCCTCGTCGAACTGCTCTTCTCTGGAATCTGGCTAAGACAATAGCCAGGGACGAAACCAATATGAGTACATTTGATTGTACTCGCAAACTACCCCAACAGGAACATGCACTAGTTTTAAATTTTCAAAGACTTTTATTTTTAGGAAAAACCTCACTGAATCTCTATTTAAAAGAAGAAGAGTAGATTTTTAATCCTGTTGAAGACAAAACATTTTGGAAAGTAGTTTTCTCACTAACTTTGTTGAAAAAGGTAAGAAGTATTTTTAAATCTTTTTCCCGAAAATATACCTTCGTTTAAAAAGGTAAGAAAATTTCTTTTAAAACTTTTTCCTCGAAAACCTCTTCTTGCCCTGATACCAAGCACGACGCTACCTCGAACCAACTCATTGGTACAGGTACGAAATACCCATTCCACTTCAACTTCCGTTCAAAACTCAACACTTTTATCAAAACTTGCACATAAGACCCAGCAATTCGTTCCAACTGTCCATATCCGAGGACTCGGCTATTCGAATAGTTTTACCCTCTGCAGAGGTAGTACGCTTTTCCCACACCCATCCGGTCACTCATCGTGTCAGCCACGTCCCGCCATACCAGAGGTATGCGAAGTTGAGTTCCCGGCCATAGCCTGTCCTTTGCTCATGCTAGTATAGGACCCTGCCGCTACGACACTTTCCACCGACACTCAAATCCTCAGAAACTAAGTGTGGGGACTCGTAGTTCTGCCCGGCGGACCCAAGGGAGCCCTTCAATCCTCTTCCTCCGACACGCTCATACCGGCTTCCGGTAGACTACAATGAAGAGGACCCAGGTCAGGGGGTAGGTCCTCAGACCATCCCCTCATGGAACGAGGTCATCCTCGTTATTGAGGCATCCAGTACTAACACGAGCAAATTATATGGCTACGCCCTTTTTCCATATGGGGGTAAATGTGGTCGCACAGGTTATTGGTTGTTCAGTAAGTACCAGGACACAATGTGCATTTTTCAGAAACAACAACTTTTCCGTTTCACCACCGATATATCGGCATGCCATAAATCATCCAAGGGTTTCCAAAAGGAGTTTTGAATAAACAAAGTTTTTCCCATCCTATAGTTTTATTTAAACAAGCCGATATTCCTACATAGAGTGGCAAAATAGTTTTTCATAAACTTTTGAAAAGGTTTTCACAATCATTTCCAATTTTCATAGCAAAAATACTTTTAATCAAAACTTGGGTGGTTTGTAATCCCACCAAAAGGATTTTCATAGAAGGCTTTGGAGTAAAACAAATTCATTTCGAAAACATGTATACCACTGACACCTCTATATCGGGTGCCTTAATAATATACTTGTATTTTGGAAAAAGGGTTTTTCAAAATCATAGCTTTCGTGGCAACACCACATAAATTATTTATGCTATTTATAGTAAAACAGGTAAATCAAATAGATGTATCTAGGTGCAAGCTCAGTGAAGTAGCTTGCCTGGTTTCAGCAAAATGTCCCTGGACTTCTCTTCGTTGATCAATATAATAAAAATCCAATCCTTCCTCGATCAAATCTCTCCGAAAACCACTCCGGTAGCGTTATTATCTAGCGTCGCAAACAGGGAAATAAACAACAATCAATACACCAAACAGAATCACAAGTGGTGCACAGACAGATAACAACCACAAGCATCAAACCAATTATTCAAGCAACAAACTAGGATCTAAGCTTATAAGGGCCTTAGACTAGTGCATGCTCGGTGCCTAGATCACAAAGCTATCTCAAGCAAGGGTGAACAGCAAGCATTTTATCTAAACAGGAAGTACTTCACTACAACACAACCACTCAATTTTCAACAGAGAAAACCACCACTCACACCCAGTAGATAAAAGGCTATCGGAACTATGCTTATGATTGAGAAACTTATTCTTCAATCAACATGCAATGGAATCAGTGGGTGATCCACTATCATAACAAGGCATTAAGAGGTTAATTATCCTCTGGCTATCTGTAAAAATTACTAAAACATAAACTAGACACAAGAGCTACTCATGCTAGGAAGTTCTAAGTAATCCTACCCACAAACCTAACTAATCAAGTTTTTCTAAGAACAAAATAATAAGTAACCAGAGGTGACATGCTACAATATCAGTAGGTATGAAATGCTACTGATGTTTAAGCAATATTTTCAAAAATCAAACCACTCAAGGAATTTCATCCACAAACAATTTCTAAACACTAGGAATATTCTAGGAATTAACTACACTAGTAGTATTACTCTTAAATAAACATATGCAACACCAAATTTTCTAACATGCCAAGGGTATGAGATACCACACACATATCAGAGAGTACAACACCTATGCATGCTAGAAAATCACAAATAAGACACTACTATATTCTACAAAATTAAATAAAACTATAATCAAGAATTAACAGAAAAGCATTAAAACTAGTTATGCACACCAAAAATAATATATAGCTCTAAAAATCACACCAAGCTAGGATTAGGTACTCCTAATCATACAGAAGACAATCCAATTGGATTTACTCCAAAATTCATTTCACAAAAATCTACAAAAATCACTAAAGTGCTACTGGTGTGTTTACAAGAATGAATAGAACTTTTGTTTTAGGATTCCTTTGCATACAAGACCAACAGATCTAGAAAGGTATCACTTCAAGCATTCCAGGGAATTTTAGTTTGCAATATTTGGAGTTATAAAACTCTAGTTATTGAATATTTAGTGGAAAATATACTTTCTACAAGATTTAATCTACACAACAAGTAAAAATGTACTTTGGCAAGCAACCAGTTCTGCATGTCTAAGAAAACTCATAGGAACACAACAAAATTTGAATCACTCAATTATCTACCCTAGATCCACCACAAATGAATTAATACTACACTGTAAAATAAACAGGAAACTAATATAAGAATTAAACCCACTGGAAAAAAAAACGAAACGGGCCAGATCTGCCCGGATCCGGCCGTGCGGCGCAGGGAGTGGCCCATCTCGCGGCCCACGAGCGCGAGCGAAGGGGTACGGGCCTCTCCTTCTTCCTCGACACGCCGAGGCGGCGAGGTGCGGTTGGGAAGCACGGCGATGACGGCGGCGACGGCTCCGGCGATCCCTGGGCAAACGGAGGAGGGCATGAGAGAGAGCAGAAGACGGGGAGCACAGAGGCACAACAATGGCGGGAAATGGTGGACGGTAGCGTCCGCGAGCTTGCTCGACAAGCGGCGGCCGGGGATGAAAAGGATCGGGACGGCGACGGCGATCCCGGGCGAACCGCATCGATTCCTTGCACGAGGATGGAGAGGTCGATGCGTCTGAGCTTCTGGCGGTCTTGGTTTTGCTCGAGGAGCTCCCCATTGCCGGCGATGCGCGACGGCAACTCGGCCGGGGTTCGGCTCCGTGGTGGAGAAAAATGGAGAGGGGGGGGAGTGAGGCGAAGAAGTGAGCGAGTGAGGGAGCAGAGGAGTGGCGTCGAGGGTGATCTTATCTCCTCCCAGGGGCAAGGAGGAGGGGGCCACGGTGGGCGGCGACCACGGCAACACCGGCGTGAGGAGCACGGCGCGGTGGCGTGCGGAAAGGAGGTGGAGGCAGAGGGGTCGTGTGGGAGGAGTCTCCTCTTGTCGGGCAGCCAGGCGCGGCGTGAGGAGCACGGCGACGTGGGGCTCGGTGACCTGCAGGAGGGAGCACGGCGGCGCAGCGAGCACGGCAGCACGGTGCCGTGCCGGCGACATGCTACAGGAAGTCAAAGAGGATTTTGCAATACGCCCCCTGGATTCTTTTTCCTTCCTACAACTAAGTCCCTTTTTATTTCTTTTAAAACCAGAAGCTTTTAGGGATTTTAGTTGGGGCATTTAAACATTTTACAAAATTCTGAGAAAATTCAGGTAGCCTCCCATATAAATGAGGAAGCTCCACAAAAATTGGTTTTGCAAAATAAAATGTTTTGCTCCATTTTTGTTCATAGGATTTAAATAAATCATTTTTTTGGAAAATAATAATTTGATACTCCTTTGATATTTAAAAACCAGTGATAAAATATGGTTTGACTTTTGGAACTTCTTTGACAAATAGGATAACTTCAATAAGTTTTATTTTCATAGAGAAAACATTTGTTTTGAGGAAATAGAGAATTTTGGGAGGGAAATTATTTATGAAGATCATTTTTAACTTATGACCTCCATTTTCTTTTTAATAAATGAAAAGAGGGGTTTGCTTTAAATCGAAAAGTAGGTTTACTTGAGGAGGGAGTGATATGAAGTGGGGATGACTATTAGTTCATCTCACTCCTAGAATCTTGATAAAGAAGATATAATTGTTTTTATAGAATAGAGGAATAGATAGAGAGGAAATTTTTTAATAGGATCACATCTTGTAATTAATATTTGATTTGAGGGTTACCTGAGGAATCATCCTCACAAGCAAACAACCCTACCAAGATCAGCATTACAACAACATTAACAACACACAATATCAACAGCACAAATCAAATCATACAAATTAACCATACCACACTTTTCATGATCAACAACACTACCTTAAAAAGAAATGATCATACTTAATTATGACCAGATGAAGTTTAGGAAATGGCTCAACTCATAACTGAATAGTTTTTCAAAGGTTTGAGAATGGAAATATGTGGGGTAATATATTTCCCACTAATATTCCTTTTTAAAAAAAAGAAGTTGAAACAAGGGAGGTTATAAGGATAGGAATTGTAAAATGTCAAGGTTGAAGAATAGATAGGAGATCACAAATAGTTCTCCATGTTTTATAAACATGTAATTTTGGAAATACTTTTACTGTCTCAATCTAAAGGGTATTTTATTTGTTGCTAAAACCAAATCATTTTTGAAATAAACTTTTGGCCAACATAAGAATGGGAAAGGCATATGGAATATTTTCTTGTCATAACATGGTCACCAGTGTTGAAAATATATTTTACTTAGGTTGAGTTCTTAGGTTGACATTTACTAGTCAAACAATCACAAACATTCAAGTCACACAAGGTCAAACAGAACAATTTTAAAAGGAAACACAATCATTTGTGAGATAATTCAAAAAGTTTTTGTTGGTCCTGAATTTTGGGTCTTATTTACTCTTATTATAGATTTGGGATGTTACAGGTAGTACCGCTGATCCCCAGCAGTAGTACCGTTGTGCACATTTCTGTGCATAACGGTTCGATTTTTGGAGCCCCTATAAAAGGAGTGCTTCTTCCCCAAAGAGAAGCTGTGATTTACATTCTCTCTCCTCCATTACTGCTGAGTTTTGACTTCCTAGATCTCCCACTCCAACCAACCAATCGCCTTGATACTTCGAGGAGTGAAGGACGAGGTCTAGATCTACATCTCCACCAAAGGAATTTCAAATTCATTTATCCCCTTTGTGGTTCTTGCTCCTTCTTGGGTTGCTTATAACCCTAGGAGGCCTTGGTGCGTGTCGGAAGCCTCAACTTGTTTGCGAGGTGCTCCGGGACATTGTTGGGAGGCTCCAACTCATTGTGGAGTTCCCCGACCTTTGTGTACGGCTTGGTCAACGCCTCGAAGGTGACCTCATAGTGTAAGAGTCGAGCCTTCATGGGCAAAGCTCACGGAGAATAGAGTGAGCACATCCGTGCTATTGGAGTGCCTAGGTGGCTCCACACTCCTCCAACGTAGACGTACTTCCCTTGGAAAGGAACTACGGGAATCATCTTCGTGTCCCTACTTTGCGGGTTTTTCTATCCTTTGCTTGTTGCTTCCGCTACGCTTTGTATCTTGCTTGTATCACATAGGTTGTATTCATCTAGTGCACATCTTGTCAACCTTGTTATACTTGCTCAAAGCCCTAATTAAAAGGAAAAAGAATTAAAATTGGTAGTTGCCTATTCAAACCCCCCCTCTAGACGACCTTTCAACCTCCTCTCACGTCGTTGCAATGTCGCACGACGATGAGGCCGGTGGTAGCGGCAGCGGCGACTTCTTGTACAATTCCTGCCCCACGAAGTGCGAGGCGCGTATTCAGGCACGTTCTTGTGAGGACCCCCGGATTAAGTACCCGAGATACTCGTTATGTTTCCTGCAACAATCCCGTGATCAGTCTGTTGCTGCACATAACTCGAATTGGTATCACAGAACACCCCAAAAATACCGAATAAATATACTTACGTGATTGAAGTCATAAGCTTCAACAGGTACTTGCAGCGGAATCACCAAACAACGTGGAGCCCAAGTCATTCGCCTTAACCCTACAGGCAGCTGACTGGGAAGCGCCCTAGTTCGCAAGGACGTCAGTGAACTCCTCTTCTTCGAACTGCTTCTTCTTCCACAATCTGGCTAAGACAATAGCCAGGGACGAAACCAATATGAGTACATTTGATTGTACTCGCAAGCTACCCCAACAGGAGCATGCACTAGTTTTTAATTTTAAAAGACTTTTATTTTTAGGAAAACATCACTATATCTTTATTTAAAAAGGGAAGAGTAGATTTGTAATCCTGTTGAAGACAAATCATTTTGGAAAGTAGTTTTCTCACCTACCTTTGTTGAAAAAGGTAAGAAGTCTTTTTAAACCTTTTTCCTGAAAATATACCTTCGTTTTAAAAGGTGAGAAAACCCTTTAAAACTTTTTCCTCGAAAATCACC
This sequence comes from Poa pratensis, assembly GCA_947311845.1. Lineage (NCBI taxonomy): Eukaryota > Viridiplantae > Streptophyta > Magnoliopsida > Poales > Poaceae > Poa > Poa pratensis. The sequence goes on along the minus strand of CAMZMU010000041.1, from coordinate 153,886,110 downwards.
ATCTTGTCCCTTTCTCCGAAACCTCCTGGTTTCTGATCATACCCCTTCATGGTTACTTATTTTACCAGCAACCTTATACCATACCCTCGGTATAGTTGCATAAAACAATTTCCACTCATTTTCCTTTCAAACCCAAAACTTTGTAAAACTTGCACATGGTCTTAGGACAGCCTCCCAACTGTCCATATCCGAGGACTCGGCTATTCGAATAGTTTTACCCTCTGCAGAGGTAGCACGCTTTTCCCACACCCATCCGGTCACTCATCGTGTCAGCCACGTCCCGCCATACCAGAGGTATGCGAAGTTGAGTTCCCGGCCATAGCTGTCCTTTGCTCATGCTAGTATAGGATCCTACCGCTACGAAACCGGTTCCATCGACACTTAAATCCATGCCCGTCGGAAACTAAGTGTGAGGACTTCGTAGTTCTGCCCGGCGGACCCAAGGGAGCCCTTCAATCCTCTTTCTACAAGACAATCATACCGGCTTCCGGTAGACTTCACTTAAGAGGACCCAGGTCAGGGGCAGGTCACCAAACCATCCCCTCATGGAACGAGGTCATCCTCGTTGTTGAGGCATCCAGTACTAACACGGGCAAATTATATGACTACGCCCTTGCCCATATGTGGGTAAATGTGGTCGCACAGGTTATCGGCTGGTAGTCATGGTACAAAGACACAATGTGCATTTTTCATAAACATCACCACACTTCACTTCTCCACTTCCATACCGACATCCCGGTATACCATAATTCATCCAAGGATTTTCAAAGGAGTTTTGAATAAACAATGTTTTTCCCATCCTATAGTTTTATATAAACAACTGATATCTCTACATAGAGTGACAAAATAGTTTTTCATAAACTTTTGAAAAGGTTTTCACGATCATTTCCAATTTTCTTAGCAAAATACTTTTAACCAAAACTTGGGTGGTTCGTAATCCCACCAAAAAGATTTTTCACAGAAGGTTTTGGAGTAAAACAAATTCATTTCGAAATCATTGTATACCACTGACACCTCTATATCGGGTGTCTTAATAATATACTTGTAATTTGGAAAAGGGTTTTCAAAATCATAGCTTTCGTGGCAAACACCACGTAAATCATTATGCTAATTATAAGTAAAACAGGTAAATCAAAATAGATGTATATAGATGCAAGCTCAGTGAAGTAGCTTGCCTGGCTTCAGCATAATGTCCTTGGTCTTCTTCTCACTGATTAAAGAAATAAACTCCCATCCTCCTTCAATAGTTCCTCTCCAAAGACCACTCCGGTATCGGTATTATCTAGCGTCGCAAACAGGGAATAACAACACTCAATACACCAACAAAACCACGAGTGGGGAACAAAACAAATAACCACCACAAGCATCAAACTAATTAATTAAGCAATAGACTAGGATCTACACTTACAAGGGTCTTTTACAAATCAGTGGTTTAACACTTCTACACAAGCTAGGGCCAAATAATAGGTAGCAAGGGATGACATGCTACAATATCAGTAGCTAAGAAATGCTACTGATATTCAATTATCAATTCTGAAATTTATGCACACAAATGATTTTATTTACAAACAATTCCTAAAGGTTAGGAAATCCTAGGAAATATCCATACTAGGGATATTATTCCCTAACAAACACCAGCAACACTAAACTCTTCCTAACATGCTATCAAACCAGTAGCAATACGGCATGCTACTGATGATCTAGCAATACTAACTAAAACAAACGTCACATTAAGGATTTTCTACTAGAACAAGTCCTATTAACTAGGAGAATCTAGGAAAATACTACCCTAGTAGTATTAACACTAGATAACTAAATGCTATACTAAACTTTTTCCAAAGTGCTATAATACAAAGCTAACACACTCCTAGTAATTAGTGTCACACTTATACATGCTAGAAATTACAAAAGAGATACTAGCACACCCTATATAGTTAAATAAAACTATGAACATTAATTAACAGAAAAGCATAACACCTAGTTAAATACACCAAAAATAATCTATAGCTCTAAAAATCACACCAAGCTAGGATTAGGTACTCCTAATCATACAGAAGCTCACACAAGTGGATTCACCCCAAAAATCATCACCAAACAATTTACAAAAATCCTAAAATGGCTCTCTGGTCATTTACCAAAATGCATGCCATTTTTGATAGGAAGCTCTTTTGCACAAGAGGCAAATTGCTACTGCTAGGTATCTCTCAGATCTTTCCAAATCAGTTGAGTTTGCATCAAAAGCTATCTTAGAAAAATAGTTATTGATAATTTGGTGAGGAGCAGTAGTTCTGGCTCACATTTATTTTCTCCAAAAATATTTATCCAAAAGTGTTTCCACCACTTGGATCTGGCTAGGAATATGCTAGGGTACCCCCATGATTTTTGGTTTGGTCAACATTGCATTTAAACTATTTTAAAACGATTTAAACTAAAGGGCCAGAAACAGATCTATAAGCAAATGAATAAACAACCTTAAGAAAAAAAAGATTAACGGGCTGGATCTGCCGGATTTGGGCTGTGCCGTGCAGGAGGAAACCCAGCTCGCGGCCCACGAGCTTGAACGAAGCGGTACCGGGCTGGCTTCTCCTTCCTTGACACGAACAGGGCATGAAGCACGGCAGGAGATCACGGCGAGGACGGCACGGCTGTTCCGGCGACCCTACAAGGAAATGTAGATGCTCAGGAGAGAGAGAACGGCGAGGGGTTCACGTGGGCACGAAAATGGCGGAGAAAGGTGGCCTGTGCCCACCGCGAGCTCGCTCGCATGTCCGTGGCCGGAGAAGAAAGGGAAGAGCTTGATGGCGACGATTTCTTGCTCCGTTCTTCGATTATTCGCGCAGGGAGGGAGAGTAGGGCACGACGAAGCTGCTGGTGGTCTGGGATTTAGATGGGGAGCTCTCTATCGCCGGCGAGGCGCATCGGCGGCTTCGGCCGTGGTTCATTTCGTGGAGGAAAAAAATGAGAGAGGGAGTGAGGGAGCAAAGGAGTGGCGAGGGTGCTTCTTATCGTCTCACGGGTCTGTGCAGAGGAGAGGGGTCCAGTGGTGTCGACATTTCGCGGGGAGAGCACGGCGACGACGGTGTGAGCAACACGGCGTCCGTGCCGTGCCGCGTTGCTGCAACAGGGGAGATGGGTGACAAGGGAGAGCAGAGGAGGCAGCGTGCGGTGCTCTCATCGTCTCCTCCAGGGCGAGGCGTGTGTCAGGGCGAGGGTCACGGGTGAGCACGGCGTCGTCGGCGGAGGGAGCATGGCGTCGGTGGCGTGCAGCGTTGCTGCAACAGAGGGTCAACGAAGGTTTTGCAAAACGCCCCCTGAACTTCTTTCTCCTCTCACCGATAGGTCCTCGTCTAATTCTTTTATTTCCTTTTCAAAACCAGTAGGGTTTCCGGAATTTAATTGAGGTGCTTAAACCTTTTATAAAAATTAGAGAAAATTCATGTAGCCTCCCATATATATAAGGAAGCTCCACAAAAATTGGTTTTACAAAATAAAATGTTTTGCGCAATAATTGTTCATAGAGTTTAAATAAATCATTTTTGGAAATTAATAATGTGATACTCCTTTAATATTTAAACCCAGGGATAAAATATGGTTTTGAACCTTTGGAACTTCTTTGACAAATATGTTAACTTCAAATAAGTTTTATTTTCATAGAGAAAACATTTGTTTTGAGGAAATAGAGAATTTGGGAGGGAAATTATTTATGAGGATCATTTTTAACTCATGACCTTCATTTCCCTTTTTAATAAAAGAATGGGGGGGGGGGTTTGTTTTAAATCAACAAGTAGGTTTACTTGAGGAGAGAGAGATATGAAATGGAGAGGATTATCATTTCATCTCCTTCTCTAGAATTTTGATAAAGAAAGTATAATATTGTTTTCATAGAATAGAGGAATAGATAGAGAGGGAATTTTATTGAGTTCATCTCCCTAAATTTTAGGAATTTAACTTGGGGTGCATAACTTTAGAAGGTTTGTTCTTCTTCAAGTCGCACTCCAAAATTTGGTTGCCAAGTGCGTCCTAATTTAGTAATAACACCTCTGAGGAATTATCCTCACAAGAGAATCACACACAACAGCAATAACACAGCAATAGCATCAGCACCACAATATCAACAACACAACAATACCCACATCGCAAACAAGACCACACACTTCAAACCACAAGAATAAGTCACACACCTTTTTCCATAATCAACAATGCTATTTTGTAAAAATGGTCACGCTCAATTATGACAAGATGTTGTTTAAGGGATATATCAACTCATAACTTAATAGTTTCCAAAATGGTTTGATAAAGGGAAATATGTGAGGTAATATATTCCCCACTAGTATTCCTTTTAAAAAGGAGTTGAAACATAGGAGTTTTAAAAATAGGAATTGTAAAAATATCAAGGTTGAAGAATAGATAGGAGATATCATATGAATCTCCATATTCTTGGATACACATAAATTTTGGAAATACTTTTACTGTCTCAATTTAAAGGGTATTTTATTTGTTGCTAGAACCAAATCATTATTGAAATAAACTTTTGGCCAACATAAGAATAGAAAAGATATATGGAATATATTCTTGTCATAACATGGTCACCAGTGTTGTAAATATATTTTTACTTAGGTTGATCTCTTGGGTTGACATTTACTAGTCAACCAATCACAAACATCAAGTCACACAAGGTCAACCAGAACAATTTAAAGGAAAGCACAATCATTTATGAAATAATTCAAAAAGTTTTTGTTGGTTCTGAAATTTGGGTCTTATTTACTCGTATTATAAATAGGGGATGTTACAGTTCTTCCTATGATATCCCATATGTATGTTGATGAATCCTAACAGTTAACTATCACAACTTATAGATTGACAAATCTCCAGCATTCATTCTCTTGTATCTTAATAATATATAAGAGAGCTCATTTGGTAGCTATCATTTCGGGCCAGAATAATCAAATTCAATTGAGATTCTATATCCAACATGTTTGGCACGAACGGAATTGGAGATGTAACCCAAATGGAATCCCATCAAATGGCTTGGTATGTTAGGTCAACTCCTATCCCTAACCCTGTAATTTCATTTCTACCAAATGAAATGAAATGATGACATGTATATCATTGTACTGAGGGGTTCTAAACGATCTCTAATAGATAACTTCTGCATTATCGTGGAAATGCATTGTTTCATGCGGACACACGCCACACGTGTGACCATCGTGTAGATGCGTCAATGAGAACTGTTAAAAATAATTCTCCTACGCAATTGCCTCGTGTGGAGGCACCCCTTCGAACCATTGCATCCCTCGATGCGCCTATTCACATTGTATATAAGCCTCATCATACATTAGTAAAGGATCCACTCAACAGTTTGTTCGATTCCATCGTTTATTTACAATCTCAGTCTCAACACGTTATCAGCACGCTCTCTTCTGAGCGATTTCGAGGATGGAAGAAGGGAAGAACAAAGGAACTCTATCAGGAAAAAGGTTAGAGAAGTATGCCTCGTGGTGGTTTCTTTTCCCTATTCCTTCGTTTGCTTCGTGGCGATGGTCGTCGCCGCCGTCTCATTGCATGCCACTGCCATAGAGTCGGCGGACACCGTCCCTTCCACTGACGTTTCCAAGGCCTTTGCCGTTTCGGTAGTCAGCGCCATGGTGCAGGAGCGTACCGTGGCTATCACGGTCTTCGTCGCCACCACCCGACCAACAGCGGTCCTTCGAACCAGCCAGTGCATCCCATGCATAGGCCGGCAATACAACCATAGGCGCTGCTGCATCCCTCGAGCCGGCCGTGCTCGCCTGGCTTCTCGCAGGTCCGGCCGCGCCAATGCTCGAGACTGACGAGAACATCGACTCAGGGCCGGTGGCTTTGCCGCCACCGTTCAAGTGCTCGGTGCACATGTGGGTAGTTTGCCCCTGCATCCATACAAGCCCGTTGTCGAGGCCAAACCGGTCGTGTCGGCGCCTTCACCATTGTCGTCGATGGTGAAGGAGGCACCGCCACGACCGGGTTGGCCACGATGACGGTCACATACAGATGCAGGGAAAATTACCCACATGTTCACCGAGCACCAGAACGGCAGCAGCGGAGCCGCAAGCGCCGAGTTGATGTTCTCATCGGCCTCGAGCATTGGCGCGATCGGACCAAAGAGAAGCCAGGCGGGAATGACCGGCTCAACAGATTGGAGCGGCACAGTCGGACCAGCGAGAAGGGTTGTATTTTGGCACAAGAGGTTGCACTGGCTGGTCCGAAGTACTGGTGTCATTCAAGTGGTGGCAACGAGGAACGTGGTAGCCATGGTATGCTCCTGTACCGTGGCGGTGATCACCGAACCAGTGTAAGGCCATGAAAGCATCACTAGAAACGACGATGTCCGCTGACTCTACGGCGCTGGCGAGCTATTAGACAACAATGACGACCATCATCGCGAAGAAAACAAAGGAACGGGGAAAGGAAACCACCACCAGGCATACTTCGCTCCCCTTATTCCCTGGTAGAGTCACTATGTTCTTCCCGTCTTTCTATCCTCGAAATGCCTCAGAGAGCGTGTTGATAACGTGTTGCAAGAGAGATTGTAAACGAACGAGAGATTCGAACAAATGATCGAGTGAATCTTCTATTGATGTGTGATGAGGCGTATATATAATGTGAACAGACGCACCCAGGGATACGAAGGTTTGAAGGGACGCCTCCACAGAAGGCACAGTCGTGATAGTTTCCATGTTCGTGGAAGTGCACGTGTAATGGGAAGCGGGGATTATCCCCTGTAACTACATGGGTTATTATTTTAACATGAACGACACCTCCAATAACGCCACGCCATACAATAACGCCGCGCCATGCAATCGGCTCTCCAACAGCTCCTCCTTCGAGGATAGATGTGGCGGGTCCCCCATCGCCGCCTATGAGTGGTAGTGAAATGGAGCAAGGCGGTTGGTCCTTAAGACCCTAACCCTAACTGCACCTCTAGTTTAACCGGTTCGACCCAGTGTGGGACGGCCCACTCGGTTGTTTCCCCATGCACTTGGCCTCTGAGCCAATTTTTTGCATGAGTTGTGGCAATAGTGAAGCTAATTTGCAAAGTTTCCTTGAATTTGTTTTGGATTTTGAATTTAATCATTGAACAAGTGTCATTCTTTGCTTATTTGAGGTTCACATATGCGATTTCAAGCCAACTTCTTGAAGTTTCCATTAATTTTGCAACGTCCATTACAACTTAACCATGATGGTTTTTAATTTGTGAATTGTTAACTAATAATATATGATTACCCGTGTAGGTAAAACCGATGGCTCGAGAATTTGAGACACGTGCCTTCAAAGGTCACAACTACCTTTCATGGGCCATAGATATCAAGATTGTTCTTGCGCCCCGTGGGATGGTGTGTGCACTCTAGGCTGAGCAGGTTCTATCTCCGTCTAGAGTCACAAAAGAGGCAAAAGAGCAAAATTATTCTTCCTTCTACATCGTAAGGTCCATATTCATCCATACCTCAAGTCTGACTACTTGTAGGAGTAATCACCCGCGTTACCCTATTTTAGGCCCTCTAGATGAGGTATGAACATCATAACACAGTTGTCCCGTCGGAAGTAGACACATTCGATTTCAGAACTTCAAGTCCATCGAGGAGTACAATCATGAGCTTACTAAGATCAGTTTGGCAACTCCCTCGAACAGGGGGGGGGGGGGGGGGTGGGTGGGGATTATAGTCAGTTTTATTATATGAGTGGCTATAAATAATGGCTCTACAAGATACGGCAACTGCATATACCATGCAGATGGCTATATTACTGTCAGGATTAAATGGAAAGGGGCAAGTTTTATTTCCAAAGAAAATTATTTAGCACGAAATCTCACACAATATAATATGCAAGTGAATTATATATCTAAACGAGAAACAGCGCATGAACCCATGAAAACCAAACCAGATAAGAGAGATTCACTAAAGTCCCTACGGTGCACCAAGACCAAGTCCAAGGATGAGGCATGCAGCAAGTGCTGATGGAGGCATGCATGATGGAGATTCTAATCCAAGGGATACAACAATTAGAAAGAAAGCAACCCAGATCACATCACACCACCACAAATTAAACCGTATTTTATTACCATCACAGGCAGCCACCCTTTCCCGTGCCAATAATACACCTCGCCTCTCCTGCCTGCCTTTTGAGCACATAAACCCACCGCCCTCGCCATCATCATGCCTAACCAAGTTTAGGCCCTAACCAAAGCTTCCCGGCCCCCATCCCCCTCGCAGGAGAGCCCCGAAGCTAGAAGAGGAGGAAAGATAGCGCCATGGGGAGAGCTCCATGCTGCGACAAGGCGAGTGTGAAGAAGGGCCCATGGTCACCCGAGGAGGACGCCACGCTCAAGTCCTACATCGAGCAGAACGGCACCGGCGGCAACTGGATCGCCCTGCCGCAAAAGATTGGTATGTGCTCATCACAAAAATTGCGATGCTACAGCTGCCAGTAGCTGTAGCAGTAACAGACGGAGGCTAATTAGGTGTGTATGCTTGTTTGTCTGGCAGGTCTGAAGAGGTGTGGCAAGAGCTGCCGCCTCCGGTGGCTCAACTACCTCCGGCCTAACATCCGGCACGGAGGGTTCTCGGAGGAGGAGGACAGGATTATCCTCAGCCTCTACATCAGCATAGGCAGCAGGTACTGGCACAGTCCGTCTCGCCCATCCTGTCACTCGTATGATCAACTCAACTGTAGGATTAGGAAGCTGCAGCCTGGTAGACAGGCACATGGGTGTAGTAGTACAATCTATGATCTAAATTCTAAACAAACCATGCATTTTGTGGGCGTAGGTGGTCGATAATAGCGGCACAGCTGCCGGGGAGGACGGATAATGACATCAAGAACTACTGGAACACAAGGCTCAAGAAGAAGCTTTTCGGCAAGCAATCGCGCAAGGACCAGAGGCAACAGCAGTTCGCGCGCCAGGCAGCCAATGTCGGGCAGAAGGAAGAAGGAACCAGGGAGACAACTAACGGAGCCAATGGCTTTGCTTCTGGTGCCTACAATTGGCACCAGCACGCCTTGGCGATGCCGGTGCACCCGATGCCGGGATCAACGGTGGACCTCCAGGAGCCCGTTGGGCGTGACGACGGCATTGCCGTCCAGAGAAAGGGAGGCGTTTGTCATGTACCGGGTCTATGCCATGTATTGGGCCCAGCCCAGGTCGACTAAGAGGACAGATTCAACTCAGAAGCCCACTGGACCAAGCCCAGCCCGTACCTGGGTGTGTCCAGTGTGCATATATAATATGGACTTGAGGGAGCTAGGAAGGCATAGATGATCAACTATGACATAGCAGAGCTACTTTCCCCTCCCATGTTGCTCTTTCCTCCTATGATTCCCTTCTGATTGTATCCAAATCATGCTGAATGTATGATCTGAATCCCCTGTGCGTGACGCCAGTGGCAAGGATCGTAACATTTGGTATACAGAGCCATCGATCTTCGGATCCGTACCCCAAAATTTCCAGAAAAATTCCCCAAAAATAGCTCCGTTCGTTTTTGCCATGGATTTGAAGAGGGCAGTCGTTGATGCGAAGGATTCGTGCCAAGAGCTGACGGATTCGTGCAAGGAGATGTCGGATTTGTGCCACGAGCTGACGGATTCGTGCAAGGAGCTGGCGGATTCGTACAAATCGCTCCAGGCCCTGGCGGCTGACTTGCTCTCCTCGTGGGAACAATTCAAAAGCCAGCAGGCAGCCGGGACCTCGTCGCCATCGACCACCACCACCACCCCGCCTCCAGCCGCGCCAGTACCACCACCAACAATCCCCGAGGAAGCCCCGGCTAACATAGAGTCGGAGATGGACCGTCCGCTGAAGCTCAATGATGTCCCTGAGCTCTCCATGCCGGTGCCCGCCAACTGCTCGACGAAATGTCGAGACGTCCTTCACAAGCAGTGCGTGGTGACCTCTGTTCCCCTCTCGAGCACGGACGTCTTCACTATGGTGCAGAAGGCTGCAGTGCTACCGTCGTCTACACAGCTAGCAACAATGGTGGGTATACACAACTGCCGCTGCCACACCGAGAGCCCAAGAGTGCCACCAACGGACGTCATGGTTTCGTCGGTTCGCGTTCCCCCGCGGCCACCAGACTGGCGTTGCACAACACAGGAACAAGGTGCATCCCTACCACCATTTGTGCCTTTGTCCACCTGTCGCAAGGATCCCAGGTGCTTGTGGTTGCGGCCAATGCCAACACGCCATCCGGATCAGTGCAAAGCTGGTCCGCTTCCAGTGCCGTCTCGTCCACCAGAGCAACCCCATGGTACAGTTATTGTAGATGGGCAGGTGTCTCTCGCCTCACAGCCAAGGTATGACTTAGTTGATGATGTGAACGGATTGGAGTTGTGCTGGAAGCTACAAGCTGGTACTCTTTATCATCGCATCCAGTGGATTGCAAAGAATCACTACAGGATAATGCCATGCGTTGAGAAGAATACTTAGTGTAAGCAATATGAGACATATTTGGCTGACTTAGCTACTACGTCTGTTGCCCTTGTTGCTGTTTTGAGGAGTAGCAGTTGTGCTGTTCAGTTTTTGATGATATGGGATCCTGGCATTACAGAGGTTTTTTTGATAGTTCCATACTATCCTGGCAATACTATTGGAGTTTACCCATCAGAATGTAGGGCAACGTTGGTGCAGCAGTTTATGAATTCCGATCATCTAAATTCATTGGCTTCATATACTGAACGCCAATGTACAACACCATCCCTTGTACAGCTTCGGAACTTCATCAGTGGGAGCCATCAGTTTGCAGTGGAGGTTGGTCTTAGTACTAGTAAATATTTTTGTTGCCTTGAGCTGTCTGTGAAGCCAAAACTTGAGATAAATGGAGTCACCATCCTATGGGTAGAGCTGCACGTTTATTCTATCTGGGTTTGGGTGAGCTTCCCTTGGAATCCTGGTTTGTATACATGGTTGTGGTGTTGCTGTAGAATGCACGACAAACAAGTACATAAGTCAGTCTATGGGTATGATTTATTGGAGCAATCTTGTACTGGCAGCTCTTGGTCGGCGGAAGCTTGAACAGATGCTCTTCAGAATATACAATATGATGCAAAGGTTGTGAACCAGATTGCGAAAGAAATGCTTCTATGTTCGTGGATCAAGTTCAATGGACCTCACCTTGCTAATTGCTACAAACTGAATGATATGTTTCTCTGCTGGATGCCTAAGGAAGACTCACGCATCTGTGCAACGGTCTGCGTACAGCTCATTGGGCAGTCAGGAGATGTCTCACATAACCACATCAACTTGAGAAGGTATTTTGTTCATGAACTACTTTGCATCGATTGGCAAGAAGTGCAGTTAACTAGTGTTCAGAGTAAGGCGGATCTCTTGCTTATGCTTGCTCATGAAGTTAAGACTGTGAATGGATCTCTCTTGGCAAATTGTCCTTGCTGTCGTCTTGATGGTCATGTGGCACGTTACTTTGCTGACTTTGTATGGATAATTGCATGGTCTCCATATATTGGCTGGTCTGACATCACATACAAGCACATCTTGCTCACCAGTTCAGTTATTTACCCCACAAAATTTGCAGCGGTGAACTTGGAGCTGAAAATTGCATGGTCTTTTCACCTGGGCAGTACAGTGCACCAGCTGCCAGATCCATTGTTCAATTCTGCTTACGGTGAAGTTTGTTCCTGTTTGCTTGGTGCTCATAATAGGAGTATGGCTGGTGCACACATCTATTTGCATGCTCCTACGCCCTCCGAGTGGACCGGCATACTTGCACATGAGGCTCTACCTGCAAGAAGCAAGTTCTGGTTTCCAATTCAACAGGAGTTCTTTGAAGTGTACCAATTTTTGCATTCGGTTGTATATGAGCAGGCAACGGACTTGACTCTTCCCTGGGACCCTGGAGGTGATTTTACATCGGCTTGGGGCAAGCCGATTTTCAAGGGGAGGAGTATGTCATGTACCGGGTCTATGCCATGTATTGGCCCAGCCCAGGTCGACCAAGAGGACAGATTCAACTCAGAAACCCACTGGACCAAGCCCAGCCCGTACCTGGGTGTGTCCAGCGTGCATATATAATATGGACTTGAGGGAGCTAGGAAGGCATAGATGATGCATATATAATATGGACTTGAGGGAGCTAGGAAGGCATAGATGATCAACTATGACGTAGCAGAGCTACTTTCCCCTCCCATGTTGCTCTTCCCTCCTATGATTCCCTTCTGATTGTATCCAAATCATGCTGAATGTATGATCTGAATCCCCTGTGCGTGACGCCAGTGGCAAGGATCGTAACAGCGTTCGAGCCGGTGAAGCCGGAGTAGACGAACTGCTCGTCATCGCCGGCGCCCAGTACGGCGATGCCGAGCACGCGAGGATTCTCCATGCCAGGCACGGCACACCAGCAAACAGATGACTGCGGTGCCAGCGCGCTACCGATTCGCCGTGATTTATAATCTGCAGCTCGGAGCTAGTAGCAACTGCCATTTGAGTGTCGGGCTACTATTCTGCGCGCTTGACTTCGTTACTGGGGTCTTAGACACGTGCTTCTTCCCGTTTGGACCGAGTCGGAAGCTTCCAAGCCTTCTGCATACACAGTTACACACTCGCCAATGGCGATGCTCTGACACGGACATTTGCAAAGCAATGGCGTAAAAATGCAGACGTGATCGATAGATCGAGACTGCTCTGCAATTTTGGTCAGCGAGATTAGATTGCTGGCGTGGGGCGTGGTCTAACATATGTTTGGTGTCGACGTTTTGTACCTCAGCACCCGCCAAAAAAAAAAGACGTTTTGTACCTCAGCGATAAGATGTCAAGATCTTGAGTCTTGACCGGCCCGATGATTCTCGTCCTAATACAATGGATGTATCTGATATTTTTTTACTAGAAAATAGCATGATGACTAGGTTATTTATTGCAAAATCTGATTAGTTTTATAGGAAAATGTTCGGAAATCTCCTTTGACTCGTAGATTTAGATGCATCACTACCCAAAAAATCGCATATCAAAATGTCAAACTAGTTCTTTTTTTTTCCAGATGTACATCCTATATAAAAAAAAGATATTTCGATGCTCGAAAATGGAGACAATTTTTGTCTTTTTACACATGCCACAAAAATCATTTTTCTTACACGACTTTGCGTGTGAACATAATCTCTGAATGTACACCTGAAATTTTTGTTTGGATTTTTTGACATTTAAAATGAATATAAATACATTATCATACGAATACTCCTTGTAAAAAATATAATATGGTCCTTAATTTTTAACACAGGGGAAACTAATTTATTCCCGAGAACAAAAATATTATAAATCAATGGAATTTAAAACCACGAAAAAAAGAGATTTAGTGAATGTTAATATTTTAGGTTTTCTGCAAGTTGGAAATAGATAAAACTCATGAATGATTTAGGGCCTCTTGTATCACAAGATTGAAATAATACCACGTGTTTGCATGTGTAAAATAGAGGATTTAGTAACATAGAAAATTGTAGGAATGGTCGTTTGGAAAAATGCTGCAAAAACATAAAATGTCTTGATCCTACGCACTTGAATCTAAGAAAGAGGTTGGAATGGATGTTCAAATAACCAGGGCTCTTTGATTTGGAGGAAACATGCAGGGACGCAACGTGGGTTAGGAAATTTTCCAGAGATGCTACTGTTCACTCATTTGATCCACAGGAATGGTGCAAGGGAAATCTCACTTCAAAGGCACGACATGGAGGAAAAGAATAATTCACTCGGACCTCATTCTTTGGATCTTATGCTTAAGGAATGAGAAAAGTTTTAAATCCACCATCCTTTTCTGTTCCTATCTCTTTCACATTGCTTTAATTTTCCTATCCTATGAATTAAAGAGGCTCCGATGGAACTAGGGTATAAGAATCCATTTCAAAAGAAATTGAGTAGCACTATTATTCTGACCCAAAGCCAATCCATAGGAAAAACCATAAGGATTAGAATCCTATGAAAATCGAATAAAATTGTTTCTGATAATCCTGAGAGCAACAATCGAGTACTAAATGTTAATTGATTAATTTGTACCTTCCCTGATTTTCTTATTCAAAATTCCACATGATTTCATTTAAAAGTGTGACTTTTCAGAGGTCAAAATCCAGATTTTGTTTTGGGTATACCCGACGTATAAAACTTCGAGACCACGAGAGAGGTTTTTTGGCTCTCGAGCTCTAGGGATCTTGATATTTTAACTTTCTTGGAAAATAGCATTTTAAAGTTTAAAAAAATTCCAATTTTGTTTTACATGGATACATATACATCTTTTAACATATCTCTGGAGAGTTTTGCCAGGTAACACATTGCATTGTGGGATACATAAAAATCACAAAATCGTGGATTTAGAATGAGCTCATTTTCCTTCCACAATTTATCTTTTTTGTGCAGATCGCATAGGAAAATATATTTTTATGCAAATTTAGCAACGAAAAAAATATCACGCTATTTCCCGGTTAATAGCACGATATAGCGTATTTGGAGAGGCTACGCTATATTTAGTCTAAAGTTGACGCTACGGCGCTATTTTCGTCTTATACGCTCGAAACCATACTAAACGTGGTAACGTTATAGCTACGCTAACAAAAAGTCTGGAAATAACGTTAGGTGATGATGATGGCGGGCAATCTGGTGGTTCTTCTAGTTATTCCGAAGATTAACAAAAAGTCTGGAAATAACGTTAGGTGATGATGATGGCGGAAAATCTGGTGGTTCTTCTAGTTATTCCGAAGATGATGTCAATGATTCTGATTAAAGTTTAAAATATTTATTTTTTAGTTTATTACTTTTTCATGATTTTAAGCCTCATATTTGTATTCGTGCCATGGATTTGGCCTTGACATTTGAATATGGTTACCTGGTTATGCATGTATTGTTTCTGGAAAAAAAATTAGTGCTGAAATCCTTAATATTTGGGCTATTTCTTATAACTTTTTCATCACGCTATTTTATATGTAACTTCGCTATATCACGCTATATCTTGTATAGCTTCTAGAGGAGGGCCACGCTATTTTTGATAGCACGCTATTTTTTCCTTGAAATTTAGTCATACATTCTAGACATATATATGTACTGTTAAGTTTTTTCAGAATTTCAAAGGCCTAAAAATGAACTTTTTGACTTTTTTAATGAGAGCACCAGTGCTCATGGGCTAAAAGGATTTTTTTTTGCGAGACCACACATATGTTACCCAGCGACACCACACATATGTTACCAGGGGCGGAGCTGCTTGGTCAGGGTCCAAGATTTTTTTTTAGCGTTACTTACCACTTAAAAAGGCATTTTGCATCAGGTTAGCTAACCAAAGTGTGCATCAGGCAGTCTATTTTCTAGGTCATTTAAGCAGTATAGTGTTTTGGAGTGCATCGGGGTCACTGTTGCTCCAGCTCCGCCCCTGTATGTTACCCCATGGAATCCAAATTTGCTGACCTTAAACTACACAACAGTCTCGATCTCTCACCACGTCTATGATTTTTCGCCATTTGTTGGCAAACGTCCGTGTCAACCAGTGCATCGCGATTGGCGGGTCTGTGTGCACCACAGCACCAGGCTTGGAAACTTCCGACCTGGACCAAACTATGACAATACATGGGAAAGAGCTCCCGTTAAGTATGCTCCGTAGGTGTAGGCGTTGATCGTTGAACCGCGTTTTGAAGTATCGTCTCTCTACTTTCTGCAATGATACTGTGAGTGTGTGCCTTTTTTTCTTTTTCTTTTTCCTTTTTGTTACCGGCAGGGACTTTTTTTGTGTGTGGGTGGGGTTCAGGGGGTGGAGCCTCTAGAATTGTAGAACAGTTAACAGTCAATGGTACGCGTGTGGAATTTCTTTTGTGATGATGGTTACAATATCTTTCATTCCAAATCCGCTACTCGTCATTACAGTTCATGTAACTTCAACGGGGAATGTCCTGTCGACTCTGCACTGGTCTCGGTAGACATAAGTAAACAGAACGGAGCCGGATAGCGACGATCGGAGCGACGATCGCTGACGACTTATGCATGCGTGTCTGGCGAGATGTAGCATCGCTCGGTATCCTAGACTATGACACTAGACGTTGATCTCGGCCGCGATGCTAGTCAAAATGTTGAAATGTGCTGTACTGAGATCGATTCCTCCGATGGCCGTTCTTTCTTTCTTCTAGTCGGGCGCTAGTGCTACAGTCGTCGTCGTCACCCGCCGGCCGCCGCCATTCTGACTCGACTTGACTCGGCGGTGGCTGTTGATTGCGATGCGAGGCGATGCTGATGAAGTTCCTTCTTCCAGCTCGGAGATAGCAGCTGCCATGTTGACTTGGGTGCTGCGGTCTTCGCCGCGCCCAGCTGCGGCGAATCCTCGTCTCGTGCTTTGTCTAGAATCGAGTGACTAGAACCTGCTATCTATCTTCTTCCCGTTAGTTTGGTCCAGGTCGGAAGTTTCCAAGCCTGGTGCTGTGGTGCATATAGACCCGCCAATCGCGATGCACTGGGCGATATGGACGTTTGCCAGCGAATGGCGAAAACCGCAGACGTGATGAGAAATCGAGACAGCTTTGTAATTTAAGGTCGGCAAGTTTGGATTCCTGGCATGGGGTCTGGCCGTCTGGGGTAACATACGTGTGGTGTGGCGAAAAGTCCTTTTAGCGCAGAGCAACCCATCGCTCTAGTTGTTGTTTTTTCCAAAAGTTCATTTTTTTTTAGGTCTCTATATCTCTTCTCTCCTATCTAAAAGAAAATTTTCGTTCCTCCTCGTACGTCGTTTCGCTTCGTCCAACTCTTCGTCCGACTTCGCGTTTCGCTCGTCCGCTTCATCGTGTCGTGCCTCTGTCCCGAAATTTCGCCGTCATCATCGCATTGGCCGAAAACTTTCCCGGCTCATCCCCGCGGAGACGTACGACGACCTTCTCCCAGCGCCTCCCATTTGCCCCGCAGCCGCCTCCTACCATCCGGCATCATCCTCTCCCCTGCCCCACCCTGTTGAAGACTCTCCTTCCCCGTCCCCTACCTATACGCCAGATCCTGTCGTCGACCAGACGCTGAATCCCACGGTTGAAGATCGCGAGCACGGCCCTGCGGCGGCGTGACACCACAGCGGAAGAGACCTGCACGCCTCGATATTCACCAGTTCTTGTTCGATTCGTCTTGATATCAGGATGTACAGATCTCCCGATAGCCTTCTAACTCGTAGCCACTGCCACACATCTCTCCTCTTCACTTTTGCACAAATCAGAATCGGGAGACGACGCCGGTGCACGAGCAGAGGCGGAAGCTCGAGGGAGACTCGGTTCCATGGATCATGGCGTTGGGGGCGCTGGCGGCGCAGCACGTCACGCATCTCGCCCTAGCCGAGGAGGACGTACGGGCCAGGGACACATGCAACTTTACTCGGCTGTGATCTTGTGACTAGCTGCCCGTGCACAGGCCCCTCCACCTACAACCACATTGGAAAAGTTGCTGCTGGTTCAAGACCTCGAGGTACACAGTAAGCATGATTCACGTCTCTTTGTATGGTCACTTATCAACCTAGAGCTTGTAATGGGCGACGATTCCATGTTTACTCTTTGTAATTTTGTTGGTTTATGGCCCAGAAAATGATGATTTTATTTCTTAGATACAGATTGCGATCAACATCAGAATGATGTATATGCCGAACCAATTCCTTTTCATTGTAAGAATGAATTTATAGCAGCACTTCAGTTACTTTCTATGTATATTATAGTTTCATGTTATGCAGTACAACGCGCAGCCTTTCAGAAATTAGTAATACATTGTGCAGAAAAAAAAATCTTGGCTGCCATTAAGTATGACTTGGGTGCCTTAAAATAGTGCAAGATTTAAGAGGAAATCAGATTGCACCCTAATTAGAACCTAATATAAAAGATCACTGTGCTGTGGATTCCAGAATGCAAGGCACTATCCGACAATTCCAAGGTAGTACATATAATTTTATGGAAGTGTATTTTGTCTTTAGATAATCTCGTGATATAGTTGGAGGATAAGTATATTGGTCTCTTAGAACTGCAGATTTGATTTATTCACTACTGCTACTATTTAAAAGGCACCAATTTGTATTTAGATTACAGATTAAAATGCATCAATTTGTATTTAGATTATATATTAAAAGTGATCAATTTGTACTTAGATTACAGATTCTTTTGTACTTGATGTTTTCTAATCAGTGTTCATTCAGTTGTTTGACTAAAAAAATCGTTTGACCCACCCATGCTGCACCTTTGGATTGTGCTCCACCCATGCTGCAGTATGAAATTTGACAGAGGATTGAAAAGCTTGAGGCGTCACGAAGGACCGAGTGAGGGAGATAGCATTTGAGCTTTTCTCTATCTGCCTTAAAGATTGTTTTCTGCTCCTGAACTACGAATAATGAACCATTTAACAACTGATTTTTTTTGCTGGGTTACAGGGATTCAGTTCGGGAGGAACCGGCCTTGGGCCTGGTTCAGCCACTACGTGCTGGCGCTGCAGTGGCCGGCACCGTCTTGTGCTAGACAAACAAAAAAATGATGTGGTATGCACAGTTATAATATACTAAACCTGGTTCTGTCATTCCTGTGGTTAGATGTTGCAATGAGTACTTTAGGATATCCATTGAGTCTAACTTGCGTACCACTATAAAGTAATTGTCACTCTTTTTTGAACTTATGTTGCAAGTTTTGCAACAATAGTACCGTGTTTTTTGCTCAGTAATAACAAGATGTCAACCTTTTGCAACGTTGGATTGCTGATTATCGGACACTAAACTCAGCCGGTAGGTAATCACCCTACATATTTAACTCAGGTTGCATCATATTATTATCAACATTTCCGTTGTACAGATAAGTAACATTACATTATTTGACATGCAGTATAACCCTGGTCCAACGCCCCCATCACCAAACATCAAACGTTGGTTTAGGTCAGGCCTATCACATTGGAAGTTCTTCCTATGAATCTATATGATGCCTGAAGCTTCTGCACGCTTTGGACTTTTTAGGTAGGATGTTCCTAACACCATCTCCTGACTGTGTGCTGCAGACTGATGTGTCGTTGAAAATATAGATATGTGTAGTATTGCTGTTAATTCCGGATAACAAAAGGCATGGTCATTGATGAGTTACTTTGGTTGCATTTTCACCTCATTCATGTAAAGCATGTGTATCTCATGAGCAGGTATTGTGTAACCGTAGATTTTGAATATTTATTATGTACTTCGATTATTCCAAGTTACGGATTTAACTGAGCTATGTGCTATTTAAGCATAAATATCAGAGAAAAGCAGGAAAATTTCAAGTTGGCCAATTGCAAACGATCGTGAAACACATGAAACGTTATGTGGAAAGGAATAACGATGATGGACATCTCAAACAATTTATTTGATACGATGAATAGTTGTCAATTACAACTTGCGCGAGCATACTCCCGACTTTACATAAGTACAGTTTTTACATAGCCAGTTTGTCAAGTATTTACAGTAGACACTCGAAGGAAGTTCTCATGGAAGCTCTTTGCAAGCTTCACTTTAGGTTAGTGACTATCAAAAAAAATCCTTTGATCTTTAGTTATACTAAATGTACATTTTATAATCTAAAAAAATGTACATTTTATACCATAGTACAAGGCGTGTTGCCCGTTCACCTACCTGGTGATTTGTTTTGCCCGTTCACCTACAAGCCGTGTTAAGAGATCAATTTATTACTCCCTCCGTTTCAAATTAAATGACTTCACTTTATCAAAATGTGGATGTATCTATACTTGTAATATGTCTAGATACATCCACATATTGACAAGTAGAAGTCATTTAAATTGGAACGGAGGGAGTACCTGTGTATCTATATCTAAATTTGTGCAGCTGTGGCAACTCACGGCAATTTGCTATACTCCACTATACTGACCTTTCGGTCAGTTTTACACCTTCACACTGCGGAAAGCATAGGTGTGCGGGGCGCGACGACAAGACTCACCGGTGACGATTAAATTATTACCCGTTGCAACGCACGGGCATTTGGCTAGTCTTTACTATTAAATGGGAGTTGGTCGTTCGTACGTCGTCTCCGTGGCTCGCTCGCGCTCCGCCCGTCGGTCTGCTCCTGGGCCTGGCCCATTGTCGTCCCTCCCACGCGCTCACCACGATTCCCCTTGCCCTCCGCCGCCGCTCCACTCATCCAACTCGAGCAACATAGACATGTTGCCGCCATCGATCTCACAGCCGACCTCGCCCGCCTCTGCCTCTGCTACTCCAACCTCGCCGCCGGCCTGCCCGGTCGCCCGCGCGCAGTCCCCACTCTCGCACGGCCAAGGATGGGACGAGAGGATGGCACGACGCGGGTGGATATCTACATGTCGGGAGAGAGTGGAGCAGAGCGGGGATGGCAACCGCCAGTCACGGGGGCCAGAACGAGAGAGCTCCGGCGGCGTCCCATGCACCTCCTCGCACCACATCTGCAGCAGCGGTAGCTTCCCCTTCCCCTCCTTACACCATGCATTTGAGACCTGCAGCCCCTGCCCTATCCCCTCTTCGCGTAGCTGCTACCCTCTATCTCTTCTCTATTTCCTGGTGCGAGTCAATGCATTTGAGGTGTTTGACAAATTGTTAACTGCTCGATTCTCAATATTAGTGGAAAGGTGCATTGATCTTTCATCGGAACAGTTATCAAAATGTTAACTGTTGCACTGACTTGCGTGCTGACATCAGATTCGCCTACCAATGCTTAAACTATGACTAGTTGTCGTTTTTCTGAATTTCTGCCATCTGATGGAAAGGTTGGTTGCTATAGGATTGGTTTCCACAAGGCAGACAATATCAAGGACTCTAGCAGGCATCCAACCAGCTAGAAGGACTAACTGGGAAGATGAGGGAGTGTAAGTAGTAAGTCTTAAAATACCTTGCCATGTGCTCTCATTATGCACTACTTTTTGTTGCAGTTTCAGACCTTCTATATGTTGCGTGACAAATTTTGTTTTTTCCTGACAGTTTTTGCAGCTTAATCAAAGAATTTAATCGTGTACTCAAAGATGAGGAGAAAAAGAAAACAACTCTGAGATCAACAGGAGCTAGCTAAATGACAATAATCAATCTAAAGCCTGGTAGTTTCTTTCTTTGTTGTCTTTGTTGCGTAAACTCTCCCCAAACACTGATTCACCTCAAGCATACCGGTTTTGCAGCAATTGTCTTAGATCTGTTACTAATCATACCCTCTTTATATTTCTTCGATCTTATTTGACTCTTCTGTTTTTCCTCAACTTACTTGATACGTGTGCAGATCATGGGTGCCAACTATAGGCACTCACATATTTCCATCCCTCCAACACTGGCCATGGACAGCAGGGTGAGAGACCCAACACTTGCTATTTTCCTGAGGTCCCTGCTTCGCCTACAATCTCCCCCACAAGGTTGCAAAATACTGCTCCACAAAACCATACTAGAAGGTACAAAATGCTTGCAACTTTATTAGGATTCTCGTTATTTCTGTAAGCGTGGCAATAACATAACTTTTGAACTTGCCCTGGTTACTTACAAGAAGAATAGAAACATTATTAGTCATTCACAGGATTCTCTTTAATGCATTTTCTCAATCTGTTTGTAACTCCCCTCCTCCAGAATAGAGTATAAACATGTCAGAGTTCTAGCTGGGTAGCTTTGTTTCATGATAAAGTAGTGTTAGATAGTTAGACTTAAGGAGTAATATTTTCAATTCAAGAGAAGATTGTTTGCTTATGCACTGAGAAAATTATCATAGTTTCAAAGAATATTATCAGTGGTACTAGCTGCCCGTAGCATGCTTGTGTCAGGGATGCAGTTTGATTGTACATGGGACTTGGCGGATGATAAAAAAGGAGCATATTTTGGTTGTCGAAATTGCTTGGTGCTCTCACTGGATCACATTTTGAAGTTGAAGCAGCAACATTTAATTATATGCAAACCATGAAATTTCTTTAATCTTTAATCATTTAATCACAATGTCCAGTCTTTTCTGCACCTGCTCCAGATCCAGCAGCGTGGTGGTGCCAGGAGAACGAGATGCCGGCACTGCACTGAGAGGGAGAATAGTGCGGCAAACTAGAGGATAGAGTGATTGCTTGAAATAAAAGGTTGAATTCTGCTCATGGACATTACAAGCTTTCAATAAAGACAAGTTCTTGTGACATTTACTGATGAAGGCCATGCACTTCATTGCGCCGGGTTGTCGTGTCAGATTAGTATTCAAAATTGAAAACAAGAATATGCTCGTCTGGTGTTTCCATGATGAAACTTATTGCACTTTGGATCGTTATGTCAGATTTTCTTATCCAGTATTCAGTATATTATATCTGGTTTTTGTATCATTGTAATAACAAAATGATGTTTTCGTATGAAATATTTTTTCGAAACGTAGACTTACGCCTCATCCCATTTAATAGTAAAGATAGAGATCCCGCTTAATTAAGGAAAACGGGGCGAAAATCCGATTTTGTATGAATAGGGATATAGTAAACAATTGAAATAAAACAAAACAGTTATATCGTGAATGTCTCTAATACATTCCTGCCAAAATAACCACATGGCCACTTGCGTCAAATAACTTGAAATTGTTATTTATAATATTTATATTTCTGTTTTCTTGTACTGAACATGTAGAATGTTATTTTATCTGGCAAGTGCAAGCCGATTAAGAAAAAACATATGCAGAATCCAATAAGTACTTGGTTGAGAATCATCCGGGTCTTTTGAGGTGTGGCGCAACAACACATGACGTTGGAGGAGGGAGATGCGTGCAATAGAAAGGAATTGTTCCACACGATATTAGAGATGATTACGAATAGTATCAGCTGAGTACCACCTCAATCGTATTTTTCACTTTCGTTATAGATATTTTATGGTGGAAGATTAATAAAGAGTAGTGAAATATCACACGTGGCATGCATAAGTTTCAGTCAAATAGATACACTTTGAACATGACTAGCTGTTGTTATCCCGTGCTATGTAAAAGTTTATGTATGTTCCGTTTTTGGGGATGACGGACAGGAGTTAGATTGATTTTGTGGACGTTTCGGAGGAACCAACGGAAATAGTTTGTGATACAATGTTGTTGGAAAGGACAAAAAGAACTCGATTTTCAGACAACTAAACCTATAGGGGTTGTTGTACAAGAATATCCAAAAAAATATCAGGGGTATATATTAGTTAATAAAGATGGGTGGTTGGGCTATTTCATCTTATGCATAATACATCCCATGATATCTATTTTTCTATGGGCATGATTTTTCATATGTGTCGAGGTATTGGTAACGCGGAACTACTAGAAGTATTCATACGTACCGTAGAGGAGGTGGGGAAGAACGTGGAGGGTTCCAGTGACGGGATTGCACACACGATTTTACCCAGCTTCGGATCTCACAACGGCGGCGAGATCCTACGTGCTGCTATAATTCACTCAAGGTAAGTATGTGTACAGGTTACAATGAGGTTGTATGCGTTGCCCTAAAGCTGCTGGAAGGCTGGCTTATAAAGGCGCCAAGTCTTCCCCTACAAGGAAACTCTTAACCGACCTAGATCACGAGTCCTAGACTAACACGGCAAGAAACCCTAACTTGCTCCCTAAGGCGAACGCAGCCAGGCCTTCGTCTTGGACTTCACTAAGCCAGCCCAGAGCTTATCCTTGCGCCTAAGCCCATGAGGCCTTCTCCATTAAGCCCTCCGGCTTTATCTGATGGGCCTCCCTGGTGGGCCAGGTTTTATCCACCGTGGCAGGTATACCCGTTCGGCATAACCTCCACAATATGTATCATAATCACTTGTGCAACGAAAAAAGACAGTCCAGATGCCGTAGCAACGCACGGGCATTCAACTAGTATGTCAAGTATGTATGACTAAATTTGCATATACGATCTGCACAAAAAAGATAAATGGTGGAAGGAAAATGAGTTCTTTTATACTTTTCTAGATCAATGATTTGTTGATTTTTATGTGTCCTACAATGTAACATATTGTATGACAAAACTATGCAAATATGTAGACAATATGTATATGTATTCATATAATTATTTTTGTATATTTAAAATTTAAAATTACTATTTTCAAAAAAATTAAAATTCTGGGATCCCTCTAGTACGAGAGCCAAAACATCTCTCTCATGGTGTCGACGTTTTATATATAGGATATACCGAAAACAAATCCGGATTGGACCTGACGGAGGATTTAAACCCTAAACCTGACAGAGGATTCTCGTCATAATAGAACGAATGTATCTCATCAGCTATAGGAAAAAAAGTCCATTTTAGTTACTTTGGTAAACCTAGATCGAGTATCGTATGAATCTTAGCACGAGGTAACTTAATTTAGTCATGACCAAAAAAGATACTGGAAATTTTACAGACTCAAATTTTGAGTACATAATCACTAATATCATGATGTTGGCAAAGCGCTGGTGAGTGGTCACTGAAAACCTTTAGCATTGTTGGAAGGGAGTTGTTGGTCATGTCTATCTGCCATGCCATCCCAACATATTCTATAAGTTGCTTTTGTCTTTAAAAAATATGCAAGAAACGTTACACAGGTTATGGGGTTTTCTTACATGCCGAGGGATTCTTGTGGTACTACAATGGTCGTATCTGATTAGCTATATGAGAAGTCCATTTTTTTGCTGCTTTTCGATGAACTCCAACTCCAATATCATACGAATTTTGATCTTGAAAAAAATTAGTGAGTATTAAAATCGTAAGTTCCCTTAATTTTAGAATCTTGAACAACTCACAATTGACTTAGTAACAACAACCAAATTAAGGCTAAGAAATGGTGATTTTAAGAAGTGTTCTCTATTTTTCCCGACTATTCTAAATTTGCCACATCTTTTCATTCATTGTACCCGTAGTTTTGTAACTTTTCTATAAAATGTATCTCCCTTTTTCAGTTTTCTAGAGTTTTTTCCTTCACATTCTTATGATATTCCGTGAGGCTTTGGTCTCTTTTTTTTTTGCAAGGAAAAGAGCTGCTTATATTGACACCACAGTTCTTACAGAAAGATCCAGCAAAGATAGAAAAATTACAACAAGGTCCTTCTGGAACCCGTCTTCGTCAACGCCGAGCCAGACATGCCGACGACGCACCGCCGCACCTGCTCCCTTCAACCTTGGATCAGAAGCATCCCCGTGCAGACGGGAAGTCCTCGAGCCTCGAGCTCCGAAGAGCCTCCATCTTGCTCCGCCAACTTGGACGCCATGGCCAACACCAGCAACTCCTCCAATTATTACAAGCAACCGGCTCCGCCGCTCGCCAGACACCGGAACGGGGACACCACGCAGCACAGATCCATGGATCTGCGAGCATGGACAAGGCAGCAGCTCGACCGCAGACCTCCGAGGAAACCTGCAACCAGAGAGGAAAAGCGCCGCCGCAAAACTCCGATCTGACCGCGCCGCCAGCAGGAGACCTACTCCGCCCTACGCTATGTACACATCGGGATCCGGGGTTCCCCCACCCTCCCGCCGCCGAAGCGGCCGGCGGAGGGGGAGGGAACCGGCGGAACGCCGACGGCGAGGTGGGAAGAGAGGAGGGTTTCAGAAATCGCCTCCTTCGGCTACTGTAGCGGGAAGGGGATAAGCTCCAAGGTGCTCCAAGAAACTATTTGACTTTATGAGGCTTTGGTCTCTTTGCGCCAATGGATCCGGATGCCTTTTGATCCCCCCCCCCCCCCCCCCCCCCACACACACAAATTGTACTTGATTTTCGTTCTTCTTTAAGTACTCTTTCTTGTTCTTTGTCACGAACATGGAGGCCACGTTTGAAATGTTTTTTTCTTCTTTATGACAAGTTCAAGGATAGAAAAATGTGTGAGTAATAAAATACTTAAAATGTGACCTCTTCCTTTATTATACTAAAATTGTTAGTTCGTCGGCCAAAAATCAACCATTGGTCGGATGCCTACGAGGATGGTTGTATCTCCAGTTCACTAGAGATTAAACTCTAGATTTGACGTCATGTGTGTCTCACAATCATAGATTGTTCTTTTAGCGGGGAGACAGAGTTTCCATTGATAGCGTCAGACGCGGCAGTATGAATCTCATCCCAACCCCAACTCTCTATGACGTGTGCGCATCCTCTCTACGGCGTTTCTAAAAAAGCTAGCGTATTTTTTTTATTTGCACCTAAAGAATAATGAATTAACCTCTCCCTTCCTTTTCTCTTAAAAATCTAGTATCTTTCTTCCTCTCTTCCACATTTTCACGTAAGAGACAATGAATTAACCTCGAGAATTCTAGAACACTTGGAACAGTCGATACTACAGGTCTTTGATTATTTATTTTTTGACAAAGGTACGTTTATCTGACTCCAGATCATGTACTCTCCACAACGTTGAAAGTCTTGTACATTCAGCCAGTGTTCCCTGTCGAGTGTCGACAAATGTAAGCAGGAGGGATGTGGATGATATCGATCGGATTGACGATCGCTGATGACTTATATCGTGCACGCGTGGCAGACGAGAGTAGCAACGCTTCGATTTCGGATGTGATCCTAGTAAAAAATGTTCAAACACACCTGTACTATCGTCTATCAGGAAGGTCTGATTCCATTATTCCAGTGGCCCTTCTTTCTTCCAGCCGGGTGCTCATGTCTCGTTGTACCCAACTAGATTCGAACGGCGCGGCTCGCCGCGCGGCACCTGTTGATTCTTTCAAATTTTTGCCCGCAGTTGTCACAATTTATACAGATTATTAAAAAGACAATTTATATCCATATATATTAGATCACATTACATAGATTTGAAAGCATATTTATCGGATTGTATAAAATTAACAATCAGCACATCATACAATAAAAGTCTTAAGAAACAGGAAGATAAAAGCAATGTCGAAGCCCACAGGGGAAGTAACATAGAAATTCACACCAGTCATAACATAAGATGACTATGAGAGTCGCATCTAGGTGGACATAATATGAACACATGAAAGTAGTTTTAAATACATAAGTTTTGATCAGTTCAGAAACACGATCTCAAACACCTGATGAGTTTCATGTAACGGATAACGATTCCAAAAGGCAAAGATAGCTGAACCCAACAGCTTAGGAGACATTCGGTAACAGAAACCTAGACAACGGAACCAAAATATCACTGAGCACGGTTTGTTGTGGCTGTCATGGACATAGGCTATGAATAAGTATGAATTTTAATAACATAGTAGGTGAACAACCTTTCCAACATGGTAACGATCGTATGGAACATGGTAGCAGCCAACAGTTTGACATAGTAGATTTTTAACATAGTAGGTGAACACACTTTACATAATACACAGGGAATAGCGATCATATGGAACATGGTCGAAGCCTACAGTTTGACATACAGTAGCAGATTTCCAGCAGATGCACCCAGCGACTACATATATATATAGGCAGAGAGGAAATCCTAGAAATTATAATTTACAACTCAAATGGAGGTAACCGTTTGTTGATTCAGTCCTTCACGTTAAACCTAGCATGATATTAATTGGCACGGTCACACTAAATCCTGCCGTGATGGTAACTGGCAGGTCCTAAATCAAAAAAAACATCTAGAGAGCACAAATAACGGCATGTCACACATAGTTTCTGAGCACAAGAGCTGAACAGTGAGTCAGGTGGATGCGGTTGGTTCCTGAGCAGAGTTGCCGGGGTCAGCTGCAGACGATCTGAGCAGACGATAGAGAAAATCAGCTTCGACCACGATTGTTGTGGCTTGCAGAAACTCTATTTAGATACTGACACAACAAACTTGAAACCTATACTGGCAACCTAGAAGGAAAATAGTCTAATTTAAGGGGTACATAAGCTTAGCACCTCAGCTTTGATTTTCACAGCTAGCCTATACTGGCAACTTGAAACCTAGACTGGCAACTTGAAACCTAGCAGTAAGGAGTACAGAAGCCTAGCACCTCAGCTTTGATTTTCACAGCTAGCCTAGAAGGAAAATAGTCTAATGTACACCAATTTTGTAGCCCGAGTGTAGAAACCAAACTGGCAACCTAGCGTGGGCAAATGAAAATCTAACCACTGTTATTTGTGCTGTAAACATCAGACTATGAAAGGAATTACTTACACGATGTCTGCAGAGGTTGATGGACAGAATGAACCACTACAGATATATGTATGTGGATCTGCATAGGCAGAATTGGCTGGCCTAGCCATTCGATGACAGCGCTGACAACCAGTGTACCACCACTGTTGCTTGGAGTAAATCCTTGATTGATATCACGAGGGCGCACTGAAACTTATAGCTTCCTATGAATGGAAACATCAGGATTAGTCGTACGTTCATCAGTTTGTAGAGGAAAAATGATCTATTACATAGGTCGAGTACTACCGTGTTTTCAAAAAGACTGAATGCATCCATATGAGCAACATATTTCTAGGCCAGTTCTCGCAACCTGAGTTCGGAGAGAATGGAAATGCCACAGTGGAGCATGCGCATTGGGCTGAAAAGATTTTATCAAAAACTGTATGTAGAGGTAACTTCATAGATAGACAACAACCAAGGGTAAATAACAAATGGTTTGTGAAATGTTTGAAACATGATCATTATAGTACCTTGCTGGGAACACGTTGATGTCGGCAATATCTTCACTCTTTCACCTTGATAATAAGAGCATAAATTAGGTTAGCTGATTTAAATAAAATATATGGTATACTGAAAGAAAAAAGCAAAGGAATTTATAAAGAATGAAGCACCATCATATTTTGGGCGGTGGAGCCAACAAAAATAGCAACAGCTGGTTGCACAGTTACCTCATAAAAATCTTTATCTCGTGACCAATGGAATCATAAGTGGAATAAGTTAATCATTTCTTTTAACCTGGCATCTGGAAAGGAAGGACTGAGATCACGCTGTTACACGTGATGTTTAATAAAAACACCATTTCTGTTTGGAAGGTCGAAGGATTCAATATCAGAGATGCCGCAAATGGTTCCAATGACATCTACATTATAAAAAAATTCATTAGCACTCGCAAGGGCACAAAGTTCATAATTACAGAGGGTATAAGAACATTTGTACAACAACATACCAACTAAAGATCCCGGTTCTGCAGTAGGTGGAGGCAAGCACGAGAGTGGTGTTAATGAAAATGATCATTCTGGTAAGGAGTATATTAATTTTTCTTTGCACCGAACAACCATCAAATGTGTAAACACAATAGCAAACGGCGCGTGATGGGCCTCGTAAATCTGCACACGGTTCACAACATTGACTTTAGAACTTGGAAATGATTTCAGAAGGAAGACAAAACCAGAGTTATTAGTTGATTTCAGGAATGATCCCAGAAAAAGTCTGAATCTGTACAAAAATAACATCAACATGGGCTTTAATGAGACCATCTACTGCATGTCATAAATAACCCAACACAAAATTATTTCCCCATGAATCCCTTGTAGCTAATTTCCAACGATAGTCGCATCACTTTATAAGCAAATCTAAAGCCAAGGAAATCAAGTTGTCCTCCTTAAAGGTACAATATGTACTAAAAGGAATAGAATAATTAGTAATACTTAAGTCAGAGGAGGCGAGCACAGAAAAAACTTTAGAAAACACTCTTTACATGGAAACTGAACATTCCCAAATAGAAGACACATCCTCAGGTGTTTGATCTTACAATAATCAGAAATTTATAGCTAAAACAGGTAGAATGAAGCCAAAGCACAATGAGTAATTAACACATGTAGATTCAGGACATCAAAAGAAGAGTGGATTTATAGGTTCAGGCATTCATCACAGAAGATAAGATAACAAATAATGACAGGGGTTTTTCTGCTACACTTCATACATTCATTACCGTCATCTTGGGCCTTAATATCGTAGCTATATGGAACCCAGGAAATAGAATAGGTTCATTGTACATATACCTTCTCCATAAATTTCTCTAGTCACACAAAATAAGAAGTAAAATATGTGAGTGCATATGACGTAATGATATCGTTGATCACGATAGTTTGGAATTGTAGCAAGCTTACTACATGATAATGGAATTAGAAGGAACACATGCTGCTATTTACCCCATTACTCAAAATTGATAGAGAACTGCAGTTCGGAGTTTGTTTTGGAACAAAACGAAAATGAACTTCATGTATTGCCGAGCAGCTTAACTGATCCTAAAATTTAGAACCATGAGCCCACTCCTCTGTTGGTTACCCTCAGCTGGGCATCATCACTGATGGTAATGACACACAACGGCAAGGATGACAGCCCTATATCTTCAACCTGTCAATATATATAAATAAACGATCTTAGAAGAACAAAGACAAAGCTGGTAAATTAGCCAAAATGAGGTAGAGATATTGCCATCCGAAACCAAGCAAATAGATCTGGTACAGTCTTGCAATAAATATATTTAATAACATGCTAGGAAGAGGTACTCATACTTGCGAGCGGTCAAATCGCCCCTGACATAAAACAACGATAGCTAATCGCAAGAAAGCTACTAAATTATTTTAAAGATTATCACATTAAAGTAGTTGAGATAGATTAAAGAGATATTAAAGAAGTAAAACTTGTATTCAAAGATTAATCCCAAAAAATATGACAAATCTAAATACTTGAGCCCAGAGTCAGCAAAAGTTCAGTATACGGATATTTATGAACAAAATTCTTTTACCTATAATGCTTACTAACAATAAGCTTCTAAAAAGAATTAGGCAATTACAGTAAGCAAGTGATGGTTTACTTACAGTAAATGACATTAGATAGAAACAAACGCATGACACAAGAAGACAAAAGGATATATGCAGTTCCTGCAGGTCCACAGCCCAAAAACAATGGGGTTATCAAAGAAGAGACAAATCAAGTTGCAAGAAAGCAATAAGAAAAAGGGAGATTCTTTTTGGTACCTAGCGAATCTTGACCAGATATGCAATAGGCAAAACAATCTTGTAAGCATGTCTAAACAAACCAAGCTTGTTAGCATGTCCTGCCAAATCAGCACCAACATCTTAATGTCTAGTGAGCAACAGAACCCTGCCAACTTCCCAAGGACCACAAAGACAATGCAAGCGACAGTAAAACCTAAATCGCTCGTAGGAAACAGATGACAGGAAACCACCCCTCATTGAGCAAAGCGTAAAGCACCAACAGATGAACTGAAGCAACTTCCTGCACACAAGAGGCAGACATGAGAGATACTCAAACAAATGAAATTTTTATCCACAGTTAAAAAGACATATCTGCTCATCAGAACAACATTACTTTGCAATTTGCTTATTACTTACCGTACATCAATTGAACTACAGAAGTAATCAGTAAGAATTGAACTGAACATTAAGATGAAACCTAAATTACTGGTGTGTATCTCAATCAGATCTCCAGTACATAAATAGTCATACTAACTAATACTGAGAAAGGGCCAAACACCAGATGTACTTCATGAATGTTTCAACAAACTGAATGTTTGAAAACTGGTGCCTTCCTATTTAACTGCTGGCTCGTCAATTGTATGATCAGAAAGACAACCATAATAAAAGCAAAATAAAAATGGAAAGACATAGAGAAGATGTGGCTGTACCGCTGTAGTACCATTATTTTTAGCATCCACATGCGGCAGATCCATCTTGTTGTTTGTCCTTTGGACATGACATCGTGCGCTCCCGCTGAGCAAATAAAAAGAAAGGGTGAGAGCGAAGCAGAGCAATATTTTTCTGAGCAGCTGAGCAAATAAAAGGAAGGCTGAGGCCAAGAACAAATAAAATCTGCAAGTAGCTGAGTATTTTCCCCTTGCATGATCGGTAAAAAATTGAACATTACCAAGGAAATATCCAATTATGGAATAGCACAACTGCACTGCCTCGGTAATTATCTCCCCGTAGTAGAATTGTACCCTTTCTTCAGCAAGTTTTTATGCCAAACAAACCTCACTGCTTTCTAATATATAGTAGAAAATAGCAAATTCACTTAACGGCTAAAGCCACATGGTTTTCATTTTAGAAAAGACATAGGAGCTAAAGCATAAAATGCCATTCCAGACTCAAATAAATTGGAAGAGAATGCACAAAATGAGAAATTACTACATAATCACTTGAAGGCGGTGCTGCAATAGCAAGAGGTGGTCTTCTAGGCACCATACAACTTAAAAGACAAACTAATGGCACATACATGCTCATGTACAGGAGGGGGATAATCCTGGAGCAACTATAATGCCAATTTTTATATCCAAACACAAAAATATGAGAATTAGTCTTTCTGAAAGGTAGGTATATACCTGAATATATGAGGATCCATATATTCAGAGCAATAGATGTAGACATAGACATACAACAGCAGAGAATGCAGAGCTAAGAGGGAGCGACTAAAGAGTGATGAGATTATCATTGTCGTGCAATCAGGCGGTGCCCTAACCGATGAGCCATGGCTTAGTTTGTCAATGCAGGTGAGTAGTCTGAGGGAGAGTTGTGGTATGACCCAAAAAAAGCACATACTTTGATAACCAAAAGAGAGCATCTACGGCAAAGTGGTCCAATTATATGAGAGGAAAAGGAGTTCAAAGAAAATTATTCAATTAGTTTTATCAAAGAAACTTGGTGAATTCTATACAGACCTGACTTGAAGTATTTAGCTAAAAATTATACAACTCTGGAAGGCCATTGTCACTTAGCAAGACTTTTAAAGGCACCAAAACTAGAACTAAGACTGGAAAATGGATAGCACAAATTGGAACGGAAAGAAAAAACGGAGTCGAACTTACATGAATAAACAATTAGTCTTCCTGTAAAATCAAAAGTTTGCATATGCCAAGCAATATATATTTGGTAAACAATGCACCATTTTCATATAACCTGCAGTTTAAAATATTGATGTTCAGATATGCGTGTGCATCTCAATAGGTTCTATAAATATCACAGGAAACAACAGAATGGAACTTGTGTGTCTAAGCTGATAAACGTTAACACTAATACAATGATACTCAGTATGGGAAATATTGTTGACACGTACATGTCAAAAGCATACCAAGTGACATGCTTCAATCTTTCGGTCAGACCACATCATATGGAACACTTGAAGCATCAAGGACTAACAATTAAGAATGAGAGCTCATGGATGCAATTTGTGGCGTCTACTGTTGTCCTCTTTTTCTTGGACCTGTATCAGCAATTCTTGATCTATAATGTCCCAGCAGCAAGGGGTAGAAATAAAATACCACGATAAAAATGAAATTGAACGAAATAATGCATACACCTGGGAAGCCAGGGAAGAATATTGTTGACTGGTTGCTCTGTGCCACCTCATTCTTGTGAGCTAGGTAGTCACCTGACATATGAAAAAAGGCTAAACCATGAATGATACATGGTCTATATTTTAATTAACTAATAGCTTTCATTATCCATAACAAAGCAAAATTACCTACATATATATGGTGACCGACAGTACATAAGCATCTAAACAAAGAAAAACAATCAACAAAGCTAACTAAAACTGACCAAACTGTGCAAGATGACAGATTCGTGGAAAATCACTTTGCTGCTGCAAAATATCTGAAGA
Source organism: Poa pratensis (assembly GCA_947311845.1). Lineage (NCBI taxonomy): Eukaryota > Viridiplantae > Streptophyta > Magnoliopsida > Poales > Poaceae > Poa > Poa pratensis. The sequence continues at coordinate 153,852,681 of CAMZMU010000041.1, read as the reverse complement.
CAAAAATGTAGTGTCGAGGGGCTCACCCAGCTATTGTAGGTTGGTGTTGCTCGGGCTGGTAAGGTAGTACCTGCAGGTTTGGAGAACAACATCGAGAACGTCTCCCATCGCCAGCGCAGATGCCCTTCAAGAGATGAAGCACATCATTGGAGTCTCCTCTTCCTCCTCCATCTCCCACTATTCTTCTTCCCCACTCCATCTCCCTCTTTGACTCCCTCCTCTTCCACCCGTATCTCACGGGCATCTAGAGAAAATGAAAATCCAGTGACTGATGTAGAACAGAAATTGTGAGAGGAATAAAAAAGAAACAGTGATGCTAAGCTGTAGTCGTACCTCTTCTTCAGAGTAAGCGCAACCATTCTCCAAGGAATCACAGCACAGATGTGGTTGCTTGATGCTGCTGCTTGCACATGCTTACTGCCGCACTCCTTGTCCAAGCCACTACGGGAGATGAGCAATGAACTCCTGTCACCAATGATGCAGATCTGAAGATACAGTGACGCTCAGCTCTATGGTCACATTAAAAAATGCTCTGCAACCACTACGCACTACATTGCATAATGCCAGATCTGCGTCTTTGCATCAACCCTGCAAGAAAAGTATAGCACAAAAGTTTGAAGTGATAACCTGCTGATAATTTCAAGTACACCAAACGTAGATGAACCCTTATGCAAAAAATTGACAGAAAATAATAATGAGAAAAAGAGGAGAAGAAAGAACAGAGGACGAGGAAGAGAAGATCATGCATACCTGCGCACGCGAAGGGCAGGGCGGTGATGGGGTCGGCGCCGGCAGTGAGTGTGCTACCATCGTGCCACTCGCCTGCGGGCTCCTCATGGCGGCTAGGGTTTCATGGCAGGGCTATCGCAAGCGTGGCCGGCGGAGGCAGTGGTAGGCAGTGGTGGCGGAAGAGGAGAAGACGCGGAGAGCGGCGACGCGAGGGGAGTGGAGGAAGAGGAGTCACGGGGAGCGGGCGGCTGGTCAGATGCGGGGATTGGACGAGCGCGGGATTGGGCTAGGGTTTTCCACAGCGGGCGTGGCTTATATACCGCCTGCGGGTAAGAAACGGATGGCCAGGATTTCATCAAGTTCTATAGAACGGCCGGCATTGCCTAAGCTCTGAGAAGGGCTGTGGTTGGGGCAAGGATGTTATCTTTAGATTCTTGATGCAGATAAGTAACCATCATAGTGAAAACAAGAAAAAGTTAATATCAATTCTTGAACATCTACTTTATATTACTACTCCTAGTATACTAAAGAAAGACATAGTGTCCCAACTTATTTGATCATGTAGGAGAGTAGTTGTTAGTTACAGACATCAACATGCATTGTGTGGAAAAAATAAAGATTATTATTTCATTTAGTAGTAGAGCATCCTCGTAATAAAAAAGAGCATCATGTGTTTGGTGTTGTCAACTGCTCATCAGAATTGATTATCTATTATAATAGCAATGTATATTTTATCAGATGGTGGAAGAAACTTTGGAGCATGCATAAGTTGGTACGAGATTTTGCACCTAGGGTGCTACAGTCATCGTCAGCCTCCGCTAGTCTGACTCGACTTGACCGATTAAAACTTAAAAATGTGTTTTTTTATAAGTTTTAAAAACATGATTCCAAATGTACCGTCATCCTGAATAACATTTTTCATATGCAATATGAAACACCATGTACTCAGCAACATAGAAAACCTACTATACCTTTTCTATTTTTATTTTTTGAAGTAACTTTAATTTTTAATAATATGTTTTTGTGTAGATTCTTTTGTTTATTATAGTAATATTTTACTTTTTTGCGAAAAGGACCCTAGCATTAAAAGAAACACTGAATAGTACAAAGCATGCACCTCAACAAAAACGAAAATTACAACGAGATTCTTGAGATGCATTCATCTTCAACCTCCAAACCGTGTCGACGGTGTGCCGCCGCTGCCGCTTCTCCAAGAGCCGGCAAGAGCCAGCCTGATGTTGTTGGTTGCAGACGGGAAGTCGCCGAATGGGTAAGAAAGACCACATCCGTCCCATAGCCGAAGAAGAAGGACACACCGCCGATGAAGCTCCATGACGATCTGGAGACCACCACCACCAAAAGATGTTCTTGAGAACCACACCACTCACACGAGCTTCTCGACGTCACCGCCGAGATGGGGCTGAGGCCGGGGAGACATTATTGTAAGAAGCGCTACCGCCACCAACAGAGCGCCGCCCCAGCAAAGCTGGATATTAAAATCAGAAAAGGGGGGCCCTCCCAGCGACGAGGGCAGAAATCCACCGCGCCTCCATGGCCCCAAGGCCAAAGGCGGGGCAGACCGGCGGCGGCGCTGATGAGAGACGTGAGAACCTAATCGCCTCTCCCCGCAGCTACCGAGGCGAAGGGGTACGGTGTCTTTCTTATTTGACTTATAGTAATATTTTTGTCAATTTTGTTTACCCGTTATGGATTTTCTTGGACCAACTTAGCTCGGCCTTGACATATAAGCTTTGCACCAAAAAATGATGTTAGGATAAGTTGAGTACAACCAAATCACTCGTAACTTTCTTTGCTGAAAAACAACTTTGTTTTCCTTTTCATGCAATACTGGGGTAAATATTTATGACAGAGGATATAAATATCGGTCTGTATCAACCTCTTCATGTATTTGGCTCTCTTCATATATGTGGCGAATAATCATGAGTACCTATGTACTAACCAAAAAATATTATGTAGGATATAAGACGAACAATATCCGTTTGTGTCACACTGGTTTCATCCTACCTACATTTATCTATTTCTTTCTACTCTCTGTTGCAAGGATCAAGAGGAACCACCATGTCATTACCACATGGCACATGTGGTAAGCTATCCCAAAATATATAATAAAAACATGAAATTAAAAAGTTAGTAAAGTTGAGACCCCATTAGTAAGTTAGACATGAAAGGATTTACGCATTTTTTTTTAGGGAAATGAAAGGATTTACGTTTTTTTAGGGCGAATGAAAGGATTTACGTATGTGCCAAATATGAGCTCTCTCTAAAAAGTAATATACATTGGCCCAGTTGCCCGGCCCATGTTCCTCTAATCCATACAGTCCACCGACCCAGCCCGCCAACAGTCCAGCGCGCCAACAAACTCTATTCCAGGTTCCAGCCTTACGGGAAACCTCTCGGCCCTCCTTTCTCCTCCCGCACAGTAACTTGAGGGTCGACTCCCGCATCTCGCCGCCGCCCCTCTCCTTCCTTTGCTCCGGCGAGCTCGCTGGCCGGCGTGAAGATGGAGTAGGTGGTAGGGCTCTCCCTGTATATAGTAGATTAGGTTTCGTAGCTAGGTTGCTTTGGCTTTATGCCAGTTCTTGGCTTTATGATGTAGTCGCTGAGGGTCGGGTGGTGGATTTCGGCGGCCAGATCCGCCGCGCGGTGAGCTTTTCCTGCCTCCCTGCACTCCGGCGGTGGCAGGCGGTGTCGCAAGGGTGGATGATGAGCTCATATATCCCTCCTAATAAGGTACGCAAAGGGATTTGGGAGTGGAGCTGTGCTGGCCAAGCTCGACTCTGTACAGAGCTTCTGTTTCTCGTTGTGGTGATTCTCTGGATGAAGACGAAGGCGATGGTGAAGCAGGCTCTGGGATCCTTCAATAAGGCCTGTAAATCTGCTTTCTGCCGCTGCTACTCTTTCTTCACTCTGTCTCCTCCGGCTTGTGGTGGAAGCATGGAGTTCGACGGCGGAGTTGCTCTGCAAGTGCGGTGGTTGAGAGCTGGCAACTTGATCTTGTTGATGGAAGAGGTGAACTCTCTCTCTCTCTGCTCGCTGTGGAAGTGCTGGGAGGGAGCAGATCGCCGGATGCGTCGTTGATATCAAGCTGCCTTGGAGTAGAGATACCACAATTTGGAGCACAATCTCGGCGGCCGTCTGCAGCCAGCCGACTATGGTGGCCATCTGGTGGCCAAGCTCGCCGATGTTTGGCGGCGATTGTTCTACCTCCAGGAGGAGGCCCTCTGCGAAGTTCGCTGCGGCGCTCTACATCTTCTTGGAGTCAAGTGGTTTCGTCCCCGACGCCGAGGATGATGGCCGTGGTTCGAGCTCGCTCTTCTTCGTCAACGGCGGAGGACCCAATTGCTTTTCACATTTCCTCTGTAGGGTCTTTTTTGTAAAAGCTAGGGACTTAGTTGTTTTTTCTGTTTTTTCTCAAGGTCCCTAATGTAAATTGTACCCGCTGCTGAGTAATGGTATCCAGGCCCTTCTGGGCCGCTCCTTGTTCAAAAAAAAAAGTTCCAGCCTTACGGCTGTCTTTACGGACTGCCCAACCCCTAATAAAAAAAACCTAACCCTCGCCACCTCAATCTCCAGCCCTGCCGCCGCGCCTCCGTCCAGCACACCGGTGCTCCCTCGTCGCCTCAAATCCTACGCCGCTCAAGGCACCCCGCAGCGCTCAATACTCCGCCGCAGCCCGCCTCCGTTCTCCGCTAGATCAGAGCCTACTCTGATCCACCGCCGCGACTCCAACGCAAAGGTAATCGACCCGATCGATTTTTCCTCAGAGTTAGCATTGATTGCATCCGGGCGATCCCAACGTTCCCACCGACCATAGGGCTTGTTGACGTGTCTTGTTACTTTGGTTGCGCATTTGCTCGTTCTGTCTCACGATTTTGCAATTCAGTAGGATTATGTTTAAGTTATAGGTCTAGTTATCTGCTCATTGACACGAACTCACCTACTCCCTCCGCTCGGAAAAGGATGTCACAAATCCTTTTCCGAACGGAGGGAGTATTTGGTTAGCCCGTCTTGTTTAACTTATTTTGATAATCAATTGTTTCTCTCGGGGTCGACTACTCCGTCAGTGTTAAGTTCGTAAGCATTGGTTTACTTCTATGACAGTGTGTCATCTATGTGTTCTGACGATATAATTTTGTCCTTCTGCCAGCCTGCGGTTCAAATATACGTCTTGTGCCTTCTTCTGTAGTAGTTTTTTTTCATTGTAATTCTTTCTCAACGTGTAGTAATTACTCTGCAGAGCTTTGAATCTGGTTGAAAGAAAATAAGCAAGCAACAGCCATGGCATCTCGTTTTTGGGGGCAGGTACTTGCTTTCTCACTTGTGTCGAGTAGCTGACTCCAATTCTTTGTTGCATACGTGCAGTAATGTGTATAAACTCTGTCTTTGCCAAATGCATTAATACCTTTTGGCTTTGTCCTATTGTTCTCAAACAACAGGGAGACAGTGACTCGGAGGAAGAGCTGCAGGAGTTCGAGTCAGAACAAGGGAGCGATAGTGGAAAATCAGAAGCTGGTGATGGGGAACGTGGTGGTACCAGGAACCGCTATTTGAACTACACGAAGAGTGATGATTCTGATACTGAGAACCATCGTGTCATTCGCTCCTTGAAGGACGAGCGCAATGATGAGATGACAGCTACTGCTGACCAGATGCGCAATGCAATCAAGATCAACGACTGGCTTAGCTTGCAAGAGAGTTTTGACAAGCTAAACAAGCAGCTTGAGAAGGTTGTTCGAGTCAACGAATCTACCAAAATTCCGAATAGGTATATCACAACTCTTGTATTACTCGAGGACTTCCTGGTGGCTTCTCTTGCAAACAAGGAAGCCAAGATGAGCACCAGCAATGCAAAGGCGCTCAATGCAATGAAACAAAAACTTAAGAAGAACAATAAGCAATATGAAGACCTGATCCAGAAGTGCCGAGAGAATCCAGAGAGTTTTGAAGATGATGTTGTAGTTGAGGAGAATCCGGATGAGGGGGACACTGATAGTGAAGGAGAGGTTGTGGATCCTGAGAACCCAAGTAGTTCTGAATCAGAAGATTCAGTGAAAGGAGATGATGACGGTGAGGAGGGTGGAGCCTGGGAAAAGAATTTGAGCAAGAGAGATAAGATTATGGTCAAGCGATTCTTGAAGGCCCCGAGTGAGATTACTTGGGATATTGTTGATAAAAAGCTAAAGGAGATTGTGGCGTCGAGGGGTAAGAAGGGCACTGGGAGAGTTGAGCGCGTGAAGCAGCTAACATTTTTGACTCGTGTGGCAAAAACACCTGCCCAGAAGCTTGAAATTCTTTTTCATGTGATCTCTGCGCAGTTTGATGTCAACCCCAGTCTTCTGAGTCATATGCCAGCCAACATGTGGAAGAAGTGTGTTGATAATATGCTTCTCGTGCTTGATATACTGCAACAGTATCCTAATATTGTAGTAGACACCTCAGTGGAGCCTGGTGAGGAAACTCTGAAGGGTGTTGACTACGATGGAACGATCAACTCACAAATGACTTAGGACCAACATCTAAGAAATGGTGATTTAATTAGTGTTGTCTATTTTTTTCCGACTTCTCTAAATTCCCCACTTCTTTTCGTTCATAGTATTCATAGTTTTGTAACTTTTCTGTGAAATTTATCTCCCTTTTTTAGTTTTGAGTTTTTCCCTTCACATTCTTATGATATTCCATGTGGCTTTGGTTTCTTTGCGCCAATGGATATGGATGACTTTTGATCTTACTCCCGTCCGTGCTTAATTTCCGTTCTTCTTTTAAGTACTCTTTCTTGTGTCATTGTTGCGAACATGGATGCCCCGTTTGAGATGTTCTTCTTTATGACAAGTTCAAATATTAAGAAAAGTGTGAGTAATCAAGTGACTAGAATGTGACTTCTACCTTTATTATACTAAAAAAAATTGTTAGCCCGTCGGCCAAAAATCAACCGTTAGTCGGGTGCTTACGAGGATGGTTGTATCTCCAGTTCACTAAAGATTAAACTCTAGATTTTACGTCATGTGTGTCTCACTATCATATATTGCTCTTTTAGCGGGGAGATGGAGTTTCCGTTGATGGCGTCAGACGCCACAGTGTGTGAATCTCAAAACTTCTCAACCCCAACTCTCTTTTACGTGCGTGCTCTCTATGGCGTTTCTCAAAAGCTACCTATGTCGTCTTTGATTTATGTGCACCTAAGAGACAATGAATTAACCTCCCCCTTCCTTTTGCTCTTAAAATCTCTCTTTCTTCCTGTCTTCCACATTTGCACGTAAGAGACAATGAACAATCAGTTATACAGATCTTTGTCTTTTTTTCTTTGACAAAGGTACGTATATTTGATTCCAGGTCATGTACTCTCCCAGTGGACAAAAGGCGAGAGTTGCAATTGCAACGTCCGCTCCGATTTCCGCTGCGATGCTGGTCAACAATGGTCAATGGAGGGATTTCACCTTTTCTATTTCTATTCCTTCAAGTAACTTCATTTTTTTCTAGTAATAGATTCGGTTGTTTGTGTTTCTTATAGTAATATTTTCATTGATTTTGTTTACCGATGATGGATTTTTTGGGACCAGCTTAGCTCGTCCTTGATGAATAAGCTTTGCACCTAAAAATGATGTTACCACAAGTGGAGTGCAACCAAATCACTCGTTACTTTATCAGATGAAAAAACAACTTTCTTCTTTCTTTTCATGCAATACCAGGGTAAATATTTATGACCGAGGACGAACCCAAAAAAATACGATGTAGGATATAAGACAAACAAAATCTATTTGTATCACGGGCAATCTTGTTTTATCCTAATCACATTCATATATTTCTATCTACTCTCTGTTGTAAGGATAAAAAAAGGAGCACCGTGTCATTACCACATGGGACATGCGGTAAGCTATCCCAAAATACAAAAAATGTTAAACATGTTATTAAACATGTAGAAAAGTTGACCATCCATTGTGTAATTCTAAATATAAAACTATAATAATTGCCATGTGATTCCGTATGTTATATGCCGACTACGCACAAATATAGTTTTCCACGATGTCGTGCAAATCATATTTTATCTCTGCCACCTCTAATATTCTAGAATGTCAACTAACCATTTTCCATTCAAAGGATATATTGCCATATATACTACAGTACATACTATACTTTGGGGTGAGAAGATGTTTTTTGTTTGTCTCTTACTTTATTTGGCCTAGTTTCAAAATAAAAAGAACAGCTAGCAAGCCAGCGCAAACCCTAGCCGTGGGTTTGCGTCATCCCTTCCTATCCACTACCTCCCCTCTCCCTCGCCCATGCATGTTTCGTCACAACAGCAGCTTGTCCATCAAATTGCTTAGTACTCCTACCATCACATAATGTAAAACGTTTTGAAAAGCCAAAATAGCTTGCCAAAACATTTATATAATGCAAGTTGGTCGATTCCTTTCACTTCTGCCTCCTCGTCACTTGCGAGAACCCTCAATACAATAATTCCTTATTTAGTTTTCTTCCTCCTTGCACCCAATCTCCCTCATCTTCTCCCTCCTCCATTGTCGTGCTAGGCTCATTTTTTTAGAGGGGCATTTCTTTTTAGTGCATAGCGACAGGCTTATATATTCCGAAGGTTCGCTGGATAGAAAATTCGGAAAGGAAAACATAGGCCCAGTTTCCAGCCCATGCTTCCAGGCTATTCCAGTCTTCCAGGACGCGGTCTTTACGGACTGCCCAACCCCTAATAAAAAACATTCCCTTATAAAAAAAGAAGTTCAATTCAAACCCTAACCCTCGCCACCTCAACCTCCAGCCCTGCAGCCGCGCCTCCGCCCTGCACGCCGGTGCTCCCTCGTCGCCTCCAATCCTCCGCCGCTCAGGCACCCGGCAGCGCTCGCCAACTCCGCCGCCCCACGCCTCCGTACTCCGCTAGATCAGAGCCGTCTCCGATCCACCGCCGCGACTCCAAGGCAAAGGTAATCGTCCTGATCGATTTCTCCTCAGAGTTAAACATTGATTGTACCCCGGCGACCAACGTTCCCGACGCCACTAGGCTCGTCGGGTACCAGCCCGCCGATGCGTCTCAACCCTAGCCGCCGACGAGCGCCGCGCGGAATTCGATAATCCGTGCGCCACTTGTCTTATTTGGTTTCGCCTTTGCTCGTCCCGTCTCACGATTTTGCGGTTCAGTAGGATTATGTTTAAGTTGTAGGTCTAGCTATCTGCTCATTGACACAATGACACGAACTTGCATCTTTGGTTAGCCCGTCCTGTCTAACTTCTTTTGATATATGTTGTTTGTCTCGAGGTTGACCAATCCATCAGAGTTAGTCCCTGAGCATTGGTTCAAGTCTCGGATAGTATGACATCCTATGTGTTCTGATGATATAGTTTTGTCCTTCTGCACGTCAGAGTTAAGTTCATAAGCATTGATTTACTCTCTGATGGTGTGGCATATACATGTTCTGATGATATAGTATTGTCCTTCTGCCCGTCAGAGTTAAGTTCATAAGCATTGATTTACTTCTCTGATGGTGTGGCATATACATGTTCTGATGATTTAGTATTGTCATTCCCCCGTCGAGTTAAGTTCATAAGCATTGATTTACTTCTCTGATGGTGTGGCATATACATGTTCTGATGATTTAGTATTGTCCTTCTGCCCGTCAGAGTTAAGTTCATAAATCATAAGCATTTATTTACTCTCTGACGCTGTGGCATATACATGTTCTGATGATTTAGTATTGTCCTTCTGCCAGCCTGCGGTTCAAATATATTGTGTGTGCTTTCTTCTGTAGTTTGTTTTCATTATAATTCTTTCTCAATTGTAATTACTCTGCAGAGCTTTGAATCTGGTTGAAGGAAAAAAGCAAGCAACAACCATGGCATCTCGTTTTTGGGGACAGGTACTTGTTTTCTCACTTGTGCCAAGTCGCTGACTCCAGTTTTTGTTGTATACTTCCACCCTTGCAGTAATGTGTATAAACTCTGTCTTTGCCAAATGCATTAATACCTTTTGTCTTTGTTCTGTTATACCCAAACATCAGGGAGACAGTGACTCCGAGGAAGTGGAGGACATTGAGTCAGAACAAGGGAGCGATAGTGAAAAATCAGAAGCTGGTGATGGGGAGCGTGGTGGTACCAAGAACCGCTATTTGAAAGACCTGGAGGACAGTGATTCTGATACTGAGAACCACCGTGTCATCCGCTCCTTGAAGGACAAGCGCAATGATGAGATGACAGCCACTGCTGACCAGATGCGCAATGCAATCAAGATCAACGACTGGCTTAGCTTGCAAGAGAGTTTTGACAAGCTCAACACGCAGCTTGAGAAGGTTGTCCGTGTCAATGAATCTACCAAGATTCCAAATAGGTATATCACAACTCTTGTATTACTGGAAGACTTCCTTGCTGAAGCTTTTGCAAACAAGGAAGCCAAGAAGATGAGCAGGAGCAACTCCAAGGCACTCAATGCGATGAAACAAAAACTTAAGAAGAACAATAAGCAATATGAAGACCTGATCCAGAAGTGTAGAGAAAGTCCAGAGAGTTTTGAAGATGATGTTGTAGGTGAGGAGCCTTCGGATAAGGAGGATAGTGATAGTGAAGAAGAGGTTGTGGATCCTGGGGACATGGGTAGTTCTGAATCAGAAGATTTAGGGAAAGATGATGATGAGGGTGAGGATGGAGGAGCCTGGGAAAAGAAGTTGAGCAAAAAAGATAAGATTATGGACAAGCAGTTCTTGAAAGCCCCGAGTGAGATTACTTGGGATATTGTTGATAAAAAGCTCAAGGAAATTGTGGCCTCGAGGGGTAAGAAGGGCACCGGGAGAGTTGAGCGCGTGGAGCAGCTCACATTTTTGACTCGGTGGCAAAAACACCTGCCCAGAAGCTTGAAATTCTGTTTCATGTGATCTCTGCCCAGTTTGATGTCAACCCTAGTTTACTAGGTCATATGCCAACCAACGTGTGGAAGAAGTGTGTTGATAATATGCTTCTTGTGCTTGACATACTGCAACAGTATCCTAATATTGTAGTAGACACCTCAGTGGAGCCTGATGAGAAGGAAACTCAAAGGGTGCTGACTACGATGGAACGATCCACATGACGGGTGACCTTGTTGCGTTCCTGGAGAGAATTGACTCTGAATTTATCAAGAGTTTACAGTGCAGCGATCCATATACCAAAGATTACGTTCAGAGGCTCAGAGACGAACCCTTGTTTTTGGTGGTTGCACAGAATGTACAAGATTACCAGGAAAGGGTTGGGAACTATAAGGCTGCTGCGAAGGTTGCATTGCGTCGTGTTGAATTAGTCTACTACAAGCCTCAAGAAGTGTATGATGCAATGAGGAAACTGGCTGAGCAGGCGGAAGCTAGCATGGATGATGAAGATACTGAGGCAGGTGAGGAGCATGAAGCAGCTGATGACAATAGGGGACCGCCACCTTTTGTTGTGATTCCAGAGGTTGTGCCTCGGAAGCCTACTTTCCCACAAAGCAACAGAGCTTTGATGGATAGTCTGATGTCTCTGATTTACAAGAATGGAGATGAAAGGACCAAAGCCCGAGCAATGCTGTGTCACATTTATCACTATGCAATCTCTGATGATTTTTCAGTGGCTCGCGACTTGCTCTTAATGAGTCGTTTACAAGATGGGGTTCAACTTATGGACATATCAGGACAGATTTTATTCAACCGGGTCATGGCCCAACTGGGGCTATGTGCTTTCAGGGCTGGTTTTATCGCTGAAGCTCATGGCTGCCTGTCTGAGTTATATTCAACTGGGAGAGTGAAAGAGTTGCTTGCGCAAGGAGTACAACAAAGCAGATACCATGAAAAAACTCCTGAACAGGTGAACTCCTCCCCGCCCCCAAACACATGCACACAAACACACACTTCCGTTATCCTTGTTTGAGTAGCTGCACACTGGTCTGTATGTCACTTAGTTAACTCTGATGTTTTGTCACTGGTCTACACGTATGCCATTTTCTCCATGTTGAAGATTATCTCCTCTGATCCTAAATATTTCCAAGACTGATATATGGGCTTCAACTCATTGGTTTAGCTATAGGATTTAATTGATAAAGCTACGTATTCATCTTCGTAGAACACTATGTACACATTTTTACACTGCAGTTGCTCTTATTATTGCAGGAAAGGCGTGAGAAGAGAAGAATGATGCCTTACCATATGCATATAAACCTTGAACATTTGGAAGCCACACACTTGGTTTGTGCTATGTTAATTGAGGTCCCCAATATGGCTTCCAGTACTTTCGATAAGCGAAGGCCTATGAGCAAAACATTCCGCAGGCTTCTTGAAATGAGTGAGAGACAGACTTTTGTTGGTCCCCCGGAAACTGTTCGGGATCATGTATTGGCTGCCACAAGAGCCCTCAAGAAGGGGGATCACGAGAAGGCTTTCAGTATCATCAGTTCACTCGATACCTGGAAGCTTTTGAGGAACAAGGATCATATTCTTGAGACGCTGAAGCTTAAGATCAAGGAAGAGGCTCTCAGAACCTATCTGTTCTCTTACCCGTCTTGCTACGAGTCCCTGAGCCTTGACCAGCTCACTACCATGTTTGACCTTAGCGAGCAACAGGTTCAGGGCATTGTTAGCAAGATGATGATGCATGAGGAGCTTCATGCAAGCTGGGACCAACAAACCAATTGCATTGTTTTCCAAAACGTGGATCAAACTAGGCTGCAGGGTCTACTCTTCCAGATGGCAGATAGACTCTCTGTCCTTGTGGAGAGCAACGAGCGGGCATATGAGGCTAGGACTGGTGCGGCCCTTGAGGGGGCACCGCCCAGGCGTAGGGGTGGTGATGGTCAGGACTCATCCAGTCTGGGCAAGTGGCAGGAGAACTTTGTGTCATCGCATGGACGTGGTGGGAGGTTTGGTAATGCTGGCCGAGGCTCTGGACGTGGTGGTGGCTACCAAAATGACAGGTTCCAAAATGAGAGGAGTGGTCAGGGTTCCCGTGGAGGCTATGGTGGTGGTGGTTCGCGGTTCCAAGATGGAAGGGCTCGCACACAGTCCAGCAGAGGGATGGGAGTGCGCGCATGGTGAGCCTGAGCATGCCTGGTAGAGATTAGAAGAAGCATACACTAGAGATTTTTTTAAATCTTGGCATAGCAAGTTTTGAGGCACTGGTTTCTGCCATCATTTAGAAATCTTCAGTCGTTCCGAGTCTAATCAATCCGTTTAGTATATTTTGCCGTATTTTTTGTTTGAATCTGTAATGAAACTCAGACTACGGTATCTGCCTTGTATTGTGGACGCGAGGTATATCTGCACACTCCACATCTAGTGCTACTATTTCGTTTCAAATTTGTGTTGTCTGCAGTCTTCCGTGGCTTGTTTTATTCAGGTATTTTGCGCAAAGAAAGTTTTATCGACATATGTCACTAAACAAATATATATATCGATGGAAGTTATAGCTCAGCAGCTGTTTGTGACAGTAAAGACCACCAGGTGTTGGTACCAAACGCTTTGGACAATACAGTTACAAACCTTACTTACAAATGTACACACTGGGACCATGTTCTAAAGCTACCTGAAAAGTGAAAACTTCGAAAAATCAGCGTAACATTTGGTTTCTAAAGTGTATTTTTTGCCAAGATTTGCCAAGATTCAGGCACGGATCAATAAAGTAGATCAGACTATCGTCTTAGTTTTGTCGTCTCTACTAAGACAATATCATTTCTCCATGATAGATTGTCACCGCGTGGTTTTGATTGGTTCGCGGCCGCATAAACACTTAATTAGTCTAGCCTGCTGTGCTTCGCTCCGATCTGACAAAGTCGTATGCATTCATCATATGTCGTAAGTTCAAAAAAAAAAAAAGAGTACCAACCGGAAGCACATGAGACACGGAATTGACCCAGGACGAAATGTTGATTGTTTTTTATCTTCATCAGCATTCCACATCTCGAAACGGCTGGTTTGACATGAAGAGAGGTACGGATTAACATCTCGTGTTTAGTTTTGATATGTTTTCTTTTGGGATTGTTTGGCGACGTCGTTTTGGTGTGGGGGAGACATTCTATGCATCGAGTTCTCATGACTATACCTCTCCTGACGTGATCGTTGTGGCCAACTCGATGAAGCCAATGGTTATCGCCTAGTCGACGCTTAAGCGTCAGAGCGCCTGGAGATGGCAAGGCGTCCTGCCCGCCATAGTTTCCTATCTAAGGCGTCCAGAATTGACATACGAGGCGTCCAAGTCGTCGCTTAGGCGGGGAAGGCCTCGCTCAGGCTGAATTTAGACGCCTTCGACCTTGCTGGGCAGGTCTAGCGGGAAACGGAGCGGGAAACAAAAATTGAGCAGGATGGGAAGGAAATTGGGGGGCAAATTAGGGGAAAATAGATGGGAGAGAGAGTGGGGAACACACCCGTGACAGGAATCGATCTGAGAGAGAGGAGCTCTCTCCTCTCAGGCGGCCATGGTCTCTTTCCTCTCCGGCCGTGGTGCTCTGTTCTGCTCTGTCTCTGTCTTTTGGTGCCCGTGGTGCTGTACTGTTGTGCTTGCCTGCTTGTGGTGCCCGTGGTTCTGTACTGCTGTGCTTGCCTGCTTGTGGTGCCCGTGGTTCTGTACTGCTGTGCTACTCCTTACCACCACTGTGCTTGACTGCTTGTGGTGCTCGTGGTGTTGTTGTTGTACTGCTGGTGCTTGCCTCCTTGTGGTGTCCGAGGTGCTATACTACTGAGTGATGTGCTCACCTGCTTGTGGTGCACTTGTGTCCATGGTGTTGTACTACTGTGCTTGGCTAATTGTTTAAGGGTGTGTTCGGTTTTGACACCGGATGGAATGGTTCCATTCGCATGTTCGGTTGGGAAAAAAATGTGGAATGGAACGTTATGAAAATCGAAATTGACAGAGACAAATTTGGAGTTAAAATCGGCCGCCACCGCCGTGCCTCAGGCTGCCGCCTCGCGCCGCCTCGCCTCGCGCCGGCTCCACCTCGGGCCGCCGGCGCCGCGCCTCATCCGGCCGAGAGAGAATTTGACGAGCGTGATGAGAGAGAGGCGAGGGAGAGACGAGCGAGATGAGAGAGAATTTTTTTACCTTAATTGTGGTTAACTATTCGGTTAAGGTAGGATTTCGTTTTTAATCGCGATGATTAGCCGGCCGTTCCACCTCGTCCGGCCGAATCGGTCGGACTGGTGTATTCCGCATCTAGAGGGAATATTCCCTTTCGAGTCACCACTTCGTTCCATTCCAGTTTGCAACCGAACACAGGAACGGGCTCTGGGTGCGGAACGGTTCCATTCCGTTCCACCCCATCCCAAAACCGAACACACCCTAAGGCATCGCCTCGCCTTACGCTTTAAGCGCCTAGGCGGTGAGACGCCCTCCCTCCCCCTTAGGACGCCTTGCCGCATTAAAAACCATGGTTACAATACGCTGCACTCTATGAGGCCCACCCCTATAATAACCACCGTTTTTGGGGTCCGGGACAAAATTTTGACTCGTGCAGATTCCGCAAAAACTGCCCTGCCCAGAACGGGGGAGCGGTAAATGAGCAGCGTTAAACGCAATATACTCTGTTTTGCTGCCTGCATATTGAAAGGGCATGTGTTGCCCCATGCATGGTTTTGGTAATTAATGACAATCCTTATGGACTAATGTTTGTATTGAGGTATCTTTATAGATCTTGTCCATGAAGATGTTTGGAGCTCATGTGTTGGACTCTAGAAGATTATATGATGACCAAGGTTCTATCAAATGGGTTTATATGAAGAATGATCATGTGTAGAGTAGAGCATATTGCAAGTATGTCTTGAACGATTCAAGACATCATCTTTGTGAAACGGAGCTTAGCGAGGCTCTCCCATAATGGAGTATGGGGAGTATTTGGAGATGTCTTCGTCAAGCATGTGCTAGCAAGCACAATCAAGATAGGTGTTCCAACTTGAGAGAGTCAAGATCGTCATCATCGAGCTCAAGTGGAATGCGCAAGGCAAATGTTTGATCTTGATAGGTTTTCTATTTTACCGATCTCGTGGTGTTAGTGGGAGACCGGGTTATAGGATAGACGGCGTACTATCAAGAGGGGCTCTCAAGTGAGTAACTTGATCGCACCTTTGTGGAGAGCTCAAACCTTTGCATATTTGGCATATCATCTTTCTTGGTTCTTATTTGACTTTTATCCATGTGAGAATTTAGAGCTTGTGTTCATCTCTATACCAAGCTCTAGTTCACCGAAAACGGATTTCGTATTGACAACTTGTTACGTTTTCGGTTTTGGAGGTTTTGCCGGTTCATCTTTTTTTAGAGAGGTTTTACCTCTCTACATTTGTTTTCCTCCTCACATGATGGACTATGATGTTTCTCTGCATGATCTTGTAATGCTCCTCATTGCGATTCCAACAATCCCAAGATCATCGAAATCGGAATCGGATGGAAAACTTGTTTCATTCTCGGCGTTGGAAATATTACCGGTCCACCTTCGAGATAGAGTCCACACCTTCCCATGTGTGGTATCCCCTCTATATTTTTGTAGGAATGCATTCGTCTTTACCTTTCCAACAAAGTTGGTTTCATCGCATTTGGATTTTTATTGCAAAAGATATGATTTTCTTAAGTTTATTTCTGCGCGGGCCGGCTCCCTGACCGGCCCAGGCCGGGCCTCAGGCCGGGCGCGTCGGGCAGCAGGCCGGCTGCCAGGCCGGCCCAAACCGGGCCACAGGCCGGCCCAGGCCAGTCCCACAACGGCCGCTCGCTGCAATGGCCGGCCCTGGACGGATCGATGCACAGGCCGCTCGTGGCCTTCACCCGCTTGCTCGATCGCTCCCTACCTCGCCTTCTGGTTGATTCGCTCGCTCGCCTTCTGGCTGATTCGCTCGCTTGCTTGACCGGCCTGTGGGCTAGCCCAGGCCGGCTCTCTGGCTGGGTGTTCTGCCCAGTTTTTTAGCCAACGGCTATTTTTTCCCAGAGTACCTATTTAAAGCTTTTCTTCCCCAATTGTAACATACAACACTTGAGCAAGTTTTTTTCTCCCTCTCTCCTCCATTGTTGCTCTTTGAAAAGCTTGCTCTTCCTCTCAATCCCTCCCATGATTCTTGCTTATATTTGAGGGAAAGTGAAAGGTGATCTTGATCTACATATTCATCCAATCCTTTCCTCCTCTAAGTGAGGGGAACCTAGTAGATCGTGATCTTGAAGTTTCATTTGTTGTGTTCTTCATTGTTCTTCCTCTCTTCCCCCCCCCATAAGTATTAGTTGCTTGTGGTGGGATTCGAGAGTGAAGGATTTGAGCCTTGTGCTCTTGCCATTGCTTTGTGCAACGGTTTGTGCTCTCCACGAGGATTTGTGGAGGTGAAAGTTTGTGAACTTGTTACTCTTGGGTCTTTGGACCCTAGACGCCCGTGTGGTGGTTGGACCCTTGTGTGGTCACTTGTAGCTGTTCGGGAGCCCCCAATCCCGTTGTGGGTTGTGCCCCGGATCTTTGTTGAAAGGCTCCGGATTTCCGCCTCGAAGGATTCCGATAGTGGAAGGTGAACCAAACCTTTGTGGTGTTGTCCATCAGAGAATAGGGTGAGCCTTTGTGGCGTTGAGATCGACCTTTGTGGTGCCTCACACCTCTCCAACGAGACGTACTCCCCTAAGAAGGAGGAACTCGGGAATACGTCCTCGTCTCCGCGTGCCTCGGTTATTTCTATACCCGAGCTCTTTACTTATGCACTTTACATTGTGATAGCCTTCGTGCTTGAAGTATTCTATTGCTATCACCTTGTTGCTTGTCTTGCTTAGCATAAGTTATTGGTGCACTTAGGTGAGCCTAGTTTATTTAGGTTGTTGGCTTGTTAATTTAAACACATAGTTTTATTCCGCAATTATCAAGCTAAACCGGAAAAGTTTTAAATCGCCTATTCACCCCCCCCCCCCTCTAGGCGACATCCTTGTCCTTTTAATTGGTATCAGACCCTGGGCTCTCTTATTGGGCTTTATCGCCTAGAGAGTAAAGAGGTCGTATAGAGAATTAGTGCACGATCCCACTCTTGTATTCGATGGCACAAATTATGATGTTTGGAAATTTCGCATGCTTAACCTTCTTAGGGACATAAACCCAAATTTTAAGAGAATTGTAGATATGGGTTTTTCTCCTCCAAAGAATTCCCAAAAAGCTATCTTTAGAGGATGAGGAAAACTCTTATCTCGATACTCATGTATCTAATTGTCTCATATGTGTTTTGAGCGATGTAGTTCTTGCATCAATCATGCCTTTTCGGAACGCTCATGAGCTATGGACCAAGCTTCAAGATAAATATGAAGTGTCCAATATTATTGAGGATGATTGTTCTCCCTCCACCTCCGGCCGTGACGAGTTCACAACTTTCTCCACTTCACCAACATGTGATTTGTCACAAGGTAATGATATGGTGAGTGGTGATAGAAATTGCTTTGTTGATGGTGAATATTCTATTGACTATACTTCATCTCTATCTCATTGCAATGATCTATCTTCGGACTTAAACACTTCTAGCACTCCAAATGTTTTACATGCTAGTGTTGCTAGTCCTTGCATATCATGTAATAGTTGTTTAACTAAATCTCATGATGATATGCTTCATTCGTCTTGTTGCCATGAAAACAATACTTCCATATCCTCTATTTCTTGTGTGGCTAACAATGTAGAGGAATCCCAACATTTGTTGGAACAAGACGTGGATCTCAATGGAGCTTCAAGTATCTCTTCACCATCTTTGTCCATTACTCACTTTTGCCTTATGGCTAAGGATTCCGAGGTATCTCCTACTTCAAATCCAAATTGTGATGATGTGGATGAGGATTCTCATGGAGCGCTTATGGATGTTGAATCCATAACAAAGAAGGGTGAGATGGTATTTGGTGTTCCCCCCAAAGGTAGCAAAGCTATCCCTCCTCTAAGTGAAATCATTGTTTATGCTATTAAGGTAGGGAAATCATTGAGGACTTAGAAACTCAATTTCTTGAGAAATGTCAAATTGAGAGAGAGAATGCCGATGAAAAGGCATCCTTAATGAATGCCCTTGAGGAAGAGCAAGAGATTCGAGTGTCTCTTGAGGAGAGACTTGAGTCTCTTGATGAGTCTAATAATCTTATTATTGCTAAAATCATTAAGGAAAAAGATCATGCTATTGCTAAATATAAAGTGCTTAAAAAGGAAAAAAGCTGAATTTGGTGTTGGCAATGCTAGACTAAGTGAGGACATAGAGAGACTTAACAAAACTTACAAGGATTTAGAAAGTGAACACTCTCTCCTTATCAAGTCTCATGATCAACTCCAAACTCAACTATCTAAAAATGATGAGCTTGCCAAGTTGTCTTCTTCCATTTCTAATATTAATGATGCTTGTGCTACTAACTCCACTTTGTGTGAAGCATCTATTTTGAAGGTGACCATAGCTTTCTGCAAAAACGTGAGGTATATAGCGAACCTATATTTATCTGTGGGTGATTGGAAGCAAGCAGAGCTTGAATCATTCGTGAGACTGAATGCCAAGCTGCCCTTGCAAAAGGGCGAAGAAGATGACCTTGGTCTTTGACTATTTTTTTAGGAAATTTGATATATTGATTTTTATTGGGCTGCCATGTGGGTCCCAGTCCAGCTCAACCCATATCCTGCCACCTCGGCCCTGACTGGTGGGGTCCCTTGTCAATTTTCCTGTCAATTCACATACAATTGAGAATCCGTGCATTTCGCAACGTCCGAACTAAAATCTGTTGGTTTTCTGCGATTTTGATGTAAAGTGGTAGATTTTCATAATTGAATTTGTAAAGTTGTGGTTTTATGCTAAAAGCTCCTTGGATGTGTGTGTAATTTGGTCCAATTTGCTTGTTTTTGACAATTTGATGCTATGGCCGGTGGTGGTCGTATTGCTTGATCGGATCATCGTCTCTTGGTGTTTGCTTGCGCATGCTGTTGGTGTTGATGATTGGACAACTTAATTCTTTTGGTTGTGAATGTCCTACTACTACCGTTGCTACCTCATCATTTCCCCATTTTTTTGGTGGTGAATTACTGTCTTACTAGTATTGCTACATAATTTCGTGTTAGTTTGGTGTAGTATTAAATCTACTACATGTCATTTATTGTTTTTTTAACTACATGTCATTTATTGTTGATGTAAAATGTGCAATCCGAAACCTGTTTTTTGGTTTGCAAACTCGGTGGACTAAACTAAAACTCTGTATCGTACTCGGCGAGGGCGGTAGATTTTTTATGAGGGATATTCACGTCTAGATCAGTTGTTAGCGCTAAAAGGAGGCTACTATACAAGCGGGAATAATTAGCGCTAAATTACCGCGGGGTGGGGCAAATGGGACTAGTAACGTCTACACCAGTTTTACCGAATCATGGTTACGGAATTATGTGGAAGTGATTCTGTTCCTCAAATCACGTAAGGCAAACCGATTTGCACCGGTTCGTTGCTTCCACATCGCTCTCATGGGCGGACCTAGACAAAAATGATCCAATGTCCATCACATGTCCATGATGTCACCCATGTAAAACTAATAACCTGATTAAACGATGTTACAAATTACAATATAGAAACAGACTTTCGACCCGCTTTATGAATAAATCCACACGGCCGAACCGATATAACGTGATGAGTAGACTCCCTTACAAAACAGATAAAAAACAAACACAATAGAACAAAGGAATCCAGACATGGCCACCTATGGCCCCTGTGCAAAGTTGAGAAAGACTGAGACTCCATGACGATGCCCCTAATAGGGTGACGACACAGAGCGCCGCCGCTATTGAGACCGAGACGTTTAAGGGTTTTCACCAGAGCTCTAGCGCGGAGAAGGTACCCACAACAACGCTTCCAATACGGTTACGACGCCCGCGTGCGTCATTGGTGCCCGAGCACCGAGTTTTCGCTCGGAAACACCTTCGCACCACACACCAGGTATCACGACCCGCTCAAACCCCCCGAGTCCGGCCTCCAGAACACGATTTGGAAGCCGTCATGGCCGAAGCGTTGTTAGCACCAGAATCTCTCGCTGCCTACTCCTTGCCACCCACGTGGCTAGGGAAGAAGACCATCACCACTGCCACGTCACTCGCTGCAGAGTCGCCCGACCAGCCCACCCACAACGCGGCGCCATATGCAGATTGTTACCGAATCTTCCTCTGAAAGTGTATTCCGCCTTGAGATAGTGTAGTAATGTAGGGTGCGAAGAAAAAAACACCAATGCATATAACAACTTAAAATCTCTTGTTGATTTCCTTGTTTGTTCCTGACATATAGTTTTGTTTCATATGAACCCATGTGCATTTGGCTAGTGGGGAATAATTAGAAAGAAGAATATCTGCCTTGCCACACTTATGAATAGGCACCTACCGTTCTCATAGTTGGGAACCTCACACCCTCGGACGGATTTCTTTTCTTCCCCACACGCCCTCAGGAAACAGCACCCTCGCCACACGTTTCTTCCCCACGCCTTCAATCTATTACCAAATCCCCAATTCGTCCCTCCGCACCGCAAGTTTCGCTGAAATTTTGCCCACGCGCGATGGAGCTCGGTCAAGGAGATGACCCGGTTGACCGGACCAATGTGGACCGGCAGCACGATGCAGAGGAGTCCCCGCTCCGCCGATGCGGGGCCCTCCTCCGCCGATGGGGCGCAGCGAGCCGCGGGAGCCGACGACGACCTCTCTCCGCGGCCTCCTCTCGACACCCTTCTAGCCCTACTTCGCATCCGGGAGCAGGCCGTTGATCGAGGATGCAGCGGCACCGGCGACTCAAGCTCCACCACGGCGGCGGACCGAAAGGTCGATGAAGTTCTTGATCCTGCCCCTTCCTCCTCCTCCTCGAGCTCGGACGGAAACACCTCCGGAGCGGATGTCGACCCTCGGTACCAGAGTTCGTCGCGACAAGGGACACGGGTGGGCGCTGGGAGGTGTGGAATAAGGTATGGCGTCGTTCTTGGGAATCTTGCTTAGGCTGCCTTTGAATCTTGCTATCTTGCCTTCGAATCTTGGATGGTACGAGTAGTCTTGAATGCTGTTATTTGCTCTCACGTGGTTTATCAAAATCGCTGATTATTAAGATTTAGGTAATATTGCTGGTAAGGATGGACGTTTTTGATGGATAAGTCTCTGTACTATAGTCTTTGGTCTGTGGTCTTTGTGGGGCTGCACAGCACATGGTCCTTTGCATCAAGGACTGGCAGTTAGGCTGGCAGTTAGGATAGAGCATCAAGGACTGGCAGTTAGAAGGACTGGTTGTTAGGATAGCCTTGACTACTTTTAGGACATCTTAGACTAGCATCTAGCATATTCGTGGCTGGCTAGCAGCATATAAATATGTATCCCCAACCCCTCAGGTTGGCATGCCATTGTGTGAGAAATAAACCAACGAAAATTGCCCCAACTCTCCAAGTGTCATCCTCTCTCAATGAGAGTAACCCTGAAACAACTATCAAGTGGTATCAGAGCAAGGTTGTCTTGTAGCCTGAGCATTTCCTGCTCACCTCTCTCTCCGGGAGCTGAGCAGCCCCAGCCGGTAGCAGCAGTTGCTCCGACTGTCCCTGGTTACTTCCCTCCCTCCGGGTTGTCGAGCAGCAGCTCGTCGGCAGCGACAGCCCCAGCAGCGAGCCATGTCCACAGGTCGCTCTCAGCACACGGCTACCTCGAGCATGCGGCGTCGGCAGGAGGCCGAGCGTGCAGAGGCAGAGGAGCGTGAGCGAGTGACTGTGGCAACCACTGCAGCGGCGGCAAGGGCGTCGAGGCTGGCAGCCGCGGAGCTGGCAGCAGCCAGAGCGGAGGTAGAAGCAGCAGCGACGGCGGAGGCAGCACGTGTGGCTGCGGCGGAGGCCAAGGCATTGCGCGACAGTGCCAACAGCTCCGCGTCCGCTGATGGCAGCGTCGTCGCAGACCGCGACGAGCGGAGCAACAGCGGGCGGCGCAAGAGCGGGCGGCGCAGTGGGCAGCCGAGCACGCTGCGGTGGCGCCAGAGGAGGCGCGCACGGCGACGGCGGCTGGGATGACCAAGGCCGAGGCCTCTACGGGGTCCGGACTGTGGTCAGGGACGTTGGTCCCAGTGTGGGTGGCCTACCCTCACCAAAACCAACTACGTCGAGTGGGCAGCGATCATGAGGATCAGGCTGCAGGTGCGGCACATGTGGGAGGCGGTCCAGGACGACGCCGTGACCCACATGAGGATCGACGGGCGTTGGACGCCCTCATCGCTGCAGTCCCGGCCGAGATGCAGTTCTCGCTTTCCAACAAGCGGACTGCCAAGGAGGCGTGGGACGCCATCGCCGCGGCACGCATCGGCAGCGACCGTGCCCGCAAGTCCACCCTGCAGGCACTTCGCAAGGAGTGGGAGAACCTGGCCTTCAAGCCAGGTGAGGACGTTGATGACTTTGCTCTCCGTCTCAACACTCTGTTGCAGAAGATGGTGCAGTTCGGTGATGCCACCTACAGCGAGGAGAGAGCTGTCGAGAAGCTCTTCCGGTGCATCCCCGAGAAGTACAAGCAGATGGCTCGCTCGATCGAGTCCCTGCTGGACCTCTCCACGATGACGATCGAGGAGGCGATAGGTCGCCTCAAGGTCGTCGACACCGACGAGCCACAGCCTCTCTCGGGGCCCATCACCACCGGCGGCAAGCTGCTCCTGTCTCGGGAGCAGTGGGACGCCAGCCACGGTGACGGGAAGAAGGGGGAGCCTTCTTCAGGCAGCCGCAGGCGTGGCAGGCCGCGAAGGGGACGCGAGACTACCAGGCCAGGGCACATGGTGATGCCCGTGGAGGCGCCCGGGGAGGCGCCGCCGGCAGGCCCCAGCCGGCACAAGACGAGGGCTGCCGCAACTGCGGCCGCTTGGCCATTGGGCCAAGGAGTGCCGACAGCCACGACGTGGCCAGGCCCACGTCGCACAGGCTGCGGAGGAGGACCCAGCCCTGTTCATGACGCACGCAAGCGTCGAACTACCTGCTGCAGCACCAACTGCAGCAGCTCTCCTCCACCTTGACGAGCCAAAGGCGCACGCCCTCCTTGGCGACGGCTCCGGCAAGGACAAGACCAGCGGGTGGTGCCTCGACACCGGCGCCACCCACCACATGACCGGGCGACGAGAGTTCTTCGCCGAGCTCGACTCCGACGTACGAGGCTCCGTCAAGTTCGGGGATGCCTCCGCCGTAGAGATCAAGGGCGTCGGCTCCGTCTCTTCATCGCCAAGACCGGAGAGCACCGGCTGCTCACCGGTGTCTACTACATCCCCGCGCTGAGGAACTCCATCATCAGCCTGGGACAGCTGGACGAGAACGGCTCGCGCGTGCTGATCGAGCATGGGATCCTACGCATCTGGGATCGCCATCATCGCCTTCTTGCTAAGGTAACCAGAGGCGCAAACCGGCTCTACGTCCTTGATGTGCAGGTGGCACAACCCATCTGTCTCGCTGCTCGTCGGGATGACGAGGCGTGGCAGTGGCATGAGCGCTTCGGGCATCTTCACTTTGAGGCCCTGAAGCGGCTCAGTGCCAAGGAGATGGTGCGAGGCCTGCCATGCCTCGACCACGTGGAGCAGTTCTGCGACGTCTGTGTGCTGGCGAAGCACAGACGCACCCTTTCCCCGGCAGGCGAGTTTCAGAGCCAAGGAGAAGCTCGAGCTCGTGCACGGGGATCTGTGTGGCCCGGTGACACCGGCCACACCAGGAGGACGACGCTACTTCTTGCTGCTCGTGGACGATCTCTCCCGCTACATGTGGGTGGTGATCCTTGGCAGCAAGGGGGAGGCAGCGGGCGCCATCAGGCGCGCGCAGGTTGCTGCGGAGGCGGAGTGCGGCCGCAAGCTGCGTGTGCTGCGCACCGACAACGGCGGCGAATTCACAGCAGCTGAGTTCGCGTCGTACTGCGCTGATACAGGCATCCAGCGCCACTACTCCGCGCCGTACAGCCCACAGCAGAACGGCGTCGTCGAGCGGCGCAACCAGACGGTTGTGGGGATGACTCGGGCCCTCCTCAAGCAGAGGGATGCCGGCTGTTTCTGGGGAGAGGCGGTGCTGACGGCCGTCTACATCCTCAACCGTTCGCCTACCAAGGCGCTCGACGGCAGGACGCCGTATGAGGCTTGGCATGGGCGGAAGCCGGCAGTCTCCCACCTGCGGGTCTTCGGCTGCCTCGCGTTCGCCAAGGAGCTTGGTCACATCGGCAAGCTCGATGACAGGAGCACTCCGGGAGTGTTCATCGGCTACTCGGAGGGCTCGAAGGCCTACCGCATCCTCGACCCCAAGACACAGCGCGTCCGCACGGCGCGAGACGTCGTGTTCGACGAAGGGCGAGGATGGGCGTGGGGTAAGGCGGTGGACGACGGCTCGACTCCGACGTGCGACGACTTCACCATCGAGTACGTCCACTTCGAGGAGGCCGGGGGAGTAGGCAGCAGCTCCTCGCTGAGCACGTCTACTTCAGCCCCCAAGTCCCCATCGACCCCGGTGTTAGCTACACCGGCGACACCACAGCCGGCAACGCCACGCACTCCAGCACCAGCAGCCACTCCTCCGGGCGCGTCTACACCACCACCAGCTCACTCCGAGCACAACCCGGTGGAGTTCGCTTCTCCGCTCTCTCACGACGAGGAGCGTGTCGACGCGTATCATGACGACGAGCCGCTGCGGTACCGGACGATGGAGAACCTTCTCGGTGACCAGCCGGTGCCGGGGCTGGTGCCACGTGACCTGGTGGCGCAGCTGCAGCTTGCGCGTGAGGATGGTGAGCCTCAGTCTTTTGCAGAGGCTGAAAGATGCGGCATGGCGTGCTGCGATGCAGTGGAGATGGATGCGGTCAAGGAGAACCGCACCTGGGAGCTTGCTGATCTCCCTCGTGGTCATCGCGCGATCACCCTTAAGTGGGTGTTCAAGCTGAAGAGGGATGAGGCCGGCGCCATCGTCAAGCACAAGGCTCGCTTGGTGGCGCGAGGTTTCTTGCAGCAGGAGGGGGTCGACTTCGACGACGCCTTCGCTCCTGTGGCACGGATGGAGTCCGTGCGACTCATCCTTGCACTAGCTGCCCAGGAGGGCTGGCCTGTCCACCACATGGACGTCAAGTCGGCCTTCCTCAACGGCGACTTGAAGGAGGAGGTCTACGTGCAGCAGCCGCCGGGATTTGTGATCCCCGGCCAGGAGGGCAAGGTACTTCGCCTGCACAAGGCTCTCTATGGCCTCCGGCAGGCACCAAGGGCGTGGAATGCCAAGCTGGACTCCACGCTGAAGACGATGGGCTTCGAGCAAAGCCCGCACGAGGCGGCCGTCTACCGACGGGGCAGTGGAGGAAATGCCCTGTTGGTGGGCGTCTATGTCGACGACTTGGTGATCACCGGCATCAAGGATGCAGAGGTGGCTGCGTTCAAGGAGGAGATGAAGGCTGCCTTCCAGATGAGTGATCTGGGGCTCCTCTCCTTCTATCTGGGGATCGAGGTGCACCAGGACCACTCCGGGATCACGCTTCGACAGACCGCCTACGCCAAGCGCATCGTTGAGCTAGCAGCTCACCGACTGCAACCCAGCTCTCTCTCCGATGGAGGAGAGGCTGAAGCTGAGCCGTGACAGCACGGCGAAGGAAGTGGACGCTACACAGTACCGGCGTCTTGTGGGGAGCCTTCGCTACCTCGCCCACACTCGGCCGGACTTGGCGTTCTCCGTCGGCTACGTTAGTCGTTTCATGGAGCGACCGACGACGGAGCATGAGCAGGCTGTGAAGAGGATCATCCGCTACGTTGCGGGGACTCTTGATCATGGCCTTCACTACCCTAGATGTCCTGGGGCAGCAGACTTCGTCGGGTACAGCGACAGCGACCACGCCGGCGACATCGACACCAGCAAGAGCACGAGCGGGATCATGTTCTTCCTCGGCAAGTGCCTCGTGAGCTGGCAGTCGGTCAAGCAACAGGTGGTTGCCTTGTCCAGCTGCGAGGCTGAGTACATAGCGGCCTCCACAGCCTGCACCCAGGCGCTCTGGCTCGCTCGGCTGCTTGGTGATCTACTTGGCCGAGATGCTAGAGCAGTGCAGCTGATGGTGGACAGCAAGTCCGCTCTGGCCCTGGCAAGGAACCCCGTTTTCCACGAACGGAGCAAGCACATCCGGCTGAGGCATCACTTCATCCGAGGCTGCTTGGAGGAAGGGAGCATCAAGGCGAGCTACATCAACACCACGGATCAGCTCGCTGATCTGCTCACCAAGCCTCTTGGGAGGATCAAGTTCCTTGAACTCTGCTCCAGATTGGGATGGTCCAGTCCACAAGACAACGCACAAGACTTAGGGGGAGAATGATGGATAAGTCTCTGTACTATAGTCTTTGGTCTGTGGTCTTTGTGGGGCTGCACAGCACATGGTCCTTTGTCAAGGACTGGCAGTTAGGCTGGCAGTTAGGATAGAGCATCAAGGACTGGCAGTTAGAAGGACTGGTTGTTAGGATAGCCTTGACTACTTTTAGGACAGCATCTTAGACTAGCATCTAGCATATTCGTGGCTGGCTAGCAGCATATAAATATGTATCCCCAACCCCTCAGGTTGGCATGCCATTGTGTGAGAAATAAACCAACGAAAATTGCCCCAACTCTCCAAGTGTCATCCTCTCTCAATGAGAGTAACCCTGAAACAACTATCAGTTTTACGCTCAAATTGAGGGTGTTTTTGTGATTGCAGTGCCGTTGGTTCATCTCCAGATTAGACGGTTCCTAATTTGTGATTGCGGTGTTGTGGAATTCAATATACAGAAATGTGTTTGTGAAGACGAACTTGTAGTGTCTCGGCTGGTTTTAATATTTTAATTAAACGGGAGCCCAGACACTTGTAGTTTTAAGATTACAAATGAGAAGATAATAGGGATGTTTATTTGACATCGTATAAGTAGAAATAATTTCTAGTAGTACATTATTGACCATTTACATGAACGGTCACAAACCAGTTACTCTGGAGTCTGGACTTCAGTAGAAAAGTTTCACGAGTCCTCTAATAGTGCTACTTTGGTTAGAAGATAATTCATGTAAACAAATTGACATGCATGAGTATTTTTATTTCGTGATTATGTTCTTTCCTACTCCCTAGGTTCATATTCTCAAACAGTGAGACTCTTAGATCACATGTTACACCATATATTCAATGTTCACTTTCTGTACAACCAACTTTCGAGTGGGATTATGTGCTCTTGTCTATGATGGAACTTGTCCTGAATCTGTTTTTTATTGGTCTTCACCTTATAAGGTATACTGTACACATAATATAGATGAAGGAATCATGCATATTGATTGTTTCAAACTTCTTCTGAGAACATGGAATTAGGATAGAAACGAAATACATCTTTTTTGCTCATTCTACATATTTTATGTTCTAATCAGTGTGATCTGTATTGCCTTATTTCCGTGTCTGCTGCAGACTATCCCCATTAGTGAAGTTTCTGATCATTATTGCATTAATCCTGTTAATGAGGCTGCGATAGAAGCATATTGCAAATTTAGACCAGTTCGTGGAGACGGGAATTGTTTTTACAGGAGCTTCATATTTTCTTACCTAGTAAGTATCATCCTCTCTTATCTTAGGCAGCATATGATGCATGTTTAGTTACTTAAATACTTTTTACTTTAATGTACAACAGGAGCACGTTCTTTATATGAAAGATAGCTTTGACGAACGCCTTATCCTGGCTGCTGTTGAGAGTCGCTAACCAATGTGCACATCTTGGCTGGCCCTCCAACTTCTCCACGGGCCACAAAGTAAGCCTCTCGCCTTATTCATATTTTGTTCGTGAGATAAGCATGCCTACAAGGGATGATTTTCTTGAATTGCACTATAATTCATTACTTAAAAGCTGGATCTGGCGTCTCATTATCTTTGTTTTGTCAATTTGCAGGACTTTACAGTATTGGGGTGTCATCACAATTTTACACCTTTTCCACATTTATAACAGAAGCTTATTGTGTCATTAAGACATTAACAACCCTATTATAAAGAAGTTTCAGAATTGAGATGTTTATATGCAGGGAGACTAATCATGTGAATTATGTCCATCATTATACACTGAAATGATGTATTTGTTCTGTTTTTAATGGTGTTTCCATACTATTCTTATATCAGATTATTAATGACTCAAGCTTCACAGGCAAAATAATCCTTTTGTGTTTACTTGTATTTTCTTACACATTGTCATCTATATGTATTTTGTAACCATTTTCACATAGCAAGGTACAGGCTGCCAGTTACACTCCTTTCAGGTGCAAAATACTTCTATGCAATGATTATGGAATGAAAATTTATCAGGTCATTGATTCTTTCAGGCATTTCTAAAGCTCATTCAGAAAGTAATGCGATGGAAAACACAGCACAAGGTTGAAGCATCAAATAACAGGTTTTTTATATATTTGGTTTTCTGCAATTTTAACAAATTATCGTGTCTGGCATGCATTCCGTTTCTCACTAGCTTCACATGTGTCATTTCTTAGCTACTGTGGACAGAAACTTTTGAAGTTCTTCAACTCCAACAAAAAGATGCAACCAAGTGAGAAACTAATCATAAAGTTTTCTGTCATTTAGTTTACCCTAATTAATGGTACTGACACTTTTCCTTGGTTAGTTTTTGTTTTCCTCAGATTGGTTGCTGCTATATGGATATGCTCGCACAAGGAGGACTATGAACCTCTTATAACAGAACTTGGAGAAGGTTACGATTTGCAGAATGTTAGTATGACTACCAGCATTACATTGTTTACACTTACACTTAAATTACCCTGTTTTGTATTGCCAATATGTCAATTCTTTAACACTTATGTCTGATTCTGCTGTTCATGCAGTGGTGCTCATGCCATG
Source organism: Poa pratensis (assembly GCA_947311845.1). Taxonomy (NCBI): domain Eukaryota; kingdom Viridiplantae; phylum Streptophyta; class Magnoliopsida; order Poales; family Poaceae; genus Poa; species Poa pratensis. The sequence goes on along the minus strand of CAMZMU010000041.1, from coordinate 153,823,172 downwards.
TGATTCAGTGTAACCAGTGGGCTGATCATATACAAATGACTGCACTGATTACAGCACTTGAGATATCACTGAGAGTTGTAAATCTGAATAAAGGACCTGCTCAAGACGTACACACCTTTCAGGGTGCCCCCCTTGTGGATTTGCTGTTCACAGGCAATCATTATGATATCATTTACCCCCGTCAGCTTTTGGATAAATCAGTGTGTCTGCCCGACTCAGGGAGCACTCTCCACTCCCAGTCCCATGGGGAAGTTGAGATAGGATCACAGGCTCACAGCCCATTGCAGCAAATGACCTCCTTTGCCAGCCGCTGCCAGGCACATCAGATACTGTCACTCCTCTGATCCGCTCAGTCTGGCATCAGAATTGCGAGGAAGAGCTTGACACACTTCTGTCAGTGGTTCGTCAGGGACGTGAGACAATTTCAATTGATATGGAGTTTGCTAGTACAGCAGGGACGCAAAGCAAGCCGCAAACAACTGCTCACTGGTACAGTAATATCCATGGCTTGGTGAATGGGGGTGACATACTACAGGTTGGGCTTGCTATTGCCTTGGATTCTTCTTCCATCACACAAGCATCGCATGTGTGCGAGATTAACCTCAAGTTTGATGAAAACAGCCGTTAATACAAGAAAGATACACTTGAATTTCTGAAGAAAGCAGAGTACAATCTTGAAGCCCACAACAGCAATGGGGTCCTTCCTGCCCGGCTAGCAAGATGGATACTGGATGATTTTGACAGGTTATATGATTCGGATATCACTTGGATAGTCTTTCAGGGCGATGGTGATGTTGGCTTCTTGCTGAAGCTCATAGGCAATTTGATGCCACAAACTCGACTAGAGTATTTGCAGCGGCATAACTGCTCTCTTCCTCACTTATATGATGTTCGGGTATTGGCAAGGATTTTATTCGGTGGTCACGCAAAAGGACTGAGCTGGGTTGCCGAAGCTATAAAGGTTAAACGTATTGGCAGGGAGCATTCAAGTGGCTCGGATGCTCTTCTGACGCTAGATTGCTTTTTGGAGCTAAGGAGACGTCTTGGTTTTGACAAGATACAAGAGTACAGAGGTATTATGGACGGGATATTCGCAGTGGATCGTATTGTCAGTGAAGCCCTCCCAATGGGACATCAGAGTATTCAGGTAATTGATGTCTGGGAGCGTAATTTTGAAGAGGAAGTAAAAGTGATGGGGCCGTGCAAAACAATTTCAGCATTGTGGGAGTTGATGGCCATTTCTTCCCCGTCCTATGCCCTAGGCCATTTCATAAACTGCAACAACTCTGTTTGGATCAGATGTTTGAGGTTCTCAAAGGTGTATGCAGCTATGAGATTTCCTTAGCACTTGTGAGCTACACAGGACAGATTCCACAGGGAAGATGGTGGAGGATTCATGTGTCAGAGTACTATGCTTTTTGTTTCACCCCAGGTGCTCCCATACATGTTCATTTCACAAGGTTTGCTGATATGCTGATATCATGCAATCTACTCAACAATCCTAAAATAACATGGGGAGCTTTCGAGGGGGCTGAAGTATTTGCAAGTCTATACCACATGGTGCAGCGCGACACAGAAGCAGATTTTCCTCTGAATGTGCTGCAGTACCGAAGGCGTCGATCTTTGATGTTCCCTTCTCTCCATGATGTTAGGCTTCTAGTATCCCTGGAAAATGCTACTTCCTTGGTTGATATAGCTCGGCAGCTGGGCTTGTCTATCACTCATCAGCAGTCTGGATGGAATGCCCTATTGATTGCTCAAATAGTGGCTCAGCTTCGAGAGATGTTGGGACATTCAGATACCATTCTACAGGCTTATGCAGAAAACAATGGGCACTTGCGGTCTAAGTGCTGCTCCCATTCATAGGCAGCACTCAACTTCACCCGAGCAGAATATGTTGGCTTGATCTTTGACCAGGAGTTTCTCCCCAGGAACTGTATTGACTTAGACTCGATTCACAAGGATAGCACACATAGATGACGCCATACTGATTTCTGGAGCAACTGCTTATCTTAAATCAACAACAGGATCTTGAATGCGAGCATCCCCAAGTATGGTGGAATTTTTTTCATGTAAACTGATGTAAGTAGGTAGGCTTGTAGTAACCAGTAGCTACTCCCTTGTCTGAAGCGTGACAAGGAGAAAAAACTTGAATTTTTCTTTGAATTCATGGCTGAGGTATGAGGATTCTGTGGGAACACACTTTTGGAGTTTTCTTGTATATACAAGAACTGTAATTTTTGTATGTGGAAAGTTTCTGTATTTGCTGAACTTCTATGTACATCTCCCATCTTAATTTGCCGGCTATCCAGTTTGTGTGCGTGAACCAGCAAGATAAGCCTATCGCAAATTGTCCGAATTGTGCAGCTGGATGCTGCACTTCTTGTACATGCTCATTGCTGTTATATTATGGCAAACTGGAAAATGAGGATGCTACGATTTTTTTCTGTAGCAAACAAGCTTGTAATATGGTTTACAGAAGCTGAGTATGAACTGAGCAATATTGAATCTATATGCTCTTGTTATTTTCACAAAATTAATCTTCTATATCTTTATTTTGATAAAGGGAAGGTTCTGCATTTCACCAAAATAAATCTTGTATATCTTCTCCACAGTTCTATGTCTTTTCAATGTTTTTGTTTACTTTATCTATTTCTTCTTGTTTTAGTTGTACTTTTCCATATTCGTGCCCTGGATGTCTGGGTGTAATGAAGGAATTATTTTTCAATCAACATGTCTCCAGGTCGTCTAACTCGCGTCGGTCATTTCTGTGGACACCAGAGTTATTCTCATTAACCAGTTCTCAGTCAACGGACAAGCGAGGCGCTCTAGATTTTGGGTGCAACCAGTTGGAATTGGTTGCACGGGATTTATACAACCGGTTCAGCTGGCGTTTTGATCACAGGATATCATGTTGATGCAATGCCACTTCATGTTGTCCGTGTTTTTTAGATGGTTGATACATGTATCAACTCTGTGTGATCCATGATGTAATCCTTTGTAAGACCTGGCTCTGAATAATGGTAATAATAATAAAAGCCGCATGCATCAATCGATGCAGAGGCTGGGTGCCCTTTTCGAAGAAAAAAATGCATTACAAAAAAGATATTAAAAAAAACTTGTGGAGAAAGAAGTAATCAGAAAATTATTACTATAAGCTTGTAAGTAGGGGTGGGCGTTCGGTCTTTTCGGTTAGTTCGGTTCGGTCTTTCCGGTCTTTAACAATTTCGGTCATCCAGAAATGATACCTGTAATAAATTCGGTCTTTTTGGTTTTCTGTTCTTCGGTCTTCGGTCTATTCGGTTCGGTCTTCGGTCATGACCAAATAGACCAAAATATAGGGCGCGAGAAGGGGAATCGGCGCCCGAGACTGGGAAAGTGGGAAGCGATCGACTGGTCTCTCATGCACGGGAGAATCTACAGTACGCTGGGCTGAGATACCCAGTTGTTGAGCCTAGAGACTAGATGGTATGGTTGGTTTAGTAGTTGGGCATATAGACTAGATGTACACATAAGCTGGGCTGACACACAAATTCGGCTGCTTCCGTACGTAATTCACTCAAAATAAAATAAAATCGGTCTTTCGGTCTATTCGGGTTATCTATAAGTGATACCCGAATTTCTGATCTAATTTCGGTCTTTTCTAATTTGCTACCCAAATTTTTAACGGTCTTTTCGGTCTCGGTTATTTCGGTTTCGGTTTCGGTTTCGGTCTTTTCGATTTCGGTTTTTGGTCTTCGGTTTTTATGCCCACACCTACTTGTAAGCGTGGTCACTGGTCACTGACCACCCGGCTGCTCAGGCCACTCCCGCCATTGTCAGTCTCGACCTCCTGCTTACCCGCAACCACCCCCTTCTCCATTCTCTCGACCCCCCTCCACCCCGCTCTAGAACCTACGGCGGCCGCCTTTGGCGCCTCCTTGGTTGCTTCTCTGATCCCTCTTCCTCCGCGGCAATGTCTGTTCCCCTTTCCTCCCCTTTTCATCTCAATCTCGATCTGCAGGGAGGAGTCGGGCGAGAACGCCATTGGATTCAGCTCCTGCCCACCCCTCTCCTCTCAACGCGAGCTCACCCTTTCCCCTCCACCAACGGAGGATGTCGCTGCTCCACCCACCGCCCCGGCAAAGTAACGCGGCCAGGCGCCGGCTTCCACGGACGACGCCGCTGCTCCTCCCTCTGTCCCGGCCAAGCAGCGCGTCCTGGTGCCGCCGTGCCAAGACCGCGCCGTCGATGCTCCTCCGTCCCGGCAAAGCAGCGTTCAGTTTCCGTTGTGCCCGGAGGCCACCGTCGGTGCTCCCTCCGTCCCGGCAAAGCAGAGGGTCCTGACGCCGTCGCTGCTCCCAATGTCCTTACTGGCTAATAAGCGCGTGATGTTGCAGTTTATCCCGCCAATAAAGTCAGATTCGGATCGTGTTGCTGCTGCCAAAGAAGCTTGGCCTGAAGGATCAGTTAAACGTGTCGGCGCCATCAATCCGGCAGTGGCGAATGGTTCTGCAGACTCTACCAGAGCTGCGGCTTCCAAGACCCTCGACAGTCGACAAGCCCAATGAGGTAGGTCGCTTTACCTTGCCTAATCATTCTTGGCTTGATTTAGGTTGCGCCCTTTTCCAATTTTCGAATTGGATTCTATTAGGAAAATGTGTTTGTTTTAGATAGTTTTTGTTTGGTAGGATTGGAGTAAAATTTTAAACACAAATGATGAAAATTACAACGATCCTTTATACCGTCACTATTAGCTCATGTCTTGCTGTAAGCAGAAGGAGTCATGCCAATCGATGGATGTTACTATTTGCGTAAGACAAACCTGTATACCATAGAGTTGCAAGCTTATTTGATCTAAATATGCCTGCAAGGGTTTCGGTATCTGTGGAGTAGTGTGTGCTAAGAGCTGCACATTATTTTCTTGACCTACCTTTTAGATTCTGTTGGCGAGACGCAATTGCTAGGGGGCATATCGCACGTAGTGTTCTGTTTGAAATGCATTTATGGAAGTTTCCTGGTTGTGTAGGAACAGGTTACTAGGAGTCTTATGTATGGATTTGGGTGATGAAACATATAGTAATCTACGCGAATTTATCATGTCATTGTTGTCTAAATTTTTGGTCTGATACTATTCTCTAGGGTAAAAGAGTAATTTATGTTTTTTCCTACTTTGTTTTAGTACTTACAAACACCGTGTTGTGTAATATTTGACAATTCTCTAGGTTAATCGATGCATATATTTTGACATAATTTATTTTGTGTTCTTCGGTAATGATTGTTGAAAAGGTTGGAGCTATTACACCTCTTGTTTCTTTCTCAGATTTCATTGTGAACAGTTCAGTCTATTTAAGTTAATGATCATGAGTTGCATGCTACTTATTTTCAAACCGAGGTATAGTTGTGTTAAAGAAAACTGTCTAGGGAATAACAAAGAAGGAAACATAATAGCATTGAGGGAAATCAAACAACGTAAGAGTCTGATAGAGTAGATTAACTACATGAAAATTTTCTCTGGGATACTATCACAACTTTGTTACAAAATAATATGCAGCTTAGCTTACATTGTCTCCATGATCCTAAACTATAAGAAAGAAAATCTGCTACTAAGTAGCGTTTTAGAAGATCGAATGTCTTGTAGCTAGATATTTGCATCTCTATATATAATAGTTAGTGGTGTGAGTGCATGGTGCCCATGTTGTTAGTGGGTGCGTGGGTCTATTTAACAGGTTGTAAGCATGTGCACTTTGACAAGAAGAACAGAGAAAACATCAGACTGTGTGAGACAATCGACACCAAAAAAACCATGTATCTTGTGCTATTGAGTGAGTTGTGAGAAGCAGCCCAAGGTAGAAGAAAGGAGCTGAGATATTCAGCTCCAACCAGATGCTGCTCATCTAGATGTAAGTGTACATGGATGCAAGTTTAAGTAGTTTTTGTTATGTTCTGGTAAAGCAAGAAATCAGTAGATGTAGGTTCAGTCCTTACTTTTTTGGGCATTCTTCATTAAAAATAGCTGGTATAGTTCATCAGATGAAGAGCAACACTATATGTAGATGTAATTATTTACACGGATGTAAGCTATAACATGTGTTCAGAGATAGTTAACTCAGAAAATCAGCAGATGCATGTTTTCCTCCTTTGAGAGTTCACTCAGTTTTTTTCTGATGTAAATTGAGGAGTTACTTATGTTCTAGCTAAACCAGAACTCAGCAGATGTAGATTCACTTGTTAAGTTTTTTTGACTTTCTTTCATTAAAAGAAATGGTCGATGTTGTCATCTATATGCAAGTTTACATGGATGTAAGTTAAGCAGTTTTCTTATGTTCTAGTTAAGCCAGAAATCAGTAGATTGTAGGTTCCTAGTTGTACAGTTTTTGGGGTGCTGAAATCATGCTAAAACTTATATGCCTGTGATTTACATGCCATGAGGTTATAAGATGTTCCACTTTCTGCTCATCTGGGCTCTCGAGTCTACGAATGCTCGCTGATTGGAGGTGTGCGTAAGGATTTTTTTCTTGAACAAAAGCATTATCATCATGTATTTAATTGGCGACTTATTTTTGTAAACAGTTGGTGGGTTTATGCATAGAACCATTATCCATGTATTTCTGGTTACTTACTCGGCCTGATGATGCATGTAATATTCAGGTACTACCAGAAGCGATCTGAAGCTGTCAGTCATGGGCAATTTGTTGTGATGTGTTCAAGTTGATCGGTCGACCATGGCCATCAGAGAGCAGTTTGGGAAGTTCGATAGTGTGCTTGAGCCATAATGCCACTGCCTTCCTTGGATAGTTGGGAAACGGGAAAGCTGGCCATTTCACACTCAGATTGCAGCAACTGTATGTGCGCTGTGAGACAAATACAAAGGGTCATCCTGCACACTCGGTTAAAAGGATACCTACCTGTATTTTATTTTCTGAATAAAACGGTGCTATCATTTTGTCTCTGCAATAGTTTTAAAGCCTAAAATTGTATTGTACAGTAGTTTGTGGATCGTAAATCACATGTATATTTCAAGACTTTTTTTTCGCGTTACCATCATTAATAAATTTACGACTCTGGAAGTTAAAAATAAATTATGCTATAGTAAGTTACTTCCTTCAGCTTGCAGTTTTGAGCAGTTTGGCTTGCCATCTGGATATAGTCCTAGAATGACTACCACATTAGATTAAGAAACTTATCCATATAACCATACTTACTAATCCTTATTCACCTCTAGTCAAGTATCTGAAACTGAAAGGTCAAAGTGCCATTGATATTGGATTCTATATTTTTGTTCTGCTATTGAGAATTTTCTTGATGTTACTGGCATCTGATTTTCTGCAGGACAATGTGCTTGTCATCGTTGTTGCATCGATTCAATACTGACCTCTGGCTGGCAAAGAAAGTGATGCATTCTACAAACTGACCAACACAAGGTCCCAGATCCAAGCCTATGTACATGACGGTATGCTGCTTGAGTTGCTAGTTTCCAAGTGTTCCTGTTAATATATTCATATCAGCACGGATACAACTCGCTGTATCTCATTATTCGTGTTATTATGCATATCCACTAATTTGCGTGTTTGCTTATACAGTGATGGGCAAGCGTTCCAAAGCTCCTTCTGGATGATGCATTTTGAGCTGAAGAATGACATGCAAAGGCTGTGGAGGATGAGCTTGAAAAGGCTATGTCGGCGTATGGCTTTGAGACCGTGAAGACTCTCATCGTTGACATTGAGCCAGACGAGCATGTCAAGCGAACAATGAATGAGATCAGTGCAGGTTATTTGCTAAGATATGACATGATCAAAACCTAACACAAAGAACTTACTTCTAGCCTCCAGCATACAGTGACATTGTGATCTGATACTTCTACCTTTTGCAGCTGCAAGGATGAGAGTGGCTGCGAACGAGAAGACGGAGGCTGAGAAGATCGTGCAGATCAAGGGCGCCGAGGGCGAAGCAGAAGCCAAGTACTACCTCTTCCGAAATATAAGATGTTTTGGTAAGCTATTTTAGCCCACCAAAACGTCTTACATTTTGGAACAGAGGAAGTACGTGTCACCCGCCAGCGCCAGGCAATCGTGGACGGCCTGAAGGACAATATCCTGGGCTTCTCCGTCAACGTGCCTGGCACCACTGCCAAGGACGTGATGGCATGGTGTTGATCACACAGTACTTCGATACTATGAACTTATGAAGGAGATCGGCGCTTACTCCAAATCCTCGGCAATGTTCATCCTACACGGCCGGGGCGCAGTGCGCTACATCGCCTCGCAGATCCAGGACGGGCTTCTTCAGTGCCAATCTGCCGCTCGGCAGACGGTAGTAGTTTGGACTCACAATGAACTTCTTACGGCTGATGTTGGTTTGTGGTCTGTTAGCTACACTATGCCTATTTTAGTATGGCTTGTCTGGAAGTCTGGAACCATGTGTGGGTTGTGCGCTACAATGCCTATTTTAGCTACATTACCGCCCCGTTTTTTTGCTGAATATTGTAAGAAAGAGCATTTCTAAGGTCTCTGTTTGTGGTCTCTGTTTTTTTCTCCTGTCTAGTGCTTTAAGCACTGGTTAGCACGGAAACGCCTGAAGGTTGCCCCGCGTGGGCCGGCCCAGCAAGTTTCCTTTCCCAATTTCGGTTCTCATTTTTTTCGTCTTCCGAATTTCAAAAAGTAAAGAAAAATGTCATAAATTTCTAAATTGTTCATAATTTAAAAAAATGAATCATTAAAAAATAAACAATTTTGAAATCTAAAGCATTTTTTAAATATGAACCATTTAAAAATGAATATTTTTTAAATATGAACCATTTTCAAGAATGAAAATTTTCGAAAAAAATGAACCATTTAAAAAATGATACCTAAATTTGAAAAAATGTTTCATAAATTAAAATTTCCAAAATTTCAAAAAAGTTCATGAATTTGAAAATGGTTCACGAATTTGAAAAAAATTCATGAGCCATTTCCAAAATCTGAACATTTTTTTAAACATTTGAACATTTTTCAAAATCATGAACCATTTTCAAAATGTAAACATTTTTTCAATATCATGAACCATTTTCAAAATCTGGAAATTAAATAAACTAATATAAAAACCAACAGTAAAAAACTAAAACTGAAATATAAACATAAAAATGAAAAAGAAAAAAGAAACAGGAAAAACAGACAGGAAAAATAAAAACAGAAAAAAAACAAGCGCAGAACCAAAATCCGGTGCTAGTTGGGCCGACCCAATTGTGAAACGAAATGCATGGAGGAGTGCACGTTGCGCCGCTAACCGGTGCCACGGCGTAGACTAGGAATCCGCGCCTATGTGTCTTAAGGATGTAGCGCCCAGCGCTCCTCTAGCTTTGGTCGCCTATGCTTGTTCTCAACTCGCCCACGGAAAATGGTTTCGATTTTAAAAATTGATCCATTTTTTGAAAATGGTTCTGATTTTTAAAAATGGTTCCGACTTTTGAAAAATGGTTTCAATTTTTTATTTTTTGAAAATGGTTCTGATTTTTTAATGGTTCGGATTTTAAAAAAATGGTTCTGATTTTGTACAAATGGTTCCAATTTTTAAATGGACCGGATTTAAAAAATGGTTACTTTTTTTTTTTGAAAATGTGCTTTTAAAAAAATGGTTCCGTTTTTTGAAAATTGAACCATTTTCAAATTTGGAGCCATTTTCAAAATGAACTTTTCAAAATCATAACTTTTTTAAATTGAAACCATTTTCGAAAAATGAACAATTTTCAAAAAGGTCCCAATTTTTGATTTTGAAAATGGTTCCGGGTTTTTGAAAATATTCCTTTTTTGAAAATGGTTCAGTTTGCAAATGGTTCATTTTTTAAGATGGTTCCGATTTTTTAAAATGTTCATTTGTCAAAATAGTTCCGATTTTAAAAAATATTTATTGTTCAAAATGGTTCCGTTTTTAAAATTTTCAGATTTTATAAAACGTTTTAATTTGAAAATATTTAGATTCTACAACATTCTGATTAAAAACAAAACCCGAAGAAACGAAGAAACACGTAAATACGCTCTACGCTCCCTCAAAAAATAAAAGTGCGTTGTACGCGAAATGGGCCGCCTCGCTGACTAATAGGGCGCGCTCGCCGAACTGACCTATGCGGGCTAGTCGTATGGTACGACTCGCTATAAACGATAGGTAGGGAATCCCAAATATCTTACAGCAACGAACAGAGTATTGTTGCTTATAAACTGTAATGGAGGACCGGACCCAAAAAACCATACAACACACGGTTTATTAAGGAAAACCGGCAAAAACCACACACACCCCATGGCTGGTCACCCATAATTAACTGCTTTTAACTAAACTAGTAAAATGCCCGTGCGTTGCTACGGGAGCGTGAATATTGAGCGTATGTACATCATTTTGTACATGTATGCTGTTAATTCTTTGATAAGCTTCCAACACTATGAAGAATGAGAATGCAATGGAAAATCTAAATCAGCACAAAACAACCATAACCCTAACTAAACCGAGCAAGTGAACAATAAATTTCTAGACGGAAAAACACTTTTCTAATAACCCATAATATGTTCTATATATTTAAGGTAAATATTATCGTCAAATCATAGGAAAAATGGATATAAGCATCCAAACATAGCATCGCCATATGTGCAGGCTAAAAAAAATAGCAGGAAGCAAATTAAAAAGAAGGAAATAGCACCATGATGATAAACCACCTCAATCAAAAAAAAAAAAAAAAGGAAATAGCAACTCCGTTTCTCACACGATCCTCTCTCTTCCAGCTCACCCGATCCTCTTTCTTCAAGCTCCGTTTCAGTTCCCTCCTGATTCTTCTCACTCTCTCACCAAACAGCATGGCCGAGCTCCCATCTCCCCTCTCTCGATCCCTCCCCAATCCTCATCTCTCCTCATCTCTTCCAGCTCTCACTCCTCTATGGCTCTCACTCACCTACACCCTGCTCGACGAGCTCCGAGCCATGGCTCCCGTCATGAGCCGAGCTCCCCCACTCTGCCGCGGCCGCCGCTGACATCTACATGCCCATATCCACCATCGCGGAGACCGGCTGCCCACGCAGGCGCCTCATCCTTCTGTTCCCGTCCAACAGAGCAAGCGCGGGGCGTCGCCCTTCCCGTCCTCGCTGGCCCGCTATTGGGCGGCCACTGCGCTGCCACCTGATCCTCGTCCTCTGCTACCGTCTTCGAGTGCCGATTCGCCTCCGAGCTCCTCCACGCCTCCCCACGCCTCGTCTATTTGCACGGGAGCCTCCCCCTGCCTGCTGCGCCCCGCCTCCCCACGCATCGTCGATTCGCAATGGAGCCTCCCCCTGCCTGCTGCGCCCCTCCCAGCATCGACGACGGCTAGGCGAGCAGCGGAACGTCTAGCAACACAGCACAAACGACACGGCGGTATGATATAACATGTTAGAATATTTTATTTGGCAACTAAAATGTGAGTGTAACCATGATTTATGTGCTCTACACCTCCAGATATTGCAAGTCAAGCTTCATTTTCGATCTCCTTGCTTGCTTCCCGTGGGATGCTATCTATAAGGTCATCACTTTGTTATCTTCTTTACTGATTAGCATACAATGTTTAGTTTGATTAGGGAAATGATATTCATCATGATTTATGTTTCTTTTGACATGGTTCTTGGAGCTTACCTCGTTGGTAACATGACTGCAATGATTGTGAAAGGCTCGGCAACAGAGAGATTCAGGGACAGAATGAAAGAAATTATCAGGTATATGAACAGAAATAAACTCGGAAAGGACATCAGAGAATAGATCAAGGGACATTTGAGGTTGCAGTATGAAAGCAGCTACACTGAAGCCTCTGTACTTCAGGATATCCCAGTTTCAATTCACGCAAAGGTGATTGAGCTATATTGCCGTACTTCTGAAATCTGTCTTGTCTACAATTGTCAGCTTGTGATTCAAAAGTCTTCTCTATTTTACAAGGCACATCAACTATGTTCTTGTCGGTTGTGAGTCTCTGACTGATGAGTTACTGTATCATATTTGCAGATTTGTCAAACACTGTACATGCCCTATATTGAAAGGACTCCATTGTTCAAAGGATGTTCAACAGAATTCATCCAGCAGATTGTCTGTATCTTTTCCCTTGGACAAATTATGTGTGTTGATCTATTGTATAAAATTCTAAGATTTCGTAGGAAATATCTAATTCTTGTTTGCTCCTTGCAGGTGATCAGGCTGCAAGAAGAGTTCTACTTACCAGAAGAAGTTATTTTGGAGCAAGGAAGCGCAGTTGATCAGTTATACTTCGTCTGTCATGGTGCACTGGTCAGTAATAAGGATAATTCCTTAATTCTTCGAATATTTCAGTATTCAGATGATTTACCGCTGAGTGGCTTTCACTTACTATTAACTTCCTTGCGGAAGTTCGTTCCATATTTATAACTAAGAGTATGACTTTTCTAAGCATAGGTAGACCTATGCCCATTGACCTTTTGGCTATTTACATGGTACCAAATTTTCTGCAAATTTCCCCACGAATTGTAGTACCACATGTATGACTGGAAATAGGTTTGAGATTCATATATTTCATCAACTTCACTGTAACACATCCTTATTTTACACATTAAATAAAGAAAAAACTATAGTACCACCATGTCTAGGAATTGGTTAATAGGCTTTAAACTGAAATATACTAAATTTTCAACTCATTTTCAATTCCAAACATGCATAGGGATAAATGAGTACAAGCTAAGTATGATTGGTTCATCATGGAGTGTAATGTAGGAACATAAAGTATGTGAATCTCAAAGCCTCAACGTATGATGAATAGTAGTGGGGTATAGCTACAGAGCATAGAAAATCCACATATGAGATTACCCAGAAAATTTCATGGCCATATATCTTAAAGTATAGGAGAAACATGGCGCGAATAAAGATACACGCAATTATATATTCATCACCATCAGAACTAACTTTTATTTGCAAGCTTTTTCACACGCACCACAAAGTTGTATCCAAAGTTTGTGGGTGCAGGTACACCCCTTTCTTAGCTTTAACCTGGGCTCTATAAGTCTAAATAATTATGTAGGCGTCTTAGTTGCCATATGTTCTTGTTTTGTTCAGGAAGGTGTTGGCATTGGCGAAGATGGTCAAGAAGAGAATATTCTAATGTTGGAGCAAGAGAGTTCCTTTGGAGAAGTTGCAATTCTTTGCAATATTCCACAGCCCTACACAGTTCGTGTTTGTGAACTTTGCAGGATGTTACGGCTGGATAGAGAGTATTTTACACACATATTGGAGATTTATTTCACAGATGGAAGAAAACTTTTGAGCAATCTTACTGAGGTAATCGTAGAAATAATCAACACACTGTAATTATGTTATCTAATTCCAATATTCATGTATAATACATTTTTTTGATGTGGTATCCCTGACTGCAGAAAAAGGATTACAGATTGATAATTCCAGTATTCATAATTAAACACTAAATTCGTACGGGCATCTAAAAAAAGGATTACATATTGATAGGAGGAAGCGAGTAGGCCGGAAATGGCTCTGGTTCTGGCAACGGCACCATCACCCTTTTGGAGCTTGGGTATCGAGATGCCATGGGGATGGGTAGGGTAAGTGGGGATGGGTCAAATCGAGGAAATACTTATATGGAGCTGTTTGGATGATTTTTTGATATTGAAACACAACATGTAATCAGCGCCATTTAATTAATCCGTTGGTTGACCGGTGCGCTCGGTCAAAACCGTTGTTGAAACAATCCTCGGGTATGCAATCTAGCCATTAATTACTGTCATTAATAATGTCGTTACAGTTTTGGTAGATTTTGCTATGTGTAATCCTCTGTTTCCGATTGCTGATTGAGAATTTAGTGCTGATTGAGAATTTATTGCTGATTTAATTCCAGCGTGCGGTGTGTGCGGGAAAAAAAATGCTGCGGGGCGTACGGGATAGTTGGACGAAAGGTTTTTTCGTAGTGGTTAGGATGACAGACTAAGGAACGAATCTCTTTTTTTTAGATAGGAGAGAATGTGGAATCCCTGACTGCAGAAAAAGGATTACATATTGATAATTCCAGTATTCATAATTAAACACTAAATTCGTATAGGCATCTAAAAAAAGGATTACATATTGATAGGAGGAAGCGAGTAGGCCGGAAATGGCTCTGGTTCTGGCAACGACGCCGTCACCCTTTTGGAGCTTGGGTATCGAGATGCCATGGGGATGGGTAGGGTAAGTGGGGATGGGTCAAATCGAGGAAATACTTATATGGAGCTGTTTGGATGATTTTTTGATATTGAAACACAACATGTAATCAGCGCCATTTAATTAATCCGTTGGTTGACCGGTGCGCTCGGTCAAAACCGTTGTTGAAACAATCCTCGGGTATGCAATCTAGCCATTAATTACTGTCATTAATAATGTCGGTACAGTTTTGGTAGATTTTGCTATGTGTAATCCTCTGTTTCCGATTGCTGATTGAGAATTTAGTGCTGATTGAGAATTTATTGCTGATTTAATTCCAGCGTGCGGTGTGTGCGGGAAAAAAATGCTGCGGGGCGTACGGGATAGTTGGACGAAAGGTTTTTTCGTAGTGGTTAGGATGACAGACTAAGGAACGAATCTCTTTTTTTTAGATAGGAGAGAATGTGGAATCCCTGACTGCAGAAAAAGGATTACATATTGATAATTCCAGTATTCATAATTAAACACTAAATTCGTATAGGCATCTAAAAAAAGGATTACATATTAGGAAGCGAGTAGGCCGGAAATGGCTCTGGTTCTGGCAACGACGCCGTCACCCTTTTGGAGCTTGGGTATCGAGATGCCATGGGGATGGGTAGGGTAAGTGGGGATGGGTCAAATCGAGGAAATACTTATATGGAGCTGTTTGGATGATTTTTTGATATTGAAACACAACATGTAATCAACGCCATTTAATTAATCCGTTGGTTGACCTGTGCGCTCTGTTACGTCGGTCAAAACCGTTGTTGAAACAATCCTCGGGTATGCAATCCAGCCATTAATTACTGTCATTTAATAACGTCGGTACAGTTGTGGTAGATTTTGCTATGTGTAATCCTCTGTTTTCGATTGCTGATTGAGAATTTATTGCTGATTTAATTCCAGCGTGCGGTGTGTGCGGGAAAAAAGGAACGAAACTCTTTTTTTAGATAGGAGAGAAGAGATGTTAATTGTTGCTTACTCTTGAAAAACCTGGTTTTCGTATTGTTGCTTATAAACTGTAATGGAGGGAGTATGTATTTCCCTGTTACAACACACGGACATATTCCCTCCTTGTTTTAACGAACTGAACTTCTGAACGTAGCACGCGGAAGGAAGACAACTCGGACGGATGGACCGAACGAACAGATTTTCTACTGTTTTAAAGATCAAGGGGAAGCGTAGAATTTGCCGTCACGGTTTTCTTGGAGTCCGGATTCGCTGATGGGAAATATCTTTATCGCATACGTTTCGGATCCGGGCTATGGTTGCCAATCAGCGATCATAGGTAATCTATATAAACTAGGACAATGCCTGTGCGTTGCTACGGGGAAAGAAGACATGGAGATGGTTGATTTGATTTTGGTGGACGTTAAATAACCCACGCAATTTGCTCCCTCTTCCTACTTTAGACATGGAAACATGCCCGTGCGTTGCAACGGGAAAGCCAAAGCTTATGCTTATGCTAATATTAGCATATGAGAACTTGGCTAATGCCTATAACTCTTAATATATAACATACCCCATGACTTGTTTTTTCCGTCATCGCCGATACATAGAGAAAACGTGTAGATCTGACTTGCTAAGGAGCTCAATAAAAAATACATATTTACGTACATAATTTTTCCAAAGTAAAATCTGGACGCGCAAGAGCTAGACCTAATTTGTTGTGAACCTAGCTAATATGCGATGGGCAGGCTCCATGAACCAAAACCTAGCTAGCACGTGTGCATGCATATTTGCAGCAAGTGGGCCAAGCTAAGTAGAATTAAAAATGTGTTCGCTTTTAGGCTTCCACCACGTAATGATTTTTGTACTTGTTCGTGGAGTCGTCGAGGAGGAGTTATCCCGGGAGTCATATGAGGCCTCAGTCAGGAGTCGTGCTCCGACTCGGAGCCCTTGTCCATGGAGCCGTTGAGTAGGAGTCGTTCTCCCAGAGCACTAGGCCGCGATCGGTAGTCGTGCTCCAACTCGGAGTTGGGCTCGGTTTCGGACGGGAGAAGCTTCGAAGGCGAATAGATATCCTTGAGGCTGGAATTGTACTTGTTTGTGGAGTCGTCAAGGAGGAGTTATCCTTGGTGCTGACTCCCATGAACACCGAAGTGAGAGTCTCCAGTTTTAATTTGGAGTCGTAATCTGGAGTCGTCGGCAGTTAAAGTAGTGTGTAGTATCATGTTTTAGTCGGGGGTCATGTTTTAGTCGGGGGTCATGTTTTAGTCGGGAGTCAGACGTCGTAAGTCGCATGCGATCCTAACGTAGTAGTGTCCGTTTTAATTTGGGAGTCGTACATGGTCTTAGTCGGGAGTCGTGTCCGCATCTATTTGGGTGGCGTGCGGCATCTTGACCAGGGGGCTTGTCCGGCCTTGCTTGTGACTCAAGTGTATTTCATTTTTGATGTGTTTGAATGAACAATTCAATTAGTCATGCGGTATGCATGATTTACATAAATAGTATAAGTTTGGTCCAATAAAATAAGACCGGAAGGTGATGGAGTGGACTGTAAGATAACAAAAAGCTGGTGTAACAACGAAAATTATAATAATTTAGATTTAGATTCCGATGATATTGTAGAATTTTTAAAAATGTGTTGTCAGGTGGTTCATTATCTCCCGTCACACAAACTTTGTTTCAATGTTGTATTTGTAGGACTAAAAACTCAGTATCGTCTTTTCTTGCTTGCACATCTCTTTTAGCTAGTCTACTTAGGAAGAGATGAGGTATATAATGTCAAAGAGAATCAGTAAGCTTCATGTAGGAAGTAGGAGAAGTAAGCATTTTGGTATTGTGGTCGAAACATAAAAAGGGGGAAATATAAATAAAAAAGAAGTGAACCGGTAATATATTTGCACCAAATGGACCTAGCTAAGTAGGATTTGATATCCTATTCGGTTTTGTAACCACGTCCATATTTGTTTACGTGTGGCCAATTTGTTTTCATCCTATTTTCGAATCTATGTTTCTGTTATAAAACGCAATTGGTTAATGTTTTGTAAACTGAAAAACGTGGGTACTGGGTAGATGGACGGCCGGCCGGACGCAGACAGCCCAGTTCGTTCCCATCGATCCCCTCCTCTCAAATCCTCCCAGCGCCACAGCGCCGCCAGTCTCGTCTCCAGCCTCCTATCCTACCACACCAGTTCTCTCACCTCTTCCTCCCATCGACCGTGCGCCGCTTCGGCCAGCCTTGTCAATCCCCTCCCCGGTTCTCCTTCTTCTGCCGCAATGGAGACAACGGCTCCTCCTACTCACCTCGCGAATGGACAACATCGCTCCCTTGACCTCCTCTGCCCCGACGCTGTCGCATATCGGGCCTCTGCTCACGGCCGTGGCTCGGCCAGCTCCGACGGCCCGCCATCTCGAGGGCTCGGCCTCTTGCTGCAGCGCCGCCGGCGTGCTCCCTCCTATGCTCTCCGGCCTCCCGCTCGCCCTGACCTATTCACTCCTCTTGCCCTCCCTCCAGCGACCTGCTCGCCCGCCCAAGCTCCCCTCGTCCTCCTCCCGCGATAGAGTTCCTCCCCTTGCGGCGGCCAGCGAGCCCAGCCTCGCCGCCCTCCTCTCCTACCTCCAGCTCTATTAGGGTCTCGGTGGATATCTCTCTATATTGTCCGGATCACACAAGGATTCGATACAAGGATTGTTCTATGGTGGATAGTCTAGCCTATTACATCAGAGATCACGCTCTGCCGCCGCCGCCATTTCCGCCATGATCCACAGGATGTCGAGCTCGTTGTTTCCCTGCTCGTCTTGTACCTCCGTCACTTGGTCCAGTCTGGGCCGACGTGACGCCGGTTTGGTTGGCGCAGCCTCTTGGGCCTGGGCGTGCGTGAAGCCAGGCCCATATCATTCTCCCCTGTAGTAGAGCTGCTAACATCCCATTCTCCTTGAGTTTTGGCTTGTCCCCAAGCCAACGCCACCGGGAACTTCTGCTGCAGCTCCAGCTTGTCTTCCCAGGTGATATCAAGTTCAGTGTCCGGTGGCCATTGCACCTAAACTTGTTCTCTGCGTCCAGTTGGTGTATGCTTCCAGCGACACGCTAGGATTTTAACAGGGACTGGAGAAACATCAATATCTATAGGAAGAACAGAAGAAACTGGGGTACCTGGTCGCAAAACCTTCCGTAGCTAGGACACATGGAACACTGGGTGTATCTTGGACTGTGCTGGTAAGGCGACTTCATATGCCACAGGGTTGATGCATTTGGCGATAGTATAGGGGCCAAAGTATCGAAACGACAACTTGTTGTTGGCACGACGAAGAACAGAGGACTGAACATAAGGTTGAAGCTTGACGAACACCTCTTCTCCCAGAGTGAAAGTTCTCTCTGTTCTCTTCTTGTCTGCATGTGTCTTCATGTATTGTCGAGCATGGTTCAAGTTGTGTTGCAACAGCTCCTGCATCTGTTTTCGTTCTGTCAGCCATTCTTCCAAAGAAGGAGATGTGCATGTATATGTTGCATCAATGCCCCAGTGCCTTGGCTCATGTATATACAATGCAACAAATGGTGCCATTTTGATAGCCGAGTGATAGCTGGTATTATACCAGTATTCTGCGAGGGACAGGAACTGGCTCCACTTTTTTTGACAGGCATGAGTGAAGCAGCGGAGATAAATCTCCAGGCACTGATTTACCCTCTCTGACTGACCGTCAGTTTGAGGGTGATAAGCGGAGCTCATTCGCAATTCACTTCCCAGCTGAGCAAAAAGTTCCTTCCAGAAGCGACTGGTAAAGATAGGGTCCCTGTCCAAAATCATTGTCTTGGGCAAGCTATGGAGCTTAAAAACATTGTCTATATAGACAGAAGCCACCTTAGCTGCTGAGAATGGGTGACGAAGTGGTATAAAATGCGCATAACGTGTGAATTTGTCCACGACCACCATGATGCTGTTGGCAGTACCTGATGTAGGTAAGCCTTCCACAAAATCCATAGTAACCATTTGTCATGCAGAGGTTGGTGTTGACAGTGGTTGTAGCAGCCCTGGGTATTTGACCCTCTCTGGTTTTGCTTGCTGGCATGTCAAACAAGACTGTACAAAGCTCTTTGTCTGTGTTTTCATCTTAGGCCAAGCAAATAAATGTCGTGGACGAGCATACGCTGCTGGGAATCCTGAGTGACCTCCTATAGTACTGGAATGAAAAGCATGCAAAATTTGTTGTTGTATCTCCTCTGAGCTTTCCAGCCAGATGCGTCCTCGGAAATATAACATACCATTGTTCCATGAGAAACGTTGCTTTGGATCTGGAGCTTTCTATAACTTCTGAATCCATTTCTGGACCTGTCCATTGGAAGCATAGCTGGCTTTTACATCATCAAGCCAGCGAGGCTGACATTCTGTTACAGTGTACATAGACACTTCTTCTGGATGTGTGCGGCGAGAGAGAGCATCCCCAGCTCTGTTTTCAGGTCCTTTGCGATAACAAATTTTGTATTTGAGGCCAAGTAGTTTGGTGAAAGCTTTCTGTTGCCAAACTGTCGTCAATCGCTGCTCTTCCAAGTGAATGAGGCTTTTCTGATATGTTCTAATCAAGAACTCTTGATGCTGCAGATATGGTCGCCACTGTTCAATTGCCATTAGTATAGCCATACATTCCTTTTCGTACGTGGAGAGACCACGATTGCGAGGGCCCAAAGGTTTGCTCATATATGCAATGGGATGACCTTCTTGTTGAAGAACAACACCCACACCTGTGTCACACGCGTCCGTGTCGATGACAAACGACTTGGTGAAATCAGGGAGCTTCAGTACTGGTGCCTCAATCAATTTTTGCTTCAACAGTTCAAAAGCAGTATGTGTTTCATGAGTCCACACAAATGGTACCATCTTCTTCAGTAGATTAAACAGAGGCCTCGCAATAATACCAAAGAATTCAATAAATTTTCTGTAGTAGCCGGAGAACCCCATGAACTTCTTGACGTCTTTACAATTTTCTGGAACAGGCCAACTGGCTACTTTAGCTATCTTCTCTGGATCAGTAGCTACGACCATGTTTGTTGACTACATGACCTAGATAAGCAATTTTCTGCTAGCCAAAAGAGCACTTGGACTTTTTGACTTTCCAGTTGTCGCATCTAAGCATTTGGAGCACTTGCTTGAGGTGAGTGAGGTGATCAGATAAGCTGTGGCTGTATACGAGGATGTCGTCAAAGAATACAATGACACATTTGCGCAACAGGGGTTGAAATGTGGCATTCATCGCCCATAGAAACGTTGCTGGTGCCCCAGCCAGGCCAAAAGGCATCACAGTATACTCCCACTGTCCCGAGTGAGTTTGAAAGGATGTTTTAAACTCCTCCCCTTCTGCCAGTCTGATCTGATGGTAACCAGCACGTAAATCGAGCTTAGAGAACCACTGGGCGCCAGCCAGTTCGTCTAACAGCTCGTCGATCAGTGGTACTGGGTATTTACTGACCACTGTCATTGAATTCAATGCTCTGTAATCCACACACATACGCCAAGTGCCGTCTTTCTTTTTGACTAAAATTGCTGGGGAGTAAAACTGCTTGTACTCTTTTGAATGATGCCCGACGCCAGCAGTTCTGCTACTTGTCGTTCGATTTCTGTCTTCAATTCAGGCTTGTGTCGATATGCTCTGGAGTTAACCGGTTGGGCTCCAGGCATCAACGGGATGCGATGATCACATGCCCTCCTGGGAGGCAACTGTGTTGGTTCTTCAAAAACATCTGTGAATTGAGCAATCATTGTTTGTACTTCTTCTGGAGTAATTTCTTCCACGTGCAGCTCATCATTCAACGAATAAACTTGTACTAGATGAGCTACGGATCCTTGATGGCAGATTGAGGCTAATTCAGCTTGAGAAATAGCAGAGCATTGCAATTTATCACTGCGGTGCCCTTGTAGAAGAATATTCCCTATAGCTGTGGCTATTTCTATTGTTTTCTCTACCCAGTCAATGTTTGGGTTGTGTTCCTCCAGCTAGTCCATTCCCAAAATGACATCATAAGCTCCCAATGGCAAAACCTTCAAATCAGTACTGAACTGTTGATTCTGTGACGACCACTGGCACCTTGGAATGAATTGTGAGCATGGATACTGAGTTCCATCGGCTACATTAACTTTGCAAGGTTTTGGCAGTTGCTGAACACCTGATAGTTGCGAGGCAAGTTGGGTATTGATGAAAGAAGTTGAGCTTCCCGAGTCAACAAGGATCAGTACTTCATGATTAGCGATGAACGCGTGTAACTGAATTACCCCAGTAGTTGTTGATGCTGGTCCTGTCATTGCATGAACAGAGATAGAACAGGCTAGTTCAACTTCTTCAGAGCCTGACCCCGGGCTGCTTGGTCCTGCAATTTCTTCACTAGAGAATAATTCCAGCAGCTCTTCGACGACGTGCATTTGTACTATTGGAGGACATACATGTTCCTTGCCCCATTTTTCACCACAAGTGAAGCAAAGCCCTCTTGCTCTCCTGTAATTTCGCAGAGTGGCCAATTTATCTTCAATTCTGTGCTTTGCTGAGTCATGTCCTCGAGTATCAGAGGCTCTAATTGTTGGTGTCGAAGGGAACGACACCGTTGGTGCTTGCACTGGTCTTGGTGGAATCTTGATGAAACGATGTTCAATTGCTCGTGGTGGTGAAATACATTCCCCTTCTGCCACCTCTTCTTGCAGTAGAGCCAAAGAACATGCTGTATCGAAGTCTGTGGGTCGTTGCACCATGACCACAGCTCGGATATCAGACCGCAGACCCTCCATGAAACGAGTCAAAAAATAATAGGGGTGAGTAGTGTCTGAATATGAAACTAGGTGATTCATCAGAATATCAAATCGTTCGATGTAATCTGCTACAGATGTGGTTTGTTTGATGGTGTAGAATTGGCGAATGAGTAACTGGTGTCTATCACGACCAAACCTAGTGCATAGAAGTGAAGTGAAGGATATCCATTCTAATGCAGCAATTTTATTTCGAACAGACTGTAACCATATTCCTGCTGCTCTAGAAAAATGCAGAATGGACATAGGGACCCAATAGGTCTCATGGATGGCAAACATTTGAAAGTATTGCTCCGCCAACGTAATCCATAGGTTGGGATTATCGCCGGTAAACGGAGGAAACGGGAAATTGGGTGCTTGTGATCCTAGCCCTGTCATGATCTGGCTCGAAACTAACATAGGATCAAAACTCTGACTCATCGGATTTTGGAGAGATATCGTACCCGTGACCGGAGGCACCGACGACGGTGCAAGGACCGTCGCCGATGTACCCCCGGGTGTGTTGTCGACGCCGAGGCCTTGCCCGTGGATCACCCCCTCTTGTGGCAGGGGCCTGGCGGCGAGATGGGTCGCCGCCGATCCACCGTCCAGAGCAGCCTGAGTTGGATGCGCGCGTTGAAGATCCGCAACCGTAGCTTGCAGCTTGGCGAAGCGGGCCTCCAAATCCGGCTTCCAGCCGCAGAGATCGGGCAGTTGCGCTGTCTGCGTGTCGATCCGCTGCGTGATGGAAGTCATCTTGTCCCCATTGTTGCTGCTTGAGGCCTTGATTTCGTCGAGGTAGGTCTTGAGCGCGGGATCCATGGTGTCGAGTAGGCGGCACCGATCCGCAGTGAATCGACGGGTCTCGGAATGTTTTGGGTGGCGATTTTTTTGGGGATCGAAAGGGGCTCTGATACCACGATGTTAGGGTCTCGGTGGATATCTCTCCATATTGTCCGGATCACACAAGGATTCGATACAAGGATTGTTCTATGGTGGATAGTCTAGCCTATTACATCAGAGATCACGCTCTGCCGCCGCCGCCATTTCCGCCGTGATCCACAGGATGTCGAGCTCGATGTTTCCCTGCTCATCTCGTACCTCCATCACTTGGTCCAGTCTGGGCCGACGTGACGCCGGTTTGGTTGGCACAGCCTCTTGGGCCTGGGCGTGCGTGAAGCCAGGCCCATATCGTTCTCCCCTGTAGTAGAGCTGCTAACAAGCTCCGGCCTCCCGCGGTCCCGCCGCTGACCCTTTCGGGAGACAGCGATGCGCTGGGGGTCACGGTGGAGACCCTTTCCAGCGGCTTGTCGAGGACCGCGTCGGCGGCGGAGGTCCGTTCCGGGGCTCGTCAGGGACCATGGCAGTAGGGATGTCCGGTCGGCGGCGAGCAGGAGCTCAGGGGCGGCATGGAGCGATGGGAGTGGTCGGGGAGCGAGGGGATTTATTTGTCCGTGCAAAGCGTTTTTTTTTTACTTAGCGGTGGCATTCTCAGTAAATATGATTGGCGGGAGGGCAAAATGGTAAATCCACTACTGACGAGAACGGACGAAGGAAACGCCGAGGCAGGACACTTCCTTCTTTTTGTAGTAGATAGAGAATCTTCTCGCGGACGACGACTTCACCCGCTCCTATTAGATCGATCGATTGATCTGATATCTGAGGACCTTGTTGGAGAACGAACATGTCGCTGGGTAGTGAAGGCTGGGCGGGCAAGGCCCGAGTCGTGGAGGTTTGGGCTCATAATGAGGACTCGGAGCTGGCTTGTATCTCCGGCCTCTTCGGGGAGTTCCCCATCGTAATCATGGCCACGTCCCACGACGTCCCATCCCGCCCCGTCCTGCCCTCGTCCCCGCGGACACTCAGACTCAAGGCCGACGTCGACGGCGTCTACCACGTCATGGACTGGATGCCATTCCTCTGTCCTTTGGACTACAACTGCAAGTGCCTTCACGCCCAGGTTAGAGCCGCGCGGTTCTGGAATATTTCGCTCGCCCTCCTCAACCGCGACGGCCACCTCGCTTGCATGGGCCGCGTCTGGCGGTTCCACCTAGGCACGCTGGGCGCCGAGGACGACCGCTTTCTCGTGAAGATGGGCGTGGAGCCCTCCGCGTAGAATTGTGAGATTGGCGGAATATGATGGATGTATTATTGAGCCTCATGGGCGAGTATATAAAGGCGTACAGGGGACCGACTTGGAGTACAAGACAAGTTAGGCATCATACGGAAACAGATCCTATCTCTATCTATCCTACCATAACCGTCCTATACGTTATACTCTAACATCCCCCCGCAGTCGTAGCGGTAGCGTCGTGAACAACTGGAACGTCGTGGACGGTCAGACTGGAGAGAAACCGAAGTAGAATCCAGTGGGCTGACATCCCCCCGCAGTAGGAGCGGGAACGTCGTGGACGGTGTCATGGCGCCGATGCTTGGACTGTAGAGGAAGCTGATGAGTGCTCTAGCGAGGTTATAGCCCTTTGTGCCGATGTCGAGGGAGCCGAGAGCGTTGGCGGTGCAGCCTTGGTCGGGGTAGCCGTGCGAGGGGTTGCCGTGGTCGATGTCGTGGTCGGGGTTGCCGGTGTCGAAGTAGAAGCAAGAAGAAGCCGCAGGCGCATAGTACGCGTGAAGAATGACGGAGACGCATTGAGGCAGTCGTCGAGGATGCCGATGCCGAAGACAACGCAGTACGAGCCGTAGAAGACGAGGTGCGGCCATTGTTTTGCCGGAACAAGGCGCATGTCGGGGACGAAGGCATACTCCGGTTTTGCCAGAACTGAGTACGCATAGAAGAAATCGGTGACGTGGTCGAGGCAGTCGTAGAGGAGAAAGTCGATGCCGAAGACGTTGTCGAGGCCGATGTAGACGAGGCGCCGACCCGGGCTTGCCAGGCCCGGGGACACGTCGGGGACGAAGGCACGCATCGGTGTTGCCAGTACCGTGCATGCGGGGGCAGGGACCACCGTGAACCATACGCCAGCATCAGAGGGGCCAGCAGAGGAGGACTCGACGACGATTGCGGCGCCAATCAGCGGGGGGTAGAAGGTGCCGATGTCGTCCGCGGTTGTCGGAGTGGACGTAGTCGGGGACGAGGATGATGACGCTGGCGACGTGGTCATGGTGGACGAAGATGTAGAAGGCGGCGAAGGCAGCGGCGGCCGGGGGTGGCCATGCTGGACGCCTGGACAAGGGGTGGTCGGCGGGACCTGCGACGGCCTGAGGTGGCCAGCAGGCTACCTGTAGAGGGCGGCGGCGTTTACTCGAAGTAGGCGAGGAAGAAACCCGGCGGCTTGACGAAGACCATGCGTGGACGGTGGCGTTCCCGCGCCTAGGGAGGCGACACGGCGCATACCACGTAGAAGTCGACACGCGGGGATAGCGGAGTGGACCGCCTGCCGCGGCGCTACGGCCCGAAGGGGCGACGCAGCAGCAGTGCGCGGGTCGGGGCGACGGCGGGTGTCGCCAGCGGCGTACACGCCTGGGAAGGCGCGTTGGCTGCCGGCAACATGGACCAATGGCGGCGGCGCGGCGGCCCGAAGGGGCGACGCGGCGGCAGCATGTAGCTCGATCGGTGGTAGGCGCGTGCTCGGGGACGTGGTTGGCGGTGCAGGCGCGCGATCGGTTGATCAGACCGACGCAGCGCGGAACGCGCCATGGCGGCGACGACGACGCACAGATCGGAGTCGATGGCGAAGTTGTCGATGAAGTCCCAGTCGATGACGGCGAAGACGAACCGGCGATGGAGACCTTGCAAGCGAGAGAAGCCGGCGGCGACGCGTCGAGACGTCCCGTGGACGGCGCGTCCGGCCTTGCTGCGCGGTCGGTGAAGACGAGCCGGTCAGTGCGGAGTCGGCGTCGGCGTGTCGTCCGCGGCAGCCGGTTTGGAGGAGCCGAACGGTGCGAAGTCGGCGCCGGCGAATCGGCCGCGATAGCCGGTTGTCGAGGAGGGGGGCGGTGCAGGTCGATGCCGTTGTCGGAGTAGAGGCGCGTGAGGACGACGGCGGTGGCGGGCGACGCAAACCGATCTTAGATCGGAAAACCAAAAAAGAAGCGCCGATCAAAAACGACCGGCGAAAAAGAGAAAAACCGGATCAAGAGACCGGAAAAAAAAACTCTAGGGCAGCCGAGCAACCGCTCGGCGGACGAACCCTAGATACGGGTTGCGCGGCCCCCGAGAGAGATCATGGAGATCGATCTCCCCGGGGGCGACGCGGTGCAGAAGCGCGGCGGCGGCGGCTAGGTCAGATCGTGCCGCTCTGATACCATATAGAATTATGAGATTGGCGAAATATGATTGATGTATTATTGAGCCTCATGAGCGAGTATATAAAGGCGTACAGGGGACCGACTTGGAGTACAAGACAAGTTAGACATCATACGGAAACATATCCTATCTCTATCTATCCTACCATAACCGGCCTATACGTTATACTCTAACACTCCGTTCGCCGCTTCGACGGCTCTCGCCTGGCCAGGGCTCTCACGGGCTGCTGCGCCGTCCTCAGCACTGATGTCACGGGTGACCTCCGACGGCGCCGAGGATGTCCTCCACCTATTGGACTGCTTGTGCCCTCACCTCTACTCTATGAGCACCGACCGTCAGACCCTCATCCGGAATTCCCGTGCTTTCTTTCCAGAGTTGTATGACCTCAAGTTCCTGGCCGAGTGGCGGACTCTGGCTGGGGAGGAGCCTCCGCTGCTCGCGGCTGCCCAGTCCGGGTCCGGGTCGCCAGACGCGCTCCTCCGCGGATTCCTTTCGCTAATGAGGGAGCCGGCATTCGCGGACAGGATGGTGGGATACACCGGGAACCGGGATGCTATCTGGGCTCGGACATTGGGAAACCCCAGACATCGACCGATGCAGGTTGAGCCTGGAGGAGCAGGAAACACAGTTCAAGGAGCAACTGGCTGCAGTATATGGCGATGATTACGATATTCAGCACATGCCTGTGCTCTAGTCAAGTGATCAGCCCCACAGTAATTTGCTTGATCTTATGACATGCAATCTGGAGTACCAAGATTTACCTTGTGCTCTACTATTCGTACGCTTGTTTTTATATGTATTCACTCGTTGTCACGCGGCAGCTTTTCCTATAGGACACAAGTCTTTCTCTAAAGCACGACCTTTCGAAAAGCTCGTTTGCAAGGCGCGAAGAGTTTGGTCAACAAGCTCCAATAAGAACTGACTAAAAGAGGGCGGATTTGTTGCTCCCGATCTCCAGTGCATCCGTTTTTTTGTAAAATTCCAAAATGGTATTTTAAAGATTCAAAATAATCTACAAAAAATTACGTGAATACATATAAATTTTATCTACATATATGCATAATTTTGTTTGATGATACGCTCTATTTTAGGCTACACAAAATCATGGTTCGGCAAAAGGTGAAAAAGGACTCATTTTACTTGCTACATTTGTCTTTTTTGTACAGATCACATATGGAAATATATTTCTCCGAAAATTTGGTCGTACATAGTAGACATGTATATGTACTTTTTTAGTAGACATAATTTTTTTAGTAGGCATAATTTTTTTCAGAATGTTTTGAGATGTAAAAATATTTTTTTTGATTTTTTTTAGTAGGCATAATTTGGTCGGACGATGAGGACGAGGACGACGACTGGCATACTGGATCTGGGGGACGGAACGCTGGAGCCTTCGGCACGCTCGTCCTGAAACACCAGCTGACGCTGGTGCTACGTGACGGCCCGGAGGATGGGGCGGGCTCTAGCGATGCGGCCGCGGTTGTTTTCATCCGCAGCGTGGCCGCGATGGCCAGATATAGCAGCGCCGACAGTGGAAGTCATGAGAGACACTAGAGAGAGAAGAGACTGTGCAGTGGCTAGGGTTGGAAGTGAGACACTCAAAGTGAAGTGAAGGGCGCGGGGTTCTTATAGGCTTTGTTGTGGACCTATCTTACGGCCCAGTGCGGGCACGCGGGGATGTTGGTTTCTTCCGTCGCCTAATTCGTGTCGTTTCCATAGAGGGGTATCCGATTTTTTGTTCTGTACTAGTTGAAGGGGATCGTAGGTAGAAAACAAAAAAAATTCCTAACAACGATAACCATAAACTAGCCAGGATCTATTGCTATGCAGATATAAAGTAACAGAGGAGATCGATATGCATACCCTTGTAGACCGAAAAGCGGGGATTACGCTCCCGCACAAGCGTTGTCGATGAAGCCGACGTAGCTACCTCAAGGTCGTGAAGATGAACTCCTCCAAGTGCCACGCGCGTAGCACCTCGTAGCTCTACACACGTACGGTGTAGGCGACGACCTCCGGGCTCCGATCCAGCCGAGCAGCGAAAGCAGAAGACTTGGACCCAACAGCACGGTGGTGTGCGTATGGTGGAGAGAACTCTCTCAAGCCGTGCGCAGCCCCAATTGCGGAGCCACAACTTAAACGGATAAGAGAAAGAGAGAGGATGGTGCAATTTTCCAAGGCATGGGGGCATCCCTTAATAAAGGGGATGGGAGGGGTGTCACCCTTGGTGGCTTAGCCATGTGGGCAGCCGCACCAAAGGGTGCGCCGGCCCAGGGTTGCCCCCTCCCAATTCGCACAGTGCGGGGAAGTCCCCCCCCCCCCCCCCCATCGGCCTTTTCCCTTTGGTCAAGGCCCATTTAGGTGGGCAGCTCTTTAAAATTCCGAAAATAATTAAAATAAAATATATCTAACTATTAATTACGCTAAATAATATTAAATACATATTATCTAATTTATTCTGGCCCCGAAAACTATTTCGTCGGCCCCCGAACTCCGTCGGATATGTCCTGGAACCATTCCGGGACCCTTCTCTATTTTCTCTTCAATATCCAATCTTATTATTTAAAACGTCGCCTACCCTTAAGTGTGCCACCCTACGGTTCGGGATCACTCCAGACATGATCGAGACTCGTTCTCTGATCAATGACTAACACAGTGATCTGGATACCCATGATAGCCCCTGTGCGTCCACGAATATCTTTGTCGTTTGAACCTTAGACGTCAAGTCTCAAACCTTTTGCCTGGCGGTACTTAGTTTGTCCGAGACTCATTCTACGGTATCCTGATACGTAGTTTGATCTCGTCATTGACAATACTATCTTTACTCGTCTGCGATGTTACATCCTCGTGAGCTAGTCACATGCTTGCAAGCTCATTGATGTAATCTCATCGAGTGGGCCCAGAGTATCTATCCTGCTATATGGATTGACAAATCCCGCTCTTGATCATATGCCTCAACATATTTCTTTCGGATACCCGAGAGGGACACCTTTATTGTCATCATATATAAGGAGTAACGTTTGATGCAATCAAAATAACTTCCAGAAACAGCAATTAAATATGATCTCACGGTCGAAGGCGTGAGTACTACGTCCTACATATATTGGGTGTGCGTGCACCACATCATTCACCTAATGATATGACTACATTATCAATTGACGTCCAAGTCCATGATCGAAAACCTTGATCATCTGTTGATCTCAATGGACTAGTAAAGAGGCTACTAGGGACCTGGGTTTTTACGTACCACACGTGTACTAATGTTTCCGCTTAATACAGTTATAACATGGTATAAAACGTATATGAACAATCGAGATATGAAAAATAAAATATATTTATTAATTGCCTCTAGGGCATATCTCCAACACTAGTGTACCCTAGCCGCCGCTGCCGCTGGCCGTCTCCACCTTCTTCTTCTAGGAATGAACGGGTCCCCACCTACTCTGCTTGTAGCTCTGGCGGTGGGAGGGGTGGGGACCTCAGACATACGTTTGGCGCTGTTGCAAAATCTATAGTGTTAGAGTTTGGTTTTGGTCTCCCTGATGACATCGGTGAGGTGGTGACGATGATGGCAAATTGAAATGAGGCCTCTCCGGTCTCTCCCTACCTCGTCAACTTTGGTGGCGTTGGTGAATGGCCAGTGAGGGTAGGTGCTGCCAGATGTTTTGGTCTCCATTGGATCTTGGCAGTTAGTGTATTGTTCTGTTTGCTGGTCTATGGTAAGACATCATGTATTTCTTCCTTCGTTTGGATCTATGGTACGCTCTGGTTCTCCAACCTCTAAATTGGTAGTGGAGAATTGCAAGGTTGTGTTGCTGCTTGTGGTGTGCCCCCACCGGATGAACGCGGCGAGTGGCGATTGCGGTCTTCAATGCCTGGTTTACCGAGGGTGTTTGTAGGTGACCCAATTTTTTTACTGCTTGTTCAATGGAAGAAGGCAACCAGTATGAGTTTCAGTGTTCTATCGAGTTGCATCTTTGTACCGGCTATTATTTTCTTGATAAATATGAGATATAAGATACCTTCGAGAGTCTTTTCTCAACAAAAAAAACGATACTAAGATGAACTGGTCCAAACCCCTTTAAGAGTATTAAAGCGGATTTTTGGTCACCCGTTGGATATACCACCCCATTCACTGCCGTCCGATCATTAGCTGAGATGCAGTCTGCGGTGCCAGCCTCGCGTGGGCAGAGTTAGTACTCCGCAAATCACGTAAAAACACTATTTAGCTGCTAATTCTACGATGATAGAGCATTAAATCTTGTCAGTACTGGCAGGGGACGCAGTATGTATGGACAGATTGCCATAGTCCGTACAATCGTTTGCGGATGCATTGACGAGCTATCTGGGTCAATAGCTACCGAACTAGATAGGGATAATTAATTGTTGATTCACCTACTCAGGTCTAAACAGTTGATTCACCTACTCAGGTCTAACATACAACGAGGCTCGGAGAGGAGATAGTGTAGTGGAATTAACTGATACTAGGTAAATTTGGTGCGGGTTTAAAAATGTTGAAATTCGCTGAATTTTGTTATGTGAAGTATATTTAAATATCTAATGAATTGAAATGTTAAAATTATATTTTGACATTATTATTTAATTTAAGTACGTAATGGTGAAAATACATATTTGTTGAATTGAATTTTATAATTAGAGTAAATTAATTTAGGTTGCATCCAAATAATTATTGAATTAGAAAGTTCAATTTAAGCTTGTAATAAGAGGGAATGTATCATATGAATAGAATGTCCAAAAATATTTGTATTTTGGTGTAAGTAGCTATCATGTATTTTCTTGGACGTTTGGATATCTTTGTCACATTTTTTATGATGGATACATTTTAAATTATTGATTTTGCAATTTTTTTATGGGAATTGTGTAAATAAAGTGAGCTCATATGTCAGGGATTTAGCAGTTTTTTCTATTCTTGTGGAAAAGTGTTTGTATTTTGTTGTAAGTAGTTAGTATGTATTTTTTTTGGACATTTTGATATTTTTTTCATAGTTTTCTTGTGGATAGATTTTACTTTTTTTTGTCTGAAAACTGTGTAAAGCTAATTATTTATTTGACGCGTCGACACGCCGTTCCCGTGTGGTAAAATTTATATTTTAAAATGTTCGCTTTTAAAAATTGTTTAGTTTTAAAAATTGTTGAAATTTAAAAAGGTTTATGTTTGTTAATTGTTTAGATTTCAAAAAGTTGGTAAAATTGGGAAGTTATTTATGTTTGTTGAAATTCAAAAAAAGTTTACGTTTGTTAATTGTTTAGATTTCAAAAAGTTGGTAAAATTGGGAAGTTATTTATGTTTTTTTTTCACGTTTGCAAAATGCTTAGGTTTGAAAGGCATTTGTAAGTTTAAAATATGCATTATTTTGTAGTTTTTGGGAAATTGTTTGCATGCCCTAAAACAATATTTCGTCAAACACTTCGTCAAAACTCATCTGATAAAGATCAATTTCTGTGTACAGTTGAAAAATATGGGAAACAAAATTCATTTTAAATTTATCTTAGCGGAATAAATATCGTTGAACATTTGTTGTTAGGAAGTAAAATTCAAATACATAAATATGCATATTTTAAAATTGTTTATGTCTGGATTTTTTTTGGAATTCAAAAAAAAATTATGTTTAAAAATTATTTATACTTAAAATATTGTTCAATTTGGGAAGTTATTAAGGTTTGAATTATTTTAACATTTGTAAAATAATTCGATATGAAATATTGGTAAAATTTTAGAATGCTTAAATCTGAAATTTTGGATTATAATGATTAAGTATGGTTGTTATTTAAGTTTGAAAAATGTTCATATTCTAAAATTGCTTAAATTTGTAAATTGTTTGGAGAGTATGCAAAGTTGGTAGTTTTGGAAAATTTTGAAAATAAGATTTATAATTAATATAAAAGGTTATATTGGTTCTTCTAATTTAATTTTTTTAAAGTTGTTCAATTATGCATGGAAATGTGTTAGTTGTAAAGTTTAAATTTTTCTGCATATTTTTATATATTATTTGTTTTTCTATGAATTTCAGATGAGAAGTTATAAATTTCACAAATTTTAGTTTTTTCTGCAATTAAGAACAAGAAAATATGACAGGTGGGCCTTCCGTGACATGGGCACTGTCGTTGTGCGCGTCGGCGGCGGACGCGACGGCCGCACGGGCGAGCTTGCGGTGGTGCACGCGAGCACGCGCGTGGGCTCGGGATTGCGCGGATCCGCGCGAGGAGATGGAGGGGAGAAGAATGGGCGTCGCGGCGATCCATTTGGTCACCGGACTCGCCGGTGGCGAGCGAAGCGGCCATGGCGTACGGCCGAGCGCAGCGGCGTCTATTGCGGCGTGGATCGGCCGTCCTAGCGTCCGCCTGTTGGTGAAGATGAAGAGGACGCGGTGGCGGAGCGTGCCGTCTGCTTCGATTTGACCGGAGAAGAGCGCAGCGGTGGCGGTGAGCGGCGGCGACGTCGGTGGCTTCGGCCGTGCGTGAGAGAGGACGTTTTGCAGAAAAGTACCTGACATTTGCCAAAATTGCAATTTAGTCCTTTGCAGTACAGTGTTAGCTACAGTCGTGGATTGCGGGTTCGATTTTCTGATAAGTGAAGGGGTTTTTTGCTAAAGCGTCATGAACATGCTATCTGGACCGTTGGATTGCCGGTGAACTGCTCGGATCGACGCACCGCAGACTGCTACAGTGTACAGCAATTACCCTGTAGCTAACACTGTATCAGCTACAGTCTCGGGTGGCTCTCATGCCGGCAAAGTGCATTGCCTTAATATATTGAGTAATATGCATTTCATTTTCAAACCCCAAATGGGGCCATGTATATTAACGGCCGGATCATTGGTTTCTCTCCTAATGTTTAACTCAAATTCAATTGAAGACGGCTTTTACAAAGGTAGTCACGGAGCTAGCCCACGGCTGGTGTTTGTGGTTCCGGCAGGGAGACATATCGAGCATATTCGCGGGGCGCGCGGGAAAAAGTTAGCGCCAAAGCTTATGAAACGAAAACCCAACTGGCCAAATCAACGAAACATGAAAGTGCCATTCGGCAGAGGCGATCATTTAAAACATAGCATGCATGTGGAGGCGGGAAAAGTGGGAAGGACCACGTGTAGCATGGTCTTGTCCCACCAAATAGTGTCAGCTCGGTCCTCGACTCCGGTTTGCCGGAAATAAAAGCCTGTCGAACATGGCAGCGGGACAGTTGATTTGCAGACGACGACGATAATGACTAGTGGGGGAACTGTGAGCGGATCGAATCACGACGCTGGATCGTGCAACCAACGGGTGGCGCCGGCATATTTTCGTTAAAGTATTGTAGAGTAACTATTCTACAAATCTACCGAAAACCAAAACTAACCGGAAAATGTCCCACCACTCTCGAACCGAACCAAAATAAAAAATACCACCTACCTGCTGCCCGCACCCACCCACCCTCCTGAACCTCCACCTTCCGCCCGATCGATCTGGGCGCCACGACCGACCACCTTCGTCGACATCCGCTCACGACACACCTCCACCAGCGCGCCGCCCCGCTGCTCTTCCCAGTATCTTCCCGGCGCGCCGCCCCCTGCTCCCTGCCGCCGTGCCGCCCCCGCTGCTCCATGGCGCCCGCCATGATCCTCTCCGGCGCGCCTCCCCAGCTTCACCCCGGCGAGGGCCTCCCCAGCTCCACCCCGGCGAGCGCCTGCTCTCTCCGGCCGCCGGCTTCCTGCTCCGGCCGCCGGCTTCCTGCTCCGGCCACCGCCCGCCGTCCCCGGGAGGGCCCCTAATCTCGCCGCCCCGTGAGGCCCGACCTCCGCCGCGCGTCACCCTGGGCGGCCCTCCACTTCCGCACCACGCCGCCCCTGGAGGCCCTCGACCTCTGCCTCGCGCCGCCCGGGAGGGACCCCCATCTGGGCCGCCCGCTGCCCCGGAAGGGACCGACCGCGCGCATGCACTGCTGGACTTCCCCGCCGTCCTCCGCTCTTCCGCGCCACTGCTCCAAGCTACCTAGCCGGGGCGACCTCCACCTGTGCGCGACCCCGACGACCTACCACCGTCCGCCATGAAGTTTGCTTGTAGCCATGAAGTTTACTTGTTTCTTGTCGGGAGGTTCATTGTTTGCTATTTTCGGTGTTCACTTCCTGTCACCCGATAAAATCATTTGCGAGAAATTTCTGTGAAGTTCGAGCGAAGTTGATAGTGCGTGAAGTTACAAAATTATGTGAAGTTCAATTATGTAAAGAGCGAAGTTTACTTATGGGAAGAGCGAAGTTCAAAAAAATGATTCCCAGCCGAGAAGTTTATTTGTGAAATTTTTGTGAAGTTCATTTTTGTGACGAGCGAAATTTTAAAAAAAAGATGCTCAACGGAAGTTCATCTGCGATTTTTTTGTTAGGTTCACTTATGCGACGGGCGAAGTTCAGAAAAAGTTATGCTCGGCTGAGAAGTTATTTTCAAAATTTCTGTGAAGTTCACTTGTGTGACGAGTGAAGTTTACTTATGTGACAGACGAAGTTCAGAAGGGGTTGTAGAATAGCTATTCTACAAGTGGTTGTAGAATAGCTGAGACCTCAATACACATAGTTATATACTCAATTCCTGAAGTAGAACATCTAAGAAATTCCTGAATGAGACGGTTCAATAAAGTGGCAGATAACATTTGAATCATCTTGGCACAACCCATATTCCTGAATTTTCTGGGCCGACACCATAATTATGGATCTGCTAGAAATGCTCTTAGAAGTGCTTCATACTTACACTATAGTACCTACTACCTACCGGAAGAAGTTCTAAAATTAACCTACAAACTTAATTACATAAGGGGACCAAGCTCTAAAGCTAGCTAAAAGGAATCGTCCATATTCATTATTTAACATAGTATTTTTTGAATCATTTGACAAAAGATAAGTTTGAACTGAGTATTATGTGGGTGTTTTCTCCAAGACTTCACAATGTTTTGCCAAGATCCACATAATACGTGCAAGGATATCTTAGTCCCGTGGACTCTAGTAGCACCATACTTTCATTTCTCCGTGATAGATAGTTACCGCAACCCACATCCTTGTGGGTTTTGCGTGCTTCCTTGTCGTTTTGAATTTTGATTGGTCCGTGGCAAAAATAAAAAAAGGTGTGCTGTATGGAGCTTTGGTTGGAGTTGGAGCTCAGGACTACGGCGGATCCGGCTGGGGTTTGCTGCAGAGATTGGGAGGACGGCGGGTGGAAGATCCGGCGCGGCCGGGTCTAGAGGAGTGGGCGACCTGGCCGTGCCCGTTCAGCGTTCATGATCCCACTGCTTGCGCTGGGTGGATTCTGCAGTCGTCAACAAAGTTGGAGGTTCTCCCTTGTCCAGGTTTTGCGGTGGTTTGCTTTTTTCCTCGTCGACGGCAGTTGATCAGAGGAGGGCGTCGTGGTGGTCTGCAGTTTCTTCAGCGTTCTGTTGCTGCTAGCTCTTGGTGTTCTGTCTTCAGTCTGTAGCGTGTGTGCGTTCGTGCTTGTAATCTGAATCTTGTTATACGCATGCAGCTGCTTGCTCCTTCAAAACAAAAAAACCCTAAAAAAAAAACCTACTGGTCGCGCACTCGTGTGTACCACCGCTAGCTCGGCACTGATAAATAAATCTGAAAAACATCCCGTAAGTTGTCAATGAGGTATCCCATAAAAAAAAGTAAAACCTTGATTTGAAATACTTTATATGTAGTTCAGAATATAAAGTATTTCAAATCGAGATTTCGCACGTCCGTGGGATACATCATTGACAAAGGAAAAAATTCATATATTAAAAAATTTATAAATATGATTTTTGATTTTTTTTAATAGAGGGAGCATTGGATCTCGGGATCCGCCGTTTTGTAGCTTACATATCTTGATCCACTGCTCCTAACATGACTAGATCTTTGCTTATACGCCATTTATATCTGATAAGCTTAGCTGTGCTTAGCTTTGTATCCTGAATCCTGATTCATCCGAACGATGAATAAAAACTGCTGGTGATGTGATGAACCTAGTACTCCCTCCGTTTCAAATTAGATGACTTGTATTTGTCCAAAAGTGGATATATCTAAACTTGTAACATGTCTAGATACATCCACTTTTAAACAAATGAAAGTCATCTAATTTGGAACGGAGAGAATAATTCGCAAGAGAGACCAGCTGTCGCAACAAGTGCCGAGGGACAAACAGGTCTCCTACACGAGAGAACGCAACGATGCGACAACGAACCCTGTAATCTCATCAATCGTGCTCTCCGTTTCAGATCGCAGTCTAGCCACTGTTCAGCCATGCAACCTTAACAACTACTGTAACAAGTACTCCGTACTCTACTACTTTTCCTCGTGAACTCTGTGCGATCCCCACACCAGGCGGTATGTAGTTAAATGCTGCAGGCAGCTCCTACGTTGCTGTCACAGGACACAGGGCGCGCGATTTCCGTGGGCCAAACAGTAGCGAGGGTACAAGGGCCTTCGTCCAGCAGCAACGAGCAGGCCATGTCTCCATTAGAAAGCTGCACAGTTAGTTAATCGTCGGCTCCTCACCGCCGATGCCACTGTGCGCGCCGCACAGGACGACGGCAACGTCGCCTGCACTGCTCACCGACCCCCTCCCTCCGGCTCCCGGGGTGGCGTGTCGGCGACGTACGCGATCCCGGCTTTCCAGTGAGGGAGCCTGTTTTGCGTCCACTGTTCAACACTTCGAGAAAAGCTGTGCTGGAAGAAAGCACATGCTGAGCATGGAACTTAGGGTCCCATCAGCAAGACAAAGTTTTCGTGAAGCACATCTGATCTGATTCTGACCTGCCATTCCCATTAGCAAAATAATGTTTCGACAGTTCTGAAACGACGCATCGATCTCGACCTCCGTTTTTACCTTGGAATGGACTATACTAGTGGAATTTTGGCGAGTCGTCACGCCCCGCGGTTGGTGAATATTTTTGTGAATATGAATTGTTTTTTATTCTGGTTACCTAATCTATTTTGTGAATAGAATTGCTGCCTTTGTTTGTGTAATGCATTCATTTTTTGCACAAATATTACAAATTATGGAGCTATTGCGAGAGCGAACCAATAGTTTTCGTTTTACTTGTTTTGAATTATTTTCATGGTTGTAAAATGGTTAGATTTGCAAGGCAAATTAAATTTTGAAATATTCAAATATGTATGACGCGGTTAAATATTTATCGGATGGAAATTGTCGCGATATTTTTTTTTCCTTTTTGAATTGACAGTGGGTAACATTATTTGAAAATACAATATAGGCATTTATTAGGTCGTGTGGAAAGTTTGTTTTTTTGTTTTGGAATTTGGAAATTCATCTATTTTTTAAGTTCTGCACAATGGTACGTGTTTTTTTAAATTAGAAGTTGAAAATGGCAACATTCTGAAATTGTTTAAGTATGGAAATAATCGGAATTAAAAAAAATCATTTTAACAATGGTTGGATTATAGAGATTGCTCAAATTTTGAAATTGCTGTAATTGGAAAAATTTACGGTTTAAAGAACATTTAGATTTAAAAAATTGTTTTGCCGGTTCCCGTAATTAACCGTGCAATGGATGGGTTTGGGTCCGATTTCCCCTTCTAAACTGGATCAATTCTTTCTTCTAATAATGCAACGGCAGAGCTCCTGCCGATTACAGCCAAAAAAATTATCCAGTCAAAACTAATAATAATAGCAGTGGTAGCCGTCACCGGCCTTGCCGGCCGAATGCTGTTGCCATGCATGAAGCTTACACGTACCACGCCGGCGGCACCGGCCGAATTCTGTTCACCAATATTCACCTCACTGACCGCTCCCGAACAGGAGAGGCTTCAGGACCCGAACCGGTACATGCCGTCCACCATGAACGGCGACCTGTCCATGTACAGCGCCGCCGCGCCCTGGGTGGCGGCGTGGAAGCCCACGACCCCGCCGTCCATCATCGCGTACGGCATGTCCTCCGCCGCCGGCTTCCAGTGCCGCTTCCTCTGGTTGATGAACCAGTTGTTAATCTGCTTCTGGTCCAGCCCCGTCGACTCCGCCAGCGCGATCTTCTCCGTCTCCTGCACGTATTTATCAGACAAAACTCGATCGACGTCGGCAAGGTATATATATCCGAGCCTGATGGACGAAGCATGGTATCGAGCGCACGTACAGAGGGGTAGGGCCACATGGAGTGCAGATTCCACCAGTGCAGCAGCTTCTGCCGGGCCTCCTTGGGGAGCTTCCCTTTCTTCCTCCTCTTGCAGAACTCCTGCCGGAGGCTGCCCACGTAGCCGCCATACTTCCTCAGAAGCTGGTGCTTCAGCTCCTTGTCCTCCGCGCTCGGATCGATCTCCTCCGGGCAGCTCGTGTCCAGGTCATCCTCGGACGACCCAGCTCCTTTATTGTCTGCAGACGGACAAAGGAAAATGTTGGTCCCATATGTATCAGGAGGAGCCAGTTTGGTCCTTGGACCACTTAAGAAATAATAAACTTTTTTTTCCAGGATTGAAAATCCATGGCACCAGCTGGTTTTAATTTCAAAAGGGGTGTTCCCTCCTGTTTGTACGAGAACATCATGTAGAATATCCTCATTCAATGTTTTTGAAAAATTAAGACTGCACGTATGCTGAACTAGTGCATATACCTTGTAACAAAACAAATGAATTTGCTAAATCTACTTATGTGTAAGTTGATGTCCTGAGCCGATTGATGTCTCCGCTTTGAGATTTGCGCAGGTTTTGAAGAATGAAGAGCTATCACCATCAATTTAGAGTTTGAAATAAGAAATACGTACACCCAAAAGGGACATTTCAAAGTAGATATCATATGTTTGAAGGTACTTTTAAGAATAAAGTAGACTTTCGAAGAACTAAGCGAGTAGAGGTGTTGTGTATAGTGGCATGGTTTTGTCGTCCGTTTATTAAAAGAGGATCCACACAATCAATGTTCAGATGTTTTGCTTTCCTGTGGAATTTTCTAGCATGCCTATTTTTTTTCCTGGATAACCCATCATGTAGTTTTAATTAAAAACAAATTGTCAGCAAGACAATAAATGCGTCACATACTAACAAAAGTTGACTGATAAGTTACTCGCATAACTAATAACTAAAATAGTTAACGAACTAACTTAAGGACAGCAAATGAAGGAACCATTTAACGATACGGTACTTCAAAGTTTTCTCCGATTGGGTTGACAAGAACACGTTTCAAACCTGATGTTGTAGAAGGTAGCAGTAGGTTTCTCATGCTTACAAAGATAATCTTGCAAAGCTCAATTGGCAGGGAAGTCAAAAATGTGTCTTTTGTCACCATGACGAGACTATAAAGAACTTATTCTTCCAGTGTAATTTTGCTAGATCTATATGGTCAGCCATCCAAATAGGCTCTAACTTATACCCACCACGAAGCGTTGCGAATATATTCGGCAATTGGCTCAACGGTGTGGATCCTCGGTTTAAGCTACTTATTAGGGTGGGAGCGATTGACATTATTTGGTCGCTATGGTTTTATAGAAATGACAAGGTTTTAAATGATTAAAATGCTTCTTTATGCAGGTCATCTACCGGTGCACAGCTACGATACGTTCATGGTCGTCTCTACAACGTGTGGAGCATCACGACCTGTTTGGTGAGGTGTCTACACGATTGGAGGATACGACGAGGGATATTTTTTTTCCCAACATGGATGGCAGCGTAATCTACGGATTGACCCTCCTTCGCTTTATGCGCTCTTAAAGTTTCTATAATGAGTACTTGTAGCGAGCCTCAGTTTTATTTCGGTTGGAACTTTTGGATTGGTTTGTCATTGTGCATCTCAGCTATGCAGGGACCGGGTGTATTGCTTAAACCTTTTTAAGTAACAAAACGCTCTTTATCAAAAAAAGTATATTCACTCAACACACGGAGAAATGAAGTGTCCTTCAACCTCGTAGGCAGAATCTACCGAACTTGATTTGTACAACCCTGATGTCGAGGCATCTCTAAACAAAGGTGACATGCATGTGCTAGGTTGTGCTAATTCAGGATGTATGAGTATTAAATTACCAAAACTAATTAGTCGTTGTATAAAAAAACTTGATAGAAAAGCTGGAAACAAATCAGAACTTAAACATGGATACATATTATTTTTAGAAAATGTAATCAAATTCAGCACAATTTATCACATAAGACCAGAGAACACAATTTCATACTACAGGTAGCAATATATGTAACAAAATATTTATTATATACATCAATTTTTCCATATCCTTTATTTCATGCTACCACGTTCTTTTCTCCTATGAATTGAACAGACTGTGATTAAGTTCCTAAGTGAGGAAATTCAAGGCATCTTAATTGAGAAGAAGAGTAGAATCCTAAGCATTAACTCCTACGAAATTAACGCACTTTGTGATTATGGTCCCAAATTGGGTGTATTTTTGGCTCTGAGGAGCATATGCTCTTTGGTGTAAATAGTAAATCCGAAAAACAGAAAATAATATTTGAATTTCTTGTATCTGTTCGTGCAAATTTGCATGCAAAAACAATGATGTATGTTTCCCAATGAAAAAGATTTTAAAAAAATCAGTGCTCTAAACAAGCAACAAATTTGCCACTCAACTTTTCTTTTTAAAACTTGTAGACAACCAAGGGACACAAACATGTACAGGTCTAATTTTTTACGTTTATTAAATTATTTTTCGCATGCAATACCATATGCTCTTGGGAGCCGAGTTAAATATCTGCCAAAATTGAGGAAAATAAGAGGCCTCTTAATATGTATAAAAGTCCCCACGCTATCCTGAACTATATGCCCCATGATCTTAAGGATAAGTATTGCATGGCATCATAAACAATTTTGCCCTGATACGAATAGGCCACTTGTATTTGACACTGAGGACATTCTATCAAATTCAACAAAATATCCAACACACCAAAGTGAGTTGGTTTCTACTCAACCAGCAACGACAAAATTTTGGAATCGTCAAATACTTGAACAAACAAAATGTCTCTTCGCCAGGGAGACATCGATCGACAGCTAGCTAGTCAGCTACAGACTGCACGTCAAACTTTGAGATAACATTTTAAGATTCCTGATGATTTTTTTTTCCCACAAGGAATTCATTCGCCTCTCCCTCTCATCCTGGATGCTCTCATCTCACCCATCCGCTCCTACTGGACAAAGAGACAGCATGCATAGTGTAGTAACAGTGCCCATCAATCTTATACGGTGCGGCGATTTATTGAGGGAACACCCTGATACTATTGGAGGAACTGACCTGCTACAGATCCACCGTTCATCCACTGCCATGATACTATTGGAGGAACTGACCTGCTACAGATCCACCGTTCATCCACCGCCACGTACAGGGGTGTGTTGAAACAGCCATCTGAATTTAATCACCACGCCCACCGACTAACACGGTCGGTTTTAGTAGTCGTGTTAGCACTAATCATCAGGATAAGCTTATTTCTATGCGCAATGAACAACAAGCCAATTAGTTTTAAGAAATATCTTTATGCCGGCTAATTTAAAAGGGGAATATTTATCAATCGATCAGAAATTCATACGGTACCAAGCAAGAGAAGGAAGTAAAGATAGAGATAATATGTTTTAGAAAGATAGATGACAACATTCGTCTATGTAGCCTAAGAGGCTAAGCCAAATTCCTCTGTCAGTTTATCAGTTATAGTCTTGAACTTCAATGATGAACTCTCTATAAACTGAAGTAAAAAATGAGAGCGAGTGCTAACAAACAAGAGGCGGGGATTGGAATCTGGATCAGCTCACTGTGGGCTCGTGATACATATTAATTACGGTAGACTAATTTAATATACTGTCAGTACTCCTTCCTAAGACTAGCCATAATGGTGGTATCATAGGTGGTATCATGCATGCCATGTTGACAAAAAAATGACATGACATTGCAATTAATGATGAGAGATGTGATAGTAATATCATAGGTAGATACCGTAACATAACGGATTCCAATGCAATATGAGTCTACAACCTAATAAATACACTTATTATATGATATCACACATATGTTACTACCGATTGTGGAGGTAGTAAAATAGACTAATATCATGTGCATGATACTAATATATGATACTCCCCGTTGTGACTAGTTAGGATCCAGGTTATTATTAAAACTTGCTGTCCAATGCATGCAAAAGCCTTATCCACTCCCCCAAATAAACAAAGCACAAAGTAACCATGGCAAAAACAAAACGCAACAGCATGGATCCAAAGAGGAAAAAGAGGTGGTCTCCCTTCCATGCCACAAACCGAACAAAACATTTCCCAATGCGGCAAGCTCTCGGAATCTGATCGAAAGAAACCATGCACTACCTGTGATGGAATCGAGCTGCGTCTCGACGCTCTTGAAGAACTCGGCCGCCTCCTGGATCGGCCGCGCCAGCTCCTCCCGGTACTTCACCAGCATGTTGCAGTAAGCCTCCTGCACGTACGCGACAGACAAAAATTAGCACACGGTCGAGGAAGCATATGACATGGCATGATGCGACGAGCTTTGATCCGTTGAGAATTATGCACGACGACGGACCATGAACTGGTCGAGCTCCGGGTCGGCACGCGGCGGCTCGTGCTGCCGCCGGACCTGCGCAGCGTCCAGCTTTGACGCTACGGCCGAGAGCCTGTCCAGCACCTCGGCGGGGCGCCGACCTATAATAGAAAACAAATCACGCGTTCACCACCATGTTTCGTGACCTAGCAACTAAATTACTTGGTCCCTTGCATGGTTTGGGCCGCTACCTTCTGGCAGTCGAGGTAGGAGGCGAGGAGCGGCTGGTACAGGGGGTGCGCCATGATCTTGGCCTTGACGGTCGCCGCGTCTGCCGGCGAGATCTCCCTGTGGTGGTGAGCGCGCTGCGTTGACGACGGGGGTGGGGTGGCTAGGAGCTGCTGCAACGCGAGCCTCGAGCCCTGGTTCTCATCGGCCAGCTCCGGCGACGACGACGACGCGGCAGGCAAAGGGAGCTGCAAGAAGGAGGCCATGGAGGCGCTACTACTGCTGCTCCCTCCTCCCAGGTTAGGGAACCCCTCCATGTATACTAACCGGCGTTCTTAGGCAGAAAATTGACACAATCAAAGAATACAAGAGACGACGAGGCCAAGAAACCCTAGTAAAGGAAAGGAAGGAGCTGAGATGATCTCTCCTGAAAAGGAGATGCTGGGGTTGGACGACGGAGGAGGCGAGGAAGAAAGGAGATGGAGGAGGATGGTGAATAATGATGATGAGTGTGTGTGGCTGGCTGGTGGGATGGCTTTGTTCCCATGTCAAATCAAGAGTAAAGAGGAAGCTATGTTGCGTTGCTGATGCTGTTG
Source organism: Poa pratensis (assembly GCA_947311845.1). Taxonomy (NCBI): domain Eukaryota; kingdom Viridiplantae; phylum Streptophyta; class Magnoliopsida; order Poales; family Poaceae; genus Poa; species Poa pratensis. The sequence continues at coordinate 153,779,774 of CAMZMU010000041.1, read as the reverse complement.
CAACGCAATCACAAACAATGTCACGCCGCGGCGGAGGATAGACGAAATGGATCCGTACGTAGCCAGTCGAGCATGTACTCCTATATGTGAATCCAGACGTGCATGTTCTCATCGAGTACTGTTTTTCTTGTTGGTCTTTGCTTCCTTTGAGGTTCTCTGGGGCTGACCGGTCGAGCACGCAGCCAGTCAGTCAGTCGGTCAGAGTGGTGGCTTGTTTCGTCTGCAGGCGTCACGTAATGGGACTGTGGAGACAAGTTACAGGTTACAGTTGCGCTGCGCCCGGCCTGTCGTCTTATCCACGTCTAATCCTTCGTCCTTCGATGCATGTGTTGAGCAATAGTCCTCCTTTTCACCAGGATGGAAAGATTGTTGGAAAAGTAGCATGCCGCTGCCGCGTATGCAGCTGCCCCGTCTCTCTCCCTCTTGTAGGTATCTCTTGTTTCTTCCCCACACATCAATTAATACTTCTAATATAACTTCTATGCATGTAGGTCATGTACTTAGATGTTGGATTGATTCAAAGGAAATGTGTATGATTTTTGTAGGATTTGGATCCTTAAGATTTTTTCCTGCTCAGAGCATCTCCACCGGGGGCGTCCAAATCGGTGTCCGGCACTCCCCAATTGAGGCCCAATTGGAGGGTGCCGGATATGTGTCCGGTCAACTGGGGGGGTGCAGCCCACAACGGCGCACCCCAAACCAAAAAAAAACTTAAACAAATTTAGATAAATTTAAACGGTTTTCAAATTTCATTCATATTTGTTATGTATTACAAAAAGTTTGAATGAAATTTGATAAACCTAACTCTAACCCTAACCCTACTCCTCGTCGGTGGTGTCCAACCAGCCGTCGTCGTCGAGCACTACGTACGCGGAGTAGGAGGAGCCGGCACGGCTGGTGGACGTGCCGTCTTGGCGGCGCGGTGCACGTCTACAGGAGGCGCCGCCGGAGGAGGACGAGGCCGCCGTTGCAACCGAGGTGGCAATCGTGGCCATGTACCCCGGGGCTGTCACGCTCGATGGTGTTCACCGAGTCTGCGAGTGCCGCCAGGAACCCCGGCGTGTCGCCGTCGTGCTCGTTCCGCAGTTGGGACGACACGTCGTACCGTACGGGGTCGTCTCCACCGGCGACGGCGTCCTGCGGCGTAGGTGCAGGCGGCCGCGCGGTGGGGATTGGGCTCGGGGTCGAGCGCCGTTGCGGATGACGATGCCGCCGCATCCACGACGCGGTGGCGATGGCCGCTCCTCCTTCGCACTGGCGAAGCGGGGTGGCGCGCGGCGCTGCTGGTTGTCGACGATGTGACGTCGCGGTGGCAGCGGCATGAGCCGAAACAGGGTAGGGTTCCCGGTTGCGGCATGCCGGTGGGCGGCCTCAATGGCCGAAGCCACCGTGTGGCCGGTCCTCTCCCACCACTCGTGCCGCCCTGTGGCGCCCCGACCGCAGAACTATACACCGATGTTGTGTGTCACTGGTCATGCGATACAACCGGAGGTTACTGGGTTACCACTCACAGGCCAAAACCTTTGGCAGCCGTGCTCGGCATGGATCATCGGCAACGCAACACCCGAGTGATGCCATAACACAGGCACAACTATCAATGCATAATAGAGAGATCAAGAGTTGTGGAACAACTGACACATTACATACTCTACGACTCAAAGCATTATAGTTCAACTATTATAATATAGAAAGATAGCAAATATTACAACCAGAGGTCACAGACCCAACAGTACATCATGCGGAAGCGAATTAAGTTGTTCTAAATAACAAGATCCAAATTATGGCCTAAGAGGCCTACAGATAAACATTCCAGCGCCAGCTGTCCCGGAGATGTCCCAAGCTGCCACCTGGGAACCCCAGACTACTCGTCAACGTCCAGAAAGAACCCACCTTCAAGGTCGATGAAGTCCTCCTCTGAAACGTTGAGTTCGACGAACTCTGCAAGATTACTAGAGCTACTAGCTCGATGATTGGCTTACAAAGGTTTTATGGTTATTTTGCATAAAGCTAGTTTTCTTTAGAAAAGGCATAACTCCATGGCATCGACTAATCAGAATATTTTTCAAAGGGGTAAGAAGTAATACTCTTTTCTTCTGATCATCTTCAACAACAACCACCATCCAACACTGCACCTGTCTACGAAGGCACCTCCCCGACTCAGCCTCGAGGAAGTCAACCTTGCATTCTTGGTAGTACCTTTAGTACTCAGGTTTTAATCATTCCGTTCAAGTTTTCTATGGTCTCTGAATTCGGCACCAAGTCGTCCGTTACCGTGGACACGGCTTTTCGAAAAGATTTACCCTGCAGGGGTGTACTGTTTTTAACCACCGGTACCGTCCGGCTCATTGCCTGACATTAGCTCTCTTCCGGGGAAAGCCGGCTGAGTGGGAGCGGTTACAACCTTTACCTTGCTTGAGACTAACCCAGGATCATCAGTGAGGACGGGACAGGTTCAGTGCCTCCAACACCCTGCCCGTGGCCACTCATTTTCCTAAACACCACCATCCTCATCCCAGTCTAGACCACCATCTTCACGCACGCGCAAATGGAAGCTCAAACTAGAGGACCCTGGCTAGCCCCGCCCAAATTAGTTGGTCGATAGGGATCCCAAAGGCCCACCGATGGAAGCACGCTCAGTCTTGGCTCGCATGGGAGAACTTGCACTCAGGCGGCGAGAACGAGACAACCCACCACATCCATGCGGCCTCTCATCCCCGCCTTTAAGCATGTTTATTTATCGGTATCCACATTTCTCCACCATCATCCGGACATTCCATCAACAGTTCCAACAATGAAATATCCACCGGACAACTAAGCATTTACTAAGCATGGCTAAGCATATAAATATCATAGTCAAGTAACTCAGGCCAACAAAGCAATCCTATGGATATTAGGAGGGAAACATGTAATGGCATCGGAAAAATAATACAACTAATAGGATACTCTAATCCAACCAAATTGACATTTGGAACCGCATGCAATATTATAGTGGAGAAAATATTTGCGGAAAAACATAGGAGGAGACATGCTCAGAGGGGGGGATTACGCTTGCCTTGTTCAGCAGGCTGGCAATACGGGTCGTCAGGGTATTGTGGAGAAACCCCGACTCCTTGATATATCGATGTATAGAAACACCGGAAAGCACAATCAAATACCACACCATATAAAACATGTGCAATGCACAAGCGCATGATGATATGACATTTTAAATGCACCATAAAAGTATTAAACATGACCAACAAGTTAAATGGGGTCCCAATTATATTTATTGCTTTATTTGGAATAATCCCATATTTAAACGTAATGGAATTAGCCATTTTCAAAAATGTACAGTACTGAAATATTGCTCAAACATGCATGCAATTGATGTTACTGGTTAGTTCTTAATTTCGTGAGCATTTTGATATAAAGAACACATTTTTCTGATATACCAAATAAAGTTATTGCATTTTCAATATTTGGTTTAGTGCTGCCATTTTATTAAATTATTTTTAGCAACATGAAACTAAGTATCCATTATTGGGAAAAAGATGAAACATGGAGTATATTTATTGCTGAACATCTGGGATATCAAACTCAATTTTTGGAGCATTATTCATCAAGTTATTGAATTTACAAAATGTATTTCTTTTCTGCCATTTTAGTTAATTTAAGAAAACAGCAACTAAATTACTTTAGTTGGATGTGTGAGTTATACCAATAGACTCCATTTATTTTTCTGAACATTTTGATATATCATTTGCAATTTTGGACAAGTATTCCAAAAGATATGGATTTTACAAATTTCTATTTGAATCTGGCTTTTCTTTTAATTTCCAGAAAATCCTAACAGAACCGTTTTTCACCGAAGGGCTGGCTAGCGACAGCCACTGACGGCTGGGGCCCATGGCCACGTAGGCGGCCACGTCAACGCGGGGCCCACGGCCTTGTTTGACTGGAACGCGGCGATGCGACGCGCACGCGGCGGTGGTCGCCGGCGGCGAGTTCACGGACGCGTCGATCTACAGCACTAGGGGACGTTTCACGAACGGCATTCGACGCGCACGAACACGGCGAGCACGAATATGGCAGCGCCGCTACTTAATGGTTGCCGGAGCGACGTATCCTTCGGTGACCCGCGGCGAACTCCGGCGAACTACGGCGAATTACGCATACCGGATGCGCATTGGCCAACGGTGAGCATGTGGAGAAGCGCAAGCTCACCCTTGTTGCGTGAGCGGGCTCGGTGAGGAAGGAGGAGGTCGGAGGAGGCGTCGAGCTTGCTCGGAGCGTGGCGGCCGGAGCAGAAGAAGACGAGCTCGTGCGCGATGATGACGGCGAACTGGTTCGATTCCTACGACGTGGACGAAGAGGACGACGAGGCGGAGACGTTGGCGCTCTTCGATCTGTCCTAGGCACGCTCAATCGCCGGCGGCGAGCTTGGCCATGGCGGCTAGGGTTCGGCCGAGGGAAAGAACATGAGAGAGAGAGAGAGCGAGGAAAATATCGGGGAGGGAGAGAGAGGGTTGCCTCGGTGGTGGTCTTATCCACCTCGCGTGGACAGCGGCGAGCAGAGGAGGGCACGACGGCGAGCTGGTTCGGCGCGAGCAGCTCGGTCGCTATAGGAAGAAGACGACGACACATTTGCAGAAAACCCCTGAACTCCTTTGATTTCTCCTTTTTTCCATTGCCTTTTCAAATCCAGTAGCAATTCAGGGATTTTATTGAGGAAATTAAACTTTTTAGAAAAATCTGAGAAAATTCAGGTAGCCTCCTAATAACATGTAGAAGCACCACAAAAATTGGTGTTGCAAAATAAAATGTTTTGAGAAACCTTTGTTCATAAGGTTGGATTATGGTATTTTTGGTTAATTCCAAATTGATGTTTCCTTATTAAATTGAGAGCAAGTGAAAATTATTAATTGTGAACTCTTGGAACTTCCTTGACAAATATATTAACTTACTAACTTCTATTTGTCAAGATTAATTGTTTCAAGTGGAACACCTTCATGCATGGATGCCATGATGCAGGACAGAAAGGAAAAGTGAAAATTTGGTTCAAATTTTACAATACCAAAAGTGGGGCTGTTACAAGTCTACCCCCCTTACAAAAATCTCGTCCCGAGATTCTAAGATTGCGGAAAGAAGTCGGGATGCTCCTCACGAAGACTAGACTCCCTTTCCCAGGTTGCTTCCTCTTCGGAATGGTTAGACCACTGAATTTTGGGGAACTTGGTGGAATTGTTACGAGTCTTCCTTTCTGCTTCATCCAGGATACGAATAGGATGCTCGCGATAAGTGAGATCTTCCTGGATATCCAGCTCCTCATGATTGACTCCATGAATAGGATCTTTGAAACAACGGCGAAGTTGGGATACATGAAAGACATCATGTACATTTGGGAAGTTGACCGATAACTCCAACTGATGAGAAAGATCTCCTCACTTGGCCAGAATGGTGAAGAGGCCAACGTAGCGAGGGGCCAGTTTTCCCTTGATCCTGAAGCGGCGAGTGCCACGAAGTGGAGAGATGCGGAGATACGCTTTATCACCAATTTCATAATGGATCTCCTGGTGATGCTTGTCATAGTAACTCTTCTGCCTAGACTGGGCAATCTTCAGATTCTCTCATATAATTCTCACCTTCTCTTCAGCTTCATTGATAACATCTGGACCAAAGAGTGCCCTCTCTCCGGTCTCGGACCAATTCAGCGGAGTTCGGCATTTTCTTCCATACAGAACCTCGAATGGGGCCATACCCAGACTAGCTTGATAGCTGTTGTTGTAGGAGAACTCCGCGAGAGGAAGATACTTCTCCCAATCCTTGCCAATGGAGATTACACATGCCCTAAGCATGTCCTCCAGAACTTCGTTCACCCTCTCGGTCTGACTGTCAGTTTGAGGGTGGAAAGCGGTGCTAAAGTTGAGACGGGTTCCCATGGCTTGTTGGAAACTAGTCCAGAACCTGGAGGTGAACAGACTTCCACGATATTATCTTCTTGGGAACGTCGTGAAGTACGACGATCCTAGAAGCGTACAGATCTGCCAACTTCGCAGCTGTGATGTCAACACGAACAGGGAGGAAGTGAGCCAGTTTTGATAATCGATCAATGATTACCTAGATGGCATCGTTTCCCTTAGGAGACTTCGGCAGTCCAGTAATGAAATCCATACCAATTTCATCCCATTTCCACTCAGGGACTGCAATAGGGCGAAGAGTGCCGGCAGGCCTTTGATGTTCATCCTTTACACGGTGGCAGGTGTCGCATTCAGCAACAAACTTGGCGACTTCCGTTTCATCCAAGTCCACCAGAATTGTTATCGAAGGTCTTGGTACATTTTGGTACTACCAGGATGAATAGAGAGAGGTGATTCATGAGCTTCTTGGAGGATCAGCTCCTCAAATTTCGGTTCTTTGGCACTACCAGACGGTCACCAAAGTAAACGGCTCCGGATTTATCCTCGGAGAAACATTTGGCCTTCCCGCTAGCAATGTTCTTCTTGATATGAAGGATACCCTCATCCCGCTTTTGAGCATCCTTAATCTAGTCTTCAAGAGTAGACTTGATCTCCAGATTTGCAAGATAACCAGAGGGAACAATTTCCAGGTTCAAACGGATGAACTCTTTACAAAGAGCAGGTTGAGCCTTTTCAATCATCAGATTGTTGCAATAGGACTTCCGACTTAGCGCGTCAGCCACGACGTTGGCTTTGCCAGGTTGATAGTTCAGACTCACATCATAGTCCTTGATTAACTCTAACCAACGCCTCTGCCTGAGATTTAAATCTGGCTGTGTGAAGAGGTACTTCAGACTCTTATGATCCGAGAAAATCTCGCAACGGTTACCAAACAGGTATGGTCTCCACTGTTTCAGAGCATAAACAACAGCGGCAAGTTCCAGATCATGAGTAGGGTAATTGTGCTCATGCGGTTTCAGTTGGCAGGAAGCATACGCCACCACATGGCCCTCTTGCATGAGTACATAGCCCAGGCCTTGCAGGGAGGCGTCACAGAAGACGACGAAATCCTTGCTGGTGTCCGGCAGGACGAGCACAGGAGCAGACGTGAGTTTCGCTTTCAATGTTTTGAAGCTCTCTTCAGCTTTGTCCGTCCATGCGAACTTTTTATCCTTCTTGAGAAGGTCAGTCAGGGCCTTGGCTATCTTGGAGAAACCTTCGATGAATCGGCGGTAGTAACCGCCAATCGAGAAAGCTACGAATGTCCTTTACTGACATTGGAGTCTTCCAATCCAAAATGGATTGAATCTTGTCGGGAATGACTGCCACACCATTGGCAGATATCACATGGCCAAGGAAGACAAGTTTATCCAACCAGAACTCACACTTGGAGAACTTGGCATAAAGACGGTGTTCACGAAGTTGTGTCAGAACCAACCGAAGGTGTTCATCATGCTCTTCGTCGGTTTTAGAATAGATGAGGATGTCATCGATGTAGATGACGACGAACTTGTCGAGATAGTCCATGAAGACTGAGTTCATGAGCCTCATGAAAGTAGCTGGAGCATTGGTGAGGCCGAAGGACATGACAGTATACTCATATAGGCTATAGTGAGTAACGAAGGCCGTCTTTGGGATATCCTCCTTTTCGATCTTTATCTGATGGTACCCTGACTTCAGATCCATCTTGGAGAATACTGTTGCACCAACTAACTGATCTAACAGATCATTGATCCGAGGAATAGGATACTTGTTGTCGTCGTATCGGCATTTTGGATAGGAGACGGGGTCCTGCTAGCCGAGGGTGAACGTAGGGCAAGAAGGTGGACGTCGTCAAGGTCGGGATTGTACACGGCGGTTTACCCAGCTTCAGGCACCACGGCGGTGGCGGTGCCCTACGTGCTGCTATAACTCACTATAAGGCAATATCGCCGTGAACAGGTTACAATGAGTTGGTTGTCTATCAAAGAGTTGCCCTAAAGGCGTCCCGAGGTCCAGCTTATATAGGCGGCTGGACCTAGGGTTACAAGGTGAATACGTATCCAGCAAGTATACGGAGTCCTAAACCTAGCCGGCAAGTATGCCGCCTTCCGTCTTGGTCTTGGTGGCTTCATGGGCTTCAGTCTTGGGCCTCCTCCTTGCCGGCATCCGCCTTCCTTGGTCGTCAGCTATCTGGGCCGCCCGGTAGGCAAAGCCTTCACCACCACTGCGGGCCACCCTGGACTAGCCGGATTGATCCATGCTGGTGATACCCCTAGTAGGTATATCCCCAACATTAGCCCCTGGGAGGGTTCGAGTTCTTCAGGCGCCGTCTTCTTTGTCGGCAACGTCCGCCTTGTCTTGTAAGCGTCTGAAGAGCTTGAAGCATTCCATAGTTGAAAGTAAGCGGCGGTCCGCCTAAAGTAGTCGGACAACTTGCCGCCATCATGGGAAAGACGGCCTGACCATTGTCAGGAATCTTCCTGGCACCAGTCTTGTCAATTGACTAGGCTCGTCAAATGTTGACGGATGACGCCATGCAGTCCACGACAGTTTGGACTTGGGCATGCGTCATGATGGTTTCTCCACCACGCACAGAAATCGGAGCGAGGCCGCAGACGCCGTTGCCACGACGTGCAAATCGTGGGCACGTGGCGGAAATCTCGCGTCCCCCTAATTTTAGGCACGGATCTTGGCGCGTGGGGATAAATACCTCCAAAGGGCACATCGATGCACTTCTTCCTCATTCGCACACCCACCGTGGCCTCCTCACCTTCCCGAGCTCAACTCCTCCTCGAACTCAACTCCGGCGAGCACGAGCAGCGCCCTCTCCCCAAATGGCGAGCACTCAGCAGGATGCGGCGGCGACGGCGGCACTGGCTGCGGCCTCTTCGACCCCCGCCGGATCTGGATCTGTCCAGCGGCGGCGGCGGTGCCGCAGGCGCATCGATGACCTCTCCCGCGGCCACCGTGGCCACGGGCGGGGTTTCTACTTCTTCCCCAGCTCCGACGCGCCTGCGACCGCCGCTCCAACTTTTCCCCTCCCATCCCTCGCGGCTACCAGCTCAGAGGCCGCGGCGGAATCTGCCGCCGACGAGGATGACGACGTCGAGGAAGAGGAAGAGGCTGGAGACCTGGGTTCCAGGTACTGGCTGCCGTCAGTTATGACGTCAGCATATCTGAAGGAACTGGAGGAAGGCGGATACATTCCGCCAAAGACGGAATGCTCCTGGAGGGTTCCAGGCGACGAGGCGGTGCCTGACCCCCAAGACGGCGAGCGTGTCATGTTGGCTTCGCATAGCCTTCGCGGTATGTCTCTGCCGCTTTCCGCCTTCTTCTTGGCGGTGCTTAGTTTTTATGGGCTGCAGCCACACAACATAGCGCCCAACAGTATTCTAGTGCTAGCCGGCTTCCAGGCTTTGTGCGAAGGGTACTTAGGCATAGCTGCGTCCATAGAGCTGTTTAAGTACTGCTTCCTGTGCCGCCGGCAAACCATACCAGGCGGCCACCTAGCAACCTGCGGTAGTGTTACGTTCAACTGCCGCCAACCCGACTGGTACCCAAAAATACCATACATCGAGTCGGTGAAGCACTGGACCAGCACTTTCTTTTACTGCAAGGACATCCCGACACCTGGCAGCACGCAAGGGATGCCAGCCTTCGTCAACGGTCCGCCAACCCACAAGGCTTGCTGGACAGCAAAAGTGCCGCTCAGCAGCTTGCCGGAAGAACTTCGTGTTGCCGTTAGGCGGATCGATTCTTGACGAAGACGATGTTGGCTCCACGACTTGACGGAGTTGACACCGTCATCTGCTGGGTGTCGAGGAAGATTATGCCTCTCCGCCATCGCCCACTGAAGATGTGCGAGTACAAGGCGGACGACGCCGGCAACAGCACCCTTGATCAGGATGCCTTGGAGTACCGGCTTAGAGAGCTTATCAAGCCTCTGTCGGTGAAGGCGGCTGAAGGCGTCGCCATGTTCACTCATAACAACCCAGCCCCAGCGGTAAGTGAAAGCTACTTTGTTATTTCACTAACATCCTTGCCCACTAGGTACTGAATTAATATTGTCTTGCTTCCTTTTCAGCTACAAACCTTGGGAGAGGACGAGCTGGCCCCAAACTGGTATGATACAGGTGCCAGCAAGTCGAAGAAGCGCAAGCTGAGCTCCTCCACCAAGGATTTGGAGAAGAGGAAGAAGGCGGCCACCTCTGCCGACGCAGAGGATGAGACCGTGGGGAACGTTCCCTTGAAGCGGTTAGCAAACTTTGGCTTCCCTGACTTGGATATTTTAATATGTTTGTGCTGACAAACTTGCATGTTTCTGCTTACAGAGGCAAGCCTACCATGCCCAAACTCCGCTCCAACTTGAAGATTGCTGCCGGCAGGGGCAAGCCACCACGTTCTTCTCCAGCTGCTGCGCCGACAACGCCCACAGTTGGCGTTCCCGTGGTTGTGTGCCAGGGAACGTACACAGCTGCCGGTACCGCAGAGGCGGCTACAGAGAAGATGGCGGGCAAGAAATCAGTTGCCGGCATAACTTTTTCCAAGACGGCTGAAGCTTCGGCTAGTGATGCCGCTCGATTTATCGCCATGAAGCAGGAGATGGATGACCAGATGGCGGCCGAACAAGGCGGATCGTCCACTCATCCTGGCTCCCAACCTGGCAAAGGGTTGCAAGACCCCCGGCAAACACTGAAGACCATGCGTGACGGTACCCGCAACTGGTACGCACACATGGACGAACTCCACGACACCCTGCACGGACAACTTGAGGTAAAATAGCCTATGGTCCCAGCCCCCGAGCACTTTGGCGGCTGAAAAATTTAGCCGGCAAAGTGGTCTCGTTGACTAAATAGCGCTAACCATAATGTTGCTTTCGTGCATGCAGGCCGTTCTTGCTTCCAATCTTGAGCTATTTCGTGCTCAAGAGATGAAGAAGAAGGAATGCGAGGAACTGCAGCAGGACGTGGAGTTGAAGAACGCCCAAATTGCGAGTTTGGAAGAAGCTCGCAAGAAGGATGAAGGTGACAAAGCTTTCTTTGCCTTCTTTTCGTCCGACTTCTTTTCCTTTTCCGACAAGTATTTTAGTCGTCTTTTCTTTTTATTTGTAGAATTATTAAACACTGCGCAAGATATTCTCAAGAACTCCACTGACATGCAAGCTTTGATGAACGAAGCTGCAGATCTTGCCGGGCTGGTGACCAAGCTGAAGGCGGATCACGCCAAGGAGCTGGATGATCGTGCGTTGGCTCATGCTGCCGAAGTTAGCAAGTTGACTGGACAACTTGAGGCCATGAGCAACAACCTTGACCAGGTGAACAAGAACGCCAAGGAGCAGCAGGACCAACTGTCAAAGGCGGTCCAGCTAGCCCAAGAAACGCTTGAGAACCATCTGGATGAGGTCAACGCCATCCACGACCATGTCTTGGGTATGCCTCCAGTCCTTCATTTTTGTCACCTTGCTTTCTTGATACTTGAAGCTGCAGTGTGTAACTTTGTGTTTGTGCAGTGCCGGCTAGCTGGGAGATGACCTGGCCACAACGCCGCGCCTTGCTCGGATCTTGAAAATTGGCGAAATCGTCAACCAGATTGTCGGCGCCGGCAAATCATTTGCCGCCAAGTTCTACCCTGGGGAAGACGGCGATCCCGTCATCTTCGATGCTCTGCCGGAGTTGCTGGAGAAGGCGACAGCTGAACACGACAACACACTACGCTCAGCAGCACGAGGCGGTGCCAAGTTGGCATTGGCGATGACGGCGGCGTGGTACCCGGAGGCTGATATTCATCAAGTCACCGAGTACTTCCCCACCGAAGACGAAAACAGCCAACCATCGTGATGCAGGACGTGCTGCGGTCTGTTCGCGGCTATGCGACCCGGGTTGCCAACATGGTTGACATCCGCAAGTTCTACAAGGAACACCCGGACCCGCATGTTGCCGTTGCTGATCCCTCCTTGGCAGATCCTGAAGCTTCCCGCGGCGAAGAAGGCGAAGCCGGAACCGACAAGCGCAGCCCCAAGGATGGCGGAGCCAGCCCCAAGAATGCCGGCGTTAGCCCCCAGGATCTCTCCACCAGCTCTACGAAGGCGGCAATCCCTTAGACTTCCTCCTGCAAAGGCAGCACAAAACACTGCGTTAATCTGTTAACGCATAAAACTTTATTTTGGGTTGTAAATATTTATGGGCCAACTTTTATGCTACACTTGGCGGTAGGCTTACTTAAGTGGCCCGCCTTAATATGTATCTCGCCTGCATGTTTAGCTTTTTCATATGTTGGCGGAACCTCATCTTAGTTACTTTAGCTGAGCCAACCAGGTGCAATACCAACTAATTTAGACTCAGAGACCAAAGCCAGCATGTTGGTGCCAACGACATACTACTAGGCGACCCACATACAAACAGACAGATAAGCATATTAGGCGGTGCAAAGATTGTTTGCGTTTTTTAGCCGGCAGACGGCAAATGTCAAAAAAGTTTGGACCTTAGCACGGAGCAAAACTTATTTTATTTGGTAACTTTTATGACAACAGATATATGATTGCGAGAAAAGACAAAAGATGGCATGATCCCAAAACTGAATGAGCAAACCACAGACTTTTATTTCATAATCATATAGTACTTATTACAATGTGGAAATTGCTAAGTGTAAAAAGGACGTAGCTGCTCAATGTTCCAGGGTCGCTTGGTTTCTTCGTACTTGTCGTCAACCTTCCTTTTGCGCTTGCGACCTCGCTTCTTCTTGTATCCGTCACGTGCATCGACCAAGTAATAAGAACCATTGAGCAACACCTTACTGACCACAAAAGGTCCTTCCCAAGGCGGGGATAACTTATGCAAGCCCTTTCTATCTTGGATTAGGCGGAGAACCAGGTCACCCACTCTAAAACTTCTTTGCCTCACCCTTCTGCTGTGATAACGCCTCAAACTTTGCTGATAGATGGCGGATCGCGCAAGGGCAACATCTCGTTCTTCATCAAGTAGGTCAAGGCCATCCTGTCTTGCATCTTCTGCGTCCTCCTGGACGTAGGCTTGGATTCTGGGAGAATCGTACATCATGTCGGTTGGCAACACTGCTTCTGCGCCATAGACTAAGAAGAAAGGAGTAAACTTGGTTGATCTGTTTGGAGTTGTGCGTAAACTCCAAAGGACAGACTGCAATTCATCCACCCAAGCCCCAGCCGCTCTGTGCAATGGTACTTCGAGACGTGGTTTGATTCCTTGTAGGACTAAACCATTTGTACGCTCTACTTGACCGTTTGCTTGCGGATGCGCGACGGAGGCTAGATCTAGGCGGATACCATGCTTATAACAGTATTCCTCGACTTCGCCTTGCGACAAGTTAGTGCCATTGTCGGTGATAATGCTATGAGGCACCCCGAACCGAGAGATTATTCCCCACAGAAAGTTTGCGGCTGTGGCGCCGTCTAGCTTTTTGATAGGCTTAGCTTCAACCCATTTGGTAAACTTGTCTACAGCCACAAGTAAATGTGTGTAGCCACCAGGCGCCGTTTTAAACGGACCAACCATGTCCAAGCCCCAGACTGCGAAAGGCCACGTGATGGGTATTGTTTTAAGCTCTTGAGCCGGCATATGTGATTGTCTGGCATAAAGTTGGCAGCCCCTGCACCTTTTAACAATGTCTTCTGCATCTTGCTTGGCTGTCAACCAATAGAAACCTTGTCGGAAGGCTTTTGAAACAAGGGCGCGTGAAGAAGCATGATGTCCACATACGCCGGCATGTATCTCATCCAACAATTCTCTGCCTTCTTCGGGCGAAATGCAGCGTTGGTAAACACCAGTGGTGCTACGCTTGTACAATTCACCTTTGATTATTGTAAATGCCTTGGCTCTTCTTATTATTTGCCTTTTCAAAACCTCATCATCCGGTAACTCCTGATTGATCAGGAAGTCCAAATATGGCGTCGTCCAATCCGGCTTTACCAAGTAGACGGCATAGCTAGCACTATCAACTGGTTCTGCCGACTCTGGGTCAAGGAGGTCTGCTCCTTTAATTGACGGCTTGTGTAGGTGTTCCAGGAAAACATCTTTTGGTACCTTTTTGCGTTCAGATCCCATTCTGGCAAGTGTATCTGCCGCCTCATTTTGAGTTCTTGGGATATGGCGGACCTCGTAGCCTAGAAAACACTTGGCGAATTCGTCAACGGTAGCTCGATATGCCGCCATTGTTTCGCTCTTTGTGTCCCAAGTACCACGTATCTGTTGCGCCACCAAATCTGAATCTCCGTAGCAGAGGACACGTTGGACGCCAAGTTCCTTGGCAATGTGTAAACCATGAAGGAGAGCTTCGTACTCAGCAACATTATTAGTTGCCTTGAAGTGTATTTGTAACACATAACTAAGCTTGTCTCCTTGAGGGTTTCTTAAAACAATGCCAGCCCCCGAGCCCTGGAGCATTTTTGATCCATCAAAGTGCATGATCCAGTATGCATCTTCAGGGAGAGGTACTTCGTCCATGGCCTCCGTCCAATCAGCTACGAAATCTGCTAAGGCTTGAGACTTAATGGCCGTTCTGGGCTTATACGAGATGTCGAAGGCGGCAAGTTCAATGCCCCATTTGGCAACGCGGCCTGTTGCATCTGTATTATTGATGATATCCCCCAGAGGTGCCTTGCTCACCACGGTTATTGAATGTTCCTGGAAGTAGTGCCTTAACTTCCTGGCGGCGTAAAAAACACCGTAGACCAATTTCTGGTAATGCGGATAACGCTGTTTTGAGGCGGAAAATACTTCACTGATGAAGTAAACCGGACGTTGTTCCGGCAAGTCTGAAATTTCCGTCTTGCGTTCCACAACCAGTACCACACTAACAACTAAGTTAGTTGCGGCAATATAGAGCAGCATTGGTTCCTGCGAACGAGGAGCTGCCAAAATTGGAGCAGACGTTAACGCGTCCTTGAGTTGCTGCAAGGCGGCGTCTGCTTCGTCTGTCCACTCGAAGTTGTCGGATTTCTTCAGAAGCCGGTAGAGAGGCAGCGCCTTCTCACCAAGACGGCTAATGAAACGACTGACGGCAGCCGCCGATCCGGCAAGTCGCTGCACGTCCTTCAGGTCCTTGGGCCTGGATATGTTGAGGATCGCTTTGATTTTTTCTGGATTCACCTCTATCCCTCGTTCGGAAACGATAAAGCCAAGCAATTTGCCGGCAGGAACCCCGAAGACGCATTTTTTCGGGTTGAGTTTCATCCTGTATACCCGGAGGCTATCAAAGGTTTCTCTCAAATCATCAAGCAAATCTGCCTTCTTTCTTGACATGACGGCAATGTCGTCAACATAGACGTGAACATTGCGGCCAATTTGCTCGTGAAGGCATCTTTGCATACACCGCTGATACGTTGCGCCGGCATTTTTTAGACCGAAGGGCATCGTGATGTAGCAGAAGGTCCCATAGGGTGTAGTGAACGCTGTTTTGATTTGGTCGGATTCTCGCATTTTGATTTGGTGGTACCCGGAGTACGCATCCAAAAAGCACAGCAGCTCGGAGCCGGCTGTGGAGTCTATGACCTGATCTATACGAGGCAAAGCAAAGTGGTCCTTAGGACAGCACTTGTTCAAACCGGTATAATCAATGCACATTCTCATTTCCTTATTAGGTTTTGGAACCATTACAGGATTTGCCAACCAATCAGTGTGTACTACCTCCCTAATGAACTTGGCTTCTTGCAACTTGATGATCTCCTTGCCTATTGCTGTCCGCTTCTTCTCACCGTAGCGTCTTATTCCTTGCTTCACTGGTTTGGCTCCTTCGTAGACGTTAAGAGAATGCTCGGCAAGTTCCCTCGGGACACCTGGCATGTCGGCTGACGACCATGCAAAGATGTCCTGATTCTCACGGAGGAACCTGACGAGCGCGCTTTCCTATTTGTCGTCCAAGCCAGCCCCTATGGTGACTTGCTTGGAGCTGTCACCTGGGACCAGATCCGCCTTCTTTGTGTCTTCGGACGCCTTGAAAGTGTTCTTTTGCTCAGCGGTCTTTACATGCTCCGGCAACTGTGATGTATCGAGCTCTTTCTTCAACATGGCTAACTCCTCTGCGTGGAGGACTGCCTCAGCGAAGGCGGCATTGCCACGCTCACACTCCTTTGCTTTCTTGAAGTTGCCACTGATGGTAATTGTACCATTGGGTCCCGGCATCTTCAGCTTGCTGTATATGTAACACGGGCGAGCCATGAATTTGGCGAAAGCTGGCCGTCCAAAAATGGCGTGGTAGGCACTTTTGAAGGGGACTACTTCGAACCTGAGATACTCCGAGCGGTAGTTTGTCTCAGGCCCAAAAGTAACCTCCAATCTGATGCTTCCCATTGACTTGCCTTGCTTTCCCGGAACAATGCCATGAAACTTGACTTTGCTATAGTCAAGCTGGCTTTCCGACAAGTTCATGCGCTTCAGAGTGTCCGCGTAGATGATGTTGAGGCTACTGCCGCCATCCATCAACACCTTGGTGAGCCTGAAGTTATCGACAATAGGGTCGACGACAAGGGCGTATTTGCCGGGGTGAGGAACGTGATCTGGATGATCATCTCTATCCCAGGTTATTGGCTCCTCTGACCAGTCTAGATACTGGGGAACGTCTGGTACTGTGGCGTTTAGCTCGCGCATCTCCGCCTTTTCTTCTTTTGCCGAAGGAGTGCCCAGGAAGCACACCAATTGGCCATGTACCTTGGGATATTTCCTTTCTTTACGCATCAGCTTGGGTTCCTCATCCTCTGACATGGACATAGCCCCATCATCGTCTTCCTTCTTTGTCTTCTCAGCCTTTTTGCTCTTTTTTGATTTCCAGCCAACCTCGGGGTCTTTCTTGAAGTCCTCCATGAACCGGCATTCCCCTAATGTGTGGTTGACTTTGCCTAAGGACGCGTGGATTGGGCAAGGCAAGGCTTTCGCCTGATCATACGTCAGGCGCTGCTTGCTGGAGCCGCCATCTTTACCCTTTCCTTTCCACTTGCGGTTGCTGCCTTTGCCTTCGAAGGCGGCGGCGACCTCGTTTGATGGTCCGGCTTTGTCATCCTGGGGAGCCTTGCGTTTGTGACTTGCTCGCCTGTTTGGCGCCATATCATGTGCCATCTCCATCGCGTGCATCGTCATCCGCCTGTGCGTACATGGCTGCTACTTCGAGCATGACTCCGAGATCCTTGACTTGCATGCGTACGAGCTTATGTCTGAGACTTGAGCCCTTCAGGAGGCCCGTGGTGAAGGCATGGATTGCTTGATTGTCGTCTACGTTCTCGCAGCTTGCCTTTGTTTGAATCCACCTTGCCAAGAAGCTTGTAGCTGTTTCATCTGGCTTTTGCACGCAACGAACCAAATCTGTGTATGTATTGGGTCGCTTGTACGTGCCTTGGAAGTGCTGCGTGAACACCTTTTCCATGTCATGCCAGCTATGAATGCTTTTCTCCGGCAAGTTTTCGATCCAGCTTCGGGCTGTCCCCTCCAACATGAGGGGAAGGAAGCGTGCGCGACGAGGCCATTGCCTCCAGCAATTTCAACTGCCAGCGCGTAGTCCGACAACCATGAGTTTGGCTTGTCCGCTCCATTGTACCTTTGATGAGTTTTTGACACTGACGTCATGTCTCTGGGTACTTGAACGTTGCGGATGGCTGGGCCAAAGCACTCAGGTCCTAGATAGGCATCTTGCTTTCCAGCCTTGATGTCATTGAGACGATGTCTCGCGTCTTGCGGACTGAGCTGTTTGCCAGATCTATCAGCATGTGGCTCGTCCTGCGCTGCCCGGCTGTGCCTAGGCTCATTGTTGTGTCCCCGGCTTCCGCCTTCGTGCCTGGGCACTGGTGGTGGGGACTGTGTGCGGTCCCTGCTTCTTCTTGGCGGCGGGGCATCGTCGCGGTTGCCGCCACCCTTGGCGGCTGCTTGCTGCCCCTGCTTCCGCCTTCATCCCGCCTAGGCGGAGGAGGTGAGGCCTTGCGCCTGTTGCCGGTCCTGGATGCCTCATCACGCTGCCTTTTTGGAGGTGGTGATTTGCGTGGGTCTTTCTCCTTGTCCTTCCCTTTTCCGTGGCTACTGGAACCGGACGGATCTTCTGGGTTGCCACCGGCCGCTGCTTTGCAAGCGTTGGATTTTGATTCCAACTTTCCTCCCCTTGCGTCCGCCATGTCGGCGCGAGAATCAGCACGGGCCTGCTGCTCTAGAGCTTTGCGAGCAAGGATCGATGCGTAGTAGATCTTCTCGTCCTTGTCATAGTCATCATTGTTGAGGATGTCCAAGGCGGCCGCAGTGTTGAGGACAGGTGTTGCGAGGATGACGTCCCCGTTCTTGTCCTTACGCTGCGGTGCTGTAGCCCACTCGAAACCAAGCTTTTGGGCAGGGGATTTGAAGGTGTCATGATCCCTGCCTTTCCTACCTCTCTTCTCCGCCACTTGTCCTGCCGGCTTGGGCAATGGGGTGGTGGTGAAAAGATTACGCTTGGGGTCGCACTTGGCAGTTATCTTGGCGTTTTCCTCCTTGGCTTCGTCGAGGAGGCTCTGGACCTCTGCTTGCTTGCTTTTGAGGTACTCAGTTTGCTCCACCAAGGTGTTCCGAAGTTTCTCCAAATCAGCCGGATTGGTTTTGTCGTTTACCGGCGTGTGAAGAACTTCCGCCAGAGCCGCCATGCTTCCTATCTTGCTGGGCTCGCCCTTCTCCAGGATTTTCTTCTTTGGAGCCCCAGGAGGCTCTGGAAACTGTGGATCGGTTGCCGGGGTCCCCAGGTTGGCGGCGTCAGTTGCCGCCTTCTCTGAAGCTGCGCCGGTGACATCCGCCACAAAGATCTGCTGCATGTTGACGGAAGAGCCCGTAGCCGCCTCAGATGGCGGAGGATCAGGTGTAATAAAACACTTCTTGACCCGTTGCTCAAACATGCTGGCAGAATCTTCTTCGGAATCAGAGTCTACGTTGACGTGAACGGTAGATCTGGATCCGGCATCCGACATCACATCATCCTGGAGTGCAGGAAGAATAGATTCGGGATCTTGACTGTTGGGCTGGGAGTCTGATCCCAGTCCCGTCATGCCGACAAAGTGTAGATCTGAATCTGCGGACTCCTCAGAGGAGGCAAACTCAGATCCGTCTTGATTGTAGGGCGGGTGGGATGGCGAATAAATTCGCGGCAACCATACGCCTCAGAAGTGTAGCCGATGAACACATCGACGCCGCCAAACGGCACAACTCCGCATCCGACAATGTAGTCGTCTGCGGGGATGTAGGACTCGTCGCAGCTGATGTAGTGACTGTCGCCGTAGCGAACAGCGCGACCGACGGCGATTGTTTCGCCGATGCCGCCAAGAGTTCCCGCCTGGAACGTGACGCCTGACGCCTTAGGCCCCACGGTGGGCGCCAACTGTCGTCGTATCGGCATTTGGATAGGAGACGGGGTCCTGCTAGCCGAGGGTGAACGTAGGGCAAGAAGGTGGACGTCGTCAAGGTCGGGATTGTACACGGCGGTTTACCCAGCTTCAGGCACCACGGCGGTGGCGGTGCCCTACGTGCTGCTATAACTCACTATAAGGCAATATCGCCGTGAACAGGTTACAATGAGCTGGTTGTCTATCAAAGAGTTGCCCTAAAGGCGTCCCGAGGTCCAGCTTATATAGGCGGCTGGACCTAGGGTTACAAGGGAATACGTATCCAGCAAGTATACGGAGTCCTAAAAAACCTAGCGGCAAGTAGGTATCCCCAACATCGGCCGATTTTCGCTTCTCGGTGTCTGACCGGTTAGATATGTTGGGGAAACCTCCCCGTTACGGCAACGTGTGGGCCCACCTTCTCTTGGGTGGGGGGTTTTTCCTCTAGATTGGTCCCAACCCTAGCCCTCTTCCCCCTATATTACCCATGTATTGTATGGAGAGAGACACACCATTGATAATAAAGATCAGTCCCGCATATTTCTCTGTGTCCTTTACTTTTCGCATTTATGATTGTGCCGCGTGTACGACTCTTCGACTACGCTCTTCCAGCCCTTGGACCGTACTTGGCAAAGGTTGCGGAACACGTTATCAGCACGAACTGCTCCACCAACTGATCTACATCGAGCCGTCATCAAGCAGGCTCTCGTCGTTCATGGCGGAGGTATAATTTCAGATCGTTCGCAACAACGGTTTTGCAATCTATTTATGTTTCCATTCTTGCAATACATTTTTATAGTACCTACGGTGTCGATTTTCCCCCCCTCGAGCTGACGAATACGTCCGCCGACAATGTCGATACTCTCGGATTCATGGGGGATTTGATGACGCACCGTAGGGAGTCGTACGGACGACATGATCCTGATGATCACGGTACCGCGCGGTGCACCGGCTGTGCGATGCGCCGTCTCGATTCCAGATGAACGGACGATGAAAATTGACATCCGAAGTGTTTTCTGTGTCGGCGTAAAGTCGTCGGCGGGACCTGTCATAGAGACGCTCGTCGTGTGTTGCATAGGTCGGCAAGCCGCCACGCAAACACACCGAGCCTCGCACTACGTGGCGCCGTATCGCTCTTCCGCGCGAGAAGGTCCAGATGACCGTGCTCACTGCGTACCTGCTGACCGTACCTGCGCGTCGGCAGCGCCGTCCCGCGGACAACGGCCCTGCTGGCTGTGCCATCCGAGCACCACGCCCGAGGGGCGCCGCCAACCGCCGCCTAGCGTGCTGGCCTCGAGTCGAGGCCGTCGCCGCTGGAGCCATGCTGGTCGCGACCGCGAGCACCTCGTCATGCGTCGCGTCGACACGGACCATGCGCGTCACGCCACGGTCACCATGGTTGATAGTGGCCGCCCCGCTGGCTACGCTGCTCCGCCGACCCTCGCTCATGGCCGTGGCCGTAGCCTGCCTCGCCTCCAGCCCACTGGCACATGCTCGCGGTGCCCGTGCCCCACGTCGGACGTGGCCGAGCCGCACCCGTGCTCGCCGTGGCCACACGCCCGTGGCCGAGATCACCGTCCTAAGCCCGGCCGCCCGCTCAATGGGTCGCCGCGGCCTCCGGCGCGTGTGTCGCCGCCGCGCCCGTGAGCCCGGACGTGCTCTGCCTCGAGGGAGCCGTCGGCCGCCGTCCGGCCTCGCTGTCCGAGCCGCGCCGCCGACCCCCCGCCTCATGCGAGCTCGCCTCGCGTCCCACACGCAACACGCGTGCTGCCGCCGCAGGCCCATGCTGGCTGCCGGGGCAGCTTTGTGCCGCCACCGCTGGCCTAGCGACGCGCTAGGGAACCCTAGCGCGGTGGCCCTCGATCGGCAAGGAGATGAGGTGTGGGCCGGCCCAGCCAGAAGGTGAAGTGATGGGCAGATAAGGCCCAAAAAAAGGGGGGTGGGGGCGCAGGAGATGGGCCGCGGCCCAGTTTGGCCTGCTGCCATTCGGGCCAGACCGAAAAAGCTGCGCGCGTGCAATTTGCATTTTATCCCTCGGATTTTTTTAGTTTTACGTTAATTTTAATTCCTGCTGAATTATTCACGATATAAGCCCCTGAAACGTGTTTCTGCTGAAATTACATGTTAGCCTAAAACAATCTCGAAAAGTCAATTTTAGGGCCATTTTTTCCCAATTAGTGATGCGCTTAACATGTTTAAGTCATTATAATGCTTGGATTATATGTTTTCATTGCTAGAATTAATTGTTTAATTACTTTTAATCGCTCTGAAATCATTGTTCATGTTTTTAAGTATTGGAACATCATGTTAATGAACAATTGTACTTCATCGCATTTATGCAATGGATTACTGCTGTAGATGGCCGGACTCGTCAACCGTGAGTTCACCGAGCTAGCTAAAAATGGGCTAAACTACCTGCCGTGGGCATCGGACGTGGAGATCTTCCTCACGTCTAGGGAGCTGCAACACGATTGACCTGGGGAACCAGGCGGCCACAGCGCTGTCACCCCTGCTCAGAATGCCCAGGCTCTGCTTTTTCTGCGTCACCACCTTGTAGTACTCTGAAAAACGAAGTACATGGCTGAGCTGAGTGCTTTGGAGCGTTTCGAGCGATGAAGTTACACTGTTCGCCGCGTAGAGGCGGAGTGGATGCGGTCTGAGGTTTGAGACTTCAAGACGTGTGTGTGAGACTATAATTCGGCTTTGCACCGGATTTGCATCTCTCTTCGGATGTGTAGTGTCACTATCACCGACACTCAGAAGATTGAGAAGACTGTCTCTACTTTCCACCCCGATGCTGTACAGTCCTCGCGGAATTACCGTCAGAGGAAGTACACGCAGTATACAGAGCTTGTGGACATACTCCAGGTGGAGGAGGCGCAGGATGAGCTCTTGCGAAAGAACTCTCTCGCGCAGCCACTTGGAGCGAGTTCCCGTCAGGAGGCCCATGCTAGCGCCTACAAGGCCCATGTGCCTCTCAAAAAGAAGAGAGGCAGGAAGGGTAAGAAGGCGCCTCTCCCCCCTCGCTAGGCTCAGCAACATCAGCCAGGCAAGGGGGAGCAGAGGCCCTAGGAATGCTACCGGTGCGGCTCTAAAAACACTTCTCACGCTAGTGCCGTGCACCTAAGGACGTTGTGGAAAAGTACAAGGCTAGTAAGAAGGTGCATGAATCGCATCTCGCCTCAGTACAGAGGGGAGGCACCTCCGGCACCCATGGTGGCACCTGAGATCCTCCTGAGCCTCCACCTCTGCCTATGGCTGCAGCTGCAGTTGCGCCCATGGAGATAGCCCCTACGTCTCAACGAACGTCGGCGTCTCTATGGAGGATGATCACTTGGTGCTCCCTTCTGCACCTCATGTAGGCACTGATGATGATCCTATACTCACTGAGGAGCAATTCTCTCAGTGGGACATTGAGTGTGAATGTGAACGGCGCGTTCTTTATGCCCGTCTAAGCTTCCACTGTTTAACTTTTCATGATTCCTTAGGCACTTTGAGATACATTTGGTTTGTAAACTCTATAAGAGCAAGAATATTCATATTTCGACGCTTGAATGATTTTTGGTTATCGTTCATTAATTCCTCTATTTAAGTATGATGGCATGTTATGTTCTAAGATACATATGCATTTGTTCTGTAATGTCGCTACTTCCTCGCTTCATTTTTAATTACATGCAAATATCTTAGAACACGTGTGGCACCCCAATGGAGTAAACATGTCTCGTGGAAAACGATATACAAATACCATCTTTAGGGAGATTATGTGCTTTGAGTCTGATAAAATTATCGAGTAGTGTTATGAAAATCGCCGGCTGCGATCCTTATATAGTTGGCTCCGGACGAGCCACTGTCATACTACCCATGGAAACAACTTTGATCATTAACGATGCATTGTTGTACTCTGAGTCACTCGCACCCCCTTAAGTTTCAATGGTTTTCACGCTAATAGTCTCCAGCTGAGACCGGTGTTGTGAATGGTATAGAATGCCTCCTAATCACCTAGCGCGATGAAAATGGTAACATGTCTTCGAATATTTTCCTCCATTGGACACATGGCTATGCTACATGGTAATTGTAGCAATTCTTGTGTGCACTACCTTCCGATGCTCTGAACTATTTTGCCTATGGCATGATAGATTTGGCCACTCAGTATTAGTATGATGAGGAATATACAATTCGAACGGTCATAATGTTAAAGTGAAAAGCTTCTCGAATCCTGATGATTTCGTATGCTCCGTATACACTACGGGAAGTTAATCATTACACCGCCCCCCTTAAAGGTGAAGGATGAAATCCATCATAAGATTGTATTTTACCAACCAGATGTTGGGCAAGCTGTGTTACACGTTGCTAAGCTCGTTAACTTTAAGACCGTTGGCCGTACAACATCATTCTCATGTGCAGCTTGCGCAGGGTCGGCACCGATAATTTCCCACCTTTACAAGTTCGGTTGCCAGGTGTATGTACCGATACCACCACCACAGCGATCAGCAATGGGCCCGCTCCGTAAGTCGGGGAATATACATTGGTTATGTGACTATGTCCATAATCAGGTTTTTGGACCCCATGACAAGTGAATGTCATACGGCCCGCTTCGCTGATTGCATTGACAAGGATCTTTTCGACTTTAGAGGGAGATAATCAACCCTTGATGATAAAAGTCGAGAAATCACGTGCCAAGTCACGGAGATCCACGCTCATGACCCACGCACCACCGAAACAAATAAAGAAGTCCAAAAGAAAATTGATTTGCTGCATTAGCGAATCAATGCCTGATCACTTTAGTGACTTGCAAACTGTGACAAAGTCGCATATGCCTGCGCGAATTGCACCAGAAAGGGTTGAGATACCGAAGTTAACTATGGTATGCCCGCTCCCATCCAAAGGCCTAAAAGGACGGAAATCCGGTTTCTCAACTCCTAAGTATCGGGGACGCCTGAGGAAGAAGGATAAGAGAGATTTATCACAAACAGTCCACAGCCCTAGTAAGAAAAAGGGGATCCAATTGAGACCTGGCACAAGTACCGAAGTCCTGTGCACAGGATTCCGGACTTGAACATCCCTATTGAGGGAACATCCAGCGGAGATGTGAGTACACACATCGGGCGGAAAAAGCTAAAGACCTCGCTCATGTAACGGGAATACGGTGGAGCAAGACGTAGCGCCAGATGCCCCCATGACAAAATGGCCATAAATTATATAAATAAGGGAGAGTCAAGGAACCGAGCAATGGCAATTGTCGACATTATCTTTGCTATAGAATTGCCTCAATCATAGATCCTGACCCTAGCCTAACAATCCCGCTGATTGTAAAATAAGGTCGGATGGAAAGATTGGCCGGAGGCAGTTACCTCACACATGAGGTGGATCGGTACAGAGCAAGCCTCGTCGCTCAAGGGTTCACTCAATGGACAGATGTCGATATTGAGGAAACTTACCCAGTCACGGCTGGTATAATCTTTAGATACTTGATCTCGATGGGTAGTAAATCTGGACTTAACAATGAAATTGTTGGATGTTGTCAATGCTTAGCTATATGGTAACCTTGATTTGGACTTTTACACGATGGTATCGGAAGGTATCCCATTCCGAACCAGAGAGCAAATCGGGGTCTATACAGTGTCTTCTTTGGAAGTCATTGTACGGTTAAAGAGTCTGGTAGGCTGTGGTATAATCGCTTAAGAGATCTCCTTCATCAGAAGGGCTACATGAGCAACGAAGATGGATTATGTATAATCTCGTGTGTGTGGACGATTTGAATATATAATTGGTATACCTAGAGATATTGAGGAAGCAAGTTCCTACCTGATGTCGGAATTCGAGATGAAGGATTTGGGTAAAACCAAGTTTTGTCTGTGTCTGCAACTTGAACATTCCCTGCTGGGATTCTATTGCACCAGTACACCCAGAAGGTGTTAGAGAGATTTGGATTTCATAAGGCATATCCTTCGAAGACCCCAATGATTGGGAGGTCTTTGCAGCAGATAAGGACCGTTCAGGCCTTAGGAAGAGAGGGAGGAAATTCTGGGACCGGAATTCCCTACTTGAGCGCCGTTGGAGCACTCATGTACTCGCGAATTGTACACGGCCGGACATTGCGTTCGCTGTCAATTTGGTTGCTAGGTACAGTTCTGAGCCTACCAATAGATTGGAAAGGCATCAGGGACGTCTTCCGATACCTGCAAGGGACCAAATATCTTGGGCTGTTTTATAGGAGGAATCAAACCTATCATTGGTAGGCTATGAATGACGCAGGGTGCCTGTCGGACCGCACACTTCCAAGTCATATACTGGATATGTTTAATTTTCCTTTGTGGTGGAACTGATGTTCCATGGAAATCGTCTGAGCAAAGTCTTCTATCGACTTCGACAAACCACTCCAAAATCATAGCACTATAAGAAGCATCACAAGAGTGTGCATGACTTCGGCGGATGTGATTCGCCACATTCAGCAGATGTGTGGGCTGAACACGTACAAACCCCCACCATTATCTATGAAGATAATGCAGCTTGTGTTGCACAAGTGCAGTTAGGGTATGTGAAGGTAATCATCATCAACCCCAAGTTTTCCTATGCGCATGAGCTGATAAAATGAACAATGTGAGGATCTTGCATACTAAGTCGTGTGACAATCTCGCTGTTATGTTCACTAAATCATTACTGGAATCGTCTATTGAGAGATGTGTTTGTGGAATCGGTATGATGAGACTTAGAGATATGCTAGACTCTGGGGAATTCTTCACAACCCATTGTGAAATCTTGATCCAGATGATCAAGTACTCAACCCGATATTGAGTGGATTGTACTCTTTTCCTTATGTGAGTTTTCCCGATGTTTCTCACATTGAGGTTTTAATGAGGCAATTCGTGCAACATAAGGAGCCATATGCTATGCACTAGATTGGTTTTTAAAACTGGGTTTTCAGAGTTTTGAGACATAGACAATACGGGATGTCGGACCAAGGGGGAGTGTTTGGAAACCTTCCTGTACGGCAACGTGCGGGCACCTTTCTTGCGTGGGGGTTTTCCCTCTAGATTGGTTTCAACCCTAGCCCTCTTCCCCTATATGTACCCATGTATTGTATGGAGAGAGGACACCATTGATAATAAAGATCAGTCCCGCATATTTCTCTGTGTCCATTTACTTTTCGCATCTGTGATTGTGCCGCGTGTACGACTCCTTTGACTACGCTCTCGCTCCACGCCCTTGGACCGTACTTGCGGCAAAGGTTGCGGAACAAGATAAATGGGCCGATAAATCCGTCGATATGCCGATAAATCGGCCGATATACCGATAAACCTACCGATTTACCCTCTATTTTAGGTCGACCGATAAGTTCCCGATAAGCGATATCCTCAACATTGTTTTCGAGGTAATCCTATCTTTTTATAAAATACCAGACGAAGCCGAGCCAAAAAAAGCTCACTCCTCTCCCACTCTTTCTATTGAGAACCTAATTTTTTTCGCTACAACTCTTGCTGATACAAAAAGTTGGGCTTAGAGCCTTGGCGCAATTATCTTGGAAATCACAACTCCTATAATCGCCTGCAGGTGCCACGAGCACGACGCCGCAGTGTTGGAACGACCCGTTTCCGCCGTTTTTTCTATTTTTCTTTTTTTTTCTTTTATGTTTTTCTTATTTTAAACTTTTCTTTTTCCATTTTTCTTTTGTGTTTTCCGTTTTCCTTTTTTGTGAATTATTAAAATCAAAATTTCTAAAAAAATTAAGTAAATTTTTTTAGAATTGATCTAAAAATGTTTAAATTTTAAAAAATGTTCAAATTAAAAATGATTCATAACTGAAAATTACTCAGATTTGAAAATAAAATGAAAAATATTTAGATGACGAAAATGGTTCATATTGTGAAAATTGGGAAGAGTTAAAAAGTTTCAATTTTAAAACATTTGGATTAAAAAAATTATAAAAATTTAATAAAAAATAAAAATAAATAAAAAACTGTATGATACCTTTTTCTATTTGAGTCTCATTTGGAGCTTCGGTGAACCACTTGCTTTAGGCATCTCCACTCGTGGCGTCCTCCCAGGCCGAAAAACGGCGCTAAACTGGGGGCAGCGGCGCTATTTTACGCCCAGTTGTGTGAAACCTAAACACGCCAAAAATTTTGAAAACATAAATTCAGGCGATATTCATAGAAGATAGGTGATATTCATAGAAGTTAAGGCTATAATGCCGAATACAAATACTTAAAAAACTTAAAAAAGGTAAACCGCTATCTAAGCCCATCCGGCTGTAGAACTGCTGGTTGTAGTCGCCACCATCGTCGTCGTCGTCGGAGCCGCCCGGCGAGGTGTTGGATGGGCCTGCGCCGTCGTCGCCGACGTGCCACCTGCTCGGCCCTGGCCGCGCATCCTCCTCCTCGTCGGTGCCGTCGAGGACGATGAGGCCCGTGTCGTACCGCGCCTGTTTCTCGGCAGCGAGACGCAGCTGGCGATCTGCCTCCTCCTGCTGGTACATCTCCCACGACCAGGCAAGGCGGCGTCGACAGGGGCCGGCGGGACGTCGTTCAATGACATCTGCTCGGCGAGCTTCTGGCCGGGGAAGTCCTCGGGGTCCTCCGGCGCGCCCGAGTTCAGTGTCGTGCGCACGTAGTCACGCGGCGGTGACCACACGGGCTCGGTCTTGGGCTTCTTCAGGGGTGTGCACGGCTAGAGGAGGAAGCCTTCTTCTTCGGCACGAGGCACAGGTGGCCCCGTGGTGGTGAGGGAAGGTGGCGACCGGATTTGAGGTGATGCCGCCGCTAGGCCTGTGCGATGGCGAGTCCTCCGGCTTGGGCTTGACGCGGACGAACCCGGAGCGGTCGGGTGTCGAGATCGGCGTGGAGGAGGAGGAGGAGTGGCCAGGTGTCGACGACGAGCGTGGTTTGGAGGAGGAAGAGGACGAGCCAGCCCCATCCTCCTTGGCATCCACGAGGACGCGCGGCGCGAGATCGCTGGAGCCCGCGGCGGCATGGTCAGGCGGGGGTGGTTGCCGCCGTCGATGTAGTCCAGGACGTACGTTAGAGTAGCCCTGTCGCGCTCCACCACTGCCGACGACCCCCTCCGTTCCACCGCCCCGAGATGGGGCCGTTGTTGTAGGTATCGGCGAGCTCCTGCTCGTGGCGCCGGAAGAAGTACTGGGTCCAGAACGCGTCGTTGGCGGGGTCCCAGCGCGGGTCCGCCGCCTGCTCCACCGTGAGGCCACCGAGGACCTCCTGGATCACGGCGTCGCGGTCCGCCCCTGACGGCGGCGGCGGCACCGGGGCACCGGCGCTCAGACGCCAGTCGCCGGGGGACGCGCATGTCCGGCGGCGCGGGTAGCCTGCGTCGTAGAGCATGCGCGCCTCCCAGTCGTGGGGGAGCGCCGGCCGAAGCCATTGGACGCCGCGCCGTCGCCGGGTACCTATCGGCCATGGTCTTGGTGCGGCGAGGGCGAGAGAGAGGAAGCTAGGTGCGGCGAGGGAAGGCGAGAGTGAGAGGTGTGGTTGTGCACGGCGAGGACGCGGGGTCTTTATAGTAGGCGCGGAAGGCCAGACCAGCGGGCGGTGGCGCGCCATTACTGCGCCGCGTGCCCCGCGATTGGACGCGTCGGCGACGGCCGTTCACTGGCGCTTGCCACGCCATTTATTCCGGCAGGCTTTTGACCGGCGTGGGCTTTTGACCGGCGTGGGAGCCGAGGGGATGAGAACGCCGCTCACGGGCGGTTCTGTTTCGCGCCCTTTCGCCCGGGTCGCTGACAGCGCTGGCCCGCCGTGTTTTCGCGCATTTTGCCACCCAAGGCGGAACCCAATGGGCTGGGTCTGGCCTGGGAGCGCCGGCGCCAGTTTGCGCCGAATCGGCGCTATTTGGCCTCCTGGTGGGCGACTGGGAGAAAACGGCGCTATTTGGGCCAAAACGGCGCAATTTTTCGCCCTGGAGGAGCGCTGGGGGCGAATGGAGATGCCCTTAGGCGGCGGGGGCGAGTAGCGTGCGGGTGAATATAGTCTCTGCCCTTGAAAATGGAAGAGTCCAGCTAGAAATATTGGCGGTAGCGAGCAATGGGCCAGAGTGATAGCCCAAAACACTCAATATGGCCTATTTACCACAGAACAGTTCATTTGCAATCGTGTTTCAAGCACCCACGTGCTTTACCGTGCAAAAAGTGTGCTCCCACCGGGTTCTAAACAAAAAAGTTTGCTTCCACCATGACCTTTTCCATTTTCCACGAGCCAAATTATTTACCTCTCCCACCCCCAGGAAAGAAATGAGAAGTTTCTCGTGTGAAAATAGGATGGGTAGCTAAATGACAAAGTTTGTCTAATCACACCTACCATTGCAAGTTACTTTCACGGCGATTCTTTAGAATATGAGTGATGTTAATATATACATAGTTTTATGTCATTTCTTCAGTGTCGTTTCCTCGTGTCCAGAGTTACCTCAGTTAGACACCTGCAGTCATACATAGAGACGTCCTTTCATCTCTCACCTAAATGACATCATGAATGTAAGTAAGCGAATCTTCAAATCAAGGGTCAACAGAAAAAAGTAGAATTTCAAACATTAAAACGGAGAGGTACAGTCACGTACGAACTCTCTTTTGCCTGGCCAAAATTTAAGAAAGCCAGCTCACTAGAAAAAAAGTAAAATTTCAAACATCATGAATGTAAGTAAATAGGCTGAGAACTAGAATGGAGAAAAAAATAGGTGCATATGCTATAAATCTCAAAACTATGTTGCCCCACACCACAATAATCTGATGTATATGCCGATAATAAATTTACTACCAGGCAGCCTGAAGCGTCTGGGTTTAAATTGCAGGAAGTATATTACTGATGTTGAGCAGTAAAAACAGATTAGATACCCTCATTCACAGTTGTAATCTTCGAATAAATATTGCAATTTTCTGATGACATTAATAAATTGGATAAATCGCAATTCTGAAAAATATTATAAGAGCAGACCACAAACTTCAAAATATAAATAGTATCCCAACTTCTCAAGTAATCATTATAGTAAAAAATTCTGATTGATGCCACTAAATAAAATCTACCCTGATGCAGGACCTATAAAAGTTTATCCGGCCAAAATAAAATACCTGTCACGCAGGCCGGTCTAAATCACCAAAGGGATTAGGGAGTACTACCATACAATTGATGAATTGATAGTGACTGAAGACACCCAGGGAGTCAATAGGTGACAATGCCCATGGTTTGTTTATTCTGCGATATATTTCAAAGCACTTGGAAACCAAAGGTAAATTCTTGGACTTAAGTTCTTCGCAGGTGAGCTTAATTAATGGAGATACATAAAAATGAAGGTAAATATGGCAGGGTGCTTACGGGTTCCATGCCCATCCACGAAGGGCATTACCGCAAATAACTCCAAGAATGCATTAGCTTACAAGTTTTTGCAAGGAGCAGTATGAATATTGCATAATTAATTAAGGATTCAGAGAAGAGTAATCCGCGGGTCAGATCAAGCTACTAACTAATTATTGCATAATATATAATCTTAGGACATTGCAACATAGGTGGAACTTCAAGATAAAATAACATATGATATAGTACACGATGGTTGAGATTGATCTGGTCTTCTTCGTGTTCTGCGTGGGTCGCGTCGTGCTTTTTGTTGTTTCTTTTATCTTGAGGCTTTGTCGGATGTTTCTTTCTCGGTTGTTGGTGGAGTTCGTTTGTTGCTTTGTTGCATTCCTTTTGGGGCCTGGGCGCTAATTTGCCGACTGTTTCCATCGTTGTTTTTTGGACGGATTAGTTCTCTAGGTGTATATGTTGATTTGCTTTACTTTGTTCATCATGTTTGTTTATAGCTTTGGTGGCTTGTTCTTCCGGGGTCTCTGGCCGTTGTTGATGTCTCCATGGTGTGTGTCGTGGGGGATTTATGCATCTATTCTTGCGGTTTGTTTTTCGGTTGTTTTTGTCCCGTTCTCCTTTTTTGTTCATATTCTGTTGTTTAGTGTGTTTCTTGTGTATCTATCGGCGTGCTCTACAGTTATATGAACTCCACCTCTTTGAGGGGTGAGCCTGCTGGCAGCCGGGAGTTGTTTTCTGGTTCGGAGTCGCGTCCGGTCTCGAACGAGAGTTATACTCTTACTTGGAATTGCATCCGGTCTCGGTAAGTTGCCGCACTCGGTCTCGTCCGGGAGTCACTTCGGTTCTTTGACCGTTTCTATCGGTATGCCATGTGTGTTGCCTGTCCAATTGTTCGGGTTGGCGGACGAACGGTGGATGGATGTTGCCTTGACTAAAGCCGCTTAGCGGTTCGCTTGGTGGATGCGTTTCACGATGCGCCTTGCCCTTGCGACGCGAGTCGTTGGAGTCGTGACTTCTAGGGGTTGTTGCCACCGTTAATGATGTCCGCTCGCCATCGAGCACGTTATTCTCGGGCTTTGCATCCCCGCTCTGGCTTCATGAAGCATGGTCCGCAATGTCAGTCCTGTCCCATCGTCATGCATCTCCTTTCATGTTCACCTCTGAAAGAGCATGCTATCTCTTAATCCGTTTTGGAGCTTAATGACAACACACTAACATGACTAACAGTGTTTCTAAGTGTCATTGGGTACTCAATTAAAAACACGCCAAGTCGAAGATGGAAGAGAGAAAGGGGCTCGAAAAATGGACTGTAGGAATTTTAGGCCGCCGGTAGTACCATTGGTATCTGGCGGTAGTACCGCTCCTCTCCTGGAGCTGTACTACCACAGCATACTGGTACCCTGCTTCTGGCAGTAGTACCGTGGCTAGTACCGTGCCTTTCAGGCAGCGGTACTACCGCTGGAACTACCGCTGGAAGTACCGGCAGCCTCAAATTCCTTTCTGGTATCGCTACGGTACTTAGGGGTACCTCCCACGTACTACCGTTGGCGCTCTTTGAATTAATTCATCGAAGCCAGCGGTAGTACCGGAGCGGTTTCCGATAGTACCGCTGCCTGGCAGCAATGGTTGCGCAGCGCGCTACCGCTGTAGCTGGGTAGTGGTACTGCTAGTACCGCTGTGATCCCAGGTAGCGGCAGTATGCTGATCCCCAGCGGTAGTACCGTTGTGCACATTTCTGTGCATAACGGTTCGATTTTCGGAGCCCTATAAAAGGAGTGCTTCTTCCCCAAAGAGAAGCTACGATTTGCATTCTCTCTCCTCCATTACTGCTGAGCTTTAACTTCCTAGATCTCCCACTCCAACCAACCAATCGTCTTGATACTTCGAGGAGTGAAGGAGGAGGTCAAGATCTACATCTCCACCGAAGGAATTTCAAATTCATTCATCCCCTTTCTGGTTCTTGTTCCTTCTTGGGTTGCTTGTAACCCTAGGAGGCCTTGGTGCGTGTCGGAAGCCTCAACTTGTTTGCGAGGTGCTTCGGGGCATTGTTGGGCGGCTCCAACTCATTGTGGAGTTCCCGACCTTTGTGTACGGCTTGGTCAACGCCTTGAAGGTGACCTCATAGTGAAAGAGCCGAGCCTTCACGGGCAAAGCTCACGGAGAATAGAGTGAGCACATCCGTGCTATTGGAGTGCCTAGGTGGCTCCACACTCCTCCAACGTAGACATACTTCCCTTGGGAAGGAACTACGGGAATCATCTCCGTGTCCCTACTTTGTGGTTACTTCTATCCTTTGCTTGTTGCCGCTACGCTTTGTATCTTGCTTGTATCACATAGGTTGTATTCATCTAGTGCACATCTAGTCAACCTTGTTATACTTGCTCAAAGCCCTAATTAAATGGAAAAAGAATTAAAATTGGTAGTCGCCTATTCACCCCCCCCCCCTCTTGACGACTAAATGAGATTGTGGGTAATCTTGAGACCAAGATCAATGATCTAGACAACAAAATTACCTCCAATATCATTAATGAGATGCGGAAGATGTTTGAGCAAATTACGAGAAAGCCCCCTCGTGTGGATGACGCTCCAGCCTCTCTAGACTCCCAAACAAAGACGGCAACGTCTTGACTTTGGAAGTCGATCCCGAGAAAGCAAAGGCGCAAGCCATTGCCGACTCAGGAAAAGGAGAGAATGGTACATCATCCAACTCGAAGGCTAATCCGGGGGTGTATTCACAAGTTCCACCGGAACAAGTGTATAACCAAATCCACCGACAAGTTGACAAGCCACACATTGCCAATATGGGCACACCTCCTAAGCTTGACCCAAATGACTTTCCTAATTGGCAATTTTGCATGAAATCACATGTGTCTAGCTCTTGTGTTGATTTGCTTGATATTATAGAGTGAGGCTTCTCTCCAAGAGATCCCCACAATTTGACTCCAAGTGAGAAGGCGGATCATCAACTCAACGCCACCGCTATGCACATGATCCAAACCGCCGCCGGTCCAACCTACCTTACTCACCTTCGAAGGTGCACGACGGCGAAGCAATCATGGACTGCTCTTCATACTTTGTTCTTGGGGAATGAGAGAATTCAACGCTCTAAGTATGAAGCCGTTCAACACGAGGCCGATGAGTTTGTGATGATGGATGATGAGACTCCCGAAGAACTCTATAGAAGACCTCACCGCCCTTGCCATCACTTTGGGGGATTTTGGCTATGAAAATTGGTGATGATTGGATCAAGCGCAAGTTTCTCAAGGCAATCACCCTGTTCAACCAAAGTTTAGCTCAAACCATTCGATCAAGGCCAGATTTTGTTTCCCTTGACTCCAACACGGTGGTCAATGAGTTTGTGTCCATTGGGATGGTGGTCAAGAGCTCCATCCATGCTCTTGCTCGCTAAAGAGGCCTTGTGGTTCAATCACCAAACGTTGCTTTGAAGACCAAGGCCATTGCCCATAAAGAAGTGGTTGAGCATGAAGATGAGAGGATGATCCGGATGAGACTAAGCTCGCCTACAATGAACACATGGCTCTCGCCGCGAAGGCTTTTTGGGGCAATCGTCCTAAAGGTGGCAACTCAAGATCTTTCGGAAAAGGTGGCAAGACAAGAATTGAGCGTCCAAGAACTTGCTACAATTGTAGCAACCCAAACCACTACATTGACGAGTGCCCGTACAAGAATAGAGAGGACACCAATGGCAAGCTTGTGAGGAATGACAAGAACAAGACCTTCGTCAACAAAAACTTCGTGAAGAGGAAGGGTACCAATGCCTTGTGTGTCCAAGATAGGAAGGTGCTTGAAGAGTACACGTCCGGTGATGAGGATGAGGATGTTGAAGGTGTGGCACATGTGGCCATTGCTACTACTTCCTCTACACCGACATCCCTATTCGAATCCCCCAATGAGAATGAGGCCATTCCCTACACATGTCTTATGGCAAAAGCCATCGCGGTAACTTCTCCTAAACCCATTGCTTCTACACCTCCTTCTTTATTGGATTGTGTGGAAAATGTTGAGAAGGAGGACCAAGGTCCAAATGTGATGGACTTATGGTTAGCTAAGCTCAAGGGGAGAACAAAGTTCATGTGAATGCTCTTATTGAGCAACTTGATGAGACTAACCTTCTTGTAGATGAAAATGAGGAGAAACTTTTGACCATGGAAAATAATGAGCGTGAATACGCTAATGAGATAGCGGAGCTATCTATTGCTCTTGAAAAGGAGCAAACTCGTAGAAGTGCTCTGAGGAAGCTCTATCTAACTCCGAGGAGTCTTATGCTATTGATATGGCTAGAGTGAAAAAGGAGCATGAACATGCTCTTGCTTTGTCTAAAATCTATAAAAATGAAAATAATGAGCTAAGTATTGGCCATGTTAGACTTGAAAAGGAAAACGAGAGACTTGATGAGGAACTCAAAGCTCTCAAAAATATTTTGATGAATTACAAAAGTCTCATGATCAATACTTAGGTCAACAAGTTAAAAATTGCCTTGCGTCTTCCTCTATTACTAATGTTGCTAGCTCTAACCCTTGTTGTGAGCATGCTAACCTTGTTGAGGAGAACTCTAGGTTGAAGGCCCAACTTGAAAAAGGTCTTGCCTCTTGCATTCAAGGTGAGAAGAACCTAAATGATTTTTTGAGCAATCAAAAGGATCAAGTTGGGAAAGAAGGACTTGGGTTCTCTACCAAGTCAAAGAAGAAGAACAAGAAAAAGAAGAAGTCAACTCCCCCTTCCAAGAATATTGTCTTTGTTAAGGAGGGGGAGATGACTAAGGAGAAGGAATACAACACCATTGTGGGTGGTGAGGCCACAAGGGGCAACGCCACTCACAATGACTTTGCCGGAAAATATAACCCTTCTTATGTTCTTATGAAATCTAGAGATGGACATGTTTATGCTAAATATGCTGGCACTTCTTATGGTGATGATTATCATTGGGCAATTTGGGTTCCAAAGACCCTTGTGACTAACAAGAAAGGACCCATTCAAAAATGGGTACCTAAATCAAAGAATTGATCTCTTGTAGGGTGTGGCGTCCGGTGCGGGTCGATGGATGGTGGATAGTGGCGCATCCCAACACATGACCGGACGCATTGACTTGGTGGATGATATTGAACCTCCTTTACCTCAATATTCCCATGTCAAGGTTGGCGACAACCGCGAGCTTAAGGTATTGGGACGCGTCAAGGTTGTTGTTGTGAGAGAAATCTCAATCAAGAATGTCCTTGTTGTTGAGTCCCTTGGTTACAATTTGCTTTCCGTCTATCAACTTACTAAATGTTATGGGTGTTACTTTGATGATGAGACCGTGATTATCACCGTGAAGGGGTCTCTTAAAGTAGTCTTTGTTGGGCATGTCGAGTTCGGTATGTATGTGCTTTGATTTCTCGAAAGAAAGCACTTCTACCGCGACTTGCCTAATGGCTAAAGTTGATGTGGGTTGGCTTTGGCATTGCCAACTAGCCCACACCAATATGAGAACCTTGCATGACCTTCAAAGTGGTAATCACATTCTCGGACTAACCGATATTAAGTAAGATCGTGTGTGTAGGTCTTGCATTCTAGGCAAGCAACATGGAGAAGCCCATCCACAAAAGACGAAGATCACCACCTCCAAGATTCTTGAGCTCATTCACTTGGATCTTTTCGGTCCTCTATCTTATGAT
Source organism: Poa pratensis (assembly GCA_947311845.1). NCBI lineage: Eukaryota > Viridiplantae > Streptophyta > Magnoliopsida > Poales > Poaceae > Poa > Poa pratensis. The sequence continues at coordinate 153,743,527 of CAMZMU010000041.1, read as the reverse complement.
AGTTTTGGGAGCAAGAAGTATTGCTTGGTGATTGTTGATGACTATTCAAGATACACATGGGTCTATTTCTTCAAGAAGAAGAGTGAGACTCAACAAAGAGTCATTGACTTCATCAACATGGCCCAACGTCAATATCAAGAGAAGATTATGGTGATTCGAACTGACAATGGGTCCGAGTTCAAGAACTACACCATGGAGGGATTTCTTAGTGAAGAGGGGATTGCACATCAATACTCTACTCCATACACCCCTCAACAAAACGGTGTGGCGGAGAGGAAGAACCGTACACTCATGGATGCGGCTAGGACAATGATTGCGGAGTATGCTTCTCCGTGTAACTTTTGGACCGAAGCCATTGTTACCACATGCTACATCACCAACCGGGTTTATCTCCGCAAGATTACAAACAAGACTCCATATGAGATCCTCCTCGGCAAGAAGCCGGACCTTTCATATTTCCGCGTCTTTGGATGCAAGTGCTTCATTCGCAGGAAAGGTAATCGCTTGTCAAAATTCAAGACTAGATCTATTGAGGGTATCTTTGTTGGTTACTCCACAAACTCTCACAGCTATAGAGTCCACAACAAGACCACCGGTCAAGTTGAAGAATCTAGTGACGTGAATTTTGATGAGGATAATGGCTCCCAAGTGAGGCAAGTTGATTCTAATGTTGTAGGTGATATCCCCATGGAGCTTGCTTTGAGGAGGATGGCAATTGGTGATATCTGTCCTATTAAAGAGGACCCTCCTCATGTTGAGCCACCTCAAGACCCATCACCTATCCAAGTTCCTCGAGTAATCAAGAACAAGCTACAAGCCCTCAACCAAACGAGCAAGTTCAAGAACAACTTCATGATCAAGAACGAGTTCAAGATCAAGGCGGTGCACATGACTCATCAGCATGATGTTCAAGAACAAGCTCATGATGGTGCACAAGGCCAAGAACAACTTCATGATCAAGAACAAGTTCAAGATCAAGGCGGTGCACATGACTCCCATGATGAAGGTGATGATCAAGACACATCTCAAGAAACTTCGGAGAAGCTCAAGACAAGAAGAGCATTGAGAAGAGAACGTGACCTCATTCTCAAAGATCACACTTTGGACCAAGTTCTCGGAGATGTTAGAAGCAAGGTCGTCATAAGAAAGCAATTGGCAAGTTTTAGCTCCAACCATGCCTTTGTCTCCTTCATCGAGCCCAAGAAAGTCTATGAAGCTCTTGAAGATCATAATTGGTTGCAAGAACGTCATTGGCACCAAGTGGGTCCACAAGAACAAGCAAGATTTGAACGGCATTGTTATTCGAAACAAGGCAAGATTGGTGGCACAAGGTTTCTCGTGATTGACACCAAGTGGATCTACAAGAACACCAAGCAAGATTCGAACGGCATTGTTATTGAAAACAAGGGAAGATTGATGGCACAAGGTTTCTCATCATTGGCACCAAGTGGGTCTACAAGAACAAGCAAGATTCGAACGGCATTGTTATTTGAAACAAGGCAAGATTGGTGGCACAAGGTTTCTCCCAAGTCGAAGGTGTTGATTTCGGTGAAACTTTTGCTCCCGTTGCTCGTCTTGAATCTATTCACATTTTGCTTGCATATGCATCTCATCATAACTTTAAACTTCAACAAATGGATGTTAAAAGTGCTTTTCTTAATGATCCAATTAATGAGTTGGTATATGTAAATCAGCCCCCGGGTTCGAAGATCCCCACTTTCTCGATCATGTCTATAAGCTCGAGAAGGCACTCTATGGGCTCAAGCAAGCCCCACGTGCGTGGTATGAACACCTTCGCGAGTTTCTAGTCGATCGTGGATTTCAAGTGGGTGTAATTGATCCCACCCTTTTCACCAAAAAGGTTGGGGGGAATCTTTTTATATGCCAACTCTATGTTGATGATATCATATTTGGTTCTACTAACAATGCTTTCAATGATGAGTTTGCAAAGCTTATGACTAGCAAGTTTGAGATGTCCATGATGGGGGAGTTGGAGTACTTCCTAGGCTTTGAAGTGAAGCAATATAGGGAAGGCACCTTCATCAAGCAAGCCAAATATACCCAAGACATGCTCAAGAGATTCAATATGGCGGATGCCAAGTTTAGCAAGATTCCCATGTCCACAAGCCATGACCTCCACACCGACTCCGAGGGTAAAGATGTTGATCAAAAGCTTTATCGTTCTATGATTGGTTATTTGCTCTATCTTTGTGCATCTAGACCAGATATCATGTTTAGTGTGGGTAAGTGTGCAAGGTATCAAGCGGCTCCCAAGGAGAGCCATATGATGGCGGTTAAGCGCATCCTTCGATATTTGATTCATACCCAAACTTTGGTCTTTGGTATCCCAAGGGTTCAAGTTTTCAGCTCATGGGTTACTCGGATGCGGATTATGCCGGATAGAAGAAGGATAGGAAGTCAACTTCTGGGGGTTGCCAATTCCTTGGTCGCTCCTTGGTGTGTTGGTCTTCCAAGAAGCAAAATTGTGTTGCTCTCTCCACCACCGAAGCCGAGTACATCTCCGCCACGAGTTGTTGTGCTCAATTACTTTGGATGAGGCAAACCATGAAGGACTATGGAGCCAACTTCGATAAGGTGCCTCTCTTCTGTGACAATGAGAGTGCCATCAAGATCGCCTACAACCCCGTGCTACATTCCAAGACAAAGCATATTGAAGTGCGTCACCACTTCATCTGGGAGCACGTGGAAAGAGGGAACATTGATCTCCCCTTCATAGGTACCAAGGATCAACTCGCGGACATCTTCACGAAGGCCCTTGATGAAACAAGATTTCGAGAGTTGAGGAATGAGCTAAATGTCATTGATGCAAGTAACTTTGCTTGAGCACCGCGCACACCTACCCATAGTGTACTTGATAACTCGTTTGGATGTAGGCATAGTTTTAGGGGAGTGTAGCTCAATTCATGAGTCAATGCTGCCCCTATGATGCCAATATAAACAATGCGTGCTTCATTTGATCACTTTTGGTGACAATATGTGCTTAAACGATGAGTATTGGCCAGGAATCCAAGATATATCTTCGCGGTTCCGGGTTGAGTTTGCACATACATGGTGGCTTCGGCCACCGCCCTCCTCTTTGTGAGTTGGAGCTTATTTGGTTTTATTTGGTTTTTAGACCCCTTTACACTTTGTGGAGAGTCCCAAGTTTGGCCTTTACTATTCGATTCTTGCAAGCTTGGACTTCTCTCTTCCCCCAGTGACTCTCTCTATCCTAAGCCAAATTTCTTCTCCCATAAGACTTTTTCTATCTAAATTGTAAACTTCTCATGATCATCTCGATGGCAATTTTTGATTCAGGCGCCCGGTACTACCGGTGTTTGAAGGCGGTACTACCGTTGCCTGGACCTCTGCTCCCAGGTGCAGTACTACTCCTTCTAATACCGTAGTCACCAGGTACCGGTACTACCGGTAGCTCTGGTCGGTACTACCGCTGTGGATGAGGATGCACACGCATCTCCCAGATGCGGTACTACCACTAGACCTACCGTTAGCACCAGTAGCGTACTACCGCTGGTTTCCCGGTACAACCGCCAGGTCAACGCAGTTGCCAGGCACGGTACCTCCGGGTTTCTACCGATAGTACCAGCCGGCGGTACTACCGCTGGGGCCCAGCGGTACTACCGCTGAGGGATTTTGACCATGGGGTTAAGTGGGGCGTGAGGGGTAGTTTTTCCCCATTCTACCTCCCCACACCCGACCCCCACACGAGGTCTTCCCTCACCGCCGCCACCGCCGTCGCCCATTACCGCCGGGAGTCTCTCCCCAACCACGACAGCCCCTCTCCAGCTATGGGGGTGGCTCGAGGACCTTCTCCTCCCTCATCTTCTTCACCATGAGTTCCAGTGACTCTCTTCTCTCTCTCTCAACCTAGTCGATTCGTTGAGATGCGATTGAGATAGTTTCCTTGTTTCTCTTGTTGTAGAAGTCGTAGTTGGTACTCCGTTTAGAATCGATTTTGCAAAGTTTTATCGGACGATTTCATAGATCGGGTCAGTTTCGCCGGTCAAACCGCTAGATCTAGAGCTAGCAGTACTACCGCTGCATTGGTACTACCGTTTTTCAAACGGTACTACCGTTGATCTGGAGTTTTCCAGAAACTGGGCAATTTCAATTCTTCTTGTTTTGATCATGTTTATTTTGTAACACTTATCCCCCTGTGCTATCTCTCTTTGCTATCTTAGGACCTAGTAAGGGACGTGGGGGTGGCTCTCGTGCTACCAAGAGATGCCACCCTTGACCTTCGCTAAGGAAAGGATGCAAAATCCCTATGTGCTTGTCAGGAATCCGAAGTACCAAAATCCGCTCTTCCACACTCAGTTTCAAGAGAAGATATTTTATGAGGTGCTCCCCCGCTACAAGACCAAAGTAGTGAAGCAGTTTTGCATCAATACCGAGCTCACACGGACTATTTTGGTGAATCCCTAGAAATTTGTGAAGAGTTTGGGATTTTGGACTACATCAACCTTCAAGAAGACTTTGATGAGCATCTTGTGCACCAGTTCTTTGCGACCATTCACTTTCACACCTCCGAGAGAGCCATCACTTGGATGACCAAGGACAAGGTGCTCACCTCCTCATGGAAGGATTTTGTTGCTCTCATCCATATGACCGATTATGGTGATCTTATGTCTGTGGAGGATGATGCTCATGTGTTCCGCATCTCCTATATGAACAAGCCTATGAAGCGTACGACCCTCTCATCTTCTCATCCAGGGTCATGGAGTTTGCGGGGAGTCCAAGCACCTACAAAAGACATGGCACATTATGCATCGCATCTTCCGCAACACGGTTACTCGTGTGGGTAACTTTGATCAAATACATGGCCGCCTCATTGATCTTATGGTGGCTTCTTCTCAAATGGTTGGGAAAGGCAAGAAGCCTGATGTTATGGATATCGTACGGCATGAGATACATGAAGTCATCATGAAGAGGAGGGTTCCCATATTTGGTGCCCTTATTATGAGGCTCATCATTAATGCTTGGGTCCTCAAGAAATATCCCTTGGAGCTCTTGGATAATGATGCTCCCCTCATTCCCCACCTTGTCAAGGATCTCAATCGAAACAAGCATCTCAAGCCTCTCATCCCCAATGACGAAGCCTACAACACCGATGATGAGGATGATGACCCCGAGTTTGAGCTGCCTGCTAAGAAGGATGGCAATGAAGAGGAGGATGAGTGATCCCCACGTGGGCCATTAGCATCGCCTCTCCCTTTTTGGTGTCTAGATGCCAAAGGGGGAGAGTGTTCTACTAGGTTCTCCGGGGATTTGCATGGGTGCAAGCACAAGCTCGTGTTTTATTCTTTGATCTTTATGCTTGTGCTTCTCTTTTTATTCTATTCGAACTTTGTTTAGGTGAACTATCTCGTTGCATGGTGTAAGACATGTGGAACTCCTTTTATTCCGTTCAAAACTATGTGTTGTAATAACTACCTCGTTTATGTCTTATCATGCTTGTGCAAGTTATGCTTTATTGTTCTATTTATATTCTTGCTTGGTTTACAAAATCTAGGGGGGGTGTTGATCCTATGGAATATGCATTTTGCATCCAAAAGAAAAATCTCAAATGATGCATATTGATAGGGGGAGCCCGTCTACATTTTGTGAACTATTTGTTGGTGTGTTGTCATCAAACTCCAAAAAGGGGGAGATTGAAAGAGCATGATATCTCTTAATCCATTTTGGAGCTTAATGACAACACACTAACAGGACTAACATTGTTTCTAAGTGTCATCAGGTACTCAATTAACAACACGCCAAGTCCGAAGATGGAAGAGAGAAAGGGGCTCGAAAAATGGACTGTAGAAATTTTTGGCCGCCGGTAGTACCGTTGGTATCTGGCGGTAGTACCGCTCCTCCTAGAGATGTACTACCACATCATACTGGTACCTGCTTCCGGCAGTAGTACCGCGGCTAGTATCGTGCCTTTCAGGCAGCGGTACTACCGCTGGAACTACCGACAGCCTCGAATTCCTTTCTGTTATCGCTACGGTACTTAGGGGGTACCTCCCACGTACTACCGTTGGCGCTCTTTGAATTAATTCATCGAAGCCAGCGGTAGTACTGGAGCGGTTTCCCGGTAGTACCGCTGCCTGGCAGCAACGGTTGCGCAGCGCGCTACCGCTGCAGCCGGTAGTGGTACTGCCTAGTACCGCTGTGATCCCAGGTAGCGGTAGTACCGCTGATCCCCAGCAGTAGTACCGCTGTGCACATTTCTGTGCATAACGGTTCGATTTTTGGAGCCCTATAAAAGGAGTGCTTCTTCCCCAAAGAGAAGCTGTGATTTACATTCTCTCCTCCATTACTGCTGAGTTTTGACTTCCTAGATCTCCCACTCCAACCAACCAATCGCCTTGATACTTCGAGGAGTGAAGAGGAAGTTTAGATCTACATCTCCACCAAAGGAATTTCAAATTCATTCATCCCCTTTGTGGTTCTTGTTCCTTCTTGGGTTGCTTGTAACCCTAGGAGGCCTTGGTGCATGTCAGAAGTCTTAACTTGTTTGCGAGGTGCTCCGGGACATTGTTGGGAGGCTCCAACTCATTGTGGAGTTCCCCGACCTTTGTGTACGGCTTGGTCAATGCCTCGAAGGTGACCTCATAGTGTAAGAGCCGAGCCTTCACGGGCAAAGCTCACGGAGAATAGAGTGAGCACATCCGTGCTATTGGAGTGCCTAGGTGGCTCCACACTCCTCCAACGTAGACGTATTTCCCTTGGGAAGGAACTACGGGAATCATCTCCGTGTCCCTACTTTGTGGTTATTTCTATCCTTTGCTTGTTGCTTCCGCTACGCTTTGTATCTTGCTTGTATCACATAGGTTGTATTCATCTAGTGCACATCTTGTCAACCTTGTTATACTTGGTCAAAGCCCTAATTAAAAAGAAAAAGAATTAAAATTGCTAGTCGCCTATTCAACCCCCCCCCTTCTAGACGACCTTTCAACCTCCTCTCACGTCGTTGCAATGTCGCACGACGATGAGGATGGTGGTAGCGGCAGCGGCGACTTCTTGTACAATTCCTGCCCCACGAAGTGCGAGGCACGTATTCAGGCACGTTCTTCCTATGATATCCCACACTAGTACAGAACGACACATCGGATACCCCTCTATGGAAACGGCAGGAGTTAGGCGACGGAGAATCGAGCCTTCCGCGCGGAAAAAGCCGCCCGCGAGGGCTATCCTCCCGCGACCCGCGACACATCGGCAACGGTTGTGCTTTCCGCAACCGTTTGCTTTATATGAGCAACGGACATATTTTCGTGTCCGTATGCATTATTTTCATTATTGTAAACGGTTAATATGGATGACCGTATCCGATGATTCCATCCAGACCTAACGCTATGAGTGGTGTCGAGTTAGCCAGCTGCGGAGATTCCCATAAGACTGAAAGATAGGAGCGGCGGCGGCGAGGGCGGAGGCGGAGTCCAGATCTTACATCTGTGCTGCGGGCGTCGATAGGCGCGCGGTGGTTGCCGGCGTCGAGAGGCAGCGCGTTGGTTGCCGGCGTCGAGAGGCAGCGCAGGGAAGCTTGGGCCCGATTCCACAGCTACTGGGGCGGTGGTATAACCCGAAAACCTACTACTTATTTTTTTAATTATTTTGATTTAGGAGCGCGGAGTATAAATCTTACATATGTAGTTTGCCATTTTACTAGATGGTTCTTGATCGAGCTTGGATGTACGGTGGTCGCACGAGTCCTGAATTCTCACAAGGTGTGGTTGAATTCTTGGACAGGGCTTCGCAACACATGCTAGAAAGTAATGAACCGAAGATGTTTTGTCCTTGTGTTATCTGTAAGAATGAAGTCTTGTGGCCTAGAAGACAAACGATAGAAGAACACATTATTTTGAGGGGATTTATGGAATCGTACACATGTTGGTCAAAACACGGTGAACAACAACCAGCAATCTTTGCCGACAACCGTGATGATTTGAGCAACGATAATCATGAAGTCAATGCCAGAGATGGTTTGGGCAACGCTGATGATGATGTGCATCCAGATGAAACCAGAGCCGATGGTCCACAAAAAAACCTAGAACAGATGATCAATGATTTGGAGAATAATATGGAAGGTAATGATGAGATAAAGAATTTCCTCTGTCAGTCGGCGGACTCGAAGAAACCTCTGTATCCGGAATGCAAGCTCAGCAAGTTGGATGCGACACTAGAATTGTTGAAATACAAGGCAGAGAGTAGTACATCCGATGTGAGCTTCACAAAGCTGTTAAAACTTGTCGCATTATTACTTCCACCTGGAAATGACTTGCCAGCGAACACTTACCATGCCAAGAGGGTGATCTGCCCCATTCCAGCCGAGTACGTGAAGATACACGCTTGTAAGAATGATTGTATTCTCTACCGAGGGGAAAATGAAAATATGCGGCGTTGTCCCATATGTAACTTTCCTCGTTACAAACGCAACCTAGCAAAAGACAGAGACAAGGGCGAGGATGAGGTCACAACGGGAGTCCCTTACAAGGTTGTGTGGTATTTGCCAATAATACCCAGATTGAAGCGTATGTATGCAGACCCAAAGCAGTCAGAGCTGATGCGTTGGCATGCCGATAAAAGGAAAAAAGATGGACTGCTCAGACACCCGGCTGATGGACCACAGTGGAGGCTTATCGATTATGAGTTCCCAGACTTTGGCAGGGACCCCAGAAATGTAAGGTTTGCACTAAGTACAGATGGAATGAATCCTTTTGGCAGCATGAGCAGCAGACATAGCACTTGGCCAGTTCTTTTAGCAATGTATAACCTTCCTCCTTGGTTGTGCATGAAGAAGAGGTATATCATGATGTCGATGCTTATTCAAGGACCAAAACAACCTGGGAATGACATTGATGTTTACTTGAGTTTACTTGTCGAAGAACTACAAGTACTGTGGGATGGGGTAAGAATGTATGATGCGTTCAAGAGAGAACAGTTTGATCTCAGAGCAATGTTGTTTCTGACCATTCAAGATTATCCTGCACTTGCGAACTTGTCAGGGCAGAGTTTGAAGGGATCCTTTGCATGTGTCACTTGCAAAGAGAGAACAAAAAGTCTTTGGCTGCCGAATTCAAGGAAGACAGTGTACATGCGGCACCGAAGGTTTTTGGCAAAGAATCACCCGTATCGTAGATTGAAGGCCCCGTTCGATAATACGATTGAGACCGATGACACGCCAGAACCATTTTCAGGAGCGGATGTCGATGACCAGACGAAGGATGTACACACTATTTTTGGTAAGGGGAAGAAACCCCAGTCTCGTGAGAAGGCAGTGTGGAAGAAAAGATCGGTTTTCTGGGCATTGAAGTATTGGGCATATCTGGACGTTCAACATTGCATCGATGTCATGCATGTCGAGAAAAACGTAACTGAAAGCGTTCTTGGATGTGTAATGAATAACAAGGATAAAACGAAGGATGGTATGAATTCACGGCTGGATATTCTTGCATTGAAATATAAAAGGAAAAAGTTGAAGCCACAAGAGAAGCCTAATGGGCAGTGGTACCTCCCACCTGCTTGCTACCAGTTATCGAAGGAAGAGTTGAAGGAGTTCTTGCAATTCTTGTATGATATGAAAGTTCCGTCAGCATACTGCGCAAACATCAGGACTCTGGTGTCGTTTGAAGAAAAGAAACTGATGGGGATGAAGTCACATGACTGCCATGTGATGATGACACAGATGCTCCCTGTGGCAATTAGAAATATGTTGCCTAAACCCGTTCGAGAGGCTCTCATGAGGTTATGTGATTTTTTCAACGCTATATACCAGAAGGTAATAGATCCATTCAAATTAGACAGATTGCAAGAAGATGTTGTGAAGACTATCTGCCAGCTGGAGATGTTCTTCCCCCCTTCGTTTTTCGACGTAATGGTCCATCTAATTGTACACATTGTTTATGAGATAAAGCAATGTGGTCCAGTGTATCTGCGCACTATGTATCCGTTCGAGCGCTTCATGGGTATACTCAAGCACTACGTCCGTAACAGGTATCGGCCAGAGGCAAGTATCGTTGAAGGATATCTTTCGGAGGAGGTGGTTGAGTATTTCATCAGCTACATGGATGGCCACCGACCTATCGGGGTGCCTCTGTCCAGGCATGAGGGGAGGCTAGATGGAAAAGGGTTAATGAAAGATAAATCATGTTGGCCAGAGTGTGAATTATTTGAGAAAGCACATTTGTACGTATTGCAGCACCTTGCAGTCGTTACACCATATGTGGATGCTCACAAGGATCTACTTAGAATTGAGCTAGGAGGCCGAGGCTTGACAGAGAATCAGAAGGAAGCACAAGTCTTGAAACTGCACAGCCAGAGATTCGCTGATTGGCTGATGACGAATTGTGTCGGAGATGATGACGAGACTTTAAAAAGTTTGGCAAGAAAGCCAAACTTTACGGTTCATAAATGGGAAGCATATGACCTGAATGGCTACACCTTTTATACAAAGAATAGAGACAACAAGACCATGTATCAGAATAGCTCTATTAAAGTGGAAGCGGTAGATCCGAATGGGAGGAAGGATTGGTACTATGGAGTAATTGAGGAGATTTGGGAGCTGGAGTACGATACATTACTCACGGTTCCATTGTTTAAATGCAAATGGGTCAAACTGGGTCATGCGAAAGTTGACCAGTACGGCACTACATATGTCAATCTCAACGAATTGGGATACAAAGATGAACCTTTCGTTTTAGCTACCCAAGCCACCCAGATCTTCTATGTCAAAGACCTACTACATAAAAATTGCCATGTTGTGATGAATGGGAAAAGGAAGATCGTTGGGGTGGATGACGTTACTGATGAAGAAGAGTACAACCAGTATGAAGACTTGCCAGCAACTGGAGAACGCATACAGATCAATGACCGACAGGCTCCTGGAGATGGCTTTTACGCAAGAGATGATCACTCCGATGGGGCAATTTACAAAGGAAATATTCAGGTTGATCCAGTTTTACTAGAGGAGGACGAAGAATGAGCAAATTAATTTGTACCCTAAAGTGATAATTGTATTTCTTAATTGGCAAAGTAATGTGCTGTTGTTATTTCTTAATTTTCAACCGTAAACGCTACGTTTATTCAAATTCCGAAATATAATTTATTTATACCACATCGGCAACGGTTTTTTTGAATGCACCGTTGCCGATGTGACATAAACCCTACTTCCAGACTTAAACTTTGGGGACCAACCTACCACCCCTCGCATTTCCCCCCGCTCACCGTCTTCAACACCACCCCCGGCGGCGTACTCACGCTCAGCTGAGTTCATTATGCGGACTACTCGGGCCGCCCTTGCGGCGCAGGCGGCTTCCCTGGCCGTCCCCCCCCACGGTCTCAGCTGAGTTAGTTATGCGGACTACTCGGGCCGCCCTTGCGGCGCAGACGGCTTCCCTGGCCGTCCCCCAACCCACGCCGCGGGGCAGCTCCAGGCTACGACGGCGTCGCGCCGACGCCGTGGTCAGCGAAGACGCCCAGAGGGTGGGCTCTATGCCCCCCTCAGGCGACAACCGCGGCCGCCGTCTCCACTGATTTGGCTCCCGGAGATGCTGCCGCCACAGATCTGGCCGCCGTCTCCACTGATTTGGCTCCCGGAGCTGCTGCCGCCACAGATTTGCCCGCAATAGAGGAAGGGGCAGACAGCGGCGACCTCATACATGCCGGAGACACACTTGGGACAGGTTAGTTGTGCTGATTAACTGTATTACACACTGTAAAGTCGGACCTTTTAGTTTTAATTAGATCCACCTTCTATTATTCACCTGTTATTCAGAGCTGTCGTCTGGTGATGAAGGGTCCTCGAGCTCATCCTCGCAGCAGGATCAGTTTATCATGAAACAAAGGGGTCGAGGAATTAGAAAACCAACCCTAAAGCCAAGAGGAACATTTACAGTGGAGATGATTGACAAGAAAACTGGTGCCCCGTTGAAACCAGTCAAGGCACATAGGAAATTTAAGACATTGTGTGGGTGTGTAGTCAGGGAAAAGGTCCCCATTACGGTTGACGACTGGAGTCAAGTCACTCCAGAAGAAAAGACTTTCATCGTCAACGCCATAATGAGCCAGTTCCAGCTCGCAAATGAGGAATGGAAGCCTGCAGTTCAAGCTGCTGCTCTTTCTAAAGCAAAGGATTCGTTCCGTAACTTCAGGCACCGTCTGTACTCCAAATTCCAGAAGAAAAATCGGGATGCTACACTTGTATACCCCTTCATTAAACCTGACGACTGGAAGGAGTTCAAGAAGTATAGGAGGACGGAGGAGTTCCTAACAAAGAGTAAAGCCGGCAGCGCCCTCATCAGTAAAAACAAGCATCCCCACAATATGGGGGTTCTTGGATATGCTGGTTCGAAGCCCATATGGAGAAAACAGGATGAAGAAGCAGTTGCTTCGGGGGGCACGGTTCCTTACTCTGATCTTGAAGGTGAACGGGCACGAGACTTCTTGAGGGCGAGGTCTAAAACAAACGAAGTTGGTGAACTTGTTATAACTCACCCCGAGACCCAAAAGTTACATAAAACAATGGTAATAACCATATATAACCTAAGTTGTTTCCTCCTTAACTGACACAATATTTCCTTGTGTACTGAATTCAGTGTACTACTTGTCTTATCTCCAGCTGGAGCTGAAAAATAAAAAGGACAGCGGAGAGATTCTGGCACGAGGGAAAGATGACATTCTCTCAAAAGCTTTGGCTACGCCTGAGCCCTCTGGTCGGTCTCGGACGTACGGCACCCATGTTGGCCACAAGAAGGCTTTCGCGATAGACCAGGCTGAAAGGCAGGCAATGAAAAAGGCCAGACATGACGCTCAAATGAAAGCACTAGAGACAAATATTACGGCCAATATCGTTAAGCATCTTCGAGACGGTCACCTTGATCCCGGTAGGGGGGAGTGCCCTGCAGCCAGGAGTAGTTGTGGATCATTGTCGGTTGATGGTCTTGTAGACACCGGCAAATATGCTGTGGACGACATCACGAGCCCGGTGAGATGCAAACTACATGTGCCTGTAACCGTGATGACGCATCATCCCCTGGTGGCAGCACTAGGTATGGTTCAGCCACCTACCGATGTGGTACCTCAAGTGGATGGTGTGCCCTTAAAGCCAGGTTTTGCAATGTGCTTTGTGGACAAGGTCATGCCTGGCTTCGAAGGCATCTTGCTATTTAACACCTGCGTCGATGCAGACGTACAAAGCTTGGGCCAGGCTAAGCTGAGATACGTACAGTGGCCCAAGAAGGAGATTTCTCTTCTCAGTGCCCTGCCATCCACCTCAACAGCTTCTCGACAGATGGCGTCGTCTGAAGGCCTCCGTTCAGCACAGCTCCTCCTTGATATTGCGGCCAAACAGCCTTCCAGAGAACAAGCAGTTGAAGATACAACGGTTGCACAGAGTTGTGAAGCCACACCAACACCGCCTGTCGATGGTAACTCACCTACTGCCCTTGTGGTGAACAACACCACCAACTTGGTTGAAGCTACACCAACACCGCCTACGCCTCCGCCTCCGCCTCAGCCACAGCAGGCTTATCTGCCGCCTCCGCCTCAGTCACAGGAGGCTCAACTGCCGTCCCTGCCTCCTCAGCCACAGCAGGCTCATCTGCCGCCTCCGCCTCCGCCCCAACTTGTTCGGACACGTAGAGGCACCACACCCGTCCGGGCGAAGGACCATGCCAAGATGGCCCCGATAAATAGAACCCCGATGAAGCCCAAGCCCAAGCCCAAGACCATTAAAAATAAAAAAATACTGCACCGATTGACAGCGACCAATACCTAGATGACGAAGAATTTAATAAGAAATACAATGCAGAGGTGCAAAGTGGCCCCAAATACGTGCGTGGACAGCCATTGTTGACTAGAGATGGATTACAAAGATCAGGCTTGGCTTGCCAGCAGCTTCATGAAAAGTACCTCCTATGTTGTGAAGAGAATAAGGAGATGACCTTCAGTGTCAGGAAAGAGGATTTTTACGGCGTCGAAGGTGACGTTCGTTATAACTGGGAGTTTTCAGAGATGTTCCAAGTTTTCAACCTGAATACTGTTGATGGCACGTTCATGCGTTTGTTCACATTGTATGTGCCTTACAAATACTTTTCACATTTTAATAGCTTTCTTCTGTTCAGTACATGCTAACTATTCTCTTTCTTGTACTTAGGAGCCAGGTATTCGAGTGCAACCGCAGGAAAGAACCGGTAGGTTTCCTTGATCCGGCTCTTATCAATTACACGAACATCTGCAGCAATGGATACGACGATATTCAACTATGCTGTGAAAGCGTTGACTCATTATCAAGACAAAGAGTTGATCCTGCTTCCTTACAATCAGGCGTAAGTTTGTTATCAAAAATTATCTGTACATCCTGCTTCCTTACCATCAGGCGTAAGTTTGTTATTTTCCTTTGCAGTTCTCACTGGTTCTTAGCTGTCATCATTCCTAAACAGAACAAGGTATTGTATATAGATTCCCTACTTGGAAGTATAAATTATACACCCTTGGAGGAATTCTTGAACAGGTATTACATCGTTCCCTAGTTTACTTTATGATTTAACTTTCACGTGTTGTTTTCTCAATCCGCCAACTCATTACTTTTGTAGTGTGTTCGAAAAGTACTTGACGATAATCAAGAGACCGTTGGCCAAGAGAGGAGAACAGGAGGCCATATTGAGTCACGTACAAGTTAACCCGGTAACAGTTGCTACTTTATTCCTAGTTTTCACAAATACCTGCTAGCAAACCAAACTAAGTGAGCGATTTTGTCACCAACATTACAGTGCCCTCAGCAACCACCTGGTACAAATCTTTGTGGGTATTATGTGTGCAATGCAATATTGAAAGTCGTTCCCACCTCGAGAAGTCTGCCAAGCCTCGATTCGGTTAGTAATCCACGACATCATCAACAATTCAATATTTGCAGACATACATGACGAAAGATACCTAACTAAGAATCTGCCTGCAGCTTATAGGTGGAATGGGACGTGCACCTTTGAAGAAGGATGTTCTTACGATGGTGAGAGGCAAGTTTGCTGCGTTCGTCCTTAAACACATCGTAAGCAAGGAGGGAAAACTACACGACCCTAATCCATGATCATGAGATCCTATTCGGCATTTGTTCACCTGTCCATACCGGCATTCTCGCTGGTGAGACTATAGATTTTTCCAAAACAATTGTTGTCACCATTGTGGTGTAACTTCTTTAAATTGTGTCCACTTTTTTCCGAACAATGGCTGAAAACTTTGTATTTGTAGCAATAGCAATAGCTGTGAACTTGTATTCCAACATTTGCTGTAAACTTTGTGTTCATATGATTGTTGTAAACTTGTATTGCTGAATGTCTGCTAAATAATTGTGTAGCACGGGCGTGCAAGCGCAGCTAATTACTATTAGCTTGCAATTAGACATAGGAAACTACCGTTGCCGACATGATACAACACTGGTAACGGAGGACAAAACCCTCCGTTGCCGAAATGGTCACACATTGGTAACGGAGAGCCGGAGGCTCCGATGCCGAAATTTTCTCACATCGGAAACGGTGTTCTGCCACCGTTACCGATGAGGGCCCCCACATCAGTATCGGAAGCGGGGACACGGACCCTTTCTCCGTTGCCGAAGGGGTTTTTGGCCCGTTTCGATGTGTCGTTCTGTACTAGTGCCATATGTATGTTGATGAATCCTAACAGTTAACTATCACAACTTATAGATTGACAAATCTCCAGCATTCATTCTCTTGTATCTTAATAATATATAAGAGAGCTCATTTGGTAGCTATCATTTCGGGCCAGAATAATCAAATTCAATTGAGATTCTATATCCAACATGTTTGGCATGAACGGAATTGGAGATGTAACCCAAATGGAATCCCATCAAATGGCTTGGTATGTTAGGTCAACTCATATCCCTAACCCTGTAATTTCATTTCTACCAAATGAAATGAAATGATGACATGTATATCATTGTACTGAGGGGTTCTAAACGACCTCTAATAGATAACTTCTGCATTATCGTGGAAAATGCATTGTTTCATGCGGACACACGCCACACGTGTGACCATCGTGTAGATGCGTCAATGAGAACTGTTAAAAATAATTCTCTTACACAATTGCCTTGTGTGGAGGCACCCCTTCGAACCATTGCATCCCTCGATGCACCTATTCACATTGTATATAAGCCTCGTCATACATTAGTAAAGGATCCACTCAACAGTTTGTTCGATTCCATCGTTTATTTACAATCTCAGTCTCAACACATTATCAGCACGCTCTCTTCTTAGCGATTTCGAGGATGGAAGAAGGGAAGAACAAAGGAACTCTATCAGGAAAAAGGTTAGAGAAGTATGCCTCGTGGTGGTTTCTTTTCCCTATTCCTTCGTTTGCTTCGTGGCGATGGTCGTCGCCGCCTGTCTCATTGCCTGCCACTGCCATAGAGTCGACGGACACCGTCCCTTCCACTGACGTTTCCATGGCCTTTGCCATTTCGGTAGTCAGCGCCATGGTGCAGGAGCGTACCGTGGCTATCACGGTCTTCGTCGCCACCACCCGACCAATGCCGGTCCTTCGAACCAGCCAGTGCATCCCATGCATAGGCCGGCAATACAACCATAGGTGCTGCTGCATCCCTCGAGCCGGTCGTGCTCGCCTGGCTTCTCGTAGGTCCGGCCGCGCCAATGCTCGAGACTGACGAGAACATCGACTCAGGGCCGGTGGCTTTGCCGCCACCGTTCAAGTGCTCGGTGTTGAATCCTCTAGGATCAATGAGCTAAAGTTTGAGCCACAACCAGAAGATGATTAGAAAAATTACCTTGATCTTGTGGTGCTGCCATCTTCTTCTTCTACTTCCTTACCACCAGCAGCTTGATCTGGTGGATGAACTGGTCCTTCCCAGTGCTTACAGTGCTAGCTTGATCGGTAGCTGATTACTTGAGTGTGTGTGAGAGAGAGGAAAAGAGACTGAGAGCAGCAACAACAGCCGTAGCTCACTTCTCCTCTGGATGGCTCTCTCATCATTTTATTTATCTTAGCACTGCGCACTGGGGGAACCAGCACCGTTGGATCTTAATTTGATGTCCCCGATCAGGACACCTCTGGTAGGTACTGTAGCACCGACCTACTGTAGCAATTTTACTGT
This sequence comes from Poa pratensis, assembly GCA_947311845.1. NCBI lineage: Eukaryota > Viridiplantae > Streptophyta > Magnoliopsida > Poales > Poaceae > Poa > Poa pratensis. The sequence continues at coordinate 153,726,402 of CAMZMU010000041.1, read as the reverse complement.
GTCTACAGTTTAGACTGTAGATCAAAATATCCAACATTCTCCCCTTGATCGTAAGGCTAAACTTTATAAGCCCACTTATAAATGAAATGGCATACGAGATAAAAGGATTACTGCGGTCAATTGTTTAGTACCACAGAAAATCAATTACTACAATATACCACCCCATCTCAAAATGGACCTTCTTTAACTTATGAGCTCCATAAACTTTATTCACATTATTCATTAGCTTTATTTCATAATTCTCTTTACATAAACATCATAAACATTACAGACTCATCTTTTGATAAAATGGTACACCAAGACAATAGATTACAACAGTCAATTAAGTACTGCTGAACCAAGTGACTATGGTTCCCATTCGATCTCAAAATGAGCCTTTTGGGGAGATGGTGCTATAATGGTCCCAAGAGTGCAGTTTCTCTTCATATTCTTGTGCATATCATTACGCGCGCGCTTTTGAAAATAAGAGAAAATTGTTTTTCCAGAATCATAATTTGTCCCATAAGAATAGGCTGCCACATAATCTTAATGCCGGCAACGTTAGAAGGCAAGCCTCTTAAATATGGTGCTTAGCACTTAATATCTTAATGTAATGCTTACATACAAGCACCCAAAATTTACTTTATATGTGTTTAACCCTTATGTCGTAAATCTAATATTTATTTGTTGAACACCAAAACTTAATTCATCAAGGCCTTGAATGTTTTGACTCTGGAATCATTCTTTCACAATGTCTTAGGTCTGGCAGGAACCTCTTGACATGCTACTTGAATTGACTGCACTCTTACATAATATGTCCCGGGATAAATTTCTTAAGATAATCCCTTAAATTATATGGATCAGGAACACAAATCCATATCTTAAAACATAGGGATCGAAACATGCCACAATTTAATTTGCATCTTAACGATGCCCTTAAGAATTTGGGTGAAGCCATTCCACAATATGGCTCCCCCTGCAAGAGTGAAACTTTTGTGGATAGAACTTAAAAGATTTTCACTTCTTGCAGAATACTTTAAAGATCCACAGCTTGGTGGTCATTATTGTTTCTTGAATATGAGCATGTAATCCCTTAATGTGATATATTATCACACAATTACTTTAGTGCTTGTGCCAACTAGGCAAAGTTTTTCTTAAGTATTTTCCGGGAGGTCCAAAACCCGCACTTATGTCTGCCAAGATATCCCGGACACAAGATCTTTAGGGCACATAATAACTTAAGCATTAGTGACAACGTAAGGAAAACTTATTGCCCTTGAGGGAGTAAACATAAACTTTAGGGTGAACTTAATACTCCCTTTAATGGACCAATCTTAGTGAGTCTTAATAACTTAAAGTACATTACTAAGACAAACTTATCAGTTCCGAGAGAAAACCTCGGGTCTTATGCAATATCCCTATTGCTAATTATTATTGAACTTTGTGCCATTATAAGATGCTTATTGTCTCAAGGACAATTGATGATCATCATTAATTCTTTATTTCATAAAGGATGGTTTCCATCTCCAAAATTTTAAATTCGGTGATCATGTGCCACTTTTCTCACAAACTCCCAGTCATATCATTATATCAACAAGTCTTTCGTTAAGACCCGTTGCTTAAACTTTAGAGAGACCAATTGGGGAAAAAATGGTCCATAACCTTGACAATCTGGGAGTTAGTAGATGGCATGGTATCCATGATGAAGTTCTTAATTGCCTTGCAATATTTGACTGCTCTCTCTTAAATATTTTAATATCCTCCTTAAGTGATTTAGGAGAACTATTGTAGAGAGCAGAACCAAAAACTTGTATCTTACTTAAGGAAACATGGCACGAAAAATTCTAAGTAATAATGATACCCTTAGGAAATGGAATCTTAAGAAAACTGACCAAAAATGGTACTCAACTTAAACCTTAATGCCTTAATGATGGAATATAAAAACATATTTGAAGAAGAGCTTCTTACTTAATTTGTAGTTTATGGGAAGTTCATCTCTCCCCCTCGAAATGTGGATTGAGCCATAGCTCAACATTTTGACGAACTTCCATAATAAATATTCCACCTTTAGTAGAGAAGTCAATAAAACTTGTAGCACAAATCACATTAGGATGAAGAATTTAATTTAGGCTAATTCAGTAGCTTTAAACATTAGCCTCCCGTCCTTCTTTAGGACTTCTCTTTAAAACTTCCTTATTTATGAGGCCATAATAACATTATGCATGTAGCATCTTTATCTAGAGTGTTTATACACTTTCTTATGGATATAAAATCCTTTGAGCTTAATCACAGTCCACTTTGTGCTTTATTGTAGATGACATAAAAAAACGAACTCAAAAGTTCCATAATTAAATCATGAGAATTTTCATGATCAACATAATCTTATAGAATTTTGAGAAGCTTCTTCAAATTACTTCTCCATGAATGCCAGAAAAACTTTATTATGAAAGAACTAGGAATTATTTTCTTAGATCCTTACTGGCACACTCCCCGAGATTCTTACTGGGTTTTGCTCCCAATAAACATTAATAGACAAGAAATCCATTGGATTCTCGTCAATACTTTAGTAACCAAAATTTCTTTAATGAGAGCTCATTATTTTTGTATATACTTCATTACTTATGACCTCATGAAACAATAACATGTACATAAGCTTAACTCATTTCTCATAAGAAGCATTAAATCAGCCGAAAACATTATGGCTGAATTGAAAAAGATTAGCAATAGGGATAAAATTCATGATCACAAATATTTTATAGTGATCATGTAGAGCATAATTCCTCATGTAAACATTAATCTTTAGGGAATGACACATGTATCCAATCAACTTTGGTCAGAATGAATTCACGTGCCACAACCTATCCTAAAATAATCATTAAATCTCCAACCAAGAATTCTCTTTGGTTCCATCATAATTGGAGATTACTTAATTAGGGATAACTTAATGATCATAAATGCTGAAAACCATCATCAGTTGATTGATCTGAGAATAAAACAGAGGCACTTAATAGCAGAAGCGTATTTAAGACAATTGATGTCTTTTACCTTGATTTCCCGAAGGTACTTAAATATTTGTGGCATGTTGCATTATGTCCATAAGCCTTATGCATGAAAATCTTTCCCAAATCATAAACTTCTTCTGTTGATCTGATCCACATCAGCTTTGGCCAGAAATAGATCAGAACAACAAAATTTTGTGACCAAGTATTCATTAATCAGCTTTGGCCAGAATAACAAATACATGTCACACTTTATAGCCTCTTTATTTTCTTTCACCGATCCAGCCCACATCAGCTTTGGCCAGAAATGGACAAGACCGGCAAAATTTTGTGGTCAGATACTCATCAATCAGCTTTGGCCAGAATGATAAGTATCAGCCACACTTAATTAGAATCATGTCTCTGTACACTTCTTTTATTGAACTAGTCCGTGGACCAGAACAACTAAAATTTTGTGATCATGTGTTCATCAATCAACTTTGGCTAGAATGACAAACACAAACCACACTTTATTTAATTTGAAACATTCGATAAAAAAAACAACTTCATATAACATGCATGGCTTAAGGACGAGAACTTTATTGATGGGCAATTATACTTGACATACCATGGTTCAGTGAGATATAACCATGAAAAGTCAACTTTAGATATTCTTATGCCCAAAACTTAAATATTGCTCAGATCAAGGGCCACTTAATTTTGAATCCTCCCTCTTAATTTTTACCACATCATCATAATCCCTTTTCAGGGCATCATAATTTTTCAACTCCTTCTTTAGGTGCTTTAGGAGGATCATGAAGGAGAGCACAATTAATATTCAACAAAAACTAGAGTAATCTCTAGCTTCTCCTTCCATAAAACATAATTGCTATCATTCAATTGCCTTATGCCGTTAATTATTCCGGTAATAAGAGACACATTAGGTGCTGCAAAAAATTAACTGGATGCTTTAACAAGCATAACATTATGAATTTTATTTACTGATCGAACCCAAAACAGCTTTAGCCAGAGATGGATAGGGATCAATAAAATATTGTGGTCAAAATAACCACACTTAACTAAATCCTCGCATAAAAAATACTACTTTCGTCAATCTGGCTCGCATCAGCTTTGGCCAGAAGCGAACCAGACCAACAAAAAATGTCATGGTCAAAATGCCCGCCAATTAGCTTTAGCCAGAATGACGGACATAAGCCATACTTAATTGGAGGATTTATAAATTTAATTTTGCAGCATAAACATTATGACATCACGATAGCAATAATTATTATCCTAATTCTAATGCCATAAAAGAATTTACTAAACATAATAAAATGCATTAAAAGTAACCTTTTTGGCACATGAGAGCATGATGACAAAATAAAACAATAACGAATTACTCAGTATTAATAAGCATAAGCTTTTAGAAACATAAACATTATCCTTAAAATTTAATCATTATCAGGAAAATATTTACTATTTTCCTGAATTAATTCTGCCATAACAGAAAATTTAAGCCCAAAAATCATTTTTTTGGGCTAACAAATTTCGCTTAACTGGGCCGAAACGTAGCCCAGCCCAGCATACTCCCCTGTTCCTACTGGGCTCAAGACCCAGTTACACTGATGGCCACCGCGAATCGTCGGATGGCGATCCGACGGTCGGGAGCACTTGCGTGAGGAGCAAACCCTAGCTTCATTTCTCATCATCTTTCTCCTCTTCCTGCGCTCCCGCGATGGCGGCGAGCAAAACGGAGACAACGGCGGTGACGCACCGCGCGATGGAGGAAGGTGACAGCGGCGTCGTCTAGGTCCCCTCGCCGGAGCTGCGCGCAGCTTTGGCTTGCACGCACCTCTGTCGAGCGGCTCTGGACGGCACCCTTGGCGTGGCGACGACGCACGAGCGGGCGTCCCCGCAGCGGCGTCGACGACAGGCACCAAATCCGGCATCGCAGCGGGCTCCAACGACGATAAACGCGCGAGGAAGCATCGCCACGATCCGGTGCGGTGGATGGCAAGGTTGCTCCCTGCCATGCTTAGGAGGTGGCTCGACGTTGCCGCGGCCAACAACGACAACGAAGCCCTTTAGGTGAGTGTCCGCCGCCGTAACCATAAGCAATCAACCACTTGGATTAATTTATTAGCATTAGGACTAGGGTTCCTCTTGATTTGGGGATTTTCATCACGTTAGGGTTTCAGATTGGGAAATTTCATAACTAGGGTTTCGATAATTTGGGAATCTTTCTTCAAAACATTCAATCCCCACATCCATTGAACTTTACCGAAAACTCAGAGTTAAAACAGAAGGAAATCAATCAATTGCTTAAGTTGGGGTCTCGGATTTGGGGAAAACATTAAGATTCCTGCATAATTTGCTTCTTTCCCATCAATTTATAACATAAACTGAAACCACAAGCTTAATTACAGGGGAAAACCATGAAATTTCAGTTCTAGGGTTTCAAAATTCGGGGATTTTGCTTAAAAGCTTGCTGAAAACATCAATTCCCTTTTTTAACTTCATCAATTTAAAACCCCAGAACCTTAATTTAATACTTCAGGATTTATTCCTTAAGAAATTTAGGGCTAAACTTGATCATTTTAGGGCTAAATAAATTGGATCAGACATGAACAGGAAGAACAGCTTGATACTTGACATAACCTTAATAGATCAAGCATGATCTTGAGCAAAGGAGAGCTCAAACTTGATGCTATCTGCTCTGATACCATTGTTAAATCCTCTAGGATCAATGAGCTAAAGTTTGAGCCACAACCAGAAGATGATTAGAAAAATTACCTTGATCTTGTGGTGCTGCCATCTTCTTCTTCTACTTCCTTACCACCAGCAGCTTGATCTGGTGGATGAAGCGGTCCTTCCCAGTGCTTACAGTGCTAGCTTGATCGGTAGCTAATTACTTGAGTGTGTGTGAGAGAGAGGAAATGAGACTGAGAGCAGCAACAGCAGCCGTAGCTCACTTCTCCTCTGGATGGCTCTCTCATCATTTTATTTATCTTAGCACTGCGCACTGGGGGAACCAGCACCGTTGGATCTTAATTTGATGTCCCCGATCAGGACACCTCTGGTAGGTACTGTAGCACCGACCTACTGTAGCAATTTTATTGTGTCTACAGTTTAGACTGTAGATCAAAATATCCAACACTCGGTGCACATGTGGGTAGTTTGCCCCCTGCATCCATACAAGCCCGTTGTCGAGGCCAAACCGGTCGTGTCGGCGCCTTCACCATTATCGTCGATGGTGAAGGAGGCGCCGCCACGACCGGGTTGGCCACGATGACGGTCACATACAGATGCAGGGAAAATTACCCACATGTTCACCGAGCACCAGAACGGCAGCAGCGGAGCCGCAAGCGCCGAGTTGATGTTCTCATTGGCCTCGAGCATTGGCGCGATCGGACCAAAGAGAAGCCAGGCGGGAACTACCGGCTCAACAGACTGGAGCGGCGCAGTCGGACCAGCGAGAAGGGTTGTATTTTGGCACAAGAGGTTGCACTGGCTGGTCCGAAGTACTGGTGTCATTCAAGTGGTGGCAACGAGGAACGTGGTAGCCATGGTATGCTCCTGTACCGTGGCGGTGATCACCGAACCAGTGTAAGGCCATGAAAGCATCACTAGAAACGACGATGCCCGCTGACTCTACGGCGCTGGCGAGCTATTAGACAACGATGACGACCATCATCGCGAAGAAAACAAAGGAACGGGAAAGGAAACCACCACCAGGCATACTTCGCTCCCCTTATTCCCCGGTAGAGTCACTATGTTCTTCCCGTCTTTCTATCCTCGAAATGCCTCAAAGGAGAGCGTGTTGATAACGTGTCGCAAGAGAGATTGTAAACGAACGAGAGATTCGAACAAATGATCGAGTGAATCTTCTATTGATGTGTGATGAGGCGTATATATAATGTGAACAGACGCACCCAGGGATACGAAGGTTTGAAGGGGCGCCTCCACAGAAGGCACAGTCGTGACAGTTTCCATGTTCGTGGAACTGCACGTGTAATGGGAAGCGGGGATTATCCCCTGTAACTACATGGGTTATTATTTTAACATGAACGACACCTCCAATAACGCCACGCCATACAATAACGCCGCGCCATGCACTCGGCTCTCCAACAGCTCCTCCTTCGAGGATAGATGTGGCGGGTCCCCCATCGCCGCCTATGAGTGGTAGTGAAATGGAGCAAGGCGGTTGGTCCTTAAGACCCTAACCCTAACTGCACCTCTAGTTTAACCGGTTCGACCCGGTGTGGGACGGCCCACTCGGTTGTTTCCCCATGCACTTGGCCTCTGAGCCAATTTTTTGCCTGAGTTATGGCAATAGTGAAGCTAATTTGCAAAGTTTCCTTGAATTTGTTTTGGATTTTGAATTTAATCATTGAACAAGTGTCATTCTTTGCTAATTTGAGGTTCACATATGCGATTTCAAGCCAACTTCTTGAAGTTTCCATTAATTTTGCAACGTCCATTACAACTTAACCATGATGGTTTTTAATTTGTGAATTGTTAACTAATAATATATGATTACCCGTGTAGGTAAAACCGATGGCTCGAGAATTTGAGACACGTGCCTTCAAAGGTCACAACTACCTTTCATGGGCCATAGATATCAAGATTGTTCTTGCGCCCCGTGGGATAGTGCGTGCACTCTAGGCTGAGCAGGTTCTATCTCCGTCTAGAGTCACAACACAGGCAAACGACCAAAATTATTCTTCCTTCTACATCGTAAGGTCCATATTCATCCATACCTCAAGTCTGACTACTTGTAGGAGTAATCACCCGCGTTACCCTATTTTAGGCCCTCTAGATGAGGTATGAACATCATAACACAGTTGTCCCGTCGGAAGTAGACACATTCGATTTCAGAACTTCAAGTCCATCGAGGAGTACAATCATGAGCTTACTAAGATCAGTTTGGCAACTCCCTCGACTAGGGGGGGCGTGGGGATTATAGTCAGTTTTATTATATGAGTGGCTATAAATAATGGCTCTACAAGATACGGCAACTGCATATACCATGCAGATGGCTATATTACTGTCAGGATTAAATGGAAAGGGGCAAGTTTTATTTCCAAAGAAAATTATTTAGCACGAAATCTCACACAATATAATATGCAAGTGAATTATATATCTAAACGAGAAACAGCGCATGAACCCATGAAAACCAAACCAGATAAGAGAGCTTCACTAAAGTCCCTACGGTGCACCAAGACCAAGTCCAAGGATGAGGAATGCAGCAAGTGCTGATGGACGCATGATGGAGATTCTAATCCAAGGGATACAACAATTAGAAAGAAAGCAACCCAGATCACATCACACCACCACAAATTAAACCGTATTTTATTACCATCACAGGCAGCCACCTTTTCCCGTGTCAATAATACACCTCGCCTCTCCTGCCTGCCTTTTGAGCACATAAACCCACCGCCCTCGCCATCATCATGCCTAACCAAGTTTAGGCCCTAACCAAAGCTTCCCGACCCCCATCCCCCTCGCAGGAGAGCCCCGAAGCTAGAAGAGGAGGAAAGATAGCGCCATGGGGAGAGCTCCATGCTGCGACAAGGCGAGTGTGAAGAAGGGCCCATGGTCACCCGAGGAGGACGCCACGCTCAAGTCCTACATCGAGCAGAACGGCACCGGCGGCAACTGGATCGCCCTGCCGCAAAAGATTGGTATGTGCTCATCACAAAAATTGCGATGCTACAGCTGCCAGTAGCTGTAGCAGTAACAGACGGAGGCTAATTAGGTGTGTATGCTTGTTTGTCTGGCAGGTCTGAAGAGGTGTGGCAAGAGCTGCCGCCTCCGGTGGCTCAACTACCTCCGGCCTAACATCAGGCATGGAGGGTTCTCGGAGGAGGAGGACAGGATCATCCTCAGCCTCTACATCAGCATAGGCAGCAGGTACTGGCACAGTCCGTCTCGCCCATCCTGTCACTCGTATGATCAACTCAACTGTAGATTAGGAAGCTGCAGCCTGGTAGACAGGCACATGGGTGTAGTAGTACAATCTATGATCTAAATTCTAAACAAACCATGCATTTTGTGGGCGTAGGTGGTCGATAATAGCGGCACAGCTGCCGGGGAGGACGGATAATGACATCAAGAACTACTGGAACACAAGGCTCAAGAAGAAGCTTTTCGGCAAGCAATCGCGCAAGGACCAGAGGCAACAGCAGTTCGCGCGCCAGGCAGCCAGTGTCGGGCAGAAGGAAGAAGGAACCAGGGAGACAACTAACGGAGCCAATGGCTTTGCTTCTGGTGCCTACAATTGGCACCAGCACGCCTTGGCGATGCCGGTGCACCCGATGCCGGGATCAACGGTGGACGGCTATCCTATCGGAGAAGAAGTCGATGAGTCAATCAGAAAGCTTCTGTTTAAGCTAGGAGGAGGCCCTTTCGCGGCACTGGCACCTCCACCAATGTACGGGGAAACTCCAAGCTTTGTGGTGCCATCGGCTCCGCTCAACGAAGGTGGCATCCAGTGTTCCAGCGTGCTGCCGGCGCTGGAGCTTGACGAGAGCTTCCAGTTCAATCAGGTCAAGCTGGACGGGCTGGAATGCTTCTTCGGTATGGGCAACCAGAGCATGAGGTGGAATGAAGTGAGCCCCTTGGTTTGCCCTAGCACTACTGTGGCAACCAGCTCCCAAGAGATGCAGCAGTACTGCCTTGTTGATGAGCCGGTTGACCTTGGGATGCAGTGAGCTATTGTTCTTTGTTCTCATGTACATGCATGATTGTGGTGTAAATTTGTTTGTAGCATTCATGGGGAATGGTGAAAGATGAGAGATTTGGATTAAGAGCAATAATTAATGTCTCTCACCAATCCTAGATGAGAGATGCCTTGTTTTCAGGTATCTTCATGTGAGTCTTGTCTTGAAATGTTTTTCCCCACTACTAGGCTTACTGCCTTACAGAAACATTTACAGTTTAGATTGTGTGGATTGTTATGCTAGTTCATCTGGTCTGTATCTGATATTTGTATGGAGTACTGACCCTATAGGCTAGATATTTGTTTGTGTGTTCTCTAGCAGCATAGACAAAGTTTACTTGCAGAATGTCCAAGCTTTTCCTAATTTTGGTCAAAGACACATGGTCTATACTTCATGAGATATTACGGAACTTATAAGGCATGTCTACAAAGTATCCAAATTGTCGTGGCAAAGTTAAGAGAGTCCAAGTATAAAGTGTTTACTCTGAGTCAGCTGCTCCCCCTAGATTAGCTCTTGTGGGTTGAGTTTTTGAGTTGAGTTGTATGGCGCGGTGTTCGTCCAATCTTGGACTTGTACACAAACCTCTTTTCTATCAATGCATCGAAGCGCAATGATTTTTGCGTTTTTGCGACGAAAAGGTGTTAACTGTCATAATTGTACATATATTTTTGGAGTGTGACACACATGGTAGAAATGCTTAGAGGTTTTTTGACATAATTCTCTCTACTTGTCTGAATTCAAATTAACATTCTAAGCATGTTGGCAAAAACGTAATTAGAAATTTGTATAAAATATTTCTTTGATGACATGAAACATGAGATAATATTTAGATAGTGTAAGTTGCTAACGTTGTGTCTATCTTTGCATATTGACAAATTACGTTCGAAGTTAAGGGATATGGAATGATGAAATCAACACTTCATTTATCTGCCATCATATGCAATGATCAAAAGTTCGCTTCTACTTCACCTGTTTGATTCCATTTTTTGCATTTCCAGTGTTCATACTCAAAATGGTATACTAGGTACTATTTCTCATTGGCCAGTGGAATACAGCACTAAACTCCTTGGGAGCAAGCAGAAAGCCATTGCTTGTTTTTTGTTCAAATGATTAGTTGTCAACCTGTCACTAGCACTAACTAAAATGTTTAACCCAGTTATGCAACTCCCTACAACTAAGGAAAATGTAATCTCAGCTAATTTTCCAAAGAAAAGGTAAATTGCAAGTGACTTAGGGATTTTTTTTTTAACAAGGCAACGGAGGGCGAATGTTTTTGCATGTGTGCATTGATTTTAAGGAGGCATGAAATGAGTAAAATAAAAGCCTGCCACAAAAAAATGTTTGGTTTTTTACTGTGTTGCCAATCGCTATCAAAGAATTTTATGTTATTCAGATGATTATCTCAATTCCTGAATACATGTTACCTGATGAGCAATCCAGTAGCTCCCGGATTTCGGTTGTATTGCTAATAATTTAATTAGTTGCACATATCAATTAAAATAATGACTTTATTTTCATTGGAATTAATCATAAATTTCAATAATTATTGACTATTATAAATGGCTAGATATGTTGCTTGATTGGTAACAGAAGTACGAAGTTTCAAGCAAAATAAGTTCAAGTGTGTGTATGACTAAGATGCATTGGAGACAAAAAGGTCCATTATTAGTTTTAAAAAAACTACATAGAGGCTAGGCTACGAAGCATGTCTGAGAATGAGAAGAGTCAAAGAGGTTGGATCGCCGTCCAAAGCAGCAGAGGAGCTTGTATATATAGCTAACCTCTTCCAAGAAGTCAATGTTGCTTTGGTTACCTAACCTCTACCTAGGTGAGTTATAGGCATGTTTTAAAGTGATGACTTGATGGGACAAAGGTCATCTCATCTGTTAGTACCAGTTGGTGAGTGACAAGAAACTTCTTTGAACTGAATTTATGGCTTCGATCAATCAGTAACCAGGTTGGTACTTACTATCATTTTCTGTTGTCTAATGTCACTCATTTACTTTACAGTAATGTAACCAGTTTCACAATAATTAAGTGTAAAAATATCATATCATCACCTATGTATTCATTTGCCACCATATTCCATAAAGAAACGATCCTAACAGACACCATTTAAACTGATTCACTCACCTCGAGGCCAGCTTGTCAAAGGTGACGATGATTAGTAACTTGTTAACTTGATGTTAAGCACTGCGAAAACACATCTTCAGATATATGCCTTGAAACACACTTGCTGTAACAGCTCAGTTTCAATCGACGATACCCAGCACATATGGCCTTAACACCTGCACAGATGGAGCAGTGCTTAAGACCTATTCGTTTTGAATAGTAGCCAAACAATACCAGATTATGTAACAAGATTCTTCTCAAAAGTAATATTTTTACTTCCATGGCAGGTTAGACATCCTATTTGCAGTCGAATTTTCAACCAGGCTACTTGCAATATCTACTTTGTCAAAAAAAAATAGATCAACGGATAGTATAGGATATGCACTGAAGATGTGACGAAATCCTATGTGTTACGTAAGCAGTGACATTGCAGGAAAATCACACACAGACAGTCTTGGCAGATCATGTTCAAAACAGAGCTGAAATTTTTCAGCTTCAAGGAAAGAGAGTCCAAAAGTAAGAACTGGCAAGGAGATAATGGAAACAAAATTTTGCTCCTCTTTCGCAAGAGTTTACTGAGGAAACATAACGAGATAAAAAGGTTGCTTAGTGAACAGAAAATGCCATCTTGTCTAACAAAACACGTTTAGATAAGAAAGTTGATTAGGTTGATGTCATTTTGAGTGGGATTTCACAACCAGAAAGTCACTTTGGTCAATCGGAGCCTCTGAGGGCAATTTTTCAGTCAAAGGGGCTGGGTTAGTGTTGGACTTAAAACAACGATTATCCGGTAAATCATGGGGTGTTGATAAAAGTCCAAACACTATTTTTTAATAAGTCAGGCCCTCTTCCTTCTTATAAGGCCTTACACTAAAGCCAAGCTCTTTCAACGAGTGGCCTAGATTTAAAGGATTTGAAAGTCGAACCTAGGATTTGAAATAGTTGCTTTAACCTTCCAAACATACAGTGGTTTGCTTAAGCAAAGAGCAAATTTCACAAACTATTGTAATCACTGCAGTTTTTGACATATAAATGGCATGTGCTGATTGAGTTATCGCAAATTCTCATTTCTCTTTGAGTCAAGTCAGTCAAATGCTAACCTTTTTACAGAGAAGGATGGAAACAGATGTCTCATGTATAGTATATTTTTTGACTATGTCGCTACAAGAGAGGGCAATACAAGTTGCTGATAGGGATAGCTACCTTGAACTGTCGGCACAAACTGTTAATCAGGCAGTGGCTGCTTGGCAACTTATGACAGCATTGCTTCACATAACCAGTAACAGGGAGATGGTGACCTAACCAGTATAATAGGGAGATGGTAACCAGTTTAAAAAACATTGTAACTAGTTTGAAGGACATTGTACATAACATCATAAATGAAAACACGATTAAACCAATCAATTCCTAAAAGCAGTGAAAACGGCATGTGCTCTGTGCAAACACGAAACTGTCCTTAAACAAACCACGAGCACTGAAATAGATAACAAGAACATCTCGCAAACAGGAAGCTACAACAAGATAAAGTACACTCATTAAAAAAGGAACACGCGAGCTACCAAAATTCCAGTATAAAAACCATGGCTGCGGCTGTAAAGTGGTGAGAATATCCCTGCTCGACTAGGTTTCTGCTAGAAAGAGCGCCATGCAAAATGTCAAACATTCACAACTTGATGGCACATGCTATGAACACAGCTTGAGTTAATTTATTTCTAGCCAAGTATTGCCTGCACCTGAGACAAGAGCTAAGCAACCAACACTGATGTTAAAGAACTCAGGGGGAAGGGCTCATTGTTTATTGCATGACAGAGACTGTCACTAAGATGGATTGCGATGATGCTTAAATTTGTTGAAGGTAGCGCGAAACAAAAGTTTTTTATCTAGCCATAGCCTATTGTACATATGTGGGTCGTAATTAATTACTGGCTGACACAGGGGGGCGTGCACTTTATTAACTTGTTCATTATTCCATTACAAGAAGAAGATGTCGGGATGGCTCTGATTATGTTGTCCAGCGAAGAACAAAGGAATAATCATAGTAGCCTCACTGGCTATCTTCTTCCTTGTGACTATATCCTCAATAATTTAATTATGCGTCTGCTACTATTTTTTATTTGGATGACAGCAATTTTATTACATCACACAAATAATACATTACCTACTGACAGGACCGAAAAGGCTGGTATGATTGTTGTTGGACCATCACATCATATAAAGATAAATGAAAGTAAAAAAAATGAGATACAACATTGTGCAGCATGTGAAACAAATAAGAAGGATGCGGTAAAGTTCAAGTAGTATGATCTTGTTTACGTAATAGGAGATATGCATCACCTTTACAGCCCTCACAAGTTCCATGAGGATCGAGGCCTCAACAGGGATACATTTCGAATTGTGATTGCTTGTGTTAGCGGAAGGGTTCTATCCTTAATTCCTTCAGTAATTCCAAGAAACACTTGAGTACGATACATGTCCAGGGAAGTTCAAATTTTCCAAAAAAAAAACATAGCTTTAGTACATACAAAACTACGTAAAAATACATATTTCAATGTCAAATAGTCTCTGAAATCATGAACCAGATTCGAAAAGCAGTATTGTTCCAGAAAAAAAATAGTAGTACCAGTTCAAATGCCTGTCTTTTTTTGTTAGTGCTATCAAGAGTTCAAGACGACTTTGAAGTTGAAAATATTAGTTCATGTTTACATAACTTTATGTGTAATACATATACATACCTGGATTTTGTTACTACTTTTGGAACAATACATCATGCGCTTTTTGCTATTTGGAATCCAGGTTCCCCTAGGCACCAATAATATTTCCATATAAATGCTTACAAATATATTTTTACTTATAAATTAATGATAAATGTTGCTCCGGCGCACATTTTTTGTGGTTTCATGCATACTCCATAAAATTTCAGCCGGTGGCAGATCAGAAATGTGACACCAAACTGCATAAGCAATTCCTTAGAGAAATATAACTTTTTCGCGAAAGTGAATGTACCTAGCTTCCACAAAAGGTAACAAATTTCTGATTTTATATTGTTCAGAATGAATGATTATCCTTTTGCAAACTCAAGGCATGATTAACCATGTTGACTGTGTGGTGAGAATTGGGCATCTCTCAGATGGCTGGAGGCTAACATGCCAAACCGGGTTGGCTCACAGCGGTTTCGTCTAAATAAAAATGCTGCAGGTGCTAAGCCTGATAGTTTGTACTTCTACAAATGAACTGTGTTTGAGAGCATGCTTGAAAAGAGAATGATGGAGATGCTAAGCCTGTTGGTAAAGAGTTTTTTATGTTGACTTTGTGGCTTCTCTGATGGATGAAAATAACTTTCAGTTGGACTCCTATTATTCTATTGTGTGGTGAAAAAAACTGTGCATGTGAAGAGAAGGAAGCCAAATGCACTCTTCTGCGTGCTCACTCCATGCCACTAATTCCTCTCTGGAACACACATTGTACAATTGCTGACATGCTATAATATGCCTAGGGTCTACCATTTGCTCTTTCAGCACAAGATGGAAAACCTTTTTCAGGGTCTAAGACAAAAGGATGGCCCCGCTACCTATAAAAAGAAAAAATAGGGTAACGATGGCCCTACCTGTGAAAAGAGAAAAGGGGAAACGATAGCATGTTAACGCGATAAAGATGTTCCCCAACATGTAGCAATTTCTGATTCTCAATGTATTCTAGACAATTTCATTAAATGTAAAAACAGAACAAGCATTTATAATTCAGTGTACCATGTAAACCTGCAAATATGGATCCATATCCTGGTGCGACAAATGGATACATGAGAAGTTGGTTGCATATTGATTAGATCAGGATTCAGTAAGGTACTTTGTCTCTAATGAAACTTCTTTTAAACCGAATGGCAGGTGTTGTACTTATATAGTGAAACTTGAATCCGGTCAACTAAGTTAAAGAGCTAAAACAGTCTGCAAACAATGGCATGACAAACATAAACTACAATTCAGTTCATCTCACTAGATAACTGAATAGAAACACGCATGCCAATCTAACAAAACAAGTACACGTCAATCATTTGCTTCAGTGTAGCATCATTGTGTTGATTGAATAAGATAGAACCGAAATAAGATTGCAGCTAATTGATAAATTGACGATAGCTAAGTCATACAGGTAACAAAATATTCATAAACCAATAAGATGACACCATGTATACTGTCACAGCCAAAGCTGACTGGAAATAAGATTGAACTATGCATGGTATAGTAGCAACCAGGGACAAAATGGTATGGCTTGAATACAAGCATTGTTCTAACCATAAAATTGAAGTCGTTGTGCAAGTTACATGAGCCAAACAGCTGGCGGTCTTAGTCGCACCTATAGACCTGCCCTATACCTTTGGCACCAAACAGCAAAACTTTATTCAACCTGGCCGGTTAATTCAATAAATTAAGATGTTCCCCAACATTTACCAATTTCTGATTTTCAATTCAAATTTTTGGTTTTGCTAATTCTGAATGTATTCTCCACAATTTCATTAAGACCAAAAACATAACGAGCATTTATAATTCAGAATTGCCATGTAAACCTGCAAATATGGATCCATATCCTGGTGCGGCATATGGATACATGAGAAGTTGTATTGTGGTTGCATATTGACTAGATCATGATTCAGTAAGGTAGTTTGGCTCTGATGAAAAATATTTTCAGCCGATGGGAGGTGTTGTACTTATATAGTGAAACTTGAATCCTGTCAATTAAGTTAAAGAGCTAAAACAGTCTGCAAAGAAGGCGTAATAAACGTAAACTACACATCAGTTCATCTCACTAGATAACTGAATAACAAAAACAAGCATGACAGTCTAGAAAAACAAGTACAGTTCAGTCATTTGCTTCAGTCACGGTGCTGACTGGATAAGAAAAACCCGAAGTTAGATTGCAGCGTCCTATTAGTTGATAACTTCAGGATAGTTAAGTCATGCAAGTAAGGAGATATTCATAAACAAATAAGATGACACTATTATGTATACTGTAACAACCAAATCTGACTGGAAATAAATAACTAAATAACGTAGCACTATGCATAGCATAGTAGCAATCAGAGACAAATCGTATGACTTCAATACAAGCACTGTTCTAGCCATAAAATTGAAGTCGTTGTGTTGCAGGAGACAAACAGATGACGTTCTTAGTCGCACCTATAGGCCTGCCCTAGACGTTCGGCACCTAACACAAGCTACGATTGGGCAGCCGGCGACGGCCATTAACTCACTCACACGACGTTGATTTGCGGGTTAAACTACGATTAATAAGGCGACTACATGAGCCGCCATTGCTACGAATCAACATCGATCGAAATGAGGGGTGCCGCGCGCGCGTGTACGGGGTTAGAAATTTCTCGAGGAACCGCCGCCATGCGACCCAGGAGGAGGGAGGATTCAAGCAAGATGGTGAATCATTAGTACCTGTGGCTGTGTGGTGCGCCAGAGAACGATTAGGGCGGAGCGGCGCCATAGGTCCGAACGATCGGAGAGGATCGAGGAACCCTAGAAGTTGGCTTCCGGTTGATCCGCCTCCGCCTCATCGGGTCGTCGTCGCCCCGATCCCGGAGGAGAAAATTGGCGGCACAACGCGGAGGCGCACGACGCGGTCGCGTGGGAAGCGCAGTGGGGAATGGTTACATGGGCTTTCACAAGCCCATCCATGCGTGGATATGGATAGGGCTGTTCACTCACTACAATTGGGCCAGAAGGGCGAGCCGTAGTCCCTGATTGTATCCTTCGTCTTCTCGATTCGCACGGTTCAGGTCCAGTCTGGGTACCTGGGCACTTAATGAGAGTCCACTAGCTAGTCGGGCTCCCCGGGATGACGCATTTGTGTGTCTCTATAGAACGTCGTCCATTCGGGAACTTTGCCTTAGGTTGAAAACGGCAAGAAAACTTCGGTCATTTCCGTAGAAAAAGGAAACAGAGAGCAAAAAAACTGAGACGAAAATGGTATTTTCGTCTATGAAAACGGAAACTAAATGTTATGAAAGGAAATGATACAGCATATTCTGATGGAGACGGAAACGAAACGGAAATTCCAGAAAAAATAATACTAGGTTCAGCCCAGCCCGACTCACGTATATGCAACCATGCAAGATCATGGCCTAAATGCAACCAACGCATATATAAACTAAGTTTGTTAACTTATGTGCTTGTTAGTGTTAAAGTATGTGTATAGTGTGTGGTACTTTATGTTCAACCGTCGCTAGTCGAGGTCGTGAACAATTCCTCGTTTGTTAACTAAATTTGTATGCTTGTCTTTTGGTGTATAGACCAACGTATTACATCGCTATTGTATTGGACAAATGCCTGCTTTCGTATCATTTCCATCTCGTATCCGTTCCGTATTCATTTCCGATGATTTATGTTTCTGTACAAGTTTTGAAAGAAGCAAAACCAGAAGAACAACGACTCCATGGAAATGCAGAAGTTTGGAAATGGAGGATGGTGGTAAACTGAATCAGGACACCAGATTTCAGATTCCGCATGACCATGCAGCAAATGGGTAGATTACCCCGATCGAAAGGGACGACACAAACTGGCTTGTAGCGAGAATCATGGTAACACCATTTGCAGGTCAAACTTTAGTAGAATTAAAAAACATGCTTTCTGAATTGCTGGTGGGTGGGTGCACTGTGCACACTGTATATTCAGAAGAAACAACGCACGCAAGCCGCCCCGAGTCAGCTAAATAGTTACGAGTAGCATCCTATGAAGCAACGTGAGACCAGCTCTGACGAACGGGGAAGCCGTCGAGAAATCACAGGAGACAGAGTTACGAGGGCAGCGTCATCAACAAGAACGGCCAAGGCAGAAAGGTTTGTTAATACGAAATATTCATGAGCTTCAGACGTCGATCCCTGAGTATACCATCGT
The DNA here is from genome assembly GCA_947311845.1 of Poa pratensis. Taxonomy (NCBI): domain Eukaryota; kingdom Viridiplantae; phylum Streptophyta; class Magnoliopsida; order Poales; family Poaceae; genus Poa; species Poa pratensis. The sequence continues at coordinate 153,707,718 of CAMZMU010000041.1, read as the reverse complement.
CTAACCCACATGTTTTCCTGTGTTCAGTGGTTTCACAACAGCCTCTAAAATCGGAGAAGAGAGAAGGACTTCGGGGAAAGCATCCAGGTTCCAAGCTGCAGTATTTTGACTGTTCGTTCAGGTAGCCTGGTTCCTTCCAAAGATGAAATGTGTATCTAACTACGCTCGATCGAAGTTGGTTTCTGATTTATTTATTTTTACTAGGGTGTGCACACTGATCTGTCACAGCCAAGAACTCTCCCGGGCAAAGGTTCCATCACGCTTCCTTGTTCGTTCATGAAACTTGTGGTGATATTTCGTTCTGTGCTCTTCTGCAACGGAAAGCCCGCGTGAAAAATTTAGTTTAGCAGCGCGGTAGAGGCCGTTGTTTCTCAACGCTAGTTCTGCTGTATCGGTGTCTCCATCCGTCGACAATTTGGCATAATACTCATCAGGCCAATCATTGCCCATTTTTGATAAACGAAAATCCAAAACGGCAGAACAGATATCGGCATCTGAAAAACTTCCAGGAACCAAGATCGAAACGCTGGTCCCTCTACGGTCTGCCCACGTACCTGCTGTGTGCACGCAGAGGACATGACATGACTTGACATGAGACGCGTCTCATGAACCCAAGATCCGAGCCTCTGATCAATGCCGCGATTGATCAGTCGATCGGCCAGGGGTCCCGGCGGACGGTGAATATAAGTCTGCAAGAATTATTTCCCAGCAACCGATCATCGCCAGTATCGGGAGAGCAAAGGTTGGTTGGTTCTTCTTCTGTCTTGAGGGTGTCCCCCAAATGGACAGAACAAGAAACATTCCTCGACGCGGCAGGTTGTTTGGAAGAACACGTTTGTTACCACCAGTAGCTATGCACGCACGTCCGCCTAGCTGGCCGTAATGTATGGCGTGTAGCGTCACGAATAACACACTAGTATTCTGTATTCCCATCTGCCCACCCCGTGCCGACGTCGGCGACCGGCAGGGAGCTGCGATGGAGAAGGTGTCGGCGAGGATGGAGCGAGGCGGCGCCGAGCAATGGACTTAACTGGGGAGGGAGGGTGCGGGGTGGTGCGCCGGAGTCGGAAAAGAAGGGGATGTGAGGGGTAGAGGGATGGTCGGAGGCGGCGACGGACCAGCGGGAAAGGGGGCGACGAGGCGGCCGCGGGAACGCCGCCAACCGCAGGTGGTGTGGCGGGCAATTCAGGTGGTGATGGATGCGGGGTGGAGACGATCTTCTTCCTCCAGGCGTCCTTATCGTATAGCTGTCAGAATCCGCACGAGCACTCACGCGCGCATAAATTAGTATCGCCCACTTGTAATGGCCTTATGAGGCTAGCCAAAGAGAGACGTGCATTTGCGTACAAAATCTGATAATTTGGAGATTAGAAAATATGTATATTCAGATTTACACTTTTGCCATTTTTGTGTACCCAGAGTACAAAGTATTTGAAGGTGATTACGTTCGTTGAACACACTATTGGAAACATCTGGAATTTGTAACGGCCTTATTGGCAGTGTTTTATGACGTGGGTTAACTTAGGGGCGAGCTGTTGTGGGCTGGTGCCGCCATGAATCGCAGAGATCACGGCGGTCGGCGAAGTTGGCTGGCAGCGGCGCGGCGAGGGTCCCGCGGGGGGGGCGGGCGGATGTGTCCTCTCCTTCGCCAACGTTACATTTAACATCCCTGCCGTAGGCGATCGGTGCATGCATGTGGCGCGTTGGTGACAGACAAGAGGTGCACGCACGTACGTACGTACCCTGCCTTCCGGTTCTGCTGCCCCCGTCTTAAATAGACGAAAGCGAGATAAAGTTGTGAACACTATTAGTAGTATCTGCGTGACCACTTGTCCGTATTACTCATTTGTACGTTTGTCGGGTATGGTGCCATACTGCCATATATATACTGTGGTGAGACTGTAAGTGTAAACACACACATTGCTGCTTATTGTCAAAAAAATCTGACATAAAATTTTAGCAGATATATCTTCACATTCTACTTTTTTTCACTGAAAACCGATATTTTTTGTGTCATGTGTAAAAGAAAGTCACGTGAAAAGACGTATTTAAGCATCAAATTTTGTCTTTTTACACAAGTTATAAAATAATGTTGTTTTTTTCGTGAAACGACTTTGTAGACACATAACATTTTAAGTCTATGCATGCACAGCAACACCACCGACGGAAATATATGTACTACTATGTTGAGAACCTTGTACAATATTTATTACTTGTAGAGTATATAATAAATGTTGGTTTCTCCTAGCCTCTCGCGACGCGCTGGCGACTCCGCCGCCGCCACCGCCGCCGCCTAGCTCCGCCCAGCCAGCCCCTCCTCCCTCACAGCCATGCCCCTCCCCGGCCGCCGACCACCTCCCCTCAGCTCCTCCCCATCCACTCACTCGCTCTCCCGCTAGCGCTGCTTGCTGCCCAGCTATGGTGGACGCGATCCCGGCCTCCCCAGCCCACCACCGGCCCCTCCCGGCGGCGGCCGCTCCGGCCCCGTCGTCCACCGTTTCCCTGCGCCCACACCAGTCCCCTCCGCCCCCGCCGGCCACGGCCCCGACCGGAATCGATCCAGTTCCGCCGCACCATCGGCTCCAGTCCATGGTCGTCGGCAACATCGGCTCCCTGTTCGGCATGGAGGAGGCGCCCGACGCCCTGCTTGAGGAGGTGCCGGTGAGTGCTGCCGTTGATGGTGGTGCTGGAGGTCTCGCCTCCCCTCCCTCGCAGCCTTCCGGGCTGCCTGACCTCCCTCTGCCGCCTCCCCCTGCTGAGCTCCCTCCGAACTTCACACCGGTGCTCATCTCTGATGCGCCAGAGGTGTCTACAGAGAGGGCTTGGGTTGAGGTCGGGGGACGGCGCCGCCCGAGGCCGGAGAAGACGCCTGTCCCGTCGTCCAGGAAGGAGGCTGGGCTCCCACCTGCCTTCAAGCGGCGGACCTATGGCCTCTGTTTCCGCTGCTTGGAGCCAGACCACTTCGTCGTCGATTGCCGCGGCCCTATCCGTTGCCTGAGTTGCCGCCAGGCTGGTCACCGTGAGAGGGATTGCCAGGCGCGCCATTCAGCCCGACAAGAGCCTCATCACCACTCCAGCTCGCCTCCAGCGCCTCCGCGTCGTCTGAAGATTTTGCCCCAAGAGCCTCGCACCAGCAGCCGGCCGCCCCTAGCCCCTTCTGATCAGTTTCAGCGCTCGTGGGCATCTGTTGCTGCCAATCAGGATGCCATCACTGGGGGGGCTACATGTGGGCTCGGTGAGGCTGGAACTGTTGCGGGCATCAGTGCGGAAGCTTCTAGGTCGTTGCAGTCATTCCTTGAAGCTCAGGATGTGGCACTAAGTGCTGAGTTGCAAGCCTTGTTCGCCGCTCGCTTGGAGGAGGTGTTCTCGCCTCTTCGCGACTTGGTTGCCGCTGTGCAAGGTTGGTCTAATCAGGTATCAGGGCTTTGGGAGCTAATGGAGGATCTCGGCGGAAGGCTTGGTCTTGCACTTTCCTTGATTACAGACAAGATTGAGGAAGCTGCACCGCTGGCCGTGTCAGAGGACAAGGATGCCAGTGCGGCAGCTGGAGCTAGCTGCTCGCCTGAACTAGGTGGATTGATGGTGCAGCACATTGTGGATCCTCCTGAAGTGGCTTCTGCCCCTTTCGAGACCATGGTTCAAGGCTTGGAAGAGCAACACAACGTTGTTAACGTTGTGTCAGCTTGCAAGAATGTGGAGCTGGCTGAGGTGATTTTGGCCGACAACTCTGTTGGGCAGGTGCCCCTGGAGCTGGCATCGCCGAGAGACTCTCTCAGCTTGAAGATCCTTCAGTCTGACATTCCAGTTGGTGGCAATGGGATGCCGTTTTCCCAGACTTCGCCCACCTTACTGGATGAGATTCTGAACAACTTCAGCTGCACTGCACCGCTATCCTTGCCCGATGCACCGATTAGCTTGCAGATTGAAGGCGGCTCCCCTTGGGTCAGGAGGTGAAGTTGCAGATTGAAGGCGGCTCCCCTTGGGTCAGGAGGTGAAGTTGCAGATTGGAAGAGAAGAACAAAAACTGCACCATCCCCACTGTCAAGCGAGCCGAGTATAGATTGGCCGAGGCTTTCGGAGAGCTGCCAAAGGACACGAGTTCAAAGACAGGCTCCGAGGAAGAAGTGCAAGAGAGGATGAAGCCCTTTCTACGAATGTGCAAGCAACCTCCTTCGCCGACGGCGCTCCAGGCCATTGGTGAGTTGGTTCAAGTTAATGGTTAGTTGCTGTCTTCATAAGGCTAGGTGCAAGCTCTCCCTTTGTCGGTGAGTGATCTCCGGGTGGTGTTGCTTGGTGTTGCCAAATACAAGGTGTTTCCGATGGACTTGGGCCTAGGGACTCTTGTTTCCGGCTCCGATGATGTGACTTAATTCCTTTTAGAGTGTTCTGAGTGGTTTTGCCGGTTCCCGTAATTAACCGTGCAATGTATGGGTTTGGGTCCGGTTTCCCTTCTAAACTGGATCAATTCTTTCTTCTAATAATGCGATGTCAGAGCTCATGCCGGTTACAGTCAAAAAAAAATGTTGGTTTCTCTAAGATGAAAAATGTAATATTGACTAAGGTTGAATCCTAGTAGCATATAAACGATGACAATCATTGACAACGGTGAACTATAAGAGACCGGGGCTGCACCTGGTTGTTAGTCGATGAAGAAGATGTCACATATGCGTCTTTGAGAGCGAAAAGAAGGATTTTAACCTATGAGGAAAACATGAGCATAAATATACCGCCCGGCAACATGATCTAACCTAGTTAGAGTGCCGCATATGAGAGGGTGAAGGGACCGAATGATAGAGGAAATTGACAGGGTTTTCATTTAAGTGGTACCGAGTGATCTATGGAATGGGTCTTAGCAATCACAAGTCTAGCACCAAGTTAGCCTGTTTAAATCAAAGTGAAGCACGAGATCGAAACGTGTCGTCTTTGCTGTGTTTTTTCTAATAATTATAATTTTTTACCAAGGAACATACGCATGTCGTGGTAAAAGCGGTGTCGCTAAAGTTATACTCACTCCGTTTTTTAATATAAGATGTTTTATAGGTGGTACACATGTTATTTATATCCACACTAAAATGAGTGAACATATAAAATAAAATGTGTCTACATACATTTGTGTACATGTGAATATGGACAAAAGGTAAAACATCTTATATCAAAAAACGGAGGGAGTATTTCCTAATATTATAATGTACTACGAGCAAGATTTCCCATTAATAAGGGTGTATAAAGCAGGCTAACTGTAAACGAGCAAGCAGATCACAGGAAAGAGTTCAGATCTTCATAGAGCAGTCGACTATAAGTGTAAGACTGTTGGCGTGAGAGAAGGCAGTCTCTCTGGAAACATGGCCCAATTGTTATAGGGAATGGTCTTAATTAATTTGGTCTAGAAAAAACTATAGAGCACGTGTAAAGCACACACTATTTTGATACATCTCTTTAATTCGAATTCCAAAAGATAAATAGCTTTTAAAGCTGGTACAAAATCACCATAGAATTGTGTAGAGTAACGAAAGATAGACATCACCGGCTCCTCTCTTTTTTTTCACCAGATTCGACTCTTGTTTTGTTTGATCATGTTGTTTGATTTGTTATATCAGATTTTCTATGTTAGGTTAGCGTGGAATTTGCTCCTCTTCTATAAGAAAAATATATTTATCGTATCCAGACGAGGGAGGGGGTAGGGGGTAGGTTCGACTAATTCAGAGAACAGAAGGAAATAGTAGCAGACGAGAGACAATCGAGTCAATTCTCGACCATAGTTTGCAGTCGATCTCTCCATTCGACTCTAAGACAGTGGGTTTTTGGAGTAGGTTTTCAGAACAACTTGAAAAAACTTTCTTCAGTCGATAGTTCAAAATAATCGACTCCAATATTTCACAAAATGTAAAGCATACAGAATAAACACTATATACACTATCCCTTTTTTAAGAAGCTCAAGGTGGGTTTGCTCTCCTCTGCCGCTTTTGAGAGTCCACCCTAGACCTCCAGTTTCGGCCTCTCTCGTCTCCGGCGTCCGCGCTGGATGGCGTAGAGACGGGCTGGGGTGCCGCCCCCTACTGTACAGAGTAGTTTTAGGGTTTGTTAGCTGTAGGTGTTGTAGCTTCGTGCTGAGCTTTTCCTCCGTGGAGACTGGCGCTATGCCCTGGAGGATTCGGTCGCCGGCGCACCCGAGCTGCGCCTGGCTGCTGGCCGTGCTCTTTCTCCCTCTTGTGGCGCTCCGATGGGAGGAGCCGAAGGCAAAGGGAGAGGGACTTTCGACCCCTCCTACCAATAAGCTCGAGTTCTCTGCCAACGGAGTGGAGGTTGCCATTGCTGCCCGATTGTTCTTCTTCAAGCCTCATGGAGAGGAAGAGGAGGAGTGGGAGAGCACGGTGGTGCTTCATCTTCGTTGGTTTGCTGCTCGTTTCTGCAGGAGTTCTTCAGCTGCGGACCTTGCGATGGCCATGTCCATCTTGCCGCCGCTACATATGGTCGTTGGGCGACCCTCCTCGGCCGCTGGCTGCTGGCCGTTCTTCCTCCAGGTGGAGGATCTTCAACTCCGGCGTGGGATTTCCCAGTGGAGCAGGTCCAAGTGGTGCGTCCCCGGCGCTTGCCCCGCTGCCCTTGTCGCCGAGTTTGTCATCGACGCGGTGGAGAAGAACCTGGAGGATTGGATTGCTTTTCCTGTTTCTTTTCAGGGTCTTTTCTGTAAGAATCTAGGTCTGGGTTGTTATTTTTTTTCTTTCGAGGGCCTTCTTGTAACCGTGTTGACTTAATGAGCAGCTTCCGGGTCCTTCGGGATCCTTATCCGTTCAAAAAAAAGAAGAATAAACACTATATCATACATGAGATATGTATCTTTAAGCTGAATTCCAAGAGATGGATCGCTTTTAAAACCGATACAAAATCGCCATATAATGGTGTGGAGTAACAGAAGACAAAGAGTACCCGCTCATATTTTCTTACCAGATTCAGCGAATGTCATGTTTGATGCTGTTGTTTGATATTTACCTCAGATTTGCTATGTTTGATCTGTGTGGAAATTGCTCCTCCTCTATAAGAGCATCTCCAACAGCGGCGCTATGCTCCGGCGTGCTAAATTTTTTTGCAGCGCCAAAATAGCGTTTTAGCGTGTTGGGCGCCTGTTTTGCTTTAGCAGAGGCGCTATAATTTATCGCGCCGAATAGCTGCTTTTTGAGACGCGCTAAAATAGCGTGCCACAAACACGTTATGTTGTCTTTGCAAACGAATAGAAGATCAAAAAATGGGCTGAAAATAAAATTTTATTGATAGAACGGACGCACGTTCGTTGACAAGTTCGAACTTCTAAACATAGAACAGACTAGATAACTAAACTAAACATAGAACAAACTCGATTAAACTAAACTAATCTGATAGATTCGAACTAAACTAAACTAATAGTCGAAGTCGGAGTCGAAGTCCGAGTCCTCGGATGTGTCGGAGATGTCGGAGAACAAATGCTCCCACCTGGGGTCTTCCTCGACCCAGGTAGTGTTGTTGAGCTACGCCTCCGCCGCTCGGCCCGGAGCTCCGCCGCTTGCGTAGCCCAAAACTCCTCCTCGGCGGCGGCTTCTTTCGGGTGGCGCCGGCGCCAGTCCGCCACCATTTGCTCGTCCCTGTCCGCGACGAGGAGGCGGGCCTGGGTCCGGCGGTGGGCGCTCCGCTCTTCGGCGGTGACGAGGCGCGGCGGCGGCGCCAGATCCTGCGTCTGCTGTGCGGTTCGGACGTCCGCGAAATTCATCTGGCGCCGGGGCCGATTTAGGCGCCACGCTGCCACGTCGTAGGCGCGGGCGGCCTCGTGCACCGTCTCGAACGTCCCAAGGGAGATCCGCTCGTCGCCGGCGCAGATCTCCGCGTAGAAGGCGCCGATCGGTCGCGGGCGCACGCCGCGGTAGCCGGACTGGCTCCTGCGGCGCGGAGGCATGGTGGCGACGGCGCGCGGCGCGGAAGCTCCGGCCGGCGGTGGCGGATTTCGAGCGCGCGCGGGAGAGGAAAAACGGTTGGGGAGAGTAAGGAGAGCCGCGTGGAGTAGCACGCGCTGGCCAAGGCCAGCGCGCGCTCTTTCCCCGCCTCTGCTGGAGCGAGCGAAACCGCCCCGCGCGCACGAAAAAGCCGGTATTTGCCGCGCGCGTCGTTTCTCAGACGTCTGTTGGAGATGCTCTAAGAATGTTGATTTTAACAATCTGACTGGAGTATGAAATATTGTTTCGTAAGTTTATTTCCATGGATGATTTCCATGTTAGTCCTTTTCGTGCTAACAACTAAAGTATTGCGTGCCACACGATCTAGCCCCGCTCCGCCAAACGCAGCGTCATCATAATTGTGGAGCGTACGTATGTGCAACCTCCAGTGTCGGGGGGCTACCCCGGGTAGGGTCATGGTGTGGTAAAAGCTATGCCCAAGTGTGGGCCAGGTTACAGTAAAAACCGGAGTACCTGGACTTAGGAGCGTGTTGTAGGTGCAAACCGACATAAGCGTACCGAGTTAACCCAGGCCTGAAGGAACCGAGGTATCATGCTGATGATAGCCGGCATGTGTCGATCAAGACAAGGGATCCGAGATAAGGATCCGAGATAACATAACCGACATATGTATGTCGGTAACTTGTGTGTTTTCTTATGTGCAGGAAGGGATATTTGAGGAAGGAGGATCCGGCATATCCACGCCGGGTTATCCTTGTGTCGGGCAGAGGTCAATGCTCCTGTCACATCCCGTCTGGCACGGGAGCGCCTGACAGGGAAGCGCCTGACACGGGGGCGTGCAGGAGACCGAGATGGCAGGCCATCATTCCACCGCTGACTCCGGGTTATCCGGGGACAGACTGCGAGGCAGAGGCATGGGCAGGCCCTGTCTTATCGCTGACCTCGGGCGTACTTTGGAGCAGAGACATGGGACAGGACATGGGCAAGCCACGTCCTGTCCACTGTGCAGAGACAATCATGACGTGCAGGCGTGCGTATCTGCAGTGCCGGTACGGAGAGGTGACCGTTGCAAGGGGTATTCCGGTAACCCGGTTTAGCCTATATATATGCCCTAACCCCCTCCTGCGTGAGGGACGATGCCCTGAGAGACACTTCCCCGCGTAGCTTCATCTTCTACCTTGTGTTCTTCCCCATTGTCGTGTGATACAGCTCAAGGAGCAAGTTTGTATTTGTGATACCGAGATATATACAGAGAGACATGCAGGAGTAGGGGCTTTACCTCCTCACGAGGGTCCTAAACCTGGGTAGATCTTGGTGTGCTGGTGTGTTCTTCGTGTGTGCTTCTTAGCGCGCTAACCCTCTCCCGGATTCCACCAGCGTCCATCGGCCCCACACTTTAGCCATCCTATGGCATCTGCCGTGATACCACCACGACATCCACGAAAAGGATGGTCCAGTGACACGATCACAAAAAGAAAATGCAGCACTCGCTCACTCACTCACTAGCCAGGAGTTGTGCTCGCACATTCACGTTCACTTGAGCGTGGGCTGAAGGAATGAAGCCCACCGTTTCCGCCATATCGTCTGGTCACACTCTCATCCCATGCCCTCGATCGCCGCGCGCGTATCACCGATTCTCGCAACGCCTAATCTGCCGCCGGGAACTTGCCGGTTTTGACAAGAAGAATCTCGCTGCACGAAAAAGAATCTTGGACGGTCTCTGCATTCATACACCTGATCGGCGCCTGTTGCTTCTCCGGCCGTGTGCTCTGTGAAGAATAGTCACCGCTCACCGTCACCGGTGCTTATTCGGGTCTTGTTGAGAGAACGTGCTTGGAGCCAGATGTCATGTACTCATGTCCCGTCTTCTTTGCTCACCGGAACAGAGTTTGGCGACATATCTTTGCCACTCCGAACTTTTAATCATTCACTCGCTCCGGGAATTGTAGCCGGTGTCGTTGATCCGAGTATCCGACCACGAGCTCGTGGTCAGTCGATCAGGCATAAAGAAAGAAGATTTCAAACCCGGCGGCCATGAAGCCTATGGTTTCGAATCAAGACTTTCAAATTCTTTTTGAAAGATGTTTGGTGATCTCGAAAAGGAGAGAAGAGAGAGAAATGGAAGCCGATGAATCCATTCCAACACATCGCAGCGAAGCCTTTTTAAAATCAACAGGGCAGGACAACGGCGGTGGTCCATACGCATGTTATGTTCCTGGGACATAAATAAACGACCCGGGATGCGCCCCCGGGTGATCCGTCTCTAATCACGGGCCTCCTCGCCTTTCTTTACTGTATCTTCTTTTTCTATTTCCTTTACGTCACATGCTACACGACCTCCTGGCTCCTGGCTTTGAGTTTGAGAAGAAACCTGCCCTAGGGAACGCCTTGCCCCACTCCGTTAGCCGACCGCCGGAATAGTCAGTCGTTTATGAGCAAACCAAACAGCGGCCGAGATCGATCGAGCAGGAAACGACGACCGGCAGAGTTCAACGGTAAGTAATCAGACATCCTGATTTGCAGCATTTGCTTACTTTCGTTCGCGAGAGGAGATAACGTGCGCCCATGTTACCGCTACAGAAACAAAAACCAGCTGAATCATTATGTTGAGTCAGTCTAGGTGTAAAGTGTCCCGTAGTGACCTCGGATCTCGTAATAGTAAGATTATGCTAGTTTAGTTACGAGAGAATAAAAATTATATCATGCATCATCGAAAGTAGCTACTCAAATGGATTGATCGAACGCTACTTGGAAGCTGGAACCACCGACAGTCAAGATATACCAGCTCTCGACGAAGTCTGAGATATACTGCTGCGAAATACTGCACAATGCGTCAATGCCAATTGCCAAACACGTGTTTCCTAGTTGATGGAGAAAATCGAATCTTAGGGTGGGGGTGCGTGGTGGGGAAATCGAATCAACGTCATTTTTCTCTCCGGCGAGACGGCGCCGGCGACAGGTAGGGAGCCGGGCGGAGAAGACGCCGTCGAGGATGGAGCGTGCGCCGGCGAGCTAGCTACTTAACGAGAGGGGTGTGGAGGAAACTGAAGGGATCGCCGGCGCGGCGCGCATGGTTGTCTTCGCTCCTCCGACGACTTTTGTCGTTTAGCGGTCCGTAATCGTTTTTGGTTTTTGAGCGCTCGAACGTTCGATAATTAGCACAGCCCAACAAATGGAGCTCATTTCATTTCACACGTACAGGCCTCGAGAAGCAATGGCGCGGCCATAACAGTAACACGCACATGTCCATCCATGTGGTGGAGCATATATGTCCCTGATCCACTGGCACGTTAATGTGCACGAACGTACGAACCGGTCCGGTCGATCCATGGGCAGGAATGGCCTCTCTGTCCTGGCGCGGAGTGCACGACGGACGGACGGACACGGGAGTTCACTGTCGTGCCGTGCAAGCTCCGCCGGGCAGACGCACACCCACCCGGCTAGCGATCCCATTGATGGCGGCATTGATTGGCACACGCACTGCAGACTGCACTGGACGCTCGCTCCACCCCGTCCCGTTGGTGACGCCCGCTCCGCTCGTCACGTACGATCGCCGCGACACCGAGCCGGCCGGAGGATCATCACGGAATGGATGGGCAAAGAATTGAGGGAGATCGAGATATCCACCGCGAACGAACGACGCGACGGACGGGAAGATAGATACTACGGGCAACGCGGCCTGGTCCCGTCCCGTCTCGTCTCGTGGGGCGTCCGTCCATCTCTGCGTCAGGGAGGAGTGGGCCGCACACGCACTGTCACGCCTTTCCTTTCCCCTCGCTTTCTTTACCGGTGTGGGCCACGTGCGGTCAGCGAAACTGGGCAGGTCCATCGGACGGCCCAGTTTAAAACGGCCGCGTCGGTGTGGATCGCTCGCCGTCCGATCGGTCTGGCCGGCTGTTCACTGTGGGAGTGAGGGGCTCCGTTTTGCAGGAGCGAGCTGGTAGAAACCGGTAATTACAGTATCGGAAACAATCTAACGCGATGGTTTCACGTGCGGGACATTTTGGTTCATGTGAATTTTGTTTGTTTCAAACAACCCATTCTACGCATCTGCACCACGTAGGACTGTTGGCATTAAAAATCGTGTTGACCATTATCGTGTTGTACAAGTTCGCTGGATTTAATTCGATAGAGAATTACTACTACTTTACTGTCAAATCAATGTATTCTCATGTTACAAACGGTCATACGAGGTTTCTGCGCAATTTTTTGTGGAAACTAATTTTTTCATTGAAAAATCAAGATTTCAAGTCGTTACCATATAAGAAAGTTTTATTAACAAATGATAGCCTTGCTAAGAGACGTTGGACCGGGTGTACGAAATGTGAGTTTTGTGAAGTGCACAAGTGATGAGTTCATTCATCGTTTCCGTTTATATATTGTCCCTTTTCTCGTAATATTTGACGTATGATTACTTTTACATTTGATATTTATCTTCCAACTTGTATTGCTAATATGTTCAGCGAAGGTTTTGGAGCTGTTCATTTCTTGCAGGTTATTCACAAGGCTACATACTGGATCCACATCTCGTTCTTTTCTCCTACCCGTGGAGCAACGAGGTCTTATGGACTCTAGTTGCATTTGCCTGATAGTGGTCGTACGGGCTACATTTAACCAGGGTGGCTGGCGACATTTAACTAGGAGACTACATGATGCTAGGATCTATGGTTTTGCTTTGTTCCGCTGGTTGATCCATGTAGCAACGTTGAGTGATCCATGATTTGTACTTATATACTCTAAAAACCTGAACGTTGCAATAAAACTAGGATGTGCCACATCGTTTCGATGTAGAGGCCCAAACGATGTTCCTCTTTTCGAAAAGAAGTGATGGACAACCATGCCAACAAAGGATCATGATTTACGACACAAGACTGAGGTGGGCACAAAAAAACGTGGATTTGAGTACGTCTTTGGCAACCATATTCACAAAAATCTAGGCGTTTCGAATGTTACACAAATTCACAATATAATATTGAGAAAATATGGAAGGTTGGATGCAACAAGTAAATATGTTTTGTAACCGCAGAGAACAATTAAATAAAAAGCCAAAGTTAAATAAGGAATTCCGATTTCATGGTCATCGCTTGTCCAAACGAACTTATTACAACCTGGGAGATCCGCGTGCATACTATTCTTGAAAAGGGTATTACTATTGCTTTGCTTGCGGATATCCTTGAAGGCTTGAACACGAGATTTTTTCTTCTCTGTTACTGCAGTTGTAATTACTTTCACTATAGCGTTTCCACATGACAAAACAAGGTGGCCACTAGTTGCTGCTTGCAACGCCCATACGATAGCCTCCCGCCGGTCCTTGGCGGATGGTATAGCTTTTTAGCAATTTTATATCATATACTAATTTGTATCATAACACCCACACAATTACGATTTTTATGTATGGATATCCTATTTATCACCTTTTTCGAGGGACAAATACCTACTTCCAATGAGATCGGATACTTGGATCCGAGGATCAGAGAGGCAAGCTGTACATTGTGTAGGCAATGAAGCAATGATACATTTTTTTAGACAATGAGTTGATGTCAAAGTACAATGTCCATACCATCCTATCTGATTTCGCCCATAGTGAAGTAGAAGTGAGTACATCTTTGACAGCTAAAATATACCACATGAATTTTCTGCAGTCCTATAGATGAACGAGTAAATGAAATTTCATATTAAAATGAATGTTTAAGTTGAATAGGAGTACATATTTATACTGTGTTTCGCAAAAAAAAAGAGTCAGTTGCTGATGATCAACCATGCCAACAAAGGATCATGATTTACGACGGAAGATTGAGGAGGACAGACAAAAACGTGGAGTTGAGTACATCTTTGCCAACCATAGATTCCCATAATTTAAGCTTTTGGAATGCTTACACAAATAGGTTTTTGAGACAATCCGTTGATCTCAAAATACAATGTCCATAACATCATATTTGTTTTTCGCGCTAACGAAGTACTCCCTCCGTGCATGAATATAAGAAGTTTTAGCTATCTAACATGTTGTCTACATGCATACTAATATAAGTGCACATACACAATAAAATATGTCTACATACATTTAGATATATGTGAATGTGGACACATGCTAAACATCTTATATTAAAAAAGGAGGGAGTAGAAAAAGAGTACATGTGTGACAACCAGTCGCTCCGTTCCAAATTATAAGATGTTTAAGTTATTTTAATACAGATTAGCTATGGAACAAAATGACTGATCTACACACTAAAACATGTCTAGACATCCGAATAAGAGAAAAAGCAAAACATCTTATATTCCGGAACGGAGGTAGTAAAATATACCATACTCCGAATCAGAAAAAGTATGTCTTATTATGTATTTTCTGCGGTCCTATACATGAACGAGCAAATGATTTTTTTCTAAAATAAATGTGGAAGTTGAATAGGAGTACATATTTGGTAGGTCTATGAATTGAATTTTGTACCCGTGATTGCCCCCCCCCCCCCACACACACGCAACTATATCGTCCTTCAAAACAGCACGTCATAACACGACGCAACATTCCATAGCCGTGGTGCTGTAAGGACCGTTCTATAAAAACATTGATCAGAGGGATGTTTTAGGCAGACGCGGGAAAACCTGAGCCTGAAAGTACGAAGCCAGACCACACTACCACGACCTGTCTGCGTCACTACTGTTTCCATCGTGTTAAAGAGAAGAAAGGAGGAAATATAAAGCTGCTGCCATTACCTAAATATATTAAGTTGGAGCAGATCCGCGGCCTGGCATTGCTTTACTGTTCTGAGGAACAGTAACTCGTGGTACTGTGCCCCGCTCCCGTACCCGCGTGCATTCGCGCCGTCGACCGCCGATCGGACGCTCCAGGCGCGTCAGGGACCTAACTGCGATTTTATGAAAGCTCGAGGACTTCTTTGCAAAAACTACCGCATAACTCGATCCTCTCCTCTCTTCTTCCTCGCGTGCGGCCGGAGCCGCCGCCGCCGCCGCGTCGCACCGCCTCTACACGGCTTCCTGTACAGATCCAACGCCACAGGCGTGACGGCCTCTCCTCCCTCTCCGTCTTGACGGAAAATCGAGTCCTGGAATCTCGGAGGCGCCCGCGGCGAGGTCTTCTTCTCCGCGTCCGTCTGCCGCCGCCGTGCTTCGATTCGTCGCCACCACGCCTTGCCTTGCCCAGCGCCGCCGCCCTTAGGTTTCCCGCGACGCTCCGCGTCGAATGCGCTACGCCTCGCTCCTCCTCACACTCTGAATCGACGCCGCCATGATCGGGCGCCATCTGAAGAAGAACATGACGGCAGCCATTGCTGACGTCATCAAATGACGTCAGCAATGGCCCCACCAGTCATACTTTCATCTCTTTTTTTTTTTGCAAACTATTGAATACTTGACGTGTCGGTCCCAGTTGTCATATTTTTATAAAAAAGGTAACATTTGTTAAATTCAAAACTTTTAAACCAGTAATCCAGAAAAAAACAAACGATATATCAAAATTTACGGCGATATAAACTTTTCCAAAAGGCTAACATTTGTTAATTTCATAATTTTTAAACCGTAATTCATAGTAAGACAAATGTTATACCGAACTTTACATAATTAAAAGAATTTTAAACAATTTTTTGGCATACAATTTCCTCGATTTTAACTTTTACAATAAACTAGCATTTCTTTTCCCGCACTCATATTTTCAAAACAAATTTTAAACATATTTTCCCAGTGATATTTTCTTTAAGCCAACGTCAAACAAAATAGTGACTACATTTTGTGCACTACAAGTTTAACCATTTCTCAGCCACACAGGCACTTCCGACACAAGTTTTGGAACATAATTTCCCAACGGTAATTTTGTAGGTCATTGTTTAAGCGAAAGAAAAATATACTATAAATATGAAATGTTCATAATATAATTTAAAAGACTTCACCGTTACAAATTGGGACGTTGCTCTCAAAATTAAATAAATTTCCACATTCAAATAAAAAAAATCAAATTTTACACACAAACAATACTACCCACTGTAAATTAAAAAAAAATACCCAAGCTCTCCTGCGATAATTTCCAACTCATAATATTTACCCGCAACGGATAAATTAAGGTGAATTTCATTCTTCTTTAGAACATTTTCCCAAGCTATTTAGTTCCTGCAGGTGGTACCATTTTATTTCAACAATTCACAGAAAATTAAAACCATTTGAAAATAACTTGATTTTAATTCTAACATTCCTCTTAAAAAGCGCATCGGTTTTTTCTATTATCCAAAACTTTTGAAAATTTCCAAACACATCTCAAAATTAATTCAAACCAAAATAAAAATGAAAACAAAACAAAATAGTCATTTCAAATGCTTTAGGACCTTTTCCAAATTGTTTCAACTCTTAATTTCCACCTGAATAATATTGAATCAAAATACAAATTTTTTTTAAAAAAAAACATGCTTCAAACAATTTAAAACACTTTTACCGCTTATTACCTCATTTCAGACATACTAATATTTAGATGTAATTTAACTAAACTATTTACAATTATGCATACAAAATTAATAAATACTACAAAAATCAATATTTCCGCCATGAACATAACATATGCCCTCTTATTATAGTGCTAAATAATAAAATTAATCAATACGGAACCACATTTAATCATTTCAATTTAGCTAACATATTTGAAAATAATAGAACTTTAATTCCTCTAATTATGTAGTTGCACTACAAATTTCGTCAAATTATCAATTGAATTCAAAATGAATTTAATAAATGCTCAAGCAATGTATTACCTCCGACTATTGCGCTAAATTAAAAATGTAAAACAACACACAAACATATCATACCAAACCAAATAGGTTAACATTTACAAATAATATAAATAAACACGCTCCACTTATACGATTCAATTCACTAAATGCTAAAATTGAACTTAACTCTCTCTATCTACACAATTAAATTTAAATAATGCTTTATTACATATACATTTCAAGAAATTACAAATTCTTTTCCTCTAAAAATGGACTAAATTTAATAGCTATGACTGAATTTAATAGCTGATAACACAATATATTCCCTCTAACCAAAGATCTAAATTACATATTTACGTCCAAATGCAAACATAATATTTAGACATAACCATGATATATTCTCTCTAAATATAGTGGTAAACAACAAACTTATGGCAAAATGGAATAATATTTCATCATTTCAATTTAGCTAACATACTTATAAGTAATATTACTTAAATCTATCTAATTATGTAATTAGATTTAACCAAAAAAAAATGCTTCATTGGAAGAACATTTACAAAAAAAAATACAAAATCATTCCCTCTAATTACAGATTAATTTCAAATTGCATTTCAACTAAGTACATTATAAAAATTAGAAGTACCTCCTTTCCTAACAATATATATAACATATCTAAAAAAAAATTATTACAGAATATTCTCAGCAAAGGCGCGGCGTGCCGTCGCGCCAAATTTACCTGGTATTTATCCAAGAATGGCTAAATCCAACCCAAGCTTGCTTACCCAAAAGCCACAGTGGAATTTGTCAAGAGGGGTAGAAGAAAAAGCAGAGGATCCAGAAAAGAAAATTCATAACTTCTAGGGTAAACTACTCAAAAGACACGTGTAATGTTGTTTTCTTATGTACGGACAAAAGTGTAAAGACTCCCACGCAATTAAACCACAGGGCCGCGTAAATTTCTCAGCGTAATAAAAACCGTACGATACCCTACCCAAAAAAAAGTAAAACAAAAAAGGCATGCGGCGAGAAAAAAGGAAATTAACACACGGAGAGACAAAGGAAACATCCTAAAATACTGCCCATCTCTCTCTCCAGACGCGTTGAGCTGTTCCCAGTCCCGTCCTCCCCAGCCTCGCCGCCTTCATCTCCTCTGCCCCTCTTCTTAAGCTCGCCTCCAATGGCACTGTGAGTAAAAGCTACCGACGTAGTGGAGCTTTGTCAGTAGATTGCGGTGGTGGAGTCGGAGGGCTCTAAAAGAAGGGAGGGGAGTCCCCCAGGAATAGTTTGTGGCGGAGTGTGCGTCTAATTTGGGGCAGGAAAACGAAAGGTCGAGGCTTTGGCCGGAGCGGGTGGTGGGACTTGGGTTCTTCGACCGCCCACTCATGGCGCCATGGAGCGGCTTGTGGGGCGGTAGGGCCGGCGGCGACGCCTACCGGGGCACACCGGTGGTCGTCAAGATGGAGAACCCCAACTGGTCCATCTCCGAGATCTCGCCGGAGGACGACGACGAGGACTTCCTCGTCGGCGCCGGCGCCACTGGAGGCCGCCGCAAGGGGGCCGCGGGAAGAACGCCAAGCAGATCACCTGGGTGTTGCTGCTCAAGGCGCACCGCGCGGCCGGCTGCCTGGCGTCGCTGGCCTCCGCGGCCGTCGCGCTCGGCGCCGCCGCCAGGCGCAGGGTGGCCGACGGGCGCACCGACGCCGACGCGGGCGCGGCGGGCGCGGAGAGCCCCGTGCTGCGCTCCCGCTTCTACGCCTGCATCAGGCCTTCCTCGTCCTCTCCATGCTCCTCCTCGCCGTCGAGCTGGCCGCCCACTTCAACGGCTGGGACCTCGCCGCCTCCGCGCTGGCCCTCCCCATTATCGGCGTCGAGTCGCTCTACGGCTCCTGGCTGCGCCTCCGCGCCGCCTACCTCGCGCCGCTGCTCCAGTTCCTCACCGACGCCTGCGTCGTGCTCTTCCTCATCCAGAGCGCCGACCGCCTCATCCAGTGCCTCGGCTGCTTCTACATCAAGCTGAGGCGCATCAAGCCGGAGCTCAAATCCGCGGCGCTGCCGGACGCCGAGGACCCTGACGCCGGCTACTACCCCATGGTGCTCGTCCAGATACCAATGTGCAACGAGAAAGAGGTCAATGTCGCCACAGAATTTTACTCTTGCTCT
The DNA here is from genome assembly GCA_947311845.1 of Poa pratensis. Lineage (NCBI taxonomy): Eukaryota > Viridiplantae > Streptophyta > Magnoliopsida > Poales > Poaceae > Poa > Poa pratensis. Next base: position 153,688,925 of record CAMZMU010000041.1, on the reverse strand, counting down.
GCAGATGCATTATTCTTTTCCTGCAATTTTGCAATAGTTTAACCATCTGGTCGTCGTTCAGGTGTATCAGCAGTCGATTGCGGCCGTCTGCAACCTTGATTGGCCGAGGTCCAATTTCCTGGTTCAGGTGCTGGATGACTCCGACGACCCGACGACGCAGTCACTGATCCGAGAGGAGGTTGCGAAGTGGCAGCAGAACGGAGCTCGGATTCTCTACCGGCATCGTGTGCTCAGGATGGGTACAAGGCTGGGAACCTCAAGTCGGCCATGGGCTGCAGCTACGTCAAGGATTACGAATTTGTTGCCATCTTTGACGCTGACTTCCAACCAAACCCAGACTTCTTGAAACGCAGCGTGCCGCATTTCAAGGTAAATCCAGGGGAATGTTGTACTTCTTTTTTGGTATCAACCATCATCAGGTTAGCATTCCTATTTTGATTTATCAATTGGGCTGTTTCAGGACAATGATGAATTGGGGCTGGTGCAAGCTAGATGGTCGTTCGTGAACACGGATGAGAACCTATTGACTCGGTTGCAGAACATCAATCTATGCTTCCACTTTGAGGTGGAGCAGCAGGTGAACGGCATCTTCTTAAATTTCTTTGGGTTCAATGGAACCGCTGGAGTGTGGAGGATCAAGGCATTGGAGGAGTCGGGCGGGTGGCTGGAGCGGACAACAGTGGAGGATATGGACATTGCAGTTCGAGCGCATCTCCATGGATGGAAGTTTATCTTCCTGAATGATGTCGAGGTATTGCGTATGACCAATTGCTTCTCGACATGTTACTTCGTAATTTAGTTTACCATTTCAGTTGAGCTGAACTGTTTGTTATACCTTTGACAGTGCCAATGCGAATTACCCGAGTCATATGAGGCTTATAGGAAGCAGCAACATCGGTGGCATTCAGGTCCAATGCAGCTATTCAGGCTTTGTTTACCGGACATCATCAAGTCCAAGGTATTTCCATGCTCTTTTTACTGTACCTAAGCATAGTTGGACAGACAATTTAGATATGTTGACATCGATATGGCATGTGAGACAGTGCTTCAATGGTGTTAGCATGTTGGCGAAAAATCTGATATGTCGGTGCTTTTGAAAAATTGGAATCTTTAAATACTCAATCAGTGAAACGGCTCCTCTAGTGCTAGCCATTTGTGGTGGTTGCTTAGGTTACACTTTGTGAAAATGCTCTGTCATCATTTGCCTTCCATAAACTGCCATGTACCACTGAAGCTCTATCCATGTATTTTATGACCTACTGTTGGATCAGTTTGTTTTGTATTAGTTGGACGAATTTATATATGCTACTCTGTTATCTTCTTGACTTTTTTTTTGTTGCTATATCTGTAGAAACTATTTACCTCCCTCGAATGTACCAACTTTTGCTGTTTATTAACTCTGTTGTTATACTTTGCTGCAGATTTCGGTTTGGAAGAAAGCCAACTTGATCTTCCTTTTCTTCCTTCTCCGGAAGCTCATCCTACCATTCTACTCCTTCACGCTCTTCTGCATCATCCTCCCGATGACAATGTTTGTGCCTGAAGCCGAGCTCCCTGAGTGGGTCGTATGCTACATTCCCGCCCTGATGTCCTTGCTCAACATCCTCCCATCTCCAAAGTCATTCCCTTTCATCATCCCATACCTACTCTTCGAGAACACCATGTCCGTGACCAAGTTCAACGCCATGATCTCCGGCCTGTTCCAGCTCGGAAGCGCCTACGAGTGGGTGGTGACCAAGAAATCGGGCCGATCATCGGAGGGTGACCTCATCGCTTTGGCGGTCCCGCCCAAGGAGCTGAGACACCAGAAGACCGGCTCGGCGCCAAACCTCGAGGAGGGCGACCTCGTCTCGGCGGCCAAGGAGCCGAGGCACCAGAAATCCGGCTCCGTGCCTAGCCTCGACGCGATGATGAAAGATGAACCGGGTCTGGTGAAGACGAAGAAGAAGCACAACCGGATATACAAGAAGGAGCTCGCCCTGTCGCTGCTCCTCCTGACGGCCGCCGCTCGCAGCTTGCTCACGAAGCAGGTATACACTTCTACTTCCTCCTGTTCCAGGGCATCTCCTTCTTGTTAGTAGGCCTTGATCTCATAGGCGAGCAGGTTGAGTGAAAAAAAAACTGTAAACATGGACACGATAGATCTTAAAAGACGGTGATTGACAGCATGGGATTGTTGGATGGTACCGCGGCCGAGGTTCGACACGCTGATGAGATCGAGAGAGGGAGGGGCTTCTGATACCATTAGAATGTGTAGATATAGCCTTCTTGACCTGGGAATCAGGATTCATTCCCAGGCCTCCCCATTCTTTTGTATGAAATTTTTGGTGCTCGTGTGGGGGATCTGACCTTGTCTTAGCATGATGTAATGCACTCTCTCCGTCTCGTCTGCACGGTTGGTCGAGGAAGAAGCCAAAACGCCGTTGATTGGGAACGATTTGCCACTCGTGTGCCGATCATTCACGTGTTCCAGATGCTGCGGGTTGATCTGGTGAATGTGTTTTGGTGTACGCGCCGGTCCTGCTAGCTTGTCACCGCCAAAGGTGAAGATGCCCATGATCGACGACGTCACATGATGGAAAGCTTCTTGTGCCTGGCCATGGAAAGTTTACATCTAGATACCGGCATCTGGTCATTGGCCAAGAATGGTTCTTTATTTCAACTTAGTTTGATGACGCATGATGAACTTTTCAAAACAAAAAAATGTCAAAAGAGATTGAAACTTGGTTGATAAGTTTACCAAGTGCTCCGGTTGTTGCGTTGCGTGGCCAGCTGGAGACCACAATCTCCTGAAAACAACCCGAAGTCCCTATCCTACCTCCATTTTTCAAATCCCAAGGGCGTAGATCAAATTCTCTGGTGGCGATGGACGAGGAAATAAATACTCCCTCCGTCCCAAAATAAGTGTCTCAAAGTTGTCCAAAAGTGAATGTATCTATACTTGTTTCATGTCTAGATACATCCACTTTTAGCCAAATCTAAGACAGTTATTTTGGGACGGAGGAAGTATAACGTAGACCCGGCCGGTTGTCGGTTGCAGTTGCACTGGAGGTGAGCTGTGCGTAACTGAACCAGTACCACTGGAAGAGTGACAGGCAGCCATCGAGCTGAGCTCGACCTGTACGTGCCGAGTCCATCTCACCCTTCATATCTGCATTGCATTGCATTGCATGTGGATGCGAGACAGCTGTGCGACGCCGAGGCATCCATGTCCCGCTGCTGGTCCAGCACGTACGTGGGTGCTGCGGTAAGCGCATTCCTCACGACGTTGGCGTGGCGGTGGAAGTGGACGTTCTTTTTATATAATCAGCTGCTTAATTTATGTCCTATTAGTTCCCAACATCATTAAAAATCTTATTTCTACGCGGCAGTTTACTATTGATTATTCTTGTTCTGTCGAATTTGACCCTTTTGGTTTTCAAGGACCTTCTCACCAGGCACGAGATCACACGCTGCAGTAGCACAGGACCCCTCTACAAGTTTTCCACCAGCTCAAGCACTCCATCGTCATCCGTGACCTCCTCGATACCTCCACCACCACCGAGTTATGGCATCGCCGCTTAGGACACCCAGGACGTGACACTATGTCACAGTTATCGTTATCTGAACAATTTTCGATTCTATGTAATAATGCTAGCACGATGTGCCATGCATGTCAGCTGGGCAGTCTGGTGTTGCTTGTAGCTGGAGAGGTCGCCATCCTGCATTACAAGCCAAGGGACGGGACGACGGGTCGGGTATGATGTATCTTTCTACTTGTATATCAGCCGGCCTCAACGGCGGCTTACGTGCGTTCGAGTTGAACACGTTGTGATCATTACCCATGATGGTGGCAACCTTGTAGAGTAGCCATAGTGTTGATGAGGATGGTGGTGGTGTCACGAATTATTGCACGAGGGCGAATATTATTGGGTGCTCCGGCCGTGGGCTCCCTTTAGTTATGCCGTACTCTAGCTCCGGTTCCACACTAACGATCTCTCGTTTCTCTGGGTTGGCTTCTCTCTCCAGTCCCCACTGACGCTCAAAATATCTCAAATCGTTTCTTGGCCAAGATGCCGATGAAATTCACTTTGACACATGTGAGCATATCATCCTACCACCAGAAAAAATGATTTGCCAAAATTTAGCGAATTGATCTGAACATTCTATGTGTGAAGGAGAAAAACATATTTTACACACGAAAGCGTCACTCTCAAGATGACACATCTACTGACTTAGACTGCTCACAGTGTGAACTAACATATATACAGACTAGTAACAAATAGTGGAGTGGATAGTGATATAGATGTAATAATATAGAGAGCTCTATTTATTATTTTCTAGACTCGTATTTTATTGGAAAGTGGTAACATATTATGTTACACTAATTTTTTTAGGGTTTTATGTTAATCCAATTGCCTCTCTCCACTTTATATGTTTGTCGCGTCATCATTTTTACCTAGTTGGTATCTATGTTACCATGTTAGTTACTCTCATTGCGGCGGCCTTAGAGCATCTTCAATCAGGGTGTGCAAACCCTCCCCATACGTCTCGGCGGACAACCCGGACAGGGTTTGAGCTGAAAACCATCACCCAACCGCGTCCCCCAAACGCAGCCCAAACGGCCGGGCTGTTCGGAAAACACCAAACCCAGCCCATAAGTGGGGAGGGTTTGGGGCAGCGCGGGGGCGTCCGCCCCGTCGCTGACACGGCGGACCTACCCTTTTTCACCATAAATCAGCCAGAACCCTCGCCCGGGCAGTAGATATTTTTCGCACTCCACCAGCTCCTTGTCCTAGCTCCGCCCTTCTGCCAAGCTCCAGTGCCGCCGCCCCTCCTTTTCGGTCGCCAGCACCCCCGCTGTCGTCCGCACTTGCTCGCGAACCTTCCCCGACCAGTTTTCCGCCGTAGCAGAGCTCCGTTGCGGCCGCATTGCGAAGGATTTGGCGGCATTTGCAGCGAGCATTTCCGCCGCCGCCTCCGCCACTCCCACAGCAAGCACGCCTCTCCGACTCGTTCTTGCACGGCTTCTCAGCCCGCCCGCCTCCCCAATCTGTAAGTTCGTCGGAACCCAAGCTCACCCTGCGCCGTAGGTCGTTTTCCATTCCGCCGCCCGTCCCCGCCCACCGTCTCGGACAACATGGTTTCATGGAACACTGAACAAGGACTCGACGGGCTCCTACCCTCTATACGAGGAGGACAGCTCCCCCGACTCGGTATGTGTCGTGTCTCGATGCACGAACACCGGGAGTATAGGATACCCCCTTTTAGGTTCGGCACGGGGCGCGAAGGAGGCTGAGAATCGTCTTCTCGGCGGAGTCTAGATCAAGCTCTCCTCTCCACGATCAAAGCATGCAACCAAAGGGACACAAGGAGCTACCCAGGTTCAGGCCGCCCGGAGGCTAAAAGCCCTACTCCTGCATGTCTGGATTGATGGGTTCTTCATAGTGTAGCTTACAATGGAACCTCCCGGATGGGGTACCCGGAAGGGTTTTGGCTGGAGGTAGAAGAAGGACAGATCCTGACCCGGAGGAGATCACCTTCCCCTCTACCTTCGCAGCCCTAGTCTAGTCTTGCTCTGGTTGACTTGTGCCTTGGTTCGACCTTGTGTTCGTCCGACCTCCCCCCTCCGTGCCTTGGTCCTCCTTTTATAGGCTAAGGGGTTGCCACAGGGTCACGTGAGGGGACGAGGGACCTTCGGGGAAGGACCCTCCTCATCTAGTTTAGGAGGAGACGTGGCCTCTCCTCAGCCTAGCGTCTCCTTTGGGTTAGGTGGGAGCGTCCGCCTTGGGGTGGACAGGAGCTGACACCACCACGGGCTGTGCTTCCCGCCCGCGCTGCCTTCGCCTTGCTTCCCAAGTCTTCTGCGTCTTCCAGTGAGGTGGAGAGCTTATCCACAGGGACGTGGGGAAGTACCCGAGAGGGAGCCTGGCCTCCTGCCGGGAACTCGGGCTCTCGGGTCCTTCCTGGCCTTCTTGCTTGGTTCGGGGACCCGGAAGGTCCCCAGGACCGGAGCCCTTTGTCGACGTAGGCCTTGCGTGTCCTGACGGTGAACCCGCCAGCTTGACTTGAGTCTTGGTCTTGTCCATCTTCATCTTGGGCCCACATGGGGTGGACCCACTTTGGCAGCACTAGGGGAACCCCATGTTCCACTGCTGCGACAGTAGCCCCCGGGCATGGTCCCGGCGGCTCTTGCTCCAGCTGCCGGGGCCATGGCCTAAAGATAGGTCAAAGTGGGTCCCCGGGCACCTGGTCTTCCTTGCTCAGCTCCGTTGGGGACCCGCCGAGGCGAGGTAGAGACGAGCCCCCGGGTCCCGTTGACTGAATCGCGGCGAACGTTGCGATTCATACGGACCCCGTGCTTATCTTGGAATCCAACGGGCGAAACGCGCAGAAATCGGCACGCCCCCTCGATCCCCACGTCCGTCGGAGTAATGAGGCCGCGACGCGACGTGTGGGATGCCTTATAAGCCACGACTGGCTTCCACTGTAGCCGTTACCTCTCCAGATTCGCCGAAATCCCCAAATCGCCGCGCAGGAGACTCCTTCTCCCGACTTCGCCAATCGCCGCCCCCCGCCTTGGCCGCCGCCGTTCCTTGTTCTTGCCCCCAGCCCATGCCGCCTAAGCGGGATAGGACAGGAGTGAGGAAGATGTCACAATCTGCCGCCGAGAAGATGGCGATGGAAGCTTCTCTGGCCGAGGCCCGCCTTCAAGGAGGGTGACTCAGCCCTCTTTTCTCCCAGCGAGTATGCGTCAGAGGAAGCCATTCAACGCGTCCGCCAATCCCTGGCCGCGAGCTTCCGCGGTACTGAGGGAGTGGTGGTGCGCCCTGGGAGCGGTCCCCAACGAGAAGGAGAGGTGATTACTTTCCACGATTTCTCCGTCGTCGGCCTTCTTCCTCCGTTCTCCGAGTTCTTCGCGGCAATCTTGGAGGCTTATGGATTGCACATGCTGCACTTGCACCCCAATGCCGTGATGATGCTTGCTACCTTTGCCTATGCCTGCGAGGCATTCGCGGGCGTCATGCCTCGGTGGCCTTATTCCGCCACTTCTTCGTTCCACGCCTGGGGAAGTCCAAGTGGATCGCTGGCGGTGTCTCTTTCTGCCTCCGGAGTGATGCGGCGCACCAGTACCCGGAAACATTCACCAAGGCCTCGGTTGGAGAATGGAGGCACAACTGGTACTTTGTCGAAGCTGATGGGACCAACCCCCATCTGATGACTCCATATTATCCAGCGGAGCGATTGGCACACTCCAAGGAAAGAAGCTCTCAAGGGGAAGCCCTGGTTCCGGTCATCAACAGGCTGGCTGCGCTCCGTGCAAGGGGAGTGACGGGCGCCATGATCCTGGCAGACTTTCTTCGCAAGGGATTGCCCCTTTGCAGTTCCGGAGCCGCCCGCTCTGGGAACTCGCTCAGGTGGGTAGCAGCCTTCCACAGTCCAGGTTCCACTTGACAGAGACTACCTGGGCTCTGACCATGGGCTACGTATTGCCATGGGTACCCTTCGAATTCCAGGATGAGGTCTTGCCGCTGTTCGAGGATCCAGCCGCCGACGGTATCCGATCTTCAATGCCAGCGTGCAATGAGTACGGGGTGGCGGGTACTACCAAGATTGAGCCCCCGCCGGCACCCAAAGCACGCAGCCTTCAAGGAGAGAGGCCAAGGGGGCAGAGCCTTGCCCGCGGGGACGTTTCCCCTGAAGAACCTGGGTCTTCGGATGACGAAAGCGACGAGCGACTCCTCCGGGAGTACCTTGCGGGCGCGGAGGCCCCGGTGCTCCTTCCGGGGCGGCGACAAACCCGCCGGGACGGACCTCCGGAGCAGCCAGTGCCGCCGGGTCGCCGTCGATGCAGGAGTCTGACCAGGCGTCGGAGGCTATCCCTCCTCCCCTTGCAGACGTGGAGGTTGGGGAAGAGAGCCTGTCCTTGCCTGACCTCTTTGACGACTTGGTGAAGAAGAGATGGAGCTTCTCCGGATCGAAGAGAGCCCGCCGGTAAGCTTCGCTGGCAACTGGCCTTGAATGTGGAGTTGCTTCCCTTTTGCCGTCGTCCTGACTTCTTGTTCTGGTCTCTTGCACAGGAGCCCGACACCGGAGTGGCCAAGCAAACGACCCCGGGAGGCGAAGATGCCGAAGCGTCGAGCTCCACCGACACCTCCGACGAGAGACTCCGAGCCCCCGGTCCGCCCCAAGGATCAGGGAGGTGGCTCCAGTCGTTGCAGGAGGCGAAGCTGCTTGCGCGGAAGGCCCTGGGGAGAGGCGCGACGTGGATCCCCAGGCGACCTCTGGACCGCGCAGACTTGAAGCAGGCGGGTTCATCCCCAGGGGCTCGGCCCTCGGGAACGCTGACCCCTGCCATGAACCCGGGAGAGTTGAGGAAGGCCCCGGGTTCTCCAAGACATTCTCCAGCGTCTCGGAGTTCTTGTCCTTTGCCCGCGCCGAACTGGCACGGTTGGTGCCCCCGACCTCCGGCGGCGGGGAGCATCGCAAGCTCGCGAGCTGCGGCTTTCCTCGGGGGAGGAGCTCTTGGCGCCAGAGAGCTGAAGCTGGCGGCGGACGAAGAGCTGCTTACGCTTGGGAACAGGAGTGGCCAGCCGCGAGAAGGAGCTGGAGCGACGACAGACCGAGCTGGAAGACGAAGAGCGCCGCTACCTCGGCACCATTGAGGAGCTCCAGATCAGAATGGAGCGGGACGAGGACCGCTTTGAGCAGGGCCTGGAGAACGTGGCTAGCTGGGCTCGCAGCGAGGTCGAACATGACCTTCGAGCCAAAAGCAGAGCCGTCTCGTCACTAGGCAAGCAGGTCTCCAAACTCCAGAGCGAGCTCAAGAGCGAGAGGGAGAGGCGAGAACAGGCCGCCAAGGATTTCCAGAGAGCTAGGGGCGAAAGAGACAGCTTGTCCGCCCGGGTCGAGACGATGGCTGCCACGATCGAGGCGCAGAAGCAGGCTCTCAATGCAGCTGAGAAGTTCAAGCAAGAGGCCACGGCTGGCCGCGTCGCCATGGAAAGAAGGATCCGGGAACTGGGCGAGGCGAACGATTTCTGGAAGGACAAAGATGCGCGCATGACCGTCCTTCGCAAGAAGGAGGCAAAGGAGCTGGCTGACGGGCGAACGGCGATGGAAGCGTCCAAATCTCAAGCTCAGATTGCGTGGCATCAACACGAGCAGGTGTCCAACCAGCTGAAGGGAGTGCAGGTCGAGCTGGCGGAAGCAAAAGGTGCACTTGAGAAAGAACAGCGACGATTCACACCACCGCCGCGATGATAACAACATCTTGCTCCAGATGAACCACGGGTCCTTGGATATCGTGAGGGAGTTCACGAACTTGGGAGTGCCTTCTCCGCCTGTTCTCATGGCCGACCATTCCACTTCCTTCGTCCGCTATCCCGGGTTCTTGAAGTACGTGGCCTCGCTCATCAAGGGTATCAAGGAGCAGGCTAGCAGAGCCACTCGCCTTGCTGGGGAACAGGCAGTGAGGCAGGTGACGACCCGGTTTGTCACAGACTTCGTCAGCGGCATCCGCAGCTTTCTTTGCTGTCCGAGCTGGAGGCGCCTGAACCCGAGACGCCGCTTCCTCCAGACGTATCCCGCCAGGTGGAGGAAATCTTGGAGCGCCTTTCCCGAGAAGACGACCCGTGAACCTGTGAAGTCCTGAAAAGGACAATACCAAGGGCCGTGAACCATGCTTTTGTACTGATATTGCCAACTGGCTTATGAACTCATGCTTTTGAATGTAAATAACTTCTTCCCAAAGTATATAAGTTTTATCGTACTCGTGGGGGCTTTACGCTCTCGGGAAGGATCCAAAGGTGTGAGCGCTAACCAGCCGTGGGCACTCAGACTGATCCGAAATGCTGACACAGGGCGCAACCCCCCAAAGGACCCACCGTTTCCTGACCGCACGGACCTCAGCCCACGACTCCACTGCCCGAGGGAAACTGACAGTGTCATCGCGAAGGCGCTGCCCCAGGAGAACGCCCGCTTTCGCCTTAGCCAAAGCACATAAAACAGATGTACCCGGGAACAAGCCCGTGCAAGCACGTTTATACTTAGCTCGCGTTTTGATTCCTTCAGGCTACCTCGGTAATCGTTCTGTCGCGCTGCCGCCAAGGCGGGTCTTCTATGCCGTGTTTCAGACATAATTCTGCCTTGCCCAGCAATTCTTGGCGGGGACAAGGTTTCCAACCGAGATAGCCTCCAATGCCGACTAGGGCATGACTGGCTGGCTTGCGCCGGTCCGGAGACCATTGTGTTACTTGCTCGAGTTACCCGGAGACCACCCAACTGGTGATCCGGCGACTTGCTGGCGTATCAGAGACGCCGGTCCGGAGACCCCACGGTTGTCTTAGCTTTCTGGACCCGGATGTTCCTTGCTTGATGACCCGTCAATCTTGCTGGCTCGTGCCGGTCCGGAGACCCTGAAGCTGCTTTACCCGCGGGATCCTGATGCCAGCCACTTAGCAATCCGGTACTTCTGAGGGGGTCCACTTGGTCCTGGCTGTATTGTGACGATGTGACCCGGGAGATCCCATTCTCCCTGGGCCAAATCTCCGCAGATGAAGTTTGATCCCAGCTAGCTGCAGTTTGCCCTTGACTGCTTTGTGTCTGTGGGGGCGCCGGTAGTGGGCAAGGTTCCGGGGGCTCTTCAGTCTGAGTGGCTGCATTGGCGAAAGTCCGGAAAGATCTTCCCTTTTGAGGAACCCCAGCTGTGGCTCCCCTTGGCTTTCTTGGGCTTCTTGTTGAGAGGGCAATCTCGGCTGATATGTCCTGGTTCTCCACATGTATAGCAATCACCGTTCTTCTGGCGTATCTGGATGTCGTTGAACTGTCGGCAATCTTCCAGACTGTGCTCAGATCTGTGGTACATGCACCACACTCCAGGCTGGCCATCTTTGCGCAGAGGAATCTTGAGCTCTTGGGGCACGTAGATGAGAGGATCTTCTTGCCGAGGCTCGCCTTTTGTGTCTTGGTCGAGGTTTTCTTCCTCCGGAAGCGGCACTGTGGTTGGCGCGTCGGAACAGAGTTCCTCCTTCACTCCATGCGTCCATGGGGAAAGAGGGACATCAATGTTCGTGGCACCTTCCTCAGGTCTTCCCTTGCTGACCAGAGAGCTGACATAAGCGGCGGAGGAACGAAATGGACTCCAAAGGCGCGATCTTCAGCGGCAGGTGCTGGCGAGGACTCGTCAAGAACGAAGCCGAGGCCAGGGTACCGCAGGAACTCCAAGGCTGCCTTTCCCTTTCTCTTCTTTGTCATCTTGGACGTCGGATTCGGCACCTCTCTCGTGAGAGCCGAAACTAACGCTGCTCCGAAGGCGCTGGGGGTCTTGGAGCAGATCTTGCACGGACGAAAGCTCGACGCAGAACTTGACGATGAACTTGACGATGAACTTGGCGCTGAACTTGAGGTCGATGAAGAAGAAGACGAATCCAGCGCTTGCGCCCCCTACCTGGCGCGCCAGATGTCGTGTCTCGATGCACGGACACCGGGAGTATAGGATACCCCCTTTTAGGTTCGGCACGGGGCGCGAAGGAGGCTGAGAATCGTCTTCTCGGGCGGAGTCTAGATCAAGCTCTCCTCTCCACGATCAAAGCATGCAACCAAAGGGACACAAGGAGCTACCCAGGTTCAGGCCGCCCGGAGGCTAAAAGCCCTACTCCTGCATGTCTGGATTGATGGGTTCTTCATAGTGTAGCTTACAATGGAACCTCCCGGATGGGGTACCCGGAAGGCTGGAGGTAGAAGAAGGACAGATCCTGACCCGGAGGAGATCACCTTCCCCTCTACCTTCGCAGCCCTAGTCTAGTCTTGCTCTGGTTGACTTGTGCCTTGGTTCGACTTGTGTTCGTCCCCTCCCCCTCCTCCGTGCCTTGGTCCTCCTTTTATAGGCTAAGGGGTTGCCACAGGGTCACGTGAGGGGCACGAGGGACCTTCGGGGTGAAGGACCCTCCTCATCTAGTTTAGGAGGAGACGTGGCCTCTCCTCAGCCTAGCGTCTCCTTTGGGTTAGGTGGGAGCGTCCGCCTTGGGGTGGACAGGAGCTGACACCACCACGGGCTGTGCTTCCCGCCCGCGCTGCCTTCGCCTTGCTTCCCAAGTCTTCTGCAGTCTTCCAGCGTGAGGTGGAGAGCTTATCCACAGGGACGTGGGGAAGTACCCGAGAGGGAGCCTGGCCTCCTGCCGGGAACTCGGGCTCTCGGGTCCTTCCTGGCCTTCTTGCTTGGTTCGGGGACCCGGCAGGTCCCCAGGACCAGAGCCCTTTGTCGATGTAGGCCTTGCGTGTCCCGACGGTGAATCCGCCAGCTTGTCTTGAGCCTTGGTCTTGTCCATCTTCATATTGGGCCCACATGGGGTGGACCCACTTTGGCAGCACTAGGGGAACCCCATGTTCCACTGCTGCGACAGTATGTCCTAAGTTTGGCTCACATTTTGAGTTTTCCCCAATTTTGTGTAATGCTAGTGGATTTGAGTTGCAGTTTTTTGAATTGTAGGATTCAGAAACATGTAGTTGTAATGTTCGTGGAGTGATATCCGAGCTGAACGACTCCCTCCCAGGCAAGATGCGCATATTAGAGGATTTGAATTTAACAATTGAGGAAAAGAGGTAGATCGAGAAAAGTTTGAAGAAGTTCGTTGTACAAACCGGAAGTTGGAGCAGAAAATAAAGAAGATGGAAGAGGAGAAGAAGAAGATTGAAGAAGAAAAGAAAAGGATAGAAGAAGAGAAGAAAATGATAGAAGAAGAGAAGATGAAACTGGAGTTGCATCTCGCCGACGTCGTCGATGATTACAAAAGCAAGACGGGTGCTACTCGGACAAAGATGAGGAAGATCAAGAAGCATGCCATCGAGAAGGAGAAGCATCTCCATTATACATTGGGAGCTATAGTTATTTTACTGATAATTATAGTTGCTATCATGCTATGTATGGTATATCTTTGTGCACTAAATAGAGGTTGCACAATGCAAAAGAACATAGCTGCATGTATTGCATGTGTTTGAGGAGAAAAATATGAGGTTCATGATTGTAGAACACAATGTATAGGGTGTTTGTGTTTGTGGGAATGATCGTTACCCTTTCGGGCGATCGGATGCGTGTTGATATAGGCAGGGAACAGCCCCCATCCGTGGCTTACAATGTACGTACAGAAACAACTCTGATCAGCGCAGCCTATACATCATCTAACACCCCACCTTAATCCAAACCTCGAGAGAGATTGAGATTACGCTTAAACTCATCTAAGTTCTTTACAGAAGAGCTTTAGTAAAACCATCAGCTATCTGATCTTTGCTGGAGATGAACTTGATATGAAGATTGTTTGTAGCCACCCTCTCCCTGACAAAATGAAAATCTATCTCAATGTGTTTTGTGCGAGCATGAAAAACCGGTTAGCGGACAAATATGTAGCACCCAAATTGTCACACCACAAACAGGGTGTCTCCGGAAGCTTGACACCAAGTTCATGAAGAAGAGCTTCAACCCATATCAATTCAGCAGTATTCAGCCTCGTACTGGAACGGGACACTGTTGCTTGTTTACGTGCACACCATGAAACTAAATTAGGACCAACAAAAATGGCAAAACCACCTGTGGAACGTCTGTCATCGGGACAGCCAGCCCAGTCTGCATCAGAAAAAGCACTAAGAAGTGTAGATGTAGAGGGATGAAAAGTGATACCAAGCTTTGATGTGCCCTGAACATATCTGAGAATCCTCTTGGCAGCTGTCCAATGTGATGTGGTTGGAGCATGAAGATATTGACACACCTTATTAACATAATAACATAAATCTGGACGTGTAAGAGTGAGATACTGAAGAGCCCCAACAATGCTTCTATATTGTGTAGTATCATCTGGACCAAGTGGTGTACCATCTTGGAGTGACAAGGGCTCGTAGGGGGACAAGGGTGTGGGTGTTGGCTTCCAGCCGAGCATACCAACCTTGGTGAGCAAATCATTAGCATGTTTTTCCTGTGTGAGAAGCAAACCTTTCTTCGTCCTTTTCACCTCAATACCAAGAAAGAAATGAAGCTCACCCAAATCTTTGATAGCAAAATTGTCATTGAGATCTTTAAGCAGAACTGAAATAGCACGGTCTGAAGAGCTTGTCACAATGATATCATCAACATAAATCAAGACAAATATAGTGGCACCAGACTTGTTGTACAGAAACAGGGAGGTGTCAGCTTTGGATGGCAGAAAACCAAGATCATGCAACTTAGAGCTGAGACGAGAATACCATGCACGTGGAGCTTGCTTGAGACCATAGAGAGCTTTATCAAGTTTACATATATGATGGAGAGCATCAGGATGTGCAAAACCTGGGGTTGTTTCATATAGACCTCCTCTTCCAGAACACCATGCAATAACGCGTTCTTAACATCTAGCTGCCGCAAACTCCATCCTCGAGAGACAGAGATAGCAAGAACAGTCCTGATAGTAGCAATTTTGACAACTGGACTAAAAGTATCTTCATAATCAATGTCATACCTTTGCTTGAAACCTTTTGCAACTAGCTATGCCTTATAACGGTCAATAGAGCCATCAGCATGACGTTTGATACGATATACCCATTTGCAGTCAATAATATTTTTGGTTTTGTCAGAGGGGACCAAATGCCATGTTATGTTTGCCATGAGTGCACCATACTCTTCTTGCATAGCGGAATGCCAATTGTGGTCATCAAGAGCTGCAGTCAAAGTACGAGGTTCTCCTGTAGAGGAAAACATACCATATCTAACACAACCATCTTTGTAAATTTTAGGCTGTTTTATACCTTTCTGAAGCCTTGTGCGAAATTGTGGAGGGGAGGGTGGTGCAGCATGGGCTGCAGCACGAGATGGCACAGAAGATCTGCCAGCTTCTGAGTGGCCAGCACGGACGGGCGAGCTGTCGCTGTCGCCGTCGGTGCTGTCAGCAGGATGGTGTGGACTAGGGCATGTGCGTGTGGCGAGGGCGACGCGGAAGCTTCGTCTTCGTCTGCATGAGCATGCGGGGATGCGGCCGAGGCTGCATGCGGAGACACCGACGGATGCATGCGGTCGCTTCCGACAGGCGAGGCTGGCCCAGCAGAAGATGACGAGGACGCGGCGTGTGGCGACGCAGGCGACGCGGGGCCAAGGGCGGATCTGCACCAGGATCCGAAGCCTCGGGATCAGACAAGTCAGAAGAATATTCAGGCAAATCTGCCTCGTATGTTGCACCAGATACGTCTTCTTCTGATTCATTCTCTGCAGATGACTGTGGTTCATTTTCAGCTCCGTTTTGGACGGGATTTTCTCCTACAGCTGCGTCTACCTGTAGGGCATCAACAGGAGAAGCAGTAATAGGAACAACAGCATGCATATGGTCATCATTTTGTGCAGCCCCAAAAGTAGACATGGAAGGCTTATGTGAAGGAAGTAATACGATTTCTTGACGAAGCCTAGAACCAGCATTGGGATGTAGTTTTGCAAAGGGAAAAACGTTCTCATCAAAGACAACATCACGAGAAATATAAACCCGGCCAGTGGAAACATCTAGACATTTAACTCCTTTATGACGAGGACTATATCCCAAGAAGATGCATTGCTTGGAGCGGAAAGCGAGCTTACGTTTATTATATGGGCGAATATTTGGCCAACAAGCACAGCCAAAAATGCGAAGAGCATCATAGTTGGGTTTGACATTGAGAAGACGTTATGTGGGAGACTCAAAATTTATGACCTTACTAGGAAGCAGGTTGATAAGAAAAGTAGCGGTGAGAAAAGTTTCATCCCAAAATTTGAGAGGCATAGAGGCATGGGCAAGTAATGCAAGACCAACCTCAACAATGTGACGATGTTTGATGTGTGATGCCCACTTTCTGAAAGAAGCCATTTAACTTCTTATACTCACCCCCCGGTCATTTTGCATAGTAACAATTTTCCTAGCAAACTTATGTTCAACATATTGTTGAAAATTAAGAAACACTTGATACACATCAGAACACTTTTTGAGTAAATAGATCCATGTAAATTTACTAAAATCATCAATGAAGCTTACATAGTACTCATGTTTGTCAACAGCGGCAGGTGCTGGACCCCATACATCAGAAAACACTTGTTCCGAAGGAACAGTGGAGACACTGGTGGAAATAGGATATGGCAACTGATGACTTTTGGCAAGCTGACAAGAGTCACATACATAAGGATTTATTTCAGGGAATAGGAAATACTATGTTTGCGAAAAATCTGCTGAACGACAAACGAAGAAGGATGTCCTAAACGTCGATGCCATGTGGAAGAAGACGGCTTTATTGTAACGAAAGCTTGCTTGGAATGCCCATTGGAGACTGGCACAAGAGGGTAAAGACCATCACGGCAGGGGCCTCTAAACAATGTTCTCTTTGTGGCTTGATCCTTTATGTGAAAAAAGAATGGGTGAAATTCTAGATAAACATTATTATCAAGGCAAGCTTATGAACAGATAATGCTCCGTTCGGATGTTCGCATTGGGAGCTCCATATTGATATTGGGTTGAATATCAATATCATGGGATATTGATATTGAGTCTGAATGTCAATATCTTCTGTTTGGATGTGTTAGATATTCAGACCTAGACAAGATATTGAGTTTGAATATCAAATGTTGTTTGGATGTTATAAAAGCAGTTTTTCGAGACGTTGATCATTGTACTGTTATATTCATGACAAAATGTGCAAAATATGTGTAACGTTTGATTGTATCTGAATAATTGTATATCATATATCAACAAAAAGGAAAATTAAAAAGAAAGTGAGATCGACTGAGTAAAGCAAAGAGGAAACTAGCAGCTTTGGGTATACTGCACACACAAACAGAGAGAGTACAGGCCGCCGCTCTCTACCCGCCTTGACGCCGCCCAGGATTCTGCCGGCGGCGACGCTTCTTAGCGGCGTGGGCGCAGCGCCATGCCCGGCACCATGGTCCATGGCGAGCCCCTTCGGCCGAGCGTCAACGCGCTCCACCTCCGATTCCGGCGGATAGGCGCACCCCCGCATCTGGTGCCTCCCCGTGCACCCAATCACTCGAGACCTGCAGGCCGCCGCTCACCGTCACAAGCAGAGCATGGCGAAGACGAGACCTGCGCGCTGGGGGAGGTGAGGGATGAAGCGGGGGTGGTGGGGAGGCGATCCGACGACTCGGGTGGCCAGGGTCGCGGATGCCCATCGCGGTCGAGGGGAGTTTGAGCGCCGCGCGGCGCGCCGCCATGTCCAGCGCTTTGCGCCGGCACTCGTCCATTCACGGGGATCTGGAACAAGCGGATCAACTGTGTCCGTGCGCGCCGCCATGGCCACCCAGAATCGACCCCAGGGCTGGCCGGAGCGGAAGACGCCGAGGAA
This sequence comes from Poa pratensis, assembly GCA_947311845.1. Lineage (NCBI taxonomy): Eukaryota > Viridiplantae > Streptophyta > Magnoliopsida > Poales > Poaceae > Poa > Poa pratensis. The sequence continues at coordinate 153,671,609 of CAMZMU010000041.1, read as the reverse complement.
TCCGAGAGCCCTAGCCCCGAAACCACCGGGCGTTCGTCAATCCGACGAGACGCCGAGGCCTGAGGCGTGGGGCTTCCCGGCGGCCGCACCTGCCACCACATGACACGCTCCGTGCGCATACGGTCGCCGACCGAGGAAGAGGAGGAACCTGCCATGGGGGCGGGGGAGGGGAAGGGTGAGGGGAGGGCGGCCGTGGCCGAGATGGCCGCCGACGAGGGGCGAGATGGCCGCCGGCGATAGATAGAAGGGAAACGAGCGACGGGAGGAAAGAAAACGTTTCGGGCCGCGAATGTCTAGCAATGTCGAGCTCTTCCCCTCTATATTCGGGAACGGGCTGCGTAGGCTAAAACGATGGTGCTCAATATTCGGCCCGAATGTCTAGGCCGAATACCCAGGTCATCCAAACAGCTGATATTTGGGATATTCGGGTCTGCAGAATATCAATATCCAATACCGAGGCCGAATACAAACATCCGAACGCAGCATAAAAGATTTTTAGAGGCATCAGGAACATGAAGAATGTTATTAAGATGAAAGGAACTTGTTGGGGTGCGTAAAATAGAGTGACCAATATGACTAATATGCATGTTATTACTGTTTGTTGTGTGGACATGATCACGTCCTTGGTACTTGTCATGAGTGGAGAGCTTGCTCAATTCTCCAGTGATATGATCAGTGGCGCCAGTGTCAGCACACCAGTTTGTGTCAACTCCATAGGAAGCAAAGTTGGCACCTCTGGTTCCGCGATCACCATCATCATCCTTGTCATCTTGGTAGCGCCACCAACAGTCACTCGCAGGGTGCCCATGAATTTTGCAGATTTGGAAGTGACATCTACATAAGGAGTGGGTGCACGGCCGCGTCGACCACCATCATCACGGCGACGACCACGACCATCATCATCATTCCGATGGCGTCCTTGACTGCCGCCACCATCACGGCGATCCCAATCACGGTCACGGCGATCACGGGAACCACGATCATCCTGGCGACCACGGTAATCACCACGGTTGTCATACTGCTGCCTTCCACGGCTGTCCTGGCGATCACGGTAATCACCACGGTTGTCATACTGCTACCTTCCACGGTTGTCCTGGCGATCATCATTGCGTCCACGGTCCTGACCACGCGGCTGAGTGCGAGGGTCACCACCACCACGGCGCGCCAGGTTGGCCGAGGAGGTAAACCCTTGCTCGCCTTCGTCAGGGTGTGAAGTTGATGAAAGGCCTGCAGCTGGTTGAACACATCAGAGAGAGAGGTGCTCAGATTGGCGTTGATGGCTGTGTTCAGACTGTTGTAAGAGCTGCCAAGGCCATGCAAAATATACCAGATAAGTTCATCATCATCAAGAGCTTTACCGGCAGCAGCAAGTTCGGAGGCAAAAGTTTTCATCTTTGCAAAGTATTTTGTAGCAGACATGTCATTCTTTTTGGTGTCATTGAGGGCAGAACGAAGCTGTTGAACACGTGACCGAGACTTGGCGGAAACGAGAGTGTTGATTGCAGCCCAAACTTCAGCGGAGGACTCGAGCCCGATGACATGGGCAAGAACATCCGGTGACGACGAGTTCAGGATGAACCGAAGCACCTGCTGATCACGGGCGATCCAAGCAACGTAGTCTGGATTCTCCACCGTGACTTTCTTCTTGTTGACATCCTCAACCTCCACGAATTCATTCGGTGCTTTCTCGTGCCCTCGACAAGAGCAGGAACCCGAGCGCTCCGCAGGGCAGGGACTCCACAGACCAGGAAATTTTCCCGTGTCAGCTGTTGCGTGGGGGAGCTCCGAGGGCCGCGGCCAGGACTGGTACAGACGACGAGGATGCCATGAATCCGTCGGAGGAGAGTTGTAGGCGGCGGCGGCGGCAGAAACTGGTTGTGTAGCGGCGAAGACGGCCGGGACGAACTGCGGCCTGGCGGCGGGTCGTGAGGCGGCGGCGGCGGCAGTAATTGACTGCGGCGGCGGCGGCTGGTTGTAGGGCGGCGGCGGCGTGTCTCGAAAGAGGCCTGCTCTGATACCATGTTTGTGTTTGTGGGAACGATCGTTACCCTTTCGGGCGATCAGATGCGTGGTTATATAGCAGGAAACAACCCCCATCCGTGGCTTACAATGTACGTACGGAAACAACTCTGATGAGGCAGTACATGTACAAGGTACATGTACTGGGTGATCAGCGCAACCTATACATCATCTAACATAGGGGATGCCCGGCAGGGGTGTAGCCAGGCCCAGGCTACCCTGGCCATGGCCTGGGGCGTGGCACATAGTTTCTTTGTTGTCTGTAGCTACAGTAGTACAGTTTGACACTGTAGCATGGAGTTGGCCTGGGGCGTTGATTTATCCTTGCTACGCTACTGATGTTCGGTCACTGTCCGCGGATACATCCGGATGTGTCTGCGGACATGGGCTGAATTTGGGATCTCCGGTTGGAGATGCTCTTACTGAGAGTCTGAGACTGAGAGAGCAGCGGTGGGAGTACCACGGCGATGTGGTAAAGAGCGAAGCTGACAAGCATGAAAGACACTACTCCACGGTTAGCGTTTATGGCCGCGTTTTACTGCGCAGAAGCCATGACGGCTGACAGCTAGCGTGGAGTACGACATGCTTCCAGCCTCCGCGATGGGCATTCACGTTTCAGGGTGTCAATGGCTTCGGCTCCTTCATTTACAGAGCGAGAAAATGGTGTCAGTTATTTCAGAGGAAAAAATGGTTTCAGCTGGATTTGGTAGCTTTGCTCGGCCTAGTATGGCCCATAAAGGCGAGAAGAAGATTTACCAAGCCGGCTAGAGATGAAAACGGAGCGGAAACTTTCCGACTTTTCCGCGGAAAAACGGAAATAGAACGGAAATACGGAAGTGAAAACGGAATTTTGCAAAACGGAAATGGAAACGGAAACTTTTATGCGGAAACGGAAACGGAACGGCATATTCCGGCGGAACGACCACGGAAACGAAAATTCTGTTTTCGGTAATACGGAACTTTCTGTTTTTTGCTACACGATGCTATATGAATGCAGTAGACCTACCAATTTTAGCGGAGACACTGAGGCACAATCCAAGATCTGAACCAAAAAAAAAGTATATAAAGTGACCATGTTTAGGACCTACATACTTGCATATCATATCCCTCTCGAGGTATTCCTGGTTTGGCATTTCAGTGTTGCACTAGGGTTAGGGACGATAGTAGGTATTTTTGTCCAAAGATAATAACCCTAAACTTATAAACACTATATTATACTTTAATTTATTTCATCTTATAAACCTGATAATTTTATTGGTTTGCTTAAGTTTTCCTGCATTATTCAAGGGGTCGCTTGGTTCCGGCAAACATCTGCTTTCTGTTCCGTGTCCGCACCGTATTCGGTATGTATCTGTTTCCGACAATATTTATTTCTGTATTTGTTTCCGGGATTTCTGTATTCGTTTCCGCTTCCGTAAAAAAATATGAAAACAAATGTGGCACCACTCAGTTCTGTCCGTATCCATTCCGTTTTCATTCCTACCGGCAAGCTTCTATGATTACCCTAACAGGCCTATCGCCCCAGGAGATGATTTTTCCCGGTGGTGAGTACTAACAGTTACTAGGCCTTCGTGGGCCAGTCCAATTAGTATTTCTGCTTTTTTATTATACAAAATCTACTGCATAAAGCATTATGATTCTTCAAAGTCTTTAGTATACCGAAAATCTAGTCAAAGTATAATCCAGTCAACAAAAAAATCTTGCAAGAAAAAAAGAAGGATATTGTTCTTGCATGCTCGGTCCAAATACTTTTACATCTAACATCGACTGCACAGGTAATTGTGCGCCTTACGTTTCTATAAACGAGTTTTTTTTGTAAATCACGTTTAAAAAAATTGTGAGGATAAAGTATTCCGAACATCCTACTAAAAGAAGTTCCATTTATTGATGTTTGCTTCTCCATGAATAGAAAATCTCTGTACATACTTTTTACTATATAGAACTAGTGCATAAAAGCACGCGTTGCCACACCCTGCACTTTGAGAGAGAGAAAAAACAAGTAATTTTGAGAGAAATCTGACAATACAAATACTTAAAAAAGAACTTAATAATACAAAATCTATAGAAAAGAGACAAGCTCATGGTGTTTCCGGCATTGCTTAAACAAGTGGTGTACCCCACAAGAAAATTATACATTTTGGTCTAACATGCAAAGTATCTACTACCATCTGTTCTGAAAGGCACGAACTTTTCAAATTGCTTGTGTTCTTGTAGCTCACTTCAATGTCATTCCACACTTTGAACGACCCGATAAAACTGTTTTGGAAAACTGAGATGAGTAAATCATGGCTCAACAATTTTGAATGCATATGCAAAATCAAACAGCGCAGATCAATAGCAGGAACATAAATGCACAAAATGGACAAAACAAATGGCGCTGCTCTCTGTACATTGGCGTGCAATTGCTCTGGTTGTATCCCAACATGGTCAGAACCATGCAGTGGCGGAGATGTATAGAGGCCCCCCCGAACACACACAAGGCCAGGAAAAAATTAGCTAAAATTCAGTACTTGTTGGCCCGTTCGTCTTCAAAATCAATGGTATTTAGCCCAGTGACGGACGTACCATGGGGGCGAGCAAGGTACCCCTGCTTAGCGCCTCTCAGTTTCGGTGAAGGGCACATGTCGAAGTGAGGTGCACGGGAAGACGGGCATGGACGGTTGAAGCACTGCGCTTAAGTGAGTTGTGCTAGGATAATTTTTCTTTTTCGCAGTCAAACGTTGTGCTAGTCACGCTCGGGATCTAGTTTTGGAAAAAAAATCTCCAAACACAGCCGCTCAATCCCTTTCGACCAGTCTCAGCTTGACACCCAGGACCAGAACCAGGCGACCAGCAGGCCACCTCGTGTTCCTTCTAAAACTTCAACGTAATCGTATAATGCTATATATCTTGTCAAAATCTACAATTTTTGTCACACTTGTGTTGTGATTTATATACGTAATTATTTTAGTTTACATGTAACAGCTTTTGCTTGGAGATTTGGGTCATATTGTGACACCCAATGAGTTTTCAATCAACAAAAGACCATGCTAGTAGTTTCTAAGATTTACTTTGATAATTTGCCATGTTCTTAGTAGTTGAATCTTATCGGTATTGAAAACTGAATTTTCATAACCGTTTATTTTGTTTGGTATACTTGCATATGTACTTAAAAAAAATCCTAAAATGCCCCCCCCCCCCCCCCCCCCCCCCCCCCCCCCCCCCAAGCTCCGCTATTGGAACTTTGGAACCATGGCCATTGGCCAAGGTACATTCAGGTAAAGTTTTTTTCCTGAACAACATGACACGCCATTTATGGCCATGTGAGAATAACGAGTAAAGTTTTTAAATATGGTAATATTGACGGATTTAAACTGGACAATTGGTTTCACAATTACATGGGGCCGGTAAAGTGAAATTAAAACTTGAAAAAAAACTATACACCGAGCTCAATAAGAACTAACAGGCCTGTCAAGGCCCAACTGTTTACCCGGACCTTATTTCCATCCAGGTCGCGTATCCCATAGGTCAGCCCAGATTCGGGCCGCGAAGCACCTTTGTGCACACTTCACCAGCGCAACGCTGACGCAGATGGCCAGTGGCGGCGCACCGCACCGTCCCACAGAAACACGGGGACCGGGGCCTGGTAAGCGCGCCCGCACGTTGCGGAAGAGCGCTGGCCATGGTCGACACGCTTTGGGTACCAGGGCGCGAGGAGCCGTCGCATGCGCGCACGGCACGACAGGAGACGAGGAGCCGTCGCATGCGTGCACGGAGCGGATGACTTCTCAACACCCCTAGAGCGCGGAGCGGGCGGCGTGCCGGGGCTGCTCGCACGTCGGGGTGTGTCCAGTAGATCCCGGCACCGGCGGGCGGGCGGCGGCGGACATGGGGCCGGAGTCCGGACGCGACCACGTAACCAACAGTCCAACTTGTCTATGCCGCGTTACGACAGTAGTACGTACGGCGGCAGTACGACTCGGTTGCCTGCCAACAGTGTGATCTTGTCGAGGCGACGCAAAGATTAGCATGCGAAATCTAGAACCAACGTATCCGCATTAAAATTCTGTGAAGGCACACTGAATTTTCTCTGAAGAAAATTGCGCACTGAAGAATTCAACCAACCAGACAGTGAGGTCCGGACGACAGTGGCGACACACAGTTCTTATCAGACAACGAACAAGGCAGTACTTTGCAAAACGAACATATTCGATCGATTGTAGTTAGGAGGTCACGAGATGTCCATCACCGATCACTGCGGCTATTTGCCGGAAGTGAGGCGGCGCTGCTGTTGTTGCCGGGCTCGATTTTACAAAAACCCTTCGTCCCAGACGCAGCTGGAGATCGAAGGCAGGAGCCCAGGCATGCACGTACGCCTTGCACGCCACAAAGTTACCATCTATGGCTACTAATCCAGTAATCCTTACTAAGAGTAGTTCCTTACTAACCCAGCTACTAATTCTTACTACGTAGTTCCTTACTAACCCAGCTACCAAAGGCTAATAACCGGCTAAGTTACCACCAACAAAGTCCAAAACAATCGACCCGTACTTGTACTGCCAACCAACGCAAGCACGACGTTGCTTCCTCAGGCGTCAGCCCACGCGGCAAACATTGGCAAGTGCGCGACGGACACGCCGGTCCTAGCCGGCAGCGGCGACACCCAGGAGCCCATGGGCAGCGAGCTAGCCAGCTTCGGCGCCGCTGCGTGCTCGGCGAACAGCATGGCGAGGCCGCCTCCCTGGTCCGGGGTCTGCTCCCGGGAGTTGCTCAGGCTCGTGGCCAGGGACGACGCGTTCGACATGCGCCCAGCGCCGCCGCCGTCCACGGACACGACGCCGCGCAGCAACGAGAGGGACTCGCTCGACAGGAGGTCCAGGTGGTGGCGGCTGTGCTCGTCCCCGCACGGCGTGGCGGCCACCGTGGTCTGCTGTTGCCTCCAGTCCGCGGCGCTGGCGCCGGCCTGCGCCTGCGCGAGGGTGGCCGTGGCCGCGGCGTTGTTGGCCACCACGGCGACGTTGTTCGTGCGCCGCGCCTCGTCGCCGGGGAGGAGTGTGCTGCTCTCCATGATCTTCTCCACGTCGTACCGGTTGATGTCGAAGTTGGTGACGGCGTTGAGGCCCCGGAACTTGATCGCCGCGACGTCGTACGCCTCCGCCGCTTCCTCCTGCGCGCCTGCACACGCAACAAAAGAACATCCACCGATGATCAGACACCTTCAACGGAGCTTTCCCGGCGGTCAAACGATCCAAGCGCGAAAGCGACGCGAGCATGCGGCGCGCGTCTGAGCAGGCAAGAGCCACAGCCTTATGCGAAAGAAACGCGAACGCACTTCCGCCCAACTGGGGACGGCCGGCCGGCGTCGCATGCAGCATGCGCAAAAGCGCTTGGGCGCAATCGAAAGCATGCAAGAATCGGCAGAGCGAGACATTCTTTCGGGAGGGCCAGGGCGACGCAGGGGCATCATTGAGCTATCGCAGAGGTTACAAGAAACGATCATTGTGACAGGACGCCCTGCGTCCTTAAACCGTGACAAGCCTCTGCAATCGAATTTTGCTGCGACAACGAACTGCTAGTTGCATAGCCCACATTGGTGATCATGATGCAAGATGTGATAAGAGCATGCATGCAGAAAGCAGAAAAGCGACGAGATTTGAAACGGGGGAAGAGCTGATCAGCAGCACATACTGAATGTTCCCAGGTAGAGGTCCTTGTTGCCGGAGACGCGGCCGATGCGCGCCTGCCACCGGCCGTGCTGGTGGTGCCTGGTCACTCCCCGGTAGATGGACGCGCCGCGCGAGAACCCGCTGCTCTTCCTGCGACCAACAATGGCGATCGAGCAGTGAGTGTCTATGCATTTGGTGCATCATGCCAGTGCACATTTTCTCAGGGAGTATGTTGTACCTTCTGAGGTGAGCCACGAACTCCAGCCTGGTCATGCTCTTCATCGCTTCCAGCTCCTCCTTGTAGTCCTCCACCTGGATACACACGCGTACGCGAAGAACTAATAAGAAACAACCTCAATCACCGGCCACATTGTGATCACAAGCAATGTACTAAGCAACATTGTAAACCGGAGATCGGAAACGAGTGATCACCGGGAAGTTGATGTGCGTGGACGCGCCCCAGTACTTGAGCGCCGCCAGGTCATACGCCCGCGCCGCCTTCTCCTCCATGTCATACCCACCTGGCCAAATCAACAAAGTTTTCTTTCAGTACTGCACTACGATCTGCTTACACATGTGCAATACCGACTTATCCCAACAAAACTAAAGTGAACGGCATGTACTAGCAATATACTCACCAAGATAAACTGCAGTTGAGGACACAAGTAGCACAATCCCCAGGAAAAGGTTCACCAAAGGACAGACATACATGCAAGAACACTTGATTAGAAGTGTAATCACATCACTGCTACGTAGTTAAGTGGTACGGAGTACGGATCAAGTACACTAGTTAGGAGATTAAGCTAAGCTTAGCAGTACCTTGGCGGCCTTTCCTGGTCTGGCCTTCCTTCCGGCAGCTGTTGTCCCAGAGGTGCGCCTCATACCTCCCCGTCCACCTATGCCTGCTTTTGCTTACCCAGTGAGCGTTAGCGGAAGGAGGAAGAAGATGGTGGCTGATCTTGCATTGCATAATGGTTGGGGTTGTGGTGTGCTGCTACCTGGTGACGCCCCTGTACTGGGACGTGCGCTGCCCGAACGTGTCGATGCACTTGCGGTGGGCGACCGGCTGCTTGCTCTGCCCGGCGCCGCGCTTCTTGCTGGCCGCGGTCGTCGGCGCGACGTATTCGCCGCCGTAGGCTTGGGGCGCTTGCTGCATCGTGACGCAGCTGGACTGCAACCCGGAGCTCATGGACAGCGTCAGCGGGTGCACGTGGCCGGCGGGCACTATGGCGCCGGCGGTGTTCTCGCCGTTGTCGGTGTCGACGTTATAGCCGACTCCGCCTCGCGTCACCCAGCCCGCCGCTACCATTGCGGCCTGCTCGTCCAGCATCGCCGCGTGGGCTTGGGCGTAGGCGTCGGCGTCGTAGTACACGTTGTGGCCACCGGCGCCTGGCATCATGGCGTACGGCAAGTTGTGCTGGCCGCCTCCGGCGCCGTGGTCCAGAGCGTGACCTTGGCCACCGCAGTAGTAGCTTGAGTTGTCCAGGCTCAGCGCCATGGCGGGGCCCACGCCCAGGAAGTCCTCGAGCTTCGGCGACGCCGACACCTCCGCCCCTGCACAGATCGCGCAAACCCAACCAAGAAACATAAAGAGACGCGCGTAGCTAAAAGCCAAGAACCAAGTAAACAAAACTGTAGCAAGTAAGAAGTAGCACTGTGCAGATATTACCGTGGTCTTCGATGATGCAGAGGGATCCGTCAGACTTGAGAGGCAGGGCGGAGATCCCGGTGTAGTACCCGCCGTTCGCCGTCGCGGCGACATTGTCGGTGCCGCCGAAGTAGAAGGACGTGGGGGAGGAGGCGACCGCGTCGGTGTGGTAGTAGACGCCACCGTGGTGCACGTGGTGGTGGCCACTGACGTCGACGATGCCGGAGCCGGCCGCTGCCGCCGCCGCGTCCATGGCCGCGGTAACATGAGGCGAGAGCGAGAACCCCAGCCAGCCGCCGCCACCGCCCGCGACGCTGCCGCCGCTCATGTTCTGGACGCCGCTGTTGGTCATCGTGTGGGGCGAAGGGGAGCAGGCGCGCGGGACGGGGGATGAGGCCGTGGTGGTCTCAAGAAGGGCTAGATGAGAATGAGATGATCAATCATTGGGGAGTACATGTCGCAATGATGCCGCTGCTCTCCATTGCTAGCTCAGCGGGTTTGAAGGGGGGTGTTTGGTCTTGTGCGTGCGCGTGTGCGGGATAAGCCAGGTTCAGCGCCTCCTTGTACGTGGGGAGCGTGGGGGAAGAAGAGGGAGAGACGGAATGTGATTTGTAGAGCAGGCAAGCGGCGGAGAGGGAGAGAAGGGTTTGTACTAGACTGGGTTTTAACATGTTCAATGCGGCGAATGAGTTTGCTCTTGGTCTTGAGACCCCACACGCATTTACCAAGAAGAAATAAGGAGGATAAATGGTCGGATAGGCACAACAATCTCTCTCTGAGCTTGGAATCCGTGCGTCATGTGGAACACACCCGAACATGCTATTTTTAAGAGAAAGTATTAGCAGTGTCGATTACGAGTAGAGATTTGGTGCTGCCAAGTTATAGTGATCTCATCATTTTCAAAACAAAAAAGAAGTTTAAAAAAACCTGAAACAAATTATGCGTATTTTCAATGATATATCCTATAAACGTGTAAAATCCTAATTTAAAATACTGTATAGTTTAATTTACACAAATATGACAAATATAAAAATCTGAGTATAGTGTACAACATGTAGTTTCAAATTTCTAACTTTTGTCTTTTTGTGTAGCCCATAATACAACAGATTTTGCATTGAAAATTTACACGCTTATAGTATACATCGTCGAGAGCATGCATGATTTTTTTTCAGATTTTTTAAACTTTTAAATATGTTTTCTAAATTTTATAAAAAGAGTGGAATCACTGAAACTCGGGAGCCAAAAGGACTTTCTCTGTCGAGTACAAAGGATATATAATTTTGGTAGCCGGCAGCTATTTTTTTCCTTTGTAGAATTAGGCTGGTCAAGACATAGTCTGGTAAAATCTGTCTATGGGATGATGCATGTCTTTTGGTAGCATGCACAACATTATTTTGCACCAGACGAAAATACGGAAGCGGATGTATGGTTACGTGCATTGCATTTTGTAATGCAACTATGACTATATTTAGTTGCATGCATGACACCTGCTACGGTAACCCCTTCTCCCTCGTGGTGAGCTTATCAGACATAGCATAGAATCGAACAAGTATGAACTATTTTAGTTAAGGACGAACATCACTATGAAAACCCACAAAGCATCGAAGCACACAAGTTATTAAACATAGTGTTTTGAAAGTACCATAACCCACGTATAATAAGTATCATAACTATCTTAGTTCACGATGAACATCAATACCATAACTAGGTTATTTCATGACGAACAAAATGCAGTTCTTCACCATCTCACAGCTGGAATGGTCGAAGATGATCACTCTGTACTCCGTTGGAACGATCTTCTTGAACATGAGGAGGTGCCCATTCGGTAGTTTATGAGCAATGGCATTGGCATATGCTGGCTACCACGTGATCGAGGACGACTTTTCCATTGACATCAGCCAGATTGATTGTCCAGACACAACATGTGGTTGTCCGGAGGGTTATCAGCCCAGGCACGCCCCCAAGTATGGCCTGAAAGCGTCAGGGATCGGAAGAAAGCTTAAGCTACATACGATCACCCCCTTGCAGAAGTGGCTAGGGGACACCGCTAACATTGGCCTCAAATGAATCCAACAACGCATGTTTATCAATGTCTCATACAGAAAAATGTGTGCCTCATATGGACAGAGCACATCTTTAATTCAAATAGTTGGAATTAAAATACAAAGCGAAATGTACAACCAACATTGATGTACATATTAGTTGGAACTTGAAACTTTAGACCAACATTTGAATTGATAATGGTCTAGAGTTTAATCATTGGCACTTGGATCAAGCATAGATGTATAGCAATGACCAGCAAGAAAAGTAGCCTAATGATAACAACCACACAAATTATGTAAAGAAATTATTCAACAGTACTAAGAAATATGCACAAGCAATTTTCTTGTACATTGATCAAGATACGATGAAATCACCACATGTACTAATAGTATGCTACATTTTTATCATTAGCTTATGCAAAACAGGAAAATCATATTGGGGTATCATAGAATGAAAGCATATATAAATAATGTAGGAAGTGCCGATACCAGTGTACCAAGAAACATGCAAAAGCAATGGTGAAAGTCGCCAAAAAGTTGCAGAATGATGTCGAAAACAATTCACTTGAGTGAGACGGAGGAGAGTGTAATTTCGTGTGTACGGGTGAAATCCGTATAGATATAGGAAAGGAACGCCAAAAGTGAAGGCAGTTGGTGCTTGTACAATGCACAAGTTACAGTAGGATCACCCCTTGCTTGTGGCACATTTTTAATAATTGACTCATGCAACAAAAGAGTGAAAATCCTAATATTGGACCTCATAGTAAAGAAGCACACACAAATCAATGAGATGAACCAACATTTACCAAGGGACATGTAGAACCAATAGGGTGGTTGTACACAACACTAGGTAAATGAAAATCATCCATCAAGTGCACAGTTTAATCATTGGCACATAATAGTAAGTGCACAGAAAATTAGCCTCATCCTACAAATACATTGCAACATGACTGGGGAGCATTAACAAGCATTGTCCTTGTAGACACAACTAGGTAATGCAGAGTAACTCTTTGCATGTCACATTGCACAGTTTCATCATTGGTACATGCAACAAAACCGAGATATCAATAACATTGAGCTTCAGGTGCAAATTAGTCATGCGGTACCTCATACATTGCATCGTTTGGTCCAAGATCAACCATATGGCCATGAAATCAATGGAACCATTCGGATATACGGTCAAACCATTTAAACAATTCATCGACCGAAGATGAACTAAGCAGGCAAAAACTCCAAATCGAAGGCCTCAATTAACATAGACTAAACAAAGAGCATGCGGAACAAACATGTACATACATACAGTTCGGTGCAAGGCACTGATACGTCCAAAACATATCCACTTTTCCAAACACTTTTGCTGTTGTTTTACCTCTCATTTGCATGATTCGAATGGAACTAACACGGACTATTGTTGTTTTCAGCAGAATTGCCTTGGTGTCTTATCTTTGTGAAGAATTGAAAGTACTAAAAAAATCTGAAAAAATTACCGAAATTATACTTTGCCAAAAGACCCACGGAGCGAGAAGCGGAGTTGCAGGCGGGGCCCACAGCCTCCAGCAGACCCACAGGCGTGGCCAAGGGTGGGGCCATGCCTAAGGGTCTCCTGGAGCCCTCATGTGCCGCCTCGCGTCGCCCTTTGGACTATATATATTCCCCTCGGCTAAAAACTCACGACCCTAGAAGGAAAATACGAGAAAAGCTTCCGAGCTCCGCCGCCACCAAAAACCCTAATTGGGGGACAAAATTCCTGTTCCGGTGCCCTGTCGGGACGTGGATTGGAGGGGAGATCTTCGCCACCGTCATCACCAACACCTCTCCATCAACCATCCATGATTCCCCCATCTATGTGTGAGTAATTCCCTGCTGTAGGCTGAAGGGATGGTAGGGATTGGATGTGATCGTTCATTTAATAGATGTCAGATTGATAGGGCATGATTCATAGTATCTACTATGCGTGTTAATTATCGTTGTTGCAACTTGGTTTGCTTAATGCTTGTCACTTAGGATCCGAGTGCCATGCTTTCAGATCTGAACATGTTATATTTTCAGTGTATTCATTGCTTTGGATCATATCTACAAGTTGTATGCTCCTATTACTGTCCCGAACCCGAGACCCCAAAGCGACAACAATTGGGACAATCGGAGAGGATGGTTGTGACTTGAGGATCACATGTATTCACGGAGTGTTAATGTTTTGCTCCGGTGCTCTATTAAAAGGAGTACCTTAATTACCATTTAGGTTCCATGAATGGCCCCGCTGAAACGGGATGGTAGGACAGCAGATGTCATGCAAGATTCTTATTGCAAGCATGTACGACTATATATGGAATATATGCCTATGTTTGATTACCACATGGATGCTTTATTATTGTTAATTGTGCCATGCCCTGCGTTATGACTATTACATGAGCTATCTTATCCATGGAACACCCGCTCATGCATCCATATGCCTACAGTGTTTTTAATCCTGTTGTTTACTACAATTATTCCCGTTGCCACCATTGCTGTTTTTCACTTTACTGTTGCTGTTACTTTATTGCTGCTGTTACTATATTACTGTTGCCACTGATAAATTGTGCCAAGCAAGTTTACTTCCGGGTGTGGCTGAACTGACAACTCAGCTGCTAAGGCTTATAAATATTGTTTGGCTCCCCTTGTGTCGAATCAATAAATTTGGGTTTTACTTACCTCGAAGACTTTTGCGATCCCCTATACTTGTGGGTCATCCAGACTATTTTCTGCCGCCGTTGCCGGGGAGCATAGCTCTACTTATAAGTTCACCGGGGAGTTTTATTGTCTGCTGCAATTTATTCGCTATGGGAAAATTCATGATCCAAAGGTTGCAATACTACCTTCCACTACAAGGAAAGGTACAACTCTGAACACTTCAGCTGCTCTTGATTCACCGTCTGTTATAAGTCAGCTTGTTACACCACCACATCCACACACTACACATGTAACTTCTGCTGAGACTGATACTATCTCTGATGATTTTGATGATGCTTCTACTGTGCTTGATGAAAATGGTTCACTTGGTCCTTTTCTTGATTCTCATATTTCTAAATCTATAGAAATTAAAATTGCTAAAATCTCTGATGAACACCTTGTTACACCTGTTGATTCACCTGAGTTAAGAAACTATAGTAGTGATTATCCTGAAGATGCTTGTGTTGAAATTAATGATGAATTTATTGAAGAATATATGGACCGTGACACTTCTAAAGATCCAAATGCAATGAAAGAGCTTCTTGAGAAACGTGCTATAAATTATAAATTTTCTCCTAAACCTGAATTTGCCAATCACCTATAAACATTAAAGATGATGATTATGATTTCTCAGTTGATCTTTCACTTATATCTCTTGTTGAAAAAGAACCCTTTTGTGGCACTGAAAGTGATAATGCTATCGAGCACATGAACAAACTTTCTTCTTTTAGTAATTTGTTCTGTGATGAAAAGAAAATACAATCTTACTATGTAACAAAATTGTTTCCTTTCTCATTAAAAGATGAAGCTAAGACCTGGTTTAATAATTTAGCTTGTGGATCTATTAAAAGCCCTCACGAGTTAGTTAATGTCTTCTTTGCAAAATATTTGCCTGCTCATGTGTAACATACTGCTTTACAAAAAAATTATAATTTTAAGCAACTTGAGCAAGAATGTCTCCCCGAAGATTGGGGGAGGTATATTGTGCATTACTCCGGGGTCGGCCTGGGCACAAGATAGCAAAGAATGAGCTTGTTGATATATTATAATGCACTAACTGTTGAATCTATGACATACATAGATAATTGTGCTGGTTGTATTTTCAGGAAAAAAACTCCAGATGAAGCTGAAGAATTAATGGCTAAAATAGCCCAGAACCATGATGATTGGACTATCTCTGAATCGTCACCAGCACCAACACCAAAGAAGAGGTGTATTCTTTTTCTGAATCCTGAAGATATGCAAGAAGCTAAGAAATCTAATAAAAAGAAAGGTATTAAATCTGAAGAAGCAAGAATTTACCTCCTATTAAAGAACTATGTGAGCCTACAACTCACCCTCCTATGGTAGAGGTACACTCTCTTCAGAATTTCAATGCAGGAGATATAATTTATCGTAAGCCTCCTGATCAATGCTTCGGTGAACTTGATAACTTTATTGTTAAACAAAGTTATTTTAATATGCAAGGTGAGAATCAATTGCTAGAAAATTCTTGTATCATTAAAAACTTGCATGATGTTTTGGAAAGAACTGCTAATGATGTTAAAGAACTTTGTAAGCATTTTTTTATGGTTCAAACTCAACTTGAACATGTTACTAAAGTGCAAAAAGATTTGCTTCCTGATATGTCTAAAAAGGTTGATAAGCCTGCTTATATATAGTTTTAAAACTAGAGGTGGTGCCGCCACTCAGGATCCTTTATATCCTGAGGGACATCCTAAAAGAATTGAACAAGACTCTCAATTAGCCGATAACAATGTTTTTAGTTCTCCTAAAAAGAAAAAGAAGAAGAATATAAGAGAACTATGGAGCCTAATGAGCCTAGTAACGATAAAGAACCTGAGGAAAACCCAAATAGTATATCTATTTCTGATGCTGAAACTGAAAGTGGTAATGAACATGTTAATGAGAATGATAAAGATAATACTTCTAATAAGGAAGAAAGTGAAGAAGAACCTGAAAAACTTCCTAAACATATGAAATATAATAAGGAAGAATTTGTTGCTATGAAGCATGGCAGTGAAAGAAAACCTTGGGTACAAAAACCTATGCCTTTTCCTAATAAGAAGTACAAAACAAAAGAAGAGGAACAAAACAATAAATTCTATGAGTGGATGAAACCTCTGTTGCAAATTTCTTTGACTGATGCTATTAAGTTGCCTCCTTATTCAAAGTATATGAAAGATATTGTTTCTAATAACAGGAAAATTCCCAATGAGGAATTTTTTTACTACGCTTGCTAATTATTCTTTCAATGGTGAAATTCCTAAGAAGCTTGGAGATCCAGGTATACCCACTATTCCCTGCTCAACTAAAAATAATTATGTGAGAACTGCTTTATGTGATCTTCGTGCAGGGGTAAGTGTTATGCCATTTTCTCTTTACAAGAGACTTTATTTAGACAAACTTATACCAACTGATATTTCTTTGCAAATGGCTGATCAATCTACTGTTGTTCCTATTGGTATTTATGAGGATGTTCCTGTACAAGTGGCTAATAATTGTTTAATTTTAACTGATTTTGCTGTGTTGGATATGCCTGAAAATGAGAACATGTCTATTATTCTTGGAAGACCTTTCCTTAACACTGCAGGGGCTATTATTGATTGTAATAAAGGGAAGGTCACTTTCAATGTCAATGATAAATAACATCCAATTTATTTTCCAAAAAAGATTGACAAGGCATATGGTCTGAATTCTATTGCAAATGTTGAGACCATCAAGATTCAGGACGAGCGCGCCGAAGGCCTGAAAGGATCGTATCACACCTAGAGGGGGGTGTGAATAGGTGGTACCCAATGTTATTGTTCTTTTTCGATTAAGGCTTGACACAAAGGTAAATTCTCTAGATATGCAACTATGGTGAATTTACCTATATGACAAGTTTACTCTAAACAAGATACAAGTAAAGGTAACAATAAAGAAATAACCGAAAGTGAAGCACGCGGAGACAAGGATGTAAACCCGAGTTCCTCCTTTTTAGGGGAGTACGTCTCGTTGGAGAGGTGTGAGACCATCACAACAGGTTGGTCTCAATGCCACAACAGGCTCGCCTTCTTCTCCGATGAACCGCACCATAAAGGATTTGTTCACCTTCAATTATCGGAATCCTTCGAGGCGGAATCTGGAGCCTTTACAGCAACAATCCGGGCACACACCCACAACTGAATTGGGGACTCCCGAACAACTACAATCTATCACAATAGACAAGAAGTAAGATCAACAAGATGCCTAGGTATTCCCAATGGAAACCCTAGGCTCGAATCCCTCAAGTGAATGAGGGGAAAATGAAGAACGGCTTGGTGAAGATGTAGATCGAGGCCTTCTCCTTCAATACTCCAAAGATCAGCCAGTTTGGGTGGAGTGATTGGGAGATCTTGTAGTTTTGAGCTCGCAACAATGGTGGTCAAGATATTTCTCGTCGAGCTAATTGGCTGGAGGTAGGTGGAGGGGTATTTATACCCCTCCAAGAAATGTAGCCGTTGAAGATAGAGAGGCTGGATATTCCGGCCTAAGTCAACACCGGAATATCCGGCAACCCGAAAAGTTCCCGCCTCTGAGCAAATCTCCGCCCCAAATATCCGGGACGATCCAGAGAGTCGCCGAATTGGGCGCTCTTCGTCCTTAGAAAATCTGGCTTGGGCAAAAACTGGGGGCCAGATATTCCGCCCCAACCTGGGACCGGAATATCCGGTCTGTCAGACTGAAAATCTTCAGCAGCCCTTTTCTCTCTTCAATCTTTTTGGTGTTGATGCAAATATGTTTTATACATCTAAAAGCTCTGTTTTTAGTTGGCACTGTTTAGGCATAGATTTGCTCTGTTTTTAGTACGCATTGCATAGACATAGATTTTAGCTATGTTCTAGTTGTAAGTAGTTAATTGTTTCGACATAGATTTGCTCTGTTTTAGTAGGCATAGATTTGCTCTGTTTTTAGTAGGCATTGTTTAGACATAGATTTTAGCTCTGTCATAGTTGTATGTAGGAAGGCATATTCTGGAGGGGGTAGTGCTACTTCATGAGAATGTTGATGCACCTAAAATGCATCTACTTTTCCAATCACTTTGCTTCATAATTTGCTCCGGAATCTTACCATATTTGAATAAAACTGCTGAATCTGACGCTATTTTTAGCAAAGTCACTTTTCTGGTTGTTTTTGCAGGAAATTAAATCGGGAAAAAATACCACGTCAATTTTTATGGAAAAGAAGGACATCGTGCAAAAGATGGGCACGAGGAAGCGTTCGAGGGCCAAAAGAGTGGGCCCCACGCGACCAGATTCCTTGGCCGCGTGGGCCCACCTATCTTGGGCCTCGGGCACCGCCTCTCCTTCGGCCTTCGCGTACCCCCTCATATATATGAAAAAGTGGCTGACCTAAAGAAGGGAGAGCTTTCGCGAAACAGAGCGCCGCCGCCACCACGATCTTCGTTTTCGGAAACAGATTGATCCAGGATTTCTCCCCGGAGGAGGGATCCGGAGGCCGTCTTCACCGCCATCTTCACTGCCTTCATCTCCATCGACCATGAGCTCCCTCACCATCACCATGTGTGAGTAGTCCGTTGTAGGCACATGAGGTGGATGGGGATTGGATGAGATTGATCATTTAATGATACCCGTTGTCCGAGATCTTAGTGGTTTATCTTGAGGATATTTTTGTATTGTGTTGATGCACTTATGCTATGTTTAATGCTTGCTACTAGGGCCCGAGTGGCATGATTTCAGTACTGAACTTATTTTGCCCCATCATATATTTGAGTTTGGTATTTATCTGCAAAGTGTATCACCTGCCATTATGTTGAACCTGCGAGCCCTAAAAGTGACATATAGTGAAAACAAGGGGAGATGTTTTAGTTTGAGGATTCTATGTGTTCATGAAGTGTTAATGCGTTGTTCCGGGCTATTCGAAAGGGTAGACCTTAATTACCTGTAGTTCCAAGTTGGCCCCGGTGAAAAGGGGCAGGTGGGACAATAGATGTTGTGCAAATTCTCTTGGTTAGTACGCACAACTATTTACGGATCACATACCTACTATCTCTAGAAAACAAGGGGCAGATGTTACACTTTCACTTTTCCGGTGAAAACTGGGAAACCCTTGTTTACTACTGCTGTTTTATTTTGCTTGCTTGAATCATCCTACTGCCATAACTATCACTGCTGCAAGTTTATTGATATACATGTGTGGTTGAGAGTGACGCCTCAATTGCTAAAGTCTTATTGGTATTCTTGTGTTCCCATTGAGTCGAACTATAAATTTGGGTAATACTTCCCAACGAAGATTTCAACGATCCCCTATACTTGTGGGCATCAAGACATTTTCTGGCGCCGTTGCCGGGGAACCTAGCTTTATTGGTAAGAAAACTTGTTATCATTTATTTGCTGCACTTGCTTGCTCCCAACTATGGGAAAGGAAAAGAACACTCCGAAGGAACTGAGGCCTTCAACTACTCGTAGAGGTACTGATTTGCTAAGTAGGCAAAACTTTTCACCTGATGTTGCATCTGCTGTTGTTAGTAAAAAGAAAGGAAATTTTTTATCTAGTTCACCATTGTCTAAGATGTCTACTAGTACTGAAAATAATTTAATATGTGGTAGCATAGACAAAGAAGTGACACCTGAACACCTGAAACATCTGAGATAACTGAAACACCTGAATCTTCTATTATTGAAAATGTGGAGTCTGAGTTGGAAGATATTGAATCTTGTGATGATGAGTATGAAACTTCTTCTTCTGAGGAAGAAGATGCATTTACTATGGCTTTTATGGATTCGAATTATGATAAATTGGATAAACTTGATAGCTATAAAAATTCTCCTCTTGATGATTATTTCCCTGTTACTAAGAAAATGAATGCTCCAGCTATTAAAATTAAAGATAAAGATTATGAGTTTAGTGTTGATCCTGAAATAATTGAAAAAGCTGAAAAGTTTAAGTTTTATGGGAGAGACAATGAGTTTCCTTTTGAACACATTGCTGTTTTGCATGATTTATCTGTGTTATTTGGTAAAGATGAGATCCACCAACGCTATTATTTCTTAAAGTTGTTTCCTTTTACTTTGGGAGGAAATGCTAAAACTTGGTAT
The DNA here is from genome assembly GCA_947311845.1 of Poa pratensis. Taxonomy (NCBI): domain Eukaryota; kingdom Viridiplantae; phylum Streptophyta; class Magnoliopsida; order Poales; family Poaceae; genus Poa; species Poa pratensis. The sequence continues at coordinate 153,651,469 of CAMZMU010000041.1, read as the reverse complement.
AATCATTTAGAACCTGGATCTATTACTAGCAAAGAGGAATGCTTGCAGCTATTCTATAATAAATATTTCCCTACTGATAAGATTCATGGTTTAACTATTGAGATTAGCAACTTTTCGAAAGAGGATTTACCCCAAGCTTGGGGGAGGTACCGTAAATGGTTAGGAAATGTCCTACCCATGGCTTCAAGAGTAATGAAATACTTGATATATTTTACAATGGACTAACTGAAAATACTAGAGGCTATCTTGATAGTATTGCAGGTAATGTTTTCAGGGAAAGGACCGTTGATGAAGCAACCGAGTTATTGGAGACTATCTCTAGAAATTATGAAGATTGGAATATTGAAGAAATATATGAAAGAGAGATATTTCCGGAGAAGAAAGGAGGCATTCTTAAATTAAACGATGACAATGAAAGAAGCTTCCAAGGATATTAAAGAGAAGGGAATTAAAACCTCTCATCTCAAGGAATTATCTGAAATGGGTGTTAAACTTCCTATTGATCAACCATGTTTTCCAATCCAAGTCAATGCTATTAGCTCTATGGAAGGTAATGAAAAGGTAACACCTCCTATTGATGTATCATACGTTAATGATTTTGCTTATCATCATAATCCTGAGGAGCATGGTATTAGAATGAGTATTATGGAAAACTCTCATAAAATTAAATTTCTTCGTGAAAGTTTAAATGCTAGTGTGGAGAAGTTAGAAGAATTATTAAACACTGTGAATGATGAATAATCAAGTTGAACAAATGGTTTCTCTTCAAAATCAATTGTATGAAAATCTTATTGAGAAGAAACAGGTTTGTGGAGTTAGTACTAGAGGTGGTGCAAGTACTCAGGATCCTGATTATCCTGAAACCATCCCAAGAGAAAGAGCAAGAGGCTCTCAAGAAGAAATCTTCTGCAGGAAAATCTCCCAATGAAAACAGAGATATTGATGATTCCAAGAACAAGATAAGGATATTTCTATTTCTGATGCTGAGACTGAAGATAATAATATGAAGAGAGGAATCATCTCCACCTGAAGAAGAACAACATGAAGCTGAAAATATTGAAGAACCTGAACCTCCTGAAAAAGAAGACCCTCAACCATCTATTGAGAAGAATAAAAAGAAGAAGCATCCAAATCAACAAAAAGGTAAAGAGAGGGATCCATGGGTACAAAGACCCATACCATATCCCCAAGAGGTAATAAAATCTTTGGATGATGCTAGGTTTGAGAAATTTCTTGAGTTGATTAAAACTTTATGTTTGCAAATCCTCTTGTTGATGCTATTAAAATTCCTCCATATTCAAAATATATGAAAGATATTGTCACTAATAAAAGAAGATACCTAATGATGCAATTACTGCTATGCTTGCTGAATATTCATTTGAAGGGAAATTGCCTGAAAAGCGTGGAGATCCTGGTATTCCAACTATTCCTTGTCATATCAAAGAAACTTATGTGAAATATGCATTATGTGATTTAGGAGCTGGTGTTAGTGTTATGCCTTTTTCTTTATATAAGAAACTTAACCTAAACAAATTGTTCCAACTGAAGTTTCATTGCAAATGGCTGATAAATCAACTGCTGCCTATAGGTATATGTGAGGATGTTCCTATCTCTATTGCTAATGTGTTAATTCCTACAGACTTTGTTATATTAGAAATGCCTGAGGATGATAATCTATCTATTATTCTTGGAAGACCCTTTTTAAACACTGCAGGAGCTGTGATAAATTGCACTGAGAGCAAAGTGACATTTAATGTCAAAGGAAATGAGCATACTATTATTTTCCCAAGAAGAATCCTGTTACAATGATAAACAAGAGTGTGAATTCTATTCAAAGAAATACTATTATGATTGGAAGCTTTGAATTTGCACTACCACCTCCTGCACCAAAATATGCTACCTTGATGATTGGAACTATTCCAATCAAATATGAGGTATCCTGAACTTCTTCTTTATATATAAAAATAAGAATCATTTATTATATCTTTACATATTATTAATGAGACTTGATCAACCTCATTACTAATGTGGAAATGATGAAAACTTGATTCCCATAAAAATTTGTATTGCATTTTAATTTTACTTATCCTAGAATTTTAGAGTATATGCATAAACATAATTATTACAGAGTTCAGAAATTCCAGAATATGAAGTTTGAAAAATTCTCTTCAGAAAATTTCTCGAAAAATTCCAGAAAAATTTGGAGGTAAGTTATTTTACCAGGGGACCAACAGCCAGAAGTGGGACACCAGGGACCAAAAGAGAGTGTCCCACGCGGCCAGATTCCTTGGCCGCGTGGGACCCACTAACTTTGGCCCCAGGGGTGTTAGGTGAGAGGTCTGCCCATCTCCTCCCCTCGACAGAAAAAGCTCCAGGTATTTTCCCAAATTTTCCCGAGCTCGTTCTTCCTGCTATCCTTGGATCTCCAAGTTTAGGGCAGATTTTTCAAATCTGTTTGGTGGATTGCTCCTTGGTATGTGACTCCTCCACCCATCCAATTACTTTTTGTTCTTATGCTTTATGTATGAAGTATTTTGCTGCATTAAGTGTAACCTATATGCTTGAGAAATCCATGGATTTAAGTTTTCTAGTTGATATTGGTGCATGATATTGATGTGGAGACTAGTTATGGATGGCTCAATGTTGTTTTAGAGTGTTACATCTTAACTTTTGTTGGATATTATTTTTGGACAGCAAGGTTTCATGATGAACAAGGGTAAGGATTGCTTGGAATGACTTCGAGACCAAGGAGAAGACAATCTAGAGTCTCCGAGAATTATGATGACAACCATCTATGGGAGGATGGTGCAGTGTATGCAGGGGAGAGCTTCGGATTCATGCAACCAAATGGCAAGACCCCTTTGTTCTTGATCATTGGGGGATAATGGAGGACTTCAACGCCTTCGCCTATGCAGCTGGCTTACTTGAGTTTTCCCATCATCCACGGATACATACGAAGAACTCTCGCGAGAATTCCTCTCCACATTCCGGTTCGAGGGCCCCGAACTACAAACACAGTAAGAAGAGTAAGCCACCGCCTCCCACCTTTGTCATAAAATTTACTATGAGAGAACAACGTTTCGTTATGTCATTAGATGAGTTTTGCAAAGCTATTCGAGTAGAGAACACGGGTAGTTGGGATGAGACTCGAGCTGATTCTAATCAAGAACTTGTTACCTTTTGGCATAGTATTTCTGTGAACGTTCCTGAAAGACTTAATAGGGGTAAATTCACTCACATACAGCACCCAGGATTGAGATACTTTGCTTTGTTCCTTGCGAGAGGATTTCTTGCTAGAGATAACACTTCTGCTTGCACTGGACCCATGATTTATTTACTTAAATGTGCAAAAGAGAACACGCCATGTGAGTATAACTTGGGAGTAATCCTTGCTAGGACTTTGCACTTTGCTGTGAGTAGGAATAATACTGATGAAACACCTATTTATGCTGGTGCCATTGCTACTTTAGTATATGAGACATTAAGGACGAAAGAGGATTTGGTGATAACGTGGGCACGCTTGTGAGAGAGTCTAATTTACTTGATTTTACTTTACTTTCTCGCATGGAAATGAGTGAGAGGCATGGGAATCATTATATGTATAGCTATAAGAGTTCTAATGGGCAAAGTGTGTCTGTTAGGCTCCCTCGTGCTGACCTTTTTGACAGGACTATCGGGAAGTGGACCGTGGAGGAAGTGCAACCTCAAGAGGAGCCCCAAAATCCAGAAATGCAAAGCTATCAGTATGGTTTCATCCCAGGAAGTGGAAGTGGTGGATACGGTTACCACCCAGGATACTAGCTTGATCGCAAGATTGGGGGAGTACCTCTCTCCTTTCCATTCGTTCGTTTATATCACTTTTATCTTGTTATGTTTTAGTTTCTTGTTCTGAAAATCACAAAAACACAAAAAGATTTTATTTGTTTCTTTTGCTTATTTACTTCTGGTCATTTACTTTATGCATCTAAAATTAAAAAGAACAAAAATATTTTTGGTTTTCTTGAATCCAACGCACGGAGGTGCAGGAATTGCTGAAATCTGATCACTGTTCTATTTTTCATATTTTTTTTGTAACTCCGAATGAGCTAAAATTTTAACCCTACTGCAACTTTACATAACCTACGCACCCGTAAAATATGAGATTATTCTGAGGTGTTTAGGTAGGGTAAAAACAGTACTGTATGCAGTGACATTTTATGGCAGATTTGAGTTTTTATTGCGCAGTTCAAGTTGGGAGAGGAGAACAACGATGATGAGTTGATGTGCATGAAGTGGATGAAAGGTATGACACCTTTGCCGTATTTATGTGGACTTTTTAATAACAGCAAGTGTGCACATAATAATTTCTTTGACATCTAGTAAAGTGGTAGCAAACGTTTATCTTTTCCGTGTTCTAGTATGTTATATGATGATGCAAGTGAAATAATATTATGTGGACTCTTTAATAACAGCAAGTGCGCATATCATAGTTTCTTTAACATCTAGGGAAGTGGTAGCAAATGTTTGTCTTTTCCGTGATCTAGTATGTTATATTATGATGCAAGAGAGATATTATTTAGTGACAACACTTGGCTGTGGATTGAGTAACTGTGGTTCTAAACAAAGGTCTACGCATCCCATTGTGCTTGCTAAACTTGCCAACCAAAGAGAAAGTAAAAGAGTTTTTTAAATGTTAAACATGAAGTCATATGCTTGACAAGCTTAGGGTTGAGAGTTAGCTCATATGTGCTGACACATGGCAAGCTTTCAACGTGCTCTCAATTATATTTAGTTGATATCATGTACTTTTGTTTATGGATGCTTATCATGGTGCCAAATAAATGCGGAAACTTAGTGAGTTTGAGGAGTTTGTATAAATGGCTAGAGAGACGTCTGGGCCGCTAACCTAAACCATGCATCATTCATGGTGGAAATTTACAGTGCGCCATAGTGAACATTCGGTGATGCACGTCATAATAAAAAGCTATACAAATAGTAAATAAAAGAGTGCTGAGATTGTTTATTGTCTGTTTGTCTTGTCATTTTGACATGGGCTAGTTTCCATGTCATGAGGCAAGAGGTGCCCCATTTGACGCTCTTGATGACGCTATTATATTACTTACGATGACTTCAACTTGAACTTGCTTTGTGACCCGAGTTGAGTAACACCGTGGTGTAGGTACTCGTATTCACGGGGCATGAGACTTTCAACCTCTAGCTGGTCAAGCATATGAGTCATAATAGGGAATACTAAATGGTTTGATAAGACTGAGAGCAAGGATGCAAGCACAATGAGTTCAATAGTCAATAAAGTGAAGAATCAAGAGACCTCAAAAATCTTGACGTGATTCAATCAATAGCGATGCAATAACCGTTGTTTATTCCTACAGTTGGGCGAACTCATCCAAGTGCTGACACTTCATGTTATTTCCCTTGCAACAAATATAAATATTTTAACACTGGTTAGATGCATCTTTGCTAGCAGTTTATTATTTGTTATGGAAATCATGTTTTGAATACTTGTTGGTATTAAACGGTGTTACATATGCAATGCAAAGTTCTTGTCAAAGTCTTTTCATCGCTTCTGCACTATGTTTGAGTTGTTCGAGGACAAACAACGAGCTAAGCTTGGGGGAGTTGATGCACCTAAAATGCATCTACTTTTCCAATCACTTTGCTTCATAATTTGCTTCGGAATCTTCCCATATTTGAATAAAACTGCTGAATCTGACGCTGTTTTTAGCAAAGTCTCTTTTCTGGTTGTTTTTGCAGGAAATTAAATCGGGGAAAAATAACACGTCAATTTTTATGGAAAAGAAGGACATCGTGCAAAAGATGGACACGAGGAAGCGTTCGAGGGCCAAAAGAGTGGGCCCCACGTGGCCAGATTCCTTGGCCGCGTGGGCCCACCTATCTTGGGTCTCGGGCACCGCCTCTCCTTCGGCTTTCGCGTACCCCCTCATATATATGAAAAAGTGGCTGACCTAAAGAAGGGAGAGCTTTTGCGAAACAGAGCGCCACCGCCACCACGATCTTCGTTTTCGGAGACAGATTGATCCAGGATTTCTCCCCCGGAGGAGGGATCCGGAGGCCGTCTTCAGTGCCATCTTCACCGCCTTCATCTCCATCGACCATGCGCTCCCTCACCTTCACCATGTGTGAGTAGTCCGTTGTAGGCACATGAGGTGGATGGGGATTGGATGAGATTGATCATGTAATGATACCCGTTGTCCGAGATCTTAGGGGTTTATCTTGAGGATATTTTTGTATTGTGTTGATACACTTATGCTATGTTTAATGCTTGCTACTAGGGCCCGAGTGGCATGATTTCAGTACTGAACTTATTTTGCCCATCATATATTTGAGTTTGGTATTTATCTGCAAAGTGTATCACCTGCTATTATGTTGAACCTGCGAACCCTAAAAGTGACATATAGGGAAAACAAGGGGGAGATGTTTTAGTTTGAGGATTCTATGTGTTCATGAAGTGTTAATGCGTTGTTCCGGGCTATTCGAAAGGGTAGACCTTAATTACCTATAGTTCCAAGTTGGCCCCGGTGAAATGGGCAGGTAGGACAATAGATGTTGTGCAAATTCTCTTGGTTCGTACGCACAACTATTTACGGATCACATACCTACATATATCGGAGTTAGAGATAAGTCCCATTGCTATTTGTATTTTATTATATGATCAATCTTATTCATGCAACACCCCGCTATCACCTCATGCCTACATTTTAAATCTCTGAGTTACACTTTCACTTTTCCGGTGAAAACTGGGAAACCCTTGTTTACTACTGCTGTTTTATTTTGCTTGCTTGAATCATCCTACTGCCATAACTATCACTGCTGCAAGTTTATTGATATACATGTGTGGTTGAGAGTGACGCCTCAATTGCTAAAGTCTTATTGGTATTCTTGTGTTCCCATTGAGTCGAACTATAAATTTGGGTAATACTTCCCAACGAAGATTTCAACGATCCCCTATACTTGTGGGCATCAACTGTGCATGAGCTTCACACCAAGAAACTAGATGGAGTTCTACTAAAAATCGATTTTGAAAAGGCCTATGATAAAGTCAAATGACCTTTTTTACTACAGTCCCTAAAAATGAAAGGTTTTCATCCAACCTGGTGCCAATGGATTAAAGAATTCATTAGCCGGGGTAGTGTGGGGATTATTGTAAATGATGATATAGGTCACAATTTTCAAACTCAAAAAGGTCTTAGACAAGGTGACACACTTTCACCTGTATTGTTTAATGTGGTAGCTGACATGGTAGCTATTCTGATTAACCGTGCAAAAGATGATGGCCAAATAGGAGGCTTGATCCCACATCTCGTTGAGGGAGGGGTTTCAATTTTACAATATGTTGATGATACCATTATTTTTATGGAACATGACTTCAGCAAGGCGCTGAATATGAAGTTAATTCTATGTCTCTTTGAACAATTGTCGGGTCTTAAGATCAATTTTCATAAGAGTGAGCTATACTGTTTGGACAAGCCAAAATGGAAGAAGCAAAATATAAACAACTTTTCGGATGTGAATCTGGATCTTTTCCTTTTAAGTAACTGGTGATACCAATTCACTTCAGAAAATTAAAGAATGGGGAGTGGAAGTCTGTTGAGGACCGTTTTGAGAGAAAGTTAAGTAGCTGGATTGGTAAGCTCTTATCGTATGGGGACAAATTAATTTTAATTAATTCCGTCCTTACTAGTCTACCTATGTTCATGTTATCTTTCCTTGAAATCCCAAAGGGGGTGAGGAAAAGATTGGATTTCTTTAGATCAAGATTTTTTTGGTAGAGCGACGAGCAGAAAAAGAAATATCGACTCACCAAATGGAACATTATATGCAGACCTAGAGATCAAGAGGGGCTTGGAATTGAAGTGCTCGATTTAAAAAATAAGTGTTTACTAAGTAAGTGGCTTTTCAAACTAATAAATGAACAGGGGGTGTGGCAAGAACTCCTTCAAAATAAATACTTACATTCTAAAACGTTATCTCAAGTGACAGCAAAACCTTTAGATTCTCCTTTTTGGAAAGGATTGATGAAGGTTAAGGATGACTTTTTAGTAGAGGTTCGTTTGTGATTGGCAATGGTAGGAACACAAGGTTCTGGGAGGATGTATGGCTACGGGATTCTTCTCTGGCAGACCAGTACCGTTTGCTATATAATATAGCTCACCGAAAACAAGTTTTGGTAGCTAACGTTTTAACTCAACCGCCAAATATTACGTTTAGGCGAAACCTTACTCCTAACAAGTGGGAACAATGGTTACACCTGGTTAACCGGTTGATGGATATAAATTTGTCAGGGGATACAGACATGTTTGTGTGGCGCCTAACGAATTCCGGGGTTTTTACGGTTAAGTCTATGTGTTTAGATTATATGAATGGACATACTAGATTTCTCAGAAAGTATATCTGGAAGATGAAAGTGCCACTAAAAATCAAAGATTTTTATGTGGTTCTTGCACCGTAAAGTTATTCTAACAAAAGACAACCTTGCAAAACAAAACTGGAATGGTAACAAGTGTTGTTCCTTCTGTGACAAGGGTGAGTCGATACAACACTTGTTTTTTGATTGCCCCTTTGCTAAGGTAGTGTGGCAAATAGTGCATATGGCTTTTAACATAACCTCACCAAAAAATATCATTCATCTTTTTGGTAGTTGGCTAAATGGAATACATAAGAAAGAGCTTAAACAAATTCGAGTGGGGGTTTGCGCTGTGTTATGGGCGATGTGGAATGTACGTAATGATTTTGTTTTTAACAAGCCAAAGAAACCATTTTTTTTGCAGGTTATACCTATGATTTCTCACTGGATCTGCTCATGGTCTTTTCTCCAACCAGTGGAGCAACGCCATGTTATGGAGTCTGGATGTACCCGGTTGGAGTCAGTCATCAAGGACTTCTACAACCATGCGGGATGACGTTTCGATAAGAGAATAGCACTATGAATACTTTTGTGTGTTTAGTTCTTTTTAGGTGGTTGATACATGTATCGACCCTTTGTGATCCATGAATTGTAATAGGCTACTATTGACTTTTAAAATAAATTAATAAAGAGGCCATATGCATCACTTTGATGCAGAGGTCGGGCTGCCCTTTTCTAAAAAAAATGTAGTTAATTATTTAGACATAGATTTGCTCTGTTTTTAGTACGCATTGTTTAGGCACATATTGGCTCTGTTTTTTAGTAGACATTGTTTAGACATAGATTTTAGCTATGTTCTAGTTGTAATTAGTTCTGTTTCTAGAATACCGATGATTAAAATTAGGTGACACCGTGTGATCCGGGGTGGCGCTACTGATCTTTGTGATATGCACTAATACACTTCTTGTACATCCTACTTGGCTCCCTAGCTCCATCCCTGAAATTTGTGTGTCCAATCAACATATATATGAGACATTGTTTAGACTATGTTCTAGTTCTAATTAGTTCTATTTGTTTAGTTTTGTCTTTTTAGAAAGTCGATGATTAAAATGTTGACTTGGCTTTTCGTTACCTAATATTACGTCGCATATTTATCTGTCTTGTGTATAGAGATGAAGAAGCTTACCTTTTGAATTTTTTCATCTCCTTCAGGGCGAGGAGGAAATCTGGAGACTATGCGGCGGCCGTGAAATTAGCGGAGCTCCGTCCACACGGTCCACTCAAGCCGGCACCTCCAGTAGCATGACTTTCGTGCAGTACTAAATAAGTAGAAGAAGACCACGCAATGAAGCAGGACGGATACGAAGGTGAAGAACCAGCGGCCGTTAAGGAGCCAAGGCTCCGTCGACGGCGCAGCAGGCGTCACCGTTTTGTCTCCTTTAGCCCTCATTACAAACGGTTAAGAACTAATCTCTGTATCTGAGGTAAAGAATTTTGACAACGATTATATATTATGCCCGTTGCCAAACTTATTGGAAACGAGTAAAATCACCCTTACCATTGTGCGCCTTCACATCAGCAGCGGGGGCGGGGACACAAACCGTTTCTCCGTTTTCGATGAAGGTTTTAACCCGTTTCAGATGTGTCGTTTCGTACTAGTGTTCATAGTTAGACTGAAAAGTCGTTTTGGCCGTAACACGAAACAGAGTAAAATGGAAACGAAAAGCACCTTCCTGTTTGGCCAAACCGAAAGGTTACTCGCTATGGTCCGCGACGTGGCAACGAACTCCTTCCGGTCAAGCCCAAAACGAAAAGGTGCCTTTCGGTTTGTGCCAAAATGACGGCGCAATATATTTGAAAATAAACAATTTCGTGCAATATTAGTGAAGTTTCTTTACAATAATCTGAATTGTAATTTGAACTATCTTATCTGCATTTATGTAAGTTAAATATGTTATTTGTTGTTTCAACTTCTGTCGAAATAGAGTTTTTTTTAGAACAATGAAAGGAGAACCTCACCGCTTTCCCCTCGCTACAGTAGAGAGGAGGAGACAAGGAGGCGACCGCGTTGCGTCTGGTCTCGCCGGTGAAGCCGCCACTCCCCTCTGCCTCCGGCCGCCGTTTTGGCGCTGTGAGGTAGGGGGGGGGGGGAGCTCCGGAGGATGCTGTGCGTGTACAGTATAGGTCTAGGTGTGTGTGTGTGTGGCTCTCGCCGACATCGAGACAGCGGCGATGGCGGCGGTGTTAGAGCTTTTGTCCTCCCCCTCTGTTCCCCATTTCGGTGGTGTCGCCGGAGAGGTCGTGGAGGTGGTCTGTAGTCAGTTTCGTCCGGTGCCCTCCTCCTGCCTTGTTTCTCTGGCCTGCCGTGGTGGTGTGGGGAGAAGTTGCTGGAGGCTGGTGTTCCAGTTTTGGTGGTGGTTCTGGAGGTGGTCTTCCTCGACGTTGCTGCTCTGGCCGGCCGTGGTGGCGAGGGAGTGGTCGTCGGGAAGTTGTGTGGTGCTGCTGGAGGTTGGCCCGGACGGCGCCGAGTCGGCGGGAAGCAAGGTGGTGCGGGGGAGCTGGCGTTGTGGCCATGCGTGTTCATCGGCTTCGGTTCCGTCGCGGGGCGGCGGACGGCTCTTGCGGTCTTCTACAAGCGTGGAGGTGCTCGCTCCCCGGCGGCAGGTGGTACGGCGACTCCAGCGAGGTCTAGGGTTCGGGCGCGCGGTTTCTGGATCTGATCGTGTTTCTTCTCGGCGGCTTAGGGGGCTCTCTGCATTTATCCTGGTCCTCCTTGTAATTTTCTTTTCTTTCTGGACCTGTTTGTAATATGTACTGGGCTGCCTTATATTTGTGATCGGATCCTTCAAAAAAAAACACATGAAAAAATCCAACCTACAGAGTGTGCACAGATGTTCAAAACTATTTATTGGAGCATGCAAACTAGTTTTAGAGTCCTAAAATTTGGTGCATCGGGAATAGCTGTCAGAGCATATCCATCGCCCATTGGAGTGCCAGACAAAAAAAAGGCCACCGGCACCCCCAAGTGTCTGGCACCCTCGAGAGGGTCTCCAAACTTGAGGGGCGGACTTGAGGCTGTCAGACCGCGTTCGGAACTCCCTCCGACAGGCATGGCCCACTTGTCATACACATGGAATGGGGGCGCCGTGGTTTATTGGTCATGCATGAGGCCATTCCGCTAATTAATGACGCACACTTCGCCGAGCGATTCCCAGACGACGTGATGGGGCGGGGGCGAGGCGACTAGACAAAAGTGCGCCTGCCAGCATGCGTCGTATTAGCGCTGGCGTCAGCGCAACGCCAGTCCACCCGCCAGCGTCGAGACGTTCCTACACAATGCTTTTACGTAGGCGCAGGCGCACCGCCCACCTCGGCGATAAAATCCTCGCCTCGCCTGCCTCCATTGGCATCGCACGTCGCCTCCCCGCCTTCTCCCACCTTGCCTGCCCGCCTCCTCCCAGCTCGCCTCCGCTCGCAATGGCGAACACCTACGAGGCGGGCAACTTGGGCACACCGGGGAGGCCACACCCTCAACCTCGAGGAGGTGTGGGATCTCTACTGGTACTTACTCCTCGTCCCGCCTGCCCAAGAGATGGTACACCTCAACGGGTGGGATCCCTGTCCCGGCTACGCCAGAAACCCGGAGCAGATCCGACGCGCCATCGCCCAGTGCCAGCGCTGGCTGACAAGGGAGGGCCGAGCCCTCCCTGAGTACGACGAAAACAAGTTGGCCCAGTGGCTCCAGCGCTTCGAGCGCGAGCGCCACGAGGCCGTTCTGCGATGGCCCGGTCCCGCCATCGCGCTACAACGGGCAGGCGCGACACGACTGGTGGAAGGGGGGCGGTTGAGGCCGCCCGCTGGCACGCCGCAACGGGGAAACCCACTCATTGTGGTTGCTGCCACCGGTCCCAGCACGCCGCAACATCTAGGCCCGGGCCTGCTGGCCGATGATGGAGGAGCGGCGCTCACCGCTGCCTCGGGGAGGCGGAGGCAGTGGCATCGTGCTGCGCGATCGCCGCAAGCGATCCCTACCTCGCGGCCGCCTGTTCCTGAGCCGCCCGAAGCCAGAGGTGAAGGAGGAGCCGATGGAGGTGGTTCCGTCTGGCGACAACGTGCCCTCGCCGCTGCGGGACGAGGCGCACGATGGCGACTCCCCCGCCCTGGGCAGGGCTCTGGTTGCCTCGGTCAGCGAGCTTGAGAGGGACTCACCGGGCTTCTTGGAGACCATCGAGGCCTCAGCACAGATGGCCTCTGCGTCCTTCATTGGCGGCGCCTCCACCTTGCGTGCGTCTCCTAGCGGCGCCTCGACCTCGCGCGCTGCCTCCTCCACCACTGTCGTCAACCTCGACAACGTTGACTGGGACAACTTGAGCGAGGTGTAGTTAGGTTAGGTTTAGGGAAACGGACGAAGCTGTTTTTATTTAAATTTCATTCAAACCCTATAAAATATAACAAAATTTGAATGAAAGTCTAAACATTTTATTCGCAATATTTTTACTTCTATTTGTGATGCCTGTGTGGATAGATTTAGCCGGACAGGTGTCCGTCACCCCAAAGCGGACATAATCTGGGTTGTCCCGGACAAATTCCGGAGGTGCCGGTGAATGGTCTTAGCTTTGAGATTTAATCAACAAGTCATCGTCACGAGACCAATCCCGGGAAAGTGAGCTATCATCTTGGTGCCAAACCGTGGACCGTTTATTCCAGCTTTTCTTGTGCTCACATAGGATGATCTCTCTGTGTGCATATAGTTCTGCGCAGCTTGTCACGTCAATACTGTACCGAACTAAGCTCTGTACAGGACAGCCTGCAAACGGCAGCCGGCTTTAGATCTACTTGCATGAAATTTACACCCCTAGCTACTGCTACACTAGCCCCTGCCGCATGCACACACCTCATTTTCAACTATGCAGAAATAACAACTCACGAGAAGCGAGAGCGTAGCAGAATATATTGATGGTGAGGGCTAGACTAGAGAGATGTTGAATTTGGAATTTAAATACGAGTATTACTGCATGCATGGAATAACAAAATTGAAACTATTCGTTGACGTTGATATCTCATTGGGAAAGTGCCGCCGGTGTATGTGTAGGTGTAAATACATGCATGCACTTTATTCTCCCTAGCTTAGCGACGTGACACTACAGTACGTCACAGGCCGGTCTACTTTGATGTATACCATTGCATATAACACCACGCAAACGATTCGACATGAAATGCAAAGGTTTGCCGAGACGCAAGTACAAAATCTTGTTGCTAGCTTCGATCTTCATGTAGCTGCAAAAAGGGCGACAAGTACTGCACACCTTGGTAGAGAGATACTGTACGTACACTAGAAGAGTCGCGTACAAGAGATCGTTCATACCTACGTGACGTGGGTACATGATGTCAAAATGTTTACTGTTGCTATGTTGGCCTGGACTAGTAGCAGCGTTATTGCAACGCGTTTCTGTTTGAATCCGTTGGCATGCATTACCGGACGGCTCTTCCGGTCGAATCGCAAAAGAGCAATGCTTCTGTATTTTCTCCTTCCTCCGTTTCTAAATATAATATGTTTTACCTATTTCACATGTTGACTAGATTCGGAATTAAATGACTGAATATACAAACTAAAATGTGTTACATTTAGATACATGTGAGTATAGAAAAAAAAGTTAAAACATCTTATATATATATATAAACAGAGGGAGTACAATGATAAAAATAAAGAGATAGTTACACAAAACCACAACTCCAGGTCACCAATGCTTCTGTACATCTGTTATTTATTTATTTCACTGTATAGATCTTCATCACAATATCCTGTGGAGGCGTGGACATTGCTAACATTTCAATAGTAAAATCCTGTGGAGGCCAGCCATATATATGCTACACCAGCAGAAAGAAACTTTCTTCAAATGCCCATTAATTGGAACAGCTAGCATATGGTAGCACGGTACATGTTACAGCCTAGGTGTAGTGCAGTATTGTGGATGCAGAAATAATGACTCTGCATTCCCTGCTTCAAAGTAGATGCCTTTGTACATATGGATAAAAAAATGAGAGTGTGATGAAGATGCATAAATACAGGCTTTGTTTATTTATTTATTACAAGTGCACTTAATTACCTCCTTTTACCCCAAAGCAAGGCATCCCGCATGACATTTACTACCTCCTATGTCCCTAAATATAAGACGTCCTAGCAGTTCAATTTGAATTGGTAAGATGTGTTATATATTTAGGGACAGAGGTAATATTTTATTCCCATATTTCCTTTTTCTTACGTGTATTTTCTTTGTACAGATGACTGACCAAGTCATAGATTTAAGGATAATTAGAACGTCAATTAATTATCCTTACAATTACACCTTGGATATTTTTCAAAGGGGTAGAATGCACATCTACTAGTGTATAAATGGAGAGAGTATGAAATTGATATTGCGAAAAATAGGGGCATGGATGTACTTCCTCCTTTCAGGATATTAACAAGGTTTCGCAGGTGATAATAGACCTTCAATATCGGTGCAGAATTGACTACTCGAATCAATATAATATACTTTACGATAGTCTAATTTTTCGGATACTAGGAATTTTGTCCTGTAAATGGACTTAGGACAAGGCCAACTTTCTCGATCGGAAGTAGTACATCAGGAAAATATTTTGAGCAAAGTTAGAGATGTCGAGCATCTCTATTGAAACGGCCACCACTCCATTCATAAGCAACATCCAACAAAATCGCAGTGCACGTAAAAAAAAGCGCAGTGGTCAAAGCGTTCCAAACTTTGAATCAAAATAGATGACAAAAATATAAAAAATGTGTTGGTGGTGGAATATAATTTTACAAATAACACAAGTCCGACAATTTATTGTTGTTATACACGACAAACGATGACAAAAAAGTAAGATCAACTCAGAGGACACGAGATTTTAACGTGGAAACCCTTTAGAAAGAAGTGAGAAAATTACGGGCGCCAGCTAGCAAAATTTTACAATTTCGGGACAGGTTACAAACGCCGGGAATTTATAACTTTCGACTTATCCGTGCTTATCCCTCCAGTAGAAGTTAGCATCTTATCTGCATAGCCTTCAAACTGATTTCTGATCACAAACTTACTTACTTTTTTCGAATGAAGCGTGGGATTAAAGGTTTGGAATAACATTTTTGACAAGGAGAGTATTACAATATAGTATCGTCTCACTCATTTTAAATAACTAGAAAAATACCCGCGCATTGCAGCAGAAATTTCATAAGAACTTTGTGTAAATAAAATGTATAAGACACACAAAGTATGAAGTTTTTTGAGAAATATGCAAAAATATCACAATAGTAAGTGGTTATATTTAAGTAACTTGAAATTGTTGTGTATTCTACGACAAATAATGGTGACATGGATGTATGGCTAAAAAAATAGATGATGTGGATATATTGAATGCACAATATACTATAAGTAATGAAATTGGGGGGGGGGGGGGGGGGGGGGGGATGACATGGAAAATTGATTGACTAAAAGAATGGATGGTGTGTATAGCTCACATGTTGAGATAGAAAATAATTAATGCATGTTAGTGGAGTTTGGCTTTATCTTTTTTCGAACCCTAAGGGCATATGGGCATATACAATGATAGAGAACGCGAGTCTTCTCTTAGGCCTCCACGTCATTTAGTGAAGACAATAAATATCACTTGTACAATATGTTATCTTTTATTGTCATCTCTAGCAATTAATGAGAATTAATTAAATTTAGTTTGAAATTATATTAATAAGAGAAGGCATATGATACAATAGAAAAAATAGTCTTTTCTAAATTTTTAAGAGATCATCTCTTAGCTAAGAGAAAACAACCGTCTATTTCTTCATTCTCTCGACTCTAACTAAGTAAAAACCCGACATGGCATCTCTAAGGAATACTGACATCAACTCATTGTCCATGGCCTAAAGATGTGTATGACCCATTGCGAAATCGGTTGAAATAAAAAGTAGGTTCACAATAAAATTCAACGAAACCTTTCCAAAGTGGCTATGCATGCATGTATGGCCAGTTGCCGCCGACAGGACTGGGCAGTGTGGTACGCACTTCTGTATAGGCTGTCTATTGCTCTTGGTCAACAGGTCAACCGACTGCAGGTAAAAAAAGAGAGAGACGTCGGTCAATAAGATGTTTCCGTGAGAGACGAAGAGGCTTGCTTCCGCAGATCAGTACCCCACTTTGGACCTTTGCTTATGTTCGCATGTCATTCGCCCAGATCCCCACTCCAGAAAATTCAAATCTATAGATTAAGCGGTGAGCACTCCCTCCGTCCACGAAATAAATGTACATCGAACTTTTGTATTATCTCAACCTTTTAAAAGTTTGACCAACTTTATAGAAAAGATTAACAATATATATGACACCAAATTGATTTTTTTGAATTTTTATGAGGCAAAAGCTTTGCCTCTATATATTGATTAAGAAGGAGTTAGAGGTTTAAACATGGTTTACATCACCGGCCAATAGGCCCAACCGAATAAAAGAGATAGGGGATTAAATCTCCCGGTAGGATAAACTCCAAATGCTTGGCACCCGCTTTGACCCAAGTGTGGGCCTCGCTTTGATCCGTCCCAAAATGATCGAAAGTAGGGTGAACTTGTGTCGGAACACTCTAGCCTTGCGCGCGGAACATAACTCCCAAGAAAGTAGCATTGTGAGGTTAGCGATCGCCTTTCCCAAGAGACTAGCAAATTGATATATTTGAAACTTCATTTTAAGACGAATCTAGTGATACCAATTTACCATCATAAATAATTGTAAGTGTCACTATAAAGGTACTCCAACTTTAATAAGTTGACTTACCACACGAAAGGTAGAAGTGCATTTTATTCACGGACGGAGCGAGTATGTGTCATGCAGATGCACAACTTGTTTGTTCCAACGACCAATCAAGCTTGATTAAAACTGAAGGAATACGCTCGGGGGTCGGTCGGGCAGTCCGGTTGGCCGTCTCTACCGCCGTCCAATTTTAAACGTGTCACTGGACTGTCCCAAAATTGCAGGACAGATCTATCCCTTGCACACAAAATAAGCTTGTTTAATCACAGGATTATAAAACACGAGAATTAGAAAAACGCAAAAATTTGATAAGATTCCACATACAAAAACGGAGGATTATAAAATAGAGGAAAATTGAGGAAATAATCATTTGGATGGAAACACAGGAAAACCGCCTCGATCCGACACAAATGAGTGTGAAAAGGAGGTTAAAATGGATGTTGAAGTTTCTATGAGATTGGCGTGTAGTAATGCAATCCATACAAATTTTATATGTGTCATTCCTTCAATCTAAATGACTTCCTTAGCGAAGTGTCCTTTGAATTAGAATCCGTCAAATTTCTTGTGAAAATCATTCAACCCAAAGAGGCAATTCATGTTTGTAACATAGTCGTAGCATTTTAAAAATAATTGCACAAACGATGTCAACGTCGACACATCACAAATTACAACTAAGCATGAATGCGACTTTTGTCGCAAACATTCAGAATCATCGCAACAAGTCCTCGTGTGTGTGTATTTGAAGCAAAACACCACAAGCATGCAACATGTTGGAACGCCATATGTGCCAAAAAAAACTCGATTTCACCAACCTGTTATTGCCAACATTGAAGGGACCGATTGTCCATGATTCTTGCATGCCGATTAAGAATGTGGCTCCCAGAACCATGTCGAGAGGCAGGTGGGGGTACCTCCCCAATTCCGCCCAACACATCCGCCCGTTGGGGCCATCTCCCTCGAGACTTGTAGCTCACCGATCAGGTTCCGACTCAAAGTTCTGCTAAGGACATGAGTGTTCGGGGACTAGGAGTCACAGAGGAGTTGTTGTTTTGAGGAAATGGGTGAGAGGGTGGAGGAGAAATAACTCGTCGAGCGAGTTGACGAGGAGGAATAATAGAAGAAGAGAGTAGTGAGTCGGGTGACTCGTCGATTAACAAGATCGATTGTGCGTCGGAAATCATTAATAAATATCAAAAAAATTGGCCAAGAATTTCAGAGATATTTACGGAGGGTCGTATGTTGACAATACAAACATCCTTAGTTCAAGGATTGCACATCGTATTATCCTGTTAACTTGAAAGACTCAGTTACGGTCGCTAAGCTACTATACCATGTTACAATGAATGAGCCTGTGGTAATGCTTTTACCCCTATTCTATATATATGTAAAAAAAGACATATTAGGGTTATACGGATTCAAACCGTAGGCCTTCTTGGTACTCCTGAGAGTTGGAAAATCAGGACATTCTTCTCCACCAATACAGGATCAAAAAGTCTCTTGTCCATCATCTTGCCGAGTGGGTTTCTAGTGCTCTAAGTTAGTTCCCTGGTGTGTGTTGTGTGGTTCTGCGTGGGCTGGGTCATTCTGTTGTGACCCTCCTCTTTTCTTCCTTTTTCCATCATGTAAACACTTTTTAGCCCGCCCTCTATTTAACTGAAAATCTACACCGTAGGGGTTTTCCCTACGGTAATGCGGTCTAAAAATCAGATCAAACAGATTATTATCGAAATGATTCGGATGTGGACTTTGACTCTCGTGTACCTTATATCCTGATATACGGGATTTTTTTAGAAATTCAAAACATTGTCAAAAAGTTCCGTTTTGGAGCTTTTTGAACTTTTAAAAAAAATAACTTATTTTTTCTAATTATCGGGGGTATATGGTAGACATGTTATCTAATGTATTTTCGGCGCTACCCGATAAATTTTCCATAACAATATCTAAAAGGGGGTTAAACCAATACATAAACTTAAAAGTTAATTAGCTTCTTAAATACCTTGTTGCAAATAATTAGCGGGGGAGGTACCTGAAAATATCGTTGGTACCTACCTCCCCAATCACCTTAAAAGAGCTCAAAGCCTCTAACACTAAAATACGAAACAAAGTTAAACAAATTCAGCAGCGGCGTGCCATCGTCAGCTCCGGCTCGTCGTCGGGATCCAGAGGGCTTCCTTGTAATTTTTCCTTTGTTTCTGGACCTTTCTGTAAGTTCGGAGAATTAATATATCATCCCTTTCGCAAAAAACAAACAAACAAACAGTACTATGATAAGCGCACACGCATTACTTGCATGAGAGATTCCCACAGAAGATCACGGAACCCGGGCGTTTGAAACTAGGGATCACATTCCCTCACACAGTCTCGCTGCCCCAGTTTTGATTAATGCAATGATGGCAGGCAGCTACACCCCACACAAGCGCTTTTGCCCCGAGCTTCTGGTCGACGCAGAGACCCAACGGCAAAATCGATCAAAAATATGAGCCCAGAGAGAGAGAGACAGGCACCCATTCGATCTCCGGTCTCTTTCACGCAGGGAGGAATCGGCCGGCCGATCGATCGGGGCAGGCAGGTTCCGCTTTAAAATCCACCAGACTTTCGCACGCAGCAGCTGGTCAGCTCCATTGATCCATTTTATTCCGTCGAATTTAGTACTCCATTGCCATGAAGTTGATTTTATTGCGAGGAGGGAGGGAGGCAGAGTTATGGGGTTTCATGGCCGGCAACAGTGCGGCTCAGACCACACGGTATGCACAGTTTGTCTCTGGTCAGAGGAGGGAGACGATGGATGGGAATGGGATGGGCCGGGCTGTCTCATAAATAGTATGTACTCCTTCAAAAAAATCTTTGATTTGTGCATAGATAACCATTTTTTTTTACACGGCGCTACTGTTGCTAGAAGCCAGACAGAGGTTTTTTCCGGCAAAAGAATATACCAGCTACTGATAAGATAGTGAATGGCCCTGCAGACACTGGAGCAGTGACATTTTACAGTATAAGGAGTGATGGATGGATAGAGAGATGGCTACATTTGGGGCAGTTTCGGACGCAGATAATAAGCGTGCGCGCACTGTGTGACGTCGTAGGAGTTTGCCATGCAGAGGCTGAATGGTGCGTCGGGGGTCCCGGATCACTGCATGTGATTAGACAAGTCATGGAGGGTATCTCCGTCATACTACCTGCTACTAATGTGTTTCATCATGGACCAAGCTCGAAGGGATGCGGTACATGATTTGATGCCCCCTGCTGTATGCAATACCCACGTCACCTCGTACATGCTCAAAAAAATGCTTTGCGAAATGTGCGGTACCAGAGCCCACCTTGATCATTTTCCGAGCAACGAGTGTGCACACGGCGTCTATACAGTGGTAGCCAGCTGTAAAAGTTTGTTTTTCATACCTTGGAGATCGCCAAGCACCTTCAACTTCAAGGCCACAAAGCTTTGGCCACATCAGCTGAAAAACGTCAAAATCGGCAGTTTTCATAGAGCCAACATCACGGCATGCAACCGTGAGAACGTCGTGTGCGAGCTGCTACAAGCACTAGAGATGGCGTGAGGCTAAATTTACGGTGGGCGAAATCCGGTCACCACCCGCCTCCGATTTACGGCCAACGCGCTCACCCTTCAAATCCAAAACCATCATTTCCCATCAAATTCCGTGACAATAGCGCAATGGCAGGACCCTTTTCACCGACTCCGCTAACGAGCACAGCGGCGGCAAGCCCACTCCTTACCCGTTTTCTAACCGTGTAGTTCATCTCGTGGCTGAGACACTCTGGCCCTTGTTCTTATAATTTTATAGTTGTGATCATGTGCCAGATGTGTGGTAATTTTTTATGAATTCGTTAATCCGCTATGAATGATTGCGATTCATGCCATGATGTGGTTGATTCAAATTCATCCTTTCCATTCTTCTTAAGTAGATTGGTTAGATACTTTGTTGCCATGATGTGGTTGATGGCCATTCATGTTTAACATTGTTATTGAGAATGTGCTAGACGTGTGGTAGATTTTACTGGATTCGATTATCTTCTGTCAAGGTGTGGTCGATTCTCATTCATGCGTACCGGATCATTGTTTGTTCATGGTGACGATGTCCACCTATTGCTGGACATTGTCGCACCTAGCTGTCCCGATTTGTATGCTCCTTCAACTTTGACTGAGAATCTCTTGCTTGACATAGTGATTCAGAATGCAATCCCGCTGCAAGCGGTACTTGAGAATGCACTCCCTGACATGGTGACTGAGGATGAAGTCACATGTGATTCGTTTTTCCTCACATGTCTCAAATGTAAAGGGCACCTTCTCTGTCACTCTTTGTATCGAATAGAGTTTGTGAGCACGATGGGGGATCCGTTGTGATAGAGGCATAAGAGCATCTCCACCGGCACCCTCCAATGGGGTGTCCGGTACCCCAATTGAGGCCCAATTGGAGGGTGCCGGACATGTGTCCGGTCAATTGGGGGTGCAGCCCACAGCGGCGCCCCCAAATTTTTTTTAAACAAATTTAGACAAATTTAAATGGTTTTCAAAATTCATTCATATTTGTTATATATTACAAAAAAATTGAATGAAATTTGAAAAACCTAACCCTAGCTAGTCTACTCCTCGTCGGTGGTGTCCAACCAGCCGTCGTCGCCGCTTTCGTCATTCATCGTTGAGCACTACGTAGGCGGAGGAGGAGCCGGCACGGCTGGTGGACGCGCCGTATTGGCGGCGCGGTGCACGATTGCAGGAGGCACCGCCGGAGGAGGACGAGGCCCCCGTTGCCACCGAGGTGGCAATCGTGGCCATGTACCCGGGGCTGTCGCGCTCGATGGTGGTCACTGAGTCTGCGAGCGCCGCTAGGAACTCCGGCGTGTCGCCGTCGTGCTCGTTCCGCAGCTGGGACGACACGTCGTACCCGTACGGGATCGTTTCCACCGGCGGCGGCGTCCTGCGGCGTAGGTAGGCGGCCGCGCGGTGGGGATTGGGATCTGGGTCCAGCGCGGTAGCGGATGACGATGCCGCTGCCTCCACGACGCGGCGGCGATCGCCTCCTCCTTCACCCTGGAGAAGCGGGGTGGCGCGCCGTGCTGCTGGTTTGTCGACGACACGGTGGCAGTGGCATCAGCCGAAACGAGGTAGGGTTCCCCGTTGCGGCATGCCAGCGGGCGGCCTCGATGGCCGAAGCCACCGTGTGGCCGGTCCTCTCCCACCACTCGTGCCGCCCATCCGCGTTCCAGCGGCCCGACGCTATGGCGTCGTATGCCAGCTCCGTCTCCCGACGCTCCTGCCGGAAGCGTTCCATCCACGCCACCCAGTTTTGATCATTGCAGTCTGGGTCAGCGCGCTGCTCCGCTGTGAGCCAGCTCTGGCGCCGGGCGATGCCGCGCGCGATCTGGTCCGGCGTCACCGGCAGCGGAGGAATGGGGAGCCCGCCTTTGTACGACGTGGCCTACTTCTTGGGGGAGGCGGGAATCCGGCGGGACGAGCAGCTCGTACCGGAAAAGCTCACAGGCGTCCTCCGTGCCGACGGTGCGCTCGAGGCGGCTGCTGCCCGACTCGTCATGAGGTGGGGATGCAGGCGAGGAAGTGGGTGCGGCGAGGGGTCTATATACGCGCGGCGAGGGAGGTGAGCGGTGCGCGAGCATCTGCTCCGGCGCAAATGCCTTGCATGGGAACGCCGCGATGCCGGCGCGTTGACTGTCGCGCACGCTGTCGCCGGCGTTAATGCGACGCGTGGTGACAGCCATGCCGCTGTGTAGTCGCATCGCCTTCCGTCCCGTCCAGTCGCGTCGTCTCGGAGGCCGCCCGACGACTACGCGCCCTCATTAACACGGCGGAATGGCCTCCTGCGCGCCCTCATTACCACGGGCACGGTGGCCCGTGTGTATGATAGGCGGGTCACCCCTGTCAGATGGCATGTCTGACACCCCCCGAGAGGGCCTCCAAAGTTGGGGGCCTTTCGGCAGTGCCGGACATGATTTTGCCTCGGCCGACCCTTTGGAGGGTGTCGCTGGTGGCGGTTTTTGGCGTTCGGACCTCAATGGGCCTATGGGGGGTCGTTTGAAGGGTGCGGGTGAAGATGCTCTAATGTACACGTTGCAAAACGTACTCTCGTTGATGATTGATATTTACTAGCATAGTTTCCCAATCCCCCGTAGTTGTGATTGCACACGTTTATTTGAACGCGTCTGCTACTACTTATTTCAAACAGTCTCTTCACTCGCACTAGGTAGCATTTCCACAGCAGCTGATCGATCTGAGCGGGCCGTGAAATTTCACAAAATTAACCCTTTTATCAAACTTAAGCAAAAAATAACCCTTTTCTGAAACTATTTCTAAATCTGACTCTTTTGCATAGCGCCCTACCACGGGTCGCTACACTCTACGTTATAGCATCCCGCAACGGGTCGCTATGGTGCTGCCAGCGTGGCACGGCGGGCCCAGAGGACCAAAGGATAGCGACCTAGAACAGGGCGCTATGCTACATACCATAGCGACCCACCTTGGGTCTTTATGCTTTTTGTATTTTTTTTAAAGCATGCGAGCACCGTAGTATCAAAATTTGGTGAAGTGAAGGGATACCGCTGTGAGCCGGGGCGCTACCCTTTGACGCATAGCGAACCGCGGGGAGGCGCTACACCTCATCTCTGTGATCCATCAGTGCTCATGCCATTGCCTCATGTTCTTCAAATAATCACAGGAGCGAGCATCAAATGCCCTAAGAATAACAGTAGAAATCTTGTCCACCCATTCTGATCTGAACCCTTTTAGATGATCTATCTCTTACTGGAGTACACTCTCACCTTCACCAACTAGAGCTAGGTTTTCCGTTTCAAGAAATAACATATCCTCGCACCATTACGTCAACGTGGATTCAGCGTCCCGAGCTGCATTAACGTTCTGTGACACTTTGATCAAAGCATCTTCATCAGCCAAAGCAGTTGGCCCCTCTGCTTCTTGACACCTCTGAAACATGAAACCAAGTAATTCTGATATTATGGGTGACGCATAACTCCAAATGAATTCTTCCCTTTGTGGAATGCTAGGAATAAGTCTAGAACGATCAATTAGTAAAGATAAGCCCTGCTGGAGAGCACCAGCTATTGCTGGAGGTTTGTAGTCATCCGATCCATACTCGAATATTGCTCTTTCAGTTGCCTTAATCCAATTTATCTCGTTCTGCACTGATGCTTTCAGGTTATCAAATATCTCTTTCGCCAAGTATATAGACAAGACAATAACGATTCCTGAAATTCACTCCTCTCTGCAACTATACCTTATAAGATTGGCCTTATCTACAAGGGGTTGTAGTATCTCATCCATGGAATCAACAAAATCTCTTGTTATCTTATAAGCAAGAGCAAAGACAAATTTAGGATTCTCAACCCATTTTTGGAGTAAAGACGATGAATTTTTTTATACTACGGTGCTATCCCTTCACTTCAAGTACGTACAAATTGTTGCGTACAGTAAAGAATAGATCTAATAGCAACATTCCGGCTCACAACGATATCCCTTCACTTTACCAAATTTCGATACTACGGTGCTCGCATACTTTTAAAAAATACAAAAAGCATAAAGACCCAACGTAGGTCGCTATGGTATGAAGCATAGCGCCCCGGTCCAGATCGCTATCCTTTGGTCCTCTGGGCCCGCCGTGCCACGCTGGCAGCACCATAGCGACCCGTTGCGGGACGCTATAACGTAGAGTGTAGCGACCCGTGGTAGGGCGCTATGCAAAAGGGTCAGATTTGGATATAGTTTCAGAAAAGGGTTATTTTTTGCTTAAGTTTGATAAAAGAGTTAATTTTGTGAAATTTCACGAGCGGGCCTTATCTTTGTCCGGCTTTTACTCCACAAAAGCATCCGCACCGCAGAAGCAGAATTCCTCCTCCCTTCGCTCAGGCAGGCGCCAGTCAAGGCGTGCAAACGCAAACGATCACCTTTCCTGCAAACTTGCTCCCCTAGCTGTTACGTCCGACATTAACCGCACAGTTGATACGGCAATGGCAGCACGTAGATCGACTTGGTTGGTTGATGGGTGTCAAATCGTCATGTCAAACTTGTTTTGGAACTCGGAATGGAGCTCGATCGAGTGCTCTTTCTTGGCGCAGAATCAAGCAGGCAACCGGATATACGTCACCGTCGATCGATCGACGTCGGCTTTATAGCTAGCTAGCTCTCTCTGCTGTGTGAAATTCAATTAAGGCTGCATGCAGAATCAAGCAGGTTTGGCGCTATAGCGCTAGCTAGCTGAGCAAACTAGCAGTAGAATATTGTGGATCACGAGAGTAGATATGAACTGCACGCACGCATGCGCTGCAATGGTGCCATGGCAGCACAAGCACGAGAGAGTGCAGGGGCTAGCAACGGCTTAGCTTGGTTAGGGTTGATAGCTATCGTTAGCTAGCGCAGTTGGGGTCAGAGCTATCAGCATTCAGCGAGCGTGGGTGCAGCTGCAGATGGAGGCCGGCCGGGGCAGAAGGAAACAAAAGCCAGGAGTGGCAAAAACAAGTTTGAATGGAAGATCATCAGAGATGCCAAGAAGAAGAAGAAAAGCTAGCGTCCACCATGTATGCCTGTGCACTCCTTGTGACTGTGCATGTAAAAATCTATTTAAAATCTTTGCCTAACAGTTGCACCTGCGCTGCTGCCATGCATTCCCATATATGGGCTGACACAGCCCAGCAAAGTGGCTAGCTCATCGATCGCAAGAAACGTCCAACAAAGAGAGCAAGGAAGCATAGTAAAACTCCATCCACGTTCTTGGATGGTTTGTTGAGACCGAGTGAGTGTGTACGGCTGTTGCTTTGGCGTTAGCTGTAGGGGTAGTGTAGACGATGCAGAGTGCTAGCTCCGTCTGCCGAGCACAGTGCATGCTACCTCTAGCTGGTCGCAAGCAATTAAAGGCTGTGGCTCTGCTGACCCTGGGCCGGCCGGCTCTGCTTCTTTTTCATCGTCTCTCCTTCACGAGATCCAAACGAAATCTAAGGTGGATTTGTATGCGCAGAGAGAGAGAGAGACATTGGAGCAGGGAGGGTACAAACTGCCCAAAGACAAGTACTGCGACGGGGGGCCTGGGATAGTAACTATACGTGACTGCAAAACAGCTGTTGCAATTTTTCTTTTCCACTTCTATCTCCTTGACTCTATCTCTCTCGCTCGCTTTGTACAAGCTAGTAGGTTGTACCATTTTCTTGTTTCTTGTGAAGCAACACAAGTTTAGGGCACCTCCAACGGCCCAGCGCATCCGGACAGTCAAAGCGGACCGATTCAGTCCGTTTTGGGCGGACCGCGGACAGATTTTCGGCCTCTGTCCCTTTTAGGGTGGAGGTGCCCCCAACGGCCGACCGCATTTCTGTCCTGGACAGCATATTTGCACAAAATTTGCAAAATTACTAGATAAGTTCGGTTCAACAAATTGATAAAAACACGCTGAAATATGGTTCTACAACAAAGTTCGAATAGAAAGAAATACACGGAAATATCGTTTATTACGACAAAGTTCGAATAGAAAGAAAATTGAGCAGAAAACGCTACTGGTTTCCCAGATGAACCCACATGTGCTCTATCAAATCATTCTGGAGACGTTCATGTAGTGGCTTATCACGCATCTCTGCATACATGTCTGAAAACTGCTGGTCCGTCGCCAGTCCAGGTGTAGGCGCAACCAACTCGCCTCAAATTCCCATCCTTGATCAAATAACCTTGCATCATCCCGTTCATTCTCGACAATCATGTTGTGCATGATCACGCAAGCAGTCATCACCTCCCACATGACCTCCTTGCTCCACGTTCTTGCGGGGTGTCGAACAATAGCAAACCGGGATTGGAGCACACCAAATGCTCGCTCCACATCCTTCCGGCAAGCTTCTTGTTGCTGAGCAAACTTACGAGCTTTCTCACTTTCTCGTATGCGAACGGTCTTCACAAATACGGGCCATGAAGGGTATATACCATCAGCAAGGTAGTACCCCTTGTCATATGCATTTCCATTCACCTCAAAGTTGATCACCGGTGCATCGCCCTCGGCCAGTCTGTCGAACACTGGTGACCGCTGAAGCACGTTGATATCATTGTGAGATCCCGACATGCCAAAGAAGGAGTGCCAAATCCAAAGATCTTTAGATGCAACAGCCTCAAGTATGACTATGCACTCTCCAACGTGTCCCTGGTACTGTCCTTGCCAAGCAAAATGACAGTTCTTCCACTCCCAATGCATACAGTCTATGCACCCAAGCATTCCAGGAAAGCCTCTGCTCGAATTCATGTTCAGAAGACGGGCAGTGTCTTCCATATTTGGCTCTGAAAGGATCGGTATGACACCTAGAGGGGGGGGGGTGAATAGGTGCTACTCCAATTTTAGTCTTTTTCAATTTAGGCTTGACACAAAAGGTAAATTCTCTAGATATGCAACTACGGTGAATTTACCTATATGACAAGCTAGCAACTAAGCACGATATAATAAGGCGGTAAACAAGGATAGAGGTAACCGAAGTCAAAGCACGCGGAGACACGGATGTAATCCCGAGTTCCTCCTTTTTAGGGGAGTACGTCTCGTTGGAGAGGTGTGAACCAACACAATGGTTCAACGGCCACAAAGGCCTCACCCTCTTCTCCGGTGAACCGCACCACAAAGGTTTGGTTCACTTCAACTATCGGAAACCTTCGAGGCGGAGTCCGGAGCCTTTACAACAACGATTTGGGGCACAACCCACAAAGGATTGGGGGCTCCCAAACAGCTACAATCTGTCACAAAGACAATCAAGTGAGTACAATAGGGGGCTAGGTTTTCCTAGTGGAAACCCTAGCAATGGTCCCTCAAGTGAATGAGGGGGAAATGACAAACGGCTCGGTGAAGATGTAGATCGGGGCCTTCTCCTTCAATCCTCCAAAGATCAACAAGTTTGGGTGGAGGGATTGGGAGATCTAGTGATTCTTGAGCTTGCAACAATGGGGATCTTGTATTCTGGTCGAGCTAGCTGGCTGGAGGAGAGTGGAGGGGTATTTATACCCCTCCCTGAAAAACTAGCCGTTGCAGCTCTCTTCACACCGGAGTATCCGGAGCTAGTGGCCGGATACTCCGGCCTTGGGGCGGAAACTCCGGTTTCCTGGGGCCGGATACTCCGGCCCCCTCCAGGGGCTGAACATCTTTTCGGCCAAGCGAGGCTCAGCAAACATTCCGGTCCTGGAGGCCGGAAACTCCGGCCTGGGGGCGGAAACTCCGGTCACTGGGGCCGGAAACTCCGGCCCCCACCAGAGGCTGAGCACATTTTCTGCACAGAGGCCAGAAACCTCTGAGTCCGGAGACTCCGGTCCTGGGGACCGGATACTCCGGCCTAAAAGGCTCCAAAAAGCTTCTTTTCTCTTTTTGGTGTAGATGCACATGTGCTGGACACATTTAAAACCTGCAAACACTTAACACCAGATTAAAACTATCACATGTGTTGTTAACTAACACACAAAACTAAGGGATACAAAAATGTCCTTTCAATCTCCCCCTTTTTGGTGTTAGATGACAACACAAGGATTTGCGATAAAAAACAAGATCATATCATGTCTAACAAAAGGAGATACTCCCCCTAGATGTGTGCATATAAACAATTACCTTGGAATGCATAAGCACACACATAGAGAGACAAGTCTTAACCAAATAGCAACATGATATGGAAACAACCACATTTCCCAAAAGGACATATCACAATATAGGTTGAGTCTAGGATAAAACCATACCTTGTGCATACAAATGTAGATAACATCCATATAAACCATAGCACACTAATGTAGGCTCAACCATACATAATAAGAAATCCATATGTCTTACACTCACATAGATAACATCCATAGTTCTCAACACATAAGATGCAAATAAAAGTTCCAAATAACATAAAGGGACACAAGCGCAACAAGAATGATAAAAAGCACATGCTTGTGTCCGACCCATGCAAATCCCACGGAGAGAATCTAATAGAACTACTTCTCCCCCTTTGGCATCGAGACGCCAAAAAGGGAAAAGAGCATTACTAACGTAACCCATGGAGATCACTCGGAGTCTTCACCGTCCTCATCACCATCCCCTTCTCCATTGTAGTCTTCATCTGAAATGTTCATGGGAGCTTTGCCGGTGTTGCGAGAAGATGATGGCAAAGAGGTCACATCCGCATAATCGGACCAAGGAAAGACGTCTTCATTCCATTTGCTATATGAGAGAGTCTCGGCGGACGAGGAGGAGAGAATAGGATTCCCATCTTCATCTTCTTCCGGAGGAGGAGTGACACTACCATTGTTGAGCTTGCGCAACTCCTTGATCATGATTTGTTGGTTGTCAATGATGTGCTTCTCTCTCACATATGAACCATGGTTCTCCTTGTGAAGTGCAACTTCCATGCAAAGCAATTTTCTTTTCCACCAAGATAGCTTGCTCACTTCCATATTCACTTCAGCCCTTCCTTGAAGATAAGATGGAGGGTCGGCATTCTTGCTTCTCCTTCTAGGCATTGGGGCCTCGGTCGCCGCCTCCTCATCACTAGATTGTGGAGGAGGTGCATGAGAGGAAGACGGCTGCTTGGAATGCTTGCTCAATTGGCGGAGAGTGCCCTTGGGATGCTTGGTGAGGCGAGAGACATCAACGGAAGGCACCTTCTTAATGATGAGCTTCATGATGTATGGTGCGTACAAAGGATTCTTATGCTCAAAAATGGCCCAAAGCAACTCACACTTGATGAAATCCATGACATCAATTTCTTGACCTTTGCAATTCGGACCGGCCTGTTGAACCTTGTAAGCATGGTAAAGGAGATTGACAAGTCCTCCTCGAATGGCATCCACATTTCCGGCTTGAGGAGCAAGGTTAAACCGAACCATGCGAAGAAAAATGTTGAAGGTGGGGAGGAGGTCTTGATTAGAGCCAACCGATGATGCCACAGAGTATAAAGGGCGCAAGCGACGCTTGTTGTAGGCGACCCCTTCCACATGCATCCTCTTCCCAACTGGGGTAGTAGCCCCCTTGAACACATAGCCCAAAAACTGTCCAAATTCCACAAAGTTGGAGGTGCACTTGTGAGGACCGGTCATCCAAGTCATTGTGACTTCTTCATCATGATCAAAAACAACTGTGGCGAAGAACTGATGAATAAGCTGAATATCATAGCCTTGTTGAGTGGAGATAAGCTTCTCAAGACCAAGCTTCCGAACAATCCACACTGCCTCTTGAAAGTACGGCTTCAAGTTCAAGGCATCAAGACTCAACACTTTTTGCTCACAAACCACATGTTTCTCAATACGGGCATAAATCTCATGCATAATCAGCTGCTGCTCTTTCCTTGGAAAGTTAGGATCATTGGTGTTGGGCGGCAAGTCAAAGAAGGACTGAGATCTCATCCGGCGGAACTCAAGCTTCCCCATACCCAAAACTGTGGTCAAGGAATCAAAATGGGCTCTCTCGGCCTCTTCTTCATCATCGAACCCACCTAGGGCAGCATGCCTTGTGGCTTCCTCATCTATGGCACTCTGCTGACGCAACCGACCAGCGCTGCTATCAAACAACAGCTTGTCCCTTGTTTGACTACGTTCTTTCCTTGAAACCTTGTGAGGATTTGAGACGGAGGCCTTAGTCCTCAGAGCACCTGTGAGAAACAGAGTAGTAGGAAAGCATGTAGATAAGCTTGCATGTCCAGGAACAAAAAGAAGAAGTAACTAAAGAATTCTGGGCACTAAAATCTTGATCTACACCGGAGTTTCCGGCCTCAGGGGCGGATTATCCGGTCCAGACCGGAGAATCCGGCCTGCAACACCGGATTATCCGGCCCCTGAGAGGGGAAACCTCGATTTAGTTCAAGAACTTTGTGCAAATAATTCTAGGGTTACTTCTAGGATACACCTTGCCATCTAAAAGGTTTTGCACCAAGAAAAACTAAGGGAACTACTCTCCAAACCTAGATCGAGAAGAAAACCTAGGGAGAGAGAGTGGGTACCCTTTTTGTCCATGGTGCAGCCCAAACGGAGGAGAGGAAGGTCCCCAGCGTCGGTGAGGAGGAGGAGGCCGGAGGCACGGCGGATTCCGGCGGCGGGGAGCAGCCGGAGCAGCACTTCGAGGTGGTGGCGGCGGCAGGGGAGTGGATGGGGGTCGGGGGTGTGAGGAAGTTGTGAATACAACTCCCACCCCGATCCCCTTTAAGATCCCTGCGAAACTGCCGGACCGGAGTATCCGGCCTAAACACACCGGAGTCTCCGGCCTGAGCCAGAGATTCCGGGGTTTAGGGCGGATACTTCTGTCAGACCGGATTATCCGGCCTTATGCACCGGATTATCCGGCCCCACCAACTCAAAATGCTGGATTTTTTTTGTTGGACATGAAGGATGCAAGAAGAGCAAGCTTTGGGATAAGATAGGCCTGGGATAAGACACAAAGTCACTGAAATGGTACTTCACACTCAAACTTGGTAAGAGGCACAAAAATCAAATAAGAATCATCATTTGAGCGTGTTTTCCATAAAGAACAACGGATAGGCAATAAAATCCAATAAAAGACCAAATAAGATCAACTCTTCACAAAGAAGAGGGCGGTGGCCTAGGCCACCATGTATGAGTGTGTGGTGTGACACCGCGAAGATATATCTTGGGTTCACGGCCACTACTCGTCATTTTAAGCTCACAATTCATAAAATGAACATATAGAGACAAAATGAGTTCTTACTATCGGCATAATGGGGGGAGGGATAGTCCAATGGATTAGGACCGCACTCCCCCTATGTCCATGCCTACACCTAAACCAAATAGATAGTCAAGAAATAGGTGTGTATGCAAGATAGTCAAGCGACGCTCCCCGAATCGATGATATTTAGCTCATGCCTCAAATAAGTGAACCTTGCTTCATCAAGTGGCTTCGTGAACATATCGGCAAGTTGGATCTTCGTGGGAATATAGCCAAGCTCAATGTCACCCCGGATGATGTGATCACGGATGAAGTGATAGCGAATCTCAATATGCTTCGTTCTTGAGTGCTCCACCGGGTTGTGACCAATCTTGATAGCACTTTCATTGTCACATAAAAGAGGCACTTTGTCACAATGGACACCGTATTCCTTTAAAGTTTGCCTCATCCACAACAATTGAGTGCAACAACTAGCGGCCGCCACATACTCGGCTTCGGTGGTGGAGAGAGATATGCAATTTTGCTTCTTAGAAGACCAACTCACCAAGGACCTACCAAGGAATTGGCAAGCCCCGGAAGTTGATTTCCTATCATCCTTGCAACCGGCCCAATCCGAATCCGTGTAACCGGCAAGAGAGAAAGTTGAGCCTTTAGGATACCACAAACCAAACCTTGGGGTATGAACCAAATATCGAAAGATTCGAAGAACCGCCGTTTGGTGGCTTTCTTTGGGAGCCGCTTGGTACCTTGCACACACTCCTACACTCAACACAATATCGGGTCTAGATGCACAAAGATAAAGCAAAGAACCAATCATAGAACGATAGAGCTTTTGATCAACATCCTTATCACCCTTTGGATTAAGTTCAAGATGACACTTGGTGTCCATAGGAAACTTCTTCTCTTTAGCATTTTGCATCTTGAACCTCTTGAGCATGTCTTGGATATATTTGGCTTGAGAGATAAAGGTCCCTCCACTCAATTGCTTGATCTCAAAACCAAGGAAGTACTTCAACTCTCCCATCATGGACATCTCGAACCTATCGGTCATAAGCTTTGAAAATTCATCATTAAAAGCTTTGTTAGAAGAGCCAAATATGATATCATCAACATAAAGTTGGCATATGAAAAGCTCCCCTTTAACCCTCTTGGTAAAAAGAGTGGGATCGATTTGCCCCACTTCAAAGCCACGGTCTACAATAGCTCTCTTAGGTGCTCATACCAAGCACGAGGTGCTTGTTTGAGACCATAGAGCGCCTTATCAAGTTTGTAGACATGGTTAGGGAAGTGTGGATCCTCAAATCCCGGAGGTTGCTTAACATATACCAACTCCTTTAAAGGACCATTAAGAAAGGCACTTTTCACATCCATTTGTTGCAACTTGAAATTATGATGTGATGCATATGCAAGAAGGATACGGATGGACTCAAGGCGAGCCACGGGAGCATAGGTCTCTCCAAAATCAATGCCTTCAACTTGAGAGTACCCTTGAGCTACCAATCTTGCCTTGTTCCTCACAACCATTCCATGCTCATCTTGCTTGTTCTTGAATATCCACTTGGTGCCTATAACATTGAGGCAATCTTTTGGCTTCTCCACTAGATTCCACACTTTGTTGCGCTTGAAGTTATTGAGTTCTTCATGCATGGCTTCCAACCAATCCGGATCTTCAAGAGCTTCAAAGACTTTCTTTGGTTCCACCATAGAGATGTGAGCTTGATGTTCATTGAAATTTGCCAATTGTTTTCTTGTGGTGACCTTGTTCTTGACATTAACAATGATATTCTCTAGATGAAGACTCTTTCTTCTCCAATCCTTTTTGACTCTTGCTATACGACGGGTTTCGATATCCTCATTGATGCGAGGAATTTCGGCTTGATCATTTGAGTCCCCGTCTTGACCGGATTGTTGACCTTGATCATCTTGAAGCTCATCTTCAACAAAAGAAGGAGAGGGTTGATCTTGGTCTTGACCTTGGCTAGTGTTGACAATAGGAGAACTTGGTTCTTGAATAGCCTCTTGGTCAACTTGAGGAGGGCCTTGAACTTGTTCTTGGATAGGTGCATCATTTGCTTCCATAGAAGGTGCAACTTCAACTTGTGATGATGGATTCTCCACATTAGTGGAGCTAGGACTTGCTTGAGGAGGCTCATGACGGATTTCAATGGGGCGATGGAAACCAACCCCCATTCTTCTTATTGCTTCTTGAGGTTCCTCATTATCTACATCACAAACATGAAATTGCGCCACTTGGGAGCCGTCATTCTCATCGAACCTCACATCACAAGATTCTATGACTTTCCCAACGGTCTTGTCATAGACTCTATAGGTGTGAGATTCGGCACCGTAACCAACAAAAACACCCTCTAAAGCTTTAGATTCAAATTTAGACAAACGAACACTTTTGTTCTTATAGAAACACTTACAACCAAAAACTCGGTAGTAGGAGACATTGGGCTTGTTGCCGGTGAGCATCTCATAAGATGTAAACTTCTTGCCAACACGAAAGAATAACCGGTTAGATGAATGACACGCCGTGGAGATAGCCTCGGCCCATAAGAATAGCGGAGACTTAAACTCCGCCAACATAGACCTTGCCATATCCATGAGAGTCCGGTTCTTCCTTTCGGCTACACCATTTTGTTGAGGGGTATATGCAGCGGAATATTGATGACGAATCCCCTCTTCACTAAGAAACTCATTTAAGGTGTAGTTCTTGAACTCGGAGCCATTATCACTCCTAATGACCAAAATAGGGACATTGTATTGGCGTTGAACAATATTGGAAAAGTCGATGATGGTTTGTTGGGTTTCATCCTTCGTCTTGAAGAAATAAACCCAAGTAAATCTTGAATAGTCATCAACAATCACCAAACAATATTTCTTCCCACCAAGACTAGGTTGAGGCACGGCACCAAAGAGATCAACATGAAGAAGTTCCAAAATCCTCGTTGATGAAATAATGGTCTTGCCCGGATGGGGAGAATCATGCATCTTTCCTTCAACACAAGCCCTACAAAGACGATCTCTGGAAAAGAA
The DNA here is from genome assembly GCA_947311845.1 of Poa pratensis. Classification (NCBI taxonomy): domain Eukaryota; kingdom Viridiplantae; phylum Streptophyta; class Magnoliopsida; order Poales; family Poaceae; genus Poa; species Poa pratensis. Next base: position 153,616,643 of record CAMZMU010000041.1, on the reverse strand, counting down.
ACATTGTCTTTTAGTCCAAGAATGTGGCCACCCTTGTGAAGACTTTGCAAAGTTCTCATGTTGACATGGGACAAGCGGCGATGCCACAACCACCCCACGTCGGCCTTTCCGAATAGGCATATTGCTTGAGTGTTGGTAGACCCCGAAAAGTCTACCACAAACAACTCATTTTCAACATACCCAACGAACATGACCTTTAGAGTCTTGCTCCTCAAGAGTACCACCATATCAATAGTAAAATGGACATCAAAGTTCATCTTATTAAGAGCACGAACGGACATAAGATTGTAACCTAGAGACTCAACAAGCATGACATTTACAAGGGTGATATCCCTTGCAACTACCACCTTGCCGAGACTCTTTACCTCAGCTTTTGAATTATCACCATAAGAGACGGTTATTGTATAATCTAGATTTGGTCTCAATCCGTCATAATCTCCTTGCTTCCGGTCATATGACTAGTGCATCCACTATCAACCACCCATTTAGATCCACCGGAAGCATAGTCCTACAAGAAATCATTGCTTGGATTTAGGTACCCATTTCTCAATGGGTCCTCTTTGGTTAGCAACAAGGGTCTTAGGAACCCAAATAGAGTAATCAATGTAACCATCATATGGACCAACATATTGAGCATAAACATCCCCATAATAATCAACATAAAGAATATAGTTGGGGTTGTTATGCCCCGCAAAGTCACTACGAGTGGTCTTGCCCCTTGTGGCACTACCACCCGCAATGGAAGTCTCGGCTTGTGCGGGCTTGGTCTTGATCTTCTTGTTGTTGCCCACTTTCTTCTTGGGCTCGGCTACATAACCAAGACCCTCCTTCCCTTTGTGTGGTTTTTGCTCAAATAAGTAAGCAATACCCTTATCTTTACTTTTGGGACTAGAGGTCTTGGCACTAACATTTTCTTCAATAACATTTTTATGAACACGAGGAAGAATAGATATGCTAGTTGAGCTAGATTTAGAAAGTTGAGTTTGAAGTTGCTCATGAGACTTGACTAAAAGGGAGTGAGTTGTTTCCAAGGCCTTGTGAGCCTTGTCAAGCTTCTCCATACCCTCAAGAAGTCTAGCATTAGCAACCCCAAGTTCAACTTTCTCCTTTTTAAGCACTTTATATTTAGCAACAACATGATCTCTATCCTTAATGATTTTATTAATGATATCATCATTTTTAGCATCAAGAGACTCAAGTCTTTCCTCAAGAGAACATCTTTCTTCACTCTCTTCATCAAGAGAGGCATTCAAGGATGCTACGGAAGCATTCAAAGAGGCAATGGTGAGAGAATCCTCTCTCTCAATCTTACTCTTTTCTTGAAGAAGTTCTTCGGCCGCACATAGTTGTCTCATGAGAGACTCAACATGTTCCTTAGCTTCACCTTGCAAGTTAGTCATGAACGTATCGAAAGCAACAAGTTCTTTCTTAATCACAAGACTAGATTGATCACTCATTTCATGCATAGTCTTGGGAGAAGGAGATGATACCTCGGTGACATTAGCCATGAGGCAACGAGCGTTGTTGGTGGAGAAGTTCTCATTGGGGGATTCAAAGAGAGAAGATGATGAAGTTGATACAATAGCCAATGCGGCTACCTCTTTAGTAGGTGCATCTTCATCTTCGGAATCACTTGTGGCATATTCTTCTTGTGCCACCAACACAATTCTTGGTGCCTTCTTGAAGAAAGGCTTCCTTGGTCTTGCGGGCTTCTTTTGTATCAACTTTGAATGGTCCTTGGGGATGAGCTTCCCACCATTTAGCTCTCGGTTCTCATAAGGACACTCTCTTATGTAGTGGTTCTTGTCATGACAATTATAGCACGTCTTCCACTTTGAGGCTAGCTCTTTCTTCCCACTTGAGTTGTTCTCTTTATCAACCTTGGCTTTAGCTTTTGCCGGGTCTTGCCAAAACTCTCTTGTGGCAAGAGCTATATGACCATTTAGAGCCGGTTCAAGATCATTTGGAGCAATGTTGCTTGGGCACGCTTCAACCTCATCAAGACATACCACCTTGGCCTTCAAAGCAAGTGAGGGGCCTTGTTTCATCCCCATGGCCCTAGCACGGCTATCTTCGGCATTCTTGGTGGCAACCTTGGAGGCTTGCACTTCTTGCATAACTTCATTGGATGTCATTTCGTTGTAGTTGTGTCTTCCTTGAATGGCCTTCACCTCGATGGGCTCGGAAGGCAAGAGAGCATTCACATACTTCCTCTTGACATAAGCATCATCCACATAGGTTGCCCCCACATCAAAGAAGGCCTTTGCAAGAGTCTTGAGTCTTCCATACATGTCTTCATGAGTCTCATTGTCAAACATGTAGAATCCTTCGGCATCATTGCTCAAAGACTCATATCGGTTTCTCTTCATGCTTTCATTCCCAAGAAATGCAACCTCAAGACAATTCCAAGCTTCTTTGGCGGTGGAGGCATTGAGAACATAATGCTTGTCACTTTCACCCACTGAAAGTTCAATCATATGGAGTGCGGAGGCATTGAGTTGCTTTTCGGCAAATTCTCTTCTTGTCACATTGCTTGGATCCGCAACCTTGTACCCTTCTTCAATGATCCTCCAAAGCTCGATAGAGGCACTGTTAATATGAGATTTCATTGAGCGTTGCCAACTAGCAAAGGCTAATGCATTAAGCTTAGGTGGAGGACCAATGGGGTTTATGCGGGTGGTGATAGGTGGGTCGATAGGGTACCATCCCGGAACGTTATGGTACTCTTCCTTCCCATCTTCATGCTTGGTAGGAGGAGTTGGTTTAGATTCGGAGGTGGTTTCCACCCCCTTCTCATTTTTCTTTTTACCCTCCTCGGAATCATCTTCATCGGAGTTAGAGATGCCCTCTAGTGGGATGGTTTCCGAAACCTTGGCATTTGTGAGTTTCATGAGCATGTCACGCAACTCATCAAATTTGACATTCATGTCATTCATGGACGATGTCAATGTTGTTTCCAACGATTTGATATCGGCCATGGATGCCATGGTCTCCTTGGCCTTGGCAAGATCGGCCTCATCCTCACTTAGTGTCATACTTCTCTTAGGCGGTTAAACCCAAAACAAGAGAGCCTAAGCTCTGATACCAATTGAAAGGATCGGTATGACACCTAGAGGGGGGGGGGTGAATAGGTGCTACTCCAATTTTAGTCTTTTTCAATTTAGGCTTGACACAAAAGGTAAATTCTCTAGATATGCAACTACGGTGAATTTACCTATATGACAAGCTAGCAACTAAGCACGATATAATAAGGCGGTAAACAAGGATAGAGGTAACCGAAGTCAAAGCACGCGGAGACACGGATGTAATCCCGAGTTCCTCCTTTTTAGGGGAGTACGTCTCGTTGGAGAGGTGTGAACCAACACAATGGTTCAACGGCCACAAAGGCCTCACCCTCTTCTCCGGTGAACCGCACCACAAAGGTTTGGTTCACTTCAACTATCGGAAACCTTCGAGGCGGAGTCCGGAGCCTTTACAACAACGATTTGGGGCACAACCCACAAAGGATTGGGGGCTCCCAAACAGCTACAATCTGTCACAAAGACAATCAAGTGAGTACAATAGGGGGCTAGGTTTTCCTAGTGGAAACCCTAGCAATGGTCCCTCAAGTGAATGAGGGGGAAATGACAAACGGCTCGGTGAAGATGTAGATCGGGGCCTTCTCCTTCAATCCTCCAAAGATCAACAAGTTTGGGTGGAGGGATTGGGAGATCTAGTGATTCTTGAGCTTGCAACAATGGGGATCTTGTATTCTGGTCGAGCTCACTGGCTGGAGGAGAGTGGAGGGGTATTTATACCCCTCCCTGAAAAACTAGCCGTTGCAGCTCTCTTCACACCGGAGTATCCGGAGCTAGTGGCCGGATACTCCGGCCTTGGGGCGGAAACTCCGGTTTCCTGGGGCCGGATACTCCGGCCCCCTCCAGGGGCTGAACATCTTTTCGGCCAAGCGAGGCTCAGCAAACATTCCGGTCCTGGAGGCCGGAAACTCCGGCCTGGGGGCGGAAACTCCGGTCACTGGGGCCGGAAACTCCGGCCCCCACCAGAGGCTGAGCACATTTTCTGCACAGAGGCCAGAAACCTCTGAGTCCGGAGACTCCGGTCCTGGGGACCGGATACTCCGGCCTAAAAGGCTCCAAAAAGCTTCTTTTCTCTTTTTGGTGTAGATGCACATGTGCTGGACACATTTAAAACCTGCAAACACTTAACACCAGATTAAAACTATCACATGTGTTGTTAACTAACACACAAAACTAAGGGATACAAAAATGTCCTTTCAGGCTCCCTCAAGTACTCGGGACCAAACACTTGAACTATAGCTTCACAGAACCTATACATGGCTTCTAGGCAAGTGGACTCGCTCATGCGCAAATATTCATCTACTAGATCACCGGCTACTCCATATGCAAGCATCCGTATAGCCGCCGTGCACTTTTGATAAGAGGAGAAACCATACATACCAGTTGCATCAGGTTTGGCCTCGAAGTAGTTATCATATGCCCTCACTCCTTCGAGCAGACGCATGAACTGGGGCCGTGACATTCGAAAACGGCGACGAAACTTGTGATCCGGATATGTTGGCTTCACGGGATGGAAATAGTCCTTCCAAAGTTGGAAGTGACCTGTTTCCCGGTCACGATCCAACGCCGGAGCCCTTCCAACAACCGAGCCAACATGCCGAGGCCATTCCGCTTGGTTGAAGTTGTGGATGAGCGTGGCCGCGACCATCATGACGTCGGTATCATCGTCGGATTCCTCGTCCGACGTATCGATGAAGGTCTTGTAGAAGAACTCATCATCACTGTCCATCTACGCAAAACAAACAAATTAGTATGGAATTCACATCAATTTTAGGAACAAAGATAGAGATTGAGTCTCATATATACCTTTCGTCGAACACCTGCCGGGCAGTGGCCTTCGCGAACCGCCTCTGGTGCAAGGGCCAAACGTCCCGGGAAGCAGCGGTCGCGGCGGACGACGGCGACGGCGGCGCAAGGCGGCCCTTGTCCCGGCTCGACGAGGCCGAATAAATTGGGGACGGCGGCGGCCGATGCGAACCGCCTCTGGTGCAACGGCCGAACGTCCCAGGAAGCAGCGGTCGCGGCGGACGACGGCGACGGCGACGGCGGCGCAAGGCGACCCTTGTCCCGGCTCGACGAGGCCGAATAGATTGGGGACGGCGGCGGCCGATGCGAACCAGGCGGCGGCCGATGCGAACCAGCAGCCGGCCGGTCGAGATATGGAAGCAAGGGGAAGAAAGGGGACTCTGTCGCTGGCAAACGGGCCCCGCGCGGACAAGGAGGACCAAGGGCGGACCGAGAGGCTGTCCGTTTCTCCCCCAAACCTGGACCAAACTTGGGCCAGGTTTGGGGCCAGAAACTTGTCCGCGCGGACAGTTGTCCCTTTTGCGCCGGGCCGTTGGAGTGGCTCCTCTGTCCGTTTGGACAGATTCGGACACGGCCCGTCCGGATGAGGAGGGCCGTTGGAGGTGCCCTTACACCACACGTTTTTGCTCCTTCTTTTGCTTTCTCCATCATTCCAAACCTAGCAATACAGGAGCTAGACCAAGAAATGCTGAGCATATATGGCTAGCTAGTAGAGGAGCTAGACCTAAAATGAGTATGCTTATTTTGAAGGGAAAAAGAGGTTCTGATTTTCATCATTTTGGAACAACTTGATTAACACCCTCTTCTTCTTCTTCTTATTGCCATTTTTGCATCTAGATTATATACACGAATACGGATAGATCCTTTTGAGATTTTTTTTCTCTAGAGTTCTGCAATCTCGGATTATCCTTTTGCTCTAGTGTACCTTATATGTTAGCTGATTTTTTTAAAGAGTATGTATGTTTCTTCTATTGTTTTTGCAATCTCGAAAAAGATTGCCATTATTGTGGATTGTGATATAACAATGGACTTTCGATTAATACTGGGATCGCAAATAGTATGCCATATCAACTCCAATTTTTTTGTATGAACATAATTCAAATGCATAATTTTCAAAATTTGCATTCTAAATTCAAATATCCCAAATCAGAACACAAAGTGTTGGCAAATACATAATATATAGTCCATGCTATAAATAGCACAGGGGCAATGATATACATAATACTAACCATTGAACTCATTTTCCTGGGCCTCAGCTACGACTGTTGTGGTGGCCCTGGCCTTGGAAGAAGTGATAACCATGGTTAGCGCATTGTCCCCTTCCTCCTCGAGCTCGTCTAGATAATCATGTCGCCGGAGTCGGGTGTCTTGATATTTTGTCAATGACGTAGTGGAGGTGAGTCATGATGGAGACATGGCTTAGAGACTATAAGAAATTTTATTATTTATCTAAGTTCATAATTCATGTTTATACTGTTGTGCTATAACTATTACGAGATTCTGAGGAAAAAACTCATATGCACGTGTGAAAACATAAACAAAAAATATGTACCTAATCTCGCCTCTAAGACTAGTTCATGTGTCGCATGATGATCCAATTTTCCTGAACATGGACATTGTTAAAATAACTAGAATGCCGACAACAATGAGAGCATACTGTTGACGGAACTACGAGATATTTTCGACATAATGTTGTTAGTAATATCAAAAAGTGTTAACACATATTCATGTCCTTAGACCATGAGAACATTAGATTCCTACATGTCGAATGTTTTACTTTGATGTTGTTAAACATTATCCGTAACAGGATGATCATAACGATAGTTTTCGAGTATATCGGGTAAGCATGTATAAGACTTTATAGTTCGAGATTGGGAATTTCCCCTCCGTCAACGGAGAGATAATATTAGGACCCGCTCTCCATAACAATATCCATTATCGTCTGGTCATACACAACGATGTAATCACGGGGATACCGGAATACAGAAACGAGAAAATGTAACAAACCAGAACGAGGATAACTAGGTATCGTGATGAAATGGTGCTTCACATGAATACCAATATGTCTCGCCTCGGCATTTTGTAAGTATCTTGAAGTAAAGGGAAACCATTATGGGAACACCGGGTTGACTCGAATCCATTAGTGTAAATTTAGTCTTGACGTGGGATAGTAACTGTACGTGAGTGCAAAACAACTGTTGGAATTTTTCGTTTCCATTTCAATTCTTCACCATCTAGGGGACTTTGTAACTCTCTCTCGCTCGCTTTGCTTTGGAGTACCTTGTCCCATTTTCTTGTTTCTTGTGAAGCAACACAAGTTTACACGACACATGTTTGCTTTTTCTTTTGCTTTCCATCATTCTAAGCCTAGCAACACATGAGCTAGAACTAGAAATGATGAGCATATATGCTTATTGAAGAAGAAAAAATGGTTATTTCCAGCCTTTTGGAACAACTTAATAAGGACCCTCTTTTTTTTTTGACATTTTGCATCTTGCTTGTATAGATGAATAAGGGATAAATCCTTCTGGGATTTTTTTTTTGCTCTGAAGTTCTGCAATCTCTGATTTTGTTTGGCTCTAGTATATCCATATATGTTAGCTGAGATAAAAAAGGTTGTGTGCATCTTGTTGTGGCCGGAAGGTTAAACCTGATTTTCTAGAAAAACACAATGTGTACTCCCACCGTCGCAGTTCTTAGGGCTCAATTGGTAAATATCTGGGTCCAAAGTTCTATCTGACTGGTGCTAAAATTTTGCATCCATTGGCGGGCAGAGGCAACAAGCCAATAAATGAGAGAGAATTAAATGATAATGCGCCTACAAGGTGTGTGTGTGTGTGGGGGGGGGGGGGGGGGGGGGTTGGGACTGCATGTTTTTGGATTGTGACCGGAAAAAAGCGAGATTGTTGTGAATTGTGATATAATAATGGACATTGGATTCAAATAGGGACCACAATTAATACACCATATTGACTCAATTTTTTGTATGAATATAATTCAAATGCTTAATTTAAAAAAATAGAAATTTGAATTCAAGCCACCCATGTGAGAACATAAATCAGTGACATACATAATATAGGGTTCATGGCATACATAGCATAGGGTCAATGCCATATAAAATACTAACCATAGAAAACATCATTCATGACACTCTGATTTCTGAACGAACCTATCCACCTCTTATGCTTCCCGGAGGGTGGTAGATCACCATAGGCCGCTTATTTTTATACGCGCCAGAGATGATCCAAGGATAATTGTCCTCGTCGGCCTCCTTTACACCCCAACCATCTCCCCTCCTATACAATTCTTACCTTCTTCTTCTCGGTGGCATCAACAACCTTCTGTCTCCACATCTATCTCTCGACAAAGATGTCTTGAACTCAATTTGCTGGGCCTCGACGATGACCGTGGTGGTTGCCATGGCCTTGGAAGCCGCAATAGCCATGGTCAACACCTAGTCCTTGTCCTCCTCGGACTAGAAGGAGGGCTCGAGCGCGTCCAGGTGATCGATCATGCCATCAAAGTCGGTTGTCTTCCAAATTTCGTAAAAAATGTAATGGACACCGCGGTCGATAGACACATTGAGGTAATGTCGGGGAGGAGACTAGGTGGCGGTGAGGCATCCAAGGAGGTGCTTATTAGGGCGGGGAGCGGCGCAGAGCGACTCGTGTAGGAGGTGGCAGCGCAGATGATGAACACACGCATGGTAAAAGGAGTTAATTTTTTATTGTATCAACTTCATCGAGTTTGCGCATAAAACAGATGAACCCACATCAGAAGAAACTCGACCGTATAATCTTATATTTGTAAGTTGTTGGAGTAAAGTAAACCCACCGCATGAGTTTGTATATTGGGGCTGTAATTATTTAAGCCCCTCTTTGATTCATTGGATTATGGGAGGAAAAATGTAGGAATATGATTTTTTTCCTTCGGGGGCACATCTCATCCATTTGATTTAATGGAAGAAAAGTGAAGATTTTCCCCCTTTCGTTTTAGGTTTTAAAAGCAAAAACAAAGGAATTCTACAGTCCACTCAAATCTCCTTCTACATTTCTATGCACAAAGACAAAGGCCATAAGTTGTATGATCATGACATAATCTTACATTTCATGTACTTTAAAAATTGATTTTGTTGTGGTTTGTTCCTATTCCGTCCAATCAAACATCTAGGTAAGCAAAGTTCCTATCTTTTACCATTCTTTGTTTTGCACATACAATCCTACCTATTCCTATGTTTTTCGTATTCTTATCTTAAGTCTTTGGAATCGTACGAATGAAACAGGCACAAAAAAAAGTCTTAGATCACTTGCATGAAGAAAAACGATGTGACCAAAACTCGAATGATCTGATCTGATCTAATCTCATTCATTCTCTTCCTTTTCTAAGTCTAAATCCCTTAGGCCCACCTGCAAGGATGGTCATTGCAGCTACGCCCGCCCCCACAGGAGGTACAGTGCACGCGCGCCATTAAAGTGTTTCACTAAAAGCAACTTAGCTCCCTTCTGCCCCTACGGTCCTGCCTGCCAAAACACCTCCAATGGTCTCTAGTACCCTCACTTACACATCTTAATGCACCGTCCTCCTTAATTCTGCCATGAGGAGTCACCATCTCCTCTGCCCCCTCCTTCACTCATCAACAGTCTTGCTTTTTCATCCAACAAAACAGATCGACAGTCTTAGGATTCAAAGACACAAATTACATATGCATATATTATGGTCCAATTAGCTTGTCCTTGATCAGGATGCAAATCGCACCTTTGAGGTCATAGTATTTCTTCCTTTCCCAGCTGATCTGAATATCTAATGATCTCTGGTCCGTTGTGGCCATGGTGCCGTGCGTAGATGGTCCATCCATGCGTGCAGGGCGCCGCAGCTGGGTTTTGTCTCGGTATATATGTTTGGTTGTGCCAAGGTGGTGGACGATGCTTGCTATTTGCCGGCCATGCACGCGGCTGCCGGCGTGAACTTGATCGCTTCCATCCGGGACATACATTGTATAGGAGTGCATGCCAAGACAAGGCACTGGTGCTGCCATTTTTCGACTTGTGCTCTGGCATCGGCCGGAAGAGCGAGGCGATCTCGTGTATTGGTACGATATGCTGATGGATATGCCTTGGGAGCTATTCCCTCCGTCCCAAAATAACTGTATTAAATTTATCAAAAAGTAGATGTATCTAGACATGAAACAAATATAGATACATTTAATTTTATATAACTTTGAGACACTTATTTTGTGACGGAGGGAGTAGAAGAAGCTAGTCCGGATCAGCGGATTAATTGCACATTCTGTTCCTATCTGTTACTCTAACTGGTGGACAGACTGAAACAGCGAGGCTGCAAAAATAGTACATGGTCAGCTAAGTTACTTCCTGTGATATTTAAGATGATGTACGTAGCCAGTTTTACAGATTACAGTGGGTTAAGGTGGTCACGGCACAGATCGACAGCCAACCTTTGGTCCGTTTCTCTTAATCGGTGAGAAGAGGGTGAGGTCAGAGATGATGTTCCTTGTAGTGATCCGGCGCCTGGATCCGGCCCACTTCTCCTAAAAATACGCTAGCCTAACTCCTTTGACTCGATCAGATTTTGCTGATTCTGAACTAAAAGCTGGTTATGCGGGCCTATGCGGGCCGCCGCCTGAAACCTACTGATCGTACAAGTTTGGTCAATAGCATGTACGTAGACAGTGATCACACTGGTGGTAACACGGCTACACGCTACTCTATATACCTTTATCGGACCAATCATCCTGTGTTTCAGCAATCTGTACAGCAGTACAGGCACACGCTTTACTCAAATCACGTCAAAGGATATTAGTTAATCAAGTACAGATGCTGCAGCTGCAGTGTTTTTTTCTTCAGCTTAGCTCGATGCCACCGAGGTATCCATGCCGACACCGGAGTGGCTCACCTGAAATGCTACCGGAAGAAGGAGGAGGTTAGAGCTTGCGGACAGACCGAGGTTTTACACGAGAACGCACACGCCTAAGAGCCCTAACTCCGGCAGACACGACCAGAACGGACCCTAAATAACTTCGTCGTCCCATGCATGCCCATGGCCATGGCCAGCGAGCAGCATTTGCGAAACGGCATGGGCTAGTTCCGTCGCGTCACACGCTGCGTGGCCGGCCGGCACCCCCAAAGTCTCCACCCGCCCACGACAGTTCATGCATGATTCCACATTCCCCACCCGGCTCCTGCGAATCTGCCATCAGCCATGGCCGGCTAAAGCTCTCAGGTCCATAGACGGCAATGGCAGCGGCAGCCTTGGATTGATGCGAAAGTTGTTGAAACCCCGCCGCGTGTAGGGGCCCTGCTTGTGCTAGCCAATGCTGCCTCCTGTGCGCAAGCCTGAAAATAGCCTGCTTTGCTTTGCTTCCCGTTCTGCTCTTGACGTGCCCTTTCTTCTTTTACTTTCCCTTTTTTCTCAAAACAGAAAATAAATACCATCACCGTGCTTTCTTCCATTTGTAGTGTAGCGTCCTGAAGTTTCCAACAAGATAAGAAAGAAAGTGATAGAGGAAAGATTATAAACAAAAGGGATAGATACAGGAAGGAGCCTAGTGCCAAGTTCAGTTCCTATGCCACTAGATGTACCAAGCATCCATCATCCGTTGCCTCGAAGTGCTGTGCTAGGCCTCAGCGGTGATTAATTATTTGATTTTTACTTTGCTTAGGAGCTGGGATCAATAATACATCAATGATACCAAGGTGATTTGATGGCAGTTCCATTCTGCCTACTGGCTCCTGTATGTCTGCCCATGCAGACTTGCACACTCTGCTATAGTGCTATTTAAAGCTGCATACACTGTTCATGAGCATTAATCTGGTCTACAGACGAAGCACCTCAAAACAGTGACATTTTTGGGAAAATATAATTGAAGTCCTGCTCATCCAAGAGCAAGAAAGATGAAGTTAATATCAAGGTCACAGAGCGAGTTGCATGGGCTATGCTAATCAAATCCGCCGCCGTTGCTGGTGATATCTGCAGCTTCATCGTCGCCGCCGACAAAGATTCGACGGGTCCTCGTCTCCTTTAGGTGCCGTTCTGGTACTAGAAGAGGTGGGGACCTCGGACCTGCGCACGGCGCTTTTCGAACATCCTTAATGGTAAAGTTTGGTTTTGGTCGTCATCTTCTTCGTTAATGGAGATGGTAGCGTCTGTAATAAGTGATCTTCCACGCTTCGTTCGACGGCGAGATATTCTTCCCGACGTCAATGGTGGCTTTGGAAGATTAAGTCTGTCTAGGTATGGTTTTTAGATCTTGTTTCGCCAGATCAATCTTGGATTGTTTCTCATGGTTGTCGCGAGGACGTTTGTCCTCGCAATATCTATCCCGGCTACTACGTCTTCGGCAATGGTGATTCGTTCTCTCGGCTCCCAACGACATCGACAAAGTGGTTCGGTTATTTGTCCCTGAAATATCAGTGATGGTGCTCTTGCCGATGTTGCTTGATTAATTTAATGGCTGCGTGCGTGCACAAAGATTTGGCATTGCGGCTCAAATTAAAAAGGGAGAAACTTCGGTGGTATTCACAGGTCTGTGGTTTGGTGGTGTTGGCGTTGTTCTACGGCTGCCTTCAGAAAAGTACAAGATTATGTCATGGATGAAGAAAGAGCTTGAAGATCTCATAGATTTGCTAGTCTCTTTTAGTTTTGTTTTTGTAATCGATGTAATCGTGTACTATTTGCTGGTTTAATATACGTGAAAAAATTCAAAAAAAATCCCGGTCAACGACTATTCGTATATGGTGCTCCAGTATGCTTTTGTTGTCTGAGAGTCTGAGACAAAGGAGGCATTGTTTGACCACATGATTTTGCTAGGAAGAACAGCTTATGCATGCTTCGTGATGCCGTTTGCATTAGGAGCTGGGGAAGAAGACTTGGTGAGGTCAAGTCTTTTTTCGCTAGTGTCGTGGATGACTGGACGTCAGAGTGTTAATTCAAACATCGACAAACGAGCATGATACAATTTGGGCCTCTGTTAAGCGTCCGGCCCAGCGATCACACAGGTGGCAATACCAACCAGCCTATGTCATCGGAGCCCACAACCAAACGTAGACTCAGGCCTAACTCGGCTCAAAAAGTTTGATCTTTCATATGAGGTTCATCGGACCTTACAAGTAAAGCTTCCCCACAATAATTTTTCGACGTAGGACTAAACAGAACAATCTCCCATGTCACTAAAGTTCACGGCCTCCTCTGTCACCACAAAGACGTTGTATGTTTGTTTTCAACCGCGTCCCCTGGTATAGAGTATTTTCCGACAATCATCGTGATCTCGCTTTTTTGACCATGTGTCCCTGATGCCACGAGCCGCTGACACCGCTTGTTAGAGTACACAGCTATCGGGACCGACTCGTACACTCAGTCAATACCTACCAACCCAGCTCTCCTCGAGCCAATAATCAACCAAGGCCTAAGGCCTAACTCAATCTACAAGACTAGTCTGATGGGCGAAATTTTCCACACCTTATAAGTTGTGCTACTCCACATTCAAATTTCGATGCAGGTCTAAACCTAACAAAAATAATATACGATTTGAATTGCATCGAGCACACGGGATTATGTTTGGCTAAATGATGCACACCACTCTCCCCTGAAGACCCACCATTATATAAAATTGTTCACCAAAAAGATGTTTTCGTGGTCAATGTCCTTTCAGAAGCTCCAATGTATTTTGGTTTAGAAGGATCTTAACTGGTAATAAATGGAATCCATCGTTGCACTTATGTGAACGAGTGATTATTGTTCAACTATCAGATGAGCCAGATAGCTTTTCTTGAAAACTGACCACCTCAGATGTATTTTGATGAAATCAAAATGTGAGGACCTCATGAATGGTCATACTACACTTATACGTAACTAAGCGTAGCAGCTAAAATAATATTAAAGATTAAGATTTTTACGTGGTGTCTAAAGAGAAAGGTCCTTCTCACTAAGAATAACTTGGCTAAGAGAAAGTGGACTATGCGATCCCGTTGTATCTGTGACACCAAGGAAAATCTTGAACATTTATTTATGTAATATCCATTTGCGTATTATACATAATATTTAGAATTAGCTCTACTAACCAATTTCACAAATATGTTTGGGAATTGGGTAATCGACAAATAAACTAAGGCGCGTATTCAGATAAGAGTTTCAACTTTCATCGATATGAAATTGTTGAGTTAATATTGCTTTTAACAAGACTAAAGCTTTTAATTCACTCAGGGTTATCAATATCGACATGCCTTGGATTCATATTTGTCTTAGATTCTCCCTTTTGATCAGCGGGAGCTTACGATTTCTGGATGTAACTTTGTGTTGAGGGTAGCACATGATTTCTTCAACCGGTGTGGACGTAGGTCCACTAATAGATTGCATAATGCATAGACGTTATATGTTAGATCTATTATGTTGGTTGATTTTTGTGTCGACTCTTTGTGATCTTTGTGGTGTACGAAATACTTTGTATAATTGTCGAGGAGTAATTTTGAACACCCTTGATACTTAATCAAACATTTACGTTGATCCAATTGATCATATGATGGCTTTTACAATGTGGCTTTGATTCAAATTGACCATTCCATGCCAGTAAGGCATCCATTTTTAATAAACACATCATGTGAGCTTAAGAAACTTCACTCTAGTAGAGGAAATGACCAATTTTCCCGTGTTGCCTTCTTGATGCATTGGAATGATCCAATTGTTTCCTCTGTTGACCCTAGTTGATACAATTTAACAAAAATATTGCCTAAGATAAAATATATTCCGCTATTCACTAATTGGGAATCAAGAGTAGTTCTAGATTTCCTATAATTAAGTTTCAACATAAAAAATGCATCACCAATGGTGAAAGGAAATCATATTAAGCTTAAGAAAAACTTCCAGTTGTCTTTGTTGTGTTTTTTTGCATGTAAAGAAGAACAAGATCAAGTTTAATTTAGGATTTATTTCTTTTATAATCTTACTTTTATTACATTTTATTCATGAAATATTCCAAAAACATATTGTAAAATTATTCAATAATGTTTTGGATAATTTACTACTTATTTGTTTTTAAATTTTTGTATAATTTATTTCTTATGTGTTTTCTCCCTTCTTGAAACAAGGCGGATATTTTTAGTCAAAATTCATGGCATTGTAAATTTGACCGATCATACATACAAAATTTGAACATCTATGATACCAAATCAATATCAATAGATTCACCATGAAATATATTTTTGTAGTATATTTATTAAATGTTCTAAATATTTTTTCCATAAGATTGGTGATACCCACAAGTATAGGGGATCGCTGAAGTCTTCGTTGGGAAGTATTACCCAAATTTATAGTTCGACTCGATGGGAACACAAGAATATCAATAAGACCTTGGCAATTGAGGCGTCACTCTCAACCACACCTGTATATCAATAACTTGCAGCAGTAATAGTGATGGCAGTAGTATGATTCAAGTAACAAGCAGAACAGTAGCAGTGAACAAGTGTTTCCCAGTTTTCACCGGAAAAGTGAAAGTGTAACTCAGAGATTTAAAACGTAGGCATGAGGTGATAGCGGGGTGTTGCAAGAATGAGATTGATCATATAATAAGAAACAAATAACAATGGGACCTATCTCTAACTCCGATATATGTAGGTATGTGTTCCATATTTAGTTGTGCGTACTAACCAAGAGAATTTGCACAACATCTATTGTCCAACCTGCCCATTTCACCGGGGCCAACTTGGAACTACAGGTAATTAAGGTCTACCCTTTCGAATAGACCGGAACAATGCATTAACACTTCATGAACACATAGAATCCTCAAACTAAAACATCTCCCCCTTGTTTTCCCTATATGTCACGTTTAGGGTTCGCAGGTTCAACATAATAGCAGGTGATACACTTTGCAGATAAATACCAAACTCAAATATATGATGGGGCAATATAAGTTCAGTACTGAAATCATGCCACTCGGGCCCTAGTAGCAAGCATTAAACATAGCAAGAGTGCATCAACACAATACAAAAGTATCCTCAAGATAAAACCCTAAAATCCCGAACAACGGGTAGCATTACATGATCAATCTCATCCAATCCCCATCCACCTCACATGCCTACAGCGGACTACTCACACATGGTGATGGTGAAGGGGCTCATGGTCGATGGAGATGAAGGCGGTGATGAAGGCGGTGAAGACGGCCTCCGGATCCCTCCACCGGAGGAGAAATCCTGGATCAATCTGTCCCCGAAACGAAGATCGTGTGGTGGCGGCGTGTGTTTCGCGAAAACTCCTCTCCTCTAGGGCAAGCACTTTTCTGTATATATGAGGGGGTACGTCGAAGACCGAAGGCGAGGCGGTGCCCGAGGCCCATTTGGGTGGGCCCACGCGGCCAGGTACAGGGGCCGCGTGGGCCCCCCATTTGGCCTCGAGCGCTTCCTCGTGTCCATCTTTGTCCATTGTCCTCCTTTTCCATAAAAATGACGTGGTATTTTTCCCCGATTTTATTTCCTGCAAAATAGCCAGAAAGAGACTTTGCTAAAAACAGCGTCAGATTCAGCAGTTTTATTCAAATATGGGAAGATTCCGGAGCAAATATGAGCAAAGTGCTTGGAAAAGTAGATGCATTTTGGATGCATCAGCTCCCCCAAGCTTAGCTCGTTGTTTGTCCTCGAACAACTCAAACATAGTGCAGAAGCGATAAAAGACTTTGACAAGAACTTTGCATTGCATATGTAACACCGTTTAATACCAACAAGCATTCAAAACATAGCTTCAATAACAAATAAAAGATGCTAGCAAAGGTATATCTAATCAATGTTAAAGCATTTATATTTGCTGCAAGAGGATAACATGTAGTGTCAATACTTGGATGAGTTTGCTCAACTGTAGAAATAAACAAAGGTTCTTGCATCGCTATTGAATCATGACAAGATTTTGAGATCTTTTGATTCTTTCTTTTGTTGACTAGTGAAATCATTGTGCTTACAACCTTGCTCTTAGTTTTATCAAACCATTTGATATTAATATGACTCATATGCTTGACCAACTCATGGTTGAAAGTCTCATGCCCCGTGAATACGAGTACCTACACCATGGCTACTCAACTTGGGTCACTAGGTAGGTTCGAAATTTTCAGTCATTGCAAGTAATAAAAGCGTCATCAAGAGCGTCAACTGGGGTACCTCTTGTCCCAGGACATGGACAAGCCCATGTCCAAACAACAAGACAAACAGACAATGAACAATCTCAGCACTCTTTTATTTACCATTTGTAGCTTTTTATTATGAGTGCATCACTGAATGTCACTATGGTGCTGTAAATTTCCACCATGAATGATGCATGGCTTAAGTTGGCGGCCCAGGCGTCTCTCTAGCCAATTATTCTCACTCAACAAACTTACTAAGTTTCCGCTTTCATTTCGCACATGATAGCATCCATAACAAAAGTACATGATATCAACTGAATATATTTAGTGCAATGTTGAAAGCTTTCCATGTGTCAGCACATTTCAGCTAACTCCCAACCACTAACCTGTCAAGCATAACTTCATGTTTATTATTTGAAAATTCTTTTACTCTCTTTTATTGGCAAGTTTAGTAAGCACAATGGGATGCGTAGACCTTTGTTTAAGCCACAATTATTCAATCCATAACCAAGTATTGTCACTAATAATTTCACTTGCATCATCATATAACATACTAGAACATGGAAAGATAAATTTGCTACCACTTTCTAGATGTTGAAGAAACTATGATGTGCACTTGCTGTTATTAAAAGTCCACATAAACACGGCAAAGGTGTCATACCTTTCATCCACTTCATGCACCATCAACTCATCATCGTTGTTCTCCTCTCCCACTTGAACTGCACAATAAAAACTCAAATCTGCCAGAAAATGTCACTGCATACAGTACTGTTTTTACCCTACCTAGACACCTCAGAAAAATCTCATATTTTACGTGTGTAGGTTATGATGTGTTGCAGCAGTGGTTAAAATTTCAGCTCAATCGGAGTTACAGAGAAAAAATGAAAAATAAAACAGCGAGCAGATTTCAGCAATTTCTGCACCTCCGTTTTTGCGTTTGTTTCAAGAAAACGAAAATATTTTTGTTATTTTTCGTTCTAAGAAACAAAAGACAAACAACCAGAAGTAAAAGAAACAAATAAAATCTTTTTGTGTTTTTGCGTTTTCAAGAAACTTATCATAGCAATATAACGGTGATATAAAACAATGAATGGAGAGTAAGAGAAGTACTCCCCCAAGCTTGCGATCAAGCTAGTATCCTGGGTAGTTGCCGTATCCACTTCCACTTCCAGGGTAGTAACTATATGGGTAGCCTTGCATGCTTGGGTACAGGGGCTCCGCCTGAGGTATGTACCCCTGTGTCTCTGGAGCTTGTGGCTCCTCCTGAGGCGGCGCCTCTTCCACTATCCATTTTCCGGTACTCCTGTCAAAAAGGTCAGTACGGGGGAGCCTAATGGACACTCGCTGCCCACTAGTGCTCAAATAGTTATACAGATAATGTTCCCCATACAACGTACTTATATCCATGCGAGTAGTCAAAGCAAAATCAAGTAATTTGGACTCTCGCACTAGAGTACCCATGTTATCACCATATCCTCTCTCGTTTTTAATGTAATTGTACACCATAGTAGCAATAGCACCAGCATAAATAGGAGTTTGATCAGTAATATTTCTACTCACAGCAGTATGCAAAGATCTAGCAAGTATGACTCCCAAGTTATATTCACACGGTGTATTTTCTTTTGCACATTTTAGTAGATAAACCATTGGTCCAGTGCAAGCAGAATTGTTATCCCTAGCAAGAAATCCTCTTGCAAGAAACAACGCAAAATATCTCAAACTTGGGTGCTGTATATGAGTAAATTTACCCCTATTTAATCTATCATGAGAGTTTACAGATATAGTATGCCAAAACTCAACAAGCTCATGGTTGGTATCAGCACGAGTTTCACTCCAACTCCCTGAATTTTCTACACCAATAGCATTGCAAAATTCCCTAGAGACATAACAAGGCGCTCACCTCTCATAGTAAATTTGCAAACAAAGGTAAGAGGGGGTGCCTTACTTCTCTTCCTGTGCTTGTGGGCTCCGGCCCTCAAATCTGAATGTAGAGAGAATTCCCGAGAGAGTTCTCATATGTATCTTGGGGTTCTGAGAAACCTAAGTAAACCAGTTGTAGAGCGAAGGTGTCGAAGTCCTCTTTGATCCCCATTGCTCAAGAACATAGGGATCTTGCCATCTTGTTGTATGTATTTTCAGCTTCTCCCCTACAAAGAATGCATCATCCTCCCAAGGTGGTCATCATAATTGAGGGAGACTTTGCTCTCTTCTCTTGGTCTTGAGCTCATCCCAAGCTTTGCCCTTGCTAAACATGATACCTTGCTGCCCAAAAACAATATTCAACAAAAATCAAGATGTAACACTTAAAACAACATTAAGCCATCCATAAATAGTCTCCACATCAATATCATGCATCAATATCAACTAGAAAACTTGAATCTATGGATTTCCTAAGCATAAAAGGGTGACACCTAGTGCAGCAAAATACTTCATGCATGAGGCATAAGAACAAAAAGTAATTGGATGAGTGGAGGAGTCACATACCAATGAGCAATCCCACCAAACAGATTTGAAAAATCTGCCCTAAACTTGGAGATCCAAGGATAGCAGGAAGAGAGCTCGAGAAAATTTGGGAAAAATACCTGGGGCTGGTTTCCTGTCGAGGGGAAGGAGATGGGCACTGGATACTCACCTAACCCCTCTGTGGGCCAAAATGTGGGTCCCACGCGGCCAGGTACTGTGGCCGCGTGGGACACCCTTTTGGGCCCTGGTGGCCCTCTGGTGTCTCCCTTTTGGCTGTTAGTTCCCTGTAAAATAACTTACCTCCAAATTTTTCTGGAATTTTTCGAGAAAATTTTCTGAACAGAATTTTTCAAACTACATTTCTGGAATTTCTGCACTTTGAAATAATTATGCTCATGCAAATAATCTAAAAATTCTAGAATAAATGAAATCAAACATTCAAAGCAATTTTTATGGGAATCAAGTTTGCATCATTTTCATATTAGTAATGAGGTTGATCAAGTCTCATTAATAATATGCAAAAGATATAATACATGATTCTTTATTTTATATGTTTTCTGAGCAATTTCAAGTCACCTCATATTTGATTGGAATAGTTCCAATCATTAAGATAGCATATTTTGGTTCAGGAGGTGGCAATGCAAACTCAAAGCTTCCTATTATAAGAGTATTCCTTTTAATGGAGTTCACACTCTGGCTTACCATAGTAACAGATTTCTTCTTAGGAAAATAGATAGTGTGCTCATTTCCCTTGACATTGAATGTTACCTTGCTCTCAGTGCAATTTATAACAGCCCCTGCAGTGTTTAAAAAGGGTCTTCCAAGAATAATAGACAAATTATCATCTTCAGGCATTTCTAACACAACAAAGTCTGTAGGGATTAACACATTAGCAATAGAGATAGGGACATCCTCACATATTCCTATAGGCACAGCAGTTGATTTATCAGCCATTTGTAATGATACTTCAGTTGGAACCAATTTGTTTAGGTTAAGTTTCTTATATAAAGAAAAAGGCATAACACTAACACCAGCTCCTAAGTCACATAGAGCATATTTCACGTAAGTTTCTTTAATATGACAAGGAATAGTTGGAATACCAGGATCACCACGTTTTTCAGGCATTTTCCCTTTAAAGGAATATTCAGCAAGCATAGCAGTTATTGCATCAGTAGGAATCTTTCTTTTATTAGTCACAATGTCTTTCATGTATTTGGAATATGGAGGGATTTTAATAGCATCAACAAGAGGAATTTGCAAACACAAAGACTTAATCAACTCAAAGAATTTCTCAAATCTAGCATCATCCAAAGTTTTTATTACCTCTTGGGGATATGGTATGGGTTTTTGTACCCACGGATCCCTATCTTTACCTCTTTGTGGATTAGGATGGCTCTTCTTCTTATTCTTCTCAGTAGATGGTGGAGGGTCTTCTTTATCATTAGGTTCAGGTTCTTCAATATTTTCATCCTCTTGTGGCTCTTCTTCAGGTGAAGGTGATTCTTCTTCTTCATTATTATTATCTTCAGTCTCAGCATCAGAAATAGAAATATCCTTATCTTGCTCTTCAGAGTCATCAATGTCCTTGTTTTCATTGGGAGATTTTCCTGCAGAAGATTTCTTCTTGAGAGCTTCTTGTTCTTTTCTCTTGGGATGGCCTTCAGGAAAATCAGGATCCTGAGTACTTGCACCTCCCCTAGTGTTAACTCCACAAACCTGTTTCTTCACCATAAGACTTTCATACAATTGATTTTGAAGAGAAACCATTTGTTCAACTTGATTATTCATCATCTCACAGTGTTTAACAATTCTTTTTACCTCTCCCACACTAGCATGTAAACTTTCTCGAAGAGATTTAATTTTGTGAGAGTTCTCCATAATAGTCATTCTAATATTATGCTCCTCAGGATTATGATGATAAGCAAAATCATTCATGTAGGATACATCAACAGGAGGTGTTACCTTTTCATTACCTTTTATGGAGCTAATAGCATTGACTTGAATTGGAAAACATGGTTGATCATCAGGAAGTTTAACACCCATTTCAGATAATTCCTTAAGATGAGAGGTTTTAATTCCCTTCTCTTTAATAGCCTTGGAAGCTTCTTTCATTGTTTCGTTATCCAATTTGAGCATGCCTCCTTTCTTCTCCGGAAATATCTCTTCAATATTCCAGTCTTCATAATTCCTAGAGATAGTCTCCAATAGCTCAGTTGCTTCATCAACGGTCCTTTCCCTGAAAACATTACCTGCAATACCATCAAGATAGCCTCTGGTGTTTTCGGTTAGACCATTGTAAAATATATCAAGTATTTCATTACTCTTGAAGCCATGGGTAGGACATTTCCTAACCATCTTACTATACCTCCCCCAAGCTTGGGGTAAATCCTCCTTCTCTTTCTGTGAAAAGCTGCTAATCGCAACAGTCAAACCATGAATCTTATCAGCAGGGAAATACTTATTATAGAATACCTGCAAACATTCTTCCTTGCTAGTAATACATCCAGGTTCTAAACGATTATACCAAGTTTTAGCACTTCCTCCCAAAGTAAAAGGAAACAGCTTTAAGAAATAGTAGCGTTGATGGATTTCATCTTTACCAAATAACACAGATAAGTCATGCAAGACAGCAATGTGTTCAAAAGGAAACTCATCCTCTCTACCATAAAACTTATATTTTTCAGCTTTTTCAATTATTTCAGGATCAACACTAAACTCATAATCTTTATCTTTAATTTTAATAGCAGGAGCATTCATTTTCTCAGTAATAGGAAAATATCCATCAAGAGGAGAATTTTTATAGCTATCAAGTTTATCCAATTTATCAAAGTCAGAATTCATAAAAGCCATAGTAAATGCCTCCTCTTCCTCAGAAGAAGTTTCAAATTCATCATCACAGTATTCATTATCTTCTAACTCAGATTCCACATTTTCATTAGTAGAAGATTCCAGATTTTCAGGTGTTTCAGTTATCTCAGATGTTTCAGGTGTCACTTCTTTGTCTATGCTACCACATAATAAATCATTTTCATTACTAGTAGACATTTTAGACAATGGTGAACTAGATAAAACCTTTCCTTTTTCTTAGGAGCAACAGCAGAAGCAACATTAGGTGAAAAGTTTGGCCTACTTGGCAAATCCGTACCTCTGCGAGTAGTTGAAGGCCTCACTTCCTTCGGAGTAGTCTTTTCCTTTCCCATGGTTAGGAACAAGCAAAAGCAGCAAATAGATGATAACAAGTTGTCTTACCAATAAAGCTAGGTTCCCCGGCAACGGCGCCAGAAAACGTCTTGATACCCACAAGTATAGGGGATCGCTGAAGTCTTCGTTGGGAAGTATTACCCAAATTTATAGTTCGACTCGATGGGAACACAAGAATATCAATAAGACCTTGGCAATTGAGGCGTCACTCTCAACCACACCTGTATATCAATAACTTGCAGCAGTAATAGTGATGGCAGTAGTATGATTCAAGTAACAAGCAGAACAGTAGCAGTGAACAAGTGTTTCCCAGTTTTCACCGGAAAAGTGAAAGTGTAACTCAGAGATTTAAAACGTAGGCATGAGGTGATAGCGGGGTGTTGCAAGAATGAGATTGATCATATAATAAGAAACAAATAACAATGGGACCTATCTCTAACTCCGATATATGTAGGTATGTGTTCCATATTTAGTTGTGCGTACTAACCAAGAGAATTTGCACAACATCTATTGTCCAACCTGCCCATTTCACCGGGGCCAACTTGGAACTACAGGTAATTAAGGTCTACCCTTTCGAATAGACCGGAACAATGCATTAACACTTCATGAACACATAGAATCCTCAAACTAAAACATCTCCCCCTTGTTTTCCCTATATGTCACGTTTAGGGTTCGCAGGTTCAACATAATAGCAGGTGATACACTTTGCAGATAAATACCAAACTCAAATATATGATGGGGCAATATAAGTTCAGTACTGAAATCATGCCACTCGGGCCCTAGTAGCAAGCATTAAACATAGCAAGAGTGCATCAACACAATACAAAAGTATCCTCAAGATAAAACCCTAAAATCCCGAACAACGGGTAGCATTACATGATCAATCTCATCCAATCCCCATCCACCTCACATGCCTACAGCGGACTACTCACACATGGTGATGGTGAAGGGGCTCATGGTCGATGGAGATGAAGGCGGTGATGAAGGCGGTGAAGACGGCCTCCGGATCCCTCCACCGGAGGAGAAATCCTGGATCAATCTGTCCCCGAAACGAAGATCGTGGTGGCGGCGGCGGTGTGTGTGGGGACCCCGGACTAACCATCCGAAATACCCGATTATGCTTAACGCAACGATCCCGTGATCAGTCTGTCGTTGCACATAATCCGAACCGAATATCAAAGTTTACATCCATACAGTACCGAGTTTAAAGTCTTACAAACCTGGCCATCCAGGCCTAATTATACATAGGTGCCTTCAAGGGCCAATCATCTTTATTCAGCGGAAGCTACGGTAGTAGGGCTAAACCATTCTATCAACACCCGACAGGCAGCTGACTTATGAAGATCTTAGTTCGCATAGACGTCGCCAAACTCCTCCTCCACGAAGGTCTCCTCGAAATCTGGCTAAGACAATAGCCAGGGACGAAACCAATATGAGTACATTTGATTGTACTCGCAAACTACCCCAACTTGAGTAAGCTCTAAGTTTAAATTTTTATTTTGTAAAACTTTTATTTACTTCAACACCTCCAAAACCTTTCTGAAGAAGATACGAAGAAGTTTATAACCATCCTTTAAGAAATCACCACTTTGAGTACTTTTCTAAAATTCCCCCTTTTCCCGACCATAACTCACTTATGGTCCAATTCCCTTACAACCTCGTACCACTTATTGGTACAGGTCTGCAACCTTTTTCCACTTCACTTCCCTTTCAAAACTCCAGATTTTATAAAACTTGCACATGGTCTTAGGACAGCCTTCCAACTGTCCATATCCGAGGACTTGGCTATTCGAATACTTTTACACTCTGCAGAGGTAGCACGCTTTTCCCACACCCATCCGGTCACTCATCGTGTCAGCCACGTCCCGCCATACCAAGGGTATGCGAAGTTGAGTTCCCGGCCATAGCCTGTCCTTTGCTCATGCTAGTATAGGATCCTGCCGCTACGATACTTTCCGTCAACACTTAAATCCTCAGAAACTAAGTGTGAGGACTCGTAGTTCTGCCCGACGAATTTTAATGGCCCTACAAGTCCTCTATCTCCGGTTCAATCTCAACAGCCCTTAGGCGTTCTTCGCTTTAGAGGACCCGGGTCAGGGGGTAGGTCCTCAGACCATCCCCTCATGGAACGAGGTCATCCTCGTTATTGAGGCATCCAGTACTAACACGAGCAAATTATATGACTATGCCCCGCCCCATATGGGGGTAGATGTGGTCGCACAGGGTATTGGTTGGTCGTCATAGTACTAGGACACAATGTGCATTTTTCTCAAATCAACACCACCATTTTCCAACTGAACACCGACCTTTCGGCATCTCATCTTCACCAAGTACTTTCAAAGGAGTTTTGAGAAACATGGTTTTTCCCATCCTATAGTTTTAAATAACTACCTTATACTTCTACATAAGGTGGCAAAATAGTTTTCATGTATTTGTAAAAGGGGTTTTCCAAAACTCATTGATTCCTTTGAATAACTCTTGAGACTAAAATAGAGGTATATAAATGCAAGCTCAGTGAAGTAGCTTGCCTTGCTCAGCAAAGTTCTCGGGATCTGGCTCTTGCTGATCAAAGTACTCCCCTTCCTCGTAGACTCCGGCAACGTTCTCGTCTAAACGTTAAACAAGCAAAACAAACAATCACTACACTAACTCAAGCATCAGCACAACATTACAAAGGCTACACATTGCTACTGCACACATCAAGCAACACAAGGTGGTTTCAAATTAATTGAATTATTCTTTATTTAATTGTTTTCAAACTAAGGCAGAAACTAGTTGTACACCAATTAATTCACCATTTAATCTATGTTTGTCACAAAAATTCAAACTAAATTTCTATGGATAGCTACTGATGTGTAGAAGATCACCCAATTGGATTGGGGTCATTTGGAGTTACCAAACTCCCTACACATTTGTTTTAGTTCAGAAGGTTTTCAAACAAGTTTTAGCTACCAAACAAATTAGGTTGCTCCAAAAATTAAATACTTTTAGGGGCAACTAACTTTGGCTACAAGTGATCTAACAAAATTTGTTTGAGCTTAATTGGACCTTCTGATAAATCACACTAATTGGTTTAGTGCAGAAGGGTGCACTGAAGTTCAACCAAAGGCTAAGGAGTTTACACTACTCAATTAATTTTACCAAAATTTGGTGAGCTAAAGGATCCTAATACAAAGCTACCAAAATTGGTTTCAAGTCATTTGGATTGACATAACTCCAGAAACAAATGGTTTGGTGTTTTAAACCTTCTGGAGCATTTTTATTAATGTATTTTTACTATTTAATTAAATGAGATGAGACCACTTTGGTGAGTTAAGGAATTTTGTAAGCTTTCCAGAACAGTTGAGTTTGATTTACTTGGGTTCCTAGAACTCGAGTTGTTGAATTTCAAAACTTGGTCCAGTACTGAATTCAGAAAAGATTTAAATTCGAAAATACTGGATAAAGGTGAGATCCCTGACGGGTGGGGTCCACTCGTCAGCGACTCAGTGGAAAACGGTTCGCGTGCGGTTTAAGTTTAAAACGCTGACGGGTGGGGTCCACCAGTCAGTGTCTAATCTAAACGAAAGGGTAAGCTGCCGTTGGATCTAGATCCAACGGCTCACAGAGGCCGCGAACGGCGACGACCATAAACGGGCGGCGCCGCCGCGCCGGCGACGGTGGCGAGCATGGATAGCTCACCTAGGGGCCTCGGGTGGTGGCGGAGATGACGGGAATCGATGGCGGAGGGAGTGGGGAAGCTCTGGGACAAGTTGCGCGTGCTGGGACGGCTCCAATCGACGGCGGCGTGATCAGCTCCTCCTCCGCGGCCGTGGTTCAACTCCGGCGAGTCCTCCGCGGCTCTGCTGTGCATGAAACACGGGCAAAACGCGGCGGGTGAGCTAAGGTTCAATGGAGATGCGAATAGGGTGCAAAGAAAAGAGGGGGAGAGAGTGGCACGGCTCGGCCGTGACCGTCGCCCACCTTCTGCTCCGGCGACGTGCAGAGCACGGGCAAGGGCAGCAGCGCTTCCGCGGCTGCGAATCCGCCCTCCTGGCGATGCACTGGGGTGAGTGGAGTGGTGTGATGGCCGTGAGGGAGTGTGGAGAAATGGCGAGGCTCGGGTGGCCTTTTATGGGCGAGCTCGGGCTCGTCGTGGACGCAGTGCAGGAATGGGGCTGGGGAGTGGGAGAGTGCGGCATTGGTGGCGCTTCTGTGCGAGTACGGAGTGGTGCGGTGGCAAGCGGGGAGAGGGTGCGGCGGTGTTGCTCGCTGACCCTGGCAGGGGTAGCGTCGCGAGGGCGCTCTGGCCGCGGCGTGGCGAGGGTGCACGCAAAGGGGGAGAGTGCTCTGCGGCGCTCGGGTTACTTCGAGCAGGGGCAGAGGGGAGAGGTGGTGTGTCGGGCAGAGCGTAGCGTCGCATTGCTGCCTCCTCTGCTTCCTCCACAGAGCGACCACGGACGGCAGCGCGTGGCATCGCGTCGCGGACGGTGGGCACGCCAGCGAGCTTGGCAGCGCTTGAGTCACGTCGACCAGAGGCAGAGGGAAGAGGGTGGTGTGGCGGGCACGGCGCGGCGTCGCCTCTGCGTCGCGTCCTTGCTCACCATGGGGACGACCCGTGCGGCAGTGCGCCACGGGCGGCATCGGCGTGGCGCACGCCACACTCCATCTCCAGGTCAACGAGCTTGCTTCCTTCGCAATCATTCACGTGTGTGAGGTGAGAGGAAGGAGTGGGAGCTACTGGAGTGATCGATTTCACCGAATCGAGTTCGAATTTTTGGATTGAATTCGGTTCAGAGTTGAACATGGTGGTGATCACCATGTGCTCGATCAAATACCCGAACCAAGTTCAAATTTGAATTTTTGAAAATTGTTTTCAAGTTTGCTTCCAAATATTTTTCCAAGGTTTGTGGTACCACTGGATAATTTAATTTGGAAGTGTAGCTTGGTGATTTTGATGGTTTTCCAAAGTTAAAGAAACATTTGGAATTTTGAAAATAGAATTTAGGATATTTGAAATAAAGAAGGAGAGGAAAGTATTAAGGATGAAAATGAGAGGGTTCACTTCTCTCCACTGAATTTTTGTTTGGAATAATTTTTGAATCCACACTTGTGGTTTTAGTGTGACACTTGTCACATTAGTTTTATTGTTTCTATTATTTGTTTTTTTCTTTTTTTTTCTTTTCTCCAATTTTTTTTTTATTTATAGCAAGCAACACTTCAAGCAAGCATAATCAAACAAACACACCTCAAATAACAAAAGTTTTTGTTGGCCCACAAATTTTGACTAATAAAGCTGGGTTACAATTTTGGGATGTTACAGATCCTTCCCCCCTTAGAATAAATCTCGTCCCGAGATTGGCTGGGCTTAGGTGCTAAAGAGGTGGGGATATTCGCTCCTAAGATAGTCCTCACGTTCCCAGGTTGCTTCCTCTTCGGAGTGGTTAGTCCACTGGACTTTATAAAACTTGATCTTGTTCCTCCGGGTGAGACGAATATCTTCGTCGAGAATTTTGAATGGTCTCTCACGATAAGTCAGATCATGGTTCAGGTCGATGGAGTGGTGGTCAATGTTCTTGAAAACGTCTGGCTGGTCAGGAACTTCAAGACACTTCCGGAGCAGAGAGATGTGGAAGACATCATGAAATTCCGATAATTCTGGGGGTAACTCTAGCTGATAGGCTACCTCTCGCGACGGGCAAGAATCTTGAAAGGTCCAATATATCTGGGTGCCAACTTTCCTTTGACATGGAAACGTTGCATTCCTTTAAGTGGTGTCACCCGAAGATAGAAAAATCTCCAGGTTGAAAGGTGACGTCACGACGCTTGGGATCAGCATAACTTTTCTGACGGGATTGGGCCGTTTTGAGACGCTCACGGATAAGTTGGACTTGCTCCTCGGCTTCACGGAGGGTGTCTGGTCCAAACACTTTTCCTTCTCCGGTCTCGGACCAGTTCAAGGGTGTACGACACTTCTTGCCGTAAAGTGCTTCAAATGGGGCCATTTGCAGACTGGACTGATAACTATTGTTATAGGAAAACTCTGCAAACGGAAGGCAATCTTCCCATTTAGAGCCATAGGCTAGGACACATGCACGAAGCATATCTTCCAGAATCTGGTTTACTCGCTCGGTCTGTCCTCCAGTCTGGGGTGATAGGCTGTGCTGAATGCTAAGTGGGTTCCGAGGGCTTCATGAAGAGCTTTCCAGAACCGCGAGGTAAACTGCGTGCCTCTGTCAGATACAATTCTCTTAGGCACTCCGTGCAGGCTTACTATCCGGGACATATACAAGTCTGCTAGCTGGGCTCCGGTGTGAGTGGTCTTGACGGGGATAAAATGGGCAACTTTGGTCAGCCGATCAACGATGACCCAGATTGAGTCATGGCCTCGGTTTGACCTGGGAAGTCCGGTGATAAAATCCATTCCGATTTCATCCCATTTCCACTCGGGGGTCTTAAGGGGTTGGAGCAATCCTGCAGGGCGCTGGTGCTCTGCTTTGACTCGCTGACAGATATCACACTTGGCCACGAAAGAACCAATCTCTCGCTTCATTCCATGCCACCAAAACTTCTCACGAAGATCTTGGTACATCTTGGTGCCTCCGGGGTGGATCGAGTATGGGGTATTGTGGGCTTCTTTTAGGATCAGACCCTTGAGTTCCTTATCATCGGGCACACATAGGCGTCCTTTGAATCTTAGAACTCCTTCAGCATCTATGGCAAAACCAGGTGCTTTGTCAAGGGGTATCTTCTTTTTAATTCCTTCAATACTCTCATGACCCTTCTGGGCTTCTTTGATTTGGTCCATCAGGGTTGGGGCTAACTCCAGGTTGGCAAGATATCCATGGCTAACCAATTCAAGTCCGAAATCTTCGAACTCCTTAAACAAGGCTGGTTGCTCTGCTTGGATTAGGGTATTCAGAGTGCATGGCTTCCGGCTCAAGGCATCGGCAACTACATTGGCTTTTCCGGGATGGTAATGAATTCCGACATCATAGTCCTTGATCAATTCCATCCACCTTCTCTGCCTCAGATTCAACTCCTTCTGAGTGAAAATGTACTTCAAACTTTTGTGATCTGTGTAGACCTCACAGCGATGACCCACAAGATAGGGTCGCCATTTTTTCAAAGCAAAAACCACAGCTGCTAACTCCAGGTCATGGGTTGGGTAATTCTCTTCATGCGGTCGCAATTGTCGAGACAGGTACGACACAACTTTCCCTTCTTGCATCAGAACGCAACCAAGTCCGAGACGTGAAGCATCACAATACACGTCGAAACTCTTGGTGACGTCTGGCATGATTAGGATTGGGGCTGAAGTCAGTCTCTTCTTCAGTTCTTGAAAACTATCTTCACACTTCTGGGTCCATTCAAACTTCTTATCTTTCTTCAACAACTGGGTCATGGGTTTGGCTATACTGGAGAATCCTTCAACGAACTTGCGGTAATAACCTGCTAGTCCGAGAAAACTTCGGATTTCCGTTACACTGGTGGGGGATTTCCAGTCTAGAATGGCTTTGATTTTCTCGGGGTCAACAGAGATTCCTCCTGCGGACACAACATGTCCGAGGAATGCCACTTCACTTAGCCAAAACTCACACTTGCTAAGTTTGGCATACAGTTGGTGTTCTCTGAGGGTCTCCAAAACTAGACGCAGATGTTCAGCATGCTCTTCTTCGGTCTTGGAGTAGATAAGGATATCATCAATGAAGACAACCACGAACTTGTCGAGGTAATCCATGAAGATCTTATTCATGAGATTCATGAAATAAGCAGGGGCATTGGTCAAGCCAAAGGACATAACGGTGCATTCAAACAATCCGTATCGGGTGGTGAAGGCGGTCTTGGGAATGTCAGACTCTCGAATCTTCAACTGGTGATAACCTGTCCGAAGATCGATCTTGGAAAAGACTCGGGCTCCGTTCATCTGATCGAACAGATCCTCGATCTTGGGAAGGGGGTACTTGTTCTTGATGGTTACGTCATTGAGCTTACGATAATCCACACACAGGCGTGTGGTACCGTCTCTTTTGTCCACGAAGATGATGGGTGATCCCCAAGGTGAAGCGCTTGGGCGAATCAGACCTTTGCTGAGCTGATCAGCTAACTGCTTCTTCAATTCCATCAGTTCTTTTGGATTCATCCGGTAGGGTCTCTGGGATATAGGGGCTGTTCCAGGGATAAGTTCAATCACGAACTCAATATCCCGGTCTGGTGGCATACCAGGCAATTCCTCCGGGAAAACATCCTTAAATAGATGGACCACACGGATCTCATCTAGAGTTGGTCGGGCTATGCCTTCATGGCATCTGGGTTGGGATTTGTTGGCTTGTGAAGCATACTCCACTTCGGTTCCCTGGTCTGTGGTGAGGGATACTGCTCTTCTGGCGCAGTCGATACGACCATGATACTTTGCTAACCAATTCATACCCAGAATGACATCTATGCCTTGGGTTCCTAAGATGATTAGGTTGACTGGGAAATTTTCTCCTCCGATCTCTATGGGGGTATTGGGACAGAACCTCCGGGTTTCTAGAGTGGAACCAGGGATTTGTATTCTCATGTGCTTAGGTAAGAACTCTTCTACCAAACCTCCCTTAGAGACAAACTCTTCGGTAACAAAGGAATGGGTAGCACCAGAATCAAACAGAACAGTTGCAGGTACTGAGTTGACAAGGAACGTACCCAGCACAACATCTGGCGCTTCCTGGGCTTCGGCAGCATCAATGTGGTTGAGGCGGCCTCTGGCAACAGCAGCATTGCCACGGGGTGCAGCATTCTTGCCATTTCCATTTCCATTACGGCCTTGTCCAGGATTAGGTGCAGGTGCATTGGGGCGCGGAGCATTCCTCTTGGGATTGGGGCAGTCTCGGGAGTAGTGACCCTTGTTGCCGCATTCAAAGCAGACAACACTGGTAATAGGGGTAAAAGTGCTGGTGTTTCCTCCAGGACGATTGTTGCCATTGGGGTGGTAGTTGTTGTTGGTGTTTGGGCGGGGGACATTGTTGTTGTTGTTGGGACGGTAGGGATAGTTGGGACGTGGAGCTGGGGGTGGTCGATAAACTGGCTTGGGTGCTGGCTGGAAGGTGCGGGGTTTCTGGCTGCTGGAACCTTCCTGAATATTCATCCTTCTCTTGCGGCCTTCAAACATGGATTTGCGCTTGGTCTCCAGCTGAATGGCCTTGTCCACAAGTGACTCCAGATCACGGAAGTCTTGGACAACCAAGGCACATTGCATCTCATCATGGAGTCCATTCAGAAAGCGCTCCATCTTCTTCTTTTCCGTGTCGGTATCTTCAGGAGCATACCGAGCAAGATCGGTAAACTCATCCAGATAACCGACCACATCTCTGCCTCCCTGCCTGAGCTTACGGAACTCATCCTTCTTCCTCTCGATAAGACCGCTAGAGATGAACTTCTTGCGGAATTTGTCCTTGAACTCCTCCCAGGTAATGACATGACCCGCGTGCTGGAGGGTCTTGGTAGTTTCCCACCAAGCTCTTGCAGGTCCAGCAAGGTAGTGGGTGGCATACAGGACCTTCTCATTCTCTCCCACCGAGGCAACTCCAGGTCGTTCTCGATAGTGCGCAACCAGTCATCTGCTTCCAAGGGGTGAAGTCCCTTGGAGTAGGTAGGCGGTGTGGTCTTCTGGAAGTCACTCAAGGTAGAGCGCTGGTTTCCACCCTCGTCGCCATTACCATTGCCACCATTGTGGTTCTGGTTGGCGTGGGCAGCAGCAAGTTGCTGCAGGGCGGCGAGATGAGCTTGACGCTCTTCCCGGGCGGCTTGGCGATCTTCCATGATGATCGCAAGCAGTTGGGCAGCGGTTGGTTCCGGCGGTGGTGGTGGTGGAGTCGCGTGCTGGTTGTGGCGAGTGTTCGTCATCCTGGAATAGATAAGATATAAGAGGCAAGGCAAAAAAAAGCTTTGGCTAACGATGAAGTCACAAAGGGGGTGGTTGATGAAACACTAGTCAAACAAGACCATCACATTTATTCAACACAATCATCACATCAAGGAGTTCACACATCAAGCTTACAACATCCTACTACACCTAATGTACATACTACATGGTTTCCATAGGAACCATCACATAAACTCTACTCGCATAAGGGTCGACACAGTCCTAAGGTAGTGCTCTCGTCGCTCAACTACTGAGGTGGAACCTCAGGCTCGACGATCTCAACGTCTGAGTCGTAGGGTGGCTCCTCGGGATCCTCCTCCTCGAGAACTGGCTCAGACGGCTCCTCCTCCTCGTCAACTAACTCCTCCTCGTCGTCCTCCTCCTCGTAATCCATCTCCTCGAGGTAGTCCTCATCATCGCTGATGAAGGCACTGTTCTCCTTGCGGAGATCCTCGCCCTCCTCCTCCATCTCGTTCGCCTGCTGCTCCATCTCGTCTATCATCTCGTTCTGCTCCGCTACCTTCTTGCGGAGCCTGACGATAGTCCTCCTCTGACGGGCCAGCTTCAGGCGGAGATTGTCATTCTCCCACTTCAGCTGGGTCTCACGGACTCGGGCATCGTCGAGGGAGCTGCGCTGGAAGTGGACCTTGAGTCTAGCATCGCGCAGGTTCTCCTGGGTGTCGTGAAGTAGCACCTCCATGTCGGTGATGTACTCGCCGAAGAGAGTGTGCTGCGCGGGGTAGGTGGGGTTTCCCTCATCGTCACGCCTCCCGAAGTACTGGAAACGAGTGCCAACCAGCTCGTCCTTGTGCTCCTCACAAAGGCGGGCTAGTAGCCTCTGCATAACTCGGGTCAGACCATCAACCCAAGTAGTGTCCATCGTGGAGTAGACCAAGTCCTTGGAGCGGGGTGGCTGAACCTGCCTCGGACGGACGACTTGATGAGCCAGGACAGGTTCCCATCACCGAGGGAATCGACCTGAGTTCCCTCAAACTCTGGAACAGGGCGTCCCAAAGTCTGGCTCAACTCGTACAGGTCCTGCTCGAACATCAGCAGGCCGTCCTTCCTAACTTGGACGAACTCGGTGACGTTGGGTGCCATCTACAAGTTTAAGCAAAATTTTAAGTTAGTTAAGTGACATGAGTGCAAAATGTAAACTTAATGGAGTGGCAAGTGTGCAAAATTTTAAGGGTTCAGGAAAAGACAACTCTTAATGAGTATAAGGTTTTTACATAAATGGAAAGGTTGGGGGAGATAAGAAATTTTCGAAAATACTCCACTTCCTTGTTTTAGAAATTAACTTTTTGTAACTCCTAGCTAACGCCCATGTTAACTAAGGTCTCCTAAAGTCAGGATGGCTCTGATACCAGCTCTGTGGGGACCCCGGACTAACCGTCCGAAATACCCGATTATGCTTAACGCAACGATCCCGTGATCAGTCTGTCGTTGCACATAATCCGAACCGAATATCAAAGTTTACATCCATACAGTACCGAGTTTAAAGTCTTACAAACCTGGCCATCCAGGCCTAATTATACATAGGTGCCTTCAAGGGCCAATCATCTTTATTCAGCGGAAGCTACGGTAGTAGGGCTAAACCATTCTATCAACACCCGACAGGCAGCTGACTTATGAAGATCTTAGTTCGCATAGACGTCGCCAAACTCCTCCTCCACGAAGGTCTCCTCGAAATCTGGCTAAGACAATAGCCAGGGACGAAACCAATATGAGTACATTTGATTGTACTCGCAAACTACCCCAACTTGAGTAAGCTCTAAGTTTAAATTTTTATTTTGTAAAACTTTTATTTACTTCAACACCTCCAAAACCTTTCTGAAGAAGATACGAAGAAGTTTATAACCATCCTTTAAGAAATCACCACTTTGAGTACTTTTCCGAAATTCCCCCTTTTCCCGACCATAACTCACTTATGGTCCAATTCCCTTACAACCTCGTACCACTCATTGGTACAGGTCTGCAACCTTTTTCCACTTCACTTCCCTTTCAAAACTCCAGATTTTATAAAACTTGCACATGGTCTTAGGACAGCCTTCCAACTGTCCATATCCGAGGACTCGGCTATTCGAATAGTTTTACACTCTGCAGAGGTAGCACGCTTTTCCCACACCCATCCGGTCACTCATCGTGTCAGCCACGTCCCGCCATACCAAGGGTATGCGAAGTTGAGTTCCCGGCCATAGCCTGTCCTTTGCTCATGCTAGTATAGGATCCTGCCGCTACGATACTTTCCGTCAACACTTAAATCCTCAGAAACTAAGTGTGAGGACTCGTAGTTCTGCCCGGCGAATTTTAATGGCCCTACAAGTCCTCTATCTCCGGTTCAATCTCAACAGCCCTTAGGCGTTCTTCGCTTTAGAGGACCCGGGTCAGGGGGTAGGTCCTCAGACCATCCCCTCATGGAACGAGGTCATCCTCGTTATTGAGGCATCCAGTACTAACACGAGCAAATTATATGACTATGCCCCGCCCCATATGGGGGTAGATGTGGTCGCACAGGGTATTGGTTGGTCGTCATAGTACTAGGACACAATGTGCATTTTTCTCAAATCAACACCACCATTTTCCAACTGAACACCGACCTTTCGGCATCTCATCTTCACCAAGTACTTTCAAAGGAGTTTTGAGAAACATGGTTTTTCCCATCCTATAGTTTTAAATAACTACCTTATACTTCTACATAAGGTGGCAAAATAGTTTTCATGTATTTGTAAAAAGGGTTTTCCAAAACTCATTGATTCCTTTGAATAACTCTTGAGACTAAAATAGAGGTATATAAATGCAAGCTCAGTGAAGTAGCTTGCCTTGCTCAGCAAAGTTCTCGGGATCTGGCTCTTGCTGATCAAAGTACTCCCCTTCCTCGTAGACTCCGGCAACGTTCTCGTCTAAACGTTAAACAAGCAAAACAAACAATCACTACACTAACTCAAGCATCAGCACAACATTACAAAGGCTACACATTGCTACTGCACACATCAAGCAACACAAGGTGGTTTCAAATTAATTGAATTAATCTTTATTTAATTGTTTTCAAACTAAGGCAGAAACTAGTTGTACACCAATTAATTCACCATTTAATCTATGTTTGTCACAAAAATTCAAACTAAATTTCTATGGATAGCTACTGATGTGTAGAAGATCACCCAATTGGATTGGGGTCATTTGGAGTTACCAAACTCCCTACACATTTGTTTTAGTTCAGAAGGTTTTCAAACAAGTTTTAGCTACCAAACAAATTAGGTTGCTCCAAAAATTAAATCCTTTTAGGGGCAACTAACTTTGGCTACAAGTGATCTAACAAAATTGGTTTGAGCTTAATTGGACCTACTGATAAATCACACTAATTGGTTTAGTGCAGAAGGGTGCACTGAAGTTCAACCAAAGGCTAAGGAGTTTACACTACTCAATTAATTCTACCAAAATTTGGTGAGCTAAAGGATCCTAATACAAAGCTACCAAAATTGGTTTCAAGTCATTTGGATTGACATAACTCCAGAAACAAATGGTTTGGTGTTTTAAACCTTCTGGAGCATTTTTATTAATGTATTTTTACTATTTAATTAAATGAGATGAGACCACTTTGGTGAGTTAAGGAATTTTGTAAGCTTTCCAGAACAGTTGAGTTTGATTTATTTGGGTTCCTAGAACTCGAGTTGTTGAATTTCAAAACTTGGTCCAGTACTGAATTCAGAAAAGATTTAAATTCGAAAATACTGGATAAAGGTGAGATCCCTGACGGGTGGGGTCCACTCGTCAGCGACTCAGTGGAAAACGGTTCGCGCGCGGTTTAAGTTTAAAACGCTGACGGGTGGGGTCCACCAGTCAGTGTCTAATCTAAACGAAAGGGTAAGCTGCCGTTGGATCTAGATCCAACGGCTCACAGAGGCCGCGAACGGCGACGACCATAAACGGGCGGCGCCGCCGCGCCGGCGACGGTGGCGAGCATGGATAGCTCACCTAGGGGCCTCGGGTGGTGGCGGAGATGACGGGAATCGACGGCGGAGGGAGTGGGGAAGCTCTGGGACAAGTTGCGCGTGCTGGGACGGCTCCAATCGACGGCGGCGTGATCAGCTCCTCCTCCGCGGCCGTGGTTCAACTCCGGCGAGTCCTCCGCGGCTCTGCTGTGCATGAAACACGGGCAAAACGCGGCGGGTGAGCTAAGGTTCAATGGAGATGCGAATAGGGTGCAAAGAAAAGAGGGGGAGAGAGTGGCACGGCTCGGCCGTGACCGTCGCCCACCTTCTGCTCCGGCGACGTGCAGAGCACGGGCAAGGGCAGCAGCGCTTCCGCGGCTGCGAATCCGCCCTCCTGGCGATGCACTGGGGTGAGTGGAGTGGTGTGATGGCCGTGAGGGAGTGTGGAGAAATGGCGAGGCTCGGGTGGCCTTTTATGGGCGAGCTCGGGCTCGTCGTGGACGCAGTGCAGGAATGGGGCTGGGGAGTGGGAGAGTGCGGCATTGGTGGCGCTTCTGTGCGAGTACGGAGTGGTGCGGTGGCAAGCGGGGAGAGGGTGCGGCGGTGTTGCTCGCTGACCCTGGCAGGGGTAGCGTCGCGAGCGCGCTCTGGCCGCGGCGTGGCGAGGGTGCACGCAAAGGGGGAGAGTGCTCTGCGGCGCTCGGGTCACTTCGAGCAGGGGCAGAGGGGAGAGGTGGTGTGTCGGGCAGAGCGTAGCGTCGCATTGCTGCCTCCTCTGCTTCCTCCACAGAGCGACCACGGACGGCAGCGCGTGGCATCGTGTCGCGGACGGTGGGCACGCCAGCGAGCTTGGCAGCGCTTGAGTCACGTCGACCAGAGGCAGAGGGAAGAGGGTGGTGTGGCGGGCACGGCGCGGCGTCGCCTCTGCGTCGCGTCCTTGCTCACCACGGGGACGACCCGTGCGGCAGTGCGCCACGGGCGGCATCGGCGTGGCGCACGCCACACTCCATCTCCAGGTCAACGAGCTTGCTTCCTTCGCAATCATTCACGTGTGTGAGGTGAGAGGAAGGAGTGGGAGCTACTGGAGTGATCGATTTCACCGAATCGAGTTCGAATTTTTGGATTGAATTCGGTTCAGAGTTGAACATGGTGGTGATCACCATGTGCTCGATCAAATACCCGAACCAAGTTCAAATTTGAATTTTTGAAAATTGTTTTCAAGTTTGCTTCCAAATATTTTTCCAAGGTTTGTGGTACCACTGGATAATTTAATTTGGAAGTGTAGCTTGGTGATTTTGATGGTTTTCCAAAGTTAAAGAAACATTTGGAATTTTGAAAAATAGAATTTAGGATATTTGAAATAAAGAAGGAGAGGAAAGTATTAAGGATGAAAATGAGAGGGTTCACTTCTCTCCACTGAATTTTTGTTTGGAATAATTTTTGAATCCACACTTGTGGTTTTAGTGTGACACTTGTCACATTAGTTTTATTGTTTCTATTATTTGTTTTATTTTATTTTTTTCTTTTCTCCAAGTTTTTTTTATTTATAGCAAGCAGCACTTCAAGCAAGCATAATCAAACAAACACACCTCAAATAACAAAAGTTTTTGTTGGCCCACAAATTTTGACTAATAAAGCTGGGTTACAATTTTGGGATGTTACAGTGTGTTTCGCGAAAACTCCTCTCCTTCTAGGGCACGCACTTTTCTGTATATATGAGGGGGTACGTCGAAGACCGAAGGCGAGGCGATGCCTGAGGACCAAACGGGGTGGGCCCACGCGGTCTGGTACTGTGGCCGCGTGGGGCCCCCTCTTTTGGGCCTCCGGTGCTCCCTCGTGTCCATCATTTGCATGTTGTCCTCCTTTTCCATAAAAAATGACGTGGTATTTTTCTCCGATTTTATTGCCTGCAAAAATAGCCAGAAACGAGACTTTGCTAAAAACAGCGTCAGATTCAGCAGTTTTATTCAAATATGGGAAGATTCCGGGGCAAATCATGAAACAAAGTGCTTAGAAAAGTAGATTCATTTTGGATGCATCAATTGGTCAAACTTACACGCTGTTGACTTTTAATTAAAAATATTCACCTTGTTATGAGGAAACAAAGGGAGTATTCGTATACTATTTAATGATTATTGTGATGATGCCTTATTGATAAATGTTAGAAATATAGAAAAGGTCATGTCAAAATTTATCGAACTTAAATTGACGATCTAACCCTAACTCATCAACGTAAGAAATTATTTGATTAATTCGACAAGTTTAATAATTTTTTTAATTTTTCCAAGATTTCACATGAACATCCATGCACATATCTAGATTATACCACATTCTCGTATCTAAACTACTCAAAGTGTAGGCCTCCACGGTGCAATGCATACCGTTTAGAGAGCTACCTAAGAGTAAGTTCAATAGTACAGCCAACAGCTGGCTATAGGAGTTTACCATGTCATTTATATCTAACCATATAGCCAACATGTATAATAAGTAGTTATAAAAATGTGTTACTTTATTAAGACATGGCCCACCACCCACTCTCACAATGTGTGTAGGAGCACGTGCTACAGCTGACTCTTTGCATGAGAGCCCACTCATCTCCTCTCTCCTCAATTTCATCCAAAAAAATATTGTTTTAACCCTTATAGCCTGCTTATATAATCTTATTGTACTTGCTCTAACTGACGCATGCCTATGGTTGGCCCATGTCCTGTCATACACTCGCCAACTCCTCTAGGTGTTCATGGGTGGGCTCTACCTTCTCTAGGTGTCTATGACTATGCTCAACCTTAACATGTGCTCTCCAAATACGAGGGTCGTGCTACCGAGATATCCAGCCTCGTCGTGACGCTGCCCCTCTCCATTCATGGATTGAGAATGTACAAATAATATCGCGTGCTTGATGTGGGAATGCATATTTGTGTTTTACCATTTTATATTGTGTTTGAACACAAAGTGTAAATCATATCGTTGGATTCGTCTTGCAATTTTTTAATTTCATACATCTTTATACTCGTGGGCATATTATAAGTATAAATCATAGTCAAAATTGAAGTCGTTGACAAAATCAAGGGCACCTTAAATTTTTGGACGGAGGGAGTTGTAAGTGCTAAGAGAATCTCCACCGGCACACGCCCCCCCCCTCCAAAAAATTTCGGCACCTCCACAATATTTTCCGTTTTGGGGGGGTGCCGGACAGTTGTCCGGCCAAATCTGGGTTGGTCCCTACACCAACTCCCCCAAAAAACAAAATCAATTTAAACTTGATTGCTAATACATACCAATTTATTCAAATATATTCACACAAATGTAATCTAAATCCTACGACGCCTAGTACGCGGCGGCGCCTCCTTGGCAGCGGGCTCGTGCGCCTCGAGGGCAGCTGATGCAGCTTCTGCCAGGGTGGCATCATATATGCTCCGAATAGTGCGGCCGTGCTCCGACCAGAACCTCGTCCGCTCCTCGGCGTTCTTGTTTGGCGGTGGATGCTCGCTGGTGAAGCGGCTGAGTGCCGCCTCTCGCTCCTTGCGGAAGTACGTGGCTCAATATGTGATGTTGTTGTAGAACTTGGTGTTGAGCCACTGCCGGAGCATCTTCTTGCGGCTGTTGACCTCGCATTCGAACTCCAAGCCGGCATTGGGACATGCGCAACGGGCACCCCGCCCAAGCTGAGGGCAAAGCCTTTCGGCAGCGCTAGGATGTCGTTCTCGGCGAAGACCTTGGCCTCGTGCCAGTTGAGCCATTTGCTGCTCATGTCCATGGTGGCGGCGGTGCGCTTGCCCGAGTTGATGCCGACGACGGAATGGAATGGGGAAGATAGTGGGAGGTAGGTGTAGGAGTTTGCGCGATATAAAAAAAAAGTTCTCTCACATGCGGAAGCAACATTCAAGATCCAATCTAGAAGATGATAGTAACGGGGAGAGTAGATCATCATACCCTCGAAGAACACGCACGTTGAACGCTTATTTCAACGCAGCTCGATGATGTGTCCTTCTTCTTGGTCCATCAAGCGATAGGGACAAGTAGATGGGAGCGATTCCATCAGCACGACGGCGTGGTGGTGGATATGGTGCAGAGTTCCCGCGGGCAGGGCGTCACCAAGTGGTGCGCGAGAGATGGAGGAGCAGCAAGGGGGTGGTGCGGTCAAGGGCTTGAGAGTGACCTCCCTTTTGCCTCCCCATCTCTTTTATATAGGCAAGGGGGCTGGGGTAGCTAGCCACTTCATCTCCCCAGTGGTAACCCCCCTATCTTTTACAAGGTGGGAACCCCCTTTTTAAGATAGGCCCTCCGGGACAGGTGGGCCCCATAGTGGGACCCTCCAAAACCTTCTAGAATATTCTGACGCTCTGCCAAAAAAAATCCTGAACTTTTCCAGAACCCTTAAAAATAGCTTGCCTTATATGAATCTTTACCACCGGACTTTTCCGGAGCTCTTCGTGATGTCTAGGATCTCATGCGAGACTCGGAACAATATTCGAACACTATTAATAAAATTATCCCAGAGCTACTCTAGCGTTACCGAACGTTAGGTGTGTGACCCTACAGGTTCGAGAACGTGCATACATGATCGAGACACCTCTTCGATCCATAACCATTAGAGGGACCAGGATATCTATAATGACTCCCACAAATTAAACGAAGATATTTATCGGTTGAACCATTATGTTGTGGACTACTATAATCCGTATACAATTTGCTTTGTTACATGATATTTTACTTATTCGAGATTCGATCGTCGATATCAGTATACCTAGTTAAATCTCGTTACCGGTAAGTACTCTTAACTCGTTCTGTAATACAACATTCTCTGTGACCAACTCATTAGTCACGTGCTTGCAAGCGTTTACCGAATGTGCACTACTGAGTGGGCCCAGAGTATATCTCTCCGGCACACATAGGGACAAATCCCAGTCTTGATTCATGTATTTCAAGTACTTTCTGAGATACCCGTAAACACCTTTATGATCACCCTGTCACGATGCGACGGTTGATGTCCCCAAAGTATTCTTCTGTTACCCGGGAATAACATAATCTCAAGGTCTAAAAAACAGGATACTTGACAATAAAAGGCATGGCAATATAAAATTAATGAAACGATCAATATTGCTATGATTAGTTGGGTCTGTCCATCCGTAAGCATTCTTCTAATGACATGATCTCGTTGATTAATTAACAACTCATGTTCATGGTTAGGAAACCATAACCATCATTAATTAACGAGCTAGTCTAGTAGAGGCTTACTAGGCATGTGGTGTTGTTTATGCAACCACACATGTATTATGTTTCCGGTTAATAAAATTATAGCATGGAAAATAAACATATATCATGAACACAAAAATATGATAATAACACTTTTATCGTTGCCTCTAGGTCACATTTCCAACAGTATGTTGAGAGTGGGCGGCGGCCAGGCATTCTTTATCCGGGGTAGGCCGATGGGCGGTGGCGCGGCCTGAATGTCTTGCGTAGGGAAGGCGCAATGCCATCGCGTCGACTGCTGCCAGCGTTAATGCGTTGTGTGTGTGAAAGTAGTCATCGCGTCGTGTCGACAACGGCCGGTGTCGCCGAAGCAGCCCCCAAGAAGTGCGCGCAAAAGTTGAGGGGTCGTCGCTTGGAGAGACGCGTCGCCGCTTGAACGCTCGTCGCTTTGTACACGCGTCGCTCACGGTACTTTTAACCCTGCCCTCACCCGCGTCGATGTCGGCCAATTCCACCATGTCCGTCCTCGTGATGTCTTTGCCAGAACAAGAGGTCGTGATGTCCAAGCAGGAACCGTTGGAGCAGGAGAACGACGAGCCGGCAACTCCATCGACATGGTCCCCATGGGAACCATGGTCCCCTGGTCGTCCCGTTTGGCTGTTGCAGACCCTGCATGGCTCACGCATAGGGCTGCACCGCCGCACGCGCTAGCATCTCCAGAGGCCGAGCCGGAGACGGACGAGATAGTTACTCCACCGCGAAGGCCGAGTCAAAGGACGGCAAGTAGTATACTTATGTTTTATTTATGTAAAAAGGGGCTTCAAATTGAAATTGAAATCAATTCTCCAATATATTTATTTTTTCATGTCTATGACATGTGGGGTCCACCTGTTGGAGGGCT
Organism: Poa pratensis; assembly: GCA_947311845.1. Lineage (NCBI taxonomy): Eukaryota > Viridiplantae > Streptophyta > Magnoliopsida > Poales > Poaceae > Poa > Poa pratensis. Next base: position 153,574,069 of record CAMZMU010000041.1, on the reverse strand, counting down.
TGTTTTGCCACTGTCTGGCGCTCCCGAGCAGGGCCCCAAGTTTCGAGGGCCTATCGGGGGTGCCAAACAGAATACGGGTCGGGCCGAACACTTGGGGTACCGGTGTGGCAGTTTTTTGTGTCCGGCCCCCAATTGGCTTTTGGGGTACTTTGGGGTGCCGATGAAAATGCTCTAACTGGTTTTCCCTTTCATCCCACTGATTTCTAAACCGTCACTCTTTTGAGAATCAAAATTATCCTTAAACCGTGGCTGCCCCCGAGAATCCAGATCTTCTCTCTAGAAATTTTTAAGCCTGGCTTCGATCACTCTATAGAAACCATAAGAGTATCTCCACCGGGGGCCTCCAATGGGGTGTCCAGCACCCCCAATTGAGGCCCAATTGGGGGGGGGGGGGGGGGGTGCCGGACATGTGTCCGCCCATGTTTTGGAGATCGCCCACAGCGGCGCCCCCCCAACACGAGCAATTGGTCGAACACCTTGTCAGCGTTCAAACAATTTCTAATTTTTTAAAGGATTCAAATTTCATTCATATTTTTATATATTACAAAGATTTGAATGAAATTTGAAGCACGGCGGCCTAGGCGCCCTAACCCTAGCCTACTCATCGTCGTCGGTGTCCAGCCAGGCGTCATCGCTGTCGTCCTCGTCGAGCACGACGTAGGCGGCGGAGGAGCCGACACAGCTGGTGGACGCGCCGTCTTTGCGGGGCGGTGCACGGCTACAAGAGGTGCCGCCGGAGGAGGACGAGGTCGCCGTTGCCACCGAGGTGGCGAGCGCGGCCATGTAGCCGGGGCTGTCGCGCTCGATGGTGGTCACCGAGTCTACGAGCGCGGCCCGGAAACCCTGCGTGTCGCCGTCGTGCTCGTTCCGCAGCGTGTCCGTCACGTCGAACCCGTACGAGATCGTCTCTTGGGCCTGCGGCGGCGCAGGTAGAGCCGGCCGCGCGGTGGGGAGTGGGCTCGGGGTTGAGCGCGCTCCCGGATGATGATGCCGCCACCTCCACGACGCGGTGGCGATCGCCGCTCCTCCTTCACCCTGGAGAAGCGGGGTGGAGCGCGACGCTGCTGGTTGTCGATGACGCGGCGTCGCGGTGGTAGCGGCATCAGCCGAAATGGGGTAGGGTTCCCCGTTGTGGCGTGCCGGCGGGTGATTACCCCCAAGAGCAAGGGATCACTGTAGTACCTCTCAATGTGGAAGTAAGGTATCGATCCGCAGGAGTAAGTAGGAAAAGTTATCTATTCCCTACAACTAAAGTGTCACAAGTTTTAGTTGATTATGCACTAAACAAGTTTAGAGAACAAGATGGTTGGTTTGATGGATGTAAAAGTGTCCCAATCCTCTTCTTTGCAAGAGGACAAGACAAAGGTAGTAGCAAGTGAAAGCTCTCAAAGAGAGAAAGCCCAATCCTCTATGTAGCAAGAGGACAAGCTCAAGTGTGTGTTTCTTATAGGAACAATGGACATGGTTCATGGGTTCACTTAATCCTCTCTCTCTCTCATCTACGGTGATCATCATGTTATAGATAAAGTACACACAATTGTCATGTTTTAATGGTAGCTTTTTATGACGGCTATATGTCCTAAAACACATAGTTGAAAGAAATACTCATTTGTGTTGCTAGGTCACCCCTCGTAAGGCTAGCGTGGTTTCTCTCACTCCCACATCATACTCTTTCTTTTTACCCCAGATAAAGGACGTTGGGCGGTACTGTGTCACTCAATACCTATGCCGTGTCACATCGGCCATCCCGTACCCACATACATCATACTTCAAAGTATGACAAATCACAAAAGCTCCAACACAACGGTAAATGCATAACAAATCATCTCACACCACAATATTCACCACAAAGGTATTACATAGATGACCGTAATCATGTTCAGCAGCTCATACGGTACTAATTAGTGAAGCTCAAGAGAGAGGAGAGATACAAAAGTTACCACCACAAACCCTAGTCCAGGGGGTGGACTACTCCCCCTTCATCATGGTGATGATGGTGAAGAAGTTCTTGCTGTAGATGTTGATGATGAACACGCCGGAGGGGGGTGGAGCCCTCCGGAGGTGATTCCGGCGGCGTTTCCCCCCTCCGATCTTCTCCGGCGGCAGCCTTCTGTCTCTCTGTTTCGTGGTTCTGTGTTTCTCCGCCGCCTCCTTTCGCGAAACGCCAGGGGACCTTTTTTATAGGCGTTTTTAGGTCAAGACGGAGTCGGTGGACGAAAATCGACGGCCACGGAGCTCCGAGGTGGAAACGAGCTGGGCCCACGCGGCCATGTACTTTAGGCCGCGTGGGACCCTCCCATTTCCAGCCTGTTGGGCTTCTGGTCTTCAATTTAAGCCCATTGCGTTCGTCTCGAAAATTCTGAACCGTGCTCTTTGGCCTTGCCCTTTTTGGAGTCCCGAAGCTCCCGGAAAGTCTGAAACACTAAAAAAGACGTTTTCTGGAAAAACAGGGTTAATTCCAAATAAATGGGAAAACTATGAAATATTCCCAAAATCATTATAAAACATTGATATAACCCTTATATGATGCAAATATGATTGGAATATAAGCAATTAAAGTGCAAAGTTCATGTATGCATTTTACATGCATCAACATCCCCAAGCTTAATCCATGCTCGTCCTCGAGTATGAAGATGATAAAACTAACATGGACTTTGCAATTTAATACTTAACAATGAATATCAAAGATGATTATTATTGCTACATATAGTCAAATGATTCATTCTTCAAAGGAGTAGCAATATGCAAATAGTTTATGAAGTGATATCAAGTATTCAAGACAAGGATGTTCATTGATAGTTCACAAAGTGTAACATAGAAGCAAGTAATATGGACACTTACTTTTGCATACATGTGGTCATAGAGTGATGATGAAAATCTGAATATGATGGTGGACACTTTGGAAAGATGAATAAGTGAGTAGAGGTAAAGCATGCATAAGTTTCATCTAACTCCAAACTCTTCTACTTAAGTTAATGATTGCAATGTGGTAATACTTGGTGTCAAGCTCTCATTCCCCTATCATAGCATCTTGAATGATTAGTTTAATGTGAGCAAATATGAGTAGTGTGCTTGACAAAGTAAATGTTGATGTCTCATGCCCCTTGAATACAAGTACCTACACCATGATTACTCAACTTAGGAAACAAAGCAAGTTCAATTATATATCATTGTAAGTAATAATAGTATCATCAAGAGCGTCAACTGGGGTACCTCTTGTCCCAAGATATGGAACAAGCCCATATCAAAATGACAAGACAAACAAACAAGATGAACAATCTCAACACCCTTTTTATTTACCATTGGAATAGTTTTTATTGTAAGGTGTATCACAGAAGGTTCACCATAGTATGTAAGTAAATTTCCACCATGAATGATGCATGGCTTAGATTAGCGGCCCAGGCGTCTCTCTAACCATTTATACAAACTCATTTAAACTCTTCATTTCCACTCATTTCACATGATAGCATCCATAACAAAAGTACATGATATCAACTAAATGAGATGAAGAGCATGTTGAAAGCTTGCATGTGACAGCACATATGGGCTAACTCCAACCCGAACATTTATCAAGCCACTAGCATCATAATCTTAATCACAATGGGTCATGTTTTATTATGCAATGATAGTAAAATGTGCATCAAGTTCGTGAGAGCTATATAACCAACTTTTCCATGCAATCAATAACATAATCATTTTCATTCAGAGGTATAGATAACACAAAACATGATGAACATACTCGGAATAGCATAAGCTATAGGTAGATATGGTGGACTCACTGGAATAACTTTGGTTGAAGGTGTTGGAAACAAGTTTTGACTTGTTGGAGTTTGGGCTAGCAAAAGGGAGAAAGTTGACCATCTAGATGCATGCATGAGTGTCCATAGAACTAACTAATCCATGTTAAACCAAGTAAAATAACAATCAGCACCAAAACATGAATAAGTGATAGCTTCAAAAAGAATTTGCAAACTATTACTCATAAACAAGCTCATGAATCATGCAACTATATGTATCATTAAAAATCAACTCAAACATCCCTTTTCCCAATCTTATAAAAGCATCCAACATATTTCAACCCATATTTCCAGTAGCTCTCTCATATATAATGATAGTGTGGTGGTCTCTCAAACAAATCAAACAAAACAAAAGACGCTCCAAGTTTATGCGATAAAGTGTTTCGATCGAAAAACAGAAGTTGGACGTGTGCAAACCGAGAGTGTGTAGGTCCAGCGGGGTTGTCTTCACATCCCCAAGCTTATGGTCTTCACCATCCTTGGATAGCTCTTGGTGCATCTCCTCCAATCCCTGTGAAAAAACTTCAAAACACCGTTTCTCCCATTCTTTTCTGTGGGGTGCATTAATAGTGATAAACAAATAGGTTTCTTGCTGCATATAATCCTTGAACAAAAATTCATATGAGATGTCCAGAAAGTGTATAATGTTGTATGCCTACTCATAAACTCAATTGGATCAAAAAGATTCAACTTAAAAGCTCAAAGCATGCATCAAACAAAATGGGACAGAATCTGTCCAGAAAAACAGCAGCAGCAAAACGTATTTTTCTACCCTACCAAACTTTCTCGAAAAATTCCGAAAAATTCATGCATACAGAGGATGAAAAGTTGCAACTACAGTTCAAATATGAGCTCATTCGGAGTTACAGAATAAGAATTAAAAATCATACCGTGCACTGATTCGTGCAGGAATAAAATCTCCGAACGCTATAAGCAACTTTTCAAACCAAAATGGGTAAAACTTGGCACTTTATTAAAACTCCAGAAACTAAACTAGACACAAAATCTCTTGTTACAGCAAGAGGACACAAAGAAAAATCACACACAAAAATAACCGGGTTGCCTCCCGCAAAGCGCTTTCTTTATAGCCATATAGCTAGGCTTGATAGTTTTAATGATGCTCCATAGGAATAAGAGTTGAATATAAAAGAGCATCAAGAAGCAAATATCAAACACATTTAAGTCTAACCCACTTCCTATGCATTGGGATCTTGTAAGAAAATAAATCAATAAAGCACAAAGTGACTAGCATAGGAAGGCAAAGCAAGTGCAACTTCAAAAATTTCAACAAAAAGAGAGGAGACTTAATATTATTGTGGTATATGAAGTCATGTCTCCCTCTCTCATAAAAACTTTCAGTAGCATCATTGATAAAACCCACAATATAACCATCACATAGAGCATTCTTATCATGATCCACATGCATAAAAGTATCATTACTCTCCACATAAGCATAAACAGTTTCATTAGTAATAGTGGGAGTAAAAATATCACATCCATCAATGTAATCATCATAAATAGGAGGCATAGAATAATCAAAATGATTTTTATCCTCAATAGTAGATGGACTGAAAATATCATATTCATCATTGTAAACATCATATATAGGAGGCATATCATAATTAACACAATAGTGGGTGGACTGAAAATATCATATTCATCATCATAAATGGGAGACATAGTATCATCAAACAAGTCAAAGAACCTCCCCAAGCTTAGATGATTGCAAGATATAAAATAAGTTAAAGAGACCTCCCCAAGCTTAGTCTAGTGCACACAAGAATAGAAACTTAAGCGCTACGCTCCCCGGCAACGGCGCCAGAAAAGTACTTGATAACCCCCAAGAGCAAGGGATCACTGTAGCACCTCTCAATGTGGAAGTAAGGTATCGATCCGCAGGAGCAAGAAGGAAAAGTTATCTATTCCCTACAACTAAAGTGTCACAAGTTTTAGTTGATTATGCACTAAACAAGTTTAGAGAACAAGATGGTTGGTTTGATGGATGTAAAAGTGTCCAATCCTCTTCTTTGCAAGAGGACAAGACAAAGGTAGTAGCAAGTGAAAGCTCTCAAAGAGAGAAAGCCCAATCCTCTATGTAGCAAGAGGACAAGCTCAAGTGTGTGTTTCTTATAGGAACAATGGACATGGTTCATGGGTTCACTTAATCCTCTCTCTCTCTCATCTACGGTGATCATCATGTTATAGATAAAGTACACACAATTGTCATGTTTTAATGGTAGCTTTTTATGACGGCTATATGTCCTAAAACACATAGTTGAAAGAAATACTCATTTGTGTTGCTAGGTCACCCCTCGTAAGGCTAGCGTGGTTTCTCTCACTCCCACATCATACTCTTTCTTTTACCCCCAGATAAAGGACGTTGGGCGGTACTGTGTCACTCAATACCTATGCCGTGTCACATCGGCCATCCCGTACCCACATACATCATACTTCAAAGTATGACAAATCACAAAAGCTCCAACACAACGGTAAATGCATAACAAATCATCTCACACCACAATATTCACCACAAAGGTATTACATAGATGACCGTAATCATGTTCAGCAGCTCATACGGTACTAATTAGTGAAGCTCAAGAGAGAGGAGAGATACAAAAGTTACCACCACAAACCCTAGTCCAGGGGGTGGACTACTCCCCCTTCATCATGGTGATGATGGTGAAGAAGTTCTTGCTGTAGATGTTGATGATGAACACGCCGGAGGGGGGTGGAGCCCTCCGGAGGTGATTCCGGCGGCGTTTCCCCCCTCCGATCTTCTCCGGCGGCAGCCTTCTGTCTCTTGTTTCGTGGTTCTGTTTCTCCGCCGCCTCCTTTCGCGAAACGCCAGGGGACCTTTTTTATAGGCGTTTTTAGGTCAAGACGGAGTCGGTGGACGAAAATCGACGGCCACGGAGCTCCGAGGTGGAAACGAGCTGGGCCCACGCGGCCATGTACTTTAGGCCGCGTGGGACCCTCCCATTTCCAGCCTGTTGGGCTTCTGGTCTTCAATTTAAGCCCATTGCGTTCGTCTCGAAAATTCTGAACCGTGCTCTTTGGCCTTGCCCTTTTTGGAGTCCCGAAGCTCCCGGAAAGTCTGAAACACTAAAAAAGACGTTTTCTGGAAAAACAGGGTTAATTCCAAATAAATGGGAAAACTATGAAATATTCCCAAAATCATTATAAAACATTGATATAACACTTATATGATGCAAATATGATTGGAATATAAGCAATTAAAGTGCAAAGTTCATGTATGCATTTTACATGCATTAGCGGGCGGCCTCGATGGCCGAAGTCACCGTGTGGCCGATCCTCTCCCACCAGTCGTGCCACCCCTGCGCCTGGTGCGGTTGTTCCTCGCCTCGTCGTTGTTCGCCATTGCGCGGTGACGGAGTTGGGTGCGGCGACGGAGGTGGAAGAGGGGGATGTGGGAAAGCAGGCGAAGATGGTGAGTGCGGCGATGAGGGCGCGGCGAGTGGCCTTTTATGGGCACGGCGAGGGAGGTGAGCGGTGCTCGAGCATCCACGCCGGCATAAATGCATTGCGTGGACGCCGGCGCGTGGACTGCCGCGCACGTTGTCACCGACGTTAATGCGACACGTGGCGACATGCGCCTGCCGCCGTGTAATCGCCTCGCCTCCTGTCGCGTCCAGTCGCGTCGTCTCGGAGACCGCCCGGCGACTAGGCGCCTCATTAACACGGCGAAACGGCCTCCTGCACGCCCTCATTAACACGGGCACGGTGGCCTGTGTGTTGGGTGGGACACCCATGTCGGAGGCCATGTCTGCCCCATGTCCGGCACCCTCGAGAGGGCCTCCCTCAGGGCGACCCTTTGGAGGATGCCGCTTGTGGCGATTTTTGGCGTTCGGACCCAATGGGCCTTTTGGGGTCCTTTGGAGATTGCCGGTGGAGATGCTCTAAAGCTGAATGTTGAAAAAGAAAACCATAAGGGCCTGTTTGATTTGCAGGATAGGAAAAACGCAGGAATAGGAAAACTGCAGGATTGTAATGTCATGTCCACTTCAATCCTATAGGATTTCACATGTATCAATCTTTGTTTGATTCCATCACAGGAAAAACAAAAGATTTTGAAAAAAAGGTGTGAATGGATGTTAGAATTCCTATAGGAACTAGTGCAAAGGATTCCATAGGAAAAAATCCTAAGTATTTGAATCCTACAAGATTTCTGTGCAAATCCTTTGAATTAAACGGGCCCGCTAGACAGGAGAATTCAAGGAAGGCAACAAACACACAAAAATTTGCCTAGAATTCAGGTCTTGTCGCCGGCAAGAAAAAGCTTTCGCAGGGTGCACCGCATTACACGGCGGACCAAGAACAGAACAGAAGGCTAACACTGACGGAACACGTGAAGAACCGGCAAGCTGAGAGGAGCGTGTCTCAAATCAATCAGAGACGCAGGGCCAGCCAGCGGTGGCACCCTGCTACGGCGTCGCGTCGCTGCCCCCTCACAACCCGAAATTTCCATTTCCATCACGCGTCAATCACGTATACGTACGCTCGCGCCTGCCTATCTTTTCTATCCATCTCATGCCCTTTCCACATCAGTTGCATGCGAAAGGAAGCAGGACAGCGAGGGAGTGACTTTCCCCTTTCTTCTTTCTCCGGTCTTCTCCCTATCTCTTCCATGGCCATGCATGCACGCATCTATCATCTATCAGGAAGAGGAAGGAGGCCTAGAGCGACATGGAATGACAGGAGGGATCAGCTCACGCAGTCACACCTCTAGCTTCCCTACAAAGCACCTCCCTATCTGGTGCTAACACTCTGAGAAAAAGAAAAGAAATCTAGGGCTATAGCAACAGCACGGCTGCACAGGTACTGGCTTCTACTTCTGGTAGTAGCATCTTGTCACACACAGCATTGCACATCAAGCAATGTGGACAGTGTTTTCAAAAAAACAAGTGAAGTGGTTGGGGTATGTTTTCCGTCCAATTAATTCACTCATTCAGAAGATTTCACAGCTCTTTTCTACATGGTTTATTTGATCGGGTGGACCATAATATACAGGAATTTTTCGTGGGCTTCGGAATTCTAGAAATATAAGGTCAAATAGAGCATCTCTAGTGGAGTTTGGAAAGAAAACATAGACATCCGTAGAGAAAAGTGGCCCCAGCAGACTTCTACATGGATGTGTAAATTTCAACATTGTCCAAATAGCAGCTGCTCGACTGGGATTGTTGATGTTTTTTAGATATAGGAGAGAGAATATAGAGTGTTCGATTGGGAAAAAAATCGAAAATATCATTTTAAAATTGCATAAAATCGTGAAAAAATCTCAGATCTAGATAATGATAGGATCTACAGGCTTCAAAATTTGAACTCTAATTTCGTTTTCTTTAGGGCTGCGAAAAATGACAAATGGGTGGATTTGGGTACACAGTTTCAAAAACTTGAAATTTTTCCTGATTTGTCTTTTTTGCGCAGCCTAAAAATACAACACATTTTGAGTTACAATTTTGCACGCTTCTAGATCTCGAAACTATTTACATCTGATTTTTTTTACTCGATGTCTGAAACTCAAAAGTGTCAATTTCGTTTTTTTTTTCTTTCAAAAAAGAGCTGTTGTAGCTCGGGAGCCATTTGTAGTTTCCGGTTCAATTGGTACTTATAAAAAATGTGTAGTCTTGCATATAAACAAGCTGGTGGAAAACTAGAGTGTCTAAAAGGGGAATTTTTTAACGGTTGTCTATATAGACAACCCACATTTTAGACCCACAACTAGAAATGTTCTAAGATGATTTTCATTGGTTCTCATAAATACGTCAAGGCCGACGTTCACAAAGGCCTAGCTTCGAGCACTCCCATCGGCAGGTGTATGGAGCGTCCCGCACGGTACTTTTTTTTGTCATTTTATTAAAATTCGTTTTTGCCGGAGTACCAAAAAAAAAATGAAAAGTACAAAATTCCCATAGTACAAGATTTCCAAAAACAAAATCCTAAAGTACAAAAAAAAAACCAAAGTATAAATACACGGAAACGCAAAGTACAAAAATACAGGTACACTAAAAACTGAACTATAAAATAGCTGGGAGTACAAAGTACACTGATATCTCTAAATATAATTACACCGACACCCCAAAGTACAAGTATACGGGCAACCCGAAGGACAAAACTATAAGTACATTAAAATCCAAAGTACAAAGCCGCACTAACCAAAGTACTAATCTAAAGAATCTATTGTCTCTCTTCTCATGGAAAATACATATGGGTTGTTTGATGGTGCCATCACACTCATATGATTGATTAAAGAAGACCCGACAATTTAATTATGGACCTTGCTAATAAGGGCATGTGCTCAGATTAGTGTTACGTGGGTACGTGAAGAATATGCTAAATGTGGCATGCATGCATGCAGTTACGTAGATTCCTTTTGGCTTTCAAACAAAAAATGTTTTATCTAATAATCCATAAATCTAAATTCAGATCCATTTTCACGGTTGCCTTTATCGCGACGAGATCTTAAAAACTAAATCCCATCTTGATATGTTTTGATATGTTTTTTCTGACCCTAGTTGCCAGATTATACTCACTTTGGTCCTAGGTATTATCAAATTTGTTACCAGCTTAAAATCAAATGGCTATCTGTTTTTCTTGAATTTCGCTACTCACCGATTTAATCCTTTTGTGATGATTCGTGACCGTCATTCCATATTTTATGTGTTTAGAGTGGATCAAATACTCACTCTATGAAAATGTAGATCATGAACATAACAAAAAAATGTAAAAAAAAACTTGATAACTACTCCCTCCGTTCCAAAATAGATGACTTCCATTTGTCAAGATACGGATGTATCTACACTTGTTACACATCTAGATACATCCGTATGTAGACAAATGGAAGTCATCTAATTTGGAACGGAGGGAGTATGTATTATTTGAGTGATAATGTTAAATAGTAATTCGGTAACTACATTATTATAGCCTGGCAACTGGCGATGAAAAAAAGTTCAGCAAAGCATAGACAAATCCAGCGGTGAAAACGAATAATCAATTGGATTAACGGTTTAAAAGATAATTTAGTTTGAATTTTCAGATCACGAAAAAATACTTACATGCATTGGTCTGGTCGTCCTTGTAGAGAAGAATACTAATTTTGCGGGCGCCGGATGGAACATGCTTAGGCATGTCTCCGTAATACATTAACCGTTTAATTATACCTTTTCATCCTCGAGTTTTTAGAGTTTCAAAAATAAAAATAAACATTTTGAAGACGAGCTCTATGATTTATTGTGTTTAACTTTTTTATTTGCAATCTATGTCATTATGGATTTTCTATCGACTGAATCTCTTGGAGAAATGTCATAGGGTTCTCCTATGGTGCAATTCGTCTTATACAAACAAATGACGTAGTATCCCTCATTTTTTTTATCTCCTAGGTTTTTGTAATCCTGGAAATAAAATGGAACTAAACTTCATTAACAAGTTCCATTTAAAGAATTCCTATGTTGTTAGAATCCAAATCCTCAAATGAAAAGGCCCACTCTAAACTTTAGTAACAAGTTCCTACAACCGGATCAGTATTAGGTTCTCTCCCCACCGCGGAAGCTAGGTGGGCTTTGCAACTGAACCTAAAATAGGCAACGGAAGCTAAGGTGGGCTCTGTACCTGACGCCCAATGTCGAAACAGGCAGTGCAAGCTAGGTGAGGTTTGTAGCTGAAAGTTGTACTTTTTAGTTATTCAACCGTTGAGAAATTAAACTTACAGAAGCCATAACAGTGTTATTACTCATGGTCAAAATAAACTTTCAAAGGTCATATGGATTAGCGGTGATCTCCTAGCTACTGATTCCCTACCTCTACGTCCAGACGAATCAGATGTAAAATACAAGTAGGCATGCTAAGGATCGACGACTATACAAAGGACCGTGTATACTACTCAGTGCTCCAAGTGGACTTAACTAGACAATGAGAAACCCCGTCAAAAGAAAAACTAGACAATGAGAAATGTCGCTATACCACCTAAACTCACTAGACAGTACAGCGGTCAGCAATGAGCGGCAAGCAGCTCCGAAATAACAACCTAACCCCCACACTGAAAAAAATAATAACAATGCACAGAATATGTGAAACCAAGTCTCATTTCAGTACAGATTCTGCCACCAGCAAAATAGTAACAGCAATATCGAAGAATTTAAACATGGTACGGAAAGGTCAATTCTCCGGTTGCTTGTACTCAATGTACAGAAGGTTGAAGAAAAAGGGTAAGTGGAGCAATCCCAGAGATGCGTTGTCACCGAAGAATTTTAGCTCTAGTCTTCACAGTTGCTGAGTTCCCCAGATAACATATATCGCTGTCCATCCTTACTAAGCTGAAACAGTAGCCTGGTCACTGCATAGGGTAAAGTAAATGATATTATCATGGCAGAAATGACAAGATATGTACCAAGTAATCTATGGATTGAACATTAGTGTTTGAGTGAATCAAGGCAAACCAAACACCAAAAGTATATTAGGTACGGATAATAACTGACTTCCAGGGGGCAGATAATTGGAATTTGAAATATTACTGTCAGCTAGTGATCACAATGATGGCGAGTTATCAATTAAGCAAAATTACAGCATACGAAAGCACAAAGGGTTATTGCAACTGACAAGTGTGCCCTGCTTATTGTCCTGAATCCAAATTCATGAAAACATGGAGCATTTATTGACAAAATAAAAACCAGATTCATCATTACGGGCATAGATCCTGGACCATCCAGCCTCGTCAGTATTGTAAATTTATAGTTACATGGTAAAGTAGGTTCCAGTAGTACATTAGTTGATCATAGATAGCTACAAACATTGAGCACATATTGTAATTCCTTAAGCATGAATTTTTGTTACTGAATACATAGAGCATTACGAACTAGCAGCAATATTCTGGTTTTAAATTTCTGAATAAATGGCACCATTCATAATACACTTAAACACCCGTTGATATTTTTGGTGTGTGGTGAAGTCTGCTTCTACAAATTGCTGCACTAAGAGGATACAAGACGTTGAGTCACTGTTCTGGTTTTGGGCATATCATGGCGAATTATTATCATCACTACCTCAATCAAACAAAATCAAGACTATTAATTGCGCAAAACCAACTATATAGGCAGAACCAAGTATGGAAACAAGATGTTAGATTTGATTGATCAAATTGGGAGAAATTGAATATAGAAAAACCGTGTTTGCCCACTTTCACAGAAGTTTAGATTAGTGCTATATAAAAGGCATTACTGTCATTTAAATATACCATGTATAGGATACAATGAATCTGATAATATTTTTATGTAAATAGGTCAACCTTGTACTGAGTGTACTATTGATGTTTAATGGTTGCTCCTTTTGAGCTTGTCATTTAGGGAATAAGTCGAATTAGGAGCAATCAGATGATTATTGACACCATATTTACGTAGTTACTCAATAACTCAAAACACGCAGGGAAAATTAAAGTAAACAGACTAAACACATAATATTAAAACATTACTATTAAAAGACAGCTAAAATATATTATGAAATGAAAGGTTGATATCCAGGCACTATCCTGCACTTACCATATGTTCTTGGACTCTGAGTCCAAAGGTTCTTGGATGTGTTGATGGTCTGCCATGGCTGGACTCACTTTGCTATCACTACCACTGTATTCGCTGAAACGATTGGTACCAAAAGAATCATGTCCATAGCCTGAATAGTAGCCTGCAGTGCCTTGCCTTGGCAACATGGGTGCAACATTAGGATTTACACTTCCATTTACCGTGTAGCCATAGTCTCCAATTCCGTTGGGTGAGAACATATATTGTTGTAAGGGAACCATGTAGTGATTGTTAACGATATATTGCATATTGTGCGGTGGGTACACTCCGCCAAAGCCGCCAATGGGAAAACTGTTTCCACGCCAGATCATTGGGCTATGATGTCGCCTATTCTGGTCATAGTAGCGATCCCTCGGAACTGCAAGTTTAGTTTCAACTTTTGTTCCATTCAAGTCATGATATGTACTCTCCAAGACCTTTCTCATAGCTTCCTCTGAATCAAAGGTAATGAAACCAAAGCCCCTTGATTTTTGAGTCATACCGTCACGTATCACAACAACATCAGTTATGTTGCCAAACTTCTCAAAGTAATTTTTCAGGTCCTCCTTGGTAATGTGACCTCGCAGCCCACCAAGAAATACTTTGTTTGGATCAGAAGCTCGATGGCCATAACCAGCATTTGAGTTGTTGCTAGAAGACTGATTATACCAGTGGCTGTGAACTGGGCTCTGGTATGCATGATGAAAGTAGAAGGGTTGCTCAGTTTGGTGCCGCATTGGCCTGATTCGGGCTCTCTTAACATCAACCTATCCAAATAGATCATCAAAGCATATAGTTCATATATGTGCTAATAAACAAAAAACTGAAATAAAATATGGTGGGTGCAGAATGATAATAAATTTATGTTAGACCTCACATGAATTGTCCAAACACGCATCACTTAAAGGAAATCACCTCACGGAAGGAACAGATACACAAAGTAACAAAACAGGAATATATTTCAGTTGTTTATCCCTAAAGCGTACAATAAAACAACCCAAAAAAATCTAGTGAATCTTCACATTAAACAAATAGATACCATTTGGAGCTTCTTTCCTCTAAGTACATACAAGCAGCTAGAAAGAATTATTCCCAACAGAAGCTAGAGGGATGCTGCAAAATTCTGCAAGGATAACTGAACCTGTGTTGCATCTTACTACAGTTTGCATAACTAACAGGACTAAAGCAGATCCTGTTAAAGATTATCAACAAGGTATCTTAATTCAGTAATTGCGGGGAGTAAATTACGTCTTTAGTACCCAATTAAACTTTCGAAAACATTACATTAAAGCACATTAACCCAAACAAATCTAATCTAGTGCCGTAATCGACATCACCGCGCATAAACAAGCTAAAATCAACTCGAAATTAAGGTACATTGAACAATCGCGATGCCCTAAATTAACTCGCGCGCAGCACGATTCTCCCCAAACACGCAATCGCCACAGATTCCAGTCAAGCGGTTTGAAAAAGAAAAAAAAACAGTGGAAATCGACAAGCCATCAATCTCACCGTGCGACCGCCGAAGACGTGGCTGGCCTTCTCCTTCTCATCAAGCGCGGCCCTCGGGCCCTCGTCGTCGGCGAACTCGACGAACGCGAAGCCGCGGCCGAGGCCGGTGTCGTGGTCCCGCACGACCCGGACGCAGAGCACCTCGCCGTAACGGGCGAAGTGGTCCTTCAGCTCGTCCTGCTGCGCCGACGGCGGGAGACCGCCGACGTACAGCTTGCGCGTCTCCAGCTCCATCGCCCCTGCTGCGCCGGCGATGACGACGGGGGTTTGTTGCCAGAGAAAAGCGGCGGAGGCTAGGGTTGTTTTGGTTCGGGGCTCTGTGAGATGGGTGCAAGGATTGGGCTCCGTCAGGGTTTAAGAGAGACTGGACGGCCCAGATTTGCAAACAGGGTAGATTAGGGATTCTTTTTTTGTTGGGTTTGTTTCCAAGCAAAGGCGGAGCGGACGAGGACTCGACATCAACACGCGGCAATCGTGGACTCTACTTTTATTGATTCTCTCTCAAGTTTGATTGACTTCACATGGCTAACAAGCGGGTCCGTGATTTGTGAACAAAGTGGAGAGTGCATTTTTTTTTACAAAGTAGGAGGGTGTTTTGGCTCCCGGGAGCATATGCTCCCGGTATGTTAAAAAAAATAGAATAAATTGAAATCTTTTCAGAAAAATCTGAAAAAAATCATGCACGTACCTGACGATGTCACGTACGACCGTGTCAAATTTCGCACCGAAACGACATCGTATGCGTTCTGTACAAAAATGACAAATTCGGTCAGAATACCAGGAACATTTGCTCCCGGGAGCCAAATTGAATTTCCACCGTGCAAGCTAATACCTTAGCGTGTGGCAGCGCTTCATATAATGCGACAATGGTTCAACCGGTACCGTTAGATCATCTTCAAACGAGTAAATGACAAAAACCACCACATTTGGGGAAACTGTGACACCCGTGTGTAAAAAAAACCACCAGATTTAGGGTAAAACGACTGTATTTGTCGCAGTTCCCCCAAATATGGTGGTTTTTTGTCATTTACTCTCTTCAAACCGACTTATAAATTTGACCTCGCTATATATCTATGACGCGTCTAGTCCGCCCCTTAGATGTTCGCGTCTGCACACTGCATTTCGTTCCTCTCAAATCCATACGTGCAACATAGATCATCATCAGACACTGTAAACTGCAACCAAAAACACAAACGAGAGTACAAGTTCATCATCATACAAGTTCACCAAAAGAACACAAATTCGTCTACAACTAGACACATATAGACATAAATGGGACAAGAGGATGACAGCGATGCCTTGCCCTTCCCCTGCAATCGCAATAGATTCCAAACAAGTGGTTTGAAGAAAAAAATAGTGGAAATCAACAAGCCATCAATCTCACCGTGCGGCCGCCAAAGACGTGGCTGGCCTTCTCCTTGTCGTCGAGCGCGGCCCGCGGGCCCTCGTCGTCGGTGAACTCGACGAACGCGAAGCCGCGGCCCAAGCCAGTGTCATGGTCCCGCACGACCCGACGCACAACACCTCACCGTAGCGGGCAAAGTGGTCCCTCAACTCGTCCTGCTGCGCCGACAGCGGGAGGCCGCTGACGTACAACTTGTGCGTCTCCAGCTCCATCGTACCGGCGATGACGGCAATAGGGGCTTGGGTTCGTTCCTGGCACGAGAGAAAAGCGGTAGAGGCGAGGGCGCTCATATGGGAGAGGAAGGCTAGGCTTGTTTGGGTTCGGCGCCGTGTGATTAGATGGTGCCGAAGATTGGACTCCCATGGGTTTAAGAGTGAAGTGGATGGCCCGGATTGGAGCCAGAGCCGGGGGCGATTACAAACTCGTTGTGGTTAGGTTTGTTTCGATGGAAAGGCGGACTGTACTAGGTTTCGACTACCGATCTCGGTCCCATGCACACCCGACAACCGTAGACTCTCTATTTTGTTGACTGTCTCTGAATTTTGACTGCCTCACTTGGCTGACACGCAGTGAAAAAGTTTCTGACCGAAAACGTCACGGCGAACTTTATTAATTAGACAATAAAATTACTTCATCCACAATAAAAAGATAGAAACGAGCTAATTTCTCAACATGTGTGCAGCGTTTTTATAACTACAACGATACCCCGCCCGTTGCAGCGGGTATCTCTTAACAAATCTAATAAACGCATGGAATCTGAAGTTGACTATATAAATATTGATGAAGAAAAAATGTTGGCTTGATTGGCCAAACTAATTCCGGTGTACCCTAACACATGATCAATTGGTTGGTTAAAAGAGTAAGTGATGTTGATAATTTACATGTTGAGATAGAAACACTAATTACATTTAGTAGGGTTTTGCTTTATAATAAGTATTAGATGCGACGACGGACTCACCGAGTGCCATTAGATCATCTCCACCAAGTGGAATTACAGAATTTATCCCCTTATATATCCACGGATGCGTCCATCGATAGGAGTCAGCCACCCCTCATCTTTCTGCGTTTGTAGTCGTCATCCTTAAATCTATACAATCCCATCCAACATAGATCATCATTGGACAACATAAAACACAAACAAGAGCACAAGTTAATCACTAGACAAGTTCACATATAGTTAAAATAAAACCGGGCAAGTTCACCATACGAGGGTGGGATGAAGGAACTAAATGAAACCACTTGTAAACATCTATAAAAATATCTATTTAGTGACACATGAGTATGAAGATCTTGTAACTCTAGAAGCACCTAGCTATATGTAAAACCAAATGTACTCCGGAACATAAAGTGGACCAATGTACTTGGATGTCTCAAGTATACAAAAGCATGTAAACTCAATATATACAATAACTTGCATGCATCCATTCATGAAGAGATGTGATATGTGTAATTATATTCGGAGGGTTAGCTTAATAAATATATATTTAAATGTGTCGAGCTAATTTTATAAATGAAGTATTATGTCATGAAATATGATTTTTGTTTAGTGATACATGTTGCTAGGTATGCTAATGTAGTGAACTGAATAATTTATATACGAAAAAGAACATGCATACTTGCATAGATATAAGAGTTATAAAGGAGTAAAAGACTTCAGTATAAAGATCAACCAAGGGAGGCCGCCGACGTACGGCTTGCGCGTCTCCAGCTCCATCGCGCCGGCGATGACGGCAATAGGGTTGGTTCCCGACGCGAGGGAAAAGCGGCAGAGGCGAGGGCGGGCGTGGGGGGAGAGGACGCTAGGGTTGATTGGGTTCGGGGCCGTGTGATTAGTAGATGGGTGCGGAAGATTGGGCTCCGTTAGGGTTTAAGAGAGGATTGGAGTCGGATGCAGATTACATTACGAACTCTGTTGTCGTTGCGTTTGTTTCGATGAAAAGACGGACTGTACGAGGTTTCGACTACCGATCGGTCCCATCCACAGGCGAAATTTGTGGACTCTTGTTTTATTGACTTTCTCTGAATTTTGATTAACTCCACTTGGTCGACATGGCTGTCATTTGGTTCGCTTAACAAATCTAATAAATGCATGAAATCCGATGTTGACTATATAAATATTGATGAAGCAAAAAAACGCTTGATTGGCAAAACTATTGCGGTGTTCCCCTAGCACATGATCAATTGGTTGGTTAAAAGAGTAATTGATGTGGATCACTTGCATGTTGAGATAGATACATTAACGGCCGCCATTAGACCATCTCCAAGCGGAATTACTGAATTTATCCCATTATATATCCGCAAATGCGTCCACCGATAGGAGTTGGCCACCCCTCATATTTTCGTGTTTGTAGTCGCTCCCATCAAATCTATACAATCTCATCCAACATAGATCATCATCGATCAGACAACATAAAACATAATCAAAAACACAAACGAACGCACCAGTTAATCATCGAACAAGTTCACATCTAGTTAAAATAAAACCAGGAAGTTCACCATACGATTGAGGGTAGGATGAAGGAACTAAAGGAAACCGCTTGTAAACATTTAATAATATAAAATTATCTATTTAGTGACACGTGAGTATGAAAATCCTGTAAATCTAGAAGCACCTAGATATATGTAAAACCAAATATACTCCGAAACATAAGGTGCACCAATGTACTTGGCTGTCTCAAGTATTCAAAAGCATGTAAACTCAATATATACAATAACTTGCATGCATCCATTCATCAAGTCAAGTGATATGTTTAATTGACTTATATTCGGAGCGTGTAAGCTTAATAAAGATAAATTCAAATGTGTCGAGCTAATTTTATAAAATAACGTACTATGTCATGAAATATGATTTTTGTTTAGTGATAAATGTTGTAAGGTATGCTAGTTATAAAAATATCGATAATATAGTGAATTGAATAATTTATATACGAAAACGAACATACATAGAATATAAGATTTAGAAAGGAGTAAAAGACATTAGTATAAAGATCAACCAAGTGTGACACTACACAATGGATCAAACAAGAGGGCAGAGAGCTGCCGGCAAAAGTCCACCTAAGCAGACTGCATGCCGACGATAATAAGGCAAGCTAGATTTGCTACCGACAAAGATGGAGGGGCGCCGGCAATTTTGCATGAATTCTTGTATTCTCAGGATGGAACACTGTTCATTATCATCTATTTTCATTTCTGTTATATTAGCTACTTGGGACAAGCAAAGATTCGGGTGTGGGGGCTTTGATCACCTATAATTATACACCATTTTAAGACACCAAAAAGTGATAAATCCTACTGTAATAATGAAGGTTTTGGAGTATATTTTACAACACTGTGTTACATTTTGCAGTTCTGTACGAAAAGACACTCATACCTTCAAAACCTGCTACAACAAGGTGATGACGTGTAGTTGACGAGAAAAATATTCTGCAGAAAGCTTCGTATCTTCCCCTGCAACGGCGCCAGAAAGCACTCTTGATGGCCCTTCACGTAGTTACCTGCGTGAAAAGTAAATGGGTTAGGTTGAGACTCCAAGTGCAGAGTGTGTAGTAAGTGGAAGACGTGTTTTCCCCACGAGGGGTGACTCGAGGGTTTAATATCGAACTCTCGGGGAATCAGTAGTGAAGATTTATCTTTCCTATCCTTCTTTTGGTTACCTACAAAACAAAGTAAATGTTTTGGTCCTCAACCTCACCTAGTGGTTGTCAAGCACAAGGTGTGAGAATGATATCAAGATAATATGCAATGCAAACAAGAAATAAATATGCAATGGTGGTAAATAAATATGCAAGGATGGTGGTAGCAATGATAAATGATATTTTTGGGTTTTATATGATGAATGCAAGATGTAAAAGTGTTTTTGTATTTTCGGATTTTTAAATGGCAGAAAATGGAAAAGTGGTAAAAGTGGTTGGAAAGGTGTTTCTTATGATTAAAAATGGACCGGGGTTCATGGTTTCACAAATGCACTCTCTCTTTAATAAAGTGGTAGACAATGGAACACTAGAGTTGACATATGAGATTGCAACACAACAGTTTAATGACAAGTTATAATTATATGGGCATCACGTCCTAACATAGAGACCTTTTGGTTATTAGTCTCTCTTATACTCCACCAAGATGCGAACTAAATCATAACACCTCAGTAATTAAGATAACTCAGAGTATAGCAATAAGTATCATGACATGAAGTTAAAATAAGAACATGCTAGATCTAGTCATGGAGTAGTGGCAATGGTCACACCCACATCTCCGGTAGCATGGTATTTCTTTTTATCCCTAGTGAGGCAACAAAGTAAGGTAAAATACCCAAGTGGATCGCAGAACTTTCTCTCACGTTCACTGCACTAGCCACCCCCCGTTACTCCAACTAATGCACACGTTCCCCCTCACACGCTCTCATAAACATGCTTGATCATGACAAGTAAATAAGAACGGGGTACATAATATGCATCTACTTTCATAACTGAAACAAAACCATTGCAATCTCAAACATATATTAACTCATAAAAAGATCCACCACAAAGGTATTACATAGATGACCGTAATCATGTTCAGCAGCTCATACGGTACTAATTAGTGAAGCTCGAGAGAGAGATACATAAGTTACTTCCACAAACCCATAGTCCAGAGGTGGACTACTCCCTCTTCATCATGGAGACGGTGGAGAAGTCGTTGGAGAAGATGGAGACCACGCCGGCAGCGCCCCGGGAGTTTTCCCCCTCCAATCTGCAGCTCCAGGTCTCTGTTTCGGTGTTTCTGTGTTTCTGCGGCGCTCCTTCCAGAGAACGTCGGGGGACTATTTTTATAGGCGTTTTTAGGTCAAAACGGAGTCGGTGGAGGAAAGATCGACGGCAACGGAGCTCGAGGCCAAAGGGGGGTCCCACGCGGCCAGGTACTGGCCGCGTGGGCCCACCATTGGGCCCTCGGGCCTCCGCTTGTTTGCTTCCTTCGCTCCCACGCTTTGTTCCTTCCAAAAATGATGCTCGTAAATTTCCAGGTCATTTGGACGTCGTTTGGGTCCCTGAAACATTAAAATATAGAAATAGGGTTTTCTGCCTGCGCAGGGTTAATTCCATAAAAAATAGGAAACATATCAAATATTCCCAAAATCATTATAAAACAGTGATATAACCCTTATATGATGCAAATATGACTGGAATATAAGTAAAATAATGCAAAGTTCATGTATGCATTTTACATGCATCAACATCCCCAAGCTTAACCTATACTCGTCCTCGAGTATGAAGGTGATAAAACTAACATGGACTTTGCAATTTAATACTATCAATGGATATCAAAGATGATTACTATTGCTACATAGAGTCAAATGATTCATTCTTAAAAGGAGTAGCAATATGCAAGATAGTTTATGAAGTGATATCAAGTATTCAATGCAAGGATGTTCAATGATAATTCACAAAGTGTAACATAAGAGAAAAGTACTATGGACCACATGTATGCATAATAATAAGTAAGAACATCCTACAATGGTCATAGAGTATTGATGAAAATCTGAATATAAAAGGTGGACACTTTGGAAAGATATATATATGAGTAGAGGTAAAGCATGAATAAATTTCATCTAACTTCTGAACTTCTCTACTTAAGTCAATGATTGTAATATGGTAATCCTTGGTGTCAAGCTCTCATTCCCCTATCATAGCATCTTGAATGATTAAGTTTAAAGTGAAAGCAATACGAGTAGTGTGCTTGACAAAGTACAGGTTGAAAGTCTCATGCCCCTTGAATACAAGTACCTACTCCATGTGTTACTCAACTTGGAAAACAAAGCAAGTTCAAGTTAAATATCATTGTAAGTAATAATAGTATCATTAAGAGCGTCAACTGGGGTACCTCTTGTCCCAGGATATGGAACAAGCCCATATCAAAATGACAAGACAAACAAACACAATGAACAATCTCAACACCCTTTTTATTTACCATTGGATAGCTTTTTATTGTAAGGTGTATCACAGAAGGTTCACCATAGCATGTAAGTAAATTTCCACCATGAATGATGCATGGCTTAGATTAGCGGCCCAGGCGTCTCTCTAACCATTTATACAAACTCATTTAAACTCACTTCATTTCCCATTTATTTCACCCATGGTAAGCATCCATAAACAAAAGTACATGATATCAACTAAATGAGATGAAGTGCAATGTTGAAAGCTTGCCATGTGACAGCACATATGAGCTAACTCTCAACCAAAGACATTTGTCAAGTCCACAACATCATAATTTTAATCACAATGGGTCATATTTTATTTATGCAATGAAAGTAAAGTGTGCATCAAGTTCGAGAGAGCTATATAACCAACTTTTCCCACAACAATTAACAACATAAGCATTTTCATTCAGAGGTATAGATAACACAAATATCATGATAAACATACTCGGAATAGCATAAAGCTAATAGGTAGATATGGTGGACTCACTGGAAAAACTTTGGTTGAAGGTGTTGGAAACAAGTTTTTGCTTGTTGGAATTTTTGGGCTAGCAAGAGGGAGAAAGTTGACCATCTAAATGCATGCATGAGTGTCCATAGAACTAACTAATCCATGTTAAAACAAGGTAAATAACATTTAGCATCAAAACATGAATAAAAGATAGCTCTTGATAAAATATTGCAAATTATTACTCATTAACAAGCTCATGAATCATGCAATTATATGTATCTTTTAAAATTAACTCAACATCCCTTTTCCCAATCTTATAATAGCATCCAACATAATTCAACCCAAATTTCCAGTAGCTCTCTCATATATAAATGATAGTGTGGTGGTCTCACAAAATAAAAATCTAACCTAAACAAACAAAAAGACGCTCCAAGTTTATGCGATAAAGTGTTTCGATCGAAAAACAGAAGTTAGACGTGTGCAAACCGAGAGTGTGTAGGTCCAGTGGGGTTGTCTTCACATCCCCAAGCTTATGGTCTTCACCATCCTTGGATAGCTCTTGGTGCATCTCCTCTAATCCCTGTGAAAAAACTTCAAAACACCGTTTCTCCCATTTCTTTTTCTGTGGGGCACATTAGTAGTGATAAACAAATAGATTTCTTGCTGCATATAATCCTTAACAAAAATTCATATGAATGTCCAGAAAGTGTATAATGTTGTATGCCTACTCATAAACTCAATTGGATAAAAAGATTCAAGTTAAAAGTTCTAAGCATGCATCAAACAAAATGGGACAGAATCTGTCCAGAAAAACAGCAGCAGCAAAACGTATTTTTCTACCCTACTTAACTTTGTCGGAAAATTCCAAAAAATTCATGCATACAGAGGATGAAAAGTTGCTACTACAGTTTAAATATGAGCTCATTCGGAGTTACAGAATAAGAATTAAAAATCATACCGTGCACAGATTCGTGCAGGAATAATATCTCCGAACGCTATAAGCAACTTTTTCACCAAAATGAGTAAAACTTGGCACTTTATTAAAAATTCCAGAAACTAAACTAAACACTAAGTCTCTTGTTACAGCAAGAGGACACAAAGAAAATCACAAATAAAAACAACCGGGTTGCCTCCCGTAAAGCGCTTTCTTTATAGCCATATAGCTAGGCTTCTTACTTGATGTTTATTGTGGACGAAGCTCATGAGGGAGCTTGAACGATGGTGTGTCCCTCTTCCTTGGGAAGTGTTCCATGCATTCTTGTGTGGAAACTGAAACTTCACATTCCCTTCTTTTGAATCAATGATAGCACCTGTAGTACGAAGAAAAGGTCTTCCAAGAATAATTGGACTAGAGGTTTTATTCCCCATATCCATGATTAGAAAATCAACAGGCACAAATGTCATATGTAACTCTACCATAACATCACTTACTTTTCCTAAAGCATGTTTAATGGAATCATCAGCAAGTGCAAGTTCAATAGAGCATTTTTCAAGATTTTTCAATTCAAGTACTTCATATAGTTCTTTAGATAAAACAGAGACACTAGATCCTAGATCAAGTATAGCATGGTGTGTCTCTTTTCCAATGGTTACTAGGACTTTGGGAATCCATATATCCCCAAGCTTAGGTGGTATCATAGCCTCTTGGTTGTACCTAGCAATCTTTTCTTTTAACACATGATTAGCAATATAAGAACCAAAACCAGCTTGGTTAACATTAATAGAAGGATCACTTGCAAATTTTTGTAAGATAGATATTAATTCATGCAAGCTACAATTCTCTAAGTCAAGCAATGGTTCCTTTACTTCACTAAGCATTTTAACTTCTTCAACTTTCTTTTCCCTATTATATAGGTTAAATATTTCATAACGGTCATCAAACACATCTTCAGGTACTTGGGCTTTTTCTAAACTTTCTTTAATTCTTACTTCCAAAAGCAAGCCATCAAGTAAATAGTGAGTGTCAGTAGCAGCAGTATTCATAAAAGAATCCTCACATTCATTATCCAAAAAGACTTTAGAGGTTTCAGACAATCCTCTATAAAACACATGCATGAGCATCCAATCCCTAAGACCATGTTCCATTCCAAAAGCTATACCTCTAAATCTTTCCCATGTTTTCACTAGAGGTTCATCCTCTTCTTGTTTAAAGGTGATAATTATTTGTCTAAGATTACAAACCTTTTCAGTGGAACAAAATCTTTCAATGAATGCAGCTTTTAAATTAAACCAAGTGCTAAAATTTCCAGGTGGCCATCTCAATATCCAATCTAAGGCTTTTCCACCTAGGGAGTAAGGAAAAAGCTTAATTTTAATATTAGCATGGCTCAAATTTAACATTTTGCACCTTTCATTAAACTTCTTAAGATGAGGTATGGGATCTTCTTTTGGTTTCCCATAAAAACGGTATTCATAAATTGCTTTCATGATATTAGGATCTACCTCACATTTCTCAACAGGGATATTCATATCTTGAGGAAAGTTCTTAACACTAAATGGCCAGAAGGTTCTCTTTTCCATTATGCAAGTTTTTATGTGTTTTTTAATTTTTTATGCAAAACTGAAAATAAATATGCAAGACAATGACAAAACAAGATAAATTGCTTTGAAGGTAAAGATGGATAAGATGATGCTCACGTAGGTGCAACCTCCCCAAGCTTAGGTGTTAGCACAAGTTGGTGATGAAGTTGACTTGGTGAGATATCCTTGGATAAACCCGGCACCAGAAAACAGAGCTAGTGCAGGGGACCCTTGGATAAACCTTTCAGCAATGATTCCCCGGCAACGGCGCCAGAAAACAGTCTTGATGGCGTGTAGTTGACGGGAAAAATATTATGCAGGAAGCTTCGTATCTTCCCCTGCAACGGCGCCAGAAAGCACTTTGATGGCCCTTCACGTAGTTACCTGCGTGAAAAGTAAATGGGTTAGGTTGAGACTCCAAGTGCAGAGTGTGTAGTAAGTGGAAGACGTGTTTTCCCCACGAGGGGTGACTCGAGGGTTTAATATCGAACTCTCGGGGAATCAGTAGTGAAGATTTATCTTTCCTATCCTTCTTTTGGTTACCTACAAAACAAAGTAAATGTTTTGGTCCTCAACCTCACCTAGTGGTTGTCAAGCACAAGGTGTGAGAATGATATCAAGATAATATGCAATGCAAACAAGAAATAAATATGCAATGGTGGTAAATAAATATGCAAGGATGGTGGTAGCAATGATAAATGATATTTTTGGGTTTTATATGATGAATGCAAGATGTAAAAGTGTTTTTGTATTTTCGGATTTTTAAATGGCAGAAAATGGAAAAGTGGTAAAAGTGGTTGGAAAGGTGTTTCTTATGATTAAAAATGGACCGGGGTTCATGGTTTCACAAATGCACTCTCTCTTTAATAAAGTGGTAGACAATGGAACACTAGAGTTGACATATGAGATTGCAACACAACAGTTTAATGACAAGTTATAATTATATGGGCATCACGTCCTAACATAGAGACCTTTTGGTTATTAGTCTCTCTTATACTCCACCAAGATGCGAACTAAATCATAACAACTCAGTAATTAAGATAACTCAGAGTATAGCAATAAGTATCATGACATGAAGTTAAAATAAGAACATGCTAGATCTAGTCATGGAGTAGTGGCAATGGTCACACCCACATCTCCGGTAGCATGGTATTTCTTTTTATCCCTAGTGAGGCAACAAAGTAAGGTAAAAATACCCAAGTGGATCGCAGTACTTTCTCTCACGTTCACTGCACTAGCCACCCCCCGTTACTCCAACTAATGCACACGTTCCCCCTCACGTGCTCTCATAAACATGTTTGATCATGACAAGTAAATAAGAACGGGGTACATAATATGCATCTACTTTCATAACTGAAACAAAACCATTGCAATCTCAAACATATATTAACTCATAAAAAGATCCACCACAAAGGTATTACATAGATGACCGTAATCATGTTCAGCAGCTCATACGGTACTATTTAGTGAAGCTCGAGAGAGAGAGAGAGATACATAAGTACTTCCACAAACCCATAGTCCAGAGGTGGACTACTCCCTCTTCATCATGGAGACGGTGGAGAAGTCGTTGGAGAAGATGGAGACCACGCCGGCAGCGCCCCACCGGAGTTTTCCCCCTCCAATCTGCAGCTCCAGGTCTCTGTTTCGGTGTTTCTGTGTTTTTGCGGCGCTCCTTCCAGAGAACGTCGGGGGACTATTTTTATAGTCGTTTTTAGGTCAAAACAGAGTCGGTGGAGGAAAGATCAACGGCAACGGAGCTCCGAGGGCCAAAGTGGGGGGGTCCCACGCGGCCAGGTACTTGGGCCGCGTGGGCCCACTCGTCTGGGCCCTCGGGCCTCCGCTTGTTTGCTTCCTTCGCTCCCACGCTTTGTTCCTTCCAAAAAATGATGCTCGTAAATTTCCAGGTCATTTGGACGTCGTTTGGATCCCTGAAACATTAAAATATAGAAATAGGGTTTTCTGCCTGCGCAGGATTAATTCCATAAAAAATAGGAAACATATCAAATATTCCCAAAATCATTATAAAACAATGATATAACCCTTATATGATGCAAATATGACTGGAATATAAGTAAAAATAATGCAAAGTTCATGTATGCATTTTACATGCATCACAGGGACGGAGCAAAAGTTCTACTACTTGGAGGGAAAGAAAAGGGCTTTGGTGCAAAAGAGATAAAGTTGGAGACAAGAGCATGTGGTTGGTAAGCTAAAAGGAGGAGCTGAGCCTCGGGCTGCCATAACCACCACCACCATCATCACTTTACACCAAGATGGCAACAACCAACCCGAAAGAAAGAACAGCCTGGGCAAGAAGAACAATGGAGAAGCGGAGGTGGAGAGAAGAATCAAAGAACTAGAGATAGAAGCTCAACATCTGCCCCTGCCTACTCCTCTGCTTCCCCTGCTTCTGCATCCGTCCCTATCTTCCTCTGCTGCTTCCCTTGCTTCGACATCAACACGTAGTGAAGAACAAGCTGTAATCTCTCCAACTCCTCGGTGAACTCATTCAGCACACGCCTAGACCATTTGTAGTTGGAAAAGTTGTGAACTTTGTGTAGTAATTCATGTACTAGCTACTAGATCATGTTGAACTTGTTTGTAGCCTCTATTGGGACTTGGATTGGTTTGGCATCGTTTAGTAGAGAGTATATGGTTGCTGTGATCTTTCCCTTAGTCTCTTTGCTAGTCAACTTGTGTTTGTGTTGCTTTATTTCAAATCATGTAGTTCTACCTATTGGAGATATGCCCTAGAGACAATAATAATTTAGTTATTATTTATCTCCAAGTTTATTATTAATGTTTATGTCTTTATGCTATAACTGTATTGGGCACTTGAATAGCAAATACAACGTGTTCAAGAGGAAAACCTCCAATACAGGTGTAGAGATACGAACAAGTAAAAGCGTTCCTGGTCTTGTCTCTAAGACTAGCCTATCTTGTTGTTTGATGATCTTGTTTTACTGGTCATGGACTTTGTATAAGTCACACAACTATATGAGTTTATTATCGGAATGATAATAGTACTGAACCGACCCACTGTATGATCTTGATATGAGACTAATCGTCAACGATGAAGATAGCAATTAATCATATGTTTAGTTTTCATTAGTTGTATTCCTATGCCCTGAGAATATCTGGTGACCACTTATTTGACACTCATGTTTTGATTGTCACCTAACGTCTTGCCGTAACTGGGGACCATAACGGTGGCTTTTGGGTGTGGACTAGAATAATGTATTGGAACAGAGATCATTCAAGAATGGCACTTACTCCTCCAGATGATGGAGAGATACATCCTCTAGGCCATCTCAGTATTATCGTTGTCACCCAATCGTCTGGCCACACACAGCGTGATTAATCACGGGAAAATGAAAATACGGAATGAGAAAAGAGAATGATATTGGTACGAGAATTATATGTGTTATGATTAAAGGGTTTAATCACACTAGAGCACACTGTCTCAAATCTCGAGATATCATTGGTATCGTGTACGTAAGGGAATTAGCGTAATGAGTAACACACAGGTTCTATCATTCACTCATGAACACATGGGAGCCATAACGACCGTCTAGGTCCCAATGCTAGTTATTGTCTGGTAAGCTCCCGGACATGTCTTTGTGTTTACCGAACCTTTCGGGTTGCACACTTAAGTTGTGAGTCAATCTTTTATTGAGAGAATAAAGTTGTAGTTTACTGGTTATGAGAAGTTGTCGGAGTTCCTCCGATGTCACAGAAACAACTCTGGAGTAATTCGGAGGTGTTCCGGTGAAGTTATCATGAGAGGGAAATAATGCCGGTATAGGGCAGAATTTCCCGAGAGAGAAATATGGCGAACATGAGATGTTCCGGGATGCCGGGAAGTGTTTTCAACATCAGTGGATAGAGTCGATGATTTTATCTAAAGAGTATATATGGTTCCGGACGAGTTTTAGAGGTTTGCCATTAAGGGGGGAAGTGTCGTAGGAAGAAGGGGGGACCCCAGGGGCCGAACTACACCTGGTATGGGTCGGCCGGCTGGGCCCCACCCTCCTGGCCGGCGCACCACCTCCTCCCCTTCTCTTTCCTTGTTTGATTTGGATATTTAAAAGAGTCCGAATTGGAAAAGGAAAGAATAAAGGAAAAATGCAAAAAGATAAAAGGGAAGGGAGGGAGTCCAAGGACTCCTCTCCCCAAACCGACTTGGGAGAGGGGCCGTCCTCCCTAGGGCCGGCGCACCAAGGGGAGGGCTTTGCCCCTTCACCAAGCACCTCCTCCCCTTGCTCCCCTTTATATACTCCACCCCCTCCCACAAGGAGGAAAATTGAATCCAAGTTTTTGTGCAAGTTCCTCTCTCTTGAGATATTGTGCAATTATACGATGCTCTAATTAGACGGCGCTCTAATTGGACATTGATCTAATCTCTCTCCAGTAGATCTCATGTGTTGAGAATTAGATCTCTCTAGTCTCATATAGATCTAATCAAGTTCAATTAGATCTACCACCTAAACTACGACGAAAGGCGGTCTCTCTTCGGCGGTGCTAGTAGTTCTAGGCGGCGAACGTGCTGTCGGTTGGCGCGGTGTACGTGTGGATACTGCTAGAGTGGGGCTGCGCAAGTAGTGCCTCGACGACAGGCCGGCAACAATCTCACCTCCCGGCGTGCACGTGAGATTCTTCATCAAGCTTCACCGACATCTACTTCGACAAACACAAGATCTTCCGCAACGGTGTTTGTAAGTATTCTAGATCTAGCATTATGGGGTGCAGCATATCTTCATAGAATAGATCTTTGGCGGCAAGTTTACGGAAAAAATAAAGTTTTACCCGCAACCAATAGTGGTATCAGAGCCGATCTATGCGTAGATATGATTTGATCTAGAGCACATGTTGGTGCGGGCATTGCATGGTTCTTGCATTAAGTTTATTTTAGTTGCTTCCCAATAAGTTGTACTTCATATTCCATGGCGGCATAGGCAAGACTTTTACGAACTTTTGGCAATCCGCGGACCTTCCGGCTGCTCCTAGTATGCCTGTCGGCGCCAACGAAGTGCTTCATGTAGCTTCGGGTCTATACCTATAGCATGTGTGCATCAACACCAAAAAGAGAGAAGGAAAGAGGAGCCGAATTTTTGGTACCCGGATATTTCGGTGACTACCGGATTATCCGGTCCAGTCGAAGCAATGTGGGAAAACGGCTAAGGACCAGAACGCAGAGGCTACTAGAGGTAGCCGGATATTTCCTAATTGGAAATTCCGATGGCTATCGGATTATCCGGTTCTAGCGAAGCAAAGTGAAAAATGGCTAAGAACCAGAACTCGAAGGGTACTGCAGGGAGCCGGATATTTTGAATCGGTTTTTCCTGGATGTAATCGGATAATCCGGTTTGTCGGATTATCCGGTTCCAACTTGAGTCGGATTATCCGGTTCCCAGTCTCTCCAACGGCCAGAATTCGAGGAGCCTAAACGTGCCTCAGTTCGTAGGTAGTGACGATTCTTCCGTAGATCCTACAAGGTCACGTAAAACTTGCAAACAAATGTTAGCAACGTCTAACTTGGTTTTGCAGGATTGTGTGCATGTGTTTTGGTATAGCTATTTTGTTACGGTGTCTTAACATGATGGTGGAAGCCAAAACAATTGATCGAGTTAATCATCGACAAAAGAAGCGAAGAAGAGTTCGTCGCAGAAGGACCGGGAGGAGGCGCCGGCGGCTATGCTGGCGGCAAGTACTTGGCGAGTTTTCGGCTACGACAACTTTCCCTCGGGGATTTTGTTGTGACCGGTAATTATGAAGATGATGGATCCTCAAGGACGAGCATCAAGAACTTCTAGAGAACAAAAAAAAGGCCATACCAGAGCACATGAATTATTATTTATTGCCTGTGATGTTTATCCTTTGTTGTTTGCACCTTGATTGCGCAGTAGTCGTTTATTAGGGTGAATCCTCAAGTAAAATATCAAGGAGATCGTGTTCTTCCAACCGTTGCACCGTCAAACCAGGCGCTTGTCCCCGGGCGCCGTGTATCCACGAGTCACATGGGCCAAGGGTTTGGGAGGCGGGCGCGAACCATTCCAGCAGCATCATCGGTTGGTTGTCTTGAAGTCCTAGCATAACAAGTTATGAGTTCTGAACACACGTCGAAAGACGAACATGAGTTGTAGCTACTAAAACTGGCATAGTGCCAACCGGTTGGCCACGGATCATGTTATGTATCCAGACTTGTTTCGTCGGGTTATCGGGTCCTGAATCACTTAGCGCCAATCGTGAGGATTGTTGGGCTTAGTGGGAGCATATCTTAGATTCAATTTTATATTGAGTTAAAGTAGTGCAACAAAATTAGTAGTAAACTATGAGTCTAAATAAACTTGTTCTGTTGTAGGAAATGGATCCCGTTGAAAAGTTGCATGAGGATGAGTTGTTAGGAAAATTGACTGCGGCAAGCGTGATCTTTGCTGATTGGCTTCACGGACAGAGAGAACATCTCAGGAGACGCGAGTTAGAGCATGCGCTGGATTCGATTTATGATGATCTTCTTTATTGTAATATGTCTTTAATTTAGTTTTGTTAAGTCTTAAATGTTTTGATTCGAAATATCATTTAAAGTTTTGAATGATGTTTGATTTTGGTTTAGTCTTTGAATTTTGGAAGAAGCTTTTCGTTGGTTCCCTTTTGAGACTCTTAAAGTTATTCCAAGGTAAAATAGACAAAACAAAAAAAAATCCACAAAAGTGCTAGGCACTTGAGCAATTCGAAATTTATGGAGTGCTAGGCACTTAATAAAAATCAAAATCCACAAATACTAGGTATTTGGTAAAATTCGAAATTGGCAAAGTGCTAGGCACTAGTAAATTTCAAAAATTACATAAAGGTGTGGAAAGTACCCATTAATTAAATTCTATTGAAGAATTAATATGAAGTTGCATATTAATGAAATAGAGTTGACGAAATTATTGAAGTTGCAATGTTTCATAAAATTAAGTGGGAGCATGTGTGAATCAAAATAAGAAATCAAAGAAATTTGATAAAGTAAAAGAAGGCTTAATAAAATGTATTATAACATCATTGCCGAAAGAAAGATTTCTTAGTCACATTACTCATGATGAATTTTGATAATTCGAAATTATCATGATGATGAAATCTTTTGTAAGACAAAGATTGAATGTTATAATAATTATGTCCAAGTGTCTTGTTCTAATGTGATGTGAAATAGAATTTCAAATTACCCACTAAAATAAATAGATTATTTTGTTTGTATCCAGGGAACCTATATCAACTTTAACTTGGAGTTATTTTGGTAGAAAGTTCCAAAAAAATTCGATTGTGAATCTAAGTATGGATTCGAATTGAATATAAGTTTTGCGTAAAGGTAAAGTCCAAAGTATTATATTGGCACTTGTTTTCCACACAAAATTCTGAAAGCTTCTTGACTTTAGAATTGGAGAAAAGTGTCTTCTCATGAAGAGAGAGTGGAAATCAAAATAGTAAATTAAGACTGGGAGTCTTTGGACAAGTGTTAGAATGAAAGGAGTAACATGCAAATGTTTTCCATATCATTACTTTGTCCAGGAATACATGTATGTAATACATGATTCGAATTAAGTATTAAGATGATTATCATGTGAGGAATTTAATGATTAAATCACCTGGTGGTTGAATTATTGAAATGTCCAGGAACATGATTAAAAGCAAAACAATTACAAACAGAATAATGAATGCTCATAAATGACAGTACATGTCATAAAGGAGTTCAAGGAAAATTCATGTAGCTCCAAGATTTAATCTTGAGAGTAGTTTGGACGTGATGTGAAATCACTGGGCATGAATATTTCATAAAGAAAGAACAGATGTGAATATCTAATATTCATAGAGCTAGTCTTGATTAAAAGTGTTTTATCAAGGACGAATAAATGATAGTGAGAAGTTGCGAAACTTGTCATATCAATTGCTTAATGCTGTTATTGGACTGAAGTAGCAAAGTTGATTGCTATGAATAATTTATTTGGATTATGAGAATAATCTAGATAATTATATTATGAGTGTTTGAAGTCGGTCGTTTTAATGAATGAAGGATTTTATTCTTTCATTATATAAATCGAAGGGACTTAAAAGATAGTGGGAGCTGATATTATATTTGTTGAATAAGGCCAGGCCAAATTCAAAAATGTATATCTTGTGAAATAAAGATTTAAAAGAGTTTTAAATAAAAGGTCAGAAAGTGTCTTATTAAAGTTTTGCCTATGAGATAGATTAAGAGTTTAATAAACATGAGTATGAATGTGCTAAGTACAATTCTGAAAGATAATTCGAATAGTGTCTTGAGTCAAAGAAATTTGATCAAGAAGTCATAGCGTGATATTTGCAAGATACATTGACCTTCGTAGTCAATGATGAGCAAATAGAGAGGAATAAGATCAAATCATATTTAATGTGATTTTGCTTATCTCATTGCTATATACAATACATAAAGCCGGAAAGTTTCCAAAGTGCGAATTTTTTTTGGCCACCGGCCAGTGATGCATGTAAAATGCATACATGAACTTTGCATTATTTTTACTTATATTCCAGTCATATTTGCATCATATAAGGGTTATATCACTGTTTTATAATGATTTTGGGAATATTTGATATGTTTCCTATTTTTTATGGAATTAACCCTGCGCAGGCAGAAAACCCTATTTCTATATTTTAATGTTTCAGGGACCCAAACGACGTTCAAATGACCTGGAAATTTACGAGCATCAGTTTTTGGAAGGAACAAAGCGTGGGAGCGAAGGAAGCAAACAAGCGGAGGCCCGAGGGCCCAGATGAGTGGGCCCACGCGGCCCAAGTACCTGGCCGCGTGGGACCCCCCACTTTGGCCCTCGGAGCTCCGTTGTCGTCGATCTTTCCTCCACCGACTCCGTTTTGACCTAAAACCTCCTATAAAAATAGTCCCCCGACGT
Organism: Poa pratensis; assembly: GCA_947311845.1. Lineage (NCBI taxonomy): Eukaryota > Viridiplantae > Streptophyta > Magnoliopsida > Poales > Poaceae > Poa > Poa pratensis. The sequence goes on along the minus strand of CAMZMU010000041.1, from coordinate 153,539,947 downwards.
TCTCTGGAAGGGGCACCGCAGAAACACAGAAACACCGAAACAGAGACCTGGAGTTGCAGATTGGAGGGGGAAAACTCCGGCGGGGCGCTGCCGGCGTGGTCTCCATCTTCTCCAACGACTTCTCTACCGTCTCCATGATGAAGAGGGAGTAGACCACCTCTGGACTATGGGTTTGTGGAAGTAACTTATGTATATCTCTCTCTCGAGCTTCACTAAATAGTACCGTATGAGCTGCTGAACATGATTACGGTCATCTATGTAATACCTTTGTGGTGGATATTTTTATGAGTTAATATATGTTTGAGATTGCAATGGTTTTGTTTCAGTTATGAAAGTAGATGCATATTATGTACCCCGTTCTTATTTACTTGTCATGATCAAGCATGTTTACGAGAGCGTGTGAGGGGGAACGTGTGCATTAGTTGGAGTAACGGGGGGTGGCTAGTGCAGTGAACGTGAGAGAAAGTTCTGCGATCCACTTGGGTATCTTTACCTTACTTTGTTGTCTCACTAGGGATAAAAAGAAATACCATGCTACCGGAGATGTGGGTGTGACCATTGCCACTACTTCATGACTAGATCTAGCATGTTCTTATTTTAACTTCATATCATGATACTTATTGCTATACTCTGAGTTATCTTAATTACTGAGGTGTTATGATTTAGTTCGCATATTGGTGGAGTATAAGAGAGACTAATAACCAAAAGGTCTCTATGTTAGGACGTGATGCCCATATAATTATAACTTGTCATTAAACTGTTGTGTAGCAATCTCATATGTCAACTCTAGTGTTCCATTGTCTACCACTTTATTAAAGAGAGGGTGCATTTGTGAAACCATGAACCCCGGTCCATTTTTAATCATAAGAAACACCTTTCCAACAACTTTTACCACTTTACCATTTTCTGCCATTTAAAAATCCAAAAATACAAAAACACTTTTACATCTTGCATTCATCATATAAAACCCAAAAATATCATTTATCATTGCTACCACCATCCTTGCATATTTATTTACCACCATTGCATATTTATTTCTTGTTTGCATTGCATATTATCTTGATATCATTCTCACACCTTGTGCTTGACAACCACTAGGTGAGGTTGAGGACCAAAACATTTATTTTGTTTTGTAGGTAACCAAAAGAAGGATAGGAAAGATAAATCTTCACTACTGATTCTCCGAGAGTTCGATATTAAACCCTCGAGTCACCCCTCGTGGGGAAAGCACGTCTTCCACTTACTACACACTCTGCACTTGGAGTATCAACCTAACCCATTTACTTTTCACGCAGGTAACTACGTGAAGGGCCATCAAGAGTGCTTTCTGGCGCCGTTGCAGGGGAAGATACGAAGCTTCCTGCAGAATATTTTTCCAGTCAACTACACGCCATCAGCAAGTAGAGAAATACTTGGTAAAAGTTTTCTCATAAAGGCAGTTAATTAAAAATGTAATCGATCCTGAAGGTTTTTATATTGTGATGAGAACCTGATAGTGAAATTACAAAAGTATAAACGACTTAGTAGATTTTGTAAAGCTTCAAATAGTGTATATAGAGAAGTTCCTCATATACGTATTTGTAGTGGAATTATGAAATCAAATCTTAATTTATTTAATCTGAGAAATGCAATTTTCAATTGATAAATATTTAGTGTTTTGATTTTATCAAATCACTAGTATATTATGAGTGGATTCTACAAGATATATAGATTTTCTATAAAGGATAGTTGCATCATTGATGTGAGACGTCATGATAGCAAGTTATTGGATAAGTCATTGACTTGGTGAGGTTTCAATAGACGGTATGATAATATCATTCGGAGACGCTTGATATTATTAATGCTACTACGGAACCGGATAGGCTAAAATCCAATTACTAATATATCCGACTTACACTGTCAAGTTTGACATGTGAGGAGTTAAATAAGTTTATGTATTTTGATTGGATCAAAATTATGGACACAGTCTCAGAGCGCATGCGAAAGCGTGAGTGGCCCCTTAGTTCCATTTAGTGCCATGTCATCATGCTAACTAGAATCATTATTGAATCTAGTGCAAGTGGGAGACTGTTGGAGATATGCCCTAGAGATAATAATAATTTAGTTATTATTTATCACCAAGTTTATTATTAATGTTTATGTCTTTATGCTATTACTATATTGGGCACTTGAATAGCAAATACAACATGTTCAAGAGGAAAACCTCCAATACAGGTGGAGATACGAACAAGTAAAGGCGTTCCAGGTCTTGTCTCTAAGACTAGCCTAACTTGTTGTTTGATGATCTTGTTTTCCTGGTCATGGACTTTGTATAAGTCACACAATTATAGGAGTTTATTATCGGAATGATAATAGTACTGAACCGACCCACTGTATGATCTTGCTATGAGACTAATCGTCAACGATGAAGATAGCAATTGATCATATATTTAGTTTTCATTAGCTGTATTCCTATGCCCTGAGAATATCTGGTGACCACTTATTCGACACTCATGCTTTGATTGTCACCTAACGTCTTGCCGTAACTGGGGACCATAACGGTAACTTTTGGGTGTGGACTAGAATAATGTATTGGAACAGAGATCATTCAAAAATGGCACTTACTCCTCCAGACCATAGAGAGATACATCCTCTAGGCCATCTCAGTATTATCGTTGTCACCCAATCGTCTGGCCAGACACAGCGTGATTAATCACGGGAAAATGAAAATATGGAATGAGAAAAGAGAATGATATTGGTACGTGAATTATATGTGTTATGATTAAAGGGTTTAATCACATGAGAGCACATTGTCTCAAATCTCGAGATATCATTGGTATCGTGTACGTAAGGGATTTAGCGTAATGAGTAACACACAGGTTCTGTTGTTCACTCGTGAACACACGGGAGCCAGTACGGCCGTCTAGGTCCCAATGCTGGTAATTGTCTGGTAAGCTCCCGGACATGTCTTTGTGTTTACCGAACCTTTCGGATCACACACTTAAGCTGTGAGTCAATATTTTATCGAGAGAATAAAGTTGTAGTTTGGTGGTTATGAGAAGTTGTCGGAGTCCCTCCGATGTCACAGAAACAACTCCGGAGTAATTCGGAGGTGTTCCGGTGAAGTTATCATGAGAGGGAAATAATGCCGGTATAGGGCAGAATTTCCTGAGAGAGAAATATGGCAAACATGAGATGTTCTGGGATGCCGGGAAGTGTTTCCAACATCAGTGGATAGAGTCCATGATTTTATCTAAAGAGTATATATGGTTCCGGACGAGTTTCAGAGGTTTGCCATTAAGGGGGGGGGGGGGGGGGGGGGGGGGGGGGGGGGAGTGCCGGAGGAAGAAGGGGGGACCCCAGGGGCCGAACCATACCTGGTGTGGGTCGGCCGGTTTGGGCCCCACCCTCCTGGCCGGCGCACCACCTCCTCCCCTTCTCTTTCCTTGTTTGATTTGGAGATTTAAAAGAGTCCGAATTGGAAAAGGAAAGAATAAAGGAAAAAGGCAAAAAGATAAAAGGGAAGGGAGGGGGTCCTTGTTGGACAAGGACTCCTCTCCCCAAACCGACTTGGGAGAGGGGCCGGCCTCCCTACGGCCGACGCACCAAGGGGAGGGCTTTGCCCCTTCCCCAAGCACCTCCTCCCCTTGCTCCCCTTTATATACTCCACCCCCTCCCACAAGGAGGAAAATTGAATCCAAGTTTTTGTGCAAGTTCCTCTCTCTTGAGATATTGTGCAATTAGACGATGCTCTAATTAGACGGTGCTCTAATTGGACATGGATCTAATCTATCTCCAATAGATCTCATGTGTTGAGAATTAGATCTCTCTAGTCTCATATAGATCTAATCAAGTTCGATTAGATCTACCACCTAAACTATGCCGAAAGGCGGTCTCTCTTCGGCGGTGCTAGTAGCTCTAGGTGGCGAACGTGCTGTCGGGTTGGCGCGGTGTACGTGTGGATACTGCTAGAGCGGGGCTGCGCAAGTAGTCCCTCGACGACAGGCTAGCAAGAATCTCACCTCCCGGCGTGGACGTGAGATTCTTCATCAAGCTTCACCGACATCTATTTCGACAAACACAAGATCTTCCGCAACGGTATTTGTAAATATTCTAGATCTAGCATTATGGGGTGCAACATATCTTCATAAAATAGATCTTTGGCGGCAAGTTTACGAATTTTTTTAAAGTTTTACCCGCAACGCAATACTACCTTGACTACAAATCCTTTTCTCTTGTTAAAGCCATAAACTTTGGTTTCAGTCTAGCTCCTGGAAATTCAGAACAACAGTAGTTTGATCCCTGAGTTCGAAAACGATAACTACTATAATTTGCTTCGATCAGGCCTCATCACCAAACTCAACAAGATTTACCGTGCCTTTTTTTGGGCGGGCACCGACAAAGTCTACGGTGGGCAATGCAAGGTTGATTGGGAAGCCGTTTGTCGCCCCACCGATATTGGGGGCCTAGGGATACTACACACCGACAAGTTCGCGAGGGCATTGCGGCTACGGTGGCCATGGCTACTTTGGAAAGACCCGAAAAAAAGATTTGGGCCGGGTTAGGTACCCCATGCATGAAGGAGGACATGGACCTCTTCTATGCTTCTACAACCATCACCGGCGGGGACGGTCGAAGACCCATTTTTGGGAAGCACCGTGGCTAAATGGGCACAAGCCAAAGGACATTTCACCGCTTATCTTTCTTGCCTCCTCTAGTAAGAATTGGACCATCCATCAAGTCTTGCTCAACGATGCTTGGGTCCAAAAAATAAAGTTGGATGAGGACTTTTCTATGCAACACATGTTCGAATTCGTTGACCTTTGGACAAAGATGCAAAGCTTCACATTTGATGCCTCTCTTGAGGACTCCATTGTGTGGAACCTCACGCCAAATGGCGAGTACTCCGCTAAGTCAGCCTACCAAGCACAATTCTTGGGCGCTACCTCTTTCGACATGAGGTGCTTAGTTTGGAAAGCTTGGGCCCCTCCGAAGACCAAGCTCTTTACGTGGCTTGCCCTCCAAAACCGTCTTTGGACGGCGGATCGCCTTGCCTGTAGAGGTTGGCAAAATTGTGGGTTTTGCCCTCTTTGCAAAGCGACGCCCGAGACGGCCGACCACCTTCTTCTACATTGCCGCTTCACCACTAGAGTTTGATCCCTTTTGAAGGATTGCCTAGGCCTCACCCTTAATCAATCGCTTTGGCCAACTCTATCCTTCAAGGAGTGGTGACAACAAATGTCCGGCGATGGTGTCACCAACCGTAAGGCTATGGCCTCCCTAGTCCTACTAACTTCTTGGGAAATTTGGAATGAGAGGAATGCGATGGTCTTCCACAACAAGCACGCTTTCTCGCAAACCATCCTCTCCAAGATCAAGCACGAGGTGAAGATTTGGGTCCTTGCGGGCGTGAAACGTTTGGGAGAAATTTTACCGGAGAGTAATCCGGTTGTATCTTAATTTCAGTTGTTCTAAATTTGTTGTTTCAACTCTCTCTTAATTAATATAAGGGGAAAAGATTTTGCCCCACGTTTCGAAAAAAAGAAATCGCAGCCAGCTCAAATATAGACGAACTCTTTGTAGGTTCTGTTATAAGTTGCCATCTCACCTCCGCAGCTAGCACAACTAATAAGTCCAGCCGTGCAACACTTGTTCTGTTGTTCAGACCGCAGAGTTCACGACGCGCGCGGAGCATGGTTGGTTCCAACAAGCTGTAGGTGCACACGGGGGACGCGGACACACGTCGGCCGGCGACACGGGGAGCAACAAAAGTTGCCGGCGACTAGCTCACCCGGAGCATCCGCGCTCCTTCCTCGCCCGGGCGTCACCCCCCACCAAGTACCCAACGCAACGAGCCACGGCGATCCATTGCCGCTTGGCCATCCCATCCATGGATCTCTTGGAACCCTGGCGCCACTCTCCCGCGATCTTATCACTCCCGATCAGCGAGCACAGACATGCGCGAGAGGCTGGGGAAAAAGGCAGGCAACCCAGCCAAAATAATAAGCTGGATAGACAGAAAAAGGAAAGACGACTACCTTAAAACCAAAAGCCGTGGAGACGAGACGACTATCGAGATCCCGTCCCAGATCTTTGCTCCCGCCTTTCAATCGTGTGATGGTTCTAATCGAGCAGAAAGGCCACGGCTGGCCTTTGCCCGCCTATCCGGAGGTTACATGTGAAAGAGATGAAAAAACAAGCAAACGCAGCTTTTATGCATGGTCCAAAGCTTTTCTCCCGCGCGCGTCGGCCTGTCCCGGGGAACACCCCATGTGTACGCCACCATACCATACTTGATCCTACCCTTTATGCAAAGATGGTTTTGGCGCAGCTGGTTGCCTGGTTTATTTTCTACTGGTCAAGAAGATTTCTTCTTCAGAAGGAGAAAAGGAGTGGACTGTGGTCGACAGTGGAATTTGATATCATGGCGTTCTTACATGTGGTTGCTATCCACAAGCTAAAATAGTGGTGTGAGTTGCTTGTGCTTCCTCAACTTTGGCTCAACTCTGTGATTTTTGAATTCTGTGGTGCTGACCTCTTTTATATTATGTGGTGGAAAGTAGTCATGAAAAAAACAATGCATGGTTAGCCAAACTATAGAATATATTTAAAAGTTGTTGAACAAATGGGATGATCATGATCCACCACAGCGACAATCTAAGCAGAGTACCGCAGTCAAAGTGTTTTTTACACACAGAAATCGTGCGAATTTTTCTGAAACATGTTGAGTACTTTCGCCAGGATGCATGCATGATTTGAAGGCTCGAGTCCAAAGAGGGTGGAGCTTAGATAAGTCTTTCTTTTGCAGGATTTCAACAAGGCGGTAATACAAAAGATGAAGGATTACAATGCCACAAACCCACAAAAAAAATGGTCATGCGTATCTACACTTGGATCCTACGTGATTGAAATTGCATTATGCTAACTGGCATTAGACCGATTACTACGCACAGTATAAGCCTTGTTGAGGCAAATAACCATTATATATTATATATATATATACACCTGCATGCATATGTCATTTTTGTACAACCAAGGAGCATTTGAGAGAAAAGAACGAGCCCCTTTCAATCCGATCAAGCTGACAACCATTACTGGGTCTAACTAAAAGGAGAACATATCATATGATGAGAACAAAGCAACCATTAGCTACAGCTCAACATTCGTTAGAAAAACGCTAACTCAACATATACCACTCCTTTCTGGGTGTTTGGTTCCTGTGGTGCTCCATACCAATACGTGCACCACCACTAAACAATCAATGGTGCCCAAGCTAATCTATCTCCCTCAAAGCCCCGTTCAAAATAATAATGATCAATCAATGGTGGCCTACCCTGAGTACCAAACAGGGCATTGTCAGGGAAGGAAGACCAAATATGAGATATAAAACTTCTCAAAAGGCAAAAGACTCTCTATTCAATAAAAATATTGGCCATTTTCATCAAACCAATTAAAGAAGATATCCAATGTCTCCCAAAAATTCTTATAAAATTTGGTAATGTGTCACCGGATTAGTGACTAATTTCCAAAAAAACTGTTGTGGATCATATCCGTTGTGGAGGCCTTGATATTGATCGGTGGTATTCTACAAAGCTCCCCGGCGGTCATCTCGGAGTTCTCACTCACTCACCTTCGGCTGCATCTATGGGTTAGAAGAGACAAGAGTGTCCATTTTTGACATCTCCAGGACAATGAAAGCTTGTGGCCGGTTGGCGCAAGGACGTAACCAAGGTGGGAATACACACTCTGTTCAAATACGTGTTAATGTTACAAGATATCTTCCATGTCACTCTGTTCATCATTCTGGCGAGCCGTTGGAGTTCATCAGCAAGACCGAGGGGACCTTTCTAGGGAAGGACTGAGAAAGTTTTGGCTAAAATTCAAGGTAAATTGAAATTTGATTTTCCATTCTACTTATCTTGGCAGGTTCGGCATTCTAAATCTCGACAGGTTTGCTTGCGCTTTGAGACTAGGGTGTCCATGGCTCGCTTGAAAAAATATGGAAAAAGTGTGGGCGGGACTCAGATGTCACCCTTTCAAGCATGAGGACATATGTGTCTTCTACGCGGCGGTCAAGATCACAACATAATGGTGAGACGACGAGTTTTGTCATGCCCTATGGATTTTAGGTTGCAAGTCGAAGGGCCTCATTCCCAATATTGTCGTCATCTCCTCCCATAAAAATGTCAATGTCCGCAAGGTGCTAGCCAATAATGAGTGGGTTAGGCACATAAACATGTCCAATGGCCTCGGTTCTTCACATTCAAGAATCTTTCAACTTATGGACGAAGCTTCAAGACGTGCAGCCGCCATTGGCATGAGAGATGAATGTATTTGGAAGTTCACCTGAGATGGTAATTACCCAGCCTTCTCTGCCTAAAAAATGCAATTTGTCAGCCTCATCAACTCGGAAATGCCATGCTTAGTTTGAAAAAAATTGGGCCCCTCTAAAAAGTTGAATTCCTGTCTTGGGGCTCATTCTACAAGATCGAGTTTGGACCGTACGTAGATAGACTCAAACGCCTTAGGTGGCGTGCCTATTCAACTTTGCCATCAAGAAAAGAAGTTCTAATGTTCAAATGGCGCTCTACGATCATAATTTGGGGAGCTGTACATAATTTGCTCGATCTCCATGCTCTCAAGCTTATCTATTGACCAATCACTCTTCGGCAATAGATTGGTGGAGAAGCAACTTGAAAACAAAATTTTCAAGAATCTTAGGAGAAATTTAGGCGGGACCAAAACGTTCAATTTTGTTCAGGTCTCTATTTAATTTTTCTAGTTGCACATGCCACCGGTGCATGTGGACAAACACATGTGAACAAGCACGAAAGCCAGCTTCTACCTAGCATAACGAAACCGTTGTACATCCGACACTTTTTCTGTTCGATCGATACCAATCCGATGGCATCTCGCGGTATAAGCAGTCATGTAGACAGTTTGATTTAAAGAGTCGGACAGAAATTGGATACAAAACGTCATGTGTATAGCTCCTTTTAATTGTAGATCAACACTAGCTAGGTGGAATTTTCTCTTTTGCAATTGCATGCTACATATAGACAAGCACGAAAGCCAAAACAATACAAATGTGACAAATGTTTTCGTTCTGATCTCATATACTCTCTCCGTCTCAAAATATTTGACGTAGATTGGTCTAAATTTAAATACATCTACGCACTAAAACACGTCTAAATATATCTATATGTAGATAAATCTGCGTCAAATATTTTAGTACGGAGGAAGTAGATACAATCAGATGCCATCGTTAATCCGTAATAGTTAGCACCTAATTAACGCTATCCACTAGCTAGCTAAATGGTTGTAGCTACCTAATTAACAATATCCACTGTCGTCATATGGATTCGGGTAACGATGTACTTCCTCCGTTCCATAATATAAAACGTTTTAGCTCTCACATATATTGTCTAAATGCATACTACAATGAGTAAACATGCACACTAAAATATGTCTACATACATCTACATATATGTGAACATACATACATGCTAAAACGTCATATATTGTGGAACGGAGGGAGTACGAAGTTGTGCATGTCGTAATCTATGTGCTGATGCACGTCTGTGGGTGTATTTTCTTATTCCCATCAGCGTTGATCGTTGATTACTATCGTATTGTAGAATACGATGATGGGTGCTCGCTGCAAATGGTATGTCGACAGAGTCGGTCACTACGTTTGTATTAATCCTCGCCAGACAGCGGGCACTACGTTTTCGTTGCTGTTTTCTTTTGAGGCGTTGGAGACGATTGAACAGGATATGGATCATGGATGCCACCGATATGTGTCGATGTGTCGTCGTCTATTCGTAACCAATGCTGTGTTAAAACGGGTTAAATGACCTCCGAGAAGTTTGGTCACTCTTTTCTCATTCCATATAGCGCTGGATTGGATAATTTCTCTTTATGCTGGTGCAATTTTTTTATTTTCTCTTTGTGATGCATCAACGACCGCTCAGGTTCTAAGTATGGTTCCTCAACTCTAACAAGATATTATGGGTCCTCCAAACGTAAAATCTGGCCCCTGTTTATTGAAAGAGGTATTTTATAAAGTAAAACCTACACTACAAGTCATTTATGAGTTTTCTATCTCAACATGCAATCTATTCACATCACCCACTATTTTAGTCAGCAAATTGTCCATGTCACTCCACTAACATTCATTAATGACAATATTTTTTGCATGCAAATATACACATCATTTACTTTTCATCCATACGATTGTCCATGTCACCCATTATTAATTATCAAATACAAAAAATATCATGTCAATTAAATTTAGCCTTTCGATAATTATGATATGTTGCAATTTTGTAAACAAATTCATATTCCATGGGTCTTATATCCCTTTGTTTGCGTAATAATTATTTTAAAGAAATTACCGCAGGGTATGTTTCTAGTTAATAATACAAGAGATGGCTTCACACCATTGGAAAACATCGAAGTGTACAAAAAATACGATTCAGAAAAAACAAAAAAGTGTGGATAAAATATAGATACCATGAAAGATAAATAAAACAACATAATCATTTTATAAAACCATGAAATGCGGCAAGTTACTAACTTGTTTGCAACTTATAAAATTATCAAAAGTTCTAGGAAAAATGTTTGTTTAATACAATTTTCTAAATTTGTACTCCTCCGTCCACTATTATTAGAACTTTGAGATATTTCAAAATAGACTAGATTTGGATCTAAATGATTAATCTATACCTAAAACGCGTCTAAATACATGCATTTAAAAAACAGAAACATTTTAACAGTGAACGGAGGTAGTATTACTGATCAACATTTGCCTCAGTTTTCCTATGTTTCAATTTTGCAAGCGTTCCTCTAAACCTTCATTATTAAAGGCAGTTCTTAAATAAGAAATTCACTAATTTGGTGTCATATTGGATCTCTTTAGTTCATAATTGAGTATCCATAAACAAATTTCAATTTATAGTTTTATCTGACTTTTTATCACTTAACAAAATTAGCAAGGGTTCCGACAGGGACAGGGTTTAGTTTGTTCAAAACTACCACTCATATTTAGAACCGTTTTCAACATGCTAAATGGCTGATTCTAGATGGTTCAACAATTAAGCGGGCATACCTTTTGTGTGTGGGGTCAGGACTAAACATAGATTGAGAAATATAGTTAAGGTAAGAAGGTATACACTCTTAGGTAAAAAAACTGACAATTTCAATGTGGACTGAAATGAGTGAATAAACGCACCAAAATACGTTGCTAAAAAGACTTAATTAAAAAATGGAGCGAGTAAAAGTGAATGCACGATTGGTGAACGCAAATAGACATGACAAAACGTGGAGAAACCCTCGCGCCTAATTCAAGCAACGCATCCGGAAAGAAACCGTTGTAGTTGCACATGCTCGAAGATACTGTTGGGTACGTAAGTTATCCCGATCGACAACGTGTGACATATATATATACCGATCGATCGTGTCCACACACCTGCATCTTTCGTTCACACTGATTAGGCAGCAGGTGAAGCTGACACTCTCGATCGAAAGTGTAACACGAGCCAGTGACAAATATTCCACTGTTGCACTCAGGCAGCTTTCGGAAGCATCATATGCTTCAGTCAGTCTGTATCGATCGTACACTTACACTGCATCATATGCTACTTTGACAGGCGTACATACGTGTAGAGATACTACTCCTACAGTTGAGTGGAGATGCTTTGAAGCTGCGTACGTGCATGGTTACGTATTCTTCACGTGACGCATTGGCGCGCGAGACAAGCCAATCTCGTCTCGTACACCCACCGCGAATGAGATGCCAGCTCGCCACGTAGGCTCTCCACGTGTCAGTGACTTACGCCACGCCACCCAATGGAGGCTCCCACAGTGTAAGGCACTGTAGCTACTACTGTAGCTAGCTGCACCGGAGCCATCGATGTCCAGCATCTCGCGGCCATTACTTCGCGATTAAGCTAAAACGCTATGCGCCTCACGTTGCACCAACCGAACGAGCACCAAGAAAAAAAAGGCGAGAGCGCCACGTGGGCCATGCACGCGATCCGCCGTCGATCCACGCCGCTGGGCTCATCCCGGCCGTCCATGCCGTAAAGATGACGCCGAATGGATATACTGTCCCGGCCGTAGATTCTTTCCCGCGGCCGGCGAGGCCGAAAGCAACGCAAAGCAAAGCCACCGGGACCAAGGAAGAAGAAGAACGCCCCACGTACGTTAACGCGGGGCCCACGTAGCCGCGGCCCTCGCCTCGCCCGGGCCTATAAATACGGCCAGTTTCCTCATCGCTTCTTCCCTTTTCCCCGATCCCTCACTCAACCAGTCTAGTTTCTGGAATTATCGATCACGCTAGTCAAGTCCTTGTGTTCGACCGATCGGTCATTTGTTAGGAGAAAGAAAGAAAATGCTGTCTCTGCATGAAGCGGTCGGGCTGGACCTGGACGTCATGGGCTCCGGGTTCGGGTTCACGCCGTGGGGGCCCGACACGTGCCCCACGCTGGACCAGCTCATGTCCTCCACGTCGTCCCCCAGCCCCAGCTCGTCCACGCCGGAGGAGGACGAGCGGCGGCGGCAGCGCCGGAAGGTGTCCAACCGGCTGTCGGCCCAGCGCTCGCGGGCGCGCAAGCAGCAGAAGCTGGAGGAGCTCCGCGGGACGGCGGCCCGGCTCCGCGCCGAGAAGCGGGAGCTGGCGGCCAGGCTGAACATTGCGGCGCGGCACGAGCTCGCCGCGCGCCGCGACAACGCACGCCTCCGCGCCGAGGCCGCCGCGCTCGCGCGCCGGTACCGTGAGGCCCGACGGCTGCTCGCGCTGCAGCGGCTCACGCAGCAGCTCCGGTCGCACCGGGCGCTTCACCCGGGCGACGGTGGTGGCGCCTTCGGAGGAGCCCAGGCCTTTGCGCCCGGAGCAGCGCAGGGACTCGCGTCTCTCATGACCTAGGAGGCTAGCTCGTGGCTCGTGACCACGATGTCACCTCGCAGGTGAAGTTTTGGAACGGATGGCGACGAGAGCAGTGGGAGCACTAGCTGGTGCTCGCTTTAAGCTGCATGCTGGCTATAGTACGATGCTAGGGCCGGACTGGTTTGACGTGGACGCTAGCTGCATATATAATTAAGTAATGAATAGATCGAACCTCAGCTGATGTAAATTACTACTACTAAATTGAAAATTACTGCTGCTTTGGCGCCGTAAAGAATGAATCCGGTTGTACATTGTCGTCGACATGAAAGTTTGATGTACTCTGTTTCACCACTGCGTTATTTGACGGTGACTATACACGCCGTCTCTTTTAGATAGGAGCCAATTTAACGGAAAGATGCGGATGCCTTCCTTTTTATCGGATATCCTGGCGGGCCATCGTGTAACGTGATCACATCGGCTTTAGCAAAACAAGAATAGACCGTAGAGATGGGATTTGATGGAGATAGATCACTGGCTTAGGGCTCTGTTTGGTTGCGTACATTTCCAATCGATTTGCCTATATTTGCAACACTTCTTTGCCGTTCGTGGCTAGGTTAGTTATCTGATGAACACCACACTTTATCACACTTGATTGATGAACCGGCCTTGCCACAATTTCCTGACTCAGTGACATGCATGTGGATCCTTTTTTTTTTTACGGGAACACAAATTACTAACTATATAAAAGCAGTGCGAATTCTCGCGCTGAGAGCGCTCCGCTTACTGTAGAAGCTACAGCAGTCACTGTAGAAAATATACAGTGTTCTATAGTGCTCGATCCGCGCCGTCGATCAGCGATCGGACGGCTCTCAGCACACGTCCGTGACGGTTTTGCAAAAAGGCCCCTCCATAAACGGGAAATCAACCCGCAGTCCAGATCTCTGCGCTAAATTGGACCTATTTGAATTTACAAGAAACATCACGGATTTTTTTGCAAAATGCCCCGCATAAATCCCCTCCCCCTTCTCTTCCGCGTGCAGCAGCAAGGTCGCCGCCTCGCGCCGTAGTTCCGGTCCTCCCCGCATGCATCGGAGCCCACCACGGCCTCCGCCGTCGCCGCCCCCACCTTCTCGCCGACGGACGCCTGCCGGGCCGCCGCGCCGGCGCCGGAATCGACGCCGCCGTCGTGTTGGCGAGCCGCCCCGGCCGCTCCGGCGACCTAGGCGTGGCGGCGCCGCCACCTACGAGCACCTTGCGCTCCCGCGCGTCCGCGACGCCCCCGCGCACCTCCCATAACACGCCAGCGCGCCGCCGCCGTGGTCGTCGCCGCCGCGGGACGCTGCGGCCAGACCCGTCCACTGGTGACGTCAGCGTGACGTCACCGTGGCGGCAGGCTGGGCTGCTGGGCCGTTCCGTGTTTTTTTTCCCTTCTATGCAAAAACTTTGCAAATTTTAAAACACAGCGCCAAATCAATTCGAACAAAATTCGAAAAAAACGAGGAAAATAAAAATAAGCATTTCAAATACTTTGGGACCTTTTCCACCCTATTTCAAATCTAATTTGCATCAAGTCAAGTGGGCCCTACTGTCTGCCACAAATTCCAACAAATGTAAAACAAATTACAAATTCAGTAGCATTAAATTTGCACTCCATCAAAATACGGGAAATGAACAAAAAAAATGAATGATGTTCACGTACGCCATACGATCGAATTTTAAAATTTGAATATTCCTAAAATTTTAACTATCACACAAAACTTAACGTACCGTAAAACGTTCCGTAAACGTCAAAAATAATTAGAATCTGAATATCTTCTCAATTTGCTAAATCTTCGAAAACTAACCAGCTTTTAAACGTAAACTTTTTTACAATTCCAACAATTTCCAATCTCGAAGAACTTTCAAACGTAAGAGCTTTCAAGTTTAAAAGTATTTTCTCCAATTTCACTAAATCAAAATTTGATGAATGCTCACAAAGTGCATTCTCCCTAATTATATCGGGAGAAATTCAAAATGACAAATTGTTTCTTTTCGTTTACATGTTTTCATTTTTTTTCTACTTTCTTTTCTTTTTCTATGCCTTCTCCCACTGTCACCAAGCTTACATATTTATTGACAATTCATCTCCTTACATATTTCACACTTCAATTTGAAACCATACTTGATGATTTCAATTACACTAACATATTTAGAGGTAATATAACTTAAAACTCTCGAATTATGTAGCTACATTTTAAAATGCGTGCCTTCATAAATATTTAAACAGAATGCAAATTCATTTTCTCTAATTCTGGAATGAATTTTTAATTGACCTTAATGCATGCTCACACGATGTATTCTCACCAATTGTTGAATTAAATTTACTATTTAAGAAAACCATCAAACACATTATATGAAACCAAAAAAAGAATAATATTTATAAACAATGCTACAAATGAGCTTCTTACGGTTATGCAGCTGAATCTAATAAATGTTCATACTGAACTAACCTTTCTGCAATTTGACAGTTAAATTTACATAGATGAATAAACATACCACATGATTCGCAACAAAAAAATAATTGCTAACTACTTATGATCGTACGATCCAATTTCAAATATGAATATTAAGAAACTACACAACATTTTTAAATAAACACAGTTCCACATTTGAAATTTACCTCGCGAGCACAACGTATGCCGCGGAGAAAAAAAGAGTCAAAACTATCGCAACAATACAAAATTCGAAGTATAAACACCTTTTTAGCAGTAAACTTTATTTGCATTCCCAATTTTTCATAATCGGTTAGTTAACATGGTGGTCAACTGTATTCCCAATTTGAAAAAATGTACTGCTGGTCGAACGCTTGCTCTTCATATACTGAGTGTTGCACTTCTTGAAACAAATGATGTCCGATGGACATTAGAAAAATTGGAAAAACAAAACGCACCAAGATGCACACAGGCATGTCGACTTGACATGTAGAAGCATGAGAAGGATTAGCTAAAAGTCTAAAAGAAAAGCAAGACAATGATGCATCTATTCTGAAGCTATGAGGCATCAGCACAAATAGGTCGTCTGCTGATAGACTTACAAAAAACATTGTGTGCAGATAAACTCAGACGACCTACTGAACAAAAGGAGATTTTTTCTGTAGCTTGTAGTCACGCCGGCGGCTGAGCCATCGATTCCGGCGGCGGGTGCTGGTTAGGTGTAAGAGGAGTCCTCATAGAGGACAGGAGCGCCCGCCCCACCACGCAGACGGCACCTCATGGGCGGTTGCCTCAGGGCTTCTCGCTGGCGGCAGAAATCCGCCATTCGTGCCATGGGAACGACCCTTCCTTGTTTGGCCAGCAGCCTGCCTCCCGACGGCTATGCCGCAATCGACGCAGGCATGACGAATCTAGATGTGTGGGGAGGTCGGGAGTTGGAGGTAGTTCCGGATCGAGACACTTGGGCCGCGGACGACGGAGCTGGAGGCCGTGTTCTCGCACTGGAGGGCTCGTTCCTCCGGCCTGCACCACCATAGCACGGCCCCAGGCATCCTCTCCGTGCCAGGCCACCAGCCGCCTTCGACCTGCACCAGCATGCCGCATCACCACGCCCACCACCGATTCCCACCGCGACGCGCCACCACGCCGACCGCTCCCCTCCAGCCGCCGCCGAGATCACGCCCTCCTCCACCGAGCAATGAACGGGTTGAGAGAGAAGAACAGAGGGATCGCTCGGTGAGTGGAGGAAAGAATAAAATCCAATAGTTTTTTTCACTTACGGATGGCATGGTGGGTAATTACCCAATAATGCAAGGGTAAAATCGGAAAATGAAAAACGGACCATCACCTGAAGACATATTATATAGTAGAGATATTAGATAAATATTCTAGCAAAAATGTAAATTCATTCCCTCTAATTACGGATCTACAAAACCCGAGCATTTACTAAACATGCAAACAATTCAAACATAAATGGCTCCCCAACAACTTCTCAACATATACTTTTTTTGAGTTCCAACAATTTTACAATCTAAACAACTTCCAAAACGGACATTTCCAAATTTTTGAATATTTTAAAATTCCAACTGCCTTTCAAACCTAACCATTTTACTAACCCGAAAAAAAATCTAAATAACTTCCAAATTTGACTACTTTTCGAAATCTAGACAACTTTCAAACACAAACTCCCTTTGCATACCAACAATTCTCGAATCTACACAATTTATAAATGTTGACATTTTCAAATTACAATTTTACAACACGGGTGCGGCGTGTCGCCGCATTAAATTTACCTAGTGCATTCCAAAGACACGGCCCGATCGCCGGTCACCAAACGGGTTACAACATCTGGATAGCTCGAAGTCCACACAGAATGGTTTTCTTGAGCTAAACCTGAACCCAACGCAGCAAGCTCATGAGCTGGCTTGTTACAACCTCTAGGGGCATAAGCCACACTAGCACTGATAAAACCGGATATTCAAACCGGGTGGTAGGTCTAGATGCACCCATTAGGTAATTTTTTTTTGATTTTTTTTCAGAATGTCAAAAAATTCCAGAAAAAATCCGGGTGTACTTTACACCGTGATGTGTTAGCAAAAAAATTGGTATGGTGAAAAAACTTTTTTAGCAACCTGTACAAAAAAGACAAAATGCTGACACGTATATGTACATTTCAGCATGTCCGAATTTGTCTTTTTTGCACAGGTTGCAAAAAAAGTTTTTTCACTATGCCAATTTTTGTGCTGACTTGAAATGTGTTGGACTACATGCAAAAAAATTATTTTGAATTTTTTGACATTTGGAAAAATGTTTTATGGGTAGTGGGTGCATCTGCACCCACTACCCAAATCGCCGCGTCCCATTTAAACGAAATTTCATGTCACGGAGGAGAGTACCCAGCGGCCCCATATCAAAATCTAAAGTTGTCATGGCATTCTTCAGTATGCTGCAATCTGTCTCAAAAATCACATTTCCAACTCCCATCAGCTGGTCTGCTAGTTGAATCGCATTAGACAAGGCCATTGTCTCAGCATGGAGAGGGTCAGCGATGTTCATAAGGGAACCGGCAGCTGCAAAACAGGTATCTGCTTCACTATCCCTGCATATTGCCCCCCACCCAGTTTTTTTTGTCTTCTCATTGAAGGAAGCATCAGTGTTAATCTTTACGTGATCAGCTGGTCATGCATGTGGATCCTAGGTTGCATGAAAAGAGTCTTGCTATAAGTGCGACCGCTAACCGAGTGAGTGACTAACCGTCCAACACACCTAAATTGTAGCGTGGGAAAGTGTAGCAGCTACAGTATACCAACCAAACAAACCGTTACCGTTCAAACAAAGGCGCAAAACAAAAATAATTATCATTTTTTGCAAATCAAAAGAAAAAAATGTTGTCTCCAACTGATCTACTTCAAGAAATAATATTTCCTTATTCCTTGGGGGAATTGGCCATGTTTTTGAAATCTATGTTTTCCAGACAAGACCCGAAATCAAAGTCAGTAGTTAATTAAATCATTTTCGAAAGGCCATTGGCCGATCTTTATTAAGAGGGAAGAAATAGTATTTATTAAGTGACAAATGACTGCCCCAGACAGGTTCAGGACACAGCCACAACCGTATATACATGACTCTAATAATACGACTCGAAGGTCGACGACATCATGAGCTAGCAACGACTCGCAGGCTACCACATGTCCACTACTCGGCTAGTTGATCGCCAAAGTGAGATCTCACCTATGATCCCATCGAACACTTCATCCTCGCTATATATGTTGGATTTTCTCGAAGACCCTAGACCTCCAATGAAGCAGAATGACGACAGTGTAGGCAAACCCTCCTATCCGAAACTCACTACTAGGATCTAGGAAGAGATGAAACTCCAGTCCTCGTGTGCAAAATAGAAATGGCATAGTTTCTGCTAGATGTCTATCGGATCAAACTGGAAGATGTCCAGTCTGCTTTGCTATTACAACGGAGAGTGTTTTTCCTCTCGAGCTATCTTATGTAAAATGTGCTTAATGCTATATCAATAAATGGGAGAAATTTCAAAAAAAAAAAACTCCAGTCCTCCTCATGTTGTCGTGATGATATTTTTTCGACAAGGGGAGTAGGACCTGACTTCTGGATCAATCGACACACGCACCCTTTTTTTATTACGAAGTTCATCATAGTTTTAATTATCCCAAATCAAGGATTTTTTTTCCAGAGACACCCTCAAACCTGAACGATTAGTCCATGTTCACTGTTTTAGCTGTGACGGAGCTTGATTCTCATTTGAGATCCAAATTACGTAGCCATCATTGACCTACGAGCAGTAACTGTGGATAAGCGCTAGAAGCTGGCAGACTTGTGAAAGCGTGACAAAAGGCAGTCTCCATATGCACTGTCACTGGCTTTAGCACCATCCATAGCCGCCGTTCACGTACGGCGCCCCGATCCATCGAGCGCTGTGCCGGCGCACATTATCCGGTCAATATATACAGTACGATCGATCGAAATCGACGCCACGTAACGACGTCTAAATGTCCAGCACACTCTGATCTACGCCTAGGTACGTACGGAGTAAAGCATTTTTTTATACCCGTAGCACGTGGAGTAACACTTGTGTCCCAGTAGGCATGCAGTCGTCGTGCTTTTTGGAAAGAAGGAAAACAGCCACACTGCGTGCTTACTTTGGATGGCGCAAGGATACGCACGCAGCTCCGGATAGAACTCACAGGATAGCTCGGCTCACAGTGGTGCTCGTCACTGTGGTCTCATTGACGCCGGCAACCCGAGGCGGTGAGCCAGCACGAGCGCGAGAGCTACCGCGTGGACAATCGCGAGCTGAGGCGGCCGGGGTCGGCAAGGAACACTGGGCCGATCTGCTGAACAAATGCTGCTTGGGCCACAGCTTTACCAACTACTACACTACTCCCTAGAAACTGTCTCTGGAACAGCCCAAAAAGAAATGAGCAAAACGACCCCTGCTGCAGTCCAGCGAATGCTGACGTCGGATACCTGTATGCTGCGTACACACAAGAGATAGGGTGTATGCTACTCTAGAACCAAGTGCCAATTTAATTTTGGCCTTATCCTTCACTACTGTAACTACCGAGCATTGAGACAAAGCTGAATAGCTCACGAGCTTGCTAGGGCGGCGCACCAAGCACCATGTAACAAACTATATCTCGTCAAATAGACACAGTTTAGCTCGATGTTGCCTGCTCCTATCGGCACCACGGAACATATCTGAGGAGAAAACCCGTGACATGCAGCAAGAAGTATGTGAGAAAAAAATGCTACTACCTCCGTTATAAAAAGGATGACTTCTATTTGTGTGTATGTGGATGTATCTATACATGTAACATGTCTACATACATCCATATGTAGACAAATGAAAGTCATTCTTTTTGAAACGGAGGGAGTATCTCTTAACTACTCCCCTTCGTGCTTAACTACTCCCTTCATGCATGAATATAAGACGTTTTACCTATTGCACATGTTGTCTACCTACACACTAACTAAAATGAGTGATCATACACACAAAAATGTGTCTACATATATTATACATATGCACGTGGACAAATGGTAGAACATCTTATATTAAAAAGGGTGTCTCTAGGGCGGAGTCGACTGAGAACTAACTTGGTTCTCAATCGGCTGACGTCAGCCCTTCTTCTCCAACTCCGGCGAGTTCCCTCCCACGCAGCCACCGCCGACCTCCCCGCCCGCGGCCGTCGCGCTGCCGCGACGCCTCGCCGCCCTGCCCCGATCTCCTCCTATGTCGGTCCGTCACCGCCCCGGCCGTCCCTCTAAGCCCCGCCCCTTCTTCTCCGGCGACCCCGCACCCCTGCACCCGCCCAGTTAAGTCACTCCTCGCCTCCGCCGCGGCTGCGGCAGCTCCGGCTCAGCTTGGCGTCGCCACCGTCCCGAGCAAGAAGACCCTAGGGTTAGCACGAATCTTGGCGCGTTGATGAACGGTGGATGAGCGAGGAAGGCGATGATGTCAGCCAAATAAGAACTAAGCAAGGCCCTAGCAAAACCGTATTAAAAAACGGAGGGAGTAGATGCAACAAGTAACCAACATGATGGATAGTAACGCAAAACCAATAGTACAAGCTAAATGGAATGAAGCAACTCAGCGGATAAGGAATTGCGGTTGTGGTAGGGCACTAGGTCTACGTCACCCAACCAAGGATGAACCACAGAAAAAAGGACAGCTGCTAGATCCTTCACTCGCTGAGAGCCTGAGACCAAGGCGGAACAGACAACTTTTGAGCCGCTAGGATATGTTGCGCGACGTTACAGAGTACCAGAAAAGATCTTTACCAAGTCAAAAGAAAAATACAATGAAAGCTGGAAGAATAGGTTCACATACTGGTAAAGATCATGCCAGCAAACAGTAACCATACAGCAGAATTGCTGGAAACCTGACAATAGTCCAAATGGAGACATTATCATACAAAACAGACTCCACAACAAGTACATTACCAGTAAACTGAGATGGTTATCTGATCTACCTTTAGTTCATTTCTCTCTGTCAAAAATTCATACTTTATGCATAATAATCATATGACAAACACATTATCGAGCTCTTGACCCTCAAGATACTGCAGCCATTCATTACAAGTGTACAGAAAAATTGCCAGGTTTTCCAAAAACTAGTTCGAAACTCACTGGTTGCAAGGGGCACAAAAATTAACCCCGCATGAGGTGCTACTTTCATATGCCAAACACAATATCATCTAGTGTATGCTATAGATTGGAAACACAATCATTGAGTGCTTTTCTTGGCTGTAGAAATGGTAAAATCATACCCATCCCAGTCCATACAGTAAATTCATTTTGGATATAATGCGAACCGAACAACGAGTCAGGGCAAAAAAACATGGACGCCTGCTAAGTACCAAGAACTTTCGTAGTACACATGAAATATAGAAGATAAGATGAAACCCTGATGAACTGATAGATTAACAGTTGAGTTTTGCCATAGTTGCTAGTGTAGAATCCCTTCTGTGAACAAGCATCTAAGAGAGAATGCTAATTCAGAAGTTACTTTTTACTTGTAAAATGAATTGAAGTTCTATTAGAATTTTATATAATACAGCCGACTGCAGCTAAGCAGGGAAATAGGGTCAATTCCATACAGTGCATTGCTAAAAAAAGAGATATAATGTCAAGGATTGATCAGAATCATACAGATAAGATTCAAATGAATATAATACAACCAACTGCAGCTAAGCAGGGAAATAGGGTCAATTCCAAACAGTGCATTGCTAAAAATAACTCCCACGTGAGGTGGTATTTTCATATGCCAAACACAACAGCACCATGTATGTTACAGATTGGAAATACAATCATTGAGTGCCTTTCTTGGCTCAAATAATGGTAAAATCATACCCATTTCAGTACATACAGTAAATTCATTTTGGATATACTGCGAACCGAACAACGAGTCGCAGATAGGGCAAAGAAGCATTGCTACATGATAAGGACCAAGAACTTTCGTAGTACATAGGAAATACACAAGAAAAGATGGAATCCTGATTAAGTTAATATATCAGCTAATCAGATTAACTGATAGATTAACAGCTGAGTTTTGCCATAGTTGCTAGTTTAGAATCCCTTCTGTGAAGAAGCATCTAAGAGAGAATGCTAATACCCTAATACAGAAGTAACATTTTACTTGTAAAACATACTGAAGTTCTATTAGAATTTTCAAATGAATATAATGCAACCGACTGCAGCTAAGGAGGGAAATAGGGTCAATTCCATACAGTGCATTGCTAAAAAAAATTGCTGGCTAAAATCTGGATATTTATGGAATGCACATTTGCCATTTGCATGTTTACCATGAGATTGCTGGCAATTCACTTATTTGTGTTAAAAGGAATAGATACATGAATATGCATACATTGACCAGATATGGTGGACAATAGCAACGTAGTTAAATAATAGTAACTTGAACAAACCGTTTTTCATCAAGAACAGATAATCAAAGCAACTGAATCCTTGTCTAGTGATCTCCCCCTCTCTTAAAACTCCCCACATTTCTTTACCTAACTATGGAATAGTAGGAAATCAACAAAAACACTGATGATAAGTTTGTACTTCTTCTGTCTGAAATACAGTACTTTGCCACACAGAAAGATGGCGTAATGAGCAAAAGGCCACAAACCTCGACTTATAGTGCACAGTTTCTTGTCTTCCTTTATTGTTTTGACCAGAAGCCCACATCCAAAATGAACAATTTAAACGGAAGTAAGAGAAACCATATACAGTATACTATATAGCAGCTGAATCTAACACCAGGATGTCAAAAACTGTTTCCGCAGCTGTATCATGCGAACTAAAATAAATTGAGCTCCATACATTAGTCTTTTATCTTTTGGATGCACTTTTCTTGAAACAATGCATCAACATTTTACTATAGTATTGATCATTCAATATATGACACTTAATGATTCATGTACGAATTCTTAGAAACTTATGCTGATAAGTTGTCATCACAAACCTCTGTAGCACTAGTGTTAAGCCTAGTAAAACCCTTGTACCAAAAGTTAGATGTTCACATATCCAATGTTGGCATGAGGAAGTTAAGCTACATTTGATATCATAGACAACTAAAGTTGTGGAACAACAGAGATACAAAAAAGAAAATTTAGTGGACCAACCAGAAAATCTTATTGATGATATGAGCAGCAATGTCATATTGATGATATACAAATTCACATACAACACTCTCCAGACCAGGCAATCCCGCAAATACAGTTTCCTAAGGACACAACAAATCAACCACTCCCACTACAGCCGTGAATAACAGCCACAAGCATATGGCACAACAAAACCTTGCAATCAAGTTCCCTCCTTTGAGCTGTTTTTTTCTACTTGAATTTACAGTTTGAGCATAACTATGCCTAGAGTTGTACACAAACAGTGTGAAAATAATACAAGACAAATACCCCCACTCTTTTGACTGCATGTTCAAGCCGTAACCAAGAGTCGTGATCCATTCAACACATGCAAGCACAGTGATATGCAGATTGTGGCGACAAGCATAGACTTATCGCTCATATACCTCATGGCGCGCAGTCCACTGTCGAACATGGTATCCCCACTCTTCCGCGCCCCATCGTGCAGCTTCCACAGCACAAACTCGAGAAACGACCTCACAGTCTCGAA
Organism: Poa pratensis; assembly: GCA_947311845.1. Lineage (NCBI taxonomy): Eukaryota > Viridiplantae > Streptophyta > Magnoliopsida > Poales > Poaceae > Poa > Poa pratensis. The sequence goes on along the minus strand of CAMZMU010000041.1, from coordinate 153,515,947 downwards.
TGTCACCCTCCCAGTAACATCAAGCACAAACTCCTGTTGCTTGGCACCGCCAAGGTGCTCGAGACTGTCTCCACCCATCCTTCCCCAGCTCCACTACTGCCACTGCCATTGCTATGCCATTACCCTTGCCATCCAGTTTAGCTTTGGTGTTGGACGCAACGTGGTGAGAGGTCTTCACCATCGTCTCCACCGCGCCATTGCATACCGAAACAAGCAATTCCTTGACCTTGGCGTCGTGGCTTGGATTGGTGAGCCCTTCGAAGAGCTGCTGGTATGTGTTGATGTGTATGGTCTTCTCAATGAACACCCCCACGGCGGAGCCAACAAGGACCTCGAGCCAGCTGCTAATCGCCTTGTGGCCCTTCCCGGTTGCAACCACGTTGACCCAATCCGACGACGAGGAAGTCTCCGGCGGGAGGGGACGGCGCGGAGTAGAAGCGATCACGAGTTGGCGGGCGAAGCTCCCGGCGACGGCGGACATGAGTCGCTCCCCGGATTCGGAGAAGAGCTTGTCGACGAGGCGATCGGAGAGGGGAACTTTTCGTCGGAGCAGGCTCGGAGGTGGAGCCGACGCCGCGGAGGACCCCGCGGCGATAGCTTGGGAGAGCGCGGAGACGGTGGAGAAGGTCTCGGGGGAGGCGGCGAGCTTGGCGAGCTGCGCGACGCTGCGGGGGAGCTGGTCGGAGTCGGAGCGGACGAAGTCGGCGAGGTCGGAGGAGACGAGGGCGGCGGCGTCGGCGGAGGAGGCGGCGGCGTCGAGGAAGGCGGCCAGGGCCGCGGCGAGGCGGGCGAGGCGGCGGCGGCGGGCCGCGACGGCCGGGAGGTGGTAGATCTTGTACGCCCCGTAGGCCGACGCCGTGCCTAGCGCGGCGAGCAGATCCAGCGGCGCCGGCGGCGGGAGAAGGCGACCAGGCTGTCCATGGCTGCTGCTGAGGGGCGGCGGGGTGAGCGTAGCGTGCAGGACTGCTGCCCGGAGAACGGGAGAAGTGGGTAGTTTACGCGGCGGAGTCGCCGATATAGATGATGGGGTCTGTGGGGCCGGCGGCCGACGACTCGTCGGCTTTATGCTCGCACGAATTCTACGTTTTTTTTATTTTTAGGGGGACGAATTCCAGTCGTAGCCGGAATCACGCGGAATATCTGAAGCCCCAAGGCTCTAGCCCAAGCCCAAGCCTCTGGATTTCGCAGAATGGGATGGGCGCCCTGGGCTTTCGGGCTAGCAACAAGATCTTTGGGAATCAGCCACAACATGCAGTATCGTGCTCATTTGATTTGGGTTGACCCCCTCAAATTTTTTTCGATTTGGGTTGAGAAACACGAATCCAGTTAATTTTACTCCTGAAAAGAGTAAGTGCGGGCTGCAACTCACAAAAAAGTATAGCATACGCCTAGCGGTTGTCATCGTGGAGCATATGACGTTTTGCAGTGGTGGAGCTACAACATGTAGCACCAGGGTTTCTACCGGTGCATTAAGAGGGAAAAATCATCTTGTTGGGGTGCATGTATGGTGAAAAATCGCTATTTTACCAAGAAATTTTCTTTTACCCGATGTACTGAGCACCCCCTTGGCAACACGTAGCTCCGCCACTGGCGTTTTGGTCGGTGTATTGTCGGCACCTAATCGAAAGATTGTTGTCCCAAACTTTGATATGCATTGACCATAGCAACGGTAATGATCTAAAAAAGATAGCAGCGATGATGATTGTATCAAGTATGTTCCGGTTAGGGGCTTTTCCATTTCGTTCATGTGCCACTCGTATTCTTCCTCTACCGCGAGACGATGAAGATGTGTGATTCAACAACTTTGTCTTGGAATGCGATGTGTCCCTGGTCATAGCGTGTTCTTTAATTTTAAGTTCTCGCCGGTTGGTATGGGCGGTTCGTGCGGTCTTTTCAAAAACTTCAAGTAATCGAACTTTAGCAGGTTCAGACTTATATAGTTTCTTCATGAAAAATAAAGGTAATCTCAAAAAAAAATAAAAAAAATAAAGGTGGATGCAAGCGAATAGTTAGAGATAATGTTTGAATAGAATCTTCGTGTAACTTTTACTTTCATTAAGGATATTTGTCATTCGTTATGTTTTAGTGTTGTGAAAAACACTACAAGTGTGAATAGTTCATGTATGCTATACTGAAATCGACACGTGAGTAACAATCAAGTGATAGTTGATGGCTACTAATGAAAGGATATTATGTCCTAGTACATTAACTTACTCAAAATTGTGACAGTTAGTGCATGTATGTAAGTAATTATGGTAGCATTCATGTATATATTTGTGTCGGTTTGCACCATGTTATGGTATGCATTGTATGGCACACGTGTGATCAGATAAGGGGGTAAATACTCAAGTACTATGATGGAAAGTTCAGGCTGGCTCGAGGAGCTTGCCGTAGTTACGGTCAAAAAATGAAGATAAGGGGGTAAAGGTCACCTTAGTCTAGAAAGATGTCCCCACGGCACCTTGATGCATGCAACTAATCAGCAGTGGTGTTGAGTAGACGAGGCAAGATGCCAGGGTGCATCTAATTAACCTAACACCATACATCTGTACAGATTGTGATGCTAGGCAGGCGGCCAAAGGCGAGGCATTTCTTTGTACTGGACATGTGTCAGACAAGATAGGTTGCGCTAGGCCTAGTTGACGACCTCATACGGAAAACAACCGCTCCCTAAGTATGTGCTCCAGTTGGATGCATCAAGTATGGGGTGTGTGCCCTAGCTGAAAAACACTAGACATTAGTAAATGTTCATCTCGAATAAGTGAAAGAAATAGGTTCAAATGTCTTTGTGATGAAAATAGGAAGGTCGAGGCAACAAATGTTCACATGGTCCAATATAGGGGGAAAATGTCTTTACTCATCAACATGATCCCGCTTATAAATGATATCAATGGGGCCAATACATTTAAAAAGGGAAAGTTAGAGATGACATCTTCAAAAAAAAATAGTCTTTTCAAGGATGTTTGAGTTATTAATTTCCACTTTCCAGGTTTGTAAGATCTATAGTATACTTAGTTTAGCAAACCACTAAAGATAAAATGTTTGCTCACGACAAAAGGTCCCCAACTACAAGATACATCTCCCTCAATTCCTAAAATAGAACGTAAATTCAAGTAAAAAAATGTTTCAACGGTTTATTTTCCCCAAAAAATGTGAAGTCTTATTTCTCATAACCGTAGCTAAACTTAGCGATGCAAGATTGTTTTTTGAAACGGACGATGCAAGATGTGAAAAACATTTCGGTGCTTGGCCAAGCAACGAGCGACGCATCCCTGGTCCTCCCAAACAATTTTATCTTTAGACTTGGCGGTAACAATGATTTCAACCTTCACTTTTAACGTAGATGTAAAAGCATATCGGAGGATATTTTAAAAGATAGAGGAAAACCAAGTCAGCTCCGCTTGTCTGTTCTACGGCAGAAACACTACCACAAGTGTGAATGGCTCTCGTCTGCTGTACGAAAAATAGTACGTCATGGGTCACCAAATCACTGCCGATAGCTACTTCATTAGAGTTTTGGAGATATTAAGAGCATCCACAATGGGGCGCTTAGTCATAGGCGCTAGGGATTAAATCCCGGCCGTTTTGGCTAGTTCCCGGTAGTTTTCCGACGCTTAATTAAGAGCCCAACGTCAAAATAATTAGTACTCCCTCCGTCTCAAAATAACTGTCTTAGATTTGTCAAAAAATAGATGTATCTAGACATGAAACAAGTATAGATACATTTATTTTTGGACAACTTTGAGACACTTATTTTGGGACGGAGAGAGTACAAAATATGGAAGCGAAGCTGCTGGCGCTTAAGTGCAGGGCGTAACTGCTCAATAAGCGTTCCTAATAGCGCCTTGGCGTTGTGGATGCTCTAAGGCAAATTAAGCCTTGTCAAGGCCACTGAGGTGGACGGTGGTGCTTGCAAGATCGGAAAAAGATGTCGCGATTGAGCGTGAGCCCGCCACAAAACGGAACCGGTGACCTAGCGGTGGGTGGTGAGCCAACTTGGAGATATACGTTGATCATTCTGACATTCCAATGTAAGCAAAAAAAAAACTAGTCCCTAGATCGAAGTAGTATCACTCATGAATTCATAGTGAAAACTGGACACAACCAAGCTTGAAATAATATATCTTGCTATCACTTAGTTGTTTATATTGATTAGCATAAGTTGTTGGTGCACATAGGTAAACCTAGCTTTGTTTAGGTTTTGTGCTTGATAAATTAACCGCTAGTTTTATTCCGCATTTATTCAAGCCTAAACCATAGAAGAATTTTAATCGCCTATTCACCCTCCCCTCTAGGCGACATCCGTGTCCTTTCAATGTGGCTCGAGCTCAAAAATGGAGGCTGTCTCGGGGGTGGAAGATGATGTAGAGTGAAACCTTTAGTCCCGGTTCGTATCAGCTCGCCCCCCCCCCCCCCCCCCCCCCCCTCTGCGGTTGCCCTGCCGCGGACCTTTGATACGAACCGGGACTAATGGTCCCCTACGAACCGGGACTAGTCTGGTTCAGCCTCGTAGCCGTTGAACCGGGACTAGAGGGGTTGAACCGGGACTAGTACACCCCTCTAGTCCCGGTTCAAATCCCATCCGAGACTAGAGCCCAGTGGGCCTCTGGACCAAAGACCTTGTTTCTACTGGTGTATATAGCATGCATTCGATCTCTTTATGTGACCGGTGACCCAGCGTGGGTGAGCCAACTTGGAGATATTCCGGCATTTTAGCGTAAGCAAAAACTAGAAAACCAAGGGCAAGGAGCCCACGTAATTTGCAGCGAAAACTGGACACAACCAAGCTAAAACGAATCAAGCAAATCACTCATGAATTCCTCCCTAGATCGAAGTATTTACAAGCGCAATAAAAGATCCCAAATTTAAAGGGACCGGAGCAGGTAACACAATTGCAGCATGCCACGATCGATAGCACAATAGGAGTTTCTAGGAGCTAGCAGACAGCAGCTAGCTCAGCCCAAAATCTCCACCTTCCTGTGGCATTGAGACCTCCTGATCCCCACGGCGCCGCCGGCGTAGCTCTGGCTCCTGGAGTAGAGCCCGCCCACGCCGGCGCCGAACTCGCACGGTGCGTCCTCGTCGATGCGCGCCATGGACCGCCCCACCGCCGTGCTCTGGCTCCTGGCCACGGCCTGGACGGCCTGCCGCTGCTGGTCGTCGTCGCGCCTCTGCGACGCCGCGCGGATGAGCTCCCGGAGGTCCTCCTCGCCGCCGGCGCCGCCGCAGCTGCGGCTCCTGGGCAGCGGCATGGGCACGAGCACCGGGTATGCGCCGAAGGCCGCGTCGGCCGGGACATAGCGCGCGCACCCCGTGAGGCTCCGCACGTAGAAGTCCCGCGCGCGGCCCAGCGCCCGCCCCGGCGCCCTCCACAGCCACCTCAGCTTGCCACCCCCCGGGATCATGATCATGCCACCCGCGATCAGCCTAGCTCCCTGGAAGAAACTCTTGCCGCAGCTAAGCTTGCTGCTTGCTCCACGAGCTAACAGCTAAAGATCGAGCTATCACGGACGATGTAATGGCAGACGACACTAGTGGCTGAGATCGGGTGACGTTGTTTTGGTTTAATAAGACGATGGTGATGATGGATTTGGTTGGAGTTTCGGGCGTTTCTGGTGGGATGTGGGGTGGCCTTCTTGTACCGGTGGGAATCGAGCCGGGGCCCAGCGCGCGCGCGGGTGCACGGTAGGTGACGGGGAAGACGACGTCCGCGCCAGTGCGGAGTGGGCGAAACCGGATGCGCGCTCTGGCGCGGTCACCACTCCCCAGTACCACGTACGGTGTCGCCCTGTATTACTGCGGGCTGCGGCAGCGTGGCCAGTCCGGCGTCACCTGCCCTGCCGGTGACCTCTTCTAGACAGAGCGAGCCAGAAGTCAAAAACCGGATTGCAAGCGTGACTTGGCGGCGTTAGCCATCTCGGCTGGTGCTGCTCATTGCACTGTCTGGTGTGACCGAGTTTTTTATGGAGAAAAAGAAAGGATAGCTGCCTTTTCTGGTGGAATTTGACATGACTAGTTTGGGTGGTTTTGTTCCCGCGTGATTTCTCTTTACGACTGTTTTCTTATGACTCGGTTTGGCGTTTGGTAGGCACCGGTCATCGTCGCCGGTGCTTGGAGAATGCGAGCTAATATCAACACCCTGAAAATGTTATATCAAGTGAGGCGGGACGCGTCTCACCTTCGATGTTTTCGTTGTGTATAAGGAAACGTGTGTGCCCCAAAACAAAAGTGTGATCATGATGATGGTTGTGTCCATATGGACTTCACCCTCGAAAGGAATTACATCCCGACTGCTACGTCCTCGACAATGGTGATCTGTACTCTCGGCTGCCAGCGACGTCGACCAGGCTGTTCGGTTTTTATTCCCTGAAATACCGGTGTTGGTACTCTTGCCGATGTTGGTTGACTAACTCGCGCACGCAACCTTGGCATTGCGTCTCAAAATTAAAATTATGGGGAAACACTCGTTGGTATTCACAGGTTTGTGGTTTGATATCTTTGTTGTTCTACCACTGTCTTAAAAAAATTACAAGATTGTGTCATGGAAGAAGAAAGAGTTTGAAAATCTCGAAATTTGCTCCTTTCTTTTAGACTTTATTTTGTAATCGTTTAGTCAGCTCATGTATGTATAATGTACTATTCGCTACTATAATATATGGTATTGATTGTCAAAAAAAAGATTTTTTTTTAATAAAAAGGGTCTCCCCTGGTTCCATTTCCATGCAGCCACATAGTTCTTCCCAACGAGTCATCAGAATTCTTACACGCAAGTAACAGAGCAGCCTAAGAAACCTAACAACATTGTTAAGATAGCTTGACATTTTCCACCAGGGTTTCGCAGGCACGCTCCTGTCGCCACCTTCTCACCAACTCGAACTGGGGGCCGGTCTTCCCATCAGCATCCGGTACAGCTCCCAGCAAGATGATGCTCATGTCCACGCAATCCTGGGTAGCTCCCCCATGACATGATCCAGCTTCAGCGGGCTCTGGTCCAGTAAGTTGGAGTGCTTGTCCATGCACGACACTTTCAGTTTCTTGTTGACACCCCAATTCTTCGCAAGATTTCTTTGACACCTGGCCACCTCAATCCCTGAAAACACATTTCATTTCTCACATTCCATATAATCCACAGGGTGGCAGAGGAGAAAATATTAATGATAGAGTTATTATCTTCACTCAGCCACCATCTAGCAATAGACTCAAAGTTTTCTCCAATTCCAACACCAACAATATCAGAATATAAGCCCAAATTACTTTATCAATCACACAATCACACAAAAAGTGATGGGCAGTTTCTAATTCGGCACAGAACAAACAAGTCGGGTCATCTACATGCCTGCGTTTACTAAGATTATTTCTGCTTAGGATTTTGTCATTGACAACTAACCACAGGAAAATAAAAATTACAAGTTCCAAAAATTATGGAAAAGAAATCTAGAGGTAGACCATGATGTATCTTAGAAGCATGTAAAACTGCAACGTGAAATTCTTTTTTTATGGAGTACACAAAAATGACAAAATATGAACATCTGAAAATGTGCATTGTTCACTATACTCCATTTAATTATGTGCAGAACTATGAGACTTACATTTCGACTACATGATCGAAGCTAATTTCTCTTGTTTGTAATCCTTGAATGCGTAATTGACTAGTTATGTGGAATTCACTCCAGAGTTTTTTATTCAATCATGCATGCGTATCACGATGCAGCAGGGATAGATGGTCCACCAACTTCATCTGAAACAAGACCAACTAAACCTACAAAACGAGTCGTGGTTTTGGTGGGACAGATTGTCGTTGGAAAAAAAAGGTCTTGTTGCTTCTCATAAGTTTTACACAGCACCAAGCCACCAACTCACTCTAATCATGACACGGGATCGAGCTCGAACTAGAGAACGATTCAATCCATTTCAATCGCGAGAGCCCGGCCAGGAGTGCCGCGGCGTCTCCGTCAGTTCGGCGCGCGGTGCGTAGAAAGGATTATTTCGTGGGCATTACTCCAAACCAGTGCACGTGTCTGCTTCCCGGTCAGGTTTATCCAGCATCGTCCGCACTCCGAGACTCCGAGTAGACAAAGTGTCACCGACAACAGGAGCTCCGACTTTATCGAGAGCTTCATGGAGCTTTCCGACAGAGAGACGTTCCTAAAATCCAGAACATGAGTTATTTACGTCCGGTTTAGCGTCGACAGTGCTGGTTTCTGAAGTCTATTCCTAATGTTTGATTAAGAGGGATTTTTTTAGAAAAAAGGAAAAAGTCCAGCTTTGAATTAACAAAGCCACAGAGTTACAGCGGCAGCAACAACATGCTGAACAAACAGCTTACATGCCAAAGGAAACCTAAATAAACAGAAGATAAACAAAAATTACAACTTGAGATTCCATTGCCACAGACCACCATTACGAGCACCCAGGTGAGTAGCAGGTTGAGAGCGGATCAACGTATTCCAGGCCACACCTAGCCCCAAAGTCCACCGTCTTCGCTGCCGGAAGGGACCCCGAGTCCCTCGCCTAGGTTCGAAGGCGCCGCACCGCCGTGAACGAAGAAAGTTCACCCAAGAACAACGGGGACCAAGGGAGCAAGCTTGCCGTAGAGGAGGAGAGAAGCTCCAAACACCGCCGCCACCGGAAGAAAGCAATACCGGAACGAAGCTGCTGGACAAAGACGCACCGAAGAGGAAACGGCAAGAGGGCAACCACACCACCATGGTGAGCAGGACCACCAGGGCTTGCTCGGCCATCGGCCAAATGCACCACTGTTGCCGCAGAGGGGAACCCTTTCCCCTCTCGCCCAGGCTCGTGGGCGTCGACCCGCAGACGAACAGAGGCTGCAGGGCAGCGATGGGCACCGAACCAGGCATCAGCTCGAACAACACGATGAGAAGCCGCTGCCAAACAGAACACGCCGCCCCGCCCACTCCAGCGAACACCGAGCTCGAACACCTCCCCTGCATTCCCCAGGACGGCGCCTCCAGGAAGGAAAGCGACGCCGTAGCGCCGCCGCCGACCACGCAGAGGAACAAAACTTTCATCAAGCTGGGGAGAGGGTGAGAGGGAAACGAGTACCTCAACGAAGCCTTCGAGAAGGAGATCGACGCCAGCGGCGCCGCCATCGTCGTGGTCAACACCGCTGACCAAAGGATTCCCCCGGTACCGAGTCACCTTGCACCAACCACACTGCACAGCACCCAGATCCGGCAAGCAGAGGTCGTCGGGGTTCCGGAGCAGGCAGGAGGCCGAGCAGGGCGAGCTGGAGAGGCTTCAACTTCAGATCTGGCAAGAACCGGCGGAGCGGCCCCGTGCCGCGACCTCCGACCGTCGACCTCTCGCCGCCCACGCGACCGGGGGAGCGGAGAGCACGTACCACGGCCGCCACCCGCCGCAGGGTCGACGCCGTCCCTCCAGCCCGAGGCCGCCACCCCGGCGCACAGAAGCCCTCCACGTGAGATGGAGCGGCGAAGGCCCCGCCGCCACCTTCCTAGGCGTCCCGATGGCTTTGCCCTGGGGCCCCTCCGGCGGCGGCGAGGAGACTGGGAGGAGAAGGGGAGAGGCGAGGCGAACTAGGGTTTCTCCCCCCGAGTCGCCTCCGGAGAGACGACGCGAGGGAGGGGGAAAGTCTCTTTTCACTTCAATCCGATTAAGAGGGATTTGGAGCTGCTGAAACGGAAATGCCTATCTCCACTCTTTTCACTTCTATATATATTTTTTATAAAGCAAAACTCTAGTTAGTGTAATTAATATTTTTCTATCTCCACATACAAGCTATTCACATCACTTGCTATTTTAGCCAATCAATTGTCCATGTCACCCACTAACATTTATTAATTATTTTCTAGCTCTACATGCAAGTATCCACATCATTTTTTTTAGCCCATCAAAATGTTCACATCATTTTTTTGATGTTCGAATGATAATATAACACCATGTCGCTATGTAGTTATACAAGTAAATCATGTGTAAGTGGAACACAGGAATTAGTTTTACCCGTAAACTTTTTATAATTATTTTCAATGATGAAAATCATACAGTTGTTATTCGAAATTATGGTATCTTCTATATGTATTCACTCAAAAAGTTTTTAGAAATACTATGCGGTAATGTGCATGTCATCTTCATGCAAGCCATCCACAACATCCGTTTCTTCAACCTGTTGATACAATCTTATATATCTATATCAGTTAGATACACCCCTAAACCATAACGATCTTTAAATTATATAAACCACACCTACATTCGATGTCTAAAAAATTTAGCCTCTTGGCTATCGTGATTAACGAAATCTTGCATACTTCTTTAGTCAACTTCAGGATTCATGAGTTTTGTTAAATTTCTTAAAAGATACCCGCCGCAACGTGCGGTGTGTCGTTCTAGTTCCATAGATTCCAAAGCACAATTGAGCAGGACCTCACAACTACAAAATATAATTAGTGGGGTATGATAGTTAGTTAAGCACCTAGGATTAGGAAGGAATAAATGACTGTAAAGTTCCCGAGAATATTCTGTACCGATTGATTGTGCAATATACAAATAATGCTGTGTTGGCATGAAGAAGTATTATGGCAATCTTGCCTTTCTAGCTTGTTTTTGTTTATTTTATCTTGTACTAACCTACTTTCCATAGGATTAACTGTAAAACTAGTTCGATACAACACCATCGGACCATCCTGACCACAAACTAAACCTAAGTGTGTCAACTCTTTGAAGAAAATCTGTTTTTATCCCTACTTTCACCTTTTTAACATGAATTAACTCATTAGAAACTTTACATCCGAGTTACTCCGTTTAGTGAAAGTTATGTCAGATATTACCCCTTCATAAGATTTTTGGAGCGATCTGGCGTATGGGTCCCAACCTTCAGGTACAAGCCTAAGGATGTACCATTCAGGATAGAGCATGTCTCGAACTGAGAAACTTTGGATCTCCGAGACATATGGTTTGCTACTGAACCTGCACATGTGTGAATGCAGCGGCGGAACTTTGCCAAAGTAATAAGGGGGCCAAAAGAGATTAACCAGGACATGAGCGGGCGACAATCTATTTTTCCCTCATATGTTTGGTAAAACAATGCCAAATTTAAGTAGTAGTATGCGAACTTTCTTTGAGTAGAGGGGGGGGGGGGGGGGGGGGGGCATGGCCTACTTTGGCCAGAACTAAGCTCCGCCGCTGTGTGAATGTGCGCGCAGCGGTGCTCAATCAAAATATTAAATCCGGGCGTACAAACATGTAGGTGTTGACCGTGAACGGCTTTCAATAAAAACTATTAACATAATGAGGCCAATAATTCTCAAAAATAAACTTAATGTTTTCAATAAAATGGCGCAGAATTGTTTTATCAGCTTTTTTTAGGATTAAAATTGTTTCATCAGCTCATGGCCATCGCTCGTGTACAATGCCATTCCCCCGACAGCCCACACCCCACAAGAATTTCAGCCCATATAATCCAGCCCCTGAAAATATCTGAAGGAAAACAGCCCATGCGCGAGATATTTCCCGTTCACCTGTGCGCAGCGCGCGTGCACGACGACACCTTATCCGCATCCCTTCCCTCCCCACTCTTTTTTCCCGCGAGACACGATGAATGATGATGCCTCGCCACTCCTCGCCTCTCCCGCTCCCACTCGGCCACCCCCTCCCTCTCCACCGCCGCGCCAACGGCGGCGATGCCTTCGCCGACGTGCCACCTCCTCCTAAACCCTGCCAGAACCCACCACCGACTCCTCCTGCCGTCTCCCCGCCTCCCCGCGCGTTTCGCCCGGCTCCGCGTCTCCTGCGACGTGCCGCGGCAGGGGAGTGACGGCGGCGGGCCGAAACGCGGGGTCATTCCCGATGGATCAGGAAAGGGGAAGAAGCAAGTCGTGTTCTTTGACGCCGCCCCGCCCGTGGCGCAGCAGGGCGGCGGCGAGGAGGGGAAGGCGGAGCCGGAGGCGAAGAAGGACGGCGCGGCGCTGCGGTTGCTGAGGCGGACGACCAAGCGGACGCTGTCGGTCCTGTCCAACCTCCCGCTCGCCATCGCCGAGATGTGCACCATTGCCGGCCTCATGGCCCTGGGTATGGTTTAATTTCCTTCTCAATCGCGGCACTTTTGAGTTCCGAAATTGCTTCGAATGGGTGGCGTCCGAGGTAGTGGATTGTACAATCGATCTTATACTTTGCATTGCGAATCTCGGATTGCAACCGCAGGCACTATAATCGACCAGGGAGAGGCGCCGAGCCACTACTTCGAGCAGTTCCCGGAGGACAACCCGGTGTTCGGCTTCATCACCTGGAGGTGGATCCTCACCCCGGGCTTCGACCACATGTTCTCCTCGCCGGTCTTCCTCGGCTTGCTCGCGCTCCTCGCGGCCTCGCTAATGGCTGCACCTTCACCACCCAGTTGCCCATGGTGAAGGTGGCCAAAAGGTACTGTGTCCTCCTCCTCATGGGCTGACCGGTCAGATAATCAATAATCTCATGTGCCAATTGTTGCTCTTCTTGCAGATGGTCCTTTATGAGTTCAGGAGGAAGCATCAAGAAACAGGCCTTTTCCGAATCTCTTCCCGCGCATCTATTCAGGATTTGGGGTCCTTTTGATGGGCGCTGGATATGAGGTGATTCAGCATTTGTCATCTTCAGTGCACTACATTTTGCCGCCAAATTGCCGTTCTTGCCTTCTTGGCATGTACATCATATATGTGCTTGATATGTTGCAGGTCTTCACCAAGGGCCCGTCTCTGTACGCTTTCAAGGGCCTGGCTGGTCGGTATGCGCCTATCGGAGTGCACGTAGCATGATTTTTGTCATGGCAGGTGCCACGCTTTCTGCGACCGGAAGCTTCAAAGGCTCGGTGGATGTCCCCCAAGGACTAAATTTCGTCATTGGAGATATCATGAAACCCAAAGGCATTTTCTCCGTCGCGCCGGATGTTTTCAATACGGAAGTCCATGTCAACCGTTTCTACATGGAGTACTATGATAGTGGAGAGGTAACCACTTTGCTAAGGAATTACCACTTGTGTGTGTGCTTACGTGACACCATATTTACCATGTAAGCATATGTTTTGAATTTGCTAGGTTTCGCAATTTTACAGCGATCTTTCGCTTTTCGACCTTGATGGCAAAGAAGTAATGAGGAGGACGATCAAAGTGAATGATCCCCTTAGGTATGGCGGGATCACGATATACCAAACGGACTGGGGATTTTCAGCACTACAAGTGAAGAAAAATGGTGAAGGCCCTTTCAACTTGGCCATGGCCCCTTGCAAACGAGTGGCAATAAAAAGCTATTCGGAACATTCTTGCCACTTGAAAACTCTGATCCTTCTAGTGTCAAGGGAATGTATGTCCAACCTTTTCACGTCCTGAGTTAACAGTCGAGATAATATTAGCCATGAGTTATTATTAACTTCTTTTCTTGGTGACTTCTAGATCGATGCTTGCTCGTGATCTGCAGTCTATTGTGCTGTATGATCAAGATGGTAAGTTTGTAGGGGTTCGTCGGCCAAGTCAAAACTCCCCATTGAAATCAATGGCAATGAAATATTAATTGAAGACGCTATTGGTACTACTGGTCTGGATCTTAAGGTCAGGATTACAGATTCAGTGCTTCCTTTTTGAAGACATATGTGCATGAACGACTAAATGTGTCTTGTATTTTTCTTTCCATCAGACTGATCCAGGAATTCCTGTTGTGTATGCTGGATTTGGTGCGCTCATGTTGACGACCTGCATTAGCTATCTTTCGCATGCTCAGGTGTGTACAAATACGCTTCTTATTTTTCATGGTTATTTTAGAAAAGACTGTGCTAACTGCTACAAGTTTATGGTTCAATTTCTGCTTAGTTATGGGCGCTTCAAGACGGAACTACAGTAGTCGTCGGAGGGAAGTCAAATCGAGCCAAGATTGAATTTTCTGATGAGATGAACCGGTTACTAAATAAAGTACCAGAGTTGATCAGTGCTAATGAGAAAGCAGTAGATAACAAATCAAGTACCGCATGAGGGATTTTTTTGTCTGGTTGAGATTGCTGAAAACACAGATGTCCTTTTTCATGGATTGAGGTAGGAACTCACAAACAAGTACCAAGAACAAAAACCATACATTTCAATTTGATGAAGGCAAGTCATGTAACAATTGGAGTCTATTCAAAATCGAGACTGCATTTGGTTACAGGAAAATATCATACATTCTAATGGATTTATGGTGTTTTCCATCGAAATGAAATGATGCCCTGAGTGTATTACTGCTGCCAAAAGTGATAAAATGCAGATTAACCCTGAAAACGAACCATTGTTCTGTAACTGAAATTTTTGGTAACATGTTGTAAGTTGTAACCTGAAGAGTCATACAAACTCATTTGAAAAATACAGTATATGCTTCATTGTACCTTCCATTCTTATCATTATTTCTTTGGTCGGTGAGTTCGACTTGGGGGTCTTCAACACCTTCTCTTTTGTATGTCAAGTTGGTACCTGACATTTTTCATTCTGGTCAAAGTAACGATGTCATAAACTAACAAGAAGATTCTTCTACTTGTAAGCTTGGATGCTCGAACCCAATGATGAGTTTCAGGCAGGTTATTGTTAATCTGTAACTGGTAACCAGCAGCATCTAGTGCCATGTGGTGATGCCACACAGACATGTGCCGTGCACAATTCGTAACTTCTAGCAGTTGATGGCCTCCATGAGAGGCACATGGAAGTTATGCAGTTGCATTTGTTTGGAGGTTCTCGAATCATCGTATGAGAATTTCAGATTTCCTTGCTCCCTGAACCGTAGTAAGGAGATCTCTTTGAAACCAGTATCCATCCATCTTTTTTCTTTCTCCAAATTTGACATTTGAAAGAGATCCAGATCCAAAGACAGCATTAGGAACTTGTGATTGAATGATAATACACTTCCCTGAATTCTGCACTCTCTGAACCTGCGAGGAGGACATGTCACATAACCCAAAACCCTTGAGCATTCAGAATCCTATGCCCAGCAGACAGTTAAGTTCTCAGTGGTATCTCAGTTGCCAGTCGACAGGTCAAGGGCCTCGCTGAGCTCAGAATTCAAATCCTGAAACAACCAGTGGAATCATCTAAACTAAAAAACTAGAGAGTGGCCTCGACCCGAGATATCGTTGTTCGTTGGACGGCGGCGCTGGGATCGCGAGCCATGTGACCACGTTGTCCGACGGGGAGCAACTGACAGTATCTGAGGATGGCGGGTGGTTGCTAACAACTTCTCATCACGACCGGTCAAACGCAAACACACACACACACACACACACACACACAGATGCTTCTGCAAATCTGCTTCGATTTTGGCATCCCAAGCTCCGAGCTGAGCACCTATAAAAGGGGACGCACGGCATAGCTATTCCTCCACAGCTGCATTGTCATTGCACAAGTTGTAGAGCAGCATAAGCCTTGAGTTCTTGTAGTGTTTGTGACGGTCAAGATCAATGGCGAACGTGAGCGTCCCGAAGCCGGCGAAGGGCCTGACGCGCAAGCGGAGCTTCAGCTTCGGCCTGCCGCTGCTCTGCGGCCAGTCCGACGCGGCGAGCCCCGTCGCTCGGTCATCCTCGTCGTCGTCGTCCTCGAGCAGGAGGTCGTCCGGCAGCGGCAGGAAGTCCGAGCTGCGCAGGATCTTCCAGCACTTCGACAGGGACAACGACGGGAAGATCTCCGGCACCGAGCTGAGCGCCTTCTTCGCGTCCATGGGCGACGACCTACATGTGCCGTCGTCGTCAGGAGGCGGGTACCTGCTGGACTTCGCCGGGTTCGTGGCGCTGATGGAGAGGGGTGAGGGCAGCCAGGAGGAGGACCTGCGGAGGGCGTTCGAGGTGTTCAACGCCGTGGAGCCCTCCGGGAGGATCACGGCCAGGGGGCTGCGCAGGGTGCTCGCCCAGCTCGGCGACGAGCGGTCCGTCGCCGACTGCGAGGCCATGATACGCGCCTACGACGTCGACGGCGACGGCGGCCTCGACTTCCACGAGTTCCAGAGGATGATGAGCTAGCTAGCTAGCTTGGCGAAGCTGGCTACTGATGGTTGTTCATAACTCTGCATCCAGATGAGACCGTGCAGATTGCTGCAGATTTGCTGTCTCGTCTTGTGTTGTTTGGTGTCTCACAAGTGACACCAGTGTACGATGTATCATTAAAGTTACATTTGATTTTTTCAGTGTTTTTTATTTAGAGAAAACTGCATTTTTCAGAGGTCCATCTCTCCGAGATTACTGAAAAGGAGTGAAATGGGCAAGTTTCACCAAATAAAGTTGACAGACCTCCATATGATGTACCGTTTGAAATTTGAATGGAAAGAAGTCTGGTCTTCTGATCTGTAATGCTGAATTAATAACACAGACTTAGCAGGAAGCTGCAAGGTTGCTCACCATTTGCAGAATCCCAGGCATATCTACTGCTGAAGCAAGATCAAGAGACTCCCCCAAATTTCAGACAACACATATCAGCAAAATATTTACAATTGCATCACAAGCATTCAGTTTCTACATGTGAGCCGTAATAGAGTGGTACTACATGCTGTGATAAACACAGTGCAACAAACTGATGTCTCATCATAAGAAGAGCACATAAGACGAGATATTCTGTATCCAGAATTCGGAGAGCCTCACATATTTGTTTGTGAAGCATCACAAGCACAGGAACAAATATATATATTCTCAAGCCTCACACACGTGAAAATCACTACTCTACACCCTCCCCAGTCCCCACCTATTGTTTGCATTTCCTGGGAAAGAACTTAGTATGCAGTACATAACCACTGTTTTTTTTTCAGACATCTGGCAGTTCTCTTAGCGCAGCCAGCCACCGGAGATCTCAACTCCGACCCGATTGCGACCGGTCCCCTTGCTGTTCGACGTAAGGCCGCACAAACGTCCTCCTCCACCAGACCTCAAAGGCCTTCTGCAGGTTAGGGCAGCTGTTCGCAACCTTCAAGAAGCTCCCGAGCCACGAGAGCAGTATCGTCTGCTGATCCTCCAGCGGGAGCGTCAGGATAGTCGACCCGATCCCTTCCTCGACGACGGTCCGGTCGAACGACCTGCAACTGTGCTGCAGCCAGTTGTAGTCGTCCATCAGAGGCTGCAACCAGACATCCAAGAGGAGCTGCCTCGTGTCCTTGGATGGGAGCATCTCACCCTTCCCAACCGCCACGAAGAGCCTTGCCGTGATGCAGCTGACAAGGTGGCGCGACTTGGTCGGTAACTTGGGGTGAAGCCCGGCTAGCTCACGCTGGTTAGACCACATGAGTGCAAACTCCTCTGCAGCATTCCTGTCAGCTAATATCTCAGTCAACCACAGGAGGTTATCCGCTTCAAGAGTAATCTGTCGAAATACTGGCTCTTTAAGGTCCGAAGATTGCTCGGAAAAATCTTCGTCAGATGCTTGTTTAAACAAGGTCAGCAACGACTCCAGGCTATCATGGCAGTATCTGTAGAGAGTGTCGACACATAGGTCAGCAGAACTGCTGCTGCTGCTGCTGTTCTCCTTGAGAAGCTTGAGCACCAAGGACTTCATCTCGCGCCTCCCTCTATCATCACTGCTTTTCAACACTAGTTCTATGATGCGCACAAATGTGTCGTTTGGTGGGCTTGTTAGGTCAGAGCATACCCTCTTCAGTACTGGGGTAACACCATAATCCTCAGTCTGAAGGTGCCGAACTGATGATACCACGTTCTCCTCTTCTTCCCTGGCCCAAGGGACCGCTTCCAAGTAATTCAAGCAGGACAGGACACATGCTCGGAAACCTATTAATTCTGCAACCTGTACAGTATAAAAAATAAATCATGTAGCGAATAGCAAACATAAGTAGAACAAAAGGTGCATTTGTTCTGAAGATTGCAAGTTGGTCAGTCGTTCTAATTGAGGCACCATATCCATAAGGAATGGCCAAGGTCCAAAGAGTCATGGGCCTGATTGGTATGATTGTCTCAATCCACACTAACTGGTATGGAAGATGTACTATCAGTTATGGGCTATGCCGTCTTTGCTGACCTATTATTGATTAAGTGACACAATGTAGTATTAAATTTAGAAGATAATATCCGTCGGATGTAACAGCACGAAACAGACATCAGTATAGCACTCTTACACTTAAAAAACAGTTCATTTATTAGCTGAAAATAGCGTTACATGTATCGACTGATGCTGGGGGGATCCTGTCCTCCTTTTCTAAACAATTTATTAACCGGAAACAGAAGAATTGCTAGTTTGTTACTAGTTATGGTTCACAATTATGCTGCTGTAAGGCAAATATTTTCCTTAGGTAGACTGACATACCAAGTTAACTTTGATTCAAGTTAACTTTAAAGCAATACTGGTGAGAAGCTCTTCATAGGAGACCTCAATGGCCATGTGGGTACATCTAACACAGGTTTTGAAGGGGTGCATGGGGGCTTTGGCTATGGCATCAGGAACCAAGAAGGGGAGGATGTCTTAAGCTTCGCCCTAGGCTACGACATGGTCGTAGCTAACACCCTCTTTAGAAAGAGAGAATCCCACCTACATCAGGAACCAAGAAGGGGAGGATGTCTTAAGCTTCGCCCTAGGCTACGACATGGTCGTAGCTAACACCCTCTTTAGAAAGAGAGAATCCCACCTAGAGGAGTTTGGGGTGACCAGGGGAAGTAGAAGGGATGCTAAGGATACCTGGTGGTGGAACGTTGAGGTCTAGAAGGCTATTAAGGAGAAGAAGGACTGTTTCAGACGCCTATACCTGGACAGGAGCGCAACCAACATGGAGATATACAAGGGGGCAAAGAAGGCGGCAAAGCGAGCGGTGAGCGAGGCAAGGGGTCGGGCGTATGAGGACCTCTACCAGCGTCTAAACACGAAGGAAGGCGAAAGAGACATCTATAAGATGGCGAAGACGAGAGAAAGGAAGACGAGGGATGCCAACCAAGTCAAATGCATAAAGGACGGAGCGGATCAACTCCTCGTGAAGGACGAAGAGATCAAGCGTAGATGGCGAGAGTACTTCGACGACCTGTTCAATGGAGAGAATGAGAGCTCTACCATTGAGCTAGACGATTCCTCCGATGATACCAGCCGACGCTTTGTGCGGCGTATCCAGGAGGCTGAGGTTAGGGAGACTTTGAAGAGGATGAAAGGAGGCAAGGCAATGGGCCCTGATGGTATCCCCATCGAGGTGTGGAGAGGCCTTGGAGACATAGCGATAGTATGGCTAACTAAACTTTTCAACCTTATTTTTCGGTCTAACAAGATGCCCGAAGAATGGAGGCGGAGTACATTAGTGCCAATCTTCAAGAACAAGGGGGATGTTCAAAGTTGCACTAATTACCGTGGAATCAAGTTGATGAGCCATACAATGAAGCTATGGGAGAGAGTCATTGAGCACCGTTTAAGAAGATTGACAAGCGTGACCAAAAATCAATTTGGTTTCATGCCTGGGAGGTCTACCATGGAAGCCATCTTCTTGGTACGACAACTTATGGAGAGATACAGGGAGAAGAAGAAGGATCTTCATATGGTGTTCATTGACTTGGAGAAGGCGTATGATAAGATACCACGGAATGTCATGTGGTGGGCCTTGGAGAAACACAAAGTCCCAACAAAGTACATTACCCTCATTAAGGATATGTATGATAATGTTGTGACAAGTGTTCGAACAAGTGATGGCGACACCGATGACTTTCCAATTAAAATAGGACTGCACCAGGGTCAGCTTTGAGCCCTTATCTCTTTACTTTGGTGATGGATGAGGTCACAGGGGATATACAAGGAGATATCCCATGGTGTATGCTCTTTGCGGATGATGTGGTGCTAATTGACGATAGTCGGGCGGGGGTTAATAGAAAGTTAGAGCTGTGGAGGCGGACTCTAGAATCGAAAGGTTTTAGGCTTAGTAGAACCAAAACTGATTACATGAGGTGCAGTTTCAGTACTACTAGGCACGAGGAGGAAGAGGTTAGGCTTGATGGACATGTGGTACTTGAGAAAGACACCTTCCGATATTTGGGGTCTATGCTCCAGAAGGATGGTGATATCGATGAAGATGTGAGTCATCGAATCAAAGCTGGTTGGATGAAGTGGCGCCAAGCTTCTGGCGTCCTTTATGATAGGAAAGTGCCACATAAGCTAAAAGGCAAGTTCTATAGGACGGCGATTCGACCTGCGATGTTGTATGGCGCAGAATGTTGGCCAACCAAGAGACGACATATCCAACAGTTAGGTGTAGCGGAGATGCGCATGTTGAGATGGATATGTGGCCACACAAGAAAGGACCGGGTTAGGAATGAGGATATACGTGAGAGAGTTGGGGTAGCACCAATTGAAGAGAAGGTTGTCCAACACCGTCTAAGATGGTTTGGTCATATAGAACGTAGGCTTCCGGAAGCGCCATTGCATACCGGACGGATAAAGCGGGATGAGAATGTTAAGAGGGGTCGTGGTAGGCCAAACTTGACATGGGAGGAGTCTGTTAAGAGAGATCTGAAGGATTGGAATATCACCAAAGAACTAGCCATGGATAGGGCTGCGTGGAAGTTAGCTATCCATGTGCCAGAACCATGACCTGGTTTCGAGATCTTATGGGTTTCAACTCTAGCCTACCCCAACTTGTTTGGGAAAAAAAGGCTTTGTTGTTGTTGTTGTTGTTGTTGTTGTTGTTGTTGTTGTTGTTGTAACTTTAAAGCAATACAAGCTTCTATTTACATCATGTGCAATAAAGGAAAATATTGCACTAAGTGTCTAAGTTAAATCACAAGTATGATTGAATTCCAACCTTCGTATTCTGAATAGAAGGAATAAACTTGTGTTTTTACCCTTTCTATCTATCTTAGCTTAGTGAACTCAGGAATTCAAATGGACATAATGCACAAAATTTATTCAACAGAAAGAAGACATTCAAAACTGCAGTTGAGCAAACCTTCAAAATTCGAAGAACGCGGGGAACACTTTGTTTGATCAACCTCTGCTTGACATCATTGCAGTACATCAATCCAACGGTCTCAACAAAAATCTCCACATCCTCACAATCAGGCACCTCTAGGCTAGACACTGGAGACTGCCTTGACAGCTTATCAGCAAAGAGGGTGCTATGTTCAGCAAGAATGTTCTTATGAACACTCATCTTGACAGCAACCCCATCTTTGCCATACAACACAACCCTCAAGTCACTCATCTCAATCTGACCAAACCCAACAGATATCTTATGCTGCTTCTGTGGCCTCTCGGTCACTACCTTCGGTGGATTGGAGGTGGCATTGTCCGCCGGCAAGCATCTTTGCTCTTCTGAATTGGTTCTAGACCTTGTTGGCGTTGAATGCATTCTTCTCTCCGATGAGATAGTCGGCGCCCTCTGGACCGAGGAGGCCTTTGACGCAGGAGGGATGCACCGACTTTAGGCTTTGGCTGCTGGTTTTGGTTCTTGACTGTCTTCTGCAGCACGGTCTGCGACGGGCAGCACCAGAACCCTTCCGGGTAACGGCAATCGGGACATTCCTGAATTTTGTCGCTCGCGCAGCATCGAGGCCTCCAACCTTGAATTCTGCCATGTTGCTGTGTGCAGCTTATGGCCAATGGCTTCAGAACCAACACTAGTTCATATACCTGAGCAGGAATGCACAAAAGTTACATTGACGAACTGAAGTTGCAACTAATGTATTATGAGTGTTTTGCTCTGCAAAAGTGAGAAGGAGTAAATGGCAGTTGACATCAGGTGTCTTCTCCACTAGCAGTGAGCACACACCTCCTAGACTATGCATAGCTAGTTCGTAGTAATATTCATTCCAAAACTGGTACAAATTTCAGAGCCCCACTCTGAAAGTTCAGAGTAGCAGCAAATATTACCAGCAAAATTCATAATCAAATCCATATAACAAAACTAAATCAACATTTCTAGAGACTGCAAGCACGAATGCCCAGTCTTCAGCAAACTGGAAGACACCAAGCGAACAATAAAAGGCTACCAAATCCACCCAAATTTTCCTAGCTAGCAGCTCCAGACACCAATTTCAGGCTAGCACACACCAAAATGAGCATAATCAGGGATGTAGCTAGGGCTGGACTAACGAGCTGCTCGGATCGTTAAGGCTCGGCTCGTTAAGGCTCGAGATCGTTAAGGCTCAGATCGTTAAGCTTGTTAAGAATAACGAGCTGAAATTAAAGCTCGGCTCGGTTCGTTAGACGTTCACGAGCGCTCGCGAGCAGCTCGTTAAGACTCGTTAAGAAGATGTAAAAAAACTTAAAATGCATCTGAAAAGATTTCAGCCATAAAACATATAAAAGTAGTTTAAAAATGACAAATCGACAACAAATAGTTCACAAACTCATAGTAGTTTCACACACTCAAATGAAAATAAATATTGCTAACTTGTTTATCGTTGGATGGGCTACAACATATAGATTTGTAGCCATGCTGCCACGACGCTAACGATCTTAACGAGTAGCTCACGAAACTCGTTAGTTTGATTGTTAAGCTCGTTAGTATTAACGAGCTAAAATTGCTGCTCGGCTCGGTTCGTTAAGATAACGAGTCGAGCATAAACGAGTCGAGTTACCGAGCGCTCAATAAGCTTAACGAAATTCGAGCTTTATGTCCAGCCCTAGATGTAGCCACATACCTCTCCTGCAGCTCTCGGCTCCGGCCACGCACAAGCGCTCCCGATCTTCCACCAAATTCACCAAATCGGCAACACTCCCTAGGCACCACCTTAAGACCAAGCAAAGCCGGAGCAAAATATCGCCTCAAAACCTCAAGAGCCACCGAGCAAATCACCAAGAGAGGAGCACGCACGCAGACCCTACTCACCCACCTCCCTCCCCCCACCACTGCTCAAACCGCATCCAGTGCTCCTAAAGACGAGCATCTAGCTAGGCAGGCATGACCAGAACCTCGCATCATTCCTTTCCCCCCCAAAGTCAAGAAAAGGCAGGAGTGGAAGGGAAAGAGCGCAAAGCAAGCAGCAGCGGCAGCTTCTTTCGGCTTTACTCGGCGGTGTCCTCCCTTTAACCGTCTACGATGCCAGCCATCATGGCACTCCCTCTCCTCCCTCCTTCCTCCTCCCCCACTCTCTGAATCTCTCCCAGTTTTCTCTTTGTTCTTCTCCTCTTGTTCCCTTGCTTCCTTCACTCTTTATCGCCCGTCCCACTGCGTGTTCTCTCCTCTGTTCTTTCTCCCCAGCACCGCGTGTGTGGCTACCTAGTGCTCGCTCGCTCTTGTGAACAGTGTCCTGACTGACTTGGCATGCCCGAGATTCTACCGTGTTTCTTTCACCGCGCTGTCCAGTCCCCATCGATTGCTCATTGCTGCCTGCAAGGAGTTCCTCTTTCACTGCGGCTCCGGGCCCGCCGTCAGTGGGAGATGTCTACTCGCCCAGTGCCAGTCTGCGTCGTCGTCTGTGGGGCGCGGCTCCGGTCTGAACGTCTGGTCCGGGCTCCGGCGTCTTGTCCGATTTACTGCTCCTTTTGACGTTTAGTCGGTTCACTGTTCCTTGGATACTGTACTGCTGTTTTCTTTTTGACAGTGGGTGCTGTACTGCTGTTGGTTAATTGGATTGTTTTCACTGCTACCTCGACGTGCTCCGGGAGTGGGAGGGTAAAAATCTATCTTGATATTCGGTTCGCCCCAGAAGCCTTTCGATCACGCGCACGTCTCGGTCTGCTGCTACCGCTTTTTTTCTAGAACCAGATCTTGCAGCTAGCGACCTAGCGTACCAACTTCGGTTTCACTGAACCTTGTTAGCAGCACATGCAACTGTCAGATTTCTTTACTGTAATAAACCCGTGTCAGTGGATTCAGTACTACGTACTCATCAAAGATTCTTGCGATGAAACTGTCAAGCCACAATGTAGGCATGTTCTCTCTCAGAGTCTCAGGCTAGCAGCATAATCGTTTATCATCGCCATAGGGGGTTAGGTTTCATTGTACCTAGCGCAGTCTTCACTCTTCAACGTAGGTTACGGACCATCTGTAGAGTAATGACCACTCTTTCATGCTAATATAGCGTTGGCCTTGAGAACGGGGGTGGCCGGCTGGGGCATTGAGATTTGTGGAAACGCAATCCCAGCTCGTACAACGACACTGACAAGGAGAAGCCGTATGAGACGCCGAGAAATCCACAAAGTCATCAAAAGTTTCAACATATGCTCCTTCGGTTTGGAGCCACGTCTGTTGGTCCAGCAATTCAGGTTGATGCTTTTGAAGTTTCGATCTCTTTCATGATATCTACGCGCCAGGCAGGGAATGACGAGATCGAGTGGCCGGTGCTTTCCTCTTCTTTCTTCGCGTGGTGGTCGTTTTCGACTTTTGGTTTGAACACGCCAGCCATGCTAATGAAGTCCGGAACTTTCCATGTTCAGTTGATTTTTTTTAATTTACACCCAGTCTACAAACCAACAAGATGACCGAAAACATTAAGAGCACACACAACCAAAAAAGAAAATAAAAAAGAGAAAAAGGACCTTGCTACGCTGATCAATCACTCGCAGCAACAACACTCTAACCAGGACAAAAAAAAATCTCCCAAACTATAAAACAAGTTTATTCAAAAGCAACGCCTCCAAGAATGGGACAATGCACGAGCGTTGTCATCGCCCGACCGAATATCCTAAATTTTTACCTTCGAAAAAATCCTAGTTGATCTCAAAACAATACATTCGACACGTACAACCAATAAAGGTGAAAACTTGGGTTTCCACATTGAAAATTAAGACTTGGTAATAGAGTTGCACACATGTATCATCGTTCCCTTGTGGCTGCTTCCACCAGTGCGACGTGGCGGAGCAGCGCAAATCCCGCCACCGGCTCAAGGAGGAGCGTCGTTCCCCACCTCATCGGGACGTGGAGACGGTGTCGTCATCCGCGACGCGCAGGTCGCGCGCCACGAGGTGGCCCGGTGATCCGCAACTTCCCGGCGCGATGCTCCCCACCGGGTGGTCGCCTCTACCTCCGTCGGCTGAAGCTGGGGTTGAAAGGAGGAGCTGGTGGAGATGGTGCCCGTGGGCTACCATGTGTCGTCGCCACTGCCCGACGACATGCACGACGGCGATAGCCCCAGTTTTGAGATGGGCTCTGGTGGCGACGGCCACGAAGCTCGAGGAGGACTCGATGGGCTTCATGAAGACCATCGAGTTCATGGTTTAGCAGGCCTCCTTCTCCGACGGACGCCGCCTCCACCTCCCGTGTTGCCTACTCCTCCGTCGTCGTTTGCCTCGATGAAGATGATGAGAGCGTGGTTTTGGATGCCCTTGCGAATAAGAACGAGGAGTAGGGTTAGGGTTTAGCACCGTCTGCTTTAAGTTTCATTCAAAATATGTTGTAAAATATAACAAATGTTGAACGAGGAGTAAGGTGACGAACAAAATTTCGGGGGTGCCGATGGAGAGGCTCTAAGTTCTTTTTTTTATTTGCGGGTAAAAAAGGAGCTTTATTACTCAGGCCGGGTTACAAGACGATCATGTTCAAGAACCTGAAGGAAAACATCATATCAGGTCCTGGACCTAACCATGTAGCAGTAGTATGTTCGCTCTCGCCAAATTGGCAAGGCAATGATTAACCCTAATCTCAGAACCTTTTACAATTTTACTTGGCTTGTTCATTGAACGCAGGGACGGAGGAGGGGGACGAGCAGGGGCTAGGCCACCCCAACAACTTGATTTTCTTCATATGGTATGTCCTAATACTCATGCTTATTCTTACTAATTCTCTAAGATTCTGCCCCCCCCCCCCCCCCCCCCCCCCCCCCCCAAACCTTACTGGCTGCCGATTGAACGGTACTCCATGGGGAGACATGCACCTTGGAACTGCTGGACACGTACGCAGCAGGTAGGGACGACGTACGTCGCGTACGGTACGGGGCCAGCGAGCGGCCGGCGCCCGAGGGTCCGTGTCCGTTTCTGTGTCACACTGTGGCTTGCGCACGCCTGGTGATTCCACTGTGCGTCTCCCCTCTAGATCGATCGGATCCCTCGCACGCGACACGGCGCTGCTTGCCTGCTTTTGCCACTGGCACCGCGGCAGGCAACCTTTACGGACCACAACACATGCACTTCCGGTCGAACGTGCATGCGGCGGCCAACGCAACGGCAAACAAGGACAAGGGTTCAAAGTAGAATCCGTTTGGGCGTACCGAGATTCAGTATTTCCAGGGGGAAATAATGAATTAAACTAAACTCGATAAATAGACAAGTCTGAGGAAATTACGCGTCTGAGGAGACGGGTCAACTGTATATATATCCCACAGGTGAACCACAATCACAAATCCATCGTCGTCCAGCCCGGTTAGGATACCTGGCTTTCACCCAGGCGACCCGGGTTCAAATCCCGGCGATGGAGCACTTTTTTTTCATTTTGCCCAGATTCCAGTTCCGTGAGCCAGCCGATAAATATCCTGCGGTACGCCCAATCTCGGTTCAGGGCAAGCTAAAATTTTACCTACCCTAAAATTCAAAAAAAAATGGAGTAGCTCGAAACTCAAGGATGGCTAATGTGTCAGGTACTGTACTACTCCGTATTATAGTAATTCATACTATTCTCGCAACCATCTCAGGGTGGGTCAGGCGCTTCACCATTATGTACCGTTTTCAAAACATTTCCATGAATTACATGAAACTGTTCAGATTTGTGACACAATCATATCTTAGTGTTTCTTTATACTCCCTCTGAAGAGTGGAATTTTTTGACTCCCGGACTCATGTTATCTCATTATTTAAAAAAATTCAAAAACAAACTACATGTTGTCAATGATGTATTCCACGAACATGCAAAATCTCACTTTGAAATAATTTATACCCTGAGTTACACAAAAAAGACAAAGTATGGATTTGAGTATACACACTTTTAAATCTCCAAATATACAAGATTTTATCAGTTTGGTGTAGCCATAATACAAAGAATTTTGTATTGTGATTTTGCATGCCTATAGAATGCATCACTGGGTCTTGGGAGAGAAAATGAATTTCCGGCTATTATAACTAATATAAGAGTATATTTTTTGTACCTAAAATCTTAAAAGCGAAGCTGCACTATTTAGACATTCCGAGAGCTCACACTACAAGACAAGTTCTGGGCCGTTTCTCAATCACTTTGGCCTTATGACACTTTCTAAAATCAATACAAAAATACATAAAAATATAAAATAGAAGAAAAAATATAGAAAATATATAAAAGGAGTGTGACAGTTTTGCCTTAAGTCCTCCCTTCAGCGATAGGACTTGGCTCGGGGAGGACCAAAGGTTGGTCTGGCCCATTTAATTTTGTGTCGGGCCAAAAATTCGTGTAACGTCTGGCCCACGAGTTATGACCCATATGGCCAGCTATTGCCATTAGGATAGTTTGTTCTCTATTGTTGTGTTGTCGTATATTTCTCTTTTATCTCTGTTGTGCATGTCATCTAAGGTTATGTTGGTAGTCTATCTTGTAATGTTGTCGTTGTTCAGCTTTTATTCATTAAGTAGCCCATTTACTATTCTCTTGCATGGCACCAACTCATGTACGCTAAACGCTGAGCATGCAAAAAACCATATTTAATCTCGACTGGACATTATTTATACTAACTTTTATACTTGTTATACAAAACCATAATCTTATCTAATCTATTATGTTAATATTCCTAAATAGTAACGTGTTCTTTCTTATGCATTCACTGTTTGTAATTCAAAAATACACTTGGGTTTGTTATATTTAGCCCTTTTTGAAGAAACATCAAAATATCCTTCTTCCTTCAACATATATTAATTGTCAAATGTATGTAGCACTAAAATATGTCTAGATACATGCAATTCAGCGACAGTTAATATGGATTGGAGGGAGTACCATTTTTAGAAAATGTCAAAAAAATTGTATAGATGGATGAGTTTATCTATGCAGGAATTATAGTGCATATATAGTTAACTCTATGATAGTTTATGTTTGTATTATGAATATCTTTATATATCTTGCTAGAGACATCTAATGCAAACATTTCAAGAAATATTACGATAGTGACTTCGAGCGTATGGTAGGTCTAAGCATATAGAGAAATGTGGAATATATAAGTTATTATGTGGAGCATATAAGGTGCTCCATTATTAAAGTTGGTGACTTTGTATTGATGAGTAGTATTTCGAGCTTTTTTTTCTATGTTTACTGCGGATGTGGATGCTAAATGACAGTAATATATAATGCACGTGCATGACATTTATGACATGTTTTCGGAGAACGATGACAAAACTTTTTAGCGATTTATTGTTCAACAAGGAGATTCTAATTTTTTGTTGGATTGTATTTTAATAAAATGATCTGCAAAGTTCAAATGATTGTATATTTGACCCATACTAGGATGGGCCGAAACCATCTTAAACACTTTATCCATATAGTGGACTTCATTTACATGAGATTATAATAGTTTGGGCGCTATGCATTGTGAAAGTTTGCATTTAGATGGGAGATTATATAATTGATGCGACATGAATCAGGTGCTATGCAATTCATGTGAAATTTAAATTGTAAAAAAATATATCATATATTTGGTTTGTTATGTTTTATTTAAGACTTGTTTAGTCACGGCGTGCAATGTGTGGGCACACTTACCAGTATGATATTAGGTTCTCACTTATTGGCACTCGATTCATGCGGCTTTCAAAACATGTGAGATTGCTCTACCTTGTTGAAGGATTGGTACGGTTGAATAGGTGATGCGTAGAAACACATGCATTTGTATCCATATTTAAACCGTATATTTGTCGCTGACCACACCATGTTCAAGAAGTTTTAGTTTGGACTTTCCGACACACCATTCCTCTATGGTGTCACATGGAGGTGAATGGAGGAACAATTCCAGATTTCTTCAAGTTGCTATCAAACTTCTGGCTCATGTACTCGCCCCACGAACTGATCACATAAATGTTATGTTCTCACCAAGCTGATTTTTTATTTTCATTCTGGAATTCTTTGAAATTTTCTAAGGCTTCCAATATATGTTTCATTAAATAGACAGATCCATATTTATTCATGTCATCAGTGAAAGTAATGAAGTACTCATAACCGACTCCGGTTGTCGTGCTCCTTGGACCGCATACATCACTATGTACCAGCTCCAGTAAGTCGGCCAACCTTTCACAACTCCTTGCAAAAGTCGTCTTGGTCATCTTGCCGAGTAGGCAGAACTCACATGTCTCGAACGACTCCAAGTCGAACGAAGCTAGAAGTCCATCATCATGAAGCTTCTTCATGCTTTTCCAACCGGTTCCAAACCGACCGTGCCAAACATAAAATGAATCTAGTTTGGTTTTAAACTTTCGATATTTATGTTATAGACCGCTGCACACCATTAAGATTCAAAATAAACCGTTCATCCCGGACATGTGCAAAGACACGAAACATATCATTCAAATATAAGGAACACCCATTATTCTTAATATTTTTGAGGTGAAACTTCCGCCCCGCAAAAATTTCATTCAAATGCGGCGGGAAACATATCATTCAAATGTGACAGCGGTGGAGGAATGGAGGGTGAGAGGTTAAACTTCTGCTCGCCAAAAATTCCAAGCGATAGGGGGAACCTTAAATGAGGCCGCGAAATCAGGACAGATGGACGTCTTGGGGTTCAATTTCCCGCTCCCCCAAAAAATATTTCCGGGCTGGCCCGTTTTGCGGGATCTATGCCGGTCGAGTTTTCGTCCCTGAACTCAAAACCATCGGTTAATATAGGGGCCAGAGCATTTTCCGAGACCTAAAATGCTCCGAGGAAAACTTAGATATCCGTCATGAGTGAGATCTTGGTTGTAAAATCCTTGTTGCACCTGTTACTCCAATCTAGTCTTGGCAATACTAGTTGACATATACCACTCTTTTGTCATGGTTTCGTCACTAACTAGTTGAGAGTTTGTGAACGTCAATGAAAAGAAAAGGTGCATTAGAGAGTTTTGACTTGATTATTAGAAAGCTAAAATCATATTATAATTCAAAATGGAGGGACTATTTTGAAAAGTCTACATGTTTTCTTTTGACCGTTAATACCTCCGCTCTGAAATATAAGGTGTTTTAGCTTTTTTCTGATATATTTAGACGCGTTTTATTGTGTAGATTCACTAATTTCAATCCGTCTGTAATATATATAAAATATTTAGAACGTCTTATTATAATTTGGAATGGAGTAATCTCGAGTGGTTGATTTCGAATGGAAATGAGACTGGATGAACTCAAAACCAGCGAGGCCTTCACTTTGCAGTTGCAGAGCGAAAGCTTATCCCCCTCGGCCGCGGCCTATCCATCCCGCACACCTCAGCCACCGAAGCAGCCAACCATGGCGCTCTCCGTCTCCTCCCTCGCCTCCGCCTTCTCCCACCTCTCCCTGCCCTCCACCTCCGCTCCCCACCCGCTCCCTCTCCTCCGCCTCCTCCCCTCCTCACGCCGCGCGGCCCGCCTCATCCTCTCGGCCTCCGCTAACGACGCCGCCGAGCCGGTCGAGGCGGAGGTGCCGGCCGTCGACGAGGGCGCCGATGAGGTGCTGGCGGTAGAGGCGGAGGAGGATGCCCTTTTCGGGCTGGCGCTCCGTAAGTACGTCAAGCAGCGGCTGCCCGGGGGATTCGCCGCACAGCGGATCACCGCCACGGGCCGCCGGAAGACCGCGTCCGCCCGCGTCGTGCTCCAGGAGGGCACCGGGAAGGTCTTCATCAACTTCCGTGATGCTAAGGTTGTTGTATCCTTCCTCGATTCGATGAATGCACGTTCTGGTTTCAACACGACTGGAACATTTTATGACTCTGAATTTAGCTATATGTAGACTGTTGGAAGGGATTTGAAATTGTCTGTTGCCTATGCTTATAGTCAGCTTGTTTACCCATTGCTAATGTAGTACTGTAATCGGCAAGGGCATGTTTTGGTAGTCGAGCATATGCTGCATTTCAGTTTCATGCTTGGAGGTTGAGATACTAGTTTGTCAGGTGCTAATCGGTTTGCAAATGTCGACAGTCAGTAAATCCATCTACATAGAGAACGGTGTAGTTTATTCATAACCGTTACTCAGTTCGTCCTTGTGTATTTTGGTTTACTTTATGCAATCAATGCATGACCATACATGCTTGTATTCAGCATATCTTCCCATTGGTAATGCAGTAATCCACATGCTCATGTGTACAAGTAATTGAGCATATGCTGCATAGATGTTTCATGCTTGGAGTTGGAGATACTAGTTGGTGAGGTGCTAATTTGTTTGCAAAAATCTACACTTAATAAATCCATGAAAAGCGCAACTTTTAAAAAACTTTGCAAAAATCTCCTTCCTCGATTCGATGAATGCACGTCCTGATTTCAACACGACCAGAACATTTTATGGCATTGCACTGAAATTAGCTATCCGCAGACTGTTGGAAGGGATTTGAAATTGGCTTTTGCCTATGCTTGCAGTCAGCTTGTTTGCCGATTGGTAATGTAGTAATCGGCATAGTCATGTTTACAAGTAATCGAGCATATATGCTACATATGGTGTTTCATGCTTGGAGTTGGAGATACTAGTTGGTCAGGTGCTAATTTGTTTGCAAATATCTACACTTAGTAAATCCATGTACATAAAAAATCGCAAAATTTAAAAACTGTTATGTTAATCAATTCGTCTTTGTGTATTTTGCTTTACTCTACGGCAATACACGACCATGTTATTCTCTTTGGTGGGTATTGCTGCCTGGATGCTCGGTGGTAAGATGTCTCGAAGCAGGAAACTACTTTTAAGATGTCAAATCAGGATAACAGGGATAGTTAACTAGGCCAATAGCACACTCGGTGGTTGAAAGACTGATAAGGCCTGGCAAATGTATGCTTAACTAGTGATAGAAAGGTTTTTTATTTCACGCAGTTAGGATGGCTAATAACATGCTACTTCTATCCTGGTTGTAAGCTTTTTGGTATACTCGCTTGATTGGCTTCATATGCTTCACATTGTTGACATCATCAACAATGCATCATGCTTTAGATGGCAGGGGGTTCTACGGCCTGCAGTTGGGTAACTGAATTGAAGTAGGTTTCTAACATGCTAGTGCGTGAGGTTTTAGGTTCCAGATAGTGAGCTGAGTTGAATTTATGCAATGTCTTCGTTTATTTGCTCAAGGACCAAGATTTGATCATGATACGGACACGAGTTCAGGCATTAAATTTTACGAAAAAACTTCTTTCTCTGTGGTGTACATTACACACAACTATTTGTACGCCTGACCTGTTATGGTGCTAACTTATATAAGGTTAAACACTAGCAAAAGATGGTTTCAGGCTTTCAGCTGCATCAATACTAAATAAGTAGATGACTCTGTAACAGCTTGACTCTGTCTCGATGTAGTTTGTATAGGCGCAGCTTTTGTCTCAATGTACTTGAAGGTGCATGTGCGAATAATAAAGAATTGATAATGAGTAATAGTTGGTTTCAGTTTCATAGATGCTAAATGATGATGAAAGAGTTTAACTCTATGTCCCTATGTAGTCTGTAGACACGTTTTTTCCCCTTTTGTGTACCTAAAGGGGCAGATGCAAATCAGAAACTTAGCATTGGATAAGTATTTAGCCTGTACTTACATGTTTGAAATGTGCAGGACTATTTGCAAGGAAACCCGATGTGGATGGAGTATTGCAAGGTCCCACTGGCGACTCTAGGGTTCGAGAACAACTACGACGTCTTCGTGAAAGTCCAGGGAGGCGGTCTCTCAGGCCAGGCCCAGGCGATCTGCCTCGGCGTGGCGCGCGCGTTGTTGAAGATCAGCCCCGCCAACAGAGTCCCTCTGAGGTCAGAAGGCTTGCTGACGAGAGACACCCGTATAGTCGAAAGGAAGAAGGCCGGTCTCAAGAAGGCGCGCAAGCGTCCCCAGTTCTCCAAGCGTTAAGGAGGATAATGCTTCGTTGTTGTTAGAGCCGTTTCAGCGTCTTTTCCCACTTGAAAAAAGCCCTCTTTGTGTCATTGTTCTGTGCTGGACGCCACAGATTTGTAATATTCGTTTTCTTGAAAGCAATTTTCTCGAGGTTACAAGAAGACAGTTTTCTTGCAGTCACTGTCCTCAAGCTTTGGCGTGGTTGCTCAAGCTCCAAGTATGGCTTTTGTTTGAGTGAGCGTATAGTACATCCCTTCTCTGTAGCTTTGTTGGATTACAATCTAAGTACTCCCTCCGTCCCAAAATAAGTGTCTCAAGTTTGCTCAAAAGTGGATGTATGTAAACATCTTTCATGTTTAGATACATCCACTTTTTGGCAAACTTGAGACAATTATTTTTAGACGGAGGGAGTAGTTCCAATGATATAATGATTTTTTTTCAATATAGAATATATGATATAAACAGGTTTTGAAATTCTGCTTGTTTAATTTGAGGTTAGCAATTCTGCTCTCTTTTTTACGAATAGGTTGGAAATTCGGCAGGTTTGACAGTGGGCAAAGCAGAAAGACTGGCAAAACGAAGTGGAAAACGCAGCAAAGCCCATTCCGATTTCTTCCGCCACACGCGGCCTAACCGAGCCCACCACCGAAGCCGAACTCCTCTTCGTCGTCCCCAGCTCCGTCCGTCCGTCCATGTCGTCCTCGTCCTCGCTGATCCAAGGCATCTCCATCTCCGTCTCCGAAGACGACGAGGCCTCAGGGAAGGTGCGGGTCCGCGTCCGTCGCAAGCGGAGCCGCCACCCCGCCTCCGCCCGCCGCCGCTTCCTCCGCCGCGCCGCGCGGTGGGGCGCCCCGCTCCTCCTCGCCTTCCTCGCCGTAGCCCTCTTCGCCTATGAGTACTCCCGTCTCTCCTCGTCCCCGCCGCCGCCTCCGCCGGCAGCTGGCAACCTCAGCCGCGTCGACCGCGCCACCCGCGCCGCCGATGGCGCCAGGAAGTGTAAGCTCGCGCCCTCGACCGTTAAACCCTAAATTGGCGTGGATTAAACTACTTGCGGCTTATTTTAGTGGTTTATTTGGTGTTTTAATTCGGTGATCTGTGAGTGTTCCTACTCTTTCTATTGTGCATGATGCTAGCTGATATGTTGATCCTAGTTTCCCCTCGATGGTGTTTACTGTCTACTTGCAATGCTTGTGATTAGAGTATCTCTTTTGGGCGCTGGGGTAGGGGTAAATAATGTCAAGTTGGCCATAACATTTTTTCTGAATGATAATGTTAGTCAGACCGAGATGCAGATTTATTGTTCAAACTTAGTACTACTGTACAACGTATTGTGTAGCTTATTCTGATGCACTAAATTACTCTGGTCAAAGTTATTCGTGTACTGAATGATAGCAAATGTTAGCTGCGAACTCTCTCTTGTTTAGTACATCTAGGCTCTCGCCCATGTTTTCTACTGATTCTTTTGATTTCTTAGGTTATACTTTGCTATTTTATTTCTTTCCACTTCTAGAGTATTAGTATGATCAGTTTAGAACAAACATCAGTGTGATCATTATGATATGCGCTTTCCTCATGAATTCAGTGTTATATTGACAGCATGCCTGAAGATGCTTGATCCCGAGATGCTTCAAAATCTGGAACTTCCTGAAACCGCTGAACAAAACCTGCCAGTCAAGAGAGTTGTGTACATGTCCAGGCTGCCCCATCTTGAAGATAACATTTCATCCAATATGACAAATTCACGATTTAATTCATTCACGGGATATCAGACCCTTACTGAAAGAGAAGAAAGTTTCAAGGTTTTGTTCAGGCTCTATATTTCATGAAGTTTTTGAAAATTATGTAAGATATTAGAGTTGCTCTATGAAATATGTATGTTCCTGTTTAGTATGTGGATAACAATCCCATATGTGCATTTCTACTGATTCTTATATGGTAGCTATCCAGAAAGTAGATACTACATGACAAACATCGTCAATAATCAAAATGCTGAATTGTGGGAAAATTATGTGTCAGCTAACATCCTCATTTTCCCTGCTACTAATGCTGCAGCCAAAGGAAATTACAACGGTCCACTGTGGGTTCCACAGTGAAAATGGAGGGTTCAGAGTTTCTGATGTAGATGAAGATTACATGAAATCCTGCAAAGTTGTTGTAACCACTTGTGCATTTGGTGGAGGGGATGACCTTCACCAGCCTATAGGGATGACAGAAATGTCTTTGAAAAAGGTTTAGTTTTTCTGTTACGTAGGATGTTGATGTCTTGAGCTTCTTTTCTGTTTGTTCGCTGATGCTCGTTGTTTTCTAGGTATGCTATGTTGCATTCTGGGATGAAGTCACTCGCTCAGCTCAACAGGAGGAAAGTAACAAGATTGGTGAAGATCTCATGATTGGCCTTTGGAGGATCATTCTCGTGAGAGATCTTCCTTTCGTGGATCAGCGGTTGAATGGGAAAATTCCCAAGGTATCATCTGAAAACCCTGTGCCTTCATTGTCTTACGGGCAGAAAAATGTCAGTAGAAGCCTCAGCATTCCATTTCATTACCTAAAAAAACAGTCTGTTTCAATTGTTCATCTTGTGGTACTATATGTGGACCATAACTGTTAGAACGAGAGATTATCTTACAGATATATTTCTATGATCATTGCATATGGTGTCTGTGTAGGATAAATCCCTCTTGTCATAAGCTAACATCCATTTCGGTGTTTTATTCTTTTCAGCTGATAAGTCATCGCCTTTTTCCTATGGCAAGATACTCAATTTGGGTGGATTCGAAATCCCAGTTCCGGAGAGATCCACTAGGAGTCATTGAAGCTCTTCTGTGGCGTTCCAACTCTTCCTTAGCGTTATCGGAACATGGAGCTCGGAGTAGCTTGTATGATGAGGGTAAAGCAATTGTTAAGAAACACAAGGCAACTCCAGAAGAAGTGAAAATACAGTTGGATCAGTACCGACAAGATGGCATTCCAGACGACAAACGATTCAATGGAAAGAAAGGTTGGCTTCTAATCTTGGCCTGCTTACTAATTTCTGCTTTCACCATTCTTATCATGCCTTGCGTAGCGCAAACCTTAAATTTATTGGCACTGATGTTATGCTGTTCCCAGCTTACCAGTTATTTGTTTTCCTCTTCTTGTGCTATGCCCTGCATCATGTCCCATATGTGCTCCCACTACTGTGCACAGTGTAGAGGCTGGCCGGCCATTCATTCTCTTCATAGGAAACCATGTCAGCAGGAATGAGCTTATAAACGAGAACAAAGAGCGATGCCAGGACATTAGGGTGCTGGGCCAGAGATGTACTGAAAAAAAAAACACCCTGTACAATATAGATAACCATGCTTGGTGTTACTCCGCAGTTGTAGTTGTGCAAAAGGCATGAGCTATAAAGTTGGCCCAGTTGCATGCGTTTAGCATAAAAGGTATAGCTCCTTTATGGCTTTCTGCACCACAACCAAATGATACAGGACACACCATTTTGGCCTCCGGGCCCAACCCATATGGACTAGGTAGAAGAACCAGGAGCGCCCTCCAAACTAACACAATGTTGCGCCCCAAATCGAAATCATGCGTGTTCTTGAGGACCTTTGCACAGGCAGTGGTCCTCTTCACTGCACTGCACTGCACCGATAATAAGTGATCCATTCATTTGCCTTTTCATTACAGCTCTCGCGGAAGCTTCAGTTATTGTGAGGGATCACGCTCCCTTGACCGACCTCTTCATGTGCCTCTGGTTCAACGAGGTGGTGAGGTTCACCTCCCGGGATCAGCTGAGCTTCCCCTACGTCCTGCGGCGCCTCGGGCTCCCCGGCGTCCACCTGTTCCCGGTGTGCGCCCGCAAGGATCTCGTTAACAGCTTTGGTCATCGGCGCAAGGTGAAGCCTCTTGCCAAGGACGGAAGATGAGCTTCTGAATGTACTGCTCTGCCTCTGGGTGTTGT
The DNA here is from genome assembly GCA_947311845.1 of Poa pratensis. Classification (NCBI taxonomy): domain Eukaryota; kingdom Viridiplantae; phylum Streptophyta; class Magnoliopsida; order Poales; family Poaceae; genus Poa; species Poa pratensis. The sequence continues at coordinate 153,479,233 of CAMZMU010000041.1, read as the reverse complement.
CTTGACTGGGAATTTTGACAATGCATAGATTGCCTCAATCTGCTCCAACAGCACAAGCTGGAGAAGTATAGTGATTCTAGTTCTTTTTTCTCTCCTCTTTGTCGATTTATTGTGTAGATGATCCTGACGTAGCGAGAGGAACAGCCATCAAGGAGTTTAGCTGGTAGTTAGTGCAGTGCAGTGGTTCAAAGGAGAATGGCTTTGCCCGATGTTGTGCAAGGCAACTGTACATTGGCAATTTGCCATTGTTCTTTATAAAGACAAAAATCGAAGAAATTTAAAGTAAGAATCAGTGCCTTAGTTTTGGCAGGTGTATCATCTCCAGATGTGTCTATTTTTCTTGTTGATATCTGCAGAAACTAGCAAATTGACGATGCATAAATTTTTTTTTTTTGGTGGGGTTGGATAACTTCAGTCTGGTCCACCAGCATTATGGTACTTATAGTGGTCTTTTTGCTTCTTGTTTGTAACAAGAAGAATCGAAGAACCATAATTCCATGTCAAAGGTCGTTAGCTCTAACTGCATCATCTGTAGTTCTGCCACTACTTAATTGCAACAGGGTGTATTATCTTTCTCTTGATTCCTACAGCTACAGGAACACTGAACTTGTCATGAAACTCATGTGCAACACATATCTGTTTCCTAAACGGCCAAACTCCACGTAGTGGTACCATCCAGAGCAATTATTCGCGTTGGTACAAGGCGTACCTACTCAAGCATGCGCCTCCCTGCCCAAAACATAGTACGTTGCGAAAGTGCCGCCGGCAGCAGTACTGTGTCGCTGGCCAGTGAAGTGCGTCTCTTCTTTCTTTCTTTCTTTCGTCGGTAGGCGCTCCTTTGCTCCAGAGGCCGCATTTACCCGTCTGCGATCATTTAACCCCGCTGTGGCTGTGTCTCCTGAACTCGAAGCCGTAGGAATGGTGGTAGGTGAGGGTGACCATCTCGAAAATGAATGCCTCTGCACTCTGCAGCCTGAAACATAGCGAAAGGCTTTTCCCAGGGGGTCAGGCCAGGCCAGGAACAGGACCGGAGCCAAACACATTTACAGCCGTTTTTGTTGGTAGTACATCTGGAGCTGTCGGCGGTGGAATTTTTTCCACGAGCGTGACGCCGACGAATCGAAGCAAGCTCGTCGTCGTTCTTTGAAGAATATTTAGATACATGCAAATTTAAACAAAATTGAGATATCCTTTCATGGACGGAGGGGGTATCACATACAGGGACGGATCTACAGTGGTTCAAGGGTGTGCAGATGAACACCCAAAATTTTCTGCAAAAAAATCATATGTAGTGTATGGTGGACATATGCATTATTTGTGGCATTTCTTAGCATGTATATGTAGCGTTTCAAGTCCTAATCGAGGTAAACCTTGAATTTGTACTGTTATTGGCGTAAAGTAATGAACATTTTCAAATTTTCGCCTGTATATTTTGTGTTGGTTGAAATTTGAACACCCAAAATTAAATTCCTGGATCCGTCCCTGATCACATAGGCATAAAATTTCCATGTGTAATATCCAATGCTTAGTAAATTGTCCTATAAGAGCCCTTTGATTTAGGATGGAAGATGCTGTGACCTGTGAACCTTGTTTGCTACTCCTTTTGTTTTATTTGTTTGCACTCTTGGGTCGGTTTTTTCCAGTCTCATTTTGCCGGCTGTTTCATCAAAAATAAAAAAATGAAGTAGCATTTCTTAAGTATAAATATTAAACGTCTATATATGTTCATTCCAAGAATACAAAATGAGCTCAGATACATTGAAGCCATTTTTGCAATGCAAGATTAATAGGACACAAAACTTCAAATTACAATTTATACAACATGTTGCGTCGTGAGCTGGGGTATTGCTTAGCTTTGCTTAGTTCCGTGCTCATGTCACTCTAGGTGTAGCTATGGTTCAGGTTCAGGGAGCGTGAAGCCGTGAACACTGAACAGTGGCCGTTGATGGGCTACATACAGGACAGTAGCGAATGGGTGAGTACGTCGTCCTCGCTGCACTGTAGTCCGGCGAGGCACGGCTGCACCCGACGCAACGTCTCCGGCGGAAACGCAGAGAGTGGCAACAAAGAAAAGAGAAGAGGAAATGGCCGCCGTCGAATCCAATGCCACTTTCGAAAGTTCCTTCTCCCATACCGTGTCCATCCGCTTTGCTTTTCCACATCGCACTAGTATTATGTCAACATAGTACTATGTAGTGAACCCTAAAAAGCGTCAGAATCCAAAGTCCAAGCGCACCCTACACGAACATGGGATGGAGTTCTGATGATTTCTGTAAGGAGGGCCTCGTTGAAATTTATCCCGAAACGCGCCGCCCACTTTTCCGGCGAAAAGACGGCCGGAAACTCGGCCTTCTCTCTACGTTTTCTCGTTCCCTTTTCCCTTTCTCAGCCTTAATTTTCTCCCTTTTTTCTTTGCTAGTTTTCTTTTACGTGCTATCAGTATCAGTTTCGGCCGTGCAATGCCAATGCAGGACAGCAGGAGTAGAGGATATACAGCATCTTTACCCTTTTATTTCGCTTCCCCTTGGCTTTTCTCCCTTTTTTTACTTTACCAAATTCTCTTTACTATCAGTTTCGGCCGTGCGGTATATGCAGCAGTATCTTTAGTTTCCGCCGTCGTCTTTCCCTTTCCCCTTGGCTTTTCTCTTTTGATCTCTTCCCTCGTCGCCTTCCCTTTGTGCTCTCACTCTTCACAAGTCTCCCCGTGTTAGAAAGCGGATTAGGAGGAGTATCTACTTACTATCTTAGAGCATCTCCAAGCGGAGCCCCGAAAGCTAGCCCAAACGTCCGGGCGGACAGCCCGGACGCGTTTTGGACCGAAAACTGCCACCCAACAGAGCCCGCCTTCCGCATCGCCGTCGAGCAATCTTTGAAGGAGGTCAGCGGCAGATCCAGCGCGGCGGCGCCGCCAAGCGGAGGCCAATGCAGCCACTGGTCCGAGCTTGCGCGCGGTGCGGCGCCGTGCAATGCCGGCGGGATCTGTGGCGGCGTCATCGGCTCCTCCACCGCGCTCCGCTCCGGTAAGATCTGCGCCTCCCCATCTCCGCCTCCCCGCGCCCCCCCCCCCCCCCCCGTCCAAGCTCCACCTGGGTGGAAGATTCTGCCGGACGGGGCCGGCGGATGGCGCCTTTTTCCGAAGACCCCGCCGTCTTCGAAGCGGATGCGCACGCCGGAGACGGAGGGGAAGGCCTACCGGCAGCTCCGCAAGGCGGACCCCGCTGCGGCGGAGCGGGCATTGCGCGCCGCGGCCAAGGAGCCGGTGCCGTTGGCCGTCTTGGAGCGGTCGTACACCACCGCTGAGACGGACGCCAGGCGCCTCCGCCGCAAGAACAAGGCGATGCTCGACGCCGCCATCGCCAAGTCGAAGAAGGAGGCGGCGAAGAACGACCGCGTGGCCAGGCTCGCCGAGGAGCAGACCCACGCCGTCCTCGCCGCTCGCTCCAACAGCTCCGGCTCCTCCAACGCCGACCCGTACGCGGCCTTCAAGCTGCTGCGTCGCCACAGCCCTTCCGCTGATGACAAGGGGAAGGGGCCGGCGTCAAGGCAGTGAGCGCCGCCGATGGAGGCGAAGGGACCGACGGACAGAGAGGATGACGGCGCCGCCGGTTTGCCTACTTTTGCTACAATTTGTCTATATAGTTTAGCCCAACTATGTATGTAATCCGAACTATGAGCTCCGATCGAACTAATCTTATGCAATCCGTACTACATTTGAGCTCCGATCTACGTTCTTTATTTACGTTGCATGACTAGTATGGTTTTGAGGATGCGGATATGAGGGACATAGTTGTAGGACACATTTTTTTAGGTCTGTGACGTGTCCGCGGACACTTTGGGGAATGAATTTGGCGCACGTAGAAGTGAAGTAGAAGTGACCGGCTGCACCGGGACGCGCGACCCACGATTCCCGGCCGGTGCCTGCGAGATGTTCTTCCCTGTCGCTGCTCTCGCAGTAGCGGAGTAGTGCTCGCTGCGTTAATGGTGGCTGCTTTGGTGCTTTGGCCACTTTGATGCAATGCAGACATGCAGTGCCTGTGTTCTTGGTAATCGTGCTTTGTCAAAGGCTACTAGTATGTTTTTCTGCGTCAAATCTTCGTCTCTGACAGTGTTTTTCCCCTGCCTTCCGTAACCACCGCGTAAAATATTTTCGACAGCTACTACTACAGGTTGGGTAGTTGCACTTGCAACGCAGCCGATCGAGTGCATCACTTCTCTGACTTCTGACCATGCTGGCATTTTCTATAAGCACAGACTGTAACTGCTGTACTAACAACACCTACTCCAGCTAACACTAGTAAGAAATTAGCAACTACGAGTCCGAGTCTCCAAGAACAGATTAGTGCAGTGATTAACTATGGAACCATCGTGTGCAAATGACGATGCATCGTGCACCTTGGCGCGCAAAGCGACATCGGATTCGCCTGTCTTTTGACCTCGCAATAAAGAACGCCCGAGCGGCATGGCGCGACGGCTTAGGAACAGAGCAGACCTTGGAGTTGGCGAGGCTAAACTAAAATGAGACGGACAGATGGACACCCATCGCCCTGCTGGATTTGATAGAAAGAACCGGACACTGCTGGGTTAAACATGCATCTTTCCGGATATCAACAAGATCCATGCAATGCGATGAAGCTTAGCCAAATCCATGTGCTGCAGTGCAAAAAGGCAAAGCATCGATCCTGTACTAGTACTGGTGCTGCCGCTAAGCATATTGTTGTCTAATCCATGTGACATTTGACAATGCGGAGCAAGATTCCAAGCCCACAGCCTTTGCTGCCTGCGAGCATGTCTGTCTGCCGATGCCGACCTAGCTCGCTGTTTCATCTTTTCTGCTTTTCATCTCACAATTATTTTGTGGAAAAGGACATACTGTAGTACTTACGCTGCTGCCAATTAGTGAACCAATAATCCAACCAAAAAGTTAACGAACTGAACATTGGATTGTGGCTAGTAGGAACAGTAACGTGAATGCTTACTCGAGGCTTTGGTGCGTTGTGTCTGTGATTATTAATCATGCGCTGCAGGATCAATCATGGATTGACTTGGACAAGCCATGTGGTGGCTTGTGAAAAGATGGCAGAGGCACCAGTGCTCTCTCGTCACCGGCGCACGGAGCAGCCGACGTGGTATTCTCGCTGCGAGGCTGACCCAGTGAAAAACATTTTGTCCAAATTCTTCAAATTAATGATTCTCCTAATGGGTGAGAACAGGTAATATTGGCCGAAAATTTCGACTAAATTTTAAGAAATCAAACTTATAATAAATAGAAATCATGGGATTTTTTTGCTCCCGAGCTCCAGTGCACCCGATTTTTGTAAAATTCGAAAATGGTATTTTAAAGTTCAAAAATTACACAACAATTACGTGAATACACATATATGTTATCTACATATCTGCATTATTTTGTTTGATAATACGCTCGGCTACACCAAAATCACAAAATCACGGCTCTGCAAAAGTTGAAAAAAAAACTCATTTTACTTGGTACATTTGTCTTTTTTGTACAGATCACGTATACAAATATATTTCTCCGAAAATTTGGTCGTACATACTAGACATGCATATGTACATGCATGATTTTTTCAGAATTTTTGAGACGTGAAAATGTATTTTTCGAGTTTTGAAAAATTCGGGTGCACTCGAGTTCAGGAGCAAAAAGTGTTTTCCGAGAAATCTCGCTTTACTCTGTTGGTTGAGCGTCCAGTCAATGGTTTGCAAGTTCGAATCTGTACATTTTCATTTATTTTGCTAAATTATTTTAACCGCTAAAACTTGAATCTGGCCGAAATATTTGAAACTCCAGGAGCGAAAAAAAACTGAAAACGAAATGTTGAACCCGCTGACCGCCCAAAAGCAAGACCGTGAAAATGTATTTTTCGAGTTTTGAAAAAATCGGGTGCACTCGAGTTCAGGAGCAAAAAGTGTTTTCCAAGAAATCTCGCTTTACTCTGTTGGTTGAGCGTCCAGTCAATGGTTTGCAAGTTCGAATCTGTACCTTTTCATATATTTTGCTAAATTATTTTAACCGCTAAAATCTGAATCTGGCCGAAATATTTGAAACTCCGGGAGCGAAAGAAAAACTGAAAATGAAATGTTGAACCCGCTGACCGCCCAGAAGCAAGACCCATTCCATGATTAGTTGCAATAATAACGAACGACACCGCCCATTTGGTCGCAAGGCCAGAAGGGGCTGCTGGCAAATTTGCGATAAGACCCTATCCTAACCTATGTTCCTTTCACTTGTCTCATTTTTCTTGAGACGATATTTTAATAAAAAATAGGCTCCCAACCTATGCATTATGTGTTGGATAACGAACACTCTTTGACGAGAAGGCTGGCTTGGCCCCCGTAGTTGGCTTGCTTCATGCCTCAATGTTTGCTTACGAGTTTTGCGACGAGCCGAGGCATATGTTTGTAGATCTTGCCTCGAAGCCTCTTCACAACTGATAGCATCACCTACGAGGTATCAACCTCGCCCTCATTATTCGTTGAGAATTATAAGGACCCACTATGATACTGCCAAAACTACCTTCTTTTGGAAGCACGGAGCGTTGAAGAAGAGCATAGCTTGATTAACACTACTAGGAGCAATATGGGTCATTTTCCTGGAACACCACAACAAATGTTGAAACCATGGCTACCTCACAACAAGCCTCTAGCTATTATACTAAGCCTGAACCGTCTACATTCAAAGTTTCTACCGTAGAACAAATTCGAGAGGACTTTGTACCCATAGATCTAATTCGAGAAGCCTTTATAGTGCTAACAAAGGTGAGAGTGGGGTCTTGCCGATATCAACAACGAGAAAGAAGACCAAATGGCACAGGTAGACTCTTACAGGTGGACATCATATGAAACTATTCTTAAGTTCTCATCGGTGCGACTCAGCAGCCCCACTGGTGGCTATCCAAAATCCAAAGAAACATCTAATTACATTCGCCTACAGCAGGATAACAATTACCCATATGCTTCTATCCATCTTACCCTTTGAAAGGGCATGTGTTGCCCCATGCGTGGTTTTGGTAATTAATGACAATCCCTATGTACTAATGTTTGCATTGAGCTATCTTTATAGATCTTGTCCATGAAGAAGATTGAAGTTCATGTGTTGAAACTCTTGAAGATTATATGTTGACCAAGATTCTATCCAAGGGTTTATATAAAGAATGGTCGTCTAGAGTTGAGCTTATTGCAAGCATGGCTTGGAAAAGAAGATTGAGTGAACATTCATGTTTATCTCCAAGCCATCATCTATATCAAGATAAGAAGACAAAGTGTAAGTGGATACATGAAGACGGAGCTAAGCGAGGCTCTCCCATAATGGTGTATGGGGGAGTATTTGGAGAAGTCTTCATCAAGCATGTGCTAGCAAAGCGCAATCAAGAGAGGTGGTCCACTTGAAGAGATCAAGATCGTCATCATCTAGCTCAAGTGGAATGCGCAAGGCAAAGGTATGATCTTGATAGGGTTTCTATTTTACCGGTCTCATGTTGTTAGTGGGAGACCGGGTTATAGGATAGACGGCGTTCTATCAAGAGGGGCTCTCAAGTGAGTAACTTGATCGCATCTTTGTGAAGAGCTCAAACCTTTGCATTCTTGGCATTATCATCTTTCTTGGTTCTTATTTGGCCTTTATCCATGTGAGGATTTAGAGCTTGTGTTCATCTCCATACCAAGCTCTAGTTCATCAAAAACGGATGTCATGAATATCTTGTTGCGTTTTTGATATTGGACGTTTTACCGGTTTGTCTTTTCTAAGAGAGGTCAAACTCTCCACTTGTGATTTCCTCCTCACATGATGGACTATGATGTGTATATTCATAATCTTGTTGTGCTTGTGAGTATCTTTCAAACAAGCCTAAGATTATACAAAACGGAGTCCGGATGAGAAACATATTACGGTTTTGGTTTGGAGGTTTTATCGGTTGTTCTTTTATCGAGAGATCTAAGCTTTCCCCATTTGGTTTTATCCTCCATTGTTGGACTATGATGTTTCTCTGCATGATCTTGTAATGCTCTTTGTTACGACTCCAACGAGCCAAAGATCATCGAAAACGGAGTTCGGATGCTCAAGATATCTTATTTTTCGTGTTCGGTGTTGCTGCAGTTTTTTCCTGGCCGGAGTCTCCGGTCCCAGACCGGAGTCTCCGGTCTGCGCGTTTCGTTTTTCGCTCCTCAGGACGGCAGCCTCGGGTGGGGGGTCTAAGGGACCGGAGTCTCCGGTCTAAGCAGTTTTCCTGCAACGGCTCTTTTTTGTGGGACCTATAAAAGGCTCCCTTCTTCCCCAAAGAGCTGAGCTCTTCCAAGCACGGATTTTCCTCTTCTCTCACCTCCATTGTTGACCTTGGAAAGCTTGCCCCTCTCCCAATTCCTCCCATGATTCTTGCATATCTTTGAGGGATTTGAGAGAGGAGATCTAGATCTATATTTCCACCAATCCATCTCTCCTCTAAGTGAGGGGAACTTAGTGGATCTAGATCTTGGAGTTCTTGTGTGGTTCTCTTCTTTGTTCTTCCTCTCTTCTCCCCCCATAAGCATTAGTTGCTTTTGGTGGGATTTGAGAGTGAAGGACTTGAGCACTTCTGGTGTTCTTGCCATTGCTTTTGTGCATCGGTTTGTGCTCTCCACGAGGATTCGTGGAAGTGAAAGTTCGTGAACTTGTTACTCTTGGGTCGTTGGAACCTAGACGCCTTTTGTGGCGGTGGAGGCCTTTTGTGGCCACTTGGGAGCTCCCAATCCTTTTGTGGGTTGTGCCTCAAGATTGTTGTAAGGGACTCGATTTCCGCCCAAAAAGAACTCAATAGTGGAAGGTGAACCGAGCTTTTGTGCGAGGTTCACCGGAGAATAGGGTGAGGCCATTTGTGGCATCTTGAGTTTGAAACTCACACCCCTCCAACGAGACGTACTCTCCTAAAAAGGAGGAACTCGGGAATACATCGTCGTCTCCGCGTGCCTCGGTTATTTCTATACCCGAGCTCTTTACTTATGCACTTTACATTGTGATAGCCTTCGTGCTTGAAGTACTATATATTGCTATCACCTTGTTGCTTGTCTTGCTTAGCATAAGTCGTTGGTGCACATAGGTGACCTAGTTTATTTAGGTTGTTGGCTTGTTAATTTAAACACCTAGTTTTATTCCGCAATTATCAAGCCTAAACCGGAAAAGTTTTAAATCGCCTATTCACCCCCTCTAGGCGACATCCTTGTCCTTTCACCCTTACATATATGTCAAACTATGATTCAGATGAGTTCAGTGAAGGCCCAACAACTCTTGTTGGTGATGATTACAGTCCACCACCTTCAAATTGAAGTGTGAGCTTAACATCTTTCACACCCCCTGTAGTAGCTAGAAAAGGTCTCTCGCTAAGCTAAGCATAGTCAAGAAAAACACAAACCACGATAGACCTGGGCAAACCTTGAGTTGTGCCGAGTTTGACGGGGCTTGGCAAAGTCCGGACATGAAAAGGCAAGGGGTTGGCCCCGTGGCCCTGAAATACTTTATTTTGGGACATAAAAACAGAAAATATACATATTTTTATTAAACAACTATTAAAACACTAACTCCAGGCCTACTTCGGGCTTCAGGCAAAAATCCATTGCCTGAGTCCAGGCGTCGAGCCATTCTGCCCATGGCAAGGTATAATCGACGATCTTGGTCCAATTATAAACCTTTTGCGAATTAGCAAATTGACATTTAACAAACAACCCCGCTAATAATCTTTTTACTCTAACTGTCCTTATGGAGTAGATGCATTATCCTTTCTGGGTAGTTTATTTAGGACATGAAGGAAAGTCGATTTATCACCCCCCCCCCCCCCCCCCCCCCCCACGGTTTTTTGGATGAGCCCGACATGCTTAACATGGCATTAATAGTTAGATTACAAATATGGTTCACAAACTTAATACAAAATTCTGATAGGGAAAGGCGGAACATAACTCCGAACTCATAAACTTTACTAACAAAAAGATCAGGTTTAGAAAAGGACTATTTCATTGGATTCAAAGACCAACTTAAACCCATCTTAAAAAAAAGAATCCCTCACTAGATTCTTATTTATTGAAGGCACATGTTACACGTTTCTTCATATGCATGGTACTTCCCTGAAGTAAAATTCAGATTTACCCTAACAAAACCACATATAGTAGCATGCTATGTTTTCTCCATTAGGATAGCAGAGTCTCGTGTGACCTGATAAGAATAAAAACAAAGAGATATCAACATACACGTGAATATTAACACAAAACATGGAAGGTAAATTACTGTACCCGGATGCCCTGTCATTGATGCACACAAGCGGGAATAAGGAGCCCTGCTCTCCCAGACGACCATGTACACGAGCTGCAAGATGGAGTAACTGAACGGAATAGCTTTGCGTACGACGTTTTGTGTACGACATTTATACGATAGTGTGATCCTACATTTTTTGTTCTGCTAAGGATTTCATCTCGATGGAAAAGCGTCGGATGTGTAGCACTGCTCGTAACCGAAAGAGCAAAAACTAGATGGAATGACGGCGGTGGTGCAACAACGCGAGGAGACATATGCAATCTAATTAATGGTGACACGAAAAAGTGTAATCTGCATGGGTTTAATCCTGGCTTGTAAGTTCAAGACAATACACACGCAGGGGTGAGGTGGGCGACAGAGGAGGTACGCCTGTTCGATTCATCGGAGTTCGGAGAGGAGTTTGGACTCGAACTTACCTACTTTGACATGATTTTTCAAAATTACTACACAAATTTTATAAAAGAGAAAGGAGGAATAAGATGATCAATATGGTTTTTGATGCATTTTTGTTTTGTACTGATCATGTTGTATCGAGTTTTATCTTATTTGTATTGGGATATTTTTGAAATATTAGATATAAAATGACTTCAAATCGTACTACCACAAAATAAACGTTGAAAAATGTAAACAAATCAAAATCCGAGAGACAGCCATAGGAAAACAACATACGTACAACACAAGAGTTTGTTCTCAAACTTACCTTCTTCAACATGGCTTTTGAAAATTACTACATCAACTTTCATAAAAAATATCATGAGATATGGAATTCCGCAATCCAAATTTTTAGGAAGAGCCATGACTATTGTCCATAGGTGTTGCATGGTCAGGCTACCGACCTAGATTATCACGAGGTATCAGGGAATGGTTGCTAGTCCATCTGACGCTTCAGATATGCGGCTCTTCCTGTGTATACACTCACGAGAACCACCTCGATGCCCGCGTATCTCCCTCGCGAGAGCATAATGATTCGACAATCTTCCCTATAAGAACATCATCGAAATGGAATACACATTCATCGATGGCGAGTTGGTCTTGCGCATTATCCTTCTCATGTGTCGCGCAGGATTTTACTCTCCCGCGTCGATTCACCGGAGTTCGGAGAGGAGTTTGGACTTTGGACTCGAACTTACCTACTTTGACATGATTTTTCAAAATTACTACACAAATTTTATAAAAGAGAAAGGAGGAAGAAGATGATCAATGTGGCTTTTGATGCATTTTTGTTTCGTTCTGGTCATGCTGTATCGACTTTGATCTCATTTGTATCAGGATATTTTTGAAATATCAGATATAAAATGACTTTAAAATCGTACTACCACAAAATAAACGTTGGAAAAAAGTAAACAGATCAAAATCCGAGAGACAGCCATAGGAAAACAACATACGTACAACACACATTGCTTAACGTGTGGGTGGGTGGCATGCGAAGAACAGTCCCACACGCGCCCTTCCGCAGAAAATCATCAAAAGGCCCTTTTCCCCGTTCACTTTACGTTGCACGGCTACACCTGCATGTCCTACGCTGCCCACGCTTCCCAAATCCCATGCGGCCGCCGAGCACGCGCCGCCCCGTCCAAACCACAGTAACAACAGCTCGCCGCCACGGGGAATGCAGCTTATTCCTGCGACAGGCCGAGCCGCTCCCCGGAGCACAGGACAAGTGCTCGCCTCCGGCGTCCTCCCCGGCCGCCGCCTTTTGAGATGTAAAGATGGAAAGGTAGTGGTGGTTTAGGCCTTAGCCGTTTTGGTTTAGGCCTAGAACGGGAGCCAACAAGAGGAAGCGCCCAACAGGAGAGGAGAGGGCCTGCTTTGGCTTTCCAGCTTTCGGCCCTTTTGAGATGACATGCCCACTTCTTTTTCGGTCTGCGCCCCTAAAGAGGGCTTAAACATTCTTTGGACAAATGCAAATGCGGTCTTGTCTTTAATGGCTGTTTGTCCTGGTGTTAGTAGGGTCTCCCCATTTTCTTGAGTCTGGAATCGTTTACATGTAGTGGTAGTATATACCAGTAGCCAGTTATCTAGATTAGACTAGATGGAGCTCACTTTGGATGCTAAGTGGGAAATGTGATCTTGTCTTTTCATCTCTAGTGGCGCTCTAGTTGGAGATTACTTGTTAGATGCCAAGTGGCCGATATGTTGAAAATGGCACACTTTGCAATGATGAGGGTTGTTAAGCTACTTAGTTACCATTGTCAAACAAACCAATTACTGTCGGTCTCCACCATTGACATGTACTAACAAACTGCAAACCTCATATTCTCAGTTCATTTGCTGGCCTGTCACCGTCAAAGAAAACCATCTGCAGGGGGGAATCAAAGCCACCTGTCTGTCGTACAAAGATATGAAGAGCTATGTCGTCAGCAGCACATCCATGATCCATTTAGCAACCCACCTGTTCCATTAACAACTCCCAAAGGTACACACCGTCGGTCAGTACCAGCACCACCCTCCAAAGCTTAAGCGCACACACAAGCCTAATTACAGAGTACGCACTGTTGCGTTTTGGCCTATCTTTTATCGTTTTGGTGTCCGCATCACGGCATCAGTCATCACTCATCAACCGCCGCTCACTGTTCTGATGCCGAAATCCCTCCCTCATGTTCGGTTACGCATTCATTAGTCAATAAACCCGATGTTTTGTCAGATTGCAGTGAGAAGAAGGTTTGGCTCTGCTAGGCAGCGCAGCAGCGTCCCCATTAGTCTAATCCCCTTCCACATGTGTGATGTCTCGGAACCCAATGACACTGTCACCATATCACGGTTGGGTTAGTAGAAAGCCTAATAACCGAGCTGGCTTAAAAAGTTTCTCCTTTTCCCAGTTTTTACATGCAGCAAATCCAAAGAAGTTGAGATACAGGAATAAAAATTTCCTGACCTGGGCGAAAAGGTGCTGTGAGGTGTGAGCTAATCTATTTATCCATGGCAACAAGGAACCAAACAGGCACGGGAGGTCACAGTCGACGGCCTTTTTGCTGCCCTTGCAGGCACACTAGCGTCATTGGTGGTGGGTGTGCTGCCCTGCCTGTATATAAACGCGGTGGAGTGGGTTTCTCCCTCTCTAAACGACTGTTTAGTTGTTGACCTCGAGAGCTACTAGAGGAAGTGGTTCGTGGTGGTAGATACGTAGATGGCACTGGTAGCCGAGCACAGTTTCGCAGGGTTAGTTGGAGCCTAGTGTTGCCTGGGAAGAAGAAGCCACTCCGCATTCTTGGATCATTTGGGGCTCCCTTGCTTGCTGCTGGTGTTTCTTCTGAGCGCTCTGACCACCAGCAACAATCTCTGTAAGTTTTGTTCTGTTCGTGCTTCTTCTTCCCTTCTTCCTTGTCTCCTGTGCCTGAGATTTCTGTGTTGGTTTCAGTTCTTGGGAGGTTTGCAAGGGGGGAGAAAATGGAGGTGGAGGCGCACGAGAAGAAGGGGCACAGAGCCTTCGCCAAGGCAATCAAGTCTTTCAGTTCTTCCGAGAGGCACAGGCGTTCTAAGAGGTTCGTGCCTACAGCATGCCAAAGGATTTGCTTCTCAGTTCTTTCTTTGGTTCTGCTGTGAAGAATGCTAGTTTTGAGATTCTTTTTTTTTTATATATATATGACAGTGATCTGGAGAACATGTTTGGTAAAGATGCGCAGCTCGCTTCAGACAAAACGTGGGTTCAGCCTAAGCGAGTGAGTTTTTTCCCTCCTCTTTTTTTTGCGGCTTCAACATTGTACTGTGCAGTAAATGCAAGATTTTCTCTGCAGTTTCTGTAATTTTGAGCAATTCTGTGTTCTGATTTTGTTCATCAGGAAGGTGTAAAGGTTCAGGTGAAGACTGATCTCAGCAAGGAAGCGCAGCCTGGGAGAGGGGATCAAGACTCTTTGAGGAAAGAGGTAATCACTATAAAATGCTACCTTAAATTATTCACGGACATCTCGGCTTGAGTTCTTTCATGTTTTTAAGTAGGGAAGTCGACAGTTTTCTGCCGATAGGAAGTTGTGTTTCCTCATATCCCCATGCTTGATAAATGCCAATTTTTTTTTCATTTTTATCTGGACAGTAGGCATCCTTAAAAAAAATTTAGGTTTTACCCCAGAGTTTCCACCTTCTAGACCAACTCTGTTTACGAATATGAAATGGCATAGCATTTTTGTTCAGTGAGAAATTCTGAACATACTATCTGTTTCTCTGAACTTGGCTGAAAATGTTTCTCCTCTTATCCAGTCTCTCACTAGGTTTTTTGCGACCTTTTCTGCTGAATTTTCCTTTAGTATAGTAGACTCACGTGATTGCCTGATGCAGATTCTACAACTTGAAAAGCACCTCAAGGATCAGCAGGTTGTGCGTGGCTCCCTGGAGAAAGCTCTGGGGCCAAACGCTGCTCCGGTCAACCTGTCACACGAGAATCCAATGCCAAAGGTGGCTCCCGCCCAAATACCGCAGTTAATTTTTACTTTTTTGCTGCAATGATCATCAGCTTACTTTGATTCTACAGGCTGCTAACGAACTCATAAGGGAGATTGCCACGCTTGAGCTGGAGGTCAAGAACATGGAGCAGTATCTCCTCACCCTGTACCGGCAAGCGTTTGAGCAGCAAACGCCTGCATTATCTCCTCCTGATCGCCGGGAAGCGCCGAAGCCGTCAGTGAGCTCGCGGTCGGGCAGCTCCGGGAAACACCCAATGCCAAGGTTTCCTCCAAGAGTAGAGGGGACTCATCTCCGGTCTAGCTACCCGCCTCCGCCGCCCCGTAAGAAGTGGAACGATCCATTGACAGATTGCTCTACATCCGCATGCTCTGATAGACCATACGATTCTGATGTGCTCCGCTGCCAGTCTGCGTTGTCGTATCGTGGTATCTGTTCATCTAGGATATCACCATCCGAGGAGAGTCTTGCGAGGGCTCTTCGCTCGTGCCATTCTCAGCCTTTCTCATTTTTGGAGGTAATGATTTTCTCTATGGAAAATGGATATGCTACTGTTAGGACATGATATTCTAGTAATGTTGTGATGTTACACAAAGTTGATAAAATGTAAAAAAGACTTGCTACAGTTTTTAGACAAGATGTTACACTGGTTATGAGATCATGAGAAAATGACATTAATTCAATGATTAATGTAGGTACTCTGTGAACTGTATAAGATTCTAAGCGCCTTTTCATGATTTTTGTGAGCAGGAAGGTGATGCTACTGCAGCAGGCGTGATAAGCTTAGCAGAGTATCTGGGCACCAATGTAGCTGACCACATCCCTGAAACTCCGAACAATCTTTCGGAGGAGATGGTGAGATGCATGGCAGGCGTATACTGCAAACTTGCAGATCCTCCGTTGGTTCACCACGGCTCCTCGTCTTCTCCAACATCATCGTTCTCCTCAGCTAGTGCAATTTCTCCACAGTATGTGGGGGACATGTGGAGCCCAAATTACAAGCGGGAGACAACGCTGGACTCCCGGTTGATAAACCCATTCCATGTTGAGGGGTTGAAGGAGTTCAGTGGACCATACAATACAATGGTTGAGGTTCCAGCGATTTGCCGTGATAACCGGAGGCTAAAAGAAGTCGAGGATCTTCTCCAGACTTACAAGTGAGCAATGCTGATCCTTATTCTCCAGTGGATGGAAATGTTCTGCTTGTCAATTCAATGTTACTGATACAGTCTCTAAATTGATATCTCAGGTTGATTTTGTACCGGTTGGAAACTGTTGATCTGAGAAGAATGACTTATGAAGAGAAGATTGCGTTCTGGGTTAACATACACAACGCGCTGTTGATGCATGTAATGCTTCTCTCCCTGGCCTTAGCAGTTTACTGCTAACTCTTGGTTCTGTGTCCTACTTTTATTAATCAGATCTTTGTACTACTTCCACAGGCTTATCTCAGGTACGGCGTCCCACAGAACAATCTGAAGAAGTCATCACTCCTTGTTAAGGTAAAGATGATACGTTTCTGCTGCGGAATCAATGAAATGTTCCTGCAATAAAATGCATTTAATCAGAAGAAGTTTCTGCTTTTCCTGACATATAATATTGACCACAGGCTGCCTGCAAAATTGCTGGACGCAACATCAATGTAGCTGTGATCCAGAGCTTGGTTCTTGGGTGCAACACACATTGTCCTGGACAGGTATAATAGCAAACATGATAATGCCAAAACAACCAGTTAAAGGGTGTAATGTTCGTACCGTACTGATTACATGTACATCACAAGCATGCTAATTCCATATGTTGATCCTTTTAATGCAGTGGCTACGTACTTTGCTTTACCCAAGGATCAAAAGCAAAGTGAGCAAAGTAGGGCACGAGTGGCAAGCCTTTGCCGTTGCACAATCGGAACCTCTTTTACGCTTTGCGCTTTGCTCAGGCAGCCATTCTGATCCCGCGGTAAGCTTAATGTGCATGCGCAAATTGCTTTCATTGTACACTAATCACTTGTAACTAAGCAAATGCTTCCTTTTTTCAAGCCATACTCATGTGGTTCTTGGCTACGTCTTTATGCATGCACAAATTTGGTATGAAAAGGCGCACGTGTCCTGAGAAATCATAGCGTCAAAACATGATTATGAAACGAAAACCTTTTGTTGATTAGGAATCTTGATAGGAGGAATCATTCATCATGTTAGGAATCTTTCATCAAAGTACCGCAAGCATAATTACCCGTGGTGCTAAATCAAGCCCTTTTCTCCCCTTTTTTCGCAGGTGAGAGTGTACACTCCAAAGAGGCTGTTCCAGCAGCTGGAGGCTGCCAAGGAAGAGTTCATCCGGGCAACGGTCGGCGTCAGGGGCCAGAAGATCTGCTGCCGAAGCTCGTGGAGGCGTACGCCAAGGACGTGAAGCTCTCGTCGCAGGGCCTCGTCGACATGGTCCAGCGGTACCTCCCGGAGAACCTGAGGATGGCGATGCAGAAGTGCCAGCAGCAGGGCAGCAGGTCGAGCAAGATCATCGAGTGGGTGCCTTACAACCTGAACTTTCGGTACTTGCTAGCTAGGGACCTGGCATTTCCGCACCTTAGCTGACCTAGCATGCGGTGAACTTATCAAGTACTCCGTATATGGGTATGTATAATAGGCTTAGGTTTAGCGGGTGAAGCTGTTTCGGACTCGGGATTGTATAGGATTTGCGTGCTGGCGTAGTAGTGGCGCAGTGTGTATTTTGGTTGGCGCTGTAAATTTTGTGTAGATGAATAGGGAAACAAGGCAAGAAATGAGAAAGAAAATCTGTTACGTTTTGTCCACGCGCTCTGCCATCCTTTGCAGTTATCTGACCGTATTGGCTCTGTTTCCTGTGAAGCGCGCACTCGGTTTTTTTGTTTCAGAACCATGGAAACTGTGTTTGTTCGCGCACTGGAACTTCGCAGGAACTTGCTAAATTTCTGCAAGTTGTCCATCATCTGCGAGAGCTGCCAGGCCATGAAGTTGATAGCGGTTTGGGCAAAAAAATTTAGACCCAGTTTCTTAGTTGTGTTTTTTTTCACTTTGTTTATGGTCTTTTCTGTATCTGTGAGTTAACATATCCTGTTATTTGGTTGTATCCGAGGTTCTCTTTATATTTAATATATGCTGGATTTCATTAAAAAAATGATCTCAGATAGTACATACCCAGGCTCCAAACGCCAAGACCGCCAAACAGAAATCTAAAAAGGAGAAAATGGAAGTACACATTCACAGTAGTTGGGGGAGGATCCGTGATCATCTCCTTGCACTCGCTGCTTCTGTTCATGAATTTTGGTTTGAGCGAGGTGTCGAGAATATGCCGCTTGGTAGTCTAGAAAGGTGTGGCACGGCGGGATGTTGGGCCGTGACACCTGAAAGAAATATAGGTGCATAATAACAAACATATGGAAGCCATTATATCGTTTACCCAACATTCTGGTTGGAAAAAAAAGTCACAACAGAGCATGCAAATTGCATTTAGGAGTAAAAAAACATAGTTTTAATTACCAAAGGTTCAAGCGACTACAAAGAATGATGTTGTTTAAAACACAATAGAACACGTAAGTCATCTTTCCTATGGGTGATTGTTTGTCTATAGACCGTCGTGAGTTTGAAGGATGTATATTTGTGGATGAAGTAACATCGGCCGATAGGGAAATTCATGTGAAATTAAACATGTCAATCACTGTTTTCTAACTTAGTTTCTTGGAGGCAAACCAGGTGACAAACTAGGCGAGGCTGAGATTTCTGTGCTTGAGTACATTCATTATACTTATTGCAATGCTTTTGTTCATGTCAGAGTAATAGAGTCTACAAAACAAGCTAAAAGCTGTAAAATTGCTTATAGTACAGTGTGTATAATTTCGGCAGGAGTCATGTTCAGTTCCTTGGCTTTGCCGGCCTAATGCCCAGCTTCCCCTCTCAATCTCTCATGCCTTCTTTCTGGCACCCTTCTATGCTCCCTACCTTCCATTTCTTCCCTGGCCGGACGGACCTGCTGGTCCTCTTGTCGTTCGTCTGTGGATCCACCAGTACTTTCCCTTTACAATCCCTAACTTCGACCTTCTCAGGAAGATCATACACCTTGGGTTTCTTACGAAACAGTTATTCTTACCAACCTTCCTGGGGATTCATGGGAATTAGGGTCAGGCATTACCTCTCACATATCTTTATTGGCATAGGGAATAACTAGAAGAGGTAGGTGCGCTTTGCCGCGCCCGTTTGTACATTGGAAAAAAAGAGAGTTAATGTTCATGGCTGAAATCGTCTCAAATGCGATAAGTTCTTACAGGTGGGTAACGAACACACGCTTATTATTGGAGAAATTGATCTCCCAAGTTGACGCAACCGCTCCACTGCTCATCACATCGACCAGTGGAAAGTCCTCGTCTCCGGCCAAATTACGCATTTGTGCCTTCTTCGTCTCAGCCGCCATTGCATGGTGTACAGTGACAACGCAACCAGAGCGAGCTGGGGTTCAGGCTGAAGCTGGAAGAGAACCAAACAGTTGGAGAAGAGAAGGCCGACCATGAGCAGCGGCAACGGGATGGCCGAAAAAAGCTTGGTCGTCTCGCGTGTGTCGTCACCGTCTGCGCGCGATGCAGTGATGCTCCCGAAGGAGGGGTTGTTAGGGAGCATGAGCGCCGAGAATGTTGGCTGCTCCGGCTTGGTCGGCGGCCACTTGGTGTCGGAGGCGACACTGGAGGATGGGGAAGAACGGCGGCGACAACGTCGTCGAGGTCTGTGACAGCAGCATGGAGGACCGATCCGAGATGAAGGGTGGTGCAGCTGCCGACTCGCAAAGGTCGGAGAGGCGGTGCAGTGTCGACTGAGACCGGCGACGTCCTTCTTACCCACATAAGATCAACACGTATACCCATCAAACTAGTAAAGCGGTGCTATCACCGACTATGGGCAACAAAAAATCACACTCTCTTGCTGGTGGGGTCACACATGTTCACACCTAGGAGCAACCACATCCCTCTATTTTTAAAGCGAGAAATCTATTCCGTGCGTGGGCACTCTCTTGTCTCTTCGCCGTGCTCACTCGTCGCGTCCGTTCGATCGGAATCGAGGGACGGAGATTCGCTCGGACCGTTTTGTCACGTCCCGACAAAACTCCACCGGTGTCCGTCGCTTCCTCTCAGTTCCTTTCCCCGCATCTCTCTCCTCTATCCTCTTTGACCCCTTGTGGAGGAGAAGCTCCACCAAATCGCCGGCGATTTCTCCGGCGAGGAGACAAATCCAGCGGCGCGTTTTGCGCGCAGAGTGCTCACCGTCGACTGGTTGTGTGTCGCTTCCCCTCAGTTCCCTTCCCCGCACCTCTCTCCTCTATCCACTCCGCCCCCGTGCGGAGGAGAAGCTCCACCAAATCGCCGGCGATTTCTCCGGCTAGGAGACAAATCCATTGGCGCGTTTTGCGCGCAGAGTCCTCGCCGTCGACTGGGTGTGTGTCTATTTGACGGCGTGGTTCAGCTCGCACCGGGAAATCGAGGGATGTAGGTGTTAGATCCCACTTTGGATCATCTAGGCTAGAACGATTACGGTAGTGCTCTTTTGGGTGTCGATCTAACACGGTGAGAGAGAGGGGACAGAGAGATGAGAGAGGAGGAGGAGACACACCTTTGCCTTTAGGGATGAACCCGGAGTGCCGGACAAGGTGGAGGTGGCTGGCGATGGGAGTGGGTAGCAGTGGTGGTGGAGCTTCCCGCTGCTACTGCCGCAACCCTAGATCGGTAGGGGGTCTTGGTGGGGTGCCTGGCGCACCAGTCAACCTCGTACAGAGTGCCGCTGGCCCCCACCTCTTTATATAGGCAGCGCAACAGGGGCCCACCAACCAGGGTTTGGTTGGGCGCCCCCGATCAGGGCGCGATCATGGGGTCACGGTGAGTCGTCGGACTCACGCGTGTGGAGATCAACCTAACATTCTCCCCCTTGATCTCAACTTTTCACTTTTACTCATTTCATCACTGATCGATACATAGAGCATGTTTCATCGTCTCAGCTCAATTGCCGATAGAATCAGACAGCACCTATTTGTTTTGAAACAAATTCTTTGATCTTTTTGGGCCATATTCCCGTCATATTTGCATCATATAAGGGTTATATCATTGATTTATAATGATTTTGGGAATAATTCACAAGTTCCCCTATTTTTCTGGAATTAACCCTGCGCAGGCAGAAAACCCTATTTTCTATATTTTGATGTTTCAGGGACCCAAACGACGTCCAAATGACTTGCAATTTTGGGAGCATCAATATTTGGAAGGAAGAAGACCTGGGAGCGAAGGAAGCAAACAAACGGAGGTCCGAGGAACAAAAGGAGTGGGCCCACGCGGCCACAGTACCTGGCTGCGTGGGACCCCTCATCTGGGCCCTCGACGCTCCGTTGCCGTCGATTTTTCTTCCAAAAGCTTCGTCTTGACCTAAAACCGACTATAAAAATAGTCCCCAAGGCTCTTCGGAGAGGAGCGGCGCAGAAACACAGAAACACCGAAACAGAGATCAGGAGCTGCAGATTGGAGGGGGAAAACTTCGGCGGGGCGCTGCCGGAGAGGTCTCCACCTTCTCCAACGACATCTCCATCAACTCCATGATGAAGAGGGAGTAGTCCACCCCTGGACTATGGGTTTGTGGAAGTAACTTATGTATCTCTCTCTCTTGTGCTTCACTAATTAGCACCGTATGAGCTGCCGAACATGATTACGGTCATCTATGTAATACCTTTGTGGTGGATCTTTATGAGTTAATATATGTGTGAGATTGCAATTGTTTTACTTCAGTTATGAAAGTAGATGCATATTATGTACCCCGTTCTTGTTTACTTGTTTTGATCAAGCATGTTTATGAGAGCGTGTGAGGGGGAACGTGTGCATTAGATGGAGTAACGGGGGGGGGGGGGTGGCTAGTGCGGTGAACATGAGAGAAAGTTCCGCGATCCACTTGGGTATTTTACCTTACTTTGTTGCCTCACTAGGGATAAAAAGAAATATCTTGCTACCGGAGATGTGGGTGTGACCATGCCACTCCTCCATGACTAGATCTAGCATGTTTTTATTTCAACTTCATGTCATGAAACTTATTGCTATGCTCTGATTTATCTTAATACTAAGGTGTTATGATTTAGTTCGCATCTTAGTGGAGTATAAGAGAGATTAATAACCAAAAGATCTCTATGTTAGGACGTGATGCCCATATGATTAATAACTTGTCATGAAACTTTGTTGCAATCTCATATGTTAACTTTTGTGTTCCATTGTCCACCACATCATTAAAGAGAGAGTGCATTTGTGAAACCATGAACCCCGGTTCATTTTTAATCATAAGAAACACCTTTCCAACAACTTTCATCCACTTTTCATTTTCAGCCATAATTAAATCCGAAAATACAAAAATACTTTTGCATCTTGCATACATCATATAAAACCCAAAAAATATCATTTATCATTGTTTCCATCATCCTTGCATATTTTATTTGCATATTTATTTATTGTTTTGTTTTATCATTCTCACACCTTGTGCTTGACAACCACTTGGTGACGTTGAGGGCACACAACAATTTATCTTTGTTCACTCTACCGAGAATACTCTTTTGAGGACAAGAACTTCTTTTCTCTGCCGGTAGTAGATTGACATCACCACTAGCAAGTAGGATATCATCCACATACACGGGATTAGGAAATGAATTTCCCATTCTATAAGTTTGCACAAATGCGATTGTCCTCTCATTTTCTTTAACCCAAAATAACTTTTGATTCTAGAGACTTGCTCTAGTCCATAAGATCCCTTGTGATCTTTACTTTCATCTGATGTAACTCAGATCATTATGTGCCATTAGCACTCATTATAATCTGTTTATTCTCTTAGCGCAAATCTTTCGATTTAAAATCTCTTTACATATTTCCTTTGGAGTCACATTGGTGTTGTAGACCCTTTATAGCCTACTGTTTTGGCTCCATTGGAAATTACTTATGAGTCCCAAACATCGTCGGGATTCACATAGTCTCTAATCATTAAGACAAGTATACACTTGTCAAAATCGATTGAGCGCTGCTTATAATTTCTGTAAATGAGGTGGGATCAACCTTCATTTAAATTTCTCTGATATAGACTTTATAGTCATCCGTTTTTCTCATATGGGGATGTTGTTGTTCTGTCATCGCCTAGAGGCAATTAATTCTGTAGTCTTCTATTGCTATAGCTCTTACAAGGACCTAAATCACAAGATCCATGTTTGCTTGTTCATCTCTATTATAAAGCAACAAGCCCCCAGATAAAATCTATTCGAGCCTTACGTATGTTCATACCATGCTCCCCCAGATTACTCCATTTTCTCCAAAATGGTGTATCCTTAATCCTTTTTATTTGGGTTTATTCTGTTAACCTGTCAATCTGTCTTCTTTATGGCACTTTGAGTACCATCCTTAGTCTCCATTCGGAGCTGTAAAAGATACAGGAATAAATCTATCTCTTTACTTTAGGGGTATCATTATTACGACCGTCGTACTCCCCAGACGATCACAATTCATCATAGATCACTTAGATGCATAATATGCATCACATTATCTGAAGTATAGGGGAGTTTATTCTGTAACATTCTCTATCTCCCCTTCGAAATGTGGCAAGAACCTTTTTGCCACAATTTCGAAACTTTGATTATCTGCTTTATTCAATATGAAGTTATCTTTTAACGTATGGGAGTACTTTTTCCTCATTCCCTTTTCAAAACTCACAAGAGTTCTTTCTCAATGGTACTGCAAGTCACACTTGCATAACATTCTTATCTTTAGGTTCATTTGTAACTTTATTCTCTTTTGACTCATTAAGTGCTTTATAACTATGATACACGAGGTGCGCGGTCGATATAAAAACACATGAGTCATCACATCTTTCTTCTGTCATACAGAATAAGTCCTTTGTCAAAATTTTCTCCCGCCATGCGGGTATTTTCCCAGACTTTTCCCACCACGTGGGTATTATTATCATCTTTTTTCCGTCATGCGGGTAATTAAGAGACACATATGCCACAATTGGCTCTTTAGACTGCATATTCAATCATCAAATTCAGAAATAAATCTGAATACTCTTTTATACACATGCTTAATCCAACGTTAGTCAAATTAAGCATTCATGTTTTAAAAAATTTCTTCACATAGAGTACATGAAAGAAATTCGTTAAACAAAACTCTGAATGATTTATTTGTTTTCTTCATGGAGAGTACATGAAAGACATTTGTCAAACAAGACTCTCGATGATCTATTTGTATTCTTGGATTAACATCCAAGAATTCTTTTTCTTTTGCAGTCAATCTTTAGAGAGAATATACTCTCTCACTTTGTGACCTTTCTTGGTCATCTTTCGGGTCACAAGTACCCATTCTTTTCTTTCATGAATGAAAACATGAGAATCTTTGTCTGAGAAAATATTCAATAATAATAAACAATAATGAGCATAAAATTAACCCTACGTTGGTCTGGTTAAAGATATGCACATTAAATCTTTAAAACTTTCTTCTATATTCTAAATCACCGTTGGGCAGAATTAGAATGAAACATCATCTTTCTACACTAATTCTACATCACCGTTGGGCAGAAATAGAATCAATGCATAAAACTCATAAACAATATGATGATGATATTTCTATTGCAATAAAGAACTCTGTTTGGAAAGTGACATTATCATCAACTATATTTCAGCGGAAACATGAAATATACATATTTCTATAGTTCAAGAGCATTTCTTGATCTTTTATCTTTTCTCTGAAATTGATCACTTTCAAATAAAATTATCAGAGATCTAGCCCTTTGACTATAGAACTCAAATAATTATAGTACTGCTATCATCAACGTTGGTCAGAAAATAACAATACCATAATTAATCTGTTAAACAAGTATATCTCTTTTTCCTCCTCTCTAATTAAATTTTCCCGTTGGTTCCAATTTAATTAGAGGAGAGTCCTTTTACTTTACAGCAGAAACTGTAAAATATTATCTGTATTTCACAAACATTGCACTGTTCAACGATTAACAAATCATGATTATGTTATTAACAACGTTGGTGGTAAAATAACAGGATCATAATTGTTTCAATAATTTCTGTAACATTTTCTTTAAAAAATTAATTCTCACTTTAATTCTATTTTATCCTTCACTTTTCTTTATTTGCAGCGAAAAACATGGAATAAAAATTCCATGAACTTTGTACTTTTCAGAAGCATTACTTTTACTTTTCTGTTTTCTAAACACACCCATTTGTGCAATTAAAACTATATCACCGTTGGGCAATAAAAGAATTAAATGCACCTTTTAACACATAATAAACAAATCATGATCATGCTATTAACAATGTTGGTCATTTAATAACAGAATCATAATCATCTTTAATATCACTTTAATCATGCTTTTAATTCTCACTTTAAATCATGATAATGCTATTAACAACGTTGGTCAATTAATAAGACTCATAATCATCATTAATATCACTTTATCATGCTTTTAAGAAATTACTTTTAACTATTTGCAGCGGAAATATGAATGAAATTCATAAACTTTAAAATTTGCAGAAACATTTCTGTTACTTTTGAATTCTCTAAACAAAATTTTCGTTGGAATATTTTGAATAGAAAAAACTGGATGAAATTTGCTCAAAATATGGACAAAAATCATCAAACTGTGTTATGTAAAATTAAAACAGAGGAAACTGTGCGCGGCCCACGGCCCACGGCCCGCTTACTGCGCGCCGCGCAGCGCTTCGCATAGCAGCATCGGCGAAGCAGCCCACGGCCTGCCTGCGGCCCATTACTATGCGCCGCTCGCGCGCGCTCCTTGTGCGGCCTGTGACCCGGCCGTTTTGGCCCAAGGCCCACCATGCGCTGGGAGAGCTAGGGTTCAAGCCGCCAGCCCATCCTGGCCGTCCAGCGCGGTCCGACGGCTGTCCGCGCTTCTCGCTTGAAGAAAACGGCGCGACCCTAACCCTAGCCGCATTTTCTTTTCTCTCTCGCGTGTTCTCCTCTGTCCCGCACGATGCGGTCATGGTCAGGGCGCTCCGCCGGCTGGCCGGCCGCCGGAGACCGCGCCGGAGACGGCCGCTAACAGCGCGCCGCCCGACCCCCTTTCTCCCCTCCTTTTTCTCTTGCCTCGCAGATCAAGCGCCCGTGGCCGGCAGCACGCCAACGACGGCGAGCGTCCGCGCGGCACACAGGCCACGGCGGGCTCCTCCTCCTTCTTTCTCACCCCGAGCAGTCCGAAGACCAACAGGGAGAGGAGCGGCGCCTCCCTGGCCCTCTTGCCGGAGCTGCGTGCACCCACGAGTGGGCGCAACTCCGTCAAGCGGCTCAGCGGTGGTGCCCTTTGCCGGCGGCGCATGGCCGGTGAGTTATCTTTTCCTTTTCCCCTCTTTTACAGTTTTAGGGTTAGGGTTTCTTTTGCGGGATTTCTCTCGGCAGTGGTGGAGGCGCAGCCCCCTCTCCACTGCCCGTGCTCTTCGTCCAGTCCCTCGGCTTGCCGATGCGGACTGGATCGAGAGGAGCGGCGCGGCCTCGCGGCGGCGCATCTTTCCGGCGAGTCCGAGGGCAACCCGGTGGGGTTTTCTTTTGCTTTTGCTTTTCAATTGCTACCGAAATTAAAACTAGGATCCAATTCGTGCTCTGATACCATTGTTAGATCCCACTTTGGATCATCTAGGCTAGAACGATTACGGTAGTGCTCTTTTGGGTGTCGATCTAACACGGTGAGAGAGAGAGGGGACAGAGAGATGAGAGAGGAGGAGGAGACAAACCTTTTCCTTTAGGGATGAACCCGGAGTGCCGGACAAGGTGGAGGTGGCCGGCGATGGGAGTGGGTAGCAGTGGTGGTGGAGCTTCCCGCTGCTACTACCGCAACCCTAGATCGGTAGGGGTCTTGGTGGGGTGCCCGGCGCACCAGTCAACCTCGTACAGAGTGCCGCTGGCCCCCACCTCTTTATATAGGCAGCGCAACAGGGGCCCACCAACCAGGGTTTGGTTGGGCGCCCCGATCAGGGCGCGATCATGGGGTCACGGTGAGTCGTCGGACTCACGCGTGTGGAGATCAACCTAACAGTAGGTATCAGCGGAAGGGAGACGGGTAGCTGGGGCTAGGCTACCTCTACCACCATCTCGATCATCCGTGGAAGAGAAAGGCGGATTATCTTTGTGTTTGTCCCGCATGGTCAATAAACCCTATACTCTCTGTCCCGTTTTCTCATTCATGCGTCCCTGCGGTGATGGTGCTTATGGATTTGTAGTTGCATTTCTGATCTCCTGTGTCGATTTGATGTTTTAGGTATCCAGATGATCGTGTGCAAGGTCTACTTCACGCTCCCTAGATCTATCGGTTAGCACCAAATCATCCATACTCCCTCGCACTGTACAGATAATACGTACTGGAGTTGCTGATCTGATTCAACTAGGACACATGTGTTTTGTGTTAGCATGTAAGTTGTCACAATTTTTTGTGCATGTAATTGTCACTATGTGCCTGATTTTTTGGAGAAAAACCATAGATATTTTGTTCACGTTTCTACTTGTCACTCTGTTTTGTTTGTTTTGGTAGCATGTAAGTAACTATATTGTTGCTCAGTTTTTTTGCTGGGTAGCATGTAAGTTCTCATCCATAATTGATGTAGCTCATGGAATATTGGATCTGAGCTAATTTTTGGTATATAATGCACATGTACATATATACAGCCTACATGTAGTTTCTGTTGTCGTTAGGTGTTTTAACTTGGCATGTAGATGTATTTTTTTGTTTAAAATACATAGCACTATCAAACAACTTGATAGTTTTCTGAATTTTAGTTCTGTAGTTTCCGGTGTCGTTAGATGTTTTAACTTGGCATGTAGATGTATTTTTTTTGTTTAAAATACATAGCACTATCAGACAACTTGATAGTTTTCTGAATTTTAGTTCTGTAGTTTCCGGCGTCGTTAGATGTTTTAACTTGGCATGTAGATGTATTTTTTTTTGTTTAAAATACATAGCACTATCACACAACTTGATAGTTTTCTGAATTTTAGTTCTGTAGTTTCCGGCGTCGTTAGATGTTTTAACTTGGCATGTAGATGTATTTTTTTTTGTTTAAAATACATAGCACTATCAGAAAACTTGATAGTTTTCTGAATTTTAGTTCTGTAGTTTCCTCACCCATAATGTATAATTTAGATGAAAACTCCATGTGCAGGTTCCATACCTTTTTGTAGAGATGTATTTTTACTACTTTTATAGCATTTTAGCTTTTATAGCATTTTAGATGAAAATGTAGTCTCACTAACATGCTTTTAGCTTTTCAGTTTCAGCAGGGATTTTCCAAAGACTTACATGATGTTTCCAATCGTACCTAAGAGACGTTCCTGGACACCTAAGAGTCTGACCAAGCCTGTACAATCCAAGTTTAAAAGAATGAAGCAAAGGCTGAAAATGAAAGTTAGAGCACCAGATTACATTGTTTTCCAGTACACATGTCAGCATGAAAAACTACAAGTACTTCTTCTACTTTTTCTACACATGTTGCTCTCTGCAATTTACTTTCATGTTTCTTTTCATTTATATATGGCAACTGACTAGATCCTTTTTTTCCTTTTTACAACCAACATGGGGAATTAATCCACTTCAGGTCACCAGGAAAGTTACTTGCAGAGGTTCAATCAGCTACAAGTTCTATAAACTGCAAGTCCCTGCTTTTGATCAACCTGGCAGCATCATAACTGCAATGGCATCAAGTTTAATGTTTTTTAATTAGAACTAGTTAATGTTTCTTAGACTGTAGTTCTTGCATCAACTACCAGGGTGGGTTCCTGAAACCAGAGTGTTTCTCTGAACCAGAGTGGTTTTCCTAAACTAAATGGTACTTCGAATTAGAACTAGTTTCTGCTTTTTACCTGGATGTTTTTGCTGGAGTGGATGATGTAAAACTCTTAGCTGCTACCCTCCTGGGATGTTGCTTTGCTGGAGTGGATGTTTTTGCTGGAGTGGATCTTTAGCCCGTATGTTTCTTTTGCTGATGGAGATTTTGGGGGCGTCGAGTGGAGGGTGCTGATCTTTTCTTTGTCTTCCTGCCTTGCTCTCAGTTTGCAAGGTGTTTTAGTGTTGAATCTTCCATGACGGCTGCTCAAAGCTCCATGGAGTCTGCTGGAGGAAGAAGAGAAGGGAAGGGCTAGCAGGTAGGGTATCTTGGGGATTTCCACCCCCAGATGTATTTTACAGCGTTTGTTGTCCGGGTCTGGGCAAGCTGGGCCACAGCGCGCGGTTCCCGCGTCGCGACAAACGCAAACATGTATGAAACCTGGTGGGAGGTGGTCCTTTCCGATTTTGGCAAGGGGGGCCAAACTTTCCTTTTTGGTGGGGGGCACCACGTAGCGCTAAACAGTGCCCGGGCATGTGTAGTCGCTTAGTACTTTAAAGAAGAAAATCACACTCACTTATAGGTGGGGCCACCCACGCTCACACCTAGGAGCAACCACGCCCCTCTATTTTTGGAGAGCTTAGTCACTTACAGGTGAGACCACCCATGTTCACACCTAGAAGTAACCACAAACCTCTATTCCTAGGGAGTATAGTTCTTTACTAGAAGAGGTAGGCGCGCTTTCGGCAAAAAAAAAGTTAATGTTCACGGCTGAAATCGTCTCAAATGCGATAAGTTCTTACAGGTGGGTGGCGAATACACACCTACTGTTTGAGAAATTAATTCCCAAGTCGACACAACGACACCACTGCTCATCACACCGACCATTGGAAAGAAGTCCTCATCTCCTGCAAAAATTGGGCGCATTTGTGCCTTCTTCGTCTCAGCCGTCATTGTGTGGTGTACAGTGACAACGCAACTGAGAACAAGCTGGGGTTCAGGCCGAAGCTGGCAGAGGACAAAACAGTTGGAGAAGAGAAGGCCGACCATGAGCAGCGGCAACGGGATGGCCAGGAAAAGCTTGGCCGGCTCGCATGTGTCGTCACCGTCTGCGCGTGATGCAGCGATGCTCCCGAAGGAGGGGTTGTTACAAAGCACGAGCGCCGAGAATGTTGGCTGCTCCGGTCTGGTCGGCGGCCACTTTGGTGTTGGAGGCGACACTGGAGGATGGGGATGAATGGCGGCTACATCGTCGTCGAGGCCTGGGACAACAACATGGACGATCGGTCTGAGATGAAGGGTGGTGCAGCTGCCGACTCGCGAAGGTCGGAGAGGCAATGCAAGGTGGACTGGGACCGGCGACTTCCTTCTTACCCCACACAAGATCAACACGTATACCCATCAAACCAGCAAAGCAGTGCTATCACCGACTATGGGTAACGAAAAATCACACTCACTTACAGGTGGGGTCACACATTTTCACACCTACGAGCAACCACATCCCTCTATTTTTATAAAGCTTGGTACTTTAAAGAAGAAAATCACACTCACTTACAGGTGGGGCCACCCACGTTCACACCTAGAGCAACCACATACTCTATTTTTTGAGAGCTTAGTCACTTACAGGTGGGACCACACATGTTCACACATAGGAGCAATCACAAGCCTCTATTCCTAGGGAGCTAAGTTCTTTAAAGGATTCTTTAAAGCCAAAATCTGACGCATTTGTGCCTTCTTCGTCTCAGCCACCATTGCGTGGTGTACCATGATAACGCAGCCGAGAGCGAGCTGGGGTTCAAGCCGAAGCTGGCAGAGGACCAAACAGTTGGAGAAGAGAAGGCCTACCATGAGCAGCGGCAACAAGATGGCCGGGAAAAGCTTGGTCGGCTCGCGTGTGTCATCACCGTCTTCGCGCGATGCAGTGATGCTCCCGAAGGAGGGGTTGTTAGGGAGCATGAGCGCCGAAAATGTTGGCTGCTCCGGCCTGGTCGGCGGCCACTTTGGTGTCGGAGGCGACACTGGAGGATGGGGAAGAACGGCGGCGACAACGTCGTTGAGGCCTGGGACAACAGCATGGAGGACCGATCCAAGATGATGGGTGGTGCAGCTGCTGACTCGCAAAGGTCGGAGAGGCGGTGCAGTGTCGACTGAGACCGGCGACGTCCTTCTTACCCACATAAGATCAACACGTATACCCATCAAAACAGTAAAGCGGTGCTATCACCGACTATGGGCAACAAAAAATCACACTCACCTGCTGGTGGAGTCACACATGTTCACACCTAGGAGACCACATCCCTCTATTTTTAAAGAGCTTAGTACTTTAAAGAAGAAAATCACACTCACTTACAGGTGGGGCCACCCACGTTCACACCTAGGAGCAACCACACCCCTCTAGTTTTGGAGAGCTTAGTCACTTACAGGTGGGACCACCCATGTTCACACCTAGGAGCAATCACAAGCCTCTATTGATAGAGAGTTTAGTTCTTTAAAGATTCGCTTCGCACGTTTGATCTGATTTTAGCTTCTCCACAATTTTCAGTCACGGAAGGCTCAAAACCTTCATCAATCATCCTTTTATAAGTTGAGGGCCTGGTTGAAATGATGATAGTACGCAGTGGGATTTACAGTAAAACTTGAAATGATAGGAATTTATGACCAGTTTGTTAATGTGGGTGTGTGAAAATTTACCTTTGTTGGTCACTTGGTTTTCATCATAATCCATTTCATCATCAGAGTCATCATGAGTTTGAGTTTCTTTATTCTCACAGTTTATGATGTAACTTTCCACATCAAGCAGTGGTGACTCAACAGCACAAAGCTTTTTTCCACCCTATAGAATGACAAGTAAAAACCATTATTAGCCAGTAAGTTCCAAGGAAAAAATACTTAATGAGCTAAAGATAACTCAGAGAAATCTTAACAGAATATAATTACTTATTGAAATGCATTTGAGTAATAAGGATAATAAAGGCTTAACACAAAGAAAGAAACTCTGGGAAGGAGGAATGTTGCAGGTGCAAAGTAAAGATAGACATATCAGACTATGTAAACAGCAGGATACCTTGATGGCACAAACAGATAACAATTCAGGATCGCCGTAGCCATCTTCTGTAGGATAAATTTGCATTACTGCTGCCTTGCATGCTTTATCCTGGAATGAGGAGACTTGTATATTAGAACATAATTAAAATTAATGCCACAAGCAGCATATTTTACATTTACATTTTGTAATGGTTATACATTTTGTAACGGTTCATTTGCACAAGGCCTTGATTGCCGCTTCTCTCTCCTTCTTTTTCTATCAATGATACTGGTCAATTCTTCCCCTTCCTGTAAAAGCTTGTTACCATCTTTGACCTTGGTGTCCGTCTCAGTCCCATCAGCCTTTGGTGTCACTTGTGAACATGACGACAGTGCTTTCCTTATGCCTATGCGCCATCTAACATTGTAAATCAGTTTCACATGAGGTTGACAGGACCAACCTGTGCGCATGCCTAACTAACAGAGATTTTTATTTCTAATAATCTTAATCTAGAATGAATTACAAGATAAAGAAATTAGTACTAAGATACTTACTTTAAGATATGACTGAAACAATCTTCACCTAGCATATAAAAATGCTCACAAAGGTGTTTTATCTGCTAGACATCAAAGGGTACATGCAACCAGGGTCATAACTAAAATAAGAGAAGTTAGGCAGGCATTAATTACTCCATTACCGCGTTTGTAGTAAGTTCGTGTTTTTTGATAAGCAGAGATGCTGGGTCATCAAATGAAATTGAAAAACAAGAATCAAGAAACTCCAGTGGAGTCTGTGCC
The DNA here is from genome assembly GCA_947311845.1 of Poa pratensis. Taxonomy (NCBI): domain Eukaryota; kingdom Viridiplantae; phylum Streptophyta; class Magnoliopsida; order Poales; family Poaceae; genus Poa; species Poa pratensis. The sequence continues at coordinate 153,446,868 of CAMZMU010000041.1, read as the reverse complement.
TCGGACCATATAAAATCTGATGCTAGATGACCAGCTTTCCAGCATTCTGTGCTTCCATACCTACGTAAACAGCATGCGATGAAATTTAGAACAGTAACTACAAGCAAACTGGAATATACATCAAACTTTCAAAGTACAGATCCTACAGACGAAAAACAGCAGCGCCAGCTAATTTTAATGCTTGTTTACTACTCTAAGATTACCTCTGCCCCCTCCCTCTCTCTCTCTCCCTCTCCCTCTATCTATACGCCATATGGCGATGCGCATAACATTACATGGACGCCATGCTAACGCCATATGATGACAAAGTGCATGGTGACGCTGGACACCTTAGTGGGGAGACGTGCCATCATGGGCGGACGCAGCGCCCCTGCTCCCCGGCGCTCGCCCGGGCTTCGATCTCGTCCGCCTCGTGGTTTTGATCGCTATTAGGCTGATTAGTTCCGATCTGGCTGGGGCTAAACTGATCGGCAGTTCACGTCAAAAAAGAAAACTGATCAGCAGCGTTGGTGGGCTTTGAGACATTGGGCCTGGCCGTTTCTTTCCCTCTCGCTCGCGAGTCACACGCACGCGCACGCAGCCACGGACCTCGTCCACTCGTTCTGAACCATCGATTTCCAATCCCCATCGAAGCTCTGAAACCCTTGCCCAGTTGCCCGCGCCGCCGGCCTGCCGCGGTGATTCGACGAGCTCTGAAACCCCAACCACGCCAGGGCAACAGCTCCGACGGGCGACGGCGCCAGACCGGCAGGCGGCCGGGCAGACCATGGACGATGGAGACCCCGGAGGAGGTCTGCCACGGGCTGCAGACCTTCGCGACGGCGACGACGGCCGTCCCAGCCAGCAACGGCCAGGCCCAGCCGCATCTGGCGGCCACAAGCGCCGACGAGGCGACGTGGGGCGGTAGGCTCGTCAGGCTCGACTTCAACAGCAAGAAGACAGAAGGGTAATTTCCATGGCTCAATCTTTGTTTAATTCTGGTTTGTAACTCAATTTAGAACTCTCCGACCATGAAATGCGCATTTTTCGTTGATAGGATTTGTGCATAAGTTTCTACATGGCTATACTGCAATGGCTTGACTTAATGATCAATCTTGATGAAAATCTTACAAATTTTAGGAATTGGGAGCTTTTTGGTTGATACAAGAAGCTTGCCCCAACCACCGCCGCAGCCAAATGTGGCAAATGAGGAGGAAGAGAGGCATGAGGCGGAGGATGTGTTTAATCCGGATGAGATAGTGTGTGATCCCGCTTTTAGAAACAAATCAATGAATATCATCCAAATGTTCAAGATCAAGTGAAAAGAGCATACCTTTTGAAGGGGCCAACTAAGCCAATTGTGAATTTTCCTAAGAATGGAAGTGGATCTAGAGGGTTTTCAAAAACATGGTATGATAAGTATGATTGGATAGAATATAGTGAGTCTCATGATAAGGCTTATTGTTTCTATTGCTTTCTTTTTAAGCCACTTGGAAGTGCAAACCGTTTTGGTAGTGACGTCTTCACCAAAACCGGGTTTAGTGATTGGAAACATGGTTACAAAGCTTTGCCGGAGCATATAGGTGGTGTCAATAGTGACCACAATAAGGCAAGGTTGCATTGTGAGGATTTTGGTAATCAAAGACAAAGTGTCTCTAGTAACCTCGCTCGTGCATCAAAGGAATCCGAAGAACTATACAAGATCCGTTTGACATCTTCCTTGCATTGTGTAAGATTTCTCATAAGTCAAGGATTGGCATTTCGTGGCCATAATGAATCTCTTAGTTCATTAAACAAGGGAAACTTCCGTGAGTTGGTAGATTGGTATAAAGGAAAGGATGAAAAGGTGAAGCATGCATATGAGAAAGGAGGAAATTCCAAGATGATCTCTCACCGAGAGGGCTTTTTCGGCAATGAAGATCATCAAGTCTAAATTGCGTAACAAGATCAAGAATGGATGGTTCAATGACTTGATGATATGTTACACCGAGCGGGAGCTTTTTAAACTACTTGATGATGGTGTTATCGCTCAAAGGTTTCAAGCTATGAGGAAGAGAAGGAAACATTTACCTCGTAGGACTAGGACTAACTAGCATGCTATCTCGGTATATTTCTTTATCCCGTGTATTAAGATAGATTTATTTTTGAAGGCATGTTCATATGATTTACTAATTTGTCTTTCTTTGGTCGACCGTCGTAGTTTCATTAGTATTTTGGTAGTTCTTAGGTTGAGACTTATGAACATTGGAACGTGTTGGGAGCGTGTAATGTATTATATTCGTGTTTCCGCATATTTGCTCCATATTTTGTACATTTGTACGAGAATGTTTTTTGTTGCATTGTGGCGCGCCCAGGTTTCGACAAATTCCTGGGTCCACCACTGCGTGCCATATATTTGCAGCAACAATAATGTGCTGTGTGGATGCCTTTACAGCAGCAATCACGTAACAACTAGATGACACAAGAAGAGGAAAGAACAGGCAAACTACAGTGATGATGTAAGAAGAAATACCTACCGTTCAGGGTATCTCTCCATCTTTCTCTTCTCTGCATCCACACTTAACAAGTGCAAGTGCTTCAAATCAAGTTCTGGTTGAATCGTTGCAGGGGCTTTATATCTCACGCAGATAAAATACATTTCCGAACTTGTGGACCGACTTGCTGCAGGTTTACTCAGATGAACATCCTCAAATAGCTGCAAGTAGGAAAATTATATGCATTAATGACTTGTACGTATAAAACTAGCAAAACAAATAGTGTAAAAACCTGTTATTAAAACACACCTGCTTGAGACAGAACATTATAGCGTTGGAATTTTGACCCCTGATGAACTGTTGAAGAGAAGATTTAACTGATGTTAGAAGTGTACTTTACATAGGGGAGCGACAGTTCATAGCGGACTGACTGAAATATCTTTTAGAGGTCTTTTGGTAGCCATCATTTTAAGCCGGAATCGTGGAATTCATTTGTGATTCCCTGCTCAACCTGTTTGGCTGGCATGGAATTGCGCTTGTCATTTCATTTGGAATTTCAATAAATGGCCATTGTGTGTTATGCCAATTTCTATCCCTAGCCCTGTCATTTATACTTTCCAAATGAAATTTCTATCAAATGAAATGCAATGATGGGTGACAAACGAGCTCTTATAACATATTTATAACATGTTTGCAGTGAAGAAGCTACTTTTCACCTCATTAATTTGCCTAGTGAAACAAAAACACCATTCATACCTTGGTGATGAAGGTGCAGCACCGCCGTGCGGAAGATCATGATTGGGGTTACCTATTGCCTAGCAGATCCATTTTTGGAGGGGATCGTGGTTGGGGTTACCTATTGCCTAGCAGATCCATTTTTGAGAGCTCGTTTTGTGTATCTATCTGTTGACTGATCCAGCTCGTTTGTTTGTTTCTCTGACCAAGACAAGAAATATAGAGGAATCGAATGGAGACAGACAAGGCGACCATACAGCTCGGTCGACAGGAACCCTAGCGCCGGAGTGTAGCTGCGGCACACCGGACCGCGCCACCATGGACAACCAGATCGACGGCGGCCAGAAGTGCGCGCGCCGGCGCCAGCAGCAAGGGCGTCACCATGGACAGCCAGATCGGCGGCGGTCGGAAGCGCGCGTGCCGGCGCCAGCAGCAAGGACGTCACCATGGACAGTCAGATCGGCGGCGGTCGGAAGCGCGCGTGCTGGCGCCAGCAGCAAGGAAGTCACCATGGACAGCCAGATCGGCGACGGCCGGAAGTGCGCGCGCCGGCGCCACCAGCAGCAAGGGTGGCCGTGTGTACAATCTTGACTTTCAGCCGGGCTGGGTAATTCATCTATCTCAATCAGCTCGCAGGTTCCATTACATGCCTCGTATGTCTTCTGTATGCCAATGGCACGGTCCTTCTCTTTTCGTTGATTGTTTTGCTTCCTGCCCAGCTACTAGTACACTAGTATTTAGAACAAGGACTCTCGTGGATGCATGGTCTTATTTTGTTGTGGTGCATCGATGGCTAGTGGCAGTGGTGGAGAAGTTGTTGATTCCAGACTGCGAACTTGTATGCTCACTATTGTGGTTAGTGCTATCAACCATGGTTTTTGTTGATCTTTTCTGTAGATTATTGACTCCCTTGCCTGTCCGACCTGACTGTCTCTCTTTGTTCATTCATGCAGCTATGGTTGCTTCGGTTTTCTTCCCTGTTACTAGCGGTTTATTAAAAACATGAAGCTACCAGAGGCAATGTTGTGACAACTACAACACTTGTTGTCATATGAATTTGTGCTCACACCTGCACTCTTTGTTTTTACTTCCTATTTTGGTACTAAGTACTATCAGAATTTATGTTTTCAGCCTTGCGAGTGTAGCAAATATTGTTTTTTTTAGGAAGGATCCAATCCATATATTCCAGAAACTCGGTACAAAATACAAGCAGGTCCAGAAAACAGAAATAAAAACAAAAGGACCCAGAAATTTGCACAGAGCCCCTCGAAGCAGCTGAAGAAAACGCAATTGGATCCAAGTCGCTCCCCAAGCTCGTATGGACTGCTAATGAGTTATGTTACACACAACCAGGTCATGAGTAATGTTAGATATAACTATATTGTTGCAAACATATAATCGTTTTCTGCTAACGTTAACTTGGCTTTATAGTTTCAATTCTGTTATATCTTGTGAATGAGATTGTATCGCTGTTTTTGAAGTAATACCTGCCAGAACTTTACTGCAATTTTTTTTGCTTCATACAGTCTAACTTCAGTTCTTTTTGTTATCATATTTCATCTACAGGTGATGGCTGAAGAACCAAGGAATAAAGCTACGACTTCAGTTCTACCAGAAGTACCACAAGTTCATATCACGGAGTTAGGTGATGGCTGAAAAACCAAGGAATAGAGTTACGACTTCACTTCTACTAGTAAATGTTAGTATGGAGTTTTGTGTAGATGAACTATGTAAAGTTGTATCATGTAATGTGGAAACTTAATTGGAAATATAGAAGTAATATTGCTGTGAGAAGCTGTCAAAAGCTAGCCAGAAGCCGTTTTTTTTAATATGAATTTTTCACATTGGAAACGGACATATGTGTACGTCCGTATGCCTTTCATCGCAAACGGTTTTTTGACCTCCGTTGCCAATGACCCTTTTCACATCAGTGACAGGGTCGGGGACACGGACCCTTTCTCCGTTTCCGAAGGGGTTTTTGGCCTGTTTTCGATGTGTCGTTCTGTACTAGTGTGAGTTCGATGATAACTTGGCTCCGCCGGGCCGCTGAGCTGCTTCGATCGTTTTGTAGTGAGTTCGGACTCCTGGGCATGGGCAGCCCGATCCGGTAGGAAGCCTGACGTTCGGGCCGGGCTTGGATCTAGTTTTTTTGCACCAAGTCCGTCCCAAAAAACTAAACTAGGCCCGAAAATGGGCAAACCCTAGTTGCCGACCAGATCGACAACTAATCGTTCCCGCACACCCCTCACTCGATATGGGCCTGGCCCAATACTCGTGCGTGTTGACCAGCGAGACGACGGTGGTGACCAGCGAGACGACGACGGCGACCAGCGAGAGGAAGGCGACCGAGACGACGGCGACCATGCGACACTCACCGGAGACGGGGACGACGCGGCTGGCCGCGGCGTCGCCGGCGGAGGCGAGGAAGCACCTTAACGAGGGGGTGCAAGTGCAGGTGGCCGGCGCCGGAGAAGATGGTGGGAGTGGGGGGGGGGGGGGGGGGGAGGGTTAGAGGGAAGCCGGGGCGGCGGCCGCGGTTCAAGCAGGGCGGGGCGCCAAGGCGGCGCGGGAGCGACGCCGTGCGCGGGAGGCGGAGGCAGGCGGGAACAGCCAGCATTGGCGGCAGGGGAACGGCGGCGAGGGGTCGGGAGGAAGAAGATGAAGCACAGGAGGAGGAGAAGGAGGAAGGAGAAGAACGCACGGGATGGGCCGCGGCCCACTGTGGTGCGGGGGTGTGCGGAGCGCGTTCGGCTCCGCACGGGTCGTCAAGTAGGCGCTCCCCGAAAATGGTACATCTTGTACAGTAGTATTTTATCGGACAATAAGTTATTTTAATATTATTTAATCATATAAATAAATAGTTTTATTTAAAAATAGGCTTTGTCACTGATTCGGGACGGGCTTAGACCTGGCTTTTTCAAGTCAGAATCTGTTAAGCCGCAACCTCGGCATGGATCATTCAATTTAAGTACGGGCCTCTTCAGACTTTGGCCTTGGTTGTGGGAAAATTCTATCTATCTATCTATATGGCTCGATTAAAAGTTTTGTTTGGTACTTTCCAGGCTTACTTGACACTGACTCTATCGTTTTAAATCATGTTAAGCGGGGCTACGTAGCTCCCGATCCGTACGACGTGTTATTAAATCCTAACCATATATTTTAAATCCAACAACCGAAATAATTACTAGAGATGTGAAAGGAATAGGATGGTTCCTTGGCCATGCAAGTTTCAAAACTGTTGCACAACCTTTGCCGGCGAGTCCGGTCCAAGGGCGTGGAGCGAGAGCGTAGTCGAAGAAGTCGTACACGCGGCACAATCACATATGCGAAAACTAAAAGGGCACAGAGATATAGGCGGGACTGATCTTTATTATCAATTGTGTGTCTCTCTCAATACAATACATGGGTATATATAGGAGGGAGAGGGGCTAGGGTTGAGGACCAATCGTCGGTTTCCCAACACTCCCCCTTGGTCCGACATCCCGTATTGTCTATGTCTCAAAAACTCCGAAAAACCCAGTGGGAAAAATATGGAGAAAGAGCACATAGCATACGTCTCCTCATGTTGCACGAATTGCCTCATCAAAAACCTCATGTGAGAAACATCGAAAACTCACATAAGGGAAAAAGAGTACAATCCACTCAACATCAGGTTGAGTACTCGATCATCTGGATCAAGATTTACAGATGGGGGTATGAAGAATCTCCCCCAGAGTCCGGCATATATCTAAGTCTAATCATACCGATTCACGAACACATCTCTCAAAAGATTATGCCGGTAATGATTTAGTGAACATATCAGCAGATTGTCACACGACTTAGTATGCAAGATCCTCACCTCGTTCGTCTTCTGCAGCTCATGCGCATAGAAAACTTGGGGTTGATGAGATTACTCTTCACATGCCCTGACTGCACTTGTGCAACACAAGCATTATCTTCATAGATAATGGTGGGGGTTTGTACGGTGTTCAGCCCACACGTCTGCTGAATGTGGCGAATCATCCGTCGAAGCCATGCACACTCTTGTGATGCTTCTTATAGTGCTATGATTTCAGAGTGGTTCGTCGAAGTCGATAGAAGACTTTGCTCAGACGATTTCCAGGGAACATCAGTTCCACCACAAAGGAAAACATATCCAATCTATGACTTGGAAGTGTGCGGGTCCGACAGGTACCCTGCATCAGCATAGCCTACCAATGATAGGTCTTGATTCCTCCTATAAAACAGCCAAGATATTTGGTCCCTTGCAGGTATCGGAAGACGTCCTTGATGCCTTTCCAATTCTAGGTAGGCTCAGAACTGTACCTAGCAAGCAAATTGACAGCGAACGCGATGTCCGATGTACAATTCGCGAGGTACATGAGTGCTCCAAGGACACTCAAGTAGGGGAATTCCGGTCCCAGAATTTCCTCCCCCTCTTCCTTAGGCCTGAACGGGTCCTTATCTTGCTGCAAAGACCTCCCAATCATTGGGGTCTTCGAAGGATATGCCTTATGAAATCCAAATCTCTCTAACACCTTCTGGGTGTAGGCAGACTGGTGCACTAGAATCCCAGCAGGGGAATGTTCAAGTTGCAGACCCAGACAGAACTTGGTTTTACCCAAATCCTTCATCTCGAATTCCGACATCAGGTAGGAACTCGCTTCCTCAATATCTCTAGGTGTACCGATTATATTCAAATCGTCCACGTACACCGAGATTATAAACATCCATCTTCGTTGCTCGTGTAGCCCTTCTGATGAAGGAATCGCTTAAGCGATTATACCACATCCTACCAGACTGTTAAGTCCGTACAATGACTTCCAAGAAGAACACTGTATAGACCCGATTTGCTCTCTTGGTTCGGAATGGGGATACCTTCCGGTACCATCATGTAAATGTCCGAATCAAGGTTACCATATAGGTAAGTGTTGACAACATCCAACAATTTCATTGTTAAGTCCAGATTTACTGCCATCGAGATCAAGTATCTAAAGGTTATACCAGCCATGACTGGGGAGTAAGTTTCCTCAATATCGACATCTGTCGTTGAGTGAACCCTTGAGCGACGAGCCTTGCTCTGTACCGATCCACCTCATGTGTGAGGTAACTGCCTCCTGCCAATCTTTCCAATCCGACCTTATTTTACAATCAGCGGGATTGTTAGGCCTAGGGTCAGGATCTATGATTGAGGCAATTCTATAGCAAAGTTAATGTCGACAATTGCCATTGCTCGGTTCCTTGACTCTCCCTTATTTATATAATTTATGGCCATTTCGTCATGGGGCGCATCTGGCGCTACCTCTTGCTCCACCGTATTTCCCATTACAGGAGCGAGGTCCTTTAGCTTTTTCGCGCCGATGTGTGTACTCACATCTCCGCTGGATGTTCCCTCAATAGGACGTTCAAGTCCGGAATCCCGTGCACAGGACTTTCCGTACTTGTGCCAGGTCTCAATTGGCTCCCCTTTTTCTTACTAGGGGCTTTGGTGACTGTCTGTGATAAATCTCTCTTATCCTTCTTCCTCAGGCGTCCCCGAGTACTTAGGAGTTGAGAAACCGGATTTCCCGTCCTTTTAGGCCTTTGGACGGGAGCGGGTGTACCATAGTTAACTTCGGTATCTCAACCCTTTCCGGTGCATTGCGCGCAGGCATATGCGACTTTGTCACAGTTTACAAGTCACTAAAGTGATCAGGCAGTTGATTCGCTAATGCATGCAAATCAATTATCGTTTGGACTTGTTTATTTGTCTCGGCAGTGCGTGGGTCATGAGCGTGGATCTCCGTGACTTGGCACGTGATTTCTCGACTTTTATCATCAAGGGGTTGATTATCTCCCCCTAAAGTCGGAAAGAGATCCTCGTCAATGCAATCAGCGAAGCGGGCCGTATGACATTCACTTGTCATGGGGTCCAAATACCTGATTATGGACATAGTCGCATAACCAACGTATATCCCCGACTTACGGAGCGGGCCCTTTGCTGATCGCTGGGGTGGTGCTATCGGTACATACACCTGGCAACCGAACCTATAAAGGTGGGAAATTATCGGTGCCGACCCCTGCGCAAGCTGCACATGAGAATGGATGTTGTAGGCCAACGGTCTAAAGTTAATGAGTTTAGCAGCGTGTAACACAGCTTGCCCCAACATCTGGTTGGTGAAATACAACTCTTATGATGGACTTTATCCTTCACCTTTAAGGGGGGGGTCTAATGATTAACTTCCCTGTAGCGTATGCGGAGCACACAAAATCATCAGGATTTGGGAAGTTTTTCACTTTAACATTATGACCGTTTGAGTTGTATATTCCTCATCATACTTAGACTGCGTGGCCTAATCTATCATGCCATATGAAAATAGTTCAGAGCATCGGAAGGTAGTGTACACAGGCAGTGCTACAATTACCGTGTAGCATAGCCATGTGTCCAATGGAGGAAAAATTTCCAAGAACATGTTTACCATTTTCATCGCGCCCGGTGATTAGTAGGCATTCCATACCGTTCATAACACCGGTCTCAGCTGGAGACTATTAGCGTGAAAACCAATGAAACTTAAGGGGGTGCGAATGACTCGGGGTACAACAATGCATCGTTAATGATCAAAGTTGTTCCCATGGGTAGTATCATAGTGGCTCGTCCGGAGCCAACTATATAAGGATCGCAGCCGGCGATTTTCATAACACTACCTCGAGAATTTTATCAGACTCAAAGCACATAATCTCCCTGAAGATGGTATTTGTGTATCGTTTTCCACGAGACATGTTTACTCCATTGGGGTGCCACACGTGTTCTAAGACATTTGCATGTAATTAAAATAATGAAGCGAGGAAGTAGCGACATTACAAAACAAATGCATATATCTGAGAACATAACATGCCATCATATTTAAATAGAGGAATTAATGAACGATAATCAAATGTCATTCAAGCGTCGAAATAATGAATATGGCTTGCTCTTATAGAGCTTACAAACCAAATGTATCTCATATAGCCTAAGGAATCATGATAAGTTAAACAGTGGAAGCTTAGACAGGCATAGAGAACGCGCTGTTCACTTCACACTCAATGTCCAACTGAGTGAATTGCTCCTCACTGAGTATAGGATCATCATCAGTGCCTACACGAGGTGCAAAAGGGAGCACCAAGTGATCGACCTCCATAGAGACACCGACGTCCGTTGAGACCGTAGGGGCTATCTCCGTGGGCGCAACTACAGGTGCAACCATAGGCAGAGGTGGAGGCGACGGGAGGATCTCGGGCGCCACCATGGGTACCGGAGGTACCTCCCCCTGTACTGAGGCGAGGTGCGATACATGCACCTTCTTACTAGCCTTGTACGTTGCCACAACGTCCTTAGGTGCATGGCACTGGCGTGAGAATTGTTCTGTAGAGCTGCACCAGTAGCATTCCTGGGGCCTCTGCTCCCCCTTGCCTGGCTGATGCTGATGAGCCTGGCGAGGGGGGTGAGGTGCCTTCTTGCCCTTCCTACCTCTCTTCTTCTTGAGAGGCACATGGGCCTCCTGACGGGAACTCGCTCCAAGTGGCTGCGCGAGAGAGTTCTTTCGCAAGAGCTCATCCTACGCCTCCTCCACTTGGAGTATGTCCAGAAGCTCTGCATATTGCGTGCACTTCCCCTGGCGGTAATTCCGCGAGGACTGTACACCATCGGGGTGGAAAGTAGAGAGAATCTTCTCAATCTTCTGAGTGTCGGTGACAGTGACACCACACATCCGAAGAGAGATGCAAATCCGGCGCAAAGCCGAATTATAGTCTCCCACCGTCTTGAAGTCCTAAACCTCAGACGCATCCACTCAGCCTCTGCCTGCGGGCGAACAGTGTACTTCAGTCGCTCGAAACGCTGTTTAAGAGCATTCCAGAGGTCCAAAGCACTCCGCTCAGCCATGTACTCATTTTTTAGAGTACTGCAGAGGTGGTGACGCAGAAAATGCAGAGCCTGGGCATTCTGAGAAGGGATGACAGCTGGTGGCCGCCTGGGTCCCCATGCCAATCGCGTTGGTCAGCTCCCTCGACGTGAGGAAGATCTCAACGTACGATGCCCACGGCAGGCAGTGCAACCCATTTTGGGTTAGCTCGGTGAATTCACGGTTGACGATTCCGGCCATTTACAATTTATGCAAATCATATTAGATTACAGCAGGTAATCCGGATTACAGCAGGTAATCCATTGCATAAATGCGATGAAAATACAATTGTTCATTAACATGACGTTCCAATATTTAAAAACATGCTAACAATGATTTCAAAGCGATTAAAAGTAATTAAACAATTAATTCTAGCAATGAAAATATATAATACAAGCATGATAATGACGGAAACATGTTAAGCGCATCACTAACGTGAAACATTGGCCCTAAAATTGACTTTCCAAAGCTATTGTATGCCCAGATAAACAATTTCAGCAAAAACAGACTATTCCAGGGACTTACGGATAAATTATTCAGCAGGAATAAAAATATTCGTAAAATTGGAAAAGTACAGGTGCTAAAATGTAAATTTCGCGCGCAGCCCTGTATAATTAGGCGCAATCAAGGGGAGAATTAAGAGACTGGAAACGGCCGTAATTAAGAGCACTTAATACAAAACGTTTCAGCTCAAATTTATTCTCCATCAATGCCATTAATTAAGGCAAAACGGGCCAGCAGGGCTCGTGGCGTTCGGCAGCGCCTCGGGCGTGTTTGCGTGGCCAGCAGGGCCGTCTGCTCGCGGGAGGTGGTGGCGGCCGCCGCAGCGGCGCCGGCGACCAGCAAGGTCGGGCGGCAGTGCGCGCGTGCCAGCCGCACGCACGGGCGCGGCGAGCTCGGCTCGCGGCGGCGGCCATGCGCGGCATCACGCGGAGCTCGGCCAGCAGGTCCACGGGCATGGCGCGGCGCCGACGAGCGCGTATATGCGACGACGCGCACATCTCAGACGGCACGGCCAGCTGGGCCGACGAGCGCGCAGGACGCCGACGACGTCCATGACGCCGGCGACGAACGCGGACCAGCAAATCTGGACCTTCTCGCGCGGAAGAGCAACGGCGGCGCCACGTAGTGCGAGGCTCGGTGTGTTGCGTGGCGGCTTGCCGACCTATGCAACACACGACGAACGGCTCTACGGCAGTCAGCCGACGACGTCTTTTACACCGACACGAAAAACACTTCGGATGTCAATTTTCATCGTCCGTTCATCTGGAATCGAGACGGCGCGTCGCACAGCCGGTGCGCCGCGGCGGTACCGTGATCATCAGGATCACTTCCGTACCGACTCCCTACGGTGGCGTCATCAAATCCCCCATGAATCCAAGAGTATCGACATTGGTCGGCGACGTATTCGTCAGCTCGACTCTCGGGAGGGAAATCGACACCGTAGGTAATATAAAACGTATTGCAAGAACGGAAACATAAATAGATGCAAAACCGTTGTTGCGATCGGATCTGGATTATACCTCCGCGATGAACGACGAGAGCCTGCTTGATGAAGGCTCGATGCAGATCAGTTGGCGGAGCAGTTCGTGCTGATAACGTGTTGCACAACCTTTGCCGGCGAGTCCGGTCCAAGGGCGTGCAGCGAGAGCGTAGTCAAAGGAGTCGTACACGCGGCACAATCACAGATGCGAAAATTAAAAGACAGAGATATAGGCGGGACTGATCTTTATTATCAATTGTGTGTCTCTCAATACAATACATGGGTATTTATAGGAGGGAAAGGGGCTAGGGTTGAGGACCAATCGTCGGTTTCCCAACAAAAACCATTCACTAATGTTTTGCGGAATTCGATTTCACTTTAATGATGATTGTGTTGCAAGTTATGAGTACTTGAAGAAGGCATTGATCAATACACCTATTTTAAGGCCACCAAAATGGGACAAACCTTTTGAACTCATATGTGATGCGAGCAACTATGCTATGAGAGCCATCTCCACCATGATGTCGATGAATTTGATATCATTCATCATGCAAGTCGAACTCTGTGATCTCGGAAAAACTACCACATTGTCAAAAAGGAACTTTTTGATGTTATATTTTCTTGTGATAAATTGAGATCTTATATAATTGATTCTAGGTTAAGGTTTATACGGATCATCAATGTTTAAAATAAATACTCACTAGAGAACATGAAAACCTAGACGAACTAGTTGTATTTGCCACTTCAAGAATTTGAGTTGCAGGTAGTTGAGAGACCTCATAAGGACCAGCTGGAAGAAACACATGTCGCTGAGTCGACTGAGAATTAAGTTAAAACTCAATCATGTCAGAGCCGTTAGATTTTCTCGCGATTCATGCTGGTATATGAGTTGCACATGTATTGCAATTTCGTGCAACTAAGTAAAAAAGTTCACGCGGCACTAAAATTTGTTTCACGGGGTTTAAAAAACTATTCATGCGGTACTAAATTTGTTTCACGAAGCTAAAAATAATTATTCACGTAGTTTAAATCATGGGTGATGTCACATACCAAATTAACTTAATTTCCAACCGAGTGAAATCTAGTCGTTTCCTTATTTATAAAACCGGACTGTGATGCCTTACTCCGTCCATTACAAAATAATTGAAGTTTTAAATTTGTCATAAGTCAAATAGTTTGACTAAGTTTGTCGAAAAATATATCAACATTTACGACATCATGTTAGTTTTGTTAGATTCATCATATAATATATTTCATATTATTCTAGATTTGACGTTATAGATATGTACATATTTTTCCTATAATTTTGTTTAAACCTAAAAAGGATTGAATTTTCTTTTGAGGTATAATGACGATTGACTTGGAACAAATTTAGGACTTCAATTATTTCGGACCAGATGGAGTAATAACTAAGAAAGCTACAAACTCCTCTCCGTCCAAAAATAAGTGTCTCAAGTTTTCCTAAAAGTGGATGTATCCATACATGAAACATGTTTAGATACATTCACTTTTGTACAAACTTGAGACACTTATTTTGGAACGGAGGGAGTATCAGACAGAGGATATGTTGAGTGTCAAAAAAAGAAAAAAAGACAGAGGATATGTCTTCACTTGTAAGCATCGACGTAATCTTGGAAATAGAAGCTCTTCTCGATGAAGCTCGCGAGCCAGCGTGACGCGGCCAAGCACAAAATAGCAAAGGACACGAGGGCGGCTCTCTGCACGACCGACGTGACCAGCGTCCCCTTGGCGACGGCGAGGAACCCAACGATGGCGACTGAGGCGACCTGCAGGGTGACCTCCAGCATCTTCAACCGCTTCAACGCCACGCTGCAGCTCGTGCACTGGGCCACGTGCGACCAGTACCTGCGGAAGCATCACTGAATTATCAGGTGCATTCCAAGCTTCAGGTTGCAATGAGTGAAGGAGAGTGGTGGTTGTGTTCTCTTTTACCTTTGTCCCTCACAAAGCTGACTAGAAGCGACCTCCAATCTGTGCTGGACAAGCTGGCAAACAAGCTGCAATACTGGAAGGCCAGATTACTAACCAAGGATGGACGTGTGGTCTATGTGCAGACTGTTATGACAGCGTCAGTTATATATCAGCTTATGGCGCTAGAGGTAGAACCTTGGTTCCTCAAAGCAGTGGACAAACTGAGGAGGGGTTTTTTGTGGGCAGGCAGAGAAGATGCAAGGGGCGGGAACTGCCTTGTCGCTTGGAGAGCAGTATGCCAACCAAAACGCCTTGGTGGACTTGGGTTTCACAACCTCAAGTGGTTGAACGCGGCGCTTAGAGCGCGGTGGCTTTGGATGCAGCGGACAGATGACAGCAAGCCGTGGGCAGGTTTCAATCCGGAGGTCGGCCGCGATGCAGTAGCCATGTTCAACGCGGTGGTCAGCATATCTGTTGGCAACGGAGAGCGCATCCAATTCTGGAACGACCCGTGGATCAGGGGCCTGACGGCCACTGCAATCGCCCCCGCCGTGGTCGCTCTCGTGGCACCAAACATCAGGAAGCAGCGGCTTGTCAGGGACGGATCACCAACAATGCTTGGGCTAGAGACATTGTGGGGACTCTCACGGTGGACGTGATTGTTGATTACTTGAAGCTGTGGGAGGCCATCCGAGCAGTGGACATGGACGATGCAGCACAAGACGGCTTCACTTGGAAGTGGACAGGAAACGGAAAATTCTCATCAAGGTCGGCATATCTCGCTTTCTTCGAGGGCAGCACGGCATTTCCGGGAGCAGAGAACATATGGCACTCTTTCGCCCCGCTCAAGGTCAAGTTCCATGCCTGGTTGGCGATCAGAGACCGCTGCTGGACTGCGGCAAGGAGGATTCGCCATGGCCTTCCATCGAACGCCTTGTGTGTGCTTTGCCAAAGCGAGGATGAAACCATGGATCACCTGACGGTCCAGTGCACTTTCGCTAGGCAAGTTTGGCAGGGCGTCGCCCGACAGCTGAACCTGCAGCTGAGCATGCCAAACCCAACCAGTGCGCTGAAGGAATGGTGGCCTGCTGCAGTCAATGACCTCGCCAGCCAAGCTAGGAAAGCGGCCAATTCGCTCATCATGCTCGTCATCAGGAGTTTGTGGCTAGAACGCAACACGAGGGTGTTCGACAACAATCCAACACCAGCGGCTCGGGTGCTTGACAGCGTGCTGCAGGAGTGGTCTCTTTGGATGACATGTAGACGTGGGCAAATGAGAGATTTAGAGTGATTTTTGTATAGTGGCGGCCTCTGCCAGGTGGTATGCCGAGTGGATGTATCGCTGGCCTTTGCCTAGCGTGTAACTGAACTTTTCTTCCCTGTTTGCTTAATACAACGACGCGCAGACCTCCTGCGGGTTCTCCAAAAAGGAGACCTGCAGGGTGACCTCCAGCATCTTCAAGCGCTTCAGCGCCACGCTGCAGCTCGTGCACAGCGCGACGTGCGACCAGTACCTGCGGAAGCATCACTGAATTCTCATGTGCATTCCAAGCTTCAGGTTGCAGTGAAGAAGGATGAGCTTTTTACCTGTCCATGAGCTTGTCTTTGGTTTCAGTCGCCGGGAGCTGATCAGCAACTGGGGCAGCCCAGCCGACCTGGTTCTTGCAGTGCTTTCTGAACCAGTTTCTGAAGGCGACGACGATGGCGTCTGACGACGTGGGCACATACACGTTCCTGTGCCAGTTCTCAAGGCCGGCCGCGGCGAAGGTCCGCTCCTGGAATGAAGGAAGAACAGCAATTGGTGGATTGGCTTCTCGATCATGATCAGAATTTCAGAATCTTGGAGCTTGAGATCGTTTACCTCGACGTGGAGAAGGTAGGTGTCCGAGTCGAGGATGGCATTTTGGACGAGGTGGTCTTTCCTACCGGTTTTCACTTGCATATTCGTACCTCCGCCTCTTCGTCTCTGGCGAACGCCGAGTTGTAGATGGTGCACGGCGCGGCGTACCGGAAGTAGCCGCCGTTCTCCAGCGGCGACAGGAACCCTTCTATGTTCGCCTCCTCTATCTTCATCCTTATCAGCATGCCGTCTTCTGTGTCCAACTCAGCTGTGAAGAAGAAATTAACGAATGTCAGCACTCCCATTCAGTGATACTGTAGACTGAAATTGTCAGAAATTGGCAGTGCAGGGGCATATCTTCCAGGGTCTGGCTTGTGTCGGGCACCCTCCAGCAGGCCCTTGTGCGCGTAGGGAACATGCGCAGGGTCCAGCAGGTTCTCCACCAGCACATCGTACCTGCAGTTCGACGACAGTGTGCAGTGCGAGTAAGAAGAGTTCAAGAGAATGCAAGTGAACTTTTTCGGCATTTCTACTCTACCCACCCGCAAGAGAGGTCCCTGACTCCATAGCTGGTGACGAAGGAGGGGTCTTCGATCTCCGGGACGAACGGCGGCCGCTTCCTCCGCAGCACGTCCTGGTGCTCCGCGCCGGTCCTCGGGTAGAACCCCAGGATGTTGTTCTGCACCACGGCCGGGTACGCCGCCGCGCAAGCCTTGCTGTTCTTGTGCACCTGCCAAGCATTCCGATCTTGGTTGGTTTCGTGATCGATCAGGTGAACAGGAGGAGGAAAAATGAGAGCGGATCATTCAGGCCTACGAACCGGGGGCCGAGGGCGGGGGACTGGTGATGTAGTCCGACATACGACCATCACCATGTCAAGCACTCCATCACTCCACAAGTCACCACGTACCTCAAAGGTGAACTCATTCCTCTACGAGAACCTATTTCATGCCCCTTTGGATGTATACTACTTGAGCATCTACGCCTTTACTATGCTAGGTATTACTTGACGAGTACGGACATTCGGGGAGATGCCAAGGAAGGCCAAGACTCAAGATCATCCAGAGTGTACGCATGGAAGAGGAGAAGGAAGCGACAAGACGAAGTTGAAGAATATGGCAAAAACTGTCAGCCCGGCCTCCAGGCCTGCAGTCCGGCCTCCAGCCCGGCAGAGCCAGCCGGCCTAGGCCGGCCCCCAGGCCGGTCTCCCAGATTACACATGTCCTGCACCCGTTTTGTACTAATACTATAAATACCCCTTGGCTGCCTAGGGTTAGAGATAGACTATGTTTTGAGATTAGAGTAGAGCTAGGCTCCCCATCTCAAGACGGTCTCCTTCCTCCTCTTGTGGGGATGGTTCCTCCCCTTGTGGAGAAGATCCATGCGTGGATTCAATACCTCTACTTTTAGTTTGACTACTCGCCAGTCTTTCATCTTCGGGTGACTTTATTGGAGCGGTTCGGTTGACCGTTGGAGAAACAACCATCCAAGATCGCTTCTTGTATCTACTTGCCGATCTCCCACCTTCGTGTGGATTCTATTGGGCCGGTTGGACCGACCGGTAAGGAAATGGTTCTTGTATCGTGTGTGTTCTTGTGTTCGGGGCGTTCTTCTTGGTATTCTTCGTGTTCCTCGTGTTCTTGCGTGCGTTCGTCCACATCCTCCGTCAATCCGTGAAGATCGGGCCACCCTAGTAGTCCCGTACTACATCATATGGTATCAGAGCATGGTTGCTACGGATTTGACATGTGTTTCCACCCCCAAATCCCCCTATTTTTTCTTTGATTTTGAGAAATTCGAAAATTTCCACCAAAAATAGCCCCAAATTGCTTTTAGATCGATATGTGAATCTTGTGCGTTTTTGCAAGTTTTGATCCATAGATCTATTGCTCAACTAGTTGATCTTGCTTCCCTTGCGTTTCCATGGCCAAATTCCATTAATTTCCCCTCTGATTTGACGTTTTTCGGGCCGTTTTTCCGCCAAAATCGCGGATTTTCGAGGGTCAACGTCGCGGGGGTCAACCGGCGTTCAAACCGGCCTCAAACCGGCCTAGGCCGGACCACATCCTGACCCCGCCGGCCTCCAGGCCGGCCGGGCCGGCCTCCCCGAAAACTGAAAATTCCAGATTTTGTTTTGGCCATATCTTTTGATTCCGGACTCTATTTTTGGTGTTATTTGGCTCATTTCGAAGCTACGATCAAGGCCTTCATCACCATTGCGGAAGATCCATCATCCACCACCACCAAAATTCGTGGGCAAGCACGAAGCTTCTACATCAACGGGTGAAGATCGTCGACGAAAGGTATAAACATCACGAATCTTTTCCCCCTTGCCATTCATTTGATAGCCATCATACCCTTGTGTTTATCTTGTCCTATTGAGGCTAGCTCTTGATGATTGCTTGGGCTTTGCACATTTGCATTGTATAGTTTCCGAGCAAACGTTGTATGCACAAGTTGATATATCTTGTTATTGGCATCAAAAAGTGGGTGAGCAAAAAGCAAAAAGAGAAAAGAAGCAAAAAGAGCAAGAAAGAAAAAGAAGAAACACCACTTGCCATATCTTAG
Source organism: Poa pratensis (assembly GCA_947311845.1). NCBI lineage: Eukaryota > Viridiplantae > Streptophyta > Magnoliopsida > Poales > Poaceae > Poa > Poa pratensis. The sequence continues at coordinate 153,427,959 of CAMZMU010000041.1, read as the reverse complement.
TAGGAAGCAAGCTCGATGAACATCTAGTAGGTGGTGCATTGTTGTGCAAATCTTGTAGCCTACCAATAATTTGCAATCGAGCTAGTGGCTCTCCTTGTACTTGTGCAACATGAGCTTATAGTCTTCGCTAGGATCATATGGTTCTTTATCTCACTTCTTGGTTACATGAGTCCCATTTATCTCTCCGTGCGTGTGTTTCCTATCTTTTGAGATTGACTTGTTTGTGCTTTATGATCATCATGGTTCTCTACTTGCTTTGACAATATCTTGGTTTCCGGTTGGTTTAATTTGCTTTCCACCTACCATACCTACCTACCAACTTTTAAGCCGTGTGTGTTTTGGAGTTTGCTTTGGATATTTGAACACAAGCATTTTACTTTGTGATCGTTTCCCTTGTTTGTCCACGACGTCCAATACTATCTACAAGGTGAGTGGTTGTGTTCTAGTTCCTTTCCACTCCACATATATACACTTGTCTTGTGAGTTAACATGTCTAGGGAGAGTGAATGCCACTATGGAGGCCAAGATGATAATGAGTACATGATGAGACACAACAACTATGATGCCTCAAACTTTGAGGACATGGGGTACTACTACACCGACAATGACCTCCATGACATGATGGATCATCACCGAGACTTCCGCTACAACTACTCCGACTACGACTCCGTGAGCTTGGATGACTTGGTGGAGCCATACATCGACGATGATTGCTCAAGCTTCACCGACATGGAGAACTACTACGACTACTACTCCAAGTACTCCAACGAGAACTTTGGTTCTACCATGGTCAAGAGCGGCACCACCAAACATCATGGCACAACCCATTATGGTTCAAGCTCAAGATTGAGCAACAATAAGACCACCATGCGTCCATCCTATGAAGCTCCATCAACTTCAAGAAGGCGCCATGACAAAGACATCGCCAAGAGTGCCAGGCTTCAACTTTCTCCATCAACCTCAAGAAGGCCCCATGAGAAGGACATCGCCAAGAGCGCCAAGCTTCGACACTCTACATCGACAACAAGACGGCATCCCAAGAAGTGCATCGACAAGGCCAAGCCAAGTCAAGGCCCATCTAGCTCATCAAGGCGCCACAAGAACGTTGCCAAGGTCGATCGCAACTTGTCCAAGCTCCAAGATGACCTCTCCACACTCGCCAAGCTTCGAAACATATCACCAAGTTCTAGTGGGAGCTCCAAGACAAGGTCACCAAAGCAACAAGCACCAACGCCAACATGAGGAGAAGCATCCAAATGACTTTCGGCGACACCCCTCCGCTCAAGAGCGTCAACGTCGACATGACAAGAAGTTGGCGACAAAGGCGCATCCTATGGTGTTCCCTAGTGCTACCACTTCAAGTGCGCCAACGAGAGCTAGCTACAAGTCCCATCTTTGACGAGATCATGGTCGACATCGACAACTTCTTCGAGAATTTCATACGTTTATGCCGGAAGAAACATGGTCACAACCGTGAGGCCGCAACACCATTGACGCCCTTTTCAAGCACTTCTCATGATATGGTATCTACACCAAGTGCCACCACCACTTTGGTCCCCATGTGGCAAGAAGAAGACCTTATATGTGACAATTGCCAAGGCCAAGACCATGATCCACGAGAATGTCCCAATCTCTTGTGCCCACTATGCAATAGAAGAGGTCATATGATGTGGGAGTGCACAATTGAAGACCAAGATGGTGAGAAGACGGTCGAGCATGGGATTTTACCTTCGACCAAGGAGGCGAGCATGGAGAATGCTATCACCTATGACCATGGGTCAAGTGATGATGATGCCAAGCATGGGATTTTCCCTTCGGCAAAGGAGTCGAGTGATGATGCCTACACTATGGCATTGACCTTTGGAGGCGAGATGGTTGAGGAGGTTGAGCATGGGAGTGTCCCTTCAACCTTGGAGGCGTATGGAGATGAGGAAACCGAGCCTATCCCTATGAGCTTTAGTTATGAGATGGTACCAATCCCATGTGAGAATGAGAGCCACTTAGCCCACTTGAGTGAGAGTGAGAGTGAGTTGAGTGCCTCCACCATATGTGAGTTTGAGTGCTTTCACTTTGAGGGAATGAGTGATACACCACTTGAGTTGAGAGAGGTAGTTGATAGGTCTTGTGAGGCCATTTCGATTTCTAACAACTTAACCTCTACCTCTAGTGTGTTTTCTCATTGGGTGCTAGGTTCCATGAATGATGAGACGTCACTCCTCGACTTGACGGTGCCTCAAATGGAGAAGATGTACATGGAGGATGATGATGATGCCACCCCATGTCTACTTCAAGATGAAAAAGTCGGCTACATGGAAGCCCCTACTATTTCAACACCTACTTCACATGAACGGGACTACAAAGGTATGGGTGTTGTTGTGACCATGATCCCGCTAGTGGACATGATGAACAATGATTGTTTGCATGCTATGGATGATTCTTTTGATGTCACATATGATTCGTTCTTATTCCCTTGTGATACTTTGTTTGAAACCAATGTTGATCAAGTGGAATTACCTATTTGTGATGATTTTGCCATGAGCATGCCTTGTTATGAATGTTTCTATTTTTCTCCCATTGTGGCTTGCAACATGTTGAACAATTTCTCTTTCACATGTGTTGCTTGCACTAATGTTGAAATTCTTGATAATGAGATTGCCCCCATAGCTTTCTCACATTTTGGAGATGTTTCGTTTTCTCTTATGGACCTTGTTCCATCCTTCACTTTGCATAGTGACCATCCACATATGTCATATTTTCCAATTGATTTTTGTGTGGTTGGTGATGTGCAAATGAAGAGACGCGTCATGATGGATGATGTGTTCATATACCGTGCACATACTTTCTTCATATGGTGTCTTGTGTGTGCCGGAAATCGCATGATAACGTCAACCTCAATTGAGCATGAGTTGACAATACGAGCTCTTTCTCATGTTTTGCATCAAACAAGTTGAACAATTTATCTTGCTTATGGTTTGTTTGCAATCATGATGGTGTTTTTGGTCTCTTCTATGACAAGCATGTTTCCTTGATCTTTCACATGGATGATTTATGTGTTGCCACAAATATGATGAACAATTGTTCTTTCCAATGGTTTGTTTGCAACCATAATGACATTTTGTGCATGTCTTGTCATGAGTTTATTGGTTTCTACCAATTTGGTGTTGCAACAAATATGATGAAAAATTGTCCTTTCTAATGCCTTGTGTGCAATAATGATCATATGGTTCGAAAAGAGATAGCTATCATTGCCTTCTTACATTTTCATGGAGTTTTTGTGTTCCCACATTTTGAGGATGTTTCGAGAAATTGCTTGCACATTGACCTTGCATATGCTTTGAATTTCACATATTTGTGTTGTGCTAATGGTGTAATGAACATGAATGGACATGTCATTGATGATATGCTCCTCTATCTTGCACACACATGGTTTGCTTGGTCTTTGATTTGTAGGTCATACCGTTGGATGAGCCTCCATGAGTTGCTTCAACCATGCATTCCTATGACGGAAGATCTTGCAAGAAGAGCACATCGGCATCTTGCTAAGGTGACTTCCATCTACATAAGCGCTCATGCGATGACCTTCAAGAATTGGCTACTCTTTGAGTGTTGTTTCGCCTTCCTTGTGAGTCTTGTAGGTTACTTGAAAGGCGAAGGGACATTGAAGAAGTGCCACATCATTTCCATCGACTACATGGTGAACCACACGACAAGCTCTACGCATCTACCTCCTTGCAATTATGATGATGAGCAAGAGTCGAGGACGACTCTTTTTAAAGGGGGGGGGAGATGATGTAGCCCGACATACGACCATCACAATGTCAAGCACTCCATCACTCCACAAGTCACCATGGACCTCAAAGGTGAAATCATTCCTCTACGAGAACCCATTTCGTGCCCCTTTGGATGGTATACTACTTGAGCATCTACCCCTTTGCTATGCTAGGTATTACTTGACGAGTACGGACATTCGGGGAGATGCCAAGGAAGCCCAAGACTCAAGATCATCCAAGATGTACGCATGGAAGAGGAGAAGGAAGCGACAAGACGAAGTTGAAGAAGATGGCAAAAACTGTCAGGCCGGCCTGTAGCCCGGCCTCCAGGCCTGCAGCCCGGCCCCCAGCCCGGCCTACAGGTCGGCCTCCAGCCCGGCCTAGGCCGGTTTCCTGGCCGTCCACCTTCCAGAGCCAGCCGGCCTCCAGGCCGGTCTCCCAGATTATACATGTCCCGCACCCGTTTTGTACTAATACTATAAATACCCCTTGGCTGCCTAGGGTTAAAGATAGACTATGTTTTGAGATTAGAGTAGAGCTAGGCTCCCCACCTCAAGACGGTCTTCTTCCTCCCTTGTGGGGATGGTTCCTCCCTTTGTGGAGAAGATCCCTGCGTGAATTCAAGACCTCTACTTGTAGTTTGACTACTCGCCAGTTTTTTATCTTCGGGTGACTTTATTGGAGCGGTTCGGTTGACCGTTGGAGAAACAACCATCCAAGATCCCTTCTTGTATCTACTTGCCGATCTCCCACCTTCGTGTGGATTCTATTGGGCCGGTTGGACCGACCGGTAAGGGAAACGGTTCTTGTATCGTGTGTGTGTTCTTGTGTTCAGGGCGTTCTTCTTGGTGTTCTTCGTGTTCCTCGTGTTCTTGCGTGCGTTCGTCCACATCCTCCGTCAATCCGTGAAGATCGGGCCACCCTAGTAGTCCCGTACTACATCACCTGGGGTATGAACCGGCACGAGCCGCTGCCGTCGAAGCACCAGCCGTGGTAGACGCACTGGAGGCGGCCCTTGTCGTCGATGCGGCCCTCGGAGAGCAGCGCCTGGCGGTGCGGGCACGCGTCGTCGAACACGCGCCACTCGCCGGCGGCGCGGTCATACCAGGCGACAACGCGAAGCCCGAGCACCATCTTCCCGTGCGGCGCGCCAGGATCGAGATCGCACACGGGGGACAGAGGATACCACTGGTCCAGCCAGTCGAACCACCCATGCTCCTCCTCCACCTCCTTCCCAGCTGACGGCGCCACGGCCGAAACCGGTGACGACAGCCTGGCGCGCTGACACTGCCACCGACGTGCCGGCGCGAGGCGGGCGGCTGCGGTGACCTTGGTCGCCGGGGCGGCGGGGCGGAGCGTGATTGATGGGCGCGCGCGGGAGGAGGGAGAGGAGACCCATGTCGCGAGCGCGCGGAAACGACAGGCGGCTGGTGTCTCGTGTCTGACAGTGAAGAAATTTTGAATGTAGGAGCTCCTGCTCCCAGCTTCCTTTTAAATGCCGACCGCGCGGCAGTGGCTACGGTGCACTTTTTTTTGGTTCTACTTCTAGAGTTCCTAGTAAGCGCGAGGCAAGTGCCGGCGTTGGATCGGGAGATGGCCGACGGACCACGGCGCAGGAGCGCGGTGCACTTGGGATGGTTCTACGTGCAACTCTTTTTCAAGAACATGCAAACGACTGGCATGCCATCTCATTAACAAGATTGAGAAACAGAAAGTGTGAGGCAACTCAGGCAGGTGACCGGCGTTGAAACGGGACGGCGACAGGAGAGGTGCGACTAACAGAAGGCTCCTTCGCGAAGGGAAAAAGTTGAGAGTTCTGAGCATGCATCCGGTCCGCTGGGCGGGCGTCCCAGCGTAAAGCCTCCGCGCAAGAAGTCCCCCGCGGTGTACGAGTAACGAAGCCCCCCGCGGTTGCTTCTGGTACGTCCGCTGTAACGTCCACAGCAAGCCCCCGCATGCGTACACCGATTATCCCGATGAAAGTACAAAAGCTAAAATCGTAATTTTTATTCCATTAAAAACATTACGATTAATGGGTGGCTTCGAGATTTCTTGTGGGCACAGGCATCACAAGTCATTCAGTCTTATGGTTCTTCATTATTCGTCTTCTGAGTCTTTCTCTAAAGTCCCATATTCGTTCCGAAACATAATTCCTTTTTTATCGTTTTTGTTCTTTTTCTATAGGTAAGCTATATGTTATTCACGTCATCAATAGAAAACCCACCATTTTTGGAGGTCCTACTTATTAAATCAATTAAGAGTATAAACTATATACAAAAAGGGTGTACAAATTATCAGAACTTAGAGTACAAAATACACAGAGCACGATGTACAAACTACACAGAATATGGAGTAAGAAGTACACAGACACAGTAAGTACAACTACACAGATACCGGTATTACAACTATACAGAAAATAGAGTACAAAAATAAACAGAATATGGAGTACAAATTACACAGACACAAGAAGTACAACTACAATGACACCGGTTCTACGACTATACAGAAAAAGAAATACAAAATACACAGAACATGGAGTACAAATTACACATACACAAGAAGTACAACTACACAGACATCGGTTGTACAACTATACAGAAAATGGAGTACACAAATACACAGAACAGGGAGTACAAATTACACAGAATTGGGAGTACAAACTACAGAGAATACGATGTACAACCTATACATAACAGGAAGTACAATTTTGTTTTGTCAAAACCTATCAACATGGGATCTAGTTTTGAAAATCTCGACGCGAGGAGTCCAAAAGTGAAAACGGTTCTTAATTTGGATTAACAGTTTTCAAGATATTTCGTTTTTAAGTTTCGGTTTTAAAAAATAAAAGGGAAAAGCTCCTCTCCCACCTCCCGTATCCCTTTCTCTCTCAGTCTCTCCACTTTCAATCTGGTAGCCGACACTTGGCGGACCTGCAAACAACCGTGGGGGACCGAACGAGGAGAAAGCAACACTTGTCGCGACGAGAGCCAACATGAGGTTCCCTTTGCAAAGGGAAGCCTTTTTTTAGTAATATCGGGTTTCTCCGCTTATCCACTTCTTCTAGCAATCGACGCTGGGTCCACCAGCGACCTGCATCCACGGTGGAGCCAACACTAGTCCACTTTCCAGTGGTAAAAATTCTTTTTTCCGAAAAGACTCAATTATTTACATCCTTCTTTAGTGTGTCGAAAATGTTGAGTATTTCATATTTCCCTCCTATTTACTCTCAATGTAAAATGCAGAACATTTCAGACATAGAAACATTTATAAAGGTGTAGCTTTGACCTTCATTTTTTATATGATTATGTTGCTAAGAAATAACAGAAATTCATTTTACAATAATGATATCATTTTTGCAGCTCTGCTAGATCACTCGCTAGCGTGGGTATGATGAAGTTCTACACACTCTCACATTTTTTTTCATAAAGGGAATATATTAATATCAAATACTCCCTCCGTGTCAAAATATAAGGCGCACTATTTTCGTGCTGGTCTTTGATGCTCAACTTGACCACTAATATATAACAAACTATATGGATTGAGAATGTAGAAATGGTACAGTTGGATTCGTCTAAAAAAATAATTTCATTTCATATATTTGTATACAAATTTTATGCCATATTATAAGTACAAATCATGGTCAAAGTTGTGGATCGTTGACCAGCGTAATTAAAGGGCGCCTTATAATTTGGGATGGAGGGAGTAGATATCAATTACACCCATCCTCAGTAACAACATAATGTCAAGAGCTAGTCAAAACATTAAGAATGCACACAGCCAAAAGAAAAATAAAAAACCTCAACGAACAATCAGCGAAGCGACAGGAACTACCACCACCATAGGCCACACCTTGACTGTCAAAAATGTTCTCTAATAACGATGCCTTCAAGAAGAGAATCGTGCACAAAACAACGTCTGAAAAAAGTCCGACTGAACTCCAGACAATGCCTTTAACAAGAAGACGAATAGAGATCCGCTATTGCCATGTATAACCAGTGAAGGTAAGACATAGGGTTTTCACCCCGAAGTCAGGACATTGTGCCCATAGAGCACCACCAAAAATAAGTCTCCTGTGTTGCCGCCCCCGCTTACCGAGATTTCTGCAAAACACCGATCATCCGATTCACAATCTTCACCACATCCAAACTTCCCTCTGTCTTCACTTGAAAACTCGAACTCGACATGAGCCATCGAGATCTAGTAGTCATCTGGCACAACCATCTTAACATTCCCCATCATTGTAAGTATCACGATAATCGCAGCTAATATGTCATGGCATACCTCATGGTGCCGACAAATCGAAGTGCGACAGAATCACAAGCCGATTGCCGACGTGGAGATCTGGTCGAGCAGCTTGCTGCACTGACCCCGCAAAGCAATTTCTTCTATGTGTTGTCCTCCCGATCCATTGTTGGGGAGGATCACACTAGGCACCCAGCGGTCCGCACCCACGAATTCGATACGGTCGCAACACAGTGTCGCGCAGATGAGATGCGCATCTGTGAGCGGCTGCTGATACTCATATGATCTGACCGTCTCCATCATGTATCGCCGGCCTTATGAATCGGCCACCGCCGTCCTGAATCGCCGGTCTCACGATCTGGCCGCTGCCTTCCTTCGTCACGGCCTCCCGGTATTGCCGTCCCTCCGAATAGAGCAGTAGGCCCGACAGGGGCAGCTAGGCACCAACAACTTCCACGCGGCATGCATCATGCGCCATGCGCATGGGACGGCCGCCGGCTGGCCTGAAGATATTATACGCCATGCACATGCTAAGCTGGTCGCGCACGGGTATGTATCGTGGATGGACGAGATCAAATCAGAGAAGATGGAATCGGAAGAAAACTACCCAGGCTTATTGAAGGAACCAGGGAGGGGCGCCCCGCCACCGCCATCCGCATCAGACGAGCTCCTTTGGCTGGGGGGGGGGGGGGGGGGGGGGAGGGGTGGGGAGGGAGGGAGGAGAGCGGTGGCCGGCGGCTAGGGCTGTATGGTTCCCCTGAGTCGCCCGCGCGGAGCGACGCGAGGGTCTTTTTTATGTCCTGTCGCAATTCTACTGGCCTATACACACAATATGCATAGTTTACTTCATCACATTTTTTAATCAAGGACACTTTAAAGTGCCTCAATATGTATGAAAAGTGCCCCAAAATTTATAAGGGCACTTTGAAAAGTGACAATATACTCTTTTCTTATTATTACATTTACCAATTGTTCCATACTTTGCTTTCATTTAACCTTCTTGCATGTGATTTGTTGTAGGTATGTGAATAATGAAAGAAAAGGTTGTGGAACGATTTCTTTCTTTATGTCATGTCCATGAGACTACATCGAATCACTAAAGAAGGCTCTTCTTCTCATTCTAGATCGTTATAATCTATCTATTCATAGGCTACGAGGGCAAGGATATGATGGGGCTTCGAATATGCATGAGAGGTGAATTCAATGACTTACAAAAAAAATCTTACATGAAAACCCTTATGCCTTCAATGTTCATTGTTTGCTCATTGTTTGCAATTAATGGTTGTTTCTGTTGCTAGTTCTTGTTCATATATTCATGATTTCTTTGAGTACGCCTCCTTAGTTGTGAACACAAAAAGTGCATCTTGCAAAAGAAGAGATGTGCTTACAGAAGAACATCATCAACATATGCTGGATATGCTTGAGAGGGGTGAGATATCTTCTGGAAGAGGCTTGAATCAACCAAACAAGTCTCACTAGGCACGATGATACTAGATGGGGTTCACATTATACAACTTTGCTTTGTTTGCATCAAATGTGGTTGACAACATTGTTTGTTCTCCACGAGGTCAATGATGAGGGGCTTGGATTGACCAGGCGGCGGGTTTGATAGATAATACGGAGAACTACCAATTTGTTTTCCTTTTGAAGCTTATGATAAAGTTGCTTGCCATCACGGATGAACTTTCACATGTTTTGCAAAGTAAGGATCTACATATTGTGAATGCAATGAAATTGGTGACCGATTGTCATGTATAAGAGAAAGTGGTTGGGAGGGCTTGTTTGATGAGGTCCAACTATTTTGCATGGAGATGGATATTCTGGTGCCACATATGGATGAACAAATATAAGTTCGGGGTTGTTCGAGGCTTCATGTTAAGACCTACACTAACCTTCACTTCTATAAAGTTGGGATCTTCAATGTTGCCATTGATAAGATATGTGTTGAGATGACACGTACTATCACGGGACTTTTTGTTTTAGATGGAACGCGTGTTTTTTTGTACGTGTTTAAAAGGACTGTTTGTACTTGATTAAAGTTAGACATAACTTCTCCATTTTTTTAATCTCAACCTTCACAACCAAAATTAACGGATTGTATATTTCTAACCTATGTGGATGTGGATTAACGTGGTGTCTTCGTTACATTTCCTTATTTTTCTTTCAGTATATAAATAGATAGAAGATTTCAGTAAGAAGACACGGCAATTAGGACATGTACAATTGGGTGACGTCAGTCTTCTCTAAGCGTTGACACGTAGAATATTTGTCTAGTTGGCGGAGAGAGAATGAAGAAAGGGGAGGTTGCCTTCACTTAGCTAAGAGATAATCTCTTACGAAATAAGGGAAGATTGATTTCACCATTGTACGTTTTGTCTTCCCTGAGAAATACAATTTTCTACTAAAATATAATTAATTCTCATTAATTGCTAGGAATGACAATAAGAGATAATGCATTGTACAACTTATAATTTTGCTTTCTCTAAATGACGTGGATGGTGCCTTCTCTACCATTGTACATGCTCTTAGAATCCATACATGATTATTTGGAGACGGCGGAAATAAAGGAAGGATTACACGAATCAAAATACATGTGCAAATTCAGGTCAACGAGAAGCAACGAGAACATATCAAGCCGGCGGAGGCCGGCGGGCCATATCTATTTGGTGAACTCGATGGCGCAAGCGTTGGCATAGGTGGCCTTGACAATGGAAAACCCCGTGCCCCTGGCCAGCACTTCAAACTCCCTCTGGTAACTTCTTTCCCTCCTACTGCCGCGCTCAATCTGCCAAAATCACAGCTAAATTATGGGCGGTAACTTTTCTTTGATTTCCAAAACGAGCGCTAAATCCTCGGTTCTTCTTTACGGAATGCTATCGCTCCTCTCTCTTCTGCATCTCGTCTATCTCCCTCGTTCGCCATGACACCAACACCAGAGAGCTCCTCGCGGCGGCCGGTTCGACCTCTGGGATTGCTAGGTCTTTGATCGGCGCCTCCCTTCAAGGGGAACAATTTTGGAGAGAACCGTGTGGCGCAGCGGCGCTCCACCTGCGACCCCTGTGCGGCGCGTCGGCCTGATGCGTCCGCACGGTTCCTCCCTCGTCGGCAACAGAGGCAGCCAGTTCTCTCCTCCTTCCGCGGCCGCGAGCGGGAGCGGTGGTGGAGTAGCGAAGTCGGGCAAGCTGGCGGGAGCGGCAGTGGAGCTGCATGCGGGAGCGGCGCCGGGGCAGCAAGTGGGAGCGGAACAGCGCGGAGGCGCGGATCATGTCACAGTCGCCATCAACAAACTAGGTCAGAGAATGTTTCCGCCGTCACCGTGGATCCTCCGCTGAGTTTCGGAGGTGGTTTCAGCGTCGACATGAAGTCCAGCTTCTTCAACACAAGAGGTACGGGAGTGTTAGGGATTTAGGGTTTGTAGAACCACTGTTTCCAGATAATATGAACTGTCAGTACTATTTTTAGATGATCAGGAGTATTAGTACCGTATGTATGTTTAAAGCTGAACACTATTTTAGATGATTAGATGATATATTGTTTTATATAATATGATCCATGGTTTTTCACAAACTTCAGAAAACCCCAAGTCTTTCGGCACCGGCAGCTTACAACCTTGACAATGAAATATAGCCATCTTACCTCGGACACCACATTTGCCACAAACCGCAGGAGTGACACATCCAAGGCAAGTTCTGGTGTACCTGAGCATAGGATCCAATGATCCATGCGGTACATCGCACTTTTCCTGATAAACTCGGCATGGGCAAGCAATTTGTCCTGCCGTGCCCGCACAATCTTGAAACGAACTTCAGCTTCATCTTCAACCTTCTCCTCTTCGACATCCTCTTCATCCTTGTCCTCTTTAGCATCCTTTTGCAACACATCAACCATATAGGCATCCGCATCAACTCATTGGCCCTGCACAACCACGCCTTGGCCCGCACCTACCACCACTTCAATGGCGTCCACATCGGTGCCTTCTCCCTGCACCACCACGCCTTGGGCCGCACCTCCCTCCACGACTGCTCCTTCCTCTGCCACATCCATGGAGGCGACCCAGCTTTGGAGAACGGGGTCGAGATCGTCTATCCACTTCTCTCCCGGCCAGGTCCAACCTGACTCCTCTCTAGCCATCTTCCGATCCAAGGAACTGGTTGGACTGCGGTCACCATGATTTACTCGAGTGCTTTTATACCCAGCGGAAGATCATGTGAACATGATCGAAATTTGTTTATACCGAAGCGAGGAAGAGGAAGGAGAAGCGAGTGGATACGTGAGGAAGGAGAAGAGAGCGTGATCGACATGAGCATGCATAATACGTTCACACCACATGCAACAAACTCTTTCGCACGAGACAAAGTTTAGGAAAGGAATTAATGAGAGAGAGAGGAAGGTGCGGATGGGGTGAGATTTTTGTCTTTTTGAGTTATTAGCCACGGTTAAATAGGGCAATAAATGATTACATGCCTTATTTGGGGCTAGTTTCTGGGCAAATAGAAAACGAAATTGCTTCGCGTACAATGCTTTCTCGTACCATTTGCGTACGACGCTGCATCCAACGGACAACATTCATACACAAAGCCCATCGGAGGCCCATGATTTTACGTCGTACAGATGTCGTACGAAATCTGTCCTACCTATAGCAGCGCTGAATTGAAAATCACTAGAGGACTAACAATCCTGGACGGAGGGAGTATTTTAAATCCAACAGCCGAAATAATTACTAGAGATGTGAGAGGAATAAGATGATTCCTTGGCCATGCAAGTTTCTAAACCATTGACTAATGTTTTGCGGAACAATGTTCGATTTCACTTTAATGATGACTGTTTTGCAAGTTCTGATTACTTGAAGAAGGCATTGATCAATGCGCCTATTTTAAGGCCACCAAAATGGGACAAACCTTTTGAACTCATATGTGGTGCGAGCGACTATGCTATGAGAGCCATCTAGGTCCAACATGATGCTGATGAATTCAATATCATTCATCATGTAAGTCAAAGTCTGTGATCTTGGAAAAAACTACCACATTGTCGAAAAGGAACTTTTTGATGTTATATTTTCTTGTGATAAATTTATCTTATATAATTGATTCTAAGTGAAGGTTTATATGGATCACCAAGGTTTAAAAGAAATACTCACTAGAGAAGATGAAAACTAGATTGATCCGTTGTCTTTTGCCACTTCAAGAATTTGAGTTGCAGGTAGTTGGGAGACCTCATAAGAACCAGCTGGAAGAAACACATGTCGCTCAGCTACAAACCATAAATCATAACATAAAAGCAATTAAGTTTTGTATTTTGTCCGGTACATTAACAACCAAGATAGGTATGTCTTATTTCTTTTACAGTGATTTTCACAAGCCTACAAAAAATTCGACATTTACTATGAAGGAAATACCACCTGCCCTTTCATGCAAACCAAAGGTAGGAGTTGATCCTACAACTAAAATCTGAGAGATAGTCAAGGTAATACTTTAGGACTTTATGTTTGCTTTAGTTTAATTCTTTTTTTCTAAATTTCATTTTCGTTTTGTTTTGCTTGTGTTTTTCTATACGGGGAGAAGTTTCTCAGGGCTGGTAAGCTCACTAGTACGGCTCCGTCATACTGGTACTAAAATTTGTTTCACAGGGTTAAAAACAATATTCACACGGTACTAAAATTTGTTTCACGAGACTAAAAATAATTATTCACGTATTTTAAATTATAGGTGATGTCACATACCAAATTACCAAATTATTCACGTAGTTTAAACTCCTATCAACGAAAGACAGATGATATGTCTTCACTTGTAAGCATGGACATAATCTTGGAAATAGAAGCTCTTCTCGATGAAGCTCGCGAGCCAGCGTGACGCGGCCAAGCACAATATAGCAAAGGACACGAGGGCGGCTCTCTGCACGACCGACATGACCAGCGTTCCCTTGGCGACGGCGAGGAACCCAACGATGGCGACTGAGGCGACCTGCAGGGTGACCTCCAGCATCTTCAACCGCTTCAACGCCACGCTGCAGCTCGTGCACTGGGCCACGTGCGACCAGTACCTGCGGAAGCATCACTGAATTATCAGGTGCATTCCAAGCTTCAGGTTGCAATGAGTGAAGGAGAGTGGTGGTTGTGTTCTCTTTTACCTCTCCAAGAGCTTGTCCTTGGCTTCAGTCGGCGGCAGCTGATCAGCAACCGGGGCAGCCCAGCCGACCTGGTTCTTGGAGTGCTTTCTGTACCAGTTTCTGAAGGCGACGACCATGGCGTCTGACGACGTGGGCACATACACGTTCCTGTGCCAGTTCTCAAGGCCAGCCGCGGCGAAGTTGCGCTCCTGGAATGAAGGAAGAACAACAATTAGTGGATTGGCTTCTCGATGTATCGATCGTGATCAGAATTTCAAAATCTTTTTTTAGAAAACAGATCGAAAAAGGCTCGGCGATAAATTAATAGCGCTAGACGGCGAGTAAGATACACAGGGCTGAACCCAGCATACAACACAACCCCGCACACATAAGGAACAAAAACTATTAGGCAATTACAGGTAAACACCGAATACCACCGCCATCGTCGACACAAGCTGACAGGCTCAACAAGGAGGCCTCAAAGGGACGCCGAGGAGACAAGAGGCGACCACCGCCGCCACTGACCACAAAGTTGCGGACAGGCTCAACAAGGGGTCCACAAAGAGAGACGCCGAGGAGATAAGGTGAGCGCCGACGAACACCGCCACTGGCACCAAGTAGCCCCATACAAGAAACGCTGATGTGCAAATGAAATTGTAGACCTTGCCGGAGAGAGCTCGGCGGGAGGTTGCAAACCGCAGTCAACACCTCCCAACCTCCGGGAAGCAACCATCCGTGTGCTCCAAAGCGACGTCTTCAAGAAGAGCACAACGCCAAAGCGCCACCGCCGCCCTGTCCGAGGATCTTAGGTTTTCACCCGGAGCACGTGACGAGGACCGAGAGAGTCGCAACGGGCCCAGCCCGGTCCGAGGGGGCCTCGGCCGCCATCAACCGCATGGGCCCAGCCCGGCGGCGACCGCCGGCGGCGGCGAGGGAGGAGCGGTGGTTGGGTCGCCTCCGGAGTCGCTCAGGAGAGCGACCCGGGAGGCAGTTCAAGGGTTCAGTGACTTCAATTTCAAAATCTTAGAGCTTGAGATCGTTTACCTCGACGTGGAGAATGTAGGTGTCCCCGTCGAGGATGGCATTCTGGACGAGGTGGTAAACCCACCGCGGTATGATCTTGTCGAGCCAGACGCCGACATTCCTGGTGATCACCCAGACCACCCTGGTTCTCCCCGGAGTCACCGGGACGCACATGAACACCAGTAGGATCCGAGGCTTCTTCTTCATCTTCTTCTGCGGAAAACAGGCACAGGCTAAGCAAATGCCGGTCCGGTCCGTTCTTTCCTATCTGCATATTCGTACCTCCGCCTCTTCGTCCCTGGGGAACGCCGAGTTGTAGATGGTGCACGGCGCGGCGTACCGGAAGTAGCCGCCGTTCTCCAGCGTCGACATGAACCCTTCTATGCTCGCCTCCTCTATGTTCAACCTTATCGGCATGCCGTCTTCTTTGTCCAGCTTAGCTGTGAAGAAGAATAAACGAATATCAGCACTCCCATTGATCAGTGACACTGTTGTAGACTGAAATTGACAGAATTTGGCAGCACAGGGACATATCTTCCAGGATCTGGCTTGTGTCGAGCGCCGTCCAGCAGGCCCTTGTGCGCGTAGGGGACATGAGCAGGGTCCAGCAGGTTCTCCATCAGCACATCGTACCTGCAATTCGACGACAGTGTGCAGTACGAGTAAGAAGAGTTGAGAGAATAGCAGTGAACCTTTTTTGGGCGTTCTTCTACTCTACTCTACCCACCTGCAGGAGACGTCCCTGACGCCATAGTGGGTGACGAAGGAGGGGTCTTCGATCTCCGGGACGAACGGCGGCCGCTTCCTCTGCAGCACGTCCTGGTGCTCCGTGTCGGTCTTGGGGTAGAACCAGAGGATGTTGTTCTGCACCACGGCCGGGTACGCCGCCGCGCACGCCTTGCTGTTCTCGTGCACCTGCCAAGCATTCCGATCTTTGGTTGGTGTCGTGATCGATCGGGTGGATCGGAGGAGGAAAAACGAGAGCGGATCATTCGGGCCTACGAACCGGGGGGCCGAGGGCGGGGGCCTGGGGTATGAACCGGCACGAGCCGCTGCCGTCGAAGCACCAGCCGTGGTAGACGCACTGGAGGCGGCCCTTGTCGTCGATGCGGCCCTCGGAGAGCGGCGCCTGGCGGTGCGGGCACGCGTCGTCGAACACGCGCCACTCGCCGGCGGCGCGGTCGTACCAGGCGACAACGCGAAGCCCGAGCACCGAAATGCCGTGCGGCGCGCCAGGATCGAGATCGCACACGGGGGACAGCGGATACCACTGGTACAGCCAGTCGAACTGCTCATGCTCCTCCTCCACCTCCTTCTCAGCTGACGGCGACACGGCCGAAACCGGTGACGACAGCCGGGCGCGCTGACACTGCCACCGACGTGCCGGCGCGAGGCGGGCGGCTGCGGTGACCTTGGTCGCCGGGGCGGCGGGGCGGAGCGTGATCGAAGGGCGCGCGCGCGGGAGGATGGAGAGGAGACCCATGCCGTGAGCGCGCGGAAACGGCAGGCGGCCTAGGACGAGCTGTGCAGTGGTGTCTTGTTGACGAAGGAGTAGGACGTTATGGCGCTATCTCCCCCGTCCTTTTTCCTTGAAGATTCGAGCCAATGTGGTGACCAACGAGAAAATGACAAAAAACCACCACAATTGAACACAAGGCGACGATGAACCACCACCGTAGCGATTTGTGACACATAAATACCACTATTGGGACTAGGTCGTGACGCGGAGCACTGATCACCTCTGTTTAGCGTTTTGACATCATTTCTGGCAGGTGGGACCCACCTATCGGGTCTACGTGGCAAAAAAAGTCAACATTTTTTTTTCCTTTTCCTTTTCTTTCCTTTTTCCTTTTTTCTTCCCGCACGTGGTCCGCTTGCCCAGCAGCTCGCCGTAGCACACGGCCAACTCCCCGCACGTCGTTCGCTCCGCTTGCCTAGCTGCTCACCGGCGCAGCACGCCGTCCTCTACTGCTCACCAGCGCTCCGGCGCCGAGGGGCCAGGTTAGGGCGCGGGCGGCTCTGGCCAGGCGCGAGCGGCTCTGGCCGGGCGCGGGCGACGGCGACCTCCGCGATTCCGGCCATGGCGCGGGCGCGGCCGACCTCCGTGATGGCGAGGGGGCCTCGAGCGCTGCCTCCACCGCCCGGTGTCCTTCCTCTCCGTCGAGCCGTCGTGGACCAGCTCCTGCAGCCTGCCTCGGTCAGGGGATTGCGGCAGCGGCTCCCTCGTGCAGGGCCTGCGGTCAGGGGAGGCTTGCGTTCTGCTGCACACGAAGTGCTTGATAGAATGCACAGAGCATACGCGAGGTCGAGCACGGGCACGGCGGCCGGGAGCGGGCGCAGCCGTGCGAGCGCGGCGACGGCAGGGAGCGGGCCAGCTGAGCTGTTCGCCGCCAGCCATGTACTCGCGGAGCACGAGGTCGTCCGGCGGTCTTGATGCACGCAATCAATCTGGTGGACTGGTCGCCGGCGGGGGCTGGACTGGATCGATGAGCACGATGGGCCTGGAGCACCCGCCGAAGGAGTTGTGCGCGAGGACGAGCGCGGAGACGGGCGAGTTGCCGATGTTGTCCGGGATCCGGAAGCGGAATCGGTTGTGGTTGAGGAAGATGGCGTCGAGCGGGCGGTCGAAGAGCGCGCTCGGCACGCCGCCCTCGAACTCGTTGAACCGGAGGTCGAGGAACCGGAGTGCGGGGAGGTCGAGGACCACCTCGGGGAACTTGCCGACGAAGCGGTTGTTGCTGAGGTCGAGCTCGTGGAGGAGGCGGAGTTTGCGGAGCGTGTCCGGGAGCACGCCGCAGAAGCGGTTGGAGTTGAGGTGGAGCAGCGCGAGGTCGGCGAGGAGGCCGAGCTCCGGCGGCAGGTACCCCGCGATGTCGTCGTGGTTGTGGTCGATCCCCGCGACGGCAAGGAGGAGCGGGTCGGAGGGGAGAGGCGCGCAGAAGACGCCCGTGTAGTTGCAGACGTCCGGCCCGTCCAGTCGGCGGTGAGGCCCCGCGGGTCGGAGAAGATGGCATAGAGCTTCCAGGTCTGCAGCACGATGTACGCGTCACGGATGCTGCGGCTCGGGAACCGCTAGGACGGATCCACCTCCACCGCCGCCGTCCGGGCACCCTCCGAACCGAGGCCCCCCCCGTCGCCGGAGAAATCCAAGGCCGCGGCCCCACCGGCAGCGGCACAGGCGGCGACGAGCAGGAGTAGCGCGCCGCTCCTCATCGCAAGATCTCCACTCGTCCGTGGCGCAGAGGAAGAGCAGGGGAGTGGAGTGTAGAGGAAGAGCAGAGGAAGAGGACGAGAAAATGACAAATAATGTTGACTTTTTTGCCACGTAGACCCGACAGGTGAGTCCCACCTGCCAGAAATGCTATCAAAACGCTAAACAGAGGTGATAAGTGCTTCGCGTCACGACCTAGCCCCAATAGTGTTATTTATGTGTCACAAAGCTTTAAGGTGGTGATTCATCGTCGCCTTGTGTTCAATTGTGGTGGTTTTTTGTCATTTTCTCGTTGACCATCTGACATGCGTGTCAGATCGGCATATCGCATACATGCCGTCGCCGTCGGTAACAATGACTTTTCCCTGCATGTAGCGATGGAAGAAGAATTGCAAAGTTTGACTTGCCTAACTCGATCGATATAGTGTGTCGAATTTGTGGCTTGAGGCGCGGATGCTGACTTTGACTAGCTAGTAGTCGGAAGCTCGCTTCCACGTTGAATATTCCCGTTGTTAACCTTCGCCGTTGAATGCTTTTAGATATTCCAGTAGTGACTTGTGGTTGTTAAATACTCGTGTTGTCAAATGAATTAATATGGATTATTGTGTGCTCTTGTGTGAAATGAAATATTTATGTGGAATGTGTTGTTTGGGAAATGATGGTGTCATCAGTATATTTGTACAGAAAATATAATATATTTGTCATTTTTTTAATATTTTGAAATATATGTGCGGCTTACACATTCTTGACGGCCAGCATCATTTCTGACGGTAGCAAGGGTACCCTACAAAACCATTTCTGACGGCCTCCTTTTCTTTTTCTGACGGCACTTGCACGTCGGCAAAGAAATTCTTGACGGTGTGTCATTCCTGATGGCGGGCACATCCCGTCAGGCTCGTTGGCGTATTCCTGACGGTAACAGTTCCTGACGGCTATTCCCGACGGGATATAGCGTCGGCTATGTCCAATTTCGTGGCGAACGTGACCCGTCAGGAAAGTGTTTCACGACGGGCTGCCGTCAGAGATCATGTTCTTTCCTGACAGTCTGTTCCTGACGGCTGTTTCCTGACGGCGGCCGTCAGGAACACCTATTCCTGACGGTTTTCTCTATTTTCCTGACGGTTTTGGGCTGTCAGGAATGTCTCCGTTTGGGGTAGTGGCAGCAGCCATCTAAAAGATCATGTCATTGTCATTCTCATGTGTGGAAGCCGCCGGCCATCCATCCGTCCACCAGGAGATCGACGGTGCCGAGCAACGATCCATGCCTGCTTACTTATACTCCTCCTAGCTTAGCTCCTCCTACCAAGAATCTCTAAGCCGACTGCGGACAGGACAACACAACCTGCAGTCCCCCGTACAGCCGACAATGCGGATAGGAAAATCACGGATTAGGATTCGCTGACTTTGTGCTTGCTGATTTCGGCTGACCATGACTCGCTGACATGTGGACCCCACGCATGGTGGGTCCACATGTCAGCGACTCAAAGTCACCTGACTTGGTGCTTTCTGCTTTCCAAAGTCAGCCGAAAATCACGCCCACGTCTCAGTGATCTTCTCCTTTTATATTTGTTATAAAGGCCGCCTTTGTTAAATTTGGGAGGGCATCTTTCTTAGACTTTTAACACGGCACGACATGGCTATCAACTCCATCTAATTTTTTTTTTTGCGGGAAAACTCCATCTAATTGCATTTGAATAGCTCTGTAGCTTTCGTATCCGCTCCTACCGCGTTGTACTTTTCTATGTAATCATACTTCAATTTAAGATAAAATGTACACGAAATATATGCGCGTCGACGCGTAGGTTCGGAATCCAGTTCTGTCAACTGTAAATTCTCAATTTTGAACTGATGTTTGGAATTAGTTACATGAATTTTACTCCCTCCGTTTAGGTTTATAAGTCCTCTACGTATCCATAGGTCGTAAATTTGAGCAACATAATGTGATTTATATATTGTAAAAAATATATAATTACAAAATTCAGACTTTATATTTTCTAATGGTATAATTTTTGTATTTTAATTTTTGTATTATATTAGTTAAATTCACGACATAGGAATACGTAGATGACTTATAAACCTAAACGGAGGGAGTATCAAATTCGCCGCACTCGTTTGACCGTTTGAATTATCTTTTGACGAATATATTCATCTCAATGTTTTGCACAACTTTCATGTTGTAATTTTTCTACTTCGGCGGTCATAAGAGTCGAGATTGTACTGAAATATGTACATGTTTAGAATATGCCTATTGATTGTAGGCAGGGTTTAGCATTTTGTTTTCAGTTTTTCTTTCACCCCTCACAGTGATTCCTAAATTTCACGAAATTAACGAAATTTAGAAGAATAAATTGCAAATATTTAGGCCAGATTCAAATTCTGGTGCATAAAATAAATGTAAAATTGAAGATTTGAACTCACAACAATGCACTACTTTGACCAAATGCTCAGCCAACAGACTAAAGACAATCATCTGATAAATAGTTGATTTTTATATTTCATAACCATTGCGTATTTGATATTTTCAAATTAAGCCGAAATTTTTGATAAATTAGCTTTTCTCGCCCCTATCCAAGAATCGTTAATTTCGTGAATTTCTTCCGAAATTTCGACGAAATTATTGTCCCTGATTGTAGGTGTGTTTACAATAATGGACGGAATTCTGCAGTGGAGGTTTTTCAAAATAAACAATGAAGACATCCACAATTGAGACCATGGATAACTTGTTATCGTAAAAGGTTTTCGGTAAGCCATGAAGATATCCCCAAGTGGGAAGATGGCGATCCCGCTATTGCCGCGGACGTTACCAAAGAAGGGGTGAAGGTATCCACACGTGTAATTTTCTAGCAAACAGATGTTCTTGAAATGTAATGAAGGCATCCATAAGTGTTACCATGGATAACTGGTTGTCGTAAGATGTTTTTGGTAAGCAATTTAGATATCTCCAAGTGGGAACATGCGGATCCCGGTAATGTCGCGGGACGTTACCAAATAACGGGTGAAGGTATCCACACATGTAATTTCGTAGCAAATGGAGGCTCTTCAAAAGTAATGAAGGTATCCACAAGTGGGACCATGGATAGCCACTCGAAGGTATACGATGGCGATATCTACCAGTACCTATGAAGGTATCCCCAACGAGGTTAAGCAATGAAGACATCCACCAGTGAGACCATGGATAACTGGTAATCGTAAGATGTTTTCGGTAAGCCATGAAGATATTGGGAACATGGGGATCCCGATAATGCCGCACGTCGTTACCAAATGACGGGTGTATAGTGAAGGTATACACGCGTGTAATTTCCTAGCAAACGGATGTTCTTCAAAAGTAATGAAGGTATCCACAAGTGGGACCATGGATAACAACTCGATGGTATGCGATGGAGATATCTACAAGTACCTATGAAGGTATCCTCCCTAGGATCATGGAGATCCGGGTGATATTGCGATTGAGTCTTGATTTTAGGGGGAAGGTATCCTGCAATAGAGGTTATTCAAAATAAACAATGAAGACATCCACCACTGAGACCATGGATAACTGGTTATCATAAGATTTTTTCGGTAAGCCATGAAAATATCCCCAAATGGGAAGATGGGGATCCCGATATTACCGCGCGGCGTTACCCAATAACAGGTCTCAAGGTATCCACACATGTAATTTCCTATCAAATGGAGGTTCTTGAAAGGTAATGAACGTATCCACAAAGTGGGACCATGGATAACTGGTTATTGTAAGATGTTTTCGGTAAGCCATGAAGATATCTCCAATAGAGTCTTCAATCAAAGGTGAAAATATCCACATGTGTAGTTTCCTTGCAACCAGCGGATCTTCAAAATCAATAATCAATATAGATATCCATGTGTGAGACCATAGCGAACCGGTGATTGGTAACACCCAGTTGCTCTAGAGGTTCATAATAACAGTAGGTACCCGCAACATGGTTTTTATCGACAATTTAAAGGTTAATTACGTCTCACCGAACGGATCCACCCGAGAACTGTAAATGTGCTCTTGGAACCATTTTTTTCTGAAATCTATTCGTCTGTAAAAAATCACTAATAGAATCACACACACAAAGTAATCTCTATAGAGCACCACCAAAAATATGTCTCCTGTGTTTCCGCGCCCGCTTGCCGAGACTGCTGCAAAACACCAATCATCCGGTTCACAGTCTTCACCACATACAAAATTTGCCTCCGTCTTCAGTTGAAAACTCAGAACTCGACATGAGCCATCGGGATCCACTGGTCATCTAGCACAACCATCTTAACATTCCCCGTCATGGTTAACACCAAGATATTCACAGCTAATATGCCATGGCGTACCTATTTGTGCCTACAAATCGGTGTGTGATAGAGTCACATGCCGGTTGCCGACGTGGAGATCTGGCCGAGGAGCTTGCCGCACCGACCCCGCAAAGCAATTATTTTGTGTTTTGCCCCTCCCGATCCGTTGTTGGGGAGTATCACACTTGGCACTCGGCGGTTTGCACCAACGAATTTAATCCGGTTGCAACACAGTGTCGCGCAGACGAGATCTGCCTCCGTGAGCGGCTGCCGGTACTCAGATGATCTGACCGTCGATATCGTGTATAGCCGGCCTCACGAATCGGCCACCGCCGTTCTGAATCGCCGGTCTCACGATTTGGCCGCCGCCTTCCTTCCTCACGGCCTCCCGATCACTCTAGCCCTCCGAACAGAGCTGTAGGCCCGACAGGGGCAGCTAGGCATCAACAACCTCCATGCGGGCATGCATCATATGTTCGTTTTCGCCCACAGGATCGAATCACATCAGACTAGACAAGCACACGCGAACACAAAAGTATTACCAAGGGCACATGTCGCGCCCATCCTTTTTCTTTTATTTCTCTTCTCAATATCTCACGATGTTACAAAACTTCAGCCTGGACGTGTATAAATACACGCATAGCCGGATCAAGGACTAGACCTACTCGGATTGCATCCGAACTAACACAACCTACTCTGACTAGAACTCACGCCAAACTTTCCTAAACAAGCTAAGGACTCCACGTACATTATTTTCTAATCCTAGTACAACACGACTAGCACTCCAGCCGGACTAGTACAAGCCTAGAAGCTCACGTACGGAAAAACATGCACCTACCTAATTAAACTGCTGAACCTTAACCATGGATTATGCAAGATTATATTTTCCAACAATCTCTCCCTATTCTTAACTCTGGTCTTCCATGCTCCTCTGATCTTGACTACTTGCAGATCTTCATCTTGTCCGGGCCTCGCACCACGACAAGTCTTATTGGCTCTCCCCAATGTTGACTCGGCGAATTTTACGGACCAATCCAAATATGACCTGGACTACCCAGGCACGCTATACCCGGGGATCATACCATCCACCTAGCGCGATACATGCCGACGGATGATCACACCGCCTCACGTAGAGCCATGGTCTCATTGAAGAGACTCACCTTCTCTGGTTTACCGCCCCCTTCATACTTGAACTTGATCCTCTCGTCGAGACACTTAGACGTCCACGCTTCCACTGCAACGGATCCTCACACAGACGAGCACTTGGACACAACCACGACTCACTTACACGATACCGACCACACGTGCAAACTTGCACTCACTTTGACTCATCTAACACCCTGGTTGACGATCTTGACGAGACTCCCGACACCGCACCTCGGCACCACCGCTCCATCAACGATCATCCACCTCCACCGGCATTCCGACGACAGCCCTCTGCCGTCTCCTCTGTGTCGCTCCGCCAAACGACAATCGCCCGCCCCGAGGCGCTAGTACTGGTCGCCTCCCCGGGGCAAGCGTGGCTTCAAATCTTTTACCTCGCTCTGATACCAATTGTTGGTTTTCGCCCACAGGATCGAATCACATCAGCCTAGACAAGCACACGCGAACACAAAAGTATTGCCAAGGGCACGTGTCGCGCCCGTCCTTTTTCTTTTATTTCTCTTCTCAATATCTCACGGTGTTACAAAACTTCATCCTGGACGTGTATAAATACACGCATAGCCGGACCAAGGACTAGACCTACTCGGATTACATCCGAACACAACCTATTCTGACTAGAACTCACGCCAAACTTTCCTAAACAAGCTAAGGACTCCACGTACATGCTTTTCTAATCCTAGTACAACACGACTAGAACTCCAGCCGGACTAGTACAAGCCTAGAAGCTCACGTACGGAAAAACACCTACGTAATTAAACTGCTGAACCTTAACCATGGATTAGGCAAGATTATATTTTCCAAGATCATATGCGCCATGCGCATGGGATGGCCGCTGGCCGGCCAGAACAGATTATACGCCATGCACATGCTAAGCTGGTTGCGCACGGGCATGTAATGCGGATGGACAACCGCCGGCCGAAAATCTAGTAGAGATCAGATCGGAGAAGATGGAATCGGAAGAAAACTGTCCAGGCTTATTGAAGGAAACAGGGAGGGGCGCCCTGCCGCCGCCGTCCGCCGTCGGACGACCTCCTCCGGTGGCGGCGGGGGGAAGGGAGGGAGGAGAGGGATGGCCGGCGGCTAGGGCTGTACGGTTTCCCCGAGTCACCCGACGCAGAGCGACGCGAGGGTCTTTTTTCTGTCCCGACGATGTGCTACTGGCCTATACACATATTGTGCATAGTTTACTTTATCACACTTGCTAATCAAGGACACTTTAAAGTGCCTCAATATGTATGAAAAGTGCCCCAAAATTTATAAGGGCACTTTGAAAAGTGCCAATATACTCTTGTCTTATTATTAAATTTACGAATTGTTCCATACTTTTCTTTCATTTAACCTT
Source organism: Poa pratensis (assembly GCA_947311845.1). NCBI lineage: Eukaryota > Viridiplantae > Streptophyta > Magnoliopsida > Poales > Poaceae > Poa > Poa pratensis. The sequence goes on along the minus strand of CAMZMU010000041.1, from coordinate 153,402,818 downwards.
CTTGCATGTGATTTGCTGTAGGTATGTGAATAAGTAAAGGAAGGTTGTGGAAAGAATTCTTTCTTTTTGTCATGTCCATGAGACTACATCGAAGGCACTAAAGAAGGCTCTTCTTTGCATTCTCGATCGTTATAATTTATCTATTCATAGGCTACGAGGGCAAAGATATGATGGGGCTTCCAATATGCATGAGAGGTGAATTCAATGACTTACAAAAAAAATCTTACGTGAAAAACCTTATGCTTTGTATGTTCATTGCTTTGCTCATTGTTTGCAATTAATGGTTGTTTCTGTTGCTAGTTCTTGTTCATATATTCAAGATTTCTGTGAGTATATATCCTTGATTGTGAACACATCAAGTGCATCTTTCAAAAGAAGAGATGTGCTTACAGAAGAACATCATCAACATGTGGTGGATATGCTTGAGAGGGGTGAGATATCTTGTGGAAGAAGTTTGAATTAACAAAACAAGTCTCAGTAGGCCCGGTAATACTATATGGGGTACAAATTATACAACTTTACTTTGTTTGAATCAAATGTGGTTGACAACAATGTTTGTTCTCCGCGAGGTCAATGATGAGGGACTTGGATTGACCAGGCGGCTGGTTTGATAGATAAAACGGAGAACTACAAATTTGTTTTCCTTTTGAAGCTTATGATAAAGTTGCTTGCCACCACGGATTAACTTTCACATGTTTTGAAAAGTAAGGATCTACATATTGTGAATGCAATGAAATTGGTGACCGATTTGCCTCTATAGGAGAAAGTGGTTGGGAGGGCTTGTTTGATGAGGTGCAACTATTTTGCATGGAGATGGATATTCCGGTGCCACATATGGATGAACAAATGTAGGTTCGGGGGTTCGAGACTTGATGTTATGACCTACACTAACCTTCACTTCTACAAAGTTGGGATCTTCTATGTTGCCATTGATAAGATATGTGTTGAGATGACACCTACTATCACAGGACCTTTTTGTTTTTTATGGAACAGGCGTGTTTTTTTTTGTATGTCTTAAAAAGGACTGTTTGTACCTGATTAAAGTTAGATGTGACTTCTCCATTTTTTAATCTCAACCATCACAACCAAAATTAACGGACTGTGTATTTGTAACCTATGTGGATATGGATTAATGCGGTGTCTTAAGTAGATAGAAGATTTCAGTAAGAAGACACGACAATTAGAATACATACATGATTATTTGGAGACAGCGGAAATAAAGGAAGGATTACACAATCAAAGTACATATGCAAATTCAGGTCAACGAGAAGAAACAAGAACATATCAAGCGGCCGGAGGCCGGAGGGCCGTATCTATTTGGTGAACTCGATGGCCCAAGCGTTAGCATAGATATAGGTGGCCTTGGCCTTGACACCGGCAAACCCCGCGCCCCTGGCCAGCACTTCGAACTCCCTCTGGTATCTCTCCTTGCCACCAGGGGTGTGCGTGAGCATGATCATGTCGGCCGTGAAGACCACTTGCGCATTGGGCGTCGCGTCGGCCGGGTTCACCGGTAGGATAAACTCCACCACGATCACCTTGCCGTGTGCGGGCAGCGCATCATAGCAGTTGCTCAGCAGAGGAGCTTCTTGGTGATGATGGTGGAGTGGTTCTTCATGGCCTCGTTGAACACGCGATTGAATCGCAGGTCCGTTGTTGTTCAAAAAAAAAAAGAATCGCAGGTCCGTGCCATGGTACTTGAACGCAGCCATACCGTAGGCCTTTTCGAACGGGAGGCCGCCGTCAAGGACCGCGTCCTTCAAATTGAACCTGCGAATTGTTTACCAGTTTCAAATTTCATGTTTAATATATTGATGGTACGAACATACAAGCTAGCTCCAAGAATTCAGCACTATGAAAATGATAACAGCAAAATCGTCATAAAAACGTAAAACATTTACTACCTCCATTTCTAAATATAAGATGTTATAGATTTTTTCAGATTCGCATCTAGACGCGTTTTAGTGTGTATATACACACATTTCACTACGTATGTAGTCCACATTGAAATAGCTAAAATATTTTATATTTATAAACGGAGGGAGTATATCCTAGTATTGGAATCTTGAAATTTACTTCTATTTTCTTTCGCTGTATTTGGTCAGACTTTGATGTTAGCGACTGAATTATCTGAAGTAAACTCGGGAGTTATCTGAAGTAAACTCAGGAGTCATTCACTGCCCGGATCATTTGTCTGAACTCTTAACTAAGTCAAAAGTTAGAATTTTCTTTAGACAAGTACTCCACCATTTTAACATGTAGCACATGGCTGTTTAATGAAGTCAACCAAGGTCATTAGTTAAGCAGAAGTCGATTAGTGTTGAAACACTGGATCAAAAATACAAGATTGGATCACTCAATTTCTAGGATCTGCGAACTCGTGAGTTCATAGCCGCAATAGTTCTAGAGGATTCTCTATTCCTCTCTTCTAAACTATGTTGATTTTCCTTTTTTACATTTTACACCCCCTAATATTAACAAACTACACCCAAGTACACACACAACTCTACACTCCCCCTCAAGATGGGGCAAAAACATCAAATAGCCCCATCTTGCCACAAAGATTATTGAAACCTTTTTCAGGTAATCCTTTAGTTAGGATGTCAGCTACTTGGTCCGAAGAGTTTACATACGGCATGCACATAATTCCCTGATTGAGTTTTTCCTTGATAAAGTGTCGATCGATTTCAATGTGCTTGGTTCGACTATGTTGCACTGGGTTATGGACAATGTCAAGAGCGGCCTTATTATCACAATATAGCATCAGGGGCTTCGACTGAAACAAACCCAGCTCCAACAATAAGATTTTCAGCCACAATACTTCACAAACTCCGTGCGCCATAGCCCTTAATTCTGCTTCCGCCGTGGACCTTGCAACCACACCTTGCTTCTTGCTACGCCAAGTAACTAGATTACCCCCAACAAACGTGCAATAACCAGAAGTTGACCTCCTATCATCCAATGACCCTGCCCAGTCGGCATCAGTATAGCATTCCACTTGTAGATTGCCATTTGATGTGTATAATAAGCCTTTACCCGGGCATCCTTTAAGGTAGCGAATGATTTGCATCACAGCATCCATATGGTGATTTTGAGGATTATGCATAAACTGACTGACCATACTGACCGCAAATGCAATGTCAGGTCTAGTGTGTGATAGATAAATTAAACGCCCAACGAGTCTTTGATATTCCTCCCTATCTACGGGAGATCCCCCGTCCTTAACAAGACGTAAGTTTGGTTCAATTGGAGTGGACGCTGGACGACACCCAATCATTCTAGTTTCAGCCAGCAAGTCTAAAATATATTTACGCTGAGAGATAAATACCTCTGGCACTCCGAGAGACTTCAATTCCCAGAAAATACCTCAGCTGACCAAGATCTTTAACTTCAAATTCTCTTGTCAGCTGCAGCTTCAACATTTCAATTTCTTTATCATTATCTCCTGTGATAATTATGTCATCAACATAGACAATGAGGATAGTTAATTTATCAAGGCTGCGTTTGTAGAATAAAGTATGGTCAGCATTACTCTGTTTATAATCCATTTGTGTTACAGCACGACGGAAACGACCAAACCATGCGCGAGGAGATTGCTTTAACCCATACAATGAGCGATGCAATCTTAGCACTTTGCCCTCAGTTTGAGCTGTACGAAAACCTGGTGGTATATGCATATATATCTCCTCTTCGAGATCCCCATGCAGAAATGCATTTTTTACATCTAGCTGATGTAAATTCCAATTGAAATTTGATGCACATGATATTAGAGTTCGTATAGTGTTCATCTTGGCCACGGGAGCAAATGTTTCCTCATAATCTATCCCGTATGTTTGTGTATATCCTTTAGCAACTAAACGAGCTTTGTACCGTTCCACTTTGCCTTCAGGACTGTGTTTAACAGTATACACCCACTTACAACCCACCGGTTTCTTACCCGTGGCAATTCAACTATTTCCCAAGTGTTATTCTTTTCTAAAGCGTGCATTTCCTCTAACATAGCAGCTTTCCACTTAGGATCATTCATGGCATTTTCCCAATCCTTAGGAATAGAAATGGAGTCAAGTGATGCAAGAAATCCTTTAAATGATGGGCTGCATTTTTCATAAGTCACAAATTTAGCAATATCATGTTTATAACCCACACAATCCTTGAGACGTGCCGGCACATCAGTACGTCTAACAGGTTTCCGTAAGGCAATTGGAGGATCAACTTCTGAATTACTAGGATTTATTAGAGGGATTTCAGTACCTTCTTCCTCTGTTGTGCCAGTGGTAGGATCCCTCGATGGAGAAGACCCTTGCTGAACCTGGGCAACATCTTCTTCTGTCACATTATCATGTCCTGCCTCATGACGTGATGCACTAGAATGTGTAGATGAACTCATATCAGACATATCTTGTTCCAATATTTGTTGGGGATAAGGAGTATCACATACCTCATGATCATTTGAGCCACCATTATCTTCACTTATATTTGTATTCTCCTCCCCCTCTGTTTCATTGTTCTGTTGTGATGTATCCATCATAGGAATCAACATTGAGCCTTCAACGGCGGGTCCTTTACTTGACATCTCCCCCTTGCTACCAATGCTAATAGCAGATCTTCCTTGTGGAGAATAAAAAGGCTCCTTCTCATGGAATGTCACATCCATACTAACAAAGAATTTCCTTTCAATAGGACTCCAACACCGATACCCCTTCTGAGTAGGAGAATATCCCACAAAAATACATTTAACCGCTCTTGGATCAAGCTTCCCCACCGAGTTCCTGTAATCATGGACAAAACATGTGCAACCAAAAACTTTGGGAGGTACTATGAAGAGTTAGTCCCACTCAAACACTCAATTGGTGTCTTGTAATTTAAAACTCTAGATGGCATACGATTAATCAAGTATGCTGCGGTTTTAACAGCTTCGCCCCACAAGAACTTCGGCACATTCATCATAAACATGAGGGAACGAGCAACTTCGAGCAGGTGCCTATTTTTTCTCTCTGCAACACCATTTTGTTCAGCAGTGTTCACACATGTTGTCTGGTGGATAATACCACGAGAGGACAAAAAATCATTAAACTCCCTGTTGATATACTCCGTTCCATTGTCAGATCTAAATACTTTCACACTGGCATTGTATTGGTTGCACACTAGAGTATAAAAGTTTTTAAAAGCATACAACACTTCAGATTTTTGCTTTAGCAGGTATAACCAAGTACATCTACTAAACCCATCAATGAAGGTTACATACCAACGCTCTCCTAGTAAGGAGGTTACGTTTGAAGGGCCCCAAACATCTGAATGCACCACCTCAAAAGGACTTTTGCTTCTCTCAGAACTACTAGGATAATTCGTTCGTGTGTGCTTAGCCAACTCACACACATCACAGACAAGTTCCTCTTTACGACATGACTCAAAATAATCTGGAAACATACGACTTAAAGACTGGAAAGAAGGATGGCCCAATCTACAGTGAAGCAGTAATAACTCATCTGCAGTTGAAACATCCTTCATACTAAATGCTAGTGGAGTTGAAGCGTTGTCAAGGTAGTATAAGCCATCACGTTCAGTCCCAGTCCCAAGAATTCTTCCCGACTCCAAATCCTGAAACAAACATAAACTGGGTTCAAACCAAGCTCCACAATTCAATGCCTTTGTAATTGAGCTAACCGACAATAGATCCACAGGAAATTTGGGAACATGTAAAACATGGCTCAGTGACATAGAAGGAGTACAGCTAATGGTCCCACTACCCATTATTGGAGCGGAGGATCCATCAGCAATACGAACTCTTTCCTTCCCAGAACGTGGTGTGTAAGATGAGAATTTTTTAGATGAACCAGTCATATGATTTGTTGCCCCCGAATCAATGATCCAGTGAGGGGACAGATAATTCTCACCTTCTGCACCATGAGAGTTAAAGGCTTCACTTGATCCTTCAGTAGAAACAGTCATTAACTTTGACTTGAATTCTCTAATGCCTGCGTAGCTGTAGCAGACGACTCTACAGCTGATGTGAAGTGAACTTTTCCTTGTTTTTTCTCACGAATGTTACCAGTATTGGAATGGTTTGGTTGCTTCGCTGCCAGCCAGGAGGATATCCCACCAGATCAAAACATTTTTGCTTAACATGACCGGGCATATTACAGTGGTCACATACCACTCTTTTCCTTCGTTTGTAATCAATGTTCACGGTGTTTGCTTGATCACTGTTAGGGACACTAGTAGGCTGTAGATGAGAAAATGAAGACAAGGCAGCTCGTGTATCTCCATTTACTTGTTGTGTTGTAGGATTATTAGACAGACGAGTTTCTTCCTCCAAAATACTTGCAACGGTCTCCTCCAAAGTAGGCCAATTCGGCATCGCCAATATCAGCTGTGAGCGCAAGTGGAACTCCGGATTTAGACCATCAAGAAAGGTCTGCACAAGTATTGGTTCAAACCATTCTCGGAGTAGAGGCAAATCCCTTGGATCATGTGATTTAAATGGTCTGAAAAACTCCAAATCCCTGTACAGTTTCTTTAGCTCTCCTGCAAACTCAGTCACTGACATTTGTCCCTGCCTGATATGTCTCATTTCCTGCAAAATTCTAGAGACTTGCATTTTATTGGATTTCCCCGAGAATTGCTTCTCAATATCTTTCCACACTTCCGCTGCAGTCTGAAGGTTCTCAACTTGCTCTCTGACTACTTTTTCCATAGAACCGAGCAGCCAAACCATAACACGTTTTTGATTTTGTTCCCACTGATCTTGTGAAATGTCCCCTGGTTTCTTCCCATCTTCCAGAAAATTTTGTAGACCATGCGCTCCAAGAATCAAAGTGGCATTGCGTGCCCAGCTGAAATAATCACCTGGACCAGATAATTTAACCGGATTTTGTTCCATACTTATCTTCAACACATCTGACACACTGCTTGATTTTGTATGTGACTGGTCCATTAACTGAGCTAGCATGCGCTGCATGGTCTCACATAATTTCTCAATACTGGAACCATTACTGGGTTCTCCCATGTCCACTGTTTTTTTTTCAAGACTGAACAAGTAGTAACGCTTCACACTAGATTCAGCAAGCACAATAATCCAACAGAATCTCCACCGGATTACCACAGACCAAGAGGATTCAATGCACCGCAAGACTCTAGACTGAACAGATTGTACCTGGGATGGACACGGCCAGGTCGAGTGCAGCTCCAACCTTGTTGAGCTTGGGCACAGGAACGGCTTCAGAGCGGCACACACAATGACGCAAGCGAGGCAGCACAAAGGCAACTTCGCCCAGGACGAGGGTGACGGCGACGCGGCACACCGGCAGCGCTGCACCACACGAGGACGACGGCGACCTTGATGAAGACGGCGGCGGCGCACAAAGGCGACGAATCACGACGGGGCTCAGGTGACGAATCCCCTCCGCGACAAGGAACGATGCAGCTCGATCTTGTACAGAAAATCAATCCGGATCAGAGTGCTCTGATACCATGTTGAAACACTGGATCAAAAATACAAGATTGGATCACTCAATTTCTAGGATCTGCGGACTCGTGAGTTCATAGCCGCAATAGTTCTAGAGGATTCTCTATTCCTCTCTTCTAAACTATGTTGATTTTCCTTTTTTACATTTTACACCCCCTAATATTAACAAACTACACCCAAGTACAAACACAACTCTACAATTAGGCTCACCAGCTCTCCATTGTGACCTTATCGTGGCTCATGAGGAGCAACGCGGCCATCGAGACACCATCCTCGTTGGGTGTCAGCCACTTGCACACCGGCGCGGGGCCGTACCGGCGGCCCAGGAGGCCATCTTTACCTTCTTCTACCTCGCACGACACGACGTTGAAGGAGGCCAGCAGCCGCAGCATGCGGTCCACCATGGCCGGCGCGTCCGGGTTGGACGTGGGCGACGGCAGCCGCGCGGCCACCTCTGACGGCGACAACGCCTTCACGCCGGCGCCCACCAGGGTCTCCAGAATGCCCAGCTCGATGGCGTTCTTCAGCGTCATCGGCAGGACGCATGCCGCCGCCAGCTGCATCGCGTACGTGCAGGCCTCCTCGTCAGCGCTAGCCGCCGGGACGACCACCTTTTCGGCGGCAGAGGAGCCCATTATTTTGCCTCTTTGTTGATGGGATCAGCAGAGATCGAGCTGCTGCTACTAAGCGATGAGGTATTGTTGGAGAGAAGGGAGGATGTATGGAAGGGTATATATAGGAGCAACCCTCTCCAACCCTATACTCAATTCTACTTGATTGGGGAACAGTAGCACTTAACATGCCTTCTTTCTCTTCATCAAGACGTACTCTCTTTCCCAAAGCTAGGGTCTTTCTCTTCGTCAAGATGATCAATGAAATTTCCAACACGTGCTTGCTACTTGTCATGTGGGATGTTTTTTCTTCCGTTCCAGGGATACTTTGTTGAGCCGCGGGTGCCTCTTGAGGGTGTGGCTAATCTTTTTTTTTCTTTGATCTGCTATGTAAAAGGGTCGCTTCAGCTCTTTGTATACTGTGTGGGATTTTTTTACAAAGCAGGACAAAAGCCTGTTTCTAGGAGAACTATCCAATTACAGGCTATCGTTTTATAACAACTAGCTGTGTCAATTCACATCACTGATACATATGACAATCCTAAATCTAAAAACAAAGGGGACACATTGTGTGCAGACACACATAAAAGTAGTCTTGCAATGTATCAAGTTGCATAAGTCTAACCCCTTATTCATAACATGTGTCCAAATAATTAGTTGATATCTATATGTCTATGTTTTTCGAACATACTCATCAACCAATACATGTGCTAGTCCAATATTCACATGTGTTTTTACACGATCCAATTAGGGACAATTTAGAATAACCAACCAGGCATAGCGTTTCACAAATAAATCATCGTACTTGACAATAGAGGAAAATACATTATTAAGGAAACATTCAATGAATTAGGGATACACCGAATATCATCATCTATATGATTGCCCATAGGGTATATTTCTAACATGGGGGCACGCCGGTGAAATTCAAAAAATACGGGCTTCCCTTCTACTCCTCCGTTCCAAATAAATTGACATTTTTTTCTTCTAAATATGGATGTATTTAGACGTGTTTTAGTATGTAGATACATCTATATCTAGACAAATCTGCATCAACTAATTCGGAAAGAAGGGAGTATAAACAAAATAAACGTACATATGCATGTTAAAATGAAAGAAAAGAAAGGTATGGATTGCTACAAGAAAACCGAATAAGTTAAATTTACCCAATTAAGCGATTTAAGAGTAGGATTGCCTTGAAATAATCTAATTAAATTATATATTGACCCATTCAAATATAAATCTTGATCAGATGAATGCCTCAGGAATCGTCCTGGGCCGAATTCGCACGCCCGGATCTAGATCGTGGTGCCCTGCTACCCTGCTGCCGCGTGGCGGGCAGTTGACCGTATCATGGTGCTGATTGTCACCGATGCTGCCCATCCCTAATCACGGTGGGGCTGTATCTAGGCGGGATTTGGCGCCAGAGACTAGGGTTTCCTCTGTGTGTGCAACGACGGGTTCTGACCATCTATGGTGTTTGTCTAAGTGCATTTCTCTCGTGGTGCTGGTGGTCCAGTCTTGGATGGCGGCCCAATATGGTGAGGTTGCGTGTTTGGCTCTGTGGCGACTAGCGCGGAACGGTGATGGCGCCCTCCCATGGCTATGTGGATGGCGAGGGAAGGGGTGGCAGGTGATCTTGGTGTTGTCATGGCTTTAGTGGTTGCAACCCTCTACTACGGATTTGGAGGTCTCGTGCTCGAATTGCGGCCCTTCCCTTAGGTTGGGTCGGAACTGGTGGTATCGCGGGCGAGGATCCGAGCGAAAGATTCATGCTTTGGCATCGGTGCTGGTGATGGTTACGGGTGTCCTTTCCTCTTGGGTAGTCATTGTGGGTATCTTCTTTGTGTCAAGGTACTGGGTGAAAACCATAGTCCGTCGTATTTTTTTAGAAACAAGGCAAAAGCTTTGCCTTTTATATTGATATAGAAGGAGCAAAGACAAACACAAAGCCAAGTCCTAAAAAAACAAAGGCCGAAACCCCAAAGATTACATAACGTCTAACCCCCGATGGTTTCTGCTAACTTTTTCTCGCCCGCCAGGATCCAGTTCTTGCTTTCGCTCTTGATGTGTTGAAAGAGGGCCGAGGGCATAGTGAACTTGTTGTTGAAGACCCTCGCATTTCGTTCATTCCAAATATCCCAAGTGATGATAATGATGGCCGTCTGCATCCCATTGCGAGATGGGGAGGGTAGGGAGGCAAGCTCCTTCCAGTAGTCGAGCATGGTGGGCTTGGAAGAATGAAGGCATTGGATTATGGAGGGGCAATTAAGCCACACAGAAGCTTCAGACCAAATCCTCTTGGAGTAACGGAACTCGAAAAGGATGTGCCTTCCCGTTTCAGGCTGGCATCTGCAGAGTTGGCACAACGGCTGTTGGGGCCAGCCTCTAATAGCCAGGCGGTCAGAGGTCCACAGGCGGTTCTGAACAGCAAGCCAGGTGAAGAAAGAGCACTTCGGAGGGGCCCAAGTTCCCCAAACCACCGACATGAAAGGGCATGGAGTAGAGCCGATGAACTGAGCTTTGTATGCAGACTTAGCCGAATAAACACCCGTAGCCGAAAGGGTCCAAATGATGGTGCCCTCCGTGCCTGGGGTCAGAGCGATCTCATGGGTGAGGTTCCAGAGGTTGACAAACTGCGAGATGTGTTCCACTGTGAAGTTGTCGACGCGGAGGTCGGCAATCCATTTGAAGTTAGTGAGCGTGTCGTGGACATTTCTGTTTTTCCGCTTGGAGGCCTCGAAGATGTCAGGGGCTAGCACCCTAGGGCTTAGCCCCTGAAGCCAGGAAGACTCCCAGAAGGAAGCTCTGAGGCCATCGCCGACTGTGACCTGGGTGGCCGCGTTGAAAAGGCATTTGTCGGTGTAGTCTGTCGGAGTTTCGGTGCCAACCCAAGGCTTCTCAGGGGAGGTCCACTCAAACCACAACCACCTCAGCCTAAGCGCCCTGGAGAATTTTTCCAAGTTGAGAATTCCGAGCCCGCCAAGGACCTTTGGTCTGCATACCTTGTCCCAGCTGACTTTGCACTTGCCGCCACTGACCTTCTCGGTGCAATTCCATAGCATGCCCCTTCTGATTTTGTCAAAGGCCTTGAGCAGGCTCTTATCCGCTTTGATGGCCGTGAGAAGAAAGATGGGCATCGACGATAGCACAGATTTCACCAGGGCCACACACCCTGCCTGATTCAGGAACTTTCCCTTCCAAGGTTGTAATCTAGATGCAGTCTTGTCGATGTAAGCTTGTAGGTCAGCACGACGAAGCCTCCCAAGCGCAAGAGGAAGCCCCAAATATTTGATGGGGAACTGGGCGAGAGTCGCCGGAAAGTCTGTCATAATGGTGGTCAAGTCGATGTCGTCGCAGCGAATAGGTGATATGGAGCTCTTAGTGAAGTTTTTCACAAGTCCGGTGGCCTCGCCAAAATGTTGCAGGGTGTATGCGAGGTTGGAGATGTCGTTTGAAGTAGGAACCAGGAAGATTGCAGCATCGTCAGCATATAATGATAGGCGCAGATTTGCCAACCGGTCCGACAGTGGTTGCAGAAGTCCCTCCTCAGTGGTGAGCTCAAGTGTCTTGTTCAGGGGATCAATGCCGATGTCGAAGAGCAAGGGGGATAGCGGGTCCCCCTGTCTGACTCCCCTCCCATGGAAGATGTCCAGCCCCGGAATGCCGTTCAGAAGCATTCTAGAAGTGGCGGTGGAGAAGAGGATGGAGACCCAAGCCCGCCACCTTGCGGGGAAGCCACGCCGCTGCATAACGTCCAGGAGGTAGTCCCATCGCATAGAGTCGAAAGCTTTAGCGATGTCAAGCTTAAGGAGCAGAGTGGGCTCCTTGGCGCGGTGTAGTCGTCTTGAAGTGTTCCAGACGTACATGAAGTTGTCGTGGATGCTTCTTGTTTTAATGAACGCGCTCTGGCAATGGGAGACGAGGTCATTCATCTTAGGACTTAGACGCCGAGCCATAGCCTTGGCGATGATCTTCGGGATGCTGTGAATCAGGCTAATAGGGAGAAAATCAGCAATAGAGTCAGCCCCCTCCTTTTTTGGTAGGAGAGCAATGTTCGCAGAGTTGATGATCTGGAAGTTGTTGACGGACATCTCAGAGAAAGCATCGATGACCCGCATGAAATCAGCCTCAATGATGTCCCAGCATGAGGATAAGAAAGCCACGGTGAAACCATCAGGTCCAGGGGCTTTGTATTTAGGCATATCCTCAATGGCGGCCTTGATTTCAACCTCCGATAAAGGAAGGGCTAGATCATCCAAGTCCATTGTGTCCAGCACGATGCTGTCCCAGTTTAAGTCAATCTGCCTGGGAGGAGGCCCAAGGGTAGTAGCGAAGTGCTCCAAAATCACCGCAGCTTTATCCTCATGGCCGGTCACCCAACCCCCATTATGATGTAGCCGCTGGATGTGAGTCCTACGACGACGAGAATTAATCCTCATATGGAAGTATTTGGTGTTGGCATCACCCACCCTCAGGTTCAAGATCCGTGAAGCTTGCCTTTTGCGAGTGCGTTCCAGAACCGCGAGCCCCATAACCCGTTTCTTCAGTCCCACGCGGAGGTTCTTCTCAATGACCGAGAGAGTCCTAGATTCCTGAGCAATATCCAGCTGAAGGATTACATCGAGAGCCATGAGTAGTTGAAGCTTGTGGTCCGAAAAAAGGCTTTTGCTCCAAGCCCGAAGTTTCCCCGCTGTTTTCTTGAGCTTGTGATTTAGGACGTGAACAGGCTGCGTGTGTGTGGTAGGCTCGTTCCACGCCTCAAGGACCACCTCCTGGAAGCCCGGCATTTTTGTCCAGAAATTCTCAAAACGAAAGGAAGGCCGACGCTTAGGGCCGCTCAGACTTGACAACATCAGGGGGCAGTGATCAGACAAGGAAGAGGAGAGAGCCGTGAGGATGTGGTTACCAAAGGCCAGTTCCCAGCTTGAGTTGCAGAAGGCCCTGTCCAGCCTGACCATGGTAGGGTCGTTTCTCTCATCGCTCCAAGTATACTTCCTGTTCTGCAACTTGACCTCCTTAAGATGACAAGTGTTCAGAGCTTGCCAAAATTGACCCATGAGCCGGAAGTTCAAGTTAGAATTGCTCTTGTCCGCGGCTTGATAGATGAGATTGAAATCTCCAATAATCAGCCACATTTCATCATTCGCAGGTGCTTGTGCAATCGCCTCATCAAGGAAGGCCCTCTTATCAACGTCCATGCTCGGCCCATATACATTTGTGAGCTTGAAAGTGGTGCCGCAAGCACGGATGCAGACATCAGCAGATATCGTATTGGGCCTAGCTGGGGCTGCGGCGCTGTCCTCTTGGGGGCGTCGCTGGAACCCTGGTGCCTCCCGGTCATAGTGTGTTGACGTCTTCGGGCTCACTTGGCTCCTGGCCTGAACCCTCTTTGGTGCTCGTGTGGAATGGTTTCGGCGGTCTCCTATCTTTTACATGTGTCATCGGTGTTACTATTATTGGTTCTGGCTATCTGCAGGCATGATCGAGACTCCACGTTCTAGAGCGAGAGGGCAGGTTTCCTAAGGCAGCAGAGTTCCTTAACAGTTCGGTAGTATTGGTCGCCTCTTGTTAGTGTGGTGACTCCTGTTTTTCTTGTTCAGCTTCGACTTGGTAGCTTGTCACCTTCTCAGATGTCTTATTTTCATCTGCATGTATGGGATTTTCTCACGAAAATGCATTTTGGTGCCCGAGCACACATGCACCGGATATCCTGCTCATACATTCCAATCGAGATTCGTGTCCCCTGCAAGTTTCAGATTTTCTACCGTGGTAAAACCTGTCCCATATCACGCTGATGTGCAGGTATTAAATGAACACGATGGCCTCTATCCACGTCAGAACATATGGTAGAAACGGAATGGGCCATCATCGATCTCGTCCAGTACAGATGGTGATGGAGGACGTTGAGGCCGAAGCCGCCATCGACGCGACCGGCAAGCCGGCAAACTCCTGCAGCGCCTCACCGTCCTCCTCCTCCAACCTCCAGTCCATGGTGACGAGCGCATGCGCACGCCGTCTCCCCCGCGGAGCCTCCTCTCACGGCGCTGCCCGCCTGGGCCCACCGGCGATCTCCGAGCGTCCAAGACTCTCCCATGGCCGGAGGGCGTCCACCACTGGAGCAGTTCCTCGCCGGCAGTTCTTCGGCGGCGACGAGGTCGGCATCCTCGACGTCGTCCTCAGGTGCGGCTCCTACTGGCTGACCGTCTTCGAGGAGGTCACCGGCGTGCAGCTGGTGGACGCCGAGGCGTTCCTGCTCTTCCACGCCTGGCTGCGCGACTTCTAGGCGCATGACGAGGTCAGGGAGACCATCCCCTCCATCGACCGTCTCCTGGAGTACGCGCGCGGCCTCCGCTAGATGCTCCTCGCCATGGCTGCTGCCGGCGCCGACGCAGCCTTGGCCGACGCACCCACCGCCGCACTGCCCGTCGCGGCGCCCCCTGCTCTGACCACGGCTGACATCACCGTTAACATATGACCCCTGCTCTGACGCGGACGTGGCGCACCTGAAGGTGCTGGCGGACACGGCGGGCGTGCTGGAGGCGTACAGGGCGCTGCAGCGCGACGCGCGCCGTCGTCCGGCCGTTGAGGTGGCGTCTCGAGAGGCGGTCTGCTTCGCCATGCTGCTGCCACCGCCGGCGGCGCGGCCGGGTGCGCTGACGCGCGTGCTGGAGGCGTTCGACCGGCGCGGGGTGGAGGTCCTGGCGGCCACGATGACGCGGCGTGGGGACGGCGCCACCCAGGTCTCGGTCACCGCGGCCCCCGCGGCGCCGGAGGTCACGGAGAGCATCAAGCCGGAGATCGCCGGCAGGAGGCGAGAGTTCCAGACTTCCATGCCCGGCCACGGGGACGGCAGCACGAATTTATGTCGTCATGTTCCAACGGGAGAAGAAAAGTCGCGTTACCATCCGTCGGCTCCAGCTGGCGAACGTGCAAACTGCCGTAATAAGTGGGGGCAGCAGTTAATGCAATTCACTTTTTTACTCTTCCCCCGCACATGCGGACAACGGTACGTACACAATCTCAAAACGATTTCCACGGTCCAGATTACGGGAGCATTGGTGCTCGGGCGCCAAATCGCCTCTGCCTCACCACTATGTATTGGATCGGCCATGTGATGTTTATTTATAATGTTGGGCGAAAGCCTAATTCGAAAGGAGTAACCTGTGCATGCTCATGGAGACGTGGTGCAAAACCTTTTTTTCCATCAACCCTAATGAAATGACAGCTTGAAAGGAAATTATAATGAAAATCTTATTCCTAGCTAACTTAAAGTAGTTATTCAGCTTTATTCTTCGAAATCACCGCTCGTATTGTCAAAGTTAGTTTCGTCGACACAACAAATATTGTCAAAATTTAGATATCTTTACCTAATAATAAAAGCGCTAAGGCTTCCGCCTTTTGGTTTGGTAGGTCATCTGATTTGCCTCTAAAGTTGTAATTAATTACCCACCTATGCCACCCATAAGTTAGAAAAACGATTCCTTATGTTTTCTACATGGCGTGCTTTCTTCCTCCGATCGATAGCTGTGATCGTACGCGACCGTGTTCTACTCGAATTCCGTTAAGCCAAGATCCATAAACCAGCCACGCACGTACCCACAGGCCACATCTCCTATCCATACGCCGCCTCCACAAAACCGTCTTAACCGCGTTCGGAATAACGTCCCGCCTCGCCGCCGTCCTCCTCAGCACGGCCGACTTGGTCCAGTCCAACGGCGCCCAGTGTCGCTGCCACCAAATCGCGGACGCCGGCATTGCGGTGCTGCCTGACAGAGCGCTCGTGGTTCTCCAGGCTGGCTATTACCGGCGGCGAGGCGACCAGCCGACTGCCGACCAGGACATAGCCCCGCTGCGTCTCGTGTGAGATGGGCTGGTAGCACGCCTGGCTCCGTCTGTCGATGCACCCGACGTCGTTCACAGTGCCAGCGACGACGCGAAAAATCTCACAGGTGCCGACGGCGTTCGGCTGGTCATTGGTAGATTAGCTAGCAAGATTAGGAAAGCACGACACGAAGAATCCTGTGGACGCGCTGCCGATCGTGGAGGTGAACGTCCACACGCACGCCTTTTTTGGTGGATTCACATGATTTCCACAAAGAAACACAACCATGGACGCTGGAATCCGATCAAAATATCCAGCATCTCCGACTCTTTTGATAGAACATATCGCAGCTGGAACATAAATCTTTTCCAAGTTCTCAGCACGCAGTCCAGCATCCGTTTTTAGTACAGTAAATGAATTTATCTCAACATGATTCGTGCTGTGGAGAAATAGGTATACCAATATTGATGACATGCTTGCCCGGCTGACAGCACCCAGAATGCCAACTCAAAGAACTGTGGTGGATTGCAGAGCAGCTGTTCAACTTACCCAAACGGTTTGATATTGTTGACGGTCAGTCATGCGAGCGTGCACTTACTAGGCAAGTAGTGAATTTCATGATTTTCAGATGGATGAATTATATCATAAGCGTGAAAACAAGTTAACATGGATGCATGTAAGTTTACTATTGGGATGGTGTCTACGATTTATTATTCATGTAGTTGGGTCTACATGTACATCTGTAAACCCCGGCTCAGCAGATGCATCACAACGTAATGGTATCGTGACATATTGTATCTACTTACCAATTCTTCATCAAACTGATTTCTTCCTCCGCGACGTAGATTTTGTTCTCTCCCGTTGCAACACACGGACATGTTTTGCTAGTCACTAATATAGTAAGCAACAGAGAGAAATATCAAAACTCATGACACGTGCCGCTGTGCTCTGAGTCCAAAGCGCAAGAAGAAACGAGACAAAATGTCAAATTCAGGAGGCGTTCTACCTCCACTGCTCCAGTCCTTGGTTTATCTCGCGTGCGGCCAAAAGTGAAAGAAGGAACGAAGGCACGAAGCAAGACAAATCAAAAAGAGTCATCAGAATGAACTACGGCAGTTTTTTTCTACAGAATGTTACGGTTAAGGACAATGGTTTTTCCAAAGGAATTGACATGGAAAATGAACTGCTACATGCCTGCATGCACTCGCCGGGTCTTTCTCAAATACCAAAGGCAAAAGACAGTACGGGAATGCATCAAAACGCCGACGGCCGGCTGGTACGCCGACGGCCAAATGTCGGGGCCGTCGGCGTACAAGCCGTGCTAGGGCAGCCGCGCAACAGGCCGTCGGCGTACCAGTGGCCGTCGGCGTAGCCACGTCGGGCCCGACGGCCGCCGTCGGCGTACCCAATCCCGCCGTGACGGAGCGGAGCGGACGTTTCCGCTGATATAATACGCCGACGGCAAAGCCGTCGGCGTATATATGTTCCTTTTTTTATTTATTTCTCTATATAAAATTTATTTATTTATTTCTCTATATAATATTTAATGTAGGTATAATTTATATATAAATTAGACTATATAATTTCCCTCACAATTTCGGTATCCCACCCGCATAAAATAACGGTTTGAGTTTTCCGGAACCCGACCCTACAACATATACATGTAAAATAAATAAACACCTGTGCCGACTGTGCCAACGGCCAGAACCCGCTCACATCCCGGAGTGGGAACTTGGACATCCACAGCACCCAACACACTTGTATACACATGGTATGGCAAAACCTAGGTTTGGGTGGGGTTCCGACGCTCTGGGGCCCCGCTTCGGCGAAACCCTGAATCCGCTGAACCCTAACGTTTTCGTCCACCCCTATAGACGTGCGTCGAAAGGGGTAGGCCAGTGGACTTTTTTGCTTGGTTGTGTTAGGTTAGGCCATAGGAAGGTGAGAAACCAATGTCTACTCTAAATCAACACAAGATTCCATCCGGTTCGCCCGGAAGGGGAGTTTTCACCTCTAAGTGCAGAAACTCACTAGAGAGAAAGTGATGTCGGTGAACCCGCTCACATCCCGGAGTGGGAACTTGGACATCCACAGCACCCAACACACTTGTATACACATGGTATGGCAAAACCTAGGTTTGGGTGGGGTTCCGACGATCTGGGGCCCCGCTTCGGCGAAACCCTGAATCCGCTGGAAAAACTCTAACGTTTTCGTCTACCCCCAAAGACGTCCGTCGAAAGGGGGTAGGCCAGTGGACTTTTTTGCTTGGTTGTGTTAGGTTAGGCCATAGGAAGGTGAGAAACCAAGGTCTACCCCAAATCAACACAAGATTCAATCCGGTTCGCCCGGAAGGGGAGTTTTCACCTCTAAGTGCAGAAACTCACTAGAGAGAAAGTGATGCCGGTGAACCCGCTCACATCCCGGAGTGCTTCCTTCCACCGCTTGTGAGCCGTTGGATCAGCGGTGTGTGTTTCTTTTCAGTGCTTGTGAGCTGTAGTATGCCCAATCAGGAAGAAGCACACGGATCGTGTGCTTCCTTCCAGCGCTTGTGAGCCGTTGGATCAGCGGTGTGTTTCTTTCGAGCGCTTTGGAACCGTTGGATTAGCGGTGTGTGTTTCTTTTCGGGGCTTGTGAGTGATGTCTACGCACGCTTCTATTCTTGTAGACAGTGTTGGGCCTCCAAGAGCAGAGGTTTGTAGAACAGCAGCAAGTTTCCCTTAAGTGAATCACCCAAGGTTTATCGAACTCAGGGAGGTAGAGGTCAAAGATATCCCTCTCAAACAACCCTGCAATTAGTATACAAGAAGTCTCTTGTGTCCCCAACACACCCAATACACTTGTCAGATGTATAGGTGCACTAGTTCGGCGAAGAGATAGTGAAATACAAGTAATATGGATGATTATAAGTGGTAATTGCAATCTGGAATAAAAATGGCAGCAAGCAAACAAGTAGCAGAACTTGTTGTAAACGGTGTTTCAATGCTTAGAAACAAGGCCTAGGGATCATACTTTCACTAGTGGACACTCTCAACAATGATCTCATAATTGAATAAATAAAAGCTACTCTTAAACACTCTCTTGTTGGATAACAAACACCATTCATTGTGTAGGGCTGCAAAAGCACACCTCAAGCCGGAGTAAACAAGCGCCACAACGTCATAAAGGAATCACACACGGTGCACACACTGTCACCTTTACACCGTGGAGAGTACCGGAGTTCATATTAAAGTAACCTATAGAGTGCATAATAGATAAAGAGTAACATCTACATATTCAACTAGATTAGCACAACTGAACACAAGTAAATACTGCTCGGGATTATTCTCCTTCTTGATGAAGCAAGAGTACTATGCGTAGGGCTGCAAGAGCACACCTCAAAGTCTGAGTAAACAAACACCACAATTCCCAAGAATAAGCCATGATAAATGTCTAAATTATTCATAGAGTCACACAAGTACCCACACTGTCACCTTGATACCGTGTTGTCACAATGACTCCAGAAACTAGACAAAATCACTTGAGTAGCATAAACATTATTAATGTATTCAGCGATACTAGCAATACACACGATCACATAAAGATCTCACCATGGGAGAGAGAGATGAACCACATAGCTACCGGTAGAGCTCTCAGCCTCGGGGGAAACTACTCCCTCCTCATCATGGGAGTCAGCAGCGGCGATGAAGATGGCGATGGAGTTGATGGAGATGGCTTCGGGGGCAATTCCCCGTCCCGGCAGCGTGCCGGAACAGAGACTTCTGTCCCCCGAAACTTGTCGTCGATGGCGGCGGCGCTGCGGAACTCTTCTGGAAATATGACTTCGTGTTTTCTAGGGTTTTCGCATCTGAGGCAATATATAGGCGAAGGGGCGGCGTAGGTGGAGTCCCGAGGGCGCCAAACCATAGGCTGGCGCGGCAGGAGGTGGGGCCGCGCCGCCAGGTGGTTTGGCCACCTCGTGGCTCCCCTTCGTCTCTCCTTCGGACTCCATGTACGTGTTGGAAAAATAGGGACTTGGCCTTTTGTTTCGTGCAATTCCGAGACTATTCGCAGAAGTACTTTTCTGGAATAAAAAACAGCAGAAAACAGGGAACTGGCACTTCGGCATCTTGTTAATAGGTTAGTCCCAGAAAATGCATAAAAGTGATATGAAGTGTATATAAAACATGTAGCAATTGGTATAATATAAGCATAGAACATCAGAAATTATGGATACGTTGGAGACGTATCAGTGAGCTGTAGTATGCCCAATCAGGAAGAAGCACACGGATCGTGTGCTTCCTTCCTGCGCTTGTGAGCCGTTGGATCAGCGGTGTGTTTCTTTCGAGCGCTTGTGAGCCATTGGATCAGCGGTGTGTTTCTTTTCAGGGCTTGTGAGCTGTAGTATGCCCAATCAGGAAGAAACACACGGATCGTGTGCTTCCTTCCAGCGCTTGTGAGCCGTTGGATCATCGGTGTGTTTCTTTCGAGCGCTTGTGAGCCGTTGGATCAGCGGTGTGTGTTTCTTTTCAGGTCTTGTGAGCTGTAGTATGCCCAATCAGGAAGAAGCACACGGATCGTGTGCTTCCTTCCAGCGCTTGTGAGCCGTTGGATCAACGGTGTGTTTCTTTCGAGCGCTTGTGAGCCGTTGGATCAGCGGTGTGTGCTTCTTTTTAGGGCTTGTGAGCTGTAGTATGCCCAATCAGGAAGAAGCACACGGATCGTGTGCTTCCTTCCAGCGCTTGTGAGCCGTTGGATCAGTGGTGTGTTTCTTTCGAGCGCTTGTGAGCCGTTGGATCAGCGGTGTGTGTTTCTTTTCAGGGCTTGTGAGCTGTAGTATGCCCAATCAGGAAGAAGCACATGGATCGTGTGCTTCCTTCCAGCGCTTGTGAGCCGTTGGATCAGCGGTGTGTTTCTTTTGAGCGCTTCTGAGCCGTCGGATCAGCACTATCACGACCAATTCGTAAGCCATGCGACCCTATATATAGCCCACCTCCTCAGACAGGTTACTCACTCACACACAAAACATTCCAGCGTCACTCGGAGAGGCATCTTTGGGCAACCAGCAGCAAGACGTCTCTGATGACCTGCGACCGTTCCAAACGGTTGCAGATCATCAGAGATGTCTTGCCGGACGGTTGTAGATCATCAGAGACGTCTTACCGCTGCTTGGATCGAAGTGGCGCTCAAACACAAAACATTCCAGCGTCACTCGGAGAGGCATCTTTGGGCAACCAGCGGCAAAACGTCTATGATGACCTGCGACCGTTCCAAATGGTCGCAGGTCATCAGAGACGTCTTGCCCGATAGTTGTAGATCATCAGAGACGTCTTACCGCTGCTTGGATCGAAGTGGCGCTCAAACACAAAACATTCCAGCGTCACTCGGAGAGGCATCTTTGGGCAACCAGCGGCAAGACGTCTCTGATGACCTGCGACCGTTCCAAACGGCTGCAGATCATCAGAGATGTCTTGCCGGATGGTTGTAGATCATCAGAGACGTCTTACCGCTGCTTGGATCGAAGGCCGATCTGCCGTCTCATGACCACGCGATGATTTGCCGATTTGTCGGTCAGAGTGGCCACTGGAGAAGGTAGGCAACTTCGATCCAACGTGGTTCTGAAAGGGGCATGGTTAATTTAGGTAGTTGAAGGACAAGGGTGCTGCGTCGTCGAAGGGCAAGGGTGTTGCGTCGTCGAAAGGCAGGAGTGATGCGGGAGGCTGCGTCGATGGTAGATGAATTTATGTTGTGTTCTCGCTAATACCGATATTTTCTTCTCTGTGTAATATATGTTGTCAATGTAATTTGCAGGGTTTGTTTAATATCAATGTGAAAAGTAGTCGAAAGGGAGTAGCCCATGCATGCGGCACCGAGGTGTCGACCATGTTATCGAAACGCAACACACGGCCTTGTTGGATATTTAAAATAATAGAAGAATTGAAAAAAAATTAAAAAATTAAAAGAATAATTGATTTCTTTAAAAAAAAAGCCAAACTTTGCCGTCGGCGTAGGCCTGAATGGCTAAGCCAAATCGGCCCGAATGGCTTCGCGCGCCTTCTCTCCAAAACGCGCGACCCAATCCCTCCCCGCGTGACCCAATCCCTCCCCACGCCGGCGACCCAATCCCTCCCCGCGCCGGCGACCTCCCCGAGCACTCCCCGCGCTGGTCGCCGCCAAAGCCCGTTCTAGCTAGGGTTTCTTTCCCTGCCGGCGCCGCCAGCTCGCAGCACCGCTCCCGCCGGCGAGCAGGCCGTCCCCCACGGCCAACGTCCTCCCCGGCTCTGGATCTCCTCCCTCCCGCTGCCAAGCTTCTCCCCAACTTCTCCCGCCGCCAAGCTTCACCGTAGCTCCCGTCGCCCGACCCGCTGTTGTCCTCGCCGTCCCCGCCGCCAAGCTTCTCCCTGCCGTCCTCGTCCACCCCAGGCTCGCCAATTCCCCTCATCCCCGCCGTGCTCCCGTCGCCCAACCACCTCCCTGCCGGAATCGCCGTCGAAGACAAGGTATGAGTTTGGGGAACTTATATATATCATTCCTAGCGAACGATCCCTTGTCTACTTACAATACAATGAGTGAAATCATTTTAATCTACAGCTAGATAGTTTGTGTTTTCTGATGGTGGATCACTTTGTATGAATACACTGCCACTTCCTTTGGTGCTAATTACTTGTGTCATGTTTCAAAGAAGAAATGTTGCTGAACATTATCAAGCTGTGTTTGTGGATCATAATGTTTATTTATGTGTGGGTTTTGTTCAGATAGGCAGGCTAAAGAAAGTTTGAAATAAGCTCTGTTGGGTAGTTTCCATGGTAGTCTTCTAGCTGGACGGTACTTGTAATCTGCTGCTGGTAAACAAATTTCGCACAAGCAAATTGCACAGGAAGTCCACTAGTTCAATACAGCTTTACAGTCCCTATGGTTACTTCCAAATTCTGATTTCTTATATTCTCTGACACAAAAATAATAAGTGGCTGTTGTATCATAGTGCCTTGCACATTCAGCTACAAGCAAATGATGGAATGAACACGAGTAAGTAGGTTGGCTCCAAGACAAAAATAATATGTTCTTATATATATGTTGTTTTTTGTGATAGTATACAACACTCGTGATAGTGATGTTGATAGTGATGATGAGAACCCAGGACTTAACTATGAGAGTGATGATTAGGGGTGATAGTATACAACACTCGTGATAGTGACGTCTTCATGCTTCTTAATTGGAACATGTCTTTTATGCTTAAAAGTTTACCCTTTCTCAATGCAGGTGATTGAACAAGATGAGCTAAGGCAAGGAATCATCGGCCTCCTTGCTGAAGAAGATACGCCAGAAGAAAGTTACTAAAAGTGGAAGAGAGCCTATTCCGAACCCGCGTTACCTGTCTGACAGTGGTGAGAGTAGAGGTGATGCAATTCTTAATTGGATCATGTCTTTATGCTTAATTGTTCACCCTTTCTCAATGCAGGTGAGGGTGGAGATGCTGGAGAAGGGGGAGGTGTCGATGCTCCAGTTCCTCCGAGGGGACGAGGTGCAGGACGAGGACGAGGGCGAGGTGGAGGACGAGGGCGAGGTGAGGGAGGACGAGGGCGAGGTGGGGGTGACATGTCTTCGGACATACCCTCTGCTTCTGTCGACGAGGGTTCGGAGGAGACGGGCCCCTCCACGGACTTGGAGGTGGGACCCTCCGCGCCGCCGAAGAAGCCAAGGATTCGAGGGGAATCCCAGGTCCCTGATGAGGACAAGGAACCTGCTACCGAGGAGGAGAAGATCCTCATTACGCCTAATGGGAAAGAGTAAGTGACTATATATATATATATACTAATTTTGAACATGGTAACTTCATTGTGGTCAGGACAATTTGACATGTACTAATGTTTAATTATTGTGCAGCAACTGGATACATCCTGCGGGAGCCCGTGTGCCTAACACCCTGATTGGAGCTTTGATTAGAAAGTTTTGGCCGGGCTTGTACAGTACAGTCCCCAACGGCGCGACGAAGCTAGCCACCCATTGGGTAGACTATCAGGCCGCCAATTACGCGAGCGGCGGGAAATGTTCTGACGCCGTGATCAACAAGTTTTGGGTAAGTTGAATTTTCGAATTTCGTTCATTCTTGATGTCCCCACCATGCTCTCACAATTTGTTTTTTGTGCATGATTAAAGAAGTTCTATAGGGTACTTCCTGAGCAGCGGGGCGATGCGGACAAGACTTTGGAGGGGGCTTGTAGGAAGTTGACACGACAGCAGTTCTACAATGCAAAGCATACCATGATCAATCATTTCAGTACTGAGACGTTAGGCAAGACGGCGGTGAAGCATGAGATTGTGGAGAACCCACTTGAGGTGACCGTAGATGACTACATGGCGGTAAGTAGATTGTTAATGAGATTACATGTTGCTGCTAAGTTGCAATTGCATTATCCGTTCTTCACATGAGTATTGTTTTTTCAGTTTAATCCCTCATGGGCCTATGGCAAGGATGACGCATGGAGGGCGTTGGTGTCTAGGTGGGCTGGGGAGGACCCCGCGTTCAAGGCCTTGAGCGAGCGAAACAAGTTAAACCGCGGGAGCGGGGGGACACATCGTGCGGGTGCCGCAACCATGATCGCTTCAAGGCAAAGCTGGTATATATATACATGAAACAATCTTCATTTATTTCCCCTCATGTTCCTACTTGATACGCATGACACTTCTTTGGCATTGCAGGAGGCCGATCTCGGGGAGCCTCTTACGCACATGCAAGCATGGGAGAGGATGAAGATGAAGAAGCCCAATTTTTCTGAGCCTCAGCCCTCGCAGCCCGATTACTTCGGCACTGCCAAGGAGGGGCTAAAGGCATACGTCGAGATGTTTAAGGGTATAAATCCGGAGGTGGACAACCCTCTTGAGCATGACATCGACGAGAGAGGGGTGGTCCTTGCCGGAACGGTTGGGAGCATGGCCGTCCTCTCATGCTTAGTGCGGTACTCACGCGTACTCCTGAGTTGGGCCTCTCGCGTGTCAAGGCTACCCTCACCGCCGACGACCCTCCCGTCCTGCCTCGTCGGCCTTCCCAAGCGCGCCCCGATGTAAGTTTTTCTCAATTTCATTCTCTTTCCGACATTCGTTCCTAGCTAAGTGGCTAAGTTGACGAGATGCGTTCCCTTTTAAAACTCTAGGCTGATTTCGAGGCGGCCTTCGATGCCGCTTACGCGGACTATGAGAGAGAGTATCAGTTGTGGGTACAGAAGAGCCAGGAGTATGAGGAGTGGGCAGAGTTGAGGGATGCTGTAAGTTTCAACTTTTATATTTGCAAAATATGACAAGTCCCATTTCCTCTAGTTTGAACCTTCTTTTTCTACAACTCCTGACATCTAAACTATCTTGTAGGCTGACGAGAAGTTTCATGCCACTGGAGAGCGGTCGCAGCTGCCTACGCGTCCACCTAGGCCGGGGATCATGCCCGTCGGCCCAACGAGGGAGTCGGTCGCTCACACATACAAGCCAGCGACTCCGGTAAGTTATTTGCCAAACAAGTTGTTACCGCCATGCTGTGCTTTCCAAGTTGCTAACTTGGATTCAAAACATGTAGGGATCGGAATACTCGAGGACTGCTCCTTTGGTCGTGCTTCCGCCTCGTCGACTTCTACGCGCGCGCTCGTGGAGCATGGCACTGGTGGTGCCTCGCCGAGTTCGTCTTGTGAGACCACACCGTCCCGTGCCTCGCCGGATTCCTTGTGTGGTTCGACTGGCCCACGCGGTCGGTCGCCTATTCTCACGCTATCAGAAATGGATACCTCGGGCTCTCGGGAGGTGTAGGATGTGTTCGGGTGTAGCGTGTGTGAATTCGAACTATGTTTGTGTCATTTTTGAGTTTGGATGAATTTGAATCATGTTTGTGTCATTTGGATATGTATGTGATGTTTTATTTGATGTTTCGGTGATGTTTTATAATTTGTGCAATTTTAATTGTATTTAAAATGCGCCAGAAACCAGCAGCAAAAAGTTTCAGAAACTGAAAATATGGTCTAACATACACCGACGGCATTGCCGTCGGCGTAGGATGCTGTGGGGACGCACATGATGGCGCCACGTCGACGCTGGAGGACCATATGGTCATCCCTACGCCGACGGCATGCCGTCGGCGTAAGACTCCTCCCAGATGCACCAGATCAGCACACGTGGCAGCTTAGGCCGACGGCAGTTTTCATATGCCGACAACAGTTTTCATACACCGACGGCAGTTTTCATACGCCGACAGCGTCCTACGCCGACGCCGATACGCCGACGGCGGCCGTCGGCGTAGGCCTACGCCGACGGCGATCGTTGCTACGCCGACGGCGGCCCGCCGTCGGCGTTTTGACGGTTTCCTGTAGTGAGAGAACAAGAATTAGGATGACACGTGTAGACGAGGAAGGGAAGAAAATGCGATGCCTACCGTTTTGACAAACAATAACACAACATGATGACATGACATTAGATATGAACGCTTGAATGCCTCTCAGAAAAGTTAAGATTCCACAGAGATTGACTTAGGCACTTATTATGAAGATCACATGTCCAACATACAACACGAAATTCTCCAAAAGTATAATAATGAAAATACCTTAATAAAGTCTCACGCTATCATCTTTACTATTAAATGGGAGTTGGTCGTTCGTTCGTGTAACCGAGCGAACCATCTCCGCCTTGCCTGACCTGGCTCGCTCGACAAAATATTGGGCCGACGCGTGGGCCAGCAGCGAAGTGGCCCGATTCTTTTCGATCGCCTCTTCCCCTCTCTCACCTCCTCCTGCCGCCGGATCCGGCCGTCACCTCTTCCACCCCGCGGATTCGGCCGTCAACGCCTTCACGCGACGCCCTCCCAGATCGCGATCAAGAATAGCAGCATGGAGTCGCGCTCGAGGCATGGAGGCCTGGCTGTGTGCCTTTGCCGCAGTTGAAGCCCTGCGCCATAGCCACAACCATCATGGCCGACCTGCTAATCCTCGCCGCCTTGTCCCGATCCGGCGGCAGGGCGCTGCCCAAGCCGCACCCCGCTGGTGTTGGTCGGCCTGACGCCAAGATGCCCAGCTAGGGCGGCCTGACGACGGTGGCCGGTAACCACAGGCTCTCCGTCGCCCACGGGCTGGTAAGCAACCCTAGGTGTGGCAGTGACTCCACAGTCCACACGACAAGTGCGGCTGATGAATATCACGAACAGGAACAATGTATTAGGCAATCTGTGTTCTCTCGTATCCTGTGGGCGAGTAGGATGCGAGATGGCAGTCCAATCCCGACGGCGGCCACGAGCAACCCTCCCTGGTTTGGGACCATCTCAGATGAGAGATTCTCAACTCCAAAATCCAATTCTCTTTGTCCGTTCTTGTTATGCAAGAAGTTTCAGATTAGGCATTTTGATACCCGTAGTATGATTTTGCAGATTTATTAGGCATTGTTGTTTTACCGTGCTAGATGGAATCATGTGGGTAAATCACTTTCATTTGTGAAAAACTTGTCATCACGTATCACTTAACCATCGAATAAATTATCTGTCATGAGTTTCCGTGATTAATGAACATGGGATAGACGATTATTTCCTGCAGGACAACGCTTGGAGAAGCACAAAGACGCCAGAAACCGTCCGGGAAATATGCAGAGAGGTGTTTGATCAGACGCATGGAAGGAGGGCGTTCGATTCGAACAGAGAGGATGGCTTGGCCACGCCAATGGATCTGCCGGAGCTACAAAAACCTAGAGACATGGGTGAGATCGTTTTGCCATGGCAGCAGACTGACGACCTGCGGAAGATGCTGGTCGGGAAAGAGGGGGCACTAAGGTTTGCCGAGAGTACTGTGAGAGAGATGAACATGATGTTCGACCATTCATGAGATGAGACGCCAGGTTGCTGAGAAAGAGGCTTTGATCAAGTATACAAATTCCCAGTTGCACAACATAAAGGTTAGTATAATGTATAGTTCAACTTCGGATGTAATATTTTTTGATGCATGGGCAAGTTAGTTGGCTAACTCCGCCTATGTTGTCTCAACATAGCCGGTCCCAAGCCCGGATAAAGGAGGAGGGTTGTGATAGGCTTGGCAAGCCAACGGAAAAAACCCATCCACTCTTATGGAGATGAAACCCAAAAGAACCTCGTTGGTGCGTAACCCTCTTAGCGACGCGCCATATCGGAACCCGGGTGTGGTGTCAAATGAGCAAGGGCCGGGCCGCCACCCCCTTGGTGGCACGCCGTATCTTGATCTGGATACGGTGATAAGTGAGCAAGGATCGGGTCGTCGCATCCTTAGTGGCGCGCTGCATCGACGCCCGGGTGTAGTGAAAAATGAGCAAGGGTCTTCGCATTTGACTCGACGAGTGCGGAGGGTAAGGAAGTTAGCCGAGCCTAGGAGGATCCGCTTAGGTAGCTGGAACGTAGGGTCCCTGACGGGCAAGTTACGGGAGTTAGTTGATACGGCGATAAGGAGGCGTGTTGATGTCCTATGCGTCCAAGAGACCAAATGGAAGGGACAGAAGGCGAAGGAGGTGGAGGATACCGGCTTTAAGCTGTGGTACACGGGGACAACCTCAAACAAAAATGGGTAGGCATCTTGATCAACAAGAGCCTCAAGGATGGAGTAGTGGACGTCAAGAGGCAAGGAGACCGGATTATCCTAGTCAAGCTGGTTGTTGGGGACTTAGTTCTCAATGTTATCAGCGCGTATGCCCCGCAAGTAGGCCACAACGAGAGCACCAAGAGAGAGTTCTGGGAAGGTCTCGAGGACTTGGTTAGGAGAGTACCTACTGGTGAGAAGCTCTTCATAGGAGGATACCTCAATGGCCATGTGGGTACATCTAACACAGGTTTTGAAGGGGTGCATGGGGGCTTTGGCTATGGCATCAGGAACCAAGAAGGGGAGGATGTCTTAAGCTTCGCCCTAGCCTACGACATGGTCGTAGCTAACACCCTCTTTAGAAAGAGAGAATCCCACCTAGTGACTTTCAGTAGTGGCCAACACTCTAGCCAGATTGATTTTGTCCTCTCTCGAAGAGAAGATAGACGCGCTTGCCTTGTTTGTAAGGCGATACCTGGAGAGAGTGTTGTCCATCAACATAAGCTGGTGGTGGCTGACTTCCGTTTTTGGATTCGTGTCCAGCGGGATAAGCGCCCAAAAGTTGCTAGAACAAAGTGGTGGAAGTTAAAGGGAGAGGCAGCTCAAGCTTTTAAGGAGAGGGTTTTTAAAGAGGGCCCTTGGGAGGAAGGAGGCGATGCAAACAGTATGTGGATGAGGATGGCGACTTGCATTCGGAAGATTGCATCAGAGGAGTTTGGGGTGACCAGGGGAAGTAGAAGGGATGCTAAGGATACCTGGTGGTGGAACGTTGAGGTCCAGAAGGCTATTAAGGAGAAGAAGGACTGTTTCAGACGCCTATACCTGGACAGGAGCGCAACCAACATGGAGATATACAAGGGGGCAAAGAAGGCCGCAAAGCGAGCGGTGAGCGAGGCAAGGGGTCGGGCGTATGAGGACCTCTACCAGCGTCTAAACACGAAGGAAGGCGAAAGAGACATCTATAAGATGGCGAAGACGAGAGAAAGGAAGACGAGGGATGTCAACCAAGTCAAATGCATAAAGGACGGAGCGGATCAACTCGTCGTGAAGGACGAAGAGATCAAGCATAGATGGCGAGAGTACTTTGACGACCTGTTCAATGGAGAGAATGAGAGCTCTACCATTGAGCTAGACGATTCCTCCGATGATACCAGCCGACGCTTTGTGCGGCGTATCCAGGAGGCTGAGGTTAGGGAGACTTTGAAGAGGATGAAAGGAGGCAAGGCAATGGGCCATGATGGTATCCCCATCGAGGTGTGGAGAGGCCTTGGAGACATAGCGATAGTATGGCTAACTAAACTTTTCAACCTCATTTTTCGATCAATGTGACACCCCTCCCTGGCACATATCACCAGAGAGGCAGTCGTCCCGTGCGCCATCCCAAGATAACTGGCCGCACGTCATAACAGTGTAACATAATGGAAATCATTGCACAATCAGGCACATCAGTGCTACAAATGGTTTACAAGGCTATCAAGGAATGACGAAATATCAATCCCAGCATGGCACGACACAGAGTTTTAACTGGCAGCGGAAGACATATGAGAGGCTACGGCTTGGAGCGGCTCCACTCCACAGGTTCTGGCTGGGCTACTGATCCTAGCACGCTCTTGCTCCATGTCCTTTCTAAGGTAGAAGATATGAATCCTCGACAAAACCTGGCCACAATCACAAGGCCCGTGAGTACATTAATATGCACTCAGTAAGAATCGCCACTCACTACAAACACTCCAACAATCATGCAGCAAGATATGTATTGGAAATAAACTCCTACGACATGGCAAGGTGTAATCTAGATACATGATATAAAAGTAGCATGGCATTGACAACCAAACATGTCGTAGGCAAGCAACGGGGGTATCACCAGTACTGAGTCCAAGCCAGGTGGGGTTGGATCGTGTACCAGCAATCATACAAGGGGCTTACCTATGACGAGTAAACGAGTGTACCGGTTGGTACCAAGTAACCGAACAATACCTGTCATCACAACTAGGCCCAACGGCCTTGCTACATCTGTCAACTGCTAGGCCCACTGGCCTCATCCTTTCACTTGGGCATGCACGGTTGATGTGGGCTCTGGCCTAACTATAGGCTTCCCAACGCATCACACCGCCATCCCTAAACTTGGTTCATAACCACATCTCAAGTAACATTCCCTGCATCAACTTATTGTTCATTTAGTGAAATCAGGTTGTTCATCTTTCTTTCAAACAGAACTTATGTTTAACCTCCTGACTCAACAAAGACAATAGTGTGACCGACACTGAACTGTTGTTCCATAACCTTGGAACTAGGCTAGATATCCAGATTTACACTCTCGAGAGGTTGCAATACTTCACTCATCCAAGTGGATCATTAACAACCGGTACTTTAGGATCACATCCATAAGACGGTCTGATACACTCACTCAACCGTTCACGCCATCAAGACACTCCCTATATAGCCACCGACATAACTATATGCCTTATGCAGAAGTGAATCCGGCACGTCCCCAACCCATGAGCGACGCCTAGCTCCGGAACCTTCGCAAGACTAGCCCCGACCAACTATGGTAACCGACTAGACTTGCCAAAAGGGTGGCATCAAAGGAGGCTCAATAGGATTACGTAGGTCAAGGCCCGCCCATGTGAGCGATAGTGGTAGTGCTTTCGATGTTCAGATTAGTGGCACTATGGACTGACCCTATCGAAGTTTGGAGGGTTGTTTCATTTAATCAAGTTTTATCACAACAAGTCCCAAAACAGAGGATTAGTCCAGCAAAATAATCACGACATCAATATCACATATCAACAACAACAAGGCAGTAGCAACATAATACTTGCATGCATAGATAACAACATAACGATAATAATAATACCCGGGTGAATGTGGCGGGAGACCCGGCCGGTGTCACTCGGGGGTTAGTGTTCACAGAATAATAGCATAATGTTTCAAATGGATGACGGTGGCGGGAGACCCGGCCGGTGTCACCGCAAAAGAATGAACCGAAAAGCACTCATAAAAATGAGAGAGCATTCATTCCACTCGAGGGTTACCCCGACGTGGTGTCAGCAATCTCGGCAATAAGAACCAAATGGAAGGTCAGCTCCCAAGCGTCGCAGTCCGGGTGGTCTACGCCAACCATATTTGACGGAGGGACAAGGCAAATAACACTTTTGGCAAATGCCCCCAACTCCGAGGATCATAAGACGACATTCGTCCGCTCCTCACCTCGGCGAAGAAGAAAGAAGCAAACAAAGCCCCGCAAGCGCGAGACGCACAGTTGTAATAATTCCCCCATTCCTTTGACTGAGGCGGTACCACCGGCCATTGTCTCGGGAATGTGAGTGATGCACAGATAAGCAGTTATAAAGTAGTGCAATAATTTAAAAGCAATACGATACACATACAGCAATACAAGGCTCATATAAAATATGGACAGCATACAGACATGCAATGATAATAGCAGACAGACATAGCAATCGAACAGGAGACAGACATAAAATATAACAGTAGACAGACATAACACACGGCATGACATTAAGCAAACAAACAAACATTGCGGGACTAATCGCAGCAAGGGGTTAGCTTGCCTTCGAAGCCGGGGATCCGCTGGGCTTGGAAAGGTCAGGGTGATCCCGCAGCGTGGGGTGTCGATAGCCGCTTTTCCCGGACTCCGGATTGCACTCACACAAGGGCACCCAATAAAACTATTTTGGAATGAGATGATATCATTACCACCGAAAAGAGCTCGTCGAGGCGAAGATTTAGAAATTTGAATCACCAAAAACGGACTTACGGTTCAAAAGATATTGATGTTCGAAAATCTGTCCAGCAGGAAAAGAAAAAGTTCCGCGCGAAAAAAACTGCACGGGCCGAAAATGGGCCGTACTGCGCGCCACTGCGCTGCTGCGCCTGGCTGGGCCGATGCTGGGCTGGGCTGCTGCGCTGCTGCTGGCCAGTTGCTCTGTTGCCTGCTGGGCTGGGCCAAAGAAAACGATTCAGTGGAAGGAAAAGAAACAGAACAGAGATGGATCGATCAGTTTTTTTTTTGTACGTCGTCTTCAACCTCCGTGTCCACGTACTGGAACGTGCTGGAGCCGGCCGGGGCTGGCCTTGGAGGGCGCAGGGAGGGTGGCCGGCGGCGGGTACGGGCACGACGTGGCCCACCGCGCCCAGGGAGGCGGCTCAGACGGCGGGGACGCCTCCTTCGCGCTGCCCGCGAGCTCGGCCATGCGGCCATGGCGGGAGGCTCGGGAGGCCGACGGCGCCGACCATGGGGAGGCTCGGGGACCGAGGTGTCGGCGGGAATGGAACCACCCTGCTACACCGCACCCGTAGGTGCTGTTTCCTACGACGGAGGGGGTCGTGCAGCTCGCTACCCGAGCTTCTAGGGTTTCGGCCATTGGAGGGTTTTCCGAGCTTCTGCGGGCTTGTGGCTGCGCGAGGCATGAGGGAGTGAGGCCAGGGGGGCAAGTGAGGACTGTGCACCGGATGGAGGGCTCGGAGTGGCTTCTTATAGCAGGGGGAGAGGGAAAGGTGGGTGCACCCGAGCTCGGCCATTAATGGCGGTTTGAGGTCATCCATGACGATCTTTGGCTACAGAAGACGGTGGAGAGGATGAGAACGGTGAGCTGGCGCACAGTGCAGCACGAGGAACACGCTGAATATGGGTTAGGCACCGACCAAGCTCCTAAGCAGGCTTAACTTAGCAAGTTTCGGTCATTTTGAAATCTGTCCAGAAGGTGTTCGACCAAATGCCCCAATGAACTTTTTGACGCAAATAAATTCCAGAAACTTGCCACAAGCTAGGTTTGGGTGCTGGGAATGCTTCCTGCCATTTGGGTCAAATGGTGCAACCTAGGTAGGTTCTTGAAAAATACCAAAAGTGGTATGTGGAGATGATCGTGTTTTAATAGAGTTTTGAGCATGGTGTTTTAGGGGCATGCAAATCATCTAGTACCCATATGAGTGGCCAGGGAGTAGGTTGGGGTTAACATTGCTCAAGCCAAAAATATCTCACACCAGGAGATGATTGCATGGCTCCGAAAATGTGGGTGCAAAATTGATATCATGACATACCAACAATTTTGGTGGATGGGTTTCTTTTGGTAAAAGAATGTGGTGGAGTGTGGCTGGTTGGGTATTACCCATGTGTTTAATTCATGTGCTTGGTCCACCAAGAAAGGTGTGGCCATGCATGGGAAATATCTCATGGCCATTTGGAATAAAATGGGTGTGGCAAATAATTGGCTCAAATGATCATGCCATGTTTTGTGGGTGTAGGCAATGGCATGATGGTCATCTCCTGGTTTGCTGAGGAGTGACGGAGAGGAAAAGTTGGGAAAAACAATTCCCTAATCAACACATGCATGAAATATTTATCCGGGGATTTTGGAAATATTGCATAGAGAATTATGCAACAATTTTGTCTCGGGAGATTAATAAGTGGATGAGATGATCTTTGAATACTTTGTGGTATTCTCCCAAGCTCGGAAAAGATGGTTCAAATGGTCGATGGAATATTAGGATTTTCAGATCCCAATATTTAGGCTATAAGGTTTTTAGGAAAAACCCTAGCGGAGGTTTTCAAAGTGGCAAAGAAAATCACCGGAGATTCTCTGGAATTATTTGAGAGAAAAAGAACATGAGGGCATCATCTAGCACCAGAGGACAAAATAATTTTGAGATACGAGAGAAAAGTTTTTCTGGTGTGAGAAAACACAACTAAATTAGGGATCCAAATTTTGGGGTGTTACAGTCAAACAAGATGCCCGAAGAATGGAGGCGGAGTACATTAGTGCCAATCTTCAAGAACAAGGGGATGTTCAAAGTTGCACTAATTACCGTGGAATCAAGTTGATGAGCCATACAATGAAGCTATGGGAGAGAGTCATTGAGCACCGTTTAAGAAGATTGACAAGCATGACCAAAAATCAATTTGGTTTCATGCCTGGGAGGTCTACCATGGAAGCCATCTTCTTGGTACGACAACTTATGGAGAGATATAGGGAGAAGAAGAAGGATCTTCATATGGTGTTCATTGACTTGGAGAAGACGTATGATAAGATACCACGGAATGTCATGTGGTGGGCCTTGGAGAAACACAAAGTCCCAACAAAGTACATTACCCTCATTAAGGATATGTATGATAATGTTGTGACAAGTGTTCGAACAAGTGATGGCGACACCGATGACTTTCCAATTAAAATAGGACTGCACCAGGGGTCAGCTTTGAGCCCTTATCTCTTTACTTTGGTGATGGATGAGGTCACAGGGGATATACAAGGACATATCCCATGGTGTATGCTCTTTGCGGATGATGTGGTGCTAATTGACGATAGTCGGGCGGGGGTTAATATAAAGTTAGAGCTGTAGAGGCGGACTCTAGAATCGAAAGGTTTTAGGCTTAGTAGAACCAAAACTGAGTACATGAGGTGCAGTTTCAGTACTACTAGGCACGATGAGGAAGAGGTTAGGCTTGATGGACAGGTGGTACCTGAGAAAGACACTTTCCGATATTTGGGGTCTATGCTCCAGAAGGATGGTGATATCGATAAAGATGTGAGTCATCGAATCAAAACTGGTTGGATGAAGTGGCGCCAAGCTTCCGGCGTCCTCTGTGATAGGAAAGTGCCACAAAAGCTAAAAGGCAAGTTCTATAGGACGGCGATTCGACCTACGATGTTGTATGGCGCAGAATGTTGGCCGACCAAGAGACGACATATCCAACAGTTAGGTGTAGCGGAGATGCGCATGTTGAGATGGATATGTGGCCACACAAGAAAGGACCGGGTTAGGAATGATGATATACGTGAGAGAGTTGGGGTAGCACCAATTGAAGAGAAGGTTGTCCAACACCGTCTAATATGGTTTGGTCATATAGAACGTAGGCCTCCGGAAGCGCCATTGCATACCGGACGGATAAAACGGGATGAGAATGTTAAGAGGGGTCGTGGTAGGCCAAACTTGACATGGGAGGAGTCTGTTAAGAGAGATCTGAAGGATTGGAATATCACCAAAGAACTAGCCATGGATAGGGCTGCGTGGAAGTTAGCTATCCATGTGCCAGAACCATGACCTGGTTTCGAGATCTTATGGTTTCAACTCTAACCTACCCCAACTTGTTTGGGAAATAAGTCTTTGTTGTTGTTGTTGTTGTTGTTGTTGTTGTTGTTGTTGTTGTTGTTGTTGTTGTTGGGCAAGTTAGTTGGCTCCTGGACAGGTTGGTAGTTTTGGACATTTACGTAATGTTTATTTCCTTTCTGTTTCTGCTTGGTTTTAACTTTAGGTTTAAGTTTAAGCTTCCAAGCGTTCTGATCTAGCACTATACATTGTAACACTTTTAATTTTTTAATTGGAATTTCATGCTTCTGGTTGCTTTATTTGAAGATTTTGTACATGGGTAATTAATGTTGTTTTGTGTGCTCAAAATTTGAAGATATCTTTCTGAGGTGATAGCCTATAATTTCCAAATGCAACAACCAAATTTCCGTTCTGACCTTGCCCTTTTTCAATTTCCCTTTGTCCCCTGATCCAAAGTGAGTATTTGGAGAAGGCTACACTGCAGGTTGAGCTGCAGGTCATGTACATTCATGGAGAAGACGAGCAATAAGCTGCAGGTTGCTATATACCTGCACACTAGGGAGGGTGCATGTCACAGTGGACGAACGCGGATGTTTGTGTATCGACCCAAGAGCAGTCAGTTTTTATTCTGCCTTGGCTTGGCATGCTACAGGTTTGTCTTGTTTATCAGTACACAAATCTAATACGAAAAATTCATCTGTTTAAAATTTATATTGAAGTAAAATCATAAAGATGTCTACTCAAGTAAACATGAAAGCTCCAGTTGGGCTTACTCATACTTCTCTTTTGTTTCACCTTGAAAATACAATTGAATGTCATTCGTAGTAAATAAACATTCATTTTTCAATCCAATAATGTCTACATGAGCTGCTTGTCATAGTGCACTCTGCATTTCTTCTTTCTTTTTGTTCAGTGAATAATTGCAAAGAGTTCTTCGGTATTTGTCTTAAGACATTGAGATCTACTTGCCTGAAAAACTGCATGAAGCAAGCTATTCTAGAAATACTAGCTAACATGTTTCAAACCTTATACAAGCCCATGAGAAAAGGTCTCGCCTCCATGACGTTACTGACGCCATGGATGATTTGGAAGACGCGCAACGACTGCGTGTTCGAGGGTGCCCAACCCCTTGTACAAGGGCTGGTGTCCAAGATCAAGGATGAAGCTAGGTTGTGGGCAAGAGCTGGTGCTCTTGGCCTCCGTGTCATCCTACCTCCAAACTGGGATGTTCACTGAAATTTGTAAACTCTGAATTTAGCCTCCCTGGAGGAATGTAAACAAACTTCTACCTTTTCAATGAAATGAAACGCAAAGCTTTTGCGTTTTCTCTAAAATGTTTCAAACCTCATATCGACTGCTCTACGGCAACTTGGGCACATGCCATTGCCCTCTGTACCGGTTCAAACTAACCGATGCACTGAACTTGATAGAAAAATCGTATGACGTGATTTAATCTTGGCTTACTCTACAAAGAGTGAGATGGCAGGTCAGCAGCTGTGGCTGCTGAATGTTTCCAAGCAGCTGCTTTAAAAAAAAAACACAACCTGGAGAAGTGTAAGCTATTATATTCTTGTAAATTGTTTCACTTACACTGATGAAATAGTATATTGGAGAGTTGCAGACATGGTGTACATGGCAATATCATAGAGAGACCACAACATCGGACACGGTTGGGGTTTTATTTTTTTAACTGTTCAATATATAGTTCAGACTTGTTTTCTATACAGTAGTTAATTGCCTTAAGTTTTAGGTATACAAGATGTTGCAGGGGTGACTGTGTGGATACACATTTAGCTCGTTAGTTGCAGCAGGAGACAAGCAGCTCGCTGGGCAGGGGCTGCGAGCACTTCAGCCTGCACGACTGGAGGTGAGCAACTCGACTGTGCGGATAGATAGCCAACGGCAGCAAGATACCTCGGAGCATCAACACTACAGCTTGCAGCCAGCAGTACATTTCATGCAGCGGTACCAGCAGAGCACTTCTGCCTTCAATTGCTGCATTAAGAAGGATGCTTAGAATAGGGACATGCGATGACTATGTTCTATGCGGATTTGGTTGTATGATTTGGTTGTATACAGATTATGACATTATACCACGTAGCATAACACACGGTGTTTATATCGGTTTTCTTTGAATAATATTGAACCAATATCATACTTTGCCAAAATTTCAGGTTTTATTCCCTTTTGTTTATGTCTCTTCGGATGGTATGGCTTGGCCAGATTCGGCTGGCTCAACAAGTAAAGTTGGACCCAACTGTGGAGAGGGTTAAGAAACTACTCATTTTATTTCAATTTTCAAAGTAAAAAACTAATTGGTGAGATTCGAACTTTCACACATAATTTTCTGCAATTTCTATAGGGTCAATCCCACAGAAAGTTGAAAGGAGGCCAAGCTACATATAGCCCTTCATTTTGGCACATTCGAAACATTATTATTCAAGGTTCCAAAAATTTATGAAAACATTTCCGGACCTAGACAATAGTGCATTCTACCAACATGCAAATCTCAAGTCAAAATATTATATTCTGGGCTACGCAAAAATAGATAGATCCAGTTTTGTCATTTTTGCACAGCCTAAACAAAATTTGATAGATTCAGTTTTGTCATTTTTGCACAGCCTAAAATACAACATATTTCTATTTGATATTCACACGTTTGTATAAGACAACATAATGTACATCCAGGATTGCTTTCAGTTTTCTTTAAAACTCAAAAATATGATTTTCAAAGTTTTCAAAATAAAGGACTACATTTAGCCCGAGCTACATATCGCCACTTTCCAATTCCATATCACTATCAAATATTTCTAGCGTTTCAAAATCCAGTTTTATATTACAAGAAGTTTACACTTTGATTGGAACTAAATACATACTAATAATACAAAAACAATGGAGAGATATGTTTATTGCGACAAACTTTTGTCGCTTTGATATTGGAACTTGCACAGTGTCATTTTTGACTCATGAGAATTAAACTAAGCTATTAGTAAAATCATTTATTTATATTTTACATCCGTAGCAACGCACGGGCATTCAACTAGTAAGTTCAATATGTAAGTTTGAAATTTGCAAGCAAAAATACACTACAAAATAGTTGAAATATTAAGATGAAATAGTCTTGGCAGGATAGTTATAACAATAATCTACTTTTTAAATTCTTTCTCATTGCCATCCACATATCAATTATATTATCCTCGCATACTCTCAAGAAGAGGAATTCATGCCCTATGAAATTTGTGCTTGAAATGCCATTGGGTTAAACGTTAGAGCATCTCTAGGAGACTACCTAAAGTTAACCCCCGTATCCAATTACAAGGCGATTCCCTATAACCAATATAGCACGTTTTTATGCCCTCGTCCAACAGACTACCCATACATCCACGATGTTTTCTTTTCTACATATATAATGACAACTGGAGAACGCCTGATAGCTAGTCATAGTTTTTTTTTCCTTTTCTTATTCCAACAGTCACGCGGAAGCTTGTAACAACCAATCTTGGAGGCAGGAGGTGGAGGCGCCGCAGAGACCCTGTAGGCAGTCAGTTGTGGCATAGGTAGCCGTGGAACCAAAGTAGTGCTTACAAACAGAGAAGTATCACCTTACCAATTCAATAACTGATTTAGACATTAAGGCTTTGAAGGAAGATAATGAGGGCCTTGCTAAACTAAGGCAGGAGGAAGAGTTGGGCTTAGTGTGCAAAACTTAAGCATGTCCAAGAAGGGAAGCAAAACTTAATATTTTCACTTATTGCTAATGATAAGCAAAGGAGGGATAAATCTTTGAACTTGAACATGACGAAG
Source organism: Poa pratensis (assembly GCA_947311845.1). Taxonomy (NCBI): domain Eukaryota; kingdom Viridiplantae; phylum Streptophyta; class Magnoliopsida; order Poales; family Poaceae; genus Poa; species Poa pratensis. The sequence goes on along the minus strand of CAMZMU010000041.1, from coordinate 153,363,509 downwards.
GTTACGATTGTACGAATAGAGAATATCAAAAGATATACCTCTGAAATTTATAAGAAATTGTTTGGAGAACCCGCTCAGAACTACTTCTCCTCGTGGAATCTGAAATATCCCACAGCTTTCCTTTGAAGAAAAAATAACACTTTCACGGCTCCCTTCATAGAAAAGGAGGTGTATGATGCTATTCAAAAATGGAAAAGAACAAAGCACCAGTACGGGTTCCCTGCGGAGTTTTACCACAACTTTTGGAAGTCATTACCTTTGTATGGAAGCTAATCCATATGGTTTGTTCTCGGACAAGTCAATGTATCTTGCTTGTATAAATGATAATAGTTATAACACTAGATACCTGCGAAAATATATTTGGAAATTGAAAGTACCACTGGAAATTAGGATATTCATGTGGTTCCTTCATCACAAGGTGATTTTAACGAAAGATAACGTACTTGACTAAAAGATATTGGCGGGCTTGTAAGAATTGTTGTTTTTGTGATAAGGAACAATAAATATAACATCTTTTTATTTTTTGTCCTTTTCCTACTCTTATTTGGTATGTCGTGCATATGATTTTGAGTCTATCGCCTCCAACTACTATTATGCATATGTACGTCATTGGTTGAATGCTATTGATGAAAATACTGAAGCTAAAATTTGACTCGTTGTTTGTGCTTTATTTTAGGTTATATGGCATGATCATAATGACTCTGTTTTTAACAAACAAAGATCCAACTCTATTTTTGCAGGTTATTCCTCTTGCTACACACTGGATCCGTACGTGATCTTATCTCCAACCAGTGGAAAGGTGGCTAGATATGGACTCGTGGTGCAGCCATTTGGAAACATGTGCTAATAGAATTACATGATGATGCACAAACGATTTATAATGAATTAATAAAGGGCTATATGCATCACTCATTGTAGAGGCCAAAAATTCCCCCTTTTCGAAATGGGGCTATATGCATCGCGGATGATTGACAAGCACCTTAGAAATACTAGCCGTGCAACTAATCAACGCCAGTGTGCAACTAATGCGCTATGGCGCGCAGGTGCAATCCTGGGCCATCGGTTTTAGCTAGTCGACTGCTAGAATTTTGGCTTGACCCAACGCATTTTCAATGCTAAATCCTGGTCGTCGGACAACTGAAACCGATGGCCCAGATTAATCGCACGGGTCAAAAAATCTAACTAGGTATGTCGAGGTATTGGTAACGCGGAACTACTAGAAGTATTCATACGTACCGTAGAGGAGGTGGGGAAGAACGTGGAGGGTTCCAGTGACGGGATTGCACACACGATTTTACCCAGCTTCGGATCTCACGACGGTGGCGAGATCCTACGTGCTGCTATAATTCACTCAAGGCAAATATGTGTACAGGTTACAATGAGGTTGTATGCGTTGCCCTAAGGCTGCTGGAAGGCTGGCTTATAAAGGCGCCAAGCCTTCCCCTACAAGGAAAGCCTTAACCGACCTAGATCACGAGTCCTAGACTAACACGGTAACAAACCCTAACTTGCTCCCTAAGGCGAACGCAGCCAGGCCTTCGTCTTGGACTTCACTAAGCCAGCCCAGAGCTTATCCTTGCGCCTAAGCCCATGAGGCCTTCTCCATTAAGCCCTCCGGCTTTATCTGATGGGCCTCCTTGGTGGGCCAGGTTTTATCCACCGTGGCAGGTATACCCGTTCGGCATAACCTCCACAGTAGTCCCCGGAAAGGTTTAAGTTCTTCGTTTGCCGTCTTTGTGAAACACGGGCTTTCGCCTTTGCGCAAGGCGGACAGAAGAGCTTGGAGCATTCCAAAATGAGACATTCAGTCTGCCTTAAGGATTAAGCCGAACTCTCCTGCACTTTGAACAATCTGGCAGAAAGATTCTGTCAGCGTCGAGTCTTGTCATGACGTCACCGCAGTCAAAGCCAGTCCACGACAGTTGGACAAGCAAAGAGACGTTGTGACATTACTGCTATTTTTCCGCACACGATCTCCGAGGCGTGCGGGAGAAGATGCCCATATCTGACCGTTGCGGGACGCGTGGCGAAAATCGCGCGACGTTATCTCACCGCACTAATCGCGGCGCACGGCCCCCATAAAAGGGGAACTGATTTTCTCCATCTGGTTCATTTCCCTGTTCATCGTCCTCCTCGCGCCCATCCCATCCGAACTCCGGCGAGCTCCACCACCACCACCTGCGCACCCACCCATGGAGAGCTCCGATGCGACCGCGGGAGCGGCAACGGCGGCGGCGTCGGCGGCGACGGAGGGACAAGATCTGGCCATGAGGGGATCGAGCACCGCGGATGCATCTGCATCTCGCGCGGCAGCGGCGACAAGTTCTGCGGCCACCCCATCGAAGCAGAGAAGAATGCCCAGCCCTCCGACGAGGGCGATGCGGCGGAGGCAGAGGAGGAGGGAGAGGAAGCATCATCCCGCAACTGGGCAGCTTCCACCATCACCGACGCGGACCTCACGCAGCTGCAAAAGGAGGGCATCCTCCCACCAAGGAGAATGCCACTGGCGGTCAGCGTACGGCCACCCTGCTCCAGATCCCGCCGGCGATGAACGAGTGCTCCTCGTCTCACATCTCCTCCGCGGTTTGTCTTTGCCTCCGCATCCTTTTTTCCAATCAGTCTTAGACTACTATGGCCTTCAGCCTCATAGCGTAGGCCCCAATAGTATCTTGTACATAGCTGGCTTTATGGCTTTATTCGAAGGATACTAGGCATAGAGCCCAGCTTAGAATTCTTCAAGTACTGCTTTACTTGCAAGCGCCAAACAGAGAAGGAAGAACTGCTTTCCTTAGGAACAGTTAGCATCAACCTTCGTAGAGGCAGAGACTGGTATCCTAAGGCGCCAAAAATAGATTCCATTAAAGGCTGGAATAGCTCCTTCTTCTACTGCAAAGACATGGCGCCAGTAGGCAAAGACATAGGACTTCCTCGCTTTTCTCCTTTGCCTGCGGAGCCCGCCTTTCTTGGGGCGAGAAACCACTGAAGGTCCTTCCTGACAACCTCCGTCGCATGCAAAGGCGGATTGAGTATTTGACAAAGACTGCTGTGCCCAAACTCACGGGCGCAGACACCATCCTATGTTGGTTGTCAAGGCGAATCCAGCCTTTGAAAGATCGCAAAGGACTCATGTGCCACTACACGGACCAGAAGAAAGATCCCCTCCGTGTTAGTGAGAGTGACCTTACGCACGACGCCCTTATGTATCGCTTTAAGAGGATTGCCAAGGAAAGGATCCAGCTCACAGAGCAGCGTCCTATGTACACAGCCGCCAACCCGGCTCCAAGGTAAGGCATTTACCATTACTGTTTTTACACTTCCACAATGTTTGCCTTACTAACACCACTTTTGATTTCAGCTCGCCCTTTTGCCGGATAATCTGCTGGCTCCTTTGTTTTACGTGCCTGAAGCGGCACCCGAGCCCCAAAGACTCGGAAACGAAAGGCTTCAGGAGCCACTGCAGCAACTTCAGCAGCAGAAAGGCGGAAGCGTGAAAAGCCATCCCTGTTAACGCCGAAGTGCTCGACATTGAGGACGATGAAGATGCGGCCTTCAATGCTCCAGTACAGAAGTAAGCCGAACCTCAATTTCTTTAGTAAGGCGAACAATGTCTATGAATGTTATCTTATTTTGTATGTGATTTGCAGGATCAAACCAACTGCACCTCTCAAGAGGAAGAAAGTAATTTCTTCCAGGCAAAGAAACTGAGCCCTCTCCAGCCATCGCTCCCCCCACTCCCTCCGTTCAACAAGAGACAGCCCAGGCCCATCTGAAGATCATCATATAGATTGGACTCAGCCGTCTTACCTGATAAGACGGAAACTGAAAAGTTGGCCAGGGCTGCCGCTGCTGGGAAGGCGGCGGTACTTCAGTCAGAGGAGCCGAACGAGCCCATTACTCGTGAGGCTATCCGCAACATGGTGAAGCAAGAGCTCTTTGACGACGAGGGGTACATCTTACCCAACATCGCCGCCATGCTTGCCGATGAGAAGGAGCGCAACGAGCCGCCTCCGAAGCTAAGGCCAGTTGGTCAAACATTGACCATATTAAATCTGGAAGACAATTGTGACGAGCTGTACGTCACAATGAAGAAGAGCTACAAAGCCTTGAAGGCCATGATGCAGGTAAACATTCCGTCTTTATGTACATACTAGTCCCCGGGCATTACGTTGTGCTTTGACTAAGCCGACGTAATGGCCTTTCTTTAATGTGATAAAGACTCAGTCCCCAAGCCCATTGTAGCATACCTTATTGCTTTACCTTTGTTACTTACTACTGCCCTTGCCTTAGCAGAGCAGTGAGCAACTTACATGCGATCTATGGTACTCACTGAGTAACCAAAGGCAAGTGCTCAAGCAAGCCGTCGCCGAAAATAAGGCGAACAAAGGTAAATGTTGTTCTTTCACATGCAATGTGACTTTAGTTCATTTTAAGGCATAAGATGCTCAACACATGCAATGTGTTTTGCGCAGCTGTTGTGGCGAAGGCAAAACAGATCGTCAGCGAGACTGGCGATATAGAAGTTGGAGGCGGGAAAATGCCGCCTTGTTTAAGCAACTGGAGGAGAACCGAAAGACGGCCGAGGCCAATCTTAAAGCCGTCCAAGACAGCGCCGCTGAAGGGCAAGACAACTGAAGGCAGAACTTCTGAAACTGCAGCGACAGGCTGAAAAGGATGGGCTCCTAATCCAGAGCTTACAAGGTCGTCTTGAACGCCAAGCTGATGAGAGCACCGCCATTGACGAGAAACTGCTAAGTAAGCCTTTCTTCTTTTACTTCTCGCACTTTCTGTCACTTTTCGCCTTTATTCAAACACTTCAGTGCGCCTTAATTTTTTCCATTCCTCCCTTCCTCAGTTCCAGCTGGATTTGGGGAAAGGCTTACCTCTGAGACGCGCCTGGAGCTTATCTTGGAGTGTGGCGAGATTGTGTCAGGGCTGTATGCTGCGGGAAGAGACGTTGTCGCCAACATCTTCCCAAAACAGCTGCCCCAAGTGACAAACACCAGCAACTTGCTGCCACTTCTTCAGAACTGCGTCCCAGAGGTGGTGGAGCGTCTTCGCTCAGCAGCTAGAGGCGGAGCAAAACTTGCTCTAGGACTTGTTCGCGGCCACTACCCCGAAGTCAACATGTGGCGCGTTATCAAGTGTTTCCCAGCCAAGGACAGAGACGGCAACGAGCTCGTCAAAGAAAAGGTCTATGCCTCTGTCTCTGGCTTTGCCTCAGCCGTTGCTGAGATGGTAGACTTGTCTATCTTCTTCTCCAAGAAGCCTGTGCCTCCCCGTCCTGACGACGTGTCTGATGACGAAGCCGAAGCACCCACCACTGGCAATGGCGATGAGTCAGAAGACGGAAATGAAGAAGAAGAAGAAGAAGGCGAGTCTGAAGCTACGCTGGATCCATCCAAGTCCCCTGTCTTCGCCTCCTCAGTCCCCTGCATAAGATGCAGGAAAAACTTTGCATTAAGCGTGTCATGAAAGATGGCACAAAAGACTTGTTAAGTTATGTTTTGTAATGGCAGGAGCCTTTTTATCTGTTGAACATGTTTGTTTTGCGACGCATGCACTTATTTTTAAAAGGCTTGCAAACTATGCTCCTTATCCGTCTTCAAGTTTTCTGGCTTATATGCTTTAGCCTTTTCGTATGCTGGCAGAACCTAAGGCACGGAACACTTCGCTGGCAACAGGGTTAGTAACCAAACTGTTTAAACACAGAAACGGCGCCGGCTTTTGGTGCGTAAAGCATCTACTAAGACAAGCCAGCATATACGCGATCAGATAAATACTCTTAGACGGATGCAATTTTAATTTTTGTAAGGCCTTAAGGCAAAAGCATCATGTGAGTAACCACAAGCACGAAGCCAATTCGGGTTAACATTGATATTTTTATCGAAATATATGATCAAATGGAAATAAAAGACGGCGAGAACTCATGCATAAAAATAATTGAGGGAACCAAAGACTTTTATTTCATAATCATATATGGTGTGATTACAATAGAATTGCTAAGTGTAAAAAGGACGTAGCTGCTCAATGTTCCAAGGACGTTTCGTCTCCTTGAGCGCTGCTTCTTCGTTCCTTTTCCTTTTGCGGCCTCTTTTCTTCTTCTTCTCGATATCACGGAGGTCCACAAGATAATATGCCCCGTTCTTAAGCGCTTTGCTGATAACGAAGGGTCCTTCCCATATGGGAGATAGTTTGTGCTCCTTTTGCTGAACAAGGCGAAGCACCAAATCGCCTTCTCGAAACGATCTCCGTCTTACCTTGCGACTGTGGTAACGCCGCATGTTCTGCTGATAAATGGCGGAGCGCTGAAGCGCTATCTCACGCTCTTCTTCGAGAAGGTCTAAGCCATCCTGTCTGGCTTCTTCTGCGTCTGCTTCAACGTAGGCTGTTACACGAGGTGTGTCGTGCAGGACATCTGTTGGGAGTACCGCTTCAGCGCCATATATGAGAAAGAAAGGGGTATAGCCTGTTGCACTGCTTGGAGTTGTGCGTATGCTCCATAAGACAGCAGGTAATTCTTCTACCCATGCTCCAGCTGCTCTATGCAAAGGCACTTCTAATCTTGGCTTTATTCCCTGTAGATTATACTGTTGGTTCGCTCAACTTGGCCATTCGATTGTGGATGAGCCACAGATGCTAAGTCCAAACGAATACCAACTTCACCACAGTACTTTGCCAGTTCTCCTACGGCGAAGTTTGTCCCATTGTCCGTAATGATACTGTGGGGGACGCCAAATCTCGTTATAACCTCAATGACGAACTTCTTGGCTGTTGCCCCATCAAGCTTTTTTATGGGCTTAGCTTCAACCCACTTGGTGTATTTATCCACCGCAACTAAGAGATGTTTGACGCCGCCTCGCGCAGTCCTGAATGGACCTACCATGTCCAGTCCCCAGACCGCAAATGGCCACGTGATTGGAATGGTGCGCAATTCCTGGGCTGGCATCTTTGGCTGTCTTGCATACTTTTGGCATCCAACGCATTTCTTGACGAGTTCTTCTGCATCTTGCTTTGCTGTGAGCCAGTAGAATCCATGTCTAAAAGCTTTGGCGACAATTGCTCGGGCAGAGGCATGATGACCGCAACATCCACCATGGATCTCTTCTAGTATCTCCTGTCCTTCTTCCGGCGAAACGCATCGTTGATATACACCTGTGGTACTCCGCTTGTATAGCTCTCCATTTATTATTGTGTATGCCTTAGCTCTGCGCACAACTTGCCGCCTTAAGACTTCATCCTCTGGCTCTTCCTTGTTAAGGAGGAAATTTATGTAGGGCTGTGTCCAGTCTGGCTTACCAGCATGACGGAAACAGACTGCGAAGCCATGGGGTCATCCTCATCTCCGCCTTTAATAGACGGCACGTACAGGTGCTCCAAAATATATCGGAGGGCACCTTCGATCTTTTCGAGCCCATTCTGGCTAAGGCGTCCGCTGCTTCATTTTCCTCCCTTTTGATATGCTTGACTTCTAAGCCGATAAAACACCGACCAAACTCGTCTACCGTGCGTCGGTATTCAGCCATTGTAGGGCTCTTCGCGTCCCATGCCCCTTCTAATTGTTGAACAACGAGGTCTGAATCGCCATAGCACAAAAGACGGCTAATGCCCAAATCCTTTGCGACGTGCAATCCATGCAACAGAGCCTCGTATTCTGCAACATTATTAGTGGCATTGAAGTGTATCTGCAAGACATAGCACATCTTGTCTCCTTTAGGGTTCTTCAGTACCACGCCAGCTCCCGATCCCTGCAACATTTTGGAGCCATCAAAGTGCATAACCCAATATTCTTCGTCAGGGAGGGGAAGTTCATCCATTGCTTCGTCCAGTCTGCGATGAAATCAGCTAAGACTGGGATTTGATGGCTGTACGTGGCTTGTACTGGATATCGAAGGCTGCCAATTCAATTCCCCACTTAGCCACACGTCCAGTGGCATCGGTGTTGTTTATAATGTCACCCAATGGCGCCTTACTGACTACCGTGATTGGGTGCTCTTGGAAATAATGGCGTAATTTTCTGGCTGCGAAGAAAACTCCATAAGCCAGCTTCTGATAGTGAGGGTATCGTTGTTTGGATTCGGAGAAGACTTCGCTGATATAATATACCGGCCTTTGTTCCGGTAGCTCCTTTCCTTCTCCTTTCGTTCAACAACAACCACTGCACTAATAACTAGGTTGGTAGCCGCCATGTAAAGTAGCATCGGCTCTTGTGGTAGAGGAGACGCTAATATTGGTGCTGAAACTAAGGCGTCTTTTAACTGTGCTAAGGCTGCATCTGCCTCTTCAGTCCAGACGAACGTCTTAGTTTTCTTCAACAACCTGTATAGGGGTAAAGCTTTATCCCCAAGCCTACTAATAAATCGGCTTACAGCTGCTGCAGATCCTGCGAGCCTTTGGACATCTTTAAGACAAGTAGGCTTTTTGATGTCCATGATAGCTCGAATCTTTTCTGGGTTAACCTCAAGACCTCTTTCTGAAACAATGAAGCCTAAAAGTTTTCCTGCTGGGACGCCAAAAAAGCATTTTCCCGGATTTAGCTTCATGTTATATTTTCTCAAGTTATCAAAGGTTTCTTGAAGGTCAACGATGAGATCGCCGCGTTTCGCGACATAACGGCAATGTCATCGACATAAGCGTGAACATTGCGGCCTATTTGATCGTGTAGGCAACGTTGTATGCACCGTTGGTACGTTGAGCCAGCGTTTTTAAGCCCGAAAGGCATAGTTATGTAGCAAAACGTTCCGAAAGGTGTGATGAAGGAAGTCTTAATTTGGTCAGACTCCTTCATCTTAATTTGGTGGTAGCCAGAGTAAGCGTCCAAAAAGCATAGTAATTCAGAACCTGATACAGCATCTACGACCTGATCAATTCGCGGCAATGCGAAGGGGTCTTTAGGACAGGCTTTGTTTAAGCCGGTGAAATCTATGCACATGCGCAAGTCTTTCACGTCCTTCTTAGGTACTAATACAGGATTTGCTAGCCAATCTGTGTGGATAACCTCTCTAATGAAATTAGCGGCACTAAGCCGAGCTACCTCTTTTCCTATTGCTTTCTTCTTCTCTGGACCGAAGCGACGAAGACCTTGTTTTACTGGCTTGGCACCTTTGGCGACATTAAGGCTGTGCTCGGCAAGTTCCCGGGGTACTCCTGGCATGTCTGATGGTGACCATGCAAAAATATCCCGTTGCTCACGGAGGAACTTGACGAGCGCGCCTTCCTATGCGTCACTGAGGTCCGCGCCTATGTTCGTCGTCTTGCTTGCATCAGCGTTGTCCAGCACGATCTTCTTCGAGTTTGAGCTGGCCTTGAAGTGACATCCGAGCGCAAGGAGGCTTTTACCATCCGGCATTTCATTGGTGTTAACTTCTTTCTTGTACTGCTCCAGCTCTTCCTTGCTGATGACTGCTTCTGCTAAGACGGCGTTTCCTGCTTCGCATTCCTTCGCCTTCTTGAAGTCGCCATTGACCGTGATGACGCCGTTTGGTCCAGGTATTTTGAGCTTGCTGTAGATGTAACACGGGCGTGCCATGAATTTGGCAAAGGCTGGGCGGCCAAAGATTGCGTGATACGCACTTTTGAATTCCACCACCTCAAAGGCAACTTCCTCAGTCCTATAGTTTGTTTCGTCACCGAAGGTGACGTCTAAGACAATTGTTCCCATAGAACTGGCCTGCCTGCCTGGCACTATGCCGTGAAACTTGACTGTGCTATGTTTTAGCTGTGTCTCAGAAAGGCGCATGCGCTTTAAGGTTTCAAGATAGAGGATGTTGATGCTACTCCCTCCATCCATAAGCACCTTAGAAAGCCTGCATTGCTGCACAATTGGGTTTACAACGAGCGCGTAATTCCCTGGGTTCTGTGGAATATGATCAGGATGATCGTTGCGGTCCCATGTAATGGGGTGCTCGGACCAGTTGAGATACTGGGGAACCGCTGGCATAGTGGCATTGAGTTCCCTCCAGGCTGCCTTTTCCTTTTTGGCCGAAGGAGTGGCAAGGAAGTGACAAGGCTTGTTTCGACCCTTGGAAACTTGTTGCTCCTCTTGTGCTTTGGCTCCTGATCTTCCGGCTCCGAAGCACTTTCCTCGTTGTCCTTCTGCTCTTTCTTGTCTTTACGGTTCTTGCGCTTGAACTGTTTTGCCTTGAAGCCAGCGTCCGGATCCTTCTTGATATCATCGTTAAGGCGGCACTGCCTGTTGGTATGGGTGCATTTGCCAAGCTTGCTATGATGGGCACAAGGTTCATCTTTGATGTCGTCATAGGTGATTTTAATGGGTCTTGACCCTTGACTGTCATCGCCTTCTTCTGCCATCTGCTAGCCCCGCTCTGGCCACCCTTCTTATTGGCAAAGGCTACCTCCTTTGATGGTCCTGGCGCATCGTTGGCTTCCTTCTTTTTCCGGCTTTGATTGTTGTTTCGCTTTTCCGGGTTAACAGCTATGTCCATGCGCAGATCGCCGTCGTCAGCTCGAGCGTCGTCTTCTGCTGCAGCGTAATTGTTCGCGCTGTCTAAGAGCTCGCCGAGGTGTTTGATGTTTTGGCTGGCTAACATATATCTCATCATGTTGCCTTTCTTCAGGCTGTTCATAAAAGCATGTATGGCCTGGATCTCAGAAACGTCTTCGCATGCATTCTTTGTCTCTGTCCATCGAGCTATGAAAGCTCTGCTTGACTCCCCCTCCACTTGAGCGCACTTTAGTAGATCTGAGTAAGCCTTTGGACGTTTGTATGTGCATGAGAAGTGTTGCATGAATGTTTTCTGCATGTCTTGCCAATTGTGGATACTCTTTTCTGGCAAAGTGTCGATCCATAACCGGGCGTTCCCTCCAACATGAGTGGAAGAAAACGTACAGCTGCATTGTAATCACCGTCATTAATACCAACGGCGTGGATGTAATCAGGCAGCCATATGTCCGGTTTGTCAATGCCATTGTACTTGTCCACAATTTTCTTGACATTGCCTAGCGAGGATGGGAGTTGCACCTTGCGAATCGCCGGTCCAAAGCACACAGGGCCCAGGTAAGACTCCTCTTTGGCCGCTTTAATCTCATCGAGACGGATGCGGGCGTCTGAGATATGAGTGTTTTCCCTGGCTGGCCCTTTGTTGGATTGGCTACGCCTTGGCTCCTCCTGACGGCTTTGGCGATGAGGGGAGCGGGAGCGAGATCGCCTTTGAGGCGGATCTCTGTTGCCCCTTTTCCTTCGTCTCTTGCCCGTGCTGCGGGCGGAGGTGGCATGTTAAGCCGGTCACTCCCACGCCGTGCGTCCTTCCCCTTGTCTTGATCTCTTTCACGGCGAGGCGGATCATTCTTCTTATGGCGTGTGTTATCCTTTGCCGGTGGTCGTCCTTGCCTTTGTCACTATGGCGATTGGACCCAGTCTTTGACTCATCCCTGTGTTTGTCAGGAACTTTGTCCTTCCTAGGTTCTTACCCTTATTGCCATGGCTACTGGAACCAGCTGGTTCCTCTGGATCTCCACCGCCGGCAACGGCTGTCTTGCAAAGACGCGTATCGTCCGCCAGTTTTGAGTTTGAGTCCGCCTTAGCCTGCTGCTCTACCGCCTTTTCGATGAGCATTTTAGAATAATGGTGGCGCTCTTCAATTGGAACTGCTTCGTCTCCCATGATTTCCCTGGCCGCCTCTAGGTTTTTGGCCGGGGTGGAGAAGAATATGACTCCATCAGGGTTAACTCTGAAAGAGTATTTCTGCCAAGGCTTTAAAGGCTTTTGGGCAGAAGTCTTCTCGAAGTTTCCCTGCAGATCCCGATGCAGAAGAGGGTCACGTATACTTCGTATTTTGCGGAATTTCTCAACATCGCGCTCACGCTGGTACTCTTCCTCTTCTAGAGCCTTTCCAACTAGGATTAACTCTTTTTCCTTGTTCAGGAGGGACAACTTATACTTGATGTTGACTTCAGTCTCAGCCAGGAGCGCTTTCCGTCTTTCCTCAAGTTCAACCGCGGTTGGATTTGGTCCCAAAGGTGTTTTGAGAGCTCCAATGCGCGCATGTGTTCCTCCTTTGACCGCTCCAGGTCTTCTTCAATAGGCGTAGCCGGGGGAGGCCTTTTAGGGTCCAGCACATCCTCTGGCTTTTCCGCCTTGTCACCAATGTGTTTGATGCTAGAGGAAACTTCAGCCTCGTCTGGCTTAGCCGCGGCCGCACCATCCTCCATAGCTATCTGTGCCGGGAAAGTCATTAAGACTTCGTTTGGATCGGATGAGCCATAGCCTCGCGCGGCAACCTGTGCTGCAAAGTCTTCCTCCTTATGCTCATCGAGATCTGAATCTTCCGCCATTGGAGCGGTGCCATCAGATCCGGCTTCTGAGTCTGCTCCTGTCTGTAAGGCAGGTAATATTGACTCAGGGTCAGATTCGGCCGGCTTAGGGCCAGATGCGTCAATGACACCGACAAAGCGAGAGGCGGGCTCCATAAGCTCATAAGAGCTGGAGTCAGAATCGCTTTGGGTATCAGAGTCACTCAGATCGCGATAGACAAAGGCCTGATCCGATCTGTGTTGTTGCTCGATTGCATAATCGATGGGGTGGTGGGTGGGCCAAAAGGCGGCGGATCCCCTGGGGAATCCATACGCCTCAGCCGTAAAACCCATGAAGATGTTGATGGTGCCGAAGGGGACGACGAAGCTTGACACCAGTGCGTCGTTTGCTGGGACGTAGGACCCGTCGTCTTCGATGCACCCAAAGTTGTTGATGATGCGGGCGCGACCAACCGCCATAGTCTTGCCGATCTCGCCCAATGCTCCCGCCTGAAACAAAACTCCCGACGCCTTGGGCCCCACGGTGGGCGCCAACTGTCGAGGTATTGGTAACGCGGAACTACTAGAAGTATTCATACGTACCGTAGAGGAGGTGGGGAAGAACGTGGAGGGTTCCAGTGACGGGATTGCACACACGATTTACCCAGCTTCGGATCTCACGACGGTGGCGAGATCCTACGTGCTGCTATAATTCACTCAAGGCAAATATGTGTACAGGTTACAATGAGGTTGTATGCGTGCCCTAAGGCTGCTGGAAGGCTGGCTTATAAAGGCGCCAAGCCTTCCCCTACAAGGAAAGCCTTAACCGACCTAGATCACGAGTCCTAGACTAACACGGTAACAAACCCTAACTTGCTCCCTAAGGCGAACGCAGCCAGGCCTTCGTCTTGGACTTCACTAAGCCAGCCCAGAGCTTATCCTTGCGCCTAAGCCCATGAGGCCTTCTCCATTAAGCCCTCCGGCTTTATCTGATGGGCCTCCTTGGTGGGCCAGGTTTTATCCACCGTGTCAGGTATACCCGTTCGGCATAACCTCCACAAGGTACGATATTCCTTGGTGGCGGAGACTGACATAGTTGGAGCATTATTGTTTTTGATAAAAGGAGTATATTAATATCAAGCCGGTACCAATTAATTACACAAGACCAAGCATAGTAATATAACTGAATAAAGTGGCAAAATGGAGTCAAAGTCCAGAGCACGAGTAGCTGAAGTAATGCAACCTTAGACCTTAGTACAGATTAGCGGGAAAATTTTGTAGGCGTGCGCCCTTTCGGGCTCTACCAACCCGGCCTCCGACAGCCTATATATACACCCGCTGCCAACACGTTCTTGGCATCAGAGCAAGTAGCTTTGGAGCAGCTAGTAACGTACGAGAATCATACATACACTAGCTAGCGAGAGAGCGAGTGTGCTACTAGTCGACCGGTGTAGTCGAGATGGCGGCGGTGACTGTGGAGCAGGTGAGGAAGGCGCAGCGAGCGGAGGGCCCGGCGACGGTGCTAGCCATAGGCACGACGACGCCGGAGAACTGTGTTTACCAGGCGGACTACGCCGACTACTACTTTCGCGTCACCAAGAGAGCGAGCACTTCGTCGATCTCAAGGAGAAGTTCAAGAGGATGTGTAAGTAATTCCCGGCCGTTCATCCAGCCGTCTGCATGTTATGTTTTTTTTTTCAAGAACACACAAGCTGCGTGGCTTTTTTGTGTTATATAAGATAATAGAAAGAGATTGTTACAAAGCCATCAGATGGCCAACACTCCACGCACGCCCCCTCAAGCCACTCACCACGCCAAACGGCTTACAACACCCGTCTGCATGTATGTACGCATGCATGAACATTAGCAAATTGTTGCCTAAAGACCTACTCCCTCCGTCTCAGTTCTTAGTTAAGCAAATCTCTGAGGCCAAACTGATTGGGGTTAAAATCTTGCATGCACTAGTGGATATAGCCAACTGCCCACTAACCAAGGTTTTAGTTACCGGTTTGTAAATCTGGTTACCGACCAGTAACTGAGGTCCCCGAGCACCCCGGGAAATGTTCTTACCGGTCAAAAAATTCCGAGATTTTTCAAAAAAAAATTAATTTGAGTCTTAGAAGTACTCCCTCCGTTGCAAATTAATTGATTTTTATTTGTCCACACGTGGATGTATCTAGACATGTTACACGTATAGATACATCCACATGTGGACAAATGGAAATCAATAAATTTGGAACGGAGGGAGTAGATAAATAGGATGTGTTCACAATATCTTTGCAAGTCGGAAGATTTTTGTCTTTGGAATGAACGTGCATGTCTTTCCTGGCGGTCACGAGTTCGAGTTCCGGCCCAGCAGTGTAATTTTTTGAGTGTTTATTATTCTATCGTGAAATATTTAATCTTCATAAATACGAAAAAAATAGAGAACAAGAATCAAAACTGCGACCTACTACGTGCGTAAACAAACGAATCGGGCCTTACTGCTACGCTACAAGCCAGATTGTTTCCAATTCGAGTTTATAATAAGTAAATAACACTTTCTTGCAAATTTTGAATTTTAAATTTGTCCGGTAACCATCTGAGATTTCTCGGTTACCACGGTAACCGGAAATCCCAAACTCCCTCGGGATTTTGTTTTTCGAGAAACAAAACCTTGCCACTAACTGAAAAGGAATTAAATGCTAACACGTCTAAGATCAAGTACAATAAACTTATGTAAGTGGGCTATAAGAGTTAAAATAATATTTGTTGGATGACATAGAGGAGAGAGAAGAGGAGAGAGAATGAGATTGTGCTCTCATGTAAGAGCCAGCTCTAGCACGTGCTACTAGGCACTTTGTGAGAGTGGGAGGTGAGCCATATCTTAATAAAGTAATACATTCTTATATCTAACTATTGTACATGTTGGCTATATGGTTAGCTATAAATGGCATGACAATCTCTTATATCCAGCTGTTGGCTGTACTATTGTACTTGCTCTAAGAGACGGGATGTCTTAGAACTGCATGATTTTCCCATTGTGCCCCAAAAGTATGGACGGATGGAGTAGCTAATTCATGGCTTAATTAAGTACCTACCCAATGCACCATACATCTCAATTTATCTGTTGAATAGTACCTTAAATCTAGACACTCAATCCGGAGCCCCGCCCAACTCGGAGAGGAACGTGCCCGTGGCCATCTCCAAGAACATCGAGCGCGCGCTGGAAGACGCCTTCGCGCCGCTGGGCATCGATGACTGGAACTCCATCTTCTGGGTGGCTCACCCTGGCGGGCCGGCGATCCTGGACATGGTGGAGGCAAAGGCCAAGCTCGACAAGAATCGGATGCGTGCCACCCGGCACATCCTCTCCGAGTACGGCAACATGTCCAGCGCGTGCGTTCTCTTCATCCTCGACGAGATGCGCAACAGTTCTCTCCAGGATGGCCACGCCACCACCGGTGAAGGCATGGAGTGGGGCGTGCTCTTCGGCTTCGGCCCTGGCCTCACCGTCGAGACCGTAGTCCTCCACAGCGTCCCAATCGCAGCGCCATGATCTAGCATATATTGACCATACTTTTCTTTGCTTATTATACATCGCACGCCCCAATAAATACTCACTTCACTACTCACCTCGAGTGTGACTGAGTTAGTCATGTCCTAGTACGACCGTACGAGTCTAGATTTTGCAACCCATGAGTAAGTACTCCAACTCTGCAAGAAAAGAGGACGCAAGTTTTTTTATTCTTTCAAGTTTGTGACTTATGAGCCTCACAGAAGAACAAAATAATACTATATCACTTCAGTATTTTATTTTATTTTGTCTATCGGCCAACAGAGAACCGATTGATCACCCGAGCAAACGAAATGGTGGGCCAACCCAACCGGCTTCGATCTACTTTTTCGTAATTGGGCCGGAATATGGGTTATCCTGCGCTAATTAGGCTGTGTAGCAGAACAATCAATTGGGCCAATATTAAAAATACACACAGAAAGCCCATGTCCGATTGCTGAGTAGGAAAAGGAGTAAAATGCACTAGTGGTGCAACTGTACAAGATACACCAAGTTATTCTAAAAAAAAAAGATACACCAAGAAAATACTAGTACAAGAACTTGTCCAGGGTGCTCATTTTAGGCCAGGAACTTGTAAAATTTTCTCCTAAACTCGTCCAACGTGGCACAATGAGTCAGCCACTAAAGAAAACCCCATCTTGCGCCATGATGCCCACGATGACCAATAGATCAGCTGTAGCGGCAACCAAAGCCTGAGCAGCTACCACTTATCTTTGGGAAAGAATTAGCCATACAAAAACTATGTGATAAAAAGTTAATATCATTAGAAAAAAATTCAGCATGAGTTCAAACATTATGAATTTTGCTATTATATTATTTCCTCAACGTTACGACACAGACAATCTTATTCGTATAATCGTAGAGAGTAGTCTCATGTAGTCATGTTACCACGACCATGGACGTGGTGGTTGGCTCCATCGTCGAGCGGGGGACGACGACCTCAATGGCCTCATTTCAGAAAGATTTAAAGTGAGCTTGTTGCGCGTTTTTTTCTCGAGAATAAGTTGCATGTTTGAAGCAAAATAAGCGGTTTGTGACTCCGTGAACTAAAGTGTGTACCATGGACAAGTTCGTGTACCGCTAGTGCATTTCGTCAATGGTAAAGAACAATTTTGTCTTATGTTGGGCTGGGCCAGTGATGTGAAGTTACATTCAGCGAACATTACACGCCAATTCGTTGAAGTTCCAAACCAGCAAGGTCCGGCCTCCAACTCTCTCTCTCTCTGCCTCGGCTTCGCCTGGCCCGGCAAGGACTTCTCTTCGTCTAACAAAAAACAAGTTTTTTTTTCTCTCTTGGAAACGTCCTAACAAAGCAAGTTAATTGTGCAGATTTCAGAACTAGTCATTGCCCTTCATGTTCAGAGCGCATTATCCTGAATGTTTGTCGGTAAGTTAGCTTAGCTAGAGTATTCTTTTTCTCTTGCAAAGTAACCACGGCTTCTGGTCTTGTTTTGTACACGGGAAGAACAGACGTCTCAAAAGAATTTCCGGATTTGTTGTGTTCTGAAGTCCCCAAATTCTGGCCTGAAATCCCGAAATTCAGAGCGCGTTATCCTGAAATCCTGAAAATATGCACTGTTGTGTTCTGAAGAAGTTATTGTCCGTGTGGCGCTTGGAACATGAAAGAAACGACAGCCCCAAAAATGAAGCACGAGCAGTGGAGTTCAGGCCAGAAATACCGTTTTATTTACACTGACCCTTTTCTGCCGGAATATGTACATGACATTTTCTTGCGGGACTATTTACACTGACACATATGTACATCTCCCCGGCCGTGTTTCTGGCCCCTAATTATCAACACTAAGCTACTATTTCTAGGTAGAACCCCCGGTACCCACATCACATCTTCAGATATCAACTCCATGTTAAGCATTTCTCGCGTCTATTTCGGCGCCTGTCCCCCGTCGGATCCAACTCCGGCGACGGCGACGTGAAACGCAAGACCAGCGAGACAAGGCGAGATGATGCTCTAGATGCCTTTTCTTCTAGCTGTATCGTGATCTCGTCCGATCTACTCGGTCTCTGGGATGGCGGTCAAGTCAGGAGAGAACCTCGGCGGCGATTTCCCGGCACGGTAAGACGCGACCACCCGTTTCCGGGGAACCGTTGGCTTCGCCGCGACAAAGGTCATCACTGAATCGTCCGAGTAATCCTCCTCGGACGGCTCGAATACGAGCGGCGCCACGGAGCCTGCCCGGCACCTGCCACCGGCAGACGAGGCGGTGGCGGCCTTGACAAGAGCGGCGCTGGCCTTGACGGCAAGCGCGGCCACTTCCTCGAGGGTGAGGTTGCGGCGCAGCATCTCGGCCGGGAGCACGAAGTATATCTGCCCCGGCCGGAGCTCGTCGGCGCCGGCCACCGCCGCGACGGAACCCTGGAACCCCATCGCGTCGGCGTCGCAGAGGAACCACCCCTGCTCACGGTGGCCGACCTCCTCGAGCGCCATCGCCGCGGTGGCCGGCTGAGTGTACTGTCGGAGCTCACCGCTGGGCAGCACCCCTAGCAGTCGCGACGCCATCCGCTGTGGCATCGCAAGACACACAAAGGCCCATTGTCTGTAACGAAGTTGTCTTGTTCTTGCGGCTGCTAGCTTCTATATTGGTTAATTGTTCTGCTCCGTTGCCGGAGACGACGATGGGGGTGGAGGAGGTATATATAGCGGAGGGCTGCGAAGGAGACGCAGCGGGGGCACAGAGGGAGGGTTGTCGTGTAGCCGGAGTGGGGGCAGCACAGGCTGGAGCCTGGAGCGTTGTTGCCGCCATGGGTTGGCGTGGAGCCGTGGAATCGACTCGACGGGTTTCCTGTGTAAAACACAGTCAAATGGCTGCCGTCCGGTGAACTCCGAAGTCCGAACAACTAGAAAACCCCTGTACACGGTCAAGCTACACACATATACAGCGTGTACACGCGGGAATGGACAGAGTACAAGAAAGTAGGGTGAGGTACCGTCCAAGTATATACTTACAATCAAACACGGCATTCCCTGTAGAATGCCCTTCAGAAAAGCAAGCCAAACAGGACAGGCCACTACCGCCACATTAGCATTCAAAGGTTGTGAAGAGCAAAGTAAGAAGAAAAATTCAGAAGCAATTTAGAGAAACCAGTGAATGCATCACAAACAGTACACGATCTTTTATAAAAAAAATCTTCATATTCCAGATTTATCGTTAATGCCAGTAATTAAACTCATTGTTTCCTTTCATATTTCATTTTTCTAATAGTGTATCATAACATTTCTAATTTGCTCGTTGTTGTTTAAACATATATTATTTGCTAGTTACTCCGTTCGTCCCAAAATGTAAGGTGTGGTTGACTTTTTCTAGTCAACAATGCAAAATTGGCTGCATTTTCACTTTAATGTATCTCTAAATTAAATATAAGTTTTTGTAAAACAAATAAATGAAACAAGTTATACAATGAAAATTGTGTGAGTCGCTCGACTCATGTAGACGGGGGACAGGGGGGATGGATCAGCCGCCCTCCGATATCCGATCATCATAAAAATGTGAAACTCATCTGTCAGGCATATGCAGCATACCCACACCCGCGTAGCATTTTTTGTATACTATTCTAGCATCGATGCAGCATTTCATCCCAGCTATGGGTTAAAAGTGCACAAAAGCATCGCAACATTTTTGAAACACCGATGCAGCAAGAAAATATGAGTATGCGCTAAGTCCCAACTCGTCATAGCAAATCCCCTTTTATCGCACCAAATCTGCATGATAAAAATCAAAACACATATGCAGTAAGTCCCAACTCGTCACAACCAATCCCCTTCTATCCCAATGTTTGCAGCTTCTCACGAAAACATTCGCGACACTGAATCAAGATTCCAACATTTGAAAAACACTCATGTATCATAAAAAATCTAAAAAAAATAACATTTTGGTGGAGCACCCACTTCACCTGATCAGGCTCGCAAGTAACGAATCCGGCTCTGTGGAGCCTAGCCTCCTGATGCGGTGCAAGACATCTCCTTCTTGCTCTGCTTGCGAATTCGCTAATGTATATTGCGCTCGACACTCATCCTGCTTGACGAGGAGGAAAGTAAGCGGAGGCGACGACAAGGCTAGCCGAGGCTACCGTTGTACTCGTACACCTGCTATTTGGATCTAGGGAAAGTTGGGGCATGTTGCACCGTTCACGTGGCTTGGTCGTCCGCAAAGCCCCTAGGCGGAGAGGGTCGAGAGGGCGAAGGGATCCGGGGTACACCGACGACTAGCTCGAGAGGGCAAAGGATCGGGATACGCTGGCGAGCGGCGATGCAATACGGGATGAGTGAGTTCGGGGGAGGCGGCGGCCCTAACGGAGGTGGGTTTAGTTGGCAGTGGAATCGGGGAGATAAAGGGGATCTTCATCGAAAGGAAAATAATCGAAATGAGAAGTTAGTTGCATCCCAAAAACACTCGATAAACCATTTTTCTATTTTTCCTTCAGTATTGTGAATCGGTTGTTATGCGATCTTGTCCTATTTACAAACAAACATATACCCAAATCTTGACTCCATGTTTTTTTTTTTTTGATATTTCACAAGTTTTATGAACAACCTATCACACACTTATAGTTCAAATCTGAATTACTATCGAGAATTTGCCCAAAATTCATTTAAATGGGTAAAATTGGCATTTAAAGCTAGGAGATTAAAAATATTTGGACAATAGCCGTTAAATATGGTTGATTTTCCGTGAAAATTGTAGAGCTGCCATTGTAAATTATTATTTGTATTCGCTTAAATAATACCCATTTTCACATTTAGAAGATGAAAACATTTTTTCTAAAACAAAAGGTTGGAACTTTCTTTGGCAGTTTTACTTGGCATGGTAAGAGGCACCTTTGTCCCAAAAATAAGCACATTGTCCTGAACTATGGTATTTAAGGTATGTAAACGGCTGAGCTTAGTCATTTGGCGTTCGTACATTATATGCTATGTTGTGAAGAATTTTTAAAAATGTATCAAAATTCAAGTTAACATTTCTCCTCAAAACTAGTACACATAAAAGGATACACGCCAAAGAGTTGCCTTTTTATCATATTATTTGGTTTTGTTTTAAAATGGGGTGAAATTTGTATTCCCATCTTTCCATAGCAAGGGGTTGGATCCTGTAACACCCTCTATTGCTCATCATAGATTCAAACTTGGGAGCCTTAAACTGACTTTTGGCCATTTCTAGGAACAAACTGTCACTCAAATTGAAATTAATTTCGATAAATGGGTAAAAATTCATTTAAATGTGTAATAGTCGCTAACAATTTACAAAAATCGAAATAATTGGATGATATCCATTAAATATGGTCTACTTTTCGTGTTAAAAATGGAGGGGTGTCATTTTAAACATTTATTTGTACACGTTTCACAAAATACCCTTTTTGGCACTTAGAAAATGAAAAAAACATTTTTTAAAGATATGTAAACCTCTTTGGCACTATTGGTTGTTATGGCAAGATGCACCTTTGTGCAAAAAATGGGCGCATTGTTATAAACTATTGATTGAGTAATATATATAGCCATTAACTTAGTCATTTCGCTTGAAGAATTTGGATGTTCGTACATGATAGGCTATTTTTCCAATATTTTAAAAGTTGTTAAAATTCAGTTTTTTATCATTTTCATGGCAACTATTAAACATAAAAGAACTCCAATTCAAAGAATAGTTTTTTTTTCTTTTTTCTTCATGTTATTTTATTAGTTTTCAAAATGGGATAAAAGTGTCGGCACATCTTTCCACAACAAGAGCTTAAATATCTTAATATGTTATGTCGCCTTTCAATAGATTCGTACTTGGGAAATTTAAAACCATTTTATGTATTTTTTTAGATCAACCTATGCACGCTTATATTTTAAATTGGAATTAGTTTTAAAAATTAGCCAAAATTGATTTAAATTGGTAAAAGTAGTTAACCAGTTAAAATATTAAGTCTATTTGGACTGTATGTAGGCGGTAAACATGGTCTACATTCTTTGAAAATCTGAGAGTGTCATTTTTAACCATATTTACTATACTTACTTCACCCAATACCCCTTTATGACATTTAGAAAGTGAAAAAATAGGCACAATATATTTTGATTTTTTTGAATGTCCTACTTTATCCTAAACTGATATACGAAAAATAGAAGTTCACGGCCAAAAGTTTGAATTTCTCACAAGTTATAGGTATTATTTCATCATCCCTGTTAAGAACTCTAAAATAGTGCAAATTTAATTCGAAGGAATAAACTGAAAATGCAAATGTATATGTGCCTCCTATGTGATTTAACCTGTTTGCTGAGTATTTTTCAAAGAGCACTCGTTAAAGTCGATCCTGCCTCTATTTGCTGCCAACCATTTTTAGAATGGACATATGTCGTGGACTTTGCCGAGTGTTTTAGTTTGCATAATGTCTGCCAAATAATACTCGTCAAACCACAATGCCGAGTTTTTTTATCGAGTGTTTTACCGTGGCACTCGGAGTACGAGCTTAGTTTCCGAGTGCCGATAAAATACACTTGACAACTAAGCTTTTCTAGTAGTGAGGCATGTGGTATTGAACTTTATAAGTAAATAGACTTCTAAAAATCTATCAGTATTTTGTTGACTAAATTGGCCGTGGCCATAATTACATGACATTGATAATACCTAGTTTCATGGTAAGAGCGTGTTGAAGAAGCATCCGGAATATCTCCTCATCACTTCGTTTGCGTCGGTAACCCTTTTCAGTTGCAGATTGGCCAGAGGACTTTGCCAAGGCTAGCAGGCTATGTCCTGTAGCCGGCCAGGCCCACAAGTAGAGTGTAACGGCGCGTAGTCTCCTATCCGGGAGCGAGACAGGCGAGGTGGGAGCGCCGGAGCGGCGCCATGCCGCATCTCTTCATGGGCAACAATACGCGTGGCGCGGCCGGCGGAGAAAAGTTTTTTTTTTTTTTTTTTGCATTTTCCACCACCGTATATTCAACAGAGAACCAAATACATAGTATCCAGTACAAATACAGCAAAGCAATACGTAGGGGGAACAAACCAAGAAACGAGATCGGCAACATCACCGGCGTCGAGGACGAAGACCACCAGCCGCCACCATGCCACAGTCAGGGAGAAATTTGCCCTATGAGAGACGACGCCTTGCACGTCCGCCGCGCCGCGGCGGAACCTATGACGATGAACGACCTTGGCGACCGCCCCCCTGTCCCAGCGAAACCACCTTGCCGCGGCCGTCTTCGGAGTCGCCGCCGGAAGCCACCGAAGAACTCGAAACTTGAGAACTTGGAGGCTCCGCCGTCCTTGGAGCCAACCAAGGGAGCGACGCCCACGGCACCTCCGCGGAGATGCGAGGGCGCCCGTGGCGGTGGATCGAAGCCGACGCTCCACAGAGCGCCGCCGCCGGAGAGGAGATCCACCGCCCCCAAACACCAGCCGCCGCGCCTCCACCTCCAGAACGCCAGCGACTGCAACCAAAGGACTCCTACACTATATACAGGACACGAGACGAGGATCCCCCGGCCTCCCGCCGCCGAGGCGGCCGGCGGAGGCCGAGGGATCGAGCGAATCGAGCCGGCGAGGTGGAGGAGAAAAGTTGACGGGGTTCACGTGAATGCATGGGCTGCGTAGATACGTACTGCTCACACAATACCATGTTGCGTAGGTTCAGGGAACGGCTGCGGTTTTGTTTTTGTCCGTTGGGTCAAGGATCATGCATAAATGGACTACAGCTGACATAGAATCCCAGGATAGGTTAGCATGATGTTTCACGACCCTATCCACATGCCTAGAAACTTGCATGCATACGGTCAGTAGAATAGTACTCGGAGCTAGAGCATTCAATACCAGGGTGTATACGGGTGCCAAAGAAGATAAAATTCCTTGTTTCAGGGGTGCACAAGTGGTGAGAATGTGCTGTTATACAAAGAATTTTTTTCTCTAACTGGTGTCCTGTGCACCCGGGTAGCTAGCTGTAGCTCCGCCGGTGACTCCTACGATGTTCATTATTCCAACCAGCCGCATGTCGTGCACATCTCTAAACCACAGGATGTCGTCAACCACTCGTCACTCGATATACGGTCCTTGGCGCTCCACGAGAGTGATCTGAGGTCAGTCCAAACGAGAGTAGGGTCGCCGAGAACGCCAAGGCAGGCAAACGACACCATTCTCCATCTCCATGCATCGCTATTTTTTTTAAATAATACATTTTTAATTAAATTTGATAAATAATACGCGTTTTCAAAATAAAAATAAAATAATACACCCTCGTCTACACCGTAGACGATAGGCGACCCGGTCGTCCGCGGCATAGACGACGGGACCTGCTCGCTACACCACAGCCGACTGATGCATGCACTTGTAGCTCGATCCACCTTCATGGCCGCACGTCCATGGCGAAGAGTTGGTGGCGTGAGGGCCGGCGCTATGGACAACGGCAAGCCTTGCAGCATGTCCGCAAGCTAGCCCTATCTCCAATCTTTCGATTCTCTGCCTCGGTGCCACCTCTTCCTTCCCCTGATTCACGGGAACGAGCTCACCCCGAGCTGCTCTTCATCCGGTCACGACGACGCAACCGTTGCTGAGCTCCAAGATCATGTCTTAGAGATACACGTCGACCTATTCTATGGGCGATATAAAGAACAGGAGCTCACGCACTGCGCGGCTAACTACACGCACGGCCGGCGAGCGTGCTGGCTAGCACGCACGCACCTTCATGGTCGGACGTGTGGGCGGGCTGGACCACGACCTGCTCGTCTGCGGCGTGGACGATAGTGCCTATCGCCTACGGCGTAGACGAGCGTGTAGTATTTTTTATTTTTTTAAACGCGTATTATTTAACGAATTTGATTAAAAATGTATTATTTTAAAAAAAAATAACCCATGCATCGACCAATACAGGAGGGAGAAATGGCGCGCGTTCTTAAACAGCGGGGCCGGAGCGTCGCCTACCTGCCCGGCCAGCCAGCGAGGAGAGGGCTCGGCCTGTGCATGCGAACGACGACGACGAACTACTCCGGCCACGTCGGGTGGCACGGCGCACATGCATCCCCGGCTGCTCGGGCCGTGGGGAGCCACCGGCACCACACGACAGGCCACTTGGTCTGGCCGGCGAGCCAATAATCCCCTGGTTTTTCCACGTACGCACCAAACCGACAGAAGTGATCCCGAGCGCCGTGGCCTATCAGTTGTTGCTCACTTACTCAACGAATCCCGGATATCTCGTCTCGCCTGAGCAGAGCAGAGCTTCCTTGAACTTTCGCGGAAGCTTTGATCGATCAACGAATGCACGCCACGGCCAGGCTAGACTGCAGAGGGCGTGGTGTATGGTAGATCTTGTCGCCGGTGCGTCGGGGCGTATGGCAGCAGGAGGGATCTTTGGACGGCAGCACGGCCGCGGATCTCAACGTGATCATGTGCTTTCAAGGAATATATTACTCAAGGTTTGGTACGGGATTATACGCCGGAGCACCGTAGGCGTCGAGTTGTACTTGTCGATCGAATATAGCATGTTCAATTCAGGGTGCTGGGTTGGTCTGTCCCGGCGTTGATTGCTGGTTTTGCTTCAGGTGATAGATCGATAGAGGTTTAAGTAATGTTTGACCCCGTTAATCCCAGGGGTACTACTCCAGTACTATACTGGAGTGTCAAGTGTGCAATTTGGTACGGCTAGAAACAGAACAGAGGCTGGCGGTAGTCCGAGAGAGCAAGTGTTGACCTCAACGGTGCTCGAGGCAAGTGTTGAGCAGGCTATGACAAGGATGAGGCAAGATGGCTATCTGAACCTCCAACACAGAATGTGTTCGTTAAGAGCATCTCCACTCGTTGGAGCTCCCAAAGCACCACCGAAGTAAAAAAAGTTGGTGTCTTCGGGGGCAAATGCTTCATCCGGCTGAAAAGTTGGTGTCTTGGGTGGCAACTTCCCAGCCATACCCACCCCAACCAAAAAGTTTGTGAGGGAAATGATTGAATGGGTCAAGAAAAAGGACAGTGGGAAACACAATTCGCCAAACCTTCCGTTGGCGCCCCCAGCAGACCCCAGCGGGCTGGGTTTAGCCTGGGTGCGCCGACGCTATTTTGACGTCCTGGGGTGGGGGGGGGGGGGGGGGGGGGGGGGGGGGGGGGGGGGGGTTGGGTGGGCGAGTGGGAGATTTGTCGGTGAAAAGCGTCGCCGAGCCTAAAACCGAACCTTAAAAATTGTCCTGGGGCGCTAGGGGCCGAGTGAAGATGCTCTAAAATACGCCTGTTTTGGTGTTTGGAGTGTGGACAGCCAGGGAAGCTTCGGGGCTTGAATGGGATCATTGACAAATCCATATTGCTGACTAATTAGCCATAGGGAAGTATATAAAATGCATGGGGGCGAGAGAACATATTTGATGCCAAAGGGAAGAAATGACATGCTCCCAATGTTCTACTACTACAAAAGGCTGTAATTTATGAAAACTAACGATCATTTTGTCGAGCCCGCATTAACAATATATACCAAACAATATATAATTTACAGTTCATGTGCAGATCTTAGTCAGTTTACAGAAATCTTATGGCTTAGTCAATGGTCATAGCCGTCCAATCTAATAATCATTTTTTAGGGGGAATCTAATCATCGTTTCTTCATCAATGTGTGAATTTCAATGTAGAAACATCAAACAACTCAGGACATTGATTTGGACATAAGAAAATCCCATAAAAACTTAAACGAGTTAGTAGAACCATAAATTTAGACAGTGGTCGAGGCGATGCAACGACGCATTTCCATCACATGGAGTATCCCATTGCTCTTTTTTGTTAATTGATGCAAGATTTTCCGTTTATATGGATAAAGGAGGAGCAAACATTGAACAACCGAAGCCAACCAAAATAGAGGGAAAGGAAGGAAAAAAAAGGCAAAATAAAAATAATAAGCTTGGCCGATAATTTCTGCTAAATACATTACACTGGCCATAATCTAGTTTTTGATCTCATATTTGATCGTGCTTTCCTTTCTTTCCAAAGCACCCAAATAATCAAGGGAATAGCGGTCTTGAGTTATTTTGGGTAGGTCGTCAACGCCTTTGGGATGGCATGCCAATACTCGAAGACCATTAGTCGGCCCGAATCCAAACTCTATAGAAGAGAAGGACAGGAAAGACATGAGGGCGGGGACATCCATATCCTTCGAGAGTAACGACATTCGAAGAGAATGTTCCTACCCGCCTCAGCCTCTCAGGCTAGCAATTGTAGATCTGGCAAGAAGCCTGATGAGGCCATCCTTGAATGGTACGGCGATCTGAGGCCAAAGCTCGTTTTCGATGGCAAGCCAAGCGAAGAAGCATCATTTTGGTGGTGCCCACTTCTCCAGAGCTAACCATTCACACAAATGCCAATGGAGACGTAGAGCACACGCAAACTTGTCGAGGTCCGGAATCCTAGGCTCCTGAGGTCTTTGGGGAGACAAACCTTGGGCCAGCTATGCATTTGCCTCCTCAGACCACAGAGTTACAATCTCAAAGTGTTCCACGGTTGAGTTCATCGAAAACCTTACGCGTGTCCTAATCGATCTTGAGTGTCATCATTTGGAAAAAAGTGTTGGAATTTACTAGTATTTACTAGCCCAAGATAAATTCAGAAATTCTCATTGGCACATTATTATATTTTGTTAATTGGGAAAATTAATGAGTCATTGATTAATTAGTAACGGTCACGTTTATTACGGCCGTTTTTAATTCATTAACAGACACGGTTAATACAGCCGTATTAATGAGTCATTGATTAATTAGTAACGGTCACGTTGATTACGGTCGTTTCTAATTCATTAACAGACACGGTTAATACAGCCGTTTCTGATTCACAAAGACGTTTATTGTGACCGTTTTTAATTCATAAACGGACGTGTTTAATACGGCAGTTTCTAAATCATAAACGGACGCGTTTATGAGGGCTGCTTTGACTCCCAACCTGCACTATATAAAACCGAACCAAGCCAATTTTGGCATATATACGCAACACATGGTCTCGCACCACCGTTCCAAAACCTTGCGCCGCCGTCTTCCAAGTGTTCTCCATCTCGTCTTCCGGCGTGCACCGGTTGAAGTGACAGTAGGCCTCCGGAACTCCGCCTCTTGTGATCCTGTAGGGGAGAGGGGCGATCAGGTTTTTGGGGAGCGCACTCACGCGACTACTGGCATCGAGTTCTTCCCAACGATGACTTCTTTCCCGACATCGGCAGCCTCTTCATCGACGACATGGGCGACAACAGCAACGCCAACGCTTCGGCTGCCGCTGCACCGTATGATTACTTGATCTTCCTGTTTACGATACTGCTACAGTTTCTGCTTGTAGTAGTTGCTTTAGATTCGTTCTATTTATCTATTATTCAATTAGATCGCATGATTAGTATAATTCTGGTTATTCAAGTCATAAACTATTTACTATTTTCGCGGATTAAATCAATAGCTAAATTGCTTATATTATCAACAAGAAGGACAAACAAGACAACTCTGATTTGGCTAGTATTGCATAACCAACGCAAGTAACAAACTTGCACTACCAAGGGCCATGTGGAGAAGCAGCACAACGAAGCCGGCCAAGGGACAAGGGAAGACCAGTTACTTGGGGAACTGAAACAAGGTGACAGGGAAGTTCTCCGGGATGCTTGTGAGGTAATGTCGACACAACAAATGTGGGCAATTGTGGTAAGAGACTGTTTTGGTAGCTCTTTTCCTTTTTCTTTTTTAGATGGAGTAAGGCACTTACAAGAACCGTTTTGTCGAGCCAACATCAACCGTCAATTGTGAATTTCAACGCAGAATCATTGAACGGCTTAGGGTGTAGATTCAGGTAGTAGAATACCTCGCACAATTGGATTAAGCAAAGTTGTAAACTTAATACGCTGGTCGATGCGATATAGTGATATATATCTCCATCGCGGTCGAGTTGATACCAATACTCCGTCAAATACAGCTTGCACAACTTGTTTGTCTTGTTTGGCTCCTTGGCATGCATGTAGCTCACCGTTTCAGGTTGTTTAAATACTGAGATTTCTACACATGAGCTCTCGCTCTGATAACTTAATTTTATTTTGACATAATTATTCACTGTGCTATAAACTAGACTAAACACGCACATCTGATGCGAACAGGGAAGTACCACTGGCCACTGCTAGTGACACAATTGGCATACACGCACTGACGGTCTTTTCAAGAACGCTTATGCATATTGACAGCGGTGCCTGCTATGTTTCTATTATATTTCAGATCATCTAGACGCGGTCTATGTGATGAAATGAAACATGCTCCGTCCGTTAGTTCTTGGAGCCTGGAGATGTACTGCGTCCCAGGTTATAAACGTTTTGCACACTATATATGAATCTAGAATGTCCTGAAATGCATGATTGCATCCTTGGACCAGTACGTCCAACGACCCTGCAAGATTATTGCAACGGACAACCATCGGGTGTCCTTCAGCAATCCTGTCCAATAATTCGAATGAAGCCAAAACTGTCCTTGTTACCTATATGCAACGAGCTTGCAGATCTGTTTGTTCGAAAAACAACAGGAATTTGTAGATATTACTACCTTTGATTACGAGTCCTCTTTGTCCTCTAGGTCTCAATCATTTCCTTCGTGCTAATCGAATCACAAAAAACAGACTAGACGAGAGAGAAAAGGATCAGCGTATTAACTAGAGATCTGCGTTAACAACGACGTACACGAGTGGCATGACTGAATACGACTGCGCGCATAGTTATCTTCCAGCGAAATACAGCTGTGGTTCAAATGTTTTTAACTTACGACCATAGGATGTATCTAATTGTCCAAGACTGAAACATCTGGGTCCATGGGCAACCATGGGCACCACTGCTACCAGCAAAGCAAATGGGCATGGCAAGGTGCAGTGCAAGTGCTTCTTTGCAACATGCATGGAACCAACCTCCATACATTTGCACTTGAGAGGAAGGGAGGAGGGGACAGAAGGCAGCGCCACCAATTTGGCTTTTTTCTGAAAGGAATCAACGTGCTTATTTCTCTATCTGTTTTGTTGTATATATATATATTTGATTTGTACTATTTTTGTAGAGTGATATATTGGGTAGTCATGGTGTACGTGATCAGGCATTTGGGCAGTAATTTATGTGTTTAACTTATGGGAATATCGTCTCTCGGAAAACTGACGATAATTATAACGACGCACAAATAATAGTTGCATTTTGTTGCGAAGTCTAGTTTTGTCAAATCAAGTGGTGAAAGTGAGAAAATCTCATCTTCTCCATCAGTAGATTCTGTTATTTCAGCACAGAGACCAGCATGTCGCGTGTCAAAGACCATTCAAACTAGCCGTTTCAATACTCGAGATGGTGTATCCTCAAATTCAAACGACCGGTACAAACAACCGCTCTACGAATTTCCCATGAAGGCGAGTAGGAGAGGAAATATTGACACTAATTGTAGCCACAATATTACCCTGATTGTGACATAACACAGATATAGGAGTTTAAAAAAGAACAAGAAGAGTAGAAATTACCTATGAAGGA
This sequence comes from Poa pratensis, assembly GCA_947311845.1. Lineage (NCBI taxonomy): Eukaryota > Viridiplantae > Streptophyta > Magnoliopsida > Poales > Poaceae > Poa > Poa pratensis. Next base: position 153,333,244 of record CAMZMU010000041.1, on the reverse strand, counting down.
GACAATGGCACGGACGATGGCGAGGTTGAGGGCGACTACACCCGCGGCGGGGCGGGGCTCAGGCAGGCACGAAGGACAAAGACAATGATTGTCGGCTTTGAAAGCACGCGGGGATCGGGGTGGTGACAATGGCTGCGGAGTGGGGAAGGAGGGACCGAAGAGGCTGTCAACTAGGGCAAATGGGGTCTACACGAATTTTGACCAAGCTGGTGCAATCGTGTTGCAACCACCATCGTAATATGTATGCCGGTCCGACGCCTCCCGCAAGGCCATCCGGGCCACGACCACCTCGCACAGGCCCAAGCCTTATCAAACATGAGTGGCATATGTCCTTCACCGTTGTCTCAAATAAAAATCCTTCACCTCCCACTAGAATCTCTGGCGGGTATTATTAGACACCCGTCAACGATCTAAGCTGGTCAGCGATGTTAAACTTCTAAACTTCTAATGAGGGTCTTTATAACCCGATTTTTGCAAGCATAATCTGGTGTTCGGTGTAGCCATCGTTGGCCTGTTTCTTTGGTGCCCCTCTCCCCTCTACTTTCCCCGACTAGCCAAGCACGCCAAAAGTTTTTTTGGCAACACAAGCACAATTCATACAAAAAATAACTAAGAATGATACAAATACGTTTATTTGACACCACAATTTCGATTGAGTTTTAGAAACCTGGCTCCGTCACTGGAAAAAGTACGGTGTCGTGTTTGCATTGTTTTGTTTGAAGGGGGACTTCCGGAATGATCATGGCCTAAAAAAAAGTGATCACGGCGAGGCTTGGAAGATAGAAAGAGGCCGAGCAGAAGGTGGCGGCGGCGTCCCGGTGCGGTGGTTGTTCCTCAGATCGAGCCCCTTCCTGTCTTCGGCCGGTGAGGCGGAGACGGCGGTCTGGAGGAGGTAGATTCCTGCCATCTCTGTGGGGTGGTGAGGCTAGGGTTGCCGGGTGCTTCTGCGGCGGCGTCGGCGAGAATAAGTGTGCTCCGTTTCCGTTTCTGGTGACCTGCTTCGCGGCGGTCGTCGGCGGATCTGGTAGCTCGTCGGCCAGGCGAGGATGGTGCAGCGGCGGCGCCGTCCTTGAGGTGGCTTTTGTGCCTATGCTCCGCCGTCGCGGCGACGCTCGCTCCGGTGTTGACGCGGAGCATTGGGCTGTGTACAGGAGCTTCAAATCGTGGATCTTGGAGGTGGTCGCCATCCTTTTGAGCGCTGTTCAGCCTTCTCCGGCCGGCCGTGGTGGCGAGGGGAGGTGTGGTTGGTGCAGTTCGCTCTGTTTTCTGCAGGTTTTGCTTGGCCATGCCCTGGCCTGCCGTGGTGGTGTGGGGGGTTGCTCATGGCGGGCTTGGCTTATCGGTGACAGCTCCGGCAAAGAGGAGACCGTGCTCAGGGCAGGGTTGCTGGAAGATGGGTGGATGCGGGGAGGAAGCGCCATGGCCGTGCGTGTTCATCGTGCTCGGTTTCGTTGCCTGCGGCGGACGGCTCATGCGGTCTTCTACAAGAGTGGGGGTACTCTCTCTCCGGGGCGTGGCGGCGGCCTGGTTGCTTCTTCTCCGGCGATGAAGAGGATGCTAGCAGGTGTTTGCGGCGGTGCAACGATCAAGTTTCCAGGTTCTTTGTGTTCTTGGTCTTGTTGCTGTTGTTCTGGGTGTTTCCTCTTTGTTCTTCGGCGTGCGTTTTGTTCTTCTCCTTGTAATCCTGTGATGTATGCTCGCTGAGGATGATCCAATTCAAAAAAAAAAACAATTCTAAAAAAACGAAAAATGAAGCACAAGTAGTCGATTTCAGGCCAGCATTGTGCATGCCAGCCATATTTACACGGACATTTTTATGATGGAATACTAGCAGTGGCATTGTTTGTTCGGAATATTCACACTGACATATATGTACATTTCCCTAGTCGTTTTTCTGACGCCCTAAATTATCAGCAAAAAACGCCACTATTTCTACCTAGATTCAAGCTTTTCCCGATAATATCTCGTTTCTGTCCGCGCCCAACTCGGGCGGCGGGGACGTCGAACGCAAGTGCAGCGAGATGATGCTCTAGATGCCTTTTCTTCTGGCTGTATCGTGATGCCGTCCGATCTACTCGCTCTCTGGATGGCGGTCAAGTCGGGAGAGAACCTCGGCGGCGATCTCCCGCCACGGTACGCGACCACCCGCTTCCGGGACACTGTCGGCTTCGCCGCGACTAAGGTCATAACTGAATCGTCCGAGTAATCCTCCTTGGACGGCGCGAACACGAGCGGTGCCACCGAGCCTCGCCGGCGCCGGCCACCGGCAAACGAAGCGGTGGCCGCCTTGACGAGGGCGGCGCTGGCCTTGACAGCGAGCGCGGCCACTTCTTCGAGGGTGACGCTGCGGCGCAGCATTTCGACTGGGAGCACGAAGTATATCTGCCCCGGCCGAAGCTCCTCGGCGCGGTCACCGCCGCCACGGAGCCCTCGAACCCCATCGCGTCGGCGTCGCAGAGGAACCACCTGCTTTCCGTGGCCGACCTCTTCGAGCGCCATCGCCGCGGTGGCCGGCTGAGTGTACTCCCGGAGCTCGCCACTGGGTAGCACCACCCTAGCAGTCGCGACGCTGTCGGACGCGGCGTCGCATGACACGCAGAGGCCCATTGTAAGCTGCGCGGTCTCTGCTCCTCTGTAACGAAGTTGTCTTGTTCGTGCCGCTGCTGGCTCCTGTATTGGTTAATTGTTCTGCTCCGTTGTGGACTTGTGGTAATGTGGTATTGTGGTGTGCTGCCGGAGACGACGATGGGGAGGTATATATAGCGGAGGGCTATGAAGGAGACGCAGCGGTGAGCCGGTGAGGCAGAGGGAGGGTTGTGGTGTAGCCGGGAGTGGGGGCAGCACAGGCTGGAGCCTGGAGCTTTGTTGCCGCCATCGGTTGGCGTGGATCCGTGGACTCGACTCGGTGGGCTTTCCTGTGTAGAACACACAACACAGTCATAGAAGCCCAGTATTGGTTATCAGAAACTACTATTTCCAATGTATGCTTAGAAACGACAAGCCGTTTCACAACCCTATCCACATGCCTGGAAACTTGCATACATACGTTCAGTAATAGTACTCCTTAATTAGCACGATATACGGTCCTTGGCGCTCCACGAGATCGATTTGAGGTCAGCCCAACAAGAGTAGTGTCGCCGAGAAACGCCAAGGGAGGCAAACGACACCGTTCTCCCGGCCCATTCATCGACCAATGCAGAGCGGGGCCGGAGCGTCGCCGACCTGCCCGGCCAGCCGTGCATCCGAGCGCCGACGACGAACTACTCCGGCCACGTCGGGTAGCACGGCGCACATGCATGCTCGGGCCGTGGGGAGCCACCCGCACCGCACGACGGGCAACTTGGTCTGGCCGGCCGAGCCAATAATCCTCAGGTTTTTCCACGTACGTACCAGACCGACAGAACCGATCCCGAGCGCCGTGGCCTGTCCGTTGTTGCTAACTTACTCCGGCTATCTCGCCTCGCCTCAGCAGATCGAGCAGAGCTTCCGTGAACTTTCGCTGGAAGCTTAGCGGGTGTGCTGCGGTAGATCTTGTCGCCGGTGCGTCGGAGCGGAGGGCGGCAGGAGGGATCTTTGGTCATGTGCTCTCAAGGAATATATTATATTACTCGTGCTTGGTACGGGAATTACTCGCCGGAGCGTCCGTGCACCGTAGCGTAGGCGTCGAATTGTACTTGTCGATCGAATATAGCATGTTCAATTCTGGGTGCTGGGTTAGTTGGTCATGTTCCGTCTTTCGTTTGCTTGTTTTGATTCAGATAATCGATCGATAAAGGTTTAAGTAATAGTTGACCCTGCTAATCCTTGAAATTGGTACTACTCTGTAGTGCAATTTGGTACGGCTAGAAACAGAATAAGGCTGGTTGTAGTCCGAGAGAGCAAGTGTTGACCTCAACGGTGCTCGACGCATTATGTCAGCCTGTCAAGTGGGTACTTTGCCTGACATGATTTTTTACATTTTATCATCTCTCTCTATATTTTTTTTTAATCATCTATCTAAATGTAACGTTTGCAATGAATGTGGAAACTTGATAATCTTACATGGTTTGTAGCAGAGACGGAGAGGGCCTCGATCCGCATAAACCGCCCCTTACAAAAAAATTTGGCTATGACGAGGATGATGCAAGATCGTGATCTAAACCTCCAACAAACAATGTGTTCGTTAAAATACGTCTGTTTTAATGTGTGGGCAGGGAAGCTTCGGGGGTTTGAATGGGATCATTGACAAATCAGTATTGCTGACGAACTAGCCATAGGAAAGAAACGACTAGTTCCCAGTTTGCTACTACTACAAAAAAAATTACTCTCTCATGCACACAAATGTATGTAGACACATTTTATTCTACATGTTCACTCATTTTAGTATGCATGTAAACAACATGTGTAACACCTAAAACATCTTATATTAAAAACGGAGGGTAGTTATGAAGACTAATAATCATTAATTTTGTAGACCACACATTAAGAGTTCCTCTACTCTAAATGTCTAAGTCGGATTAACAAATCCCCACAGAAAAATAAGTCAGTGAACAAAAAATTTATGGCTTAGTCGATGGTCATAGCCGTCTAAGGGCCTGTTTGTTTTGGCTTTTAGGTGCTTTCCAGTAAAATAAACCGGTTAAAGGAAATAAACGGGTCGGGTTTGCTTTGGGCTTTGCCGAAACAGTTCTTCCGCTGCAAAAATGTGAAAAGCACCTGTGGGAGGCGATTTCAGGGATTCTCAACCTCAAATCGAACGGGTATATATGATTGCCCCTTTTTGTTAAAGTATCCACGGGAGATATGCCATCGCACATAAAAAACCTCGCCATGCCTGAGACACCTAGCGGGAAATTAACGGTTTTAAGCCGTTTGCCAAGTTCCCTTTTTAGAGGCGTTCGGTGAACACCCTGTCGTCAATATTTTCCAAGTGTCCTTTAACATGGCATTCTGCAAATATTTTAAAAATAATATTTTTCAAAAAGCAACTTTTTGTGCTAGAAAAATAATTGTCCTTCCTTGTTGACATGCAAAAATAAGTTTCCAACGTTACAAAAAAAAATTAATTTTCTAAGTGTTATAAGAGCATCCACAATGTAAAACGCTTAATGAGGCGCTAAAGTAATAAAAATAATTGGAGTAAATAAAATATGTTGGGAAGCGCTTATTCCTCACAACACGGGGCGCTATTTTAATTCGTATGGATGCTCCGTTTCTACGCTGCGAGGCAGGAAAAGACGTTACGTTGGACGCCCGGGATCGATCGGGGCAACTACCAATCGAACCCGTTTCTAATCGTGGCGCCCTCGTTTTAGCGTCGCACTGCGGATGCTCTAAATGGGGTTTCTATTAAGCTAAAAATATAGTGTAAATGGTACCCCTTAATTTTCACACAAAATAGATATATTTCATGGTTAATTCCCAAGTATTAATAATTTTTCGCTTTGTAGCTACTTTTGTCCATTTAAATAAATTTCACCAAATTTGTCCTGCTAGTTTGAACTTGAATTACAAATGTGTGATAGTTTGTTGCAGTTTGTTTTCCAAAATTTTGGTAAGTTACCGAGTAGGATTCAATGCACTAGCCACATAGGTTATTAAAAGATTCATTCCCCTTCTATGAACAATTTCGCACGCGATTTTGACCCCTTTTGAAAACAAAATCAAAGAAAATGAAAAAAATGTCAAAAGAATCCTTTGGCAGAGAGTCATTTCATGTATACATTTATAGGAACATGATAAACATGTATTTTGACATATCTCATAATAAAACACTTCATAAAATAGACTATCATGTATGAAAATTCGTAACTTTCTAGACAAATGACCATATCCACGGCATACTAGTTCATGATAATGTGACGATATTTGGTACAAAAAGATGTGTTTTGCCATGCCAAACAAGAGTGCCGAATGTACTTTCCAAATTTTTGTCATAATTTCCATTTTTAAGTGTCGGGAATGAGTTTTTTATGAAATAAGTGTAAAAAAATATGGTGCAAAATGGCACATCTCCAACTTCAGATTCAAAGAATTGAGATTTCTCTCTTTTTTGGTTACTTCTTCCATTCAAACAAATATCGTTGATTTTTGCTCTTCAAATTTGAACTACAAGTGTACGAAAAAAATTAAGGGATCAAAGTACGATTCTATGCAATAGCAACATAAGTTACTAAAGATTCAAGCCCTTGTCGTTGAACCGTTTTGTATGCAATTTTGACCGTATTTTATGAAAATGAGATAATTTCAAAAAATGCAATCCTTTTTCATGGGGTCCTTTGATATATATTAGTTGGTAGGAAAAATAATAAACATAGATTATGATATATTTTGTAAAAAAACATCACAAGATGGACTATCATATATGAAACATTACAACTTTCAGGCCATAAGGTAAGGTCATGGCCATATCCATGACATAGCTGATGGAAATGTGGCCATATTTGGCACAAAAGTGCATCTTGACATGACAAACAAAATTGCAAAAGGGTGTTTCCAACTTTTTTTCACAGAAAAGTGATTTTCCATTGTCAAAAGCGAGAATTGTTTTTTTTATTTTTGTGAACCAAGTGAAACCAAATATGGTGCAAAACGGCAACTTTATATTTTTCATTCAAAGTAGTTTATATTATATATCCAATTCCCAATTAGTTTTTAGCTACTTTCGCCCATTTAAATGTATATCGATCAATTCTCCAAATTAATTAAAATTTAAATTACAAGGTGTTGTATTTTCCTCCTAAATTAAAAAAAATCATTTTAAGGTGATCAAGTAGAATTCTATACAGTAGACACATAGTTTGTTGAAATATTTAGGCCCTTGCTATGGATAGTTTCACCTACTATTACCCCATTTCGAAAAGACAAAGAAAAATTTAAATTCATCCCCTTGCTATTGATTTGATATGATTTTAGAAAACAAATTGTGAACATCCATGGCTTTCAATCCTATTGACTAAGGTCATGGACACATCTCTCATAGTTTATGGAATGTGACCATTTTTTCCACATGTGTATCTTATCATACTAAACAATAGTGCCAAAATGAGTTTCTAACTTTTTTACAACGTTTTTTTATTTTATATACGCCAAAAATTTGTATTTTTGAAGCAAGTACAATATGGTAAAGAATGAAACCTCTCGAATTTCTACACATAATATACCATATTTAATATGGTTTAAAAAGGAACCTCTCCAAATCACACTAGTTGTCAGGAAAAAACATAAACTTCCCTTTTCAAAACACTTACTAAAATCTTTTAGGATTGCATTTTGTGGAGGTTGGGACTTCCCGTCAGTGATCTATCTATGTATGCGTGGATCAGTATATAACTCGGGTGCATCCAAAGCAGATTGTAATGTTTTAAGGCACCTAAACAAGCATGATTAGAACAAGTAAAAATAGTATGTTTCACACATGACTATTTTTGTATGGTGGGTATTGACTATTTTGTGTAGAAGTGTTTTTTTTTTACTTTAGTGGATGGAATTACACAACTCGTAGTAGATCGATCCAGTGAAATGATCAGTTCACCTTGCCACAGGATGATCCCAATTCAAAGTTTTTTTGCGAAACACAGTACAACGCAAAGTTGAGAGTGCAGGGATGCACTAATTGGATTGCCCGTGGCTACACATCGCAACACACAACAACATTAAAACTGTCATGCGATATCTTAACGACACGTCAAAAAAAAAAACCTTGCAATGTTGCAAGAGCCATGAACCTCTTATTCTATGCAACGTCGCTTGACATTACCAAAATAAAATTCATTGATTTTCCTTTTCAAAATAATCGTTTTCCATATTAAACAGTTTTTTATACTTCTTCCAAAAAACCCTTTTCCCATTAACAAACAAGAATTATAAAATAAAAATTGAAATGTGCTATTCCCGTCCAGTAATAAACCCTAGGTATATATCGACGACCACCCCATCCCCGCCCCACCCCACCCTACTCAGCCATTTTTCGCCTGCGCTCGACGCTCTGAACGAGCAACTCATCAGCGTGCGACAGACGCCCTCGAGGACTAGTTCTTCGGTACGAGACCGATGCCCTCGACAAGGTGCGTCCTGGCTCCGCCCGCAACTAAAACCTTCAACAACGACATATTTCGCGTGCGACCAGCTCCGTCGACGATGAGCTACTCCGTCGCGTCATCGACACCTCGACATGCTAATTATTTTTGTCTCGTTCATCAAGCTTGTCAAGTGTTTTCAAAAAACACACTCGCAAACTCGTCGAACGCCATTTTCCATCCGCCCATCAAACTTTTTTGTACTGAGGGGTAGTCTTTTCCAAGTGTCATAAAAAACACTCAGCCTTATACTGTGTTGTCGAGTGCCACGTGAGGGTATTTCATTACTCTGTCAAATACAGTTGTTTGTACTGTGGGGTAGCCTTTTCCAAGTAATGTAAATTTCCGCAAAACTGTATTTGACGGGGTAGTCTTTTCCAAGTGATCGAGTTGATTCCATTACTCCGTAAAATACAGTTTCAACTACTTATTTGTCTTGTTTGGCTCATTGGCATGTACTAGCAAGGAACTTACAATCACCGTTTCAGGTTGTTTAATTACTGAGATTCTTACTCATGAGCTCTCGTTCTGATAAGTTAATTATTCACAATGCTATAAAGTAAACACCAGATCCGATGCGAACAGGGAAGTGCCACATTTGGAATACACGCGCTGACGTGCTTTTCAAGAACGCTTATCAGTGTGTCCTGCTGGCTATTTTTTTTATAGATAAAGGGAGCTTTATTATTTAAAAGGTTTAAGTATTACATTCAGACTCTGCATAACCAAGATGCACACAGCCGAAACAAGTTTGTAGTTCGAATAATAAAAAGACGAATTACAGATCATAATGAGAAATTGTAAGGACGCCTATGGTGGTGAAGGGCCAATCCGCAAATTATGCTGCCCATCCATGTTGGGATAAAAAGTCTCTCGCTGAATCCTCCAGTCTTGTACATACCTCCAGAAACAGGTCTCGATGCCCCACACGTTGCAACTGAGACCACAAACGGAGAGTAGCAGTAGTCCTGTAGATAACCTGCATAAGAGAGCAATTTTTATCATTAAAAATCTTGTCATTTCTACATAGCCAAAGCGACCATATTACGGCAAGCGCTGCCACCCTAATAAGTTGTTTAAACCTATTATCCACCCCGTTCAGGCAATTGCCAAAAATATTGGCAACGCTTTTAGGTGGGTAAATAGTAGAACCTATCTGGATGATGAACCATATAGAACTAGCAAATTTGCACTCGAAGAATAGGTGTTTAATCATCTCGTCTTTATGACAGAAGACACACTGCTTACTTCCATGCCAATTGCCTTTTGCAAGGTTGTCTTTTGTAAGAATAACTCCTCAACGAAGATACCACGCAAAAACTTTGTTTTTTAGTGGAATTTTCATCTTCCAGATTTTCTTATTATTATCTGCCGGCACTTCTGGCTGGATTAGAGCTGTATACATGGAGTCCACAGTGAATTTACAGCTATTGTGTAAACTCCACCGAAACTCGTCAGGTCCCTCTGTCAAATTGACGTTGTAACAACTCATGCCAAGCTACCAGTCTGGAACCAACAAGATCTCTTCTGAACGTCACCATTGTATGGTTATCAACCAATACTTGAGCGAGCGTATCACTCTTGTGACGTCCTAGGACTATATTATATAGCGCTGGATATTGTTCTCGGAGCGCGGTAGTTCCCAGCCACGTATCCTCCCAGAACCTTATCTCAGACCCATCCTTAATGGAGAAAGAGCCATATGGGAAGAAGAATTTCTTCGTCGCCATTAGGCCAGCCAAAAAATGTGAATCACCTGGTTTCCAAGAAACCTGTGATAGCGCACTCGAGCCTATGTATTTCCTCCTAAGAAGAGTTTGCCACACCCCATCTTCTGTCAGAAGCTTAAACAGCCACTTTCTAAGGAGGGCTCTATTCTTGACCTGAAGGTCATGAATCCCAAGACCGCCATGGTCCTTAGGGCGGCACACTACATCCCATTTGGCCAGCCGATATTTCTTTTTTCACTATCCCCTTGCCAAAAGAATCTAGATCGAAAGTAATCCAATCGATGCAAGACTCCCTTTGGTAATTGGAAGAAGGATATCATATACAGCACCATATTAGTTAGGACTGAATTTATGAGAACCAACCTACCACCCAAGGATAATAATTTTCCTTTCCAACTACTCAACCTTTTTTGTAGTCTTTCCTCAACATGCTTTCATTGAGCTATCGTTAGCCTCCTAAAGTGAATAGGGATGCCAAGATAATTAATTGGAAATTGGCCAAGCCCACAGCCAAATAACTCAGCATATTGGTCAGCCACGTCTTGAGCTTCGCCAAAACAAAACACTTCACTTTTATGGAAGTTAATTTTTAGACCGGAAAGTTGCTCGAACGATGATAATATTAATTTCAGGTTTCTTGCTTTTTCCATGTCATGTTCCATAACAAGAATTGTATCGTCAGCATATTGGAGAATGGATAATCCGCCATCCACAAGGTGCGGAACCACTACAACAATTTACCCATCCAATTTTGCACGTTCAAAGATTATGGGTAGCATATCAGCAACTATATTAAATAATATAGGTGATAGTGGATCGCCTTGTCGTTATCCCTTTTTCGTTTGGAAGTATCTACCAACATTGTCATTCACTTTGATGGCTACACTTCCTCCGGAAACGAAATTATGTATCATTGCACGTCACTCATCTGAAAAACTTTTCATTCTGAGTGTTTGTTGTAGGAAAGACCATTTGACTTTATCATAAGCCTTTTCGAAGTCTATTTTTAGAATCACTCCATTAAGTTTTTTCCGATGCAACTCATGAACTGTTTCATATAGGATCACAACACCATCAAGTATATTGCGAACTTGCATAAAAGCAGTTTGAGTGGGTCTCACAACATGATCAGCCACCGAATTAAGACTAATAGTAGCGGTTTTAGTGAAAATTTTGAAGCTAACGTTTAAAAGATAGATAGGTCTATATTGATGGATCCTTTCTGTTCCATTAACCTTAGGCAACAAAATTATCTCGCCGAAATTTGGGCGAAATAGTTCGACTTGTCCAGCATGCAAAGCATGAAACATCTCGATCAAGTCCGATTGGATTACATCCCAAAAAGTTTGATATAACTCAGCAGGAAAACCATCCGGGCCCGGTGCTTTGTTGTGTTCCATTTGAAATACCGCCTTCTTCACCACCTTCTCAGAGTAAGGAGCTGTAAGATGGGTGTTTTCCTGATCGGAAACTTGCGGAATATCATTTGTACGGGATTCGTCGAGCGAGAAATTATCTGCATTCGGCTCACCAAACAAATTTTTATAGTACTTCATGATGTAGGATTTTAGTTGCTCATGTCCTTCAATCGTACCCTCCTCCTGGATAAGAGAATGAATGAGGTTCTTTCTATGTCTGCCATTAGCTAGACTATGAAAGTATCTCGTATTGGAATCTCCTTCCAGAATAAATTGGGCCTTTGATCATCGATACCATTTGATCTCCTCTTCACGAAGAAGACCCGCCATCTCTACATTGGATCGATTTTTAAGATCGATCTCTTGTGTTGATAGCGGTCTGACTTCCACAATAGCCTCTAATTCATCAATAATAGATGACATACGAAGCTTCTCAATTTTTAGCTGACCTACCATATGTCTAGCCCAACCTTTCAGGTGTTTACGCAATGCGCTTATTTTGTTATTCCATCTTTGGATTGGAGTAAGACCAGGCACCGGTCTTTCCCACACCCTCTTAACCATTTGAAAAACCTTCCCTATGTAACCAACTGATGACTCCCAATTGCAGGAGATCAATTGTAGTACCTTACGAATAGAAAAGGTTGTCGTACCCACGAGGAGCTGAAGGTATTGGTTAGTAAGAATGATAAATTGACAATAAAAGATGCAAGTGTTTTTGGTGTTTTCGGTTGTATAATTGCAAGACAGTAAAAATGCAGCAGACAAATAGTAGCAGGTGACAGCTCTCAAAGAGAGAAAAGCCCAATCTTCTATGCAGCAAGAGGACAAGCTCAAGTGTGTATTTCTTATAAGTGGAGAACGTTCCCAAGGGCTACCTAGACTTCATGGCATACATATTTCTAGAACAACAAAGTAGCATTTTGTCAAGTTTTAATCTTCTTAGGACAGAGCCATTATTAGGTATAGCTAAATAAATATACTAAACCTCTCATGATGGATCTTGTGACCAAGTAAATGACTGCACAAGAGTTATTAAGATATAAAATCCCACCATAGCATTACACTCTAAGGTCCCGATATTAATCCCCTCATAAAGTAACTTCATAATTCGGTCTCAGGTTTACATGTCTTCCCAAGTCTCCCTCACTCCATTACACTACGGTGTTCTCCTATGAGCCCATCTAGGTGAAGTGATGTGCAGTCGACGTTCGCACAACACCATCATAGAATTACATAAAAAGATAAACACTAGACAAAATACCAACACATGTTATATATAGATCATTGCCAATCCATCCTATGCCCCAGGAACATGAGAGAACTACTCACAACCTGAAGACATGATGTGATTCAGTGGTATAAATGATACAACACAATCTGAAAATATAGTCTCACCACAAAACAATGACAAGTAGCTAATCATACACAGATAGAATAGCACTTAAACAATAGCTAGGGTTCAACAATCTCAAACTATGAGAGGGATGAAGTGGATCACGAAGATGGTGATGGAGATGGTGCAGGTCTTGACGTTGGTGTTGATGCAGACTCCGGAGGGGGGATGGAGGAGCCTACCGGAGGTGATTCTGGCAGTGTTTCCCCCTCCGATCTTCTCCGGCGGCAGCCTTCTATCTTCTGTTTCGTGTGTTTCGTGTTTCTCCGCCGCCTCCTTTTCGCGAAAGCCCTGGGGGGGTCTATATATAGTCGTTTTTAGGTCAAGACGAAGCTTTGGGAAGAAAGATCGACGGCAGCGGAGGCCCGAGGGCCAATTTGGTGGGTCCCACGCGGTCAGGGAATCTGGCCGCGTGGGCCCACCCCTTTCGGCCTTCTGGTCTTTGTTTCTTCGCTTCCTTTGCGCCTACGTTTCATTCCTTCCAAAAAAAGTGATCCCGTAAAGTTTCAGGTCATTTGGACGTCGTTTGGTCGCCTGAAACGTAAAATATAGAAAAAGGGGTTTTCTAACAGTGCAGGGTTAATTCCAGAAAAATGGGGAAGTTGTTAATTATCCCCAAAACATAATATAAATCATGAATATAACCCTTATATGATGCAAATAACATGGAATAACATGTAAAGTTCATGTATGCATTTTACATGCATCAACATCCCCAAGCTTAACCAATACTCGTCCTTGAGTATGAAGGTGATAAAACTAACATGGACTTTGCATTTTAATACTATCAATGGATATCAAAGATGATTATTATTGCTACATAGGGTCAAATGATTCATTCTTCAAAGGAGTAGCAATATACAAGATGGATTATGAAGTGATATCTAATATTCAATGTAAGGATGTTTAATGATAATTCACAAAGTGTAACATAGAATAAAGTACTATGGTCCAAATGTATGCATAATGAAAAGTAAAAACATCCTATAATGGTCATAGAGTATTCTTGCAAATCTGAATATAAAAGGTGGACACTTTGGAAAGATATATAAATAAGTAGAGGTAAAGCATGAATAAGTTTCATCTAACTTCCAAACACTTCTACTTAAGTTAATGCTTGCAATGTGGTAGTCATTGGTGTGGAGCTCTCATTACCCCTATCATAGCATCTTGAATGATTAATGTTTAAAGTGAAAGCAAGTATGAGTGGTGTGCTTGACAATGTATTGGTTGAATGTCTCGTGTCCCTTGAATACAAGTACCTACACCATGTGTTACTCACTTTGGTCCACAAAGTAAATTCAAGTAAAGGTCATTGCAAGTAATAATAGTATCATCAAGAACTGCATTGGGGTACCTCTTGCCCCTTGACATGAACAAGCCCATGTCAAAACAACAAGACAAACAGACAATGAACAATCTCAGCACTCTTTTATTTACTATGGGTATAGCTTTTTATTATGAGGTGCATCACTGAATGAACATTATGGTTACGCTGTAAATTTCCACCATGAATGATGCATGGCTTAGATTAGCGGCCCAGGCATTTCTCTAACCATTTATACAAACTCTTTGAAATTACTAAGTATCCACATTCATTTCACCCATGATAGGTATCCATAAACAAAAGTACATGACATCAACTAAATATAAATAAGTGCAATGTTGAAAGCTTGCCATGTGACAGCACATATGGGCTAACTCCCAACCAAACAATTGTCAAGCCCACAACTTCATAATTTTAATCACAATGGTTCATGCTTAAATTGTGCATCAAGTTCGTGAGAGCTTTTAACCAATTTTTCCCCCTCCAATCTTCAGCTCTAGATCTTTGTTTCGTGATTTCTGTGTTTCTGCGGCGCTCTCCTTCGCGAAAGCCCTGGGGGGGGGGTCTATATATAGTCATTTTTAGGTCAAGACGAAGCTTCGGGAAGAAAGATCGACGACAGCGGAGGCCCGAGGGCCAGGATGGGGGACCCCACACGGTCAGGGAATCTGGCCGCGTGGGCCCACCCCTTTTGGCCTTCAGGTCTCCGTTTCTTCGATTTCTTTGCGCCTACGTTTCGTTCCTTCCAAAAAAAATGATCCCCGAAAAGTTTCAGGTCATTTGGACGTCGTTTGGGTCCCTGAAACATCAAAATATAGAAAAATGGGTTTTCTGACAGCGCAGGGTTAATTCCATAAAAATGGGAAAGTTGTTAATTATCCCCAAAACTCAATATAAATCATGAATATAACCCTTATATGATGCAAATAACATGGAATAACATGTAATAAAATGTAAAGTTCATGTATGCATTTTACATGCATCAACATCCCCAAGCTTAACCCATGCTCATCCCGAGTATGAAGGTGATAAAACTAACATGGACTTTGCATTTTAATACTATCAATGGATATCAAAGGTGATTACTATTGCTACATAGAGTCAAATGATTCATTCTTCAAAGGAATAACAATATGCATGATAAATTACGAAGTGATATCAAATACTCAACGTAAAGATGTTCAATGATAAATTCACAAAGTGTAATATAGAAGAAAGTACTATGGACCAAATGTATGCATAATGAAAAACAAAAACATCCTATGGTGGTCATAGAGTACTTCTTATGAAAACTGAATATAAAAGGTGGACACTTTGGATAGATAAATAAGTAGAGGTAAAGCATGAATAAGTTTCATCTAACTTCCAAACACTTCTACTTAATTTAATGCTTGCAATGTGGTAGTCATTGGTGTGGAGCTCTCATTACCCCTATCATATCATCTTGAATGATTAATGTTTAAAGTGAAAGCAAATATGAGTGGTGTGCTTGACAATGTATTGGTTGAATGTCTCATGTCCCTTGAATACAAGTACCTACACCATGTGTTACTCACTTTGGTCCACAAAGTAAATTTAAATAAAGGTCATTGTAACTAATAATAGTATCATCAAGAACTGCACTGGGGTACCTCTTGCCCTTGACATGAACAAGCCCATGTCAAAACAACAAGACAAACAGATAATTAACAATCTCTGCACTCTTTTATTTACTATGGGTATAGCTTTTTATTATGAGGTGCATCACTGAATGAACATTATGGTTATGCTGTAAATTTCCACCATGAATGATGCATGGCTTAGATTAGCGGCCCAGGCATTTCTCTAACCATTTATACAAACTCTTTGAACTTACTAAGTATCCACATTCATTTCACCCATGATAGGCATCCATAAACAAAAGTACATGACATCAACTAAATATAAATAAGTGCAATGTTGAAAGCTTGCCATGTGACAACACATATTTGCTAACTCCCAACCAAAACTATTGTCAAGCCCACAACTTCATAATTTTAATCACAATGGTTCATGCTTATTAAGTGCAATAAAAGTAAAGTGTCCATCAAGTTCGTGAGAGCTTTTTAACCAACTTTTCCCATAACAATCAATAACATAAGCATTTTAATTCAGAAGTATAGATAATACAATATAACATGATAAACATACTCGGAATAGCATAAATCTAATAGGTAGATATGGTGGACTCACTAGAAAAACTTTGGTTGAAGGTGTTGGAAAACAAGTTTTTACTTGTTGGAATTTTTGGGCTAGCAAGAGGGAGAAAGTTGACCGTCTAAATGCATGCATAAGTGTCCATAGAACTAATCAATCCATGTTAAACAAAGTAAAGTAACATTCAACATCGAAACATGAATAAAAGATAGCTCTTGATAAAACACTTGCAAATTAATACTTATTAAAAAGCACATGAATCATGCAACTATATGTATCTTTTTGAATAAACTCAAACATCCCTATCCCAATATTTTTAATAGCATCCAACATAATTCAACCCAATTTTCCAGTAGCACTCTCATAACATAAATGAAAAGTGGTGGTCTCAAGAAAATAAACAAAAATCAAACCGAAATAAAAAGCAAATAAAAGACGCTCCAAGTTTATGCGATAAAGTGCATTGATCGAAAAACAGAAGTTAGACGTGTGCAAACCGAGAGTGTGTTGGTCCAGTGGGGTTGTCTTCACATCCCCAAGCTTATGGTCTTCACCATCCTTGGATAGCTCTTGGTGCATCTCCTCTAATCCCTGTGAAAAAACTTCAAAACACCGTTTCTCCCATTTCTTTTCTGTGGGGTGACATTAGTAGTGATAGACAAATGAATTGCTTGCTGCATAAAATCCTTAAAAAAAAATCATATGAATGTCCAGAAAGTGTATAATGTTGTATGCCTACTTATAAACTCAATTGGATCAAAAAGATTCAAGTTAAAAGTTCAAAGAATGCATCAAACAAAATGGGACAGAATCTGTCCAGAAAAACAGCAGCAGCAAAACGCATTTTTCTACCCTACTTAAATATGTCTAAAAATTCTGAAAACAATCATGATTACAGAGGATGAAAAGTTGCAACTACAGTTAAAATATCAGCTCATTCGGAGTTACAAAATAGAAATGAAAAATCATACCGTGCACAAATTCGTGCTGGAATAAAATCTCCGAATACAAATAGCAACTTTTTCAAACCAAAACGGGTAAAACTTGGCACTTTATTAAAAATTCCAGAAACAAAACTAAAAACTAAGTCTCTTGTTACATCAAGAGGACACAAAGAAAATCAAAAATAAAATAACCGGGTTGCCTCCCGTAAAGCGCTTTCTTTATAGCCATATAGCTAGGCTTACTTACTTGGTATCAAGATGGTTGGAGTGAGGTGGCTTGGCATCCCCAAGCTTGAGTTCTTGTACTTATTTGATACATGTAGGGTGAGTCTAGGGGTAACATCCCCAAGCTTGAGTGTTTGTCCCTCTTGATCTTTGTTTATCACCCTCAACTCTTCCACTTGACAATTCTCTTCAGACAAAACTCATCATAAAACTTGATTAGAGGGGTTAGTGTCTCCATAAATTAAATCCACATAGGTACAGCAAATACATATCATGATTTGATTCTAAACATTAACTATTGTTACTATGGTTGTGTATTGTTCATTGATCAAAAGAACCACACAAAACACAAGTAATGAGGCTAATGCAAAATAAAGACAGAATCTGTCAAAAACTGGACAACCGGTAAAGAGTGAATTTTCAGAGTCACTTACGTTGCTCAAATCAGAAAACTTTTAGCTAATGAAATGCGTAATAATAACTGAAGATTGCTGTCGAAAAATTTCAGGTCAAAATTCATTTTCTGTGATTTTTAACATTGTCTGATCCCACCTCTCAAAAGAGGTTATTCTTGCCATAAAGATGAAAAATAAGATACAAAGGTGATGTTACAGTAGTAAACAAGCACCTTGACTCAAAAACCAAAACTGAAACTGAAGATAAAAATAAAAAAAAGCAAAAAGAACCAAGAAAGAATTCAAGAGAAACAAACAACGAAGAAAGAAAATATTTTTGTTGTTTTTGATTTAGCACAAAGGCAAAAGAAGAAGCAAATATATACAACATAAACACTCTTTTTATTTGGTTTTAGCTTTGGGAAAAGTTTTAATGATAGAGACTTTGCAATGGTTCCATTGGCATGAACAACACATGTTCAAGGTCGACCCCAACATCTCCATTACTCATCCTTCTCATTTACTTTCCCAAATTTTATATAAAGTGAAAATCTTAAACTAGCAATTAGATAACAGTAGGTAAAGTTGTTTCACATGTTTTCATGATATAAAGGTGTGCCCAAACTGAATAGGAAATGAAAGCATAAGGAGCACACCACAAAACATTAAACCATTAACTTTTAAGTCTAACCCACTTCCTATGCATTGGCATTTTATATATGAATAAATAGCAGCAATTTTGTGGTAACCAATGCATGTGGTGATCAGTAGGTTGCATTTTACATAACATAGAAACATAAAGACAAGTCTTTCTTCCTCTCTCATAATAGTTACAAGTAGTGGAAGCAAATTTGATAAAAGAACTATTAGATTGGTGCAACTTTGCAAACTTAGGAACATATAGAGGATTATTAAAACTCTCATGTGAGCTATTAGTATGTTTTCCCGTTTCAAAATAATTGCAAGAAGCACCATAAACATGATGGTTATGGGTGGAATGGTTATTGGAGTAAGATAATTTCAGCCCACACAAGTACTTTTCAACATATAAAAGCTTCTCCTCCACGGTGTGAATAGGAGAGTTCAGAAATAAAGTAGGACTCTCATGAGTGAAAGTATTATCACAAGCAGCAAGTATATCATTTTTATCCTCACATAAAGTAGTAACAACTAAACATGGAGGATTATCAATAGGCATAGGATCATCATCTAAAGCATTATCATATAGCATGTCTAAACCATACTCCTCATCATTTTTAAAGTTATTATCAATAGTGTTCTCATTAGGCATAGGTTGATAGTCCTCCTCATCATCAGAATCATAAAAGCAAAGTTTATCATCAACAAAATTTTGAGTGTTACCCTCATCCATAGGTGGTGAAGGTGGATGTTTCTTCTCTTCATTCTCTAGTTGTTCATCATTTTCATCATCTTCTTGGGGTTGCACGGGCATCCCCAAGCTTAGGTTTTTATCCTCCTCTTCCTGCAAAATATTAGTACTTTCCGTGGCAGCAAGAATTCTTTCTTTAGGAGTAAAATATTTAAGAAAAACATTCCTCAAACTACTCCATTCAATAGTGACTTGTTCATCCAAAGACCTGAACCAATCACGAGCATTACCAGATAAAGACAGATATAATAGCTTCCTTTTTACCTGATCATCAGAAATACCAGGAAGTCTAAATAAACCACATATGTTTTCAATTGTCTCCATGTGTTCACATGCAGACTTAGTTCCATCTCCTGTAAATGGATTTTTCATAACTCATTTAACATGACCAACGGGAATTTTATATCCCACTTTAGGTATCTCAGGCACATCAGTTTCAACAACTTTAGGAGCATTAGCATAAGCACTTTCATATAAAGCAAGATGTAGCGAAGAACGATTCATAAATGCCATAGTAATAATGAGATGAAACAGTAGATAAAATTCAGCTTTCAAGTTTCCTTACCAAACTTCTTACCAATAGCGCTACGCTCCCCGGCAACGGCGCCAGAAAAGTATCTTGATGACTCCCAAGTGCAGGAGATCAATTGTAGTACCTTTCGAATAGAAAAGGTTGTCGAACCCACGAGGAGCTGAAGGTATTAGTTAGTAAGAATGATAAATTGACAATAAAAGATGCAAGTTGTCGGGGGGCTACCCCCGGGTAGGGTCATGATGTGGTAAAAGCTATGCCCAAGTGTGGGCCAGGTTACAGTAAAAACCGGAGTACCTAGACTTAGGAGCATGATGTAGGTGCAAACCGACATAAGCGTACCGAGTTAACCCAGGTCTGAAGGAGCCGAGGTATCATGCTGGTGATAGCCGGCATGTGTCGACCGAGACAAGGGATCCGAGATGAGAATCTGAGATAACCTAACCGACATATGTATGTCGGTAACTTGTGTGTTTTCTTATGTGCAGGAAGGGATATTTGAGGAAGGAGGATCCGGCATATCCATGCCGGGTTATCCATATGTCGGACAAGGGTCAATGCTCCTGTCACCTCTCGTCTGGCACGGGAGCGCCTGACACAGAAGCGCCTGACACGGGGGCGTGCAGGAGACCAAGATGGCAGGCCATCATTCCACCGCTGACTCCGGGTTATCCGGGGACAGACTGCGAGGCAGAGGCATGGGCAGGCCCTGTCTTGTCGCTGACCTCGGGCGTACTTCGGAGCAGATACATGGGACAGGACATGGGCAAGCCACGTCCTGTCCACTGTGCAGAGGCAATAATGACGTGCAGGCGTGCGTGTCTGCAGTACCGGTACGGAGAGGTGACCGTTGCATGTGGAGGGGTATTCCGGTAACCCGGTTTAGCCTATATATGTGCCATCACCCCCTCCCGCGTGAGGGACGATGCCCTGAGAGACACTTCCCCGTGTAGCTTCATCTTCTACCCTGTGTTCATCCCCATTGTTGTGTTGTACAGCTCTAGGAGCAAGCTTGTATTTGTGGTACCGAGATATATACAGAGAGACATGCAGGAGTAGGGGTTTTACCTCCTCACGAGGGCCCTGAACCTGGGTAGATCTTGGTGTGCTCCTGTGTTCTTCGTGTGCGCTCCTTAGCGCGCTAGCCCTCTCCCGGATTCCACCAGCGTCCATCGGCCCCACACTTTAGCCATCCCATGGCATCTGCCGTGATACCACCACGACACAAGTGTTTTTGGTGTTTTCGGTTGTATAATTGCAAGACAGTAAAAATGCAGCAGACAAATAGTAGCAGGTGACAGCTCTCAAAGAGAGAAAAGCCCAATCCTCTATGCAGCAAGAGGACAAGCTCAAGTGTGTATTTCTTATAAGTGGAGAACGTTCCCAAGGGCTACCTAGACTTCATGACATAAATATTTCTAGAACAACAAAGTAGCATTTTGTCAAGTTTTAATCTTCTTAGGACGGAGCCATTATTAGGTATAGCTAAATAAATATACTAAACCTCTTATGATGGATCTTGTGGCCAAGTAAATGACTGCACAAGAGTTATTAAGATATAAATCCCACCATAGCAGTACACTCTAAGGTCCCCGATATTAATCCCCTCATAAAGTAACTTCATAATTCGGTCTCAGGTTTACATGTCCTCTCAAGTCTCCCTCACTCCATTACACTACGGTGTTCTCCTATGAGCCCATCTAGGTGAAGTGATGTGCAGTCGACGTTCGCACAATACCATCATAGAATTACATAAAAAGATAAACACTAGACAAAATACCAACACATGTTATATATAGATCATTGCCAATCCATCCTATGCCCCAGGAACATGAGAGAACTACTCACAACATGAAGACATGATGTGATTCAGTGGTATAAATGATACAACACAATCTGAAAATATAGTCTCACCACAAAACAATGACAAGTAGCTAATCATACACAGGTAGAATAGCACTTAAACAATAGCTAGGGTTCAACAATCTCAAACTATGAGAGGGATGAAGTGGATCACGAAGATGGTGATGGAGATGGTGCAGGTCTTGACGTTGGTGTTGATGGAGACTCCGGAGGGGGGATGGAGGAGCCTACCGGAGGTGATTCCGGCAGCGTTTCCCCCTCCGATCTTCTCTGGCGGCAGCCTTCTATCTTCGGTTCCGTGTGTTTCGTGTTTCTCCGGCGCCTCCTTTTCGCGAAAGCCCTGGGGGGGTCTATATATAGTCGTTTTTAGGTCAAGACGAAGTTTCGGGAAGAAAGATCGACGGCAGCGGAGGCCCGAGGGCCAATTTGGTGGGTCCCACGCGGTCAGGGAATCTGGCCACGTGGGCCCACCCCTTTCGGCCTTCTGGTCTTCGTTTCTTCGCTTCCTTTGCGCCTACGTTTCGTTCCTTCCATAAAAGTGATCCCCGTAAAGTTTCAGGTCATTTGGACGTCGTTTGGTCGCCTGAAACGTAAAAATATAGAAAAGGGGGTTTTCTGACAGTGCAGGGTTAATTCCAGAAAAATGGGGAAGTTGTTAATTATCCCCAAAACTTAATATAAATCATGAATATAACCCTTATATGATGCAAATAACATATAATAAAATGTAAAGTTCATATATGCATTTTACATGCATCACCAACCCAATTCAAATTTGAATTGGCGTTTACAAGATGGATTAGGTGTTCCCGTGGTTAAAAGTATGGGTGCATGATCTGACAATGCCTCGATACGTTCGAGGACCCATACTGAGACCATTGGGTATTTAATTTCCCAATCCGAGTCCATCAATACACGGTCCAACTTTTCGTATGTTGGCTTTGGGAGGCTGTTAGCCCAAGTGTACTGCCTCCCAATCATCGAAACCTCTCTCAGACTAAGACTGTCAATTACAGCATTGAATAAGAGAGGCCATCGGTTGTCAAATCTGCCTCTACTCTTCTCATGTGGGAACCTTAGCAAATTAAAATCCCCACCTATAATAATAGGAGCCGAGGTATCATGCTGGTGATAGCCGGCATGTGTCGACCGAGACAAGGGATCCGAGATAAGAATCTGAGATAACCTAACCGACATATGTATGTCGGTAACTTGTGTGTTTTCTTATGTGCAGGAAGGGATATTTGAGGAAGGAGGATCCGGCATATCCATGCCGGGTTATCCATATGTCGGACAAGGGTCAATGCTCCTGTCACCTCCCGTCTGGCACGGGAGCGCCTGACACAGAAGCGCCTGACACGGGGGCGTGCAGGAGACCGAGATGGCAGGCCATCATTCCACCGCTAAATCCGGGTTATCCGGGAGCAGACTGCGAGGCAGAGGCATGGGTAGGCCCTGTCTTGTCGCTGACCTCAGGCGTACTTCGGAGCAGATACATGGGACAGGACATGGGCAAGCCACGTCCTGTCCACTGTGCAGAGGCAATCATGACGTGCAGGCGTACGTGTCTGCAGTGCCGGTATGGAGAGGTGACCGTTGCATGTGAGGGGTATTCCGGTAACCCGGTTTAGCCTATACATGTGCCATCACCCCCTCCTGTGTGAGGGACGATGCCCTGAGAGACACTTCCCCGTAGCTTCATCTTCTACCATGTGTTCATCCCCATTGTTGTGTTGTACAGCTCAAGGAGCAAGCTTGTATTTGTGATACCGAGATATATACAGAGAGACAGGCAGGAGTAGGGGTTTTACCTCCTCACGAGGGCCCTGAACCTGGGTAGATCTTGGTGTGCTGTTGTGTTCTTCGTGTGCTTCTTAGCGCACTAGCCCTCTCCCGGATTCCACCAGCGTCCATCGGCCCCACACTTTAGCCATCCTATGGCATCTGCCGTGATACCACCACGACAGTTGGCGCCCACCGTGGGGCTAGCAGCGGCGCTGGCTGGTGTGTCATTCCGGACGGGCTCCATCATCAACTCCGGCGAGCGCGTCGTTTGCGGGCTCGTCTGCAAGCTCGCGCGCTGAACTTCATCAGCGACAATGCGGGCTGCTTCGGCAGCAGGCCGTTCCCGACGAACGGCTGCCTCATCAGCTTCGGCACCTTCGTGACCTACGTCGCCACCGAGGTTGTCTGCAAGTACCCCGAGCAGGTGCTTGTGGCTGAGGATCCTCCTGCTATCTGTGCGCTCGCGGCCGGCGTAGCGCTCGCCCCGGGAGCTGCGCAGAGGTCATGATGACCGGCACTGCGGCTGATGCCGGTAAAGGAGACCCCGGCAAAGGAGATGCCGGTAATCCCGCACCAAAGGTTAGATCGGCGAAAGTGCCGCTGGAGAGGAGGGAAAACCTCCCCGGCCAAGCCGGTACATCCCATGTGCCGGTTAAGCCAGCTCACCTTGAGGAGATCATAGAGAAGTTAAATGTGCCGGTAGTTGCCGGTACAGATGCTGCCCAATCAGAGGCAGAGTTGGAGGCACGGCGTCAGAGCTTGCTTCAGGAGGCTCTGGAGATGGCCGAGGTACGAAGAGAGTTTGGGATAACTGTCCGTGAGTATAACCTAGCACATGGTTTTACCCCGGTAGCTGCTCGCCCTAGTCGAGTAGAGGATGTGCGCAAGAGAGGTAAAAACCTCAATGCCGAGTTAGCTAGAGATGGTAGATCTAGCTCCAGCAAAACTCCTAGTGCCTTGTCGGTCGAAAAACCGAAGTATAGTTCCCCTGCTAAGACTCTTAGAGCTGCCGAGGCAGCAAGAGCCGAGTTGTCTGGCTTATCCGGAGAAGCTCTCCGCAGGCAGCAGGACCGAGTTAATGAGCTGGTAGCTGTGGCTACCCGGCAGAATGAGGCCTATCGCCAGGCCAACACAGTTGCAGGTGGATCTGATGTTGTTCACTCGGCTAGGGGAGCTAGTGGATCTAAGGGGCAGGCTTCTTCACCGCATGTCGGTGTAGATCGTGGCCGGAGTGTAAACTCCGGTAAGAAAAACAGATGCAGGTGTATGACCCGGCGTGTGCCGGAAAACAGATAGTTGGGCGAGGTAGTGCCGGCCGGGGTAGAAGCAATCCCGGTCAGGGCGGTCCAGGTGCCGGGGTAGTTAACTCGGCTGGCCGAGGTTATCCACCTCGGTATCCGACACAAAATCTCGCCCAGCAGCAGCAGCAAAATGTCGGGCATGTCCAGCAGCCGCAAGTTGTTGAGCAGGTGGCTAACCGCTATGATGATGGTTACTCGGCTATGGAGAAAGCCGGGTATCCGAGATATGAAGGTGCTCTGGGATCCGGTTGGGAACTCGCAGTTGTCACCAAATGATGCACGTACAAGCTGGACAGAATTTATATGTCCGAGATGCTGGAAGAGCAAGGTCCACCTGGTCCGGCATGTTTTGGACCTCGGATCATGAGGGAACCACCGGTGCGGCACTTTCAGCTAAACCGAGGTGCAAAAACATATGACGGCAGCACCAAGCCGGAGGATTGGCTGACAGATTATGTGTCGGCTGTGCATATTGCGGGAGGTAACCGCAGATGGGCGGTGAGGTATATCCCGCAGATGTTGGAGGGGCCAGCCCGGATTTGGCTGAACAACCTGCGAGAGGGCAGTGTTGATTGCTGGCTGGACTTTGAAGAAGCATTTGTTAGCAACTTCTCCAGCACATACAAGAGACCAAACCGTCCTCAACAGCTTGCGATGTGCACGCAGAGGGATAATGAAACTGACCGGGATTACTTAACCCGGTGGAGTACTATTCGCAATTCCTGTGAAGGAGTTGTAGAGGCACAGGCCATATCTTGGTTTGCCCAGGGTGCCGACATGGCTCCATGCTCTGGCAGAAGTTGCAGAGGGAAATGCCGGCCACTCTGGCCGAGACAATCCGGATTGCGGATAGCTATGCACTGGGTGATCCGATGCAACCTTTGCTGAACTCGGGAGAGCCGAGTAGAAGATACCCGGTGAACAACAGACCCGGGCCAGTCAGGCAGAACGATCGCCAGGACTTCGGTAACAAGAGGAGAGAGCCGGATTACCGGTATGGCTCGAACCAGGTTGCAGCAGTAAACCAAGACCAGCCAGATGCCGGCAACAGTCAGCGTCCGAAGTTCAATGGTCCAGCATGGGGCCAGAATCAAGAAGGGAAAAGGCCATGGGGTGACCAGAAGCCAACCTTAACCTATGAGGCTATGTTGGATGGACCTTGCAGCTTCCACACGCATGATCCTCGCAAGCGGCGAACCATACAACTCGGCAGTGCAGCTGGTATCAGCGCACAAGGGGGAAGGAGCCAGAGCCGGAGGAAATCAAATGGGGGCACCTCAGAGATTCCCACCGAGGCAAAACTTGCCACTTACCGGAGCAAATGCTATCCCGGTGATCCCCCAGTTCCGAGGCAAGCAGATCAAAGCCTGTGAATCAGTGAATGTCGGAGGGAACAACAACAACACTGGTCCCAGCAGGCAGGGAGAGTATCCCCAGGGAGATTACAGAGAAGCTCATCAGAGCTATGTGATATTTGTGACCGAGCCAACTGACAAGAAGAGCTTGCATCGGCGTGCACTGGAGGTGAACGCAGTTATGCCGGCAATACCGAAGTATTTGCACTGGTCCGAGCAAGAGATCACTTGGAGCAGAAGGGATCATCCCCGAGTTATGCCAACCCGGGAGGTTATGCGTTGGTAGTGGATCCGACATTCTTCGGACCGACACTCAATACGGTTCACCCGAGTTCTCATTGATAATGGGAGTGCTATCAATATCATGTACCGAGACACCATGGTGAAGATGGGTATCTCGGCAAACATGCTGCAACCGAGTTCTACAACCTTTCATGGCATAGTGCCAGGTGTTTCATGTGCACCTATGGGCAAAATTTGGGTTGATGTGTTGTTTGGCACCAAGGACAACTGCCGAACTGAGAGCATCCAGTTTGAGGTAGTGGACCTCGAAAGTCCATACCATGCTTTACTCGGTAGACCTGCACTGTCCAAGTTCATGATATCCACCCATGTGGGTTACCTCAAGATGAAAATGCCGGGTCCTAATGGCATCATCACTATCTCGGGTGATTACAAGCGTGCACTGGAGTGTGCCTCGGCTGGATCGTGCTTAGCCGAGTCACTGATCATTGCGGAGAAGAAGAAGATCCATGAAGTGGTGGCATTGGCTCAGTCCACGCAGCTCGGTATGCCGGGTATGGTAACCCGGAGCAGAATGCAACTTTCGAGGTGCCAAAGAGACCAAGAAGATCAATGTTGACCCGGCATGCCCGGACCACAACGTCATCATTGGTACCGGGTTAACTGAGAAATAGGAAGGCGAGCTCAGTCACTTCCTCCGTGAGAACCGGGATATCTTTGCATGGTCAAATCAGGACCTGCCAGGTGTTCCGAGGGAGTTGGCTGAGCACTCTTTGTTCGTCAGACCGGATATGAAGCCGGTGAAGCAACCTATGCGGCGTCTCTCGGATGAGAGGAGAAAGTGATAGGTGATGAACTGGCCAGGTTACTTGCATCTGGGTTCATCATGGAAGTGCTGCACCCGGACTGGTTGTCTAACCCGGTCCTGGTGGAAAAGAAAAAAGATGACCCAAATGTGGCCATTGTGTGGCGTATGTGTATTGATTACACAAACTTGAACAAGGCATGTCCTAAGGATCCATTCCCGCTGCCTCGGATAGATCAAGTGATCGATTCCACAGCCGGGTGTGAGCTGTTATCCTTTGTAGATGCGTATTCTGGTTTTCACCAGATACCACTGAACCCTGCTGATCAAATGAAAACTGCTTTTATCACCCCGTATGGGGCTTATTGCTATCGTGTCATGACCTTTGGTTTGAGAAATGCTGGTGCCACTTACCAGAGATGTATGCAAAAATGCTTGCATGATCAAATAGGAAAAAATGTGCAGGTGTATGTCGATGACATTGTCATCAAGTCTAAGGAAAAAGCTACTCTGATTGATGATCTCCGAGAAACATTTGAGAATCTGAGGAAATTCCGGATAAAACTTAACCCGGACAAATGTACCTTCGGTGTGCCGGCAGGCAAATTACTCGGTTTCCTCGTGTCAAGCCGAGGTATCGAGGTGAACCCGACAAAAATCCGTGCTATTGAAAGCATGAGGTTACCGACATGTCTCAAAGACGTGCAGAAATTCACTGGATGTTTGGCATCTTTAAGTCGGTTTGTTAGCAGGTTGGGGAAAAGGCATTGCCTTTGTATCAACTCATGAAGAAAACAACCACTTCGTGTGGCCCCCGCAAGCAGATGCGGCGTTCACCGAGTTAAAAAGATGTTGGCAACTGCGCCGATACTGGCTTCACCATTACCCAAAGAGCCGATGTTGCTCTACATTGCAGCCACAAACCGGGTTGTGAGTGTCGTATTGGTAGTGGAGAGAGAAGAAGATGGCAAAACTGTGCAGAGGCCAGTGTATTACCTCAGCGAGGTGATCTCGTTATCCAAGCAGAACTATCCTCACTACCAGAAATGACATATGGTGTCTATCTGGCTGCTAAGAAGTTGAAACATTATTTCCAAGAGCATTCAATCACTGTGGTGTGCGAGGCTCCTATCTCGGAGATCATTGGGTGTAAAGATGCAACTGGCCGGTAGCCAAGTGGGCTATCGAGGTGTCCCCTTACACTCCTCACTATGAAAGAAGAGATGCCATTAAATCTCAGGCACTGCCGGATTTCCTGGTGGATTGGGCTGAAATGCAATATGAGCCACCACGGCCTGACCCCAATTACTGGAGAATGCACTTTGATGGATCAAGAACAAAAATTGGTTTAGGTGCCGGGGTAGTCCTTACCTCGCCAAAGCATGATCAGTTGAGATATGTGTTGCAGATTCATTTTGCGGCATCTAACAATGTGGCCGAGTATGAGGCACTTGTTCATGGGCTAAATGTGGCCAAAGAAATTGGTATTCGCCGGATAGAATGTTTCGGAGACTCGGATTTGGTGGTGCAGCAAGTCTCGGGAAATTGGGATGCTTTAGATGCCAACATGGCGTTGTATCGGTTTCATGTCCAGAAGATCTCGGGGTTCTTTGAAGGTTGCGAGCTCACGCATATACCTCGGGCTGAAAATGACGCCGCCGATGTACTGTCCAAGCTAGGTTCATCCCGGGATCCAATTCCACCCGGCATAGCCTTGGAGCATCTGAGGAAGCCATCAATCAAACCATCGCCGGAGTCCGAGTCAATTTTTATCCCGGCAAAACCGGAGTCTGGTGCTGTTCCCATGGACGTCGATGTCGGATGCATTTGGGAGAACCCGGGGACTGCTTGGCAGAACCCGGGGACTGGTTACTCAACTCGGAAGAAGTAATGTCGGTTGACCTCATGGAGTGGATGATCGGTCTTTCCTGTGCGTCCTGTGCCGGAGTGGGCACAACCAATAATGGCATTTATGATGGATGGGAGTTTGCCAAGTAATGAAGTTGAAGCTAGGCAAGTACAAAGAAGATCCAAGGCATACACCATCATCAACCGAGTTATACAAGAGAAGTGTGACCGAGGTACTGCAGCGATGTGTCGAGCCGCAAGAGGGCAAGAGATGCTCCTGGAAATTCATCAAGGAGAATGTGGTCATCATGCTTCATCAAGAGCCTTGGTGGCTAAGGTATTCCGGCATGGGTTTTATTGGCCCAGTGCTTTGAACCAGGCAGAAGATATCGTCAGAAAGTGTGAGGGATGTCAGAGGTTTGCTAAAAAGATCCACCTGCCAGCCTCGGCACTCAAGACAATTCCAATCACTTGGCCCTTTGCAGTTTGGTGCTGGATATGGTGGGAGAATTCAGGCCAGCCCGAGGTAACATGACTCATATGCTGGTGATGGTGGACAAGTTCACCAAGTGGATCGAGGTAAAGCCAATCCGGAAGTGTGATGGTCACACAGCTGTGACCTTTGAAGGACATCATTTTGAGATATGGTTACCCCCATAGCATTATCTCGGATAATGGCACAAACTTTGCTGTGGGAGAGTTTGCTCGGTTCTGTGCGGATAAGAGAATCGGTTGGACATAGCCTCGGTGGCACACCCTGAGGCAAATGGGCAAGTGGAAAGAGCAAATGCATTGGTGTTAGCCGGTATCAAAGCCCGGTTGATTGAACCACTGTTGCGAACTCCGGGATGTTGGATAGAGGAGATACCAGCAGTGCTGTGGGGTCTAAGGACCACACCAAATCGATCAACTGGCTATACGCCATTTTTTCTGGTCTATGGAGCAGAAGCGGTCTGCCACCGACATGGAATATGACTCGCCGAGAGTGGCGCTGTACACTGAAACCGAGGCAAAAGAAGCTCGGGAAAATGATGTTGATTTGCTCGAAGAAGCACGAGAACTGACCTTATCTCGGTCAGCTATATATCAGCAAAATCTCCGACGCTATCATAGCCGGAAATCAGCCCTCGGGTATTCCGAGAGGGAGATTTGGTGTGAGGCTAGTGCAGCAGTAAAGGCCGACACAAGTTGTCACCTCCATGGGAGGGACCGTTCATTGTGAGCAAGGCTCTGCACAATGATTCATACTATCTTATAGATGCACAGGCACCGAGGAAAAATGTGATGGACAAATCCGGAGAGGAGACCAAAAGACCCTGGAATGTAGCTCTACTTCGTCCCTTTTACTCTTAAGGGCGCAGTGTATGTATCTCGGTTTTTCCTTTGAATAAAATGCCGGCACTCCGAAAAGAAACTCGGGGACTGCCTTTGTCTATATGCTTGTGTTTTATCTCGGTTTTTTCTGTGTTGTTCATATGTCGGATGATTTTGAGACCTCGTTTCAAAGTTCAAGTAATGTATGCTATTTTGTTGTGATCTTGTGACTCGACTGACGAACGCCGAAATGGCAGTCAAGAGCAGAGGTTATGGTATATGGTAAACATGAAAATGGACTCGGGGACTCGGTCCTAAAAAGATCCGACATATGTCGTTTACTAACCCGGTTTTTTCGTTCCTTTTCTTGTGTCGGATGACTCTAAACCTTACCTCAAAATTTACAAGTATTGTATGCTATAATGATTGATCTTGTGACTCGACTGTCGAACGCCTAAATGGTAGACAAGAGCAAAGATTACTAAGTATAGTAAACAAGAAAGTAAACTCGGGGACTTGGTGCAAAGTGATACGGCATTAAGCTTGTCTTGTTGAAGCTAATATGATAAAAGTAGCACTGCGAAATACTTAAACGTATATTTACATCTGCACCCGGCATTCCGGGGATTTAATAGTTCAAAGTTTCATAAGCTTAGGCAGCAGCCTCGGAGGAGCTCGGAGCAGTTGGAGCGGTGCGAGGCTCGGGAGCAGTCTCGGCGGCAGCAGAGCCTTCAGTGGTTGGAGCAACCTCGGGAGTTGGGGTGGCTGCCGAGGCACCAGTAGTGTCGGTTACCGGCTTCTCTGAAGCATCGGTCGGCCGGCTTGACAATGTCGGTTGCTTCGGCGGCAGAAGTGTCGGCAGCCCCGGCAGTGGAGTCTCGGTTGCGCTGGCAGCAGCAGTCTCGGTCGCTCCGGCAGTGGCAGCGTCGAGAGTCTCGGCCTCGATCTCCTCATCAACGTCTTCTTCTTCTTCGCCCTCTTCATCATCCTGGTCTCTTCTTCGTCATCCGAGTAGGCGGGACCCGGGATGAAGTGTCGGGTGGGAGCATAACTGGCCATGAATTTGGCTGCATCTTTGCGGCTCTCTATCAATGTCGGATCGAGGTCCATTTGGAGCCTTGGCGCAGGGAGCGCACGGCGTTGAGATTGATGGACTCGTACCAGGAGAGCACAAAGGTTAGTGCTTGATCAGCTCCGGCACGAGCTGCTGAGGATCTCCACTCTCGGATCCTGGCCTCGGCCCCCGTCAGACACTTGGACAGTTCTTCAATGCTGGATGGAGTTGGAGATCCTGGCCATAAGGCTCGGTAAGCTTTGATACCGGCATCAAGAAGGTCCAGGCCAATGGCCTTCAAAGGAGAGATGCGGGCATTCAGAGCAGTCAAGTAATCTTCCATATCCCATTCTCCGGGATTGGGCCAGCCTCGGCTCTCTTCGCTCGTGCCTTGCGCACATGTTGAGTGCAGCAGCCTTGGAGTGGGCGAAGTGATCTGAAGACAAAAAGCTATCACCAAATTGAGTTATATACCGGCATATCTTAATGTCGGTGCAAGTAATGAAAGCAAAAGGAAAGGATAAAGAAACTTACAGTCCATCTCCTTGTTCAGCCGGGTGAGCTCGCGGAGCCAGATGTCGGATTTTGCCTTGAGGGCATCCAGTTCTCCTTGAGCCGAGGTAGCGCGAACCTCGGACGCTCGAGCGTTTCCTGGTGCTTCTGAGCAGCTTCTTCCTTTTGCATCAGGGCCTGCTCAATGCCGGTTTTTTCACCCTGGACCCGGGCAAGCTCCTCCTGGAGCCGAGACACTTCTTGCCGCTCCTTCTGAAGGGCAGTGGCGTGCGCTTGTTCCTTGTTCTTCAGCGTCTCCTGAAGTTGCTTGTGGGACCTCTTGAGCTTGTTGTGGTCCAGAAGCAACTTCCGAAACACCGTGGTCCGAGCATTGGTGCAATCCTGAAAAGGGCAAAGAGTTAGTGTGGTTAGAAAGATTCATGCCGAGTAAAGCTAAGTGTCGGATTTCTTAAAGATTCCTGCCGAGTAAAACTCGACAAGAATCTCGGGGACTGGATGTCGGATTTTTGAAGATCCTAAGTGTCGGATTTTTGAAGATCCTAAGTGTCGGATTTCTGAAGATCCGAAGTGTCGGATTTTCTGAGTTTAATGATGAAAGTTTGTGAAGATTCGCGCTGAGTGATCTTTACTCGGGCGAGCACAGGTCACTCAACCCGAATCTCGGGGACTGGGGATTGTGTATGTTTATCATCTATGGCAAGGAAAATAAAAGTTTGGCTGAGGAAAAGATACCTCGGCAAGCTTGCTGGCTCGAAGGGTCGAGACTTGCAAATTGTGCATGGCCTGAGCAAGTGCACTGGGGCCAGCTGGATGAGGAATGACCGGGTGCGCGGAGGAGACCTCGCTTGTGTCGGCAGCGTTCCAGTCCATGTGATATTGCTTCTCCGAGCCTAAGCTGTGTCCACTCTGAGTTTGGAGCTGGGGTAAAACCCAGCTGCCGCTGGCAACTCGGGAGACAGAAGTGGTGAGAGCCTGGTGCTCCGGGGTAGTGGTTGGAGTCAACACCACTTGTCTCTCCGGGTTGGCAAGCTGTTTCCCGGTGGCTGCTTGGCTATGTGTCGGCTTGGCAAGTGGAGTAGCTTTCCGAGTTGTAACTCGGTGGACTTGATGGGGGACTTGGTGGTGGACCTCGGCCGGGGCGGCTGCTTCGGCTGCTGCTGTTGCTGTTGAGGTTGTGGCTGTCCTTGGTGCTGTTGTTGTTGCTGCTGCTGTTGTTGTTGTGGTTGCTGCTGCTGCTGTTGTTGTTGTGGTGGTGGTTGCTGTGCGCCCGAGGTCACCGAAGTGTCGGCCCGCGGGATGTCGGTTTCCATGGTGGGGGCATCAGTGCCATCATCCTGGTCGAGGATCACGACCTCGGGAGTGACAGAGGAAGTGGCGGGTACCCCGGAGTCACGTGGCCGAGCCTCGGCTGTACTCGGAAGGGGCGAGCGCATAGAAGAGGCGCTCTGCTCAACTTCAAGGGGGGCACTGCGTCAAACAAGAAAAATGTTATGTCGGGAAAAAGTTATCCCGGCAGAAGGAAAAAAGGAAGTAAGTTTGTGTCGGCAAAAAATATCTTACCCTTCAGTAACTGGGGCATCTTCTTGCCCTTCCTCGGTTTGACCGCTCCTCTCTTCTGTCGCTTCGCCTGCGGCGCGCTGGATCGAGGATGTGGAGGTTCCGGTTTTCGAGGTACCAGTCTCGGCGCGCTTGCGAGATGCCACTTGTTTGCCCGAGGTAGCAGGGCGTGCACTCGGGGCAGAACCACCCGGGTTAGTTGGTGCCGGGGCTGGAGGAGCAAAGGCGATGGGACGAGCGTCAATTACCTCTAGCATTTCGAGGTCATCATCATCTGACCAATCTCGGATGGAAGCTCGGGCTCGAGGCTTACCCGGGGTGGGGGCGCCAGCTCTTGGTATTGGCAGTTGATCCTCGTCATCCGGATCTTCTGCCTCGGCGACGTCCGGGGCAGGGATATCTTGGCCCCATTTGGCGGAGGGATCCTCTCCATCTTCGGTCTTTTGCCGAGTAAACCTCTGCGAGTTAAAAGCAGTAAAACCGAGTTAATTTATGAGTCAAGTATGGAGCCGACAGAAGGGTGATCTCGGCAGAAAAAGTATGTCGGTATAAATTGCAAGTTACTTACTTGTTCCGGAAGAGCTCTGTCATGAGGTTCTAGACCCCATTCCCATTCCTCGGTCATCGTCGTTCGGGCAATGGCCTTGATGCGTCTTCTGACCTCGGATTTGGTCAGCTCGTGGGTGCTGATCCGGGTTGGATCATACTGGCCACTCATGTGGCAAATCTTGTGAACCGGTTTTGGAGGGGGAGACTCGGCGGCTGACAAAAGTCCTCAAAATATCATCGCTTAGCAGGCCTGCTCCCACAAGCTCCTCAACAATCTTGTGAATGTCATTGATCTCGCGGTTCGTGTCCTTCGGGTTGAAGCTCCAGTTGTGCTGATCCATGGGGTAGCAAGAGCAAATACCGGCAGGTTCAGAAGGTCAACATTATCTGGGCTGTCCGGGTTCTTCACATAGAAGAACGTGCGCTGCCACTTCCGGCATGACTCCAGGCCCTGAATCCGAGGGAAGATGGAACCTCTCCGAGGTATGATGGTGGCAGCTCCGCACGGGGTCATCACCTTGGGGAAGTTTTGTTCTCCGGATCCGGGAGACTCTGCTTCCGGAGTTGGAAATACTTGGCCCAGAGCTCGACGGTGGGCCAAAGTCCGAGGTATCCCTCGGAGAAAGCAACGCACGCCGAGAGCGTTGTGATGGCATTAGCGGGGAGATGGTGGGGTTGAAGACGAAACTTGTCGAGGAAAGCTCGGAAGAAGTGCTCGCCGGGAGTCCGAAGCCGCGCTCGAAATGCGCGACAAGACTACCGTTCACCCTTTTGAAGATCCGGTTCGGCCTCATCGCCAGGAACCCGGCATATCACTTGTGCCGGAATTCGCTTGGTCCGGATAAGCCAGTCTATCTCGGCCTGGGTTGCGTCGGAGCCTTCCCACCCGGCGCGCTCTCCCTCCTCAACGATATCCTCGGCTGGCTCTGGGGTATTTCTGGTTGACATCTCGGAAGGGATCTGTAAAAGAGGCACAAAGGAACCGAGATAAGTATCTCGGAGTATGTGGGCAATGGAGGAACCGAGATAAGTATCCCGGAATATTTAGGCAACAGAGGAACCGAGATAGGGATCTCGGAATATTTGGGCTAACAGAGGAAAAGCGCATAAGTGGCGGGAAACACGTTTCTGCGGCTAAGTGTTCGATGGAAAGATCTATGGGGAAAAATAAATAGAAGTTAAATACAAGCACTTGTGAGTGGAAAGTTGTGAAGATCCGCGGAGAAACTATTGCAAGATTAATAAGAGGCACGGTGAAGAAGATCTAAAAGGGATCTAAGTAATTACGGGCAATGGCATCTACGGAGAAGAGAGCAAGTCCGTACGGGAAGATGAGCAAAGTTCGCCAGAGAGGTTGAACGTGTTCATCGGAGAGGATGAACATGTTTAATCGGCGATGCTAAGGGAGAGGAACTCACCGAATATTGCGACGGTGATGCGGGGCTTGCCGGAGTTGCACGTGTCCGGTGGCGGCGCGAGGTGCTCCGGTGGGCGGCGATGTGCGAGTTCCGGCGCCGTGCGGTGGCGGAGTTCTCTGCGCGGCGGCGGCGGTGTCGCAGGGGAGAAGAGGAAGAAGAAGAAAGCGGAGAAGGCGAGGAGAGGTGCCCGTCCCCCTATTTATGGGTACGGGCCGCGGGCGGTTTCCGGTTTTACCACGTGCGGTTACCGCAACGTGCGCGCGGATTAACCACGCACGATCTGCGCGGTTACGGTGTTTGCGGCCGCACGATCCGCCGCATCATGGGCCACAAAGTGGTAACGGCCCGCGGCGTGATCGCGTGCGGTTAATGGCGCGGGAATCGAGGAGGCACACCGCGGTCAAAGGCACTCAAGTGCCCATGCGACTTGACGGCGCGTGACGTGGGCGGCGTGCGTGCAGTGATGCGTCTATCCGCGCACAGGAACCGAAGTAACGCGCAAAGTTTCTCTGCCACGTGCTGTGGAGAGATCCTGGGAGAGATTGTGGGAATCCTTCTGTGTCGGAGAGACCGGCACAAGGGTAAATCTCGGAGGTTGAGGGAAGTTTGGTCTTTGAAGCTCGCAATAAACCGGCATGTGAATGTCGGATGGTTGGATTAAGTTGAGTTGGTCGACAAAGCTTGACTCGCTCCGTCAGCAAAATTCTAGTGTCGGAGAAAACCGACACTGGAGCTTATGTCGGAATCAATGGAAGAGGTTGTTCATGGCTTTACGGTTGAACCGACATGGGAATGTCGGATACTTGTTATGGTTGTTTCGGTTGGTTAAACCTGCTGTGTCCCTTCAACCAAGGCTGCAGGACTGCACCAGCTTCGGGGACTAATGTCGGGGCTACCCCCGGGTAGGGTCATGATGTGGTAAAAGCTATGCCCAAGTGTGGGCCAGGTTACAGTAAAAACCGGAGTACCTGGACTTAGGAGCGTGATGTAGGTGCAAACTGACATAAGCGTACCGAGTTAACCCAGGCCTGAAGGAGCTGAGGTATCATGCTGGTGATAGCCGGCATGTGCCGACCGAGACAAGGGATCCGAGATAAGAATCTGAGATAACCTAACCGACATATGTATGTCGGTAACTTGTGTGTTTTCTTATGTGCAGGAAGGGATATTTGAGGAAGGAGGATCCGGCATATCCATGCCGGGTTATCCATATGTCGGACAAGGGTCAATGCTCCTGTCACCTCTCGTCTGACACGGGGGCGTGCAGGAGACCGAGATGGCA
This sequence comes from Poa pratensis, assembly GCA_947311845.1. Classification (NCBI taxonomy): domain Eukaryota; kingdom Viridiplantae; phylum Streptophyta; class Magnoliopsida; order Poales; family Poaceae; genus Poa; species Poa pratensis. The sequence continues at coordinate 153,296,768 of CAMZMU010000041.1, read as the reverse complement.
GGCCATCATTCCACCGCTGACTCCGGGTTATCCGGGGACAGACTGCGAGGCAGATGCATGGGCAGGCCCTGTCTTGTCGCTGACCTCGGGCGTACTTCGGAGCAGATACATGGGACAGGACATGGGCAAGCCACGTCCTGTCCACTGTCCAGAGGCAATAATGACGTGCAGGCGTGCGTGTCTGCAGTGCCAGTACGGAGAGGTGACCGTTGCATGTGGAGGGGTATTCTGGTAACCCGGTTTAGCCTATATATGTGCCATCACCCCCTCCTGCGTGAGGGACGATGCCCTGAGAGACACTTCCCCGTGTAGCTTCATCTTCTACCCTGTGTTCATCCCCATTGTTGTGTTGTACAGCTCTAGGAGCAAGCTTGTATTTGTGGTACCGAGATATATACAGAGAGACAGGCAGAAGTAGGGGTTTTACCTCCTCACGAGGGCCCTGAACCTGGGTAGATCTTGGTGTGCTGCTGTGTTCTTCGTGTGCGCACCTTAGCGTGCTAGCCCTCTCCCGGATTCCACCAGCGTCCATCGGCCCCACACTTTAGCCATCCCATGGCATCTGCCGTGATACCACCACGACACAAGTGTTTTTGGTGTTTTCGGTTGTATAATTGCAAGACAGTAAAAATGCAGCAGACAAATAGTAGCAGGTGACAGCTCTCAAAGAGAGAAAAGCCCAATCCTCTATGCAGCAAGAGGACAAGCTCAAGTGTGTATTTCTTATAAGTGGAGAACGTTCCCAAGGGCTACCTAGACTTCATGACATAAATATTTCTAGAACAACAAAGTAGCATTTTGTCAAGTTTTAATCTTCTTAGGACGGAGCCATTATTAGGTATAGCTAAATAAATATACTAAACCTCTTATGATGGATCTTGTGGCCAAGTAAATGACTGCACAAGAGTTATTAAGATATAAAATCCCACCATAGCAGTACACTCTAAGGTCCCCGATATTAATCCCCTCATAAAGTAACTTCATAATTCGGTCTCAGGTTTACATGTCCTCTCAAGTCTCCCTCACTCCATTACACTACGGTGTTCTCCTATGAGCCCATCTAGGTGAAGTGATGTGCAGTCGACGTTCGCACAACACCATCATAGAATTACATAAAAAGATAAACACTAGACAAAATACCAACACATGTTATATATAGATCATTGCCAATCCATCCTATGCCCCCAGGAACATGAGAGAACTACTCACAACATGAAGACATGATGTGATTCAGTGGTATAAATGACACAACACAATCTGAAAATATAGTCTCACCACAAAACAATGACAAGTAGCTAATCATACACAGGTAGAATAGCACTTAAACAATAGCTAGGGTTCAACAATCTCAAACTATGAGAGGGATGAAGTGGATCACGAAGATGGTGATGGAGATGGTGCAGGTCTTGACGTTGGTGTTGATGGAGACTCCGGAGGGGGGATGGAGGAGCCTACCGGAGGTGATTCCGGCAGCGTTTCCCCCCTCCGATCTTCTCTGGCGGCAGCCTTCTATCTTCTGTTTCGTGTGTTTCGTGTTTCTCCGCCACCTCCTTTTCGCGAAAGCCCTGGGGGGGGGGGGTCTATATATAGTCGTTTTTAGGTCAAGACGAAGTTTCGGGAAGAAAGATCGACGGCAGCGGAGGCCCGAGGGCCAATTTGGTGGGTCCCACGCGGTCAGGGAATCTGGCCGCGTGGGCCCACCCCTTTCGGCCTTCTGGTCTTTGTTTCTTCGCTTCCTTTGCGCCTACGTTTCGTTCCTTCCATAAAAGTGATCCCCGTAAAGTTTCAGGTCATTTGGACGTCATTTGGTCGCCTGAAACGTAAAAATATAGAAAAGGGGGTTTTCTGACAGTGCAGGGTTAATTCCAGAAAAATGGGGAAGTTGTTAATTATCCCCAAAACTTAATATAAATCATGAATATAACCCTTATATGATGCAAATAACATGTAATAAAATGTAAAGTTCATATATGCATTTTACATGCATCACCAACCCAATTCAAATTTGAATTGGCGTTTACAAGATGGATTAGGTGTTCCCGTGGTTAAAAGTATGGGTGCATGATCTGACAATGCCTCGATACGTTCGAGGACCCGTACTGAGACCATTGGGTATTTAATTTCCCAATCCGAGTCCATCAATACACGGTCCAACTTTTCGTATGTTGGCTTTGGGAGGCTGTTAGCCCAAGTGTACTGCCTCCCAATCATCGAAACCTCTCTCAGACTAAGACTGTCAATTACAGCATTGAATAAGAGAGGCCATCGGTTGTCAAATCTGCCTCTACTCTTCTCATGTGGGAACCTTAGCAAATTAAAATCCCCACCTATAATAATAGGATATGGATTATCTTTTACCAGGTTTACCAACTCTCTGAGAAAAGCAGTTTTATATTTATCTTGGGCGGCACCGTACACAGCGACTAGAGTCCATGTGAAGTTGTCGGCTTTGTTACGGATGTGGAACTTAATATGAAAGTCCCCTTCCGAACTAGCCAACACATACATAGTCCTGTTCTGACGCCTAGTAAAATGCCCCGAAACCTACCACGTGGCGGACGGGACTTCCATGTGAATTCTACCCCATCAGATAAGCGGTTAAGTAGACTCGCAGAGAAATCCCATTTACCAGTTTTGGAAATTCCCACAAAATCCAATCGATGATCCCGAATAGAATCAGCAATACGAGCATGTTTAGCCAAGTCACGAAGAGCTCTGCTATTCTCGAATATGCCATTCATCGGGAAACAATTGGAGGTGTGGACAACTTTGCCTTTTCCGTAGCGTTTTTTCTTTTTATTTTTATTTTTCTTATGAGAATCTGCTTTGTACTTGCGGTCAGACGCTTTTAGATCATATAATGAACTTAGCGTCGCCTCCTCTAAGCCACGCTCCGATACATCACCCACTAGATGTGAGAGTAGCTGGACATCAATTGTGTTATGTAGCTGCTCCTCATCCATGTGAGTAGTAGATGACTTACACAAGACTTTTGGGGTGACTGTTAATCGTCATATTCCAAATGACTTAGTGCATTAGTCGACATAGCAATCTTTTCAATATTATTACCCAAAGAAAATCCTACACTATTCAACTTAGCAGATATGCTTGAATTTGAAAAAGCAAAAAACGACTTTGGGGAATTGTTCATACCAGACTTGTCCAAGTTGTGCTCCGCCTTACGTCGCATAGCCTTCATGAGTGCTCATCCGTAACTGAGGAGCCGTCCACGGCCATGACATGCCACACGCACACACTTGGCATCTCGGAGTATTAACAACTGTGCATGCTGGCTATGTTTCATACCTTCTAGATGTGTCCTGTGTGATGAAACTTGCTCCGTCCATTAGTTCTTGAAGCCTGAAGGGTGTACCGCGTGTCCGCTTCCCTGTTTATAAACGTTTTGCACACTAGTATGATCTAGAATGTCCTGAAATGCATGATTGCATCCTTGGACCAGCACGTCCAACGACCTGCAAAATTATTGCAAACGAACAACCATCGGGTGTCCTTCAGCAATCTTGTCCAATAATTCGAATGAAGCCAAAACGGTCCTGGTTATCCATATGCAATGAGCTTGCAGATCTGTTCGTTCAAAAAACAATAGGGAAAAAAATTGAGTTAAAAAAACAATAGGAATTTGTAGATCTTACTACCTTTGATTACAAGTCCTCTTGTTCATTTGGGTCTCAATCATTTCTTTCAGGCTAATCGACTGCTAAAAAATAGACTAGGCGAGATAGCAAATATCTCTATTAGTTAGGACGGACGTACACGAGTGGCATGACTGAATACATGAACTATTTTCCAGCTAAATGCAGCTGTGGTTAAAATGTACTCCCTCCGTTCCAAATTAATTGACTTTCATATATTTACATTTGGATGTACCTAGACATGTTACATGTACATATACATCTAAACGTAAATATATGGAAGTCAATTAATTTGAAACGGAGGGAGTATATATCTAACTAACGCCCATATGATGTATCGAAATGTCCAAGATTGACACATCTTGGTCCATGGGCTCCAAGCCTCCAACCATGGGCACCACTAGTACCAGCAAGGCAAAAAGTGCATGGCAAGGTGCAGTGCAAGCGCTCGTTTGCAAGTTGCAACGTGCATGAAACCAAGACTCATACATTTGTGATTTGTCCTTGCCGATCTTTGATATTTACTTGGCGGAATACAAAGACAACAAGGACACAATCTAGGCTGGAAAGCTGGCCACCACGAGTCCACGTGAGAGCCACCAGTCTGGCCTTTTTCTGAAAGGAATCAACGTGCTTATTTCTTTCTCTGTTTAGTAAATAGTACTTTTTTGTAGAGTGATATATTGGGCAGTCATGGTGTACGTACTCAGGTATTTGACAGTAATTTCTGTTTTTAACTTATGGGAATATTATCCATCGAAAACCGACGATGATTATAATGGCACACAAATAATATTTTTGCATTTTGTTGCGAAGTTTGGTATTGTCAAATCAAGTGGTCAAAGTGATGAAATCTCATCATCACCATCCGTAAAATTTGTTGTATCTGTTATATCGGCACAGAGACCGGATTGTCGCGTGTAAAATACTGGTCAAAGTAGTTGTTCTAGAACTCGTTCTATCCTCAAATTCAAGTGACTAGTTCAAACTATCGCTCTACGAATGGGCCAGGAAGACGAGGAGGCGGAGGAAAACTTGCCGTATAAAGTCCACGACACGATGATTGGTGACAAAGTTTTGAGTTCCGATGTTTACCATCATAGTATATTGACACTAATTATACCCACAATATTGCCCTGATTTTGACATGGCACACATATAGGAGTTTATAAATAGGACGAAAAGAGAGAAAAAATACCTATGGTGGCACAGAGGATGGCGAGGTTGAGAACGACCGTGTATGCGGCGGGGCGAGGGCTCAGGCGGGTACGACAGACGGTAATGACAAAGACGACGATTGTCGACTTTAAAAGCACGCGAGGATCAGGGCGACGACAACGACAGCGAAGTGAGAAAGGAGGGACGGAAACAGTTTTGTCAACTAGGGCAAATAGGGTTTCACACGAATTTTGACCAAGCTGGCGCAACGTGCCGCAACCACCACTCGTTGGCCGGTTTCCTTAGCACCCCTCTCCTTTCCCCGACTAGCAAAGTAGCAAAGGGGGCGAGAATTAAGGGGGGCTAGAGTGGGGAAAGGAATGCGTCTTTTTTACATATATTTTGTTCTGTTTTGAAGGGGGACTTCCGGAGTGATCATGATCTAAAAAAGTGACCACGGCGAGGCCATGAACATAGAGAACACTTCTGCACATGAAAAAACGAAAAATGAAGCACATGCATTCGATTTCAGGCCAGCACTGTACATGCGAGTCATATTTACACGGACATTTTTATGATGGAATACTTACAGTGGCATTGTTTGTTCCGAATATTTACACTGACATATATGTACATTTCCCTAGTCGTTTTTCTGACGCCTAAATTATCAGCAAAAAACGCCCACTATTTCTACCTAGATTCAGGCTTCCCCGTTTCTATCTCGTCTCTGTCCGCCGCCCGATCCAACTCCGGCGGCTGTATCGTGATGCCGTCCGATCTACTCCGACTCCGGGATGACGGTCAAGTCGGTTGAGAACCTCGTTGGCGATCTCCCACCGCGGTACGCTACCACCCGCTTCCTGACCACCGCCGGCTTCGCCGCGGCGAAGTTCATCACCGAATCATCCGAGTAATCCTCCTCGGGCGGCGTAAACACGAGAGGCACCACCGAGCCTCGCCGGCACCGGCCACCGGCGGACGAGGCCTTGACGAGGGCGGCACTGGCCTTGACGGCGAGCGCGGCCACCTCCTCGAGCGTGAGTGTACGGCGCAGCATCTCAGCCGGGAGCACGAAGTATATCTGCCCCGGCCGGAGCTCGTCGGCGCCGGCCACCGCCGCGACGGAGTCCTGGAAACCCATCGCGTCGGCGTCGCAGAGGAACCACCCGTGGCCGACCTCCTCCAGCGCCATCGCCGCGGTGGCCGGCTGAGTGTACTCCCGGAGCTCGCCGCTGGGCAGCACCACCCTCGCGGTCGAGACGCCGTCGGCACTGGCGTCGCACGATACGCAGAGACCCATTGTAAGCTTTACGGCCTCTGCTGCTCTGTAACGAAGCGGTACTGTTCGATTCTGCTGCTGCTAGCTCCTGCCTGGTTCTTTCTCCAGCGCCGTTGGTGACTTGTTGTGGTAATGTGGTATCGCGGACTTGCGGTGTGCTGCCGGAGATGGCGAGGAAGATGTATATATAGGCGGAGAGGTATGAGGGAGACGCAGAGGGTTGTCGTGTAGCCGAGAGTGGGGGCAGCACAGGCTGGAGCTTGGAGCTTTGTTCCCGCCAGCCGTTGGCGCGGAGCCGTGGACTCGATTCGATCGGCGGGCTTTCCTGAGTAGAGCCACAGTCAAATGGCTGCCCGGAAAGAATTTTTATTCTTGATCAAGCTCGGTGAACTCAAAACAACTTGCAAAAATCTCTGTACGCGGTTAAGCAGCACACATACAGCCCTACACGCGGGAATGGACGGAGTACACACTTACAATCGAACACGGCATTCCTTGGAAAACAAATGGTTCACAAAACAATCCAATGGGACAGCTCACCACCGTCCACATTAGCAAATCAGGAGCAATACGGAAAAAACCTTTGAATTGGGTGTTCAAAGGCTACAAGCTGTTTAATTTTTTTTGCAATTAAATTTCTAGTTTAATTTTATGTTTTCTAGATTTTCAGTTTTTAGAAGAAAAAAATCATTTTGTTTAAATGAACTACCACATGTGTGAAATTCTACAGCTTCTCGTATCAATTTCGGACTGAACAAAATTTTGAGACAGACAAAAATTTCAGAAACTTCAGGAGTTATTTCAGAATTATATCGGCATAATGTCTTCAAATTTTTGGAAAAAAATTAGAAAAAATTGTGTGAATGTATCCCGAAAAATCGAGAAATATATGTTTCGGGAACAATAAAAAAATTGGAACCCTCTTTGAGTCGCAAGAGACCCTCACTTTGTATGGCTTACCAAAGGACACTATTCTGGAGACATTCTCCTCCGTATGGTCATGACGCGACAATCAAGATTGGAGCACCGATAGTGAAGCAGAAATAATTTGTAATGAAAGTGAGTGTTATGGGTACATCCTTCTCACAAGATCGAGCTCCCTGGTCTCGAAACAACCAATCATGTCTGTGTGGGTGCCCAAGTATCCACACAAGTCTTTCCTTCTTTGAGCTTGCATGGGTTTGGTGAGATAAACTTTTGTATGTCTTGTGTTTACCGCATCCATTTCTTGGGCATAAGCATTGTTGAGTCGCTCGGGCCGATCCCCGGTAGAGATTATATGGGGGTCTTGCAAGTACGGTCGTCGAGAGACCCACCATCTTCGCCTAGGAGTCACTTTTCGTTACGTTCAGTTGGCGATAAAAACCTTCCTAATGTGCGGGCCATGCCCTTACACATTACACGATTTCAATATTGGCTTTCATCCCGACTCTTAATAAAGAGAAGGGATTGAGTTTCATATCTTTTATTTAGATCTTCAGTCGCTCCACCTGGAAAATGCCACCTTCCACCATACATAAATAAACCTATTTGTTTTCTTACTTCTCCGTCATAACAAGATATTTTTTGCTTATTTCGTGCTTTAGGAGCTTAGTTTAGAGAGTCTACTTCTGTGGAAAGTGGCGGTGACTCCCGTGCACACCGGTGCCTCTTTACAAAAAAACGAAAACAATATTTTTAGGGGCAAAACAAATCTGAAAAGAAAAACATATAACTGCATATACACATTCGTTTGTGCGTCAGAACTTTTCTCAAATAGAACTTTATATTTTGGGGTACACAAAAAAAGGAAGTTCGGGAGAAAAAGAGCTATTTTAACTTTTTTACCACCATAATTTCTTCTCTAGCTCGGAATACTATTTTTATCAAAAATTTACACATACATAGAAAACATCCCTATGTAGCCAATGAAATTTAAAAAAGAATACCGAACACAAATTGAATACTTTAGAAAAAAGAAAATTGCACTCGAGCACACTGTGGTCGGGTGCCATAAATGTGCGTTGCTACTTCTGCATTTTCTTTGTATACTCATGGAGCAGGGCAGCCTACCGACCCAATTTTAGGGCTGATATTTTTTTGGAAATGTCGTAGGAGTCAAATAGACGTTTTGAACTCTTCCGAGATTTTATTGATTAAATCAGCTGCGGCAACAAAATTTAATAATATGGACAATAATAAATACTCGCTCTGTTTCATAATATAAGTTTTAGATATTCCAATGTGAACTATATACGGAGCAAAATGAGTGAATCCACGTACGAAAATATGACTGCATATGTCTATATACATCTGATTCCTAAAATCTAAAACATCTTACAGTATAAAACGGAGGGAGTAGTTGCACGATTGTAAGATCGTGTTGCTGAAGCTTCTGGAATGTCTCGCTGCCTCGTCTGTGCTTGCGTCGGTGAGCTTTTTCGGTTGCGGGTAGGCCAAAAGGATTCGCCAAAGGAGCTAACAAGCATGCTTGCGTGTAGCGCGCCTTTCTCCTCTCCGGCGGCGATGCCGTTCGGCGTGGACGAGGCTGCGTTGCTTGGGCTGTAAATAGTAGGTGTAGATTAAGTTTAGGGCTTTCCCTGTTTGGCTACGTGCCGTCTGAGGGTCTGACGGCGGATCTCGGCGGCCAGATCCGCCGCGCCGTGAGCTTCTTCTGCTTCGCGGAGCTTCGTTTGTGGCAGGCGATGGCGCAAGGGTGGTGGACGAGCTCGTGCATCCCTCTGAATAAGGTACGCAAGGGAGTTCTGGAGTGGAGCCTTTCAGGCCAGGCTCGGCTCTGTGCGATGTTGCTTCTTCTCGCGGTGGAGCTTACATGGAGGAAGCCGAATACGGCGGTGACGCAAGATCTGCACAACTCCTTCTTCAATAAGGTTTGTTCTTCTTCTTTTTGCTGCTGCAAATCTCTTCTCAGTCTATCTCCTCCGGCTCGTGGCGGAAGCATGGAGTTCGATGGTGGACTTGCTGTTCAGGTGCGGTGGCAGAAAGCCGGCAGCTCGATCTTGCTGTTTGATGAGGTATTTTCGACTTCCTCTACTCACGATGGAGGTGTTGAGAGGAAGCAGAATACTGGGCGCGATGTTGAAAGGAAGCTGCCATGGAGTAGCGATACCAACCTCTGGAGAACAATCTCGGCGGCGTTCTTTTGCCGGCCGACTCTGAAGGCTAGCTGGTGGCCATCTTCGCTGGAGTTTTCTGGCGTTTGTTCAACCTCCATATGGAGGCCCTTTGTAGAGCTTGCTGTGGCGCTTTTCGTCCCCTTCGAGTCAAGTGGCGTAGTCCCCGGCGCGGAGGAAGACGGCCGCGGCTGGAGCTCTCTCTTCCAGGATAATGGCGGAGGACCCAATTGCATTCCTAATTTTCATTGTAGGGTCTTTTCTGTAAGCGTTAGGGACTCGGTTGTAATTTCTATTTTTGTTCTGGTCCTTAATGTAAAATGTATCCGCTGCTGATAATGGTATCCAGGCCCTTCGGGGCCGCTCCTTGTTCAAAAAAAAAAAACATATCCGGGAGCGAGAGGTGCGAGGTGGGAGCGCCGGAGCGGCGCCATGCCGTGTCTCGTCATGGGCGAACGGTACGCGTGGAAGTTGACGGGCTCCAGGCCACGATCGCGCGCATGGGTTCGTTGCTAGCTACCGTACGTGCCCACACAATATCATTGCGTAACAGGTTCAGTGAACGCAGCTGCGCTTTTGTTTGTCTGTGTGCACAAGATTCCGTCATCGTCCGTTGCGCGCCATCTGTTGGCTACGTGCACCATTCTTTAGGCTGAACTATGAAACGAGCCGATGCCGATATCATGTCTTGAGTCACTAAAGTCATGTTAAAACTTTAGAGGAGTAGTTGAACCCATCCATGCATGCATGCAAGTTTACCGCAAGAACAAGGGCAAGTGGGCAACCATGCAGAGGCAATGATGCATGGTTTTCGTGTTGATCCATGCATTGTTTCGAAATTGTGCTGTCTGGATAGTGCATATGGATTACAGTTGACATGTACTCCCTCCGTTTATAAAAGGATGTCTTAAGCTAGTTCAAATTTACATGTATATATCTAGACAATACATGCAAATTTGAGCTAACTTGAGACATCCTTTTATAAACGGAGTGAGTAGCTAGAAGCACCAGCATAGGTGACCATGATATCAGAAACGACATTCCGTTTCACGACCCTATCCACATGCCTTGAAACTTGCATACATACAGTCAGGCTATTCTAACCAGCTCCATGGTCGTGCACGTCTCGGATGAACGCCAAGGGAGACAAACTCCACCATTATTCTCCATGTCCATGCATCGACCAATCCAGCAGGTGGGAGAGACGGCGTACTTAAACCGCAGGGCCGGAGCGTCGCCTACCAGCCAGCGGGGGCAGTGCGTGCGTGGGTGGCGCCGTGCATGCGAGCGACGACGACCACGTCGGGTGGCTCGGCGCACATGCAGCCCGGCCGGGTCGTGGGGGAGCCACCCGCGCGCGCCGCACGATGGGCCAGTTCACTACAGCAGAGCTAACCTGTGCCGACGACCAAACCCTGTGCCGACGGGTTTTTATCGGGGCCGTCGGCACAGGAGCCCTACGAGGCCACCCACGAAGCTGGCCGTCGGCACATATATCCCCGTCGGCACAGAAAAGCTCCGTCGGCACAAATATCACCGTCGGCACAGTTCCCCGTCGACTAAAAGGTGACGTCGACACAAATCTGTGCCGACGGTAAAAACCGTCGGCACAGGTTCTTTTTTCTTTTTCTTTTATCTCGTGTATCCAGACCAACCTATGCCGACGGTTTTACCGTCGGCACAGGTTACCCATTTTTTTTCTTCAATTTTATGTATCTATTTATTACTGTCAATTAAATTTACTCTTAATTAAATTTAATATGTTTTTATTCATATCTATATGTATATAGCTACGCCGAATAGCGGTCTCCACCCACATAAAATAACGTCGCGAATCTTGTCTCTCGGAAGTATTGTATGTGAATCTTGTCTCTCTTGCAATCTTGTGTCGATTTGTGATAAAAGTTGGTTTCTCATGTTCGTATGGCCTAACCTAACACAGCCAAGGAAAAAATTCCACTGGGCTACCCCCTTTCGACGCACGTCTATGGGGTTAGACGGAAACGTTAGGGTTTTTCCAGCGGATTCAGGGTTTCGCCGAAGCGGGGCCCAGGAGCGTCGGAACCCCACCCAAACCTAGGTTGTGCCATACCATATGTATACAAGTGTGTTGTGTGTTTCAAATGTCCAAGAATCTACTCCTAGGTGTGACCGACATCACCGGCTTCACTTTCTCTCTACTAAGTGTGTGGACTTATAGCTGAAAACTCCCGTTCCGGGCGAAACGGGGGCAATCTTGTGTCGATTTGTGATAAAAGTTGGTTTCTCATGTTCGTATGGCCAAACCTAACACAGCCAAGGAAAAAATTCCACTGGGCTACCCCCTTTCGACGCACGTCTATTGGGGTAGACGGAAACGTTAGGGTTTTTCCAGCGGATTCAGGGTTTCGCCGAAGCGGGGCCCCGGAGCGTCGGAACCCCACCCAAATCTAGGTTGTGCCATACCATATGTATACAAGTGTGTTGTGTGTTTCAAATGTCCAAGAATCTACTCCTAGGTGTGACCGACATCACCGGCTTCACTTTCTCTCTACTAAGTGTGTGGACTTATAGCTGAAAACTCCCGTTCCGGGCGAAACGGGGGCAATCTTGTGTCGATTTGTGATAAAAGTTGGTTTCTCATGTTCGTATGGCCTAACCTAACACAGCCAAGGAAAAAATTCCACTGGGCTACCCCCTTTCGACGCACGTCTATGGGGTTAGACGGAAACGTTAGGGTTTTTCCAGCGGATTCAGGGTTTCGCCGAAGCGGGGCCCCGGAGCGTCGGAACCCCACCCAAACCTAGGTTGTGCCATACCATATGTATACAAGTGTGTTGTGTGTTTCAAATGTCCAAGAATCTACTCCTAGGTGTGACCGACATCACCAGCTTCACTTTCTCTCTACTAAGTGTGTGGACTTATAGCTGAAAACTCCCGTTCCGGGCGAAACGGGGGCAATCTTGTGTCGATTTGTGATAAAAGTTGGTTTCTCATGTTCGTATGGCCTAACCTAACACAGCCAAGGAAAAAATTACACTGGGCTACCCCCTTTCGACGCACGTCTATGGGGGTAGACGGAAACGTTAGGGTTTTTCCAGCGGATTCAGGGTTTCGCCGAAGCGGGGCCCCGGAGCGTCGGAACCCCACCCAAACCTAGGTTGTGCCATACCATATGTATACAAGTGTGTTGTGTGTTTCAAATGTCCAAGAATCTACTCCTAGGTGTGACCGACATCACCGGCTTCACTTTCTCTCTACTAAGTGTGTGGACTTATAGCTGAAAACTCCCGTTCCGGGCGAAACGGGGGCAATCTTGTGTCGATTTGTGATAAAAGTTGGTTTCTCATGTTCGTATGGCCTAACCTAACACAGCCAAGGAAAAAATTCCACTGGGCTACCCCCTTTCGACGCACGTCTATGGGGGTAGACGGAAACGTTAGGGTTTTTCCAGCGGATTCAGGGTTTCGCCGAAGCGGGGCCCCGGAGCGTCGGAACCCCACCCAAACCTAGGTTGTGCCATACCATATGTATACAAGTGTGTTGTGTGTTTCAAATGTCCAAGAATCTACTCCTAGGTGTGACCGACATCACCGGCTTCACTTTCTCTCTACTAAGTGTGTGGACTTATAGCTGAAAACTCCCGTTCCGGGCGAAACGGGGGCAATCTTGTGTCGATTTGTGATAAAAGTTGGTTTCTCATGTTCGTATGGCCTAACCTAACACAGCCAAGGAAAAAATTCCACTGGGCTACCCCTTTCAACGCACGTCTATGGGGGTAGACGGAAACGTTATGGTTTTTCCAGCGGATTCAGGGTTTCGCCGAAGCGGGCCCCGGAGCGTCGGAACCCACCCAAACCTAGGTTGTGCCATACCATATGTATACAAGTGTGTTGTGTGTTTCAAATGTCCAAGAATCTACTCCTAGGTGTGACCGACATCACCGGCTTCACTTTCTCTCTACTAAGTGTGTGGACTTACAGCTGAAAACTCCCGTTCTCGGGCACAGAGGGCGCCTGCTGTAGTGGTTGGTCTGGTTCCCCGGCCAGGCCAATAATCCTGTTGCGCCGTTCCTTCCGTTGTTCCTCACTTGCTCATCAGGGCAGGCAGAGCAGAGCTTCCTTGAACCTTCGCCGGAAATTCAGATCGATCGGCGACGCAAACGCCACGGTGGGTGCAGACCGCGCTCAGTGGGCGTGGCATGGTAGATCTTGTCGCCGGAGCGTCGGAGATGAGGGCGGCAGCGGGAATCTTTGGACGGCAGGTCGCAACGTGGCCGTATGCTTTCAGGGGATAGATTAGTCGTGCTTGGACCAAGCAGCTTGGTACGGGATTATTCGCTGAGCATCCGTGCTCTGTAGGCGTTGAATTCGTACTTGTGTGGTGTGGTGTGGTGCTGGGTTTGGTCAACGTTCGGGCGTCCGTTGCTGGTTTTGGTTTTGGCCATCGATCTGCATGAGAGAGATCAGGTTTAAGTAATGTTTGACCCCGTTGAGTTGGGGAAAATTGTACTAGTAGTACCACTAGGACTGTACAAATTTGGTACGGCTGGTGACGAGGCCGCCAGTTGAATTCTCAACGTTGCGCGATGCATTGTGTCTGCCTGTCAGGTAGGCACTTTGTCTACTAATATATTTTTAACATTTAGTCAGCGTGGTTAAATGTACCATTTGTGATGAATGTGTTTTACATGGAAGATATATTCCCATCACTACAGGAAACGGCCACTTCCCGATGGCCAAACGTATGCCAACGGCAATTTATCGGGGCCGTGAGCATACATGGAGATATGCCGAGGGTGAGAATAAGATCGACGGCAAATACTCTGCATGCCTACGGCTTTTCTTAATAGCCATCGGCATCTATGTGGCCATCGACAACTACACAGTATGCCTACGGTTTTCCTGAATAGCCGTCGACATATGTATGGCCGTCGACAAACATGTCTGCAGTTGTAACCTATCTGACGGACCGCTTATGTGCTGACGGCCATCTGAGCTGGGTCGTCAGCATAAGTCTTTGTTTTTTCCCTGCGACATATTGTTGTTTTTTTTCCCTAATTACTTAATGATGTTTCTTAAATTTTCTTTGCATTCTACTATTATTTTCAACGACTTTATCACATTAAATGACACTAACACAACCGAATAAAAAAGTCCATCGACCTACCCTTTCGACTCCGAACATGAGGTAAGATGGCAAGTTTGACTTTTTTCCTGCGGGGTCAGGTTTTTACCGAAGCGGGGGCTCCGGAGCGTCGAAATCCGACCTCAACCTAGGTGGTGCCATACCATACATATACAAATGTGGTGGGAGGTGGATAGGGCCAGGATCTTTGGCCGTCGGCATAGATAGTGTCGCAGATCGTGCCACGTGGCCGCTGTTTATGATGTGCTAGGTCCGGTCCGGTTTGGACCTCATACTAGACCACCGATCCTATTAAAAAATAGCAGGTTCAGGTTCGCACCGCACCTACCTTTTTAGGTTCGTGGGTAATCCTAGGTTCAGCCCTGCGGCAGCGGGACGAGGCACGCGGGTAAGTGGCGCTCGCGGTAGTAGTTCATCTCGCGGCTGAGGCCGGAGCTCCGGCGCGGGTCCTCGCAGGGGAGCAGGTCCACCTCCGAGGCGGCGCACGGCGGCACCGCGCTTCCGGAGGAGAGGCACCCCGCGGCGCGGCGTGAAGACGAGCGCGAGGAAGACGACCACAGCCACGAGGAAGACCGCCCAGACGGCGTCGAGGAAGGACCACTGTCACTGCCGGAGAGGGCGCCGGCACCGCTGCGGTGCGGCCGCAGGGAGCTGAGGAGTCAGAGGGTGGAGAGGCCGACACGGGGGAGAGCCACTACTAGAGAGGGTGTAGGGGACGGCGTGCTCCGTGAGCTCTGGGCGCTCCCCGGCTGCGAGCGCCTCCCGCAGCGTCGCTCGGTTCTTGCGGCCGGCGGGCTGACCTACTCCGGCCGTTCGGCGGCGTGGATGGAGACAAGTCGCAAAGTAGGATCCGTTAGCGGGATCGTCGTGCTCTCGGCTGACGAGTTTATTCCGGTGCCGGTGGCTCGCCTGGCCGTGCGGCGGCGGCGTCGTCTGCCCTCTGCCGAGGAGAGATGGAGGTTCGATTCGACCCTAGGGTCCAAAGGTTCAGGTTCGCGGTGACCCTATTTTTTCGTGGGTCGGCCCGTTATCCTATCGGTAACAAAACACAGGTCCGGTCCAGCGGGTCAGCGGGCCGAACCGGACCCAACGCATCTATAGCCGGTGTATGCCGAAGCACTTAACGTCAGCATAGATTCAGATGGCGTGAGAGGGACGTGAGACCCTTTTTTCCCGACGGCCAAGCGTTGCAGACAGCCAATGAAAACCGTTGGCATATGTGCCATGTGCCGACGGCCGATGTATACATGTTTGGTGTCGGCATAATGGTATGCCAACAACATTTATGTCTTTGCCGAGGGTTGTTGGCCGTCAGGGACACGTGGAGATTCCTGTAGTGTGTGTTTACACCATGTTCACCTGCTCATAGAATCACTATGCTATAACTGCCTGGTATGTTGCACACTTACACTTGTGGTTTGTGACCCGCGTTTGAGATGTATCTAGATACTTCTTTCGTTCAAAAACATGTCTAGATACATCTACTTTTTGTCAAACTTGAGACACTTATTTTTTGACGGAGGGAGTAGTATATATGTATCCGTCCATTAGCTTTTGAAGGTGACCGTACAGTGTTCCCGTTATAAACGTTTTACACACTAGAAATCTAGAATGTCCTGAAATGCATGATTGCATCCAGCGACAGCACGTCCATATGGCCATCCAAGATTGCAAGTGAACAACCATCGGTTGTCCTTCAACAATCCAATCCAATAATACGGGCGAAGCCAAAAAGGTCCTCGATACCTATATACAATGAGTTTGCAAATCTGCTCGTAAGCTCGTTCAAAGATAATAAGTTGGTACATCATATTACCTTTTGATTACGAGAATCTCTTTGCTATCTACGTCTCAATCATGTCCTTCGTGCAAATCGAACACCACCCATGAAAATAGCTTGGGCGAGATACCAAACACCATTGTATACAAGAGATATATTTCTATTAACTAAGAAGTCCGTATTGAACCAAAAAAACTTGAGTTCTCGCTCTCATGCTACGCTTTGAGCAGGACTGGGAGCCCCCGACCATGCAGCACCACCCGCACCAGCTAGCCCTCCCCTCCCCCCTTGCCTTGCGCCGGCGGCGGGGCATTTCTGTTGTTGTGCGATCGTTGTGCGCTGGTCTTCAGCTGAAGGCGTTGCACGTCAACCATCACACATTGCTCCTCCACCCAGCGTGCGATTAGGGCATACGACATTGCAGTTGTCGGGACGGTGATCCTGAAATATGGTGTTGTTGATCCGCCAGGCATGGCAGAACAACTAGAACACGGGGCGGCGAGCCCAAAAGTATGACAATGTCAAGTGCATCGACTTCGTGTCGTCTGGACGACAAGGTTAACCTCAATGCTGGTCGTCGCATTCATGTAACTCCTCTGGATGGTTGTAGGCTTCTTCATCTACGAGCGCCCCATGTGTGGTCATCCCATATAAGTCATGGCGTCTTCTCTCTCACATTGGTGGGAGATCATCTGGTCTTGGTAGGTGGTATATGGGTTTGATCCTAGTCGGGTTGTTCAGGAGGATTGGTCGTGATATCAGTTTTTGACCTATTTTCTATGAATTAATTGGACAACTCCCATTATTAATTAGAGGAAAGACAAACCTTCTACTTCATTTCTAAAAAGGAACTACATACACGGTTCTCCAGTTGCATTGATCTGAATATACGATGACACGCACTATTTAGGTTCCAGCGCAATGGAGCCGTGATTCAAATGCATCTATGAAACATCTGGGTCCATGGGCTCCAACCATGAGCACCACTACTACCAGCAAGGCAAAAAGTGCATGGCAAGGTGCAGTGCAAGTGCTTTCTTCGTAACATGCATGAAACCAACTTGCATACATTTGTCCCTGCCGTGGTGGCAACCGATCTATGATAATTACTAGGCGGAATACAAGGACAACTTGGACAACACACAGGCTGGAAAGCCAACGAACAAAATGGGGAGGCCACCACGATGGAGAGAAGAGGGGACACAATGCAGAGCAATCAATCCGGCCTAAGCGAGAGAAAACACGTGCTCATTTCTCTTTGTCGTAACATGATCCAGCTGAAGGCAGATGACAAGCTTGTGTGACCCTAGCTAGGGTTATTCCAAGAACCGGCACGAGCCAGTATTGTGGGCATGTGGCTATATATATGTTTGTTTGCGGAGTGGAGCAGAGTAGAGTAGAGCGTGGATTTTTGGAAGTCGGGCTACATGGAACTCGTTTCTTTTTGAAAATTCGAAATCAACCTTTTTAAGTTTGCAAAAATCATGAAACAATTTTAGGATGTAGATATTGTTGATATCTACAATCGTGCTAATTTTCAACTCCAAAGTCGTTGTATTTTCGGCTGTACAAAAAAGACAAATTGATGGAAATTTCAAAAATTTAAACTGTGTATTCTTCACCACCCAAATTTACCTGTTTGTCTTTTTATGCGGCCCAAAATATAACGAATTTGGAGTTAAAACTATTCACGATTGTAGATCTAGACAATATCTACATCCGGGGAATTTTTTCGCGATTTTTGGAGACTTAAAGTTTTCGATTTCGAATTTTCAAAAAACGAGCTCCATGTAGCCCGGGCTCCATTTTAGGGTTTTCAAGTAGAGTATGCCTACAGCTGGAAATACGGGCATAGTGTAATCTACTGGAGAACAACACAATATTATAAGGGGGCGGTCGTGGTCTACTGAGCCTTCACACGGTAATTAGGCAGGCGATCGATCTATCATTCTTGTGTGTCATTTATGCGGATATTGTCTGTATGAAAAGCGACAATGATGACAATGGCACAAATAATAATTGCATTTTGTCGCCTGGTTTATTGTTTGCGAATGTTGGCAAGTGAAGATAACAATTCAACTTTATTGATAAATCAAACAAATTGCATTAGTGGAAAAAACTAAGACGAACAAACAAAAAATACCTAAAAAACTGAGAGATACACATGAAGATGTTTCATTGTCGACCTTTGATTTCAACTTTGCAGCTGGACATTTTTTCACTCTTCTTAAGAAAACGCACAAAGCTAAATTTATACAAGTTGTCTAATTTAAAAGGTTTTGAATAGACGCATGAGCCGTCCATAGTAAGCCGAGACCCAATATGGTTGAACACCGTGGAAAAAAATCGCTTTCCTATGATAGGCAAACAAACACTGCTTCATCATCATATTGTAGGGAAGAAGTTTGGTTGAAAGTGTCTTTAACTCCCGAGCTCCAGCTCTCTTCATTTTAAAATATTCAAAAAAAATCAATTTACATGTTTAAAAAAATTCTAAAAAAATTGGACCTACAAGCATGGAAAATCGCAATGCAAAATTATTTATATTATGGGATACATCATTTTTTTGTAGATTTAGAGATTTGAAAATATGCATTTTAGATCGACACTTTATCATTTTTGTGTAGTTCAGAATACAAAGTATTTGAAATTAATATTTGCACCTTTGTGTGATACATAATTGGCTACATCCATTTTTTTTCTACTTTTTTTCTAAAACTCGTAATTATGATTTTAGAATTGTCCAAAATAATAGGACGACTGGATCTCGACAGTAAGAAATCTCCACTCAAAATGCCTAAGCTAAAACTAGAGAAATATTGTTGGAAAATTAGGCAATAATTCCATGATTAATTCCAGAATATTAAACATAACTACACTAGCTACTAACATGTAGAATACGAACATACTAGATGTACTAATCAACATGAACAGCAGCAACACATACGCCAACAGATCCATAGCAAAACAGTTCAGAACACGCCGCACGTACCGAACGGTTGTAGAGGAAGTAGTCATTGGAGCAGCGACGGCAGCAGCTTGAGCGGCGACGGTAGTAGCTCGAAGGAGACGACGTTGGAGACGAGTCGCCCGCGGACCCGGAGATCGTCCAGGAAGTCGAGCCGTGATGAAGAACTTGAAAGCAGTCGCGCGGAGCGCTTCCCAAAAACCTTATTCGCCCTCTCCCGTACAGGATCACAAGGACGAGCGGTTCCGGAGACCTGCTGTCCCGTTCGCCGGTGCACGCCGGCACACGGGATGGAGTAGACTACTGTGGCGGCGCAAGGCACGAGATTGGCAAAACCTAAATTGGTTCGGTGGTTTGCAGCGCACGCAGTGCACGACTTTATATAGTGCGGCTCGGGAAAACCCTAACGGGTACAACATGGGCCAAGTCCACGTCGCGCACGTTTTAGGTCGGTTACAGTTAGCCCACGATCCGGGAGCGACCCGAACGGCGAGATTCCCGCAACCCGCGGCGCGGCGTCGTGACGAGACGGGCGGGCGGGCGGTGCGGTGCGTGCGTGCGAGCGGCGGCGGAGGAGGAGGAGGAGGAGTGCGCACGAGAGAGCCTCTTGTTCTCACAAGCTTACCAAGTGGTACAACACTCCACCTTATAAGGTGGTGTTTGTCTCCTCCAACTAGCAATGTGGGACTAAACTTTAGCACCACTTTGCACCTCCAAAATTCTGCCATGCACATGGGCCAATTTGAGATTTTCAGGAATTTTATTGGGCTGCCCAAATGGGCCCAAATCTAACAATCCCCCACCAGATCTCAAATTCCCATTTAGAGATTTTGCCAAACCTCGTTTCTTGTTTATATACCAGTGTTTCAGCAGAGACTGTTAAGTTGAACTTCCGCCTAGAGCTTCAAGCTACATCTACCAGCAACTTGAACAATGGACGAACCTTGAATTGCAAGTTTGGTGCCAATAGACTTCACTCAAAGTCATAACCAGTACGTGGCTGCCAGTAGCCTACCCCGCGGGTGGAGCATATGCGTCATACTCCCTGGTCTCTTCATGAGCTTACTAGAGATCACCCAAATCTCATAGACTGCGACGTTTAACAGTCGGACTCATATAGGTGTGTTCTTTCAAGGTCGCTCTGTAGGATAGCACCTTTGCTACGAATAGCCAACAAAACACATTAAGGCATATTGCCAACCTGCCTTACAGAATGTGAGAGTTATGCATCTTCCCACGGAGAGGGTTATAAAATAACTCTCCTCAGTTAAACCACTAGCTTGTTCTTCCCAGGTCCTAATTCACGGGATCTCCGATCACATAGGTTGGGTTACCACTATGGTGTAACACTCACGGGTCTCAACCCCATCTCCCTCGATGCACTATCTATCACATTACGTGATAGTCCCTTCGTAAAGGGATCTGCCAGGTTTTTGTCTGTTTGAATATAACTAACAGTTATTACTCCGGAGTTTCTCATTTTCCTGACAGACTTCAAGCGTCTCTTGACGTGTCTTGATGACTTCGCATTATCCTTAGCACTGTTCACTTTCGTAATAACCGTTTGGTTGTCACAGTTCATAAGGATGGCCGGTAATGGTTTCTCAACCACCGGCAAGTCCATCAAGAGCTCACGCAGCCATTCTGCCTCAACAGAAGCTGTATCTAAAGCAGCAAGTTCTGCTTCCATGGTTGACCTCGTCAAAATGGTCTGTTTGCAAGACCTCCATGACACTGCGCCACCTCCAAGAATAAATGCATATCCACTTGTGGCGTAGAGCTCATCAACATCTGAGATCCAGTTCGCATCACATATCCCTCAAGCACCGCAGGGTGCCCTGAATAGTGAATCCCATAACTCATTGTACCGTTCAGATAGCGCATGACCCTTTCAAGTGCATGCCAATGATCAATACCCGGGTTAGACATGAACCTGCTCAACTTGCTCACAGCAAAAGAGATATCAGGTCTTGTCGCGCTCGCAAGGTACATGAGTGAACCGATCACTTGAGAATATCTTAATTGATCTCTCGTTTCCTTTTTGTTCTTTCTGAGTGTCACACTGGGATCATAGGGTGTTGGAGAAGGCTTGCTGTCTATATAACCAAAGCGGCTCAAGACCTTCTCAACATAGTGTGATTGCGTTAACGTAATCCCACTCTCATCCCTAATCAGCTTAATGTTCAGGATCACATCAGCTTGTCCCAGATCTTTCATATCAAAGCTCTTTGACAGAAAGACTTGACCTCATTTATCACTATCATGCTTGTACCGAAAATCAGTATGTCATCAACATACAAGCATAATATAACACTATCGCCCCCACCATGGCGATAATATACACACCTATCAGCCTCATTAATGGCAAAGCCTGCAGAAGTTAAAGTTCTGTCAAACTTCTCATGCCATTGCTTAGGTGCTTGCTTCAGCCCATACAAAGATTTTAACAATTTGCACACCTTTCTCTCTTCACCTTTTACTACAAACCCATCAGGCTGATCCATATAGATTTCCTCTTCCAACTCTCCGTTAAGGAAAGCTGTCTTTACGTCCATTTGATGAACGATAAGACCATAGGAGGCAGCCAGGGAAAGTAGTACTCGAATGGTGGTGAGTCTAGCAACAGGTGAATAGGTGTCAAAGTAATCTTCGCCTTCGCGCTGGGTGTAGCCCTTGGCTACAAGCCGTGCCTTGTACTTCTCAATAGTACCATCAGGCCTTAGCTTCTTCTTGAACACCCACTTACAACCCACAGGTTTGCAGCCGTAGGGTCGTTCAGATAATTCCCAAGTTCCATTAGAAAGAATCGAGTCCATCTCATTATGGACAGCTTCTTTCCAGTCATCAGCATCAGGAGATGCAAATGCCTCTGCAATGGACGTGGGAGTATTGTCCACAAGGTACACAATGAAATCATCACCAAAGGATTTTTCAGTCCTCTGTCTCTTGCTCCTCTTGGGAGCTGATTCATTGTCATCCTTCTCAAGGACTTCCTCAACAAGTGGTTGTTCAGAATGATCAACAGATGTACTAGGTTCAGCAAATATCTCAGAAGAAATTCTAGCAATGCTATGCATATCCTTCATAGGAAACATGTTCTCAAAAAATGTTGCATCACGAGATTCCAAAATAGTATCAACATGCATATCAGGTATCTCAGATTTAACCACTAAAAATCTATAGCAAATGCTCCGCTGAGCATAACCTAGAAAGACACAATCCACTGTCTTCGGTCCAAGTTTTCGTTTCTTAGGAATTGGAACATTGACTTTCGCCAAACATCCCCAAGTACGAAAATAAGAAAGTGATGGTTTTCTCCCAGACCACTCCTCGTAAGGTGTCTTCTCTTTATCCTTGTTAGGAACTCTATTCAGGACATGACACGAAGTCAACAAAGCCTCCCCCCACCATGCCTTAGATAAACCAGCAGTGTCCAACATGGCGTTCACCAAGTCGGTCAGCGTGCGGTTTTTCCTCTCGGCAACCCCGTTTGATTGGGGCGAATAGGGAGGCGTCCTCTCATGAATAATACCATGTTCCTCACAGAATTCATCAAATACGTTGGAGAAATACTCGCCACCACGATCTGACCTAAGACGTTTGATCTTTCTCTCTAATTGATTTTCACTTCAGCTTTATAAATTTTAAAGTAGTCTAAAGCTTCATCTTTAGTGTGCAACAAATATACATAACAGAACCTAGTAGCATCATCGATTAAAGTCATGAAATATCTCTTATCACCTTTTGTCAACACGCCATTCATCTCACATAGATCCGAATGTACGAGTTCTAGAGGTGCCAAGTTTCTCTCCTCGGCTGCCTTGTGAGGCTTTCGAGGTTGCTTAGATTGCACACAGCTATGGCACTTAGAACCTTTGGCAATGGTGAAAGTAGGAATTAAACTCAAACTGGAAAGTCTACTCATTAAACCAAAATTAACATGACATAAACGAGAGTGCCAAACATTAGCATCCGAATCCACACTGCCACAAATATGGTTTACTGACTTATTACAAAAATCCGATAATGAAAAGCGGAACAAGCCTCCGCACTCATACCCTTTACCAATAAATTGTCCAAACTTTGACACAACTACTTTATTGGACTCCAAGACTAATTTAAACCCATCTCTGCATAGAAGGGAGCCGCTAACAAGATTCTTGTTCATAGTAGGGACATGCTGCACGTTCCTCAGCTGCACGATCTTCCCCGAAGTAAACTTCAGATCTACCGTGCCAACACCACGAACAGAAGCATGTGATCCATTCCCCATTAAGACGCTTGAATCTGCGACCTGATAAGAAGTGAACATAGAGATGTCAGCACATACATGAACATTAGCACCCGTATCAATCCACCAACATGGAGATTGAAATACTGAAAGCACAATCGGTAAATTACCGTACCCATCAGCATTGCTAGCGGTCACGACGTTGACATGCTTCTTCCCTTTCTTGTCTGCACGATCTGGGCAGTCCACAGAGAAGTGTCCGGGCTCTCCACAAGTGTAGCACTTTAGCTCAGATTTGTTCAGCATCTTCTTCTTCTTCTTGAAAGAAGTAGTCTTGGTAGGCATGTTGAAGGAAGACTTGCTCTTTGCCTTGCTCTTGCCATGGTGAAAGTTCTTCTGCACCATGTTGGCGCTAGACTGACCTTCACCACCTCTCTCAGCAGTGTCCTTAGCCCGAGCCTTCTCCTCAACATCAAGAGACGCTATCAGGTTTTCAACCGAATCTCCTGTCTCTTGTGTTTGAGAGTTGTGGCGAAGTTCCTCCATGAAGAGGGCAACTTTGCAATAATGCATCCAGCCACAAACTTGTCAGGTAAGGCACACTTAGCGTGCTCAAGCTCCTTAGCAATGCACTGTATCTCATGAGCCTGTTCGACTACAGAACGGTTGTTAGCCATCCTGAAGTCATGGAAGCTCTCCATGATGTACAGTTCACTGCCAGCATCTGCTACACCGAACTTAGCGTTCAGTGCCTCCCAGAGCTCTTTGGCATCTGTAATGTGCATGTACACATCAAACAGCTTGTTGCTAAGAGCACTCAGAACGAGTCCCACAAAGGCAGTATTGGTTTCCTTGAACTTGTTCTGATCCTCGTCAGATATAGTTCCTTCAGGTAAACCCTCACTAGCCTCGAACACTTTCAGAGATCGCAACCACAGTGTGGTCTTGTACTGCCATCTCTTAAAGTCCACACCGGTAAACTTGTCCGGCCTCAGCGCATCAGATAGATGTCCCATGTTTAACTCAGGAAATTGCCTATAACACATATAAGGTTTTTGGATTGTTGGAAATTAGGCAATAATTCCATGATTAATTCCAGAATATTAAACATAACTACACCAGCTACTAACATGTAGAATACGAACATACTAGATGTACTAATCAACATGAACAGCAGCAACACATACGCCAACAGATCCATAGCAAAACAGTTCAGAACACGCCGCACGTACCGAACGGTTGTAGAGGAAGTAGTCGTTGGAGCAGCGACGGCAGCAGCTTGAGCGGCGACGGTAGCAGCTCGAAGGAGACGACGTTGGAGACGAGTCGCCCGCGGACCCGGAGATCGTCCAGGAAGTCGAGCCGTGATGAAGAACTTGAAAGCAGTCGCGCGGAGCGCTTCCCAAAAACCTTATTCGCCCTCTCCCGTACAGGATCACAAGGACGCGCGGTTCCGGAGACCTGCTATCCCGTTCGCCGGTGCACGGGATGGAGTAGACTACGGTGGCGGCGCAAGGCACGAGATTGGCAAAACCTAGATTGGTTCGGTGGTTTGCAGCGCACGACTTTATATAGTGCGGCTCGGGAAAACCCTAACGGGTACAACGTGGGCCAAGTCCACGTCGCGCACGTTTTAGGTCGGTTACAGTAGCCCACGATCCGGGAGCGACCCGAACCGACTAACTGTGACGCGTCCGTCCAAACCGTTTTCCCGGACTGCAAAAATAAAGCTCGGCTCGGCGAGATTCCCGCAACCCGCGGCGCGGCGCGTGCGAGCGGCGGAGGAGGAGGAGTGCGCACGAGAGAGCCTCTTGTTCTCACAAGCTTACCAAGTGGTACAACACTCCACCTTATAAGGTGGTGTTTGTCTCCTCTAACTAGCAATGTGGGACTAAAATTTAGCACCACTTTGCACCTCCAAAATTCTGCCATGCACATGGGCCAATTTGAGATTTTCAGGAATTTTATTGGGCTGCCCAAAATGGGCCCAGAATCTAACAAATATTGACCAGAGCAAACTTGACATGACCATCGCTGTTGCAAGTAAGGTCGAACTGTAGGAGAAAAAAAGTCCAAAACCACAGGCCCAAGCTTTCAATCTGTGTGAGAAAAGACCACAGGCCAAGACTAAACTTTGCATACGTCTCGTTAAGATACAACCCAAATGCTGCTCGCCCATATTGCGCGACAAAGCCCAGAGGCTCTCAACAATGCATATGCTGGGCAGAGCAGATAGCCTTTTCTTATGCTGAAAAAAAAAAGACTTTTCTTTACTAGCCTAAATATGCTGTTTCTTCCTCAGCCCCTTCCTCAAATTCATGAACACAATTCACCAGATGTTCTACCGATAATATCTCAAAAGACGAATGTATGGTTCTGCATGTAAGCGATAAGTGGAATCTTAACTTCAGAGTTCAGACACCCTTTATCAGCTGGGAATCATAAAGCCCAGAATGGGGGATTAGTCAGAGGCAGGTTTCTGAATACAAAACCTACCAGTCTAAACATGATATACTGCACCCAAAACCATGAACCATCGGTCGATCTCGATCGGGGTCATGCTGCAGTCAGTCAGGAACTCAGGACTCTCGTATCTTCGTTGGCGAACGGTGATCAGCCTCATCTGGAGGCGATGCACCAGAGGTTGAAGAGGGACGAAGCGGCCGTGAGGACCCAGGACAAGAACGCCATCATCGCAGAAAGCTGATACCTCTCGCACAGCCTCGGTGGGCAGTGTGATCCGTGGAACTCGAGGAGGACGTCGATGACGGCGGCGCTCGAGCTGGCGGCCGCCAGCGACAGTATCGACAAGACCTGAAAAATGTTTCGTGCAGACAATTAAGCGTGCCTCTTACTAGAGAGGTGAGATGTTGACACGAGGAGGAGATGCTACGTGGTACATACCCAGTCTCCGACTACGACGATGGCCATGACACCGGGAACACGGAGCGGGCATCCGACGACTACGGAGTACACGTCGATCATCGCCAGCGTGCAGCTCCAGGGGATCACCAGGCTCATGATTGTAACCAGGAAGCTGCCATGTTTAGCACAAAGTTCAGAGAAGAGCACGGACCACGGATACGGTCTGAAGAGACGACAGGCTTCAAAACATGGTTTCTGTTTTCTGAATGTAATTAAGAAACACACTGCGTACAGATCAGCCTGTTATCCGTCTCCAGGTTTTCCGAAAAAGAAAGGCATACTGCATACAGATAACTTTCAAGTGTTTCGTTTACTGAACGGGTTTTTTAATCTTTTTCGCGGGAATTTACAGAACGTTTTCGGTTGAACTTGGCACTGTATGAGTTTCTGAAATCGTAAACCCCCGAAGCCTTGTTGACATGCAGAACTAGACGATCCAAACAGAAGGCATGGGAAGGTGTGCATACCAGAAGGCGGTGTAGCTGAAGAACTCGACACCGACGGACATGAACATGAGCGC
This sequence comes from Poa pratensis, assembly GCA_947311845.1. Classification (NCBI taxonomy): domain Eukaryota; kingdom Viridiplantae; phylum Streptophyta; class Magnoliopsida; order Poales; family Poaceae; genus Poa; species Poa pratensis. The sequence goes on along the minus strand of CAMZMU010000041.1, from coordinate 153,270,014 downwards.
CGCGGACGAAAAGACGGCCTGGCCGACACGGAGCCCGAGGCTGCCGGCGCTGCCGACGGCGCCGGCCCCCGCCCTCTCCCCGCGCTCCATCCACTGGCCACGGCGAAGCTCTCACACCGCCGGCTCATCCCCCCATACGCACATGAACACGCTTACGCACCTCCTTCCCGTCTCCAGCACTTAATTGTCGGCTGCTGCTCCGGTTCTCGCGACGACGCAGTGGAGGAGATATGGAGTGATCGATGCGAGTGCGCGTGGCAACAACAAAAAGGCAGATCGAGGCGACAGGATGAAAAGTTCGGTGCTTTGTATGGATGGATACGAGAGCACGGGCAGATTCCCTCTTCCTCTAGCTAGCTTCTCCGTCTTCCTCGAGAGCCTTTTGATCATCGCCATGGATGGTTATACCACTCAGTCCCGGTGTAGGACGACTTCACGCATCGCTCGCTCTCCCGTCGCTTTCTCCACGTGGATCGCATCCGTGTACACGACACTGCGTAGACTATTAGTTCAAGCGGCGTTTGTAAATCACATGCTTATACTCTGATTACGACGTCTGGGAGACGTGGCAGTTGGAGGTACACACGTGAAGGCGAAGGTGTTAGGTGCAACAGGGTCGGCATTACCATGCTTTTATATTAACCAACTGTCAAATTACAAGACAAACATGTGGAAACTACCAGAGACAACGAAAACGGACACCTATCTAGGAACTTTTGCAGACAAACTTACAGAAAAAATAACAATACCACTACTAGGAGAAGGGCTATCAGTGGCGCACCAAATTTACATTCTGTGGCGCACCCCAGAATTGCTGGGTGCGCCACAGAATCGTCGCCACTAAAATTTGTTTTCTGTGGCGCACCATGGGAATGCGCCACAGAAACCACTTTCTGTGGCGCACCGATCCGTGCGCCACAGAAATAGCTCGGTAGGCCGCATAGAAAGGAATTCTGTGGCGCACCCACAGCTGGTGCGCCACAGAAAGTGGTGCGCCATAAAAATAAATGCGTGCGCCACAGAAATATGAAACAGTATTACAGGTATTTTTTTCATTTTGCTGTATAAATACAGGTATATACAGGATTTATCCAGAAATACAGATATATTTGACAGGTATATAAACAGACACACATTAATCACTATTTCATCACACATATTACTTAGTGTGCCCGAGATACATACACATAGTCACAAAAGTGCCGAATGTTAATTTACACAATATATTAGTTATGATAGAAACAAAAGTTCATCATTTCACACTACACATTACAAATGAAGTGTTCACCGCCTAACTAGGATCAAATGTAGCACACATCGGCGATGATGGTGAGCAAGAGCGCGCGGAGCATGCATGATCATGGCTTCCTCTTCTTGAGCGGCGCCGGGAACGGTAGAATGCCCCCTTTCGTCCTCCACTCCCTGGTGTCACTCTGCGCCGCTAGTCGTTCTTCCATCTCCCTCTGAGACAACGCTGAAGATGGATTGGGATATATATTGGTTAGTGATATACATAGAGTATAATTTGTTCATCTAAGTATAGAGGCAAGACGATCAATCAATGTTGTCATGGTTGGAAATCATATGGCTATCCTATTTGGGTTTCATAGCATAGCATATATATAATATATAACCCTACACATGCACTTCTACAAAAAAGTACACACTAGCTAGTAATGCTTAGCAAGGCTATCTTTTATAATACATCCTACGTACCGAAGCGGAAGTGGAAGGACCCTGAGGCGTGCATGACATCGTCGAGGATGATATTTGTTAACTGCAGCCGGATGCGATGGAAGTCTTGTCTATAATCAGCATCGGTGAGACCTTCCGCCATTTTGGTGTATTCTGCGAGATTAGATGCAATCTTCGTTTTCTCGCAATCCCGGACAATCGTTTTAAGGTGACGGAGGGCATAGTAGGCCTCCATCACACTGCCATCCAGTTGCTTGACGCAATGGAATCCGGTCCCATGCAAGAACTTGTGTGTGTTGTCGTCCTCCGTGAAAAATTCCGACTTCTTATGGAAGGGGCCGCCCTTTTTGGCATAGGCCTCGAGAGCGTCATCGAGAACACCCTTTATTCTGTTGTATGATCTCGGCTGGGATTTATTCCCCGAGTCCAAATAAGTGGCAACGGACCACCTCGGGGATACGTGGATGAGTGCGCAGTACTTGTCCCTGCTCAACACAATTGAAGCAGAATGTTGGACAAAGGATCAGCGATGGAAGAAATGTACAAGAAGACATAAGATAGGACGGTGGCGAGCAGATGTGTACTTACTCGAAAAAGTAAGGCAGAAGAAGGGCGGTCTTCTCCTTGTTGGCCAGGAAGACCCTAACGAGGTACTCCTTGGCCGTTTCCCGTGTTGTTGATCCTTCCACCAGATGGCTGTCGCGCATGTAGTAGGGATCCACTATCGCGATGTACGGGGTATCATCTCTCCTGATCTTCATCGCCGCATCGAGAGCATATAGGCGGACCATGTTATAGTCCAGCCGTTTGGAGTGATACAGGTTGAAGATGTCCTCGTACGCTATGAAGAACACATCTGCGGGGTCTTCCTGGACGAAGTCCACCAACTCTTTTGGCACCTTGACCGAGAACGCCGGGTAACCTGGGTTCTTCTCTTTAAGAAGGGTCTCCTCTAGATACAAGATATTATTCTGCAAAGTAATCATGGGTCCTTCTGCAAGGCGGAGCATGTCCCCGGACAAGATAGATTTACCAGCTTCATGAACTCTGGAGTAGCCTTGTGGATTCGTGTCTTCAGGACCCCGGATCTTAGGATCTTGCTGGCTCGCAGAGTATGCTTTTCTCTTCCTTTGATGACTCTTCTTTTTCTTCTTCTCTGGGATTGTGGGGGGGGTGCAGTGAACCCCGCTTTAACTGTTTCTTTCAGTGTGGTAGGGCTGAAAATGTTACCCGGTTGAGCTTGATGATCGCCGGCATCCGGAGGCGTGTCGGTGAAGGCCAGGCGCTGTGTGCATGAAGTGGGACGAGCAGGTTGAATGTGGTGGTCGCGGAAGGGTTCTTCATCCATAAGAGGCATGAACATATCATCCGCGGCGGCGCCAGTGTTGATGTAGTCATCGACGTTTACATCATTATCATCATCCTCCTCAACATTGTCGTCGTTGCCACCAAGTTGAGGTGCAACGGCTTTGTCCTAAAACATAAACAATAGCACATCCGTTAGTCGGGAAAGTCGGAAAGTCGGGGAATTCGGAAAGTCAGAACTAACCTTGGACGGTTGCGGGGAAGACGTTCCCAACAACTGTTTGTGGCGGTTGGTGGCGGCGATGACCGGCGGCGGTAGCTTCCGGCCGGCGGTAGCTTCCGGCCGGCGGTGGCGGCGACCGGCGGTTCCGTCTGGGTGGTGGTGACGGCTGCTTGTGGCGCCGGTTCATCCGCAGCATCTTTTTTTGTCCGCCTCGGCGGGGGCCGAACGATCGGGGCTCGGGGCCTCGAGGTGGCGCCGCCGGTGCGCCTGGCCCCTTGAAGAACATCCCCAAGACGAATTTGGGTCTTCGGCCATTCCAGCATCCACTGCCCGCATTCGCCAAGCTTCATGTGTTTCTCGGCTCCCTGAGGTTGCTTAGGGGGGTCGATGTCACAGAACTCAGGCAGTACCTCCTTCACATTTACTTTCATCACGAGCTCGCTCATTCGGACGTTGTGGATATCGCGGGTCAAAGGTTGTACGGTCGAGGCCCTTGCGACTTCCTTCAACTCGCCGTCGGTACCCACCCTATGCAGGAGTATGCAAGGCATGTCCTGGGAGTCAACACATAGCGGGCACCATGAGATAAGGCATATATAGTCTCACACACAATGTATCATACATATTCATGATCATACATATATATGTTTCCATTGCCTCACACACACATACTAATTAGTTACCTTGGTGACGGCGTTGAGCTCGGCTAATGTCGAGACAAGGGCGCCGGTGCCGGCGGCCGGCCTATCAATCTCCGGCCGCTCGTGTGCATTATCATTATTCTCCGGCGTTGGTGTATGTTGCTCCACGGCAGGGGGCACCGGTGGGGTCGGCAGGACCGGCGACACGTTATTGCTGGAGGTGCTGCCGGCGAAGCTGGGCACGTGTATCGGCCCCTGTTGACCTCCCGCATGCCAAGCAGTTATCCCCTGCACCAATGCATCGGGTAACAAAGCCCGGAGCTTCTCTTCCACCTTCTCGGCCACTAGCTTGTCCACCACGCTGGAGTCCACCTTCTCTCTAGTGCGTCCAGCTTCTTCCTTAGCTCGAGAACCTCGGCTCTATCTTTAGCCGGCTTCCTCCTCTCCTTTTTCTTCTCGGTGTCCGTGCTGTAGTACTCGGTGAACTTCATCGCCGTACCAAAGCCGGTCACACGGCCAGCTGACGTCGGCGGCTTTGACTTGTCCCTCCCCTTGTAAACGTTCATCACCCGGTTGAAAGTCGTGTCCCACGGGCCGGCCGGAGGCTCCTGGGACGACGGGCCGGCCTCAGCCTCAATCTCCAACTCAGCCGCCTGCGGACAAAGGAAATAAACGTGAACCCATGTAGAAATCAACGCAAATGGACTTTGAGATATCCGCGGTAATTAAGTTCTTACCAGCTTTTTCTCGAATTCCAACACATCTTCATAGTCGGTAACGAATTCCCCCGTCCCCGGCTTCAGATAGTAGCGGGACCGAACAAAGTTCCTAACTTGCTCGTCCGTGAATTTATGCCACGGGTTCTCTTTCCCAAGTCTCGCAACCTCGGCATCCTCCTTGTCCCAAACGGGCTTTTTTCCTGCGTAACCGCCGCTTCCCAAATGGTGGTTACCTAAGTTCAGTGCCCGCATGTTCTTCCCCCACTCGGTCCATTTTTCAGCCTCCGGAGATGACAAGGATGCCTTGAATATATCGAACTCGTCTTTCTCGAGGTACGGCTCTTTGGCACTGATCTCCTCCCAGCTAAGACCCTTTTCAAGAATCTTCGCCTTCACCCGGCCTCTCCAGCTTGTCAAGGCGGTGTTCATCTTCGTGATGGCGAAGTTGTCCACCTTTTTGTTTCATCAGCCGGGAAAATATATCGTTTGTGAAGCTTCTTGAGGAGGTCATTGCGCAAAGCCTCATTCTCCGGATTCCTGAGGTCATACGTGTTGATCGATGCGTTTTCCCGGAGGATGCACCCTAGTTGCATGCCGTACCCTTTTGCGATGTCCCTAGGCTCCAGTGGTTGGCCACTTAAGGAGACCTTAGTGAACGTGTCTGTGATGTTGCCGACCGCTTGCGGTGTCCGGTCCTTCCTCGGCTTCTTAAGCCTCTTAGCAGGGGGTTACTACCACCACCGCCATCCGTGTGGTCGCCACCCCCGACATCCGTGCTGGTGGGTTCTCCATCGGTGGTGGTGGCTTCGGCAGACTCTAACTGAAAGTCACCATCGCCGTCACGAGCCAGTTCGGCGGCCTCCGCATCCTCCATCTGCGGGTTCAATTCCCAGAACGATATGTTCTTTTGTCTAGCTTGTTCTTCGACGCTCATGTGCTTCTCAGAAGGGCCGGCCTCGGAGGACATGTTTGCACTACATTAAAAAGAGGCAAAATGTTAGTACAACAAATATAACAAAGCATCACTTAATTTAGTACTAAGATACCCCGGCCCATGCATTAGCCGCAATACCCCATATGTCCTATTTTTAGCAAAGTCATGCTAAATTTCACGAAATTTTTTGGCATGACCTTTGCTAAAAATAGGACATATGGAGTACCCGAATTTGCCGGAACGGAAGTTAATCGACGTTCCGGCAATCTCAAGGGCCTCACGGGGTACCTGCAAACATTTCACAAAAAATATCCACATCTCCGACGGCATCTCCGGCCGGCATCTCCACGACACGATGGTCGGAGCACAAACAACCACGACACGATGGTCATGGACACATACCCTCATGCTCATACATCATCACACATCACATCGTGGGAGAGAGGAACTACCTCGGGTAGGGAAGGGAGGCTCGGGTCCGAGATCGGCGTGGTGGAGGTGCTCCTCGTGGTGCTGCAATAAATTAACAAACCATGATTTAGCATCTACCACACACATTGTCAAAACTTTAGCATCTACCAGTGGAGGTGCTCAGAAGATAACAATAGCATGTACCAGTGGAGGTTTTTTAGCTGATCAGCTTTAAGCTTTCAAATGTACATGTTGAATTAATGAACTCCATATTTGACATTTTAGTTGGTTCAAGCTATTTTTATATTTTTAGTCACTGCATGCAAGATTCAAAACTGTGTGTGTTGATCGATCGGACGAATGCATGCATCTATGTTCTATGTACTCGTGGATGGTGAGCACTAAAAGACTTTGTTTTTATATTATGGATAATGAAAACACCTTCCAAATTGAAATGCAAAAGAGCTCCAACCTTTTATCATCCTATTGGTGCAAAAAAATTCTGTCCTATTGGTGCAAAAGAGCTCCAACCTTTTATCATCCAAATTGAAATTGAAATCCAAATTGAAATGCAAAAGACTTGGTACACCGAACATATGTGCAAAAAATATTGTCCTACCTGATCAACTTCTATCGTCGATCAGCCTTTCCTAGTGGAGAACTAACCAACCTTCAAATTTTTCCCTAAAAAACTCATAGAAATACCGGAGTAAAAGGACCACATATTGAACCAGCGATATTTTTTGTTTTATCAAAACCACATCATTTGTCCAAAGTACTCCAGTTAAAATTGGGTTTCTATGTTTCCTATCAATGCCCCACAATCAACTGTCCAAAGTACTGGCAACACTATGTGACTGTAGGAAGCAACTTGAATGATCGACCATGAAAAACAAGAAAAATGGCATCAAATAAGAGGTGTTTCATCTTTTCCTCTAAAAATTATTTCCTTGGGTACACGCGTGATGCTCAGTAGCAGGAAACAAGAGGAACTAGCAGACTGCCCGTGGACTTGTGTCGAACAGGTTGAGTGCAGCTCGGGCGGGGAGGGAGGAGGGAGAGAGGGGGGAAGCATACCTCGGGCGGGGAGGGGGGAGGGAGGGGAGTTTGAGGACGGCCGTGACTCGGGCGGAGCGCAGGAGAGGTTGCCGGGGCACCGCGGGCGACGACGGCAGAGGGAGCGGCGTGGGCGACGACGGCGCAGAGGAGGTCGCGAGCTTGTGGCGGCGTCGGGCGCAGGGGCGGCCGGGGCAGGGGACGCACGGCGGCGCAGGGATTGGCGCGGCGCCGCAGGGATGGACGCGGTGGCGCGAGCGTGTGGCGGCGTCGGGCGCAGGGGAGGTCACCGGCGTCGGGCGCGGGAGTTGAGACTTAGCGAAATTTTGGGGACGAAAGAAACTGGGGAAGGAAGAGGCAGCGCGGCGGGGGCCCACATGTAAGTGGAGGCAAAGCAATTCTGTGGCGCATCCATGTAGGCATGCGCCACAGAATTGTGAGAATTCTGTGGCGCATTCCATCCTGGATGCGCCACAGAATTTCCTTGCCTCCACGATGCCGGCCCCACATGTAAGTCCACGCCCAGAATTTCTGTGGCGCACCAGAGGAGGGATGCGCCACAGAAATATAAGATTTGTGGCGCATCCACTAGGTAGTGCGCCACAGAATTAGGTGCCCTGCAGTGCTAAAAGGACTGCTGGCTCTCTCAATTTGTTCTGAACTTTTTTTCTTACAAATATTTTTGGTTAAATTTGTTTCAAAAAATACACACAATATGTCTCATACATATTTAGTTCACTGAATACATAACTCTTGCATTGTCTCACACCAAATGTCCCATACATATATATATGCTTGCATTGTCTCACACACACACACAAATTAAATACACCAAAAAAGTATTCTTCATCTCGGTTCCGTGAGCTAGATTCTCTTCTTTCCCTTCTTCGCGGTTGAAAACTTTAGGCCGGTGACCTTGAGATTTCTTCGCGTGAACGGACAACCTTTGGTAGGTAGGGAGGTCTTCCTTCTTTGTGTACTAGTAGTAGGCATGTCGAAGAACTTGTCGAATTCCTCCTCGATCTTTGGCTCGTTGTCCAATTCTTGCTCGGTGGCGCCTCCTTCCATTCCGATGATGCTCCTCTTGCCCCTCCTCACGACAACACGGCTAGGCTTTGACGGGTCGGTAATGAAGAAGCATTGCTCAACTTGGCTAGCGAGTACCCATGGCTCATTTTTCGCGGAGGCGTTCTTTGATTTGGCATCGGGTATTACCATGGTGGTGAAATACCGGCCTTCTTTGACGACGTCCTTGGCCCATCTTACACGGAACATTGGCACCACCTCTCCACAGTAGTTGAGCTCCCATATGTCCTCAATCCTTCCGAAGTATCTTTTCTTGACAGTAGCCTCCTCATCGCCGTATGATAGCATAGTTACTCCTGAGTTTTGATATTCCGACATCTTGTCCTTTTCCTCGGTGTAGAATCTGTAGCCGTCGATGTCGTACGCCTGATAGGTCTTTACGTTATGCGAGGGACCCCGTGATAAGGAGAATATGAGTTGTTCATCTTCCGTAGATGGCGGTTTCCTCTTTGCTAGCTCCATTTGATTTTGCTTGAACCAACGCGTGAAGCTGGCGTTGTGCTCTCTGGTTACGTCTCCCTTCTTCCTCGGCCGGCCCAGTTTGATGTAATGTTGCTCGAGTAAGCATTTGTGCTGTTCCACCCAAGTTTCGATCAGCTGTAAGTGTTGTAGCGCGACCCGGTGAGCCCTTTCGAAGTCGTCCTTTCGACCCTGCATGCTGACAAAGGTTGAGCTGGCGCCCTCTCGGTGACCATATCCATTGAGCCTGTCGAAGTGTTTCCTCGTGGGCAGACCTACATCCTGGTTCTCGGTGCTTAGATAATTCTGGCAGAAGGAGATGCACTCGTAGGTTAGAAAGCCCTTGGCCATGCTTGCGTCTGGACGGGCCCTGTTGCGAACGTATCCTTTCATGACACCGTTCATCCTTTCGAACGGCATCATGTAGTGCATGAACGTTGGCCCTAGCTGCCTGATGTCATCAACGACATGGAGAAGGAGATGCACGCATATATCAAAGAATGCTGGCGGGAAGTAAATCTCGAGCTCGCATAGTACCAGCTCGATCTCTTCTTGTAGCCTGTCGAGCTGCTTCACCCCGATCGACTTCCTGTTGATGACGTCGACAAAGTTGCAAAGGGCAAGCAGCGTATCACGGACGTGCTCGTCCATTATCCCTCGAATCGCAACGGGAAGTACCTGCGTCAACAGCACGTGACAGTCGTGAGACTTCATCCCGCTAAACCTCTTCTTCGTACCGTCCAGATATCTGCTTATCTGCCCCGCGTAACCATTCGGAAATTTGACTCCTAGAAGACACCTGTAGAATTGCTCGAGCTCCTCCGGACTCATAGTGAAGCACGTAGCGGGAAGCACCACACTGTTCTTCTTTACCCTTTTGCGGCGACCTTGAGTCCCTTCCGTCTGATCATCATCATCATCATCGTCATCGCTATCGGGGGCCTGAAGTTCTTTCCTGACACCAAGCCATTTCAGATCGTATCTTGCTTTCATCCCATCCTTGGTCTTTTCCGGCATGTTGGAAAGAGTGCCAAGAAGACTCTCGGTGACATTCTTCGTAATGTGCATCATATCGAGGCTATGTGGCGTCTTGAGGACCTTCCAGTAGGGCAAGTTGTGGAAAACAGTCCTCGCTTTCCATACACCCAGCAGCGGATCTACCTTCGGTCGTTTCTTTCCCGGCGCGGGGCACTCCTTCCAATTATTCAACAGCTCATCGATTTCTGTGCCGCTCCTCGGGATCGGGGGTCCTTCGGGCTCGTCCTTACCATTAAACAGGTCACCGCGTTTCCTCCACGGGTGATCCATGCGAAGCCACCTTCGAGCCCCAGGGTACACGGTTTTCGAAGACCCTGGATTTCTTGGTAGCTGGAGATGCGGGGTTGAGTCCATGCACCTGACACATGCGCAGAATCCGTGGCTTACCTGGGCCGATACATATGAGCAACCAGGATAGTCCTGCACCGTCGTGAGCAGCGCGGCTCTCATGGGGAAATAATCTCCAGTGTAGGCATCCCACGTACGTGCTGGGGTCGCCCACAACGTGGCTAACTCCTCTTCCAACAGCGCGAGATACGTATGTATGTGGACACCTGCTTGTTTCGGCCCCTGAATGAGAAGACTCATGTGTATATACCTTTGCTTCGTGCACAACCACGGGGGAAGGTTGTAAGGCCATACAAACACGGGCCAGGTGCTATGCGTGCTACTCTGGTTGCCGAACGGATTGAGTCCATCGGTGCTCATACCGAGCCTGACGTTCCTTGCGTCGCCTCCGAAATTTCCGACGGCGTCCAACTCTTGCCACTGGCTAGCGTCTGCAGGGTGTGTAAGGATCCTGCCCTTCTCCGGATCTTCTTCAGGCTTCTCCCTTTCCGCGTGCCATTGCATGAGCTTTGCTTCCTTAGGGTCCACGAAGTACCGCTGCAGACGGGGAGTGATAGGAAAGTACCATACCACTTTGTGAGGACCTTTCTTCCCACGGCTCTTGTACCGTCCTTGGCCGCACACCGGACATGTGGTTCTGTCCTCGTACTCGCCCCGATAAATTGCGCAATCATTGATGCAGGCGTGGTATTTAACGTGCGGTAGGTCAAGAGGGCACACGACTTTCTTGGCCTCCTCGATACTAGTTGGCAATGTGTTCCCCTCGGGAAGACGCTCGTGGAAGAATTTCATGTTCTTGTTGAAGCTCACGTCGGTCCATTTGTTTCCTGACTTCATCTCCAGAGCATCAAGCGTTACTTGCAAGCGCGTATCCTGTGGCCGGCACCCTGGATACAACGGAGTCTTCCCGTCTATCTCCATTTGCGCCAGCTTGGCTTTCTCTCTAACGGTCCTCGCCTGCTTAAGGAGCAGTTCTTGAACATGAGACTCCATCAAGGCCGACATTAGCGAGCTCTGCGGCGTGTTCGCGTCTTCTCCACCACCATCTACTCCTTCATCATGACCATTTCCGTCGGCATCTCCTTCGTCACGATCATCATGCCCGCCCTCGTCTTCAGGCGCAACATTTGCTGTCGGCGCAACATTTGCTGTCGGCGCTTCATTGAAGCCTTCCATGAAACCGCGCCTGAGCAGGTGTTCCTCCAATAGTCCGGAATCAGGGTCGATCCATCTCACAAATTTGCAACTTCTACACGGACATCGTATGTGGCGCTTGTTGCACCGAATCATTTCCGCCTTCGCTTCTTCCTTGTAGTTGTTGATTCGACTGGAGCTCATCTTCATGACCATGGTCGCCTACACGGTATACATATAGAGTATGTGTTATTAAGTCGGAAATGTTCGACGAAAAAATTCGGCATGACTTCCCCTAGAAGTAGGACATATGTGGTGCAAAAATTTACCGAAATGGAAATGAATCAACATTTCGGCAAACATCCATGCACCACGCCGGCGCAAGCAACAACAAGCAAAGATTCATGCAAACCACACACACAGTTTCATGCATAGATCCGTTCAACAAATAGTTTGCTTCATGCAAACCACACACACAATCGCCCGCGACAAGTTTCTCATGCCTTTAACAAACACCCATCCAACAATACCCACCTAGTAGATCTAGATCCGTTCCCGAGACGTGACCGTGATCGATGAGAGAGAGTGTGTGGTGATGGAGGGAAAATAGTGGACAAAAAGATAGGAGGAGAATATATATGGAGGCTTTCCCCAAGCCCTCACCAATTCTATGTCAAACAAAGTAAGTTTAACAACAAATAATGGATAATAGGATGGTCAAAATGCCATGGGAGAGAGGAGGAGCTCGAGCTAGATGCATGGGGGGAGAATGAAGAAGGTCACATGGGGAAAGTGGGTGCTGCCACCTTTTTGTGGATCTGGGCCAACATTCTGTGGCGCACGCATCTCGGTGCGCCACAGAATGTCAACTTTCTGTGGCGCACCGTGTTGGGTGCGCCACAGAAATCCAATATTCTGTGGCGCATGTGGATAGTGCGCCACAGAAGATGAACTTTCTGTGGCGCACTGGGCCACGTGCGCCACAGAATCTCCCCAGATGGACCTGGCCTAATAATTGGAACGTGGGACCCACGCTATTTCTGTGGCGCACGGGTGGGCATGCGCCACAGAAATATGAGATTATGTGGCGCATTTGATTCCATGCGCCACAGAATGTACTATTGCTGTGGCGCATGTATGTGGGATGCGCCACAGAAAGACCAAAATTTTGTGGCGCACCTTCTTCCATGCGCCACAGAAATATTTCTGTGGCGCACCAATTAAGGGTGCGCCACAGAATGCCAACCCACCTATAACCCTTTTCCTAGTAGTGTACAACTAAGACGCTCAAGATATCTACAACTGCCATCATCACCGCTCGCCGACATCGGAGACGAGCAAGCACCGTCGCCCTCTCGGGCTTTGTGAGTCGAAGAAGAGACCCGCCGTCGGCAGAACCAATATAGCTGTGGCGCGTCGACCGGGGATCATCCCCATGCTCCTCGAGACCCAGATGCGCCGTTTGCCATCGACCATGTCGAGGCAGAACGCCAGATCTGCCACCCTCTAGCCACTTCCCATGCTCCTGGACTGATGTCCACTGTTGCACGTCGGCGGCTCCGTCGGAGACGACAACCACCACACCTAGAAACAACAGATCCGCCACACCATCGGAGTGACAGAACACAAATCCCACGAGTCCCTCGACCTTGCCGCCGGGGACGCCACCGGAGAAGAATTATTCCAACGACCGCCGACGCCGCCGCCATCGAAGCGCCGTCGTGGGACACGTAAAACCTAACCCTACCACAGCAGCCAAAGCAGAGAGACGGGGTTTCCCCACCCTCCCATCGCCGGAGCGACGGGCGGAGGCGGAGGGAACCCATAGCCTCGCCGGCGGCGTGAGGGAGGAGAAGGTCCGCTTCCTTTATCGCATGTGGAAAGAGAGGAACCGCTCGACTAATTTCAGGATTTCATCTCAAGCCCTCTATTGAAGACAATGTCATTGCGGCAGTTCCAAATAGCCCAAAGAATGGGAGTTACACCAATCCTAATATTCGACCTTTGGTTCCGTATGTGGTCCTATCTTCTTCCTATGGGTCAGCGTGGTCTCATGGATACAGGATGTACTCGCATGATGATGGTCGTACGTGTTATTTTCTACCAGGATGGGTGACAACATTCTACAAAAATTGATGTTTAGTGTTTCTTTGTTTAAGTGGCTGATCTTTGTATCCACATTGAGGGATCCATGAGTTGCAAACTTTGATACCTTTGAATATTTAAATAAATGCGGCTGGATCCGTACAATTTCACGCCCCCTGTGCTCTTACGAATTGTCCTCTTGTGCACGCAGCCTGCAGGCGAGGTGATCTAAATGATCGGTCGCTGTTCGATCGAATAGTAGTGCAGTGGAGAATCATTCTGAAAAAAGAAAGGGCAGAGGATAGCAGCCTGCCTCCGGGAAGGACGATACGCGCACCTTGTCTGGTTGCACTCGCGCCGCGACGATCGACCTGTGAAAAGGCAACGGAAAGCTTGATTCCACGAGTGCGAGCATCCGACCAGAGTAATGCCAGGTAGAGTGGCTAGTAACGTGGACAGCGGCAAGTCTTCTTTAGACGCATAGTTTGTTGGGTCGTGCTAGACGTCCCTCGGGGATCCCTGGGTCCTCCAGCCGACACGTGTCCACCTTCCTAGCCCCAAATCTCACCAAATCTCGCTTTTGATTGACTGAAGTAAAAAACGGTTCTCGCGTAATAAGATTTTTGTACTATTGCAGCAAAATTTCCAATTCCCACCGAAATCCCGTAAAATGGTTCTATGAAGCAAAAACGGTTCGCGCGTAATAAGAATTTTGTGCTATTGTAGCAAATTTTCTAATTCTCACCGAAATCCAGCAAAATGCTTCTATGAAGCAAAAAAACTGTTTCGTTTGTAATAAGAATTTTGTGCTATTGTAGCAAAAATCTAATTTTCAATCAAAATCCCACAAAATGCTTCTACGTAGCAAAAATATTCATTTGTAGCAAAAAATTTGTGTTGCTTGTAGCAAATGCTTATATGAAGAGAAAAGTTCTATCTATAGCATTTTTTTCCTATTGTAGCAAATCCGAGGAGAACACACCGACGTGGCGTCACTGATGCAGCAACGTAGTTGCTTTTACGCAGCAAAACACGCGTCATCAGTAAACATCGCTGCGTGCCGTCGGTAGCAAAGTCGTGCGCCCCCGATAGCATCGTCGGCTCGTCGGTAGCAATGTCATGCGTCATCGGTATCATCGCAGACTCATCGGTAGCAACGTCGCGATACAACGGTGGCATTCGCTTGATCGTAGAATTGTCGGATACCGTCGATAGAATCATCGGCTCAATCGTAGCATTGTCGGATACCGTCGGTATCAAAGTCGGCTCGATCGTAGCATTGCCGGGTACCAACGGTAGCATCCTCGTCTCGTCAGTAGCAACATCGCGCGCCATCAGTAGCATCGCCACGTAGCATCGCCCGGTCGCACAATCGTAGATGCTTTTACGGAGCAAACCGCGCGCCGTCGGTAACATCGCTGCGTGCCGTCGGTAGCAACGTCGCGCGCCCCACTGGCATCGTCGGCTCGTCGGTAGCAATGACATGCGTCGTCGGTAGCAATGACATGCGTCGTCGGTAGCATCGTCGGTAGCAACGCCGCAAGACGTCTGTAGCATCTGCTCGTAGCTTTGCCAAATACCGTCGGTAGTATCGTGAGCTCGTCGGTAGCAATTGTTACAATCAGTTCGAGTTGGTTTGCATCAAATAGAGACACAAATTGCTACGCAAATTACAAGATTTTGCACCGTGTGAACAAAAAGAAAAAGGAGAAACAAATTGCTACAGAGCAGCCGGAGAGCAGCCGCAGCAAGGACCCATTCCCGCAGATGCAGAGGCATGATGTGTGCAGCTCCATTGGCCTGCTTGGTCGAGAAGGCTAGCAGATGCAGAGGATGCGCTCATGCTCGCGGCCGTCAATACTAGAACGATCAAGACGACTTGCCCCCGCCTTGCTCGTCTCCGTCCATCGCCGCCACTGCTCGCATCTACCCATGTCCTCGCTTCTGTCCTTTGTCGTTGGCAACTTGCTCGCTCCGTCAGCCGCCGCCGCTGCTCCCATCTGGCCATTGCGCCGCCTACACTCGCATCTGGCCGCCGCGCCGCCGCATGCTTCCTGCCCAACCACCGCCCGCTCACCAACGCCTTCTGGACGAGATGAGAAGGGTGAGGCCTCCCATGTCGCCTCTGATCCGCGACGGAGCTGGGATCGAGATGCGCCCTCCCGTGCTCTTCTAGTGAGCCGGAATCGAGAGGGAGGAGGAGGAGGGCGTGAAGGGCTGTGGGTGTCGCCGCGAGGCTCGCCGGAACCGGTCGGGGTCTGCCGGCTACGGGGGAGGGAATCCAGAGAGTGGGGGATCGGGAGAGCAGCAAGCGTCCTCGCTGGATGGGGATTGGGGGAGAAGGAAGACGCCGTGCGTGGGGTCCATGGCGGCGGCGGCGCGCGACCTCGCAGGGGGCGACGCGAGACCTCGCAGGGCGGTGACGGGGCGGGTGGTGCAGGAGGTCAGGGGTAGGTGGTGGTTCGGGTGGGAGGTGGGTGGAGAGTGGAAGAAGGAACGGGGCACGTGGGCGACGTGGAGCTCTGAGAGCCGCGCGATCAAAAACGATCCCACGGCACGTGAGGGGGAGGACGAGAACAACGGATCCCCCGGGGGAACAGATGGCTTTTCCTAGTTTGTTTATGAAACGCTTAAATTGATGAATTTTGAAACGCTTTAGACGCATAGGTTGGGGCGCTCCCATACGACAACGCATGGGCCTACGCATGGGCCAAGGAAACCAAGCACGGGCCCGCCTTCTGCCTCGGCCCATTACAGTACCAGTATATTTACAAAACAAAATTGGTTTTGACAATGTTTAACTTCGTAAAATTGAACCCCAAAAAAGTTCCTACAGTTCAACAGAAAAACTCTCAATTTTTTTAAGTTTTCACGTAGTCCAGAAAATATTCCCAGGGTTTAAAACATACTCTGTTAGTTTAACAAAATTATTCATGGGGTTGAAAATTTCTCAGGTGAGACAAAAAACTATCGTGGAATCTTTAAAACATGTTCATATGGTAGAGAAAATGTTCACATGCTACAAAATAATTATTCAGTAGGTTTTAATCTCACCAAAACATTCAGGACGAATCAGTTGTCAAAAAATTCTTTTAAGGAACCCCAATCCCGTAAGTCAGCTTAGAATCCATTGCCACATTGTTCATTGGTCTATTCTAAGAAATGTCTTCTTCTTTTTTAGAATTTGGGGGGTAAAGCTTATCTTCTAATCTTTGAGTTCACGGAGATTAGAGTTAATAGAATTGCCTGATGTCTCCAAGGATGGAAAATGTAATGAAAAGGAAAAAAATGACATGCACATAGTAACCATTATACTAATCTGGTGTGGAGAATGGACTATGCATATTGTGGATGTAGGAATATGTAGGGAACATGCAGTTTTATGTTATTTTATTATCATTGTAGGGATTACACGGGGAGTTGATCCATTCAAAAATTCGTCTTGAGCAACAGTCGATTGAAATGAAACTGAATTTTACCAAGGACAAGAGAATATGGAGTTGTCGAATAATTTAAACAACACTCATGCTGGGATCATCTCCAGTGTAAGCACCATGACAAAGAATACATCACATACCCAGAGAAGTGGGCTAGTCTGGATCAAGAAAATGTCACTTGGGAGGATGCCGACTTCATCAAAGGTCTCTCTAGAGTTCTATACAGCTCCTATTCGTGGTTGGTGCCTAATTCCTACACTTGACAATGCTTTGATGGAGGTATTGTCATATCTGAAGATTAATGTAGCTAACTCTCGATTGAATTCAAAGTGATGCCTTTACTTCATCTGCCGTGAACGGCCAAGAGGCTTGCATTCATTTATTCAGTTACTTGCCTATTTACTTTCCCAGTAGCCCAGGGTCCCAGGGTCGGGAATCCTGTCCGATGTCAGCTGTGGATCGGATCTCTTCCTCTCCGATGTGCGACGTGGAGCAGATCCCTTCATCTCCGATATAAACTAAATATTATAATTTCTACTAATACTTTATATTATTCCTGAAACTATTTTTGCATACTACAATATTAATGACTACAAATTTCGATTACTTATTTACAATATTGACCATATAGAAATGCTACTAAATTTCAGTTGTAATGTTCCATACATAATTGTATTTAATATCCCAAAACAAACTTGATTGTGCTAAAGTTAAAACTGTACCCCTTCATTCTATATTATAAGATGTTTTAGCTTTTTCCGAACAACATGTATTTAGACGTGTTTCAATGTGTGGTCAGTCATTTCAGTTTGTATATAGTCCAAACTTAACTATCCAAAAGATTTTATAATTCGGAACTCAAGGGGCGGGGGGTTAGTTTATTCTTCTAATATTAGGTTTCAACAATTGTATAAACTATATAGTTCACAACTATTCATGATAGAGATATCTTAAGGTTAGGTTATGACCTACTCACTCCGTTCCAAATGAGATGACTTTTATTTGTCTATATATAAATATATCTGTACTTATAACAAGCTCTTGCTTTTCGTGGGCATGATGAGTCTTCTAGCTCAAATAATAGTGGGAATTTTCTAGAGATGTTGAAATGGTATAAAGGGAAAAGATGAAAAAGCTGCAAAATTGCTTGACAATGCTCCCGCGAACCATCAAATGACCTCACCAAAAATACAAAAACAGATTTGCAAAGCTTGTGCTCATGTTACGACCAAAGCTATTATCGATGACATTGGGGATAAAAAGTTTGCGGTACTTGTTGATGAGGCGCGAGATGCATCTATTAAGGAGCAAATGGCCATGGTTTTGAGGTTTGCTGCTACTACTTGTATATTTCTCGTGTTCGAGCAATTTAAAATTTTAAAGTGTGCTAACTATGTTTTTAAAGTGTGCTGCTACTACTTGCCAATGAAGATCATCAAAATAGATTTGTGGAACAAGATGAATCATGATTGGATGAATCATAGTATGTTATGCTATATTGAGCGAGATATATTTGCAAGCATCGAAGATGATAATATTTTGGAGTGTTTCCAAAGCACGAGGTCACGCAAGAAACAAATACCACGTGCGGCTAGTGGTAAGTTATTTCTTATCAGTACAATCTACATATCATGTATTTATCCAAACTATTTTTTGATTATTTTTTCTTGTCTTTGCAGGTTCTGGTCTCCTATGATTGATGAGGAAATGATAGGATAGGATCAGAGCGAAGTTTCGTTATCTAGGTACTAAACATTTGTCTCATTTATGCTATTACGCTATCACACTATTTGTGCTTTTCTTATGGCCATTTGGTTAAATATTAAACTTATAAATCACATGAAAACTCCAATGATGTATTTCGTGTGGTTTGCCTAATATATTAAGCTATTCAGAGGGGATCGGTATGTAGTTTTTTCATGTATTTTTTTGGGCATTAGAAATTAGCTCCGGTCTTTCCCAAATCCTAGGTCTGCCACTGATAGTGACAATCTTTTCTAAATACATAGTTTGGGGTTGTTTCCTTTCTTGAACACGGGGCTCTTCAGGAGAATTAAGAATAATGATAACAGGTACTGATGACTCATGAGGTGCAATGTCATCAGAGATTCAGAGGATGATGATGAAGCAACAGATTTAGATAGTTCAATTATTTTTATGCATGGTGGATTAAACCCTCCCTGACAAGTTGTTGGGGATATCATAACCCGGTAGGCCTATGAAGAAGGAAGCATGACCCGCCAGGCAGAAGGCCGGGCGAGGCCAACTAATCATCAACCTGGGCCGGGTTATACTAACGGGACGGTGAGCTTGTCGGTAACCCGGCCAGTACAAGGAAGGTTCCAGAAGAACCGGAGGCGGTGTGCGTCACGGAGTTCAATACTTGGAGTACACGCAAGACTAGAGGAGATAGAATAGGACTCCTAGTACGGGTGTAACCCGGCTTTACCTTGTATGCGACCAGGAGGCTCGGTGGCCTTTATAAGCCGGCTCCTAGGTCTAGAAGTGATAGGCAATATCGAACCCACCAGTAGTAGCAGAAAGTTAGTCGTAACACCCTGTAACCTAGACTTGTAGCTCGGCGATATCAAAATCAGGGTTACGAGATCCCAGATCAATACAAGCAAGCAGGAAGTAGGTCTTTATCTCCTATGGAGAGGTTGAACCTGGGTAAATCGTGTGTCCCCGTGGAGCGAGACAATCTTCTGTACACATGTGCTCCTTTAACCCCACACCTAAGTTACCCCCTGGTAACATCTGCCGTGACAATCCCACGACACAAGTACTTATTTGCTGGACAATGAGAGAACCATTTTCCGTGAGTTCTTCGTTAGCCACCTTCAAGGACTCAATTTCTTGCTTCCTCTTGAGGAACTCAAAGGTTAGCTCCTCATGTTCTTTGAAGATTGCTTCATGAGGCTCTTCGGTTCTTTGAGCTCCAGAGTTAAAAGTTCTTTCTTCTTCGTCTCATTTGGATGATACCTTAGAGTGTCTTGCCATGTGACCCACAGAGGGGTCAGATGTTCTTCTTTGATGGAGGTGTCGATGATCGATCTTCTAGTGCTTGGTGAAGCAACAACAATTATTGCTACCATCTTGTTCTTCTCGGCACCACTTGACAAGGATGAGTAATCAGAGTCAGAGCTTGACGATGATGAAGCATTAGAGTTCTAGTCCCACTCCTTGCGGAAGTAGCCCTAAGCCTTGTTCTAAAAGTTTAATCCGATTGCAATTTGATAAAATAAAGTACAATTGCCTTAAATTCAAATGAACTAAAAATTACAGGGAAGGGGGAATAAAACAAAATGCAGTGAAGAAACTGAAAGGATATTACATCCCCCTCCCCACAAACAATGCAATGAGAATCCCACGCATTACCGCGTGATTTTATCCCAATCGATTCCTAAGCGTTTGTTGTTTCCAAGGTAAAAAATAGCATGTTAAAACAAATATCGGTGGCCTCCTCCAGATGCTATACATATTTCAAATAGCGTTTTGAAAAAAAACATATATAGCTAAAAAATAAAAGATTTCAACAAGAATAAATATATGCATAACCATATATAAAATTGTTTTCCAATTGTCTAGAAACCTAACATCAACGTCCGACGGGTCAACTACATAGTATAAATTCAGAATCTCAACATAGCGATGTGATCTTCCGATCCAGACTATGAACCAACAAATGGCTATTCATCACCACTACAAACAGGTAGCAACTTCTCATTCTTTCTGAGGTGTATAAGTCGATCCTTTGAGCCAATAGGCTAGAAAAAATAGCGTGCTAGAACACTATGATGATTTAGTACGATATAGTGTGTTATTTCGCGAATAACACCATAGCCAGCAAAATTAGTAAAATTTAGCGTGGACTCTCCGGATATGCTATAGCGTGCTATTTTTTTCCATGGTTGTTTCACGTGACTTGTTTGTCTGGCAAGTTGTGTGCAATGTGTTTTTCTAGAGAAGACACCAAAAATATTTTATATCTAACATTTATCAAGAAAAAAGTACAAAGAAGATACACATCCTCACAACATGGACCACAAAAAAATAAAAATACACTAAAAACTATATTGGCCATCTTATTACTTCAATTGGTCGGCGACTGCTGTACTTGAAATATGCACTAAACAAGTAAAACATATTAGGACCCGTGCAAAAGTCCTCACAAGGCACGGCTTGGAAGACTGAAATAGTAATTCATCACGGACAACGAGATCGAGTAACCGTTGGTGCCTATAGTATCTTCTGAGTTTTTGGTTTCTTTTTGTGTCTTCTGTTTTTCTTTTGGTTTTCTCTGGTTTGCTAATGTGTCACGTCAATGCGGCCCATTTAGAGATGCCTTTCAGGCGACACGAGCGTCCCGCCAGTCGTGTTGCTAAGGACGATGTACAGGGGTAGACCTCGTCGCGCCCATGCGAGCAGGGAGCCCCTACTTCTCGCTTGTTAAAAAACAGACGCGCCTGGACGTCTCCCTCCCGTTTCACTGTAGCGGTGAGAGGCGATTTTTAGATCTCCTCCTCAGTTCCACCTTCGCACCGCGGATCCGCCGGATCCCTCGCCCTCCGGCGGCCGCTCCGGCGGCGGGAGGGTGGGGGATCCCCGCCTCTTGGTTGTACATAGGGTAGGTTCTGTTGGGGCTCCAGCCGGCGGCGCCGTGGAGGCGGGGGGGTCGCCGGTGTTGTTTTTGCTGCAGGCTCGCGTCCTCTCCGGCGGCGGTGCTCGTTGGAGCGCCGTGGTGGCGCGCTTGCTTCTCTGGCGGCGGCGGATCGGTGGATCCGTGTGCGTCGATCCTTCGCCAGTTCCAGCGACGCGGTCTCCGCGCTGGCGGCGGATCCGGTGGAGGAGGTGCGAGGCGGCTGCGGTGTGGGGTAGCGACGTGCAGGCGGTGGATCTGGCCACCTCCGGTGGAGGTGGGGCGGTGCTGGCCCCAGATCTGGCGCGGGTGGAGCTCGGGGTCTGTGGCCCCGGCCGACGGGCGTTCATCGTCAATGGATCCAGCTCTGCGGAGCTGGTGCTTGTAGCGGCTCTCAGACGCCTCCGGGCTAGAAGTTCCTCCGCTCCAGGGTGCAGGTCGCCGGGCTGCCGCGTTCTTCGTCGCCTTCGGTGGTGGAGTTCGTGCTGGCTGGGCTTCCTCGTTGCGGTTGTCGGCGAGACTCGGCAGTGTTGCCTCTGTATCCTCTTTCTTTTTCCTCGTGTATTTGGCTCTGTAATTGTTCTCTTCGTATGAATACTAGTATGGAAAATGCAAAAAAAAAATACTTCTCGCTTGTTGTGAGTCGTAGTGCACGCTCGCCCACGTGCGTCCCGTGATGGGCACAACCTAGTAGATTTTATTTTTTCTTTTCTCTACATATTTATGTTCTGTTTATTTAATCTATCTATTTTTTTTTGTATTTGTGTTTCATAAATTGTTTTTCCTTTATTTTATTTTTTGGTAATATGTAAAAATATATTTTTCAACACTTGAACATTTTTCTTGGACCCGTGATTTTTCTTAACCTCTGTTTCGAACCCGTTAACTTTTTTTGAGATTTGTGAACATTTCCAAACGCAGTAATAAAAAATTGTTCATGATAAAATTGTTCATAATAATAAAAGGTTCACGATAAAAGTGTTCACATATAATAAAAATACTTCATGATAAAAAAGTACTCATATATTTTCGAAACTAAAAAGTGTCCACCTGTTATAAAAAATGGTTTACGATAAATTTTAAAGTGTTCACTTGTAATAAAAAAATGGTTCACGATAAAAACTCATATATTTCTAGAAATTAAAATGTTTCCACATATAATATGATTCACGATAAATCATCCGTCGTTCTGAAAAATAGAGGGAAAAAGTGATAATAAACAAACCGGAAACAGAAAAAGAAACAAAAAAGGAAAGAAGAAAAACAAAAAAGTAAATAGAAACGAAAACAAGAAAGAGAAAAAGAAAACGAACATAAGAAGAAAAAATGAAAAAAAGGCCAAAATGCGCTGGCCCATGTCGGAGTTTTATGTGGGCAAGGCGGTACTTCAACTCGCTAAGAGCGAGAAATAGTGAATGCAATGTATAGTAGTATGTCTGCCATATCTCGGGCCGGGCTGGGCCAAAAAAAGCCTGACTTTTGTTTCTCAACCCTGGGCCCGACCTGACATTTTTCTTCGTCTCTCTGGCCCGGGCCTGACCCGAGGCAAAGCCCGAAGGCCTGACATCAGCAGCAGAAACATTTATTCACCATAAACATGTCAATTTCAGCAATATAACAGTGAAGTTTCGGAAGTGTTGGCTCTGGAATAACGCTAGCTACGGTTGGTTGCGGGGCAACTCACACGCATCACATACGACAACTCCTCGTGGATGAAACCGGGTTGCACCACCTCGGTGTGGCAACTCACATGCATCATGATCTTCCACTCGATTCCCAACGCCTTCTCAACCTCCGCCCGTGGCACCACAATTCGTCCCCGCGGCAAGGTCACCAAAGAGCACAGTGAAGGTGGCACCCTACTCTGAGAGCGGTGTTGCGTCGTAAACATCGTCGGCGCGCACTAAGGCGGCAGGCACAACCACATTTTGGAAGCCGATGTGCAGCATCTGGTCTGGGGCGAAGAGGATCACACCACCTACCTTTCAGCCAGGGCCGGTCCAATAAAAAATTGGTCTAGGGCCAATAAAAGTGAATACAATTTATACTGATTTTTTATACTATTCCGGTCTTATTTTTAGCATTTTATAGTGTTACATCTATATTTTATGTTTTTCGCATAGTTAACCACATATCTGTCAATATTAGTTGGTGTGTTTTTTGTTCGTAGTGAATTTATTGAAATATACTAAACCATATTTTGTAGCTGTTTTGTTCTTCAACATTCTTTGTACATTCCCCAACCGGTTGATAAGTGGTGCTTGATTCTCTTTATCTTGCTTTTGATGGAAAAGTCCTACCACTATATAGACTGTCATTTCCGAAAATACATGCTGAACACGTTGATTTGGTATGTTTTGTAAAATGTATAATCTATATAATTTGTAACTATTTCTGGTAAAGGTCTGTAAAGAGTACAATATAACAATGTCTGAACAGCAATTTCTAGTGTATGATTAAGTAAGCATATTTACAGAAACTTGTAGAGTATAAACTGAACCATTGACACTATGTTTTCATCGTAAAATTGTCTACCAAATAAAAATTCAACAAATTGTGCATGATTTGTACTTGATATTCAAATAACATTACTTAGACTACTCACCAATGAAAAAAATATCGTAGATTCAAGTATGTTCGCATATGTAAATTTTATTATTTGATATCTTATGCAATGTGTTTGTTATCATCTAGTGTATACAAGTCTCCCGTCAGTTTATGAAGTAAACATTTTTTTTGTATGAAATTAAAAATACAAATCCAGCTAGCAAGATTTCCGCAAAAGCTATAGAACTCACCGAAAAAGGAATATCATGGTAACTAAACTTTGTTGTCACCGCTCACACTGATTCATTTTTACATCCCAAGAGGCCCGTGATTTGTATTTGTTTCAAAATATTAACCATTTTATTATGTTAAGATACTCCCTCCATCAGTTTTATCATCTCTAATTCACATATTTGACCACTAATAATACCAAAGTGTGTGGATTATATAAAATGCAACGTTCCATTTTGTCTTGTGTAATACTTTTTATATGTATTTATACTATTTTAGACATATTATAAGTGAAAAAGATAGTCTAACTCAAAAAAAATCATTCATGATTTATTTATTTTTACTTGGTGACGCTATCATAATGATCTAAATTTTTGGGCCCTTCTCCTTTTGGGGCCCAGCCTTGGGTTATTGTTCTCGAGGAAGTTGTTCCAGTCGTGGGTAAACATGTGCTGCAGCCGCCGGTTCGGCACACCGCACAGCGTGTGGGTAAAACCAAACTGATGCCCTCCCAAATCGAACAGGGATGGCCTATGCTTCAGGCACCCTTTCACGACGAACTCTGGAAGTGGGGGAAAGATTGCAGTAGCGCAGCTCTTGGGAACCTAGAGCGTACGATGGTCACGATGACCTAGCTCGCCTTCAGTATCTTCAGGGAAGATCGGGAGCATCCGGAATTTAACCGAGGTACATTCATGTATCAAACTCAAGTCCACAAACGATCATCTGCATACTGAACGTACATTTTACCTGAACAAATCTAAAGAGTTTTGGGGCATATGGGCCTGACCAATACATTCCCAGGTGAGGTGGTGGTCTGCTGTATAACGTTCTAGCAGACGTGGGGGTGGGGGTCTTCTGGATAACGCTAGCTAGGGTTGGCTGTTGCTGGGCTACTAGGCTGTCAGATTTAATGGGGTGGAGACAAAAACTGATGACTCAGGCCAGGTCAAGCCCATTTTTGGGGCAGATTTTCCAGGCCCGAGCCCGGCCTGGCTGACTGCTCGGGCTGATTTTTCAGGCCCAAGCATGGCCCGGCGGTTAGGTCCGGCCTGGCCCTGGTTTTCAGGCCCGGCGGGCCGGCCTGTCCATGGCCAGATATAATAGTACCTTACTCTTTACCGGCCGAAAATCTCCGGAGCTCCTTTAGATCGCGTTACGCGAGCGTTAACTTCGCGTTCGCGTACCCGCCCTCGCGGAAGTAGCAAATGGGTTCGGCCCAGTTAGCGTACCGTTTCGTTTCGCTCTTTTTCCAGTGAAACATATTGCGGACCGTTTCGCTCTGTAACGCTTTCGAATTTTTGAATTTGGAAATCCGAACAAATTTTGAATTTGAACAAAATTCAAAAATGAATGTTTTTTGAATCTAAACAAATTTCGAAAATGAACAAATTTCAAAATTTGAACAAAATTTGTAAATGAACAAATTTCAAAAATCAAAATTTAAAATGAATAAATTTCGAATCTAAACAAATTTCAAAATTTGAACAAAATTTGTAAATGAACAAATTTCGAAAATCAAAATTTGAACAAAATTGGTAAATAAACAAATTTCAAAAATGAACACATTTCGAATCTGAACAAATTTCAAAATTTGAACAAAATTTCGAAAATGAACAATTTTTAAATTTATTTTTAAAAATGAATATATAAAGGAAAAGAAAATAAAAGAAAGAAAAACGAAAAGAAAAACAGGGAAGAAAACAAAAAACGAAAACAGGAAAAACCAAACGCTTTAGGCCAGAATGGGCCAGCCCATTTAGCGCGCGGAGGGTACGTGACGGTTGGTACCGCTCGCGGTATGCGATGTAAAGGATTTGCCGAAAATCTCCACCTAAGAATAGGCAATGCCGGTCCGTTCTCCAACCCGGTTAGTGCTCCGCTATATTTTTTCTCTTTTTTTGTCGCAATTCCAAAACTTTTTCTTACAGAACTTTTTGTGTCAAAAAATCCAGAACTTTGTGTCGAAAAATCCAGAACTTTTTCTTACAGCACACGTAAAGTCAAACCTTTGTCTAGTTCACAAAGAGACAAACTACTCCCACGGTTGTGAGCCAAATGGTGTTTTTATTGATGCTTATATATGTACCCACAAATTGAGGAAACGAAATGGAATCCATCAACAGGCACAACAACAGGTCCAATTCATCTGCTCCGGAAGATTGACACCAAATCAGTAAATCACCCAGAAAACATCTACACAAGAATCAGAAAATAACAGAGAAGGAGCTGGACCACCGAAGGGCCACACAGATAACCGCAAATGTTCTACAGCACATACAGCACAAAGGCCCAGACCGGGTAGACGAAGAGCAGGACGATGCCGATGGTGTTTGACACGCCATTTGCCTTGCGGAAGGCTGCCCTGAAGCCACCTGACGCATTGATGTGCTCCTGAAGCAGGTAGCACCCGATGACCAGGCATACCCCCACGCCGATGATGTCGTTCCTGAATTTGTCAGCGAAGAGGCTAGGGGCGACCACCGTTAGAAGAATTAGAGAGCCTGGCAGCTCTAGCCAATCTGATGCAGATGATGAATATCATTGTTAGCTCCATGTATCATTTTAACTGGCCTATCAAAGTAGTAGGAAAAAATGGCACATTTTTGGGAGGCGCTATACAAGCTGGAAGAAAGGAAAAAGGAGGACAATGAAACAATACCAGGAAAGTGTTTTGGAAAGAAGAGCCGCAGTACGACAACAACGAAAGCAAACCAGCAACCAACCTCTCCCCTGCAATGCCGTTGTTTGATAATCAGGAATTTGTTTCCCATAAATGTATGTAATGTTGTACAGTTGTAATAGATCAAAAGACGGTTATGAGCTTCTACAACTCATATGGCGCACAAAGAGGGTCAACAGAGTAGGAAGTATATGCAACCAAGCTTGTCCGCAACTACTGTGAATCCTTCAACCAATAGGCATCAAGTACAAAAAAGGTACTCCTGTTTGCAGTCGGGTAGCAATAGCCGACATTGAGCATTTATCTCAGGTCACTTTATCAACAACCAATAAAGCTCTTTTACTTATCGACAGTGTAGTGATGTTCTTTTTCAAAGAAAATCGCCATCCAGACCACTAGCCTATGATGTCAATCAATTGCCAACATTATGGCACCTTGGTATATGCAGTATTTCGATTTTGTCAGTTCATGTTACAAATTGTTAATCCACAGTCCACACCAATGCAACAATCCCCCAGCTCTAAAACATGAATGGAAGCTGGAGCATGGAAATTTGCGACTATAATTACCTGATAAGAGTAAACAGCACACCAGGCAGGGTGAAGAAAATGTAAGGGACAAGGAGGCCCGTCAGCATGTTGGTCTTCCAGTTTGTCCGGTCCAATATCAGGAGGTATCTGCAGAACAAGAGAACAGAGAGGGTTCAGTCAATCAATTTTTCTGTGATAACCGCCAAAGCTTCAAGAATTTGAACAGAAAGTTAACTGCACACATAAATCTTCTCGATTTTAGTTTGGCTAGTACAAAATCTGTTCTAAGGGGCAATGATGCTTGTGAAGTACCCACTAGTCTGGCAACTTCGCCAGTTTCTACGAGATTAACTTTCGCGCTTCCAAGCATTTCCTAACAAATCGTTAGTTTTCAGTTTATTACTCCCTCCGATCGAAGTAAGTCTCACAGTTTTGAACTGGGCCTAGTTCAGAACTGCGACACTTATTATGGATCAGAGTTTTCGCAAGAATTGACTTCTGATGGCGCTTCTACTATGGATACCACACCCACAATTACTAACGATCCTAGTTGACCATCGTGATGCTACTTCCCCACGATCTCCCCGACATGATCGGGATTAATCACGGGATACAGACTCTCTGAAGGCTAGAACCGGATCCCATTTACAGAAACCAATGCATTTCTCCTTTTTCCCCGCTTAATAACAAAAATTAGCGATGGTAATAGAAAATAGGAAAAAGGGGAATGGTACTCACACGGCGGCGATGAAGGCGAGCCACTTGAAGAGAGAGCTACCGCCGCCGAAGCCGAGGCCGTCGTCGAGGAAGATCGCGTGGTTGGCGCGCTTCCTCGCCGCCGCGCCCAGCTCCTGCAGGTCCGACTGGATCAGCGCCTGCAACGCCTCCGACGCGGTGCCCGCCGGGTCCGTCTTCATCGCCAGGTACGACGGCATCTTCCCCAACGCCAAACTTTTCTCTCTGGATCAAACTCTGCTTCGGAAGGACGTTCTTGTATTCGGGTTTAATTTGTGCTTGGCTAATATTGTGCGTGGTACAGGAAGCTTAGCTAGACAGCTCGTGTGCTGCCGTCGAACAGGTGGCCCACGATCTGGACTGTTCCGGAGCAATTTCTACGGCCCCACATGACACGTGGGGGACTCCTAGTAGTGCATTATTGGATGCACTGACTTTCTTTCTCAGACAATTGAGTTGTTTGCTTCTTACGGTTCAAGAGAAAGATTCATTTTGATGATGCATAACGCGTTAAAACGATACTCCCTCCGTTCACTACTACAGGTGTGCAATTCGTCAATCAATTATCGTGGTGTATGGGCATTTGGACTTTCTTTTCGTTTTATTTTTGCCCTCGTCTGTGGTTACCGGTTGTCTTTCGATCCCTCGCTGATGCGCCGCTCCTTCCGCGGCTTTGGGGGTAGAAGAGATCCATCGGACCAGGCACGTCAAAGTCGTCACCGGTGAGTCATTTGTTGTGCATGCTCGGACAAAATGTCAGCCGAGCGGATGCGCTAAGTTGTAGGAAATGCCATGATATAGGGCGGTGCAAGTCCTGGTCGAGGTTGCTGCAATCCTCTAACTTTGCGAACACTGACTTTTCCTAACTTTGGGTGATTGACACGTGGGTCCCACCACATAGGTGACCCACCCGTCAGTAACTCAAAGTTAGGGAAACTCAGGGTTGAAAAGTCAGAGGATCCGGCTCCCTGGTCGAGGATGGTGCCCCGGAGGTGGATGCGCAACGGACAATGGTCAGAATATGGTTGGAACGCATGACGATCTCGTGCATGAGATCCATCGGGAGGGTTGTGATGTCGTCAGTCACCTCTGAGTCTAGGCTTCCTGATCACGCTGTCCCGTCCCCTCCGTTGGCACTGCCTCCTGATTGAAGACCGCGGTCCGGCTATGCGGTGTACGCGCCCTTCTTGCCGAACCCGTTTCGTCATCGCACTTCCAGAGCAAGGATGAATCATCGAATCATCGGGAATAGACACAGAAGGAGAGAAGAGAAGGGGCAGGGGAGTATACAAGTGTGGAGGACAGTTTGCACTTGGGAAAAGTCTATTTTGAACCCTAAACTCGTAAAGGTCCGGCGGTTTAAACCCTGAAGTCTAAATCCCTGTCGTTTGTACCCTGAACTTAACAATCCCGGTCTAAAATAAACCCTAGAACTGTTTGGTACACCCGGAAACAGAAAATCCCGACCAGGAATGTCCACTGTCTCACTGACTAGATGGACCCACTTTTCATATTCATCTCTATCCCCAACTCATCTCTATATCTCTAAAATCCATGGCCGTCGGCGGGCGGCACCCGAAGCCGCCGTCCCGGGACGCCGTCGCCGAGAGACGGGCGCGGCGAGTTGGGACCGTCGCGGAGAGGCGGGCGCGGCGAGTTGATGCCATTGCGGCGAGTTGGGGCGAGGCTCTGATACCAATTGAAAGGATCGTATGACACCTAGAGGGGGGGTGAATAGGTGCTACTTCAATTTTAGTACTTTTTCAAATTAGGCTTGACACAAAAGGTAAATTCTCTAGATATGCAACTAAGGTGAATTTAGCTATATGACAAGCAATCAACTAAACAAGATACACGAAGTAAAAAATATAAACAAGGATAGAAGTAACCGAAGTGAAAGCACGTGGAGACACGGATGTAATCCCGAGTTCCTCCTTTTTAGGGGAGTACGTCTCGTTGGAGAGGTGTGAGCTACCACGAAGGTCAAAACTCAACCGCCACAAAGGCGTCACCTTATTCTCCGATGAACCGCACCACAAAGGTTTGGTTCACCTTCCACTATCGGAATCCTTCAAGGCGGAATCCGAAGCCCTTACAACAACGATCTGGGGCACAACCCACAAGAGGATTGGGGGCTCCCGAACAGCTACAAATCTGTCACAAAGACAACAAGTGAGTACAATAAGAAGCTAGGTTTTCCCAATGGAAATCCTAGCAAAGGGTCCCTCAAGTGAATGAGGGGGAAATGAAGAACGGCTTGGTGAAGATGTAGATCCAGGGCTTCTCCTTCAATACTCCAAGTATCAACGAGTTTGGGTGGAGGGATTGGGAGATCTATCAAATCTTGAGCTTGCAATTAATGGTGTTATTCAATGTGGTCAAGCTACTTGTCCAAAGGTAGGTGAAAGGGTATTTATAGTCCCCTTCAATAAGTGACCGTTGAAGGGGTAAGTCGATGTTGCGCAGAGGAGAACCGGTCGTGGGTCCGGCCTAAACCGGCTGGAGAGCCGGACCACCACCCGAGCCAACCGGCCACTGGGCCGGCCTAAACCGGCTGGGGAGCCGGCCTGGTCGCTGGAGAACCCGCCGAGCACAGGAGCCAAACCGGCCGGGGGGCCGGCCGGGCACCCGAGCAGTCCGGCCATGGGGCCGGCTTAGACCGGCTGGGGGGCCGGCCGGGCACCCGAGCAGTCCGGCCATGGGACCGGCTTAGACCGGCTGTGGGGCCGGTCGGGCACCCGAGCCAACCGGCCTTGAGCCCGGTTTTGGCCGGCTGGGAGGCCGATCGCCTCCCTGCGATTCTTCTCCCTTCACGTTAGACTTTTCGACAAACCACTTTTCTTCCCTTTTTGCATAGAGAGAGATCCACTAGTATCTTTCGATATAGATGGTCATATTTCCTGTAGACACTTAGCGGTGTGTTAAATACTTCCAAGTGTTGTGATCAAACATTAAAACAAGATTAACGACTATGTCCTTTCAGCTTGATGAGAGGAGTTTTAATCTCATATAGACCACCATGGCAACGACCTCTAAGAATGGGTTCCCTCGTGTCTCGTGATACGTCCATTTTGCATCACTATTTTATATCATAATTTACTGCTATTCATCGATATATTTCATATTTAGAAGTGTTACTTATGTTATTTTACCTATTTTGCATGTTTGATGAATAATGGAGAATTGGACACCGGAGTCAGGATTCTGCTGGAAAAAGCACCGTCGAGATGCACTATTTCTGAAGATCAATAAATCGAAGGAGACATATGGAAGTTCCTATTTTACCAGAAGATGGAGGAGGCCAAAAGGGGAGGCTGAGAGGGCCAGGTGGGCCCTCCTCACCCTGGCGCGGGGGCCCCCAGCCGCGCCGCCAGGTGGTTTGGGGGCCCTGGCCCACCTCAGCCGTTCCCCCTTCGCGTACTTGACCCCCTCGGAACCCTAACACACGAGGACGGCCATCGAAATATTCCGCCGCCTCCACGAGGCGGAAAACACCAGAGAGCGAAAAGCTCCCCTGCAGGAAGAAATCTGCCGGGGGAAATTCCCTCCCGGAGGGGGAAATCGTCGCCATCATCACCGTCATCGAGCTGGACTTCATCGGGATCATCATCATCATCTCCACCGCCAACACCATCATCACCGCCGCTGCACCCCGTCTCCGTTGTAACATCTAGGGCTGAATCTTGTCTATTTCATAGGGGAAACTCTCCCGGTGTTGATTACTCTTGTTATTGATGCTATTGGGTGAAACCATTGGACTAAGGTTTATGTTCAGATTGTTATTCATCATCATATCACCTCTGATCATGTTCCGTATGATGTCTTGTGAGTAGTTCGTTTAGTTCTTGAGGACATGGGAGAAGTCTTGATGTTAGTAGTGAACTATGTTGAGTAATATTTAATGGTTTGATGCTTAAGTTGTGGTGTTATTCTTCTAGTGGTGTCATGTGAACGTCGACTACATGATACTTCACCTTTATGGGCCTAGGGGAATGCATTGTGTATTCGTTTGCCAATTGTGGGGTTGCCGGAGTGACAGAAACCTGAACACCCGTTGGTATATCGATGCATGAGGGATAGCAGGATCTCAAAGTTTAAGGCTGTGGTTAGTTTATCTTAATTACTTTCTTGTATTTGCGGATGCTTGCAAGGGGTATAATCACAAGTATGTATTAGTCCTAGGAAGGGCGGTGCATTAGCATAGGTTCACCCACACAACACTTATCAAAACAATGAAGATTAATCAACTATATGAAGCGAAAGCACTTGACAATATTCCCGTGTGTCCTCAAGAACGTTTGGTCATTATAAGTACAACAACCGGCTTGTCCTTTGCTGTAGAAAGGATTGGGCCACTCGCTGCAACTATTATTACTGCATTTTATTTACTTGTACTTTATTTATCTGTCATATCAAAAACTCCTAAAAACTTGTCTGTGAGCATTTACAGTGAATCCTTCATCAAAACCGCTTGTCAACACCTTCTGCTCCTCGTTGGGTTCGACACTCTTATTTATCGAAAGTACTACGATACACCCCCTATACTTGTGGGTCATCAAGACTATTTTCTGGCGCCGTTGCCGGGGAGTGTAGCGCTATTGGTAAGTGGAATTGGTAAGGGAAACATTTATTGTACGTGCTGTTTTTATTTTTGCCTGCTGCTATATCTCATTATGGAGGGGTCTTCTCTTGAATTCCTATTTGGGAAAACAACTACCACTGCTAAGGTAGTAGAGGAGGCGCCAGATGAGCAGGTAATACCGTTCAAAATTCCTATGAAAATTGTTGAACGTGTCACAAATAACCGCTATGCAGGAGATGGAACTGTCCATCCTGGAGATCATTTGTTATTTCTGCATGAATTGTGCGAGTTATTTAAGTGTGCAGGTATCTCGATGGGAGAAGTTAAGAAGAAATTATTCTCTCTATCACTGTCTGGTAAAGCTGCACATTGGTATAAACTGCTGAAGAATGGGTATTCTCTTGGATGGGAGGAAATTGTACCTCTCTTTTACTCCAAATTCTATCCTCCAAGTGAGATTCATAAGGATCGGAACCTCATATATAACTTCTGGCCCTATGATGGAGAGAGTATCGCTCAAGCGTGGGGGAGATTGAAGGCATTAATGCTCAAATGTCCCATTCATGAGCTTCCTGGTAATATTGTTATTGATAACTTTTATGCAAGACTCTCCTTTCAAGATAAAACTCTATTGGATACCACTTGTGCTGGATCGTTCACTCGTAATAAAGAAGAGTTTAAGTGGGACCTTCTTGATCGGATTCAGGAGAACACTGAAGGATGGGAGAATGACAAAGGTAGGGAGTCAGGTATAACTATGACTTTGAGTGTGTTAAAAATTTTATGGATACTGATGATTATCGCAAAATTAGCACTACTTATGGTCTTGACTCTCAAATTGTTGCAAACTTTTATAAAGCCTTTGCTTCCTATTTCGGTTTGCCGAAGGAGGGTTTTAAAAATTATCATGAACCATATAAAGATGAATCTGTTTCTCATATATCTAAAGGTGTTGAGGTTAATGTTGCTGATCGCATTATTCCAGAACCTTATATTGAAAAAGTTCCTTTTCCTAATAAGATTAAGGAACATACTATCATAACTGGTGTTGTTAGTAAAAGTAATAAGAAAACTACCAAACCTGATGAGCAAATAACTGTTGAACCTGTTGTAGCATTGGTTAAAGATCTTGTCACTGAAAATTTAGAAGATAGACACATTATCTTTTGTGAGGATGCTTCTAATATTGTCTCACATCCTAAAAGTTCTAGGAAGTCTAGTGTTCCTGTGCTTTCTGTTAGGATAGGTGATCATTGCTATTATGGTTTATGTGATATTGGTGCAAGTTCTAGTGCTATTCCTTATGAGCTTTACAGGGAAATTATGCACGAAATTGCTCCTTGTAAACTTGAAGAGATTGATGTGGTTATTCAGCTTGCTAATAGGGAAACTATCTCTCCAATTGGTATCATTAGAGATGTCGAAGTCCTTTGTGGTAAGACTAAATACCCTGCTGATTTTCTTGTACTTGGGTCGGCTGCCAATGATAGTTGTCCTATTATTTTTGGTAGACCTTTTCTGAATACTTGTGGTGCTGTTATAGACTGTAAGAAAGAGAAAATCTTTACTAAATTTGCTGGTGAATCTTATGAATTCAATTTCTCTAAATTTGCTAAAGCACCTTATGAAACTGAATTGCCTAGTGAGGATTTTGAAATTGCTCAACTTGCATCTATTGTTCTTGCTCCTAACAATGCTTTGCAGCAACATATGGAGAATCATGAAAGTGAGAACTTCAGGGAAGAAAGGAATGAGCTTGATGAAGTATTCCTTCGTCAACCTATGCTCAAACACAATTTACCTGTGGAAGATTTGGGTACCACAATGCCACCCAAGGAGGATCCTGTTTTTGATTTGAAACCTCTGCCTGATAATCTTAAATATGCTTATATTGATGATAAGAAAATATATCCTGTTATTATCAGCTCTAAACTTTCAGGTACAGAGGAGGAAAGGTTATTGGGAGTGTTGAGGAAACACCGCGGAGCTATGGGATATACTCTTGATGACCTGAAGGGAATTTCTCCTACTATATGTCAGCACGCCATCAACATGGAACCTGATGCAAAGCCTGTTGTTGAGCATCAGCGTCGTTTAATACCCAAGATGAAAGAAGTGGTAAGAAATGAGGTATTAAAACTTCTTGAAGCTGGTATTATTTATCCTATTGCTGATAGTAGATGGGTAAGTCCTGTGCATTGTGTTCCTAAGAAAGGAGGAATTACCGTTGTTCCTAATGAAAATGATGAACTAATTCCTCAAAGAGTAGTAGTTGGTTATAGGATGTGCATTGATTTTAGAAAGGTTAACAAAGTAACTAAGAAAGATCATTATCCTTTGCCTTTTATTGATCAAATGCTTGAGAGGTTGTCCAAGAAAACTCACTTTTGTTTCCTTGATGGGTATTCTGGGTTTTCTCAAATTGCTGTGAGAGCGCAAGATCAAGAGAAAACTACTTTTACTTGTCCTTATGGAACTTATGCTTATAGACGTATGCCTTTTGGTTTATGTAATGCTCCTGCTACTTTTCAAAGATGCATGTCTGCTATTTTTCATGGCTTTTGTGAGGAAATTGTGGAAGTCTTCATGGACGATTTCTCCGTCTATGGAACTTCCTTTGATAATTGTTTGCACAACCTTGACAAAGTTTTGCAGAGATGTGAAGAAACTAGCCTTGTTCTTAATTGGGAGAAATGCCACTTTATGGTTAATGAAGGAATTGTTCTTGGACATAAAATTTCTGAAAGAGGTATTGAAGTTGATCGAGCTAAAGTGGAGGCAATTGAAAAGATGCCTTGTCCCAAAGATGTTAAAGGTATTCGTAGTATTCTTGGTCATGCTGGTTTTTATAGGAGGTTTATTAAAGATTTCTCTAAAATTTCCAAGCCTCTTACTAATCTTCTTCAAAAAGATGTACCTTTGTTTTTGATGATGATTGTAAGGAAGCTTTTGAAACTTTGAAAAAGGCTTTAATCACCGCTCCTGTAGTTGAACCACCTGATTGGAATTTACCTTTTGAAATTATGTGTGATGCTAGTGATTATGCTGTAGGCGCTGTTCTTGGGCAGCGAGTAGATAAAAAGTTAAATGTTATTCATTATGCTAGTAAAACTCTTGATTCTGCTCAAAAGAATTATGCCACTACTGAAAAAGAATTTCTAGCTGTAGTTTTTGCTTGTGACAAATTTCGACCCTACATAGTTGATTCGAAAGTCACTATTCATACTGATCATGCTGCAATTAGATACCTTATGGAAAAGAAAGATGCTAAGCCAAGGCTTATTAGATGGGTACTTCTTTTGCAAGAATTTGATTTGCATATCATAGATAGAAAAGGTGCTGAAAATCCTGTTGCTGATAATTTGTCTAGATTGGAAAGCATTCCTTATGATCCTATTCCTGTTAATGATAGCTTTCCAAATGAACAATTGGCTGCAATAAGTGTAAGTTCGCGAGATAGTCCTTGGTATGCTGATTATGCTAACTTTATTGTTTCCAAGTACTTGCCTCCAACCTTTTCAGCTCAGCAAAGAAGGAAATTCTTTTATGACTTGCGGCATTACTTTTGGGATGACCCACACTTATATAAAGAAGGAGTCGATGGTATTATGCGAAGATGTGTTCCTGAATATGAACAACAGGAAATACTGAGGAAATGCCATGGAAGTGCTTATGGAGGGCATCACGCTGGAGATAGAACTGCGCAGAAAGTTCTACAATCAGGTTTTTATTGGCCTACCCTCTTTAAGGATGCAAGAAAGTTTATTTTATCTTGTGATGAATGTCAAAGGGTTGGTAATATCTCTAGACGCAATGAAATGCCTATGAGTTATTCTCTTGTTATTGAACCATTTGATTGTTGGGGATTCGACTTCATGGGTCCTTTTCCTTCTTCACAAGGTAATACTCATATACTTGTTGCTGTTGATTATGTCACTAAATGGGTAGAAGCTATACCTACTAAAAGTGCTGATGGTGAGACCTCTTTAAAAATGCTTCAAGATGTCATTTTTCCTAGGTTTGGTGTACCTAGATATCTTATGACTGATGGAGGTTCTCATTTTATCCATGGTGGTTTTAGAAAGACTCTTGCTAAATATGGTGTTAATCATAGAATTGCTTCAGCCTATCATCCTCAAACTAGTGGACAAGTAGAATTGTCAAATAGGGAGATTAAATCTATCTTGCAAAAGACTGTTAATAAATCTAGAAAAAATTGGGCTAGTAAGTTAAATGATGCTTTATGGGCTTATAGAACTGCTTATAAGAACCCCATGGGCATGTCTCCTTATAAAATGGTTTATGGTAAAGCTTGTCACTTGCCTTTAGAATTAGAACACAAAGCTTATTGGGCAGTGAGAGAACTTAATAGAGATTTTAAACTTGCCGGTGAGAAAAGGTTGTTGCATTTAAGTTCTTTAGATGAATGGAGAAGTGAGGCTTATGAAAATGCTAGACTCTTTAAAGAAAAAGTTAAGAGATGGCATGATAGGAGAATTCTTAAAAGAGAATTTAATGTTGGTGAGAAAGTTCTATTGTATAGGTCTCGTCTCAGATTTTTTGCAGGAAAGTTACTCTCAAAATGGGAAGGACCATTTGTTATTGTGGAGGTGTATCGTTCAGGTGCAATAAAAATTGCTTCATTGAAAGATAACTCTACACAAGTGGTAAATGGTCAAAGACTCAAGCATTATATTTCTGGAGATTCTATTAATGAAGAGGTTGATACAATTAAAGTGGTGACTCCGGAAACTTTCATTGAAGAACATTTTTCTGGGACTGCAGAATTCGATTCGAATAGGTAACAGTTTCGGTAAGAAAAGTTTCGCGAATAACTTTCTAGAAGATATTTTCGTCGTTTTTATTAAATATGGAAAAATAAGAGACCGAACCGGATGGGAGACGGCACCCGTGGTGCCCAAACCATAGGTCGGCGCGGTGGGCCCCCAGCCGCGCCGCCTGGTGGTTTGAGCACCCCGGAGCTCGTCTCCGATCAGGTTTCCTCCTGTACCTTCCTTATGTTGTAAAACTTTTTGCTATATAACTCACCCGAACCCCCGAGGTTCGTATCTCGCCTTTTCATCGTGTTTCGTTTCGAGCTGTTTCTGTCCAGATATTGTTTTCAGATTTAGAAGCGCCATGGTCTCCAACAACAACAACAAGGGCAAGGAGCCTTTGGAAGACGAGACTCAAGACCCCAAGCTGAAGGAGGAAGTCAAGAGCGAAGATGAAGGAGAAGTGGAGGAAGACCCGCGCGAATACCCGCGCGCTACCGTTGCAAGCATCGGAGTGGTGGCAAATCCATTCAAGCCCAGGCAAGGGCGCGGATGAGCACCGGAGGGAAGGTTCCACGACTTCTTGGCTCCCAGGACATCTTCCCCAGGCATAAATAACCCCTTCCATACTCTTATCCATAAGCATCAAATTGAGAGGATCCCGGAGGCTGAATTGCCTAGTGGTTGGAATATAGATCGTTCTAACAATACAGGAAAGAGGGATTCTGCTGCTGAGGAGTGGGGAAACAACTCCAAGAGTTGGGACTCGCAGTCTGACAAGTTTATGAATCGCATCGAACACAACTCTGAGCTGATTCGCGCCCTCACCTACAAGATTGATGAACTGAAGGAGCTGGTTGATAAGCTTATCAAATTCACCACCACCACCGAAGGAGTAATTCATCATAAGTATTGGCATCCCCTTGGTTTGTTCCAAGCTTGGGGGAGTGCCGCGGTATCACATCATTATCTTTACCTTTTACTTTTCCATAAAGTCATATCGTGAGTAGGGAAGTTATCTTATATGATGGTTTGCAATGTGGAAGTATCTCTCTTTTAGTTGGTTATCTATGTATCCCTTGGTGTGAGTTGCCGTTATGAAATATTAATGAGAAGTTTTATCATTTACTTTCTGCATACTTTATTTTAGCTTGCAATTCTCTTTCATATTGATAACCTTGTTGTTAGTATAGGGATCACTTTTTAGAGCACCAAGTTAATCTTTTTGGTTTTGGCAAACTTAGCATTGGTCAGTAGTAGACAATACTTTGAGACTTAAGTAGAGAGAGGGAGTGCATGCAAATATATTATTCCATGATCTTTCTTTCTTTGTAGCTCATAAGCTTAGTATTCTTAAGTTAAACTATTTGTGCTTCTAAGGAAGATTGCATGATTATTCTTATCACTTGTATAATTGTTTGTATCCCTCAACTCTTATGCTTGCTACATAACCTTGCTAGCCAAAGACCTGTATCGAGAGGGAATGCTTCTCATACATCCAAACCTTGAGCCAAACCATTGCCATTCGAGTCCACCATAACTTCCTACTATATGGTATTTTGCGCCATTCCAAGTAAATACTTCATGTGCTACCTTTAAATTATTCAAAACTTATTACTCCTAGTTTTGTGTCACTGTTTATTAGCTCATGAGGGTTCTGTAGAGTTTCTCTAGCACTTTTGTCAAACAGACTTTCACCAATGGACTAGTGGCATATACACCGCTTATCCAACAATTTGCAAAAAGAGCTGGCAAATGGGGTGCCCAGTCCCAATTAACTACAACTTTCATTAATAATTCTCTTCACATGTTTTGCCCTGATTTATCAGTAAGCAACTTAATTTGCAAATAGACACTCCTCCATGGTATGTGAATGTTGGAAGGCACCCGAGGATTCGGTTAGCCATGGCTTGTGTAAGCAAAAGGTTGGGAGGAGTGTCAACTATAAAGAAACTAAAATACATGTGTAAACAAAAGAGAAGAGGGATGATCTACCTTGCTGGTAGAGATAACGTCCTTCATGGGAGCCGCTCTTGAAAGTCTGGTTGACAAGGGGTTAGTGTTCACTTTACTACGATTCGTTGACAACGACATACATAGCTCAAACAACTATTTTCATACTCTCTATATGCTTTGCAAAACTTAAAAGCTCTAGCACATGATTTAATCCCTGCTTCCCTCTGCGAAGGGCCTATCTTTTACATTATTGTTGAGTCAGTAAACCCATTCCTCTCTATCTCAAGCAAGCATTTGAGTTGTTGAGATCCAATTAGTTATATGTGTTGATACTTCTAATCATATCTCTCATTTCCTTGTTTCGCACAATAGCTTTTATCCGAATGAATATAACTTTGAAAGTTATCAATGACTGTAAGGAGACTGTTATGATTAAGGCATGTAAGTTCTGCTATATAAGCTCTGATATAAAGACTCTTCTCGAAAGATAAGTATGATCTGTTAATTGTTCTCTGACCAAGAGTTTAAGTTTGCCTTCACCAATCATGGTTCTCTTTATGCACTTCATCGTGGTTCCCTTTACTTATTTCAAGTTAGATTATATGAAGGGAAGTTGCTGTCTAGAATGACTTGTGTATCAATGAATGTGATGCTTCTTGTCCGTATTTTATTTATCGACACTTTGCTCCATAAACTTGTGGTCATGTTTACTGAGCTCAGTTTTCGCTTGGGGACAAGCGAGGTCTAAGCTTGGGGGGGTTGATACGTCCATTTTGCATCACTATTTTATATCATAATTTACTGCTATTCATCGATATATTTCATATTTAGAAGTGTTACTTATGTTATTTTACCTATTTTGCATGTTTTTTTTTGAAACTTTTTTTTGAAACTTTTCTACTGCAGGGGAGCCCCCCACAGCCTCACTCTTCACCCTTTATTAAAACAAAAGCGAACTGTACAGGGATACAAATCTACTTACAAGATATATACAGGACTAACCTAATGTAAATTGTCAATCCATGATGACAAAGAAGGAACAACCGAGCTCTTTACCCTATATTTAAGAAGTGTAACTTCATGTACAAAACAAGCTTTCCAACCTCTAAAGCTGGGCCTAATGTTTTTGAAGATCCATCCGTTTCGCTGCTTCCAAATACCCCAGCAGGCAAGAATGACAATTTCGGTGAAGCATGGTCCCTTGAACCTTTTATTTGCAGCCGAGAGCACTTGTAAGGGAGAGTTCCCAGGGACCCAAGGGATTTGAAGATAATTCCAAACCCGAGTACTGAAAGTACAATTGAAGAATAAATGTCTCCAATCTTCATAATGATGTCCAATACATAGCTCACAATCAGTGGTATCTGACACATTCCAATGCCTTCGAACTAGCATGTCCCTTGTGTTTATTCTATCATGCAGCAGCAACCAAGTAATGGAGAATTGGAGAATTGGACACCGGAGTCAGGATTCTGCTGGAAAAAGCACCGTCGAGATGCACTATTTTTGAAGATCAATAAATCGAAGAAGACATATGGAAGTCCCTATTTTACCAGATGACGAAGGAGGCCAAAAGGGGAGGCTGAGAAGGGCCAAGGTGGGCCCTCCTCACCAGCTGGCGCGGCGGGCCCACCAGCCGCTCCGCCAGGTGGTTTGGGGGCCCTGGCCCACCTCAGCCGTTCCCCCTTCGTGTACTTGACCCCCTGGGAACCCTAACACACGGGGGACGGCCATCGAAATATTCCGCCGCCTCCACGAGGCGGAAAACACCAGAGAGCGAAAAGCTCCCCTGCAGAAGAAATCTGCCGGGGGAAATTCCCTCCCGGAGGGGGAAATCGTCGCCATCATCACCGTCATCGAGCTGGACTTCATCGGGATCAGCATCATCATCATCTCCACCGCCAACATCATCATCACCGCCGCTGCACCCCGGCTCCGCTGTAACATCTAGGGCAGAACCTTGTCTATTTCATAGGGGAAACTCTCCCGGTGTTGATTACTCTTATTATTGATGCTATTGGGTGAAACCATTGGATTAAGGTTTATGTTCAGATTGTTATTCATCATCATATCACCTCTGATCATGTTCCGTATGATATCTTGTGAGTAGTTCGTTTAGTTCTTGAGGACATGGGAGAAGTCTTGATGTTAGTAGTGAATTATGTTGAGTAATATTTAATGGTTTGATGCTTAAGTTGTGGTGTTATTCTTCTAGTGGTGTCATGTGAACGTCGACTACATGATTCTTCACCTTTATGGGCCTAGGGGGATGAATTGTGTATTCGTTTGCCAATTGTGGGGTTGCCGGAGTGATAGAAACCTGAACACCCGTTGGTATATCGATGCATGAGGGATAGCAGGATCTCAAAGTTTAAGGCTGTGGTTAGTTTATCTTAATTACTTTCTTGTATTTGCGGATGCTTGCAAGGGGTATAATCACAAGTATGTATTAGTCATAGAAAGGGCGGTGCATTAGCATAGGTTCACCCACACAACACTTATCAGAACAATGAAGATTAATCAACTATATGAAGCGAAAGCACTTGACAATATTCGCGTGTGTCCTCAAGAACGTTTGGTCATTATAAGTACAACAACCGGCTTGTCCTTTGCTGTAGAAAGGACTGGGCCACTCGCTGCAACTATTATTACTGCACTTTATTTACTTGTACTTTATTTATCTGTCATATCAAAAACTCCTAAAAACTTGTCTGTGAGCATTTACTGTGAATCCTTCATCAAAACCGCTTGTCAACACCTTCTGCTCCTCGTTGGGTTCGACACTCTTATTTATCGAAAGTACTACGATACACCCCCTATACTTGTGGGTCATCATCCCGATCCTTTACAAAAAGATCATTAGGATGAACTTCAATAAACACATTATTATCTTGTGAAAGTTTGCTCATGGATAATAGATTGCGAGTGGCATTAGGAACATGAAGGACACGGTTCAAATTTAAAGGTTTTGACAACGGAGTAGGAAGAATTGCATGACCAATATTATGAATACGCATACCTGTCCACTAGTACAGAACGACACATCCGATACCCCTCTATGGAAATGGCACGAGTTAGGCGACGGAGAATCGCGCTTTTCACGTGAGAAAACCCGCCCCGCCAGGCAAGCTGGCCTGCGTCCCGCCTTCATAGGCAACGGTCGCGAATTATTAACCGTTGCCGATATGTTGGTAATGGAGTTTCTTTCGACTCCGTTTGCGATATGTTCTTCAATGGCATCGGACATTTGTATACAACCGTTGGCGAGGTTGCTTATATAAAATTCCTTTTTTTAGCACTATCTTGGATATTAAAAAGACTGTCGATTCACCCTTGTTCCTCCGCTCCAGCTTGTTTTTACTCCGCACTCGTGTCCTCCATGGCCAAGAGCATGAGCTCGTAGGGGAGATCGAATGCGTCCTCCTCCTGCGCCGCTGGGGCCGGGTCAGATCTGCCGCTTGTGAAGTGCGTTTGCTGCCGCTGTCGGAACGTGATTCGTCGAGTGTCGCGTTCGGATCTGAACCCAGGCCGGATCTACTTCAAGTGTCCAAATCACAGGGTTAGTTCGACGCTT
This sequence comes from Poa pratensis, assembly GCA_947311845.1. Lineage (NCBI taxonomy): Eukaryota > Viridiplantae > Streptophyta > Magnoliopsida > Poales > Poaceae > Poa > Poa pratensis. Next base: position 153,227,191 of record CAMZMU010000041.1, on the reverse strand, counting down.
CGACCAGTTTTGATTGATTCTATTCTATGTGTGATGCTGTTTTGCCTCTGGATTCGATTTACCATTTGGCAGGGGAGGGGCGAAGAGTATTCTGGGAGCTGTGATTATTTTTTTTTGGATTGAAGATTATGTTGAGATGCTGCTTGCTAATGGCGTCAAAGTGGAAGCTGCAGAGCTGGAAAATGTAGCCTTGATAGTCAAGAAGGCGAACATGGAGATGAAGCCACACACTGCAGCAGCTCTAGCTGGTTTGGCATGGAGCCCAACAAACACTTCGACTAAATCTGACCATGTTGTTGCTGTGCGCAAGGAGCGGCATAAAGGAACAGAAATAGCTCAGTTAAATGTTCTTGTGAGCATTGCTAGAATGATTTGTGTGTTTGTGTGCTGCTGTTAGGTGTGAACTTGTATGCAGCAATGAAAATCAGTAGAATGTATTAGGTTCGTATGCAGCTATGCAAATCAGTACAATGTATTAGTTTCGTATGCACTTTGAAAATCACTAGAATGTATTATGTTCGTATGCAGCTACGGAAACCAGTAGCACATAGTAGTTGTGAACTTGTATCCAATAGAAACGGTTATATAAAATGTCCGTTGCCAATTGGGTGCCTATAAATGTACTGGCGAAGCAAGCCCCATCAGTCTCATTCTCAATCCCTCACTGTCCATCTTTCAACCCTAGCCGCCGCACATTGTAGCTTTTTACTCTCCTCACTCTCTCATGGCTTACTCTGCCGGCGCTTCTAGATCTCGCCATCGCAGCCGCGGCTCTAGCGGCCGCACCGATCTAGCTCTATCTGTTCGTGATAGGGCAGATCTGGAGGCGGCTGTGATGCGGCAGGTGTGGGAGCGCGTCAGGCTCATCACCTCCGGTGATGCCCCGCGTCCTCTGGGCCGCGCGGAGCTGGATCAGATCATTCATCGGGTGGTGATGCAGCAGTTGTGGCGGATCCGCCGTCAACGGAGGCCGATCTGGAGGCCGCCGTCGACGGAGGAGGAGGTGGCCGATCTGGAGGTGACGTCCCCGGTGGAGGAGGTGGCGTACACGGTGGAGGAGGTGGCCGATCTGGAGGCAACGACCCTGGTGGAGGAGGTGGCGTCAACGGTGGAGGAGGTGGCCGATCTGGAGGCGCCGTCCACGGTGGAGGAGGTGGCCGATCTAGAGGCGCCGTCGACGGAGGAGGAAGTGGCCGATCTGGAGGCGACGTACCCGGTGGAGGAGGTGGCCGATCTGGAGGCACCGTTCACGGAGGAGGAGGTGGCCGATCTCGAGGCGCCGTCCACGGAGAAGAAAATGTGAGGACTAAATCGCTCAGCTCATGAACTAGTTCATCAATTGGTTTTATATAGAACTTGTCTAGTATATAGAACTTGTCTAGTATATAGAAAACTCGTCTAATATCTTGCACTTTATTGTTTCTGTCTAGTTTTCTAGTCTAGCATAGAAAACTTGTCTAGTATATAGAAAACTTGTATCTTGCACTATTTTAAAGTCTAGTAGGGTGAATTAATTTCAACTCTTTGTAGTACTACCGATGATGAATAGATCCAGTCACAACTTTTTGTCAATGTGCTAATTCTCGTTATTGTTTTTGTGTAGCTAGTGTATGAAGTAATAGTATTTCGGCGACACTGTATAAAAAATGGTGAGGCTCTTGAAGGAAACATCACCTTCAAGTTATGCCTCCAAATCGTTGGATCGGACTGCAAGCACATGGATATAGGCGCTTAAAGGTGTGAACTGTTTTCACATTAAATTATATCTATGTCATGTAGCATCATATTTTGGCTCTTCTCTAAGTATCAATCCATGTATTTTTATCCAGAAGCACAAAGCTGATCCGAACAAACTTTAAATGTGCTACTTATAAAGTGAGATTATATTTCGGCGACACCGTCCAAGATGGAGCAAGCCTGAGTACGAAGAATTTGGCAATTTGACTTGGTGTAGTTTCTGTTTTTTCAGTTTCTCCGGCTATTTTGTGGATGTGTGTTTAGGGAGCAAGCCTTAGCTGCAGTTTAGGGAGGCATGAGAATGATAGGATTAGCGAAGCATGTGTAACTCATCTTTTGATGCTATGTAATGGTGACAATTGTTATATAAGTTATGAACGGTTTTGCTAGCAACTTTGTGCTTCTGTTGTGATATTTTGAATGTCAATTGGCAACTGTATTGCTGCTGTAGGCTTATGAAAAAAACTCAATGCAAACGAGCAAAACAGAATCTCCGTTTCTGATGTCTAGATACATCGGCAACGGAGACTGGATGGCAACCGTAGCCAAAATCAAGCCTCATCGGTGACGGTTTTTCGTGTCCGTTGCCGATGAGAGCCTTCACATCAGTGACAGGGTCGTGAATACGGACCATTTCTCCGTTGCCGAAGGGGTTTTTGGCCCGTTTCTGATGTATCGTTCTGTACTAGTGGTCCCATTTGTCACATGAACTTGGTCGGTGCCGTGGTAGGGTTCGCGCGTAGTCAGCTTCTCAAGCTCATGAGTGATATGATGTGTAGCACCCGAATCCGTGTACCACGCTGGGTCAACAGCCTGTTGCTGTCCACCGCCATTGCCTTGAGCAGCAGCCATGACGGCGATGGCGACTTGGCGCTCCGTGCCACTGCCATCGTTGCCGATGCCCAAAAAATCTCGGTTGAAGCGCTTGTAGCACCTGGAGGACGTATGCCCTGGTATGCCACATAGCTGACATGTGATCCAAGATCTCTTGCCGTTGCCAGGCATGCTCGATGGAGGCGCTATTCTGCTGGTGTTTGGAGGAGGCGGGCGTTGCTCAGGGCGGTAGGTGGTCTGTAACCACCACCACCGCCACCACGTCCACCACTGAAGGCAGCAACATTGGCACCGGCATAGGCCGCAGCGTGTGCGGCAGGATACTGCGCACGAGATGATGCAGAACGTCGCGAGGCCATGCGATGCTCCGTGGCCAGCAGCTGTGCAAACAGGTCTTGCGTTGGGATGTCGGAGTTGCGAGCGTTCACGACCTCGTAGAGAGCGTCATATTCGCTGTCGAGGCCGGCGAGGATGTACGAGACAAACTCCGTGTTGCGGAGAGGCATGCCGATGCTTGTCAGCTCGTCGGCGAGGGTCTTCATCCGGTGGAAGTACACCGTGAATCCGTGATGGTAAGGTCATGCTTCTTGAGGTCGGCCATCTGCTGCCGAATGCCGGAAGAGCGCGCGATGGACGTCGACGCAAAGGCGCCGCTCAACGTCTCCCAGGCTTCGCGCGCGGTGGCAGCAAAGAGGACCATGCCAACCACGTTCTCAGTCATGGACGAGACAAACGCCGTGAGGATGGCTTGGTCTTGTTGAACCCAGTGCTGATGGGCCGGTTCGGCTGCGACATGAGAGCGCCACCATGCTCGGTGACGATGTGGGCAGCGGGGCAGGGCGCCGATCCATCTACGTAGCCCATTAGGAGATGGCTGCGCAGCAGGGGACCGACTTGGGCCCTCCAGAACAAGTAGTTTGCACCTGTCAGCTTGATGGTTATTGCCGATGTCAAGTTGATGATCGGCGGCAACGCCAGATGAGCGACGGAAGGAGCAGATGGCATCACGGCCATCGCCGCCAGGTGAGCGGCGGCAGGAGCAGATTGCATCGCGGCCATAGGCGCGGTGGTAACCGTCAGCGGCGCCATGAACGACGCGGCCGTCGAGAGGCCAGGACGCGCGGCGGCGAGCGTGAGTGGCGCCGTGAACTGAGGTGCGGTCGAGACTCCCAGGCAGGGGCGGACCTAGCGTCCTGCCCGGGCTTCTGGCCGGCCGGCATAGGTAATTTGTTGACTAATTGATCAATAATTAGCCTCATAAGGCTTGGTATCAAGTGGTTGCCCGGGCTTTAAATTTTTTCTGGGTCCGCTACTGCTCCCAGGGACAGCTCCGGGGCGACCATGAAGGGCACCGATGTTGACGGCGCAGAGGTGACGACGAGGGCTCTGTGGCCATTGCGGAAGTGGAGGTGGCGGCGGCGACTGGAGGTGGGAGGCGGAAGCGTTTTGGTCAGGAGGCTTGCTCTGGTGCCATGAAAACCTAGATTGAAAGAGAGAGATGGGTGGGTCGCACGGCGCACAAGGGCCGGCTTTTTTTTTTTTTTGAGAACACAGTACAACACAGACGCTCACAAATACGCACGTACACTCACCCCTATGAACGCACACACGCACACCCTACCCCTATGAGCACCTCTGAAGGACCGAGCCGGCAAATCTTGAGGTTGACGAAGTCACCACAGGCGCCTCGCTGTTGACGGGCACGCCACCTACCACTGAAAGAATAGCGCCGGATAAACCTGGAATAAATCCAGGTAAATGCAAACGCCCATGCCAAGTCTAGGACTTGAACCTGGGTGGGCTGGTTCCACCACAGGAACCCAACCATCAGAGCCAAGCTCCGTTTGCCACAAGGGCCGGCTTTGACTTTCCATTATATAGATCAGATTACAAGGGTTAGGTACAATACATCTAACCTATACGTATATATACAGAAATACGTATTCTATCAACATCTACTGTGACCTGCGCGTACATTCACCTGCAGATCCAAGGCATGTGCGAAGGCTCAGCCTAGATCCCTCGGCTACAAAGAGAAGAACGCCAAAACTTTCACCTCATGGGCAAGGATCGGTTCAAGCTTTGATCAATCATCCCCCAGAGATCTCTGGTCCGTTTTACTGAAACTCCGCCGAATTTGTCGCTGCAAGGCCCCAAGGCCTGGACTACCTCAAGTACATCAACTGCAACAACGGTGACCTGAAGCCGCTGCAGAGTTATGCTGAGATGAGCAAGGCTCTGATGAAGTCTGGCCGGCCGATCTCTACTTGTTGTTCTGTGAATGGTAATGATGTCGTCTATATGTGCGCAGCAGTCAACCTAAATTCTGCATTCCTGATGGTTCTTTTTTTGTGCCTTTGCCGGCGACTGTGAGCAGGGGCGACATGCACCTAACGTAGTGGGGCGCCGCATATGTCAAAAGCTGGAGAAGATGCCGCCTGCCCGCCTTCAACCCGGCCGATGTCACACATGGCTAGGATGTTCGTGCTCACACCTCTCAAGTCTCAGATCAATTGAACAGGCCGTAGAAGTTGCTGGCTCAAAAAAGGGTCGTGCTAGTAGTCGCTGCCTCGGCTAGGTTATTCCAGCCCACACAGAAAATCAAAGTTTTCACTTGGCTTAGCTTAGTGTAGCCCACACTAAATATCAAGATTTCTGTATACAAAAATATCAGGATTTTTACCCGATTTAGCGAGCGGTTCTCACATTTCTTTCTTGGACAGACTATAGGACGGCGATGCATAGGCAACTCACGCGGCCAATCTTTGTTATTAAGTGACACATTGTTGGATTAGAGACTAGAAGCTACAATGGCGACACTACTGAACTGGGTTGATTATGAAGCACAATGGTGGCGCAAGGGTGAAAGAGGTGAATCGTAGGGGCCGGTGGAGAGATAGAAGGGGATGGAGGGAAAATGAAGGGATGACCGAATCAATGATCAAGATCAAGCCATGTATATCACGTGGCACACGTGATAAGCAGCCCAAACCAAACAAACAAAAGCTCAAGCTATGTACTCCTACTCCCTCCGTTCCATATTAGATGATTCACATATGTGTAAACATGGATGCATCTAGACGCATTTTAGTGTTAGATACATCCATATCTATATATATGTGAGTCAAGTAAAATGGAACGGAGGGAGTAGTTTGTATAAACCAAACTTCATGCTCTTTTCCTCAGCTAGATGGTGTTACCTCTACATTCTTGTGTGGCGGAGAAATCAATTTAAAGAGTCCGTAGCAACGCACGGACATTCAACTAGTATACTTACATTACAACATAGGTGAAAATATATTTATGAATAATAGTCATGAAAAAATAAAATTAGGGTAGAGCAATAGACCACGTAGACTAGAAAAACATATGCAACCTTGCGTATGGCGTCATAGTTTGTTGGTATCCTCACATGTCCAATTTCTGAGATATAAATGTATTATTGAGAGACAAATCAATTATCAATTTACTAAGATATGTTTCATTTTTTCATTATATCCTAGGAACATAATGGTATAGTTATATACAAAAAGTGATAAAAACTGCACCTTTACGATTGTATGGATGTCTAATGTATCGTATATTTTGCAGCCAAGGGGATTCATAGAAGAAAAAACATTTTAGAAATAGAAAATAAACTCTACAAAATCTTTGTCACAGTAAACATGATGTACTAAACATCTTTGTCACAATAAACATGATGCCCTCGCATTTGCGAGGGCCACCGTGCTAGTTCTATTAAAAAAACCAAGTTACGAGCACATCATATCCCAACTAGAATAAAACAAAGCTTGACTGGTCGGCATCTTCCAAAACCTAGAGTGTTGTTCATTGCTTCAAGGAGAGATCATATACATATGAGTTATGAGATCCAAATATAATGAACACAACTGCTAAAATAGCTATCTATTTGAGCGCTCGATTCAAAAGATAGTGGCTTCAATTTGACCCGTTCGCTCATCCTCACCCCTATATATTTTCTTGTTGATACAAGTGGCGAGGAGAGAGACATTACGCATTAGCCACAAGGAAAGATAACACAACACATTACATAGTGGACCGCGAAGATATGACGCTTGCAAAAGTCGGTACATTTTAGTGATTTTGGTTTTTTAGAGAGAGGAACAAGTTTGCATCTTTTTAACAATGAAGTTTGGATTTTCATCGAAGAAATTTACTTGGACATGACCCATTCGTAGGTCCATTTGTGCTTTGCATAAATTTTTATTTGTTTTTGTGGGCCACTTTTTGAACGTGCTTTTCACCCTAAAATATATTTGTATGGATAAGCCCTCAAATTATCCCATAGGCAGTTTTCTCCATCGCTCACGGGCTTGTCGAGACCACGTTTCCACAAAGTAGCGTAGCCAGGATTGGCCAACGCCCCAGGCCATCCTCAAGCTATAGTAGTGAACAGTAGAAAATAGTAGCTACAGTGCGAAATTCAACAAAGAAATTAGCTTGCACGCCCCAGGCCATGGCCAGTGTAGCCTGGGGCCTGGCTACGCCCATGTTTCCACTCCGAGACGAGAAGAAACAGAAAGCATGGTCGGTCAGGTCAAGGGAAGGTACCAGACCGCCCTCTTAATCTGGCTCGGCCAGCATTTTGTTTTCATCCTAAACCGGGTTGCGCCATCCTATCCCTGTCCCCCGGTGACGCCCTTGGGTCGGACCATCACCATCCCAGCCTAGTTTTCACCGGAAAGTGCTTTGTGTTTTCTTGAAAAACATATTTGTGAGCTTCAAAAAAATTTGCAAAAAAATCCGGATGTAGCCCTTTATGTTTCCTACAAACGTGCAAAATATCAATTTAAAATATTTTATATTACGGGCTACACAAAAATAACAAATCTGACAAAATTTAGAGGTTTGAAATATGCATATTTAGATCCACAATTTTATTATTTTTGTGTAGTTCGAAATACAAAGTATTTGAAGTTGATATTTTACACGCTAATAGGATATACTATTAGGTACACCAGGATTTTTTTGCAGAATTTTTTGAAACACATAAATAAGGTTTTCGAATTTTTTAAATCAGCTCGGCAGCCAAATATCTTCACTCGCTTTTCACCGGATACTTCGCCATTAATTAATACGACAGCAACCTGGTTGGTCTTTAGTTGCATTAAAAATATACTCCAGAGAGAGTTACTAGTCCAACAAACTCTTGACTCTATTAAATAGAGAACAAAGATCCACTGACGTAGTCGTTCCCGCCTTTACGTCACTGACACGTGGGGCCACCTACGGTGGGACACACATGTCACCCACCCAGTGTCGCACGTCTACCACCGGCGGCTCGAGTTCACCAGACGCATGCACTCCTCCCAGCTGGCGCCCTATATATAGGTAGGGGTGTTCGAAGCAATCGAAGGCCAAGAAGCACATTGCACACAAGCCATGGCCAGCCCACCGCCCACGCTCGTTCTCCTCATGCTCGTCTGCGCCGCCTCCGCTGTTCTATCCGAGACTCCAGCGACGACTGACAGCACCGTCTACATCGTTGGCGCCGGCGGTCCTCGCTCCGGCACAGCTACTTCACCGAGCGTCCCCTTCGGCCGCTCCGGCACGGCTACTTCACCAGTGGCGGAGCTTGGCCCAAATTGGTGGGTGGGGAGGGGGGGGGGGGGGGGCAAATGGGATAAAAAACACACTGGGCTAGAATTGGGGGGACAAATGGGCCAAATTTCACAGTTTTTGAACAAAAATGGGCTAAAATGCACTGATTTTTTTTGCAATTTCTACTTGGGCTGGGGGGGCGGCGGCCCCCCTGACTTGTACATAGATCCGCCCGTGTACTTCACCGACGGCCGGCACGGCTGCGACGATCGGCGTTCCCTCCGGCGGCCTGGCTACTTCACCGAAGGCCGGCACGGCTCCGACCATCGGCGTTCCCTCCGACGGCACGGCTACTTCACCGACGGCTGGCACGGCTCTGACCATCGGCGTTCTCTCCCCCGGCACGGCTACTTCACCGATGGCCGGCACGGCTCTGACGATCGACGTTCCCTCTCTCGGCACGGCTACTTCACCGACGGCCGGCACGCCTACTTCACCAACCATCGGTGTTCCCTCCCCCGGCACGGCTACTTCACCGACGGTCGGCACGGCTCCGACCATCGGCGTTCCCTCTCCCGGCACGGCTCCTTCACCGACGGCCAGCACGCCTACTTCACCGACCATCGCCGTTCCCTTCCCCGGCATGGCGACTTCACCGACGGCCGGCATCGGTGTTCCCTCCCCCGGCACGGCTCCTTCACCGACGACCGACACGCCTACTTCTCCGACCATCGGTGTTCCCTCCCCCGGCACGGCTCCTTCACCGACGGCCGGCACGGCTCCTTCACCGACCGTCGGCATTCCCTCCGCCGGCAGGGTTACGTCCCCGACGGCCGGCACAGCCGGCATTTTCTCCGCCCTGACCCCGAGTCCCTCGCCCTCCGGCTCCACCTCCCGCTCCACCTTCGCCGACCCCGGCGGCGATGACGACGTCCAGACGACTGACTGGTGGACCATAGGGGCCGCTGCCGCCCCGCCGCAGTCCTCATGCTCCTGCTCGTCTGCGCGATCTCCCGCGCCGCGCCCGGACTCCTGGAGCCACCTACTGCATGCTCCGCCTGAGGAGAGAATAAAATAAAATCTACTACTCCCTCTGACCCGAATTAATGGGCGGAGTGTGTGTTAACTATTTTTTACAAAAAACCCCCCGCGCAGCTCCACCTCGCTGTCTGCAGCTCGCGTCCGCAGCTCCACCCGCCGCCGGCCGCTGTGTCCTCGTCGCCGCCCCCTTCCTCCTCGCCGCCCCGGGGCCGTTGGAGGGTGTTGTACGTCACCACGTCCGGCGGGAAGCGGGGATCGAGGGCGCGGACGAGGGAGGCGGCCTTGCTGGCATGGCGCGACTTCCCGAGCGCGTCGAGGAGGGAGTTGAACAGGGGGAGGTCCTGCGGACGCGGTGGGAGCGGTGGAGCGAGAGGAAGAGGCGGACGGCGATGTCGGCCTGTGCTGCGACGCGGCGAAGCGCTCGAAGAGGATGGGGACGCGGGGTGAAGGGCAGGCGGAGGCACGGGAAGAGCGCGAGGATGGAGTTGGTGAGCTGGCGAGGGTGGCGGAGGCGCGCGGAGAGGTCGAGGGCGAGGTCGACGGTGCAGGGGGAGACGGCGTGCGCGCCGGCGGGGAGGTGGAGGAGCGAGTGGAAGAAGAGGAGCGCACGCGGGGCGTGGTGCCAGAGGAGCTTGAGGACGGAGTTGGCCACGGGCGTCGGCAGGGCGGGCGCGACGGCGAGGGAGGGAGACCGGCGCCGGCGAGCGGAATCGCTCCGGCCGGCTGCTGGACTCCGAGAGGAGCGTCGGCGGCGAGCGGGCGGGAGGAGAGAGAAAGGGGATCGGAGAGGCTGGTGGGAGGACCTGTGATTTCAGGTGAAAAAGTGTAGGATCTTTTTTGCAAAAAAGCCACGCGCCCGGTAATTCGGGTCGGAGGGAGTAGTACTATCGCGCAACATCTCGCCCCCACTGTTATTCCTTTCCTTGCGAATGTTTCCGAAGAGATGTTGTACGATGAATGTACCGCCTCCGTACGTGGCAGATGACTTGGATCTGAGATATAGTATGTGTATTGCCTAACTAATGCTGTTCTCCTCTAATTAGTAATTAGTCGCAAAACTAATCAACACACGCTGTGTGGTGGAAGAACACACACACATGAACACAGAGAAAATAGAGAGAGTTTTGCCACGCGTTAACCATAACAATTAAACCATACGACTTCGTCCGTGAGACGTCCGTGGGATGGCGAGCGATCCTAGTCCTACTGCATGCGGAAAACTAAGATGTGTTGTATAAGTTGGATTTATGTACTTAGGTTAGCTCGCCTCTCAATACTTATTTATATCTATGAATGATGATAATAGTTACATTGGGACCTTAGCTCTAATTAATTAAAGTTCCTAGTGAAGAAGTTATGCATTTTAACATTCGAGTACATTCCCTCTGTCGCGATTCTAAAACATGGAATCTCTTTTTCTGTGGTGCAACAGCCTGCTGCAATGTTTAAGGTGTTGAATAAAGACCCACCAATTCCAGATAATTTATCGTCAGAAGGGAAGGATTTTCTGAGAGGCTGCTTCAAGAGAAACCCAGCCGAGAGACCTACAGTAAGCAGGCTGCTTGAGCACCCATTCATCCAAAATTCAAATCACTTCAGCCAGAACGGTTCTACACATTCACTCGCAGGAATGAAATCCCCAGTAAGCTTCCGTCCGCGGGTGCTGTATCCTCCTGAGTTTCAGGATTTTTGTTCACGTGCATGACTTTGCATGACAATGACATGATGCTGGGCGCTCTGCAAGAGAAAAGAAGTCCTGGAAGACTGATATACTTGCCCGCGAGGGAAACAAACAAATACTACAGGGTGTGTACTTTCTTCACATTTGTCTGTCCGCATTTTCATGTCTGGCCTGATCTTGACCCAGTCAATCTTTTATTTACCTTTTCTGACCAGTGAAATAACCAGCTCTAGATGTTTTGCGTCATTGGGTCATCGTTTGCTGGCCCCAACCAGCTTGGAAACTCATAGCTATATAAGTCTAGTCCTGGCTCTGCAGCTCATAATACACCGAACGGTATGCATATTTCAATTGCATACCCTCAGCCTAGTCCATTGCCGAAGCCTAACGGGAAGGATTCATTAAATATGTTTTCGTATTGAAGACGGAGGTGGGCAAACACTTGAAAAGCACTGTGGATGTAAAGGACATCCACACGGTATGATCACAATGTGGGCACGAGGGAGCTCTGTGATGCATGTAATGTTTATTTTTTGGTGGGAAATGTGGCTGTTCCCTTTGTAGCATATTATTTAGGATTAGCTATAGGTAGTTGATGGTCCTAATTGTTGCCAACGCATAGGACACTAGGTTTGTAGTTGTAGGAGCTTGTGTGTTGTTCATGTTGTAACCATATCTCAATGAATTGATGATTTTTGGGGGTTCCAAGTAATAATGCACGTGAATTGGCAACAGAAGATCAAGATGTTCATGCAATGTGTGCTCTGCGAGTTCAACTCGAACTGTATAATCTTTGTAGTTTTATTACGTTACTCATTTGGTCCTGTCACATGATCCCTTTGTGTGAGTTTGTTGCTCACGCTGGTCATTCCTCATATATAGCTGGAATGCCAACTTGAAGCTTATCATCATCCAATGGATGTGACTAACAACTTGAAGCTTTATGAGAGGTTTGACCTCGATTCTCTGCTGTCCCCTCTCCCGAAATAAAAACTCTGGAAACAGCATTGTTTTTTTTTCAGTTTGTGGAAACAGCATTGGCATGATGGCATCTTCCTGCCACTCGCGTCCCACCACCGGTGCAGGGGCCAGGTGCTGCCATCAAGACGTCCTGGGCCGTGGCCCATCACGGTACGCACGCGGGCAAGCGTGCACTACGACTCGCTACAAGCGAGAAGTAGGGGCTCCCCCGAAATTGCTTTCCTTCGGGAAGGGAACCCCGCGCACGTTGTGGTCGTGACAAGTGTCAGCCTCTCCTTTTACGCGGTCCCCGTGGGTGCTTGTATGTGTGACAAGTGGCAGCATGAGAGAATTTTGGTGGGTTTTCTTTTCTTGTCCCCCGCTCAGATTTGTACCGCATTTATTTCGAGATTCGTTTTTTTAAAACGAAATATCTTTAGAACCGTTTATCCAAATTATGAACGGTTTGCATATTTGAAATTCTCGCGTCGAGATCTTCAAAAGTAGATCGCATGTTGATAGGTTTTGAGAAACTTTTTTTCTCGTACTTTGTACAACCAGTTCTGTGTACTTTGTATATCCAGTAACAGCGTGTACATCTAGTAGCAGTGTGAATGTACATGCAATAGCATGACGCGATTGTACATCCAGTTGCATCGTGTACATTCAGTAGCACGCATGTGTACAACCCGTAGCATCGTGTACAACTAGTAGCAGCGTGAGTGTACATCTAGTAGCAGTAGCGGTGTGTACATCCAGTAGCAGCGCGAGTGTAGTACATCCAGTAGCATCGTGTACAACTAGTAGCAACGTGAGCGTACATCTTGTAGCGGTATGTACATTCAGTAGTAGCGCGGACGTACATCCAGTAGAATCGTGTACAACTAGTAGCAGCGCGTCCGTACATCCAGTAGCACAATGTACGTACATCCAGTAGCACAATGTACGTACTTCGTGTTCTGTGTACTTTGTACAACTTGTTCTGTGTAGTTTGTACACCGTATATTTTTTGTACTCACAATTCTTTTAATTTGTACATCTTGTTTTGTGTAATTTGTACACCGTCCTTTGTACAACCAATAGCTCATAGTTTGTACAACTTGATATTCATGCATGTACAACTACCGTAGGTTGTACAGAATATTACTGTTTTGTGTAGTTGTACACAGTTCTGTACGTAGCTCGTCAACTTCTTTTTCCCTTTTCTCGTACGTACTAATTTTTTTTTCTTGTGCTTGCTTCGCTACTACGTGCTGCCTACCAGCTCAAGCGGAAAGGATGTACGTGGGGATCGATCCTGGATGTACGCGGCCGCTGGCTTCGTACGAGCTGCGCCTTCGTACGAGCGGAGCGTGTGCTTTGAACGAGTCGTGCGTCCGTCCGCCCTCAGGACCACGTTCGTTCAGTCAGACAGGCAGTGCTCAAATTGGTTTTGTCCATCTCGCCTCGTACACCACGTAGCGCTCTCGCAGCAATACGGTGCCCTTTTCAAAGGGAGTCCTTTATGTAGTTGTAGCCAGGTCGGCCCGTGGAGCATGAACCTAGCTACTCTTGTAGCCAATCTTTCTACGCGCAGCCACGAAAAGCCCAACCGAAGCTACAAACGACAGAAGATCCTATGCGTCCGTACGCGTGATTCGACGGCTTAAGAGCTCGTTTGGTTTCTTCATAGGCACCGTCATAATTAGGTTTCCTCTTAAACGCTATAAAACCCTGTGCCGTACATTTTTCAAAAAAAAATGTACAAGGAAGGTCCAAGCTTCCTGTTCGACCACCTGCCCACTAGGACAAGGAAGGTGACCAAGCTCCAGCTCCCCAAGTTCAAGTTGTCCTTCTTCTGCAGCATGAACAAGGTTCTCGAGAGCTTGGGCCTCCGGCCGGCTTTCGTCAGTGGGGCCGATCTGTCTGACATGGTGGAGGACCACGGTGCAGTGGCGGAGCTTGGGCCAGCTACATGGGGGGGGGGGGGGGGGGGGGGGGCAAATGGGCTGAGAGAGGTAACATACAAGGGTTTTGGGACAAACTGGGGGGGGGGGGGGGCAAATGGGCCAGATTTGATGGGTTTCTTCAGCGAATTTCAAAGGGCTGGGGGGGGGGGGGGGGCAGTGGCCCCCCTGACTTGCACGTACCTCCGCCCTGCCACGGTGGCAAGTTAGCTGTAGAAAATGTGTTTCACAAGGCGGTGGTGGAAGTGAACGAGGGACGCACAGAGGCGGCCGCCTCCACGGCCGTCACCGTCGTGAAGCTGTGCCTCGAAATAGATCGTTCACCGCCTGTTGATTTCGTTGCGGACCATCCGTTTATGTTCTTCATAGTTGAGGAGGTGTCTGGCGCGGTGCTCTTCGCCAGCCACGTTCTTGACCCTTCTACCAACACAGAGTAATTATTTTGGGTTTGTACTGTGCCCAAGATAGTAGTGGAAGCACGGTCTTCAATTACCACATGGAGCTAGTTACAAAAATAATGATGTCAACTTCTCGGCGATTCCGGTATTAATACTGTCTTGCGTTTTATGGCCTATATATGTTACTCTCTCTACTTGCTAAGGCCGATCACAATGGGTCGTCTCTTATTGCCGTTTCTTGCTGCATGGTGGCCATTTAGAACCAACCTCAACAATGCGCCGTATGTTAAACGTCGTATCTAACAAATTCTGGATTTAATATGCTCTGGATCCACACTAGCAAATCAGATCTATAGTCCACCTGTGGCAACGGAAATTGCCAAGTCTAGCCCGCGCTTTCCTCATGTTGCTGCCACAGCAGCGTCCGCATCGGTACGACGAACCGCATGGCATCAGCAAAATTAATGATTTGCACTGATTCACGAGCTAAGAGTCGTATCTCTGGTTACATACATTATCATTCTCTTTCCTCTATATAAATAGGCTGCCACGTCGGCAATTTTCCTATGATTTCGTGCTAAGAAACCAGCACTGGCACAGGCCTAATACTCCTCGAAAAGCTTATCCCAATTCTGCTTATATTCAATCATTTTAATATATATATTCACTTATTTTAATATGTAGAACTCATTCTAATATGTATGTAGTCATTATTGAAATAGATAAAGGTTTTACATTAGTGAATAGAGGAAGTAATAAAATTGCATCATACAACTTAAGAAAACATCTAGCACATGAGTGCTAAGTACAAGTCTCTTGGTGATTAGGGTTCAAATTATTTTTCCACGCAATCATGTGGGTTGAATTTCATTGTAAGGTTTGAAATTCAAAAGTACATGTCGTGTTTGAACCAAGAGACTGAATATAGATTTCTAGAATTGCCCTAGTCCAAGTTGATCCCAGGAGGTGTTGGTTAAGCTACTAGAGAAAGTAAATGAGATTGCATACAAAACTTGAGTTGTGTGCATATTTTAGGACTAGCCCTGCATTTAACATTACACAATTAAATGCTTATTTGGGAGAAGATAAGGTTATGTCGAGGATGACATCAACTCAATGAGAGTTGTTTCTCAGTCGGATTTTCAAGGACTTTTTGGGCTGCTCTCGGGTTTGTCTTGTAGCACCGGGGACAAGAACTGGACTCTCTAAGAACCCATTCCGAGCTGATGCTCTACATATGTGGGGTGACACCCTAGCCGGAGCCTCTCGCTCTTCTAGCTGCTCTTGAGGTTGTCCGGGAGCTTCCAGGCCAATTAGGTTGGAAAATTTGAGTCCGACTCTGGTTTGAAGCTTCCTCGCTCTTCCAGATCAGTCTCAGACATGAAAGATGTCCAAGAGCCAGTGGGACTTTTAATTCGGAGACTCTGGGTGATCTTTTGAAGGAAAACAACTAGTTTTGCACCCCCTATAAAAGGTCCCCAACCCGTTCATGCATATTATGAACTCTACCGCTTTAACATTTCATATCTAAGAAAAACTTTCCTCAGTGTCTCCTTGCTTCAGTTCGTTGACTCCTTGAAAAGATTGTGAGTGGTTTGAGAGATGAGCTAACCTTTACCAAGATTGCCTCCCGCGCTTTTGAGGTCAATTAGTGATTTGAGTAAGTTCCAACTTTACCTTTTGATCTTGTTACTCTTGGAGTTTGAGGGATCCTAGGCGGTAGGAGTCACTAGAAGCTTCAAGTTATGATTTGCTCCGGAAGTTTGTGAAGGGTTGGAGGTCTCTCTAGGGCCTCGACCATTGTTTGGGCTCCTACTTTGTGGAGGAGATGGTGATCCTTCAATGGCGTCTCAAGGTCCCTCTAGTATGCCACACCTTTGTAATGTTGATTTTTTTGGTTGGTTTGAGGTAGCTAATCACGTGTACCACGCGATACCTTTGTAATGTTGATTAGCTCCCCCTCAAGACAGGGAACATCGGGAACATCTTTATCACCGCTTGCTTATTACTATTCGAATTCTTTAACTTATGTTTATTATTGTGACATCCTCGTGCTAGAAGTATTTTATATCATCATATTGCTTGTTTCATTTAGTCGCATTACACTCATCTTATTTACCCGCAAATCTTTTAACCAGTGAAGGAAAAGATTAAAATATGTTGAAACCTATTCATCTTGTTCCTTCATTTGGTACTCCCTCCGATCCATATTAGTGGGCATAACTTTGTCTAAATTCATATGTATCTAGTTAAGTATTTAGACTAGATACATGTATATCTAGACAAATTTGTGCCCACTAATATGGATCGGAGGTAGTATTAGAGTCAAAACGTCTTTTAAGGGTTTTATCCACTTAAGAGTGAGATAGTCGACGATCATAGGAGGCCCCAAAGTTTTAATCGAAATGGGATGATAGAACGTTGCAAAGCACAATTCGAGGCCTCTATTTAAGAGACCATTACTAAACTAGAAACCAACAAAAGGTGTTTTTATTGATGGTTTTGTGTACGCACAAATTGAGGAAACAAGGCCCCGTCACCAAAACAGCAACGAAACGAAACATTGTCCGAAACCGTCCATCAACAGGTACAACAGCACGTCCGGTTCATCTGCTCCGGCCGATCATACCAAACCACCGCGTGAAACATCTACACGAGGAACCACAAAAACAACAGACGGAACAGGACCAGCGACGGGCCAGACTGACGATGGTGAATGTTCTAAAAGATCATCGTCACCAGGGCCCAGACTGGGTAGATGAAGAGCAAGGCGATGCCGATGCTGTTGGAGACGCCATTGGCCCTGCTGAAGGCCGGCTTGAAGCCACCTGACGCCCTGATGTGCTCCTGGAGCAGGTAGCAGCCGATGACGAGGCATATGCCGACGCCGACGAAGTCGTTCCTGAAGGTGTCTGCGACCAGGCTGGGGGCGACCACCGTGAGCAGGATCAGAGCGGAGGGCATCTCTAGATAATCTGATGCAGAGGATGAAAATCGTCGTCAGATCCATGCTGTAAAAAAATTAACCAGCGTATTGAGTAGCTGACAAAAATAACCATACCACGGAAGTGTTGTGGGAAGAAGAGCTGCACGATGACAGCAACGAATGCGATCCAGGCACCGATCTCTCCCCTGATGATATTAAACAGCACAGTAGGCAGGGTGAAGAAGATGTAAGGGATGAGGAGGCCCGTCAGCATCTTGGTCTTCCAGTTTGTCCGGTCCAATACCAGGAGGTATCTGCAGAAGAAGAGAACGGGGAGGGTTCAGTCAAGGCATTTTGCGGTGTCAGCAAGTGCTAATCGCAGGCAAACTGGAGAGTAGTGGACACATAAATGTTCTCAATTTCAGTTTAACTTCAACTAAACTTTAGATGATGTAATAACTTCAGAATCACTGAACATCATACAGGAAATTCGGCAAGAGAGACAGGTGAGCAGCCCATTCCTAACCTTGTAAAGTACTAACGACTACCCAAACTAGTCCGGGATACTTCGCTATTTTACTGAACATTTCCTTTAGACAGTTAGTTTTCAGTTTGCAGCCACTTTTCCCCCGCACGAATCGGCTTCTGAAGTTCTGGTGGCGTCTCTGCCAAGAACACCACGGTCAAAATTACTTCTAATTAAGCTAGCGATCCTAGTTGACCATCGTGATATCTCTCCAAGCTAGTACTACTTCTCCACAATCTCCCGCGACATGATCGGGATTAACTATCAGACCTGATTCATTTTGAATCACTAACGGCGAGCACGGGATCCCCCTGCACTACTGTGGCTTTTCTTGTTTTCCCTCGCTAAAGGAAAATAATCAGCAACGGAATACTAATGGTAAGCGAGGATGGCACTCACACGGCGGCGGCGAAGGCGAGCCACTTGAAGATGGAGCCGAGGATGCCGAGGCCGAGGCCGCCACTGAGGCCGATCATCGCGTGGTTGGCGAGCTTCCTGGCCGCCAAGCCCAGCTCACGCATGTCCGACTGCATCAGCGCCTGCGCCGCCTCTGACGCGCTGCCGTCCGTCCTCATCGCCAGGAACGACTTCCCCATCGCCGATCGAGCGCGGGAGACCTCGGGAATCACTCACAAGCTGCGGGTCGAGCTCTGCTTTAGGAGGCTGTAGTGTTGGATTTGCGCTTGGCTGTGAGGGGATCTCAGTATCTGTTTATGTACAGGGAGCTCAGCTGGACAGCCTGGATTGCCGGGGAGTCACGGAACAGGTGGCCCTCGATCTGGACGATTCCAAGGGCAACGTCTACGGCCCCACGGGACACGTGGGGGACTACCACTAGTGCACTATTGCATGCAGTGTCATTTCAAGCTTATTCTATGTATACGGTATCAAGGTTTTTGACTTATATTTCTGAAAATTTTGAGTAGAGCTTATCAACCATAGCACGTAACACTCACACGCAGTCGCAAAGGTAAGTTTAGAATTGACCAAGTAACTGAGAATAACAGTCTCTATTAAGGAGACACACATGGCATAAACTTGTGATTTGATCCTTGATAAGCTAAGTATAAAACCACCTCAGTCCTCACCATTATAAACTACTGCTATTCAATGTGGATTTTGAATTAAAAAATATGAGATAATAGAATGTGAGTTGTGTCAACTTTATTTTTTCCCGTTAAGCTCCTGAATTGTTAATCGAGGTTTTCTGCTTTAAACAGATAGTTTTGATGATGTTTTAATGGCAAAAACATGTGATGTAACATATTGTCTAAATGTGTAAATCAGAATGTCCTTCTTTTCCCCTCCTCTCCACTCCCTTGCTTTGCCCGTTGAGAGTCGCTCTGAGATCCTACGATGTTCTGTTAATCTCCCTCACGGAGATCGGCAACGCCCCCTTCCTCCGGGCCGACGTGCTAGATCCTCGAAATTGGCGATCTCAGCATGATGCTCATCGTCTTCTACACCCCAAGTGGTCTTGTCACCGACACGGTGGGCGTTGCCAAGCTTCGAGGTCCAAGCACAGTGGCGGTGCCGAGGGACCTGATTTTGTTTCTTGTTTTGGTTTCAAGGCCCTTTTGTGAAGGTTGGTTTGTAATTTCAGTTTCTTTTTGGGTCCTCTTTGTAAATGTATGTTCACTGCACTAATTGAAGCTTCCAAGTCCTTGAGGGCCCTATCCCAGTAAGAAAAAGCATATCGTGTACAAATAGATGCAGCTTGGAGATCATGTTGCTGATTGTAGGGTATCCAAGAAAATATCATTCGAGTTCCACTGTTCCAGTACTCCCATTTACAGCAGAACTCCCAAAACGCCCCTACGTGGCTACGTGAAAACTGAGTTTTTCCTTTAGAGGTTCCTGCTAGTGCTAGGGACAAAGTCTAGCTAGGCATGATATTCTGTTCCCGTTACGTACAAGCAGAGCACGTGCATGGTGGTATCGCGCGGTTCTTCTTCGTCTAGTTCGTTTTAGCAAGCACCGACAGTTTTACAAAGATTCACTCAGATCCTGATTGAGCTAAACGAAGTACGTAGTAGTATTGAGCTAAACGAAGTAGGAGTAGTATGTGTTAAAAAAAAAGTAGGAGTAATTTTTTTATGTGGCATCGTACGTGTCTGCCGTATCCTCCACTCAAGCAGAATATTATTGGGCATCCACATATATCCGGCAACTTGCATAAGCATCTCGAAATAAACAATAACGGGGTTGCTCTCAAGATCGTTGTCGACGTGGGCACAGTACGTCGACGCGTGGCCAGCAGCGGCGGATACTATCGGCCAGCTAATCCCATTTACTAATCGTCCCTCCGTCCGTAGACCACAATATAGAACATTGTTTAGCATCTATCGCTGTCTTCTTCGTCCTGATCGACATGAGATCGTGTCGACTGATGTGAGAGGCGGCTCGATTTTTCTTTGAAGGTTTATGCTTACGGTGGGTCCGGTCACGGTGGTCACGTCGGGAGGTCGGCAAGATGCCCAAGCGCGAGTATCACGTGGCCACGTGGATGGAGCCCGCGCGCGCCGGGCGTCTAGGAATCCGCCGTGCAAAAGTGCCCGGCCTTCTCCACCGTACGATCTCACTTAAACACAAAATTTGGTCCGTCCAATCAGTTTAGGATACACTAATTCCGTGGTAGCAAAAAATTTGTCGATAAGTTATTTGTGGTGAGACGTCACAGTTGCGTTAAGAGATCATGTCTTATCTCATGTCTTATCTAAGATAAGACATAACCCTTTTTTTTTCATTTATCTCTCCTCCAACTCAGCAATCTTCTTACGTGTCAACGCTAAGATATAACCATTGTACATGCCCTTATAGCATCGTTGTAACATTTTCTTCCACATTGGGTTAAATTTGTAAAAATGAAACATTTTGAAATAACCGATGCAGAGAAAGAAATATATGTACGTAGCAAAAAAAATATGTGCACGTAGTAAATCCGCGTCCCTTGCAGCAAAAACCTGAAAAAAGTCAAGACATTTATGTAGCATAGGAGCACCAAAATCGCAGCTTCTCACAAATACATTCGCAACACTGAGCCAACATTTGCATCACAAACTCAAAATTGTCGTAGCATCTCGGTCATGCTTCCATAGCAAAACACGTGCGAGTTTGAAGCATTTAAAAAACATTTGTGCAACGCAACTGGCCTCGTATTGGAACACGTACTTCGTCGGATCAGACTTGCCGGCGATGAATCCGACTCACTAAAGCATCGTGGGTACTAGATACGGCTAGCCTGAACCCATTCACCTCACCTATGCCATCTCCCGTGCGGTCTGCCACAAATCTCCAAATTAAAGTCAACCATGGAAATAAACTTTACAGCTCGATCTGGACTGGAGGAGGACTAGCGATGAGGAGGAGAGAAACTAGCAGAGCGAAAAGAATCTCGTCTGCGAGAAGCTAGCAGGGGACACATGTGAGCCATGAAAATTGTAATGGGTCGGCGCATGGGAGAAGCTAGTAGCGATTGTAACTAGAGGAAAAGGGGCCTATGAAGAATATTTGTAACGATTGTACTATTTTCCGTTACTTTCAAAAATATTAAATATCTAAAATATCAATTTGCAATTGGAGGACCAAGTCAACACAATTGTCTAATACTTTATGAGACGTAGGAACAAATCACTCCGATCAGCGACAAAATATTTCATTTAGGATGTTAGCCTCTTTCATGTGGATGTTTTAAACTCAAATTTGTGTTAATAAGATTTCCATGTTTAAATTTGTGCTTGACCTATTGTTTGAGAAATAGATATGATTTGGTACATACACGGTTGATACAAGTTCATTTCAGACAAGCATATCAAATAATGAACTCATATGTAAAATATGCTAAAGTAATTGTGATCGATCGTATTTCAATAGTGCAATGCATGTGTACAATTTTAACTTATATCACCAAACCAAACTTGTCAGACTAATACCCATGTTTCAGTTTATATTCCAGATGTTTATATGAATACGAAAGCACGGAGAAATCGGGGTTTTCTGATATGGTATATTACGTGACGTGGAATGCTTGCATCCTGAGAGAAATACGTGTAATGAGTTTCTACTATTTAGTTATTACGGATGAGTTAACATAGTCATACATAAGAAACCAGTATGAATATATTTATTTATTAGAGTGTACACTTTTGAGATATTTGCTACCGTCATATATGATAAGGATATTAAAATCGACTCATACACACACCAAACACACACGACATGTATACACACATAAAAATAACAATCTATATGTTATTAAAGATGAAAAAAAATCATGGAACAAAAGCTTTAAATCCCCACATGACACAATTTTTTATAGACATTGGAAAAGGATAATAAAGAATGATATTACAACTATTAGGAACATTCAAGTATGGTTGACTATGACAAATAATTGAACGAATACTATACTCGTTAGTATTATAGTTTGAGAAAAGTAATTCACAAATAAGTATAAAATTTTAGTATAAATATATCTATCAGAATCAACCCGCTTCCAAAATAAGTTTGGATTAGCCCTCTACTAGGTTTTCGACGGGTAATCTGCTACTATCGCGACCGCAGGGCAACTATGGTGCTAGTTTGAATAATATTTAAAACAACATACCAAACAATGCGGGCAACCACAAATTCGAAGAATAAATGAGAAGTTATCTCATTTCCAGAACATACTACACAAGATAAATCATGAATATGCTGACACTTCATTAAGTTATCCCTAGTCGATCAATAGCCACAATAGAATATTGACATGGCCAGGAACAGAAATTTCCCTGAATGTTGAGAGTGGGCAGGAATAATTCTAGCAAAATTAACAATTTCATAAAAAGTGGGCGAAATATAAACTCCAGAGATGGAATTTTTCCAAATAGGCACATCTCAGGACAGTCATGTAGATAACCTTTCCTAACAAACTCAAGAAGTTCATACCATCTATTCATGGTAGTTTGAACAACGCAACGTCTAAAAGTAAATTTCAGGTTGATGACGTCCCATGCTTGCGGAATTGTAATGTCAGTTTCATTAAAATCTGGAACGGATCAGGAAAAAGGTGAATCGAGAGCACTCTCCATACCAATGGTCTAGCAAAAATTTAATACTTTGTGAATTCCCAAAAATTTAATCGAGAGCACTCTCCACACATAAAAGGTTCTTACAACATTTGCAGCCCAAACGATTTTTTCTTCAAAAAGGAGATTTACAAGAATCAGAAAACCAAAAAATACTAGGGAGGAAGTATTATATTTGTCACCCACAATTTTCTTCCAGAGTTGGTTTTCCGCAGCTCAATACCTTTTTAGTTTACACATGATGACATAAGGGAAAGATTAAAATCTTGCAGGTTATTGATCCCATGACCAACAAACTCTTTTCTCCGGGGCTTAAGCCCCCAATTGAGTGATATTTGTGATTATCGTCAATGTTCCCCCAAAAGAAGTGTGCAATCAGATAATTAAAATGGATTTAATGGCCCATTTGGGAAAATATCGAATGACAAATAGAAGGTATGTATGAATACTAGATATGCATACTTTTAGTAAAGAAAGTTGTTTCTCATAGGATAGAGTCTTCTCTCTCGAGTTAGAGAGTTTGGACATAATCTCATCGACTATGGATGTATATCTTCTTTGAGAAGTTTGGAAAAGTATACTAAAATACCAAGATATTTCAAAGGCAAAGAACCAAGTTTGGAGCAAAAAATAACAATATAAAGTCTTTCCAGTTCAGTAGATAAATTAGTTGTAATAAGATCTATTTTGTGAAAATTAATTTTGAGTCCCGACATTGCTTCAAAGCAAGGGAGCATCTATTTTAAATGTCAAGCTTTAATTTATTTTACTCAAGAAAAAGAAGGGTATCATGGGCGTATTGAAACCATTTTTTGTTTTGAGGGGGCGTATAATGCCATGAGGACAAACTCTAGTTTTTTCTTTCTTTTGTGACACGGACAAACTCTAGGTAAAAGGCCAAAAATAATCTCATCTCATTTAGGTTCACGGTCTCGAGAAGCGCCTTCTGGTCGCCATCCACTGACCACGGTGTTGCAGCGGTAGCGGCGCCGCCACTGCTGGCATGACGCTTAGAGCGTGACAGCCCAGGGTCGGACAGCTTGGCATAGGTAATGAGAGCCCCCTCAATGACCTCAGGGCCGACGCCTCGGTCCTTCATTGCAGCAATGACACAGGTGAACGTGACCAATGACAGGCCGGCGAGGTCGTCGAGAACGTGGACGTGTCCCTGGCACCAGCCTTGTTCTTGCGGCGCGAACGGTCGCCTCCTCCAGCCGCATCGGTGACGGGCCAACCGAAGAGCGTAGTGAGTGCTGATGACGTGGAAACACACGTTCGTTGGGAGACCCCAAGAGGAAGGTATGAAGTAGTGCAACAGCAATTTTCCCTTGTAATCTACCAAGGTTATCGAACCAGTAGGAATTGGAAGAGCTTCAACACGGTGTCAACAGTGCCAGAAAATGTGGGCGTTGACGTAGATCTGCACACAACACAATCAAAGTACTTTGCCCCAACGAAACAGGAAGGTTGTCAATCTCCCGGCTTGCTGAATACAAAGGATTAAACGTATGGTGTGAAATATGATGATGAACAAAAAAAGTATCAGCGAGGAAGTAAACGTAGAGTGTGGTAAAAACGGTGTTTGTATTAGTGTGGAATAAAGGACCGGGGTCCACAGTTCACTAGTGGTGTCTCTCCATAAGACAGATAAACAAGCATACATGTTGGGTAAACAAATTACAGCTGGGCAATTGACAAAGTGCAAACGCATGACAATGCAATATATGACAAGAACATGTTCACTGTTAGATCTATTGGGCATTACAACAATATACATAGACCGCTTACTAGCTGCATCTATGACTAATAATCCACTCCCCGGGATAGCTTCTGTGTCTCCCGTGAGTATTAAGTTGCAAGCAACAGATTATAGCATTAAGCAAAGTGTGTAATGTAAACAAAGCATATGATAGATAAGCGTACCCATAAGCATAGCAAAGTTATTTTCTCCCTAGTGGCAACAACACATCTACAGTCTTAGTTGTTTCTATCAATCAAGCCCAGGCACATAGAGGCATGAACTCACTATCTAGCATAAATACCCCCTCTTGCAGTCACTAGCATCTAATTGGCCAAAGCATCTAGTAACAACGAAGAGCATGCAGGAACATAGATAAAACATGATATAGATAGATGAACAAACTTGCTCATAACTTCACAATTCATCGGATCCCAGCAAACACAACATATAGCATTACATAAAGATGATCTTGATCATGTTAGGCAGCTCACAAGATCTAAACATGATAGCACAAGGTGGAGAGACTACCAACTAGCTACTGCTGTGGACCCGTAGTCCCGTGAAGAACTACTCACGCATCACTCCGGGGGCAGGCATGGTGATGTAGAGCCCTCCGGTGATGATTTCCCCTCCGGCAGAGTGCCGGGAAGAGCTTCAGAACCCTCCCGAAATAGGGTTGACGATGACGGCGGTGACGGAACTTTTCGTGGATTTTCGCTCGGGTATTTAGGGTTTCCCGATAAGATGTGATTTATAGGTGAAGGGGCGACGTCGAAGGGCAGCCAGGTGGGCCAGGCGGCGCGGGCCCACCCTTGGCCACGCCGTGGGCCCGCCTCCCTCCTAGGGTTGCCTCCTGGGCGTCTCCTTCGAGCAGGTGCTTGATACATCCATTTTGCATCACAATTTTATATCATAATTTACTGGTATTCATTGATATATTTCATATTAAGATATGTTACTTATATTATTTTATCTTATTTTGCATGTTTGATGATTATTAGGAATTTAACTACCGGAGCCAGAAATCAGCTAGAAAAAGCACCGTCAAGATACTATATTTCTGGAACTCCAAAAATAACGAGAAAATACAGAAGTCCCTATTTTACCAGATGACGGAGGGAGCCAAAAGGGGAGGTCGAGATGGGCCACGAGGGGTCCACACCACCATTGGGCGCGACCAACTTGGGGCGGCGCCGAGGACTAGTGTAGCGCCCCTAGCCCACCTCCACTACCAGGGAATAGGCCTTATGTGGCGCACCCACTTTGCCATTCTGTGGCGCATGGTGGGTGCGCCACAAAAATGTGAATTCTGTGGCGCACCCCCTGGTGCGCCACAGAAATCCCAACATTCTGTGGCGCACCCAGATCCATGCGCCACATAAACTGTTTTAGTGGCGCATCCGCAGGGGGTGCGCCACAGTTTTTTTTTTTTTGAATTTTAAAAAAGTGCGGCCAGATCTAGATCTGGATTCTCAAAAAAATCCAAAATAAATCAAAAAAAATCAAAAAAAAATCAGAAAATGATTTTTTTTGGAAAACCCTAAATATTTGAATTATTTAAACCTTTTTAACACTCCAAGCATATCTCAAATAATGACTTCCCAGTAGGTCACCCATCCCCAAATTACTCCAACCCAAGCACGTTTAACTTCTAAGTTCTATTCAATTCAGCTACCCTTATACTACTCAAGTTCTTATTGATAATAGTATCATATCAATCCTCTTAACCCTTGTGTATGTGTATATATGTGTGTGTAGTTTATGTGTGTTATGTGTAAAAAAATCAAAAAATCAAAAACTTCAAAAGGAAGTTCAAAAATAAAAAAAATAAAAAAAATTCAAAAAACCCCAAAAAATTCAAAAAATCCAGAAAACTTCAAAAAAATCCAAAAATTCAACAAATCCAAAAAATTTGAATTTTTTTAATTTTTTTTGATTTTGTAGAAAAAAAATCTTCTTTTTGAAATAATTTTTTTTCCTTTTGGAATTTCGAGGATCAGAGAAAAGTTCACCGGGTAAACCCGGGTGAAATCGAGCTCAATTTTTTCTCTAGTTTTTTTCTATATTAAACGCATTTTTTCGACGTCGTATGCAAAAGTTATGGCCGTTTTACATTTTTTTTTTCTGGTTTTGCAAAAAAGGTCAAATTTCAAATTTCAAAATTTCCATGCAAACTAGACACTAAAACCTAACTAAATCTCAAACGATTTTATTTTTTGAAGGTTTTAACATTTTCTTTGAGTTTTTGCAAAACTAAAAAGGCGATCCACCAGTGGGGGTGGGATCTGATTTCAAAAAAAATCTGTGGCGCATGGGGCCTAGTGCGCCATAGAATTGCTGATTTCCGTGGCGCATGGCCTCATGCGCCACAGAATGTGTCCTTTCTGTGGCGCATCCCACCCCATGCGCCACAGAAAGGACAATTTTTTTGGCGCATATACAACATGCGCCACAGAAAGGCACGTGCGCCACAGAAATGTGGCTTTCTGTGGCGCATGTGGTTTCCGTGCGCCACAGAATTCCAAATTTATGTGGCGCATGTAAAACAATGCGCCACATAAATTGTTTCTGTGGCGCATGGCAATTTGGTGCGCCACAAAATGCCATTCTATAGAAAGGCAGTTTCCTGGTAGTGCTCTGGCGACCCCCTTGCGCGTATATCTCCCCCGTAACCCTAAATGTGAAGGAGAGCCATCGACGAAATATTCTTCCACCTCCACGGGGTGGAAACCACAGAGAGAGAAAAAGCTCTCCGGTAGGGAGAAATCTGCAGGGGAAATTCCCTCCCAGAGGGGGAAATCATCGCCATCGTTACCGCCATCACGCTAGAATTCATCGGGATCATCATCATCATCTCCAGCGCCAGCACCATCATCTCCACCGCTCCACTTCATTCCGATGTAACATCTAGGGCTGTACTTTGTTTAGTTCATAGGGAGAACTCTCCCGGTGTTAATTACTCTTTGTGGTTGATGCTAGTGAGTTTTATCGGTAAATTAAGGTTTATGTCCAGATTGTTATTCATCATTATATCATCTCTGATCATGATCCATATGATGTCTTGTGAGTAGTTCGTTTAGTTCTTGAGGACATGGGAGAAGTCTTGTTGCTAGTAGTGGAATTATGTTGAGTAATATTTAATGGTTTGATATTTAAGTTGTGGTGTTATTCTTCTAGTGGTGTCATGTGAACGTCGACTACATTACACTTCACCTTTATGGGCCTAGGGAGTGCATTGTGTATTTAGTTTACTTATTGTGGGGTTGCCGGAGCGACAGAAACCTGAACCCCCGTTGGTAGATTAATGCACGAGGGAGTGTAGGATCTCAGAGTTTAAGGTTGTGGTCAGATTTATCTTAATTACTTTCTTGTATTTGCGGATGCTTGCAAGGGGTATAATCATGAGTATGTATTTGTCCAAGTAAGGACGATGCATTAGCATAGGTTCACGCACACAACACTTATCAAAACAATAAAGATTAATCAACGGTATGAAGCGAAAGCACTTGACGGAATTCCCATGTGTCATCAGGAACGTTTGGTCATCATAAGTAAAACAACCGGCTTGTCCTTTGTGCTAAAAAGGATTGGCCACTCACTGCAATTATTATTGCTCTCTTTTATTTACTTGTACTTTATTTATCTGTCATATCAAAAAACCCTAAAAACCTGTTCGTTAGTGTTTACAGTGAAATCTTGCTCAAAACTGCCTGCCAGCACCTTCTGCTCCTCGTTGGGTCCTCGTTGCCGGGGAGTGAAGCGCTATTGGTAAGTGGAATTGGTAAGGTAAACTTTTACTGTAAGTGTTGTTTTTATTTCTATTTGTTATTTTATTTTATCATGGAGTCATCTCCATTCGAATCTCTATTTGGCAATAATACTATCACTGCTACGGTGGTAGATGACCCTCCACCTGCTCAAAGAGTTCCGTTTAAAATACCTATGAAGATTGTTGAACGTGTTATGAATAACCGCTATGCAGGGGATGAAACTGTCCATCCTGGTAATCACTTGCTTTTATTACATGAATTGTGCGAGTTATTCAAGTGTGCAGGTATTTCAACAGAAGAACTCAAGAGGAAATTATTCTCTATATCACTGAAGGATAGAGCAGCGGAATGGTATAAGCTACTGAATAATGGCTGCCTGATGAGCTGGGAAGAGATTGTACCTCTCTTTTACTCTAAATTTTATCCTCTTAGTGAAATCCATCAAGACATGAACTATATATATAATTTTTGGCCTCATGATGGAGAAAGTATTGCCCAAGCTTGGGGGAGACTGAAGTCATTAATGGTCAAATGTCCCATTTATGAGCTTCCGAGTAATATTGTTATTAATAACTTTTATGCAAGGCTTTCTCTTCATGATAAAGATTTATTGGATGCTTCTTGTTCTGGATCATTTACGCGGAAAAAAGAGGAAGTTAAATGGGACCTTCTAGATCGGGTTCAAGATAATACTGAAGGATGGGAGAATGACAAAGGTAGAGAGTCAGGTATAAATTATGATTAGGAATGCATTAAAGCTTTTATGGAGACTGATAGTTTTTGTAATTTTAGTGCTATTTACGGTCTTGATTCTCTAATTATTGTAAACTGCTATAAGGCTTTTGCTTCTTATCTTGATATTCCTAAACAAGAGTGGAATAAGTACCCTGAACCTTATAAAGATAATGCTAATTCTGCTTCTGCTTCTGCTAAAAACCTTGAAGTTCATACTGTTGATCGCATTTTGCCAGAACCTTACATCGAGAAAATACATTTTCCTGTTAAAGTAAAAGAACATTATATTATGGCTAGCGTGGTTAATAAAAGTGAAAAGAAAGCTAAAGAACCTGATGAACAAATAACTGTTGAACCTACAATAGCAATGGTTAAGGATCTTGTAGCTGAAAATGTGGAAGGAGGACATATTATCTTTTGTGAAGAAGCTTCAAATATTGTTACACATCCCAAGAGAGCCTGGAAAACAGGTATTCATGTGCTTTCAGTCAAGATAGGAGAACACTGTTATTATGGTTTATGTGATATTGGCGCCAGTTTAAGTGCCATTCCTTATGATCTTTACAAGAAAATTATGAAAGAAATTGATCCTTGTGAACTTGAGGAGATTGATGTGGTTATTCAGCTTGCTAATAGAGAAACTATCTCTCCGGTTGGTATTGTAAGAGATGTGGAAGTTTTATGTGGTAAGACAAAATATCCTGCTGATTTTCTAGTACTTGGTTCTGCTGCTAGTAAAACTTGTCCTATTATTTTTGGTAGACCTTTCTTAAATACATGTGGTGCTATTATTGACTGTAAGAAAGAGAAAATTTATACTAAATTTGATGGAGAATCTTATGAGTTTAATTTTTCTAAGTTTGCTAAAAACTGTCATCAAACTGAATTGCCTAATGAGGACTTGAAAGTTGAACAACTTGCTGCTGTTGCTATTGCTCCTAACAGTGATTTGCAGCAATACATGGAGGACCACGAAAGTGAGGTGTTTACGAAAGAAATGAATGAAATTGATGATATTTTCCTTCGTCAACCTGCAATTCTCAAACACGATTTGCCGGTAGAGGAGTTGGGTACCTCCATACCTCCGAAGGAAGATCCTGTTTTTGAATTAAAACCTTTGCCTGATACACTTAAATATGCTCATCTTGATGAAAAGAAAATATATCCTGTTATTATCAGTTCTAAACTTTCAGGAACCGAAGAAGCAAAATTGTTAGAGGTGTTGAAGAAACACCGAGGAGCTATGGGATATACTCTTGATGATTTAAAAGAGATTTCTCCCTCCATATGTCAACATATAATTAATATGGAGCCTGATGCAAAGCCCGTTGTTGAACATCAGCGACGCTTGATCCCTAAAATGAAAGAAGTGGTAAGAAATGAGGTATTAAAACTCCTTGATGCAGGTATAATTTATCATATTGCTGATAGTAGGTGGGTTAGTCCTGTTCATTGTGTTCCTAAGAAAGGAGGAGTAACTGTTGTGGCAAATGAGAATAATGAACTTATTCCTCAAAGAGTAGTAGTTGGCTATAGAATGTGCATTGACTTTAGAAAGGTTAATAAGGTTACTAAGAAAGATAATTATCCTTTGCCTTTTATTGATCAAATGTTAGAAAGATTGTCTAAGAAAACTCTTTTTTGTTTTCTTGATGGTTATTCTGGTTTTTCACAAATTGTTGTTAAACACCAAGATCAAGAGAAAACTACTTGTACATGTTGTCGTGGGTTTGTCACGTCAGATATCATGGATGACTTCGTAGGTGTGGGATTTGCGCGAGTCAATCGTCTTCGAGCTTGGGATCGCAGGAACAAGGACGAACACAAATTTACCCAGGTTCGGCCCCTCAATGTGAGGTAAAGACCTACTTCCTGCCTACCCTAGCTTGGTATTGATATGATATATGTGGTGTTACAATGGTGGCGATCCGATCTGGGAACTCGCCGTAAGAGCTAGGGTTTAGGGCTTGATAGCTTGACCCTGTCTAAGTCCTGCGAGTCCTCTTTATATGCACAGAGGCTCGCTAGGTTACAAGAGTTCTACACGAAGCCGATTGCAAGCTTGTCATCCAAGGCAAGTTTTACCACCGACCTTCTGGAGCCTTCCTTTGGCAGGCCGCGATCCTTGATCGGCCCATCTTTTACGTGGCCCAATAATAGCGTGAATATGAAGTCGTTGTTTTGGCCTTGAATAAGTCGCGGGTTAATTATTCCCCCGACATTAGCCCCCAAGTGTAGCCTGAACTTCATGGAATATCTTGATATGTTTTCTTGACTTTGAAAGGTTCCTTGGACGTTTAGGCTGCACTTTTTTCATTCTATCTTGCACTTCCTTGCTCTGCGACTCATGATCACGTTGGAGTGGCATTTACTCGCACTTTTGGGGCGGCCTTGAAAATGCATCTGACTTCGTGAGCTTCTTACTCTGTCAAGGTTTGCCTGATAGCTTCAACACTTGATGATGACCAATCTTCAAATTTTGATAATAATATGTTGTAGCCCCCAAGGATTGAGCTGATGTAATTTGACAATCATCTCAATTCTTCTCAGGAGGTTTTGAAGATCATCACATGTAGCTTGATGTCATAGATAAGAAACAATTGTTAAGATATAAGCAATTGCAATTGGTGTTGCCGTACTATAAGCAGTACATTGACCTCTAGTTAGGCCTTTCTGAGTCCATTAAGTGGGCACTTGCGCGACTCAGTATTTCCTAGGAACATGTGTGTTCAGGGTCGAGAGCGGCCATGATAGGCAATCAAGCTCGATTGACGCCACACCCCAGTACTTTGGACGCATAATGCAAGTTGCAATCCGACTTAAGGTAAGTTTGATGGTTGCCAGTAGGTTGGCTGTTTCAGGGTACAAAGCCCCCAAGAAACAAATGATATATAGCTATAAAGCTTTGTTTATGATGACACATAAGGTCGCGCCTTGGTGGCAACCGAGTGTTATACATAGGGTTGGGTCGCACGTAGGCGGCGATCCCAGTTTGAGACATACGGCCGCGCCTAGGTGGCGGCCGATTTCTGATACAGGTGTTGCAGGTCGCGCCTAGGTGGCGACCAATTTTGAAGCAAGAGCCCTTAGTGGCTAGGATGATACTCAGCTATAGGCAGCTGGAAAAGATGAAACTTAGCTCTGATTAGCTTTTTATGTGTAGTAAGGTCGCAGTTGCGCGACGTTCCAAGGGCGAGGCGCTTCTAGACGATCCTCGAAATCATGGCGATCACTGCTTTCTTCTCTCACATCCAGCAGATAGTACGATCCATTGTTTAGTTTTTTGCTGATGATGTAGGGTCCTTCCCATGGAGAAGATAGCTTGTGCATTCCCTTATGGTCTTGCTTGAGTCGCAGCACTAGGTCTCCTTCTTGAAAGGTGCGGGTTCTGATGCGTCTGGCATGATAGCGTCGCAAGTCTTGCTGATACACCGCTGACCTTGATGCTGCTAAATCTCTGACCTCTTCTAATGTGTCCACAGAATCCTGCCGAGCTGCTTCATTATCTGCTTCGACATAGGCCGCAACTCTTGGTGAATCATGTATGATATCGCTGGGCATAACCGCTTCTGCTCCATAGACCATAAAATATGGTGTAAATCCTGTGGATCTATTAGGGGTTGTTCTTAAACTCCATAGCACGGCTGGCAGTTCCTCCACCCAACATCCTGGAGATGCTTCAACCTTTTCAATAAGGCGCGGCTTAATCCATGGAGAATTTCCTGGTTAGCTCGCTCAGCTTGTCCATTGCTCTGCGGATGTGATACTGACGTGAGGTCCAGCCTTATCCCATTGTTCGCACAAAATATTTGTGTAGCTCCTTCAGAGGTGTTGCTTCCGTTGTCTGTAATAATACTATGGGGATATCCAAACGGAATATGACCTTCTTCAAGAACTTGACTGCTGTTTCAGCTTCACAATCTCCCACGGGTTCTGCTTCTATCCACTTTGTGAATTTGTCCACCACGACCAGGAGGTGAGTTTTTCCCGTTGAGGACCGTCTGAAGGGTCCTACCATGTCAAAACCCCATACGGCGAAAGGCCATGTGATGGGTATTGTACGAAGTGCTTGAGCTGGCATATGATCTTGCCTGGCGTATCTTTGACATCCATCACACTCTGACAATCTGCTCAGCGTCTGCTAGCGCCGTTAACCAGAAGAAACCATGTCTGAACGCCTTTGCCACCAAAGATCTTGACGAAGCATGATGGCCACAATCGCCTGCGTGAATTTCGTGCAAGATTTTTCGTCCTTCTTCTGGTGATACGCATCTTTGGAATGTTCCCGCGACGCTGCGCTTGTATAGCTCATTGTTTATTATTGTGTAGGCCTTGGATCGCCGTGTTATCTTGCGCGCCTCTACTTCATCCTCTGGTAGCACTCCGCGACTTAAATATGCCATGTATGGCTCTGTCCATGCCGGCTGTTCATGCAGGGCTGCGACTAAAGTTGAATCATCTCTGGCTCTGCTATGTCAATCTCTGCTGGAGGCTTAACTGATGGGTTATGCAACTCATCCAAGAAAACATTGGGCGGGACTGATTGCCTATTGGATCCTAGCCGAGACAAGGCATCTGCTGCTTCATTTTGTCTTCGATCAACATGTTCAACTTGGAAGCCAGTGAAGTGTCCAGCAACTCTGTCCACCTCTCGTCTGTATGCAGCCATGTTTGCATCCTTACTGTCCCATGTTCCAGAAACTTGTTGAGCTACCAAATCTGAGTCTCCAAAGCAACGGATGCGACTGACATTCATCTCCTTTGCTATACGGAGTCCGTGAAGCAATGCCTCATATTCTGCTACATTGTTTGTGCAATTGAAGTGTATTTGGAGCACGTATCTTAGCTTGTCTCCCTTGGGGAAGTGAGTACAACTCCAGCCCCCGAGCCTTGTAGCTGTCTTGACCCATCGAAGTGCATGGTCCAGTATTTTGTTTCTGCCATGGTGGGAGCGACTTGAATTTCTGTCCAATCATTGATGAAATCTGCGAGAGCTTGCGACTTAATTGATGTGCGCGGCTCGTAGCTTATATGGTGTGGACCCAGCTCGATCGCCCACTTGGCTACTCTTCCTGTTGCTTCTCGGTTGCGGATGATGTCTGCCAGTGGTGCCGAGCTGACCACAGTTATTGGGTGTTCCTGGAAGTAGTGCTTCAGCTTGCGACTCGCCATGAATACTCCAAACACTAGCTTCTGCCACTGAGGGTAACGCTGCTTTGAAGCCGTGAGCACCTCACTTACGTAGTATACTGGCCTTTGGACTGGGTACTCCTTGCCTGGCTCTTGTCTCTCTACAACCATCACGGCGCTTACGGCACGAGAGTTTGCAGCTATGTACAACAGCATGGGCTCCTTATCTTTTGGAGCTGCCAGAACTGGAGCATTTGTCAACTGAATCTTCAGGGCTGTTAAAGCTTCGTCGGCTTCTGAGTCCCAAACGAAGGTATCTGATTTTTTCAGCATCTGTATAAAGGCAGGGCTTTTTCTCCCAGTCTTGATATAAAGCGACTTAACGCCGCGACGCAACCGGTAAGTCGCTGTACGTCCTTGATCTTTTCTGGTTTTTGGAGGTCCATTACAGCCTTTATCTTGTCAGGGTTGGCCTCGATGCCTCTTTCTGACACTATGAACCCCAATAGCTTCCCCGCTGGTACTCCAAAGACGCACTTCGTCGGGTTGAGCTTCATGTTATATCTTCTGAGATTTGTGAAGGTTTCTTCCAAGTCACTGATGAGATCCTGGCCTACTTGCGATTTAATGACGATATCGTCCACATAGGCGTGAACGTTGCGACCTATCTGCTCATGCAAGCAACTTTGAATGCACCTCTGGTAAGTCGCACCTGCGTTCTTCAATCCAAAGGGCATGCTTACATAGCAAAAGGCCCCAAAGGGTGTGATGAAGGATGTCTTTTCCTGGTCCTCCTTCTTCATCTTGATTTGATGGTAGCCTGAATAGGCGTCTAGAAAGCATAACAACTCGCATCCGGCTGTTGAATCAATCACTTGGTCAATCCTTGGCAAGGCAAATGGGTCCTTTGGACAGGCTTTGTTGAGACTGGTGTAGTCAATGCACATTCGCCATGTGCCGTTCTTTTTCATAACTAGGACTGGGTTTGCCACCCACTCCGGGTGATACTTCTGTGATGAATCCTGCGGCCAATAGGCGAGCTATTTCTTCCCCTATCGCTTTTCTCCTGTCGTCGTGGAAACGCCGCAGCGGTTGCTTTACTGGCTTGGCCAGGGGGTTCACGTTAAGACTGTGTTCTGCCAATTCCCTTGGCACCCCTGGCATATCTGATGGTTTCCATGCGAAGATGTCCTTGTTTTCCTGAAGGAAAGCGATGAGTGCCCGCTCCTGTTCTTTCTCCATGTGGGCTCCGATGCTCGCCTGCTTGGATGAGTCGCCAGGAACAAGATCTATCTGCTTGGTGTCTTGGGCCGCTTTGAATTTCATTGGTGGTTCGGCAGATGGCGTGGTAACTACGCTCATATCATTGGGATCCACCTGCGACTTATAACTCTTTAGCTCTTCAGCGGCACAAGCTGATTCTGCGAAGGCTGCATCTCCCTCCTCGCACTCTATTGCTTTTTCTCTATCGCCGTGCACTGTGATGACCCCTCTTGGTCCTGGTATCTTCAGCTGTAGGTAAACGTAGCATGGCCTGGCCATAAACTTGGCGAAGGCGTTCGTCCGAACAGGGCGTGATATGGGCTCTGAATTTTACCACTTCGAAGCATATGAACTCGCTTCTGAAGTTTTCTTCCGTCCCAAAGGTTACTCCCAGGGTTATCTTTCCCACTGGCTGTGCTGACTTTCCTGGGACGATGCCGTGAAATACGGTCGTCGTGTGTTGCAGGCTGGAGTCCATGAGCCCCAAGCGCTTGAACGTATCGTAGTACATGATATTTATGCTGCTTCCCCCGTCCATAAGTACTTTGGTTAGCTTGTATCCTGCTACATAAGGTGCCACAACTAGCGCCAGTTTCCCTGGCTCTCGCACTTGTGGCGGATGATCGTCGCGACTCCAAGTGACTGCATGCTCTGACCATTTTAGCCAATTGGGGGTTGCTGGCATCACAGTATTTACCTGCTGGCTTCTGCGACTTAATTTCTCTCCCTCTTGGAGGTGTTGATAACTATTGTATGGTACTGCCCCACCTGCCTGGGGTTACTCGCATTGTGCGGTCCGGCGCTGAACCATGAGTCGCACCAGGGCTTCCTTCATGGTGGTTTCCCCTGTTGTGTTGGCTTTCTTCTTTCCACTTCTTGTAATAATTACATTGCGCCTTGGTATGGTCTGCTGGCCGGTCGCCTCCCGTGTGAAGATCGCACGGCCGATTAAAAACTTCTTCCATGTTAATTGGACGAGAGCCGATTCCTCGGCCTCTTCCTCGTTGGCCCCTGAAACCTCCACGTGTGTTGGCGACAAGCCCAGAGTTTCCTTCTTCACTCTTGCGCTTGTTTTGATTCGCGTTGTTGTGGCTAGTTTGTTGCTGTTGAGGCTTGCTGGTATTTTTCTTTCCTTCAACAGCGGCCTTCTCCTCTTCTCCATCTGACGCATCTCGGGTCTTGTCTGAGCCAGCGTATTTGTTAGCCGCAGCCATTACCTCGCTGAGACTCTTGACTTTGCCCTTCATGCGACCTAACTTATGGATCAGTGGTTCGAACTTACAATTTTTCTCCATGACTAGGACAGCTGAGCTTGGAGGTATGTTGTCTGAGGAGTGTATAATTTCTGCCACCCTCCTCATCCAGTGGCGACTTGACTCGCCTTCCTTTTGAACGCAACGCTCTAGATCTTCTATATTGCAGAGTCGCTTGCAGGTTCCTTGGAAGTTTTTGACGAAAGCGTCTTTCAACTCTTCCCAGGTATTTATGGAGTTGGGGGGTAGATTTTGTAGCCATATGTGAGCCGCGCCCTCCAACATCATGTTGAGGTACCTTGCGCATATCTCTTCTGAAGCATTTAAAATACTCATCCCCATCTCGTAGTTGTTTAGCCAGGTGGTAGGGTCCATGCTGGCGTTATAGTTTGCCACCTTGCGTGGTCCTTTGAAATCTTCAGGGAAAGGTTCCGATCTGATCTTCTCGTGAAGCATGCCGGACCTTTGAGTCGCGAGGACAAAGCTGTGGATGTGCCCGTAGGGTTGTTAACTTCCACGAGCCGCGTCTGCGTCGTTGGCATGATAGCCTGTGCTTCTGCGGCTTGTTCCTGCTGCCTCTGCGCGACCCTTGATACATCCTCCGGTGGCCGCTTTGGACGCTTCTTTCTGCCGCGATCCCGCGGCCGGCCTGTACGGGGGGCTGCTGCCCCTCGGCTTCTGCCCTGTTGGCTTGTTGTAGGACAGCAGTGCTCAACATCTGTATCGCACGCCGTGCTTCAGTGTTGATTGGGTCGTCGCCTGTTGGTACCATCTGTGTCAAGATATTCGCCGCTGCATACATGTTATCGACCGGGCTTTGGTAGTGGCCTTGTGGGGTATGAAACCTCCTTGGTTGTTGCGATGGTAGTTGCTGGGCTTCGTGGTCAATCGATGGTTCCAAAATCCTTGCGACTGGTTGGTCTCCAGCGGCTGGAGTGGGTGGAAGTTCTATTGTTGGTTGAGTCGCGCGCGCTTGCGCCTGCGAGTCAACTTGTCTTTGAGTCGCGGCGAGCGCGGCTATCCTTTGCCGTTCCTGTTGGATTCCTTGGTTCACCTGTTCGAGCCTGCAGCGCTCTGCTTCCATCCTCCGAACCTCGTACAGGAGCTCGGCCCTGGCGGCCTCAATTTCTGTTGCGCGGACAGCGGCGTTCGCGGCTGACACCGGGATGAGTAGTGGGTTGCCGGGAGGTGTCGATCTTTCGGCTTCTCCCGCAGTTCCTGACGTACTTGCACCTCCGGCCATGTAGACTCCAACTGGTGCCGCCTCTTGTCCTACCACTGGTGCGTAATCCCAGTAACTGTCCTCAAGAGCTGGTATGATGGACCCAAATTCTTGCGAGTCCATGCTTCCAGCGACTCTTCTCCGTCGCTGGCGAATCCTTCTGCTGAGTCGCCTTCTTGGACTGAGCTAACAGATCCGCCGCCAATGAAACCGACGAAGACATGAATAGATCCAAACGGGATGACGGACCTGTCTCCAGGTAATCAGCTTCTGGTCCCCAGCTTGAATCGTCAATGAGAGGCGTGCCATCGACCATGATGATGTGGCCAATGGCGAGATCTTCAGCTCCTTTCATCGATCCTGCGCGGAACGTGACGCTCTTGACCGCAGGCCCACGGTGGGCGCCAACTGTCGTGGGTTTGTCACGTCAGATGTCATGGATGACTTCGTAGGTGTGGGATTTGCGCGAGTCAATCGTCTCCGAGCTTGGGATCGCAGGAACAAGGACGAACACAGATTTACCCAGGTTCGGCCCCTCAATGTGAGGTAAAGACCTACTTCCTGCCTACCCTAGCTTGGTATTGATATGATATATGTGGTGTTACAATGGTGGCGATCCGATCTGGGAACTCGCCGTAAGAGCTAGGGTTTAGGGCTTGATAGCTTGACCCTGTCTAAGTCCTGCGAGTCCTCTTTATATGCACAGAGGCTCGCTAGGTTACAAGAGTTCTACACGAAGCCGATTGCAAGCTTGTCATCCAAGGCAAGTTTTACCACCGACCTTCTGGAGCCTTCCTTTGGCAGGCCGCGATCCTTGATCGGCCCATCTTTTACGTGGCCCAATAATAGCGTGAATATGAAGTCGCTGTTTTGGCCTTGAATAAGTCACGGGTTAATTATTCCCCCGACAAGTGGGTTCATGCCTCTCTTGCTGAGCTCGAGTTGACAGAAACGATTAAGTCTTGAGATGTGTTGTTGCTACTAGGGGTAAAACAACGGTATTTATTGCTATATGTTGTAACCATTCCTTACATTACGCACCATGCTTATTGCAATTATCTATTGCTTGCAATTTAATACTTTCGGGTGACATGTGCTGGATAGCGATCTCAGGGTGAATTATTAGTCATAGATGCAGTTGGATAACGGTCTATGTATTTTGACGTAATGCCCATATTAAATGAAATGGTGAACTTTGTGCCATGATAGTATTGTTATATGCCCATGCTTTGTCCATTGTCTCGCTGTAATTTATTTATCCAACATGTTTATCTTTTGGAGAGACACTACTAATGAACTGTGGACCCCGATCCTATTTTCCTATATTGTTTACAACCGTTTCCATAGCTTTTCCTATTCATTTGCTCGCTGTTTTTTTTTTGCTCTTTTATTAATTTACACATATACGTTTAATCCTTTGTGGTCAGCAAACCGGAGGGATTGACAACCTCTCTGTTTCGTTAGGGCAAAGTAGTGTGTTTGTGTGTGCGCAGGTCTAGGTCAACAGATATTTTCGGCGCCATTGCCATTGACATCAAGCCGAAGCCTTCTCCAAGTCCTACTGGTTCGATAAACCCTGGTTTTTCATCAAGGGAAAATTGCCGCTATGATGCATCATACCTTTCTCTTGGGGTTCCCAGTGAACGTGTGATCCACGCCATCAAGAGCCTGATGGATTTCGATCAAGGGTGCGGATGGCGGCGTGACCAACGTGGCTGGGCGTGAGTCTCTTCAGCGTCTGGGGTGCGCCGAGATTGTTTTCAAGCAAAGAGCGAAATTAGCGCATGGGATCGAAACGTAATGTTTAATGTCACATCATACATCATTGAGATGTGCTTGGTCGTTAGATTAAGATGGATAATATAAGATGTTTTAGGTGGTGTACATATTGTCTATATATACACTAAAATGAGTAAACATGTACACAAAAATGTGTCTAAATACATTTGTGTGCATGTGCATGTGGACAAAAGCTAAAACATTTTATATTAAAAAACGGAGGGAGTACGTAGCTTAAAACAAGGATCGGCCTTATTGTTTTTATTTTGATGAACATAAACAAGTTTCTACCAACATGCCAAGTTTCGTGGTGAAATGATACTTGTGGTGCTCGGTGAAAAAAAAAACAAAATCAGTGCTATGAAAAACTATATTTTTAAGTCGCATTTCTGTATGTGATTTTTTTTTGCACCGAGCATTCCGTGTGTCATTTCACTATGAAACTTGGCATGTTTGTCGAAAACTCGTATATGTTCATAAAAAATATAATTTTTAAAAATGTTTTACTATTATTTCGAATTTCCAAAGTTAATTTATGTGAAAAAGGCTCGGCCTTATAAAACACTAAAGTCGTTCCCATATGAATGAGGCCTTTATCAGCCCAAGACACGCATCAGCCCGCGACCTCGTCGTCGTTCTCGCTCACTCGCTCGAGCGGTTGCCTTCATATCCATTCCATACACTTCGACAGTCCCTCTCGCTCGCGGCTTGCGTCGCCGGCAGATATGCTAATCTCTCCGAGGCTCGCAGCACCGGCGAACTCTCACCCGTCCCCTTATCCCACCGCCGCCGCCCTCAGCAGCCGCGGCCTAGGCAGCCCCATCCAACCGACCGCCACAACGTCGATGACCCGCTACAGCTGTCCTCGTAGCTGCCCGCCGCTCCACGCAGCTCCTGCTCAAGCGGCTGCCATCACGACTAGCGTCGCACCCACAATACACGCCGATTGCCGGCTCAACCGCGACGAGCTCCGGAGAGTGTGCCAAGAACCCGACTTGGAGAGCGCAGTTAACCTGCTCGACGAAATGCTCCGCCAGAGAGGAGGCGTCAGCGCGTCGGCACAACTCGCGCCGGAAGATCAGGCCGCGGTACTCGAGTGCTACGCCGACGCGCTCTCGCTGGCGTCACTCAGACGAGGCCACCGCCTGCTCTCCAAGTCCTCCCAGCGGCCCGGGATCGCCACGCCCATCTTGCACAGGATCGCCACGCTGTACTGCAAGCTCGGCGCCCCTAGCGACGCGCGGCGCGTCCTCGAGGGAGCGTCGAGGCCGCCGCCGGGAAAGGCTGACGGGGGGCAGGCCAAGCGGCAGGAGGCCTACGAGAAGGTGCGCGAGCTGCACGAAGAGATACGCGCACTTGGGTACGTGCCGGACACCCGGTTCGTGCTGCACGACATCGACGAGGGCGCCAAGGAACGAGCGCTCATGTACCACAGCGAGCGCCTCGCCATCGCGTTCGGGCTGGTGAGCACACCGCCTGGCACGCCGTTGCGGGTCATGAAGAACCTCCGCATCTGCGGGGACTGCCACAACGCCGTCAAGCTCATCGCCAAGGTGACCGGCCGTGAGATCATCGTCAGGGATAATAAGCGGTTCCACCATTTCAAGGACGGCGGCTGCTCCTGCGGGGATTACTGGTGAGACGCCTCCAACACAGCTGCCATTGGCATCCATTCCTCTCGTAGTAGAGATCTCCTCTTAGTATAGTTCAGTGGGGCTTGACCAAGCCTGTAAATTTTAGCGAAGGCTTCTGTGGCCTTTGTGTAAGTGAAGAGAGAGCAATGAAGCCCTATGTTTAGCCAACATGTGATCTGATGCATTAGCCAGCAAAATGACATCGAGCTATTGTGCATTCTACAATGAAATTTGATAGATCAAATATGATGAAGCTCACAATTCTGCCTAGAAAAGACCCCTCGTATTTTCACATCCAAGTAAAGAATCAAGAGAACAAAGCATGGAAATCAAATCTATCATGTGCAGTTGGGGAGGGAGGTATCAGGGGCTCTGCTCAATCCGTGCTCGGCGTGGCCGCGCCACCACTGACCGTGGCTGTGACTGGCAGACCTGTGCCGGGAACTTGCATCCAAACCTCTTCGTCACCATCGAACCCCACCTGCCCTCTGCAGCCGGTGACGCTCCTCTATCCACAGCAGCGCCGCCTCGGCGGTCTATCTTCTGGATGGCTTTCCTCATTGTTGTGCACTCCCGCTCGAGCTCCTGCACACGGTTCCGCATGCTGTCCATGTCCAGCCTGAGCATTTGGTTTCCCCTCGTTGCCACCCGCCATGTCCGACCGCCATCACTGTCTCCTTCTTCCTCTCCTTGGCCTGCCATGCCACCTTCATTTGCCACGATCGTCCGTGCGATGGCCCGGCGCAGCTGGAGTTGCTCGAAGAAGAGCACCTGAACGACTGTCCGCAGCGGCAGCCGCTCGTTTTGCGCCGCGTGGGTACATGCCTCTAGTGTCAGCTTGCGGCCATCTACCACACCGCTCACCTTCTCCTTCTCCTCTTCCCTCAGTGCTGGATGAGCCTGCACAATGAACGTCTACTTATGAGCACCAGCATTGTGCAACAAACATCAAGATGACATTCAGAATGTGTTCTCTTACCTTGATATAGATGTCGACGGCACGGTAAAGACCATCGTCATAGATGCGGGCGCTGTCCGGCAATGCCCAGGCGAGGTCGCAGAACTTGTCAGTCTTTAGGTTGGCATCCGTGGCGATCTCCCCCAAGTAGGCGTCCATCAACCTGCCAACGGCCAGCATTGCTCGTCTGCTCGCCTCTCTACCGGCGTCTCTGCTTCGCTGCCCTCATCGTCGACCTCCTCGGCGCCTCGGCCTTCCAGGAAGTACCGCACAATGCGCTCCACACAGTCCACGTCATAGAGCGTCTCCACTAGGTACGAGTAGCTCGGGATGAGCAGGTCGTCTACGGCGGCGTCGGGTAGCCTGGAGGCTATCCGGTGCTCCAGCATGTCACGGGAAGCCTCTGATGCCTGGAGAATGTTTGCCGTGCGCAAAAGGCCAAATAGGACACGGGCGGTGGTGGCACCAACTGCCGTGCCAATGTGGGCAGTGCTCTTGATGGTCTCTTCGGGCAGGTTGGCAATGACGGTCTCAAGAAGCGCCTTCTGGTCGCCATCCGCTGACCACGGTGCGACGACGGTAGCCGCCCCGCCACCGCCGGCATGCCGGTCTGAGCGTGACAGCCCAGGGATGGACCGCTTGGCGTAGGTAATGAGAGCCCCCTCGATGACCTCAGGGCCGACTCCCCGGTCCTTCATAGCGGCAATGACACGGGTGAACGTGACCAAGGACAAGCTGGCGAGGTCGTCGAGCAACGTGGACGTGTCCCCGGCGCCGGCCTTATTCTTGCGGCGCGGACGGTCGCCTCGTCCGGCCGCATCGGCGACGGGCCAGCCGAAGAGCGCGGTGGGCGCGGACGCGGCAGCCTTGGCCGCGACGGCGTCCACGCAGCGGGAGACGAGGCCGAGGTCGTCGGCGAGCGGGAGGAGGCCCTCGCAGGACTTGAGAGCGCGGATGGCGTCCCTGGGGTTCCGCAGGACGTTGTTCGAGATGAACCTGTCGGCGCGGGAGATGAGGTTGTCTTCGCAATGGTCGTCGGACATGCCGAGGCGCTCGGCGGCGCAGCGCAGCGGCGCGGCGTTGGCCGGCGTGAGGTCGAGCTTGACGCCGTAGCAGAACTTGGCGGCCAGCTCGAACGCCTCGGCGCCGCCGGGGAAGTCCGGCAGGCGGATGCGGTGCGCGTCGGCCTCCTCGTCCGCCTCCAGCACCACTTGCTCCTCTGTGATCTCCTCCCCTGCTTCCTCCTCATCTTGCTCCCCTCCGCCACCTGCCTGCTTGACCAGGCTTGATTCCCTGTTCGT
Organism: Poa pratensis; assembly: GCA_947311845.1. NCBI lineage: Eukaryota > Viridiplantae > Streptophyta > Magnoliopsida > Poales > Poaceae > Poa > Poa pratensis. The sequence goes on along the minus strand of CAMZMU010000041.1, from coordinate 153,183,725 downwards.
GATGAGGTCGTGAATCTTCTTGCTCTTGGACATTAGCGGGAACTGCAAGCAAGGGATCGAATTTAGCCGTGGCTACTTTCCAGATCGACATTAGCGGGGACGCAGCAGCTCGAGACAGAGATACGCGCAAGATTTGCAGCAGACAGACACCAAGACAACAGAAATGTGCACGCACCCAACTCCTGGTACTGGTACCAAAGAGAGACGGGGAAAAGCTTGGAGAATTGGTAGTAGAGTGGAGACAGGATTCAGCAAACCGACCTTGTGGAGATGGAATGTCATGTCGCCGACCTCGATCACGACGTCGCTCGGCAGTCCCGTGGTGCAGAACCTGATGACGAACACAACAAAACGCGAGACATTAGAGATCACATCACGGGGAACAGCGAATCGCCCGCATAGATAGACCGGCGGAAGAGACAAGAGCAGTTCAGTCGCTTGCCATGCTTGGCCTTTCGGGCTGGGCTGCTGCTGCTCCTCCTGGGCAGCAGCCATCTCCCTCTTGCCCTTCGTCTTCCTGCTCCCCTGCATCCTCGGACACGAAGTAATGGAGATTCTACCACTCTCTGCTATGGCATTCCCTCCAGAGCGACGGACGCGCGTGGAGGGATGAGAAACAGAGGAAACAGGGGGCAGGGAACTCGCTCAGCTCGTAATAATGGTGCGCTATTCCGGTGTTCGTATTAGGTGGAGAGTTAAATGATTCCAAATGGGAGAGAGACAAGATGGCGTTCTGGGTTTTCTTTGAACTTGTGCTTGTTTGCTTGCCTCGAAAGCACGTATCCTCCATTAGCTACCCCCATTAGTTTATTGAACCATCCAATCCGTACCCGCTTTCTCGTTAACTAGTACTAGTGTTTTAGCAACCTCGCTCTGCAAGACTGCCACTCCACTCTACTGACCAAAATTTATATATTGTTTCAACTTTCAGTATCGCCATCAAAATCGCTCGCTGCAAGAGTGAAATTCACGTAGAGTCGTGAGCTATTCACGTGTTTGGTACACTTCGAGCTGGCCCTTCCAACAACCTCACATCTACTAACTCCTACTCCAACATTAAGTTTGCGTGTATCAGTTTCCCTGGAATCTTGTAGCAAACGAAAACCTTCGTTTCGAACGGCTCAGCAGCAGTTACAAAGGGAGCAAGATAACTCACCCGAAATTCTTCCATCGTAATGTGTTTCTCAATGGCTTTTTCTGGCGGTGACGATCTCTGGATCGTCGTGGAGGTTCATCGGCGGTTTATCCTTCTTCTTCGGCACCGGGATGAACGTGGTCTTTTTGACCCGTTCAACGGCTTCCTGTCCGTAACCAACAACGTCAGACTGACTCAGGGAGGAGCGGCAGCGGCGGCGCGCCGTCGACACGGTCTGGAGGTTGAAAACGAAGGGCATCTCAAGGATCTTGTTATAATTTTCGTTTTTGTTGAGATCTTTTATACGGTTCGATGTTTCTTTTAATGGCAAGGTTCTTTTCATAAAAAAAAACAAGCTGCTGTGAAAAAGACCAAGGCGCTGCCTGGATCACGCGAGGCCAAAAGGCGGGATTAGTTTAACCCAACCGGCAGCGAGCCGGGTTATCTAAGTGCTCACAGCGAGAAGAATGAAGGAATCTCGCGGCACGAGACCAGGTAAAGACTGTTCTTTTCCCTGAACCGAACAACATTAGCGTCCATAGAATACGATCCACTCACTGATCCGGCCATCTCTCTTTGCCAGGTGAAGAAGACCAAGAACAGCAGCAAGTGCTCTGCAAGTTTGAACTTTGAACTGGCGCTAGCTGCTGCCCTTGAATTTTTTACTTATTTGAACGAGGGACATCATCGCCTGACCGGGCAGTGGTAAATGGGGAGGCGTGATGAATTCTGGAGGTGCTGGTGTACCGCCATTTATTGCGTAGAGAGGCAGGTTTACAGTTACAGTGGGTGGTAGATAGATCACGACGTACAAACCGCCGGTCACCTGCTCCCTCGCCGCCTGGAAAAGAAGAGGCTTCTGCATGTGTCATCAGTTGAGCACTCGTGCCTGTGTCAGCGGGCGTGCCTGCGTCGTGTGCTGGAGACGACGGGCCTGGTCACCTGGCACTGGCAGTGTGCCATGGCTAGCTTGGCACCAAGGATACACGAAAAGCTGAAAGCCAATCGCTGCCTGAAGTACTATTCTTGTCATGACCCATGACACGAGGATCGGGGTTATATGATATGTGTGTGCTCACTTTTGTCTGGGTTATGGGCATGGCCGATCTGTCTCTCGATTTTCAGTGTAGAAAAGCCATTACCACTAGTCCTCGAGCTTGTGTGAGTTGTGGCTGGTCAGGTTATTCCAGAGACCCAGGGAATCCACCCAGTAGCCCAAAGAGATGCGAAAGCAGGCGAGGTGCCTTTGAGCAAAGCCATACTAGCTTGCTTCAACTTTTGTGAGAGCGTTGGATGGTGTTCGAGAAAAAGGCTACGGTCAAGGGGGTAACTCGAGTGCTTTTTTGTTCTACCTTTGGAGGTTTTCGATGGCTTCAGGCCAGGTGGAGTTGCTGCTGTCTTGAGTTTAGCCTAGCTTGGGAGTTTAGCCTAGCTGGCCATCATCAATGGGCTGTAACTGCTCTTGAGTTTAGCCTAGCTTGGGAGTCAGGTGATCGATGTTCGAGACTGCTGCTTCCCATCATCAAACTTACAACCCACAATCTTGGCATGACAGAGAGCATGGGAGTACGTATGCGGTGGTGGCAAGCAACCGGTGGTGTGTCTCAGCTTTGTTCAAACCTTTATGGAACTTTTTACCGAGCATTTCGTGCCTATCCACTGCCTTTTCGTAATCTTCATGCAATGAGTGTGCATGCTATCACAAGTTGACAACCGGAGTTGCGCCCTTTTGCAACGATTTCACGGTGGGAAAGTATTTCGTTGGTAGCTTTGAGCAGCTTGTATGCCTGTGTAAATCTTAACTTGTCAGGTCAGGGGAAAACAGAATAGTTTCAGGCTGTGTTGATCAAACATGATTTGGAGTGCTACTCTTGGAAAGTGTATTATGCTGCCGAGCACAAGTGCCCCTGGTTGTTTAAAAAATTCAGAAAAAAAATTCAAGTTTCAGTTTTTTTTAAAAGTCATGGAGGTACCCAATGATGTATCTCACAAGCGCCTAAAAAATCAATGTCAAGTAAGTTGTATTCTGCATTACACAAAAATGACAAAATTTGATACATTTAGTGATTTGGAAACATGCATATTCAGATCCACATTTTTGTCATTTTTGTGTAGCCCATAATATAAAGTATTTGAAATTAAGTTTTTCACGTTTGTCGAATACACCATTGGCTCCATCCGGGATTTTTTTTCAAAAACTCATAAATAGTTTTTAGATTTTCTTAAAGGATTAGGATCACTGTAACTCGGGAGCGCGAAATCTTCCCCTATCGTCGAACAATACGGGGTCAGCACAGCTCTGAATTATTTTTATGGCGGCCGGCAGGCAGGAAGTGGATCGGAAGTCACAGCGGAACAGTGCGGAGCAAAGGACAAGGCAGCCGTGCTTGACTGCTTGTGCTAAAACAAAACCCTCTGAGCTGCGCTTACATTCCCTCCGCATCTATCAGAAGCTGGCTGGTGTGATCGATCGATACACCTCACATGCATGGTACTAGTACACGACAATATAATTAGCCAAGTGTGTTGGCTGTATTTGCTGGAAACCAGCATCATTGTAGCTAGACGAATGCGCCAAGATCTAGCAAATGCTGGTTCCCTCTTGATCACACCAGTGCATCACCTAACTAATTCCCCGAGTAAGTAAATAAACAAACCCGACCAGGCCCACGGCACATCGATCGATCATTGCTCGTGCATCGATCCGGATCGCTGTGCATGTGCTAGCTACGAGTGTGTACGTGCTTCCTTCCACTTCTTTCTGCTCGAAGCTGATGATTCATGGTGGAGTCGTCGGCCGGGGACAGGCGATCGGACAAAGCAAAGGATCGAGAAGGCCGGGGACAGAATGATCGCGTCTAGCGTGTGATCGCGACGCATGTAGCGTCGCGTCGCCAATCAGTCCTTACCCGCAAAAACAAAACAAAAATATATCAGTCCCCCGCCGGCTGGCCGGGACCCTGATTTGACCCGGGGAGATAGGAAGGATGGGCCAGCGGTATCTGTATCGTTGTTGGGCCTCACCTTTTTTTTTCCAAAAGGGGAGTTACCCGGTCTTTACGTGAAGAGATGTATACGGCGTTTGTTATCAAGTGATTCACCTTTTTATACAACTGTTTCGCTATCCATACTTCCATTAACATAGCTCTGCCCTTGCTACGTGCCTCACTCATGGTGTAAGGGGACCTGTGCCAGCCCATATAGGCCGGGGAAGAAAGGCGAGCACCCAGGGGACTAAGAAGAGAAGGGTCCAAAATGGTAATGTATATATTCTCTCGCTTTCGCTTTATATCTGTGTATCGTCAATTTTTTTGTATATAATAGAATTATATAACAAAAAAGTAATACCATTACAAAATATATATGTTTGTAATGAATTTTTTTTGTAGCATATAACTCATATTATGTTGGTCAACCTGCCTGTAAACCGCAAGTGAGAGACTATAATCACTATGCTACTAGTATAATATATATATATATTTATAGGTAAATTATATACTCTAGAAGTTTATACTTAAGTTTGTATATATATGCTTACTTACTCACACACTAGTAACCACTATTGAGATAGTTGGTAGACCGCACTCTTTTTTACAGATTATATATTGTAGAAAAATAATAGTAGAACAAAAATTTGTTATAGAATATAGTTTAATATTGTAATTTTGTCAATTATGTGGTTAAACAACGTGAACTAATAGAAAATCATATTTGTAATATTGTAGCATGCTAAAAATAAGATGTAGAGAAGTATAAAAGTTTAGTAAAAATTGCATTAGTTTGATTCGTCCTGGTACAAAAGTTGCGTTGGATCGACTCTGAGGAGGGACCAAGGCAGCAAGTGATGTGGATTGCCACGGATCTGTGCAAGTGACGTGGAAATGACTTTGTGAACACAATAAGTGTGAAGTATCCGTGAAATTTTATTTCGTAAATTTTTTATATTTCAAAATGTGTTTTCAAATACATATGCACCCCGGTGCCAAAGTGGACTTCACCAATCCTTACGGAATAATGTTTTCATTTAGTTATATTGGAAGAGATTTTTCAAAGGCAATGCTTGAAAACCACGTGTTAAATTCAATGTTGTATCTGAAGATATGGGTATGCATTGAGCTTTGGCATCAAGATCTAGAGTTCTTACGTGAAACTCAAAGATTGTTATGTTCTACCTTATGAGTTAAGCCACACGGGGTCAAAATCTTGAGAAGATGATTACAAGAGAACTTAAGCCACAAAAAGTTAGGCCACTTGATCATGAAGCAACACAAAAATTTCTATATATAGAAGCTTCCAAGGACGAGTGGTCGAGCACGACCAGGTCTTGCGGTCAGAATAAATATTTGAATGGCCATTTCTTCCTCCTTGCTAGCAATTTTGTATGTACTAATTTTAATTTTTAACTACATTATTCAACCGTACAGTACTTGGGCTATGAACTTCAAACATAAACAAATTAAGTAACTCGTTTTTTTAAGGCAGAACAAACGATAGTATCACTGAGTCCACAAAGGAGAGCGGCCTTCCAAGTTTGCATGTTCTGCAATGTTACAGAGTACAGACAAAGTTCTCACTTCTGTGCACATGATCACTGAGCATACTTAGGATTAGGGACGATTGATCTATCTTAGGGGATTGTATAATGTATACTACTGTCTTGATGCTTTACAACTTCTGCTGGCAAAATAAAATTACCTGATCATGACATGCATGCTATGTCTGGTGTGCCAGCTAGCAGATGGAAATAGGGGCACTCTTCTTTCCTATTGATCATTGGCCCTTCTATTAAACATCCAAGGGTTACAATCAGACAGTAAATACTTTCCACTTACACAGGTAAATGTTCTGATTTTCTTTGGTTCTGCCTTACGCAACTAGTAGTTCTGTAACTTCTATTAATTTTAATGATAATACCAGAAAGCATTCGGGACCCTGAACTATCATTTTGTTTCCACTTCTTCGTCGTCGTCCTTCAGATGCTCCTTGAGGCTCTGAATCTGAGGTTGGCAATCGACATTCTCCCAGATTGAATCAGTGCATGGAAATTCGTACCCTTCAGGTCTAAGCGACAGTGGAAACTCCGGAAGATCAGGCAAAGATTGAAGTGCACTGCAGCAGCAAATGAGAGGTGTGAGTAAAAGAAAGATGCACAAAATGATCGTTTGGGCGTGTGAGCGTGTCCTTGAACCAAAGTACTTCAAATGAACATGTTTGTCCTGAGTTACCTAGTCTTGTCTTGTTCAAAAAGATGTCCATAAATTTGGAACTTCTTGTACGCGACATCTGGAATTTTTTTGTGCATGTTTTTCATGATACCCCAAGGAGGAGGCACCCTACATTCAAGTGAAAACGAACCCATAAGGTCATAACGTGTATCGACTCAAATTTAGTATTTCTGATGATTTATCTTGCAGTAATCTCAGACCTTGTGACAGGATTTGCCAGGCAAAAGCTCAGACAAGCTCTCTTGCTCTCTGCAAGGAGGTCATCAGCTGCAGAGAGGCAGGAGACTGCGCTTATATGGTTGCTCGGTTCGCCGCCTTTGTCAAGTACTAGAGCATGATAGTAATATGCCACTGCCTGGTGACAAGATGCAACATTGTGTCAATACCATAAATGAGGCATTTTGGAAGCTTCAGGAATTCAGTGGTACTTTGGCCCACCTTAGCGTCCATGCATTTCCACTTAAGGAACAGCAGAAGCTTCTTTGCATACGAGTCACTTGTGTCGCATCCCGACAGACAATAGTGAGCCTGTGGAAAGGAGAGATCAGGAAGCTAAGTACCAAAACAAGTTCAGTAGGAATGATAGAAGATGCTGATGACATGTACTATGGGGTTTGAGCTTAATCATGAACTGCGGACCTGTGAAAAATAGCTGACTTGCTCACAGGCTAACCGCCTCTTTACCGACAATGATGCCTTATCACATTCAGAAGCCAATCCAAGCTGTATTTCTACACACTGTTTTAGAGTAGATATAGCATATAGATTATAATTATTATTAAAATCATACAGTAGAAGCAAATTTGGCTTCATGTTATGCAGAATATATCTAAGTAGAATTGAAGTTTACACTACCTGGGCCAATGCCTGAATTGAGATGGCTTCAAGCATACCTTCCTGCAGGTAACTAGGAAAACTTTTCCTGTAATTCAAAGGTGAGCTGAAGTGAGTACTTGATCAATGGTAGTACAAGATGATGTTTTTTCACAGGTTTTGTGCATTTCAGGTGGGTGCATACTTGATTTGTGCAGGTATCTGAAAAAGTAAGCGATGCACGGAGTAGTCTAAGCATCCTGATGCCCTGAGCAGAGACTCGACAACATCCTTCTTTGAATCTAATAAGCATAAAACGAGTCATTTCAATCTCAGTTTAACATACAAAAACACATATATCACCGTGGCCTAACTATGTAACCCAAGTAATATTCCATAATCTCCTTGAACTGAAAGTAAATGCGTTGAGCTGACCTTCTGATACTTTCCTTTCAATTCCATACTGCGTGTTCCTCGGAATGAGTTTCAGATTTGCCTCGAACAATGCAAGCATGGCCATCATGTGGACAACAGAGAGAACTTCGTACCAGGCACTCGCAAGACAGCACTCCTTGATTCAGCACTTGATCATCAACCAATAAGAACATCACCGCAACTGGAATTATAATGGCTAGAATTATATACTCTTTATTGGTTACCTGGTCATCATCCAAGGTCCTCCACCTGAATTGCACAGATGCTTCAAGACGGCTCTCTGCCAAAAGCAGTATCAGTTGAGTACTAACTTCAGCATAGTTATGTAAAATTACAAAGAAGGGATTGATAGCCTAAATAAGTTGAGACCTTTCGCTGTTAAACCGAGAACGACCGGCAGGTACTCCTCAAGGGCGCGTTGCAATTCAGAGACAGCCGACATATCCCCATGATCTTCATATAAAATCAACAAGCTAACATGAGAAATATTAACTCACTCACCACTAGTCTAGGAATCCGAGTGATGGATGGGTAACCAGGAGACACAAAGGAAGCAAAGTGATCATCAACATACAGATTTCTTCGGCCAGCAGGACGACGTTGGAACGGAGCGCCGCGAGACGGTCGAGGAGCTCCTTCGAGACCAGTCCCCTGAGCGGATGGACGACGTCTGTGGCCACCGGAATGCGGATGGTCGGGACGAAGATGGCGACCTCCTGTATGACGCTCCGGCGCTTCCGGCCCTTGCCGCCGAGCTTGCCTGGGATGGACGCACCGCACCCCATTTCTGGGGTGATTTGGACCAGAAATCATCCCAGTTCACATCAGTAATTCAGTATCGATCATAGACGCGTATTGTCAGAACTAGAATGTAGATCCCCCCGTGAGTATGTGGATCAAAAACTGTAAACTGCTACTGATCATCTAATTTTCCATCAGTAAGTTCTGGATCTCCGAAACCAAAACTTGAGCAAATGAAAAAGCAATACTATAAGATTGCCAAAAAGGTTAGCAGTATAAGATGAGAGTATACAAGAACCATCATGAACTCTGACGAAATCGAGGATCCCCACCCCAATACTTACAATATGAGCAAGGCCCGATGCGGCCAGGCAGGCAATCCAGTTGGAGGCGCCCGGGAAGAAGGAGCAGAGGCGTTTGACCTTGCCTTCGCTGCTTACTGGTACAAAAAGGCCTTATACCTGGAGAAACAAAGGAGAAAGAGAGCACACTACGCTTACGCGCCAATGGCGGGCAGCAGTACAGTTACAGATACAGTAGCCTTTTGGAGATCACAGAGATCTTTGGCGTGGAGATACCGAGGAGAAGAAGGAGAAGATCACATGGGAGGGGAGCCAGTCAGCCAGCTAATCCATGCTCACCGTCCTGCATGGGAACGTGCACAGTTAACTACTACAAATATAAAACTCTGAAACGTCAAAGGGACCAGGTTTCATGGATGGTCTGTGCGGGCAAGGTGCAGCGAACGGAGTAATAGTAGGATCACTAGGTTTTCTAAAAGGGAACCCGTGGTGGTCCAACATCCTGTTACTGTTTTTTTACGGTTTTGCTAATTCTCAATCGAATGAGATTTAGCTTAGTTCTCAATCGCATGACGTCATCAATTGTAAGTGAACTTGCAACTAATTCGGAGCATTTGATTTGCTTCGTGATTCATGCATCAGTTGCAAGTCAACTTGCAATTGGGATTTGATGACGTCATGCGATTGAGAATTAAGTTAATCCTCATTCGGGTGAGTTGCAAGTGGACTTGCAGCTGCTCTGGACCATTTGATTTGCTTCGTGATTCGTGCTAATCATGAGTTGCAACTTGACTTGCAACTGAGATTGATGACGTCATGCGATTGAGAACTAAGCTAATTCTCATTCGATTGAGCGCTAGAGAGACCTTTTTTTAAGTCAACATCCTGTTACTAATACACACTCCGTTCCAATTTAATTGACTTGATATGCACCACATGTGGACGTATTTATATATGTAACATGTCTAGATACATCCACATTTGGTGAATAGCCAGTCAATTCAATTGGAACGGAGGGAGTACAACATAAAACAGTGAACAAAAAAATACTAATATTCGTTCACTAATGTAAGGCATGTTAGATATTTATTTATTTTTGCATATCTAGACATAATTTTAGTACATATATTTACTCATTTTAATACGTATATATGTAGTCAATATTAAAATATCTAGATGTATATTAATATATATATATATATATTCACTCATTTTAATACGTATGTAGTCAATATTGAAATAGCTAAAATGTCTTACATTAGCAATCAGAGGGAGTATAACATTTCTTAAAGGGGCGTCTGAACGGACAGATTTTTTAATGATTGTGATTCGCTTGAGTTTCCGTTTCATAGATAGATACGATTGACATCCACATGAACTGGTATAGAGTGCCCGCCTGACTAGTGAAGATGCATAACGCTGATACAAAATGACAGCTATATTCAACCTATAAGTTAACATAACGCTGATACAGAAGACCCCACATCCGAAAATCAACATAGATATAATTAACACAGACACTGAAATAAAAATAAGAGGAAAAGTGTGGTACAAATATATATGAGAAACTTGTAGCAAGGAAAGGGCGATGTAGGGCTGATCCAAAAACTACGCTCCCATCATGTAGGATAAAAAATATCCCTTACTGCACACTTTAACCATGTACAAATCTATATAAACATGTCTCTGAACTCTATACGCTGAAGAGAGGACCACGAACGAACCAAATTGATACACCAATAAATGAACAACAAAGGAGTAGAATTTTTACCACTAAAAAACAAATCATTTTTACATAGACAGAACGACAAAATAACAGCAAAATATACATAGAATCAACCTATAATTTACCATTCTTATGGACATTTCAACAAAATTCACTCGTCCCCTTGACAATTGAATCATGGCCAAGCGCCCATCCAAGAAAAGTGTTTCATGCCGCAAGCCTGGGTCCAAATACATCACATCTGAACGATACATTTGGTGGAAATGTCTCCAGAATCATAGCGATGTGTCACTTTTATGTCGTACAATATTGTACAAGCACGGATATTGTTCACGGAGATTGGTATTATCTAACCACTTAGAGCATCTCTAGCAGAACCCGCAAAGGGCGAAACCGCAAAAGCATTTTGCAGGTCACGTTTTTCGTGTTTTTGCTCTAGTTTTCGTGCAGGGAAGAACAGAACCCGCAAACGCAAACTGCAATTCCGCGATTTAGACATTTCAGATTTCGCGGGAACAAAGAGTTCATATTTCGACAGTACCAGCAGATGATTTCTACACAAAATAATATAGGCGATCTAACCTTATATCACTACACTAGCCTAGGTCGCCGCCGATCAAACCCTAGTGGGCAAAATGCGGCTCCTCACCGGAGCCATGGGCGCGGCGGCGACGCAGCGGCGGAGGAGCTTCATTCCTCGTCGGAGTCGGTGACAAGGTCGATGGTGGGCGGGAGCGTGCTGATGACCAGCGCCTGCTGCAGGAGCCCCTCGTTGACCACCGCGTTGAGCTTGGCGGTGGCGGCCTTCTCCTCCGCTTCGTATTGGGACCGCAGCAACGCCACAGCCATCATGTGCTCCATCTGCTCGTCGGAGACGAAGTCCTCCGGCCCGAGCATGACCCCGAAATGCTCGGGGTTGTAGCCCTCCGACGGCGGAGCACCTGGAGCGGCGGAGGAGCTCCTGGCGCCCGCAGAGGAGCTGCCCTCGCCATGGAGGCGCAGCTGCTGGCGGCGGTGGATCTCGCGCTCACGCTGGAGCCGGTCGAACTCCGGCAAATCGTGGCGGTGCCACGCGGCCGGCACCGGCTCCCCGAGCTTGTACTTGAGGGAGCCGCGCTTCCGTGCGCCGTCGCTGCGGGAGACCTGGAGCCGCTTTTCGTCGGAGTAGTCTCCGCCGAATTTGTCGTCACCGGGGAGCGGCTCCGCTTCCCTCTTCGGCGCCATGGCGGCTCGGAGTCGCCGGATCTGTGGTAGGGGTGGCGAGATTGCTCGTCGGAGACGGCAGAGTGGGGGGTGGATTGCTCACCGGAGCGGCGGAGCGTGCGAGGAGAAGTGGGGGTTTCGACCTGCATCCGCGGTCGCAATCCGGCTAAATAGAGGCTCGCCGCTTCGTTTCACGGGCCCTCGCAAAATGTTTGTGGGCTGGGCTAATTTTGCAGGCTCTGTTCTGGCCCAAAAACAGCACCAAACCCGTAAACTCGCCGGAGTTTTGCGGGTTCTGCTAGAGATGCTCTTATGCTCCCCGATTTTTAAGCCATCCTCAACATTAATTGATCCAAAGGTTAAGAAATGTTTTCGTATCGCCATTAGACCAGTTTAGAAGCGTGAATTCCAAGGTTTTCAAAACACTTGAGACAATGCCTTTAAGCCTATGGATTTTTTCCTCAAGATAGTTTGTCAGACCCCATCTACGGTAAGAAGTTTAAATATCCATTTACCAAGCAGAGTTGAATTCTTGACCTCTAAGTCATGAATACCAAGACCCCCCCCCCCTCCCCCACACACCCCCCCCCCCCCCCCCCCCCCCCTGATATTTTGGGCAACAAAATGCATCCCATCTAACCGGTCAATATTTCTCTTTTCACTTTCACCTTCCCAAGAGAATTGATATCAGAAAAATAAACTAATCTATGTAAAATCCCTATTGGCAAGTTGAAAAATGATATCATATGTAGTACCATATTGATTAGTACTTAATAAATGAGTACCCATCTTCCGCCGAGAGAAACCAATTTTCTTTGAGATGCTTAGCCTCTTCTCGAGGCATTCCTCCACATGTTTACATTCGGCATTTGTAAACTTCCAGTAATGAATCGATTCACATATAGGGGTGGAGCCGGAATTTGGGTATGGGGGGGGGGGGGGGGGGGGAGCGGTGATGAAGTCTAAACCGAAATCACATATCACCACTTTCTCTTCCAAAATGATTATGACTACCCTTAAGGAAGAGAAAGTGGTGATTTTTCTTGAGGGTAATAGAAAGTGGTGATACAAGGGTAAAAATTGGTGTAAGTCCATTGTAAACTATGGAGAGAGGGGGTGCCCAAAGTCCATAATAGACCTTCTCTCCTCGTCCCTCCACCGTAGCGGGCTTCTTTCTTTTTGGGCCTTGGTTTGACTTATTTTATCCTCTCTTCTCCTTTGACATGTTAACCACGGCCATGAGTTTGGACTTTTTTTTCACTTAATCTTGAGGATTTGCGGCTTCAACATCACATGAGATTGAATAGGACCCACTCCGAGTAGAGATTTCTTACTCCCGGGCTCCAGTGATCCCTCTACTTAAAAAAATAATTAAAAATCATATTTATAAGTTTCAAAAGATCTGGAAAAAAATCCGGTATGTTTTCAATGATATATCCCACAGACTTGTAAAATCTCGATTCGAAATGCTTTCTATTCAGATCCATACAAAAATGACAAATGTGTGATCTAAATGTACACACTTTCAAATCTCCAAAATATACAACATTCGTCATTTTTGTGTAGCCCAGAATATAAGGCATTTCAAATCAAGAGTTTGCACACTTGTGGGATACATCATTGGCAATATGCAGTATTTCTTTCAGAATTTTTTAAAACTTATAAATATGGTTTGAAAAATTAAGTAGAGGGAGCACTGGAGCTCGGGAGCCAAAAGCGTTTTCCCACAACACAAATGATTTTTCAACTCATCTAACTTTCCATATAAATTACAGATAAAGACTCACACTTAAGTTACTACGATTATAGACTCGCCATGGGTGGGATGTGCGTTGACTCGTGCCTTGCTGATGTTTGAGTTGTGTTGTGAAGTTATCTTGCTTCTGTTGTGAAGCGGTCTAGTGGCTCTGTGTCATGAGTCATGACTCTTCGCCATTCCTGGCCAGGGTTAGGCAAGGCGAGCCCTTGTTGTGTTTTTGTGTTATGTGTTTGTGGTTATGTGTTATAAGCTGAATGACATCATCTGTATGTTTTTTGGCTCTAGTTTTCCTCATAAACTGAATCAATCTTCTCTCTGTTTAATGAACTTAGCAGCTCTGTTGTTAACATTCAAAATTATATGATTTGAGTGACGTCAAAACTCATACATGTTTTGGAAAGTATAAGTTTAGTCTAACCATCATGACAAATCATCTACTCCCTCCGTTCGGAAAAGGATGTCTTGACTTTGTCTAAATTTAGATGTATGTACACACTAATACATGTCTAGATACATCTAAATTTAGACAAATCAAAGACATCCTTTTTCGTACGGAGTGAGTATAATACACAAAACCAATATTTTTACATCTATCGTATTTTTATGGTATATGCTGATATTTCTTCAGTACAACCCAATTTAAGTTTAAGTTAAGATAACGTATTTTTATGGTAGATGCTGATATTTCTTCAGTACAACCCAATTTAAGTTTAAGTAAAGATAAAACCAATATGCGCTATATTTATAATTGAGGAAGTGTATTATTTTGGGGACCGAGATTTACCAAAAGTTCACGCAATTGAGAACTCCTTGACACAGTTTCAAAAAAAGAAGAAGAGAACTCCTTCACACGATTGCGCGCGATGTGGCGCCGCGCTCGCCACCCACATCATCATCTTCTCCTCCAGTGTTTGACCCGGCACCCGACGGTTCGTCGTCAGTTCGTCTCTCTTCTGCAATCCCGAACCGTAACTCAAAATGGCGAGTGTGGTCTCGAGGTGCTCCGGCCTCCTCCTCCCCGACCTGCGGCCGGGCCTCGCTGCGTCCCACCGCCGCTCGCCTCTCGTCCATCTGCGCCGGAGCCATCGCCGGCCGGGAACCCTGTCCTGCGCCGCGCCGCCTGACTCCGCGGAGCCCAAGACGGTGAGTCCACGTATCCCACCAAGAAAACATCATACTCGTACTGATTCGTCTGAACTGTGGTTCTTTTCCTTCAAAATCATTCAGCATAGAACTGTGAATTGATTCTTGCTCCCCCTTTGCTTCCACAGGACGAGCAGGACGGCAAAGCTGACTTGGCTGAAGAAAAGGCTCAGCCAAGCAGCAGCAGCAGCACATCCCAGGAGGCTGCTGCAGAGCCACCTGTTCCAGACAAGGATCTCAACAGGAGGGTAGCTTTGTTCTCCACTCTTGCAGCCGTGGGCCTCTTTGCATCTCAGAGGTTCAAACTAGGAGGGTTTTCTCTCAAAGATCTAGCAGCCAATGCTGTAACATATGAAGAGGTTAGCGCTACTTGCCCTTTGCCCCTCCATGAGGCATGAGCGTTGTGCTCAACTATATACTGAACAGAGAGATCATTGGTGCAGAATGTTTCACCAAAAACAATTCGTCCATTGCAGATTATGGTAGAACTACAACCCACAGGAAAAAGGAGTAACTGCAATAAATAAATAAAAGTGTTCCTTATACAACATGCCACTGCAATCAAGCTAGGTTTCTACAAATTTAATCAGAACTTTTTATCAGCTAATTTCTAACACTGAACTCATCTGGTCACTGTCGTGGTATCTCTAACATTTGACAGATTAAGTTGAACATCCAGTTATTGTTTATTGTCCTACCATTTTTCTGTTAATCCAACAAATGTGTTATTTCAGTTTTTATATTAGTCAAGTTGTGACATGTTAGCTTTTTCCAGGGAACATGCCACAAAAGATGAATTTGTTATTTGCAGTTCATAGATTTAGTACAGTTCCATGTGAAAGCTTGCTCCTGTATGAGTTGCCCATCAGTAAAGTAGTGTTTGCAGAATTTGTGCACTATGTTGAATGTATTTCATGTAAAAGACAGGCTACCATAGTATGATTGAGCCTCATATTTTTCTGGTTCTGCTGAGTGCTGACTGCCTTTCCTTCTCATATTTTTCTTTAATTTACATGCCTAATTGCCTTCGAATTCTAAATAACCTCTTAAGGGCATCTGCAGGCTCTCTCAAATGGCAAGCCCACTGTTGTTGAGTTTTACGCGGACTGGTGTGAAGTCTGTCGAGAGTTAGCTCCAGATATCTACAAAGTTGAACAGCAGTACAGGTAAACTCTCTTTTAACATTTGCTCTCCTTTTGACCTTCTCTGAATTCTGTGGTAATAAAATTACTTCCTTCATTGAAGAATTGATGGGTATTTATGCTTTCTTACTGATCCTAATATGCACCTTCCGTGGAATATAACCTTGTAGCTATGAAATATCTTCTGATAAGTACTGATGGAGCACAGTTTCAGTGAGTCTAGAAGTCAATGATTCTGATATACGCCCGGTGCATTTGCATTTCTGCATTTCAATTTCTTTTGGAAAGATACAAATGTACATCATGTTAGAAGAGTACTTGTAGTTATAAAATGATTATTCTAGTTTCCATATCTCAAGGCATTATACCAACAACTCGAAATACAAATACTGACTGAACAAAGTCTATGTTTATCAAAATTCTAGTGAACTTACCTTAACATTTTTTTCAGGGATCGTATCAACTTTGTCATGTTGAATGTCGACAATACAAAGTGGGAACAAGAGCTTGACGAATTTGGAGTAGAAGGTATTCCTCATTTTGCCTTCCTGGATAAGGAAGGAAACGAGGAAGGCAATGTTGTTGGGAAGCTCCCAAGACAATACTTCCTTGATAACGTGGTTGCTCTGGCTTCTGGTGATGCCACGATACCTCATGCACGAGCCGTTGGTCAATACTCAAGTGCACAATTCAGAAAAGTTAAACAAGTTGCCGATCCCAGAAGCCATGGCTAGTAATAACTCTTCGTGGCTTACCAGTTTTAGTCATAATTCCAACATTCATTCACAAGTAAGCATTCTTCTCTCCTGAAAAGTATAGTCCGAGTACTAGCATGTCTATTCTCCTTTTTATAGGAGAAGTGGACATGCAGTTCATTATCGCCTTATCGTAAGTATTTTTAGTACATGATGCCACACGGATTTCACTAAATACATCTTTCAACAATGCCCTATTGAGGGCTGTGCCACTATGGAAACGTAGCTCTTTACCAAGATAGAAAAGTAGGTTGCCATAACCTGTTAGTTCCTTGCATACACAGAACTGTCCGGATTTGTAACCAAGTTAATGTAGAGAATTTGAATAGCTTGTGTACCTGGCATTTCATGATTATCAATTCTTTCCATGTTCGGATCTGTATCGACTGTTTTATCCGATTCCTGCAGGACGCCATATACGGTGTGCATGTTCAGTCTTGGAATCAAGAATGTGGGCTTTAGGCAGAGAAGGGCGACTGCTGAAGATCACATTTAGAAGGGACAAAATAGCATCAATTGCTCATGTATATGATTATGCAAGTGGCTTATCTGATTCAGGCGTTCGATTACAACATTAATCTGTTAGTGATATGGCAATCAGTGGATGCATACTGCAAATTCAGGCGTATGTAAGTGAACACGTACGCTGTACATGCTAGTACATATACTAGTTATTACTCTTGCAGATTACAAGATATGATAATCTTTTCATAGGAGCTTCCCGGAATTCCTATGGTACACATACTTCTGTTTCCTGGGTTTTGACTGAAAAAATATGTATGTTGATCTTAACTGACTATCTGGAGTAGTCACTGGGATGAAAACGGATACGGCCAGTTCTAAAAAAAACAGTTCTAAGAAAAAACGGATACGGAGAAAATCAGAAAACAGTCGGAATTCCACGGGACGGGAACAAATATGTTTTTTTTGGGTGGAAAGGTTATATTTTGCAGAACAACCGAACCGTTTATTTAAGGGGTTATTTGAGCCCGTTGGCAAATCAGAAATGGTGGCCCAACACAAGCTATAAAGGCGTCCTCTGGAGTTGAAACCCTATATCCTCCGCCTCCCCACCGTTTGATCATCATAAAATGTGAGATCTCAGCCGTCCAACCTTCGAAGATAAACCCATTTTGTATTGTAAACTTTTATACTGTTGCAACATCATTGCAGCATTTCATCTCGTGGGGGAAACACGTATATGCATCAAAAAATACGAGTACACAAAAAATAAAAGAGTACACAGCAAAATTCTTATTGGTCGTAACAAATCCCCATCTGCCACAACAATTTTTCAAAAAAAGCCAACGCATGTATGCAGTTTGCAGCAGTTCACAAAAAAATTGCAGTATAGAAGCAACTTTGTATCAGAAGCTCGGAATCATCCCAAGATCTCGCTCGTGTGTTCGCGGCAAAACACACACGAGTTTGCAACATTTGAAAACACTCATGCAGAAATTGACATTGTGCTAGAGCACCGACTTCGTCGGACCGGACTCGTCTGATCTCCACTGGCACTGGATCCGACTAGTGCGGGCCCATTCCTCTTGCCTCTACCACTCTCATGAGATCTAAAACAAATCTCCCACCTTAAGGTCAATCATGGCAGCATGCTCCATAGGAAGGGCTTGGGAATAGATGAGGAAAGGTCCTAGTGGGCGAGGAGCTAGAAGGGGAGGAGGAGCTTGCCGATGCTCGAGGACACGCGATTGCATGGGAAGGCACGCAACACTCGGGTGTTTTTTTTCTCTTGCCAACCCGAAAGATCGATAGGCTTTTCCTTGTCTAATCGAGCAGGCGGTACAACCTAAGTTTGAATGTGTTTTAAGCATGATTTAAGGGATAGTTTTTTTATCCGACAATGAGTGCTTTATTGCTAAAAAAAGAGGGGGATAACTACTTCCCACAAACATCTGCTTTTGTATCCGGAACTCGGTTTGTATTTGTGTTCGACGGCATCTATTTTTTGTATTTGTTTATAGAATTCATGTACGTGTTTCCACTTTCACAACAAAATACAAATAACAAATGTGTTTTCGCCTTTTCGTGTTTGGTAGTCAAGTCCCAATAATGCTAACCAGGTAAAAAAAATTGTACCCCAACAACATGGCCAATACGTTTAACAATATCTTCCGTACTTCAGTCACATGGCCGATACCTTTAACCGTGATGAGTATCAAGCTGGCACAGTTAATAGCAAATAATCCTTTCAACAAAGGTGCCCTCTTGAGTCTTGACCCATGAGGTGTTTTTGTTTCCTATTTGCATGGAGTTGGCTGCCTTTTTTTTTACCAGTATATATATGAAGACCAATGAAGGTCTTTCTTGGAGCAGTTCAAACTACCGCGTCATCGCTGAAATACACGGGAGGAATTGGACGGCATACACGGGATGTTGGCCTACTCTGGGATCTAGTCAGTCAGAACTCTAACCGCTGCAGTGTGAAACGTATAGCGCGCACGCAGCGTTGACGACGTGGCTTGTCTGAGGTCAAACGGGAGAAATTCCCCGCGCGCCGAATCGGGGCTGCGAAAAAAGTCTCTTGCGAGCGGGGTCAAATATTCTACTCAAATCCACCGATTATTCCAGGGAGTACTAGTGCGTACTACTCCGTCCACAGAACATCGGTGTGGTGTCTGCATAATAGTACATGCACGAATGCTCCTTCGTCCTCGTCGGCCCCGATAAATACTTCGGAAAACAACAACAATACAATTTTTTTCATTCGTGTGATTCAAAAACCATAGAAATATGAGAAAAAAATCAGGAAAAAAAAGTTATGATGGACTTCGTAGTTTGCATTTTACTCTTTCTTACCGGCTATGTGCACTCTAGCTGTAAACTCTTTGCGTGGATTGCCCTGATGCAAGATTTGGAGTTTAATAGAACGTTACTTGTCGGAAAATGTCATGGACATTTTTTCGGAGGAGCTCTCTCCCGCACCCCCCCCCCTCCCCCCCTACCGGTTTTGCGGCTCGATCGTGTCCATGACACATTTGGCCGAGGTGACTAGGAGGAGGCCGAGGGCGTATCTCGATTGCGGTCGCTATGTTCGCGCGTGGGCTAGCAAGGTACGTAGATGGTAGATGCGGTTTCGATGAAAGCTTCATTTTGACTTGTGCAAGCTCTACGTCTCATGTGGCATTCCCTTCCTTGGAAGCTTCACACATGTCTTTAATCCGAACAGTGTTGGCTCTGGTGGTAGGCGAGCTCTGATCATCTGGTAGTCTCTAACTTAAGTTTAGTGAAAAGAATTGCATTTTGTGGTGTGTTCCCAAAAGTAAACAACCCGACTACATCAAACTTCGGCAATAACCACAAATGATGGTCAACCAACCAAGGTATCACAAGAGAGGTGTTTCAACAAAATACGCCCTCATGTACCGGCAGTTGACATCGTTGATCAAACACACCGAGGTCAGATCATGAATTTTCATCCGTAGAGATGTAGGAGCAAAGTCCAGACAAATTCTCAACAATGGAATGCCACGTGAACGATGACATTACTAGGTTCAACAGATGAAGATTATGCCTAGAGTTTTCACTATTCAAACTCGAAGCCCAACACTGAAAGAGTGATAACTAACGAAGTTGCATTGTGCTGCCACCACCTCTGGATCCATCATCGCACAACCACACACGCTTTGTAGGTCTATATCAAGCACTCCAACCCTTGCACCGAGCGGGTGAAGCCCAATCACCGTAGTGGGTCACGGGGACCCTCCATTACACGGGTACGTCGTAACCCAATGGCCTTGCACCCCCACATAACCGCTTCATCGGCGTTTGGCCTCTGTCGATTCAAATCGCCAATTATGAGGGCTCGTGTAATGCAAAGAGACAAGTCCACTGCGGCAAGCAGACCCAGCTTCCTCCTGCATCGGCAAGGTGGGAGGGGAAGGGGAAAGACGAGGCGTTGGCTAAGGTTTCACTCGGCTACCCTAAGAGCGACTTGCGCGAGAGGGTATAGAAAATTTCACGATCAAGAATATCAAATGGGGACACAATATGAATCATACTATCCATGTGGACCATTTTTTACTAGAGTACATTTTAGACAATGAGTTGTTTGAAAGCCGACCTTAAATTTGTCTAAGCTCTCACATATCGTCTACCTACACGACACGTGGGAGGGCTCACGTTATGTACTCACTCAATCCGTCCGGAATTAGTTGTCATTGAAATGCGTGTATCTATACTCATTTAAGTGCGTAGATTAACTTATTTTCAGGGACATCTAATTCCGTACAGAGTGTGTAGTTGTGTCAAGTACAGGCATGGCTACCCTGTAATCACGTACTGTAGCTGGCTGTAGGTATGCATGCGACACGAGTGAGTTAAACTTCAGTGATCGAATCATCACCGGGTTGTGCGTAGGGCCTATATGTCGAGTCATCGAGTGATTGAACTCGCCACCTTTTACGACCGCTCAGGATGAATCCAACGGGGCGACGCATCGAGTCCGCGCGCATCCGTTCGTGTCCGCGAGGGCTAAAAACACGGCCCAACGGAGCGACGCAAATGGACCGCGGTCCGTTTTTTGGTCCGCCGCGACGCATCACTGGACCAAATTTGGGCCACCGATGCGTCAACCCCGGACGCGAAACGGAGCTCTTTTGTGTCCTCCCCTGGTCCGCTTTTGGAGGCAAAATCCACAGTCCAGACCTACCCCATGGCCGCCGCCGCCTCCAGGATCGCCAAGGCCGCTGCCGCCGCCGAGAGCCTAGAGCTGGCCGACGACTCCGCCGGGCTTGCTCCCCGGCTGAAGAAAGTGAAGAAGGAGCTCACGGAGGAGCAGAGGGCCAAGGAGACGGCCAAGCGGGGCCAACGGAGGAGGAGGCTGAAGCAGGACAGGCTCGACGCCGCCGCCAGGGCCGCCGCCGAGGAAAAGGGCGACGACGACAACGCCGACCTCGTGACCAAGACCGCGACAGCTGCCCTCCTCCTCATTGGACTTACCCCGTCCGCGGCGGCGGTTGGGGTAGCGACTGCGGCGGCGGTCGGGGTTTCCTCTACCGCGGCCAGCTCCAACGCTTCCACGGCCCGACCTCCAAGGTCGAAACTGCTCGCGATCGCGCCATCTCCTGCGCACGGGTTCGTCCCTGGAACCATGCCGCCACGGGTTTCTCCTACCTCCGACGAGTCGGTCGAGGTACCTGCCCTCGTTCTCAACCCGCCCGCGACACCGTTGGACGCACAGTCGCCCACGCAGCAGACTGCGGAGACGCGTGCAACTGCCCCGTCAGTGGTCGCCCCCGCGCGTAACCTGTTCGGCACTGTGCTCACGCCATCGCTGGGTGACCCCAGGTACTACGAGGAGGACGATGATCCCTACTACGGGGAGGACTTCCTCCAGGACATGGTCTGCGACAACACCCAGTACGACGGCGACGACTACAATGCCGGCCCCGATGTGATCAACATCGATAATGAGCCGGTCTTCAACGAGCTCGATGCCGCCGCCGCGGCCATGAGGAAGAAGGTCAGCCAAAGAGGCGCCTCGTTTACCACCGCTGAAGACATTCTCATTTGCGAGTCGTGGATCGAGGTTGGAACCAACCAAATCATCGGGGCCGAGCAAAAAGGGTCGGCATTTTGGGGCCGGTTCACCAACCGCTACAACGAGGACCGAATCCTTCCGCCCCGGAACATTCTGACGCACCGGACCGAGTGTTCAATCTCTAAGAGGTGGAACCACATTCAAGAGCAAATGAGCAAGTTTTGCGGCGCCGTTGAGCACATCGAAAGCCGGCCGCCGCAAAGTGGCTATGGAATCAAGGAGCAAATGTTGCAAGCTTTGGATCTCTTCAAGGCTCAATATGGCAAGGTCTTCACCTTGACCCATTGCTACCGGGAGCTCAAGGACCAGGAGAAGTGGAAGGAGCTATACGCCTCCCTCAAGAAGGCGGGACAAGCGGGACATCTTGGTGTTGACAAGGGAGAGGGCAGAACGGAGAAGAAGAAGGATGGGAGGCCAAGGGGGAAGAACAACTCCAAGGCCGAGCAGAAGCGCGATGCAACGACCCTTGCGTTGCAAGAGACTTTGAGCGGGTTCCTATCCCAAAAGGATAAGACCTGTGACAAGAGGGAAGAGAGGAGAGAAAAGGAACGCCTCGAGAGAGAGGCGGCTTCGAAGCTCTACTTCGAATTGCAAAAGAAGAGGCTTGACATAGAGGAGGAGAACGCTCGGACCCGGGCGGCGGAGGTCGAGATCAGGGGCAAGGAGGCCGAGACAAGGACCAAGGAGGCCGACGTGAAGGCCAGGGAGGTGGAGCTCAAGGCCAAAGACCTTGAACTCGCCCTACGCGCCGAGGAGGCCAGGATCATGGACATGGACATCTCCACCTTCACCCCTAGGAAGAAGGCCTACTACGAGAAGAAACAAAGGCAGTACATGGATCAGGTTTGATCTATTCTCGGTCTCTTCTACATATTTGTGTTGAACTATAGCCAACATGGCCGGAAAAACATGGCCGGTGGCCGAAATTTATAATATTTTGGGCACACCTGGGGACATGGCCGATGGCCGCAACTTGTAATGTTTTGGGCACACCTGGGGACATGGCCGATGGCCGCAACTTGTAATGTTTTGGGGCGTGGAAACGATCATGCCCGAAAATGATCAAAATGATCAAAAACCCTGCCCGGGCGGACTCAATGTGTCGGCCCGTTGGGGGCAGTGGCCGGAAAGGGGCGGACGTGGGCCGGACATGGGTCATTTTGACGACGCAAACGGACCAAGCGCGGACCAAACGCGCGTCCGTTTGCGTCGCCCCGTTGGAGTCATCCTCATAACCTCTTTTCTGATGCTACACGTGCACAACGCCGCGCCGGCTGCCGGGGTGGGTCAGGTCCCCTGACGGAACACGAAGCAACCACCGGCCGGCAGGGTTCGCGAGCGGCGCATCGCCGGAAATTTCCCACGTTTCCCACTCGCTCCACGCGCCGTCCAGATGCACCACCTGCCTCTGCCTCCAACTTTTAAAACGCCGCGCCCACACACGAAACCAGTTATTCTACCACACCGACCGTGGACTTCGCTGAAGCGGCCGCCTGTACTGCGCTGTACCTGTAGTTCTGCCTCACTCAGACCGATCAAGAAAAATGGCCACGGCGACCTACCAGCTCTCCCTCTCGTCCCCGATCGCCGGCCGGCGGCGGCAGACCCGGGCGTCGGCATCGGCCACGGACCGGCACGAGGTGGTGTCCCCGAAGCGGCGGCTGCCGCTGCGCAAGGTGCCGGGCGACCACGGCCCGCCGCTGGTAGGCGCGCTCAAGGACCGTCTCGAGTACTTCTACGGCCCCGGCGGCCGCGACGGCTTCTTCGCGTCCCGCGTCCGCGCGCACCGCTCCACGGTGGTGCGCCTCAACATGCCCCCCGGCCCCTTCGTGGCCAAGGACCCGCGCGTGGTGGCGCTCCTCGACGCCGCCTCCTTCCCGGTCCTCTTCGACACCTCCCTCGTCGACAAGACCGACCTCTTCACCGGCACCTTCATGCCCTCCACCGACCTCACCGGCGGCTACCGCGTCCTCTCCTACGTCGACCCCGCCGAGCCCAACCACGCGCCGCTCAAGCAGCTCCTCTTCCACCTCCTCACCCACCGCCGCAACCACGTCATCCCCACCTTCCGCGAGGTCTACGGCGACCTGTTCGGCCTCATGGAGAACGACCTCGCGCGCGCCGGCAAGTCCGACTTCGGCAACCACAACGACGCCGCCGCCTTCGGCTTCCTCTGCCAGGCGCTCCTCGGCCGCGACCCCGCCGACTCGCCGCTCCGCGACGAGGCGCCCAAACTGATCGGCAAGTGGTTGCTGTTCCAGATCAGCCCGCTGCTCAACCTCGGCCTGCCCACGCTCGTCGAGGACGGCCTCCTCCACACCTTCCGCCTCCCGCCGGCGCTCGTCAAGAAGGACTACGGCCGCCTCGCCGACTTCTTCCGCGACGCCGGGAGCGCCGTCATCGACGAGGGCGAGCGGCTGGGCATCGCGCGGGAGGAGGCGGTGCACAACATCCTCTTCGCCATGTGCTTCAACTCCTTCGGCGGCATGAAGATCCTGTTCCCGTCCATGGTCAAGTGGCTGGGCCGCGCGGGCGGCCGGACGCACGGCCGCCTCGCCACGGAGGTGCGCGCCGCGGTGCGGGCCAACGGCGGCGAGGTGACCATGCAGGCGCTGGCGGAGATGCCGCTGGTGAAGTCGGCGGTGTACGAGGCGCTGCGGATCGAGCCGCCCGTGGCGATGCAGTACGGGCGGGCGAAGCGGGACATGGTGGTGGAGAGCCACGACTACGGCTACGAGGTGCGGGAGGGGGAGCTGCTCTTCGGCTACCAGCCCATGGCCACCAAGGACCCGCGCGTGTTCGCACGCCCCGAGGAGTACGTCCCCGACAGGTTCCTCGGCGAGGACGGCGCGCGGCTGCTCCGCCACGTCGTCTGGTCCAACGGGCCCGAGACGGCGTCGCCCACGCTGCAGGACAAGCAGTGCGCCGGCAAGGACTTCGTCGTGCTCATCGCGCGCCTCCTCGTCGCCGAGATCTTCCTCCGCTACGACTCCTTCGACGTCCAGGTTGGCTCCGGCCCGCTCGGGTCGTCGGTCACCGTCACCTCGCTCAAGAGAGCCACCTTCTGAGAGCTCTCTGCTGACCCACGGTCAAACCAGCCAAAGCCCGCCACGTGTACCTTTTTTTTTGTTTTTTTCTCTCTTCTCTTCCTGGTACTTCCCAGTATTTCACTATGCATGTGCATGTAGGACTGGAGGTGTAACAGATTTTCTTTTCTTAGTAAAGATAAGCCATTTTTTTCCAGCGACCATTGTTGTCTGGAGATGTTTGTGGTAAGATCAGAGGAATTGTCAAAGTGGGATGAGAGACATGTACCACGGTGTGTTGGTGGCACCTTCTATGAAGGAGTCGGGATCAAGATTCCAGAGAGTAGGTCGAGGGTGTTGGCAAGTAAAGAGTAGCATGTTCTTGTGCTGTTACGATTTAAATTAGATTAGATGGATGGGGTGCAATTATTGGGGATAATTTAACAGGAAACCTACCTCCATGGCTGCATTTCATGGTCTCTGGGTCCATGCTGTGCACTAGCACTTTTGTAAAGCCTGCACTGGGTCCATGCTCTTGTATATTTTTGTAGAAGAATCAAAGCACATAGTATAAATGTGTTTATGACTGGTCGTTGTCTGTCAACTATCTAAAACTTGATAGCTTGCATTATGCACTAATAGCCATAGTTTCAAGAGGAAGTTGATTGGTGAACTGAAAATGATCCCAAAACCAAATTGTTCCCAGCCCAAAAATGATGGTGCCAACGACCACTTCAAACCGCATAATGCAAGCTATCAAGTTTTAGATAGTTGACAGACAACGACCAGTCATTTTGAAGTAAACATAAGGCTAAATGCATTTCAAATCCATTTTGAAATTCTAAGAAAATATACGCGCACAGATCTTAACATACTATATGTTCACGAAGTTGTTTCACAAAAAATCGATATTTTTTGTGGGTTCACGAAACGACTCGTGAACAAATAGAATGTGAAAATGTGTCGCGAAATTTTAGTTCAGAATTTTTTACATCTCGAAATGGGTTTTTTTAAATACCGGGTGCATATCACCTGGGTGACAAAGTGGATTTCTCACAAATATAACCACAAACTGCTGAGTTCCTGCGTGCTCAAAAGACCGGCCGGCCGAGGTGGACGCACAAACTTATCTTGACGCATCCACTTTTTAATCCCAACAATGAAGACGCTGCTTGTACGAAGTGGCATGGTGCCCATATGAATGACATTATAGCATGATCCTACAGGACCACCCTGTTCATAGTAACCTCGTCTAGCGTAAAATCCGCAGTACCATTTCGTACAGATATACTCCCTCCGTTTTTTTAATATAAGATGATATTTATGCACGGAGGGAGTACAATGCTACGACGGCATGACCTTTGATAACCTTGATCCCGTCAACCCCAGTCGGGCGGTTAGCAGCGAGCCTGTTATGACGTTAACATCACATCCTGTGCTCGCCCTCAAATTAAAAACATCCTGCCAAACATCTTTCGTTATGTTAATAAGTTTTATATACGTCACAGCTCAAGAGACGGAAATACTTCCTGCTTGGGCTCGGCAGCTTGACAATCACAGGGAAAAGATTATGGAGAACGCATAGTCACAGGCATGTGCACACATAGATTAAAAGACGTAATCATTGTGTGCCGTTGGCGCGAGTCGGCGACAAAGATATGAAACGGGCGATACCTAAGCAATTGCCTCGCCAGCAGTCCAACCTTTTGGTGGCTCCTTTTTAATAAAGCAGTGCGCACTAACACGACAAAGAATCTTGCACCGGATCAAAATCAATCTAACCAACGTGCAGAACGTAAGCTGCTGGTAAGAATCACAACAAATTGGAGACTGGAATTTCTGTATCAGATTAAGAGTGGTGCCAGCTACTACATGGAAAGCTGCAGAGGCTGAATGACATAGATACGACTTTGTAAAGACACGAGCTACCAGTCGCATAAATATTAGTCACTGAAGTCCAGGTTCAAGTAACATGATGCCTCGAGCTCTAGAGGAAGACTGGAAACTGGTTGTCACTGGACCAAAGAGCGCCTGCTACTCACCTTCCTTTCCTGGATATTTCTGATAGACTCGCACACCTCATGCTAAAAGCTCAACACCTTCAATTCTAAATACAGCATTGTCCATGATAGCTACGTCACCTGTTAAATCGGGAGAAGAAAAAAACTTCACGAACCAATCCAAAGAAGCAAAATAGAAGTTCTTGAAATCAGGGTTGTCATACAAACTCAGAGATGCAACATAAAAGTAACTGAACTCTGACAGACGAGCTTGACAAACCAACCCAAAGATGGAAAACGTAAGGGCTGAAGACTTGAGTGCAAGAAAACAAAATGTCAGGAGGCTAGCTTTAATGGATGTTAAGGAAAGAAACCATACTTTCCAGTTTTCAGCCAATTAGCTATCTATAGTTAAACTGAACTATATAGGTCTACTTAGGTATCCAATTATAGGATGTTCAAAGAAATTTCAATTGGCGAGTAGCTACCCAAAACGCCACCATACAATTCCAGAAGACAATTCTAAGATTTTCTTTTACTGTAGTCTTCAGTGATGCAGAAGGACTAATATCACATCAACTATGGACAGACAGCTTGCTATATAGAACTCAAGATCCGATTCCCTTCGTTTAATATGATGGGTCACATGGAATAATTTGCTGGCACCTGCCTTACTATACTATAATAACAAACAAGTGCTTCAAAGAGACCATAACAAACTGGGCTGCTATTGCTCGGTTGTTTATGTTAGTTCGGACGTAAGAACTTTGTGCAGCCTATAACTGCATACTTTATAAGCTTTTCTGCACATGTCAATGGGTCTAGAGCTCTAGATCCAACTCCGCCCTTTGATGACATGATGGATTAATGAGTTACATGGAATAATTGACTATGGTAACATGGCAGCTGCCATACTGATAACGCCGACATTATTACTGTACAATAGCAAACAAGGGCTTCAAAGAAACCCATTCAGAAACTGCACTGGTTATTACTAGGTAGTTGACCAGTTTGTTTCCAGCAAACCTCGACAAATCATTGTTCACAAACCATTTCCTGCCAAATTATTCTGTTATTGTAAAATTTACTGCTTTCAGGAAAGGATAACAAAAAAACTCGGCGAGATGTCCAGAATACACAAGTTTCCCCCATGACATGGTTAACTTGACCTAACATGAGGTTTGAGCGATCACTTTATGGCATTTATTTAAGCATTATTGGTTACTGACAGAGTGCGAACTGTTCAGCTTGCTTTATTTCCCTAGCATGCACTTGGTAGTGTATGTAGACACAGATTCACTAAGAGCTCATCGAACTTGACTTGTAGGGTGAGACATATGCTCAATATGATTAACTTATGTGCTCGTTCTCTCTGGTATTGGTTCACCACATGCTCTTTCTCATGCAGGTTTGGTATAGGTATCAGTGAAGCCCATCACTGAATTGAAGTGGTAAAGTGGTAACCTGGCTGAGCCGCTGAGGTCTACATATTTCTTATCAGTGACATTAGTTCCTTTCCATTATTTAAATAGATGTGCAGAACAAGCTTCTCTTTATATTCTATCTACAGAGGATCAAGCGCTCCTCGCCAAGTTCGATATCTACGTAACTGTTTTTGCCTTATACAAGAAAGAAGACCTAGCAATAATAACCAAAAAAGGAAAGGCATGATATATCATCAAATCTTGTGATGAACAAAATAATTTCTAACAAGAAAGATCATTTCATGCAAAATGAAGACGAACACAACTAATGTACGAGAAATCTAGAGAATTTGAAATTGTAGCTAACATGTTCTCGATAGGAAATTGACTTACTAGATCAGTCCTTTAGTCTAGAAGATAGACATATCAGGTGGAGGTCCATAAACTGATTTCCACGACAAGGGAATAGTCCATCCATTTGCCCCATTTCCTGTAAGTTCAGAGAAACAATCGTTAAAACAGAAACCCAACTGTCTACTAGGGTCACAGAATATTGAATGTGGGCATTCCTAAAAGAGTAATACAAACAAGAACAGTTACTGCAAGGGAAGTTAGGCACTTCAACGGCAATACATGTTCATATTTTTGGTGGGTTCATTCCAGAGTAACACGGGGATAAGTGCTCAATGTGATATAGAGATATACCATGGAATTGTTCAGGGTCTTGACCTAGAAGTTTGCATACTGCCTCTGCCAAGTAGAAAGATTCTGGCATATTGTCCCCTTCTGAGCAGTAGCATAGTAAACAGCTAACTTTCAATCCTTTGGCCTAGCATAAGAGAGTGGGATGTTACCAGTTATCACAGTAGCTCCAAATGAGAAAACCATTTAGAGCTGAAATAAAACTAGATACCTTGCATGCAAAGAATAGAGCTGCAAATGGCAAGGTCGCATAGTAATCACTTAATGTCATCTCTTCAGGGTCATCAGACATATCTTCTGAAAGAACACCACCCTCAATTAGATTAGCAAGAGATTTCCACAGTCGTTGAGATGGATCATATTCCTCAAGTTTCTTCCACCCTAACTTCTCATATTCTGGATCAGAACCATCCTCATTGCAACTTGAAAGGTAATACAGCATATCACTGCATGATAAATATGTCAATGACACCAGTTGTGAAAAAAAACATTTAAATCTAAAAACATAGTCTGTGCAGAAAGAAACCAATTACCTGGATGCATCAATTAGTCTTCTCTTGCCAGAGTCTAAACTTGAAAGAATAACAACATGGTCCTTTCCTATGCTACTGACAAAATTAGCAACATTTTTTGCAAATGAAATCATCATCCCCTGCATTTGTAACGAGAAATCGAAGGTTATTTTCAGCAGTTATACATTCTAATTTTTTAGATCATACTTCATGACAATACCAAACAAAGCACAAAGAGCCTCAAGCATCCCAAATATGAGTCTCTGTCAAATATACCTCTTTAAATAAAAGGTCGACCGAATCATAAGAATTGAGAACTTTGTACTGCATCATTTGATTTTCATTTTACAATGCCAAATGTTCCATTGAACTTTAGTTAACAAGGAACAATGTATATTGTGACCCATCACCCATATGAGTGCCAAGATTATGGAACATGGTGTTCCCAAAAGGAATGTATTTTCCGTAACTTTGTATATAAAAGGGAAAGTTTTGCTTTGGCATTGCTATGCATGTGACCAACGATCATATCTCAGTCAGAACCCTAGGGGTCAGTATCTAACTTAGATTGAAAATTGGTTCTCAAACTGGACACTGCAAGGTAACATATCAAAACAAGGTTCCTTTTTTGTGCTATTGGAAGAAGCCCAACCAAACGAAGCTCTCAAACATAGTTACATCGGTGTTACATGAAGTCCCTTTTCCGTCAGTAGAAGGATTTCAGAATTCAGACACATAAACCCATAATTGCATTAAACAAATACTCCCTCCATATCACAAACAATTGACATTTATACATGTCTTCAGTCAAGCTTTTAAAACTTTGACCAAAAATTTCATTTTAGCTATTCAGATTGGAAATTCGAAAATCATGTGTACAGAAATGTATCAGAAAGTATTCCTAAATCTTATAATTTTCTTGACTTTTATACGCACATATTACAATAGAAATTACTACTCAAAGTTACATTTTAAAGACTGTGTCAATGTCCAAACATCATCTATTTGTGATATGGAGGGAGTACTACGCAACACCAGCAAGTTTACACAAATATAGCTACCAGCTACCACTATAGATTCTTAAATTATATAAAGATGCCAGCATGGTAAGACCAACATACTGTGATAATTGGAGATCTTTGCTGAATGAAAGCCAGCCCATTAGATGGAGATTCATACTCTGCACACAAAAATGATAAAGCAGGTTAGTCTGCATGACATACTGATATTTCACTAACTTACTAGACTAGTAGGACAAACTATATTCCAATACTAACTCATATGTGAATCATCAATGACTCATTGCATCTATCCCTCTAGGGAGAAAACATGTATGTTCATCAAACAGTTGACGTTGTCTAGAAGATACAATGCATGTGGAATTGTGACTCATTTCATCAAACAGTGGTGTGCATAGCAGATCTCTACTATTAAAGGGGAGTTGGTGAATTAGTGATGGTGTCACAGCCTCAATCTCCTCAGAGTGCAACACCCTCATCCCATTCCTCCTTTTTTTTAGCTCATATACCACATAAACATTAACCGAATCACAATCTCAACAACCCCTACAAACTCGGCGATACGAGGTATGAGCCATAAAATCGGTGCCCTGACGACACAAACGCCGCGAGTGTGCGGTTGTGTTCAAGGCATGCCTCGGTGAGGTCCTGGCCCCTAGGTACCGACACGTAATGGATCTCCTCTGGCGCCGTTAATTGTTCGCCCATAGTTCTTCCCTTCTGCCGGCGGCTGCCCCACTGCCACTACAAATCCGACCGACCAGGTCCAGCACCCCCTACACACCTCCACCAGGCGGACACGGCTCCGTACACACTGCTAGCCTCCTCCACTTTACATCCACGGTGTCGTACTCTCCCCCGGCAAGTTGGTGTCCTCCAACAAAACTGTTGTCCCAAGCGAGGCATGTAACTGATGGTGCCACCAAGGTACTGAGAATAGAAAGTGCAGATGTATGTTTAACCTTGTGCATGTTCATCACTTGCTCCTGGCGATGAGTGATTCTTATGTGTGTGTTTAGTTGTTAATTAATCAGGGTTATTGTTAGCCAGCTATTGTGTTGATCCCCTGGAGCAGTTTATCCAAACAGTCAAGATGAAAGCCATGGACCGCCTGCAGCTCAAGTCTACTATTGCTCAACATGGATAAGCTAAACCAAAGGTGGGGCAACATGTCCAAGGTGGAGAAATGCATGTGAACTCTGGTATAATCATTATAATGCTACAAGATCTTATTATCATGGTGACGATATATATTGTCACGGTACTTGTGTTTACAGATTGTGCATTATGGAATTGCATACAAGTAGAGTATGGGACAAATTATTATGGTTTTAAATCCTGCAAAGCAAACAAGCTCTAGAGGAAAAAAATTCCAAGATGTAGTCCTCCAAAATGCCTATGGAATTCCTTTGAACCAAACAAGTCCTAAGGCGAGAAATGACAGCAATCACTTAGTAATATGTGTGTGAATGGGAGGAATGTTTATCTATTCTAAGATTGTCATCACGAGGGACATAAACCATTACAAGATATACCAGAATTAGATAGTACGGTGACATGTGACACATCATGGAGCAGGGCTGCAGGGCACCAACTTGCAAATAGATGATGGCATCACGGCAAAGTCAGAGTTGGAGCCAAGGGGTAGACAAAAAGGATGCGATGAAGGGGAGTGGGAGAAGAAAGAAAGATGTTTCTCTTGTTGCCATCGTTGTCTATGTAGGATCCATACCAATATACGCCATGGGATAACGAAATAGCCGCGAAGCCAAGGAATTATGGTGCGCCGTGTTCTTACAGTCTCAGTAGTATCTATTTAAGGCATGCAAGCATTACATGGGTTCCTAACCATGCATCTTTTGTTGTTGACCCATTGCAACACAAGGTCAGTATACTAGTGGAGTACACGCATTCGTCACACATTTCATCAAACAGTTGACGCGCACGGAACAAGGGCCAAGAGTACAATCAAGAAGCACTACCAACGCGACTAATCAAACAGCGGGCACGTCAAAGGGGGGGGGGGGGGGGGGGGGAGGGGGGCAAAGGATGATGATTCGAGAACCAAACCTTCGAGCGCGAGCGCGAGGTCGCCGACGGCGTCGGGGCCGAAGGCGTCGTTGCCGGCGCAGGGCAGCACGGAGGGCTCGTCGAGGTAGGCCACGCGCCTCGCCTTGGACGACGGTATCAGCAGGTCCACGGCGAGCTGCCCCACGTTGCCGATCGAGAGCGCGGGCTGCAAGCGGATCAGCAACGTCAGAGAGCAGAGCGAGCTACCAGAGCTGGATTTGAGCGGGGATTAGAATCCTGACCATGACGAGCGTGGAGCAGGAGGGCGAGAATTTCTCGCCGTCGACGAGGGCGAACTCCATCGCTCCGGCTGGATCGGCGCTTGTCGCGGCTGATTTTTTTTTGAATTTTAACCACGCCATATATTAGGTCCGCAAGCCGCCTCATTAAAAACCTTCCAGTCCCCGTAGGTACCCTGGTAAGGAAAAGAGCGCGTCTGAAACTTGCGGCCTCAAAATCATATAATAGTTACATCATCTAGGAGAGTTTGAAAAATGAAGCTAGGGGGTTCATCGACCCAATTACAAGAAGTAGCAGTAATGAAACAGTTCTTAGCTAACTCATGAGCCACCTTATTAGCTTCTCTTCGACAATGCAAGAATTCAACCTTCCCTATTCCTCCAGCTTGTATCATAATATCAGTGTAAATTGCTGTGGCTTCACTCCAAATGCGATTCTCACCTGAGCATAAGTTAATCACCTCAGAGGAATCAGATTCTGCCATGACGTCAACATATCCCAAGGAATTTGCCATCTCCAAACCATGTAGCATAGCCAAGGCTTCAGCCGAAGCTACAGAGGCGACATGCGGTAATAGGCAGGAAGAGCCCGCAATAAAATCACCTCTATTGTTCCTAAGAACAGCTCCTGTCGACCCCGAGTCGCGGCTGATGGTTTCAACTTGCGACGGAAGTTGAAGAACTGGTGAGAGTCTGACGGAAACGAGGAGCAGAGTATAGCTGGCCAAACGGGCCGTGCTAAACGGGCCGGCCCGAGGCATGCTGAGATTGGCACGGCCCAAGCACGGCCCGGCTCGCGAGTAATCGTGCCGTGCCGGCACGTGGCCCGTCCGTGCTCGTGCCCAGGTCGAGCTGGGGCACGTGGGCCGGCCCGGCACGGCACGCCAGAAATCGTGCTGTACGGGAGCCCGCTATGGCACGCGGCGGCCCGAGGCCCGCGGAGGCACGCGACGCTTGCGACGGCACGCGAGCACGGCCTCAGCCCGCTAAGGCACGCGAAGCACGGCGCGGCACGCGAGCACGCCGACCGTTGCGTCGCGGCGCGTGACCGTTGCGGCGCGGGAGGAGACCGTTGCGGCGCGGGAGGCACGCGTCGGGCGCGGCACGGCGGCCCAGGTACGGCCCGGCCGACCGTTGAGCCCTTTTCTCCTTTAAAATTTTGAATTTTGAAACCCTAAACACTAGCATTTTTTATATAAATAGGCCTCCAAACCCACAGAATTTTTCACACTCATCCCACACTTCACCTCCCACACTTCCCATCCAATGGATCCGCACTTTAACCCAAATCCCCACGGGTTTAACCCGGAGCCGATGATCCACTTTCCCATCGGTTCTTTAGGACTTACTCCCGAAGATTACGTCTACCTAGAAACCGATAATACACCACAGCCCCCATATCAATCCGAAGGTAGCCAAGAACATCACTCATCCGCTGCTGGTGGTTCTAGTAGTGGCTTCTAATAGTACCGCCGTCCCCTCCTCTACCTCAACCGGCGCAAAGAGGCGTCGAACCGCATTGGTGTGGACGGAGGGTCATTTCGAGTATCATCTTGCGACACTCAAAGATGGCACGAAGGAACACCAAGCGCTGTGCAAGTGGCCGGGGTGCGGCAAGATCCTCAGCGGCGCCTCGAAGCATGGTACCGGTCACTTGGACCGGCACCTCAAGTCGCACCGGGTGGCGAGCTCACAGGCGTCGGCGAGAATACAAGGCGATCTACCTTACGGGCCTAGCGGCCAGGTAACTAACTTCAACTATGATCCTGCTGAATCTCGTAGAGGACTATGCCATGTTATTGCTGCACATGATTTAAGTCGGACGTTGGAGAGAAGAGCTCCATGGCCACCTTTGTAATTTTTCTTTTTAAGTCGGAGAGCAGCAAGTTTCAGACGCACTCTTTTTCCTTCCAGGGTACCTGACGGGACTGAAATGTTTTAATGAGGCGGCTTGCTAGCTGAATAAAAAGTATTAAAATCATATCACCTTTGCCCACATTTTGTGTATTTTTTTGTATTTTTTTAATTTTTTTTTATTTTTTTTTAATTTTTTTTATTTCCCAGTGTCGCGGGCCCTACGTGGGCCGACCGTGCCGTGCGTGCCGTCGTGCCCGTCGCGTGCCGGCGTGCTCGTGCTCGAGCTCGCGCAGCCCACAGGCTGGCACGGCACGGCACGATTACAATCGTGCCTTTCGTGGGCCGTGCCTTTCATGGGCCGTGCCGGCACTGTAGCGTGCCGTGCCGTGCCGGGCCGGCCCGTTTGGCCAGCTATAGAGCAGAGACGCCGCCGCCCTTCTCTGGCCTTCTATGGACTGGATTACTGGAGACTATAGATTTGTTTTTTGGGCCGAGTCGAATGGGTCGTCGACTTGTATCTGACCGGAATCCTATCTGACCAGGCTGAACTGAAATAGTGTGGGCGGAGACAACAAGCCCAGCCCATGAACCTCATAATTGAGGGAAAAGACTTTTCCTCAAAATAACTATGCTATTGCAAAAAAAACGGATGTTTTCCTGCAAATTCACGTGTAAATATATTGTCGGCTTATTCAAAGTTCTAGAAACTAAAAAGTGACATATTTCATGCTATGTCATGTGAGCTTGCAAAATTTTCGTTGAAGAATATGATCAATCATGGCCTACGAAAAAAGACCGAATATTATAGTTTAAAGTCTTAAACTCTTTTATTTGTGTGTTTTTTCTCAATTTTATAAATTAGCATGGTATAGCATGAGGTATATCCATAAAAAAACATAACTTTAAAACCCACAAGGTATATTAATCCATATCGTGTGTCCACTATAAAAGAACTATGCCACATAACACGCATAATTCTACGATGACTTAATGTATATCTTAAAACCGTTGTAACAATGGGCGCATAACTTCGACTGGCTAGATTGTTTGATTTCTTTTAAAATCTAAATACAAGCTATGTCTAGGGGACTTGACTCTTGTTTAGATTGTTTTCGGCTTTTGGCATGGAAACTTTTCCTGGGATACTTAGTCAATCATGGTCGTAAAATTGGCATCCAAGATATTAGACAAAAAAGGGGCTAGTCAGTTTTTCATAGTTCACTTAAACATGAATCATGCACATCATTGTTGAAATGAGTCGCCCAAGAGTGGTCTTACAAATCCAAACAAAAGCCTTTTGTTTGTTTTTCGGGTTTATCGTTAATCTAAGGCCAGGCTATTAAATGCCCTAATATTTAATGCCATTTTCCTTTCATTTCTCCACCAACTCATGGGAGTTCCACCCCCAACGTGTCTCTTATCTTCTCTCTATCCTCCAATGCATGTTGTTTCTTCTCTCAACTATTAGTCCAATTGATTTGCCTCTCTTTCCCGAGTTACCCAAACGGAGAGAGTACTGGCACCCAAACATATCAAGTTCAAAGCCCAACCCCAATGGGCCATTAATGAAAAAATAGTTGCAACATACTCCTATCCAACATCTAAACCCTACAGAAGACATCGGAGGAGGGGGGCATCAGGCATGCATACAACAAAGATATACAACTTAGTAAACATAATTCTTGCTACAATAATAAGCAAAAACTCCAAGACACAGAGGATGTCAAGTTACCACGATGTAATAAAGACTGGATTGCATGTTCAGTAAGTGGGTCACTAACAACATGCGGGGTACCTCCAAGGCTATGATGACTATCATTTTGGCATAGAAATGCTTCGCTGTATCATAAGCAAAATCATCCGTCATACACATGTAAATTTTCGTTCTCTAAATTACTTATTTTCCTTATATGTATAATAGTATTGCTCTCATTCCCGGTGCCATGCAAAATGTACACCAATGTACAACTGTGTCGTCCTCCACCGATGTCGTGTATCATGGATCACCACCGCGTCGGCCTCTGTCGATGTTTTTTCTTGGATCAACGCTGCTTGCGCTTAAATATCATGGTGTTAATTTATTTCACTCTTTGTTAATCATTTTGCCACTTAGGACCAATCACTTTTATCTTCACGTGAGCTTTTATAGCATTTAAATGTATTCCATCTTTTACTTTTCTCTTCTCTGTACCATACTTACATGCTATTATACTGGTGCTACTTTCCACTAATTAATTGATTAACCCCGAATTTACTTCCTCCCAAGCTTCCTTAGCTTTTCCTAGATTAGAGGTATGGAAAATAGTTCTTTGCTCCCCACTACTTGAAATTGTCTGTGTTGTTCCTCCGGAACTATTCAACAGCTAGGCCTTCTTCGTCTCGCTTTAAGTGTTAACCAAGCTCCACCCATCCACATCCCATTATGGTTAAGCAAAGAAACTACAAATGGTTGCTACTGATCATGACAACACGAGAGCATGGCATACAACACGTCTGAAGCAAATGGAAAAGTGGGCCAATAGAGGGATGGGACAGGTGGAGAATAGTTGAGTCGTGGCAGCGCGAGGGGGAGGCATGAAGATGACGTGATATGGAAAGTACATGTTGTAATTCTAGCTACCAATCGGCAATTCCTGATGCCTTCTATGTCCAACCCATCAAATTCATATGCCTAGTGTGTATTGTGCAAAGATATAACAAATAATGAATGGATGGGACAAATCCAAGGCATATAAGTAAAATAAGTAAAATGAAAACTAAGATATCCACCCTTTGCTCGGGGAAGTCTTCTCCTTATAAACTATTGGATGATAGGAAGTAACATGAAGTCATTGGTCCTTTGGTAGATCAACATATAAGAATATTTATATATCTTAGAAAGCAAAACCCATTAAGATGCATTTTTTATGATAGTCTATCCCAACATGCAATTTATCCACGTCACCAATCTTTCCAGCCATCCAATTGTCTGCCTCATCCATCCTTCTAACCACCGAACCCACCCAATTGTCCACCTCACCTCACTAACATTCATTAACATGCATTATTTCCGCGTCGTTTATCTATCTCTTACATACAAGTTATCTACATATCCATTATTTTAGCAATCTAATTCTTCACACCATCCTTTTTAGCCATCTGGATAATTGGATCACACCATCGTGCGACACAATTGACAGTTAAATCATGCCCGAATCGAACATCGCAATTATGTTTGCTCTTAAGTTTCAACCAGCCAATGGGATTTTCTTCAATGATTTTCAATAAAGAAAACATCTAAATGCTATTCATGATTATGTGCTCTTCTTGGTGTAACCTTTGAAGCACTTTCAAAAAAAAAAATGCGGCAACCTGCATGACATTTCTTGATCGAAAATATATCCACATCATCCGTTGTGCACCCCGTTAATTACATCTTATGTATGACTTTAACTAATTTGCAAGCATCATGGAATTTAATTGGTCAAATACACAACAAGTTTTCATTGATTAAATTATCCTTTTAACTATTCTCAGCAATAGAATCTTGCGTGTTTATGTAGATAACTTCATAATTATGCATTTTATATACTTACATTCACACAATAAAGTTATAAAAGAGATGTGCGCCACAATGCGCGGGTATACTTTCTAGTTACTAACAAAGAACCGTGGTTACAACCAATATAAATCCTCCACTCGCGAGTAAGCCCTCTAAATCAATTACCAAATGTATTAACAATGTTCCAAGGAGGATATAAGTTGGAAGCCACTTGAACTATACACCACGAATCTCTAGTAAATAATAATAATATAATTAAGTAGGCTCTTTACTGATTTGTCTTGAATAATCACCAGCACCAACAGTAAGAGCTCTTAAGGTGCAAGTCTCCGAGTTGATTTGATATTGAATCACATCAAAAGGCAACGACAATGAACACCTCCCTCCAAATGGTGGAACAACATAAACCTATGGGTACTTATTTTTTTACAAAAAAAACAGGAGAAGATGTGGCAAATGGTATAACCAGAAGGAAAGAAACAAAAGGAGAGCAAGACGCCAGCGGACGAACAATCCTTTCAGATAACACAACCATATATTCATCTTTTCCTGAACGGATTGCATGAGCACTATTGCTCAATTAGTTAAGCGATGAAAAAAAAGGAGTTATGTACAAGACAGAACAACCCACGAGATTCACAGGCAGGACGGCGTAGATTTCTGCGTGCTCCTACCCTGGACGTATTAACTACATCCGCTAGCTAAGCTCGATCGATCACTGGCCTGTCTAAGCCGGGGCGAAGCGGTCCATGAGCAGGCAGACGGTGGCCTCGGAGTTGGAGAGGACGCCGCTGTTCCTCCTGATCCTCCTCTCCTGAACCTGCACGCCGCCCTTCTTCACGCTTTCCACCTCGAGCATGGCGTCGCCCTGGTGGGCCCGGCCGCCGACGACGACCTCGGCGTCGGTGGCCACCGGTGCCGTCTCCCGGCCGAGCTTGGCGAACCAAACACCGACAGACCCAGCCATTGTTTAGTGTAAAGAGTACAGACGAACGCTTGAGCTGGTTTTAGCTTCTGTCTCTCTTTCACTGCAAGCTTGAGTGTTGAGTGGTTGTTCCTTTGACTGGGGGTGCTGGGCTCTACTTATACTCGCAGGTCTGAACTCTGAAGGCACCACAGTACTTGGCACCGCGAGCTGCCAGTGGGAAAGGGTAGGAAGCTACGTGGGGGATGCGCGAGCATGAATGGTCTCGTCGTCGTCGATAGGGAGGGGCCGGCGGGCGGGCCGGTGTTTTGTTCCGTGCCATGCTTTCCCATGTGACGCACGGCGCGGCGCGGCGCGCGCCTGGAGGCCAAGCTAACGTGAGGCCACCGTCGCACGGTGAAGGTCCGAAGGATATCCTCGCGCCATATACCCACCGCCGCGTGGAGAGAGGGTATTTCCTGACGATTCCGGGGCGAGGATCCGGATTCTGGAGAGATGCCGCTAGCTGCTTGCCAGGATGCTGCTGCGAGCGCGCGGTGACTACCGGGGGCGGGTGCAACGGTCACCGCCGGACGGAGACCGTCGCCGTCGCACTCACCGTCCTAGCCCCGTATTGTTTGGTTCTGCCGTCCAGGTTCGCCGCACCAGCGGGACGTAGTATTTGATTCAAACATCGGTTATGCCCAGTCGCTGTGAGGTGAGGAGATGGAACGTACGTATTCGATGGACCTGCTCAGAAGAACGGCGTGCAACGCAGTTTGAGCAGCTGAAGTTCAGGGAAAACGTTGCACTGGCCAACACACGGTAGATTGGTCTTCTGAATGTCATGTCTGAATTTCTGGTGTCAACTGAAGCAAAACATCTCTGCTCAGGCCACAGAGAGAGATATTTCACATGAATATGACATGGAAAAATCTTACTTTAGCCGAGTGGTGGTAATGAATTACAGCTCCACTCCCGCTTGGATGCAACTGCACCGTCTCGATCGTGCCCATGAAAAAGGACTTCTTAGGGTCCATGAAAACGAACTAGATTGGACATACCTGCACTGCAGCCTTGTTGTGCAACAGAGACATTCAGAAGCCGCTGAATTTGATATTATTTCAGTAGGTCACAACAATCACGAAAGATACTTTGCATACATCTAGCTAGAGCTTAATAACGCATTGATTTCAGTGTAATTTTACTGGCCGAAACAATCAACCAGAATGGACAAGAGAACGTCTTCTCTGACACCCGATCGTTACGGCCTGCCTCATAACGGAGAACTTTCGGTGGTGCACGCTAAAGGGAGAACACTAATATGAAATTTCAAAGGAATCATCTTATATTACTACCGCCGTATATCTAATATGGTATCGAGCCTAGCATTTTTTTTTTTTTGAGATGGAAAAAGCTTTCCACCGGCAACCAGAAGTTGAGCAAAGGTAGGTACATGTCCCGGCTATAAGGTCTGGGGTTTAACTACCATCTTCGCACTAAAGCATGCAAGAGCATCTGCTACTTTATTACAAGGCCGTGGGCGAACCAAGGTCGAAATCGAACTAAAGTTTAAAAAAGGTTCGGCCTTTATCTCCCGAAAGAGCACATGGTGCTAGATCAAATTCCTTCATGTCCGCAGCTACTAGGCGGAGCAGATCTTAACAAGCAGGAGGCGGCCGGTGCGCCGGTGAAGCCTTGCGCAACTTCTC
This sequence comes from Poa pratensis, assembly GCA_947311845.1. NCBI lineage: Eukaryota > Viridiplantae > Streptophyta > Magnoliopsida > Poales > Poaceae > Poa > Poa pratensis. Next base: position 153,142,780 of record CAMZMU010000041.1, on the reverse strand, counting down.
CTAGTTCTCCCTCCACCACCACCAGCACCCTCCCTGGAAGCCGACCGGAGCAGCACTAGGAGGGTCCAGCGAGCATCGCTGCGGCGGTCGGAGTTGGCGAGGGAGGAGTCGAGGGGCGGGAGATGGGAGGCGATGGGTTGGGAATGGAAAGAAGTGGCGCAATATTTTCACGATCAAGGTTTTCACTGTCAGGCAAACAGAGAGAGACGCGGACGAGGCGCTCTAGTCTAAGTCACATACCCATGCGTAGCGAGGCCCACCTGTCATGCACGTCGAGCCTCGGAACAAAGTAGAGAAAAGTCTGCGCTGGATCCAATGGCTGTTGTCAAAAGCGGCGGACGGAAATTCACTATTTGACACAATCCGACGTTGGCATGCACCACGGGGAGGTCTTCAAGAGCCGGGTCATCTTGTAACATTTAAAGGAGTAATATGTATATAGATATAGGTAATGTCACATATATACTAATAAAAATCCGGCGTAGCCAACTAAGAGAGAGACGACATCGCCTTTCTTTTTTGGGAGGGAGACAACATCACCTCGAAACACTGAGATGCATCAGGCACCAACAAAAACCCCACAATTGAATAAATATTAAATGTGCATGCTGCCTCCTTGTCACAACATGGCAAACACACGGGACCTAAATATTTCAGCATCAGATAGAAAGATTATTCTCCATTTTCTATCTGTCTGACTTTCAAACTTTTAACAATTGAGCTGCATGATTCGCCTTGATGACACTTTCACCTTCGCTTTACGGGTTCCATTTGATGCTACATCCGACACTGTTAGGTCATAAAAAAATGTTAAAGAAAAATAAACACTCAAGATTTTACAGAGGAAATTAAGCATTCCACAAGTTTTTCATCCATGTTTCGCATAATCCACTAGATGGACGTCTTTTTTGTACATTTCACTGGTTATTGGTTCACCTGTTGGTCTTCTAATCTACAATTTAGCCCATTGACAGCAAAACTGACATGTGCTCCGAATTTCAACGCTGCAATTTATGCACTTGCAAAATGCTTAAACTTCATAAAAATAACTATTCATCCAAAAATTATGATCCTTTTTGTGTGGATGCACTCTGGGATGTAATCAAACCATTTTATATGAACATCAAAGTTACTAAAAATGCTTGGTTTGTTCATTTTTGCAAACAAATACTCCTAGCACACTAATTAAATCATAGGAAATAATTGTCCATCAAACATTTTTATGAATGCTGTATACGGTGTAATGAATCTGTTTTTGAACATAAATTGTACATCCAGAAGTATGCTTTAATCTTGTCTTCACATAACAATAAGTTCACAAAACAATCCACCCAAGAATAGTTTTTCAATCTGCTTTAATCTTGTCTTCACATAAGAATAAGTTCACAAAACAATCCACCCAAGAATAGTTTTTCAATCTGCCGAACTGTCGATTTAAGTTAAATTTTTTGGTTCATTACACCTAGTAAAGCCCATAAAATTTCTTAATTTTTGGACCGACAAATATTTTCTATGATTTGTTTAGTGTGTCACGAGTATTTGTTTTGCAAAAATAAACCGACCAAACTTTTTTTAGTAGAAGTTGATGTTTCATATAAAATAAGCCTAGAGTGCATCCACACAAAATATCATAATTTTGGATGACTAATGATTTTTCTATGAATCTTTAAGCATTCTATACTCTTGGTCCATAAAGTGTAGCGTCGACATGCAGGGCCCAGCTGTAAATGTTGTTGTCAACCAGAGTAAATCATTTATTCGATAACCAACCGGTGGAAGCTGTAACATATTATACCAAGAGCTAGTGAAATTTTCAACAAAGACATCCAACTAGTGGTTTGTGCAAAACAGGGGAGAAAAACTGGTGGAATGTGCAAATTCCTCAGATGATTCTACATGACCTAAACAACAAACCTTGGTTTCTGAAAAAAGGCAATTCTTGGCCACTAAGTGCACAGTCGATGGCACGGCTTAAATCCCTACGAATCACAAGCGAAAGTGAGCACAAGAGAAACCGAAGAGTTTGCCCATCGATTTTACATTATGTACCTTCCTGTGACTGGTATATTGCTACCGGGTCTTGAATCATCAAACTGACCATGGTAGAATAGTTCAAATGGCCTTCGTCCATCCTAGCACCCCAAAACAAGAATGGTTAGACAGATAAGAAATCAGGCATAATGACATGGTACACAAAAGAAGTTGGCCGTGTAACTAAGCATCGTGAATCAGAAACAATTAGCATAAGAGTTGATAATGTTACCTTTTTGAACAAGTAAAACTCTGGTGTGCAGACTGCTTGAAAAGCCTTAGCAACTTCTTGCGACTGCAAGGTGCAGTAGCAGCAAATAAAAGTAAGCAAAGAAGGTTATGGAGATTAGAGAAAGCATATGGACTGCATCATATCGTTGGCTAGACCTCGTCATACAGATAGGGAAATGAGTAGTTAAACATTTCTGCTTCCCGAGCCATGTATTCAGGACCATCCTGCAAAATTTAAAATTTTAATGTGCGTTCAAACGGGAAAACCTGACAACTTACATCAACCGTAATATAATAACAGGTACTAATCGAAAAGCATCAAGATACATCAATTCAAAGAGTAAAGCACAAACAGTCACATCTCCCTAATTGAACGGTTACTTCAGCAATGTCCTAACTAATATTTAGAATAACTCGTTAAAATCCATATCCTTTAAAGAGATGATACATTATAGTATGAGCCAGAAATATTTTGAACATATCATTCTGAAAGTAATGCTCATGACTGCTTTGCAGAATATCGATCAGGTTAGGGCCCATAGCAACAGCTACATGACTAAACCCAAACAACCTACATACCCAAGAATAGGCTGTAAATAAGTTGGATGGATGGAATATTAGTTTCCTTTGTGTTCGATGGAATATTGGAACGATATAACACTTCTTGGGTAAAAGAAGAGAATAGAAGTTGAAAGCTTGTTTCTCTGAAAAATATGCTTACTAATAGTGTAATGTCCAACAATTTCAGGTTGAGTTATATTCTAAAATCTGAATAGCCAGATCCACTCTTCACAAAAATTGGAAGATCCACCTATTTTATTGGCATAGCAGATGTGTCCTTCTTGCTTTTAAGATATCCATATAGGCCAGTGGCTCATTTCAGGGACAATGCTCTCACTACGAACAATACAGTCGTGGTTGCTGGTGGACAAGTGGAGCAAGAGGTTTCTCTGAAACTGCATCTTTTCATCACCGGGAGGAAAAGTTCAGGTATTGCCAATTCAAGATTGTACAAAATCACATATATGTAGTGAATTATGGGGTCTATAATTCAAACACACAGAGGGAGACAGGTCAGATAGGTACTGGTAAAAAGTTTAGGCTATTTCAAATGGAAATAGGTTGAGTTAATGAGATTCTGGATTTTTTTGCAGATCAGCTTCCTTTATGCATGACCAAGCATCAAGATTTGTTTTGGATTGCCATGGAGAAACCTCATTTATCTTTCTCCTAGATCAGAGAACAAGCAGATGCATGTTGTGAAGGGTTGAAATCTATGAGTTCATTGTTTACTGTTCTTAGCAAGCGCAGGCTTCTCTGGTTTGTACAGAACAAGGTGGAGAACTGGGCTGGTGCATGCTTTCCGTTTGTACAATGAATAGTACAACGTGGCTTGCAAAGAATGCCTTGGGATGGCTATCACTTTAAAAATCTCTATAAGGTATTCTCTCATTCCCACTGTCCATAAAATAACAGTTTACAAATCTGAAATCTGTTCTAAATTGTGTATCTCTCTTTCTTATTCATATCCTCTGTAATAAATATCACATGGTGCTTGTGGAATTTGATTTCTTTGAGATAGGGAAGAAGGCATCGACTCAATGTTCTCTACTATCTTATTTCTTTATCGTGTAGTCATTCTTATATATCACATTATAATCGCACATGTAATGCCATCTGTCCTGTTCATGGTCAGAGTGCATTGTTATCCATCACATCTTTCTGTTCATGGTCAGAGTGCATGGTCAGAGTGCATTGTTATCCATCACACATGTAATGCCATCTGTCCTGAGACATGTAGGTATACATGAAGTAACAACAAAGATGAACTAGATGTTACAAGAGTTGAGTTTTCATATCATATGGTAATGTAAAATCAGGAAACAAGTATTTTCTAACTAATAACTATACTAGAAGATATTCCGCGCGTTGCTGCGAAAATTTTGTAGTGATGTATCGAAACAGGTTTAATGGAGTGCCAAATTTGAAAATATATATCTAGGCTTACTTGATTAATTGTTCAATTTTTGAGGTAGGTCTACATAAATGATTTGTTATCGGTTTAGTAGTACATGTAGTCCTTATTCCAAGAGTGAATGCCTGCCTTTGTTGATTCAAATCCTAATTGAGCTGCATGTGCTTATGACATAAGGTAATATATCAGTTAATTTAAAGCCCTTGTACCCTTGGAGGTACTTATATAGCTGATTGTCCAATAGAATATGTGCTTATGCTAAATGCAAAATAATATTTTGAGGTCTGTTTGGCACCTAGCTGTTCTGAAATGATGTGCTACCTCGGTTCATCTGCACTTATTTTTGTTACCCTTCAATATCACATAAAGACTGGATTATATCACAAATCAGAGATTCAACAGGAAAAGGTCAGCACATAAAGACGAGTTAATTTGCATGCATAAAATGCTGAATTGTAACTTAAATTTTGTGCTTACTAAAGATATACATGACATGTTTAGTAATAGACCTTTCCTTTATATATTAAATTATTTATTGCACCGAGTTTTTGAAAATTTCAGTAGATCAATGTGTGATCACTGATCAGATTTAAGAAGGAGATTAGTTAATTTTGTTTAAGTGTGGGTCTCCTTATCAAAAGCAAGAGATAATTTGTTCCTATGGTTACACGTGCAATGCACGTGCCCGTTTACTTGTAATAACTAAACAAACTTGAATTTTCTAAGATATGGGATAAAACTTCCTGGTTAAGAAGTACGCAGAAAGGAATTAAAAGGTTATCATGCTCATTGGTTGTAAGTTGTAACTAACCTGGGGATGTGTCACAATTGAATTTGAGGATATGGCGATAGAAGCGAGTCCTTTCTGCATCACATTGTATCCATGTCAATACAAGGCTGCAAGCACAAATTTAAGAGAGAGTTTCATCTTCTCTTCCAATGTCCTTACCTCCATGTAGAAAGAGGTGAGCTTTGCAATATCTTTTTTCAGATGTTTTACAAATGGACAGTGGTTGCATATGAACATAACCTGAAAGAGAGCAGATAATTATTGTTGAACACCCACAATAATTACCGGCTCAAGACATGACAGGAATACTGATAAGGGGCATATGGACATCCTGATTCTCTAATAGGTAACAGGAGGAGTCGATTAAGTCAAAAAGTGCACTAGATTGCCAAAGCTTAAAAAACTTATTGTTCATAATTCTTATGCTTTTTGAATAGCATATATTCTTAAGATTCTGAATGGTACTTTTGTCGAACATAAATAGCATATTCAGCGCAATAAAATATCTGCATTCTGTAAAACATCATACAAACACATTTCACTAAGTTGCTAGCTAAAATTTAAGTTGAATCTGTCAAAAACGAGGATGAAAAAACTGAACAAGTGCATTTCTTTGATTCATAATAAATGTCAAACTGTCTGAGCACAGTAAGAATCATTAATACACAGCAAACTTGCGAATTACAAGATTTCTCTTCCTGGGCATGAAAACTGAACAAGCTTAATACACATCTAAGTAGGTGAAAAAACACGTATTGTGTGGAGCATGCAGCTTGGATAGATTCATCAGTCATCAAGATAAAACCAATCTTTAGCCCTGCGCAAACGCCATAGCAGTAACAAGGTCAACTACTGACCAGCAAAGCAGGGCTAACTGAAGCCTTAAGGTAACAAGGACAATAGGTTGAACAGAAAGCATGCAATTTCCGTAAGAATATGTACAGTAGAGCACAAATTATCCCAAAACTACTGACCAGCAAAGCAGGGCTACCCTCGAAGTCATCCAGTGTCCAGATCCTCCCAGTCAGAGGCTCAGGAAGCTGCATGATCAGCAATATCAAGGTTAAATCTTGATTAAAAACATGGGCAGGAATTTAATCAGCAAATAACTTAGCCGATGGAACGACCTCGAACTGTGGGGCGCGGAAGCCCACGGATACGCCGGTGGACTCCATCCTGGCTGCGCGCACCTTCAGACGTGTCCTACTGCTTCCCCTGGCCGCCGCCGGCGACAATGGGACCTGTACGCGCGGGTGTGGTGGGCGAGGGCCGGGAGTGGGCGCGATGAGGGCGAGGCGGAGGAGGAAAGTTGGGAGGCGCGCACCCCGACGACGGTCGTAGCGACCAGGGACATGGCCAGCCAGATATCCGTGTGGCTGCTGTTAGGACTTATATCCAGTCGCTCCGAAGAACGGTGTACAGTACCAGTGTGCGCTAGGCAGGCTACTTGCAACGCAGTTTGAGCAGGTGAAGTTCAGGGAAAACGTTGTACTAGCTAACACACGATAGATTGGTCTTCTGAATGTCATGTCTGAATTTCTGGTGTCAACTGAAGCAAAATATCTCTGCTCGGAGAGAGATTTTTTTTTAAGGTATAAGGTGATCGTATTCACCGCCCGAGATAGAAAGAGGTGACCAGTTTATAAGGAAAACCGGGTCCAAAAACCATATAAGCTGTACAAGACACAGACGAAGCGACCCGCCGCCCACACGACCCAAGTCGAACAAACGCCACAAAACACACCACCCGTTCCGGGGCCGCCACCCCAGCGTAACAACCAGATCGACCTTCGCATTGCCCGAAAGTGATTCAGTCATGGTCGACGAACCCTCTGCCCACGCAGTTTTCATCCAGGTTGTCACCAAAACCACCATGTACCGGGGCCGCTGCCCCGGAGTAGCAATCAGATCGACATTCGCATTGTCCGAAGGTGATCCAGTCAGGTCGACGAACCCTCTGCCGCGTAGTCTCCATCCAGGTCGCTGTAGCGCCCTGACCTGACTGTTATACAGTGATGCTGTGTGTCACCGGTTAAGCGATACCACCGGAGGTTACGGGTTTACCAATCCCCGGCCAAAACCTTTGGCAGGCGTTGCTGGACACACCTCTCCCAACAACATAACACCCCGATCGATGCCTTAACACGGGCACAACTATTAAAGCATAATAATAAGATCAAGACTTGTGGAACAACTGGCACATCACAGACTCTACGACACAAAAATATATATAATTCAACTCTTATACAGAGAAAGATAGCCAAAGACAACCAGAGGTCACTGACCCAACATTACAACAAGCGGAAGCAAAATAGGTTGTTCTAAACAACAAGATCCAACATATGGCCTAAGAGGCCTACAGATAAACATCACAACGCCAGCTGCTCCAGGATGTCCCAAGCTGCCACCTGGAAACCCCAGACTACTCGTCGATGTCCACAAAGAACCCACCTTCGAGGTCGGTGAAGTCCTCCTCTGAAACAAAAGCAAAGACGTTGAGTTCGACGAACTCGCAAGATTAAGAGCTAATATATGCTCGATGATTGGTTTTCAAGGTTTTATGGCTCTTTTGCATAAAGCTGATTTTATTTATGAAAAACATAACTCAAAGGCATCGACTATTCAGAGTATTTTCAAAAGAGGTAAGAAGTACTCTTTCTTTCGACACCTTCCATCATCAACCACTGTACCTGTTTATCAAAGGCACCTCCCCGAATCACCCTCGAGGAAGCTCACCTTACAATCTTGAAGTGGTACCTCTAGTACCCAGTTTTTAGTCATTCCGTTAAAGTTATTCTATGATCTTATCGTCCTTTCCCAAGTTGTTCTTAACCGTGGACACGGCTTTTCGAAAAGATTTAACCCTGCAGGGGTGTACAATGTTTACCACGCGTACCGCCCGGCCCATTACCTGCGCATTAGCTCTCTTCCATGGAGAGCCGGCTGGGTGGGAACGGTGTCGACTTCTCCCTCGTTAAGGACTTTCCAGGATCATCAGTGGCGGTAGGACTGCCAGGATCACCACACCCCGCCCCACAGCCACTCATTTTCCTAACACCACCATCCTCATCCCTGTTCATACCACCATCATCACGCACGCGCAAATGGAAGCCCGAACTAGAGGACCCTGGCTAGCCCCGCTCGAGTTATTTAGTCTATGAGGGTTCCTGCACCGCAAATGCATAGGCCTCACGCATGGTTGCACGCTCAGTCTTGGTTCGGGAGGTAAAGAACTCGCACCTAGGCGGCGAGAACGAGACAAAGCACCACAACCACAGTGGCCTCTCATCCCCACCTTCTTAGCATCTTATTACCTGTTACCACAATTCTCCACCATCATCTGTACATTTCACACCTATTTCCAACATGAGATATCCATCGGTCGGACAACATTTGCCTAAGCATGGCTAAGCATCAACATAGCATAGTTTAGTAACCTAGGCCAACAATACAAACCTATGGATAATAGGAGGGAACATGTATTGGCATGGAATCATAATGCAACTATAGGATACTCTAATCCAACAAAATTGACATTTGGAACCGCATGCAATATTATAGTGGAGAAAATATTTGCGGAAATTAGGATATACATGCTCAGAGGGGGATTACGCTTGCCTTGTTGATACGGCTGGTAGTACGGATCGTCAGAAGACGGGGGTGGCACTTCACCTCCTTGATCTACCGATGCACAAACAACACCGGAAAAACAATCAACACATGGCAATTGTGTAAAGCATACAAGGATGATGATATGACATTTTAAATGCACCCTAGAAGCTTTAAACATGACCAACAAGTTAAATGGGGTCCCCATTATATTTATTACATTATTTGGAATAAACCCCATATTTAAACTTAGCGATTATTATTACTACTAGAGCACATTATTGTAATTGGGGTCAATGATGCATGACGATGAAGATTTTGGATCACTTATGATTTTCTGAGCATTTTGACATAAGGAACACATTTTTCCGAGGCCCCGATCAAAAGTTATTAGTTTTAGAATTTCCTCCTTTTTAAATTACTCTTTTAATTAATTAATTCCAACGATGAAAATAATTTGAGTACCCGACTCGAGGGAGGGGAGGGTATACTGGAATCATCGGAGTTCGATACTCTACACGCGAGAGGGGGAAGCGGGGACATGTGCTATCGAGAGGGAAAAGAAAAAAAATAAACTTGCAACAATTTTCTGCACAGGCCGGAATTTCCGGTCCAAAAGTGCTCCTGGGCCGGAGTTTCCGGTCCAGCAAAAACTCAGCCCATTTCGGCAGCTACTGGACGCGGTCCGGAGTTGGGCCGGAGTTTCCGGTTGGAAAAGAACAACTCGAACAGAGAAAAAAGAGCAGCCACGCACGGGCACGGCGATGGACTCCGACGACGGTGGCGTGTGGCTACGGCGAGCTAGGGCTTGAGAGGGAGGGAGAAGGGCACGGAGAGGTGCAGGGACTCACCACGAGCGCGTACGGAGGCTCGGCGAGGCCGGAGGTGGCTCGACGGCGCCGGAATCAAGCGGCGGAGCGGCGGACGGCCGCGGCGAGGAGATGGACGACGGCTGCGTTCTACGGCCTTAGGGCTCGATTCCTGCGGCGTGGACGGAGCTGGCGACGCGGCGGAGCCGCTGGTAGGCTTGGATTCGTCTGGGAGGCGCTCAGGCGACGGCGGCGACGGGCTCGGCGAGCTCGCGCTTGACGGCCATGGCGGGTACCGGAAAGGGCATCGAGGAGGGGAAACGGGGAGGGAAGCAAGTGGGGCTCGGGTGCGGCGTGCTCCTCGCAGGGGTGAGGCAGAGGAGGGGGCCCCGGCGTGGTCGTCGCGCGGCAGGGGCGTCGAGCTGGTGCGGCTCGGCCACGGCGACCTGGTCGCTACAGAGAGGAAGGAGAGAGACGACCAAAAATTACAAAGAGGTCCCTGGAACTTTGATCTCCACCACGGACAGGTCCTCCATTAATTACGAACAGGTCCTTATCAGTTCTGGAAAAAATTACAGCAGCTGTGTTTGAAATATTTGAGGCATGTGAACTTATCCAAAAATTATGCCAATTTTTGGGGAGTGCCTTTACCTCAATGTGGAGCTTCCCTAATTTTTCCAGATTATTTGGAAATCATTTGATAGGAAGATAAAATAGAAATTGCTCACCGGCAATTTTGAGATACTCTCTTTTTATTTCATATCCAAATCAAAATAGTTTGCCCAATTTTAACTTTGGAACCTTTGGAACTTCCTGGACAAATATGGAGTTGAATTTGTAAACTTTGCTTAGCAACCCAGCATCATTTCCATTGCAAAGTTGTAACAATTCAGATGAACATGATTATGCATGGATGACATGATGCATTGAACACAAAAGTGAAAATTTGGTACTCAAATTTTGGGGCTGTTACAATTCTACCCTCCTTACAGGAATCTCGTCCCGAGATTCTAAGAGTGCGAAAAGAAGTCGGGATACTCCTCACGAAGACTAGATTCTCGTTCCCAAGTTGCTTCTTCCTCGGAATGGTGCGACCACTGAATCTTGAGAAACTTGGTAGTCTTGTTCCGGGTCTTTCTTTCAGCTTCATCCAAGATACGGATAGGATGCTCACGATAAGTGAGGTCTTCTTGTAGATCTAGCTCCTCATGATTAACTCCATGGATCGGATCCTTGAAACACCGGCGAAGTTGAGAGACATGAAACACATCATGTACATTTGGGAACTTGACCGGTAACTCCAATTGATACGAAAGATCTCCTCGCTTGCCCAAAACGGTGAAAGGACCAACATAGCGAGGTGCCAATTTCCCTTTGATTCCGAAGCGGCGAACGCCACGAAGGGGAGAGACGGGAGATAAGCTTTATCACCAATTTCATAGTGAATTTCCTGATGATGCTTATCATAGTAGCTCTTCTGCCTAGACTGAGCAATCTTCAGATTCTCTCTTATGATTCGAACCTTCTCCTCAGCTTCATTGATCACATCAGGACCAAAGAGTGCTCTCTCTCCGGTTTCGGACCAATTTAGAGGAGTGCGGCATTTTCTTCCATATAGAGCCTCGAATGGAGCCATGCCCAGACTAGCTTGATAGCTATTGTTGTAGGAGAATCCGCGAAAGGGAGATATTTTTCCCAACCCTTGCCAAAAGAGATCACACAGGCCCGAAGCATGTCTTCCAATACTTGGTTCACTCTTTCGGTCTGACCATCAGTTTGGGGATGGTAAGCGGTACTGAAGTTGAGACGGGACCCCATAGCAGTTTGGAAACTCTGCCAAAACTTGGAGACAAAGATACTTCCACGGTCCGATATGATCCTCAGAGGGATCCCATGTAATGGAACAATACGAGCCAAATACAAGTCAGCAAGTTGGCTTGCCCGTATATCATCACGGACTGGTAGGAAGTGAGCAACCTTGGAAAGACGATCAATGATTACCCAAATAGCATTGTTGCCCTTTTGAGATCGGGGAAACCCGGTGATGAAGTCCATACCAATTTCATCCCATTTCCACTCGGGGACTGCAATAGGGCGAAGAGTGCCGGCAGGTCTTTGATGTTCAGCCTTTACCCGTCGACATGTGTCGCATTCAGCAACATACTTGGCAATTTCTCGTTTCATACGAGTCCACCAGAATAGTGGTCGAAGGTCTTGGTACATCTTGGTACTACCGGGATGAATAGAGAGAGGAGATTCATGAGCTTCTTGGAGGATCAGTCCTCTCAGTTTTTGCTTCTTTGGCACAACCAAGCGGTCACCAAAATAAACAACTCCGGATTCATTGACAGAAAAACATTTTGCCTTCCCGCTAGCAATGTTCTCTTTGATTTTCTGAATACCCTTGTCACGAGTTTGAGCCTCCTTAACCTGGTCTACAAGAGTAGATTTTATGTCCAGATTTGCAAGATAGCCGGAGGGCACCATTTCTAAGTTCAAACGAGAGAACTCTTCATAGAGGGCAGGTTGGGCTTCTTCAATCATAAGATTGTTGCAATAGGACTTCCGACTTAGCGCGTCAGCCACGACGTTTGCTTTGCCGGGTTGATAGTTCAGACTCACATTATAGTCCGTGATTAACTCCAACCAACGCCTTTGCCTGAGATTTAAATCCGGCTGGGTGAAGAGGTACTTCAGACTCTTGTGATCCGAGAAGATCTCGCAACGGTTACCAAACAAATATGGTCTCCATTGCTTCAAAGCATAGACCACAGCGGCAAGCTCTAGATCATGAGTTGGGTAATTGAGCTCATGTGGCTTCAACTGACGAGAAGCATAGGCCACAACATGGCCTCTTGCATTAGCACACAGCCCAAGCCTTGTAGAGAGGCGTCACAGAAGACGACGAAATCCTTGCTCGTGTCCGGCAGGACAAGCACAGGAGCGGATGTGAGCTTTGCTTTCAGTGTTTGGAAACTTCTTCAGCTTCGGCCGTCCATACGAACTTCTATCCTTCTTGAGAAGGTCAGTCAATGCCTTGGCTATTTTGGAGAAGCTTCGATGAATCGGCGGTAGTAACCCGCCAATCCGAGAAAGCTACGAATGTCCTTGACTGACATTGGAGTTTTCCAGTCTAGAATAGCTTGAATTTTGTCGGGGATGACTTCCACACCATTGGCAGATATTACATGTCCAAGGAAGACAAGTTTATCCAACCAAAACTCACACTTGGAGAACTTGGCATAGAGACGGTGTTCACGAAGCCGTGTCAGAACCAACCGAAGGTGTTCATCATGCTCTTCGTCGGTTTTAGAATAGATGAGGATGTCATCGATGTAAATGACGACAAACTTATCAAGATAATCCATGAAAATGGAATTCATGAGCCTCATGAAAGTAGCTGGGCATTTGTGAGACCAAAGGACATGACGGTATACTCATATGAGCCATAGCGAGTAACAAATGCCGTCTTTGGGATATCCTCCTTTCTGATCTTTATTTGATGGTACCCTGACCTCAGATCCATCTTGGAGAATACTCTTGCACCAGCTAACTGATCCAACAGATCATTGATGCGAGGAATAGGATACTTGTTCTTGATTGTCACCGCATTCAACGGTCGATAGTCAGAGACTAGACGAGGCACGGTAGAATCCCTCTTCTTGACAAAGAGTACCGGACAACCCCAAGGTGAACTGCTAGGCTGAATGAACTCCTTCGCTAACAGCTGATCAATTTGCTCTTTCAACAGAGCCAACTCTTCCACCGGCATACGGTAGGGCTTCTTGGAAATTGGAGCAGTACCGGGAAGCAAGTCTATGACAAACTCCACACTTCGATCAGGTGGCATGCCAGGCAATTCTTCTGGGAACACATCCGGGAAGTCACACACCACGTGTATGTCCTGGATTTCAGGAGGGGACAAGCCTTCCATGAAACATAGGGTGATCTCCGGGGAGAGGGGATTGTCTGATGATGGAGGTCCTGAATATGTGCCCAAAACTGCACATCGTAACCGGAAGGGTGGGTCACGGTGATGGACTTAGCAGCACAGTCGAGATTAGCATGGTATCTTGCTAACCAGTCCATGCCCAGTATGGCATCAAGGCCCTTCGACCTCAAGGCTATCAACGGGAAAGGGAAGGACAGGGATGCTATGATAATCTGGACCTCAGGGTAACGCCATCGGTTTGCCATTTGGAGCCAGGGGTAGAGATCATCAAGGGACTGCTCATCTTCTCAAACGGTATTTGGTGATCTTTTGCAAACGCAATAGAGATGAATGAATGCGATGCTCCAGAATCAAACAAAACGGTAGCAAGATGGTTGTTGATTCGAAGCTCACCCATAAGGACGCCAGGATCCTCTTCAGCTTCTTCAGCAGAGACGTGGTTCAGGCGACCACGCACCAAGGTCCAGCCTTGCCAGTTGGAGTGGCAGGGGCTCGTGCAGGAGTTATAGCGAGAGGTGCCTTCTGGGGGCACTCCCTGGAGTAGTGACCAGCCTGGCCACAGGTGTAGCAAGTGAGTCCAGGTGGAGCAGGTAGCATAGGACGGTACCCACTTCCGCCTATCCCAAGTGTCGAAGTAGTGGGACGCGGAGGAGGTGGTCTATATCCTGTGCCCTCGGCATGAAGGGAGCACGAGGTACGGCGCTGTAGGGAACAAAACCCTGCGCTTCTTGCTCTCAGAACCCGAGGAACTCTGGTGGTCCCCATGTGCGGGCCTCTTGGAAGCTTCAAGTTCCTTTCTTCCTTGCTCAAGAGTGAAAGCCTGGTTGAACAGCTCCTGATAGGTCTGGAACCTGAAGGCAGCAACTCATAGCGAAGCTGCGGAGTCAGACCCTTGCGGAACAGCTCTTGCTTGTCAGCATCATTGGTCACGTCCCTTGGGGCGTAACGAGAAAGATGGTTGAACTCACGACCATAAGTGCGGAGGTCCATCCGTCCCTGTTGCAAATCCAGGAACTCCCTCCTCTTCAAGTCCATGATTGGCTGGGGAATGTACTCCGCACGGAAGGCAGTGCGGAATTCAGCCCAGGTGAAGACATGGTTGGCTGGAAACAAAGCCACATGGCTTTCCCACCAACAGCCAGCAGCACCAACCAAGAGTAGGTGGCAAAGTTGACTTGCTCCGCCAATGGAACATGAAGCGCGGAGAACTTGCGCTCCAAAGCACGAAGCCAATCATCAGCTTCCAGTGGCTCCTTAGCATCAGCAAAGTGGGTGGCTGGGAACGCAGGAACTCGTGAGAGTGTTGCACTCGTTCCTCCGTGCATTCTGCTGCACCAACTGCTCAAGCAAGCGCTCATTGCGCCCACGGTTCTCCTCAATGGCCATCAAGACTTGAGCCATCGAGGGTGGTGGCGGCAGATCATCCTCATCATCATTGTGGTTACCGCGACCACCACGGCTCCACGGCCTCCACGACCTCCTCGAGCCATTCTGGAGATTTGACAATGACACAGTTAGTATCTTTCTCCGAATGGTCGAACAATAGCATTAGCGTCTTCACAAGTACACAGACTAGGGACGATAATACTTTGCGAGAAGGAAAACAACAAGATAGAACTTGGGTCGAAGATCAGCATCATGTGCTACTAGTGAGAGTTAAGAAATCACAACTTAACACACTCTAGTTGGCACAATCCGGGACCTTATGTTCAAGTCCTGGGTTAAAACCCAAAGAAAGGATCAAAGATTGATTGGTAGAAACATCTGAGTTGATTTGGGATTGACAACGCAGCGGGAGCAACGTGACACATAACACTAAAGGTCGAACCCACCCCGTTTCTAATCATTTTGAAGTAACAGGTGAGAAGTAAAACCTTTAAACTCAAATCGAGGTAAGATTGCTCCGAGATTAGAGGGTAACCAGATAAGGAGTAAAAAGAATCCTAAGATGGTTTTCACAACTCATTTTTAGGTTAAAATATTTTCACAAACACTAGACTCAACATCGACCAGTAGAAGGGTTTCCTACAGGCAGTACTGCTCTGATACCAACTTGTGGCGCCCGACCCGACTGTATACAGTGATGCTGTGTGTCACCGGTTAAGCGATACAACCGGAGGTTACGGGTTTACCAATCCCCGGCCAAAACCTTTGGCAGGCGTTGCTGGGTACACCTCTCCAACAACACAACACCCCGATTGATGCCTTAACACAGGCACAACTATCAAAGCATAATAGTAAGATCAAGACTTGTGGAACAACTGGCACATCACAGACTCTACGACACAAAATATATATTCAACTCTTATACAGAGAAAGATAGCAAATGACAACCAGAGGTCACTGACCCAACATTACAACAAGCGGAAGCAAATAGGTTGTTCTAAACAACAAGATCCAACATATGGCCTAAGAGGCCTACAGATAAACATCACAACGCCAGCTGCTCCAGGATGTCCCAAGCTGCCACCTGGGAACCCCAGACTACTCGTCGATGTCCACAAAGAACCCACCTTCGAGGTCGGTGAAGTCCTCCTCTGAAACAAAAGCAAAGACGTTGAGTTCGACGAACTCGCAAGATTAAGAGCTAATATATGCTCGATGATTAGTTTCAAGGTTTTATGGCTCTTTTGCATAAAGCTGATTTTATTTATGAAAAACATAACTCAAAGGCATCGACTATTCAGAGTATTTTCAAAAGAGGTAAGAAGTACTCTTTCTTTCGTCACCTTCCATCATCAACCACTGTACCTGTTTATCAAAGGCACCTCCCCGAATCACCCTCGAGGAAGCTCACCTTACAATCTTGAAGTGGTACCTCTAGTACCCAGTTTTTAGTCATTCCAAGTTATTCTATGATCTTATCGTCCTTTCCCAAGTTGTCCTTAACCGTGGACACGGCTTTTCGAAAAGATTTAACCCTGCAGGGGTGTACAATGTTTACCACGCGTACCGCCCGGCCCATTACCTGCGCATTAGCTCTCTTCCATGGAGAGCCGGCTGGGTGGGAACGGTGTCGACTTCTCCCTCGTTAAGGACTTTCCAGGATCATCAGTGGCGGTAGGACTGCCAGGATCACCACACCCCGCCCCACAGCCACTCATTTTCCTAACACCACCATCCTCATCCCTGTTCATACCACCATCATCACGCACGCGCAAATGGAAGCCCGAACTAGAGGACCCTGGCTAGCCCCGCTCGAGTTATTTAGTCTATGAGGGTTCCTGCACTGCGAATGCATAGGCCTCACGCATGGTTGCACGCTCAGTCTTGGTTCGGGAGGTAAAGAACTCGCACCTAGGCGGCGAGAACGAGACAAAGCACCACAACCACAGTGGCCTCTCATCCCCACCTTCTTAGCATCTTATTACCTGTTATCACAATTCTCCACCATCATCTGTACATTTCACACCTGTTTCCAACATGAGATATCCATCGGTCGGACAACATTTGCCTAAGCATGGCTAAGCATCAACATAGCATAGTTTAGTAACCTAGGCCAACAATACAAACCTATGGATAATAGGAGGGAACATGTATTGGCAACGGAATCATAATGCAACTATAGGATACTCTAATCCAACAAAATTGACATTTGGAACCGCATGCAATATTATAGTGGAGAAAATATTTGCGGAAATTAGGATATACATGCTCAGAGGGGGATTACGCTTGCCTTGTTGATACGGCTGGTAGTACGGATCGTCAGAAGACGGGGGTGGCACTTCACCTCCTTGATCTACCGATGCACAAACAACACCGGAAAAACAATCAACACATGGCAATTGTGTAAAGCATACAAGGATGATGATATGACATTTTAAATGCACCCTAGAAGCTTTAAACATGACCAACAAGTTAAATGGGGTCCCCGTTATATTTATTACATTATTTGGAATAAACCCCATATTTAAACTTAGCGATTATTATTACTACTAGAGCACATTATTGTAATTGGGGTCAATGATGCATGACGATGAAGATTTTGGATCACTTATGATTTTCTGAGCATTTTGACATAAGGAACACATTTTTCCGAGGCCCCGATCAAAAGTTATTAGTTTTAGAATTTCCTCCTTTTTAAATTACTCTTTTAATTAATTAATTCCAACGATGAAAATAATTTGAGTACCCGACTCGAGGGAGGGGAGGGTATACTGGAATCATCGGAGTTCGATACTCTACACGCGAGAGGGGGAAGCGGGGACATGTGCTATCGAGAGGGAAAAGAAAAAAAATAAACTTGCAACAATTTTCTGCACAGGCCGGAATTTCCGGTCCAAAAGTGCTCCTGGGCCGGAGTTTCCGGTCCAGCAAAAACTCAGCCCATTTCGGCAGCTACTGGACGCGGTCCGGAGTTGGGCCGGAGTTGGGCCGGAGTTTCCGGTTGGAAAAGAACAACTCGAACAGAGAAAAAAGAGCAGCCACGCACGGGCACGGCGATGGACTCCGACGACGGTGGCGTGTGGCTACGGCGAGCTAGGGCTTGAGAGGGAGGGAGAAGGGCACGGAGAGGTGCATGGACTCACCACGAGCGCGTACGGAGGCTCGGCGAGGCCGGAGGTGGCTCGACGGCGCCGGAATCAAGCGGCGGAGCGGCGGACGGCCGCGGCGAGGAGATGGACGGCGGCTGCGTTCTACGGCCTTAGGGCTCGATTCCTGCGGCGTGGACGGAGCTGGCGACGCGGCGGAGCCGCTGGTAGGCTTGGATTCGTCCGGGAGGCGCTCAGGCGACGGCGGCGACGGGCTCGGCGAGCTCGCGCTTGACGGCCATGGCGGGTACCGGAAAGGGCATCGAGGAGGGGAAACGAGGAGGGAAGCAAGTGGGGCTCGGGTGCGGCGTGCTCCTCGCAGGGGTGAGGCAGAGGAGGGGGCCCCGGCGTGGTCGTCGCGCGGCAGGGGCGTCGAGCTGGTGCGGCTCGGCCACGGCGACCTGGTCGCTACAGAGAGGAAGGAGAGAGACGACCAAAAATTACAAAGAGGTCCCTGGAACTTTGATCTCCACCACGGACAGGTCCTCCATTAATTACGAACAGGTCCTTATCAGTTCTGGAAAAAATTACCGCAGCTGTATTTGAAATATTTGAGGCATGTGAACTTATCCAAAAATTATGCCAATTTTTGGAGAGTGCCTTTACCTCAATGTGGAGCTTCCCTATTTTTTCCAGATTATTTGGAAATCATTTGATAGGAAGATAAAATAGAAATTGCTCACCGGCAATTTTGAGATACTCTCTTTTTATTTCATATCCAAATCAATATAGTTTGCCCAATTTTAACTTTGGAACCTTTGGAACTTCCTGGACAAATATGGAGTTGAATTTGTAAACTTTGCTTAGCAACCCAGCATCATTTCCATTGCAAAGTTGTAACAATTCAGATGAACATGATTATGCATGGATGACATGATGCATTGAACACAAAAGTGAAAATTTGGTACTCAAATTTTGGGGCTGTTACAGTCGCCACCCAGACCCACGCTAAACAACGGCTCTGCCTCATAGAGCCGTCATAGCGTGGGAGCCCGAGGCCGCCGCCTCGGCATAACTCCACCGTCCGGGGCCGCCACCTCGGCATCCACCTCCCTAACCACATCGCCAACCTACCCATCCGCCGCGAGCCGTCACACCGAGAGAGCCGATGACTCCAAGACGACGTCTCTAACAAGGTAGTGACGCGTCCGTCACCGTCGCCCGCCCCCGACGGAGTTTAGGCTTTCACCCGGAGACCATCGGACCACTCTCGTCGAAGCTCCACAACGATGCAACCAAGGAGAACGGCGCCAAAAGGCGTCGCCATCGTTGGCACCGACCGGAGTCGGTGCAAGGCTTTCGCCCGGATTTCGACCCGCCCGCGAAGCTCAGGGAGCAGCTAAGATGGCAGGGTGCATCCGTGGCCGACCGCCTAGCTCCACCGCGTTGGACTTCTCCATGCCTGCCCTCCCCCACGCACGGGCCTACGGCCACAGCCCGCTCCACAGCATCAACTTGGAGCCCGGGAACTCCCCAAGCCGGCGGTGCGCCCGACCTCCACCGGCGCCAAGGCCCAGGCAGGCCCACGGGGCCCATATCCGCCACCCCGCAGCGCCCACTGCCGCTCCTTCTTCCACCGCCGCACCGCATCCCGCCGACGCACGCATCCGCCAGCGCGGCCGCGCCCCGAGCCCTCGACCTCAGGCCACATCTCCGCCGCCAAGAGCTTGTTGGCCTCCGCGCGGTGAGGAACCAGAAGAAATCGTGCCGCCGCCGCCATCCTCGAGGCGAGAGTGGCTTTGCCGACACCCTCTCCGGCAGCGGCGATGCGTGGAAGGAGGAGGCGGCCTCTACCCGCCGGCGGCGGCTAGGGTTTCCCCGTTTCGCCCAAGGAGGGCGACGCGGGGGGGGGGGGGGGGTGGTGCTGGTTGCAACTATGTGTTTGAGAGAGAGATATTTTACATGAGTCTGACATGGAAAAATCTTTAGCCGAGTGGTGGTAATGAACTACAGCTCAACTCACGCTTGGCTGCACCTGCACCGTCTCCATCGCGCCCATGAAAACGGACCTTTTTCTTAGGGTCCATGAAAACGAACTAGAGTGGACATACCTGCGCTGCAGCCTTGTGTAACAGAGACATCCAGAAGCCGCTGAATTTGATATTATTTTAGTAGGTCACAACAATCACGAAAGATACTTTGCATACATCTAGCTAGAGCTTAGTAGACACGTACGCGTTCAAGCATTCGTCTAGTGTAATTTACTGGCCGAAACAATCAACTAGAATGGACAAGAGCACGTCTTCTCGGACAAGCACCGGCGACGGCGAGCTAGCACCAGCAACCTGTTTCTTGGCTGCCCAACCTGTGGCATCCTCAGCTGTTCCATCATAACACAGGCGAGCGGTACTGCAGCGGCCATCATCGGCTCGAGCTGCGTGGCCGCCTTCTTGTTCGCCTGCGCGGCCGAGCGAAGCCGCCGGTCCGAACGGCTCCTTGGTCCTCCTCGTGGCCCGGATCCTGTCCAGCTCCGCCGTCCAAATATCTATCAGGCTTGACATCGATCGATCGCCGATCGTATATGGAGAGTAGAAGAAGAGGACAACTGAGCCGAGAGCTGCAACAGCGACAAGACGAACTGGAAGATCGAGCAGAGAGATCTGGAGTGGGTGCGTAGCAAGAGCGGTGCACTTTGTAGAGGTGCCTGCATGCAGAGCTCGAGATACTTGACACGATTGACTAACTGAAGAGCTTTATATTGAGAGGCGCCTTGCTAGGCCCAGAATAATTCCTGCAGTTTGTTGTAATCAGGGGATACCTGATGCTGCTTAGCACACGGGATTGTAGGAGCTGCCGCCTGCCGTCCGGACGTTCCTGTCACTTCGATTGGCTGTCAGATTGTTGGAGAATCCACTGGCGAGACGTGCTTCTTCATGATAGGCGCAGCAGCGGCAGGCGGTTCTGCATCCCGTGGGTGGAGTCCCGGCGACACCGTGGGCTCTCGCGACTGCGACAGCTACGGCGTTTATTTCAGGGGGCCGTTCTGCTGTTGCCATCGCTCCTTCTGCTGAAATTGACTCCCGCTGCATCCTCTTGCGTCTCTGCTTAGGAACTCCAATCTTTCTAAATACTAAGAGCATCTCCACCGGTGCGCCCAAAACAGCGTCCGGCAAGCGTTGACGCGTTTTGGGAACGTCGCCCCCACCGGTCGCTCCCAATAGACAGCCCCAATAGACGGTCCCACAAATTCAAATGGAATTAAAGACAAGTTCAAATATCATCAGCCAGTGTCGGCCGGTCAAGTTCGCGCACCCAAAAGAATCACACCCAAAAGTATCGCCAGGTCCGGCGATCATATTACAACACGCCGAATGGAAATCAATCGATCGTCAAGACGGTGTTGTCCTATGTCTCGGCGTCTTGCCAGCCCGGCGTTGGCTCCGCTACAGAGGACGGCGAGCTCGTCGTTGGCTCCCCCGCCGTGTCCATCGGCGTCGCGGTCGTCCCCATCGGCGTCGTGGTCGTTCCCGTCGGCTCCGGCGGCAGAAGACCATTCTCACGTAGGATGCGCTGTTGTGAGAGCTGAAACCAAGCCCTCACCTCAGGTGTGTAGCCGGAGAGGTCGGCGGTGAGAATCTTGGAGTTCCCCTTCATCTTCTGAGTGACGGATTGCGACGCCTCCGACATCGCCTGGATTCTTGCCGTGTCGGCTTGCATCAGAGCGT
Source organism: Poa pratensis (assembly GCA_947311845.1). Classification (NCBI taxonomy): domain Eukaryota; kingdom Viridiplantae; phylum Streptophyta; class Magnoliopsida; order Poales; family Poaceae; genus Poa; species Poa pratensis. Next base: position 153,121,186 of record CAMZMU010000041.1, on the reverse strand, counting down.
CGTGTGCCTTGTCCTTCTCCACGACGAGCCTTTCCTTCTCGAGGGCGACCTTCTACCTCTCGACGGCCATCTTCTCGTCGTGCTTGGACATCAAAGACGACCAACTGTCGGCGAAGGTGCTTGCGTTTTGCTTTGACATGGTTGTGACGTCGGCGAGGCACTTGTCGATGGACGCTTGCACGGCCGCTGCACCGCTCTTCTCTGCCTTGGCCTTCTTGTTTCCAACAGGGCGCCCATCGGACGCTGGGAATGCCGGGTCGGTCGGCCCCTGCGCGCCGTGGAGGCCGTTGAGGTCGATCCGCGTCTTCTCCCACTTCTTGCTGTTCTCTAGCTTCACAAAGCAATGCATGAACTTGAAGTCCCGGTGCTTGTTGTTCTCTCGGAAGAACAACAGAGCGCCATTCCAGACGTCCTTCACGGCCTTGCCGCTCGCCTTTCTCCTTCGGATATGCTCAAGATCGTCGTGTAACTTGTTGCATTCGGCTTGGATGGTCCTCCTTGCGTTCCAATTGCGATCCTCCATTGGAACCTTGGCATAGTCGCCGTAGATCATCGTCTCGCGGAATTGTTCTTCAACCCGCTTCCAATACCGGCCATAGGTTTGGTTGGAGCCGACGATGGAGTCGTTGGTCACAAGCTTCCATGCGTCGACTAGGCACTAGTCCTCCTTGGTCTTCCACCTCTTACCTGTAGTCGTCCCGGTCTTCCTCGTCTTGCGGCGTGTGGTCGTCCCAGTCTCGACGTCGTGCAGCTCGGTCGCCACGTCCTCGCCGTTGCCCTCCTCCTCGTAACCGTCTTCCTGGTCACCGTCCTCATCACCGACCTCCTCCTCCTCCCCGACGCCATCGACCGCTTCCTCCTCGTACCACTCGTCAATTTCCTCCTGGTCACCGGCGCCGGGCATGGTCGTCCCCCCGCAGATCATGCCACGCAACACTTCCGAACCTTCGATCTATTGGAAAAGAACAAGACGCACGTCGGTTTCATGTCGTGAACTCGACGAGCATGAGGCAAAGGACGTAGATTTCATACCATTTCGTCGTCCACGTCGGACGGCATTTCATCGAACATGTCGACGTCGTTCCCGTAGCCGGCGCCGCCACCATCGCCGTCCGCGCCAAAGAGGCGTTGGCGGCCGCTGGGATCGACGATTGGGCGTCGCCTCTGCAGCATAGGCGAGTCGACGAAAGCCCGATTGAGGTCGACGCGGAGGCCAACGTTCAGCGACTCGGAGCAGCTGCTCTCAGCAACTCCCGGCGAGATGCGTATCCCAGATCGTGGAGTCGCTCCGCCATCGAAGAACGCGGGGTTCGACGGCAATGCGGCCCCCGGCGCGGTGGTGCTCCCTTGACTTGCGCCGCCAGCAGCCGCCATCGACGCACTCAAGGAATCGATATGCCATTTCCTGGCAGCCGCGCTCATGCGCCGTCCCCTCCTGTCGATCGTGGCCGCCGCTCGACGTTCCAGCTCCTTGTCCCAGGCTTCATCGGAGATATCAGCCGGCCGTCCGCGGGATTTTCGCGGCGCGGAAAAACCGGCGATGGCACCGCGACCCTTGGCAGCGCCGCCACCCCTTGCAGCGCCCGTCGGCCCGATCCGCCACGAGCACCACCATGGTTGCGCTTGATGGGCGACATCGCCGGCCGGACGTGGATCACCCAAGGTGGGAAAGGCGGGAAAGGGTGTGCGGGGGAAGCAAATGGCGGGACTATGAAAATGGCGGGGAAGGAGGGGAAAGTGATATTGTGCGCCTCGTGTCGTTGACGCGTCAGGCCCGTTCGTCAGTATCAGACGTGGCTGCGTTGCCGCGAGTTTCCGGCGCGCCCGCTTGCGTCCCTAGAACTTGGGCGCGAAGCGGGGTTACCGGACAATCTATTGGGACGTGCCGGCAACTTTCGGCCCATTGGGCACGCCGCTGGGGGGATTATTTTGCCGGCGCGCCCAAAACATCGATTGGGAGCGGAGTTGGGCACACCAGTGGAGATGCTCTAAGGTCCTTAGAATTGGAGCCCTCTCCTTCTCCCACATGTCAACATCATGGTAGATCCCACTTAGCTCACATTAATTATTTATTTGTAGTTCATAATTTTAAATTTAGTTTGAACTTCTCTCACATGTCAACATCATGGTAGACTCCACTTAGCTCACATTATTTATTTATAGTTCATAGTTTTAAATTCAGTTTAAAAAAATTCTATTGAATATATACATTTGTTTGTACTTATCTGCTAAATTTTTGGTGAAATAAAAGGGATTCCCATCTATAAAAAAACAAAATTGTGCCTGTAAAAAAGAAAAAATAGCTCTATTTCTCCTCAAAATTGCTCTTTTTGGGTAGACCAAGATACAAAAATATCTTCTAGAGTGCGTACAATACGTACACGTAGTTGTATGTTTTATTTCAAAAAATTAAAACCTAAACATATCATTTTGATTTTTTTTTAAAGAAGATGCGGTGAGTCCGGAGCTACTGGCGCTACCCAATAACTCTCTCTCGTATGTCTGCCGCCAGCGTCCACCATAGCGTCGCGCGGCCTGTGCCATGTGATAGCCCCCAAGAGCAAGGATCACTGTAGCACCTCTCAATGTGGAAGTAAGGTATCGATCCGCAGGAGCAAGAAGGAAGAGTTATCTATTCCCTACAACTAAAGTGTCACAAGTTTTAGTTGATTATGCACTAAATAAGTTTAAGGAACAAGGTGGTTGATTTAATGGATGGAAGTTTGATGTAACAAGGCAAGAATGTGGAAGTGTCCCAATCCTCTTCAATGCAAGAGGACAAGACAAAGGTTTTCTAAGATGCTTGGAAATAAGGCCTAGGGATCATACTTTCACTAGTGGACACTCCCAACAATTGAATACATAGATATTTACTCTTCACTTTGCTACTCTGAACTATTCTCCCGTTGGATAGAAATACCAATCTACTGCGTAGGGCTACAAGAGCACACCTTAAAGTCTGAGTGAACAAACACCACAATATCATAGAACACCAAGACCATCGTGTAGGGCTACAAAAGCACACTTTAAAGTCTGTCTTCCACATCTAGGGAACCCCAAGGTCACTATGAGTGCCCCAAAATAGTACTAAACAAACACCACAATTTTATAGTGACATCCAACACAAAGAATAACTCATGGTAAGTATTTCTGTAACCTTTAGCCTAAGAGTCACACACGGTGCGCACAATGTCAACTTCACACCATGGGACAAAGGTGACTCCGGAAATTACATTAATAAAACCACTTGAGTAGCACAAACAATGAAGGAGAAACATCCATGAATTCAATTAGATTACAAAGCTCATGATCACATAAAGATCTCATCATGGGAGAGAGAGATGAACCACATAGCTACCGGTAGAGCCCTCAGCCCCGATGAAGAACTACTCCCTCCTCATCATGGGAGGCAGCAACTACGATGAAGATGTTGATGATGAACATGCCGGAGGGGGGTGGAGCCCTCCGGAGGTGATTCCGGCGGCGTTTCCCCCCTCCGATCTTCTCCGGCGGCAGCCTTCTGTCTCTGTTTCGTGGTTCTGCGTTTCTCCGCCGCCTCCTTTCGCGAAACGCCAGGGGACCTTTTTTATAGGTGTTTTTAGGTCAAGACGGAGTCGGTGGATGGAAAATCGATGGCAACGGAGCTCCGAGGTGGAAACGAGCTGGGCCCACGTGGCCATGTACTTTAGGCCGCGTGCGACCCTCCCATTTCCAGCCTGTTGGGCTTCTGGTCTTCAATTTAAGCCCATTGCGTTCGTCTCGAAAATTCTGAACCGTGCTCTTTGACCTTGCCCTTTTTGGAGTCCCGAAGCTCCCGGAAAGTCTGAAACACTAAAAAAGACGTTTTCTGGAAAAGCAGGGTTAATTCCAAATAAATGGGAAAACTATGAAGTATTCCCAAAATCATTATAAAACATTGATATAACCCTTATATGATGCAAATATGATTGGAATATAAGCAATTAAAGTGCAAAGTTCATGTATGCATTTTACATGCATCAACATCCCCAAGCTTAATCCATGCTCGTCCTCGAGTATGAAGATGATAAAACTAACATGGACTTTGCAATTTAATACTTAACAATGAATATCAAAGATGATTACTATTGCTACATATAGTCAAATGATTCATTCTTCAAAGGAGTAGCAATATGCAAATAGTTTATGAAGTGATATCAAGTATTCAAGACAAGGATGTTCATTGATAGTTCACAAAGTGTAACATGATAGCAAGTAATATGGAACACATGTATGCATAATGATAAGTAGAACATCCTACAATGGTCATAGAGTGTAGATGAAAATCTGAATATGATAGGTGTACACTTTGGAAAGATGTATATGTGAGTAGAGGTAAAGCATGCATAAGTTTCATCCAACTTCCAAAGTCTTCTACTTAAGTTAATGATTGCAATAAGGTATTCATTGGTGTCAAGCTCTCATTGCCCCTATTGTCGTGGTGGGATCACGGCAGATGCCATAGGTATGGCTAAGATGGGGCCGAATGGTCATTGGGGGGAATCCGGGGAGGGTTTATGCACTCAAGAAGTGCACAAGCAAGAACGCTCAAGAACACGAATGAGAAACCAAGAACACAAAGCACACCACGATGTACCCTACTTCGGGGCCCTCTTGGGGAGGTAACACCCCTACTGCAGCACTATCCTACTTGATGTATATCTCTTGGTGACACGTACAAACTGCTACTCGAGCTGTATGATGATACAATGGTGAGAACTTGAGGTAGAAGATGAAGCTACAAGGGGGAAGAAAGGACTCCGAGCTTCCTGTGCGTGCCTCCGAGGTGTCTCCCTTGTTCGTCTCCTCTCTCTTTCTCTCCTTCTCCTCGTCCCCCACGCAGGAGGGGTTGCAGCCCACTATATAGACCAGCCGAGTTACCGTTGTGCCCCTCGCTGAACACTGTAGCCATGCCTCTGCTTTAGTCATCATTGTACTCCTGTCAGGGATAAGACATGGCCTGCCCATCCCCTGCATCACCACAATAGAGCTAGGATGTCCCCTCTGACTGAGACAGGACGTAGCCTGGCTGAGCTACCTCGTAGCCTTTTCCCCGGATCTTGCGTGGTCAGCGGTCAGAGACGTGCAGCCCCGCCGAACCCGGGGCACGCCTCTGCCAGGCTCCGTGACAGACGCTCCCGTGTCATGCGGGAAGTGACAAGAGCATTAACTCCTGCCCGACCTACGTCCTCCTGCCTTGTTTAGCTCGGGTCTTGCTCCCGCTCCTTACCTCGGGTCTTGTACTTAAGCTCCGACCAGGTCGGACATTACTTCCTTCAAATAGCTTCTCCTGCATTCACCATACAAATCATAGCACCGAGGTAGTTAGGTCGGCTGATCATAACTCAGATTATGAACCTCGGCCCATGCCAACGGGATACCTCGGACCCCTATGGGCCAAGATAGGTCGGCCTTTATATTTTCCAGGTAAAGATGAAGCTCGGATTCTCCCAGGCCCAAACAGGTCGGCCCTTTCCGTACCTCGGCACACCTTTTAACTCCACTTATGCCAAGCCTTGACCCTACCCGGGGGTAGCCCCCCGACATTAGTCCCCGAAGCTGGTGCGGTCCTACGACCTCGGATGGAGGGCCGTAGCAGGTTAAAACATAAACAAGGCACCACTTCTAAATCCGACCTCAAACATAGCTCTGCCGAGGTACTTCCCACAGACCATAATTTAATCCGAGGTCGATCTGCAGTCTGAACTTTCCGAGCTGTTTGACTCAGCACAATCTTGCCTACAGATCTTCCGAGGCACGTGGCGAAGAATCTCTGCCCGGACCCGAAATCCGGACCTTTGACAGACAGGTCCTGACCACACGCCGCCTTCGTCAGCCGGACCCACCAAACATTGCACCTGCGCACTCAAGTGCTTGACCCACTTGACCGCCCACGACCCCTCGATTCTCGCGCTGACCAGCACAGAGAATCCGGCGCTGGCGGTTGCCGTCCTGTGGCCCACGACGTGGCCGATCGTGCGGCCACAACTTCCGCAACTGCACGCTCATCCACACACGATCCCGCGTCTCCCTGGTAACCGCGCGGTAGTGCGCAGTTACCGCACGCGGTTATAAATAGGGGCCTAGGGGGAGTTTCTTCTTCTTCCCCACTTGCCCGCTGCTCCGTGCCCTCTGCCTCCAGCGCCGCCGTCGAGCCCTTGCTGGTGACGCGCACCGCGCCTTGCGCCGCCACATCGCCGTTCTGCAGCACCGTTCCGCACCGCCGTCAAGCGCCTCGCCGCACCGGAGTACGCGCACTGCGCCGTGCGCCGTTGACTCGCCGCCGATCCTTCGCGTTCTTCACCGGTGAGTTCCTCGTTTCCCCTCCATTGCCATGACGTGTTCATCTTTCGATGAGCTCGAGGATCTTGACGAACCCGAAGATCCACTCTTGCACTCTTTTAGCAATTTTAGATCTCATCTAGACTTGTTCCAGACGCACCCGTAGCATTATCCCTTTAGGTTTGCCCCTTGATGAACTCGAATTTATTTCCCTTTTTAGCTCACCGGTAGATCTTTGCTAGTATCTCGCAGTGGTAGAAACATGTTTCCCGCCTAAATCCTTTAGCCCGGCTGTCCCGCATGATCCGAGGTATTTACCCCGGCTATCCTGAACTGTCCGAGGTACTTACCCCGGTATCCTGAACTGTCCGAGGTACTTACCCCGGTTGAACCTCCCTCTTCTGCAGGAAAGCGTCAACATGTCTTCTGCCTCGGATCCCGCCGAGGAAGGAGCACCTGGAGAACGAGGTAGCTGGGAGGGATCCGATGTCACGGAGGTCGACATCAAGTGGCTCCGAGATTCACGGCGGATCCCGGCCAATCTCATCTGCCGGGTTCCGAAGAAAGAAGATATCGAACCCGAGGTGGAATCCGGGGAGCGGGTCGTCTTCCTGGATCACTTCGAACGTGGCTTCGGGCTCCCGGCCGGGAAATTCTTCCGGGATTTCTTGGACACCTTTGGGCTACAACCACACCACCTGCCCGCCAATGCCATCCTCCAACTTTCGGCCTACGCAACCTTTTCCGAGGGTTACCTCGGATTATGGCCAAGCATCGAGTCCTGGGCCAAGTACTTCCAGCTCAAGAAGCAAAGTGTCCCGAACAAGAAGGTCGTGGACAAGGAGATGACCGCTTGCGGGGCGGCCTCGATTTCACCTCGGCGCCTCTCTGAGTTTCCTCGGATTCAGGGCCTGGACTCCTGCCGCAAATGGCAACGCTCCTTCTTCTATGTGAAGAACCCGGGCACCGAAGACCTCATCAACTTGCCGGAGTTCACCATCGGAACCCCTGCTGCCCAACTCCACTGGGATTATGAGCCTGCACCCGACGCTCCCGAGGTTCTACTGATCCACCAAACCATGATGTCCCTCCAGGAGAAAAGCTGGGGGGCAGATGACATCTTGCGCACCATGATCACCCGCCGAGTTAGCCCTTTACAAGCGCGGGCCCATAAGATCTGCCACATGAGTGGCCGCTACGATCCCACTCGGCACAGCACTTTTGAACTTGATGACTCCGAGGTGAAGAGGCGCATCCGGGCCATCGCCAAGACCACCATGCCCGATAAGTGGAAATGGGGTGTCAAGCCCTATGACCGAGATCACCTTCCAGCTCAAGTAAGTGTACCTTACCCGACGTAATATTGCTCGGTTTCATTTTCACCCCGACCTTGTATTGATTCTTGTGCTAACTCGGTTTTACCTTCCACCTCTGCAGAAGTTCACTCGACAGGAAATCGAGGATGGCCCCTTTCTTCTAAGGAGTGGACTCCCGACCTGCCTATTCCGGCCGCCGCCGAGGCTGAAGATCCGGACAATGAGGATCACCTCCCTATTCCCAAGGCCACCTCGGGTAAGACTCGTGGTTTCACCTCGCACCGCCCACCAGTTCGTTCGTCTATCCAGGACTGGCCCGATGACGACGATGACGATTGCCAAATTCTGGAACCTGTCAACGTTATTCCAATTTCATATGCTCCTCCAACATATAAGAACTTTCATCCAGCGTCTGCAGCTTCCCGGAAGCGCTCAGGACCCGGTACCTCGGATGCCGAGGCTTCCAAGACCTCGGAGACTGCGGCGCCCAAAGCCAAGCGTGCCAAGAAGACCTCGGGAGGCACAAGAAACGAGGCCCCGTGGAGGAAGATGCGTAAGTCACCTTGCTCCTTTTTACCTTTCACGCTGTTCCGAGGTTAAGCTTTTCTCTAACTTAATCTTTTCTTTTTCGTCTAGCCCGGCTCGGCAGATCAAACAGAGCCACAGCTCGATACATTCACCACTGCCTCCAGTGGTTGAAGCTCAGACAACCGAGGTCGAGGTAACCTCGGCAGCCCCGCCAGAGCCTCTCCTCCAGAACGGTCCGTTGACCTCAGCAGCCCGGAGAGGACCATCTCCTCCCCGGTGCGCGTTACTCCGCCGAACTTCCACCGCCGAGCTCTGACTCCGGCCTGGGACACTCTGCTCCCCGCCGAGATCAGACTCCTCCGCGTCCTCAGAAGGATGCGGAGACAGATCGCGCCAAGACTCCGGCTAAGACCGTGCTGGAGCCTCGGCTCTCCCCCAAGTCTCAAGCTGCGCGCAACCAGCAGCAACAGCAGCAGAAGAAGAAACAACAACAACAACTGCAGAAGCAAAAGCTTCAGCAGCAGCAGAAAGATTCAGCTCGAGTTGTTGAGCCCCCCAAACAGCCACAGCAAACTCCGATGCCGCCACCGCCACCGGGCCCCAAGGCTGCGAGCACCCAACTGGTGCCGCATGTTCCCGTGCCGAAGTCCACCTTGACCAAGACCGCGCCTCGAGCTCTCAGGTCGCCACCTCCCGAGCTCTTTTCGCTGCTACCATCCAGCCGAACATCAGCAGCTGGGAGGTCGGGCAACTCCGGACCAAGAGCGGGAACAGCTTAGGCTCGGAGAAGCACTACGACATGGACTGGAACTCGGCTGACACTGCCGAGGTCTCCTCTAACCCGACTCTGAGCATCCAGTTGGACCTAGCGCCGTGCTCCAGTCCATCTACAACATGCAGACTGCGGTCCTTGATTGCAGCAAGAAGGCCTCGGTAAGTTTCTTTACGCAACTCTCTTTCTTCCTTTGAAACCAAATGACAAACATACACTATTCCCAGTCCCCGAGATTCGGGTTGAGCAATTGACACTCCACCGAGTTAAAATTGCTCGGCTTGAATCTCAAAAACTTGTCATTTCTCCCATGCTGAGTCCCCGAGGCCAACGCCGAGTCCCCGGGACTCAATTGGGCCTCGGGTGCTAAAAAGACCTCGGATTTCTTCGAACTGATCTCTCTATTTTTCAGGAGTGCAACAATGCTCGGACAAAGATCTTCAAGAACCTCCTGCTGGATCACAACAGCTGAAGAAGTCTCACCGGACTCTTCTATCCGCAAAGGAGCAGAGCGACAAAGACTATGCCTCCAAGTTGAAGACAGCCGAAGATGAAATAGCTCGGCTGCAACAAGAGCTGAACCGGGCTAATGAAGCCAAAACTGCTGTGGAGGACGCTATGAAGGTCAAAGACCAGGCCGCCGAACAGCAGCAAGAGCTTGCCAAGACCCTGGAGACCGCGCCACCTCGGCCGAACCGAACTTATGCCCTCCGAGCTATATCGAAAAGCTGGTTGTCCGAGCTCACTCGGATTAATCACCAAATGGACAGTAAGTTTCTTTTCCTTTTCCTTATTTTCTGCCGACCTACACCCCGTGCCACCGTATGCCTTATTTCAGCGACAGCCTTTTTGTCTTCTTCAGAGAACTTCGAGCACTCCAAGGACAAGCTATCCGCGAAGTTCAAGCAGCTCGGGCAAAGAGGGCTGAGACAGAAACCCTCAGCGAAAGCTGGGATATCCAGGACCACCTTGTTGCCCTTAATGCTCGGATCAGGCCGCTCAGGGCCATTGGAACTAAACTGGTTGATGCTGCCATCGAGGTCCACCGTGCCCTCTGGCCCAAGGTTAAGACTCCCACTTGCATCGACGAGCTCGCCACGAAGCTGAAAGGAGCCGAGGCTAGACTTCGGGAGTGGAGATGCTCATCAGCTCGGGCTGGAGCGGACAAGGCCCTGGTGTTCGTGCTGTCCTGGTATGAATGTGAGATCCACACGGTTACCTCCCTGCGCAGGGCTCTCCTTGGAACACCACTCCTGATGGCATTGAGAAACGCCAAGCAGCAGCCGACCTCTTGCTAGTTATGCAAACACCCGGACCTTTGATGAAGGGCGCCTCTATTCTGAGGATGAAGAGAGCTCGGACGAGGAAGAAGAGTCCGGTGAAGAAGGCTCTGACGGCGAGGAAATTGACTTTGACGAGCCTGAGAGCTCCAAGGGCAAGGCCGGCAAAACAACCGAGGTGGCGGAGATTCTGATGATGACTTCAACTTCGACGAACCTCCGAACCCCAAGGGCAAGTCCGGCAAAGCCGTAGCCACCGAGGTGATCTCCCCGACGTGACGGACACCCCGGCATCCACTCCAACAACCGAGGTTGCTTCCGCGACCGAGGTTGTTCCTGCGCCCGAGGTTGTTCCTGCGCCCGAGGCTCCTACTACCACCACTTCGGCGACCGAGGTCTCTGGTTCCGAGGCCTGAACTTGTCTCAAGCAAAACATTAAATCCCCGGTATGCCGGGTGCAGATGTAATATACACTTAAGTAGTTTGCCTTGCTACCAGTACTATTATCTTGCTATCCGAACCATGCTTTTCTAAAATTTATGCCGAACCCTTTTGGAACGAGTCCCCGAGTTCACTTTCGTGTTTACTATACTTGGCATTCTTTGCTCTTGTCTACCATTTTGGCGTTCGACAGTCGAGTCACAAGATTGTTGTTTATAGCATACAGTACTTAGCAAATGTCGAGGTGTGTTTCAAAATCATCCGACATAAACGAAAGGTAAAGACAGGGGTTAGTAAACGACACATGCCGAACTATATTTTGGACCGAGTCCCCGAGTCCATTTTCATGTTTCCCACGTTTTTTCATCTTTGCTCTTGACTACCATTTCGGCGTTCGTCAGTCGAGTCACAAGATTAGTTACACAGCATACATTACTTGAAGTTTGAGACGAGGTTCAAAATAGTTCGGCATATGAACGAAATTGACAAACAGAAATAAAACACAAGCACAAGAGCGAGGCAGTCCCCGAGCTTCAACCTCGGAGTGCCGACATTTCATTAAGGATTAACCGAGGTACATACATTGCGCCCTTCATGAGTAGAAAGGTCGGAGTAGAGCTATATTCCATGGTCGCTGACCTCTGATCCGGGGTTGTCCAGCCCATCTTTCCTTGGTTCCTGCGCATCTATAGATAGTACGAATCATTGAGCAGAGCTCGGCTCACAATGAACGGTCCCTCCCATGGAGGTGACAACTTGTGCCGACCTTTCTTGCGCTGCACCAGCCTCAGCACCAAATCTCCCTCGTGAAACACACGAGGGTTGATACTCCGGCTATGATAACGTCGGAGACCTTGTTGGTATATTGCTGACCGAGATGAGGCCAACTCTCTAGCTTCCTCAAGCAGATCTACTGCATCCTCCCGAGCCTCTTTTGCCTCGGCTTCAGTGTACATTGCCACTCTGGGCGCATCATATTCGATGTCAGTGGGTAGCATAGCTTCTGCCCCATAGACCATAAAAAATGGCGTATAGCCAGTTGATCGATTTGGCGTGGTCCTTAGACCCCACAGTACTGCTGGTATCTCATCTATCCAACACCCCGGCGTTTTCAGCAGTGGTTCAATGAGCCGAGCCTTGATGCCGGCCAACACTAGAGCATTTGATCTTTCCACTTGTCCATTAGACTCCGGTGTGCCACCGAGGCTATGTCCAGCCGGATTCCCTTGTTCATGCAAAACCGAGCAAATTCTCCAACAGCAAAGTTCGTGCCGTTGTCCGAGATAATGCTATGGGGGTACCATATCGCAGAATGATCTCCTTCAAAAAAGTCACTGCTGAATGACCATCCAACTTCCGGATTGGTTTCACCTCGATCCACTTGGTGAACTTGTCCACCATCACCAGTATGTGCGTCATGTTACCTCGGGCTGGTTTGAACTCTCCCACCATATCCAAACACCATACCGCAAACGGCCAAGTGATAGGAATTGTTTTGAGCGCCGAGGCTGGCATATGCGTTTGCTTGGCAAACCTTTGGCATCCTTCACATCTCCGGACTATGGCCTCTGCATCAGCAAGAGCAGTGGGCCAATAGAACCCATGCCTGAACACCTTGGCCACCAGAGCTCTTGTGCTGCAATGATGACCACACTCTCCTTGGTGGATCTCCAAAAGCATCTCCTTGCCTTCAGCTGGCTCGACACACCGTTGCAACACCTCGGTTACGCTTCTTTTATAGAGCTCCTTGTTGATGATGGTGTACGCCTTTGCCCTCCTTTGGATTCTCCTAGCCTCGGTTGTGTCACTTGGCAAGCTTCCCTCTGTTATGAACTTCATGATTTGCTCCGCCCACTCCGGCACTGGGTGCAAAGGAAAAATTTCTCGTCCACCTCCATTGGTTCGGCCACCATAATCTCCTCCATTATTTCCTCCACCATCCTGCGACCAGTCCCCGAGTCTTGATGAGCAGTCCCCGAGGTTCGGTGCGCAGTCCCCGAGCTCTGCCACGCAGTCCCCGGGTCCGACCAAACGCATCCGACGTCTACCTCCATTGGAACAGGTCCGGACTCTTGCTCCGCCGGGATGAAAATAGATTCGGATTCAGGAGAAGGTTTGATTGAAGGAGTTCTCAAGTGATTCAGGGCTACTCCAGGTGGTACTGCCTCTTTAGATGAACCGAGCTTTGACAACACGTCGGCAGCATTATTTTCTGTCCGAGGTATATGCCTGTATTCACACCCTTCAAAGAACCCGGATATCTTTTGCACATGGAACCGATATAACGCCATGTTGGCATCCAGAGCATCCCAAGTTCCAGAAGATTGTTGCACCACCAGGTCGGAATCGCCGAAGCATTCCATACGCCGGATACCGATCTCCTTCGCCACATTGAGCCATGGATTAAGGCCTCATACTCCGCCACATTGTTTGATGCTGAGAAATGAATCTGCAGCACGTATTTCAGCTGATCTCGCTTCGGCGAGGTGAGGACTATTCCAGCCCCCAGCCCGATCTTTGTCTTGGACCCATCAAAATGCATTTTCCAATAATTATAGTCCGGCCTGGGTGGCTCATACTGCATCTCGGCCCAATCACAAAAGAAGTCCGGCAACGCCTGGGATTTAATTGCATCTCTTCTCTCATAATGTGGTGCATATGGAGACACCTCAATCGCCCATTTGGCAACTCGGCCAGTTGCATCTTTGCACCCGATGATCTCCGAGATTGGAGCTTCGCACACCACCGTCATGGGATGCTCCTGGAAATAATGCTTCAACTTCTTGACCGCCAGGTAGACACCATACGTCATCTTCTGGTAGTGAGGGTAATTCTGCTTCGAGGTAGAGATCACCTCGCTCAAGTAATACACCGGTCTCTGCACCGACCTGCCACCTTCTTCGCGCTCCACCACCACTGCCACACTTACAACTCGGTTTGTGGCCGCAATGTAAAGTAACATCGGCTCATTGTGCAATGGTGACGCCAACACCGGGCAGTGGACAACATCTTTTTAGCTCATTGAACGCCACGTCGGCCTGCGGGGTCCATGTAAACCCGGTACTTTTCTTCATGAGCTGGTACAAAGGTAAGGCTTTTTCTCCCAGCCGACCTACAAATCGGCTCAACGAGGCTAGGCACCCTGTGAATTTCTGCACATCTTTCAAACACTTCGGTAATTTCATGTTCTCAATAGCTCGGATCTTGGCCGGGTTAACCTCGATACCTCGGCTAGACACCAGGAATCCAAGCAACTTTCCAGCCGGGACACCAAAGGTGCACTTGTCCGGGTTAAGCTTCAACCGATATTTTCTCAAATTCACAAATGTCTCCTCGAGATCCTCGAGGAGAGTACGTTTCTCCTTAGTTTTGATGACGATATCATCGACATACACTTGCACATTTTTGCCCATTTGAGAGTGCAGGCATTTCTGCATACACCTCTGATAAGTTGCCCCGGCATTCCTCAGACCAAAACACATGACACGATAGCAATACGCCCCATACGGGGTAATAAAAGCAGTCTTTATTTGATCCTTGGGTTCAGTGGTATCTGGTGAAAACCAGAGTACGCATCGATAAAAGACAACAGTTCACAACCAGCAGTGGAATCGATCACTTGATCAATCCGAGGTAATGGAAACGGATCTTTCGGGCACGCCTTGTTGAGGTTAGTGAAGTCAATGCACATGCGCCACACCTTGACCACGGCTGGCTCGTCTTTCTTCTTTTCCACCAAGACCGGATTGGATATCCAGTCCGGATGCAGCACCTCCATAATGAACCCGGCTGCAAGCAACTTAGCCAGCTCGTCCAGCACCACTTGTCTTCGGTCGTCTGAGAGACGACGGGTCGGTTGCCTCACCGGTTTCACCTCGGCCTGACAAATAAAGAGTGCTCTGCCAACTCCCTCGGAACACCAGGCAGGTCCTTAGCCGACCATGCAAAGATATCCCGATTCTCACGGAGGAAGTGACAGAGCTCGCTTTCCTATTTCTCGCCCAGCCCGGTCCCAATGATGGCCATATGCTCTGGGTGCTCCGGGTCAATGGGGATCTTCTTGGTCTCCTTGGGCACCTCGAATGCTGCAGTTGAGTCCGGGCTCATCAGTCCGGACATGCCGAGCTGTGTTGACTGCGCCATTGCCACCACTTGATGCAGCTTCTTCTTCTCGCTGCGATCACCAAAGACTCGGCCAGATTAGACCCCGCCGAGGCACACTGAATGGCTCGCTTGTAGTCACCCGAGATGGATATGATCCCATTAGGCCCGGCATTTTCATCTTCAGGTATGCAACATGGGTGGAAATCATGAACTTGGCCAGAGCCGGCCTTCCAAGCAAGCATGGTATGCACTCTCCAAGTCCACCACCTCGAACTCGATACTCTCAACTCGGCAGTTATCCTTGGTTCCAAATGCTACATCCACCCATATCTTGCCCATGGGTGCACAGGAAACGCCAGGCACAATCCCATGAAAAGTACAACTGCTTGGCATCAACTGATTTGGCGATATGCCCAATTTCACCATTGTGTCTCGGTACATGATGTTGATGGCACTGCCATTGTCCACCAGAACTCGGGTGAACCTCACATTGTTGTAGGCCCACACAACGGATCGGATATCTACCACCAGGGCATACTTTCCAGGGCTCGGCATGATCCGAGGTGTATCTTTCCTGCTCCAAGTTATCTCCTGCTCAGACCAGTTCATATAGGTCGGCACCACCGGCATTACTGCATTCACCTCCATGGCACGCCTCTGCACACTCTTCTTGTCAGTTGGCTCGGTCACAAAGACCACATAGCTCGCATGAGCCTCTCTCAGCTTCTTTTTGCAACAGGACACGCTTCGCCTCTAGGTCGGCCACAGTCACTACCACATCCACTCCTGGATCTACTGGGTTTGCCAGTGTCTTTGTTATCTCTACTAGGGTCGCACCTCGGCGCTGCACCCCGGGGGTACCAGGCAACTCTTTCTCTAGCCTGGGCTTTGCAGATCTCACCTTATCAACAACCTCGACTGGCTTGGGTGTGCTGGCATCTCCTTTGCCAGCGGCATCAACCGGACCGGTCATCATCACCTCCACGCAGCTCCCGGGGCGAGTGATACGCCGACCTAGAGCCGCAAGGAGAGGAGTTTCATCGTCCACGAGCACCTGCTCCGGGTACTCGCGAACAACCTCGACAGCAACGTAGGTGACGAAGCTGCCAAGCATCATGGTGAAGCCATGCTCGGGGAAGGGCTTGCCGGCGAAACACCCCGCATTGTCGCTGACGAAGTTGAACTCACCGATCTTGGTGATAAGCCCGGAAAGAACCCGCTCGCCTGAGCCCGTCCGGATGTAAACTCCCTCAAACGCCTCAATCTGCCCCACGGTGGGTGCCAACTGTCGTGGTGGGATCACGGCAGATGCCATAGGTATGGCTAATGGTCATTGGGGGAATCCGGGGAGGGTTTATGCACTCAAGAAGTGCACAAGCAAGAACGCTCAAGAACACGAACGAGAAACCAAGAAACCAAGAACACAAAGCACACCACGATGTACCCTGCTTCGGGGCCCTCTTGGGGAGGTAACACCCCTACTACAGCACTATCCTACTTGGTGTATATCTCTTGGTGACACGTACAAGCTGCTCCTCGAGCTGTATGATGATACAATGGTGAGAACTTGAGGTAGAAGATGAAGCTACAAGGGGGAAGAAAGGACTCCGAGCTTCCTGTGCGTGCCTCCGAGGTGTCTCCCTTGTTCGTCTCCTCTCTCTTTCTCTCCTTCTCCTCGTCCCCCACGCAGGAGGTGTTGCAGCCCACTATATAGGCCAACCGAGTTACCGTTGTGCCCCTCGCTGAACACTGTAGCCATGCCTCTGCTTTAGTCATCATTGTACTCCTGTCAGGGACAAGACATGGCCTGCCCATCCCCTGCATCACCACAGTAGAGCTAGGATGTCCCCTCTGACTGAGACAGGACGTAGCCTGGCTGAGCTACCTCGTAGCCTTTTCCCCGGATCTTGCGTGGTCAGCGGTCAGAGACGTGCAGCCCCGCCGAACCTGGGGCACGCCTCTGCCAGGCTCCGTGACAGACGCTCCCGTGTCAGGCGGGAAGTGACAGGAGCATTGACTCCTGCCCGACCTACGGTCTCTTGCCTTGTTTAGCTCGGGTCTTGCTCCCGCTCCTTACCTCGGGTCTTGTACTTAAGCTCCGACCAGGTCGAACATTACTTCCTTCAAATAGCTTCTCCTGCATTCACCATACAAATCATAGCACCGAGGTAGTTAGGTCGGCTGATCATAGCTCGGATTATGAACCTCGGCCCATGCCAACGGGATACCTCGGACCCCTATGGGCTAAGACAGGTCGGCCTTTATATTTTCCAGGTAAAGATGAAGCTCGGATTCTCCCAGGCCCAAACAGGTCGGCCCTTTCCGTACCTCGGCACACCTTTTAACTCCACTTATGCCAAGCCTTGATCCTACCCGGGGGTAGCCCCCCGACACCTATCGTAGCATCTTGAATGATTAAGGTTAAAGTGAAAGCAAATATGAGTAGTGTGCTTGATAAAGAATGGGTTGAATGTCTCATGCCCCTTGAATACAAGTACTTACACCATGTGTTACTCAACTTGGGAAACAAAGCAAGTTCAATTAAATATCATTGTAAGCATAATAGTATCATCAAGAGTGTCAACTGGGGTACCTCTTGTCCCAAGATATGGAACAAGCCCATATCAAAATGACAAGACAAACAAACAAAATGAACAATCTCAACACCCTTTTTATTTACCATTTGGAATAGTTTTTTATTGCAAGGTGTATCACAGAAGGTTCACCATAGTATGTAAGTAAATTTCCACCATGAATGATGCATGGCTTAGATTAGCGGCCTAGGCGTCTCTCTAACCATTTACACAAACTCATTTAAACTCACTCTATTTCCACATTTATTTCAACATGATAAGCATCCATAGACAAAAGCACATGATATCAACTAAATGAGATGAAGAACGTGTTGAAAGCTTGCCATGTGACAACATATGGGCTAACTTCCAACCCAAAAACATTCATCAAGCCACAAACATCATAATCTTAATCACAATGGGTCAAGTTTTATTATGCAAATAAAAGAACATTGTGCATCAAGTTCGTAAGAGCTATATAACCAAAAAAAATTCATTGCAATCAATAACATAAACATTTTCATTCAGAGGTAAGATAACACAAACAACATGTTAAACATACTCGGAATAGCATAAAGCCAATAGGTATATATGGTGGACTCACTGGAATAACTTTGGTTGAAGGTGTTGGAAACAAGTTTTTGCTTGTTGGAGTTTTTGGGCTAGAAAAAGGGAGAAAGTTGGTCATCTAGATGCATACATGAGTGTCCATAGAACTAACTAATCCATGTTAAACCAAGTGAAATAATAATCAGCACCAAAACATGAATAAGTGATAGCTCTACAAAAAGAATTTGCAAACTATTACTCATAAACAAGCTCATGAATCATGCAACTATATGTATCATTAAAAATCAAGTCAAACATCCCTTTTCCCAATCTTATAAAAGCATCCAACATATTTCAACCCATATTTCCAGTAGCTCTCTCATATATAATTGATAGTGTGGTGGTCTCTCAAGACTCAAACAAAAACAAAAACGACGCTCCAAGTTTATGCGATAAAGTGTTTCGATCGAAAAACAGAAGTTAGACGTGTGCAAACCGAGAGTGTGTAGGTCCAGCGGGGTTGTCTTCACATCCCCAAGCTTATGGTCTTCACCATCCTTGGATAGCTCTTGGCGCATCTCCTCCAATCCCTGTGAAAAAACTTCAAAACACCGTTTCTCCCATCTCTTTTCTGTGGGGTGCATTAATAGTGATAAACAAATAGGTTCCTTGCTGCATATAATACTTGAACAAAAATTCATATGACATGTCCAGAAAGTGTATAATGTTGTATGCCTACTCATAAACTCAATTGGATCAAAAAGATTCAACTTAAAAGCTCAAAGCATGCATCAAACAAAATGGGACAGAATCTGTCCAGAAAAACAGCAGCAGCAAAACGTATTTTTCTACCCTACCAAACTTTGTCGAAAAATTCTGAACAAATTCATGCATACAGAGGATGAAAAGTTGCAACTACAGTTCAAATATGAGCTCATTCGGAGTTACAGAATAAGAACTAAAAATCATACCGTGCACTGATTCGTGCAGGAATAAAATCTCCGAACGCTATAAGCAACTTTTCAAGACCAAAATGGGTAAAACTTGGCACTTTATTGAAAATTCCAGAACCTAAACTAGACACAAAGTCTCTTGTTACAGCAAGAGGACACAAAGAAAAAATCACACACAAAAATAACCGGGTTGCCTCCCGCAAAACGCTTTCTTTATAGCCATATAGCTAGGCTTGATAGTTTTAATGATGCTCCCATAGAAATAAGAGTTGAATATAAAAGAGCTTCAAGAAGCAAATATCAAACACATTTAAATCTAACCCACTTTCTATGCATTGGGATCTTGTAAGAAAATAAATCAATAAAGCACAAAGTGACTAGCATAGGAAGGCAAAGCAAGTGCAACTTCAAAAATTTCAACAAAAAGAGAGGAGACTTAATATTATTGAGATATATGAAACCGTGTCTCCCTCTCTCATAAGGACCAGTAGGTTTTAAAGTACACAACAAATAAAAACAAATAAAGAGAAAGGACAAAACCTTCATCATAAAGAGGATAAATTTAGTAACGTGAAGATTTCTATAACCATACTTTCCTCTCTCAAAATAATTTTCAGCGGCATCATGAATAAAATCAACAATATAGCTGTCACATAAAGCATTATTATCATGATCCATAAGCATAACAGTACTATTACTCTCCACACAAGCATAATCAATTTCATTAGTAATAGTGAGAGTAAAACTAGCACATCCATCATTGTAATCATCATAAATTGGAGGCATAGAATAATCATAGTGAATTTTATCCTCAATAGTAGATGGACTGAAAACATCATAATCATCATTTTAAACATCATATATAGGAGGCATATTATAATCAACATAAATTTTATCCTCAATAGTAGGTGGACTGAAAATATCACAATGATTATAATCATCATATATTGGAGGCATAGTATCATCAAAAAAAAAATTCTCCTCAAAACTTGGGGGGCTAAAAATATCACATTCATCAACAGCCACTTCCCCAAGCTTAAACTTTTCCAGAGCAATAGCAATAATGGTGTTCAAAGAATTTATAGTGATAACATTGCTACCATCATGCAAATAATTTTCCATATGTTTTTTTAATTTTCTCTTCAAACACATCATGTCCTAACTCAAGATAGATTTCATAAAGCTCTCTATTTTTTTTGTTGTTTTCCATTTTCTAATTTTTATGGGTTTTTGATATATGTAAAACTAATGAGAAACTCACAACCAAACAAGTTTAAAGGAACCTCCCCAAGCTTAGATGATTGCACGATATAAAAGGAACCTCCCCAAGCTTAGTCTAGTGCACACAAGAATAGAAACTTAAGCGCTACGCTCCCCGCCAACGGCGCCAGAAAAGTACTTGATAACCCCCAAGAGCAAGGGATCACTGTAGCACCTCTCAATGTGGAAGTAAGGTATCGATCCGCAGGAGCAAGAAGGAAAAGTTATCTATTCCCTACAACTAAAGTGTCACAAGTTTTAGTTGATTATGCACTAAACAAGTTTAAGGAACAAGGTGGTTGATTTAATGGATGGAAGTTTGATGTAACAAGGCAAGAATGTGGAAGTGTCCCAATCCTCTTCAATGCAAGAGGACAAGATAAAGGTTTTCTAAGATGCTTGGAAATAAGGCCTAGGGATCATACTTTCACTAGTGGACACTCCCAACAATTGAATACATAGATATTTCCTCTTCACTTTGCTACTCTGAACTATTCTCCCGTTGGATAGAAATACCAATCTACTGCGTAGGGCTACAAGAGCACACCTTAAAGTCTGAGTGAACAAACACCACAATATCATAGAACACCAAGACCATCGTGTAGGGCTACAAAAGCACACTTTAAAGTCTGTCTTCCACATCTAGGGAACCCCAAGGTCACTATGAGTGCCCCAAAATAGTACTAAACAAACACCACAATTTTATAGTGACATCCAACACAAAGAATAACTCATGGTAAGTATTTCTGTAACCTTTAGCCTAAGAGTCACACACGGTGCGCACACTGTCAACTTCACACCATGGACAAAGGTGACTCCAGAAATTACATTAATAAACCACTTGAGTAGCACAAACAATGAAGGAGAAACATCCATGAATTCAATTAGATTACAAAGGTCATGATCACATAAAGATCACATGATGGGAGAGAGAGATGAACCACATAACTACCGGTAGAGCCCTCAGCCCCGATGAAGAACTACTCCCTCCTCATCATGGGAGGCAGCGACAGCGATGAAGATGTTGATGATGAACATGCCAGAGGGGGGTGGAGCCCTCCGGAGGTGATTCCGGCGGCGTTTCCCCCCTCCGATCTTCTCCGGCGGCAGCCTTCTGTCTCTCTGTTTCGTGGTTCTGTGTTTCTCCGCCGCCTCCTTTCGCGAAACGCCAGGGGACCTTTTTTATAGGCGTTTTTAGGTCAAGACGGAGTCGGTGGACGAAAAATCGACGGCAACGGAGCTCCGAGGTGGAAACGAGCTGGGCCCATGTGGCCATGTACTTTAGGCCGCGTGGGACCCTCCCATTTCAAGCCTGTTGGGCTTCTGGTCTTCAATTTAAGCCCATTACGTTCGTCTCGAAAATTCTGAACCGTGCTCTTTGACCTTGCCCTTTTTGGAGTCCCGAAGCTCCCGGAAAGTCTGAAACACTAAAAAAGACGTTTTTTGGAAAAGCAGGGTTAATTCCAAATAAATGGGAAAACTATGAAGTATTCCCAAAATCATTATAAAACATTGATATAACCCTTATATCATGCAAATATGATGGGAATATAAGCAATTAAAGTGCAAAGTTCATGTATGCATTTTGCATGCATCACCATGCGACACCATTTCTCTCCCTCCGCCTCACTCGAGTCGTATTCTACCAAAAACAGTCGTCCCTACGCAAAGTTTGCCCGTCTCTCCGCACATATCTCTGGCTCCGTTAAGCACCTGGAACTACAGGGCACCGCCATCCCTGATATCACGACTCAAGTTCATTGTTAACTTGCACGCCACGTGCGCTCCCCTCTGGTGGCCACCCAACACCAGTGAGATGAAAACTTCCTACAACCCTCGCAGTAGTTGCATGTGAACACCTGGGCAAATAGCTCCCATGCGACACATTTCCTAGCAATTGGATGGACAGCGACGTCGTTTGCCGGAATTGCTCTCTTGCGACACTTCTGTGATCGCAAATTGCTCCCGTGCGACATGGACCTTAAACGCAAACTGTTAGGATTATGGGGAGCCGGGTGAGACCCACAACTTATCCATGATATGTCTCCAATGTATCCATAATTTCTGCTGTTCCATGTTTATATTATACTATTTGCTACATGTTTTATATACACTTCATATCACTTTTATGTATTTTCTGGGACTAACCTATTAACAAGATGCCACAGTGCCAGTTCCCTGTTTTCTGCTGTTTTTGGTTTCAGAAAGTTACTTCTGGAAATATTCTCGGAATTGCACGAAACAAAAGGCCAAGTCCCTATTTTTCCAACACGTACACGGAGTCCGAAGGAGAGACGAAGACTCGCCACGAGGTGGCCAAACCACTGGCTGGTGCGGCAATGGGCCCCACCGCACCGCCTGGTGGTTTGGGCCCCTCGGGGGTCCGCCGACATCACCCCTTCGCCTATTTATTCCCTGAGACGAGAAAACCCTAAAACACCGAGCCTTTCATCCAGAACATATTCGCTGCCGCCGCCGTCGTCAACCCTAACTCGGGGGGTTTTGAAGCTCTTCCCGGCACCCTGCCGGAGAGGGGAATCATCACCGGAGGGCTCTACATCGCCATGCCCGCCTCCGGAGTGATGCGTGAGTAGTTCATCCTTGGACTATGGGTCCATAGCAGTAGCTAGATGGTTGTCTTCTCCACTTGTGCCATCATGTTTAGATCTTGTGAGCTGCCTATCATGATCAAGATCATCTTATTGTAATGCTACATGTTGTGTTTGCTGGGATTTGACTTATATTGATACCTATGTGGAGCTGAATATTATATTATCATGTCTATGTCATTTGTGATCTTGCATGCTCTCCGTTACTTGTTGAAGCCTTGGCCAAGTGAATACTTGTGACTCCAAGAGGGGGTATTTATGCATGATAGTTGGGTTCAACCTCTATTTAACCTGGGATAGTGACAGCAAGTTCTAAGGTTGTAGATGTGTTGTTGCCACTAGGGGTAAAACAGCAATGCTTTATTCAAGGATGAATGTATTGTTTACATTACGCACATTACTTAATGCAATTGTCTGTTGCTTGCAACTTAATACTGGAAGGGGTACGGATGTTAACCGGAAGGTGGACTATTTAGGCATAGATGCATGCTGGATAGCGGTCTATGTACTTTGTCGTAATGCCCAAATGAATCTCATAGTAGACACCACAACTCACACATGCATGTTATATGCACTTATCAATTGTCAATTGCCCAGCTGTAATTTGTTTACCCAGCATGTTAGTTATCTTATTGGAGAGACACCACTAGTGAACTGTGGACCCCGGTCCATTCTTTTACATCTGAAATACAATCTACTGCAATCATTGTTCTCTACTGTTTTATGCAAACAAACATCATCTTCCATTCGATACGTTTAACCCTTTGTTTTCAGCAAGCCGGTGAGATTGACAACCTCACTGTTAAGTTGGGGCAAAGTAATTTGATTGTGTTGTGCAGGTTCCACGTTGGCACCGGAATCCCTGGTGTTGCGCCGCACTACACTCCTTCACCAACACCTTCGAAGCAACCTCGTTTTCCTACTGGTTCGATTAAACCTTGGTTTCATACTGAGGGAAAACTTGCTGCTGCACTCATCATACCTTCCTCTTGGGGTTCCCAACTGACGTGTGACGTACAAGCATTGTTTCTGGTGCTGTTGCCGGGGAGAATTCCCTCGTCAACTTAGCGCTAGCAACACGTTTTCTGGCGCCGTTGCCGGGGAAAACCGAATTGCTTCTGCAAGGGGAGTCTCTCACACCCAATCTCTTTACTTTGTTATTTGTCTTGCTTAGTTTATTTTTATTTAGTTTTGTTTGCTCTCTTTATCAAAAACACAAAAAAATAGTTACTTGCATTCATTTTTAGGCCACCTGTTTTGATTTTTATCATGCTGCTCCCAAGTTTGATTTAAAAGATGTACTGGTAGGAAGTGGGTCTATCATTGGAAGAGACAACATTGAAGAATTTTTTAGTCATGTTAGCAAGCTGAAAGATTTTGAAGATAGATCCTTGGTAGAACTTGCCCCTAATTATGAAATTGCTGCTGCCTCCTTAGTCCACATGCTTGAAGCTAGGTTTGTTAACCTTAACCCTATAATGCAGCATATGTTTCTTAGACTTCATGATATGGAAGAGGGGGAAAAGAAGGATTTTGTTTTAGAAACCCTTCTCAAAGAATTTGGAGATGTAGCTAGTGAAGCTAGAAAAGTTTTTATGCGATATAGGATGCTTGGTTATTACATTGATATCGCCAATATACTTGAAAAATTAGAGAAGGAAAGATCCAAGTACACTAAAGAAACTAGTTATGAAGGAGAGAATAAAATACCAATTCCTTTTAAGATTGCAGGAATGCATGAGGCACTAGAAAAGAACTTTAATTGGATTGTGCCTGAAAATTTATTTGATGAGGATAGTTTACCTAAAAGTAATGAAAGGGGAGTTTCTGAAACTTACATAGATAAAGTGCAATGCATCGTTGAGAAAACTTCTAAACTCTCCGTTGATGCTTCTTCTCTTGACAACACTTGATTTTCACTTTCTGCGCCTAGCTGAAAGGCGTTAAAGAAAAGCGCTTATGGGAGACAACCCATCGTTTTTATTTGCTGTTATTTTTGTTTTCTTTGAGTCAAGGAGTTTTGTTACTTCTGTAGCAACTCTTTTGTATCTTTATTTTATCGCAATGTTGTGCCAAGTAAAGTTCTATATTGAAAGTTGATGCAAGATTTGGATTTCTGCGCAGTGACAGATTTTTAGCTGTCACGGATTTGAGCTTATCTCCCTGTAGAAAATTCAAAAATTCTGAAAAAATCACGCATATTCCTGAGATATGTACGCAACTTTCATTATTTTAGGCCAGATCCATCTGAGCAACTTAAGTGCCTCGAAAAAATTCGTCATTCCAGACTGTTCTGTTTTTGACAGATTCTGCCTTTTGTTTTGCATTCGCTCTTTTACTGTGTTTGTGTGGATTTCTTTGCTCCACAAAGCATTGGTGGCTGTAGCTAATGTCCAGAAGCTTTGGGATTGATTGTATCATTACAGAATATGAGAATTTTTGATTATGCACTAACCCTCTAATGAGAACTGTCTTGAGTTTGGTGTGAAGGAAGTTTTCAAGGATCAAGCGAGAAGGGTGATATTATGTGATCAAGAAGAGTGAAAAGCCTAAGCTTGGGGATGCCCCCGTGGTTCATCCCAACCATATTCAGAGAGACTCAAGCGTCTAAGCTTGGGGATGCCCAAGGCATCCCCTTCTTCATCAACAAACTTATCAGGTCATCTCTAGTGAAACTATATTTTAATTCTTTCACATCTTATGCGCTTTACTTGGAGCGTCTGTGTGTTTTTATTTTGTTTTTGTTTGAATAAATTCGGATCCTAGCAATCCTTGTGTGGGAGAGAGACACGCTCCGCTTTTTCATGTGAATACTCATGTTCTTCACTTATATTTGTTGAGTATTCTTAACTAGCTACTGCAGTGCTTTTAGCTCCTGTTTTTCATGCATCTCTTCGAGCTGTTAGCACTTGTTTATAAATACTCTCTTGCTGCATTATATTATCATTTGGAGAGTTTATGTTTAAATAAATTGATTGGTGTTTGTTTGGAAGAAAGAAAATGCTACATGTAGTAGTTGGTATTGGAAAAGACATATGCATTCTTGTAGATCATTGTCTTGTTTCGATTTGATACTTTGCAATTGTTTTGAGCTCTCAAGTAGATCATGTTTAAGCTCTTGCATCATGTAGTTAAAGCCTAGTAGTGGAGAACTACCGTAGAGCTTGTTGAGACTTGGGATGCATATTTGTTCTCTCTAAGGTCTAGATATTTTCTGGTAAAATGTTTGAGCAACAAGGAAGACAGTGTAGAGTCTTATAATACTTGCAATATGTTTTTATGTGATTCTTGCTGTACCGGTTTATACTTGTGTTTGCTTCAAACAACCTTGCTAGCCTAAACTCTGTACTGAGAGGGAATGCTTCTCGTGTGGAGAACTACCTACTATGTGGTATTTCCTGCCATTCCAAGTAAATATTTCATGTGCTACCTTTAAACTATTCAAAACTTTATTACTCCTTATTTGTGTCAATGTTTTATAGCTCATGAGGAAGTATGTGGTGTTTTATCTTTCAATCTTGTCATTTACTTCTGACAGACTTTCACCAATGGACTAGTGGCATATACATCCGCTTATCCAATAATTTGCAAAAAGAGCTGGCAACGGGGTGCCCAGCCCCAATTAATTACAACTTTCATTAATAATTCTCTTCACATGTTTTGCCCTGATTTATCAGTAAGCAACTTAATTTGCAAATAGACACTCCTCCATGGTATGTGAATGTTGGAAGGCACCCGAGGATTCGGTTAGCCATGGCTTGTGTAAGCAAAAGGTTGGGAGGAGTGTCATCTATAAAGAAACTAAAATACATGTGTAAACAAAAGAGAAGAGGGATGATCTACCTTGCTGGTAGAAATAACGTCCTTCATGGGAGCCGCTCTTGAAAGTCTGGTTGACAAGGGGGTTAGAGTGCCCACTACCATTCGTTGACAACAACAAACACCTCTCAAATATTTATTTTGTGCTCTCTATATGCTTTCGAAAACTTAAAAAGCTCTAGCACATGATTTAATCCCTGCTTCCCTCTGCGAAGGGCCTATCTTTTACTTTATGTTGAGTCAGTTTACCTACTCCTTTCTATCTTAGAAGCAAACACTTGTGTCAACTTTGTGTGCATTGATTCTTACATGTTTACTTATTGCACTTGTTATATTGCTTTATGTTGACAACTATCCATGAGATATACATGTTACAAGTTGAAAGCAAATGCTGAAACTTAATCATCCTTTGTGTTGCTTCAATGCCTTTTACTTTGAATCTATTGCTTTATGAGTTACCTCTTATGCAAAACTTTTTGATGCTTGTCTTGAAAGTACTATTCATGAAAAGTTTTTGCTTATATGATTCATTGTTTACTCTTTATCTATTTGTTAGCAAACTATAGACCATTGCTTTGAGTCACTTCATTCATGACATGAGCCTTGCAATATATTGATCAAGATTGTGTGAAAGCATGTCTCCTCAGAAATTATTTGTTGTTATCGTTTTACCTACTCGAGGACGAGTAGAACTAAGCTTGGGGATGCTTGATACGTCTCCAACGTATCCATAATTTATGCTGTTCCATGCTTATATTATACCATTTGCTACATGTTTTATATACACTTGATATCACTTTTATGCATTTTCTGGGACTAACCTATTAACAAGATGCCACAGTGCCAGTTCCCTGTTTTCTGCTGTTTTTGGTTTCAGAAAGTTACTTCTGGAAATATTCTCGGAATTGCACGAAACAAAAGGCCAAGTCCCTATTTTTCCAACACGTACACGGAGTCCGAAGGAGAGACGAAGAGCCACGAGGTGGCCAAACCACAGGCTG
This sequence comes from Poa pratensis, assembly GCA_947311845.1. Lineage (NCBI taxonomy): Eukaryota > Viridiplantae > Streptophyta > Magnoliopsida > Poales > Poaceae > Poa > Poa pratensis. The sequence goes on along the minus strand of CAMZMU010000041.1, from coordinate 153,093,681 downwards.
GCCGGCAGTGGGCCCACCGCGCCGCCTGGTGGTTTGGGCCCCTCGGGGGTCCGCCGACATCGCCCCTTCGCCTATTTATTCCCCGAGACGAGAAAACCCTAAAACACCGAGCCTTTCATCCAGAACATATTCGCTGCCGCCGTCGTCAACCCTAACTCGGGGGGTTCTGAAGCTCTTCCCGGCACCCTGCCGGAGAGGGGAATCATCACCGGAGGGCTCTACATCGCCATGCCCGCCTCCGGAGTGATGCGTGAGTAGTTCATCCTTGGACTATGGGTCCATAGCAGTAGCTAGATGGTTGTCTTCTCCACTTGTGCCATCATGTTTAGATCTTGTGAGCTGCCTATCATGATCAAGATCATCTTATTGTAATGCTACATGTTGTGTTTGCTGGGATCTGACTTATATTGATACCTATGTGGAGCTGAATATTATATTATCATGTCTATGTCATTTGTGATCTTGCATGCTCTCCGTTACTTGTTGAAGCCTTGGCCAAGTGAATACTTGTGACTCCAAGAGGGGGTATTTATGCATGATAGTTGGGTTCAACCTCTATTTAACCTGGGATAGTGACAGCAAGTTCTAAGGTTGTAGATGTGTTGTTGCCACTAGGGGTAAAACAGCAATGCTTTATTCAAGGATGAATGTATTGTTTACATTACGCACATTACTTAATGCAATTGTCTGTTGCTTGCAACTTAATACTGGAAGGGGTACGGATGTTAACCGGAAGTGGACTATTTAGGCATAGATGCATGCTGGATAGCGGTCTATGTACTTTGTCGTAATGCCCAAATGAATCTCATAGTAGACACCACAACTCACACATGCATGTTATATGCACTTATCAATTGTCAATTGCCCAGCTGTAATTTGTTTACCCAGCATGTTAGTTATCTTATTGGAGAGACACCACTAGTGAACTGTGGACCCCGGTCCATTCTTTTACATCTGAAATACAATCTACTGCAATCATTGTTCTCTACTGTTTTATGCAAACAAACATCATCTTCCATTCGATACGTTTAACCCTTTGTTTTCAGCAAGCCGGTGAGATTGACAACCTCACTGTTAAGTTGGGGCAAAGTAATTTGATTGTGTTGTGCAGGTTCCACGTTGGCACCGGAATCCCTGGTGTTGCGCCGCACTACACTCCTTCACCAACACCTTCGAAGCAACCTCGTTTTCCTACTGGTTCGATAAACCTTGGTTTCATACTGAGGGAAAACTTGCTGCTGCACTCATCATACCTTCCTCTTGGGGTTCCCAACTGACGTGTGATGTACAAGCATAGTTTCTGGTGCTGTTGCCGGGGAGAATTCCCTCGTCAACTTGGCGCTAGCAATCCATGTCAGCTTATATGACATGGGACCCACACAGCAGCGACAACCGTTATATCCTCCTCCCCTGCGCCCGCATCCTCCCTCTTCTTCTTCTCCGGCGACGAAGCACGGCAACGCCGGTGAGCTCCGATTCAGGCAAACATAAAAGCAGATAATTGTGAGCTCGGATTCAGGCAACACACAGATTTCGATTCAGGCAAGCATACTAGATAGAATTATACGCTATTACACACAGAGTAGTTCGTCAATGGCGGGCTCACCGGATCAAAAGCCACACAGAGTAGTTCGATAACTAAATACGGGCCTAATTACATAGGAGGGCGTCGGAGTAGTTTGTCAACCGCTGCTCCTAACCCTAAACTAGGATCCAAAATTGGGCTCACCTGAGCCCCAGGGGTGCGGCGGTGACGAGGCGGCGGCGCCGCTCAGTCGGAGTCGGAGTCCGAGCCCCCCATGTCGAAGCGGGATGCTTCGAGAGCTTGCTGGAAGCGGAATTCATCGAGCTCCGCTTCCATCTCACGGCGCGCGACAAGCTGCTGCTGGTCCTTGCTGCGCTCTATCACCTCGGCGGTGATCCAGTCGAGGTCGCCGTCGTCGACGAAGTCTCCGGGTTGGAGGCCGGTGCGCCCGGCGCGCGGTGCGTGGTCCTGCTGCTCCTCCTACTCCCTCTTCGGTGGCGGCAGCTGTGCTCATGCGATGGAGGAGCTCCCCGCGCTGGAGGAGCTTCCACGCTCGTAGCGGCTGCCGGCCGCCGCCATCTCCATCCGGCGGTCGTACTCCTCCACCTCGCGGCGGAAGTAAGTAGGCGGCGGCATTAGGCTGTAGTTCGTGTACTTGCGCGCGCCACGCTTCCGACCGCCGTCAGAAGCAACCCGCGCCTTCCGACCGGGGTCAGAGGAGGGCGGTGCCGGCCGCTTCTTCCGCTCCTCGTCGGAGCGGTTTTCACTGCCGGAATGGCCACCGCGAGAGCTTGAACCCCCACACTTCATCATCGTCGGACGGCGAAGCTGGATCTGTCAGGGACGGAGCTGCTTCATACGCACTGGTGTCAGCTGACACCAGTGGCAGTGAGCAAAACCTTTAACAAAACACTAGTAATTCTGTTAATCTATATAAGATGACCCCATCACAACAAAGACTGACACCAGTGAATCTTTGTTCTAGCTTCGTCCCTGGGATCTGTAGGCGGCGGGGCTGGTTTCCGGGGTTTTGGTCGCCAGCAGCGAGAGTGGCGAGATCTGAAATGAGTGGGGAATAGCTAGGGTGCGACGGATTTGGGTGGATAAGAAGGGGAACAGAGGCGGTCGAAAAAAAACAATATGAGGTGGCCGGTGGACCGTGGCGAAATGGAACGGGAGTTGGGCCGTGGCATGAGATAAGTCCCACCATGAAATAACTAAAACACTGCAGCCAAAAAACAAGCCAGCCAATCACAGCGCAGAATGAGAGTGCCGCGGATCGTCTGGGGGTTTCCTTCTAGAAGGCCTGATCGTACGGCTAGGGTTACGCGGGGTTTTGTGTGGGTTGACCAAATTAGGGTTTAGCATAACTAATTCAAAAAAAATCATAAAAACATGAAACCTTCGTACATAGTCTTGTAATGTCATATAGTAACTAAAAAAATATAGATATGGTTTACATACATTTTTACGAAAAAGGCTTAAATCAAGTGCGAGACCTCGAACAATTTTAATTGAGCATAACTAATTCAAAAAAAAATCAAAAACATATGAAACCTTCAAAAAACTCACAAAAGCTTCATTTTGGAGTGACTAAGAAGGATCTAGGCTTATTTTTTTCATTTTCATGTTTGAAACTTGTTTAAATGTTGGTCAAACTTAGGTTTGACCGATTTCAAAATAAGCATAATTTTTTAAAAAAATCAAAAAATGGAAAACCTGCGCACATAGTCTTAGTATGTCATATACTAACAGCTCAAGTTGATAAACAAGGTCTAGATACATTCAAACGAAATATTCATGTATGTAGTGTGATATCTCAAAACTCAAACTATGAACTCTCAAGCGTGAAGAGAATTGGTTTCGGTATGGAACATGAAATTTTCAAAAAACTCACAAAAACTTCATTTTAGAATGACTAAGAAGGATCCAGTCTTAGTTTTTCATTTTCATGTTTCAAACTTGTTTAAATATTGGTCAAACTTAGGTTTGACCGATTTCAAAACAAGCATAAAAAATTCAAAAAAACATTAAAAAATGGAAAACCTGCGCACACAGTCTTAGTATGTCATATACTAACAACTCAAGTTGATAAACAAGGTCTAGATACATTCAAACGAAATATTCATGTATGTAATGTGATATCTCAAAACTCGAACTATGAACTCTCAAGTGTGAAGAGAAGTGGTTTCGGGTATGGAACATGAAATTTTCAAAAAACTCACAAAAGCTTCATTTGGAGTGACTAAGAAGGATCCAGGCTTAGTTTTTCATTTTCATGTTTGAAACTTGATTTATTTATGATTTTGCAATTAAACCATTATTATTCAAAAAAAATATATGAAGATTAATTCAATAAATAGTGAGACTTCACAATGGCACTATATAGATAGAACATAAGTCTAGGAAATTTATTTGGCTGATTTAGACATGGTGGACAACAAACTTGCTTAGAAATGGAGCTGTTTACCCTACCTTTAGAGCTCATTTGAAAACACATTGTGTTCAAGACTTAGCAAAAGGCCTCGGTTTGATGACCAAGTTAGATCAAACAAGTGCATAATAGTATGAAATCATTGCAACATCCAAGCCTAGCAGAAATACCATGTAAATTTGAATTTTGGTTCAAAGTTGAATTCAAAAGAAAATAAATAATATGAAGAATAATTCAAAAAATCAAAAGAAAATAAATAATATGAAGTCAAAAAATTTGTCCCAGTGCAACATATTAATGGATGGGACAACTCACTATTATAGATTAATCTATAATAGTAAGTTGCCTGACCCACGAAGCTACTGTACCGGGAATAATGTGCAACACCTAAATTGCGAGCATGGGGACGTGAACTTGGGTGGGCAAAGGGAGGCATCAACCCTTGCCACTAGGCTATGCCTATGTTTGCGACAAATCTACCACCATTTGGAGGTAATAGTTACAACCCTCCATCTCACAACCCTTGCCAGTAGAACAATAGGAACACTAGAGTGACAAGGTGAATTCGTTTGAATTTGTTTGGCTGATTTAGACAAGGTGAAACAAATTGTTAAGAGTAACAACATCTTGGTAAGAGTGACAAACATTTTGGTAAGAGTAACAAATATTTACATTTTGGTAAGTGTAAATAAAGAAGTAAATTTTATTTGAGCTAAGACAATTAAAACATGTGCTAGCTCTTTGCATTTTGCAGCATTTTATTTACATGGCCCCATGAACAAAAATGGGACATTGGTCTGCACTCTGTTAAATGACTGTTAACTGAAGAACAAACACTGTATTTGATTCAGTTAGATGCTTTCTAAATTGCTGCTTCGATTCAGTTCCTCGTTCATCTTGAGTTCCAAATTGAGCTCCCAGGTTGCGGCTCCGCTCGAATCAATGTAGCCCTCAAACTGAAGCCTCTCAATATACACATCCATCCACTCGAAATGGTTACATTTATTCAGGATCTGAAAACGGCAACATGAACCCTAGGTCCTAAATTCGACTCCAAAAAACAAAATTTGGAGAATTCAGAGCAAACATAACTGAGAAAGGTAGACATCTGCGCTTCGTCGCCGAGAAGAGAAAGATCAGGGAAAGGGGAAGCAAGCGGTGGCGGCGGCAGGCGGGCGGGCACGGGGCGGGTCTGTTCTAGCTGCGGTGATGTGGGTCCCACGCGGTGATGTGGATAAGTGGTGGGCCCCGCGCGCTGAGGTGGATATGAGGTGGGCCCAACGTTGCTCGGCTCACATATCCTAACAGTTAACAATCAGTGACGTTTAAGGGCCGTGTTGGGCCTGGGCTATTTTCGCAGATAGAATCGTCGCACGAGAGCAATTCTTGCCAACGACGTCGTTGTCCATCCATTTGCAAGGAAAAACGTCGCACATGAGCTATTTTCCCGTGAACACCCATGTCGCCTCTCGCCCCTGTCATGTTGTTAGTAGTGCTCGTCTTGGTGGTGGTGGCAGTTGTGGTTGAAACCATGAACAACAAATCGATGGTGAATGGGGGTGGAAGGATGAGTTATATGCCTCTTTGTTGGATGCCACCTATTACTGATGAAAGATGATGTGGCTATTTATTCGTGAACTTTTTCTATGGTATATTTGCTTATATCTCACTTCTATTCAGAGAACGAGCCAGATTATGTAAGATAATGCATGTGTGTATTTTGTAGATGGTTGAATGCATATACTAAAAAAGAGATATGTTTGCCTAGCCTCAGTTGCAATCATTAGAGTGTAGAAAAGTCATGACCACGAGGGTACAATAATAAAATAACATGTGGTTTGAACCGTGTTGCGAACATGACAAACTATATGTTAAGAGAAGGACATTCCTGTAATTAGATATATAATTTTGGTGGTATTCATGGCAGTTTATTTTTGTTTATATTTATGCAATCTAGATCCAACGCACAGATTAATATGGCATGTAAACGGTTTAAGATCTCAGTTTGCTATATATTTTGGTGAATTATTTAGTATTTATTGGTGGAGTGTTCCTCTATTTTTATATAGTATCGATCATATTCGATGCAATTTATTTAACTATGTAAAATAATTACGCCAATTATTATTATTGATTTTGGAATAATTTATGTCAAAAAAGTCTACTTGATTTCATTATATTGAAATCAATGACCTTCATTGTAGGACCTCGATGGCTAATTAAATCTTGGCTAATCTATCTCTCTGAGTTTGCAATTTTCATTATATCGTACAATGTCTACAGATCATTGGACCTTTGATCATTTTTTTGTTTGAATCATTATAGAACCATGTACACAATTTAAATTTCATGACATTTCATAATTGTCGTTGTATCCTAGTTTCTTTCTAGAAGGCGGTAAATTTGCGCAGCCGTAAAAATCACGCTGTTGTCTGTACAGTTTTTGTGGTGTTTTTATGCTCCAAGTAAAACCGAGGTGGCCAACCATACCGGTGTGGTAGCTCGTCTCTCAAGCAGACATGTTTTTCTAACAAATCAAAAGATTTGTTGTATGTTGATCACAAAAAACATAATTGACCAGTTAATAAAAAACTGGAAAACCGACACAACATGGTGCCATACGCTAGCCCCGAGCCCGCGCACCACAGGAGCATACCAGGGGCGGACTCAGGGAAAAAAGGGACAGGGGGCACGCATGTATAGAAAAATTTACCAATTTTTTTCAGGAAAGAAAAATCACCAACACATAGATAATAAGGTTATAATCATCCAAATATGATATATATATTTATAACAGTTTTCTGATAATTAATTGAATACTTCATCCACCAGCAATATGACAAGTTTACTAATAAAGTGGACAAACCTTTTTGGCTGAAAAGACATATATCCAAATAGTTCAGAGGTTGCAAATATGAGAATATTATTTGTCTTGCAGATAAATGTTGTTAACTACGAATAGAAAACACATGTTAGGATAAGCCATGCAAAAATTAATGGAGGTGATATAAACATAGAAAAAGTGTAAGATATTAAACCATTACATTTTATTTCTCCCACGGTGATTTTTCATCTTATATTATAATTTTTCTTCAACTTCATTAGCAACTCCATAATTTTCCTTCTTCTTGCCTGCCAAATTGTTGACACACTAATTGTATAAATTCATATGCAAACTTTGCTAGTAGTAGCAGGCAAGCAGAAAAGTAAGAACCCTAGTACATTAATCAGGCCCGGATTGCATTGCATAGAAAATTCCCAAATCCTAGAAACTTGTTTACGGGTAGTCTACAAATCAATGCTACCAAATCTGATTAGGACCACTATACTGGGAGTATTATGGATTCTATTTGATTTGACATGAAAAAGATCAAAAGAACCAGAATAAAAAAGATTATATCAAAAAATTGAAAAGCCCTAATTTGTATCTGTTGTGTTTAGTCCTTACCTTAGCATATATTTGTGGACGAGGCTATGCTACTGACTGTAATAAGTATCAACGCGGAGGCGGCAGCGGCCGGGCAGACGGCGGTGGCGGGGTCTGGTGGAGGGCAGCCGAGATCGTCGAAGAAAGAAGCCGACGACCGACTCTGTACTCTCGTTATCCAGAGACGAAGCGACGGAGTTTGCCTCGCCGGATCGTGTTACTGGATCGTGATATTGTTGGAAGCTAAAACGTGAGAAACTAGCTTGGCAGGCTGCCGGCCTTTCTTTTCTTTCCGGGATTTTACAAACGTTGCTGGGTTGGAGCCTTGGAGGGACTGGGGGCAATTTTACTTGGCTGACTGGGGGCACTGCTTATTTCCATCGGACATAATATAATGTAGACTGAAAATTGAGTGGGGGCCAGTGCCCCCACTGGCTATAACGTGCATCCGCCCCTGGAGCATACGACTCTTCTATCCAAGCGGGAAATGATGAGACTATACAACTCAGCTACAACTTTTGTTGTTGGCGCTCCGAGAGGGGCGCGCTGGGGCCATGGGCCCTCATGGTGGAATTTTTTCAGAAAATCCCCTTATAAATTTCTAGATTTGATCTCAAATTTACCCATATGTCCCCTCCAAGTTGTTTTATATGTAATTGGCCCCCCTTGTATTGCAAACCCGGCTTCGTCCCTTGCTCTGACGTTCTAACCTCTGCAACACACACTCACCGGTCCCCAGATTGCGCCTCAGCGGAGCCGACGAATTTTCACACAAGCGACCAAAACCGATATCCATCAAACCAACGACGATTTTCTGGATTCACAACTGGCCAATGACCAAACTTCAGTATTCATCTGGGGAGCTTGTGACTCACCCGGCGAGGGCGATGTAGGGGTTACCTAATGAGGCTTCCAAGGAGGGGAGCGGCATTCTAGAATGACATCATGGCCAGCATCAATAGATAATGGTGCAATGTTTTCACCTAGAGCTCAGTGATCTCGTAGTCGTTGCAGTGTGTCCACCTAGATCATTAAAATTGTGCTTGCCTTACAACTCGCCACAGCCATTTTAAAAGGAGAAAATTCCATATATGACACTCTCTTAAAATTTTGTTCCTTATTTGACACCGGTGAAATTTTTTCTTCCTTGTATGGCCTCTTCCTAAAATTTCTTTCCCTATATGACACTCTAGTATATTTTGTTCACAAAAGAGTCATAAAAAGACCTTTTTACCCCTGATTCCTAAATGTGTTCAAAATTTTGTACATGACAATAATTAAATGTTATATATTTGGTAGGTATATATAGCTAAATATGATAAACCTGCTTAGCATGTCACTATGGTGGCCAAATTACCAGATCATTCCGGATTTCCGGCGAGACGCGAGACGAGCTTCCGGCGAAACGCGCAACCGTACGTACAATTCCTTCCGATCGATCTCTCCGACGCAATGTGTACGCAAACCAGCTAAGCTAGCTAGCAGCTGATCGATTGCTAGTAGCAACAAGCACAACACGTACGAACGCATGATCGAGTATCCACTGCCTACGCGCACACACGTCGATCAACGAGGCGCTTCCACCTCCTTTACACCTCCAGCAAAACCATCGTAGGTTACCTTGAGGAAGAAATCCTTAAAACACACATGACGCTCGTCGCTTCATTACGCTGGACGGCAACTTGCATTGGCTGGTGCTATCAGGATCGGCACCGGGATCAACGTTGAGGCTGCTCGCGGTTCCACACGACACGTAAGAAGTTTCGGTCAATGGAGGCGCCGGAACGCCGGCGAGGACGAGCAGACCTAATCACGGTGCGACTCGGCGCGCTGTCCGGCGACAAGCTCTGTATCTTCGACCTCGAGCCATCAAGCAGCACCATGGGCGTGTGGGTGCTCGACGACTACGACACCGTGCCGCAGAGCAGCTGGCGGCAAGAGCAACGGATCAGTTTGCTTACGTCGGACAAGTCGGGCCATAATTGCGGATGGCTGTGTGCATCACTCGATGCAGAGGCCGGAGATCCGCACCCCTTTTTCTAAAAAAAATCGGGCCTGTCGCGCACATTCTCCAAGTCCAAGGTGGAGATAGTACAGAGCGTCCTCCTCCACCTGTCCACCAGGAGGACGGCCGAATCTACGCCTACAACCTTGTAGACAATCCGATGTTTTGCTATGCTTACGAATATGTAATATTATTGCAGCTATTGTCATGTATAATTTTTTTGTCACATTATGCACCAGGGGTAAAAAGGCTCTTTCATGCCTCTTTGGTGAACAAAATGCACTAGAGTGTCATATAGGGAAAGAAGTTTAAGAAAGAGGCCATACAAGGAAGAAAATTTTCACCGGTGTCAAATAAGGAACAAAATTTTAAGAGAGTGTCATATAAGGAATTTTCTCGTTTAAAAGCTATCCATCTGTGAGCCCGAATTACTTCATAGCCTTAGCGTCGAGGTCCACATGCGCCTGTTCCATGGGCGGAGGTGGAGACGAAGGTGGAGCCACAACTTGGTCAGTGGGCTGGCCACTTTCAGCAACGCCGATGGTCGTGCGAAAAGTCCGAGCAACACATGCAAAGAGACCAAAGTCGATGTGGGGAACATGTCCCAAAAGAACAGGATTTTCCTACAGCGGTGCAAATTATCTTTAAAAATGATGCTCTGCCTTCTAAAGATGAGTTGGACAAAAAGTCCACTTATCCGATTGTTTGGTAGACCGCACGTATGAAGACGCACACACTTCCATCACATATTGTAATATGACTGGCACATACAAATTCACTGTAGAGATGTATCCCGACGCCTCCTAGGCCTAAGATAAGTTTATGCAGTATTATTTTTCTAGCTACCAAATCCCACATTGGAACGCTCTAAATCTTCCCACTCATAACCTTGAGGGGCTTGATGATGACTTCATTAAGGCGGCTATCATGGCCATGTCCTCCAACAAAGCTCCCGGCCCGGACGGTTTCTCCGGCAAGTTCTTCAAGTCATGTTGGGACATTATCAAAGCGGATGTCATGGCGGTCATGTTCCGGTTCTCCAACCTTCACACCAACAACTTTCATTGGCTCAACTCCGCGAACGTGGTCCTCCTACCAAAGAAAGAGGGGGCGGAGGAGATCTCCGACTTTAGGCCTATTAGCCTCATTCATGGCATCCCCAAGATTGTGGCCAAGATCCTCTCTTTACGCCTCGCCCCTCACATGAACTTGCTTGTCTCTCAAGCCCAAAGCGCCTTCATCAAAACTAGGAGCATCCATGATAACTTCCTTTTTGTCCGCAACTATGCTCGTTGGCTCCATCGGAGGAAAAAGGCCACCCTTCTCCTCAAGCTTGATATCAAGAAAGCGTTTGACTCGGTTAAGTGGGGTTATATCTTCGAGCTTCTTGAGCAACTTGGCTTCCCTCCCAAATTTCGTGATTGGCTTTCGACGCTTTTTTCTACGTCTTCCTCGCGGGTGCTCCTAAATGGCATTCCCGGTGCTCCAATTAAGCATGGGAGGGGGTTGCGGCAAGGTGACCCCCTCTCGCCGCTTCTCTTCGACATCGCCATTGATCCGCTTCAACACATCCTACAAGTTGCCACGGACCAAGGTCTTCTTCGCCACCTTCCCGGGAAGGGGGCTACATTTCGGTCCTCGCTCTATGCCGATGATGCGGTCATTTTCATGTGCCCTATCCGTGAGGACATTTCCATGCTTGCGCAAATTCTAAACAACTTCGGAGAGGCTACGGGGCTTGTGACTAATTTTGTGAAGAGTTCGGTCACTCCCATCCGTTGTGATAAAGTGGAACTTGATGTCGTGCTTCTTGATCTCCCGGCTCCAACCGCTTGCTTTCCGTTACGCTACCTTGGGCTCCCCCTTGCGGTAAAGAAATTGAAGAAGGTCCACTTCCAATACCTTGAAGATAAGGCGGTGGCTAAGCTTAACCCGTGGGCGGGGAGATGCTTCAACATTGCGGGTCGCAAAGCCCTTGCAAAGTCGGTCCTCATTTCTCAACTTATATATCCTCTCACCGTCCTTGATATCTCGCCGGAGACTATGCTATTCTTCAAGAAACTTGTTCGGAGCTTCCTTTGGGCGGGAACCGACAAGGTCTCCGGTGGCAAGTGCAAAGTTAATTGGACGGTGGTGTGCAAGCCTACCTCCTTGGGGGGGCTCGGCCTCCCCAACATGGACAAATTTGCAAAAGCTCTTCGGCTTAGGTGGGCTTGGCTAGATTGGACGGCGCCGGAAAGACCATGGGTGGGAATGGAGGCCCCTTGCAAGAAAGACGAGATGGATCTTTTTCATGCCATGACAAAGGTGACCGTGGGTGATGGTGTCAAAGCCTCTTTTTGGGAGGCGCCTTGGGCGGATGGAAGCTGCCCCAAAATCATCGCCCCCCTCATATATGATCTCTCCAACAAGAAGACTTGGTCCATCAAGGAAGCTATCACCGATGATGCTTGGATCCTCGATATAGACTTTGGAGAGGGGCTTTCGGTCCAACATCTTGAGGAGTACACTAAGCTTTGGGAACTCACCTCACATCTCCAACTTCATGATGATACTCCGGACTCCATTACGTGGAAGCTGACCCCTTCCGGGACCTATTCTTGCTCCTCGGCCTACAAGGAGCAATTTGCCGGGGAGCTCGCCTCGCCGATGGATAATATGGTGTGGAAGAATTGGGCCCCGCCCAAATGCAAGCTATTCTCTTGGCTAATAATTCAAAACCGCGTGTGGACGGCCGACCGTCTTGAGAGAAGAGGTTGGCCTAATGGTCGGCTATGTCCCCTTTGTCGTCGTGAGGATGAGACGGCTAGACATCTCCTTTTCACTTGCCGCTTTTCTATTCGTCTTTGGGGCATGATCAAGAATTGGCTAAATATTGGGGACTTCAACCCCCCGGATTGGGCGGCCTTCAACGATGTTCAATCTTGGTGGAAGCACCTTGCCATTGCAAATGGGAGAAGAAGGAAGGCGATCCCGTCACTCCTCATGCTTGTGACTTGGGAACTTTGGAATGAGAGAAACTCGCGGATCTTCAAGCACTTGAGCACTCTTCCGACGGTTATCTTCGCTAGGATTAAGTTAGAGGCGAGAAATTGGGTGCTTGCGGGTGCCAAACATTTGGGTCATCTCTTGCCGGGAGATTAGGCCTTTGTATCAAGGGTGGTGGTCTATAACACCAAAACTTTGTTAACAACTCCTTCTTAATTAATTGAAAAAAGGCAAATCTTTTGCCTTTCCCTTTATAACCCTTGGTCTATGCAATGCACTAAGATATGCCTGATGAAGTCGATCGCCCGTTGTTTATATATGGAGCGCTTCATATTGCGGTGTAAGTTGTTGTCTGTGCATACGCACATGTAGCACATTGACTCTGTAGTACTAGTGTGTTTCATATAAGTAAGAATTTGGTGGCACATATATAATCTCACTTTTTTTGCACTTTGGCACATGAAATAGATGTAGCGGTGTTGAGGTCAGTATATGAATTATTATTTTTACTAGAGTCAGTACTTTGCTACATGATACGTCCCAAACGTATCTATAATTTTTGATGTTCCATGCTTGTTTTATACCAATTGCTACATGTTTTGCATCTACTTTATATCACTTTTATATATTTTTTGGGACTAACCTATTAACAAGATGCCGAAGTGCCAGTTCCTGTTTTCTGCTGTTTTTGTATTCCAGAAAAGCTAGTCTGGAAATATTCTCGGAATTGGACGAAACTACACGGGAGTCCCTATTTTACCAGAACTCATCTGACGGACCAAAGAGGCGACGGAGAGGAGCCACGTGGGCCCCACACGTGGCCAGGGCGCGGGCCCCCCTCTGCCGCGCCCTGGGGTGGTGTGGGCCCCATGGGCCTCTCCAGCCGCCGCCCTTTCGCCTACTTATTCCCCCCGATGCGAAAACCCTAAGTACCTCAGCAAATATCCACGAAAAGTTCCAAAGACGCCGCCGTCGTCAACCCTAACTCGGGAGGGTTCAGAACCTCTTCCCGGCACCCTGCCGGAGAGGGGAATCATCACCGGAGGCTTCTACATCGCCATGCCTGCCTCTGGAGTGATGCGTGAGTAGTTCATCCTTGGACTACGGGTCCATAGCAGTAGCTAGATGGTTGTCTCTCTATTTTGTGCCATCATGTTTAGATCTTGTGAGCTGCCCTACATGATCAAGATCATATTATTGTAATGCTACATGTTGTGTTTGCTGGGATCCGATGAATATTGAATATTATGTCAAGTTGATTATCAATCTATCTTATATGTTATTTAAGATCTTGCATGCTTTCCGTTACTCGTAGATGCTTTGGCCAAGTAGATGCTTGTAACTCCAAGAGAGAGTATTTATGCTAGATAGTGGGTTCATGTCTCCGTTTAACCTGGGACAGTGACAGAAAGTTCTAAGGTTGTGGATGTGCTGTTGCCACTAGGGATAACCTAACGATGCTATGTCCACGGACATATGTGTTTGTTTACATTACGCACTTTACTTAATGCAATTATCCGTTGCTTGCAACTTAATACCAATGGGGAACTCGGATGACAACCCAGCGGTGGATTATTAGTCATAGATGCTGTTGGATAATGATCTATGTATTATGTCGTAATGCCCAATTAAATATCATAGTAGTCAACATGTCATGTATATGCATTGTCATGCGCTCACTATTCGTCAATTGCCCAGCTGTAATGTGTTCACCCAACATGTTAGTTATCTTTTATGGAGAGACACCACTAGTGAACTGTGGACCCCGGTCAATTCTTTTACACTGATTAAACAACCACAAACTGCAAACTGTTCCTTTTTCATTCTCTGCAATTTAATACTCATTTTCCACACCATACATTTAATTCTTTGTTTTCAGTAAGCCAGTGAGATTGACAACCTCACTGTTTCGTTGGGGCAAAGTAGTTTGATTGTGTTGTGTGCAGATTCCACGTCAACAGTCCAGACTCCCATCAACAACACTATTTTTCTGGCGCCGTTGACAACCTTCTGAAGAGTTCCTGCTCCTACTGGTTCGATAACCTTGGTTTCTTTCTGAGGGAAAACTTGCTGCTGACTACATCATACCTTCCTCTTGGGGTCTCCCAACGAACGTGTGTTTCACGTCATCACTACATAACCACATAGTTTATTTGAGGGATTACTTGAACCATGTTAAATTGTTTGAAATGATCATACACAGTAGTTGGAAATATATTGACTGTGAAGCCACTAGCTCCATATAATAGAAAACCTTTTAGTTTGTTCAAAAGGAAACTGCTAGCATTATGTCTAGTCCATTGCTTCACAACAAATTTTTTTGTATATCACCTTAATTAACTTATATGACTAAGAGATGCACCTCCAGTACATTCATTACATTCTAGGAGTTTGAAGATTGATAGATGTTGCTCGAAATCTCTGAGTGAAATATCCATTCTCCAACTTGAAGCTATCTTTCAGAATGTTCAGACCACAATCAGATATTGGAGGAGGATTTTTACCCACTATGTCACCAGGCTTGGGTATAAGTGATGCGTGGTTTTTACCCTACAATTTTTTTATAAAATCAAAAACTATAAATGGTGGAAGACAAATTTATAGATGGTTTTGTGGCAAAAAGAATTAATAACAAGTAAATAAAAGGAACAAAGTAAATGTGCATCCTTATTTTAGCAAAGGACAAGCCGGTTGTGAGACTTATGATGGCTAAAACGTTCTTGAGGACACACGGGTGTCAAGTCACTTTCATCAAGCGCCATTGATTAAGTTTCGTTGTTTTCATAAGTGTTGTGTGGGTGAAACTATGCTAATGCACTACGCTTACTTGGTCACATACATACTTGTGATTAAATCTCCTTGTAAGAATCCGCAAATACAAAAAATATTAAAATAAATTTAACCACAGTTTTAAACTCTGTAATCCTTATACTCCGTCGTGCAATAGTTTATGGACTTGGGTTCAGGTTTCCATCGCTCCGGCAACCCTATGATAAACAAACTAAATACACGATGAATTCCTCTTGGACCATAAAGGTGAAGTGCTATGTATTGAACATTCACATAACACCATTAGAGAAATAACACCACAACATAAATATCAAACCATTGAACGTTACTCAATTTAACATGACTATTACTACAAGACTTTCCTATGTCCTCAAGAACTAAACGAATTACTCAGAACACATCAAGTAGATCATGATCGGAAAAGTGATAAATATATGATGACCAATCTAACCATAACAATCTTTCACCGATAAAACTCAAAAGCATCAACTACAAAGGGTAATTAACACCGAAACTCTCAACAATAGATACATGTTATAACCCAAGAACGAACAGTGGGATGGTGTGGAGATGATGATGTTGGTGGTGGATATGATGGAGATGGTGAACCCGAAGGGAAGTTTTCGATGGCAGAATCTGCCTACCTAAGAGCTCTATGTATCTGTCTCGTTCCACCCACGAGATGGCAACAAAAAAATAATTTGAAGTCGGCCCCGACATTTTAGGTCAAGAAAAGGATATAGGCCAAAGGGCATCAGAAGGCGAGCTCCCAGGTGGTAGACACGAACTGACCGTTCGTAGGAGGCGACAAACCAAAGGAAAGGATGCTTGCAACGAAAGGATTGGACCAACGGGATCTACAATGCCCGACCAAACGTGATCTCGCCAAAGGGGTTGTCTTTAATATAGTGTGTAAATCTAGGGCGTGGGTGTGAGTGTGTGTTCTATAAAACCTGATGATGAATCCATTGTGAGTTACAGGGCTCATTCTCTGTCAACTACTTTTTTTGCTCAGGATTATTTCTTGACGGTATTTTCCAAACTTGTCACACCTCGTCTGAAAATTTATGGGCCCATTGCAAAATAATTGATACTATGGTCTTTTTTCTAAAATTTAGATGTTGGTACATGGGACATGTTACAGTGAATTCGATTGATTCCAAACATAATTATTTTTATTAACTTGTTTCTTTGGTTGTAGTTTTAAGGAAAAGCTATTTTCGTTCTTATTTCTGCATCGTTCTCTGACAGAAAATGTTTCGATGCCACCTTTATTATCAACGAGCTGATATGCGATGAGCTTTGCCATCAGTCTGTATTGAATATATGTATCACGTCACAGAGGCTGATTTGGGGCGGGGTTTGATGGTCGATATTTTGTTCTTCTTCACAAAATGCTTGCACGTTCAAATTCAGATCAGTGAAGTATTTGCTTTATGTGCTTAAAAAAGTAGTGTATACTGGTTCTAGATCGAAATTCTAGACCACCACATTCAAAAAACTTTAGTCTTGCATATAGTTGCATGGAAGCACAAAATTTCACAAATATTACCTACACCTTAGAACATATATATATGATCGTCAAAATTTCAATACTTACTGCATTTTCAAACAATTATAAAAAAAGCGCCACTAAGGGGGAAATTCCTATAACGCGCGTGCCGCGGGCTCTATTAGCTTCTGCGTACCACTTCATGGGCCGGCCCAGTAACTCCTTACTAAAGTTTTTTGGTCATATTTTTTCTTTTTCTTTTTTTCTTTTCTTTTCTGGTTATTTTTTTCTTTTTTCTTTTCTAATTGTTCTTTTTTCTTTATATTTTTTTTAAAAAATACAGATTCAGAAAATATTTATTTTTGAATTTTTTCATTTTTAAAAAATTGTTCATTTTGAAAATTGTTCGTATTTAAAAATTGTTCAGATTTAAAAATTGTTTTGATTTTTGAAAATGGTGAGAAATGTTTCCTTTTTTGAACATGGTTCTGATTTATGAAAAATGGTTCCATTTTCTAAAAATGGTTCCGACCTAAAAAATGGTTCCGATTTTTAAAAATGGTTCAGATTTTCGGAAATGGTTCTGATTATGAAAAATGGTTCATTTGTTTGAAAATGGTTACGATGTAAAAATGGTTCAAATTTCAAAATCATTCAGATTTAAAATAGCTCAGATTTAAAATGGTTCAGATTTTTGAAAATGGTTCCGGTTTTATAAAACGGTTCCGATTTTCAAAAAATGGTTCCGACTTATTAAATTGCAAACAGTTTGCATTGCCATCAGTCTATATTGAATATGTATCACAACATAGAGGCCCATTTGTGTGGGTTTTGATGGTCGGTAGTTTTGTTCTTCTTCACAAAATGCTTACAAGTTCAAATTAAGATCAATGTAGTATTTTCTTTATGTGATTAAAAAAGTAGAGTATACAGTTTCTAGATCAAAATTCTAGACATAGTTTGCTTACCACATTCAAAAATCTTCTGTCATGCATATAGGTGTAAGGAAGCACAAAGTTTCACAAATATTTCCTACATTTAGAACACATATATGGTCGTCAAAATTTAATACTTAGTGCATTTTCAAACAATCATAAAAAAAGTGCCACTACGGGCGCCAAAGCTTACTAGCGGTGGATCAACATTTCGAAATTGCCATTATTACCGCTCCACTCTCCGCTCCCCTTCCGCGCAGAAAAACCCTAGATCAGTTCGTGGGCGACTGGGAGTGGTCTCAATGGAGTCCGCCAACGAAGAGAGAGCCGATAGACTGTACATGGCTACGTTCATCAGATGTCGGCGAGATGCGGATTATACAACCGGGATACCGCCGACACGGATCCTCAGGTTCCCAGGTAATCTCAGTGTCGTTGCCTTCTCCTTGTTTGCGTTCAGTTTTTTTTACCCAATCAGCCGTCTTCATCTTCTTTGTGACATTATCTCCACCTAGATATCTTTGAGGAAGCGTGGGGTTGGGAACGGATACTGCCACACGACTTCTGTTACATGCCATTCTATTTGGATTACCTCAAGGATTATCACAGGCGGAATGGCATGGACTATGTCACCGCTGCTGATGGCACGTCCAAGCCTGAGCATTGGCCACGCAAAGTCCGACCAGTGGGTGATGTTACCAAATGTCGCCGGAATGGGAAGGATACCCTCGCTGCTGCTGCCAGATTTGTAAGCTCCTGCATGCCTCTACATTTGAAGTTCACACATTTGAAGTGTCTGGATTCTGGACATGGAGCAGCAGACAGCAGGTCCTGTCCGTACTAACTTGTTTGTGTTCACACATTTGAAGTGTCTGGACATGGAGCAGTAGTTCCTGTCCGAGTGGAAGAATCAACCTGTGCGCAATGTGAATCTCCTGAGCAAAAGGATCCAGGAGCGTGCCTGCTATATCATCCATATGGGGCGAGAGTTCTCTGAACCTGCTGCAGCCAGTCTGGTGGTATGCACAGCCCAGTTGCAAAAACAAGCGTGTTATCTTTTAATCTGTATAACCTGCATTTTTTGTCTAAACTTTGGGCATGCTATTGCAATACCATGAGGTGGGTTTCAGTGTATCGCCAACGAGTCCGCTTTGGCTTCTGAGCTGCTGAGACATGGAGCTAAAGTCACTGACAAGGAGTTCATCTTAGTCAACTACATCCGCCAGTGCGCACTGAGTCTGATGTACATTGAAGGGCCGTATTCCGAAGCCTCCGCTGCTGCTATGGTGGTATGTGTGTGCAGACTTGAACTTGTAGCATTCAATCTTTTGTGCTAACCATCATCTTGGTTTCAAGGGTGTTGCCAAGGAGGCCAAAAAGATACGTGAGTGGATGGTGAGAAAGAAAGAACTTTTTATTTTCGGCACTTGCACTCTGTACCACGAGATGGGTCTTTGTGATTTGGTCCGGACTTCCACCTTTGGTGTTATGAAGCACATATTGTCTAATTCTACATGGTATGATATACATCGTTTTCTTTTTTCAGGTTCAGATTATGTGTCATGATTTTTTAAGCAAATCACGTAGTTAGTGAATCGGAGAATATGATCATCGTGCTCTAATATCCCCAGGAACAATGAACCGTTTGTGGTTATGGATTTTCGAGAGATTATGTACAAGAGTAAGACGCAAAAGACCATGTCAGGAACTTCAGATGGAAATTTCTCAAAGGTAACTTAGGTCATCTATTCATGTTTCTCGTGGAGAACTCAGCAATCCTCACTGTAGTACTGTACCTTTTATGGTGTATTAATTCAACTTGAATCTGAGAATTACCAAAAAATGAGCGTGGCTGTCAACGACCAGGACTACGTGCAAACTGCTACTGTTGCCCAACCGATACCTGGAGCTGAACCTGAAACTGAACAGGCGCTGGATCGAGAAGTTGGCACTGTGGGCCGGCCCAAGAGAACAACCAAGGTCCCGAACTGGCTTTCAAGCCGAGATTGGGTCTGCTGAGGCCTACAACGTATGTAATAAGACATAATAGTTCAGAACGAACGTAGCCGGCAAGCGTTAGGTTTGGCTTGGATCTGAAGAAAGAAACGGCAGGTTGCCGTTAGGTTCACGTTATGTGTCATGATTTTCAAATCATGTAGTTAGTGAATTGAAGAATATGATCATCATGCTCTAATATCCTCAGGAACAATGAACCTTTTGTGGTTATAGATTTTCGAGAGATTATGTACCAGAGAGGAGGCAAAAGACCATGTCAAGGATTTCAGATGAAAATATCAAAGGTAACGTCGGTCAACTCTTCCTGTTTCTCATGCAGAACTCAGCAATCCTCACTACTCACTCCGTTACTAAATATGAAATGTTTTAGCTATTTCTATTAACTAACTTAACGCGATATGCCACAGAACAGATGATGAAAGCATGCACTTACTGAACATTATATGGCCGGGCAAGGCAACCCACTCGATTTCAGGTTTCGCCGTTTCAAGCCATACATCATCAAGCTCACGCGCTCACTGAACATTACTGATATTCAGTCGTCTCGTCACAGACATCGATCAATGGTTAGCTGAGTGAAACCCCCAAAAGGACGAAGAAATAAGATCCTCTTTTCACAGGTATTTCAGGCTCAGTTCCTCGGGGTGCTCCATTCCCCAGTCGCGCGCCCTCCCGAGCGAGATCTCCAGGTTCGGCGCAAACGTCGTGTCGTCCCCAACCAGCTCGAAGCTCGCAAGCGATGGAGATGAGCTTGCAGGGCTCGAGCGGTAGTTCGTGGAGATCGCCTCGACGCTCCCATGTACCCCCATTGGCAGGTGACATGCTACCTCTTCTTTAGATGCCTGTTCATTATAAGAATAATGGACATGAGTATAGACAAACATAAACAACAACAAAAAGAGAATACACAAACATGAGTACATATAGAGATCATAGTATATGTGTTGATTTGACTGTTTCATGACCTAGCTACATAAACATAAGTAGCATTCTCAAGTCCAAAAGAAGTATGCCACATAAGGCCTGGTGGAATTAACAGTACAAGTAGTACTGGACTCTTTTCATTTATGCTTGTGATCTCATACATATATAGATGTGTACCTGAGGATCTTGAAGCACCGCTGAGTAATTAAGTTTCTGACACCGGTGCAATGAGTCAACAATCGAGAGGCCTTTTTCCGGTACTACTACTGGTCCATGGTCAGCCCTCCTGTACTCAAGAAATTAAGGGAGCCCGTATCATTTAATGTAGGACGATGCTAATATGAATGAAATCGATCGTTCAATCCACAATTGCAAATGTACTCCTACAGCAGTCAGAGGTGTCTATACTGAACCCATCCCGGCAAGTCTGTCAGTCTGAAGTGAGAAAACTAGTATACTACATACGTCTACGTGTCTATATTGAACTCATCCCGGCAAGTCGATCTTATCTTTGCAGACACGCACGAACACTCCTCCATAATATTTCTTTTGTTGCTTTGCTCGACAACGTATACTGTTTAATATGTGATCAAGCACAGTAAAGGTCTTGGGGCGTTGCCCTGTATACGGGAACAACTCCTTTGCCTTCATCTGTCCCTACACCACAGCACATACCGAGCTACCTAGCTCTATGTATCTAGGACCGGACAACCTGGAAATGCATGCATGCTGACTTAACCGATCCATGCACCATATGCAGGCATGAGCAAACTGGCCAAAACACGGAGCCCCAGCACTCTTGTTCATATGTAGATAGGGCCTCCTCCAATCCTCGATCCATATATGCCATATATGTACTGAGCGAAACAACAGTTAATCATGATGCCATCGATGACCAGGAGAAGCTGTGAAGAGTGGGTCGATCAGGGGCAGAGCATTACGAGTGGTGCAGGGAAGTGATGAGGTGATGCAAGTGGGCGAAGACAAGGGGAAGAGTGCTACGTGCATGGGCTACCAGACGACAAGGGGAAGAGGCCGATCGGCAGGAGACACAGCCGCTACAGCGAAATCACTAGTTGTCGCTGCTTCATGGAGAAAATAAAATAAACGGTTGTTGCTCAGCGCATCGGGCGACACTGCTGCTCTGGATTTATCAGCTGGAATTCATGGGAGAGTACAGATCGAGCTGAATAACTACAGGAGGTGATGGGGGAGTTCAACTTGGGCCGCTATTTTCATCCAATCGTTTTTTTTGTGACAGTCCAAGAGTCATTATTGGTTTACTCCAGAAATTACTTAGGTCAACGCTACTGTATAAGTATTGAGTGTTGTCTGGGGCAATTAGCTGGTAATTGTATAATTAGTTTGTAATTTTGTTCCGGAAGAACAATCAGCTAGTAATAGTTTCTCGGACGATCCGATATTTTGCATAATATACAGTATTGGCTATAGATATAGACAGTGGGGCGGTACTAGGACTTTGAACATGTGATGTCAATACACTATAATACTTCATGAATATAAGATTTTTTTAATAAATAGTATAAATTAAATAGTGTTTTGCACTAGTTGCAGTGTGGCTTGACATCACAACTTGTGTGTAGCCTTGCCACCTGATGATATACGCGGTTAATTGTGATACTACTTTCTTCAATATAAAATACAAGTTTTCTAGGACATGGCATCGGCTTCAAGATGATACTTTGACTATTAATTCTTGCGCAAATGTTGTTTTACACAAACATAATCAGGTGAACCCTAAACTCAAAACCCATCATGCATGTACATAATCCACTCTCTATGAAGTACACTAGTTTATGATTCATATATTTACTTTGAAATAACATGATAATACCATGGTCAACTAAAAAATATATGGATGCTAAAAATCTAAATGCATGGACTTATATACTGGACCAGTGAGTATAGATTTTCATTTGGTTGGTCAATCAACTAAATAATAACATGATAATAATCCATCGTTGTCTGGATATTAAAAAAGGCAACAACCATAGCAAGACCACCATCTCCATTGTGTCTTTGGTTCGCCGATTTTTTTTACTAAGTAGATTAATGCATGATACTCCTAGCACATAGTAATTCAATGTCTCCGTATGCATATTATTGTATACAGATAAAGTAGGATAGATAACGAAAAGTCATTTTGGCACACGAGCATCAATGTTTCTGTCTTTAAATAAGTCAAAACTTCATCTTTTATGTCTCCAAAAACTCCGGAAAAAAACACACAAGTATGTATACATATCTAGTACGTAGGATGAAATTTCATTGAAATATATTTTCATATGTGATATGCACAAAAAAGACAAATGCTAGAATAAAAAAAGAATTTTTTGCATTTTTAGATCCACAATTTTTGTGTAGCCTACAATTAAACATATTATCTCACAAAACTTTGCAGATATGTAGATTACATGTGTATGTAGCTATGATTTTTTTTGAAATATAAAATCAAAATTTTGAATTTTTAAAATACTGAGATCACTAGAGCCGAGGGCCAAAGCACATCACTCGATAGATAATTTTTTTAGGGGAAGTATGCTAAATAATCTATGTGGACTCAAATTTTCTTTAAGGGAACTCCAAACATTTTGTTCCGATTCTAAGGTGTAGATGCCTTTTTGCAGGCTCATACACTATTCCAACGGGCTAAAGGGCATCTAAAATATAAGGAAATTATAAGGTCATTAATTCTACCCCTTTTTATCAGGTCAGTTGCTAATACTCTTGGTGCGAACCTTTTGTCGTTTGTAGAAACCATTAACAAATATAAATAGTGTTTTTTTGTGGGTGCTGTTAGCGTTGCCGTAATTTGTGCAGAAAATACTCAAACATGCAAGCTCATTTCATGCACATGATGTCCTTTTCCTATTGTCAGTACTTACATAGTTTTGTCATCGTGAATATATAAATTTTGGATGCGTTGCTGGAAATCTGGAATTACCCGTTCAACGCATGGAAAAAGAAACCAGGAACTTAATGTGTAAAATGCGTAAAATCTTTTTCCAAGTGCAAACGCAGCCTAAAACTAAGTACTGTATAAACATCAAGTTCTAATCGAAATTAACCAAGCGATACGTGCATACTTAATTAGCACTAGAAATGGCATGTAAAGCCCACGGATGAAAGCAACAGGGACATATTAATAAGTGATGAGACCCGGACGAACATACCTCGGGGGCATGGGTGGAGCAGGAGGCGACGGTACCAGCTGCAGTGGAGCAGCTGCTCCTGCTGCTGACGCACAGTGGAAATAAGCACCGGAACTAGTCGTCGCGGCAGGCGGCGCAGTTGCCGCGGCTGCAGCAGGCGCGCCGGAGACGACCGTCCCAGCCATGTCGACGTCACGCGCCACCACTCCACCAACACCACATCCTCTTCCTCCTGCGTCCACCACCATCTGCAGCTGCGCCTCGCCTGAGAAATACGATCGATCGGTCACCGGTCATTCATTCCACGGCATGAAATTAATAGGACGGCCGGCCATGCCTCCCTCTCTTCTCTGTACTTTGTAAATGGGGAAGGACCAATTTCAGGAGATTAAAGCTGCGTGTGTGTACCTGTGGCGTTGGGGGACGATCTGTCTGTTCCCTTCACTGTCCTATACATCTGCATATTTGACCCCAGATGAACCGATTAATAATTAACAAGGTGTTAATTTTTGCCAACGATATGATGTGATTTTCTTAATAGAAGTATTGCATTTGCATAAGCGAATTAAGCAGTTTTGGGGATAGCTAGCTATGTAGATGCTGTTTGTTTGTCACCTAGTACTTGACCGGGGATATCGCCGCGGGCACAAAGTACATTTGTAGTTACCATAGTAAGAGAGGCAAACAAAAGTGGTGAAAAGGAAAACAAAAGGAAAGCCACGTCATGCACAAGATTCGCCATGTTTTCTTGCCTTCTCTTGCATGGCGTGGTAGCTTCTCTCCTGTTCCTCCGCTCTTATTTTAACCTTTCTTTGTTACTGCACACGTACCTGCAGGTGGCTCTTGACGTGCGCCAGCGTCAGATCCTTGACGTTCATCAGCTCCAGCACCGACTTCGGCGTCGCTCCTGCAGCCGGGAACAGAAGGATCAGCGGAAGCTCGTCGGAATTGAGCGGACATGGCTAGATGCGTCGGTCAACTTAGGCAAAAGGGATGGATATACAGTCTAGCTATATGCACAATAGCACACGTGCCCTTACTCTCATGGCCACCGAGGAGCTGGACGGCGTGCATGAACCGGGCGTGGAGCGCGGTGGTCCACCGCATCCGCGGCGCCCGGATGCTCCTCTTCGAGCCGCCGCCCGGCAGCGACGCCCTGCTGCCGGCCGCGCGCTTGAACGCGCATCCCTGCTGCGTAGCCTGCAGATGGTCGTGGCGGCCCGCGTCGGGGGCCCGCATAGTAGGCGTCCCGAGCCCCAAGCTCAGGCCCGGGGGATCGGCGCCGGAGCTAGGGTTTGCAAGGAACCCTACTTCCCCGCTTCCTTCCGCGCTTGTCCCCGCGTCTGGTTCTGTCCACTGCAGTGGCTTTGCCGCCGCGGAGGACTCAAAGGACGCCGCCGAGGAGACGGCCGGCGGGCTTATCCGCAGGGAGAGATTTGGCAGGTTCCTTTGCAACATTGCAAGAGATACCAAACGACTACGGAAGGACGAAGCTACTACAACTCAGTGATCAAATGGAGGAGTACTACAGGCCAGTAAGCTACTGCTGTCCGGATCAAATGATATGTACTTCTTCTTGGACTACAAGAGAGCCATGGATCGAGGAGGAGTTAATTTACAGCAGAGGTGAGGTGATCGAGGAAGAAGAGGAAAGGAGACGAGGAGAGAGATGGCAAAAGGCAGAGAGTGGAACAGTCACTGAGAAAGAGAGAGGGTGGGGGAAGAGGTGGTGGATTTGAGCAAAGTGGCAGCGGTGAAAAGGAGTGTGAGTGAGTGACAAGCGGAAAAGGAGAGGCTTGGAGCCTGCAGGGGCTAGCTGGAGGGGAGGAAAAAGATGCGGTGATTAGGTCATGAGTGGTTTATGATTTGGTCCCTTGGGAATGCTGCTTAAAGACAGAGAGAGAGAGGGTCTGTGTACGTGAACTTTACAGGGCAGGGTGTATAGGCTGAAGGTACTGGTACTTGAAGGCCATAATGGAGGTACAGTTGCTGTTCCTGGTCTTCTTCATACGGTCTTCATGTGCAAGCTGACAAGTAAACGTATATACTATGCTCGTATGTGGAATATGTGGTTGATCTAAACGTTCAAATCTACCTGGTTCATCTGTACTCGTGTAGACGTAGTCATTGCTTACTTTTAGATGGATAAATTTCAGCTGTTCTTCAATACCCGATGGCTCTCGTGGCCTCTTGTATGGGAGATGAATGTTTGCCTACATGCACAGAAGTAGAAACATTGAGCGCCAATGCAAAATTTTACCGACAGTAAAAAGAGTGACAAGGAGCCGATGGAAGCTCACACTGAAAAGATTGCAGTGGATCGCAGAAAAATGTATGCCGTGGCGAGCGCGTAATACTGTAATAGGCTAGCTAATATTTTCTCGGGTAGGTCTTCTAGGAAATCGACATAATCTTTGATATGTTACCTTAAGCTTGACGCGGGGTTTCTTTGCAATAACTTAGTGGTAGGGTCGTGTTCGCACATCGATCCCCGCTAACCATGGTTGAAATCCTGCCAGAATTAAATTTCTAGTGTATCTCACTAAAGTTTTTTTTCTCTTATCGGTATTTTCTACCAGGGGGCCTCGTAAATCCGGTTACCGATAAATATGAAAAATTCCACACCGCCCGAATTATTTCGAACAAATTTTGAATTCAAATTTTTTGACAGGCTAACATAATAATCTTACCACCCAGACTTCAGCACAAAGCAACATATATGACATAATAGTCGATGTGTTTCCTTCTGTTCACCGATGTTACAGGTTTGATCCCCTTAAAATTGTATGGGTAGAGGAACTGGATTTCACAATCTCACACATGCTTAGAGCACCTTTCTGCGACGCCATGGCCGGGCGCGTGCATTGTGCTAGTGCACACACATCCACCTTATTTGCTTCTTTTTGTAATTGACCAAATTCAAATCTATCCAAAAAAATATTTACTATTGGCAATGTATCTCAAGAAGGAACAGTAGCTCCGGTTACCGATAGGTTACTAGAACTCTCGGCCAAGAAAAAAAAATACCTGAACTCACTAAGGTGGGTCTAACTTAACTAGATTCCACGTGGCTCCTCTGCAATTGGAATTTTTTATACACCCGACATGGAAATAAAATAATTATATGTTATGAAATTATATTTCACAATAAATGCTGATAGGCATGGTTCAGTATAAAAATAAATTTTTATTTGTATGTAAGGCTTCTTTTATTATAGATGGTCAACTTAAAGATATTTGCTTGCAAAAATGCTAAAAAATACTTACATTTTGGAAATAGGGATATTTTCTTTTTCGTACGTGGATTATCATGTTTTTTGACATCCATGTTATTGGTGACTTAATCATTGATGGCGTGTGGGCGGAAACAAAACAAACATTCTACGGCGCATATGTGCAAAATTTATGTTCATGGATTTTTTTTTCTTCATCTCATTCATTTGGCAAAGATTCACAAAGGTCTCGCATGTAGAAATATGGGAAGTTTCACGTGGGCATATCTTCACATGTCCATTATCACCAAATGGACAGTAACCTTCAAGCATATAATCCTCTTGAGGTGCTTATCTTGAACTTGTGTTTCACAACCTTGATGGGCTTCTTGAACTTCTCGTATGGGCTATATGAAATTTGACTTTTTGGTGCAAACCCATGATTGACACCCAACCCACATAGAAATACCAAGCACATAGTTCATGGGTTAGTTTACCAAGCGTAGTTGACGGTTTTTTACCATAACACTAGATCAGTTGATCTCACGTGGTGCATCATCATTTATGCTT
Source organism: Poa pratensis (assembly GCA_947311845.1). Taxonomy (NCBI): domain Eukaryota; kingdom Viridiplantae; phylum Streptophyta; class Magnoliopsida; order Poales; family Poaceae; genus Poa; species Poa pratensis. The sequence continues at coordinate 153,066,190 of CAMZMU010000041.1, read as the reverse complement.
GTGTGTTGATATTGTAGAGTGCAATCCTCACATGTCACCTTGATCAACCATTCTCATCTTTATTCTCTATCTTGATCTATTGAATGTCCTAAGGAATTATTCACTTGAATTACTTGCTTCAAGGCTTGATCAACCTTGGCTCATATTTATGCTTTGTCTTGATCTCTTGAATGTCCTAAGGAAATCTTCACTTGATTGCTTCAAGACTTGATCAATTTTGTCTCATATCAGGAGCCCAATCATGAACACCTTATGAGTTCCTCCAATGAACCCCATCTTGGATAATTCTTCATTTTCTATTGAACTTCATCTTGATCATATTTGATTTACTATCATACTCAATCATGACGCCTCGAAGTTCAATTCCTTTGCTTTTTCTTATCATAATATAATCATATCTTGAACTTAGTAATCTTGATGCATGTCTTGATTGTGACGGCATACATACGAATCTATCAAATATACTTAATGCACCACTTATGGGATATATCTTGATGAAACCATTGGTCCATAGGAATTGTCGTCCGTTACTAAATCTTCAACACTTATCTTTATATTATCTTGATGTCATTCATGCTTGAATCAATCCAATGTTATTCATGCATTATCTATGGAACATTCTTTCATACAAAACTCGATGTAGCCATTAGCCCATAGGATTGTCGTTAATTATAAAAACCACACTAAGGGGCTAGTTTCCCTTTTAGATGGTCTCTAACTTAATTATATTCTACATGGCTCCTCTCCCATTGGACTACTTATTTAGCTGACATAGATATAAAATAATTATATGTTATAAAATTATACTTTAGAATAAATCTCTCTAGTGTTGCTTGCAAAAATGATAAAAATTATTGATAGTTTGGATTGAGAGTAGTATTTGTTTTCTGTATGTATTTGTCACGTGTTTCACTTGACATCCATGTTTTATTGGTGATGTAATAATTGATGGCGCATAGGCTGGAACAAAAAGAATCCACTATTATTTCATAAAAAAAGTGATGTTCTATGGCACATATGGGGAAATCGCATGAAGGGGCACAGATATTTATTTTTGAGAAACACAGAAAAAGGGGACGCTCACATACAGACATGCACACCCTGCCCTAATGAAGCTCTCAGAGGGAGTGAGCCTACAAATCTTGAAATTGACGAGGTCACCACATCGTAGTCGACGGATAAATTGTCTCCCACTGAAATACCATCGCTAAAAAGACTTGAATAAATCCTAACCAGCCGGGTAGTTCGAGCGCACGTGCCAATGTAGGACTTGAAACGGGGTGTGCATGTTCCACCACAAGGAAACTAACCAGCCGATCATTATCATGTATTCTTAGTTCGATTCATCTAAACGGTGTTCCTTAATTTGATTGAAATTGCTATGGGAATAAATATGAAAAAAAAATCTTCATATGATAGTTGTCATTTGTTGTTGAACCCTGGATGGTTTCATTGGAGACACACGCCACAATTGTTGCTAGAGTGTTGACCCAGACTCTTGGCTTTCAGTTCCACAATGAGAGATTGTGGAATCCTAGTACCATAAGACCACCTCTAAAAAGTATTACCCAACACTAGCTAGTCTCCAACACGATGATAAAACTCAGATTTTAGAGACTGCCCCAGAACTCTAGATCTCTGGGTGATGGTTTCTGCTTCCTCTGGTGAGTGGCCCAATTAATATCGAAACATGGTAGGGACTACAATCTCCTAGCCAACCAGGGCTACGGGTTGTGCTAGCTGCAAAGCTATCTAACTTTTGATCCATAGGCTGGGCAGCAGGTCTGCATGCAGGAGCGGGACCGATGAGTTGTGAGATGGGGCTGACAGACTCTTTGGAGGTGCACATTTTCAGCAAAGCAGAGGTATAATGCCCCCAAGCGGGGGCGCCCGGGGCCTTTCCATATTCATGAAAGGATGGTGAAGGAGGGGTTTGCGCGTGGAAGGAAGGCGTACGCTAGCTGCAGGTCGCCATGAATACCGTGGAATGCGACAACGTGGTATGGGCAATGGCTGGCGAGTAGGAGTACGAACGAGGGAGTGAGAGTGACATGATCGATGCTCCGGATCTACCAGGAGCTAGGCTAGCTTGCTCAGGACATGCATGATCGACTGACAAAGATGGATCAGGACCGGAGCAGGTAGCTGGGCGTATATTTGATCGATTCTACTCGCTAGCTTGCATGACCAACGTTTGTTCGTGTGAGTGAATAATTGATGGCAACTAGAGTAAGTGCAGCTGAATTATACGTTTGGTTTGTGTGTTTTAAATTAAACAAGAACATGCCCTTAACGAACTGTGAAACGTCCCAAGAAGAGGTTCTCAGGATGCATGATCGACTGGAAGATCTCTATCTAGGCATTTTCGATCCAAATTCAATAGCGCGGCACAAACCACGCGGCACGCATGTTGTTAGCTCAATTCTGCTGACTACTACTCAGGTTATCAGCCAAAAAATGTAGTACTCCTAACCTAATCCATACACGAGGCCGAACCAGCACGCACGTGCATGATCTCGATCGGTTGGGAAGGGAGACGGCGAAATTATAGATCTCCTAAACAAACCGAGATCGAGGGGGCAAACGTACGAACCCTACATTCCGATCTCGTCGTCTGCCGCACGACACGATCTTAATCTAATCACCGGTCAAAACCTCGAGAAGCACAGGGAATTAACCCCGGCCGGCCAGGCCAGGCGTGCCGTGAGATGAGAACAAAAACTCTCCCGCGGCAAAGGGTAAAGGGTCGGCGATTCCGACCGGCCGGCCGGACACTGCTTGTAGCGCGCGTTAGCGCATCTAGCTGAGGAGATGAGAACAAGGAAGAAGAACTTCTCGAGGCGCTAAATTAACAAGTCCGCCCCGGCCGATCAGCGCCTAACGCGGCGCGTTCTCCTCGGCGAAGCATGCGCCGATCGCTGGCTCTAATTCCCACGCGCGCACGCATGAGACACATGCTGAGTTAATGAAGTAGTGCGAACAAGCAGTATTATTTGATCGATCGACGAATGTATGCGCGGGCTGTCATCTTGTTTAAGTTGGTTAATTTAGGCGATTTCTGGTCCGGTTAACCGTGTTGTTTAATCGCTGTCGATCCTGTGGAGTTGGTAGGCATGTGAGCATGTCTCATGTCTGTCTTTGTTTCATGCATGAAGATGCATGAACTGCGTAGTGAGTAGCTAGGATGACTGTCCATGGTCGCTAGCTGCGTTGTACTGGCGCCTCAAGCTCAATAATTAACTCTTCCTTGGTGATGATCTCTTCCTTTCACTTAATCTGGAACTGGGACGAGACCTGAGATATGCCGTGTACTACGTGGCAGTGGCACAGGCACTACGGGTCTATGTCGATCTAGTTGGTTGCTGAAGGGAAGGGACTAGTATGTCCGGTGCAAATGGCATTATTCCCATGTCTTAGTAGCTAGCTTAGACCAAAAGTCGCCACTGAAAAGCACTAGACAGGATTGCGGGGCCGATGAGGCTAACAGCGAAATTAGCAGCTTTATATATCCATCGATGGACCATGGTCATTTCACACGCGATCGAACCTGATGTGTTAGCTACTTCCTCCGTTTTTTAATACTCCCTCGATACATTTACTTTTATACAACTTTGAGACACTTATTTTGGGACGGAGGGAGTATAAGATGTTTTTGGTGTTGCATATGTTGTCTGGATACATACTAAAGTGAGTGAATATGCACACTAACACATGTCTACATGTATACATGTGCATGTAGACAAATGCTAAAACATCTTATATTAAAAAACGGAGGAAGTAGCTCCTACACTACAGGACTGCTGCCAGGGCGTGTACGTCGGTCGATCGACTGTGCTGCCACGTCTAAGTCGCCAATAGCTCGTGTCGGGCTTGCGGTGGGCAGTCCGAAGCCAGAGCATGTCTCTAGTGTGAGAGGAAACAGTTTGTATAGGACTACTCGATCAGTTATTAACGACCTCATCTTTCACTGCACTCTGGTCTGAGAGAGTTGGGTAGAGAATGCCTTGCGTGTAAATTTTGCACGTCCGACCACGCAAGCGCGCGAGTGCTATTTATATTGTGTCTCTTGAACATATATCCCTGCATGCCATGATGCATTGACGTCGAGCACGAACATCGTACAATCGCATCCGTTCGATACTTCGATCCGTTTGTGGGCGTCGCGGACCCGGCGGCACCACCCTTTCCGGTGGGAACGGCAACCTTTTGCCGGGCTGCCGTCCGTTTCCTGGAGGTGCTACAAAACCGAGTCATCTGGCCGTCCGTGTTTCTCTTCCGTGCATGATGAGTTGTTGACTACATTAATTCAGGCGCCGGCCACATTGACGCATTGTTGTGCAACTTATCATGGATGTAAAAAAAACTACTTGCTTCTGTTGCTCTGAGCCTTGCTGGTCCTAGTAACGTAATGGTCTGACCATGCACGAACCAGCGTAACTGTAGAAGCATCTATACGTTGAGATGCTTCGTTTGCTTAATTAGCTTGTGGCATGCCATCTATGGCATAGTTAAGCCGATGCCCGTGCCTCAGGCGTGGACCTCTGGTGTCTAATTATTTGATCGTGAAACTAGCTAGGGAGCGCAGTATACACATGTTAATTTCAGTATGGCAATACAACTTCAGCCTGCTTCTCCCAATAATTTTTTTCGATAAAGAGAACTTTATTACTTAAAAAGTCTTCGGTATTACACCCGCGGCCTCTAACTGCATAACAAATATGCACACAGCCGCCACGAGTCGAAAAGTACGAAAATAAGAAAAGGCAAAATACATATCAAGATGAGAAATTGTAAAACGCCTAAGGTGGTGGAGGGCCGATCCGCAAATTATGCTGCCATCCATGTTGTGATAAAAAGTCCCTCGCCGTAGGATGCTCCACACGTTGCAACGGTGACCACGAACGGAGTATAGCTGTACTCCTGTAGATAATCTGCATGAGGGACGAATTTTTATCATTGAAAATCTTGTCATTTCTACACAGCCACAAAGACCAAATAACGGCAAGCGCTGCCATCCTGATAAGTCGTTTAAACCTACGATCCACACCATTTTGCCAATTGCCAAAAATATTAGCAATGCTTCATGGTGGGTATAAGATAGAACCTATCTGGATGATTGACCATATAGAAGCAGAATATTTACATCCGAAGAATAAATGCTTAATAGTCTCGTCCTTATGACAGAAGACACACATTTTATTTCCATGCCAATTGCGTTTTGCAATGTTATCTTTGGTAAGAATTACCCTTCGACGAAGATACCACGCAAAGACCTTGTTTTTTAGTGGAATCTTCATCTTCCAAATTTCTTTGTTATTATCTACTGGCACATCCGGTTGGATTAGGGATTTATACATAGAGTCCACCGAGAATTTACCACTCTTGTGCAAATTCCACCGAAACTCATCGGTCCCCTGCGCTAGGTTGACTTTCACCCAATAAATTAGCTTACGTTTTTCTAGTATGTGCTTGTGTAGTGCTACGACCAAGCACCAAGCGCAATGCAACATGGTGCATTGTCATACGATTTGGGCATTGATTCATTGTTATAACATTTGGGAATCGATAGTTTGGTAGTTGAAAGTTAGGATGTTCGAACCGCAACCGTACTGTAGAGTCAATGAACACAAGGCATATGTGTACTCACATAGTATGATAACTTTTTGTGACATCCTTTTACGAACGGAGGGAGTAAGAAGCAACTCTACAGTCTACATATTGATCATCGGCGCATTAGGTGCTTTCCATCGCCTAAAGACCTATAACCATGTGGATTTGCTAGTTAAAACAAGAAAAGACCACCTTTAGGAATGGGAGGCATCCGGATTCCTCTCTACTAGGCGATCCAACAAGACAGTCCAATTAAAATACCCGATGGAGCTGTTTGTGTTTCCATGTCTCTGGTGGTCTACCTAGCAACCAGACGAGTAGGCTGTTTCTATAGCTCAAGACGATTTCCTGTAGGTGCATCGCTCCTTAGGTTGGTTGTAACCATCACTAGCAATAGTGTGGGGGCAAAGGTGGGACACAGTCTCAACTGGTTGAAATGGGACAAGTAGTTGAGAGGGGACACTACGTCAGGAAACTCATGCAAATTAATGTTCTCTTCAACCTCTCATAGCATTTATAAGCCTGATAAAACTTGCCAGCTTCAATTAATCTAAGACTTGGAAAATCAAATTGTAGTCTCCTCTTTGAATCAAGCCCATTTCTTACGTGTCAATATATTCATGTGAAGAACATGAATAAAGTAAATCAACATTATCATAACAATAAGAGAATTCGTCAATGCCACAACAATATGACCTCACACATCTTAGACGGGCGTGCAACACTTGTAAGAATTTCTTTTGTGGTTATCTTTTAAGAGCATTCTCTACATTTGCGTTTTATATTATTCAAGGTCTAAAATACATCCACTTAACTTAAAGTGAGACTATGGCTCAATATGAATGTAACCAGTTTAAGAAAACATGTATAATGGCCATGGCTCGATATTCAAGGTTCAAGTTGGATCAATACAATGGCACTTCATCCGTGTTAAAACAAAGGAGAATGGATATTGTCCTCAGAGCATTCGAGCGACATCCATCGGTGTTCAAACTCCTACAATGTAATTAATGTATTGGAGGTGTATCTCTTTACTCATATACTGGACATAATGCAAGAAGAGTTTTATATTATATATATGGAGCCAATTGCTTGTAAGTTAATATACACAACTAGTGTAAATGATCATTTCAAATAATTTAACATGTCTCAAGTAATCCTTCAACTAAATGTGTTGTGGTTAGCAAAGTAACGAGGCTAATCAAAATAAAAACTTATATACGGACATCAACACTACTGTAGATCTATCTCACGTGCAAAAGTGTAAGAAAATGAAATTATATGCATGCCACAAAATTCTAGCACCCATGCACAAATGAATCATGTTTTGGAGCAAATCCCCCTACCGGGTTGACCGTACGAGATGGGTTATTATTTGGTTTAGGAGGCGTACAAATCGAACATTGAATTAGCGAGTAACCAAAATCACCCTGATATACGCCCAATGAAAAAAAATCGTTCTTCAGCTCTTAACAATTATGCATTGGTCATTGTTCTGCATAGGTTTTGAGACAATAAAACTAGATCGGGGGCTACCAAAGGCAATTCAAGGGGGTGAGAGCGGTTGTCTTGCATAGCAGGAATTACACTTGAATGAAACTGGTGCATTATCATAAGATCTGGGCATTGATGGTATTGCTAACTCAAAGGCATGGTAGCTGAAAGTTAGGTTGTTTGAACTCCACTCCTACTACTGAGTCAATAAGCACAAGGCATATGCGTGTAACGTACACCTTCAACCATAATACGAACTATCTCCATATATAAATCATGGGCGATTGAGTTCATCGGGTTGCGCTGACTGCCTGGGGCTGGGGGGAGTACACCTAGCTCCGCCCCTGCATCTCAGTGCATTGCATATAGCCTAAGGGCTATAACCATGTGGGATTTGCTAGTTAGAAAAATAATACTGTATAAACTTATTTTAGACCTGGGAGGCGTCGGGATCCATCACTATAGTGTGTTTGTATCGTCAAGTCCTATTACAATACCAGATAGTAGTGTGTGCGTCTCCAAGAGTGTGGTCTACCAAACAATTGAACTGAGTGGACCTTTTGTCCAGCTCATCCTTAGTAGTCACGACATCATTTTCAAAGACAATTCGCACTGCATCGAGTTTCGACTCTGTAGATGGGTGGTCTGTTAGAGCCTAGTTGAGTAAATACGTGATCTAACCATGTTGTGCACTACTTTTGGTTACCAAGAAAAGACCAGGCTGCACCATAGCAGAAACACATGCATAACGTTTGGTCATATGTTTGCTCTCGGGATGCACTCTTGAGGTGTTTTTTAGATACAACTCCACGGTTAATATCAATTTTTTTTCACTATGAGCTTAAATTTGGGAGAGGCGATATGCACTCTTTATTTAAAATGTGTTTTAGACACATTTTGAAATGTAAAAAATGTAAAAATATCCGTTCATAGATCTAAACATCATATCATATGTGTTGACAATGTTGTTTCAACCCTTTTTTCTAAAGGACTGTGCTATTAAGGGCACGTGCCCCAGATTAGCTTTCCGTGGGCACGGATCGAATATGCTAAGTAAGCCATACATGCATGCATGCAAACACGAAGATTCCTTTTGGTTTTCAAACTTTAAAATGATTTATCTATTAAACCGTAAATCAAAATTCAGATCCGTCTTCACGGTTGGCTTAGTCGCGACGAGATTTTCAAAACTAGATCTCATCTTAATATGTTCTAACAACTTTTTTGCTGACTCCAGTTGCCAGATTATACTCACCTAGTCACCAGGTATTGATAAGTTGGTTACCAGGTTAAAATCAAATGTTTGTCTGACTCTTTAAACTTTTCTACTCACCAATATAACCCTTTGATAATGGTAATTTCAAATTTTACGTGTTTAGAGTGGATCAAATCCTCACTCTTTGAACGTGTAGATCATGGCTATGACAAAAAAATGTGTAAAAATTACCTGGTAACTATGAATTATTTGGTTGGTAACTTTTAACTACTAATATGGTGACTAAAGTATTATAACCTGGCAACTGATGACGAATTTTTTTTTTGTCAAAACATATTATAATGGGATCTTATTTAAAGTATTCGTCGACACAAAATCAACGGTGGAAACAGATCGTCAATTGGATTATCGGTTTAAGAGATAATTTATTTTGAATTTTCAGATTAAGAAAAGATTCTCTACATATATGTATGCATTGGTCCCTCCACATGCGCAGGACGGAATAGCTTTCTGGGGCACGTCCCTTGTTAGATTAATCGTTTTCTAAAATACCAAACGCAATCTTTCCCGATCAGAGGGAGTAACAAAAATAAAAAATAGTGACGCATCCTGAGCCTATCCACGTGGCCCGACCGTATCGTTACTTAGCTCGATCTGATCCACAGCTCGAGCCCAACTACCCACCCGGCACCTCGAAATCGTCGCGCACCTGCGAATCCACCTCGCCGTTGCTCAGACGCCGGAGACGCCGACGACGACGACGAAGAGATGACGGTGTTCCACTTCCTCAACTGCGCCGTCCTCACCTTCGGCCCCCACGTCGTCTACTACTCCGCCACACCCCTGTAAGCTAACTCCCTCTGCGTCCACCTCTCCTATGTGCACGAGATCCGTATCCCAAACCTGTTAGATCTGCGTCTGCCAAGCGGTCTGGTCTTTGCTCTGTTGCATGATCCGGACACACTGGCGTAGGAATGCCTGACACAGTTTGTTCCACCTGCGATTCTGGCTTGTGGGATGGGGTTTTGGACTTCTGCTCGGTGTAGCTTCTCTGAATTTTGCTCAGTTGAGGTAGATCGATCAGCGAGAGGACTGGCGGCCTGTTAGTCCGGATTTGGGGCTCTGCTGGGTGAACTATGTATGCTGTTCGAGTTGAATCCCATTAGCTTAGGCGTAGTTAGTTGCTCTAGTGGCAAGTAAGTTCAGAGCACGGTCATTTTGTAAGTTGCAAGTGACCATGATATAGTAGAAAAGTTGCCTTTGAGCTGCACGCTAGGATTTGTTTGTTAAGCTACTCAGCGTTCTGACTTCTGTTTGGTTGTTTGTAATCCTAGCTACTACTGTAGGAAGTAAAGCCATGATACTACTCTACTAGTGCAAATCCTAATCCTAGTGTGCAGCTCATTTCCACTTGGCCAACAAATGCATATATGAAGTTATGCAAAGATGGAACTGAAGTCTACTGTGGTGCAACCATTTCGTTGAACGCCGGTTTTTTACATTTTGGAGCTCTCTCCTAATCACCACATACTCTGCGTTTATGTTATGCCTTGTCTTTATACTGGCTCTGTGATGAAACACTAAGTAGTTTGTGCCTTACCTTTGAAACATGCGAGATAACTTACTACCGGATAGTGCAGTAGTGAGATCACATATTAATATATCGTTGAGTAATACTGTGTTTGTTGCAAAACGCGCCATGTCATAATTAGTGGAGTGAATTGGAAACTGGTCAGCTGTATATGTTCAAGTGATGTTGTTTGTTTGGATGATTGCATGGAGCTCGGCCATTATTTAGAGTTGGGGGTTGCAGATTGGCGGTTAGATCATCAAGGGGTGGGATTGGGAATGGGATGTGTCTGCGAAGCAAAACTGAAAGCATCTGATACTTTGAATTTTATTGGTGAAAATATTTATTCGATGTCAAGGGACTCCTTACACTGTACTTATCCAAATATTTGTTTCAGGTCAGAGTATGATACGATCGGCACTAGTATAAAAGCAGCTGTTGTTTATCTTGGAGCAGCACTTGTAAAGGTCAGTTGCTAGCTGTGGATTCTTTTGCAAATTAACTAATTAAGTGGTAAAATTGATAAGTTCCATGATTGACAAGCCCAAACGATCCACCCTTCATTGTGCTGTCTGCCCAAGATACTTTCTAGTTGTTTGATCATGTAAACTTGCCATCTACTTGATTTAGACACTCTAATATGTTCTGTACTATTTAGAATAACCACTCAATTACTCTTTTACTATATAAAATATCGATGTACTAGTTTTAAGAGCAAACTGTTGGTTTGAGGATTATATGCCTCTCAGAGGATTGTTTTTCCTTTACTTGTTTGTGAAATTCTCACGAGTTATCATAGGTTGTCAAATGCCTATTATATGTTCTGCATGGTTTCGTTGGTTTGTACTGGTTATCTTCCAGTTATACAGTTCTGCTTGTAGAACAATCATTTGTCCTGATATTCTCAGCTTATCCTGTTTGTAATTCATGCTCGTTTTATTGTTACCATGCAATGGTTTACATCACATAGTTTCTGTTTTAATCCTTTGTCACACATCACTATCATAATATTCTGTACTTTTCTCTAACCAATCTCTATCAACTCAGTTGCATAGAAGAGATTTGTGGGATCGCTAACCATTGCTATTTCATAATGTCAGCTTGTTTGTTTGGCAACGTTCCTCAAAGTACCTGATGCGAATGATAGTTTTGACCCCTACCAGGTACATTTTATGCACATCAATAAAACATGCTTGGATTTACCCTGTCTGTCTTAATCTAATCTACAATTATTTTTCACCTGCAGGAGTTGATGAAAATCCTTATTGGGTTTATAGATGTCGCTGGCCTTTATTTTGCTTTGACACAGTTGACCCACAGAAACATCTCCCAGAACCATAAGTTCCAAGCTGTTGGTCTTGGTGAGTCCATAGTTGTCCCTTTTCACTTTCTGACGTAATGCTTTTAGCTGAAACTATAATCCTTCATCCATGGTCAGCACTTATATATTCAAAATGTATTTCTGATGTTGAAATTTGTATGAATTGCTGCTAGTCTGTTAGCTGTACAGAAACATGCTTTTTTGGCTACTGATGTTGTTCCTCAGGAAATTAAGTGTCTTTTAGCTGTACAGAGACATGCTTTTTTCTTGGCTGCTGATAGTGTTCCTCAGGAAAGCGAGTGTCTTCAGTTCTGTTTATTATATAAATTGGATTGGATCTCCTTAAGTTTCTTGCTCTTTATAAATCAGGAGAGGATATGGTACTATTGACCTCCTTCCAGCTGCAATCGAACTCTATCATGATTATCATTGACGCCATTTTTGGGGTTTCCAGGCTGGGCTTTTGCTGACTCAGTTCTGCACCGTCTGGCACCTCTCTGGATTGGGGCACGAGGGCTTGAATTTACTTGGGAGTACATATTTCAAGGACTTGAAGCAAATGCCAATCTTGTATGATACCCAAAAACTGTTAAAATATAATGTCAGATCCTTTGTTTGGTTATTTATCCAGATCCCAGATAACTTACTTTTGTTTTCGACAGGTGATGACCCTTTCCCTTGCTGCATTAGGATCCTTGATGTGGCTGAGGAAGAACAAGCCAAAGACTTTAATTCCAATAATTTATGCATGTGCTCTGCTTCTGGCAACAATGCCATCTATCACCAGGTTATTCCTTTTCTATTATAATGCAATATTCCTCGGAAGAAAAAGTGTCATGCTCCAACATGTATTGATGTTCTTGTTTCCTATTTTCCCCCTGAAGTAATTCTTGGTGGTGATGAAATAGCAAGTAGATGTTGGTAAACCTAGCATGGTTTGTGTCAATATAGAGACGTTGGATGAATACCCTGTACACTATGCTCAGTACTTGGAAAAAGATGCCAAGGTTTAATCATTTAGATGTACTTGCATTCGTTCCAAAGTTTAATTTTATTTTCATGTTATTAAGTTTAATATCGGCACTGTTCTCCATTCCATGGAAATGTTGTTAGTTACAATCCAGTAAGGATCGTCTCGGAGCCTTTTCCTTTACTCCTTGGGGACCACTGAAATTTGACTCTACACACTTAACATTTTGTAATAAAAGAATATCCAAACTAAAGCCTTGTTTTGTGCTGCACAATAGCATATGTATGGAACATCACCATTGGAACTATAAATATTATCTGAGATGTAATATCTCTTCTTTAAGAAGTTTACTAGGGAAGGTTTTTTTAAATAAGGATACTTATGTTGCATTTGCCTAGTGGAGATGCACGAAAGATTTTGTAGTATACATGCTATTCATTCGACTATCATTCTTTATTCATCACTTTCCATTTTATTCAAATAATTTTCATGCATTATTGTTCATGCTGCTAAACATGCCAAAACAATATCGCAGTTACTTGAGGAGATCATTAGAGTGGCAGACTCCCGAGGTGGTCGGCTTTGAGCTCTTCTCCTCGCTGGTTATGGCTTTCATCAGCTGGCAGCTGTTCTCTGCTTGTCAGAGACCAATGTAAGGAGTGGCCAAAGAACTACAGAATTTACCAGAGATTTGATGCTCCCGAATGCCCTTTTTTGTATGTCGACAAATGTAGCATACTACTTCAAGCCTTTGGCAGTACGATAACTATTCCTGGGAGGTCAATTGCAGAACATGTTACTTAGCATTCTTTTCTTTCTGGGCTATTGTGCATGAGCGCTACTGTAACAGATTCTCATTAGGAAGTAAGCTAAAACGTAGCATCTTTTTTCCCTGGCGTGCGTCTCGCATATTCTTGTGCCAGTGGACAACCTGTGAACACTCGAGTGACAAATTTGTGCCAGCTGATGAAAGCCATGACGAAGCAATGCCGATTTTCGATGATCGTCTCTTTTTTTCTAGGTTCTGATCGACTTTTTTTTCTAGATTATAATGAATTACAATTTGGAGTAGGTGTGGAGGTTCAAAAGTAATCGTTATTCAGCTGAAACATCGCATTGATGGGTACAACTGTGGCGACGGCAAAATAGACTATCGGCAGCTGTGAAGCATGAACTAAGGTATACAGGATAGGTACCTTCCTCGTATGCAAATATCACAAGTTTTAAGACTAACCATACAGCCTCACACTACTATTATGGTTCAAGTGAAACAACCGTATCCGTTGTTTAAAGTTGACATCAACAGAGAAGGAGAGCATCTACGGTTCTACCTAGTTTCAGTTTTCCATTGTTGATCCAGTTGAGCCAAAACTAGCTCCATTCGTTCTTGAACATACATTACAACAGCCTCTAAACTCATAACCAACACATGGTTTGATCTCACTTGAAGCGCGGTAGTGCACGGCAACAAAAGGCTATCACTAGTGTAATCGCTCAGCGTAGTCAGCGCACCTTAAAAGGCAGCCAGATAAGCCTTCAGTACATCAGGGCAAAAGCAGCGCTTTGCTATCCGTTGGTTTTACAGTCATGGGTGATTACATAACAAGCTTCTACACGACGGGCAGGGGTACCGCCACAGCCCCAGCAGCTCACTTCCTGCCACGGCCCTTGGCCTTTTTGTGTTTCTTCTTGCTCTTCTGCTTCTGCGCCGCCATCTTTGTAGAGGTTGAGGCAGCACCCCCAGCAGACGCTTCTCCGTTGTCAGCTTCATCGTCCGAACATTCAGTCGGTCTGTAGTTAGGGTCTCCAAAGGATGAGTTCCTTTGAGCACGCAGAAAACAGACGAGCGACGCCAGCCTGTTCTCGCCATCTGGATGTAAAGACTTCTCCAAACTTTGTGCATTAATGCCTGCTTCCGCGAACGATGGAAGGGCACTTGTAAGGAATTCAACAACCTCCGCTGCATCTTTCTGCCAAGCTACGGGACAAGCTGAAAGGAAGGTAAGAAAACAAGAGCATTAAAACATAGTAAACTCACATTGCCTTGCTTATTGACTTAAAAATTCTCAAATTTAGTCTATTTTTTATTTCTCATGTGCCCTCCATCTTATTACCTCGTACAGCCTCCTGAAACTTTTCAGAAGTAACATTGCAGGGCTTGTTACCATCAGATTTTTCTGACAATGGAGTCTCTTGCTTTGCAGAGCTTCCTTCATCAGGACTTTCACATGTACCCTCCATCTTATTACCTCGTACAGCCTCCTGAAACTTTTCAGAAGTAACATTGCAGGGCTTGTTACCATCAGATTTTTCTGCCAATGGAGTCTCTTGTTTTGGAGAGCTTCGTTCATCAGGACTTTCACATGTACCCTCCATCTTATTACCTCGTACAGCCTCCTGCAACTTTTCAGAAGTAACATTGCAGGACTTGGTACCATCAGATTTTTCTGGCAATGGAGTCTCTTGCTTTGCAGAGCTTGGTTCATCAGACGCAGAAGAGCCATTACCTTGGGAACATCATACATATCTTCCTTGCTAATAATATAAGCATTTAAGTTTCCAACAATCGACGGGTCTTTGGGTGAACCGAAAATTACCATATGATCTCCTATTGCGGCGAGTGCATCAGCAAGCACTTTCATGAAGTTGCTCGGTGTGTGAGGCCTCATTTGTAAAGCATGTACAATCTTCTGAGAGAACTCCAAAGGTAAATCCTCAAAGACTTTACAACTCTGAAGGTTATCTGTGACCTCATAGCAACTCCCCAGAGAAAAAGTAAGGATCAGTGGATAAAGTGTGACAACTAGTCTCAGGAGGACTGGTTTGTATGAACTGCTAGAAGATGTTGTTGATGTTTGTGTACCCATTCCTGGAGACTCTGCTTGTTCATTAAGATGGCCAAAATTGTCTGATATATGAAACGCCCTGATGACAATGCTAAGCGATCCAGTTCAGCATCTGGACGTAGCAGGGAGCTGTCAAGGTAAACATTGCTGTTACGGGACTCCAGCATATTGACCAACAAAGATTTCGTGCAGCATATGAAATCCTTCTGTCGTAAGTATAATGAAGCCAAGAAACCAAGGCACTCCATAAGACCCACATAGCACGTTGGGGATATGTAGTCTAGTTCATCCTTCCAGTTTACACTGAAGGTAACTTCAAGAGCATGCCTATAGTTCATGATCAGGGAGGATCTCTCAAGACCACTGCAAGAAATATCTTCAAAGAACGTAAAAAATTAGCCCACTCAGAACTACCGTCCAGGTACTCTAGTAGTCTAAAAAGTAGTGGATAGTCAAATCGTGATGCATGGACCAGAAGCATGGTAATTCTCCCTAAATGCCCATAAGTCAAATTTTTATTTGTTGGCCGAAGATTTGCACCAAGGGAATCAGCAATCAAACCATGTGCAGCTGGTGAGTCAAGTAAACGCAGTAGGCTCCTCGTCGTTCCATCCATCCACACAAGAGAAACTAGCTCAGAGAAGCGACGTTCACAGAGAACAAAAAAGCTTCTCAACTTCATGGAACTTTTTGGCACACTGAACTCCTTCATGGAACTTTTTGGCACACTGAACTCTGGTTCTTCCAAAAACTTTGCGACCTCACTTATAAAAAGGATAGTTCTCAACAGGGCATACGAAGATGCCGGCTTTGGAGGATTTTGAACAATGGACTCCAACTTCTTAAGTACATCCAAACCAACAGAAGATAGCTCATTCATCCAGAAAGACTGTGCACATGCATGACACTGTCGGGCATCCAATAAACATCTGTTGCCATCTTGCTGCAAAGAATTTCTGCCAGCATTGTAAAGCCAACTTGAGTTCATGTTAAGCACCACATATCGGTCAGCGTCGCCATCTTCTCTCAACCCGAAGTACTTGGCGCAGAGATCTCCATACATAGCTGCATAATCATTTAATTCTGGACCATCAGCGCGGCGAAGATGAGATATTACTCTGACTATGATCGACTTCCAGGTATTCCAGACATACAACAGAGTTTGGGGTGATATTTGGTCACAAGCCAGCAAATCACTAGAGCTATTTTCATCTTCAGATTCTGGACCTAATTCCAAATTGTATCCCGAGGCTTGAGACTGGAGATGAACATCAAGAATCAAACGGGAAGCAAAAAGTTCAACTAACAAGTTTGCACATTTTCTGCCCTCAAGCAAAGTGGAAGTTAAATTGGAAAGAGACTTATTCACATCTGAGAGTGCATCAGCTTCCAGGCAAACAAAGCAGTAGAAGCACTCAGAGACCTTCTTCGCCATCTCCTTGGCTTTTGCAAGCAACTGTTCCTTCTCAGTATATCTTTTGGGAGGCCACCCTCTACCATTTGAAGACCACAAGGAGTCTACAATGATACGGAGGAGGAGAAGCCGTGTTGCATCCTCAAACAAATCTGCCTTCTCCAGCATGTCTACCTCCAGTAAGATGTCTCCTTTATGCTTTGCTATTGTTGCAGCTTCTAGGAAATTACCCATTTCCATCTCTAAACTCAACAGTTCATCAACAAGATTCCTAGAGTGAAGGAATGTCCGTACACGATCCATAGAGCTGAAAGCTTTAACAAAAGGCATCATATGATTTATGTCACCACGCTCAAAATAATGTTGAGCACAGTTATCCAGATACTTATTTCTAACTGCAGAAACCTCCAAGGATTTTGAATTCTCAAGAGTATGTTCCTCTTCCAACTGTTGCATAAACTGCAAGCCCAGATTGAATAATCGTTTTTCTTTCGAGCACATCGAGAAACACTTGGTGTAACATTTAGCTTTGAAGTACACTTCAGCTGCCTCCGGCCAGCATTCTGCCATAGCGAAACAGTCACCAGCATCCTCAAGTCCAGAAGTACCACACTTTTGCATATAGACCATACCTATGGCAACACAAGGAACGAAATGTTTAGTCAGATAGAGCTTCGCGGAGTGTGAGGTAAAACTATCCGTATCAAAACTAAAAATTAGCATGTCTGCAATTTAAGGGGTATCATTTTGAACCGATGTTTTGAAACTTGATGGCATTTACTTATATAGCAACTCGTTAAGAACCTGTCACTTGTTAAAACGTTATGGAATGATGAAGTCTCAAAGTATAATAAAGCTTGGAATTATGGACAGTTGGCAGACCTGCTCTTTTGCTGTCACCTAATTTGATATAGCAAGCAGCAGCTTTCTCATGCATGCCTATGGACTCGTAGATCTCTGATGCTGTTTGCAGTGAAGCCTTGCCCAACTCCAAATTTGAGGAGATGACACGGTCAGCAGTTGATACAAGTCCGGCAGCTCTTGCCCACTTCTCTCTGTGTGCATCACCAGCCTTTTCAAAACACATAGTAGCCATCTCGAATTGCCCTTCATTAAATAACTACAAAAAAAAGAGAACTTGTGACATGGAATAACAATGGTAAAAGAGAAGTACAGAAACACTGTAGGTAGGTACGCCCCATGACCTAACAAAGAATTTGTGTGCATAGAACAATTGTGAGATAAAAAACCATGAAATCCCACGAGATAAAAAACACAAAAGGACTCACTCAGTAGGCAACATAATGCATAACACAATAAGTTGAAATTGGCTTTCCAGACCAAACAAGTAAAGATCACTAACCTTGGTTCCCCGTAGCCTCCAGTCATCACTGCTGCTCCCTGTCTGCATTGCCTGAATGAGGGACGAATCAAGTAATCTAACTTCCACAAGGCCCAGCTTCTTCCAGTAGTGAAACATCGGTTGACAGTAATCGTCTGTATTTTCACATATCCACAGTCTTTGCCTAGTGCGCGTGATTGCAACATAGAGTTGCTTCAGCTCTGAACACAGAAGATAATGCTTGCTTCTGTCGAAATCCGGATGAGAGATCTCCTCAGAGTGTGCTATAATATCTTTATCTTTCATGTAACCATACAAAACTCTCCATTTGTTTCTTAACGGCGACGAACCAAAAAAGTTGTACAACAGCACATCCTACACAATATATCTGAAGTCAGTATACTCAACATTTTGAAACAGCGCCTTTACAATTAAAATGTTTGCAGAATGAACACAGATGAGACTGGACTTATAAGCTCGTACCTGAAACTCGAGGCCTTTACATTCAACAATAGTCAACACAAGAGCTTGTTTACCAACAAGATCAATAATTTGTTTTCTGGTAGCATCATCACGGACCAATATGACTTGCTCAGCACCAAATCCATGCAGGTTACCATGTTTACTTTTACTTTCTCCAAAAATAGTCATAATTGCATTTTCATCGTTATTAGACTCTAGAAGCACAGGAGCTTCTCCATATACAAGTCCAGTCTCTGGATTAAGCTTGTCAACACTTGACGGGAAAAAGAAGTACAGAAGGCTCATGATACTATGTGCCATACGGAGGATGCCACATGTGTGCGGAAATTTTGAGACAGTTGGAACATATCAGAGAGATGGACTTTTTTTCCATGTTTAAGTCCTTGATTAAAAGCTTCAGTTTCTGCGAGGAATGCAGTATAAAAAAGTGAACGGATATCTTCAAATCTGAAATCAATACCCCTTGCAATAGTCTGTGCAGTGTCACCAGCAAAAAGGAAGCCTTCCTTGATGTTCCTGCAGACATACTTAAGAAGTGCTATTTGTGTCATGGTGAGATCCTGTACCTCATCTATGTAAACAAAATCCACCATATCTCCATTGTAGCCCTCAGATACAAGGCTACTGTGAAGACTATTGACAAAATCTGACAAATCAAATTCCCTGGCAGTGCATTTCATACTCTCATATTCAAGGAATAAATCGTAAATTCTCTCTCTCTTCTCACTGCTCAAAGATGAAAATCTTTTATCTGAGAGCATCACATAATCTTGTCTTCCCAGTTTGCCAGTATAAGGCTTGCTTGCTTGATATGCACCCTTTATATGAGAAATTATTTCAGTGAAGACAGTGGACGCATCAAATTTCTTCGTAAGATCTGCATCAAAACGAGGCCAGTACAAAGTAGCAAATTTCTCATAGGTAACTTCCTTCAGTTCAATAAAAGTTTGCACTGCACGAGATTTTGAATGACCTCTCTCAATGCTAGACTTCATTTCACCATAAAACGCCTCAAAAAATGATGTCCGGCGTGTTCCATCAAGCATCATCAAGAACTTTCGATATGTTATAGTAAGAGGATAGTGCTCACGCGGCAGATCACAAAAGTTGTTAGGAATCTCTGTGAACTCTTGCAGGTCATCCATGATGTCATGCATGTGAAGAATACTAGGCTGATCAGAGACATCACCAGCGCCAAATCTATGAAGGGTCCAAATAAATTGGAATTGATATCAGGATCCTTCTTGGTATAGATCATAAAATAAGCAAAGTTAACATTTTTCAAAAAAAATCACTGAACCAGCTTGCACTGTATAATTAAAAACAAAAATAGCAGCAAGCATCGCTCGGTTGGCTAGTGGTGTGAGTGCATGCCTAGCCCAGCCGCATTCAAGGGCTGGCCTGCGTAGTGGTGCTCATGGTTTGTCTTCCCCTTAAATACAAAATTACTGGGGTAGTCGCTATATGCATAGTGTTTTTTATAATTTTAAAAATATATCTTAAAGAGAAATATCACTCAAGACAGATAAAAAAACATTAACCCTTCAAAAGGATACGAAGGAGGGTCTAAGGAGTCTCATGTTAGAGATAAAGTAGAGCGGAGTACAGTGAAAAGGTATTTAAACCAACTCGTTCACACATTTCTATCCACTTTAAAAGCTGTACGAATATCATTTACAAAATGGTACAGATATGTAATACTTTTAATAGTGGTCCAATTCAAAAGACATACCTTTTAAGCTTGCAGATGTGATTTTTTATGGCTGAACATAACTTTGGGCTTACAGTGATAAACACTTGTTTTACAAAACTTTCTCCTTCATTCTTCAGTGGCACAGATAAATCAGCTCCATCCAAATTTAGACCTTGGGATGCAATCAATGACTGTTGCTCTTTTTGAATCAATTTCATTGTCAATACAGTGGTTTTTCCTGTGCCCGACCTCCCAAGCATAAAACTAGTGAAAGGAAATTGGATTATCACTTGCTCTTCATCAGTCAGTTCAAAAGGGATGTCTATTTCAGACCCATCAGTAGCTGTCAGCAAATGCTTTGCGACTCCAGATGATAAAGCGTAGAACTTCATCAGCAAGAAGCTTTCGCTAACTTTTGAATTCTCCATGGCATATGATGTATCCACAATATCACGCTCTTCATGAGCATCAACTTTGCAATCTTTGCTATAGCGAATAATATCATGCTCAACATCCCAAACCACAGGAACCTCCAATTTCCTGTTATCAACAACAAAAGGAGGGCAAATATTAGAAGAATGTCTACAGGTAGTTCATTTGTGGGCATGAGAACTATTTACAAACAGTGTATCTCTAAGCATGGAAGGTAAGAACAAATCCAAGGAACCAGAGTATAGCTCATTAACAATAAACAACCCATACCCCTGCGTCTGCACTCTCCTGCAGTGATCCAGGTAATCATCTGTGTACATGGAAAACAGATTCTCGAGACGTTGAATAGTCCTTGCAAGATTTTCCTGTGACAGTAGGTCCCAGATTCTTATTATCTGGAAATACCTTCTTTCGGTTTTTTCCACGTCAGTACTCCAAACAAGATACAGGTCCCTGACTTTGCATACTTTTGCAAGATGAGATACACCAGGTATATCAAGGTTCTTAACTGTTGTCCTCCAACCACCTCCAAGTCCGATAAGCTTTTGGAGTACTTCCCTCCTGAGCTGTGATGATTTTAGTTTGGTGAAAGACTTTCTGAACTCGTCGCTAAGAATGACCTGTTGAATTTACGAATACAAAAAAATAGAACCTGAGAGAAAGCGCATACAAGGAAAAATGAAAGAATAGTATGTTCTCAAGAATTTAGGAGGTTCACAATATGGCATACGTACTCTATAGAAAAGAACCATAATAACGGAAATATCATGGTAGTACGAAGTAGAAAATCTTAATTACAAACCTCTCACAATCGAATTACAGGGCAAATAGCCTAGCAGAGACAAGCGAACCAATACATGTTTCCAAAAAATTAAACATACATCTATTCATGAACACACATCACCTTATAGAACGAAGTGTATACTCAGAAAACCCTAACTCCTGACAACAAGCATGAGCCTCATAAGACACATGCACATACATGTGGTTTGTGTTCCGGTTATTTAAGTGCAGCGGCATGGAAAACAAGAAAGTATGTTCAATGTCTGGCTAAGACCATGGTACTTACCTTCCATCTGGTATTGCTGAAAACCGCTGAGTCCGCATTAAGAAGATCATCAAGTTCATCAAGCTCTTGCTTTACTTGCAAAACTAACTTACAGATAGTTGCATCATTCGTGGCACTGAAAACACATTTACGTTTCTCTGCATCGCAACAAGGTCTGTCCACTCGGTTCCACTTTTATAGAGTGTATGAGCATTCCCAACAATCCAAAGACAGTGCCTGCAAGAAATAGAGCATCCATCAAATGATTTATATCACCAATCTGACATACTTCCAACAGCAATTAACAAGGGCCCACAAAAAAATGATGCACACCTTGCCCTAGTAAGAGCAACATTTGTTCTTTGGTTATCAGCAAGAAATCCAACAACTCCTCTCTCATTGGATCTAACAGTTGATAGTATTATTATATCATCCTCTTCTCCTTGGAAACCATCAATGGACTTCACCCGCACATGAAAGCCATCACATGTATCGTATCTTTTGCCAAGTCGAGTTTTAATTGCATCAACTTGAGCATTATATGGAGAGACCACGCCGATGCTGAGCCCTTGGCCTATCCTTTTCCAGGCTGCATAAAAAACTAAAGTGTTACTGATCTTGAGGGGTAAGGCTACTGAAAGAATTTTCTTCCTGCAAACTTAAGTTGATTCTGTATCACCAAATTGACCGAAGACTCTAATAGAGCATAATGTTACATGTTTCATGTCACCTACTTTATGTTCTCCTTTTTCTATATATTAATGTAACATTGTCTGCCAAATAGGGCAACAAAACTGAATTTTCATAAAGCCAGATTGATGCAATTACCATATCACAAGTTACACGTTAAAACTGGACTCTTGAACATAGATTAGTGCAGTGAACACATTTGTACCAATGAAGGTTATGCAGTATGCACTAAAAGAAAGGAAGACCATGTAAGCCTCTAAAGATCCCATGTTATTATATTAGACATGTGGCTTTACAAAATAATTATTAAGTAGAAAGGATATTAAAATTAAATATAGGATAGAGTTCAGCTTATACATACATTTAAAGATGGTATGGATTAGGTGCAAAACAACAGCAACTTCAACCATGTTTCTCCGACTGTTTCCCGTGCCCTCTTTGTCCTCCCTTCCGTCAGCGACATTGATAAAAGTGTAGCTGCCAAAAGGGAGGCATGTGTAATCCTTACTATAGCTAGGACACAGGACATTGGGACCATCCAAAATCTTCTTCTCGTAGAATTGAGCATTTGGAAATAAGCTGATAGAAGGATTCATGCGATACTGTATATTCAACAAATGTTTTTTTAATTTCAGCATAACCAATCTCCCATAAAGACTTGTCCCAAATCCAGCTTCTTTGCATACCTAGAGATAAAAATGGAAAGTAAAAATTAAGATTATAAAAAACAGAACGATAACAAAGGAACATAAAAGAAAGATATGGCCTTCACATTTTTCCAAGAAAACATGTTGTGCATTTTACTACCAGAAGTTTATCTTGTTGATAAATACACCAATGCCTAAGAAATGAAACAAGATAGTATAAAGAGTGAGAAAAACCTTACTTTGCTTTTAACCATTGCGGTCAGCTGACAGTCATCTCCTACCAAAACAACATGTTTCACCCAATGCAGACGTAGTGGGATCACCAGTTCACACTCCCGCACTTGAGCAGCCTCATCAACAATTAATACATCGAGGGGTTCCATCTCCATGTGATGTAACCGGTACGAGCTAGAGACAGTAGAAAAAAGAAGTGTTGCATTACGTACGCAGTAGCTCTCGACCCAGTTTTTGTCTACTCCAGTGGGTAAATTAAGCGAGTGTAGCAGATCTTTAAGCAATTTAAGGCATGTAGACCTTGCTCCAACCAGTTCCTTCTCAATGGAAGATATAGGCTGTGGACAAACAGAGCTTTCAGTAGACAAAAAACTGAGGCCCCTTTTTAAGCCCTCATCGGTCAAGTCTACGTTGCACAGAAGGGCAGCAAATTTGTCCAGCATATTAAGCAGTGTAGATATATTTATGACACTATCATGAGAAAAGCATCTTCCAGGAAGGTGAACCTGCAAACTCATTATGCATCTTTTAAGAGCTATTGATGTCACATCAAATTGCTTCTTTATGAAGTCCAGAAAGCACACTGGGTGAATTTTGCCATCATCCTCAGGAAGCATATCATAACGTGAAGCACAGTCTTCCAAAAAGGACACCATTGAAGATATTCTGTGCTTCCATCCAGACAACGATGAAAAGCATTCCACAAGTTCATCGACACGAAAATCCAAGGAAACATCCTGAAGATCGTCGGCCATGTCCATGTTAGTCCTGCTTCCAAACAGCAAGATATCTCCAAGAGAAATAGGTAGACCATTCTCATCACTGTGCTCACTGAAGTTCTTCAAGTTTTGAAGGAAACGAGTGCACACTCCAACAACAGCAACATTTGTGGGAGCACAAGTAAGTGTTCTGCATTTTAAACATGCCAAAACCCACAGTAAAGCACTAACTGTCTTGGTCTTTCCGGTACCTGGTGGACCCCATAGAAGCTTCATGAGGTTCGCATGCCTACATCGTACAGCTGAGATGACAGATTCAATAGCATCCACTTGCGACTGATTAAGCTTAATGGACTGTAGTTGCTCTGTGAAAGAAGCCAAACAGCCTCCTTCCTGTTTGACACAGATATCACAAACATCCTCACCTGCAACACAGCCAACATAGAGGAGCTCAAAAAGTTAGGTACCGTACAAGTTTATAATGGTAATGCAAGTAAAACTAAAACATGAGTATTCATGTCAAATTACCAAATTTGTTGGGGCTAAGAGCGACTTGATTACTGTGAAATTGTTATTCATGTGTGTATCGAAGGTAAGTGCTTTCCATATCCGCATGTTTGTGGTGATATTATTGAGAAATATTGCATGTTTGAGTTTACTCAAGTCTTCTTCCAAACCAATATCCTTTGCAACTTTGACTCTGAAGCCCTTCTTCTGGTATTCATCATCCATAAAAACCTCAGTGACCATTGCCAAGCAATATGTCACACCATGGCGGTCTAAGTCCTCTGCAGCTTCAGGTTTCATGCTAGACAAAACTAATATGTCACTATTCCTCGCAGCATAAGCCTCAGTAGAAAAACCAGCCTCATTGTCCCAAAAGTCCACATCCATAAAGTATGATCCAGATTTTCCTGCTACCTCCATGGAAAGGATTTTCGACGAGGGTGCTTCCCTGATGAGTTCAAGGCACGGGCACAGATCTGACCTTGTTTCTTCAATCAGAGGCACATGATACGATGTGAGATAGTGATCAATTGACTTGAAGTTGCAGGGAATAGTCTCAACCTAAACACAAATGAGAAGATGTTATAAATGAAACATGATTATAGCTAGCAAAAGATTCTCAAAGTTTTCTGAACACAAAAATGGCATGCAATTTATACTAACAGAAAAGCTATCTAGTCAATGTCATCTACTGCAAGAACAAGGAAAGACCAATACAGGGCTTAAGCTGCTCCTATCACAAGGAGGTTATTGTACTCAACGATACACATAACTTGTCATTGCAATATAATTTCTACTTTCTGCCACCAAATTGTACAACATCACAGCATGTATCTTTTTTTTTTTAACTGACAGCATGTATCTCTCTCACTAGGATACATGACTTACACACCTAACCTAGCATCAGTCAACATCTATTAACAACTTACGGCACGTATCATCTGAAGTTTTAAATTTGGAATGCTATCTAGTCAATATCATCTACTGCAAGAACAGGCAAGGACCAGTACAGGGCTTAAGCTATGTCGTGGGGTAATCACGGCAGATGCCATACAGGGTGGCTTAACTCGGGTGTGAGCCAGGCGACGTAGGATTCACAGAGAGGTTGCACACGCAGAGTTTACCCAGGTTCGGCCCCTCTGTATGAGGTAAAGACCTACTCCTGCTTGTATGTATTTGGATCTGAATGGGGTGTACAATGGTGTGCGCACCAGAGCTTGCGGGTGCTCCGGAGGCTATGGAATGAGATGAGTCCCTCTAGGGTTGCTCCTTGCCGGCTTTATATAGGGAGCCGGCTAGGGTTTACAGGGAATGACGGGTTCCGCTGGCGGCGCTAGCTATCCTGCCTACAAGTGCGGCTTCGTGGAGCGCACTCTTCGGGATACACAATCGCAGACTGATTCGAGATATCTGCTGCCGCCTCCCCGAGCCGTCATACCGGGATCCTCGGGGACCCGGTATCCTGGAAGATGTACACCGGGTGGGCTTTGGGCCACCCGGCCTTGAAGGCCGACTCGGGGTCCTGGGCCTACCCGGTTGGGCATCCCCCCATCATTAGCCCCCGAGTTCGTCAGGGACTCGTCTCCGGCTTGGTCTTCGTCTTGCGAACTGCCGGGTCGTGTCGTTGAACGAACTCCTGAAACAGAGAAAAGAAAACAACGGCTCGGAGTGGTGGATTTTGGCTTTTAACGTCCGGTCTAACTCAAGTTTTTGTTTGATGCCGGCTTGTGCCCGTCGGGACGTTTGCCATCCCGACTCGCCTCGGTGCGGGTTGTCTCCTTGCCTTCTCCGTCTGACGTCACGGCATCTTTGACCGTTTGTCCTGTAGTGTTTGTCTGTCTGGCGCCGAGTCGATTGATGGGACTTGACGGCGCATCGACTGCCTCCACCTCGGGATGGAGCAGTGGCAATGATGACGCTCCTTGACCCGCACGCGCCCGATCCATCGGTCCAAACGTCGTGACAGAGCGACGTGGCCGAATCTGAGCCGCATTTTTCGGCACGCTCCCGTGGAAACCGAGGCGTCGCGCGGGAATCGAGGCGTCGTGCGACGTGGCGATAGTGGGCGACGTGGGCGCGGGCGGCGCCATTTACTGCGGTAACGGCTCCACTCACTGCCTATTAAAACGGCAGGGAGCGCGGCTGGTGAGTTCATTCTCCACTCTTCCTTGCGCTCGCCGTCACTCCTCAAGCAGTCGCGCCTGAGTTCTTCGCCGCATCGCCGCCGCAGCCATTGGACATCTTGCTCCTCCGCCTCTCTTCCGGCCAAGATGGTGGCGCCCAAGAACAAGTGGGAGAGGTCGTCGGTGACGGCGCAGGCGCTGGAGCAAGCCGCCAACGAGGGCTTGTTGCCGCCGGCGTCGGAGCGTCGGTGGCGCATCGCCTCCGCGGATCCTCGCCCGCGGCCATCGCCGGGCGAGTTCGTCGCCTTCCTCGCGTTCCTCGAGCGCGGGCTGGGCTTCCCCACGTCGGAGTTCTTCCGGCGATTCTGGACTTCTACGGGCTTCAGGTACATGACCTGACGCCCAACTCGATCCTCCATCTCGCCTGCTTCGTCACCCTGTGCGAGGGCTACTTCGGGTGCGCCCCGTTCTTCCCGCTGTGGCTGTGGATCTTCCACGGCAAGCTGGGGAAGGGGGCGACATGGCGCCCTGCGGCGGCCTCAACTTCCAGGTCCGCGGCGACGTCGACTACCTGGATCTCGGCCTCCCCTCCAAAGTGTATTGGAGGAAGTCGGGCTTCTACATGCGGGAGCCGGCGCCTGACGGCGAGATCGGGATCCCCTTCTCGCCATCGCAATCTTCAGGAGCTGCCGCGCGACGCCGACTTGCCCATGGTGCGCCGGCTGATGGCGCGGCTTCAGGAGCTGAAGAAGGAGGGCTGACGGGTCTGAACCTCATCGCCACTTGGGTGAAGAGGAAGATCGCGCCTCTGCAGCACCGGCCCTCGCTGATCTGCGAGTACAAGGGGACGAAGGACCCGCAGCGCCATGACCCGACATTGTTCGAGTCGGTAGAGCAATTCACGCTGCGGATGAAGCGTGTCACGGTCCACCCGGCTCCCGAGTGGATCGTGGGCGGCCTGGAGGCCTACTCCGCCAAGCATCCGGCTCCTGAGGTGAGTCCCTTTGCTTGACGATTCGAAATACTTTCCTTTTCTTGGTCTTTTTATACCGATCCTTCCTGCTTGTCGAATTCAGGAGTTTCGATCGCTTGTTGGGTTGCCTCCGACCCGCGGAGACGCTCCCACGGTGCTTGCCGGCCCCAACGACGTCGTCGAGCGCGACTCCGACGACGAAGCCGACAGCGCCACCATGGCAACGAGCCGCCTTCTCCTCCCGCCAACCGATCCCCATCCTGTCTGAGGATGAGGAGGAAGGAGAAGAAGGAAGAGAAGAACGCGCCGGGTCCAAGAACCCGGCGCCTGCTGAAGATGATGATGAAGATGATCAGCCGCTCCGCATCCGGCGGAGGCGTAGGCCTGCGGCTGAGGACGCCGGGCCCAACTCCAAGCGCTCCAAGTCGGCGAACCCGACGCCGCCGCCACCGGAGCGATCGGCTGGGGCTGCCGTGCAGCGCACCGTCGTTGCCGAGCGGAGGCAGAAGGCCTTGCGGGACATCCCTGCGAGGGCCCGCCGACTCGCCGCCTGCGCCTCGCTTCCGAGGGTTCGGACCTCAACTCTTCCACCTGCGGGTGACAGGTCTGCTGCTGATCCTCATCCAAAGTTCCGTGGAAACGCTATCTTGAGTTTGACCCGTGCGAGTGTCGCAGGGCTGAGGACGCGTCCCTCAGTGACATGGAGGACGCGCTGGAGAGCGACTCCCAGCGGGCGGAGCCTGCCGCGCACGTCACGGAGCCGACCACGAGAGCGCCGAGTCCTCCGCCTTCCGCCGGCGGAGGCGACGAAGTTATTGTGCCCCCTCGACCCGAGGGGGCCACTATTGATGACACCGTGCCGGCTGGCACAGTGGATGCCACGCCTCAGCCGGAGACGGCGCTGGTGGTGACGACGACCCGCGCCACCGCGACGGCTTCCTCGTCGGGTGGGCTGACTGCCCAGCCCCCGAGCTCCGTCCCGGGTGCATCTGCGCCCCGGCCTGACTTCCGAGCCGCCATCCAGACAGCGATGGATGCGCACCAGGTACGTAGAATCCTTCTTGCACCTGTTGCGTCCGTAGCGTATATGTAGCCCCCAAGGCCCGAGTCGCGTTCGTAGAAAGCGGCTTGGGTCTTCATAGTTTTCTGGATGCAAGTTTGGCGAATAGTGTAGTCCTTGGTTTGCCAATGTCGATGTAGAGGCAGGCCGGTGGGTGTGTATGCCACTCGGACGTAGCCCCCGAGTTCCTGACTCGGCGTATTATTTTTTTTTTTGGGGCTAGCCCCCGGGTTAGCAAATGTTGGTGTAGAGGTAACCCGTGGCGTAGCCCCCATGCCTCTTCTATTGTTTTGTGAACTGCAGGAGCTGTCCTGGCTCCTCGAAGCCGAACAGCAGGAGACCCGCCGCCTGCAGGAGGAGCTGAAGAAGGCGCGCGACGGCTTCATCTCCGTCGCTGAGCACCAGCAACTGCTGGCCGCGCAGGAGAGCCGGCACACGCAGGCGTTTGCCGCGGTGCAGGAATCCTGCGAGCGGCTCAGCAAGCAGAAGGAGGAGGCGGACGCCGCCCTCACCCAGGCGACCAAGGGGTACGGCG
This sequence comes from Poa pratensis, assembly GCA_947311845.1. Taxonomy (NCBI): domain Eukaryota; kingdom Viridiplantae; phylum Streptophyta; class Magnoliopsida; order Poales; family Poaceae; genus Poa; species Poa pratensis. Next base: position 153,037,263 of record CAMZMU010000041.1, on the reverse strand, counting down.
AGGACCTCGAGAAGCTCGAGCGCAAATCCGCGAGGCTGAGCGCGAGATGAAGGAGCTGACCGAGCGGCTTGCCACCCTCGCCGTTGGCATCTGGGGTAAAGATTTCATGCGACCCTTTGCAGTTTGTGCCTACTTGACTTGTGGCCTTGTTGTTGATTTTTGTTTTGTTGAACAGGCGAGGAGACGGCTGGCCTGACGTCTGCGGAGCATGTCCACCGGCTCGGAGTCTTCGCCCGTGACGTTCACGGCCGGGCCAGCAAGGTCGTCCAGATGCTGTCGCCCAAGGAAGGTGTCCCCGCACCCGTCTGCAAGGTGTTGCGGGTTCTGGAGCTGATGCCCCAGGTGATCACCTGGGTGCGGGAGTCGTCGGCCCGAGCCGGCGCGTGCATTGCCCTCGGGCTTGTGCGAGGCCGGTATAGGCAGACGAACGTGGACAAGATCACGGCCAGCATCCCCACCGATAGCAGCGGCCGGGAGATCGATCTGCAGCCGGTGCTCCAGTACTGCGCCCCTTACGCCTGCCGGGCTGCCAAGATGGTCGACCACGACGACTTCGTCTTCGACGTGGTGCCTGAGGGCAACGACCTTGGCGAGGTGGCGGACAGGGAGCCGGCGTCGGAGTACCTTTTTGAAAGGGCTTCAGCTCTGCCACCGCCGGCTGCGACGAACGAGGCGTCGACGTCTTCTGCTCGGGCGGCTCCTCCGTCTTGAAGTTTGCTCCCCTGCTTTCAAAAGAGGGGTTATTTTGAAGTAGTTAGGGTTTGTCGCCTGCGGGCGAAAAAATATTATGTAATGAAACAAGTATGATATGTGCCGGGTCGTTTCAGCGTGCGCCTCTGCGGCTTATTAATCTTTGTTTTGGCACTCCCATGCTTGTTTTTTGTGCGCTTTCGTCACTTTGTTTGTTTTTCGCTTGTTTTGTAAGCTAGTCGATCGTGCGACCTCGCCAAGTGTGCTTCGCGTGATTTTTTCGTGACGCGCGCGGTACCCATGGTGACAAAGTCCGAGTGCGGCTTCATTGTCAAGTTAGGTTTGAACCGGCTGCACTACTTCTTCACTTTGTGCGGGTAGCTGACGACTTGGGAGAAAACAACAATTTTGTGATTTTGCTTCGTGAGCAGGGGGTCCAGTGGTGAGCCGCGCATCATGGCATCCGGCTCTCTTTGACAACCCATCAATCATATAACGTGTGAGTAGGAAGAATAAAGACTCGAAAGCATATTGAATCGAAACGATAGCCCCCGAGCGTGCCGGGTGTGTATCGACTTTATTTCCTTGATTGATTACACAGCATTACAATGGATACTATGTATAATAGGGGCGAAGCAGGCTGATGTTCCATGGACGCTTGGTCTCCTCTTCCGACTTGGAGCTTTTGTTCGGCTCACGCAAGTCGACGAGGTGGTAGGAGCCGTTGCCCATCGCTTTGCTAACGACGAACGGTCCTTCCCATGGTGCCGAGAGCTTGTGCATCCCTTTCGACTTTTGGATGAGCCGAAGAACCAAGTCGCCTTCCTGGAAAGAGCGACTTCTAACCCGGCGGCTGTGGTAGCGGCGCAGGCTTTGCTGATATATCGCCGTCCTGGAGAGTGCGAGTTCGCGAGCTTCTTCCAGGAGGTCGACGCCGACTAGGCGGGCTTCTTCATTTTCTTCCTCGTTGTAGAGGGCGACCCGAGGCGAGTCGTGCTCGAGGTCGGTCGGCATGACGGCTTCCGCCCCGTACACCATGAAGAATGGCGTGTAGCCGGTGGAACGGTTTGGAGTCGTTCTGATGCCCCAGAGTACGGCTGGTAGCTCGTCCAGCCAGCAACCCGGTGTTCGCTCCAGTGGACTTGAAGTCGCGGCTTGATCCCGGCTAGCACTGTCTGGTTCATTCTTTCCGCCTGCCCGTTTGATTGCGGGTGGGCGACGGACGCCAAGTCGAGACGGATGCCTTTTTGTTTGCAGAAGGCCTTCATCTCTCCTTCAGCAAAATTTGTGCCGTTGTCAGTGATGATGCTGTGCGGGTAGCCGAATCGGAAGATGAGCTTCTGGAGGAACTTGGTTGCGGTCTTGCCGTCGAGTTTCTTGATAGGTTCAACTTCGACCCATTTGGTGAACTTGTCGACTGCGACGAGCAAATGTGTCATGCCACCGCGAGCTGTTTGAACTTGCCCACCATGTCTATTCCCCAGACTGCGAATGGCCATGTCAGAGGGATGGTCTTCAGAGCCGCGGCGGGTAGGTGATCCTGCCGGGCGTACTTCTGGCACCCGATGCACCGACGGACGATGTCGACTGCATCCTGATGAGCAGAGAGCCAGAAAAAACCGTGCCTGAACGCCTTGGCGACCAGGTTGCGAGCGCCGACATGGTGGCCGCAATCTCCCGAGTGGATCTCATGAAGGATGCGCCTTCCCTCTTCCGGCTCGACGCAGCGGAGGAAAACTCCCGATGTGCTGCGTTTGTAGAGCTCGCTGTTGATGATGGCGTAAGCTGAGGCCCGGCGCACGACTCGCCGTGCTAGGACCTCGTCGGCTGGCAGCTTTTTGGTGGTGAGGAACTCGATGTAGGGTTCCCTCCAGTCGTTTGTTTCTTGGGTTACCGCCACCAGAATTGCATCTGATGATGGCGGGTTGGCGATGTCGACTTCGGCCGGGGGCGTACCGACGGGTTGTGCAGGTGGTCGAGGAAGACGCCGGGTGGGACTCGGTCCCGCTTAGACCCGAAGCGAGAGAGTGCGTCAGCCGCCTCGTTCTTCCTCGGTCGACGTGCTCCAGCTCCATGCCGGCGAAGTGGCCGCCGACTTGATCGACGAGCCGGCGGTAAGCCGCCATGTTGGGATCATTTGCATCCCAGGTCCCCATCGTTTGCTGAACGACGAGGTCGGAATCGCCATAACATTTGATACGGCTGACTCCCATCTCCTTGGCCACGCGTAGGCCATGTAGGAGGGCTTCGTACTCGGCGACGTTGTTGTGCAGTGAAGTGTATCTGCAGCACATATCGCATCTTGTCGCCTTGGGGAGAAGTGAGGACGACTCCAGCCCCCGAGCCCTCATACATCTTTGACCCGTCAAAGAACAAGGTCCATCTGCCGGCTTCATAGGTTGGAGCCGGCAACTGTGTCTCCATCCAGTCGACGAGGAAGTCGGATAGTGACTGCGACTTGATCGCAGTGCGGGCTGCGTAGCTGAGGCCGAAAGGCTGCAGCTCGGAGGCCCATTTGGCGACGCGCCCAGTTGCCTCTCTGTTGCGGATTATTTCAGCTAGGGAGATGAGCTGACCACCGTCATCGGGTGGCCCATGAAGTAATGTCGCAATTTTCTTGAAGCAAAGAAAACACCGTATACAAGTTTTTGGTAATGCGGGTAACGTTGCTTCGAATCCGTCAGGACTTCGCTGACGTAGTAAACTGGCCGCTGGACCAGTTGCTCGTGGCCTTCCTCCTTGCGCTCGACGACGACCACCGCGCTGACGACTCGGTTGGTCGCGGCGATGTAGAGGAGCATCGGCTCCTTTTCCAGTGGAGATGCGAGGATCGGCGCCTCGGCCAACGTCTTCTTGAGTGCCGTCAAGGCGGCGTCTGCCTCGTCGTTCCAGGTGAACGTGTCCGACTTCTTGAGGAGCCGGTACAAGGGCATGGCCTTCTCGCCGAGTCGTGAGATGAAACGGCTGAGGGCAGCGACACAGCCTGTGAGCCGCTGCACGTCCCGGAGGTTCTCCGGCTTCTTCAGAGCTTCGATCGCCTTGATCTTCTCTGGGTTGGCTTCGATGCCTCGCTCGGAGACGATGAAGCCCAGGAGCTTGCCCGCGGGTACGCCGAAGACGCATTTTTCCGGGTTGAGCTTTATCCTGTACTTGCGGAGGTTGGTGAATGTCTCCGTGAGGTCGGCAATCAGGTCCGTCTTCAGCTTGGACTTGACGACGATGTCGTCCACATATGCGTGGACGTTGCGGCCGATCTGCTCGTGCAAACAGTTCTGTATGCACCGCTGGTAAGTCGCTCCGGCATTTTTCAAGCCGAAGGGCATGGAGACGTAACAAAACGCGCCATAGGGCGTGATGAAAGACGTCTTCTCCTGGTCTTCGGGCCGCAGCTTCTGCTTGAGCGACTCGAAGGTGGTGTTGTCCTCAAGGTGGGAGTGCACCGTGTCGACGCTGAGGTGTTCTGCCGAGTTGATGAGGTCGGCGACTCGGCGATACCACTTTCTAGTGGACTCGCCCTCCTTCTGGACGCAGCGCTTGAGGTCCTCGACCGTGGCCGGGCGCTTGCAGGTCCCCTCGAAGTTGGTGATGAAGAGCCTCTTCAACTCGCCCCAGGAGTTGACGCTGTTCCTGGGGAGGTTGTTGAGCCAAGTGCGAGCCGTTCCCTCGAGCATGAGAGGAAAATAGCGCACGCAACAGAGCGAAGACGCGTTCTGGATGCTCATGGTGGCCAAGTAGTCCTGGACCCAAGTTTCCGGGTTCATGGCAGCGTTGTACTTGGGCGCCTCTCTCGGTCCTTTGAAGCTGCTAGGGAAACGCTCGCCTCTGATGGCGGGTCCAAAGCATCTAGGGCCGACGTCATCGTCGTCGTTGTTGTTGCGCGTCGTCTCGGCGCGCTTGTCGTTGAGGTGGTGGCGTAGATCCGGAGCGGAGTGATTGGAACGCGCCTGCGCCTGGTTGTTGTTGATGGTGTGGCGGGCGTCGTTGCGGGCGAGCCGAGGCGGGTTGCCTCCAGCCCTCGCGTTGCTCGACACTGCCGGCTCCTCGTGCCGGCTGCGTGGCGGCTGTGGGGCAGCGTCACGCCCGGGGGAACCCTTGTTTCCCTGGCTTCGGTGTGGTGCCGAGGCCGTTTTCTCGCTAGGGTGCGATCTGGAGTAGAGCTTGCCGTCAGATTGCGACATGTTCTCCTGCAGCTCCAGCGCCTTGTCCACCAGCTTGCACCCCTTGCTCCAATAGGGGTTGTCCTTGACCCGGATCCTCTTGAAGAGAGAGGCGGCGGCAGTCATGCAATCGACTGGGGTGCCGAAAATCGCGAGGTCGGCGTCATCGTCGTTCCGCGACTGGGGTTGGGGACGAGCCGGGTTCGGTGGAGGCCGCGGCGCCGGAGGCGGCATCGCCGGGAGAGGTTGAGGCGGAACTTGACTCGAGCCGCCGGGCTGGGCCCTGCGGCACTCGTCACGCTGCCTCCCCAGCTCTGTCTCGCGCGCGAAGGCGTTGTCGAGCGCGCGAGTTGGTGCATCAGGGTTAAGCCGCGACTTGCGGTTTTTGTGATGCCGAGTGACCGCGGAGAGAGCGGTCGACTGAGCATCGACCTCCAGCTCCTTCTGGCGGATCTCCTCCTGCTGGAGGGCCATCTTCCGGCGCAGCTGCTCGAGCTGTGTCGCCTGATCGGCGACGTTTGCCGGCGTGATCGGGGTGCTGAGCGGGTCAGCCACCCGACCTGCTTGTCCCTGCAAGGCGGCGAGAGATTCGTCACGTTGCTGCTTTTCGCGAGCCTCCTGCTCGCGCCGTGCCTGGTCGCGCTGCTTCTGAGCGTTGGCCTCTGCTGTGGCGGCGTTTGCCGCCGCGTGTTTGGCGGCAGCAGAGTTAGCTGCCTCGCCCGTCATGTAGATGTGGGCGGGTGTCGCCGTGCCGTCCGAGGCCAGATCGGTCGAGCCCTCTGACTCGTAGTCGAGAACGGGCAAGATCGACCCGGTGTCGTCGTCATTCGAGATCTGGACGGTCTCGGCAGATGGGGCGGGTGCAAGGTGGTTTGCAACCGCGGTGTCGACGGCGGCTTCGTCAAGCGGGTTGACGGGGGAGGAAGTACCATCGTAGTTGTTGGCGACTCCTTCCTCATCCGAGCCGCAGAAGCCGACGTAGGCGGTGACAGCGGTCCCGAACGGGATAGCCATCGCACGAGTGATCGGGGCGTAGTTGGGCCTGCCCCAAGTGTGTGGATCGGCGACGTAGCCGATCCCTCCGTGCTCAAAGTAGCTGCCGGTGACGATGTCACCGCGACCCGACATGGCTTGAGGGCTGAAGTAGACGCCAGTGCCGGGTTCAGGACTCTCCATGAAGTAAATTCCAGCGATCGCTGGCCCCACGGTGGGCGCCAACTGTCGTGGGGTAATCACGGCAGATGCCATACGGGGTGGCTTAACTCGGGTGTGAGCCAGGCGACGTAGGATTCACAGAGAGGTTGCGCACGCAGAGTTTACCCAGGTTCGGCCCCTCTGTATGAGGTAAAGACCTACTCCTGCTTGTATGTATTTGGATCTGGATGGGGTGTACAATGGTGTGCGCGCCAGAGCTTGCGGGTGCTCCGGAGGCTATGGAATGAGATGAGTCCCTCTCTAGGGTTGCTCCTTGCCGGCTTTATATAGGGAGACGGCTAGGGTTTACAGGGAATGACGGGTTCCGTTGGCGGCGCTAGCTATCCTGCCTACAAGCGCGGCTTCGTGGAGCGCACTCTTCGGATACACAATCGCAGACTGATTCGGAGATATCTGCTGCCGCCTCCCCGAGCCGTCATACCGGGATCCTCGGGGACCCGGTATCCTGGAAGATGTACACCGGGTGGGCTTTGGGCCACCCGGCCTTGAAGGCCGACTCGGGGTCCTGGGCCTACCCGGTTGGGCATCCCCCCATCAAGCTATCACAAGGAGGGTTACTTTTTTTTGGCGAAAATCACAAGGAGGTTACTGTACTCAGCCATACACATAACTTGTCATAGCAATTTAATTTCTAATTACTGCCGAGAAAATTGTACAACATCACAGCATATATATCTCTTTTTTTCAACTGACAACCATGTATTCTCTCACTAGGATACATGACCCACACCTAGCATCTCCCTACAGCCATTAATAACTTACGGCATGCATCATGTAAAGTTTTTTGGAACAAGACGGGCTAACTGATGCTACAGCCCACTAAAACACTTCCCAAATGATGGTGCATAGCAAACTAGCGTGTCATTCTTTTCAAACAGCAATGGGCACCTCCGTCAGTAATACAAAACCATGCATAGCATCTCTATAAGGCACCAAATCAGTCAGTAAGTCATATAAGGCACCAACAGCAACATGTAATTTCCTGACTGCCATGTATCACCACCAAGTTCTACCTCACTGCAATGCTTGTCAAACCAAAACAAGGCATTCCCTCAGCACAAGCCAATCGAAGATCCCTGGCACGTGCACAGGAGCCCCCTCTAAATCCTAGCTGACGGAGCAAACCACGCAGACAGAGCACCATCATTCGTAACAACCAACTGCCCAACTTGGATTGCACGCAGGAAAACAGCAACAGCAGTACACCAAACGCGATGAACCAAAAAAAAGTCTCCGGATTTCAGCGCGAAGAGAAACCTAGCGCGCGCGTGCGTACATACACATCGCTGGCCTGGATCGAGTCCGAACGCGCAGTGGCACAGGCACGGACTTGAAAGGGGGGAAAGGGCGGGCGGCGCAACGTCGCCGCGCCCGCCCCCGCACAGATCATCGTCGGGAACTACTAGTATAGGCGGTTTAACCGAGGGCCCGACGACCGATCACGCATGATTCGTCGGAGCCCAGCCGTACGTGAACCCAGATTCGAAAAAAGGGGGCTTTTTTGCGCCTGCACAAAACACCGCCCGGAACTAGCTAGCAGCGCGGCGGCGGCGAAGCAGGGACCGATGCGCGATGACGCACGCACCTTGTCCCTGTAGAGGTCGTCGTCGGTGATCTGCGGCACCGACCAGGAGAGCACCACGTCGTCCAAGTCCATCTCCCCCATGCCGCGCCGCGCGGCACCCTCGCCGTCTCCGGCCCCCCTCATCCCGCGCCCTAGCCGCCGGTCACGCGTGAGCACCGGAGCGAACAGGCGGCATGCGTGAGGAGGAGGAGGAGGAAGGGGATCTCCGCCGTGTCGTGGAGGAGCGGTGGTGGTGGTGGTGGTGCCGGGTTGTGCGGAGAAAAGCAGAGAGAGTGATCAATGGGAGTGGGCGTACTGCTGCTGCCGCTGCGCTGAAATCTTTTGCTTCTGCAGAGAGGAGATGCTACAGTAGACTATAGGCGGAGTGAGGGCTTTTGGGGTTCTAGGGCGCGTTGGGCGGCGGGCTCTTTACCGCCGCGGTGAAAGGGTGGGCCCGGTTTCGCGGAGCGGTGTAGTAAAAACTTGATGGTAAAAATACGGAGTAGAGTAGGTCCTGTGTTCCGGTCTGGTCTTCGGCCGTTTTCTTTTCCGACAGTTTTTGTTTGTTTCTACCGTGCGGAGGCGAGGCCAGGGGCCAGCCATAGACCAGGATCAACAATGGCCAGCGACCAGGATCAACAATCCAATTATCTTACCTTCGAACTATTTTCTCGCTGGTAACTACTCCATCCTTTTTTAATATAAGATGTTTTAACTTTTATCTACATGCATATGCACACAAATGTATATAGACACATTTTTATGTGCATGCTCACTCATTTTAGTGTGCATATAGACAACATGTGTATCAACTAAAATATCTTATATTAAAAAACGGAGGGAGTACATCTGTTTCTTTTCATGTGATACTGAATTTTGTAAAGAACCGGCGCCGAGGCACGCCGCGGTAGGATTAAACTGAAATCGCCTATTTCTCAGGTTCTTAACTGTAGCAGCTGCTTGTTCGAGCAATCCCGATTCGGATGCACTCGCAAACCGAACATTTGTGTCATGCATCACTCGATTAACATGCTAATTATACAGGAAAAATGCAGGAATTGTACAATCCACTTGACCTCGTTTTCAAAATCCTATGCACGAAGAACTTGAACGGTGCCTCTAGTGGCATAGTAACATGCTAATTATACTATATCGAGTGGTTTGACTTTGATTTGACCATTGTTATTGTAATCCTATGCTTTTTCCTATTCATATTTGTAGCAAAAACCAAGTTTACAAAATTGATGTGTTTCCCAATCTCTATATTTTGTATCTGCATTACTATATTTTCCCGTATTTTCCCTATTCTTATGGTTTTAGAATCATGTAAATCAAATAGGCTCGTAGCAGGAAATAATACACTGATATCTAAAACAAAGCGTAATGCAAAAGTTAGCCTATCTAAAACTCAAATGAGTGAGAGCTGAACCAAGGCATCTTTTTAAACATTGGCAATACATATTTTATTAATAGGATAAAAATCATAGCGCAAGAGTGTGCTATCCCCGCACGAAATTAATGTTAGTACTATTTTTTGTTCAGCACAATCAACATCTTTGTTTGTCAAGACAAAAATTTGCATTTAAAATAATCATACACCTCTGTATAAGCAATATGACGATGCATATTTCCAACAGTTCATTGCTTTTTCATTCTGAACCATATTAGCCTAGTTGGTTATAATCAAATAATTCACGGTGGGGAAATGTTGTAGTACCCCACTGATGGTACAAAATACAACGGCCTGCGGGCTAGGACGCGTGTTCTCTATCTGGCGTTGGACAGTCCTTCTTTTCCATCTGGTCTTGGACAGTTTTTGTTTCTTTCTCCAGTGAGGGGAAGGCAAGGACCAGCCACAGAGGATGAACGATGACCAGCTATAGAGGATCAACAATTCAGCAACCCCAAACCGAGATTTCATTTCGCCTGTGGTATTAAAATGCATAATTACCCTGAGAAATAAAAGGGAGTGAGAAAATGGAGAAGGGAAAGGTGGAGGCGTTTCGTTTTGGAGCGGGAAGGGAAGTGACCAGGGAGGTGTAGGGCGGGTAAGCAAAAGCGAGTGAAATGGGAGAGCAGAACTTTGTCGCGACGTGCAAAGCCCACGGCCTTTTCGGCATGTGAGCTTCTTTTCTTCTGGCTGCACAACCCTCTAATCGCTCTAGAAGCCCACGCGATCCACCTAGCTTTAAGGTTTCATGTCCTCCTCTTTCTCCTTTGATGATTTGACAAAGAAATTCTTTCTCTCGTTTTCTAGGGAGAAAATACCTCTCGTCTGATGTATACTCGTGTTCCTGGTGGCGCAGTCCAATTCCTTTGTCAGATAATCTCTACCCAGTTTATGTTTTCCATAATTGATAGTTAAGCCTAATTTTGTTCTATTCGTGCTTACTCATGCATGCACCAAACTAGAACCGACCCTAGCAAGCTTCGGAAAACCAAACGCACAACAAGGTAGCAACAAAGTGTGCCCGCATAAGGTAGGAACACGTACACATTTTGCAACTGTGAAACTACACCGCGGGCTACAACTTCAACAGCATATCACTTCCTACCACGACCCTTTTTCTTGATATCTTTTTGTTTTTCTGCTTCGGCCCCGCCTTATGCGAGGGCGAGGCGGCAGTGGCAGCGGCTGCTTGTTTCGTGACCGGTTCCTCCTCCTTGCTTCCTTCAGATGTTTTATACTTATTGTCTGAACATCCGGTTCGTTTATTGGCTTGGCCGGTCTGTGGATTCACCCTTCACAATGCCCTTTTGAAACACAAAGGTCGATTTTGTTGCCGAACGGAATTTCACAATGCCCTCAAGACGAATGGAAGTCGCTAAACACCACTAGCAGCGGTCCTTAGGCCCAATTGGAGCGTTGGCGACCTCCCAAACCTGGCTAGTTCAAATGTAGCACTGAGGTGCCTTTCCTCAAGATAGATCATGGAGGTGGTGGTGCCGTCATCCAGGATCATGGTGGTTCTTCGCCGGAGCGTGCCATTTTTCCCCATTGTGAGCGATGCGGAGAGGGCCGAGCTACTGGCCTGCCGGTGGGCAGTGGTACTCGCGAAGGAAACTGGGGTATCCAAATTAGTGATGGAGTCTGACTGCATGGGAGTGGTTGCAAAACTGAAGAATGTGGAGCTGGATTGGTCCATTTATGGGCTTCTAGTCGACGAGATAAAGGAGCTGCTCTAGGAGTTCGATGATCATGTGATCATGCAGGTGCGACACTTGTTGAATGTTGGTTGCACATAAATTAGCTAAGGATGGCTCCGATAATACAAGATGTAGCCCTGGTTTGGATTTCCATTGGGTATATTGTAAGCTATTTGGCAAGCGATTGTGATAGCATTTGAATAAAATCAGCATTTGATCTCTAAAAAAAGTTTTGGGGGTAAGCGTGACTTTTTTTTTGGGTAAAATGTTGGAGATGCTCTGAGATGCCTATTTTTTGTGCTCCGGCAAATGTGGCATACTGCTTCAATCCATTTCGCCGTACAATGACTATTCTTGGGAGGTCAATTGGAGAACATGTTACTTAGCATTCTTTCGAGAACGGGGGCAGAGGCCTAGTGGCAAGGGTAGTAGTAGCTAAAACCAACAACCAGGGTTTGAATCCCGTCGGGAACGAATTTCTGGAATTCTTACAAATGAGCAATATATACTTCTTATAAAACAAAACCCATTAACATGCATTAATTATTTGTCTATCTCAACATGCAAGCTATCCACCTCATTCATTCTCTTAGTCAACCAATTATCCATGTCATTCCAAACTAATATTTATTAACTATAGTATATTGTACATGCAATCTATCCATGTCATCTATTTTTAGCCATATGATTGTCCACATCACGAATTATTTATCGTAAAATATACACAATCATTTCACGTCAAATTAAATATTGAAAGGACAAGGATGTCGCCTGGGGGGGGTGAATAGGCGATTTAAAACTTGTTCGATTTAGTCTTGATAATTGCGGAATAAAACTAGGTGTTTAAATTAACAAGCCAACAACCTAAATATACTAGGCTCACCTATGTGCACCAACAATTTATGCTAAACAAGACAAGCAACAAAGTGATAGCAAGATATAATACTTCAAGCACGAAGGCTATCACAATGTAAAGTGCATAAGTAAAGAGCTCGGGTATAGAAATAACCGAGGCACGCGGCGACGAGGATGTATTCCCGAGTTCCTCTTTTTTAGGGGAGTACGTCTCGTTAGAGGGGTGTGAGTTTCAAACTCAAGACGCCACAAATGGCCTCACCCTATTCTCCGATGAACATTGCCCAAAAGCTCGGTTCACCTTCCACTATTGATTCCCCTTTGGGCGGAAATCGAGTCCCTTACAACAATGTTGAGGCACAACCCACAAAAGGATTGGGAGTTCCCAAGTGGCCATAAAAGGACTCAACCGCCACAAAAGACGACTAGGGTCCAAAGACCCAAGAGTAACAAGCTCACGAACTTTCACTTCCACGAATCCTCATGGAAAGCACAAACCGATGCACAAAAGCAATGGCAAAAACACACGAAGTGCTCAAGTCCTTCATTCTCAAATCTCACAAAAAACAACTAATGCTTGTGGGGGGGAGAGGAAGAACAAAGAAGAGAACCACACAAGAACTCCAAGATCAAGATCTACTATGTTCTCCTCACTTAGAGGATGAATGGAATGGTGGAAATATAGATCTAGATCTCCTCTCACTTTCCCTCAAAGATAAGCAAGAATCATGGGAGGGATTGAGAGGTAGGCAAGCTTTTCCGAAGGTCAACAATGGAGGAGAGAGAGGGGAAAAACAAGCTCAAGAGGTTAGAGAATCATTGGGGAAGAAACCCCCTTAAATAGGCCCCTTAAAATGTGCCCGTTGGGCAGTGCAGGGAGCCGACCTGGGAGCCGGCCTAGCTGGCCTGGAGGCTGGCCTAACAGGCATCACGGCGGCACAGAGAGCCCGGCCTGGGAGCCGGCCAGGCTGGCCTGGAGGCTGGCCACCCAGCAGAGGCGCCCGGCCTGGGATCTGGCCAGGCCGGCCTGGGGGCTGGCCACCCAGCAGAGGCGCCCGGCCTGGGAGCCGGCCAGGCCGGCCTGGGGGCTGGCCACCCAGAACCCGAAATAGTAACACCCATAACTTTTGCGAGAAAACTCCAAATGGAATGAAACCAACTTTGTTAGAAAGGTAATGACAAGAGCTTTCCTACAGAAAATGGAAATATTAAGAACCATAAATAGAGTAAAGTCACCACCCATGGGAAGGTGTGGAACTTTCCTCAAGGATAAACCGATAATATTTCCAACACGAAAACGCAACAAGATTTTCATCCGGACTCCGTTTTCTATGATCTTTTGCTTGCTCCAAAGATAATCACAAGCACTACAAGATCATGCATATACACATCATAGTCCATCATGTGAGGAGGATAACACAAGAGGAGAATTTGATCTCTCTACAAGAGACGAACCGGTAAAACCTCCAACATCAAAAACACCACAAGATATTCAAATGAAATCCATTTTTGATGAACTAGAGCTTGGTATGGAGATGAACACAAGCTATAAATTCTCACATGGATAAAAGCCAAATAAGAACTAAGAAAGATGATATGCCAAATATGCAAAGGTTTGAGCTCTCCACAAAGATACGATCAAGTTACTCACTTGAGAGCCCCTCTTGATAGTACGCCGTCTATCCTAGAACCCGGTCTCCCAATAACACCACGAGACCGGTAAAATAGAAACCCTATCAAGATCATACCTTTGCCTTGCGCATTCCACTTGAGCTAGATGATGATGATCTTGACTCCCTCAAGATGGAACACCTTTTTTGATTGTGCTTGCTAGCACATGCTTGATGAAGACATCTCCAAATACTCCCCCATACACCATGATGGGATGGGAGAGCCTTGCTACGCTCTGTTTTCATGAATCAGCTTGAACTTCATCTTCTTATCTTGACATATATGATGGCTTGGAGATAACATGAATGTTTACTCAATCTTCTTTTTCAAGCCATGCTTGCAATAAGCTCATCTCTTCACATGACCATTCTTCATATAATCCCTTGGATAGAACCTTGGTCATCATGTAATCTTCTAGAGTTCAACACATGAATTCCAATCTTTTCCTATGGACAAGATCTATAAGAATATCTCAATGCAAACATTAGTCCATTAGGATTGTCATTAATTACCAAAACCACACATGGGGCAACACATGCACTTCCAATCTCCCCCATTTTGGTAATTGATGACAATCCCTTTTACGAGAGTTTATATAATGAATTAAGCAACCATGCACAACAAAGAGCAAGAATGCAAGAGAAAGAAAGGCAAATGCTTAAGAACGAAACTAAAGCATAAAACCAAATTCCCTTAAACCCTCTAAACTTCTCCCCCATTGGCATCGATTGCCGAAATGGGAGGAAAAATTTAGAAGGCCAATATAGTAAGAGCTCCCCCATAATGTGTGCATTTCTCATAATATGAGTGAAATCAAATGCACGTATCCAATGACGAATAGTTAGGAAGGAGATCAAACTATATTGAGGATCCAAAGATTGCAAAAGAAAAACAAATTGAAAGATACTTCAACAAAAGAAGTAACCAATCAAAGGATCCGAAAAACCAATAGAACATAAGAAAATATTATGATATGATCAACCAAGTGTTCTAACAATCAAGAGGGAACTCCCCAAGGTACGTGCACAAAGTAGGATTTGCATTTCAATATTGTGTGCACAACATGGAATCCTCACTCCCTCTTAGATAATTTTGAACACAAGCAAGTGCAAGAAAGTATTTTTAGAATACCAATTAAAGATGTAACTATTCTCATGAGTATAAGTTTCTAAATAGACATCAATCATGAAGATATAAGTCCACAAAGAAACATGCACACACAAAACAGATACTACGGTGAAGAACATGATATCCTAGTGGAAGTCATATATATACCAATAAGATCTTTGCTTTAAAGCATAGCACAAAGCTCAATTTTATCTTAAAAGGATATAGATGAACTTCCAACAAAATCTCATCATAGCATCCAAAAATATCCACAAGGGAACAAAGGTAGTTGGGATGCTCCGAGAAAGATAACAAGTATCACAAAGGGCAAATGAATTTTCAAATTCGTCAATATTGCATATGAGAGACTTTGAGAAGAAATGCTAGATTAACATATTTGGGATTGGTGAATCAATAAAGTGATTATGTATATTTCCCTTGATACGTAATCATCCCGGCTTGCTCACATTTGCAATAAAGATGTTTTGATAAAGGCTTTTCAAGAACACATCAATTGCAATAAAGATTCATGCCAAGAAACAACCTACACAAGGTTGAAAGCTAGTAAAGTAGGCATGAGGTACATACTTGTTACCGAGATAGCATTGGTGATGTAGAAGATAAGAGTTCACGATCACCCAAGCTTGGCTCTAATAAGCACATGGTGACAACATCTTCCTTGTATATGAGACAAGCTTCCAATGCATCTCCAATGTACCTAAAACAAATTCAAATACAAAATGGTACCCAAACTCATTGGGTTCAAAGTAGTTAGAGCAACTACAATACATAGGACAAACTCCACATAAATATGTGCATATTGATATGAAATTGAATTTCATGCACATCTTAGTCATTTAGGATTTGATGGAGTTTATCCTATATATTGGATCAACGAAAGTAAGCATGCCATAAGATATACATATAGTAAATATGCATGCACAAGACTTCCAAGAACCAAACGAGATACAAATTGGACAAAACACCAATTAAACCAAGAAAGCACACACAAGTGTGCCAAGAAAGAGAATTGTCCAAATTATATCAAAAGACTCAAATCAACACATGATTGAAGATACCATGTTGAAAAGATATCAAACGAAGGTAAGATATCAAATGATTAAAATACCATCAAGGAATAAACCAAACCCTCTACACTTCTCATGATGGCACAAAGTACCAAGATGAGAAATGTTTGTCTCCCAAAGAGACACGTCATCGGGATCAAATACCAATTGAAGACAACTAATGTTCAAAAGCATATAGGATTGCTCCCCCAAGATATGTGCATTATTTATGATATTGCATTTGAATACAAAATGCACATAAATGGGATCATCACTCTCCATACATATTATTCAAACACTAGTCATGTTCAAGGAAAGCAATAGGATACAAAACCAATTCAAAGAATGACATTCTACTCAATATAGGATAGCTTCCCCAAGAATAGTGCATTATCTAGAAGTATGACTTTGAATGAAAATGCACTTGAATGGGATCATTGCTTTTCCTAACTCAAGAAATCATAAAACAAATTTTGAGTAGAGCAACAAGGATCCAAAAGATACAAGGATGACAAGAGGATTTAGATCAAACCAAGTCCATGGCAATAAAATAAGGCAAATCAAAGCAAGAGCCAAAAATGAAGATGGTCTACAAATTCCACCACAATTATGAGTATCACTTGTCATGGACAAGGAGTATATGGAGATAATTCTCGGTGGTAAAGGAATACCATGCAAAGCCAACTTCACGACAAATAAGCATATGGCAAAAGATAGGATTTAAAGGCCAAAGCTTAAGAAGATAGATATTCTTGATAGTTTCAAGTATTCACGCGATCATGCAAAACTACTACAAAGATTAGCTTTAAGTAATCGATTTCCCAAAGGATATGCGAACATATTTGGGGAAAATTATACCAAGAATGTCCACCACAAACAAGATCCAAAGAAGAGAGACAAAAGGCATTTAAGCAAATATGGAACTTGTCTGAGAAACATGCCACATAGGAATAAGATAATGAAGAATATCAATTCTAGGTTGCAATACCTCACATGTTCACATTTTCTAGGCTTGTAATATGCACAAAGCTTATTACTCCCCATAATGTGATAATCCAAATTTTCTTAACAAGAGGCAAATAAACCAACTAGAGATAATTAATGGACATTATAGAATTTGAATTTCTCATGAGAATGACATAACACATAGAGAGTAGATAATATTGATATATCATCACTAAGTGGTATTCCTCATGTACACACATTGTTAGGATTGTGAAGTGCACGAAGCACATCACTCCCCCAAAATGGAATAGTCCATTAATCTCTCAAAAAGAGAGCCAACAAGATAAGATGTCAAATAAAGGGAATAAGACTCAACACAAGTAAATGGTGTGCAAACCAACGTACGCATACTTGATTACTCAAGATAAGTAAGTAGAGAGCACAACACATACAAGCACTAGTAAGTCTTTTTCCCCTTGGCTACTGTAACAGGTTCTCATTTAGGAATTAAGCTAAAACGTAATGTCTTTTCCCCCTGGTGTGCGACTCATCACATATTCTTGTCAATACCACTAGACCTTTCAGACTCAGGGCTTATTTGGATAGCAGGAATAGAAAACATAGGAATTGGGAAAACACAGGAATTTGATAGGATTGCAGGTGCAAAACAGAGGATTACAAAACAGAGAAAAACTGCAGGAATAGTCGTTTGGATGAAACACATGAAACATGCCTCGATCCTACGCGAATGAGTGTAAAAAAAGGTTAGAGTGGATGTTGAAATTCCTATAGAATTGGGGTGTAGGAATGCGATCCATAGGAATTTTGGAGGTGTCATTCCTTTGATCCAAAGGGATTCCTTAGGAAAAATTCCTACAGATTGGAATCCTCCAATATTGCTACGAAAATCTTTGAATCCAAAGAGGCCCTGAAGCTAAGACATTCAATTGTGCCTTTACATTATGAGAAAACGCACTGTTGTTTTATACGGAGTACTTTGCTACGAAGTATGTACTCGTATATGATTTTGTTCAGGACCCAGAGAAGTCTGAAACACAATGTTGCAATAGGATTTCTGAATGTTGCATTATGACAGTCTTCCAAAACCTTAAAAAAAAGATGAATTCCGTCCTAAAAAAGAATTAGACAACCTGTGAGTGAACACTCGATCGAGGGACAAATTTGCAGGGCTCGCCTTCAAAATGGTGATTGATTCCAAGGTATACATCAATTGTCAATTGATACAAAACCAAAGTAGATAACATACATGATCACGTTATATATCACGACTTACGCGCCAATAGCCCGGCAAAGGCTGGGGCACAGGGCGTATTTGCTCAGCCGCCGTGTTTCACTCCTCCGACTCCTCGAAGGCCGCCTCGGCCCGGAGCAGCACGAAGCCGACGGCGACGCCTACGAGCGTGAGCGCGTTCATGACGACGGCGATCTGGAAGATCTCGCCGGCGGCGTTGCACTGCGCGCCGAAGGTGCCCCCGCGCCTCTTGCCGGCGGGGCTGAGCGACGCGACGATCCTGGCGAACTTGTAGTCGGCGGACTTGCGCACGCCGAGCATGGTCACCTTGTTGAGCCCCTTGAGGCCGCTGTAGGCGTTCATGCCCTCCACGTACGTCACGCCGGACCTCTTCTTGGCCGCCGACGCCGGGGCGGCGGACAGCTGCGGGAGCGTGGCCACGGAGAGCGACGCCATTGAGCTCGGCTGAACCTGCGAATCCAAGCAAGAACTGTGTACGCTGCAGCAATGCTCTGTGAACCGTGCTCGGGTAGATAGGGGAATGTGGTACGGTTGTTGTTACCTCTTGGTGGTGGTTCTCGAGTTCTTGGCGCAGCTTCGAGGAGTGTGGCCGGTAGTGGTGCAGCTTGGAGGGGGTGGGTCAGATCAGAGAGAGGGAGGGAGTGGTTTTGTACGGGGGATCAGGGAGGATAAGGTGCGGGAGGGAACGGGCGGTGGCCGACGGCGAGTTTATCCTGGCTCGTCCAAAGGAGGTGGCCAGATGGATCCTCATTGGCCAGGGGTGGTCCACACCTACATGCTTTCTCCTTTGCTGCTTGGAGAGTCGTTCGTGGAGTGCACACGCTGGCCTAGTAGTACAATTTACTTGTGTAGTAGTACTGCTCTTCTGATATACGTACATCCGGATCAAGAACGGAGAACGCAGGTGACAACGGCCAACAAATGAACCCTCCAACAAGAACACAAATTACCAAGCATTGTTAACGAGAGAAAGTGGGAGGGCTAGACCGATGACGAACCATGTGCTTACACCTCATCTTTAGAACTATCTATCCAGTTGCACCCATGATATTCATTAGCCTCGTAGAGGCTATAAAACAACATATGAAGGAGTTTAGATATTTATGAATGATGCAGAGTCAAACACAAAAGCACACAGTAACTTCATTAAGCCATAACAATTATTTCTAGTGGATATTGATTTTTTTTCATACTTTGCTTAGGTCTAGGAAAAAAATCCGTGTAACAAATTTTTCTATGAAATATGTCAAACTCAATAATAAAATTTATTATTTTATCATAAATTTAGTCTAGCCAAAAAAAATGTTTGTAGTGATGAATAGTGGATCTATCTAATGCATAACATCACCTTTTTAGTATTTGGAATCACAGTTGCATGGTTATAATAAAATATACTAGATGATAAACCATATTGAAATATTTATGAAAAATACATCTATTTAATGACACTATGAGTTATGAAAAAGCAATAATTAAAATGAGTGGCTATATCTCGTCTGGCTATTTTCTAATTCGCTAACAATCATTTTTCAAGTCGTTTGATTCATCATCGCGCTACGCATCTCAACACAAGTCTCGGAGCTATGCATGGTGATTTTTTATGGGTTTTTATGTGTCGGTTTTTGCCGGACCAACTTTTATCAGTGTTTTTCCCTCACCCGTTAACGGAGGTGTTTAGGGGTGGGGAAGAGAGGGGAGAAGAACGAGAGTATGACGGGGAAACTGGCGGCAACTAGATGCACTGGATGTCAGCTATTAGTTATCCGTTCTTTACAAAACTCTCCCTTTCTATAAATATTCAAATAGATTTTGCATTTTCTTGAAAAAAAAGTTATTTTTTCCAGTTTTATCAGTCCTAGATTGATGAGTATGTTATTAGATCTTCATTTATCAGGTTGCTCAGTTAAAGGTGGATGCAATTAATTTCTTAGTCTAATTGGTTCATCCTACTAAATCATTTGTATTTTGTCGTCCATTTTCTTGCCTCAGTTTCTAGTTTTTGTTTCTTGTCTTTAGTTCCTAGCTATAATTAACTTATTTGTCCATAGTCTTTGGCCAATTCATTTCTTCAAATGTTGCGTCATGTTTTTGGCATATTTGTCAAACTCTTATTCATGCGTCGGTATATTTTCAGCCTCTCTTTGCACTTATTATTTGCAGTCATCAGCCTATATTTATTCATCTTGTCATTTAGTTTTCTTATTGATCTGCCTACCTGTAGACTCTAGTTTTTACGTCTTACCATTGGGGCGGGGGGCGATTGCCCCCCCCCCCCCCCCCCAGTAGGGCGTTCCATGATTTTGGAAATGCCGAATGAACCGACCAAGTTGGCAGGCCAACTAGAACGCCCTGCCGGGCGGGCAGGGCGTCCCATGATTTTGGAAATACCAGAAAGGTGCCAATGGATATGCCCAGTCCTAATAGAACGCCCCGCCGAAGACATCACCGGAGATGCTGTCGGCAAGATATGCTCATACGTTGACATTGTTTAGATGGATTGAACGATTACTACTGAAGAGCGGAGAGGAAGGGAATAAGGTGGATCAAACGTAGCCTACTGAGACGGAACATGCTATGATTTAAGGACCAAACCATGCCCAAATTCGCAATTTTTGTCATCTCTAAGCATTAGCAGATTAGCGAGGTGACTTTCCGTTCGCGGGAAAGACTTATATTAGATAACGGTGCCATTAGTTTTGGGTCCGTCTAACTGGACTGAGAGGGCGCCCCTGTGCAGCGCGCGGCTGATACGTCTCAAACGTATCTATAATTTCTGATGTTCCATGTTGATATTATACCAATTGTTACATGTTTTACATACACTTCATATCATTTTTATGCATTTTCTGGGACTAACCTATTAACAAGATGCCACAGTGCCAGTTCCTGTTTTCTGCTGTTTTTGTATTCCAGAAAAACTGTTCTGGAAATATTCTCGGAATTGGACGAAACTTGGACAGAACCTTCTATTTTCCCGACACGTACACGGAGTCCAAAGGAGAGACGGAGGCGACCGAGGAGGCAGCCACGCCAGGGGCCGGCGCGGCCCCACCTCCTGCCGCGCCGGGGGGTGGCGTGACCCCCTCGGGTGCCTCCAGGCGCCGCCATTTCACCTATATAATGCCTTCGTCCAGAAAATCCTAAATACCCGATCCTGCATCCACGAAAAGTTCCGTAGCCGCCGCCGTCATCAACCCTAGTTCGGGAGGGTTCTGAAGCTCTTCCCGGCACCCTGCGGAGAGGGGAATCATCACCGGAGGGCTCTACATTACCATGCCTGCCTCCGGAGTGATGCGCGAGTAGTTCATCCTTGGACTACGGGTCATAGCAGTAGCTAGATGGTTGTCTCTCCTCCTTGTGCTATCATGTTTAATCTTGTGAGCTGCCTATCATGATCAAGATCATCTTATTGTAATGCTACATGTTGTGTTTGCTGGGATCCGATGAATATTGATACTATGATCAAGTTGATTATCAATCTATTTTATATGTTATTTATGATCTTGCATGCTTTCCGTTACTAGTAGATGCTTTGGCCAAGTAGATGCTTGTAACTCCAAGAGAGTATTTATGCTAGATAGTGGGTTCATGCCTCCGGTAATCTGGGCGAGTGACAGTAACGTCTAAGGTTGTGGATGTGCTGTTGCCACTAGGGTAAAACAACAATGTTTGTCTAAGGATAATTGTATTGTTTACATTATGCACATTACTTAATGCAATAATCTGTTGCTTGCAACTTAATACCAACGGGGAACACGGATGTCAAGATGAAGGTGATTATTAGTCATAGATGTTGTTGGATAACGGTCTATGTATCTTGTTGTAATGCCGAATTGAATATCATAGTAGTCATCTTGTCATATATATGCATTGTCATGCGCTCTCTATTCATCAATTGCCAGCTGTAATTTGTTTACCCAGCATGTTAGTTATCTTTTATGGAGAGACACACTAGTGAACTGTGGACCCCGGTCCATTCTTTTACACTGATAATACAACCAACTGCAATCATTGTTCCTTTTCATTCTCTGCAATTAAACATATTTTTCACACCATACGTTTAATCCTTTGTTTACAGCCTCACTGTTTCGTTGGGCAAAGTAGTTTGATTGTGTTGTGTGCAGGTTCCACGTTGGTGATCGAGTAAACGGCGCCACCAACAACCTTCAGAGGTGCCTTTTACTCCTACTGGATCTGACAACCTTGGTATCTTACTAAGGGAAAACTTGCTGCTGCACTGCTTCATACCTTCATCTTGGGGTCTCCCAACGAACGTGTGCTTTCACGTCATCAGCGGCCATGTGGGCGGCCCAGTATCCGCTTTCCATCTCCTTGTCTACTCTCGTTGTTCTCTTTTTCTCCCTCGCCTATTTGTCTCCTCAGGAAAAAAATTACGTATTTCTGTCCGGTTTTTCTATTTGTTTTGAATTTTTGTGTGGAATCAAATAAATGTTAACTAAATCTAAAAATCACAATTTTTTAAAATGCCATGAATTTGAAAAAACGTTTGATGATTCAAAGACTGCTCATGAATTTGAAAATGGTTCATGAATTTCAAAAATTAGAATTTTAATAAGTTCATAAATTTCAAAATGGTTCATGAATTTAGAAATGTCTCGTGATTAAAAAATCAAAATTATAAAAAGTTCATGAATTTGAAAATGGTTTGTGAAACACAAAAATTGGAATTTTAAAAATGTTCACGAAAAATGTTCATGCATTTGAAAAATGGTTTTTGAATTTTAAGAATAAGAATTAAAAAATGGTCATGAAAAAATGTTCATGAATTTTAAAATGGTTCATAAATTTGAAAGTGGTTAATGAATTAAAAATGTCTCGTGAATTTAAAAATGGTTCATGAACAACATTTTCAAATATGAACATTTCACAAATTTGAACATTTTAAATTTGAAAGTTTTTCAAATCTAAACATTTTTTAAAATTGAATATTTTACATACAAAATTAAAACAAGAAAACAAAATAGAAAAAGAACCAAAAATCGAACGAAAAACCGGAAAAGCAAAACTAAAAACAAAAAAAATGAGACGTCGAATCTTCAATTCCTTGAAAATACACTGAAGTGATCTTCGTGTCATCTGATGAGGAGTAGATCACTTCATGAATCATATGGTGCCTGTTTAGAATATAAAAGGTGTGCTTTTGTTTATGACGATGAAGCATGTATTGTCATTCGTTTTCTTATTGATCTGCCTACCATTGTGGGGGGGGGGGGGATACCTAAATTTGGGTCGTCCTTCGCTACTAAGCATAGCCATGTTGAGCCCAGGAACCAGCCACTCTGCGGTGGTAAGCAAGGCGGTGGTTTTCCTAGCTGTTGGAGCGGGGTTCAATGCCAATGCTTTTGGAATCTATAAAATCATGGAGATGTGAGCAAGGATGCGTGGTCGGCTGCCAGGACTTGGAGAGGCATGCCGCCGTGACATGACTGAGGCAACTAATCGATCACGGTCAGGTAAATCAGTCTCTATATCTTGCACCACATTGAAGCGAAACAAGTTAGTTGATTGGTTGTTCTCATTTTCTAAACCATGTCTGCAGCAATGGAAGCGAAACCTTGTTTACACCCGTGGTACCTGACAAGACCAAGAAGACTGCACCTGTGAAGCTGAAGGTTAGGAAGTGCTTATAACTGAATGTTTTGTGTGTGACTGTCGTCTAGACATGTGCCTGTCAGTGTTGGACCAATTTGTAATATTAAGAGAGAGACACAGAGAGAGAGAGAGCCCAGGGCTTTGTCCAGCCAAGAGTAGTGGTGGACATACATTAGTAGGAGTTGGCTCTTGGTTAGGCATAATTGTAGAATAGAATGGTTGAAACTCTATCTCCATCCCATCTAAATCGGCATAGCTAGATTTAGATCTTGTGTGTTTTGGTCAAAGTTTAAAATAGCGGGCTATGACATATAGCGGCAGCCTCAAAATTAGCTAAATCAAGGCTATAGCGCCCCTAAATGGCGCTATATGCCGCTAAATTAGCTAAATTGTACGTAGACACCATTTAGCGCGACCCTCCTAAAAACGTTATAGCGCCGCTATAGCCCGCTATTTTAAACTATGGTTTTGGTGCGTTGCCAACACACAAATATCATCTATATCGTTACATATGGTATCAGAAGTCGTCGATTCTTCGGCATAATTCCGCTGATTTCTCTCTCTCACACACTTTATTGCGTGCGTGCTCTTGATCGGAGCGGAAGTTACTTAGCCTCTGGGAAATAACAAGAGCAAAGGGGATTGGAGGGCTTGGGATACTAGACATTGAAAGTTTGCAAGGGCTTTTAGAATTTGGTGGCCGTGGCTCGAATGGCATGACAAATAAGTTGAAAAAGTTTGACAAAAGAGAAAGATAGCCTAAGGTGTTGGAGGACCGATCCAAAGACTAAACCGTCATCCATATCAATATCGGATAAACACTCTTGTACGCCAATACATGCCACCGTAGAACGGAGTGAGGGGAAAACGGAGACAGATTTCTTTCTATTTTGTTTGGCCCGTGCTAAACTGAATGACAAAGAAAGAAAAATCACAAATCCTCACATATAAACGCAATTGAATATCAGTCCAGGCCATCTTCGTCCAAGACCTAGACCGGAGAGATATGTGCTTAACCTACGTGAAATAACAAGAACAGGGGAAGCGGGAGACACCACCCTGCTACTGTCATTAAGCGGAGTGAGTCCTCGAACCCGTGTCAGTATTGACTCATATGTGTCACATGGTTGACTAGAGAAACAAATAAGCTATACTTAGAAAAATGCACCATTGGACATTATACTTTTCCGAGATGAATACTTTGATCACTGAACCCATGATGTCGTGCGTTGGTCACGTTGCTCCAAAGGATGAGCAAACTGGCTATAACCGTGACATCGAGGAATAAGAGGCGCTGTCTGGCCTGTTGACCAACAGTTTGACCTGTTTTTTCTTTGCAAAAACAACCCAGCGTTCTCATAAAACCAAACATCCTGCACCCGCCTCTACGCTCGGGTTCCTGAACGGCTGAACCTCTACGATCCAGGGCCTGCATTTGATCATCTGGTTACCACTACAAGAAATATGCTGATACATGACCCTCAAATTTGGTCACTAAAAGGTCAGTGGTGGGTCCATTTGTCAGGGTGGCCCGCGTGTGAGATGGGTCCCGCTCGTCAGGTCAGTGGTGGGAGCCATATGTCAAGTGGGTGGTGTGGGTCCCACATGTAAGATGGGTGGCCTGGGTGTGGTGGGACCCACATGTCAGGTTCTCTGTGCGGGACCCACATGTCATGGTGAGTTGTTAGCTGGTCCCACGAGTCAGATTAGTCAATAAGTCAACGGGTCCTACCTGTCATCTGAGAAATGACACGTAGACGAGGGACAGTTGAGTTGGCTGTACATCAATAGTGACACGTAAGCAAAACTGCCAGCTAAGCACTGACATGTAGGCGAGACAGCTGAGTTGGTTGTCCACTAATACAAATGACCATTTAAATTGGTCGTAATCGGCTAGAGAAAAGGCCATAGGCCGGCGCTTTTTTACATTAAGACCAATTCATATAAGCAGACTATGACCATTCTGACAAGATTGGTCGTTATTTTCGGGTTTAGACCCTCCAAAGTAGTGTATGACCAAATGGTTTAAATTGGTCATAGATCTATGACCAATTTTTTCGAGGTCACTATCAAAAAGTCACTAGTTAGCATATTTCTTATAGTGTACAGTGAGCAGCAGTCGTCAGATCTCCCGAGCCGTGCGTGCGTGGGTACAGCTACAGCGCTCAGTGGATCTGGCACTAACTCCCAGCAGGATGGTGCCGTTGCCTCGTGGCCGGCAGTGTCACTTCCTCGGCGAGCCAGCCAGCCTCCGCCTGATCCAGATCATCCAGTGAAAAGCCCTCACACGACGGCGACCGGCTCGCGTCCGCTGTCAACCGCGCTGGACTTGCACTCGGCGCCGGGCAGCGCCGGCGCGCACCAACCAGCTCGGCCGGGGGTAGCTGACAGTCACCGACGGCGGGCGAAAGAGTCGTGGGGTGGAATAAGTGCATGTGTGAACGGGCGGTGTAAGTATTTGATTCGTGACCGCCCAGCCCGGAGTGGCATATACTGCCATTGACCCCATGGAAGTTAGGCAAAAAAGAAGATGTGCATCAGTTTTATGTGGTTTATTTAGGCCGAGTTGCAACTAGCTAGCAGCATTCTGGAGGTTGCCAGCCAGGTCTCCAGATCTTCAGAAGCCCTAAATACATTTAGTATACTGTAGTAAATTATTACTATGCATGAAACAAGAAGCATTGCCCCTATCAGGCTTATGAAATGATGAAACCTAGCTTCTTCAAGCCAGCAAGCAGTACCAATACACTATTCAGATGCAGCCAAAGTGCAAAACGAAGTGTACCAGAAACATACCAGCGCAACAACAATCAAACCTGTCGACAAGCTTTACAAGCGATCAACACAGCAGAAAAGATGCAACTTACACGCAGCAGCCAGAAAGCAACAGCACATTACGAAGCAGGCCGTTCTGGTCAGCATAGTCCAGCTCACCGTGGTGCTACTAGTATAACAGAACATGACTACTCGGTAGTTCAGCTTGGTGGTGCCAATAGACACCAGTAAAGCTAAAAGGAGGATAGATGAATAGAGCGAACACTAGAAATGCAAGTGCAAAAACGGAGGATTGCAAAACCCAGGAAAACTACATGAACAATTGTCTACACAAAAATTCCGAAGGATCAAACAGAATTTCTATATAAGTCTACAATCCAAAGCTCTTACACATAGTTTAAAATGTTTCCTTAGTGCCAAAGGGTACCTTACTTAGATACTGCCGAAGTGCAAAAGAAAGTGTACTAGAACCTACCAGCCCAACAACAAACTAACTCTGTAGATAAGCTTTACAAGCTATCACCACAACAGAAAACATGCAACATAGAGCAACAACAAGAAAGCAACAGCACATTAGGAAGCCCGCCGTTCAGGTCAGCAAGAAAATCCAGCTATTCGTGCTACTATAACAGAACATGACTACCTGCTAGTTTAGTGTCAATAGCTAAACAACAAAGCTAAAAGGAGAAACACAAGAACAGTCAGAAATGATAGCGAAAGGAAACACTGTGGCTAGTGGTCTGACTACCACTTGCAAGCTAAGATTATCATGTGCTGGCGGATTCGCATCACAATATATATCAGACACACCATCAAGAGCTCATTGACCAAATAGGCTGCATCCATAAGAACATGCCAGGACATCGGATGATTCCGCGATTGACAAAAGAACTGAAAAAAAGGCTAAATCACCTATCATCATGCTATTCAAGTTGCAAGAATCATACAAGCAAGCGTACTTCTTGGCCAATGGAGCCACCACTTTACAAACAAGTACATGGAAATGATGCCTCATCAAATAATTAGGTGATACATATGAATCTCCAACAGAATCTACATGCAAAAAAGTTGCAAACCTAGAAAGGGGGAAAAAGAAGAATGAAGAAATATACCAGCCACACCACCAAGTATGAACCATTTATGCCAAGTGGAGATATTTTTTGGGATACAAAAGCTATAGGCAAAAGCGCCTTGACATCTCTTCTTCCACCCTCTTCACAATTACACAGTCGCCACCATCTTCCTTCTGTATTTATAAAGTAGCTGCAATAGCCACAACTGAATTCTCTAAATGCTGCAAAAGCCACAACTGAAATAACCCTAAATACTATCTTTCCATCCTCTGGGATCGACGATAGCCTCTCCTGCTCAAGAAACAATGGGTCCAGAAATTTTGCAACAAATGCCCACAACCTGTAGACATCATCAAAGTTTGTAAGGAACCCAAGAGAAGCAGTAACAACTTCAATCCCGACTATAGCATTTTTGCTACTTTTCTTCTCATGCCGGCTGTTTGACGTAGGCCGACAAAGGGAAGAGCTGAGGCCTACATCGACCACCCCATGTTTCTGGCTGTCCATGAGGCGTATATGACTGAGAAAACCGACACCCAGAGAGAGGCCTTCTTTCTCTGCCAGTTTTGTACAGTTTCAGGATTGATCAGTGAAGTTCCAGTGTTGCAGTCTTTTACATTGAATGCAACTGCTGCTCCTCGTTCATATTTGATTTTTGGGCCATAGATATAAACAAGGGGTACCCCATCACCATCTCCTGAATCAGGCAACCGAAGCTGCAGTAGTGAGGTCACCAACCAATTGATCAGGTAACGCAGCCTTAGTGTTGTCTTACTAAGACCTAGCATGTTCACATGATCAAGATGCCTACAGATAACTTCAGGTTCTCGCCTGCCATCCTGAATCTCATCGTAGTCGCTGTATGCATCATCATCATCTTCTTCTTCTGCCACTGCATATCCAGATGTCTCCCCAGCATCCGCATTACGGGAGAGCCTGCTATCCTCCATGGTGAATGATACCTTGCGCCCCATACTTGACACTCGTTCTGCTTCTTCCACTCCAAAGAGCCTGCCACCATTATATCTGCCATTGGGTACCTCCCTCCTTCCCAGTAAACGGAATTCTCCCTCTGTTTCCCTTCTGATGGCACTGTCTTTAGCTTCAACCTGGTTTTCTGAGGAAATCTCCGAAGTGGAGCCATTCCCATTTGCAGCATAACCGCCGAAAACAGATGTCGAACTGCCTTCTGCGGGGCCATTGGCACAAGAGAACTTTACAAACCTCTTGTTTTCATGACCATCTTGATATTCTTCAATTTCACTGACCTTTCCATTATATGAGCAATCTTCCTCTGGAATTTCCTTCACATGATCTAGCTCTTGTGATACTGACCTCACAGCTGCATCGAAGGACACGGCATGATTATCATAAATAGGGCTCCTTGCCAGTTTGGATGGCACCTTTGGCGACGTCTTCCTTGCATTCTTCCTACCAGAAAACCAGGAAGCTGGCAATGGAGATCCCAACTTCCCCTTGCTCGACTGTTCTGAATGGTCTGAACCGGCTGGACTATGGCCCAAATCAACCCAGAAAGAGCTCTCTGACAAGTCATCCTCGCTGAATACTGGGCTCTTCATCACCTCCCAACGGACACGCTCTCATTCTCCTCATAAATCGTGCTGGCACCATCCTTATCTGAGCTGTCCTGGTCCATTTCGCTCTCAATCACCTCCCTAACCTGAGCTGAGGAATATGCACCTGAAAATGCAGGTAATTGAGATGCATGGTGACTGCTGTTCGTCGCTGACTCCTCCTCGACTGGAATGATCGTATCATCCTCAAAGCCATCCGAGACACCTTCAAACCCATCGACTGAATCACTTAGATACTGCGGGAAGACCGGCACAATCCGCACCATCCCAGCCCCCGTCCCACCATTCGGACTCTGCAAGCACGACATCACTGACTTCTTGATCAGCAAGCAGCCAAAACCCGTCGGATCAGCTCCAAACACCCTATAGAACGATGTGATGATGAAGTCTGGCCGGAACAACGACAGCCCCAGCGAGTCCATGTCCTTTGGCCCCAATGCTCCGGCATCCAGCAGAACATGCCAGTTATTCTGCTGCGCCAATGCCATCCACTGGTACGAGTACTTTGCTCCGGTCACCCTCGACTGCACTGGGAACACGAACAGCCCGGTAGCGAGTCCTTCTTTCGTCGCCGCTTCTTGGTGGATATCTGTTTCCGGAGCTCGGTGGAGCAGATCTTGAGGGTGGGCCACTTGAACCAGCAGAGTAGGCCTTGGCCCCCTTGTCCCGGGCGGACTGAGCCATCCAATTCACGGACTGGGACTCGTGGTCGAACATGGTGAGCAGGCGCTTGTTGGTGGCGAAGGGGTAGCACTCGGCGAGCAGCCGGAACGCGGAGCCGCGGCTGACGGTGAAGACAAGGCAGTACTCGACTCCGGGATGTTGAGGTAGTCCATGATGCGGTTCTTGATGTCGTGCTCGGCGGTGCCCTTCTCGGCGCCGCCGTAGAGCGCGTGGTTGCTGAGATTGGCGGTGATCTCGGAGAGCGTGAAGGAGACGGAGGAGTCGGCGACGTTGCAGCTCTGGAGGTAGGAGAAGAGCCCGAAGCCGCAGTAGTCGAGGCACACCTTGTCGAGGTGCGGGTACTCGTCGCGCGGAGGCGGTCCACGTCCGCCGACGAGGCGTACTTGGGGTACATGGAGAGGAACGTGGCGAGCGCCTCGGCGAGCGCCGGGAGCGCGTCGGAGGACAGGAAGGCGCGCTCCGCGGCCACCGCCGTGGCGCGCAGGAACTCGCGCTGCGCGTTGAGCCGCGCCAGCGACCGGGACCGCCCCACGGAGGAGGAGCCGCCGGCGCCGTCCTCTCCGGCGTCGAGCTCGAGCGCCGCGTCACGGGACTTGGTGAGGCACCCGTCCTCGGACGCCTCCTCCAGCGCCTCCCGCAGCTTGCTCTCCTGCAGGCGCCGCCCGCCGCCCGACCCTGCCCCGCCCCCGCCGCCGGCGGCCGCGGCGGGCGGTGCTTCTTGTCCATGAGCATCGCCGCGCAGTGGGACAGCGGCTTCCATAGCGACAGATGCATGGCTGGCGCCGCGGGCAAGAGACTCCCACCCCCTACGCCATCCGATTCGCCTCCGCCGCCCGCGCGAATTCTGGGGATCAAAGAACCGCCTTTCGCGATCGAATTCGCCGCGGCGCCGGCGCGGAACTCCTCCTAGGGTTTGGGCGGATCGGCGACCGGGCTGGGGGCGCGTGCCCGTCCGGAATCTGGATCAAGAAATGGTTTTTCTTCCAGCAGAGCAACGGTGGGAGAGGAGAGGAGTGAGATGGAGGAGGAGGAAGAGGCGGAGAGGAGTTAATTGGAACACACCAACTCACCTGCACGGAATTAAAAGCACAGGTCCAGTCCAGCCATTCAATGGCGATTCCTCAAGTATTTCCCGGTGTACTCCTAGTAAATATCATTTTCATGTCCGTATTCTTTTTACATTTTATTTTTAACAAAGTCAAACTTCGATTTAAATCTCATGACAAGAAAATTAAAAACAGTACCAACTCTTCTATTTCGGCCACTTTGCATGATTTTGACTACTTTTTTCGAATGATCTTGATTGGTAACTTTTTTTAAAAGGAGTTCCACTGCATCTGATTTCCATCTTCCCATTAGGCGTCCACAAGGGTTGTTGAGTGCCAGCAGTACTCTGTAATGGTTTGAATAATGGCAGGTTTAGTCTAAACAACAGAGTGCTAATACGAAGGCTCGTGATCATTGACTTCTCGTTAGCGATATTCTTTCTTGGAGGGACATCTTCCGTTCTAATCCTCCGCATTTTCTAGTTTTTCATCATCATGTGTGTCCTTGGGTCAGATAAGTCCACTTCAGCAGCCCCGGTGCATCTTCTAATGGGGCCCGATCTAATTGTGATGGTAATGGGAACCCCTATCTAATCCCCACATGCTTACTTAGTTATTTCTGACATAATGATTAATGATGCCCTGAGTTTACCTTCCACGACGCCGTACGCATTAGGAAAGTAGGGCCTCCGAGTCCAAAACTATATGGTGGGTTTTTGTTTGGCGTATAGGCCAATGATGCATTGAGATTTGAGAGTGACAAAATTGCTACCCTTTTTTTGCGAGATCCTCATTATTGTCTCTAGAATAGTATAGTAGTATAATATCAATGCATTGTGAAAAGAAGTAAACACAAAAATATGGATTTGAGATGAAGATTATCTTGCCTCTTACCATGATTTTTGGTTACAGAATTGATGAACGTACGATATTTCCTATCCAATGTGCATCCAACCTTTCCTATCCGGCGTGAGATTGTCCAACACACAAAATACATACGACTTGATTTCACCATCAGACAAGTATCAGACAGAAATTGTAGGACGCGTAGCTGTCCTTCCTTGTATATCAACTTGATGCGAATTTGAGATGATAGTGTTTACAATAGGGAATATTTGCACAATATTTTTTCCATAATACGCCAAATCCAGCGTATCTCATATTAAAGGTAGTTGTCGCCTTTGTGTAGTATCTTTTTTCTGTAATACGCCAAATTCAGCGTATCATATATCATAGATAGGTTTGGCCAGGTCAAGTTTGGTTGTATTATAGAATACGCCCATATCATATATCATAGATAGGTTTGGCTGTATCGTGTATCATAGGTGTAAATTCTGATCTCATACATGTGCTTGTGAGTTTTTTTTTGCGGGTTTAAAACCGCAATTTTATTGTATTTCTTTCTTATTCATATTTGTTAATGGAAAGAGTATTCGCGACAACTCCACATCAGAGCTGAAAAGACACAAGGTCAAATATAACCAAGAAATTTGGAAAAGAAAAGACTCCACACAATGTATGTACAACATGTTTGCTTGTGGTGATTTGTGTATGCTTCCATGTTTTACAGTTATACGCGGTATTCCTCAAGAGACGTCACAATTGCAATTGTACCCTGATGATCTCTCCGTTTCAGCTCCGCAATTGCAAGTTTGCAACCTCGACGAGATCGATCGTAGCCAATTGATCTTAGCATCACGGAGTCGTACTCTTGAACAGGTGCCGGCGATAAGTACGTACGCTACGGCTGAACCGGTCTGCCTGGTCCCGGCGCACGCCAAGTCGCCAACCGAGCAGGGCTCCATTATTTTCTTGAAGCAAAATGGTGGACTAGCTTACGTATTCGTGTTAGTCCATAGAAAACGTAATTATTCCGCTCGAGTTGTACATAGCGTCTCGCTTAGTGTTTCTTGCAGTGGCAACAGCAGAAAAGGAGCCTTTCATGATTATTTTACAGGGAGCAGCCAGCTTTATGCGCACACAAGCATCCAAAATACGCTTTTTTTGCTCATGCACAGATAGATAACGTTTTTTTTGCTACTATTTTAACGTGCGCCATGGTACTAGTTTCGGCCAAATTTGTACTGATGTTCTTGTGGGAGGCTGAGCTAGGATTTGACATTTACCTTCCAAACAGACCGATTTAGCACACGCGTGAACGAGCTGTGGTCTGTCCTGCTGCTCCCTTTTTCACTTCGCCCAAGGTGTCTGCCCCACCGACCTACCTCCGTCGCGGCTCCTGGCTCCTGGCACCGCTCTCGCGCCAAGCCAAACGAAAAGTCATATGGTGTCATTCCTATTGCAGTAGTGGTTGAGGTTCATCCTCCACAAATAATACAAGTTATCTGTTTGAATTAAAATACAGCCAAATCTTTAAAATATTGTCTACAAATGTATTCACACATTGTTTTCTAGATTGCATACATATGATTTTGTCTAAACAACTACTTCTACGTAATTTAATTTTGTTATGATATTATAAATACGTTAATCAAATATCAATGGTCAAAATTATTTTGAAGATCGTGCTAGTGTCCAAAACAAAATATTTTGCGAGATCCAATGAGTATTAATTTGCACCAATTCACCAAAAGATTTGCTCAGTCTATGTGGTCACCCTCTCTAAACAATAGCGGTCCGTCCCACTGTGCCCTGGTTAGCTCTTATCCTTCTCGCCATCTTCTTTTTTACTGTTAATGATTTTGTCCCTATTGTCTCATCATATTATCGTCAAAGCTGAGGTACCGCTTCCCAACCTTTAAGTTGGAACGTCCTATCCCGGCCTAAAGCTACAGGTTATCTATCAATCTAAATACGGGCTTTAAAAATATTAGCTTTTTTCGCAAGTTGCTTTTTAAGCTTCTCAACAAAACAAAACAAAATTAGCTAAAACCCATTCTACAGTGTTGGTTGGTTCTTTATAAGATGATTGTGAGCTTTGTAGATGCAGAAACGAGAAGCGAAAGATTTTTGTGGTCTTATCATTATGATGGAAAGAATTAATATAAGTTACCATTATGATGCGAATACTAAATTTAATTTTCTATAAAGAAACGACATAAGGATCCTATTAAGTCAATGAGGAGTTGTCGGTGAACAAAGCTAAAGAGACATCGACGTACGGAATAAACTTCTTGTGGCTTCATTCGCTTGCTCGTGTGCACGATTGACGTCACAACGTACTCCATGCATGGTGGAGTGGTTATCTCGACCTTTTGTTTTATGATCTTGGTCTTCATCGAGGACTCAACAATGGGGCAATAATTTGGTAGCTATGTTGCAAAGGATGTGTCTCCAACCACAATGTGTTCAACGATCTTTTATGCAGAGATCGGTTGTAAACTCTCTTACTTGTATCGTCTAGATAATGCGACTTTTGAGTTAATAAGATCCATTTATCTAAAAATATGCTCAACGAACTTATGTCGATTGTTCCACTTTTTGGAATGGGTGACTCATGCGGTTTTCAAAATCTTTGAATGTAGTCTCATGTTGGTTCTATTCTGCAGTTTCATCAACTTATACGCGGTGAAATTAGAAGATGCAACAAGAGGATCAAGCGATGTTGACCTAAAAGTAACTTTTTTTTCTTTTGCGGATGACTTCAAAATAACTTGATGGAGCCTTTAGTTTTACATCAAATATCTTCACTATTGATATTCGTTTTGATTATTCATTTTTTGAACAAAAAATCCATTTGTCCCGAAAACCCTCTCCAAATAAGGCCGTAGCACATGGCCAGAAGGCTAGTAGCAGGTTCCTTCGAACGCGCCACCGTGGCTAGTCCACAGCATGTGGATCTTTTTTTCTTCAGTCTATTTTCCGTAGCATCCACGTGCTCCAAAATCTGGGCTACGAGATAAGATCCATACGTTGGCTTGGCTCCCGCTCGTGAACTGTTCACATATCAGTCTCAGTTCGTACACAAAGATGCAAGAAACCGTTCGAACACACACGTATCCTTCGCGAAGGGGATGCCTTCTCCTATGTCCATCTCACGCTTAGACTTGCGCGCGCGGAGGCCGGTGTTCTTCCGGTGAGGACGCGTCTTCGCCGCTACTCCGGTACGGCACGCGCGAGCGTAGGAAGCCGTGCTTTGTCCACACATAGAGATCTCCAATGTTCCGTAGATTTTTTTTCTTTTTTTTTTGGAAAATTACAGTACGAAAGTACTGCTTATTTTATTGATTTTCGAAAAATTGGGGGTACAAGAGAGCTGTACCAACAGAAAACAAAACTAAGCTAATACAAAAAGTTCAAATGAAGCTATCAACCCAGGCCGCAAAGTTACTGTAAGCCTTGCGAGTAGCACGATGTTTCAACAGTCCCATTTCTTCTTTGAAGATAGCTCGACGGTGATAAAGACTAGTCGGTCTATGCTCAAAGATGAAAGCATTCCTCACTTTCCAAATCGTCCAATGCTCCGTAGATATTTTAGTGTATCTGTTTTTTTTCTAATGATGTATACAACCGTTTCAGTCATTCAGTTTTGATGATATATATATACAACTGCTTCAGTGGTTCAGTTTTGGACGACTTACGAGTTGAAATTTAACGGCTTGGTAGGTCTCTGATTAATTGGTGCGCCATGGTCAAAGGGCGGATTCATGCAATATTTTTTTGAACAAAACGGGCAACATTGGCTCATTTTATTAAAAAGTAGGAGGGAATTGACCGGTTTATTAGCAGGGAACCGGACGAAAACCGTTACAAGTGCACCAATGTAGCCATGGAACACTACATTGGGCAGACCCGGCCAACCTGGCTACCCACATGAAACACACACGCCGTCGAGGAGAAATAACATCATCAAGGTCGTCATCGAGCGTCATCGTCGTCACTCCTCCCCGAGCAAGCGATTCCGACTTCGCCTTCGACGACCACCGACGAAGCCCTCGCCGCAGCCGACGCAGAAAACCATGTCGGCCTATGCCAAACAGTCAACCCAAAGCGTCGAGGAAGAGGCAGCTCCGACTTCGACGAAGAGCTTCACCGGAGAAAGTTGCACACCTTGCACCCATGAAATCCGCGAGGCCACTGTAGAAAAAGTGGCATCGTTGCCAGCCTGCCCGCCCCGAGACATGCAGCTCCGACTTCACAACTTCACATCGGGACGCAGCACGGATTGTCGGTGACGAAGGACATGCCGCGACTCGGCTCCGCTCACCACTGTCATCGTTGCCACACAACTCGCAACGCGAACCACTCGAGCCAACTTCGCCCACCGGGATAGCTACCGGCCGCAAAGCTGTGTGCAGCCAGCCCAACGGAAGCACACATGGGAGCAAGTTCTTCAAGGCGACGCCCCAAAGAGGGAGAGCGACATCGAGGACGACGCTCGTCGCCCGACCCAGACGGGTCAAGCCTTTCACCCGAATAGCTTGCTCCGAGGAAGGAAATGTCGAAGAACACTCCACGATGGCGCCTCCAAGGAGGAGAGCGACGCCCGCAGGCGGCGCCGCCATCGGCCGGCAAAAGCCGGGCAGAGCATTTGGCCAGACCTTCTAGACATTGACCTCACGCCACCGGCCGCCGCCGGCGCACGCCACCACTTAGCTGCACACCCCCAAAACACGGTGCCAGCGTCAACACCACGTCGGGCCATCCGTCAACCACGAGACCGGGATCTGGCCTCCCAGATCCGGCGAACTTCTACAGCACGTGGCCGCCACGAGGACCGACGCTCCAGCCACCGCCGGCAAGCATCACCACTAGAAACCTGAGGGGCGGGCCGCCACCCACCACGACAGGTCGAACGAGCCACCGGAGAACCGTTGCTCGTCGCCGCCACCATCCAATAGCCCGGGGCCGAAGCCGCCGTGCCCCAGGAGCAGCACCGTCCTGGCCATGTCCCCCACCTCGCGCTGGGCAGAAGGCCCGTACCTCCCCCACCGCCGCCGACCGGGGCCGCCGCCCTGGGATCCAGCTCCACCACCGAGAGAGACAGCCAGAGGCCCTCCTCCCCTTTTGGGAACGAGGGCCCCCGCCACCGCGGTCCTAGCCGGCGGCAGCGGCAGTGGGAGGCTGTGGGAAGAGCTCCTCCGGCGGCTAGGGTTTGGGCTCTCCCGGGCTGCCAGAGGAGGCGACACGGGAGTCGGGCGTGCTTCCCTTCCACTTGCATGTAGTCTACCCTTCAGGTGAGGAGCATAGATTCATGCAATATGACCCCAATGTGGCCTGCTAATCCACTTTAGAAACAGTCTTGTCATAGAAATAGGCAAACACCACCATATGCTTAGCTAGAAAGGAATGGCCCCACTGCTATTATTTTTCTAGCCCTAACGACCTGTGGTGTAGTGGGCTAGTGGCTGCAATTAGCATAGGCCAGTTACTAGCTAGCTTGTTCATCGCTGCAAACTTGCAAGAGTAAAATGCATGAACAGTCCTGGAACTGTGTGGCTATGTTGAAAACGGTCCCAGAACTAAAGAAATGCCTCATCTCAGTCCTCAAACTTGTCTCGGAGGTCCACCTACGGTCCTTGCTACATATTCCAACGATGTGGCAACGTGGTGGACCCAGAACGGCGCACCACTGTGGCCCACGACGGCAGAAAAACAAGCATTGATTGATTTCACCACCGGCTCTGTTCCCCTTCCTCTTCCACCGTACCTTTCCAACTCCTCTTCAGCCTCTTTCCGTTCACAGTTCACTCACCACTCCCTGAGAAGCTGGAGATTCTTCTTGTTCTTTCGGGGCTCTGAGGAATGGCGGCCGAGGGAAGGGACAGGGTGAAAGGACACAGATGTCGCCAAGAGGGGGGGGGGGGTGAATAGGCGATTTAAAATTCTTTACGGTTTAGGCTTGAATAAATGCGGAATAAAACTAGCGGCTAATTTATCAAGCGCAAAACCTAAACAAGCTAGGTTTACCTATGTGCACCAACAACTTATGCTAAACAAGATATACAACTATGTGATAGCAAGATATATTACTTCAAGCTCAATGGCTATCACAAAGTAAATTGCATAAGTAAGAAGCTCGGGTATAGAAATACCGAGGCACTTGGAGACGATGATTTATCCCGAAGTTCACTTCCCAATGGAAGCTACATCTCCGTTGGAGCGGTGCGGAGTCACAAAGTGATCCCCGAATAGCCGTCAAATGGCACACCGTAATCTCCTTCGTGCCTCCACCAATGCGGAGTGCCACAAACCACTATGGGACACTTGAGGGTGGTCATCGAACCCGTACAAGGATGAGGCACACTCCACAACTTAATTGGAGGCTCTCACCAAATTCCCGCGGCTCTCAAAGCCACAAGAATCACAAGGTTGGGGCGTAACTCCACAACTTAATTGGAGGCTCCCAACTATCCCGCGAGCCACCAAAACTCCGAGATCAACAAGAACCGTCTAGGGCACCCAAGTACCAAAGAGGACAAGCTCTAGGGCACCCCAAGTACCCAAGAGTAACAAGCTTCTTAACTTCGATTTCCACGTATCACCGTGGAGAACTCAAACCGATGCAACCGATGCAATGGGCAAGAACACAAGAAGTGCTCAAAATCCTTCACTCTCAAATCCCACCAAAGCAACTAATGCTATTGGGGGGAGAAGAGAGAAAGAACAAAGAAGAACACCAAATTCCTCCAAGATCTAGATCCAAAAGCTTCCCCTCACTTAGAGGAGAGATTGATTGGTGAAATGGTAGATCTAGATCTCCTCTCTCTTTTCCCACTAAATGGAGGCAAGAATCATGGAGGGATAGAGAGATAGCAAACTCAAAGAATGTCAACAATGGTGGGGAACACGAGCTGCAGTAGGTGCTCTGGCTGGAGGTAGGTGGAGGGGTATTTATACCCCCTCCCAGAAAAAGAGCCGTTGCAGACAGAAAAAATCGGATATTCCGATATAAGTCATGATTGGATAATCCGACTGGATCGGATAGTCCGAAACACAAAGTATCGGATAATCCGGCACAGCCGGATAATCCGGTTAGACCTATATCGGATATTCGGAAAACTTCAGAACTCCCTAGAACTGGTTGCTTTTAAAGTCCTTAGCAGAATTCGAGAGAAACTTGAGGATCGGATAATCCGAATCAATGTTGGTCGGATAATCCAAAAAACTCCAGTATGAAGTACTATTAAAGTCCTTAGCCGAATTCGAGCAAAACTTGAGAATCGGATAATCCGAATCAAGGTTGATCGGATAATCCGATTCCCTGCTTGAGCAAAACAGACAGAAACATCAAAACCTGAAATGCAATAACTTTCTCGTTCAAACTCCAAATCAGGTGAATCCAATTCTTTTGGAAAGGTGAATCCAATTCTGTTGGAAATATTAAGGGTCACAAATATAGAGGGGATACCACACATGGGAAGGTGTGGACCCTATCTCGAAGGTGGACCGATAATATTTCCAACCCGAAAACGCAACAAGTTTTCCATACGAAATCCGTTTTCGGAGAACTTGGGCTTGTCATGAAGGTCACGACAAGCACCAAAACCCAACTAGGAGAAAAACCAAATAAGAACCAAGAAAGATGATGATGCCAAGAATGCAAAGGTTTGAGCTCTCTCCAACTGATACGCTTAAGCTTTAGTCGAGAGCCCCTCTTGATAGTACGGTATCTATCCTATAACCCGGCCTCCCAACTAGCACTACGAGACCGGTAAAATAAAAACCCTATCATACCTTTACCTTGCGCATTCCACTTGAGTTAGATGTTGATGATCTTGATCTTTTCAAGTGGACCACCTTTCTTGATTGCGCTTCGCTTGGTGAAGACTCAAATATTGCTCCCCCATGCTCCACTATGGGAGAGCCTCTCTTAGGCATATCTTCACATGAACATTTTCTCTAAATGGATAGCAAGCTTCAATCCTAGGATTTCTTCGAGATGCTCCTCTTGAACTTGCGCTTCTCAACATTGATGACGAACACCACTTGACGTCATCGATCATGGGCTATATGAAATCTTCATTTGATGCAAGCCCATAGAAAGATATCTAACCACACATAGAAATGCCACACACATATTATGGGTTAGTTCACAAAGCTATATGGACAATTGCTTACCATACCAAGAGATACATGATCCCACTTGGTACATCTTTTAGCTTTGTGAGTTGATCAATATCTTGATCAAGCTTGTATCTTTTATTCTCTTTTCAATAGGTGATGTCTTGAAGATAACCATGAATGATCACTAATACTTTTCTTCAGGACATACTTGCAATATGCTCAACGGACATATGACCAATCATCGGATAACTCCTCGAATAATAACTTGGTCATCACATACTCTTCTTCTTGATCATATCAAGTATATATCCATACACCTCGATGATCTTGATGCCAAATACTTCATTATATCAATATATTCATGGCATCAACCTTGAATCCAACATATGGAGTTCAAGCATGGTCTATGGACAAACACTACAAGTAGAACTCAATGCAACCATTAGTCCATAGGGATTGACATTAATTACCAAAACCACACATGGGGGCGCCATGCCCTTTCACAGGGGCTCGCGTTGGACAGGATGGGACAGGGCAACCAGAGCACCAAGAAGACGAGGGTGGAGAGGTTGCCCAATGGATCGGTGGTGAAGCAGGAGCCCGGATGCGCCGTCGTGGATGATGCCAATGCCATTTTAGCCATCAGCATTTGTGAGGATACGGAGGACTCTCCTGCATGGTATTTCGATCCCAAGGGTATTTTCTCGGTCAAGGCTGCTTATAAGTTGGGCGTTATGGTTAGCAACAGAAACAAGGGGAAGGATGCGGCCTGTTCTAGAGCTAACACTGCTAATAGCACGGTGAAGTTCGACTGGAAACATATCTAGGAGCTAAATGTTCCAAACAAGGTGAAGATGTTTGTGTGGCGTCTGGCACACAATAGCTTGGCAAACAATATGAAAATCAAAAGGGTGGGTGTGGAGCTCAATACCAGGTGCCCGGTCTGCCTCAGGCTTAATGAGGATGGTGGCCATGTTTTTCTGAAATGCAAAAGAGTAAAGGAGTGCTGGAATATCCTAGGGCTCGGGGATATCAGGGAAAAGCTGCTGGGATGTGTCTCTGCCCACAATAAGCTCGAGGACCTCTGGAAATTGGAGGAAAGTGTGCAACTTAAAGCTATGGTCCTGATGTGGGAATGGTGGGGGTTCGTAATAAGGCCAACGCTGGCGATGGGTGCTAGGCGGGCAGATCGTCTGCAACCGAGTGAAAAGACATGTGGTGGACTTCCTTTCCCTAAAACATCCGCAAAACCCACCCAAGTCACCAGACATCCAACACTGGTCCAAGCCACCAGACAATTCTCTGAAGATCAATTTCTATGGGGCCTTTGACAGCAAGTGTGGCAATGGTGGTTGGGGATACATCATCAGAGACCACCGCGGCGTGTCTGTTGCAACAGGTGCGGGGAAGTCTGTACATCTCCGCGATCCCCTGCACGCAGAAGCCGTCGCTTGCCTCGCCACCATTGAGGGTGCCTCCAGGGTGGGAGCGAGCAGTGTCATCTTCGAGTCTGATGCCTCGAACATGGTCAATGCTCTAAATTCTTCGGAGTACGATCGATCTCCCATTGGGGCGCTGGTGAAGGAAGCGAAGCTTATCTGTTCCTTGAATTTTGATAGGGCCTCGTTTTCGTTTTGCCGGCGTGCCTGTAATTCCGCAGGCCATGTGCTAGCGAAATATGGGGTTCAGTCAGCCTTGCCTGACTACTGCTGGGTGGACTCTGCCCCCAGTTTTGTAACAAACTATGTATCCAGTGATTCTGTTGTTCTTGTTGAGTAATTGAAAGCTATGTTGAAAAAAAAATTTGTTGCAAATTTGAGATCATGGCGCTTACGAAGGTGGCCTGAGAATCCTGACACTCATGTTTGCGATCATGATGGAATATGTATGCTTCCGTTTAAAACGAAATATTTATGCGGGGATGGGACCATCAACAAGATGGACCAAGATAAAACAGGGACCTATGTCTCGACATGGATGACGAATTAGCAATAGGTTATGTTCTTCTTGAGTTTTCGGTGGATTGTGAACTTGTTGATTTCTTTTGTTTTCTTTCTAAACTGCTGAGAGATTGCTATAAATTGGTTGAAAGTATCTTTAGATGAGTCCAGGGAGATACTCTTTTCTAAATAAAAAAATACTATTCCATTCGTTCACTTATATAAAAAGTTTTAACTTTTTCTTGATTCGTATGTATGATACCCACAATTATAGGGGATCGTTGAAATCTTCAATGTGTAAATATTAGTATCGATCCCACGAGGTGTAGAAGGTATAAGTATTTATCCTCTCAAATAAGAGTGTCACTTCTCTTATTATCTATGCACTAGACAAACTAAAATGATTAAATGATGCAAGTGTTTTTGGGTTTTTGGTGTAGAGTTTGCAATAAAGTAAAAAGCTGAAAATAAAATATGATGAGTGAAAGCTCTCAAAGAGAGAAAGCCCAATCCTCTATGCAGCAAGAGGACAAGCTTAAGTGTGTGTTTCTTATGCGTGGAAAACATTCCCAAGGGCTACATGGATTTCATGGCATAGATATTTCTAGAACAACAAGGTAAACATTTTGTCAAGTTTTAATCTTCCTTGGACGGAGCCATAATTAGGTGTAGCTAAATAAATAAACTAAACCCCTTATGATGGTTCTTATGGCCAAGTAAATGACTGCACAAGATTTATTAAGACATAGAGTCCCACCAAAGCCTTAAACTCTAAGGTCCCCGATATAAATCCCCTCCTAATGGTACTTCATGTATTAGACCCTAGGTTTACGTGTCCTTGATACGTCTCCAACGTATCCATAATTTCTGCTGTTCCATGCTTATATTATACCATTTGCTACATGTTTTATATACACTTCATATCACTTTTATGCATTTTCTGGGACTAACCTATTAACAAGATGCCACAGTGCCAGTTCCCTGTTTTCTGCTGTTTTTGGTTTCAGAAAGTTACTTCTGGAAATATTCTCGGAATTGCACGAAACAAAAGGCCAAGTCCCTATTTTTCCACACGTACACGGAGTCCGAAGGAGAGACGAAGAGCCACGAGGTGGCCAAACCATAGGCGGCGCGGCAGTGGGCCCACCGCGCCGCCTGGTGGTTTGGGCCCCTCGGGGGTCCGCCGACATCGCCCCTTCGCCTATTTATTCCCCGAGACGTGAAAACCCTAAAACACCGAGCCTTTCATCCAGAACATATTCGCTGCCGCCGCCGTCGTCAACCCTAACTCGGGGGGTTCTGAAGCTCTTCCCGGCACCCTGCCGGAGAGGGGAATCATCACCGGAGGGCTCTACATCGCCATGCCCGCCTCCGGAGTGATGCGTGAGTAGTTCATCCTTGGACTATGGGTCCATAGCAGTAGCTAGATGGTTGTCTTCTCCACTTGTGCCATCATGTTTAGATCTTGTGAGCTGCCTATCATGATCAAGATCATCTTATTGTAATGCTACATGTTGTGTTTGCTGGGATCTGACTTATATTGATACCTATGTGGAGCTGAATATTATATTATCATGTCTATGTCATTTGTGATCTTGCATGCTCTCCGTTACTTGTTGAAGCCTTGGCCAAGTGAATACTTGTGACTCCAAGAGGGGGTATTTATGCATGATAGTTGGGTTCAACCTCTATTTAACCTGGGATAGTGACAGCAAGTTCTAAGGTTGTAGATGTGTTGTTGCCACTAGGGGTAAAACAGCAATGCTTTATTCAAGGATGAATGTATTGTTTACATTACGCACATTACTTAATGCAATTGTCTGTTGCTTGCAACTTAATACTGGAAGGGGTACGGATGTTAACCGGAAAGTGGACTATTTAGGCATAGATGCATGCTGGATAGCGGTCTATGTACTTTGTCGTAATGCCCAAATGAATCTCATAGTAGACACCACAACTCACACATGCATGTTATATGCACTTATCAATTGTCAATTGCCCAGCTGTAATTTGTTTACCCAGCATGTTAGTTATCTTATTGGAGAGACACCACTAGTGAACTGTGGACCCCGGTCCATTCTTTTACATCTGAAATACAATCTACTGCAATCATTGTTCTCTACTGTTTTATGCAAACAAACATCATTTCCATTCGATACGTTTAACCCTTTGTTTTCAGCAAGCCGGTGAGATTGACAACCTCACTGTTAAGTTGGGGCAAAGTAATTTGATTGTGTTGTGCAGGTTCCACGTTGGCACCGGAATCCCTGGTGTTGCGCCGCACTACACTCCTTCACCAACACCTTCGAAGCAACCTCGTTTTCCTACTGGTTCGATTAAACCTTGGTTTCATACTGAGGGAAAACTTGCTGCTGCACTCATCATACCTTCCTCTTGGGGTTCCCAACTGACGTGTGACGTACAAGCATTGTTTCTGGCTTTGCCGGGGAGATATTCCCTCGTCAACTTAGCGCTAGCAACACGTTTTCTGGCGCCGTTGCCGGGGAAAACCGAATTGCTTCTGCAAGGGGAGTCTCTCACACCCAATCTCTTTACTTTGTTATTTGTCTTGCTTAGTTTATTTTTATTTAGTCTTGTTTGCTCTCTTTATCAAAAACACAAAAAAATTAGTTACTTGTTTAATTCGGTTTGATTTTCAAAATGAATGCTCCTGAAGTTGAAGTTCGTTCTTTTAGGCAACTAGGAGGTGAAAATTTGAAAGATGCTTGGTATAGAATTAGTGATGCTCATCATAGATGTACTAAGAAACACTCTACCACTATCCTCCTTAGGAACTTTTATGTTGGTATCTCTAGTTGGTATAGGTATGTTCTAGACACTCTTACAGGTGGAAATTTCTTGGGTACTCCTGCTTTAGAAGCCTGTAATATTATTGAAAGTTTGGTAGGAACACCACCCACTAAAGATATTAAAATTGAGATCACCTTGGAGGATGTTATAAATAAGTTAGACTCTATGGAGAATTTTTTTCCAAATTTTCTTGATTGTATTGGTAAGACTAATGAATCAATAGCCACCATCAATGAAAGAATCACTGTTCTTGAGGATAATAATATCCATGACACCCAAAATCATAGAATTGATGAGTTAGAGGAAGCTATTGAAACCTTAAGTTCAACCTTTACTTCTCTTAAGTCTAAAAAGGAGAAAGTTTATGTGGGTAGAGAGCAAAAGTTTATGTATGTTCCTAAAGTGCCAAAACCAAAGACTCATTATGAGCT
Organism: Poa pratensis; assembly: GCA_947311845.1. NCBI lineage: Eukaryota > Viridiplantae > Streptophyta > Magnoliopsida > Poales > Poaceae > Poa > Poa pratensis. Next base: position 152,992,637 of record CAMZMU010000041.1, on the reverse strand, counting down.
TAAAATTGATAAAACTTTTAGTACGGTTAAAGGTAATGAAACACCTCCAGGAACATCTAAGATACCCATTGTTACAAGCTGTGTGTTGGAAGAAGCTTTTGATGATTTGAATGATTTGCCACTTGACAACACTTGATTTTCACTTTCTGCGCCTAGCTGAAAGGCGTTAAAGAAAAGCGCTTATGGGAGACAACCCATCGTTTTTATTTGCTGTTATTTTTGTTTTCTTTGAGTCAAGGAGTTTTGTTACTTCTGTAGCAACTCCTTTGTATCTTTATTTTATCGCAATGTTGTGCCAAGTAAAGTTCTATATTGAAAGTTGATGCAAGATTTGGATTTCTGCGCAGTGACAGATTTTTAGCTGTCACGGATTTGAGCTTATCTCCCTGTAGAAAATTCAAAAAATTCTGAAAAAATCACGCATATTCCTGAGATATGTACGCAACTTTCATTATTTTAGGCCAGATCCATCTGAGCAACTTAAGTGCCTCGAAAAAATTCGTCATTCCAGACTGTTCTGTTTTTGACAGATTCTGCCTTTTGTTTTGCATTCGCTCTTTTACTGTGTTTGTGTGGATTTCTTTGCTCCACAAAGCATTGGTGGCTGTAGCTAATGTCCAGAAGCTTTGGGATTGATTGTATCATTACAGAATATGAGAATTTTTGATTATGCACTAACCCTCTAATGAGAACTGTCTTGAGTTTGGTGTGAAGGAAGTTTTCAAGGATCAAGCGAGAAGGGTGATATTATGTGATCAAGAAGAGTGAAAAGCCTAAGCTTGGGGATGCCCCCGTGGTTCATCCCAACCATATTCAGAGAGACTCAAGCGTCTAAGCTTGGGGATGCCCAAGGCATCCCCTTCTTCATCAACAAACTTATCAGGTCATCTCTAGTGAAACTATATTTTAATTCTTTCACATCTTATGCGCTTTACTTGGAGCGTCTGTGTGTTTTTATTTTTGTTTTTGTTTGAATAAATTCGGATCCTAGCAATCCTTGTGTGGGAGAGAGACACGCTCCGCTTTTTCATGTGAATACTCATGTTCTTCACTTATATTTGTTGAGTATTCTTAACTAGCTACTGCAGTGCTTTTAGCTCCTGTTTTTCATGCATCTCTTCGAGCTGTTAGCACTTGTTTATAAATACTCTCTTGCTGCATTATATTATCATTTGGAGAGTTTATGTTTAAATAAATTGATTGGTGTTTGTTTGGAAGAAAGAAAATGCTACATGTAGTAGTTGGTATTGGAAAAGACATATGCATTCTTGTAGATCATTGTCTTGTTTCGATTTGATGCTTTGCAATTGTTTTGAGCTCTCAAGTAGATCATGTTTAAGCTCTTGCATCATGTAGTTAAAGCCTAGTAGTGGAGAACTACCGTAGAGCTTGTTGAGACTTGGGATGCATATTTGTTCTCTCTAAGGTCTAGATATTTTCTGGTAAAATGTTTGAGCAACAAGGAAGACAGTGTAGAGTCTTATAATACTTGCAATATGTTTTTATGTGATTCTTGCTGTACCGGTTTATACTTGTGTTTGCTTCAAACAACCTTGCTAGCCTAAACTCTGTACTGAGAGGGAATGCTTCTCGTGCATCCAAAACTTGAGCCAAAACCCATGCCATTTGTGTCCACCATACCTACCTACTATGTGGTATTTCCTGCCATTCCAAGTAAATATTTCATGTGCTACCTTTAAACTATTCAAAACTTTATTACTCCTTATTTGTGTCAATGTTTTATAGCTCATGAGGAAGTATGTGGTGTTTTATCTTTCAATCTTGTCATTTACTTCTGACAGACTTTCACCAATGGACTAGTGGCATATACATCCGCTTATCCAATAATTTGCAAAAAGAGCTGGCAACGGGGTGCCCAGCCCCAATTAATTACAACTTTCATTAATAATTCTCTTCACATGTTTTGCCCTGATTTATCAGTAAGCAACTTAATTTGCAAATAGACACTCCTCCATGGTATGTGAATGTTGGAAGGCACCCGAGGATTCGGTTAGCCATGGCTTGTGTAAGCAAAAGGTTGGGAGGAGTGTCATCTATAAAGAAACTAAAATACATGTGTAAACAAAAGAGAAGAGGGATGATCTACCTTGCTGGTAGAGATAACGTCCTTCATGGGAGCCGCTCTTGAAAGTCTGGTTGACAAGGGGGTTAGAGTGCCCACTACCATTCGTTGACAACAACAAACACCTCTCAAATACTTATTTTGTGCTCTCTATATGCTTTCGAAAACTTAAAAAGCTCTAGCACATGATTTAATCCCTGCTTCCCTCTGCGAAGGGCCTATCTTTTACTTTATGTTGAGTCAGTTTACCTACTCCTTTCTATCTTAGAAGCAAACACTTGTGTCAACTTTGTGTGCATTGATTCTTACATGTTTACTTATTGCACTTGTTATATTGCTTTATGTTGACAACTATCCATGAGATATACATGTTACAAGTTGAAAGCAATGCTGAAACTTAATCATCCTTTGTGTTGCTTCAATGCCTTTTACTTTGAATCTATTGCTTTATGAGTTACCTCTTATGCAAAACTTTTTGATGCTTGTCTTGAAAGTACTATTCATGAAAAGTTTTTGCTTATATGATTCATTGTTTACTCTTTATCTATTTGTTAGCAAACTATAGATCATTGCTTTGAGTCACTTCATTCATGACATGAGCCTTGCAATATATTGATCAAGATTGTGTGAAAGCATGTCTCCTCAGAAATTATTTGTTGTTATCGTTTTACCTACTCGAGGACGAGTAGAACTAAGCTTGGGGATGCTTGATACGTCTCCAACGTATCCATAATTTCTGCTGTTCCATGCTTATATTATACCATTTGCTACATGTTTTATATACACTTCATATCACTTTTATGCATTTTCTGGGACTAACCTATTAACAAGATGCCACAGTGCCAGTTCCCTGTTTTCTGCTGTTTTTGGTTTCAGAAAGTTACTTCTGGAAATATTCTCGGAATTGCACGAAACAAAAGGCCAAGTCCCTATTTTTCCAGCACGTACACGGAGTCCGAAGGAGAGACGAAGAGCCACGAGGTGGCCAAACCATGGCGGCGCGGCAGTGGGCCCACCGCGCCGCCTGTGGTTTGGGCCCCTCGGGGGTCCGCCGACATCGCCCCTTCGCCTATTTATTCCCCGAGACGTGAAAACCCTAAAACACCGAGCCTTTCATCCAGAACATATTCGCTGCCGCCGCCGTCGTCAACCCTAACTCGGGGGGTTCTGAAGCTCTTCCCGGCACCCTGCCGGAGAGGGGAATCATCACCGGAGGGCTCTACATCGCCATGCCCGCCTCCGGAGTGATGCGTGAGTAGTTCATCCTTGGACTATGGGTCCATAGCAGTAGCTAGATGGTTGTCTTCTCCACTTGTGCCATCATGTTTAGATCTTGTGAGCTGCCTATCATGATCAAGATCATCTTATTGTAATGCTACATGTTGTGTTTGCTGGGATCTGACTTATATTGATACCTATGTGGAGCTGAATATTATATTATCATGTCTATGTCATTTGTGATCTTGCATGCTCTCCGTTACTTGTTGAAGCCTTGGCCAAGTGAATACTTGTAACTCCAAGAGGGGGTATTTATGCATGATAGTTGGGTTCAACCTCTATTTAACCTGGGATAGTGACAGCAAGTTCTAAGGTTGTAGATGTGTTGTTGCCACTAGGGGTAAAACAGCAATGCTTTATTCAAGGATGAATGTATTGTTTACATTACGCACATTACTTAATGCAATTGTCTGTTGCTTGCAACTTAATACTGGAAGGGGTACGGATGTTAACCGGAAAGTGGACTATTTAGGCATAGATGCATGCTGGATAGCGGTCTATGTACTTTGTCGTAATGCCCAAATGAATCTCATAGTAGACACCACACTCACACATGCATGTTATATGCACTTATCAATTGTCAATTGCCCAGCTGTAATTTGTTTACCCAGCATGTTAGTTATCTTATTGGAGAGACACCACTAGTGAACTGTGGACCCCGGTCCATTCTTTTACATCTGAAATACAATCTACTGCAATCATTGTTCTCTACTGTTTTATGCAAACAAACATCATTTCCATTCGATACGTTTAACCCTTTGTTTTCAGCAAGCCGGTGAGATTGACAACCTCACTGTTAAGTTGGGGCAAAGTAATTTGATTGTGTTGTGCAGGTTCCACGTTGGCACCGGAATCCCTGGTGTTGCGCCGCACTACACTCCTTCACCAACACCTTCGAAGCAACCTCGTTTTCCTACTGGTTCGATTAAACCTTGGTTTCATACTGAGGGAAAACTTGCTGCTGCACTCATCATACCTTCCTCTTGGGGTTCCCAACTGACGTGTGACGTACAAGCATTGTTTCTCGTGCTGTTGCCGGGGAGATATTCCCTCGTCAACTTAGCGCTAGCAGTCCTCCCAGGTCCTACCCATTCCATCACATTAGTGTGATCACCTTCATGCATTACTCAACATATGTGTGCACCCATACGTTGTACAATAAGATAACCATAAAAGATAAAAACTTCACCAAATACTCAATACATGTTAAGTGGAAATCATTGCCAATCCATCCTATGCCCCCTGGAACATGAGAGAACTACTCACAATGCGAAGACATGATATGATTCAATGGCATAAGTGATACAACACAATCTAAAAATATAATCTCCCCACAAAACAATGACAAGTAGCAATTCACAAACAAGTAGAATAATACTTAGACAATAGCTAGAGTTCGAACAATCTCAAACTATGAGGGGGTGAAGTGGATCACGAAGATGGTGATGGAGATGGTGCTGGTCTTGACGGTGGAGTTGATGGAGACTCCGGAGGGGGGGATGGAGGAGCCTTCTGGAGGTGATCCGGCGGCGTTTCCCCCCTTCAATCTTCTCCGGCGACAGCCTTCTGACTCTCTATTTCATGGTTTTTTGTTTCTCCGCCGCCTCCTTCCGAAACTCCTCGGGGGACTATTTTTATTATCGGTTTTAGGTCAAGACGAAGCCACGAAGATGAAAACGGACGCATCGGAGCCACGATGGGGAAAACAAGGGGTCTCACGCGGCCAGGGAATCTGGCCGTGTGGGACCACCTAATTTCCAGCTGGTTGGGCTTCTGGTCTTCATTTTCATCCCATTGCGTTCGTCTCAAAATTCTGAACCGTGCTCTTTGTCCTTGCCCTTAGCTCCCGAAAAGTCTGAAACACTAAAAAAGACGTTTTCTGGAAAACAGAGTTAGAACCAAAAGAGGGGGGGGATTGTTTAGAAAATCCCCAAAATCATTATAAAACATGAATATAACATCATATAAGTTGCAAATATGTAGAAATATCTAGTAATAACATGCAAAGTTCATGTATGCATTTTACATGCATCAACATCCCCAAGCTTAACCTATACTCGTCCTCGAGTATGAAGGTGATAAAACTAACATGGACTTTGCATTTTAATACTATCAATGGATATCAAAGATGATTACTATTGCTACATAAAGTCAAATGATTCATTCTCAAAGGAGTAGCAATATACAAATAGATTATGAAGTGATATCAAATATTCAATGAAAGGATGTTCAATGATAATTCACAAAGTGTAACACAGAGAAAGTCCTATGAACCAAATGTATGCATAATGAAAAGTAAAAACATCCTATAATGGTCATAGAGTATTCTTATAAATCTGAATATAAAAGGTGGACACTTTGGAAAGATATATAACTGAGTAGAGATAAAGCATGCATAAGTTAATGTTTGCAATGTGGTATTCATTGGTGTCAAGCTCTCATTACCCCTATCATAGCATCTTGAATGGTTAAAGTTTAAAGTGAAAGCAAATATAGTAGTATGCTTGACAAAGTATGGGTTGAATGTCTCATGCCCCGTGAATACGAGTACCTACACACGGTGTTACTCAACTTGGGACACAAAAGCAAGTTCAAGTTAAGGTCATTGTAAGTAATATAATAGCGTCATCAAGGCGTCAACTGGGGTACCTCTTGTCCAGGACATGGAACAAGCCCATGTCAAAATGACAAGACAAACAAACAAAATGAACAATCTCCACACCCTTTTTATTTACTATTGGTATAGCTTTTTATTGTGGGTGCATCACTGAAGGTTCACCATAGTATGTAAGTAAATTTCCACCATGAATGATGCATGGCTTAGATTAGCGGCCCAGGCGTCTCTCTAGCCATTTATACAAACTCATTAAACTACTAAGTTTCCACATTTATTTGGCACCATGATAAGCATCCATAAACAAAAGTACATGATATCAACAAAATATAAAGAGCACGTTGAAAGCTTGCCATGTGACAGCACATATGAGCTAACTCCCAACCAAGACTCTTGTCAAGCTCACAACTTCATAATTTTAATCACAATGGGTCATGTTTATTAAGTGCAATAAAAGTAAGGTGTGCATCAAGTTCGTGAGAGCTCTTTAACCAACTTTTCCCATAACAATCAATAACATAAGCATTTTAATTCAGAAGTATAGATAATACAAAATAACATGATAAACATACTCGGAATAGCATAAAGCTAATAGGTAGATATGGTGGACTCACTGGAAAAACTTTGGTTGAAGGTGTTGGAAAACAAGTTTTTACTTGTTGGAATTTTGGGCTAGCAAGAGGGAGAAAGTTGACCGTCTAAATGCATGCATAAGTGTCCATAGAACTAACCAATCCATGTTAAACAAAGTAAAGTAACATTCAGCATCAAAACATGAATAAAAGATAGCTCTTGATAAAACACTTGCAAATTAATACTCATTAAAAGCACATGAATCATGCAACTATATGTATCTTTTTGAATCAACTCAAACATCCCTATCCCAATATTTTTAATAGCATCCAACTTAATTCAACCCAAAATTCCAGTACCTCTCCCATAAAATAAATGATAGTGATGGTCTTAGAAAAGCAAAACAAAAATAAAAAGAACAATAAAAGGACGCTCCAAGTTTATGCGATAAAGTGCATTGATCGAAAAAAGAAGTTAGACGTGTGCAAACCGAGAGTGTTTGGTCCAGTGGGGTTGTCTTCACATCCCCAAGCTTATGGTCTTCACCATCCTTGGATAGCTCTTGGTGCATCTCCTCTAATCCCTGTGAAAAAACTTCAAAACACGTTTCTCCATTTCTTTTCTGTGGGGTGACATTAGTAGTGATAGACAAATGAATTACTTGCTGCATAAAATCCTTAAACAAAAATTCATATGAATGTCCAAAAGTGTATAATGTTGTATGCCTACTTATAAACTCAATTGGATCAAAAAGATTCAAGTTAAAAGTTCAAAGAATGCATCAAACAAAATGGGACAGAATCTGTCCAGAAAAACAGCAGCAGCAAAACGTATTTTTCTACCCTACTTAAATATGTCAAAAAATCTGAAAAATTCATGCTACAGAGGATGAAAAGTTGCAACTACAGTTCAAATTTCAGCTCATTCGGAGTTACAGAATAGGAATTAAAAATCATACCGTGCACAGATTCGTGCTGGAATAAAATCTCCGAATACAAAAAGCAACTTTTTCAAGCCAAAATAGGTAAAACTTGGCACTTTATTAAAATTCCAGAAACTAAACTAAAAACTAAGTCTCTTGTTACAGCAAGAGGACACAAAGAAAATCAAAAGTAAAAACAACCGGGTTGCCTCCCGTAAAGCGCTTTCTTTATAGCCATATAGCTAGGCTTACTTACTTGGTATCAAGATGGTTGGAGTGAGGTGGCTTGGCATCCCCAAGCTTAAATTCTTGTACTTACATGATATATGTAGAGTGAGCCTAGGGGTAACATCCCCAAGCTTGAGTGTTTGTCCCTCTTGATCATTGTTCATCACCCTCAACTCTTCCACTTGAAAATTCTCTTTACACAAAACTCATCATAAAACTTGATTAGAGGGGTTAGTGTCTCCATAAATTAAATCCACATAGGTACAGCAAAGACATATCATGAGTTGATTCTAAACATTAGCTACTGTTACTATGGTTGTGTATTGCTCTTTGATCAATAGAACCACACAAAACACAAGTAATGAGAGTAATGCAAAATAAAGACAGAATCTGTCAAAAACTGGACAGCCCGTAAAGAGTGAATTTTCAGAGGCACTTACGTTGCTCAAATCAGAAAACTTTGAACTAATGAAATGTGTAATAATAACTGAATATTGCTGTCGTAAAATATCAGGTCAAAATTCTCTTCTGTGATTTCTAACATTTTTCGCAGTGAAGCTTAGGAATCTGTTTTCTGGACAGCAAATCACTATTGTTTGATCCTACCTCTCAAAAGAGGTTATTCTTGCCATAAAGATGAAAAATAAGATACAAAGGTGTTGTTACAGTAGTAAACAAGCACCTTGACTCAAAAACCAAAACTTAAACTGAAGATAAAAGAAATAAAAAAGAAACAAAAAGAACTAAGAAAGAATCAAGAGAAACAAATAAAGAAGAAAGAAAATATTTTTGTTGTTTTTGATTTAGCAAAAGGGCAAAAGAAGAAGCAAATATATACAACATAAACACTCTTTTTATTTGGTTTTAGCTTTGGGAAAAGTTTTAATGATAGAGACTTTGCAATGGTTCCATTGGCATGAACAACACATGTTCAAGGTCGACCCCAACTTCTCCATTACTCATCCTTCTCATTTACTTTCCCAAATTTTATATAAAGTGAAAATCTTAAACTAGCAATTAGAAAACAGTAGGTAAAGTTTTTTGCATGTTCTCAAGATATAAAGGTGTGCTCAAACCGAATAGGAAATAAAAGCATAAAGAGCACAACACAAAACATTAAACCATTAACTTTTAAGTCTAACTCCTTTTCTATGCATTGGCATTTTATATATGAATAAATAGCAGCAATTTTGTGGTAACCAATGCATGTAATGATCAGTAGGTTGCATTTTAAATAACATAGAAACATAAATATAAGTCTTTCTTCCTCTCTCATAATAGTTACAAGTAGTGGAACCAAATTTGATAAAACAACTATTAGATTGGTGCAACTTTGCAAACTTAGGAACATATAAAGGATTATTAAAACTATCATGTAAGATATTAGCATGTTTTCCTCTCTCAAAATAATTGCAAGAAACATCATAAACATGATGGTTGTGGGTGGAATGGTTATTAGTGCAAGATAATTTCAGCCCACATAAGTACTTTTCAACATATAAAAGCTTCTCCTCCATGGTGTGAATAGGAGAATTCAAAAATAAAGTAGGACTCTCATAAGTGAGAGTTTGTCACACACAGCAAGTATATCATTTTTATCCTCACATAAAGTAATAACAGCTAAACATGGAGGATCATCAAAATAGGTCCATCATCTAGAGTACTATCATAAAACATGTCTAAACCATACTCCTCATCATCAAAATTATTATCAATAATGTTATCATTAGGCATAGGTTGATATTCCTCCTCATTATCAGAATCATAAGAACAAAGTTTATCATCAACAAAAAATTTAGTGTTACCCTCATCCATAGGTGGTGAAGGTGGAAGTTCCCTCTCTTCATTCTCTAGTTGTTCATCATTTTCAACATCTTCTTGGGGTTGCACGGGCATCCCCAAGCTTAGGCTTTTGTCATCTTCTTCCTGCAAAATATTAGAGCTTTCTTGGGCAGCTCTCTTCCTTGTGTCAACAACATAGATATTTTCATTAAATTCAACTATGCAGAGATCAAGGATAGTGGCAATCAAAACTTTAAATTGAGAAGCTATAGGGCAGGTTTCATGTTCATCAATGAAGGTGTATAATTCATAGGCTGCCATAAAAATAACAAATTGCTCTACTTCTTCCATCCCTAAGTGAGCATAATTCCATGTATGATAAGTTGCAATAACATGTTCTTTATTGGAAGGGCATTGGAATTCAAAGTGTCTAAAGTATTTAGAGCAACAAATTTCTTCCTCATGATAATTAAGCAGCCCACTAGCAATTTTATTTAGAAGCTCTATGTAGCCTCCTAATCTTTTCCCTTCATTTGATTTTCTAAATTCAGCAGCTATCATGGCGTTTTCATAATAGTTTTCCATTTTCTAATTTTTTTGTTTTTGTTTTTTATATATAGCTGAAAGTAAAACTAAACTAAATGCAAAACTGAAAGTAAACTAGAGTATATGCAAAACTGAAAATAAATATCTAGTGCAAACAAGAATAAAAACTTAAGCGCTACACTCCCCGGCAACGGCGCCAGAAAATGTCTTGATACCCACAAGTATAGGGGATCGTTGAAATCTTCAATGTGTAAGTATTAGTATCGATCCCACGAGGAGTAGAAGGTATAAGTATTTATCCTCTCAAATAAGAGTGTCACTTCTCTTATTATCTATGCACTAGACAAACTAAAATGATTAAATGATGCAAGTGTTTTTGGGTTTTTGGTGTAGAGTTTGCAATAAAGTAAAAAGCTGAAAATAAAATATGATGAGTGAAAGCTCTCAAAGAGAGAAAGCCCAATCCTCTATGCAGCAAGAGGACAAGCTTAAGTGTGTGTTTCTTATGCGTGGAAAACGTTCCCAAGGGCTACATGGATTTCATGGCATAGATATTTCTAGAACAACAAGGTAAACATTTTGTCAAGTTTTAATCTTCTTTGGACGGAGCCATAATTAGGTGTAGCTAAATAAATAAACTAAACCCCTTATGATGGTTCTTATGGCCAAGTAAATGACTGCACAAGAGTTATTAAGACATAGAGTCCCACCATAGCCTTAAACTCTAAGGTCCCCGATATAAATCCCCTCCTAATGGTACTTCATGTATTAGACACAGGTTTACGTGTCCTCCCAGGTCCTACCCATTCCATCACATTAGTGTGATCACCTTCATGCATTACTCAACATATGTGTGCACCCATACGTTGTACAATAAGATAACCATAAAAGATAAAAACTTGACCAAATACTCAATACATGTTAAGTGGAAATCATTGCCAATCCATCCTATGCCCCCAGGAACATGAGAGAACTACTCACACGCGAAGACATGATATGATTCAATGGTATAAGTGATACAACACAATCTGAAAATATAATATCCCCACAAAACAATGACAAGTAGCAATTCACAAACATGTAGAATAGTAATTAGACAATAGCTAGGGTTCGAACAATCTCAAACTACGAGGGGCTGAAGTGGATCACGAAGATGGTGATGGAGATGGTGCTAGTCTTGACGGTGGTGTTGATGGAGACTCCGGAGGGGGGATGGGGAGCCTTCCGGAGGTGATCCGGCGGTGTTTCCCCCCTCCAATCTTCTTCGGCGACAGCCTTCTGACTCTTTGTTTCGTGGTTTTGTGTTTCTCCGCCGTCTCCTTCCGAAACTCCTCAGGGGACTATTTTTATAGTTGGTTTTAGGTCAAGACAAAGCCACAGAGATGAAAACGGACGGCATCGGAGCCACGAGGGGAAAACAAGGGGTCTCACGCGGCCAGGTTATCTGGCCGCGTGGGACCACCTAATTTCCAGCTGGTTGGGCTTCTGGTCTTCATTTTCATCCCATTGCGTTCGTCTCAAAAATTCTGAACCGTGCTCTTTGGCCTTGCCCTTTTTAGAGTCCCGAAGCTCCCGGAAAGTCCGAAACACTAAAAAAGATGTTTTCTGGAAAACAGAGTTAGAACCAAAAGAGGGGGGATTGTTTAGAAAATCCCCGAAATCATTATAAAACATGAATATAACATCATATAAGTTGCAAACATGTAGGAATATCTAGTAATAACATGCAAAGTTCATGTATGCATTTTACATACATCAATGTACCTAAAGCATTTAGTATGTATGTTCACGAGTGCTGCGATATGGAGCTTGGGTTCCAGGTAACCTGTTTTTTGAAAAAAAATCGAAATCGATATTTTTAGGTTTCATAAAATTCGGAAAAATAATACTAGGTGGAGATATTGTCAAGATCTACTATTGTGAAAACACTTGTTGACAAATTCGTTGTATTTTGGTCTAGACAAAAACACAAATATTTAGATTTCGATCGTGAACAGTGCGCAGTTTCGAGATTTTGAAATTTTGCTAGATTTGTCTTTTTATAATTTTCGCATTGAAATTTTGCACATTTCTATATCTCGACATAATCTACATCTACGAATGTTTTCCAAATTTTCTGAAACATAAAAGTACATATTTCATTTTTTTAAATAATGAGCTCACAGAGCTCGGGGTCCATTTTGACTTTCCGTTATTGACGTGGTGTTAACACATCAAATCCCATGGTTCGGTACCTAGGGTTGAGATTAGAGGGGAGAGACGTGGCAGCGCTGGTAGTATCGTCGGCTGACAAGCAAGGTTTACCCAGGTTCAGGCCCCGGAGGGTAACACCCTACTTCCTGCTTGTCTGGTTATTGATGTATGAGGTGTACAAAAGAGGTACAATGGCATCCCGGCGAGATGCGATCTTGCTAGGGCTTTGGTGGTATGAGTGTTGCGTGTCCTAGATCGGCGGCCCTCCCAGCCTTTATATAGGAGGCTAGGTCTCGGGGATTCGCATCCGATTAGATTTACAGGTAAGGTAAGTTTCTAACCGATTTAGGTTTTTCCTTTGTCTTGGAACGTACGTTGTTCTCCTGGGCCCCCTTCGTGGGCCTTGATCATGGACTGCTGGCAGGCCTGCCCATGGGCCTTAACTTGTACGTGCACCAGGTGTCCTCATGGTGGGGCACCCGAAGGGTAAGCCCACGTCAGTTAAGTTCACTCATTTTAATATTTATGTAGTCAGTATGGAAATAGCTAAAAGATCTTACATTAGTGAATGGAGAAAGCAATAGTTTGTTGAAGATACTTTTATCTTGCTTTAGAGGATATTCCCTATATTCTGTCGATAAGAAAGACAATATGTTTAAAACTTAAGGAGCACAAGTATCAATTGTAGTCATCTTGGTGTAAATTTCTTTTTCTAGAATACGCCGAAGCTGGCATATCTTATATTTAAGGAGGTGTAAGTTTTTATCACGTAGATGTGCTTGCGAGGTTTCTTCTGCGAATTAAAAACTAATGTTATTGTATTTTCAATGGAAAGACTATTTGCAACATCTCCACATCAGGACCAAGAAAACACCAAGTCAATGTATACCCGTGAAGTTTGGAAAAGAAAAAATCCACACTATGTACAGCTACAACCTACAAGCCTACAACACGACGACCAAACTAACTGGTGGTGATTTGTGTATGTTCCCATGATTTTACATCTCTCGATTTCAGCTCCGAAATTGCAACCTCGACGAGAACGATCGATCGGAGCCACGGAGGTAGCACTAATGAACCAATTGATCATCATGGAGTCGTACTCTTGAACAGGTGGCGGCGACGATTACGCTACGGCGCCTGATCTGGTCTACGTAGCGTCGCATGCCAACCACCATGAGCTAACCGAGCTCCATTATTTTCTTGCAGCAAAATGAAGGAGTGGCGTATGCGTCCCCGTTGTTAGACAATATGTACCGTACGTATATGTACAAACCTTGTACTCGCCATGCCAGGGGCTATTCCTGGCCAATATAACATGCACCCGATCGACCCAACAGGGCGATGATCGTTCCACCAGTTTCAATATGGTATCAGAGCGTCGCTCTTCCCTAACCTAGCTGCCGCCCCTGCCGCCGCTGCCTCCACAAGAATATCCAGCCGCCGCCGCCGCACTCAAGCCGCCGCCGCCGCCCCTATAACAATACCTAGCCCCCACCGCCGCTTCTCTGAGCCGCCGTCGCCGCCACACAAAACAAATACCCAGCCGCCACCGCCGCTTCTCTTAGCCGCCGTCGCCACCACCAGATACAATCTACAAAAACAAAATACCCTGCCGCCGCCGTCCTTAGTTGCCGCCGCCGCTCTACAACCTCAAAACCCTAGATATCTTGCCTCTGCTGCTGCCCGCCATGAGTTCGTCATCCTCGACCACCTCGCTGGCTGCTGCCCTAGGGGCTCCTCCTACTCAACACCTGACGCGTAGCAACTTTCTCCTCTGGAAAGCTCTCGTGTTCCCTGCGTTCTGTGGGGCGAACGTCATGGGCCTGCTCGACGGAACCGATCGTGCACCGTCCAAGACATTGGAGGTTGAAGACTCGGAGAAGAAGAAAAAAATTGTGGAAAACCCCGCGTATCTCGCTTGGAACTCGCGGGATCATCAGGTGCTTCGTTTCCTGCTCAATTCGCTTTCACCAGATATTCTTTCTCACGTACTTGGATGGACTCTACTGCTGAAGTTTGGGCAGCCATCACCGCCATGTTTGCCTCTGCTTCTCGCACCAAGACACAACATCTGCGGGCTGCTGATGTCTACGCACGCTTCTATTCTTGTAGACAGTGTTGAGCCTCAAAGTGCAGAGGTTTGTAGAACAGCAGCAAGTTTCCCTCAAGTGAATCACCCAAGGTTTATCGAACTCAGGGAGGTAGAGGTCAAAGATATCCCTCTCAAGCAACCCTACAATTAAGATACAAGAAGTCTCTTGTGTCCCCAACACACCCAATACACTTGTCAGGTGTATAGGGGCACTAGTTCGGCGAAGAGATAGTGAAATAAAAGTAATATGGATGATTATAAGTGGTAATTGCAATCTGAAATAAAAATGGCAGCAAGCAAACATGTAGCAGAACTGGTTGTAAACGGTGTTTCAATACTTAGAAACAAGGCCTAGGGATCATACTTTCACTAGTGGACACTCTCAACAATAATAATATAATTGAATACATAGAAATTTCCTCTTCATTATGCTACTCTGAATTATTATCTCGTTGGATAACGAACATCAATCCACTGCGTAGGGCTATAACAGCACACCTTAAAGTCGCATTCCACATCCAGGGAACCCCACACTGTCAACTTGAGCACCCTAAATAGTACTAGACAAACACCGCAATTTCATAGAGACATCCAACACAAATAATAACTCATGATAAGTATTCCTGTAATCTTTAGCCTAAGAGCCACACACGGTGCGCACACTGTCAACTTTGCACCGTGGGACAAAGGTGACTCCAGAGTTTACATTAATAAGACCACTCAAGTAGCATATAAGATAATGAAGAGTAACATCTATGGATTCAACTAGATTACAAAGCTCATGATCACATAAAGATCACACCATGGGAGAGAGAGATAAACCACATAGCTACCAGTAGAGCCCTTAGCCCCGATGAAGAACTACTCCCTCCTCATCATGGGAGGCAGCAACGGTGATGAAGATGGCAGTGGCGTCGATGGAGACGGCTCCGGGGGCAATTCCCCGTCCCGGCAGGGTGCCGAAACAGAGACTTATGTCCCCCGAATTAGGGTTTTTGGTGGCGACGGACCTACGAAACTCTTCTGGAGAAATCGTCGATCCTTCTGTGAGTTTTAGGTCAGGGACAATATATAGTCCAAAGGGCGTCGCAAGACGGTGCACGAGGTGGCGACACCACCCCTGGGGGCGGCCAAGGCCCAAACGCGCCGAGGCATGGTGTGGAGGCTGTGGGCCTCCCCCGGACTTGTCCTTCTGGCTCCCAGAGTCTTCTAGCGTTTTAGAATTTCTGTAATGTTTTCAGATTTTTCTGAGCACTTTCATTTTTGGACCTTTTCTGCAATGCACAGACATAATAAACAGAAACTGGCACTGTGGCATCTTGTTAATAGGTTAGTCCAATAAATGTCATAATATGATTTAAAGTGCATATAAAACATGTGGTAATTTATATAAAACATGCATGAAACATAAAAAATTATAGATACGTTTGAGACGTATCAACTGCCCTCAATGACACCAAGAAGAACAACCTGTCTGCACATGAGTACTTCACCAAGATGAAGGGGTTCGCATCCGAACTCGCTGCTGCGGGAAAGCCACTTGATGATGATGAGTTTATTGGGTACCTTCTACATGGTCTAGATGGTTCCTATAATGCTCTTGTCACTGTTGTTGAAATTAACCCAAACACCAGCATAGATGATCTTTTTGGCATGTTATCTTCATATGATATGCGTAATGACCACACAGATGACCCTCCCGAAGCCTTCACTTCCTCTGCGAATGCTGCCAGCCGTAGCCGTGGTGGTGATCATGGCCGCTCCCGTAGCCGTGATGATCAGCGAGGCCGCCAGGATGGTGGTGGCTCACGCGACTGGCGTGATCGCCGTGATGATGGGCGCCGTGATGGGCGCAATGATGGACGCCGTGATGGGTGCCGTGGTGATGATCGCGACAGTCGCACTGACCGTCGCTGTGATGATGGACAAGGCCGCTCTCGCCAGTACCGTAGCCGTGCCCCCACACCATATGTGGATACTACCTGTCAGATATGTAAAATTCATGGTCATCCCGCTAGTGACTGCTGGTGGCGCTACCATGGGGACAATGATGATGATGGTGACCGCGAAGAAAAGACTGCTAATGTTGCGTCCTATGGCGTTGATACCAACTGGTACCCTGACACCGGTGCCATAGATCACATCACCGGGGAGCTGAGCAAGCTTTCCACCCATGACAAGTACAAGGGACGTGACTCCGTTCGCACTGCCGACGGCCATGGTATGAACATTAGTCATATTGGTCATTAAATTTTGCGCACCCCACATAGTTCCTTGCATCTAAATAATGTCTTGCATGTTCCTAATGCCTCTAAAAATCTCTTGTCTGTTCATAAGCTTACACTTGATAACGAGGTCTTCCTTGAGTTTCCCCCTTTCTTTTTCTTGATAAAGGACCAAGCCACTCGAAGAATTCTGTTTAAGGGTCCCTGCCATGGTGGTCTCTATCCCTTGGTGCCTATCTTCAATAAGACCTCCAAGCATGCTTTTATCACAATAAAGCTGTCATCATCTACATGGCATCGCCGCTTAGGACATCCCTCTTCATTCGTGGTTCAGCAGATACTTAGGAAAAATAAACTCTCTTATTCGCCAGAAATAAATCCATATGTGTGTGATGCTTGTCAACTAGCTAAGAGCCATCAATTGCCATATCCTGTCTCCACTAGTGTCTCTACTGTTTCTTTAGAACAAGTTTTCTCTGATGTATGGGGTCCTGCACCTCTTTCTGTTGGCAAACATGCATACTACGTAAGCTTCATTGATGACTTTAGTAAATTTACCTGGATCTGTTTGCTCAAGAAGCGTTCTGATGTTTATCAAGTCTTTCTTAATTTTCAACAGTTTGTTGAGCGTAAGTTTGATAGGAAAATTATTACTATGCAAACAGATCGGGGGGATGAATATGAGAAACTAAATGGTTTCTTCCAAAAAGTTGGTATTACACATAATGTCTCTTGTCCATATTCTCACTAACAAAATGGTTCTGCTGAACGCAAACACAGCCATATTGTCGAAGTAGGGTTTTCCTTACTTGCTAATGCCTCTATGCCTCTTAAGTTTTGGGATGAAGCTTTTCTCAGAGCCACATTTCTTATCAATTTGCTTCCTAGCAAAGTCATAAATTTTGAAACCCCTACAGAACGTCTCCTTCATGTTTCTTATCAATTATGATGCTCTACGCACTTTTGGCTGTGCTTGTTGGCCCAATCTTCGTCCCTATAACAAACGGAAGCTCTCGTTTCGTTCCAAGCGGTGTGTCTTCCTAGGCTATAGCCCCCATCACAAAGGTGTAAAATGCCTAGATGTGTCTACAGGACGTGTTTATATCTCTCGAGATGTTGTATTTGATGAGAATGTTTTCCCTTTTGCATCCTTGCATCCTAATGCCGGTTCTAGGCTTCGCCATGAAATATTGCTTCTTCCTTCATCTACTCATCATCATGCGGGTGCACAAATTATTGATGACCATATGCCTCCTATTGTTCCTGTTACTAATGTGCACCAGGCAGGCAAAGCTATAGAAGAAAACCAGAGTGAAAACGGTGATGAAAATCATTCAGAAATTGAATCTGAAACAAGTGCAGAAACTGACGAAAGCTCAGAACACGAGATGGATTCTCCTGGACATTCTTCTGGCATCTCGGACCCCGAGGACGCTCCGCATCCCGCGTCGCCGCTGCAGGAATCTGAGGAAGATTCCCCTCCCTCCACTCCTGTGGCCCCGGTCCCTCCTCGTCTGCTGCGTCGAGCCTGGCCTCCACCCCCGCATCGCCACGCGCTGCGTCCTCCTTCACCAGCCCGTTTGCCTCGCATGCAGGCGCACATGCGGACGCTGCGTCACCCGCCGGATCCTCTATGGTTGTTTCCTCTGCAGCCGCACCTGATGCTTCTGCTATAATTCCACCTAATGCACCTCCGCTCCGCACTCGTCTACAGAAAGGTATTCAAAACCCTGAGATTATAAAGATGGAACTATTCGGTATGGTCGACAACCTACAATTTATGGTAAACATTCTGAGGATCCTCCTAGATATGGTATGCTAACATACACAGGTGAACCCCGCTCTTTATCTGAGGCGTTGGATACTTCCCATTGGAGGCACGCAATGCAAGATGAGTTTGATGCGCTTCTTCACAACAAGACTTGGCATCTTGTTCCACCCAACACTACTTGAAATGTCATTGGCTGTAAGTGGGTTTACCGTATCAAAAAGCATGCAGATGGTACTATTGACAGATATAAAGCATGCTTAGTTGCCAAAGGTTTTAAACAGAGGTATGGGATAGATTATGAGGATACCTTTAGTCCTGTTGTTAAAATTGCAACTATTCATACAGTTCTCGCTCTCTCAGTTCTCGAGGTTGGAGCTTACGGCATCTAGATGTCAAGAACGTGTTTTTACACGGTGTTCTGGAAGAGGAGGTTTATATGAAACAACCCCCTGGTTTTGAGAACCCTGATACTCCTGATTATATCTGCAAACTTGACAAGGCTCTTTATGGACTGAAACAAGCCCCTCGAGCATGGTTTTCTAGATTGAGCTCCATATTGTGCACACTTGGTTTTATAC
Organism: Poa pratensis; assembly: GCA_947311845.1. Taxonomy (NCBI): domain Eukaryota; kingdom Viridiplantae; phylum Streptophyta; class Magnoliopsida; order Poales; family Poaceae; genus Poa; species Poa pratensis. The sequence goes on along the minus strand of CAMZMU010000041.1, from coordinate 152,973,749 downwards.
CTTCCAAAGCTGATACATCTCTCTTTCTCTACAACAAGTCGGGTATCATAATCTATGTTCTGATTTATGTTGATGGCATCATTGTCACAAGCTCCTCTGATAGTGCCATCTCTACATTGCTTCGTGATCTCAATAAGGTTTTTTTTTTTGAGTTTTACTCAATAAGGATTTTGCCATCAAAGATCTAGGTCAGTTGCATTCCTTTCTAGGCATTGAAGTACAAAAGATACAAAATGGTTTACTTCTGACACAGCACAAATATGCTACTGATTTAATTGCCAAGTGGGTATGCGTGCTTGCAAGCCTGCGCCTACACCGTTGTCATCTTCTGAAAATTTATCTCTAAAGGATGGTACACCTCTTGGTCCTGAAGATAGCACACAATATCGCATTATTGTTGGGGCGTTGCAGTATTTGACATTGACATGACCAGATCTCTCCTTTTCAGTCAACAAAGTGTGTTAATTTCTTCATGCTCCAACCACAGTACATTGGACAACGGTCAAACGTATTCTCAGATATATTCAGGGTACACTTCATATTGGGATTACTTTCATAAAGTCTTCCTCTACTCTCCTTAGTGCCTTTTCTGATGCAGATTGGGCAGGATGCATCGATGATCGTCGCTTCACAGGTGGATTTGCTATGTTTGTTGGACCAAATTTGGTCTCATGGAGCTCTAGAAAGCAGCCTACAGTTTCTCGCTCTAGTACTGAGTCTGAATATAAAGCTTTGGCAAATGCAACAGCTGAGATGATTTGGGTTGAAGCCCTTCTTGGTGAACTTGGTGTAAAGCTGAAAGAGAAGCCATGTCTGGTGTGACAATCTAGGTGTCACCTATTTGTCTGCTAATCCTGTATTTCATGCTCATACTAAACATATTGAGATAGATTTTCATTTTTTACGTGAGAGAGTAGCTAGTAATAGCTTAGATATCAAGTTTATCTCTAGCAAAGACCAAGTTGCAGATGGTTTTACTAAAGTTCTTCCTGTAAAAGACTTAGATGAATTTAAGCGTAATCTAAATCTCTCCCAAGGTTTAGATTAAGGGGGGATGTTAGACAATATGTACCGTACATATACGATACGGAGTAGTACTCCGATCGTATACGTACAAACCTTGTACTCGCCACGCCAGGGGCTATTCCTGGCTAGTATAACATGCACCCGATCGACCCAACATGGCAAGGATCGTTCCTACACAGTATCTTGCTTCGTGTTCTTGCAGTGGCAACATCAGAACAACTGAACAAACATCCAATTGCACAGAACAGTGGTTAGATTTTACAGCGTGCAGCAAGCTTTATGCGCATGCAAGCATTCAAATTACGCTTTTTTGCTCATGCACACCACAGATAACGTTCTTGACCTAGGATTTGGCATTTTAACGTTGTACCGTCCAAACTAGCAGGATGTCATGGATGATATTGTAAATTTGCACTGATGTTCTTCTAGGAGGCTGAGCCAGGTTCCATTATCAATGGATAATAGAACATAGTTTTTGTACCAAAAACGAAAACACAAGGAAAAGAGAAAAGGAGAACTAAAACCAAAGAAAGCTGCCAAAACTATCTACTGCCCATCAGCGGGGATGCTCGAGCTGACAGTAAGCTCGAACTTTTTTGAGTAGGCTCGAGCTCGATTCGATAATAAAAGACGGGGCATGTATATCCAATCAAAACGAGCCTTATCGGATTATTCCAGATTGAGTAAATGAAATATTGTCCTTGTAAATTAAAAATAATTTGCATTCTGGATTTGATAAAATATAGTAAACGAAGAAACCCTGACCTCTCAAGTTCAAAATTTTAGAAAAATAAGATAGGTCCCGTGCCCACAGGACATGTTTGTTAGTGTTATATCTGAATCCATCTCTTTACCGACTTTCGTAACAACAATGTTCCATCCATTTTCATGCGACGCTAGTTTGTTTACTCCGGTAGTTCCCGAGACACCGGCAGCGTGTTGACTGTGGACTTTCCATGAGCGGCCGACCTTAGTGCGGCAGGGAAGAGTGTTTTTGCAGGTAAGCCGACCTGATCCAAGAGCCAACATAGGCTCATATATATACAAGTTTTTAGGTTGGAGGCACGTGCAAAGGTACACACAGTACAATTACTAGGTCTAGGTAGCATACATTGAAACTGGTATTGCACAACGAGTGAGTAGAAATAGTCAGTCACATGTTCATACTAAATATTTTCACTTTCTATATAGATTATTCTTTAGTATAGGAACTACCTTTTCTTATACAACCAACCTACAATGTTAAATAATTGTATTTATTACGTTTATAACATTAACTATGTAATATTACAGGGTGATTGTTATACAATTGAATCGTCTATCATTATAAATACAACAATGCTCATGTAAAATGTATTTCGTCTTGAGAAATTGGTTAGTTTTTCAGTTTTTGATTTGAAACATTTTGATGAACTCAATTCCATCCAAACTGAAGAAAATTATAACAGGACATCAAAATCACATTAATCCACGGATAGTTAATGTCACTTCTATGCAATAATGTATTTGTATCAATTTTAGTATCTTCAAATATTTGAATAGATATGCAACATTTATACTAACATATATCTTACCCGAAGCTTATAGAGTATGATGGTCTAGATTTATTTGTAAGAATAAGATTTTTTAGATTTGTCGTAACCAAGAAAAAAGTCTATAATTAAATTAAAATTATAAATATGTTGAACAAATATTAATGGGCAAAATTATTTTAATGACCCTGCTAGTGTACAAGATAACGTATTTTACGAGATCCAATGAGTATTAATTTGCACAAACTTAACAAAAGATCTGATCAATCTAGGTGGTCACCTTCTCTAACAAGAGTGGCCCACGACCCATCACACCATAATTGGTTAGTATTGAGGATATGCCATAGAGGCAATAATATACAGTTATTATTTATCCCAGGTTCATTATTAATGTTTATATCCTTATGGTATAACTGCTATGACACTTAAATGTGAGACTCAAAGAAAAACTCATACACACGTATAGAGTAATAAACAAACAAGTGTTTCTAATCTAGCCTCTAAGATTAGTTTGCATGTTATGTGATGATCACGTTTTCCTGATCATGGACTAAGTTAAGTCAACAACTGTGAAAGTACATTGTTGGCGGAACAATGGTACTGGACCGATCCAATTATATGATCTTTCTATGAGATATTATTCGTCGTTTTTAATAGCAATGTTTTATGGAGTTGTCATTTTGCATAAGTCGTTAGGCCATGAGAATGTCTAGTGACAACATACTTGACAGGTATGCTGAGATTTGCCATCTAACATCATTCCGTAACTGGGTGATCATGACGGTGGTTTCAGGTATATCCTAAAGTGTGCAAGGAACTTGGATTATTCAAGAGTGGGATCTTGCTGCTCTTGACGATGGAGAGTTAGGCTTCGAGCCCTCTCAGCATTACATATCATCCAATCGTCTGGCCAGACATATCGTGATATTAGTCACAAGGATATCGGAATATGGAATGAGAAAAGAGAATGATATTTGTACGAGGATAATGGGTGATTAAAGACCTCAATCGCGAGGATATTGACATCTCACCACGAGATATCACTAGTATCGTGAAGCAAAGGGATTAGTAAATAAGAGCAAAGAAATGTTCGCTCCATGTATTCGTGTATGCATGGGAACCATCATGGGCGTCCATGGCTCCGCAGTTGGTTATTATCCGGAACGTGTTCCGGGACGTCTGTGTATTACCAAACCTACTGGGTCACACGCTTAAGGTGCTTTAATTTTTATTTAGAGATATAATGTATGTTAGGTAGATTTGATAAAGACCGGAAACATGGCTATGTTATCGACGACCTGTGAAAGTGTTTCGGACAATTCTAGAAAAGACACATGATGTCGAATAGATACCAGAAGTGTTCAGGGAATTTTATAAGCGGACATTAGATGTCCCGGTCGGAATTTTTCAGAGATTTAATATGGAAGGTATATAGTGATCTGGAGGTTTCCGGAGACAAGCCGAGAAGTTGGGAAGTGTCGGGAGGGAGCACTGGGTCCCCTAGGCTATGCCATGCATGTGGGGCAGCCGCATGGGCCCCAATGCCCACTGTACCTAGGCCGGCAGCACAACCCTCCAAGGGCTTCCCCTCCACTTTCCTTGTGGGGGCAAGGAATCCCACTTGGGCAATTCGGATTGGGCCCCATGGGGCCCAAATTGGGTTGGGAGTCCAACCCCCAACCCACTGGGCCAAGTTGCAACTGAGATTGTACTTCTTGCACATGGGTTTACAACGATTGGACTGATTTATTATTCATCCTAGTCATGAGGGAAAAAATGTCACGTACCATTGGATTGCTTTGTGATTCGTGCTATTCTTAGTTGTAATATGGGTTGCAACTGAGATTCGATGACGCGACCTGACTGAGAACTAAATTATTTCTCGCCTACCGAGAATTAGTAACTGCCTTAGTTTTATATTTGATTTGTCGTTTTGATTATTCCATCTATTTTACTTCTGTTAATGAATAAAAAAAGCCACATCGTTTTTTAAATAACAAGAGTTCGCCAAATAAGTAAGTGAGGCCGATAGCAAACAACAAGAGAAAGCCAGCTAAACTGAACTCGTAAGAGAAAATGGCCGTAGCACATGGCCAGAAGGCCAGCAGCAGCTTCCTTCCAACGCGCCACCCGTGGTGGCTAGCTACGCCATGTGGATCTTCTTTTCTTCGATCACGTTTTCGTATCCACGTGTTCCAAACCTTCTCTGGGCTATGAGAAAAGATCCCCACGTTGAACAGTTCACATATCAGCCTCAGTTCGTACACAATTTCGTACGCAAAGAAGATGGAAACCGTTCAAACACACACGTAGCCAGCATTGCTCCAAGCAAGTCAAACGCGCGAATTGAAGGAGATGTCTTCTCCTACGTCCATCTCAGGTTTATTAGACTTGCGGTGTCAAACGCGCGAAGGGGAGGACGCGTCGCTGCTACTCGCGAGCGTACGAAGCCGTACTGTTCCGCCGTCTGGTCATTTTTCCTGTCGAAAGTTCAGGTGAAGCCATGATCGATCGGGATCTTGATTGGATCTTGCGCCTCTAGATGCAAGTCAGGGTGTCCGTGCTGACTGCTGAGTAGTCAGAAGAAGATCGATCAAACTGCTCTGTCAGCATACGATTCTTTGATCCGGGGTGTGTCCAGCATGCGACTTGTATTGTATTGTATTTCCGACGCTATACCTGCCATGCCAACATCCTACCTATTCCACATGAAGATCGATCTCAGACTTTCCGTAGAGATTTCAGTCTGTATGTTTATGGTCTACTCCCTCTGTCTTACAATGTACGTAAGACGTTTTAATAAGCTAGTTTAGCTTGCTATTTGCGTCCGTCATACAACACCAATGATGTAGGAGCTTTTTTTCCCACATACTAAGGAGCTTCAACTTTCAATTTCATAGTAAAAACATGCTTCACTATCTCTCTCCGTTCCTCGTTAGGTGGTGAGTTCTCTGTTTGACCAACGAAATATGAATTATATGCCATAAAAGTTATATCATTAAATATTTATTCGAAATAATGTTTTTGTGATGTGTTTTTGTAGCGAGTGGAACCTGAGTAGGGATTTTTGGCTTCCGAACTCCAGTGATCCCCTTATTCTTAAAATTCAAAAACCATGTTTACAAGTTCTAAAAAATGTAAAAAAAATCTTCATGTATCAATGATGTATCCGACAAACATGCAAAATCTTAATTTGGACTGCTTTGTAGTATGAGCTACACAAAACTAAATCATTTTTGCGAGAATTTAACGTTGGGATTTCGGTTCTTATAGGATACATCATTGACTTTGTTCATATTTTTTTGAAACTTATAAATATGATTTTGAGATTTTTAAAAATAAAGGGAGCACTAGATCGGAGCCAAAAATATTTTTCGGTGAAACATGTATTGCTGATCAAATTAATGGTCAAAATTAACATACTCACTATCACTATATCCAGGTTCACCGTGCGTTCTGTTTGGTCAAGGTGAGACTTTTTAAAGTTTGACCAAGCACATAGAGAAAATATCAACATCTATAATGCAAGATGTATATAATATGAAAGTTTATTTTATGATGTTCCTAATAATATTTATTTTGTATTATAGATATTGATATTTGTTCTACATATTTGGTAAAACTTTTAAAATTTTAACTTTGACTAAACCTAACGCAGGGTAATTACGGAAAGAGGGAGTATGAAAAATGAGGAGGTCATATGCATTGGCACGAAATGTATGGTTACATGTACAAATCTAGTACCTTCGGCACGTATCTGATTAATTTGTGCCATGGTCAAAAGGCGGGTTCATTATGCCGTACGACCCGGTGTTTTCTGTTAATCATCCTACTTTAGAAACAGTCAACTTGTAGAAATAGGCAATGGCACAACCATATGCTTAGCTAGAAAGGAATATGACCCCACAGCTATAATTTTTCTAGCCTAACGACCCGTGGTGTAGTGGCTGCAATTAGCATTAGGCCAGTTACTATTGCTAGCTAGCTTGTTCTTCGTTGCAATCCAATGATACGATTTTCAATAAAGCGGGCCCGCGAATATCTGATACTATCTCCATCCAAAAAGACTGCGTGGCGAGACCATTTGCTGCATGTTTGATTTCCAACTGCCTCGCCTGTCAACTGTTGAAACTGTATAACATTCGTCTGGTGTAGGTGAGAAAGCCTGGATGGCCGTCCGATCAACCAGCGGATAGCTATTATCCCACTGCTCGTTTCCTGACTAGCTCACGGTTCAACTAGTCTTATAAGTAGAATCCAAAACTATTTCTTCATACAGAAAGCAATGACAACATGTCAACATGACATGTATTTGTGGATCATGTCAAGTTGCGTAACAAAATTCCAAAACATCCCTGTTCTCTCTTGAAGACTGTTGACAAGAAACGGAGAGTACACATTACGTGAGCGCGATTACTTTATGTCGTGACTTGGGAGTATTATTCAACCGGTCCAAGGTCAATCCGATGGCCCGGTTTTATGGAGTGTTAACGTACGTAAGGATACCATCAGTGTATATATGTCTACATGAACAGTGAACATATTTGATAAATTTGTGTATCTTTAACTTTGACGAACATGTCTACCTTTACATCTCGACTCTTGGTTTTGTCCATGGCTATGTTCAAGCGATGTAGCTAGAAAGATGTTCATCTGACATTAAGAGTATGCAAAAAAGGTACCGTCTGGGATTGGAAATCTCACTTCCGACTTCCGAGCTACTACATTCGTTTTGAAATATAAGACGTTTTAACATTTTCTGATTCACATGTATCTAGACGTGTTTTAGTGTGTACGTAGATTCACTCATTTTCTTTCGTATGTAGTCTATATTAGAATATCATAACATCTTATATTTTAGAACAGAAGGAGTAGTACAAAAAAAATTAAGAGCGAATGACAAATGAGAGGAAAAGCAAGAATACAACTCACTCTACATTAAACAAGGCGAAACTGAGTCGACCTTGATATTGCGTACACTCCCCTGAACCTTAAGAGCAATCGAACTGTCTTAGATGGCCCTATGAACAATAATGATACACTCGGGTCAAAATCCTCGACCCATCAACATCAACTCATCGTCCATTCAAATTGAGGGGAGTCGATTCCATCGGGGAAACATTTTACTCCCTCCGTTTTTTAATATAAGATGTTTTAGTATTTGTCCACATGCACATGTACACAAATGTATGTAGACATGTATTAGTATGCATGTTCACTCACTTTAGTATGTATCTAGACAACATATGCAACACCTAAAACATCTTATATTAAAAAACGGAGGGAGTAGTATGCACTACGTCAACGTCGGCGACCATGGCTGCTCCCCATATATATAATACTCAATACATCAGGAGGTCATCACATCTCCTGATTTTTCTTAAGGTACGGTGCTGCGCGGATGCCTCATAAACCAAGTGATAGTGATATTCCACCGCGGTGGCGGCGAAGTTTGTGCCTGCAGAAATTGTTCGGGATCAGATAGTTATATTTAAAGGAGATGGTAGCACAGTTTTTGGATTAAGCACGACAGCAGTTATGCTAAGTGTCCACTGTGATGGAGCCCCCTTCTTTTTTATATTAACCGATAAGGCTTATACTGTGCCAAACTGAACTAGCATACAAAAGCATGCATGCATGGTCTGACTTCCATTATAGCCAATCATGGTGTACCAGCCGGTGTGATGAGTGATGACTGATGATGCGTGAGATAGCAACTCTATTGGATGCACAAAGCCACCATATGTAGGCTTTAGAAAAGCATTACTCTTATTGCTTAAGGTAAGGGTAAGATGACAAATACAACTTATTTAGAGCCCGAAAAAGAAATCAAGCTAATTTAGGTCAATGCTCATAGTACACACCAACATTTCCCTTGAGAATGTTTCTTCCCTGGGTGGCATGTCGGTGATCGAAGTCCCCCAACTAGGGGTTTAAAACCTGGTGTCCACCTATACGAGCACGGTGATTTGCCTTGACCTTTAGATCATGGATTTTGTTACAGTATTTTGGTGCATGGTGATGTAAAGTGAGAAGGTGATGTTTTCCGGTGAGGACGCGTCGCTGCTACTCGCGAGCGTACAAAGCCGTACTGTTCCGCCGTGCAGGGATGGAACGGGTCGATCGCTGGCCGCGTCTGGTCATTTTTCCTGTCGAAAGTTCAGGTGAAGCCATGATCGATCGATCGGGATCTTGATTGGATCTTGCGCCTCTAGATGCAAGGAAGGTGTCAGTGCTGACTGCTCATTAGTCAGAAGAAGATCGAGCTGTTCTGTCACTATGTACGACGATCCTTTGATCCGGGGCGTGTCCAGCGTGCGACTTGTATTGTATTCCGACGCTATACCTGCCATGCCAACATCCTAGCTAGTCCACATGCAGATCGATCTCAGATTTTCCGTAGAGATTTCATATTTTCCGTAGAGTTTTTTTCACAAACCAAGGAGCTTCAGCTTTCAATTTCATAGAAAAAACATGCTTCACTATCTCTCTTCGTCCCTCGTTAGGTGGTGAGTTCTAAGTTTGACCAACGAAATATGAATTATATGCCATAAAAGTTATATCATTAACAGGGCCGGCTCTATATTTTGCGGGGCCCTAGTGCGAAGCTGAAACATGGGCCCTAAGGGTAATATATATGTACACATATCTAAATATGTAGATGCAAAATATTAAAAGTTTACATCGACCACATATTCTTATTATGAGATGTCTATAAATAATTGATAAGCAATTAAGCAATGTCTTATTATGACAGAAAGACTAAAAGAGTAGCAAAATACAACAAGTAGTGTATTCCCTGCAAGTTTGATTACCTCAAATTAGAACCAAATTCCAATGAGTCCATCGACAATAATGTTTCAGTTTTTCTTTTTCACAAAAAAAAAACGGTCTTCAGTCATTTCTAGATACAAGATTACTGAGAACAATATCAAGATCAATGTTGTTCGAGATATCCATCTCAATACAACACGTACCCAAACCATTCATTATGTCTTGTAATACCTAAAATTATATAAAAAAGTAAATATAAAAGCTAGAACCATAAATCCGCAATCTAACATTTAACAACCCTAATTCAAATCATGAATAGTGGAGAATTGGATTCATAGAGACATAGCGCGGAGCAGATTTGTATCCTACAGGGACGATCGGGCGAGCAGCGAGGAGGGGTCAGAATTCAGATGATCTCCTTATCCAGCCGGTGGGTGAGGCAATAGGCGCGATCGATCGAGGCGAGCGAAGTCCAGGCATCCAACAGTCCAAGGCATCGATCGGATGGGTGCTTCTGCGTGCGTTCAGGCCATCGTTTCCTCCCATCCTAGCGTCACGGGCTTTGTTTTTTGTCAGCCCAACACAACTATACAAAGGAATAGCATAGATCATGGGCCCCTCCCGGGCATGGGCCCTAGTGCGCGGCACAAGGTCGCCTAGGGCCAGAGCCGGCCCTGATCATTAAATATTTATTCGAATAATGTTTTTGTGATATGTTTTTTGTAACGAGTGAAACCTGAGTAGGATTTTTTGGCTTCCAAACTCCAGTGATCCCTTTATTCTTAAAATTCAAAAACCATGTATACAAGTTCTAAAAGAATGTAAAAAAATCTTCGTGTATCAATGGTGTATCCGACAAACATGCAAAATTTCAGTTTGAAATACTTTGTATTATGAGTTAAACAAAACTAAAAAACGGTGCGGATATGAGTATAGTGAATAATGCATACTTTTGAAACTCCAAAAATTATATTATTTTATCATTTCTGCGATAATTTAACGTTGCAATTCACATTCTTATGGGATACATCATTGACCACATCCAAAAAAAATTGTTCAGATTCTTATGAAATTTATGAATATGATTTTTGGATGAAAAAGGGAGCACTAGATCTCAGGAGCCAAAAAGAGTTTTTGGTGAAACATGTATTACTGATCAAATTAATGGTCAAAATTAACATACTCACTCTATTTTTTTTTATAAAGAGCATATATTAATATCGCGATGATACCAATTAAACCCAGCCTCTGCAACAACGCGTGCCCTAGTGGTCCCACGGATGCCTAGAATAAAAAGAAAAATTACAAACAAAAAAAATCCCGCTACAGTGATCCATTCCGACCAAACCCCACCAAAACAGTACCAGAAGTCCAACTTCTCCAAAAGCGACGCCTCCAAGAAGGGAACAGTGCTCAAGCGCCGTTGTCGCCCTGATACTCACTCTATATATCCAGATTCACCCTATGTTCTGTTTGGTCATGGTCAAACTTTTTAAAGTTTGACCAAGCACATACATAAAAATAACAACATCTATAATACAAGATGCATATAATATGAAAATTTATTTTATGATGGTCCTAATAATATTTATTTTGTATTATAGATATTGATATTTTTCTATATGTTTGGTCAAACTTTAACTTTTTTAACTTTGACTAAACCCTAGAACGTAGGGTAATTTCGGAAAGAGGGAGAATGAAAAAGGAGGAGGTTATATGCATTGGGACGAAGGATATGGAAACATGTAAAAATCTAGTACCTTCGGTACGTATCTGATTAATTTGTGCCATGGTCAAAAGGCGGGTTCATTTTGCCCTCCGACCCGATGTTTTCTGTTAATCGTCCTACTTTAGAAACAGTCAACTTGTAGAAATAGGCAATGACACAACCATATGCTTAGCTAGACTAGAAAGGAATGACCCCACAGCTAGTATAATTTTTCTAGCCTAACGACCCGTGGTGTAGTGGCTGCAATTAGCATTAGGCCAGTTACTATTGCTAGCTAGCTTGTTCTTCGTTGCAATCCAGTGATACGATATTCAATAAAGCGGCCCGCGAATATCTGATACTATCTCCATCCAAAAAGACTGCGTGGCTAGACCTTTTGGTGCATGTTTGATTTCCAACTGCCTTGCCTGTCAACTGTTGAAACTGCATAACACAGTCTGGTGTAGGCGAGAAAGCCTGGATGGCTGTTATCCCACTGCTCGTTTCCTGACTAGCTCACGGTTCAACTAGTCTTATAGAATCCAAACTATTTCTTCACAGAGACAGCAATGACAACATGTCAACATGCATGACGTGTATTGTTGAAATGTATATGTGGATCATGTCAAGTTGCGTAACAAAATTCCAAAACATCCTCGAAGACGGTTGACAAGAAACAGAGAGTACACATTACGTTAGCACGATTACTTTATGTCGTGACTTGGGAGTATTATTCAACCGGTCCAAGGTCAATCCGATGGCCCGGTTGTTATGAAGTGTTAACGTCCGTACCCGGTAAGGCCACCATCCGTGTATATATCTAGAAGAACAGTGAACATATTTGATAAATTTGTGTATCTTTAACTTTGACGAACATGTGTAACTTTACATCTTGACTCTTGGTTTTGTCCATGGCTATGTTCAAGCCATGTAGCTAGAAAGATGATCATTTGACACTAAGTGTGTGCAAAAACGTACTGTCTGGGATTGAAATCTCACTTCCGACTTCTGAGGTACCGTTTCGAAATATAAAATGTTTTAGCATTTTCTAATTCAGATGTATCTAGACGTTTTTTAGTATTTACGTAGATTTACTCATTTTATTCCATATGTAGTCTATATTGAAATATTTAAACATCTTATATTTTGGACAAAGGGAGTAGTACAAAACAAAGAATAAAGAGCGAATGACGGATGTGAGGAAAAGCAAGAATACAACTCACTCTACATTAAACAAGGCGAAGCTGAGTCGACCTTGATATTGCGTACACTCCCCTGAACCTTAAGAGCAATCGAACTGTCTTAGATGGCCCTATGAACAATAATGATACACTCGGGTCAAAATCCTCGACCCATCAACATCAACTCATCGTCCATTCAAACTGAGTCGATTCGATCGGGGAAATATTTTAGTATGCATGCACTACGTCAACGTCGGCGACCATGGCTGCTCCCTATATAATACTCGATATACATCAGGAGGTCATCACATGTCCTGATTTTTCTTAAGGCAAGGTGCTGTGCGCGGATGCCTCATCATCCAAGTGAGTGATATTCCACCGCGGTGGCGGCGAAGTTTGTGCTTGCAGGAATTGTTCGGGATCAGATGGTTATAGTTTAAGGAGATGGTAGCACAGTTTTTGGATTAAGCACGACGCTATGCTAATTGTCCACTGTGATGGAGCCCTTTTAGTTTTTTTTTATTGACCGCTACAGCTTATATTGTGTAAAACTGAACTAGCATACAAAAGCACGCATGCATGGTCTGACTTCCATTATAGCCAATCATGGTGTACCAGCCGGTGCGATGACTGATGATGCGTGAGATAGCAACTCTATTGGATGCACAAAGCCACCATATGTAGGCTTTAGAAAAGCATTACTTATTGCTTAAGGTAAGCGTAAGATGACAAATAAAACTTATTTAGAGCCGGAAAAAGGAATCTCTACTATATCTCTACTACTTATATAATATGGCTTGAGGAGGTATTGGTACGTTATTTTTAGTTTCCGATTCTACCCCTGCGCTTTGGCAGATATTACGGTATTGCCACCGCCAAGGGAAAATAACGCTTCGTTTTAGACAGGCAGGAAGCGGTCAACGGACCACCTGACCCTTTCGATCGAGAATTCCCCTCCCGTCCCCTGCCTCATCCTTCTCCAACAGCAGGTGCCATCCTAGCCTCCACTTCTTCCCGCTCCACCGGCGAGCGCCGCCCTCCCCTCCCCTTCCTCACGATCCCTGGAAAGCACGCCCATTCCCTAATACGAACTTCCCCGCGCCCCTCCCTAGACCGGACACCGGCGGCTTTCGCCCTCACGCCGCCCTTGTTCAGTTCGCCAGTGGCATCACCCTGACCAATCGCACGGCCGCCGCTCCAGTCCACAAGTGCACGGCCGCCGCCTCTCCTGTAAACTCTCGCAAGGCTCCTCAATTTCGACATGGCGCCACGGAGAAGACCAGGTCAGTGTCGGGCGTACGAGTTCCAGGTCCGTTGGACTGCCTTGTAGGAGCTCGGCGGCTCCATCACGTGCTGGCTGGCAGGGACGCTAGCTCTTTTAAATCATCCAGCCTGTATTCCTCGCTCTACAACAAGAACGGTAGAGTTGGTGGAGATAAGCTTCACTTGGACTCGACTCTTTTAGAAAGAGACATATCGTTGTTTCAGTTCAATTTTCTTACTTCCAGACCTGATTTTATCTGTAATAAAATTCAGTACAAAACAACAAAACATCACCTGACGATTTGTTAGTATTATTTTCCTGGCTTCAGGCCAAGCATCTTGTTACAAGATTTGACCTTTGCATCTGTATCAGTTGGTTTACCACGCCGCTGAGGAGCTTTCATGATTTTCTGATGTTCGGCAGTAGTAGCTGTCAGGTTTGATATTGATCTTGCCCTAGGAAACTTCTACCTTTCCTGCAGCTAAATATATTGGGCCACCAGTTATTGAATCTACATTTAGACTTTGGCTTCTAATTACTCTTCTTAATATATGAGAAGGGTGATTACATGATTTGCCACAAGTTTTTCATCAAAAACGATGGTGAACAGTGGTCTATAAGAGGACACCTTGTGGACTAACAGCGGTACTGAATTTTTGTCTGATTCAGATGTCTGCATTTCTGTATGTCACGGATATTTGTATGCCTATTTGTCCGTATACATTACATGGCAGAATGATTCAGTAGCACCATGAAAGAATTCATCCTTCTCCCTTTTATTGTCTTGATTTGGAATTGCAATCTGTTTGCATGCCTTCTTAATCTTGAATATATATACATATACTGATCGCTGATTTGAACAGACAATTCAACACCGGTGCTGACTAAACAACACACTGAAACTGTGTTGTTTTTAAATGCAGAGAACTGAAACTGTGAACCGCATTCTTTTGTGTATTACCCATGCTTCACCGTGAACCATCTTTGCCTTTTTTTCAAAAGCGTTATGTTTTAGCTCCCAGCAGGATGTTGTAGTACTCGCTTTTTTATCCGAGATGTGATGTTCTCCATGAATACATGATGGTGGGAATTTGGTGAAACACTGGATGTGCAGGGCATTCAGGTATAAGCTACCCCCCTTAAGAATTTTCTGAACATGCTACTACTGAGAATGCCTGATTGGTACTATATATTGACATTCTATTGGTTGCAAGTCAATTTGTTCAACTCCATGACATCAGCACTTTTCTTTCAGAATTGTCCGTAGCAACGCACGGGCCATGAGCAGTCTTCAGTACACATGCTGCTTGGGCTTAATTATCTGTTGGCCTTTTTATTATTTTGTGCTAGATTGCATCTTGCCGTGGAATAGCAAATAGCAGCTCGATTGATTCTGTCTCTGATGCTCAAGAGCACAGCTTAGCATCTCTTTCTTATTTTGCTAATGTATACTCGTATCTTTACTGAACATTATCAAATTGGCAATGGGCTTATCTCTTTTGTTTCTTCAGTACATATGCAAAATTGGGAAGCATCAGCATTCCTTCAGTCACGCACAAAGCACAGCTTAGCCTGAACCAAAAAAATACAAATAAATATGCATTTGACGTCATCAGAGCATCACAGAGTTGTGTTATTTTTCTGACTGAACCAAAACCTTTTCTTTCCTGTTTCTGAGGCTCCGATGATGTCAACGCATTTTTATTTGTTGAAACTTCTTACTTTGGTATCACCGACATGAACATAATCAAATTGGCAATTGCCCCGCCTCAGCTTGCCGGTACAATTGGATGTAAACTTGATAGGGCAGGTCGATTAAGACCGGTAAAATACATTGAAAACAAAGTGGTGCTAGAAAGAAATTAGATGTTACATATGGATAAAATGAAACATGTCCTTTTGATATCATAGTTTATCTAAAATCCGCTGCAACGCGCGGGCACGTTGCTAGTATAATATAGCTAGAGGTGATGGTTGGTACGTTTTTAAATTTTTTGATTCTGCCCCTGCGTTTTGGGAGAATTTACAGCCGTTGCCACCGCCTAAGTGAAAAAACGATTGGCATCGTTCCCATCGCTCACATGGAAAAGCAGAGAGGACCCGGAGAGCCGTGCTGCCTCCCCGCTCGCCGGTGCCGCCCACTCGCATCCCCTGCCTCCTCGTGCTCTACGACCCCGCCCCTTCCTTCGAATCGAGCTCGTCCGCGCCGCCCTCCAATCCCCTGCCTCAAGGCCCTCAGCGCCGCCCTCAATCCTCTGCATCGAGCTTGCCGGGCCGCCCTACTCTGCCGCGGCCATGGCCTAAGCCCTGTAGCTCATAAAGTGCCGTGTCGGGCAGGTCACCCCGCCGCCCGTGCGAGGTGGCCCTCTGCTCCCTCCGCCATGGCCGCGTCCTGCTCCTGAAGGTCGCCCGCGCCCGCGGGTCTCTTGGCGGCCTCGACCAGGAGAAGGAGAAGAGGCGTAACTTGAGCTCGCCGAGCTCCCCCTTGGCGATCTGTTTGGAGTCCTATTTAGCTCGCTGTCGTCGTCGATGAGGCTGTCTGGGGACAGGCCGGTGAGGGCTCCGTTGAGAGGAACATAAGGTGGAGCTCGCCGCCGGTGTGCTCTGCCGCAAACAGGCAGACCGCCACGAATCCCCACCGCAATCGATCTGCTTCCGCCCCTGGCGGGCCGCGGGCCTGCTCGTCGCTCGCGTGCCCAGGCGGCCAGACCCGTGCATCCGCGCTGCTGTCTCCGTCCATGGCTGCCCCAAGGGCAGCAGTTCAAGCACACAGGGAGGAGGGGCCTGATGCAGACGAGGAGGACCATGCGCACCAGCGCTGCTACTCTGCTATCCAAGACAAAGTAAACCGTGCTGAATCACTACAAGGTTCATTAAGTGATTTCGTAAATCCCATCAAGCTGAATCAAGGATATTTAATACTGGAATTTGGACTGCAATTACCAGACATTCAGGTGAATTTCATATTAGTATGTCAAGTGTTTACTTAAATAGGTCAGGGTTGATTACTGGAATGAGTCGTGAGTGCTAGCATCATGCTCATCTGATAAGAAAATGGAACAATTTCCATTGCGTGCAATAGAGATTTTAATTCTTCTAATTACGAGCAAATGCCTTTTTAGTCTAGATGATACATGTCCTGTGGATGCTGAAGTAACAACGGATTTGCTAATGGCAACTTTAATCATGAGCTGATAAATTGAAATGAAAATTCTGACAAGTGTACATGCTAATCTCATTACTATTGCAGAGTTTGGCCTTACGCTTCTGAAGCTAAATGATTTCAAGATACTCATTATGAATTGACCAGAATGTTAAATCTTACATCTTTCAGATTTGCAGAGTGAATACCATATTTGCAGATATGTGCCATAGAGGATACCCGTTCTAGATTCCACTTGATCAAGGGCAATGGCCTTGGCTTCAACCTTCAACGTGTCTTCTTTGAGCATGATTCACACGCACAAAGGGAGGAGCCCAACTTTGTCATGTAGCAGTAACTTGCAATATGTACTCGACATTGTTATAAATGATAGCAAATAAACGACGAAGAGCGGAACGATCAAACCAAAGGGGACACGAGATTTTAACGTGGAAAACCTCTCCAAACAAAGGAGAGGAAAAAACCACGGGCGCCAGCCAGCAAAACTTCACTATATCGGGGTGAGGTTACAAACGCCGGGGATTTACACAATGCGACTTATCCCAACCGGCGGCTTACAAGATGTATATGTAGTGGTAAAACCCTAGGTCAACTGCAGTCCGACCCGGAAACAACTCGTACCGTACCGCGGGGGGCTGCCGCCACCCGCACCCCCCTCCGTGCGGCCGTCACGGATTGGGCCACGGCTATGATGGGCCAACTTCTGACTCCGGGACGCTCCGCTCTCCTCGTCACAAGTCAGCCTTTATCAGTATATACGAATTTGGATCACCACAAAATAACAGACATCCACCTTGGCGACAGTACAATAAGTAGCTTAGGACGAGTTAGGAACAAGCATCTATACACAGTCAGCTACATGTTGTTATTTCAGGGTTATTCTAGCGATGGCTGTGACTGAACTGGTGCGACAATGGTTGTATGCTGTAATTGGCGCAGGACACTGTTAGAGATTAGGGACAATATTATACTGTAACATTGTAAACCTGTAATCTGATTATATTGCACGCCGTTGAATTACTTGTTGCTGAGTTTTTGTTTCTATTACAGCCGATTTGATGTACAACACAACACGGGAACTAAATTCGAAGCAAAAGGTGAAATATTTCAAATGGTATAGACAAAAAACCAAAGTAAAATATAATATGTTTTGAGTGATATAAATTATTTCATATTTTCTTATACCTCTTTGTAAAAGAGATTGAGTTATTTCAAAGCCGTTGCAACGCACGGGCTCCATTCGATTTTTCTTTGACATGCATGTGCAGAAGAGGTATGAAAGCTGATTGTTCCGTACGGCCGACATCTCAAAGTGTTTTTCTATATAGTGAGTCGTAGTATTATGTAACAACATTTGTTTTCTAAAATAGCTGCCATTTGGCAAAGTTGTTGTTATGCAAATAATTAGATTTACTCTTATGTTCAATCTATGAGAACTGTAACAAAGACACTGGCAAAAAATTATGCATAAGTTTCTTTTTTCAAGAATATACAGTTTCATTTTATTTGGACCAAGTGACTCAATAATAAAACTTACCAGAAATTGCAATGAAAATAGTTTAACATAAGTTGATATCTCAAATAAAAATTCATAAGCCCGTTGCAACGCACGGGCATTTTGCTAGTCAAACTAATTTAGGTCAATGCTCTCATAGTACACACCAACATTTCCCTTAATAATGTTTCTTCGGTTCTTCCCTGGTGGCATGGCGGTGAAGTGTCCACCTATACGAGCACCGAGCACGGTGATTAGCCTTGACCTTTAGATCATGCATTTTGTTACAGTATTTTGGTTCATGGTGATGTAAAGTGTGCATACGTGTCTACTTCCTCCGTTGCTAAATATAAGATGTTTTAGTATTTTAGAGATTCGTATGTATCTAGACTCATTCTAGTTTGCAGATTCACTCATTGTGGTCCTTATGTTGTTTAACTTAAAATAACTTAAACATGTTATATTTAGTAAGCGGAGGGAGTATGTTATAATTCCCTAGGATTCTTTATTTGAGCTCAAGCATACCCATAACCCATATAGTAATTTTTGTGTGGGCGGACACCTTTATAAAATTGTATCCGCCTAAAATTCCGTGAATCCCTTCTTTACCATGACTTAGTAATATTGTACACAAAAGTGAAATAGAGTGAACAAAATGTCATCAACACATATTTGCAACCACATAATCTCTTATTAGAAAAGGGATTTCTCACTGATTTCATTAACGAAACCACACTTAGAAGTTCAACAGGAAGCGACCATATAAATAAGAGCTAGATATTCTTCATAAAAATAAAATAAAATAAAATAAAAGGTAGATTTTGTGTGCATGCCATCTATACATATAAGCAGAAAATAATATGCATCCTACATTAAGAAATATAAGATGCATTTTTATGTGGCCTTGGATTTCTTCAATGTCTTTTTCTTAATACATACAAATATCAAGTGTAAGAAAATGGATTCTAGTTAGAATCGGAGTATCCATTTTGTGGAACATAACCTCCGTAGTACGAGTACTAGATTAAATTGTTGGTCAAAGCTTGCACTTCAATTTTCAAGGCGTGCCTTATATTTTGACCAAAATAAGTACTTAAAAAACCTGACAGCAAGGCGTCCGTCTTCGACAATGGAGTCCGGCTTCGTACAATTGGTTGCGGCTTGACTGAAGGGCACCTTCGTTGGTTGGTGCCTTGCCCTGAGCACCATCCCAATCACTGCAAAAGAGCTCCTAATCAAATTGTACTTTTTTGCGGCCTAGTTTCGCTTCTACTTCCTCTGTTTTTTAATATAAGATGTTTTAGCATGTGTCCACATACACATGCATACAAATGTATGTAGACACATTTTAGTGTGCATGTTCACACATTTTAGTGTGCATGTTCACTCATTTTAGTATGCATGTAGACAACATATACAACACATAAAACATCTTATATTAAAAAACAGAGGGTGTAAGTTCTAAACCAGGCTAAGCTCTGTATTTTCTTCTTCTTCCCTATCGTAATGGAATATGCCTTTTATGTCAGAAAAAGTGGACTGTTTATTTTGCATAAAGAGCAGTTCTTAATTTCTTGAACAAAAGTGGTATGGTTTGGTTCTGCCGTTTAGGTAGCAATCGTGCAGCAAAATGCAGGGAGAGTCAAAAGCCAGAATCCTTCTTTGAAGCTGCCGACCATGGAACTTATCATTTCTTTCAACCGTCATTGACTGATTGTGTTGTATGTTGCGTTTTTTTTTTCTCCCCACGACAGCCAAATTAAAGGTGCCTCGTCACGCAGCTCACAAAAAGCTCATAGAGCCAAAGCCCAAAGCCAGCATGTATCTTCGCCTAACTACGCTACTTTCCACGCCTTTCAGTTCACCAGCTGCCATGAAGAGTGGAAGTGTGGAACACCAGGTGCATGCAGCAATGGAGGGGAAAAAGGACGCGCACGATCTCGTCCAACCATCCGATGACCGATCGACGGTCCAGGTTCAGCTTTCTAAATGGAGCGGAGCGTTAGCCGTCAGGCACTGAGGCGGCGTTGCGTTGTCTTTCGGAAAAGCCCTCTGATTGTCTGCTTTCTCTCCGCTGATGGAATAATCGAAGCCTGCAACTTTTATCTAAGATACATGGGGAGCCCATATGGTGTTGTGTGGATGCTTCATGGCGGTAGAATTGAAGGCTTGATCAAGCCATCAAGCTTCATAAACTGAACCGTGCGTGTACCGGCGGTGTAGTTACCTGCGTGTCTGCTGTCTCGGCCATCAGATCATTCAGTAGTGACTGCCCAAGAATTGAAGAGTGGCGCGGTGTTATGCAAGCTTGCTAGGCTGGCCGTGCAGTTCATGGCCTTCCACAAGAACACTGCATTTTTGCTGCAGTAGTGTAATCGGTTGCGGTTGCAGTTTGAGCAGTGAATGGCTGGAGTTTGGGTGAGGACAAGGGCACCAGGCAGGCAGGTAGATCTCCATGTCTGGGGGATCCATGGCCTGGGGCCTGGATCTGTTCCCTGAGCTGAGCGAGCTGGCAGTTCAGGATGGCGGTCAAATACATCGCTGCCGCTTGCAAGTTGCGACTGATCACGTGCGGTTTCAGCAAAAGAGAGACAGGAAATGCATCCACTGGTGTTGTGGGCTGTTATTGGGCTGATTTGGTAATGGAAATTCAGAGAGAGAGAGCAGTTGCCGGCCCGGACGTAACGTGACAGAGCCACGGGGGTGGGTTGCCCATCCGTTGTTCAAACGGGCCAGATGACTTGCCGGTGCACGCTGCTGCAGCTTGAGTGGCCCATTCAATCGCCACGCTTCCCTCACGCGGTGGTTAGGGAAAACCTATACATCCCTACGGCGATGCTCCAGGCGCGCGTCGCCTGAAGTCACCCTGAAATCTCACACATTGGCAACATTTCACTTTGAATTTTGAAATCGGCTAATTTCAACCCTGAAATCTACCAAACCGGTCAAATCTCACCCTGGTTTGGTTTTGGACGGATTTGAGCGGTTTTGTTGTCAATTTACGCACTTTTGTGGTATGACGTGGCGCTGACGTGGACAAACACAAAAAAAGAAAAATCCTCGGATCAGCCGCCGCCGGCCGGACGGGGCTTGCCTGCTCCGCCGCCCCCGTTCCTGCCGATCTCTCACTCGCACGCCTCGCGTCTCCTTCCCGCCGCTGGCTTCATTCTTCTCTCGCCGGACGCGAAGCTGAGCGAGGCAGCCCGGGACTGGAGGCGGTGAATCCTGTGCGGGATCAGCTGCTGCGGCCGGCTTTGATGCACTAATATATGTGTTTGTACCGATTTAGTATCTTAAAATATTCGAATAGTTATGCAACCTTTATACTAACATGGGTCTTAACCGAAGCTTATAGAGTATGGTGGTCTAGATTTATTTCGACGAATAGGATTGTTTATATTTGTCGTAACCAAGAAAAAAGTCTATAGTGTATAAGGTTTATGTAAGTGTTATGTACTTATCTCTTCCGATTCGACCCTTGTCCTAACTAGTAACTATTGCTCATTTTTTATTCTTTCATTTTATTTCCTTTGACCAAATATCTACATTAATTTAAATAAGGATAAAAAGTACACCCAAAAAAGGGACATGAGACAATTTTCCCCATATTAAAGAAAAGTACTTGACAAAAATAGAATTACAACAAAAATAGAATTGCAAAATATGTGTCTCCAACCATGATATGTTGATATATTGACCAAATATCTACATTATTGCAAACAACAAGAGAAAGCCAGCTAAACTGAACTCGTAAGGGAAAATGGCCGTAGCACATGGCCAGGCGGCTAGTAGCAGGTTCCTTCGAATGCGCCACCCGTGGCTACATGTGGTGATATAATGATCTTGTTGTTTTTCTTCGATCAGTTTTTCGTATCCACGTGTTATAAAACTTCTCTGGGCTATGAGAAAATATCCTCACATTGGCTCCCGCTCGCGAACAGTTCACATATCAGCCTCAGTTCTTACACAGTTTCGTACACAAAAGAAGATGGAAACCGTTCCAACACATGGAAGACTGGGATTAATAAAATTCCCTTAAAAAAACAAAAGAAGATGGAAACCGTTCAGCAATCCCCTATGTGTTGGAAGTTCAGCAATCCCCTGGGCTAGTCCACATGCAGATCGATCTCAGATTTTCCGTAGAGATTTCATATTTTCCGTAGAGATTTTTTCACAAACCAAGGAGCTTCAGCTTTCAATTTCATAGAAAAAACATGCTTCACTATCTCTCTTCGTCCCTCGTTAGGTGGTGAGTTCTAAGTTTGACCAACGAAATATGAATTATATGCCATAAAAGTTATATCATTAAATATTTATTCGAATAATGTTTTTGTGATATGTTTTTTGTAACGAGTGAAACCTGAGTAGGATTTTTTGGCTTCCAAACTCCAGTGATCCCTTTATTCTTAAAATTCAAAAACCATGTATACAAGTTCTAAAAGAATGTAAAAAAATCTTCATGTATCTATGGTGTATCCGACAAACATGCAAAATCTCAGTTTGAAATGCTTTGTATTACGAGCTACAGAAAACTAAATGATTTTTGCGAGAATTTAACGTTGCGATTTCGCATTCTTATAGGATACATCATTGACCACATCCAGAAAATGCGTTCATATTTTTGATATTTATAAATATGATTTTTGGATTTAAAAATAAAGGGAGCACTAGCTCTTAGGAGCTAAAAAGATTTTTCGGTGAAACATGTATTGCTGATCAAATTAATGGTCAAAATTAACATACTCACTCTATCCAGGTCAAGGTCAGACTTTTTAAAGTTTGACCAAGCACATAGAGAAAGTATCAACATCTATAATGCAAGATGTATATAATATGAAAGTTTATTTTTGGTCCCAATAATATTTATTTTGTATTATAGCTATTGATATTTTTCTATATATTTGGTCAAATTTTTTAACTTTGACTAAACGTAGAATGCGGGTACTTTCGGAAGGTGGGAGTATGAAAAAGGAGGAGGTCATGTGCATTGGGAGTTTGGGACGAAGGGTATGGTTATGTGTAAAAATCTAATACTCCCTCCGTTCTAATTTAATTGACTTGCTATGCACCACATGTGGATGTATCTAGACGTGTTACATGGCTAGATACATCCACATGTGATGCATAGCAAGTCAATTAAATTAGAACAGAGGGAGTACCTTCGGTAGGTATCTGATTAATTTGTGCCATGGTCAAAAGGCGGGTTCATTATGCCCTACGACCTGATGTTTTCTGTTAATCATCCTACTTTAGAAGCAGTCAACTTGTAGAAATAGGCAATGACAACCATATGCTTAGCTAGAAAGGAATATGACCCCACAGCTATAATTTTTCTAGCCTAACGACCCGTGGTGTAGTGGCTGCAATTAGCATTAGGCCAGTTACTATAGCCAGCTAGCTTGCTCTTCGTTGCAATCCAGTGATACGATTTTCAATAAAGCGGGCCCGCGAGTATCTGATACTATCTCCATCCAAAAAGACTGCGTGGCGAGACCTTTTGGTGCATGTTTGATTTCCAACTGCCTCACCTGTCAACTGTTGAAACTGTATAACATTCGTCTGGTGTAGGTGAGAAAGCCTGGATGGCCGTCCGATCAACCAGCGGATAGCTATTATCCCACTGCTCGTTTCCTGACTAGCTCACGGTTCAACTAGTCTTATAAGTAGAATCCAAACTATTTCTTCATACAGAAAGCAATGACAACATGTCAACATGACATGTATTTGTGGATCATGTCAAGTTGCGTAACAAAATTCCAAAACATCCCTGTTCTCTCTTGAAGACTGTTGACAAGAAACGGAGAGTACACATTACGTTAGCGCGATTACTTTATGTCGTGACTTGGGAGTATTATTCAACCGGTCCAAGGTCAATCCGATGGCCCGGTTTTATGGAGTGTTAACGTACGTAAGGCTACCATCAGTGTATATATGTCTAGATGAACAGTGAACATATTTGATAAATTTGTGTATCTTTAACTTTGACGAACATGTCTACCTTTACATCTCGACTCTTGGTTTTGTCCATGGCTATGTTCAAGCGATGTAGCTAGAAAGATGTTCATCTGACATTAAGAGTATGCAAAAAAGGTACCGTCTGGGATTGGAAATCTCACTTCCGACTTCCGAGCTACTACATTCGTTTTGAAATATAAGACGTTTTAACATTTTCTGATTCACATATATCTAGACGTGTTTTAGTGTGTACGTAGATTCACTCATTTTCTTTCATATGTAGTCTATATTAGAATATCATAACATCTTATATTTTAGAATAGAGGGAGTAGTACAAAAAAAAATTAAGAGCGGATGACAAATGAGAGGAAAAGCAAGAATACAACTTACTCTGCATTAAACAAGGCGAAGCTGAGTCGACCTTGATATTGCATACACTCCCCTGAACCTTAAGAGCACAATCGAACTGTCTTAAGATGGCTATATGAACAATAATGATACACTCGGGTCAAAATCCTCGACCCATCAACATCAACTCATCGTCCATTCAAATTGAGGGGAGTCGATTCCATCAGGGAAACATTTTAGTATGCACTACGTCAACGTCGGCAGCCATGGCTGCTCCCCATATAATACTCAATACATCAGGAGGTCATCACATCTCCTGATTTTTTTTAAGGTACGGTGCTGCGCGGATGCCTCATAAACCAAGTGATAGTGATATTCCACTGCGGTGTCGGCGAAGTTTGTGCCTGCAGAAATTGTTCGGGATCAGATAGTTATATTTAAAGGAGATGGTAGCACAGTTTTTGGATTAAGCACGACGTTATGCTAATTGTCCACTGTGATGGAGCCCTTTTAGTTTTTTGTTTGTTTATATTGACCTATACAGCTTATATTGTGTCAAACTGAACTAGCATACAAAAGCACGCATACATGGTCTGACTTCCATTATAGCCAATCATGGTGTACCAGCCGGTGTGATGACTGATGATGCGTGAGATAGCAACTCTACTGGATGCACAAAGCCACCATATGTAGCTTTAGAAAAGCATTACTTATTTCTTAAGGTAAGCGTAAGATGACAAATAAAACTTATTTAGAGCCGGAAAAAGAAATCAAACTAATTTAGGTCAATGCTCATAGCACACACCAACATTTACCTTAATAATGTTTCTTCCCTGGGTGGCATGGCGGTGATCGAAGTCCCCCAACTAGGGGTCTAAAACCTGGTGTCCACCTATACGAGCACGGTGATTTGCCTTGACCTTTAGATCATGGATTTTATTACAGTATTTTGGTGCATGGTGATGTAAAGTGTGCATACGCATTCTAGTGTGCAGATTCACTCATTGTGGTGTCCTTATGTTGTTTAACCTAAAATAACTAAAACATGTTATATTTAGTAAGCAGAGGGAGTATGTTATAATTCCCTACTATTCTTTATTTGAGCTCAAGCATACCCATAACCCATGTAGTAATTTTTGTGTGGGCAACACCTTTATAAATTTGTATCCACCTAAAATTCCATGAATCCCTTCTTTACCATGACTTAGTAATGAACACATATTTGCAACCAAATGATCTTTTATTAGAAAAGGGATTTCTCACTGATTTCATTAACGAAACCACACTTAGAAGTTCAACAGGAAGCGACCATATAAATAAGAGCTAGATATTCTTCAGAAAAATAAAATAATGTGTGCATGCCATCTATACATATAAGCCAGGCACTATTATCCATCCTACATTAAGAAATAAAAGATGCATTTTTATGTGGCCTTGGATTTCTTCAATGTTTTTTCTTAATACATACAAATGGATTCAGTTAGAATCGGAGTATCAATTTTGTGGAACATAACCTCCATAGTAGTAGATTAAATTGTTGGTCAAAGCTTGCACTTCAATTTAAGGTATGCCTTATATTTTGACCAAAATAAGTATACTTAAAAAACCTGATCGCAAGGCGTTCGTGTTTGACAATGGAGTCCGGCTTCGAGCTATTGGTTGAGTTTGATTAGAGTTTTCGGTGTGGCTACGTGCCCACCTTTGATCTCTTTATATATCACGACAGGTACAATACAGTTACATGTACAATCACCGTAACCGACTCTAATACTTCCCCTCAATCTAAACTAGTATATACAAGATTTAGATTGGTCCTGAATCGGTCTAACATCTGTCGTGTGGCTGGTTTGGTAAATATATCAGCCAACTGATCATTAGAAGAGATAAACCTCACCTATAGAGCACCATCGGCAACTTGCTCACGCACAAAATGGAAATCTATCTCAATGTGCTTGGTGCGAGCGTGAAACACCGGATTTGCTGTTAGGTAAGTCGCCCCTAAATTATCACACCACAAAATGGGTACACGCTGCCGAGTAACTCCAAGTTCTTGGACCAGTGTATCAATCCACATAGCTTCTGCAGCGCCATTTGCCAAAGCCTTGTACTCTGCCTCTGTACTGGACCGTGAGACAGTAGGCTGCTTCTTCGAGCTCCACGACACAAGGTTAGATCCAACAAAGATCACAAAACCACCAGTAGAGCGACGATCATCTACACATCCTGCCCAGTCAGCGTCAGTGAAAATGCTGATACCCACAGAAGGAGACTTGTGGATAGTCAACCCAGTGTCCAGAGTTCCTTTCACATAGCGCAGGATGCGCTTAACTGCTTCCCAGTGCACCTCAGTAGGCTGGGCGAGAAACTGACACACCTTGTTGACAGCAAAGGAAATATCCGGGCATGTGAGAGTCAAATACTGTAAACCACCAACAATGTTGCGGTACCTGAATGAATCTTCTGTACCTAATGGTGGACCAGTATTCCGAGCAAGCCGTTCTGACGGGTACAATGGAGTTGAAGTGGGCTTGCAGTTCTCCATGCTGACACGATGAAGTAGATCAAGTGCATACTTACGTTGAGTCAATGTCATGCCCCCGGAAATGTAAGCTACCAAGTTTGATTAGGGTTTTCGGTGTGGCTATGTGCCCACCTTTGATCTCTTTATATATCACGACAGATACAATACACTTACATGTACAATACGGTACAGGCACCGTAACCGATTCTAATAGTTTGCGGCTTGACTGAAGGGCGCCTTCGTTGGTTGGTGCTTTAGGCCCTCAGCACCATCCCACTCACTGTAAAAGAGCTCCTAATCAAATTGTACTTTTTTGCGGCCTAGTTTTGCTTCTAAGTTCTAAACCAGGCTAAGCTCTGTATTTTCTTCTTCTTCCCTGTCGTAATGGAATAGGCCTTTTATGTGAGGAAAAGTGGACTATTTATTTTGCATAAAGAGTTGTTCTTAATTTCTTGAACAAAAGTGGTATGGTTTGGTTCTGCCGCTTAGGTAGCAAAGTACAGCAAAAAGCAGGGAGACTCAAAAGCCAAAATCTCATCTTTGAAGCAGCCGACCAGGAACTTATCATTTATTTCAATCGTCATTGACTATTTGACTGATTGCACGTTGTGTTTTTTCTCCCCACGACGACCAAACTAAAGGCCCCTCGTCCCACAGCTCGCAAAAAGCTCATGGAGCCAAAAGCCCAAAGCAAGCATGTATCTTGGCCTAACTACGCTGCTTTCCACGCCTTTCTATTCAGCTGCCATGAAGAGTGGACACCAGCTGCATGCGGCAATGAAGGAAGAAAAAAGATGAGGTCGATCACAAGCACGAATGCACGATGCAGTTTAACCATCCGATGAGCGATCGACGGTCCACGGTCCCGCGTTCTATATGGAGCGGAGTGTTAGCCGTTAGGCACTGAGGGCTCGATTGATTGAAAGGAAAATCATAAGATTCTTGAAAGATTTTATCCTACGGGAAATTTTTCTATATTAGTCGTTTGATTCATAGGATTAGTTCATATAGGAATTTTTTTCATAGAAATCCTTGTACTACATCCCATAAGAATTCTATCATTCACTCCAACCTATTTTACAATTCCTTTGCCATCAAACACAAAGTACTCTTCCTATAGCATTCAACTAGACATGACATTCCAATCTTATGGGTTTCCTATTCCTACACTTTTCCTATCCTATGAATCAAATGAGCCCTAAGGCTGCGTTGCATTGTCTTTTGGCAAAGAAGCCCCTCAATCGGGTTGTCTGCTTTCTCTCCGCTGATGGAATAATCGAAGCCTGCAACTTTTGTCTAAGATACGTGGGGGAACCGCTGATGGTGTTGTGTGGATTCTGCACAACGGTAGAATTGATGGCTTGAAGTTGAAGCCTGCGTGTCCGCTGTCTCGGCCATCAGATCATTCAGTAGTGACTGCCCAAGTATTGAAGAGTGGCGCGGTGTTATGGTAACTAGGCTTGCCGTGCAGTTCATGGCCTTCCACAAGAACACTGCATTTTTGTTGCATTGTGTGCAAATAAGACCCCGGTTGCAGTTGCAGTTGGAGCAGTGAGTCGCTGGAGTTTGGGTGATGACAAGGGCAGCAGGAAGGCAGGTAGATGATCTCCATGTCTGGGGGATCTATAGCCTGGGTTCAGGATCTGTTCCCTGAGCTGAGCGAGCTGGCAGTTTGTTTAAGATGGCGGTCAAATTTTTTTTTTTTTTGAGGGGATGGCGGTCAAATACATAGTAGCAGCCGCTTGCAACTTGCGACTGATCACGTGCGATTTCAGCAACAAAAAAGAAAGTAGCCGAAATGCATCCATGGATTCGGTGGGCCGTCACTGGGCTGATTTGGTAATGAAAATTCAGAGAGGGAGCAGTTTCCGGCCCGGATGTAAACGTGACAGAGCCATAGGGGTGGGTTGCCCATCCGTTGTTCAAACGGGCCAGATGACTTGAGTGCCGGGCCGGCCAGTGCCCCATTCAATCGCCAGGCTTCCCTTCGGCGGTGGTTAGCGGCTCCCGCAGTTCGCCGCATCCCACCGGTTTCCGTAGCTGCAGATGCAAGTGGCAAAACCGCAGTCTAATCATCGGCACCAAAATCTGCATTTGCCAGCTCGAGGAGATAGGGATGCCCAAAACCGGTGCGCGCTTCGGTGGTAATCCGAGCGCAAACAAGAAAAATGCGCCTCCGTACATCTCGAGATATTTTAGTTCCCGGTATGCTGACAACGCTCGGGAAAATATCGCTGTTAACACGCGGCTCCCTGCAGAACTGTAGTATTGCAAACGACTTCCTTGAGACTGAGAACATATTTGGGCGCATTATGTGAGTTTCTTATTGTCCTAACGTCCTATGCGTGATAATTTTTTGCCAGCTCTGCATTATGTGAATTTATTATCGTCGTAATCTTTGGCACTGAAATCTGCATTTGCCAATTGGAGGACTGTAGTGTTGAAAACGACCTTTCATACTCAATTCATCATACATATCTCTTGAAAGATTTGGAACGAGCGCAACGCAAGGATCTGCCAACACCGCCACTCCACGTCGCTTGCAGTTTTTTCTATCATCAAGCATAAGTCTTCCCTTTGGGTTTTGGCCGGCACTCGTTTCTTCGGACTTGTAATGCCGCGAGAGGATACTTTTATATTCTTGGGCCATATCGTTTGGTCTTTTTTGGGCAACCTCGTGGTTAACTAAACTTGAAACTCTTCTTTTCTATTAATGCAAAGGCAAAGCTTTTGCCAGTTTCAAAAAACAATAACAAGTACGCATGTTGGCTGATTCTGTCTAAATTATTTTGTCTATTTATTTCTTTTAAAGCACGACTATTTCCTCATGAACAAGTCGTTTCAGAGGAACGGAATACCTCGGCAGTATGGAATAGGAGAGCAACGAACACTCTGGACGCGACGTGTGATAGCCTCCGTGAACCCCGCCACAGTGTGCTCGAGGATCGGCCGACCTATGTTTTAGTACATCGTAGGAGCAAACCGGATGGCGATCGACATGAGATCAGTTTCCTGTGAGCCCATGTCCTGCATGATATCCTCGAGGGGTTCCAAGTGAGTCGTAAAAGAGTCACATGTTTATACTAAATATTTTCACTTCTATATAGATTATTATTTAGTAATCCGAACTACTTTTTTTATAGAACCTCTATCCCCCAATGTTAACTAATTGTATTTATTATGTTTATAACATAAACATGTAATATAACAAGGTTATTGTTATACAACTGAATCATCTACCGTTACAAATACAACAATTCTCAAGTAAAAATGTATTTTATCTTGAGAAATTGTTTAGTTTGTCAATTTTTAGTTTGAAACATTATGATGAACTCAATTCCATCCAAATTGAAGAAAATTGTAAAAGTACATCAAAATCACATTCATCCACGGATAGTTAATTCCACTTCGATGCACGAATGTGTTTGTACCGGTTTAGTATCTTCAAGTATTTTTTATAGATATGAACCTTTATACTATCATATATCTTAACCGAAGCTTATAGAGTATGATGGCTAGATTTATTTGGACGAATAAGAACTGTACTATTGCAAATGACTTCCTTGAGACCGAGAACATATTTGGGCGCATTCTGTGAATTTCTTATCGTCCTAATATCATATGCGTGATAAATTTATTTGTATTTTTTTTGGTATGCATGTTGAATGAAGCTTGCAAAGTTATTTTGTCTACCTATACTTTGTATCAGCACCTCAACACTTTAGCAGGGCTTTTCCATAGCATGGTCTTCTGGATGTCGGACAATGGTCATGATTTGGTGGGCACCATGGCAGTGAGCATGGTGCGGCTGACATACTGCTTTGTATCGTGACACTACAAGCATTCATGAAATTCATAGACGATGTAGGCTACAACATGCGGTTGTTTCCTTCATCGTATCGCTCGATGCATTGAAGAAATTGTAAGGAGCGATCTGGGTTGAGTCGTGTGATGTTGGGTTCTATGTGTCGAGGCGAAAGCTTCGATCTAACCACAAGTCATATTCTTCCTATTTCTAATCCATTGGCGTTGACGGCATTGACATCTTTACGATAAAATTTGGCATGATGTAGACGCCAGGATAAATATCCGAGTTTGAAGCCATGGAGCTTGCCATGTAAGATGGATGTGAGATTCATTAGAATGGAGGCAAATTGAAGGATGGATATGTTAAAATCTTGGATAGAAAGGTTGGTATGGCAAAAGTGGAAATGAGCACACAATAAATCACATCACATCGTAGACTATACTGCGTCTCAGATTCAGAACCGATCCTTATCCGTTCCACATGTACTGCTGCTTTATATAGAAAGATCTTGGAGCCAATCCATAAGGTCTACACTGAAGCCACCGAAGTAACCGACGAGACAGAGGGACCAAAGACTACCAAAAATGCTCTCTTCCACAGCTCTCCTGCCACTGTCGCCGGCGACGAGGCCCGCGTACTCCGCCAGTGCCACCGCCGCGACCTCATCCTCCGTGGCTTGGCGCCGCGCGGTGGTCGTGCGCGCGCTGCGGGACTATGGCTCGATCCCGAAGGGGGAGCCCTTCAGCTCCAACCGCAGCATCCTCGACGAGTTCTTTAAGCAGGAGAAGCCTCTCGTCCAGCGCACAAAGGACCAGATCACAGGTACCCTGCTCCTCTTATGCTCTCCTTTAGTTCAATTCCTCTTTGAGCAGTAACACCCGAGATTCTAACTAGCTTTGAGTATGCTTTTTTTTCTGAAAGTTTTTATGCGGCTTCCTGCCACGGTTAAACTCCGAAAGTGGTGGTTGTGGTTTAGGTTTAGGTTTAGCTTTACTAGCTTAGATTTGGATCCGGTTCTGCTTATTTAGTGCTCCATTTAGTTTTCAGATGTTATTACTGATGAAGGGTTGTTGGGCTGGTGTAGATTCGAGTGCTAATTTCAGGGTGCTCACATAGTTCGCAAATATAGGGTGCTAATGCAGGAAGCCAAATAAATTTTAGTTTCAGATTTAAAATTATTTTAGGATGCTTTGTGCCAACCAGAGGTTTAACAATTGTTGTTCATATCAGATTTCTAAGCTGCAAGAAGTTACTTATTCAGAATTCTAACCGTGCTGATGGATGTAGAATTATTCTAACAGTGACTCTTCTTATCTGGGTACAGATTATTGCACGACCCTTGAAGGCGACGAATGCTGCAGCTGCTGGGATGCCTATTTTGAACTCAATAAACTTGAGGTATGCAGTGATCAAAACCACCTGTTCGAGTTACCAACTTTATCATGAGCATGTACTCTCAGCAAGATATTCAGTACCATTTTAGTGCCTGCAGTTCAACTAATTTATTTTTCTCCATTTCCTAGCAAGAGCTACCCCAAGGGGAAATTGCGAGGATGGTGAAGGAGTCGCGGTCAGATCCAAGGTACCTTATCAGTAGCATCCATCACCGTTCAGAATTACGGAAGAAGATGGCCGAGAAAGCTCACATTTCAGTACCAGCAAACTCCCCTGAGCAAACGGCGAAGCCGAGGCCTTTCCCACGTTTTTGTCAAGAGTTCGATGTTGTATTTGTTTTGTAGAGAATACCTGATGCATTTTACTTTTTAGTATGATCTGAACTTTTCAAGTGCCCAGTGTAATTTGAAGAGTACTACTCTAAGTTGGTTTGGAAGTCAACCATCCTATTCCCAAAGCTGCATGCATAGCATAAGGTACAAATCTGGTGGAGAACTTGAAAGAAATGACATGATTGTTCGGATTGTGCTCGCTTTGACCTGTTTAAATCCTTCTTGTTTATGATCAACCTCTAAACAGAAGCCACTAGTGGTTCGAATCTGAAAGACAACCAATCGGACTGTCTTAGTGTCCGATTTTGATAAATGAACTTTTGTAAGATCAGCAACCCCCAACTCCCTTGCTATAAGTGGGTCCATCCCAACCCAAATTTTATTTCCTTTTCGATTTCTTTGCAAGGGGCGGAGCTAGGAAAAAAATTGCCTGGTGCACAACATCAATTAGCAAGGTGAAATGAGACGTCACTATGCTTGTTTGTGGGTGGTTTGTGTGTAAAATAGTCAGCCTTGGTGCACTGTCGCTGGGTTTACCTGGTGCACATAGAAAATTTTGGACCCATTTACTAGTAATTTTGTGTGTGACCCTGGTGCCTGTGCACTATGCAAGCCCTATGTAGCTCCGCCTTGCAACAGGACATACTTAGTCTATAACCTGACAAGCTTAACATTAAAACATATGCTCTTTCAGTCACAAGGAAGTTCAAATGGAGATCACCTAGTCTTCATAGTCTGCACCACTCCAGCGCCCTACTTAGCCTTCCTCCCTAGTTGCCAAATTCCTATATTTAGGCCTGAATTGTTGAAGTTTCATTTGTTCCTTCACTGTCTCCTCATAATTCGGATCATGAGTACCCTGACGAAAATACACAAGCAACAATCAACCAAGAAACCAACTATGTGTTGCTACAAATGTTACTATGCCTCCTCAAGATATGTCATTACCTCGGCCTCGTAGAAACTTCTTACCCTATCTTCCTCCTCTTCCAACTATATAAAAACGTAATTAATACTGAATAAAGCAACTAAAATGGCAACAAAGCTCAGCAGGGAATAAATCATTACACGAACTTTTTCATTGCGGCCTGTCCATCCCATATTACCAAATATAGAACACGCACAATCTGGGCGATCTTGACCACCATAATATGCAGCAGCATCGTTGGGGTGCTTCACATCACAACCACAGCAATCACCTTTATTTTGTTAAGAAGGAAATTGTCATTTAACTGCCAAATAACCAACGAGGCACAATCACAACAAAACGACTGAACAATTGAAGGGAAGAAGAGAGCATGGCTGTGTAAATACTGAGTGGCTGCACTAACCAGTTTGAGAAATTACATATAAGCTCATGGATAGGTGATGATATAACCCAAATGCAAGTTCAGTATAATGAACTAAAGATTATACACTGTTAACATAAAACCCAAGATCTATTGGAAGTTTGAAACAACATGCAGGTAAAGAGGAAAGAACACAATACCGTTGTCAGTAGGTTTAACCATCCCAAAACAGCTGACCACCATTTCTATATGTTCTCCACGGTTAACTGTGACTTCAGCAAAGAATAGCTCGTCGATGGCACAGTTAGAATCATCAGATCCTTTAGTCTTCATAGTGAAATTAATATGATAGTACGACCTACTACGGCCGTAGCCCCCAAGAAGTGATTGGTAGCACACAACATCTTTGAATTCATATGCAAGATCCTATAATTAATAAACATTAATCTGACCAGTAACCAACTGTTACATGAATAAGACAATACAGTGCAACCCTGGCCAAAGGACAAACGAGCAAGTGAGAGAGAGGGGGAAAGAGATCAAACCCCCAACAGATTGCGATAATCATTATACTTGTCCACCAAAGCTTGAAGCAACTGACGAAGCCAATCACGTCTTTCATCTATTTTTTGGGATTTCAAAAGCTTTTTCCTTGTGCCATCAGGCCAGTGAAGACGTTGTCTTACGAGCCTATCCATTCGAGAAACGCCAGGTTGCTCCGTGAACCTAGTTTAGATCAGAGCATCAATGCATGATTAGTAGATTATATTTTCTGAAAGGGGTGTGGGGGGCAGTATGTAGATGCTATTAGCCCAACATAGGCTTAGAGTGGATTAGCAGTTTGTGTGGAAGGTATTAAATAGGATCAAAAAGCTTGCAAGTTACCTCCAAAAAAGCTTACAGCAGTAATAGTCAACAAGATACAGAACTGAACTGTTTGCATGCCTATAAGTTCTCGATGCATTATCTTTTTACTAAACAAGTTATCACCACTTTCATGTTCATGAGAAAACGAAGCTGTGTGAGTGTTGGTTGTGCTTAGATTTATTCACTATCACGACAACTCTTTCACAAATACAATAAAAAATGTTTCTCGTAAAGCAAGAATAAAAAAATGATGTAGTATGGTAATTTTGTTATCGAATTTTCAGAATTTTTACAGTCTAACTTAACTTAAGGCAATTCGTTCTATTCCTGATTCATGATGTGATTATCTTCTTTGGAATAAATCAAGCGAGTCGCAACATCACCCTGTTTGAATGTAATCAGTTGCAATGTGTACAAACCTCAAAAAAAGTTGCAATGTGTACACAAAACAGGAGATATAAACCAGTGAGATCTGGAAAGAAGTTCATAAAGGTTACATTGTTGGATGGATCCCGATGTCCCTGAAGATAGCAATCAATAGCATTGTAGGCTTCCTGTAAGCTCTGAAACGGCCTACCCACGTGAGGGTATGTGTGGAAAGATCCCTTCAGGTCGATCCTGGTGTAAAATGCGACTCCCCAATCAAACCGCTTCAAGGCCCAAATCGGTGATGAGGAAAGACATCGCCAAGGCTTAGCCTCCATCTGCGCAGAGGATGACTGGAT
This sequence comes from Poa pratensis, assembly GCA_947311845.1. NCBI lineage: Eukaryota > Viridiplantae > Streptophyta > Magnoliopsida > Poales > Poaceae > Poa > Poa pratensis. Next base: position 152,938,366 of record CAMZMU010000041.1, on the reverse strand, counting down.
GAGGATATCATGGTGATGGACAATTTCTCCAATGCTGTAGTGTTGAGCAAGTCACTCAAGGATGAGAGGTCCAGTTCTTGCAGTGTTTGCGCGCATACAGGATCAGCCACAAGATCGTCCTCCTTACACCTGAAGTGAAATGAGCAGGGGAGATCAGCAGAACAACATATATTATTTTTGGAGATGAAAAAATGCATATTACTATCGTGCAATGGTCAAGTAAAGCGAAAAAAATCCTATAAAAATTTATAAAATGCCAGAAATCTAAAGACAGCTTGCAAATTAGCCAGACAGAATTCTACTGAAATACACCTCTCTGTACGGAACCGCCTAGGTGTCCAATCAACCAATTAATCGATGCTGATAAAAATTCGTCCAGCTAAAAAAAGCAGGAAGATCTGTAATCATCTACCGGCAACTTACGCCATGGATCATCCGGAAATACAGAGCGATCTATACGAGAACCCTACAGCCGCAGCCCCCAAATCAATTCTATTTCGAGTAGATCGCAGTTTGAAAACTGATGACGAGGGCATCGAGAGGGTCGTACAGTCGTACTGAGGCAGATCGCGGCGGGAGGCGACGAGCAAGTGGACACCCGCGACGTGGATGAGTTGATCCAGGCTTTCGAATGGCTCTCCAGGAACACGATGGTCCGTGAAGAAGTTCCGTTCCGTGTCTATGTCTACGAAGATCACCGGCCCGTCGTCCAAGCCGGCGCGGGCCGCGGCGAGTAGCCCGTGCGAATCGACGGAAACAATCACTCGCCCGTCGATGATGGGAACTTCGAAGTGCAGTACGCGGTGGGGCGGGAAGGGGTGCGGAGGGTGGCGGCCGCCGGCGCCGACACTGGTTGACACGGTGGGGCCGGGTGGTGTGGTTCTTCGGACTTGTTGGCCCGTCTCCGGTGGTACTTCCTGGTTGCGAGGAATCGAGGGATCCCAGTGTTCGCCAAGGATGCAAAAGTGGGATCCGTTTATCCGCATTATATTTCATTTTGTACATTGGTATGTATTTGTTGAAACTGTCTACTACATATGGATTCTTGGGCAGGCGACTGATACGTCTCAAATGTATCTATAATTTCTGATATTCCATGTTGATATTATACCAATTGTTACATGTTTTATATACACTTCATAGCATTTTTATGCATTTTCTGAGACTAACCTATTAACAAGATGCCATAGTGTCAGTTCCTATTTTTTGCTGTTTTTGTATTCCAGAAAAGCTAGTCTGGAAATATTCTCGAAATTGGACGAAACTTGGACGGAACCTCCTATTTTTTCCAACACGAACACGGAGTCCAAAGGAGAGACGGAGGAGAGCCGCGCCGTGGGGTGGTGTGGGGCCCACGAGCCTCTCCAGCCGCCGCTCTTTCGCCTATTTATTCCTCCCGACGCGAAAACCCTAAATACCCGAGCCATTATCCACGAAAAATTCCAGAGACGCCGCCGCCGTCAACCCTAACTCGGGAGGGTTCAGAAGCTCTTCCTGGCACCCTGCCGGAGAGGGGAATCATCACCGGAGGGCTCTACATCACTATGCCTGCCTCCGGAGTGATGCGTGAGTAGTATATCCTTGAACTACGGGTCCATGACAGTAGCTAGATGGTTGTCTCTCCACTCTATGCTATCATGTTTAGATCTTGTGAGCTGCCTATCATGATCAAGATCATCTTATTGTAATGCTACATGTTGTGTTTGCTGGAATCCGATAAATATTGAATACTATGTCAAGTTGATTATCAATCTATCTTATATGTTATTTATGATCTTGCATGCTTTCTGTTACTAGTAGATGCTTGTAACTCCAAGAGTGAGTATTTATGCTAGATAGTGGGTTCGTGCCTCCGGTAATCTGGGAGAGTGACAATAACTTCTAAGATTGTTGATGTGCTGTTGCCACTAGGGATAAAATAACCGATGCTTAGCTTAAGGGTGCGCCGTTAGGTCTAATGCATTTGTTTACTTTACACACATTGCTTAATGCAATTATCCGTTGCTTGCAACTTAATACCAACGGGAAACTCGGATGACAACCTGGCGGTGGATTATTAGTCATATACGCTGTTGGATAACGGTCTATGTATTTTGTCGTAATGCCCACATGAATATCATAGTAATCATCATGTCATATATATGCATTGTCATGCGCTCAATATTTTGTCAATTGCCCAGCTGTAATTTGTTCACCCAGCATGTTAGTTATCTTTTATGGAGAGACACCACTAGTGAACTGTGGACCCCGGTCCATTCTTTTACACTGATAATACAACCAACTGCAAACATTGTTCCTTTTCATTCTCTGCAATTTACTACTGTTTTCCACACCATACGTTTAATCCTTTGTTTTCAGCAAGCCGGTGAGATTGACAACCTCACTGTTTCGTTGGGGCAAAGTAGTTTGATTGTGTCGTGTGCAGGTTCCACGTCGGTCGCCGGATTCCCTGGTGTTGCGCCGTGCCATATTCCGCCACCAACAACCTTCTGAAGTGATTTCTTGCTCCTACTGGTTCGATTAAACCTTGGTTTCATACTGGGGGAAACTGCTGCTACACTGCTTCATACCTTCCTCTTGGGATCTCCCAACGAACGTGTGATCCACGCAATCAGCGACTAGAAGGCGGACTACTTTTCCACCGATCTCCACCGGCGGGAGAGCTGGGCCTCCCTCCCTCCGCTTGCTCCTTCGGCGGCAGGAGGGAGGGGGACCCCATTTTCTCTGTTTTTGCATGGTAGGTAGGGTTATGAAGCTTCTGGCATGGTGCGTTATTGGGGTGGTGGGAGCGGCGTCCGGGCAAATAAATCTGTCTCAACTCCACTCCCATACCGACGTTGTCCTTCATGCCGGCGTCTCGGAGTTGGTGGCTTTGTGTGCTTGCCGATCTTTCAGATCGGTGGCTATAGTGTTCATGGATGGTGTCGGCGAGGCGGCGGCGGCGACTCCATCAGATGGGTTTTTCCTCCTGTTCTGTCCCCGTTGTTGCGGCATTGTCTCCGGCGCCATGGTGGAGCAGAGAGGATTCGTCCAGGAGTACGTGCAGACGGTGGTCTGCACTGGTGACAGCTGGAAGATGGTGCACCTTATGTTGGGTTTGTGGTTGGAGGCTGATGGTTCTGGATCCCTACTCCGACGTCGTCGTGCGGGGGTGCCAGTGCTGAAGTTCGATGGCGTGTCCGGGGTCATGCTGCCCCGGTCTGATTCTTTCAACGGCAATGGTTTGTCCTAAGACAAACTATATTGGAGGTCCGAAAAGCTGATGATCAGCGATGAAGCCGCGTCGACCTCGGGTGAAGAGATGATCAGCGATGAAGCCGTTGGTTTATCACATAGGTTTATCCTATCTTTTCAGGTCTGTAAGATCAGTGTATACTTACTTTGTATCTCGTCTTTTATTTATCAATGAGAATCGTATTACCATACCAAAAAAAAGATACATCTGGTTCATCTCAATGATAAATTAGTGAAGACTCTTTGAGGGATGGGGTAGTACTGACCTCGGAAGTGAGATGTACTTTGGCAACGCGTAGGAACTAATGGTGTCTAAAATGTTAAAATGATCTCTCAAGTACTATCCTTGGGTCTAGAGGTTGCATCTAGGGATGAAAACGGAGTGTAAAACTTTTCGACTTTTCCGCGAAAAAACGGAAATACAGAAGTGGAAACGGTATTTTGCAAAACGGAAACAAAAACTTTTATGCGGAAACGGAAACGGAAACGGAACCGCGTATTCCGGCGGAACGACCACGGAAACGGAAATTCCGTTTCCGGTAATCCGGAACTTTCCGTTTTTTGCTATGCGGTGCTATCTTAATGCAGCAGACCTAACAATTTTAGTGGAAACACAGAGGCACAACAAATATCTCAACAAAAAAAGAAAAATATATGAAGTGACCATGTTTTTAGCCCCTACGTATTTGCATATTATCTCCCTCTCGAGACATTCCCGGTTCGGCATTTCAGTGTTGCACTAGGGTTCGAGACGATAGTTGGTTTTTTTTTTGCCAAAGTTGATAATTTGTAAACACTATATTATACTTTGATTTATTTCATCTTATTAAATTGATAAGTTTGTTGGTTTGCTTGAGTTTTCCTACATTATTCAAGGGGACGCTTGGTTCCGGCAAACATCTGCTTTATGTTCCGTGGTCGCGCCTTATTCGATTTCATTGTTTTTGTATTTGTTTCCGGGGTTTCTGTATTCGTTTCCCCTTCCGCAAAAAATATGAAAACAAATGTGTCATTACGCAGTTCCGTCCGTATCCGCTCCGTTTTCATCCCTAACTTGCATCCCCATGACTGATAATGATCTGTTTTTTTTTTTTGACGAAAAGGCAGCATGGCCTCCTTTTCTATTGCAATTAGAAGATGGTACTGGTACAAGATGTACAAGGTAAAAAACTCAAAGAAAAGAGAAAACTAAGAAAACAACGCTGCTGAAAGCAGCAAAAGGAGCAGACTAGTGCTTTCAGTCTGGCTCCCTGGGTCGTAGCAGCAGATCGAACGTTTTTTATCGCCCGGCGTCCTTCCATTTCCTGGCTTCATCAAGGATGAGGCAGTGAATTCTGTGGATGGGAGCAGCAGTGTTGTTGAAGATCCGAGAATTTCTTTCTTTCCAGATTGTCCACCAAGTGAGATGAACCAAGGACGTCCAACTCTTGCGGAGACGTTGCGACCGTGACATTGTCGTGGTGTGTAGCCAATCCTGAAGGCTGGCGATCGAATTGTCAGGAGCGAGTGTAGGCGGCAGTCTTGCTGTGGCGATGATCTTCTTCCAGGATAATGATCTGTTACAGGAATCTATCGTTTCAGATTTCTGTAATGTTTTTTTAGATTTATGGTTATTGGTTTTTGTTTGAACTAATACAGCTTCAAGCATGTGTGTGCCAACTGGTAGAAGCTTGCACAGCCCGCTCGACGACTACGCCGGAGCCGTGGAGTAGACCGCCAACAACCTCTTCCTGCAGAGCCTTCTACGCAGGAGTCAGGACTGTAGGAATTTGTGTCTTGCAACATTTTATTTGTACACTACATTTTCCGGAATTAAACTTCATGTGGAAGTATCATGGAAATAACATGGAACTAATGATGTGGAATTATATTTAAGAAAATATACTTAAGGAAGCCGGTACGTCTATACTGGAATGCAGTGTATGTGAATATGCTGGAATTATACCCGGGACAGTATAGAGTGGAAAGCCAGGTTGTTCATATGTTGGCTATATGAATTGATTAAAGACTGTGAATTTGAATTATTCAAATTCGGCACGTGACTCACACACGTGTGCTCGTGGGACTAATTGCGGATTAAAACTCCTAGATGATTACTGATGATCGTGGTTGGTTTGGTTAACCTGGAGTTTCTGGAATAAATATCTGTGGAATTACGGTTTAAATAAAACCGGAATTAGCACTATATAAAGGTTCCTAACCCCTAGCCTCAAATTAATCATTGTGAGCAGCACCACGAAAAAGGTTGAGGAATAGGGGTTAGACCGGATTAGAGCTAAACATAACAATGGTATCAGAGCTGGATCGCGCGGTCGCCGGAAAATTGATCCGCTGCTATTCACGTCGCCGCCGCGTTTGCTGATCCGCTCCGAACTCTGCCTGTCGCGTCGCCGCCGCGTTTGCTGATCCGCTCCGAACTCTGCCTGTCGGGATCACCGCTGCTGATCTGCCGTGACTTTATTGTCGGTGGGAACTCTGCCGGTCGCCCGCATTATTTCGATGCCCGTATCGGATCGGTCGACCGGCGATCGAGCTGACCTATGATGCGCAGGCGTGCGCTTAAGTCGACGAAGGCCTTGCTCGATCTGGAAATCATATGTCGCTTTGCACGGACAGATCGAGGAGGGAATCAAGAATCGCCGCTGTAAACTCGCTTCGGTGGCCGATCAAATCCGCTGCGAACTCTCAAGAATTTCGATTGGTCGCCGTCTCGGTTCCGCAGTCGGTCTTGCGCGGGTCTCTCCACGCAGCCACACCGGCGCCTATCGCCGAATCAATTGCCTGCTGTATTATCAGCTCTCACGTGTTGTGCGCTGCTGTTGCTGATCGGAATAAGACGAAGCGGAAGACTTGAACTTTGCCAAACCGAGGTGAAGGAAAGCTTAATGAAGCTAAGCACCCGTACTTGTTTTCTCAGCTAAGCACACTTTGACTACTCAAATCGAGGAAGTAAGGAAAAGGGGAACGTATAGAATCGCTGCCACTTTTTCACGTGATTAACCATCACGGTGTACAGCTCCGAGGATTAAGCCTGCAAGTCCAAGTCCCGCCACTTTTCTTTGTTGATTCTGCAGACCGGTACACTTTTCTGTCTCTGGCATCAAGTATTGTTTACTCCAGTTATTTATAACATGTACGCTGATTGTTTTACACGGTTTGGAAAAGGAAAAATTAATTTATGGATTATGTCATTGATATGTCCAAACCGGAAAAGCTAAAGGAAAAGGAAAACTATGGAACTTAGACTAAGGAAATATACTAGTTCACATAGTTATATCAATATTTGATTCTTAGTTGTTGAACATGAGAGTGCACATATTACGTGGAATATTATGCGTAATCTGGAAAAGAATATTTTTTTTTGTTGGTTTATCTTTTATTGGCATTATATGGTTCCGGAGGAAATTGGAAAAAAACTCCGAGGAAATTGAATGATTATTTTTGCCGGATGATTTTAATTGCTACGGTATGACGTTGTCACCGGAATATATATTGGTCTTGTTGGCATACTCTAGAATTTGTTGGAGTACTTAATTATTCTGGCGTAAAGACAAGAAGACGACATCAAGGATGTTTATATTGAAATTGCGATCACTTATTTTTGGAGGAAAATGTGAAATACTCCAATGGAAAAGGAAATCAACATTTACTCCACGGTATGTCCATTATTTTCGCACTAAATATTTGTTTGTAACTACTTTTCCATATAGTTGGATTGTGGGCTTTGTCTCTGCGTCATAAATTGATGGAATAAAATGGCAAATTTAGTGATATGTGAACAATTTTCAAAGGAAATTACATGTGTGTAACTTTGGAATTGGAAATATGCCATCAAACTCCTTTTGTGGAGGAAAATTATTATTGTTTATACATTCACCTACAATGGGAAGGAATTTATAGTTTATTATTGGAATTAGAATTATGTCATTATACTCTTTTGTGGAGGGAAGGTATCATTTTATTTTGTAGGACATGAATATTCACCTACGATGAGAAGGAATTTAATTTATACTTCTCTATCGGAATTTGTTGGTTATGTATGCTATGTGGAAAGGAAGAGTGGAATTATTGCTCAATGAAAATTAGTGCATTATGGAATTTAACACAGTGGACTCATTTATCTTGACAATCCATTGGAAGTTGGTGTACAAACTGTACATTTTGTGAAGATCACTCCATATGGAGGAATACTTGAAATAGCAACACATGCTCTGAAATTTATTGATGATAAAATTTACGACTTGGTCATACTCTACAAACATAATTACGCTTGTTAATTATGGAATTATAAACTTTAAGTGGAGGACTATCAATTATGGATTTCTCTTCAATGTGACATTTGGTTTTACACTCCCATTAGAGGTTCAATTATTTCATCTCATTTACAACTTGGTCACATATCAAGGAACGGAATTAGTGGATTATTAATTCTGGAATTCTAAACTTTAGTGGGAGGATTATGATACTTCATCGGCATATATTTACGGTATTTTTTGGACACTCCTACTTGAGGTGAATATATGTATTATGTTTCATGATTACACTTTGAATGGTCATTTACATCTTTTATAATACAAGTCGGAAGGTTTTTGTTGTATTAATATCGGACACTGAAGTGGAAAATCAGTTCGTCAAAGGAATTAAAAGTTTGAAAACTGATTGGTGGGGGAAGTACACTTCAGGAATTATAATAAAACTAGTGTAATGAGCATGGAATTATTCACCGTTGTCTTATGTCATATACTCCATGGTTGAATGGAGGAATACAACTCTTGGTTATTCACTGGATTATGAAAGCATTACATACTACTATTTGTTGAGTAAGTCATTATTTATCACAGTCACTGTTTGTATTTTGTGAACTGGAAGGAAGTATTCTATTTATATTTTGGTAGTATGGAATTGGAATCATTGTTTACTACAAAGCACACCAAGATTTATTTTTAATGTTTATATTTCTAGTGGATCAAATGGTATTTCGTTTTTGATCTGGAAAATTGAAAATTGGTGGAAAGTAGGAATATGATATTTTCTCATGAAGGGTGTGTTTATTAATAGTCACACTGAAATATATGTGTTAAACTCAAAGGAAAACACCAAGTTACACCCCCAACACTAACATGGAAAACACCAAGTTACACTCCCAACACAAACATGCTTAGGAAAAGTGGGAGGAATTAAATTGGGCCATCATATCTTGGCTACTATTGTGTGTTATTTGAGAAGTTACTCTATATTTTAGAGGAAAGAAAAATACTAAACTTGTTGCTAATGTTAACTATGGGTGGAAACATTGCGGGAAGGAACAAACTCAATGATGAATAATAAAAGTCTGGGAACTTGTTATTTTACCAAACAACCGCATGCCTATAGGATGTTATTGGATTTATTTACAAGGAAGTTTAATGCAACATTCTTAGTGGAAGTTACAATTCTAAGTTTGTTGTTTAATTCTTTACACAAAGGAAATGTTATACTTTGTGGAAACTCTGGAATTTAGAGTAGTTGTTGTTGTTTAAGTTTTACACAAAGGAAATATTTATACTTTGTGGAAACTCTGAAATTTAGAGGAAGTTGTTGTTGTTTAATTCTTTACACAAAGGAAATATTTATACTTTGTGGAAACTCTGAAATTTAGAGGAATGTGCTGTTGTTTTATTCTTTACACAATGGAATTAATTACACATTGTGGAAACTCTAAAATTTAGAGGAAGTGGGAATAAAGATATGGTTTGCTAACTGATTAGGTTCATTCATGTTCTTGGAACAAGCTTCACATCAATGGTATATCAGGTCATACGGTTTTATTACTGATGGAAGATATTCATATACAAAGGTTAGTGTGAATTGTTTTTGTGTTATCATTATATGTGCTAACTATGTTCTTATTGATTTTAAAATATCACATTGATGGAAGTGAAAGCTTGGTTTGGTTCTAACTTTCTTATGAAAGGAATGTTCAAAGCTTCCTGCGTTTTGGGAGTGGAATTACATAGTGAATGTTTTGAGCCTACCCCAACTTGTTTGGGAAAAAAGGCTTTGTTGTTGTTGTTCTATGGAAAACTGCAAACCTGTCAAATACCTTTGGTAAAGGGAATGATACTCTGCGAGGAATTATACTTTAACTCGTGAGGAAAAAGGAATAGTAATTGTCATACCACTATTATTGTGGGACATTATTGGTGCGACCTGAACTTAGCCATTCCGCTATAATTGTTGCTTTTGATTAGCACGGAAAATGATTTGCTGGAATTATTAGCAAATGGAATATGAATCTTGGAAAGATAGCTGCAATCAAATAAAAGACTTGTTGCTCAATGCCAAGGAAACGTGGATTATTCATTTTTTGGCGATCTCAACCTTCAACCGCGTGGATATATTGACGCTACTTTCGAAAAGAGGATCTCGATAAAAGGTAATTTTTGTTTTATGTTATATGTTAATATCTACTTTTGTAGGTCTTTATGGCGTACAAAGGAAACATGATTTAGATACTCGTTATTTACGAAATATGAATACTTCAATGCATCTCAAGCATTGAAGGAAGGTCTATGGTTAAGGAATTTTCTTCGTAAACTTAAGGTCGCGGAAAGACGCATCATAACCTGTTACTTTGTGATAATATGAGTGCTAAAGTCACAAAGTTTATATGCAACATGAATACACTGAAGGAAGGAATTATTTTATAACCATGCTAATTGTGTGGGAATTCACTTGTTGAAATAAAATGTTTTCAGTCAAGTGGGGGATATAGGAATTTGTGTCTTGCAACATTTTATTTGTACACTACATTCTCCGGAATTAAACTTCGTATGGAAGTATCATGGAAATAACAGGGAACTAATGATGTGGAATTGTACTTAAGGAAATATACTTAAGGAAGCCGGTATGTCTATACTGGAATACAGTGTATGTGAATATGCTGGAATTATACCCGGGACAGTATAGAGTGGAAAGCCAGGTTGTTCATATGTTGGCTATATGAATTGATTAAAGCTTGTGAATTTGAATTATTCAAATTCGGCACGTGACTCACACACGTGTGCTCGTGGGACTAATTGCGGATTGAAACTCCTAGATGGTTACTGATGATCGTGGTTGGTTTGGTTAACCTGGAGTTTCTGGAATAAATATCTGCGGAATTACGGTTTAAATAAAACCGGAATTAGCACTATATAAAGGTCCCTAACCCCTAGCCTCAAATTGATCATTGTGAGCGGCACCACGGAAAAGGGTCGAGGAATAGAGGTTAGACCGGATTAGAGCTAAACATAACAAGGACTCGTGGACAAGACTGCCAACGACCTCTTCCTCGCCACCGCCGACTCCCTGTTTGAGGTACCTGTCTCGCTTCACCCCTCAACTTGTGTTGCACTATTGTTTATTTCAGCTTGACATTGATCTCTATATCAGTAAAATGAAACACATATGCATATCTATCTCTCAGAAGCTCATTAAGGAATATATGCTATTCCTATTGAGTAACACCTAGCGTTTTATTCATCTTTAGTTTTATTGAGTAACGCCTATTGCCAACATGATCTGGGAGTTTCTAAGATTTCTCAAGACATAGTAATTGTTGCAGATTGCATGCTTAGGGATGTACTGACTATGAGCAGGCTTGGTTGAGATTCCTATTGATTTATTCATGCCTGCTCAGTTTACCTCACATGACTTTACGTCCATAGCTTTAGGACCTCATGAATCATGTCCCTGGCTTGTTGTTTCCACAGCTTGCTATAAATTGCTTTCGCTTGACTGCAAGTCTGCAAGGGTGATTATCCATCATGGTTTAAATTGCTTTAGGACCTCATGAATTCCATATGAGTGATTATAAGATTTCCCATGCACACTTTTACTGGAACTTTCCATATACTGAAATGAATTAACTTGTTTTGAGCATTCAGAAACATTTCTATAGGTGGATAACATAGCCTTCCACGCATGGGTTTCCTCTTCTAATTAATGGCTTTTTCAGATCCGTTTCAAGGGCAATACGGCCGAGGATGTAAAAGTGTCGGCGAAGAAGGCGGCATCTACGTGAACGTGTTCGTCGACGATGATATGACGTTCCCTGACGAGGAAGGCTCTGCCTACGCCGACATGTGCCCCTGTGGGTTGACGTGCTCTGAGGTGGTTGGTTTGGTGGACGGCGAGAAGGGTAGGCGTCTGGCCAGCGTAGCGGCCTGATCGATCGACGTCCATGGAGTACCTCTTGCGACGCATCCTGGTGGTTGCTTTAGTTCTGGATTGGCTCACACGAAGAACAGTTTATATCTTTGTCCCGCAAAAAAAGAGCTGTTTGTATCAGTCTGGATTCGATTTTATACCTCAGTCCTTTTGCTTTGACCGATGAAGTTTGTTTCATAGAAAGATGGCAATCTATTTAGCCGTGAAGGTGTAAGATGGTAATACTTTGTGCATTATGGATGTGAACTAGTACTAATTTTTGTGATCACTTCCTTCTTTAATCAAGAATAGTTTCTCCACAAATTAATCTTGTTTTGTGTTGAAAATTGACATCCATTCTCATAATACATCGTGATGACGGCGGTGGACAGCAGCTCGCAGGCTATCGTGCTGCTCTACCACCAGGAGAGGGCGGCGACCTCCGCGTCAGGTGGGGTGGAGGGCCATGGATTTTGCTCCTGTCAGCAGAGGCAGACCCAACCGTCCCTATGCCCGGGCAAGTTGCCCGGGCTTCCGGCCGGCTGGCGCAGCTAATTTGATAGCAACCTTGATCAAAAATAGTGTTATTAGGCTTTAAATTCACAGTTTGCCCGGGCTTTGAATTATTCTTGGGTCCGCCACTGCCTGTCAGGATGCTCGACCACAACGGGACGGCACCATGGTGGAGGAGAGCGCTCTTCGTGGTTGTCAATGAGGGAGGAGCCGGCGTGCGAGCATGGTCTTCAGGCAGCTTGCAAAATTACGAAAGAAGTCCACATCCTTAAGATGAGCAACTATCAACTAGTACTTTCCTATGAATATGTCGATTCCACACGAAATGGGATTTTTCTTTATTGGTGCTTAGCAACAGGACATATTTTGAGTCTACAACCAGACAAGCTTAACATAAGATCTTTCAGTCACAAAAAGTTCGAAGGGACTTCCACTTCAGCACGGTCTTGCCCTTCGCTTGTAGCTACCAGAATCAGATATTTAGGCCTGAATGGTTCGGCCTGTTCTCTCCACATAATGAGGATCATCACGGCCTAAAGAATACACGAGCAAGGAATAATCAATCAAGCAACCAACATCATGTAACTATAAACGGTACTATGCAGCCTAAGATGCCATTACCTTGGTGCTCGTAGAGACGTCTCACCCTAGTTTCCTCCTCTTCTAACTATACAGACATGTAACTAAAAATAAATAAAACAACAAAAAACTGTTAAAACACTAGCTCAGCAGGGATTAAATCATCATCGTACTTACGGTTTCGTAATGGCCCTTCCACTCCATACCACCAGGAATGGCACATTCGCCCCATGGGGGGGCTTGACCACCAGTGTACGCAGCAGCATCATTGGGGTGCTTCACATCACAACCATGGCAACAACCTTCATATTTTATTTTAAATGAGAGAAAATGTCATCTAACTGCCAATAACCAACAGGGCACAATCACATAGGAATAACCGGCACAAGAAAAGCTATTACCCATGACTGCACGAACCAGTTTGAGATATGACAAATTAAACCTCAAAAATACGGGATAAGATAAGGCAAGGGCAAGTACAGTATAACAAAATGCATATTATATACTACTCCCTCCGTTTGGAAAAGGATGTCTTACATATATCCAAATTCGGATGTATATGTACACTAAAACATGTCTACATACATCCGAATCTAGATAAATCCAAGACATCCTTTTCCGGACGGAGGGAGTAGTAGTTAACAGATAAGTTAAAATTAGTGCAACCGAAAACACATCATTTGCACAATACGCAAGTAAATATAAGATCATATGAGATACCATTGTCGGTAGGTTTAACCGTGCAGAAACAACTGACTACCAATTCTGATTGTCCTAGCTTAAATGTGACCTCAGCGAAGAAAAGATCATCGATGACACGAGTATAATCGTCCGCTTCTTTAGTCTTCATAGTGAAATTAATGTGATAGTGCATCCTACTAGGGTCACTGGCCCCTTGAACAGCCTTGAAGCGCACAACATCTTTGACTTTATATGCAACATCCTAAAATTAAGAAATGCATGCACATTAAGACAACAAGGTACAACCCTAGCCCCAGGACAAAAAATGAGGGGAGTAAGGAGGGACAGAGAGCACACCCCCATAAGATGGTTATACTCATTATACTTATCCACCAAAGCTTCAACTAACTGTCGCTTAAAATCACACCTTTCACCAGGTTCCATACGCCTCTTCCTTGTGCCATCAGGCCAGTATAGACATTTGCGCACGATTTTTTCCACTCGAGAAATCCCAGGTTCATCCATGAACCTAGTTCAGATCAGAGAATTATATATGATTAGTATGTTATATTTTTTGAAAAGAGGGGAATAGGAAGCGATATTAACTACTATGTTGACGTTATCAGCCCAACATAGGTTTTTTTTGGAGTGGACTAGAAATTTGTGTGGAAGGTAGCTCAACAGGATCAAACAACTTGAAGTGACCTCTTAACATAGCTTATATGGTGGTAGGAGTAGCAAGGTAAAATCAACACAGTATAAAGCTGAATTGTTTATATGCGCATTAAGTCCGCGATGCATTATTTTTTACAAGAAGCTGTGTGCATGTGCCTAGATAAAAGCTACTCCCCCGTCCCATAATATTTGGATGTTACTACAACTAATATAGGAGTATATTGGTTGTAATAACATCTTTTATTATGTGACAAAGGGAGTAACTAATTCTACAAAAATTACAATCCATATACATACCTACAAAGTGGCAGTGAGGCATCTCTGCATTTTGTTGATGGTCAGCTAAATTATCTGGACAACTCTCTCAAAGTTACATTACAAAAATGTTTGCTTCACCAAAAGTGGTCCCAAAGCACGAAATGAGAAAATAATTATATTTTTATTCCTGTCAACTCGTCAGTTTTTTCTGAAGTCCGACTTACACCTTACAGCCATAAGTTCCATTTGAGATTCATGTTGTACAAATAATGATTGTCTTTCATGGACTACATCATGTTTGAATGGGAATGTGCTCGATCGCATCTCTCCCTCCCCCCCCCCCCCCCCCGCGCGTCGCCCTCCTTCGACGAAACGGGGGAAACCCTAGCCGCCGCCGGCGGGTAGAGGCCGCCTCCTCCCTCCACGCATCGCCGTTGCCAGAGAGGGTGTCGGCAAAGCCACTCGCGCCTCGAGGATGCCGGCGGCAGCGCGATTTCTTCTGGTTCCTCACCGCGCGGAGGCCATCAAGCTCTTGGCGGCGGAGATGAGGCCTGAGGTCGAGGGCTCGGGGCGCGGCCGCGCTGCCGGATGCGTGCGTCGGCGGGATGCGGTGCGGCGGTGGAAGAAGGAGCAGCAGTGGGCGCTGCGGGGCACGCGGATCTGGGTCTCGCGGGCTTGCCTGGGCCTTGGCGCCGGTGGAGGTCGGTAGCGCCGCCGGCTTGGGGTGTTCCCGGGCTCCAAGTTGCTGCTGTGGAGTGGGCTGCGGCGGTAGGCCCGTGCGTGGAGGAGGGCAGGGCGTGGAGAAGTCCAGTGCGGTGGAGCTAGGCGGTCGGCCACGGATGCACCCTGCCATCGTAGCTGCTCCCTGAGCTTCGCGGGCGGGTCAAAATCCGGGCGAAAGCCTTGCACCGACTCCGGTCGGTGCCAACGATGGCGACGCCTTTTGGCGCCGTTCTCCTTCTTGTTTGCATCGTTGTGGAGCTTCGATACCCGGCCCGACGAGAGTGGTCCGATGGTCTCCGGGTGAAAGCCTAAGCTCCGTCGGGGGCGGGCGACGGTGACGGACGCGTCACTACCTTGTTGGAGGCGTCGTCTTGGAGTCATCGGCTCTCTCGGTGCGATGGTTCGCAGCGGATGGGTAGGTTGGCGATGTGGTTAGGGAGGTGGATGCCGGGGTGGCGGCCCCGGACGGTGGAGTTATGCCGAGGCGGCGGCCTCGGGCTCCCACGCTATGACGACTCTAGGAGGCAGAGCCGTTGTTTAGCGTGGGTCTGGGTGGCGACCTGGATGGAGACTGCGCGGGCAGAGGGTTCGTCGACCTGACTGGATCACCTTCGGGCAATGTGAAGGTCGATCTGGTTGCTACTCCGGCGCGGCGGCCCCGGTACATGGTAGTTTTGATGGCAACCTGGATGAAAACTGCGTGGGCATAGGGTTCGTCGACCATGACTGGATCACTTTCGGGCAATGCGAAGGTCGTTCTGGTTGTTACGCCGGGGCGGCGGCCTCGGAACGGGTGGTGTGTTTGGTGGCGTTTGTTCGACTTGGGGCGTGTGGGCGGCGGGTCGCTTCGTCTGTGTCTTTTTTTTTGTACAACTTGTATGATTTTTGGACACGGTTTTCCTTATAAACTGGATCACATCTTTTTATCTATTCGGGCGGTGGATACAACCACCTTATACCTCAACATACATCATGTTTGAATCTAATATGTTGTTAGTTTTCACGCAAACATGAGAAATAAACCAATAAAAATATCTAGAACAGAAGTCGAGAAGCCTAAATGGTATCTCGATGTTTTTCAAGATGGCAATCGATAGCACTGTTAGCTTCCTGTAAGCTCTGAAACGGCCCACCAACTCGTGGATATGTGTGGAAAAATCCCTTCAGATCCTTCCTAATGTAAGAGCGTCACTAGTAGTACCCTCAAATCCTCAAATCCTTATAAATAACCGCTTTTTTACAGTTTGCGAGGAAAAAAACGCGTAGACTAGAACCCCTTAACTCTCAAACCCTCAAAAAAAATTCAGGGCCCAACCCTCAAACCCCCTGCGAACCTGTAGAAGTGGGGGTTGGGGAGCGAAAACAGCCCCAACCCGCACTCGTAGTCATCGTCGCGCGGGAGGGACATTTCCCCGTCCCCAACCTCCCGCCCGCGCCCACCCTAGCCGCCGACCGCCGCCCGCCGCCATTCCGGTCGCCCCCCGCCGCCCGCACTCCTCGCGGCCGGATCCGCCGGTCCTCGCGGCCGGATCCGCCGTTCCCCGCCTCCTCGTCGCCACCTGAGCCGCGCCCCGGCCGCCCGCCGCCTCCGCCTCCCGGCCGCCCCCCGATCGCCCGACGCCCTTCCCGCACCAGGCCGCCTGCCGCACCCCGCCTCCCGCCCCCCAGCCGCCTCCCGCCCCCCAGTCGGCTCCCGCGGCCAGAGGTAGGCCGGTCCCAGGAGGCGTCGAGCTCTCCTCGCCGCCGCGCCGCCCAGAGCTCTCCTCGCCGACCCGCATGTATGCCTCCATTTTTTTTTCATTTTTTCCTTTTTGATTCATTGTTGGCACTCACAATTTATTATTGTTGTATTGTGTAGATGGAGGTGAACACCGACGACATGGAGTCATTGTCCGATGATTCCGGTTGGTCGTCAACGGACGATTCGGACATTGAGGAGTTGCTTTAAGACGATGATATCAATGGTTTGCCGGGAACATCGGAGGACACATGGATTTGGCATGCATTCTTTGGGTTGACGGGAACACTCAATGATATCAATGTGCTCAATAGATCTCCTTTGTTTAAAAGATTAATTTCTGGGGATGCTCCAACTTGCAACTACAAAATCATGGACAATGAGTACTCAATGGTATACTATCTCACCGATGACATTTATCCCGATTGGGCAACTCTTGTGAAGTCCACCAAGGAGAAAAATGGGTTGCCCTTAACCAGAAAAGAGGCTCATTTCACCAAGGCACAAGAGGCAGCCCGCAAGGATATTGAGAGAGCTTTCGGTGTTTTGCAAGCAAGGTTTGCCATAGTTCGGGGTCCAGCTCGTTTTTGGGACAAAAAAATCTTGGTGAACATCATGAAATGTTGTGTGATTCTACACAACATGATCCTAGAGGATGAGAGAGGGTTAAACCTGCCTTGTTTCTATGACAATGTTGGTACCCGTGTGCAACCGGAAAGAAACCTTTGTCGCGTACAAGCTTTTCTTCAAGCACATCGTGAGATTGAGGATGCAAACACTCATGGTCAGCTCCGGGATGATCTAGTAGAGCACCAGTGGCAGTTGGATGGGCGGCGCCAAGGCCCATGATCTACCTTTGTTTTACTTTTCTATGTCCTATTTGATTCGAACAATTATTGTAATTTGCTCTAACATTGTTGTAATAACTTGAATGATTATTATGTGCTTGAAAGTACTATTCGGTGGTGTAATAATAACTAGAATGATTATTGTTTTCTGCAAACTGTTATTGAGATGATAAAAATTGTGATATGTCAAATGACAGTTTTAAAGGTTGGGGTTGAGACAAAGACTAGAACCCTCAAACCCAACCCTTATAACGGAATAGTTATAAGGGTTGGGTTTGAGGGTTCTAATCTTTACACCTGTTTTTCAACCCTTAAAAGTGTCAAAAAATGCCAATTCTCAACCCTTAAACTGGTATGAGGGTTTGAGGATACTACTAGTGATGCTCTAAAATGTGTATCCCCACTTAAACCGGTTTGACCCAAATGGGTAACGATGAAAGACAATGCCAAGGTGGAGGAGGGACTTCAATGGTGTCCTGGGCTACTGCATCTGACTGAACAGAGGACAAGGAAGTTGCATTGACGGACAATCCGTCCAATGTTGCAGTGTTGAGCAAGTCCTTCCGAGGATGACACATCCTGTTCTTGCGGCAATTCTGCTGATGCAGTCTCACCCACAAGCTCCTCACGCCTGAAGTGAAATAAGCATGCTGGTCAGCAGAGCAACAATTTACCTGTCCAGATGACGAAAAACTCCATAGTACCGTTGTAGTCTGTCCAAGTTGATAGAGTCAATGTAATTTTCCCTTTTTATTTCTATATAAAAATTGATACAACGCCAGGCAGCTTGTGCAGACAAAAATACATATTCTCTGCACGAGAACATCCCAGATATACACTCGATCAAGCCACACGACAAACAGAACAGTTCGATGTTGACTAGAAGAGGAGGAGAAAAATGCAGGAATAATGAGGGAGACGATGGTCATACGGCAGATTACTGGAGGCTTCAGAGTGGAGATGCTGAAGTTCCGGAACAGGCGTCTCTGAAGATGAAGATGCAGTGCTTCCCACATGCTGTTGCTCCTGGTAACTAAAGTGGGAAACAAGGCTCAGTGAGCAGAAGAACAATTCATCTTATCTAGGAGATGGATAATACTACGTGTTATTATCCAGCGAAACAAGGGTTTTCTTTCGCTTTCTGTAAGACAACAGGAATATCTTCAAGTATCTGCCAACAACTTCCGACATCGATCCTATACAGAGGGATCTGTACGAAAACCCTTCCTCTGCAATCAGTCATTCAATCCCCATAGATGGAAATACAAAACGACTGGACTTGGACTAGATCGCCAACAGAGAACTGATGATGAAGGCAACGACAGGGGCGTACTGAGGAAGATCAGAGTGCGCTACGCGGTGGTGCGCGGAGGGGTGCAGGCGACTGGTTGGCATGGGACCGGGACCGGTCACGGTGACCTATACACCGTTGCGCCGATGGTTCCGGACTTCCGGTGTCTCCCGCGCCGTCCGTGTCGCCGTTTCAGCCGTTGAAGGCGGCGGCGCTTCAAGTTACAGGTAGATGATTCTTTTTTTACATGACAGGTAGATGATTCTTTTTGTACATGGTATAAACGGAAAGAACGCATTTTTTTTTGAAAGCCCACGTATATTCAACAATATACCACGTACACAGTACACAGTACAGAAACGAAATACAGAACACCATACGTAGGGGAGTCAGAGCTCGAGCAAACCGCCGCAACTCCACCGGCGTCGAGGACGAAGGTCGCCGTCCCCCTTCTCACCGCGCCCCAGGAGCACCACTCTTGATGAAGAACGCCGCAAGGCTCGCCCGCCGCGCCGCGACGGGACCTGAGTCGATGAACGAGCACGGCAAGTGCCCCTTCACTCCATCTTCTCCACTTTGCCGCAGCTGTTTTTCTTCTTGTCCTATGCACGATTCACGTTAATCACGTACGAGTAAGTCTCCTATTCCTGCTCGTTTTGGTCGCGCTTTATAAATAAAGTTTAACCGGCCAAACAATAAGAAATGGTGGGCAAGTGATGTAGTGCAACCTATGCACACCACACCAAGGACACCTAATGGACCCAAGACAAGATCAAGAGTCCAAGCACTTTATGAAAAGGTGACTTCGCTCCTCTCTATGTGTGATTTCGACACTCCCTTGAATGGCTTGCTACTTCATTCGGATATCTTGTGCATACTCAGAAATGGAACATACAAGGAATCCCAATGGGTGGCCGAGGATGGAGAAGAGACGAGCGAAGAAGAAGGAGAAGATGAAGTGGACACATCCCCAGGGTACAGTACTACTGTCTCCTCCAGCCGGTACTACCGCCCGCAGCCTGACGTGTCGCCTGACGAAGAGACAGCCCGCCCCAGTACTACCGCGTCGAACCATGCCGGTACTACCGCCACAGGTCGACCCGGTACTACCGGGCCACTACCGCGTCCACTACCGCATCTTCCGGTAGCTACTGGACTCGCGCCTGTTCTGACCAGGTAGTACCGCCCCCGAGCCCGGTACTACTCCCTTGCCTGTACTACCGCCCCGAGCCCGGTACTACCGACGGGGGTGAGCCTGCGTGCTGAAAAGGTCTTTGTGCCTTGTAATCTTATCCCCTTTTTGGATCTAGACTATAAATAGGATGTCCTCTTCCTAGGGTTAAGGTTAGACTGAGATTAGACTTGAGTTAAGCTTTGCTCCTTTCCCACCCCATGTTGGTGATGCCTCATTTGGAGATGAATCAAGACCTCCCTTATGGAGATGAATCAAGACCTCCCCTTGTGGAGAAGATCCCTCTAGTGGATTTCAAGGCTTCTTCTTATAGTTGAGACTACTTGCTAATCATTCCTCTTGAAGTGACTTGATTGGATTGGTTGGATTGACCAATAAGAGAAACAATCCTAAGAGTAAGGTTGCTTGGAGTTTGAGAATCGGGGGCTGCCCTTGGGGATTGGTTACCGGTTGATTTCATCCTTAGTTGCTTTGCTATTTACCTTGTATTTGACTTTTCCCCTCTTGTTCTTCGTGTTCTTCTCGTTCTTCCCCAAATTCGCCTCAATCCGTGAAAATCGGGACACTACCCGCATCATATGGTATCAGAGCTCAGGTTGACACGGATTGATTTGTGTTTCCACCCTAAAAACCACCAAATTTTTCTTTGATTTTGAGAAATTCGAAAATTTCCACAAAAAAATAGTCTTTCTTGGATTTGAGCCGATCTCTCAATTTGTTGCGTTTGGAGTGGTTTTGATCCACGGATCTGTTGCCTTAGGACCTCCTGCACCTTTGTTCCAAGTTCCCTAGCCTAATTTTGCCAATTTCCGACGAATTTGAGGGTTTTTTGAGTCCAATTTCCGCCCAAAATCGAAAGTCAAACTTCAGGAATCGGGCAGGTCGGTACTACCGCATCGGGGTCGGTTCTACCGCATGTGCAAATTGTTGGCCGAAAATTTTTCTTCCCCATTTTCGTTTTGGCATTTCCTCTTGTGTGTTTGAGTTGTCCTTTGAGGTGATAACGTCTTCTACGTCGACAAGCTTACGCAAGAGCTCTACATCCACAACAAGCGACAATGACACCTTCGACTCAACACACGTTCCCTATCCCATTGGACTAGTTCATTGATATTGCGGGCATTGCAATCATGTCACCTTGGTTGTGAGTAGTTCAACAAAAACGCAGCTTAGTTAGTTTTCTTTGTGCTTGTATATAAAAAAATATATATATATCAAAGAACGAGCAAGTGCCAAGTATCATCATTTGTGAGTAGCACGCTGCGAATGCTTAGTGAAGAGTAAAAGGTTGGCAAGTGTGCAAATCTAGTTGCCCTTACACAAAGCAATTGAACTAGTGTCCTTCTTGTGGTAGTGTGACATTTGAGCACGTAGTCTTCGTTAGGCTCATCATATAGTATCTTCGGAGTGCTCGCCCTTTGGTCACACTATCCCCATTGTATCTTTTGTGTGTGTGTGTGTTTCCTTTGTTCCGTAACATTTGTGTGGTTGGTTTGTTCTTTGTCAATTTGGTCATTGTGGTTATTTTCTACTTTTTACAACATACTTTTCGTTGGATTTGCTTGTTTCCTTTAGACACTATACCTTCCTATCCTCATAAGTGTGTGTGTTGGGTGTTAGAACCGGATTCTCTTTCGTCAAGCAACTTTATTCTTACGATATAGTTTCTTTTGGTTCTCCATTTCCACACATTTCACTTCTTCTTGAGATCATGTTTAGGGGAAGTACAAACGGAAGCTCAAGCTCGGATGATGATATCCATGGAGGAATTCAAAGTGCCATTGGCTATGTCACACAAAGCGAGTTCGTGGGCCTTCGACATCTTGTTCGTGATGGGCTTGGTCGCTATGAGGGTCGTCTTCAAGCACAAGAAGCCAACTTCAACGACCAAATGGCGCGCGTGACCGAAGCCATCAACAACCTTGCGCAACATCGATCTTCTTCTTCGGGCTCCCATCGTACAAGAAGCATATCAAGGTCCACACATTCATGACATGCGCGTCATGACTCTCATCATGAAGAACCGTAACAAGCTCGTCAAGACATTCCAAGGCACGACGCACATGATCGACATCGCCATGAAGTGGAACACCCACCTTCGCCTAGAGCGCACCATGACAATGGACATCAAGAACAACATCGACCAAATGGTGGACGCCGTGAAAGAACACCTTCACCACTACCTCAACATCAAGCTCGACAAGAACCACGGAATGAGCACCGTCATGGTCATCGCACACCATCGCCACCACCTCAACATCAAGATCGTCGAGACCCATTGGTCAATGACAATGGTGTACCGGGTGCACATGACTATGGTGACCAAGGCCGGCGACACCGCCATCCACCAAGGCCGCGCCACAACAATCGCGCACATGGGAACCATGACGAACGTCATCCTCACAATGAGCCTCGTCAACACCAAGAGAATCATCCTCACCATGAGCCTCGTCACTGCCAAGAGCGTCCGCATGATCGTCACCAACACAACAACACCGAATCAAGTGATGCGGAGTACCACCAACATCTTGGTGATGGACTCAACCAAAGGAGACGTGGACGTGCATTCCCACCTCCAAACCGTCGAGATGATGATGACAACTTGAACAACCTTCGCTTTGACATGCCCAAGTGTTAATCCCCAAGAGCAAGGAATCACTGTAGCACAATTCGATAAGTATTTGAGTGTCGAACCGACGAGGAGCTGAAGGTAAACTATCTATTCTCTAAAGCCCTATAACCCTCTTATATGGACGTTTATGCAAAGCAATAAGTTTAAATATGAAAGGAACTAACTAATGAAAGCAAGTGATGTGGAATGGGTTTATCTAGTAACAAGTTTCTCAATCAAGTTTCAAACGCAAGTTTCTTAGAGCAAGTTTCTCAAAGTAGCAAGTAGCAAATCTCAAGGGAGCAAATGTTCTAGCAATTGTTATTTCATTCGTGTGGTTGTCACAATTAGTGAAGCACATGTTTCAGTCTTAATTATTTCTTCTAGGAAGGAGCCATAAATAGGTGTAGCCAAGTAAATGAACTAAAACCCCTTATGATGGATCTCATGGCCAAGTAAATGAACTCACAAGAATTATTAAGACATAAAAGTCCCACCATAGCCTTAATTTCTAAGGTCCCCTATATATATCCCCCAATAAAGTAACTTCATGACTCGGTCTCAGGTTTACATGTCCTCCCAAGTCTCCCTCACTCCATTACATTACCGGTGATCACCTTACATGCATTCCGCAACATATGTGTGCACTCATATATTGTACATAAAGACAATCATAAAAGATAACAAAACTTGTATGCAACCAATCAGCGAACTATTTCACTATTGCCATGAACAAATCACTTCTCAAACATAGATGGGGAGACACAATAGATCAAGGAAATAGTATATTGCATCATATATCATGTTTGCCAAGAGTTTACAGTGGAGAGATGGAGATGATTTTGTTGTAGATGTTGATGATGAACACGCCGGAGGGGGGTGGAGCCCTCCGGAGGTGATTCCGGTGGCGTTTCCCCCCTCCGATCTTCTCCGGCGGCAGCCTCCTGACTCTCTGTTTCGTGGTTTTGTGTTTCTCCGCTGCTTCCTCGCGAAACTCCTCGGGAGACTATTTTTATAGTCGGTTTTAGGTCAAGACGAAGCCACGGAGACGAAAACGGACAGCATCGGAGCCGCGAGTGGGAAAAGGAGGTGCCTCACGCG
Source organism: Poa pratensis (assembly GCA_947311845.1). Lineage (NCBI taxonomy): Eukaryota > Viridiplantae > Streptophyta > Magnoliopsida > Poales > Poaceae > Poa > Poa pratensis. Next base: position 152,914,753 of record CAMZMU010000041.1, on the reverse strand, counting down.
GCCAGGGTATCTGGCCGCGTGGGACCTACCAAAATCCTCCTCGGACTTCCTTTCGTGCGCTTCCTTGGCTCCTACGCTTTCTTCCTTCCAAATATTGATGCTCGTAAAATATTAGGTCATTTGGACGTCGTTTGGGTCCCTGAAACATCAAAATATAGAAAATAGGGTTTTCTACCTGTGCAGGGTTAATTCCATAAAAATAGGAAAACTATGAAATATTCCCAAAATCATTATAAAATATTGATATAACTCTTATATGATGCAAATATGATTGGAATATAAGTAATTATAATGCAAAGTTCATGTATGCATTTTACATGCATCACCAAGTTCTACGGAACAAGTGACCCGGAAGCATACCTTTCATGGGCACTTAAGGTTGACAAGATCTTCCGAGTTCGAAACTACTCCAAGAACAAGATGGTTGCCTTAGCATCAATGGAATTCGAAGATTATGCTCTCTTGTGGTGGGAACAACTTCAAGATTCACGTGTGGACAACCACCAACAACCAATCAACACTTGGGTTGAGATGAAGGAAGCGATGTATACGCGCTTTGTGCCAAGTCACTACACTAGAGACTTGTACAAGAAGTTGCAAGAGTTGAAGCAAGGGTTGAAATCCGTTGATGAGTACTATAAGGAGATGGAAATTTCAATGATGAGAGCCAATATTAAGGAATCGGAAGAGCAATCAATGGCTCGCTTCATGAATGGCCTTAACTATCCCATCAAGAAGATTGTGGAATTCCAACCCTATGCAACCTTGGTTGAGCTAGTACATCAAGCCACAAAGGCCGAGCGTCATGTGCTTGAAGAGCTCAAATACCTCAAGGCCAAGGCATTTTTCGCTAACAAGCCTTCATCAGCCACGCCTACTTCCACGCAAGCTCCCCCGCAAGCAAACACTAAAGGTCCTCCAAGAGCTTCTACACCATCCACCCAAACTACTCAACCTTTCAAGAAGGCACCTCCCTCAAGAAACACACCTCAAAGATCTTCCACCGGCACAAGAGGATTGCAATGCTTCAAGTGTGGAGGACAAGGCCATAAATCCTTTGAGTGCACAACAAGAAAGTCATGATTGTCAACGACATGGGAGAATATGAGTTGATGAGTGAAGATGAGTATCATGCTTTGAACCAAGCCACCTCAACGCAAAATATTGAAGAAGAATCCAATGACATCTATTGCGATGGCGATAACAACCCTTCATTGGTTGTGGCAAGAGCATTGACCGCCAATGTCCAAGTGGAAGAAGACCAAAGATGCAACTTTTTCCAAACAAGGGCGGGAATCAATGGAAAGTCTATCAAGGTCATCATCGATGGTGGAAGTTGCCATAACTTGGCTAGTAAAGAGCTTTGTGATAAGCTCAACTTGAAGTTCAAGAAACATCCACACCCATACCATGTGCAATGGTTGAGTGAATCCGGATCCGTCAAGATCCAACACATGGTACAAGTGTCCTTCAAGATTGGAGCTTATGAAGACACCGTTGATTGTGATGTGGTGCCTATGTCCGTTTGTCACTTGCTTCTTGGACGTCCATGGCAATATGCCAAGGGTGTAATGCATGATGGAAGGACAAATTACTATAGCTTCAAGAGCAACAACAAGAGCTATGTCCTACGTCCCATGACACCAAGCCAAGTAATTGCCGACAACGCCAAGACAATAGCAAGAGCATAACAAGAGAAAGTTTCTAGTGAGAAGAGTGGTGAGAGAGAGATCCACCAAAATGTGAGTGAGTGCCACAAGCCAAATGAGAGTACACATACCAAGAGAGTTCCACAAAGCATGTCTTTGCTTGCCACAAAAGAGAGATGAGAGAGTTGAGAGAAAACCCATCCACCCTACACTATGTCCTCATATGCAAGGGAGAGGTTTCTTTAACTAACAACTTCACAAACCTTTCTCCGCCTTTGATGTCTCTTTTGCAGGAATTTGAAGACGTGTTTCCACAAGAAGTGCCACCGGGACTACCTCCTCTACGCGCATTGAGCACCGCATCGACCTCATCCCCGGCGCACCTCTACCAAACCGCGCCCCATACCGCACCAACCCCGAGGAGACCAAGGAAATTGAGCGCCAAATACAAGAACTCCTTTCCATGGGTCACATTCGAGAAAGTTTGAGTTCGTGCGCCGTGCCCGTGATCCTCGTTCCCAAGGCCGACATCACGCTTCGTCTATGCATGGATTGTCGTCCCATCAACGCCATAACCGTACGGTATCGCCACTCTATCCCTCGCCTCGATGACATGTTGGATGAACTTAGTGGTGCTTGCATCTTTTCCAAAATCGATCTTAAAAGTGGATTCCACCAAATAAGAATGAGTGAAGGTGACGAATGGAAGACCGCTTTCAAAACTAAACTTGGTCTTTATGAATGGTTAGTCATGCCATTTGGTCTTTCCAATGCACCTTCCACATTTATACGTTTTATGAACCATGTTTTACGACCTTTCATTGGTAAATTTGTTGTGGTATACTTTGATGACATCTTGATCTATAGCAAATCTTTGGATGAGCACACTTCACATGTTGCTCAAGTTTTGTTGGCTCTTCTCAATGAACGGCTTTATGCCAATCTTTCCAAATGCACCTTTGCAACCAACAAACTTATTTTCTTGGGCTTTGTTGTTTCTTCCAATGGAGTTGAAGTTGATGAAAAGAAAATCAATGCAATTCGCAATTGGCCATTTCCTATGTCACTTGCCGAGTTGAGGCATTTTCTTGGATTTGCCGGATTCTATCGCCGCTTTATTGAGAACTTTTCCACCATTGCTTGCCCTCTTCATGAACTTATCAAGAAAAATGTACCGTTGATTTGGGGCCATGAGCAAGATTTTGCCTTCAATGAGCTCAAAAGGTTGTTAACCGAAGCTCCCCTTCTTGCTTTACCGGATTTTTCAAAAACATTTGAAATTCATTGTGATGCTAGTGGTTTAGGCATTGGAGCCGTGCTTATGCAAAATGGTAGACCAATTGCTTACCATAGCGAAAAACTTGATGGAGCACGTTTGAATTACCCCATCTATGACAAGGAATTGTTTGCTTTGATTCGAGCTTTAGATGTTTGGCAACACTACCTTCGTCCTAAGGAGTTTGTCATCCACTCCGACCATGAGTCCTTGAAGTTTTTGAAAACTCAAACAAGTTTAAACAAACGACATGCTAAGTGGGTTGAGTTCATCGAATCCTTTCCCTATGTCATCAAGTACAAAAAGGGCAAAGATAATGTTGTCGTGGATGCTCTATCCCGCAAAACCAACCTACTTACGCATCTTGAAATCAATGTTTTGGGTTTGGATGAGATCAAGAATCTTTATGCCACGGACACTTTCTTTGGTCAATTTTTGCCATGTGCACGGAACATAAAGGCATTGATGATTTCTATTTGCACAAAGGATTTTTGTTCAAGGCTAACAAACTATGCATACCCGAGTCTTCGCTACGTTTGGTCCTTTTGAAGGAATCACATGGAGGCGCTTTAATGGGACACTTTGGATGTGACAAGACCTTTGCAATGCTCTCCACAAACTACTATTGGCCAAGGATGTACCGGGATGCGGATCGCTTAGTTCGACGATGTTCAACATGTCTCAAAGCTAAGTCTACTATAAACTCTCATGGATTATACACACCTTTGCCTATTCCACATCACCCATGGTCCGACATAGCTATGGATTTTGTCTTAGGACTTCCACGCACTAAAACAAACAAGGATTCCATCTTTGTCGTCATTGATAGATTCTCTAAATGGCGCACTTCATACCATGCAATAAGACCGACGATGCTTCACATATTGCTACTTTTTTTTTAGGGAAATCGCCGTCTTCATGGAGTGCCCAAGACCATTGTGTCGGATCGTGACATCAAGTTCGTGAGTTACTTTTGGAAAACTTTATGGCCAAGATGGGAATCAAGCAACTATTCTCCACCGCATACCACCCTCAAACCGATGGTCAAACTGAAGTGGTGAACCGAAGCCTATCCACACTCCTTCGTGTGTTGATCAAGCCCAACTTGAAGAATTGGGAAGAGTGCATTCCACATGCCGAGTTCGCCTACAATCGAGCACTACACCGCGAAATAAAGAGAACACCCTTCGAGGTCGTCTATGGCTACAACCCCTACACCGCGCTAGACATGCTACCACTTCCACTTCAAGAGCAAATCAACATGGACTTCGACAAGCGCGCCGCTTATATGAAGAAACTACATGAAGACACAAGGGCTACGCTAGAGATGCACAATGATGACCATGCCACCAAGATGAACAAGAACAAGCGCCCATGATATTTGAAGAAGGAGACCTTGTTTGGCTACATCTACGCAAAGACCGCTTCCCCGACGAGAGAAAGTCCAAGCTAGCACCAAGAGGAGATGGCCCTTTCAAGTTTCTCAAGCGCATCAACGACAATGCATACAAGATCGACATTCCCAAGTCCAAGTACGGCGTACATGACACCTTCAACGTAGCCGACATCTCGCCTTTCCATGGGAACCCAAGTGATGATGAGAGCGAAGAGTCGAGGACGACTCTTTCCCAAGGGGGGGGGGGGAGATGATGTAGTGCAACCAAGGCACACCACACCAAGGACACCTAATGGTCTCATGACAAGATCAAGAGTCCAAGCACTTCATGAAAAGGTGACCTCGCTCCTCTCTATGTGTGATTTCGACACTCCCTTGAATGGCTTGCTACTTCATTCGGATACCTTGTGCATACTCAGGAATGGAACATACAAGGAATCCCAAGGGGTGGCCGAGGATGGAGAAGAGACGAGCGAAGAAGAAGGAGAAGATGAAGTGGACACATCCCCAGGGTGCGGTACTACCGTCTCCTCCAGCCGGTACTACCGCTCGCAGCCTGACGTGTCGCCTGACGAAGAGACAGCCCGCCCCAGTACTACCGCGTCGAACCATGCCGGTACTACCGCCACAGGTCGACCCGGTACTACCGGGCCACTACCGCGTCCACTACCGCATCTCCCAGGAGCTACTGGACTCGCGCCTGTTCTGACCCGGTAGTACCGCCCCCGAGCCCGTACTACTCCCTTGCCGGTACTACCGCCCCGAGCCCGGTACTACCGACGGGGGCGAGCCAGCGTGCTGAAAAGGTCTTTGTGCCTTGTAATCTTATCCCCTTTTTGGATCTAAACTATAAATAGGATGTCCTCTTCCTAGGGTTAAGGTTAGACTGAGATTAGACTTGAGTTGAGCTTTGCTCCTTTCCCACCCCATGTTGGTGATGCCTCCTTTGGAGATGAATCAAGGCCTCCCCTTGTGGAGATGAATCAAGACCTCAACTTGTGGAGAAGATCCCTCTAGTGGATTCCAAGGCTTCTTCTTATAGTTGAGACTACTTGCTAATCATTCCTCTTGAAGTGACTTGATTGGATTGGTTGGCTTGACCAATAAGAGAAACAATCCTAAGAGTAAGGTTGCTTGGAGTTTGAGAATCGGGGGCTGCCCTTGGGGATTGGTTACCGATTGATTTCGTCCTTAGTTGCTTTGCTATTTACCTTGTATTTGACTTTTCCCATCTTGTTCTTCGTGTTCTTCGCCAAATTCGCTTCAATCCGTGAAAATCGGGACACTACCCACATTAGCAAGCCAAAAAGCAAAACGACAACAGAGAGGGGACGAGCGACCAACTCGGAGCCGAACATGAAAACAGGAGATGTCACACCTAATGCGAGACGACCTAGACAACTGGAAAGGAAGAAAAACGCGCCGACTGGGAAGACCACCAGCCCTCGCTACACCGACCACACCAAGCTATCTCCGAAGAGAGCCGCCTACTGATGGCGTGAATCACACGTTCGTTGAGAGACTCCAAGAGGAAGGTATGATGCAGTTCAGCAGCAAGTTTTTCCTCAGAAAGAAACCAAGGTTATCGAACCAGTAGGAGCAGCAACTCTTCAGAAGGTTGTTGGTGGCTCGCACGGCGCAACACGATCACCAACGTGGAATCTGCACACAACACAATCAAACTACTTTGCCCCAACGAAACAGTGAGGTTGTCAATCTCACCGGCTTGCTGAAAACAAAGGATTAAACGTATGGTGTGGAAAATGAGTATTAAATTGCAGAGAATGAAAAAGGAACAGTTTGCAGTTTGTGGTTGTTTAATCAGTGTAAAAGAATGGACCGGGGTCCACAGTTCACTAGTGGTGTCTCTCCATAAAAGATAACTAACATGTTGGGTGAACAAATTACAGCTGGGCAATTGACAAATAGTGAGCGCATGACAATGCATATACATGACATGATGACTACTATGATATTTAATTGGGCATTACGACATAATACATAGACCGTTATCCAACAGTCTATGACTAATAATCCACCGCCGGGTTGTCATCCGAGTCCCCCGTTGGTATTAAGTTGCAAGCAACGGATAATTGCATTAAGTAAAGTGCGTAATGTAAACAAACACATATGCCGTGGACATAGCATCGTTAGGTTATCCCTAGTGGCAACAGCACATCCACAACCTTAGAACTTTCTGTCACTGTCCCAGATTAAACGGAGGCATGAACCCACTATCTAGCATAAATACTCTCTCTTGGAGTTACAAGCATCTACTTGGCCAAAGCATCTACGAGTAACGGAAAGCATGCAAGATCTTAAATAACATAGATAGATTGATAATCAACTTGACATAGTATTCAATATTCATCGGATCCCAGCAAACACAACATGTAGCATTACAATAATATGATCTTGATCATGTAGGGCAGCTCACAAGATCTAAACATGATGGCACAAAGTGGAGAGACAACCATCTAGCTACTGCTATGGACCCGTAGTCCAAGGATGAACTACTCACGCATCACTCCGGAGGCAGGCATGGCGATGTAGAAGCCTCCGGTGACGATTCCCCTCTCCGGCAGGGTGCCGGGAAGAGGTTCTGAACCCTCCCGAGCTAGGGTTGACGGCGGCGGCGTCTCTGGAACTTTTCGTGGATATTTGCTCAGGTACTTAGGGTTTTCGCGTCGGGGGGAATAAGTAGGCGAAAGGGCGGCGGCTGCGACCCCCGAGGGGCCCACACCACCCTAGGGCGCGCAGGGGGGCCCGCGCCCTAGTGGTGTGTGGGGCCCTGGTGGCCCTCCTCTGCTGCTCCTTCGTCCTCAGGTGTGTTCTGGAAAATAGGGACCCCGTGTAGTTTCGTCCAATTCCGAGAATATTTCCAGACTAGCTTTTCTGGAATACAAAAACAGCAGAAAACAGGAACTGGCACTTCGGCATCTTGTTAATAGGTTAGTCCCAAAAAATGTATAAAAGTGATATAAAGTAGATGCAAAACATGTAGCAATTGGTATAAAACAAGCATGGAACATCAAAAATTATAGATACGTTTGAGACGTATCAGCATCCCCAAGCTTAGTTCCTACTCGTCCTCGAGTAGGTAAACGATAAAAACAAAATAATTTTTGAGGTGACATGCTACCATCATAATCTTGATCATATAATATTGCAAGGCACATGTAAATGAATGAAGTGATCCAAGTCAATGGTCTATAATTTGCTACCAAATAGATAATGAGTAAACAATGAATCACACAAGCTAAACGTTTTCATGAATAGTACTTTCGAGACAAGCATCAAACAGTTTTGCATAAGTGTTAACTCATAAAGCAATAGTTTCTAATAAAAGGTATTTAATCAACACAAAGGAAGAATTAGTTTCAGCATTTGCTTCAACTTTCAACATATTTATCTCATGGATATTGTCAACACAAAGTAGTATAACAAGTCCAATACATTGCATATAACGCATGTTGTAACAAAGTTGACACTAGTGTTTGCTTGTGGAAGACAGAAAGAATAGGAAAACTGACTCAACATAAAAGTAAAAGAAAGGCCCTTCGCAGAGGGAAGCAGGGATTAAATCATGTGCTAGAGCTTTTAGGTTTTTGAAAGCATATAGAGATTGCATAAAATATTTGATACTCCTCCCAACCTTGCTAACACAAGCCATGGCTAACCGAATCCTCGGGTGCCTTCCATCAATCACATACCATGGAGGAGTATCTATTTTTGAGAGGTGTTTGTTAATTGTCAACGAATGGTAGCGGGTGAGAACAGTATTCTACCTGTCAACGGACTTTTAAGAGCGGCTCCCATGAAGGACGTTATTTCTACCAGCAAGGCAGATCATCCCTCTTTCTCTTTGGTTTACACACATTCAGGTATTTCACTGTTTGTCATTGCTTACTGATGAATCAGGGCAAAAGTGTGAAGAGAATTAATTGGTTAAAGTTGTAATTAATTGGGACTGGGCACCCCGTTGCCAGCTCTTTTTGCAAATTGGATAAGCGGATGTATATGCCACTAGTCCAGGTGTAAAAGTCCATCGACAAATAGAATAAAGAATAACCACACTAATTCCTCATGAGCTAGTAAACATTGACACAAAAAGGGAATAATAACATTTTGAATAATTTAAAGGTAGCACATGAAAAATTTACTTGGAGTGGCAAGGAAATACCACATATAGGTAGTTATGGTGGACACAAATGGCATGGATTTTGGCTCAAGGATTTGGATGCACGAGAAGCATTCCCTCTCAGTACAGAGTTTAGGCTAGCAAGGTTATGTAAGCAAACAAGAATATCAACCCGTACACCAAGTTTTATATGACAAACATATTGCAAACGTTATAAGACTTCATACCGTCTTCCTTGTTAACCAAACCCTGTTATTAGAAAATATCTAGACCTTAGAGATACCACCGATGCAAACCAAATTTTCAACAAGCTTTACGGTAGTTCTTCACTAATAGGCTTAACTCATGTGATGCACAATTTAATCATGATCTACTTGTTAACTCAAAACAATTGACAAGCATCAAGTTATCCATTAGTGATCTACAAGATTAAGCAAGTTTTTCCTTATACCAATTACCACATGCAACATTTTCTGAACCAACCAAACACCAATCAATTTATTTCATCAACTCTCCAAACAAATATAAGTGAAGCAAGAGAGTACTTTCTACAAAAGAAAGCTAATAGCTCTGACAAGAGATACATGAAAACAAGAGCTAAAAGCTGAACAGCGCTAGATATGAATACTCAACAAATATAAGTGAAGAATAGGAGTATTCTCATGAAAAAGCGGAGCGTGTCTCTCTCCCAATCAAGAATGCTAGGGTCCAGTCAAGCTTTATTGAAAATAAAAGTGCAATACTGAAAATAAAAGCACACAGACGCTCCAAGAAAAGCACATATGATGTGAAAGAATTAAAATATAGTTTCACTAGAGATGACCTGATAATTTTGACGATGAAGAAGGGGATGCCTTGGGCATCCCCAAGCTTAGACGCTTGAGTCTTCTTGAAATATGCTGGGGAGATCCATGGGAGCCTCCCCAAGCTTAAGCTCTTCACTCTTCTTGATCCTATTATATCATCCTTCTCTCTTGACCCTTGAAAACTTCCGTCACACCAAACTCAAAGTAGATCTCATTAGAGGGTTAGTGCATAATCAAAAATTCACATGTTCTATAAAGACGCAATATGATTTGTTACTTTAAACATTAGCTACAGCCACTGATGTTATGTGAAGCTCTTCCACCCAAAAAAGAATTTCACTCAACACTAGTAAAAGAGAGAATGCAAAATAAAAAGGCATAATCTGTCTAAAACAGAACAGTCCGCAAAGACGAATTTTTTCGAGGCACTTACGACGCTCAGATCGAAAACTTGAACTAATGAAAGTTTCAGACATTCATAAAGATTACGCACAAAAATTTCAGATTTAATTAACAATCTGGTGATTTTAGGAATTTCGTACAGTGAACAGCAAAAATCTGTTTCTGCGCAGCAATCAAAATTAAGCATCATCTTAACATTAGAGGCTACTCTTGGCACAACAATGCGAGAAAATAAAGATACAAAGGAGTTGCTACAGAAGTAAACATCCTTGACTCAATAAAAGAAAAATTGCAGAAAAAAATAATGGGTTGCCTCCCATAAGCGCTTTTCTTTAACGCCTTTTAGCTAGGCACAAAGCATGCATCAAGTATTACCAAGTGAAGAAAGGTCTAATTCATCAAAAGCTTCATCAAGAACAGGGTTTGTCACACTAGGACTTTTCAGTTTACGTAATTCTTGGGAAGAAAATTTAAATAGACCATTATGTGACTCACCCTCAAGCTCATTGAACACGTTATCCGTTTTAAACACACCCGTGGGTTTTGGTTTAGAAATTTTTGGCACATACATAAATTTTTGCTCTCTCCCCACAAAAGCCTTTTGCTTTTTAGTTTTAAAAGTAGAACTTATTACATCCATAGCCTCCTCTAATTCACCAATCCTAAGATTTTGATTATCTTGAATAGTACTAGTTTCTAAAACAGCAATTCTTTCATTAATGGTTCCCAGTGATTCATCAACTTTGCTAGTACTATCAAGGAGATTTGGCAAATTTTTCTCTATAGACTCCAATTTCTTTATAACATCTTCCAAGGTGATCTCATTTTTAATGTTACTAACAGGTGGTGTTCCTACTAGACTCTCAATAATATAACTAGCTTCCAACGCAGGGTACCAAGAAAGTTACCTCCGTCAAAGTGTCCAAGACATATCTATACCAGCTAGTTATGCCAACATAAAAATTTCTAAGCAGGATCATAGTGGAATATTTTTTAGTACACCTACGATGAGCATCGCTGATTCTATACCAAGCATCTTTCAAACTTTCTCCACTTTGTTGCTTAAAAGATCGAACCTCAACTTCAGGAACCGAAACATGATGAGCCGAACCAGACATGATAACTAACAGAAAACAAAACTGAAAATAAACTAAATGCAAGTAACTAATTTTTTTGTGTTTTTGATAATTGAAAGCAAACAAGATAAAATAAAATAAACTAAGCAAGACAAAAACAAAGTAAAGAGATTGGAAGCGTGAAACTCCCCTTGCAGAAGACTGCTGTCTCCCCGGCAACGGCGCCAGAAAAAGAGCTGTTGCAGGGAGAGAGGAGATCTGAATATTCTTCTCCCGGCAACGGCGCCAGAAAAAGAGCTTGATGACGTGAATCACACGTTCGTTGGGAGACCCCAAGAGGAAGGTATGATGCAGTCAGCAGCAAGTTTTCCCTCAGAAAGAAACCAAGGTTATCGAACCAGTAGGAGCAGCAACTCTTCAGAAGGTTGTTGGTGCTCGCACGGTGCAACAGATCACCAACGTGGAATCTGCACACAACACAATCAAACTACTTTGCCCCAACGAAACAGTGAGGTTGTCAATCTCACGGCTTGCTGAAAACAAAGGATTAAACGTATGGTGTGGAAAATGAGTATTAAATTGCAGAGAATGAAAAAGGAACAGTTTGCAGTTTGTGGTTGTTTAATCAGTGTAAAAGAATGGACCGGGGTCCACAGTTCACTAGTGGTGTCTCTCCATAAAAGATAACTAACATGTTGGGTGAACAAATTACAGCTGGGCAATTGACGAATAGTGAGCGCATGACAATGCATATACATGACATGTGACTACTATGATATTTAATTGGGCATTACGACATAATACATAGACCGTTATCCAACAGCATCTATGACTAATAATCCACCGCCGGGTTGTCATCCGAGTCCCCCGTTGGTATTAAGTTGCAAGCAACGGATAATTGCATTAAGTAAAGTGCGTAATGTAAACAAACACATATGCCGTGGACATAGCATCGTTAGGTTATCCCTAGTGGCAACAGCACATCCACAACCTTAGAACTTTCTGTCACTGTCCCAGGTTAAACGGAGGCATGAACCCACTATCTAGCATAAATACTCTCTCTTGGAGTTACAAGCATCTACTTGGCCAAAGCATCTACGAGTAACGGAAAGCATGCAAGATCTTAAATAACATATAGATTGATAATCAACTTGACATAGTATTCAATATTCATCGGATCCCAGCAAACACAACATGTAGCATTACAATAATATGATCTTGATCATGTAGGGCAGCTCACAAGATCTAAACATGATGGCACAAAGTGGAGAGACAACCATCTAGCTACTGCTATGGACCCGTAGTCCAAGGATGAACTACTCACGCATCACTCCGGAGGCAGGCATGGCGATGTAGAAGCCTCCGGTGACGATTCCCCTCTCCGGCAGGGTGCCGGGAAGAGGTTCTGAACCCTCCCGAGCTAGGGTTGACGGCGGCGGCGTCTCTGGAACTTTTCGTGGATATTTGCTCAGGTACTTAGGGTTTTCGCGTCGGGGGGAATAAGTAGGCGAAAGGGCGGCGGCTGACGACCCCCGAGGGGCCCACACCACCCTAGGGCGCGCAGGGGGGCCCGCGCCCTAGTGGTGTGTGGGCCCTGGTGGCCTCTCCTCTGCTGCTTCGGTCCTCAGGTGTGTTCTGGTAAAATAGGGACCCCGTGTAGTTTCGTCCAATTCCGAGAATATTTCCAGACTAGCTTTTCTGGAATACAAAAACAGCAGAAAACAGGAACTGGCACTTCGGCATCTTGTTAATAGGTTAGTCCCAAAAAATGTATAAAAGTGATATAAAGTAGATGCAAAACATGTAGCAATTGGTATAAAACAAGCATGGAACATCAAAAATTATAGATACGTTTGAGACGTATCAGCATCCCCAAGCTTAGTTCCTACTCGTCCTCGAGTAGGTAAACGATAAAAACAAAATAATTTTTGAGGTGACATGCTACCATCATAATCTTGATCATATAATATTGCAAGGCACATGTAAATGAATGAAGTGATCCAAGTCAATGGTCTATAATTTGCTACCAAATAGATAATGAGTAAACAATGAATCACACAAGCTAAACGTTTTCATGAATAGTACTTTCGAGACAAGCATCAAACAGTTTTGCATAAGTGTTAACTCATAAAGCAATAGTTTCTAATAAAAGGTATTTAATCAACACAAAGGAAGAATTAGTTTCAGCATTTGCTTCAACTTTCAACATATTTATCTCATGGATATTGTCAACACAAAGTAGTATAACAAGTCCAATACATTGCATATAACGCATGTTGTAACAAAGTTGACACTAGTGTTTGCTTGTGGAAGACAGAAAGAATAGGAAAACTGACTCAACATAAAAGTAAAAGAAAGGCCCTTCGCAGAGGGAAGCAGGGATTAAATCATGTGCTAGAGCTTTTAGGTTTTTGAAAGCATATAGAGATTGCATAAAATATTTGATACTCCTCCCAACCTTGCTAACACAAGCCATGGCTAACCGAATCCTCGGGTGCCTTCCATCAATCACATACCATGGAGGAGTATCTATTTTTGAGAGGTGTTTGTTAATTGTCAACGAATGGTAGCGGGTGAGAACAGTATTCTACCTGTCAAACGGACTTTTAAGAGCGGCTCCCATGAAGGACGTTATTTCTACCAGCAAGGCAGATCATCCCTCTTTCTCTTTGGTTTACACACATTCAGGTATTTCACTGTTTGTCATTGCTTACTGATGAATCAGGGCAAAAGTGTGAAGAGAATTAATTGGTTAAAGTTGTAATTAATTGGGACTGGGCACCCCGTTGCCAGCTCTTTTTGCAAAATTGGATAAGCGGATGTATATGCCACTAGTCCAGGTGTAAAAGTCCATTGACAAATAGAATAAAGAATAACCACACTAATTCCTCATGAGCTAGTAAACATTGACACAAAAAGGGAATAATAACATTTTGAATAATTTAAAGGTAGCACATGAAAAATTTACTTGGAGTGGCAAGGAAATACCACATATAGGTAGTTATGGTGGACACAAATGGCATGGATTTTGGCTCAAGGATTTGGATGCACGAGAAGCATTCCCTCTCAGTACAGAGTTTAGGCTAGCAAGGTTATGTAAGCAAACAAGAATATCAACCCGTACACCAAGTTTTATATGACAAACATATTGCAAACGTTATAAGACTTCATACCGTCTTCCTTGTTAACCAAACCCTGTTATTAGAAAATATCTAGACCTTAGAGATACCACCGATGCAAACCAAATTTTCAACAAGCTTTACGGTAGTTCTTCACTAATAGGCTTAACTCATGTGATGCACAATTTAATCATGATCTACTTGTTAACTCAAAACAATTGACAAGCATCAAGTTATCCAAATTAGTGATCTACAAGATTAAGCAAGTTTTTCCTTATACCAATTACCACATGCAACATTTTCTGAACCAACCAAACACCAATCAATTTATTTAATCAACTCTCCAAACAAATATAAGTGAAGCAAGAGAGTACTTTCTACAAAAGAAAGCTAATAGCTCTGACAAGAGATACATGAAAACAAGAGCTAAAAGCTGAACAGCGCTAGATATGAATACTCAACAAATATAAGTGAAGAATAGGAGTATTCTCATGAAAAAGCGGAGCGTGTCTCTCTCCCAATCAAGAATGCTAGGGTCCAGTCAAGCTTTATTGAAAATAAAAGTGCAATACTGAAAATAAAAGCACACAGACGCTCCAAGAAAAGCACATATGATGTGAAAGAATTAAAATATAGTTTCACTAGAGATGACCTGATAATTTTGACGATGAAGGGCATCCCCAAGCTTAGACGCTTGAGTCTTCTTGAAATATGCTGCCATAAGCTCTTCACTCTTCTTGATCCTATTATATCATCCTTCTCTCTTGACCCTTGAAAACTTCCGTCACACCAAACTCAAAGTAGATCTCATTAGAGGGTTAGTGCATAATCAAAAACTCACATGTTCTATAAAGACGCAATATGATTGTTACTTTAAACATTAGCTACAGCCACTGATGTTATGTGAAGCTCTTCCACCCAAAAAAGAATTTCACTCAACACTAGTAAAAGAGAGAATGCAAAATAAAAAGGCATAATCTGTCTAAAACAGAACAGTCCGCAAAGACGAATTTTTTCGAGGCACTTACGACGCTCAGATCGAAAAACTTTGAACTAATGAAAGATTCAGACATTCATAAAGATTACGCACAAAAATTTCAGATTTAATTAACAATCTGGTGATTTTAGGAATTTCGTACAGTGAACAGCAAAAATCTGTTTCTGCGCAGCAATCAAAATTAAGCATCGTCTTAACATTAGAGGCTACTCTTGGCACAACAATGCGAGAAAATAAAGATACAAAGGAGTTGCTACAGAAGTAAACATCCTCCTTGACTCAATAAAAGAAAAATTAGAAGTAAAAATAATGGGTTGCCTCCCATAAGCGCTTTTCTTTAACGCCTTTTAGCTAGGCACAAAGCATGCATCAAGTATTACCAAGTGAAGAAAGGTCCAATTCATCAAAAGCTTCATCAAGAACAGGGTTTGTCACACTAGGACTTTTCAGTTTACGTAATTCCTGGGAAGAAAATTTAAATAGACCATTATGTGACTCACCCTCAAGCTCATTGAACACGTTATCCGTTTTAAACACACCCGTGGGTTTTGGTTTAGAAACTTTTGGCACATACATAAATTTTTGCTCTCTCCACACAAAAGCCTTTTGCTTTTTAGTTTTAAAAGTAGAACTTATTACATCCATAGCCTCCTCTAATTCACCAATCCTAAGATTTTGATTATCTTGAATAGTACTAGTTTCTAAAACAGCAATTCTTTCATTAATGGTTCCCAGTGATTCATCAACTTTGCTAATACCCTTCTCGATGAGAGTCTTCTTGGCTTCCCTCATTGTTTCATCATTCAATTCAATCATACCTCCCCTCTTCCTTGATATTGGTGTCGGTGTAGGTGCGGGGGTCGACGCAGGTAGAGTCCAATCATCATAATTCTGGCTGATTTTAGCCAATAATTCTTCAGCTTTTTCAGGAGTTCTTTTCCTGAAAACACAACAAGCACAACTATCCATATATGCTCTAGATTCAATAGTTAGTCCACTGTAAAATATATCAAGTTGATCATGCTTTTCCAAATCATGTCCAGGCCGAGCTCTAATAAGAGAGCGAAACCTTGTCCATGCCTTTGGAAGTTTCTCTTCATCTTCCTGGTCAAAGTTATAAATTCTCTGCAAAGCATCATGTTGAGCACTAGCAGGGAAATATTTCTGAGAGAAAACATTAAGCAAACCAGTAGGACTAGTAATAGAACCAGGAGACAAGTTGTTATACCAAGCTTTAGCATCATCTTTTAATGAGAAAGGAAAAATCTTAGCAAGAAAATAGCTACGCTTCTTGATATCATCAGAAAATAAGCCACTCAAAGTAGATAGCTCATTCATGTGCTCTACAGCACTTTCACTCTTAGTGCCACAAAAAGGAGTTTCTCAACAATAGATATATGAGATAAATCAAGAGAAAAATCATAATCCTTATCTTTAATGTTTATAGGAGAAGTGGCAAACTTAGGATCAGGTGACAACTTGTATTTAACAACATGTTGTGCAAGAAAATTTCTAATATTACTTGCACCAGTAGTAGCATTACATTTATCCACATAAGTTTCATCAGGATCATCATCACAAGTATAATCCCTTAACTCAGGTGAATAAACAGGAGTAGTAGGACTTCCATTAGGTGTTCTAGCATTTTCGAGTTGTTTAGACCTAGCAATAGCAGCATCTAAAAGTGGACCTAATGAAATACTCTCATCAATCACAGTAGAAGCATCATCAATATTATCAGAGGCAATTTCAGATTCAGCAGTAGTACCAACACGTGAAGATTGTGGTGGTGTAACAAGTTGACTCAATACAGATGGTGAGTCAAGAGCAGCAGAGGTACTAAGTGTCGTACCTTTTCTTGTAGTGGATGGCAATACACGGATCCTCTCATCACGAGCTTTACCCATGATGAATAAATTTCAGCGAGCAATATAGATCACAAGTGAACTCACAAATAAAGCTATGCTCCTCGGCAACGGCGCCAGAAAATAGTCTTGATGACCCACAAGTATAGGGGATCGCAACAGTCTTCGAGGGAAGTAAAACCCAATTTATTGATTCGACACAAGGGGAGCCAAAGAATACTTGAGAGCCTTAACAGCGGAGTTGTCAATTCAGCTGCACCTGTGAATAGTCTTGCTCGACACAGATTATCAGTAGCAACAGTTTTATAGCAGTAGTAGCGGTGAAATAATAGCAGCAGTGAAGTAATGACAGCAGTAGTGATTGCAGTAAACAGTAGGATTAAAACACTGTATGCATAGGGATGGATGAACGGGCTGCATGGATAAGATAGCTCATATAATAATCAAGACATAGGCATTGCAGATAATAATGATAAAGCATCCAATTACTAAGTAAACATAGGCATGTGTTCCGTATATAGTCGTACGTGCTCGCAATGAGAAACTTGTACAACATCTTCTGTCCTACCAGCCGGTGGCAGCCGGGCCTCAAGGGAATCTACTGGTAATTAAGGTACTCCTTTTAATAAAGTACCGGAGCAAAGCATTAACACGCCGTGAACACATGTGATCCTCACATCGCAGCCATTCCCCTCGGCTGTCCCAATTATTGTCACTTTGGGACCTCGGGTTCCGGACAACAATATGTGTATACAACTTGCAGGTATGATCAATAAACAGTGCATATCATTATGAAACAATAACATGTTCAGATCTGAAATCATGGCACTCGGGCCCTAGTGACAAGCATTAAGCTCAACAAGTTGCAACAACATCAATAAGTACTAACAACGGATACTAGGCACCATGCCTTAATGATCTTATAACTTATTACATGAACAATCTCATCCAATCCCTACCATCCCCCTCAGCCTACAGCAGGGAATTACTCACACATGGATGGGGGAAACATGGATGGTCGATGGAGAAGCATCGGTGATGATGATGGCGATGATCTCCTCCAATTCCCCGTCCCGGCGGAGTGCCAGAACGGAGTTTCTGGTCCCCGAAATAGGTTTCGCGATGACGGCGGCGTACGGTGATGTTTCTGGATGAAGTGGACGACCCCCTCGCGTTTTAAGTCAGAGAGGGTTAAGTAGTCGAAAGGAGGGCTCGGGGAGGTGACCGAGGCGGCCACACCACCTGGCGGCACGGTGGGCCCCCTGGCCGCGCCGCCCTGTGGTTTGGGCCACTCGTGGCCCATCTCCAACTCCCCTTCTGGCTCCGTGAGTCTTCTGGTAAAATAGGAGGTTTGCGATCTTTTCTGGTGTTTTTCCCAAAAGTTGACTTTCTGCACAAAAACAAGACACCAGGGCAATTCTGCTGAAAACAGCGTTAGTCCGCATTAGTTGTATTCAAAACACACAAGTTAGAGGTAAAACAATAGCAAAAGTGTTCGGGAAAGTAGATACGTTTTGGACGTATCAACTCCCCCCAAGCTTAGCTTATTGCTTGTCCTCAAGCAATTCAGTTAACAACTGAGTGCGATAAAAGACTTTCACGAACACATTTGCTTCATATGATGCATATATTCTCACTATATGAACAAATGCTTAGGCAATTCAAGATGAGGCAAATGCAAATAATGTCACTCAATAGACATGTAAACTATGAAAAGATACCAACATACTAATAGCGACAAACATGAAACATATTAATTCACGAGATTGTAATGCTCATAATAGGATATGATAAGATGGTATCTCGCTTGCCCGATTTTGTACAGCAAAACATAAATGCCTAGGCACCTCTGAAGTTCATGGGAAGACTAGAATCAAAGATAAAAACATCAAAGTTATATCACAGTTAACCACATTCTGGGACAAGCACATTACACTGAGAACGACAACTATGCTCTCGAGAAAATGCTCAAAGAAAGGATGGTGACTCAACATGAAAGTATAAGATTGACCCTTCGCAGAGGGAAGCAGGGATTATCATGTGCTAGAGCTTTTTATTTTTAAAACAGAAGCAAAATTGTTTTGGGAAGTGTTTGTTGTTGTCAACGAATGGTAGTGGGTACTCTAACCCCCTTGTCAACCAGACTTTCAAGAGCGGCTCCCATGAAGGATGTTATTTCTACCAGCAAGGTAGATCATCCCTCTTCTCTTTTGTTTACACATGTATTTTAGTTTCATTATGGGTGACACTCCCCCAACCTTTGCTTGCACAAGCCATGGCTAACCGAATCCTCGGGTGCCTTCCAACATTCACATACCATAGAGAAGTGTCTATTTGCAAATTAAGTTGCTTACTGATAAATCAGGGCAAAACATGTGAAGAGAATTATTGATGAAAGTTATAATTAATTGGGACTGGGCACCCCGTTGCCAGTTCTTTTTGCAAAATTATTGGATAAGCGGATGTATATGCCACTAGTCCATTGGTGAAAGTCTGAATGACAAGATTGAAAGATAAAACACCACATACTTCCTCATGAGCTATAAAACATTGACACAAATTGAGAAGTACTTTGAAGATTTTAAAGGTAGCACATGAAAATTTACTTGAATGGTTCGAAATGCCATGCATAGGTATTTATGGTGGACACTTTGGAATAACTTGGTTTTCATGGTTTTGGAAGCACGAGCAGCATTCCCGCTTAGTACAAGTGAAGGCTAGCAATAGACTGGGAAGCGACAATCAAGAGAGCAATAACCGTCATAATCATACTTGCGACAAAATGAAATTAATTGAGGCATAAAAGTGATACAAGAACTCTGAGTCAAAATAAATCATCAAGGCTTAATTGACTTTTGTTTTTCAGTCATATGCATGCCTGAGCATGTGCCAAGTCAATTCGAATGAATTATTCAGAGGAGGATACCACAATGTCATACCCTCTATGAATAGAACAATGCAAGCAAATATCAACATAACATGCTACCACTATTAATAAATTGAGACCGATCATGAGAGAACACGAACTACTAGGCATCCACTAAATGACATATACCTCACATGAACCAACTAAGCATGCTCACATAGATGAGTATATGTACAAAAATGAAAACAAATAGAGTTCGTACCAGCCTCTCACCCCAACTCGAGTTGTTGTAGATCATCCTTATTGCTTTTTCACTTGTCTTGCTTCGAATGATAAGAATGAAAACCAAGCTCCATCGGAGTCACGGATGGCTGTCCAACTCTGAAAACACTATACAAAACCAAAAGGAAACAACAAATATTTTTGGGTTTTCGAGTTTTTGAAACAAGAGCAAAAAGAAACAAACAATAACGCAAAATATTTTTGGATTTTTGAATAACAAACCAAATTTTAAAACTAAGCAAACTAATACTGAAACTTAAAGAAACAATTGAAGAGAAACAACAGAAATATTTTTGGTGTTTTTGTGTTTTGGAATGCAGCAATAAAAGGTAAACAATTAAAAAGAAAGAAAGGAAGAAAACTGCAACATGGATATACAAAGTATCGACAAGATATGATATGTAAATGAGTGAGATGTCGATATACCTCCCCCCAAGCTTAGGCTTTTGGCCTAAGTGGAGGCTAATAATAACGTGGGTAGGAACTCCAAGCCGGCGGGTCATACTGGGCGTGCTCAAAATCCGGTTCCGCTGAGGAAGATGAGGCTCCATCATCCTCTGTGTGCAGGGCATGTTCCCTCAAGTATGCATCGAATTCATCCTCGGTGATTGACCAAACATTCCTGAAACCAAGATCAAACAAACGTGGTGCAGGCAAAGCGACTATTCGCTCAGATTTAACCATTTTCCACCTCACCTTCTTGGCAAAAGGCACCTCATAAGATAGATTATTCAAAGTAGACCAACTAGTAACAAAGCCATGCCTCCCCATGGAAGCAAAATCGAGCCTCTCTAAAGAAAGCTACAAAATCATAGGGAGAGCTACTACACCATGCATAGCTAATAAATGAGAAGCAATGAGTCCTCCACAAAATCCACCTTTCTCGCGATTGGCAGCAAGGCGAAAAGATCGTATAGGTCCGTCAAATGCTTGGGTTGCCCATGTATCTTCCCTCGTGATCCCCATTGCGGCACCCTAATTGCTGCACAAAAAGCATCAAAAGGCAAGTGGACACTTTTGTTGTAAATTTTATAGTGAACCATAGGGTTAGGTGAAGACCAATCAAATCTAAAGTCCTGCACCACAGACACAGTTAGCTTTGCATATTGGTAGGGTTCTCCCTCTACAAAATCACTCAATCCTGTATTAGAGACAAGAGTACGAAAATCACGCAAGATCCCCGAACTTCTCATGAATTCCAAGCATGGATAGCAGGATGGAAACACTCCTTCTTCACGATGGATCCCCATGACCTCAGGAACCACCAATTCATATTGATTTAGTTGGTGTTCATTTCCCTCCATCCTCTGAAATTTTTGACACATATCATAAAAATTATCTTTGAAGCATACAAATGAGGGGAA
This sequence comes from Poa pratensis, assembly GCA_947311845.1. NCBI lineage: Eukaryota > Viridiplantae > Streptophyta > Magnoliopsida > Poales > Poaceae > Poa > Poa pratensis. The sequence goes on along the minus strand of CAMZMU010000041.1, from coordinate 152,893,514 downwards.
CTACTATATGGACTTGCTAGAGGACTAAACATGCATCAAAACTGATTATATCAACATAGAACAAGCATGCATACTCACTTAACAAGTCACCTACAGCAGCAAAATACTCAAGGTATACTTTACTAAACAAAATTCTACTTGGATACATGGAGGAGTCACATACCGAGAGCAATTGCCCCAAATCTCAGCAGCTGAGATGGGCTGAACAAAGAGATCGAAATCGCGAGGAAGAACAGCAAAAACTCGGTGTGAGAGAGAAAAACGAGCTGAGTGATGCAAGAGGAAGAAGTGGTAGGTGGGGGAACTGTTGGAGGGCCAAGGGTGCCCCACCTCAGTGGCTGGCGCGGCCAAGGAGGCAGCCGCGCCACCATGTGGTTTGACCCCATGGTGGGTCCCCTTGGTCAGCACCAGGCACTCCCACGATGCTCTTTGAAAAATAGGACCAATGGTATAATTTTTACAGATTTTTGAAAACTTTCAATTTGCATGAAATCTGGATATTTAAATTAATAAAACTTGGGCAGAAAAATTATTTTTAAAATTCAAAACAACTAAACTTTTGCAACCTAATTATCACTACAGGAGGTAAAACAAAGTTGAAGAAAGAAATGCTGTTTAGCTCTTTCATGTATGCAAATACATTTGATAACAAGGTTGATCAAGTCTTGGCACCAAATAAATTTACATGACACAAATGATTTAAACATCATGAAACACTCATGTTACCTTGTATTGTATTGATATGGATCCAATCATAATGTTTTGATATCCTTCTTGATGATCATATATAGGGCAATCAATACTTCCCACTTTGATAGTTTTAAAATTGGAGATGGTATTGACTCCATAAATCTTGTCAACTTTCTTGGGGAAATAAACAGTATGTTCTTTATCATTAACATTGAAAGTTACTTTTCCTTTATTGCAATCAATAACAGCACCTGCAGTATTTAGAAAAGGTCTTCCAAGAATAATAGACATATTATCATCTTCAGGCATTTCAAGAACAACAAAATCAGTCAAAATTAAACAATTGTTAGCCACTTGAACAGGGACATCCTCACAAATGCCAACAGGAACAGCAGTAGATTTATCAGCCATTTGCAAAGATATATCAGTAGGTATCAATTTATCAAGATAGAGTCTCTTATAGAGAGAAAAAGGCATAACACTAACTCCTGCTCCCAAATCACATAAAGCAGTTCTAACATAATTATTCTTGATGGAGCAAGGGATGGTTGGTATACCTGGATCTCCAAGCTTCTTAGGAACCTTGCCATTGAAAGAATAATTAGCAAGCATAGTAGAAATTTCCTCATTAGGAATTTTCCTCTTGTTAGAAACAATATCTTTCATATACTTTGAGTAAGGAGGCAATTTAATAGCATCAGTCAAAGGAATTTGCAAGAACAAGGGTTTCATCCATTCACAAAATTTATTATAATGTTCTTCTTCCTTTGATTTTAGTTTCTTAGTTGGAAAAGGCATTTGCTTTTGAACCCAAGGTTCCCTTTCATTACCATGTTTCTTAGCAATGAAGTCTTCCTTAGTGTACTTTGTGTTTTTAGTATGCTTTTCAGGTTCCTTTTCACTAACTTCTTTATCAAGAGCATCATTTTTATCCTTATCACTATCAAGTTCATTACCACTTTCAGTTTCAGCATCAGAGATAGATATACTATTAGGATCATTAACAGTTTCAGAGGATTCTACAACATTTTTATGTTTCTTCTTCTTCTTTTTCTTAGAAGGAGAAACTGGATTTTCAGCTAGTTGAGAATCTTGTTCAATTCTTTTAGGATGTCCCTCAGGATATAAAGGATCCTGAGTATGAGCTCCACTTCTAGTGCTAACATAGACAGGTTTTAATTTTTCTTTAGAAGCATTGGCTAACATGTCTTGTTGCACTTTAGTGAGTTGATCAATTTGAGTTTGAACCATATGGAAATGTTTAATAAGCATCTTAACATCATTGGAGGTTCTCTCCACAATATCATGCAACTTACTAATAGCTTGAGAGTTTTCATGCAAATGATTCTCTACTCTCATATTAAAATTATCTTGCTTAATAACATAATTATCAAATTCATCTAAGCATTGATCAGGTGGTTTAGAGTAGGGAATATCTCCTTCATCGAACCTGTGGAGAGAGTGAACCTCAATTATGGATGGATGAGGAATTGGCTTACACAAATCTTCAATAGGTGGAAGGTTCTTCACATCTTCAGATTTAATACCCTTCTCAATGAGAGTCTTCTTGGCCTCCCTCATTGTTTCATCATTCAATTCAATCATACCTCCCCTCTTCTTTGATATTGGTGTCGGTGTAGGTGTGGGGGTCGGCGCAGGTAGAGTCCAATCATCATAATTCTGGCTGATTTTAGCCAATAATTCTTCAGCTTCTTCAGGGGTTCTTTTCCTGAAAACACAACTAGCACAACTATCCAGATATGCTCTAGATTCAATAGTTAGTCCACTGTAAAATATATCAAGTAGATCATGCTTTTCCAAATCATGTCCAGGCCGAGCTCTGATAAGAGAGCAAAACCTTGTCCATGCCTCTGGAAGTTTCTCTTCATCTTCCTGGTCAAAGTTATAAATTCTCTGCAAAGCATCATGTTGAGCACTAGCAGGGAAATATTTCTGAAAGAAAACATTAAGCAAACCAGTAGGACTAGTAATAGAACCAGGAGACAAGTTGTTATACCAAGCTTTAGCATCATCTTTTAATGAGAAAGGAAAAATCTTAGCAACAAAATAGCTACGCTTCTTAATATCATCAGAAAATAAGCCACTCAAAGTAGAGAGCTCATTCATGTGCTCTACAGCACTTTCACTCTTAGTGCCACAAAAAGGAGTTTTCTCAACAATAGATATATGAGATAAATCAAGAGAAAAATCATAATCCTTATCTTTAATGTTTATAGGAGAAGTGGCAAACTTAGGATCAGGTGACAACTTGTATTTAACAGCATGTTGTGCAAGAAAATTTCTATATTACTTGCACCAGTAGTAGCATTACATTTATCATCATCATAAGTTTCATCAGGATCATCATCACAAGTATAATCCCTTAACTCAGGTGAATAAACAGGAGTAGTAGGACTTCCATTAGGTGTTCTAGTATTTTCAAGTTGTTTAGACTAGCAATAGCAGCATCTAAAAGTGGACCTAATGAAATACTCATCAATCACAGTAGAAGCATCATCAATATTATCAGAGGCAATTTCAGATTCAGCAGTAGTACCAACACGTGAAGATTGTGGTGGTGTAACAAGTTGACTCAATACAGATGGTGAGTCAAGAGCAGCAGAGGTACTAAGTGTCGTACCTTTTCTTGTAGTGGATGGCAATACACGGACCCTCTCATCACGAGCTTTACCCATGATGAATAAATTTCAGCGAGCAATATAGATCACAAGTGAACTCACAAATAAAGCTATGCTCCCCGGCAACGGCGCCAGAAAATAGTCTTGATGACCCACAAGTATAGGGGATCGCAACAGTCTTCGAGGGAAGTAAAACCCAATTTATTGATTCGACACAAGGGGAGCCAAAGAATACTTGAGAGCCTTAACAGCGGAGTTGTCAATTCAGCTGCACCTGTGAATAGTCTTGCTCGACACAGATTATCAGTAGCAACAGTTTTATAGCAGTAGTAGCGGTGAAATAATAGCAGCAGTAAGTAAGACAGCAGTAGTGATTGCAGTAAACAGTAGGATTAAAACACTGTAGGCATAGGGATGGATGAACGGGCGCTGCATGGATAAGATAGCTCATATAATAATCAAGACATAGGCATTGCAGATAATAATGATAAAGCATCCAAGTACTAAGTAAACATAGGCATGTGTTCCGTATATAGTCGTACGTGCTCGCAATGAGAAACTTGTACAACATCTTCTGTCCTACCAGCCGGGCCTCAAGGGAATCTACTGGTAATTAAGGTACTCCTTTTAATAAAGTACCGGAGCAAAGCATTAACACGCCGTGAACACATGTGATCCTCACATCGCAGCCATTCCCCTCGGCTGTCCCAATTATTGTCACTTTGGGACCTCGGGTTCCGGACAACAATATGTGTATACAACTTGCAGGTATGATCAATAAACAGTGCATATCATTATGAAACAATAACATGTTCAGATCTGAAATCATGGCACTCGGGCCCTAGTGACAAGCATTAAGCTCAACAAGTTGCAACAACATCAATAAGTACTAACAACGGATACTAGGCACCATGCCCTAATGATCTTATAACTTATTACATGAACAATCTCATCCAATCCCTACCATCCCCCTCAGCCTACAGCAGGGAATTACTCACACATGGATGGGGGAAACATGGATGGTCGATGGAGAAGCGTCGGTGATGATGATGGCGATGATCTCCTCCAATTCCCCGTCCCGGCGGAGTGCCAGAACGGAGTTTCTGGTCCCCGAAATAGGTTTCGCGATGGCGGCGGCGTACGGTGATGTTTCTGGATGAAGTGGACGACCCCCTCGCGTTTTAGGTCAGAGAGGGTTAAGTAGTCGAAAGGGGGCTCGGGGAGGTGCCGAGGCGCCCCTGGCGGCGGGTGGGCCCCTTGGCCCGCCGCCCTGTGGTTTGGGCCACTCGTGGCCCATCTCCCTCCCCTTCTGGCTCCGTGAGTCTTCTGGTAAAATAGGAGGTTTGCGATCTTTTCTGGTGTTTTTCCCGAAAGTTGACTTTCTGCACAAAAACAAGACACCAGGGCAATTCTGCTGAAAACAGCGTTAGTCCGCATTAGTTGTATTCAAAACACACAAGTTAGAGGTAAAACAATAGCAAAAGTGTTCGGGAAAGTAGATACGTTTTGGACGTATCAGTAACGGAAAGCATTCAAGATCTTAAATAACATAGGGCATAGATTGATAATCAACTTGACATAGTATTCAATATTCATCGGATCCCAGCAAACATAACATGTAGCGTTTACAATAATATGATCTTGATCACGTAGGGCAGCTCACAAGATCTAAACATGATGGCACAAATTGGAGAGACAACCATCTACCTACTGCTATGGACCCGTAGTCCAAGGATGAACTACTCACGCATCACTTCGGAGGCAGGCATGGCGATGTAGAAGCCTCCGGTGATGATTCCCCTCTCCGGCAGGGTGCCTGGAAGAGGTTCTGGACCCTCCCAAGCTAGGGTTGACGGCGGCGGCGTCTCTAGAACTTCTCGTGGATATTGGCTCAGGTACTTAGGGTTTTCGCGTCGGGGGGAATAAGTAGGAAAAATGGCGGCGGCTGACGACCCCCGAGGGGCCCACACCACCCTAGGGCGCGCCAGGGGGACCCGCGCCCTAGTGGCGTGTGGGGCCCTGGTGGCTCTCCTCTGCTGCTCATTTGGTCCTTCAGGTGTGTTCTGGTAAAATAGGGATCCCCGTGAAGTTTCGTCCAATTCTGAGAATATTTCCAGACTAGCTTTTCTGGAATACAAAAACAGCAGAAAACAGGAACTGGCACTTCGACATCTTCTTAATAGGTTAGTCCCAAAAAATATATAAAAGAGATATAAAGTAGATGCAAAACATGTAGCAATTGGTATAAAACAAGCATTGAACATCAAAAAATATAGATACGTTTGAGACGTATCACCTACCCTCTCGCTCCGGGCCGTGAAGCGCTGATCCTGTCAACAAATAGTGAGGACTGGGGAAGGTGACACCGAGGGCACGTGTAAAAGATAGAAGACCAATGACTCCACTCCACGTCGAAGAAGCGTCACCCCATGATGATGACACCAACATGTTGCACCTGAATGAGCCTGGGTCCTCTGGTGAACCCCCAAGAGGGCAACGACGCAATGCGTCGCCGCCGTCGAGCCTGCAACGACAGGCAAGAGTTTTCACCCGGAACCCAGTCACGAGTAGGATACCGAATGACGCCCTCAAAAGGGTAATGACACCCGCATGTATCAGTTTTGTCGGCGCCTAAGCATAGAGCTTTCACTCGGATCATCACTCGTGTCATCTTGAATGCCAATGACTGATCCAACCCAAGGGATGAGACGCCATGCCGACACGAGGACTCCAGATCTTGACCAGGGAGCCGCCGAAACACCGACACTAGGACCACTTGCTACCATAACCTCTTGCCTATCGAAGACACCCATGCAGCCTCTCCTTCCAGGGTCGCCGCCCCGGCGTCCACGAACTTGAACCTGTTGAGTGGCAGACAACACACCGCAAGACTCGACTCAGGCAAGGTAAGCCAACGACAGACCAGCCGCCGGTCACGGCCGAAGTGCAAGTGGTCGACGGAGCTGCAGCAATAATGATGGGCTTACTGACTGCAGCCTACAGAACCTTCCTAGCAAATTATAACAACGCAGTCTGTAGGTTATAATTCTGTAGATATTGCCCATAAGTGTAGCATTACTCGAGCTGCAGTAGGCAGGTGGACACGACGCCTCCGTACCACCCGTAGGTCGCACCATGTAGACGCAGAAGTCAGATCTAGGCTTACAAGCCCGTAACTAGCCGAAGGCCACGCCGCATCCGCTAGGAGGTACACCTCCAGTCCTCCACCACTAGAAGTGGTCGTCGATTGGATGCAATGCCCAGAGGCAAAATGGATACAAATGACCACGTGGCAAAACTATTTCACAAAGTAAACGTTCGCCGAAACTATTTCACAACAATAACCATTTCGAGTAGCGCTCGACGCTTGGGCGCCACGCTCTACACTATAGCGCCTAAGGCTCAGGCACTACACGCCCTGCCAGCGTGGCTGCTGTGGGACCAGGCGGACCCCACATCGGGTAGTGTAGCGCCCCATCACTAGGCACTATACTTCGATGTGTGGTGAGAATGAAGCAGGTCGGGTGGTGAGAGCGAAGTGTGGCTGCTAGTACAGCAAAGCATAGCGCCCTCAGGCGCTACATGATGGTACCATAGCGCCTGAGTATCAGGCGCGACACATCGAAGTATAGCGCCTAGTGATGGGGCGCTACACTACCCGATGTGGGGTCCGCCTGGTCCCACAGCCGCCATGCTGGCAGGGCGTGTAGCGCCTGAGCCTTAGGCGCTACAGTGTAGAGTGTGGCGCCCGAGCGTCGGGCGCTACTCGAAATGGTTATTGCTGTGAAATAGTTTCAGCGAACGTTTACTTTGTGAAATAGTTTTGCCACGTGGTCATTTGTATCCATTTTTCCGTGCCCAGAGCCCCCCAACCCCATATCAGGCCCGAGGAACTGCACTCCCGCAGTGCATCGCAGGGCCACCTCCGCTGACCACCTGCAGATGCCCAAGCCAGAGCCTATCAACGCCACCCGTCATGGACGTCTCCATGTCCCGCCGGCCACCGAGCTGAGCTGGCCATCACCGAGGCGAGTCGGCCATATATGCAACGCACCGTTTCCAAGGGGGCTTACCCACGCAACGCCTAGAGCAGGAGGACGGGCGAGGGGAGTACGAGCTAGGATCCACACCCCCACCCCACCCCACACCGGTCGCTCACAAGAGCGGCGTGAGAGGGTCTTAAGTTGGGATCTGGTACTCCTTATCTAGTCAAAATCAATTTGTTTTGTTTTTGTTTTTGGACGTGGACACGTGGAATGATTCTTGGGGTATTGAAAACAAGGAGAGATGATATTATAGAGATTTCTTTGATGTTTCCCCTATTTATTTATTTATTTATTTATTTTCAGTTGTTTCACACTTTGGCCAAGAATTTGATGTCCCATTTAGTTTGATGCAAAACCCTGATGTATTTCCCTCCTAGTATGATCTACACTTTTCAAGTGCCAGTGTAATGTGAATAGTACTACTAATTTGATTTGGATGACAGACCATCCTATCCCAAAGCTGCATTCCACCACTAGGTACAAAATTGCTGAAAAACTTTAAAGCAAACGACATAATTGTTTGGATTGTGTTATGCATATTGATATGTATATTCCATAAGAAAACAAATTGAAATTTTTACTTGACATTTTTCTATAAAATAAATTGTTTCCGATTCACCAAACCAATTCTTATCTCTTTCTGAAGGAATAAATAAAAAGAATTAAGAAAAAATACTGGAATTAGTTTAATTGGTTCAATGAGATAAGCAAAAATGAAGAATGGGTTTAATTGGTTAAATTAAAAAGTTAATCAAATAACTTCGTTACCTAGTGACCTATTTAAAATCCCCTTTTTATGTCGACCTATGTAAAATCATTCCCCAGTAAACAGAAGCAGCCAGCGGTTTTGAATCTGGAAGACAACCAATCACTGTCTTGAGTGCCCAATTTTGATGAATGAACTTTTGGGAGTGCAGATTTGGTGCTCCCGAGCTCTAGTGATCTCGCTCATTTAAAAAAATTAAAAATCATATTTAAAAGTTTTAAAAACTTCTGAAAAAAAATCATGCATGTTCCTACTGATATTTCCTACAACGTGCAAAATTTCAATGCAAAATACTTTACGATTTGAGCTACACAAAAAAGAGAAATATGCAGATCTGAGTATAGTGAACAATATAAAGTTTCAAATTTTCAACTTTTGTCTTTTTGTGTAGCTCAAATCATAATGTATTTTGCATTGATATTTCTCACGATTATAGGACGTATCAGTAGGAACATGCATGATTTGTTTCAGATTTTTTTGAAACTTTTAAATATGTTTTTTAATTTTTTGAAATGGGCGGGATCACTGGAGCTCGGGAGCATAAACGACTTTCCGGAACTTTTGTAAGATCAGCAGACACTAACTCCCTTGCTATAAATAGGTCCATCCCAAACCAAATGTTCTTTCCTTTTTAGTGTTAGCAACAGGACATACCCAGTCTACATTATGACAAGCTTATAACATTAAAACATATGTTCTTTCAGTCACAAGGAATTTCAAAGGGATATTTCTTATTCTTCCATTCCATCGCCCTACTTAGTAGTCCTCCTTAATTGCCACATCCAGATATTTAGGCCTGAATGGAAGTGTCATCGTTTCTTTCACTCTCTCCAAATAATCAGGAGCATCAAGACCCTGAAAAAGTAGAGAAGCAAGAAACAGTCAACCAAGAAACCATCATTGTTATGGTAACCTGAGACCTAAGATATATGTCATTACCTGGCCCTCATATAAACTTCTTACCCTACGTTCCTCCTCTTCCAACTATAAAAACATGTAATTAGTAATGAACATAGCAACTAAAGTGTTAAACAACATCATAGCAGGGAATAAATCATTATACTTACAGTTTCGTCACGGCACTTCCATTTCATATTGCCAAATATAGGACATACACGCTGTGAGTTCACTTCAGCAGCAGTATATGCGGCAGGATCATTTGGGTGCTTCACTTCACAACCATAGCAATGACCTTTATTTTTATAAGAAGAAAATAGTCATTTAACTGCTGAATAACCAACTAGTCACATTCACATAAGAATGACTGAACTGAAGGCAAGAAAACAAAAAGGAACATGTGTACACATATATTACATGCCTGCACAAACTAGCTTGACATATTATTGCAAAATGCCTTAAATGCAAGTTCAGTGTAGTGAGCTAAAGAGTATAGTTAACAAATAAGTTCACATTAGTACAACCGAGAACATAAAATTTTGAACAATATGTGAGTTAAGAGAAGAGTATACAATACCATTGTCAGTAGGTTTAACCATGCAGAAACAGCTGACCACCAATTCTGATTCTCCCCGCTTAAATGAGACTTCAGCAAAGATTAGATCATCGATGCCACAGTTAGAATCCTCAGCTCCTTTAGTCTTCATTGTGAAATTAACATGATCGTACACCCTACTACGGTCATTGCCCCCAGAAACTGATTTGTAGAGCACAACATCTTTGAGTTCGTATGCAAAGTCCTAAATTAAAATAACATTCAATCTGATCATCAAAAAACTGTTACATGAATAAGAAAGCAACACAGTGCAACCCTGCCAAAAGAACAAAGAGTGGGTGTGGGGAAGGACAGATATCAAACCCCCATAAGATAGTGGTAATCATTATATTTGTCCACCAAAGCTTGAACCAACTGGCGTTTGCAATCACGCCTCACATCAAGTTGCGATTCCAAACTCTTCTTCCTTGTGCCATCAGGCCAATTAAGACATTGTCTTACGACCATATCCAATTGAGAAACACCGGGTTGCCGTGTGAACCTAGTATAAATCAAAGCATTGATATATGATTAGTAGATTATATCTTCTGAAAAGGAGGAATACATAATGATTTTAAGTATCATGTCGATTGTATCAGCCTAACGTAGGTTTACAGTGAACTGGAATTTCATGTTGAAGGTAGTTGAATAAAATCGAACAGCTTCCAAGTTACCTCTTACATAGCTTACAGCAGTAATGAACAAAAGCAAAATACAAAACTGAACTGTTTGCATGCCTACAAGTTCTCAATGCAATTTTTTTCTAAACGAAGTATCATCATTGTTTTGTTCATGGTTTCGAAGCTGTGTGGGCGTTGGCTAAAGCTAACCAATCCAGATATAAATATACCTACATACAAAGTGGAAGCATAGCAGCTATATGCACTTTGCTAACGCTCAGCTGTGCAGAATATTTATTGGCTACCTCGACAACTCTGATAAGTACAGTTACAAGAAAATGTTTCTCCCGGAGCACGAAATCTCTACTATATAATATGTCTTCAGGTGATGGTTGGTGCGTTAATTAAAGTTCCAATTTTACCCTCCCTATATTGGTACAAATTACCCACCATGCTACCAATAAGTGAAAAAACGATTCAAATATTAAAGAAAAACCATCAAACCTCGTGCCTCGCTAAAAAAACGGTTTCGTCCATAGATAAAAAAAACCCGGACGTATGAGGTTCTGCATCTTGGAGATCCATTAGGAATCGTGTCCGAAGATACCACAGCCAGCTGTACGTGTCGGTTATATCAAGGAAACAGTGTTCCGTTCTAAAAGAAAACCTTGGCAAGCAACGTACGTATAGGATTAGGAATCCATGTCTTGACACTATCCGTCCTTTATAAGCAGCAGATTAAAGTTGGTTTCTTGAAAAATTATGATGGAGCGCAACAATTGGAACCAGGCGTCAGGCGTCAGCGCAAGCGCCATGAATACTTGAGAGTTGAGACGCACCGGCCGGGGAGAGCAGCCCGGTGGCGCCAGCGAGATCGCTCCCGGCACGAGCCTCCATGTCTCGCTGGCCTCAGCTCGAGTGCTCGACCTGCGACGACGCCAATTAGCCTACACGGTGGCAGCAACGATAGACTAGAGAGTCGGCGCTCTCCCAATAATACGGCCTACGGCGTCGCCGCGTCTGCCGGCTCCATGCAACAGCGGTGGCCTCAGGCTACGTTGTCGCCTGCTCATGGCGGAAACGGTCGATCGTCAAGATCCTGAATTCAAATTATTTTTCAGTGACCTAGAGTTGATGGAACAGGTGCTGGCGTTCCGCAGCCCTGTCAGAGCAACAAGCCAGTTGTGCGGTTGTGCCTAAGCCGTGATTTAGGTATCTGAAACAGCTTTATTAGTTTTGGTACCAAGTGTGTACGAACGAAAAACACTCATGAACCATCTAAAGGCACACGAATCAGAACATCGAAGCATGCTGCTAGACTGATACGTGAAGAACTTACAAGGGACTTGGAACCTGCAGGAGAAGACGTTTTCCATAATCTTCATGGACGTGAACAACAATATAACACTATCGTGGCCAACCACGAGAAGGGCTTTCGGCATGCGACAAACCGCCACAGCAGCTTGGAACCCGGCGATTCAGCCGCTTCGATAAAGGCGATTGATATTGACATGCCCAGCTAGGCCGATTGCCTCGAGATCCATCGGTTCACCGTGAAGGAGATGCAACATACTTCAACGATGAGCTGCAGCGTGTGCGCAAGGGCACTATAACATGCACTCCATGGTGTTCAAGATGATCAACATATAATGATTGCAAGTAAGAACGGTATGTCATGTAAAAAAAATCTATAGTGAATTTTCCATACCTAAAATTAATTTTTTCCAAGAAAAGACCGTGCAAGAGATTTATGAAATAATTTTGGCAAGGGGCGGAAGATATAAGAAATTATTTTTCACTGTACAAATCTGAACAAGTGTCCTATTTGAAAGATAATCTGATTTCGTCACCAAATTAAGCTCAGTTATTTGCACTTAAACTTGAAGATTAATATAATGTAGCAGTCTAGCTAGCTAAGTATTGGACTCTATGCATCGCGAGCACATTTGGAGATATCTGTTTACACCTATAACACGACAAGCACATCGCTTGACTCGACTCAGTGGAGGGATATATCTGACTGCAGTGTGATACTTTTGCAGTTTTGATTTGTTGAATTAACACTTCATTGTCACAACTATCCCGTCAACCCCGCTATGACAATTAAATTTTCGTTTGCGCCTTGGCGAGACTGATTTTTCTTTTCTATTGCAAGGGCATGTTTGAAGAATAAATTCATATTATTTGCATGAGTATAATGTTTCATACTTCTGGATAACCATGTTGCAAACAAAGATTGGGTGGTAAGTGGTCATTTTCTTTCTTTCGAGAGGATTGTAGTATAGTGGAACATGAAAATGAACAAAATTTGAAGTAAAATTGTACAAAGTCTGAAGTGATATAAAAGAGGAACCAAAGTTAAACCTAAGATGATCGAATGGCATTTAGTATACTGTTTTTTTTGGGTGTTTGTGTTTGCAGATTGATTCATTTTAGACCCGTTGCAACGCACGGGCATTTTGCTATAACAATATAAGGTTAGATATCTTGGAAATAGATGATTCGTATCAAGCAATACCATATAAATAGGTGGCCAATAAGACCTCAAAGAAAGAACAGTACGTGCTCAAATCAAAAGAGATTGCAAGCAAAACCATGAAAGTCCTTCTTCTCCCCCTCCTCCACCTCCTAGTAACAAATAATATAGGATGGAAATTTTTTACCAACTTGTCAGATTTTCTACAGTCTAACGTAACTGAAGGCCATTCGTGTCAGGACTCCGATGGGTCTGACAGGAAGAGGATCAAGAAGAAGAGGATTTTAGGGAAGATCGGTAGATAAAACTGGTAAATTGCATAACTAATTAAAAGGTAAATTGCAGAAAGTAAAGGTAGAATTAGGGTTCATATTTCTTGGTTGATTCAACAGGATACAAGGTGGGCTTATAAAGACCAAGCCAGCTACAAGGTAACCACACCGGAAATACCTAAAGTACCCTCATACTAATATGACATACTAATACTAGTCCATCACAATTCGTTCTATTCCTGATTCATGCTGTGAACATTGGTTATTTTTCATGGACTAAATCACAGAAGCATGCCACAAGATCGCAGCACCCCCGTTTGAATGTAATGAATATCAAGTGTGGACAACAGAGAGGAGAAATTAACTAATGAAATATAGTTCCGGAAGCTTACATTGTTATATCCTGATGTTTCTGAAGATAGCGATCAATAGCATTGTGAGCTTCCTGTAAGCTCCGAAACGGCCCACCCACGTATGGGTATGTGTGGTAAGATCCCTTGAGATCGATCCTGGTGTAAAATTTGATTCCCCAATCAAAGCGCTTGAAGGCCTAAATCGGTGATGAGAAAAGACAACGCCAAGGCTGTGCTTGCATCTGCACAGAGGACGAGGAAGTCACGGTGGTGGACGACTCCCCCAATGTTGTAGCGTTGAGTAAGCCATTCAGCACGCAGGCAGGCTCAGCCACGAGACCCTCCTCCTTACACCTGAAGTGAAACAACAATATATTTTGGATATGAATGAATGATTTATATTACCATTGTGCAGTGACCAAGTGAACAGAACGAAGTGCCTTAAGAAAATTATGAAGATGACAGAAATCTTGAGGTAGCTAGTAATCTACCAGACAGAAATCCAACTGAAGTACTTATCTCTGTACAAGAACCCCCTAGGTGTCCGATCAATCAATCCAGGTTGATAAACAAAACCACTAAGTATCGACTAGGAGAGGAATAGAGAATGCAAGAGTAATGAAAGGGAGAGGTAGCAATGGTCATACGGCAGGCGACGGGAGGCTTCAGAATAGAGTTGCTGAAGTGTAGGAATATGCATCTGTGATGATGAAGATGCAGTGCTTCCCACATGCTGCTGCTCCTCGTACCTGAAGTGGAACAAGCAGGCTCAATAAGCAGAAGAACATTCATCTTCCATATTATCATCGTGCTATGGCCAGGGAAACGATCGATATTTTTTCTACTAGCAACTTATGACATGGACCCTACTGTTTACTGAAATACAGATGATTTCTACACGAGAAGACTCCAGCAAGAACTTCAGATTTCGACTAGATCGCAAACAGAAAAGCGATGATGAAGGCATCGAGAGGGGCATACTGTGGAAGATCGCGGCAGGAACCGGCGAGCAAGTGGACACCGGCGGCGTGGATGATTTGATCCATGCTTTCAAATGGCTCGCCGGGAACACCATCGTCCGTGAAGAACTTCCCCTCCGTATCTATGTCTACAAAGATCACTGGCCCGTTGTTCAAGTCGGAACGAGATGCGGCGAGCAGCCCACGCGAATCGACGGAGATAATCTCCCGCCCATCGATGATGGGGACGTAAAAGTGCAGTACGCGGTGGCGCGGGGAGGTTTCCGGAATTTCATGTTGGCTCGTCTCCGGTGGTACTTCGTTGTTTCGAGACATCCCGAATCCCAATGCTTGAGCGTGATAGCGAAAAGAGTGGACGGATCGCAGATTTTGCCTGAAATTAAAGTTGGTTCTTCCTTCGGCGTGCTCATCAATTTATATCGAGAAAATTTCCGTCCCAAGGAGCCCCGTTCCACGGGTGAAAAGTACAACAAATTCTCCTGTATATGAGATTCAAAACCGATCAGGCCCTCCCAAGTTGATCGCTATCATTATCGTGTCCAAAAAAAATCTAGTACTAGTATCATAGCACAACATCAGGTTGAACGGTTTGTTTTTTCAAGTAAACTAGTACACGTGCACGTGCAACGCACGTATTATAATTTTTATTATATAGACATGTCTTTTATAAAATTCTTTTTTCACTGAACTTTTTTACGAAATTTCCCAATCAATATCATCTCCAGAAACATTAGACTCAATGTGCTATACTCTGTCCATAGATCCATGAGCTTTTGATGTGTCTCCAAGGGAATTATGCACCTCTCTACATACTGAGAGATGCAGGGAAGCTAGGACCTGCAACGGTTTTTGATTGTGGACCGCATACTTGGATAGTTAATTTCTTCCACATTCACTTTAAACATTATACTCCTACTTAGTATGCCACTCCCGACAAAAGTTGTATAATATACTCAATGCATGTGAGACAGGATCACTGTAAAAAAAAACTGTAGAATTTCCAAGATTTTGCTACATGTTAATTTGCAGACTCAGTCAGACTGACGATATTGAAAGCAAGGCAGAATCTTTCTTTATCTATATATCTTCCATGTCCGTACTCATGCTTCGGGCGGCAATAACCGGCCATCACATGCCAGTCGACGCATCATTGTCACTCGTGACCGTGAAGCGCCTTGAGCTCATCCACAAGCCGTGCCCAGTCACACAGCACGATGACCCACCTTCAGCCACGGCACGGCGAGCCGCGACGCCGAGCACCCTCGCCCTTGTAGCCGTCGCCTCGCCGACGCCCATCAGCCTGCCCACTGTTGACTATGTAATCCTGCAGTCCTTGTATCTAGGATAGTTTATTTTGTTTTCAGAAAAAAAACAATACGGCATGAGCGTGAGTCTGTTTGTGCCATGACCGTTTCTTCCTTCAGTTTAGGTAGATCGAGCTGCTGTGCGCGTATCGTGGGATGGCACGAAGTCAAGCGCGCATGGCGGCATCGCTAGGACGTGGACGAGTGGCCGTGGGATGGCGCGGCCGCATAGCTCGGACATGATCCTATTTTCAGTTCCAGAGTTTGCTATAAGTAATAGAGAAAACGGAAAACGCTGCAAGCTTTACGCAGCACAAAACCTCTCCCTCGAGTTCGATTTCTAACAAAGTGGCATCAGAGCCGTTTGTCGATCAAGGGACACGATCATGTCGCACGAGCGATCACGCACGCCGGCGATGCCGCCCAACGACGGGGGTGGCGGCAACGGCGGAAACGGCGGCAACGACACTCCAGCCGCAGACGGTACAGCGGCGGCGGCGCAACCTCGTGCACGGGCCAGAGGCCGCAGCCTCGTCAGGCGCGGCGGCAATGGTGGCGGCGGCGAGGTCGTCATCCACGAGCGCGTCGTGCAGGAGCGCACAAACTTCGGCAGCAACATCGTCTACCCCTCCCTCACGGCCACGAACTACATCGAGTGGGCGCTGGTGATGAAAATCAACCTGCGCGCACAAGGGCTGTGGGACGCCGTGTCCGGCATGGGCGTGTCGGGCGATCGCGAGGACATGGCGGCGCTCTCAGCGCTGCTACGTGCGGTACCACCGGAGATGGTGCCCGTCCTTGCGGTGAAGGAGACGGCGGCAGAGGCATGGGAGGCCATCAAGTTGATGCGGATGGGGGTGAGCCGCGCACGGGAGGCCACGGCGCAGCGCCTGCGCAAGGAGTTCGAGCAGATCGCCTTCAAGGACGGCGAAACGCTCGACGCGTTCGGCATGCGGATCACCAACCTCGCCAACAACCTGCGATCTCTCGGGGACGTGGTGGATGAGGTAAAGATTGTCCAAAAATTCCTGCGTGAGGTACCTGTTCAGTATGCGCAGATCGCGTGCTCGATCGAGACTCTCCTCGATCTCAACGGCATGTCCGTCGAGGAGCTGATCGGGCGTCTGCGTTCATCGGCGGAGAGGTGCTCCATCGGGAGCGCAGACAACACAGGAAGCCAACTGCTGCTCACGGAGGAGCAGTGGAAAGCACGCGGGAAGAAGAAGGAGTACGGGCAGGGCTCCGGCTCCAACGGCGGCGGCGCAAAGGGAAACGACCGCGGCAAGAACAAGAACCACGGCAACGATCGCCGTGGCTCCAACGGCGACCGCGATAAGTCCGGGATCAAGTGCTACAACTGCAACAAATTTGCAGGGCACATATCCCGGGACTGCCCAGAGCCGCGACGCGAACGCAAGGGCCAGAACCAAGCTCACCTGGCCGCGGCGGAGGAGGACAAGCCTGCACTTCATCTGGCGCAGGCCTGCACCCTCAGTGACGACGAGGGGCCGGCCCTCCTCATGGCGACCACGCACCAGGTCGCAACGACGGACGCGCCCATGCCGATCATGACCGGCACGACGGAGCGCGTCAACCTCGTGGAGAACCGCGTCTTCCTCACCTCCGCGGACCAGGACAACGACACTTGGTTCCTGGACACCGGCGCCAGCAACCATATGACCGGGCGCCGCGACGTCTTCACCGAGCTGGACACCACTGTGGGCGGCACGGTGAAGTTCGGGGACGGATCCGTCGTGGAGATCAAGGGACGCGGGACGATCCTGTTCGCCTGCGGCAACGGCGACCATCGTGCACTCACCGACGCGTACTACATCCCGCGCCTGAGGAGCAACATCGTGAGCCTTGGGCAGCTCGAGGAGAACGGGTGCCGCATCGACCTGTGCAACGGGTTTCCGAAGCTGTTCGACAGGCGACAGAAGCTGCTCGCCAAGGTGCCGCGAGCGCGCAACCGGCTGTACATCGTCACGCTGGATATTGCGAGGCCGGTGTGCTTCGCGGCGGTGAACTCCGATGACTCCTGGAGGTGGCACGCACGGTATGGCCACCTCAACTTCGATGCGCTAAGGAAGCTTGCACGCCAGGGCATGGTACGAGGACTGCCGCACATCGATCACGTCGAGCAGCTCTGTGATGGCTGCCTGGTCGGGAAGCAGCGCCGCTCGCCATTTCCTCAGCAGGCGAAGAAGCGCGCGGAGGGCATCCTTGATCTGGTGCACGGGGACCTGTGTGGTCCCATCACGCCGGCGACGCCTGCCGGAAAACGCTACTTCTTGCTCCTCGTCGACGACAAAAGCCGGTACATGTGGCTCACGCTGCTGTCAACCAAGGACCAGGCTGCCACGGCGATCAAGCGATTCAGGGCAGGAGCTGAAGTGGAGACGGGGCGCAAACTGCGCCTACTTCGGACTGACCGCGGTGGCGAGTTCACCGTGGCCACGTTCGCCGAGTACTGCGCCGACGAAGGGATCGGACGTCAGCTGACCGCGCCGTACTCGCCACAACAGAACGGCGTGGTCGAACGCCGGAACCAGACGATCGTCTCCACCGCGCGAAGCCTGATGAAGGCAATGGGCGTGCCCGCAAGGTTCTGGGGGGAGGCCGTGACCACTGCGGTCTACCTCCTGAACAGATCGCCGACGAAGAGCGTTGACGGCCAGACTCCATTCGAGGTATGGCATGGCTATAAGCCAGACGTGAGCTACTTACGTGTCTTTGGATGTGTGGCACACGTGAAGGTGACGAAGCCCAACCTGGCGAAGCTGGACGATCGGAGCACTCCCATGGTACTCTTCGGGTACAAGCCAGGATCGGCGGCGTATCGCGTCTACGATCCAGTCAAGAATCACGTGCACGTGTCGCGCGATGTCATCTTCGATGAAGGTGCACGGTGGGACTGGGAGAAGAACGGGACGGCTGCCGACGCCGTGCCGTTCCACGTCGAGGTCTTCACACACCCAGCTGCAGCGACATCCACGGCAGCTGAAACTGGGGAGCACAGCTCACCAGTCCAGGCCCCAGCTATGCAGGAGACAACGGCACAAGGCGGCAACACGCCACCACCAAGTCCTGCAACGGGCTGGGGTACACCATGGACCACGCCATGGACATCTGCTGCATCTTCGTCAGGTTCAGCAAGGAGAGGCACAAGTGCTGCACCGCCAACGCCAGCAAGGCCACAGCACCAGATGATCACAAGAGCTCGCAACGGCATCGTCAAGCCCAACCCCATCTACAACGACTACGTCATGAAGGCTGACGCAGAGGAGCTCGACGATGAACTGTGCCTTGTGGCGGCTGAAGAACCTGCATCAGTGGACGCCGCACTGAGCGAGGCGTGCTGGAAGGACGCCATGGACGCCGAGCTGGCGTCGATCCGCAGCAACGACACCTGGGAGCTCATCACGCTCCCACGCGGCCACAAAGCCATTGGACTAAAGTGGGTTTATAAGGTGAAGAAAGATCCTGCAGGTCATGTGCTCAAGCACAAAGCACGCCTTGTCGCCAAGGGGTACGCGCAGCGGCAGGGGGTGGACTTCGACGAGGTGTTCGCGCCGGTGGCTCGCATGGAGACAGTGCGGCTGCTGCTAGCGCTCGCCGCGCACCGTGGATGGCAGGTGCACCACATGGACGTGAAATCCGCGTTCCTGAACGGCGATCTCGCGGAGGAGGTCTATGTGCACCAGCCACCAGGCTACATCGACCCCGACGGCGAGCACAAGGTGCTCCGGCTGCGCAAGGCGCTCTATGGACTTCGCCAAGCACCACGCGCTTGGAACGCCAAGCTGGACGCCTCCCTGGCATCGCTTGGGTTCGAGCGAAGCCCACTCGAGCATGCGGTGTACAAGAGGAGCAGCGGCACGGCGACGCTGCTCGTCGGCGTCTATGTCGATGATCTGATCATCACGGGCACGGACGCCAACGACATCGACGCGTTCAAGGACCAAATGCACGAGCTGTTCGAGATGAGCGATCTCGGTCTCCTGAGCTACTATCTCGGGATCGAGGTCAGGCAGGAAGCTGGCACGATCACATTGTGCCAGAGCGCGTACGTGGGCAAAATTTTGGAAGCTGCACACATGGCAGACTGCAACGCCTGCCACACGCCGATGGAGAATCGCCTGCAGCTGAGCAAGGAGGGCGTCGGGGACGTGCTGGACGCCACAAGCTACCGGAGTCTCGTCGGAAGTCTCCGGTATCTCTGCAACACCCGCCCTGACATCACACACGCCGTCGGGATGGTGAGCAGGTATATGCAGGCACCCACTGCTTCACACTGGGCTGCAGTGAAGCAGATTCTGCGGTACATCAGTGGAACAGCTGGGTACGGGTGCAGGTACATGAAGGGCACCACAGACGAGCCCACTCTGATGGGGTTCAGCGACAGCGATCTCGCTGGGGATGTCGACGATCGGAAGAGTACCACTGGCGTCGTGTTCTTCCTCGACTCCGGCATCATCACGTGGACATCTCAGAAGCAACCGGTGGTGGCCCTATCGTCTTGCGAGGCGGAGTACATTGCAGCGGCAAAGGCAGCGTGCCAGGCCGTCTGGTTGAGCAGGCTTCTTGGAGAGCTGATCGGCAAGCCTCCAGCTACGGTGAAGTTGTACGTGGACAACAAGTCCGCGATCGAGCTGAGCAGGAACCCAGTGCATCACGAACGAAGTAAGCATATCGACACTCGTTTTCATTACATTCGTGAGTGCATTGAGGACGGCAAGGTGGACATTGATCACGTGAGCACAAATGGACAACTTGCTGACATTCTCACCAAGGCGTTGGGCCGTGTCAAATTCGCGGAGATGAGACTGAAGCTCGGCGTCATGGAAGTTTCAGATGGACTTCAGGATTAGGGGGTGATTTGTTGACTATGTAATCCTGCAGTCCTTGTATCTAGGATAGTTTATTTTGTTTTCAGAAAAAAAACAATACGGCATGAGCGTGAGTCTGTTTGTGCCATGACCGTTTCTTCCTTCAGTTTAGGTAGATCGAGCTGCTGTGCGCGTATCGTGGGATGGCACGAAGTCAAGCGCGCATGGCGGCATCGCTAGGACGTGGACGAGTGGCCGTGGGATGGCGCGGCCGCATAGCTCGGACATGATCCTATTTTCAGTTCCAGAGTTTGCTATAAGTAATAGAGAAAACGGAAAACGCTGCAAGCTTTACGCAGCACAAAACCTCTCCCTCGAGTTCGATTTCTAACACCCACCGCGCTCGCCACAGCCCCGGCCGGCACCACGGCCTCCACGTCCGCCTTGCTGGCCACCTCCCGCACACGCACGCCGACGCGGAGCACATCCACGAGGAACGCCTCGTTCAGGAACTGCTCGGCGCGGAGCGGCCACGTCACGAGCGGCACGCCGGCGCACACGGCATCCAGCACCGAGTTCCAGCCGCAGTGGCTCACAAAGCCGCCCACCGCGCGGTGCGCCAGCTTCTCTGCCTGCGGCGCCCATCGCCCGGCCACCACCATGTCGTGGCTGGACGCGCGTTCCTCAATACCCTCCGTCGGCGTCGGGATTACCCAGAGGGCCAGAGGAACGGCATGCCGGATGCGCGCAGCCCGGCGCCCAGCTCCTTGAGCTGGTTCGCGCTGAGACCGCACGTGCTGCCGAAGCAGGCGTACACCACCGATCCGGCTGCCTGACCGTCGAGCCACTTCAGGATGGGGTCTCTCTCTGCGCCGCCGGTGACGGTGACATCGTTGCGTGCGGCGCTGTCCCGTTTGGGTTCGAGGAGGAACACTTTCTTGGGAGAGCCATCGGCGCTTCGGTAGTACTCGACGAAGTCGGCCTCGAGCGCCGAGAAGCTTTTGAAAGCGACGGCGTAGCTCTCGGCCTCGGCCGCGCTGAACAGGGGAAGGTGCGCCAAAGCCTCCTCGTTGACATGGACCCTGCCGAGCTTCACAGGTACCGGGAGGCCGCCGGGGACGACGAAGGGGTCCGAGAATACCTCGGGGCGGTGAAGGTGGACTCCGACCATGGAGGCCGCAGCGAAGGCGCCGATGGCGGCCAGCACGACGATTCACCGAACAGTCTGTAGAGCGTGGCCTGCTCCCGGCCAAGCTAGTCTATAGAGTAGGAAGAGGGCAGGAGCCAGGAGGGCGTCCTCGGGGCCGCTGGTCGCCAGGAGGGGATTGTTGCAGCAGAGGAGAGAAAAAAGAGTGAACCGGTACAATGGCAAATTTGTTGTATTATGTGATTGGTGGGAGGGTAAAACGGGAAAATCGGACATTGTTGAGTTGTCAAACATTGGGACGATCTGAGCTGTTTGATCGGATATTGAACAGTCCAGATTTAAAGTATCCTAACAAGTTTGCTCTTTTAATAGTAGTATAGATAAGGCGTATAATTTTTACAGAAAAAGTTAGCAAATGTTTGAGCCCTCCCTCCCCCCACACACATTTTGTGTCCGTTCACTATCTTTTTATCTGTTTGAGGGGTGCTCAGACATGTTGTTTGGTCGGTGCATCCAACCGCACCCCCCTTCCCACCGGGCATGCATGTCCAGTTTGGCCTACTTTACATTGCGACATCTTTTGTATATGAACTAGTTTAGTTCAAAATACTTGAGCATAAAAATAATAATATGTAAAACACATAACAAATAGTTAAGCATAAATTGCAATTCAATTTAACCCGCATCGGCCATCCATGGAAGTTCCAAATGATCTCAAATGTCACATAGTTCAAACAAACACGCAATATGAGAAGAGATGAGTGATCAATCTTCTCAAGACGTGATCGTGGCCTTTTTTCATACCAAGCCCTCTTCATATCATCCATAATGCTCAGGTGGGCTGTCATTACCCGGGCCTCCTTGGCGAAGATCTTGAGTTTTTATTTCATTGAGCTCTTTTTTATTGTCCCTTGATATTGCTTTCAACTTGGCGGTCGCGGGTTGCAGCAACTTTGGCTTCAATCCAGAGTCTATTTTGCATCTCGATGAAGCTTTTGAAGTGTTCATCCTTTTTTCTTTTTGCTCTCTCCTCACTTCTCACTTACTATCTCCTTGACGGTTATCATGTTTTTCAATGATTCTTTGCAAAATAAGTGATGAAACCTCACACTTAAAGGCATCTTTGGAATTTCTTCTTACCCTTGGCCGAACCAAAAGGCGTCCCCCACTTTTGATGGTCTCTTCATCAAGATCAATTGTCGAGGCATCACGTTTCTCGCCTTGGGAGCCATCATGTCGATTTGGAGTTTCAACGAAGCAAAGCGATCAATCCACTTGGGGAATTATATATCTGTTCCATCCATGTGCCACACAACACTTTGTTCAAACCCTCTGCGTATGATTCGGTTATTTGGGCGCGTCTTTGCGGCTCTGCCGCATGTGCGAGCTAAACAAAAACATATATGCTCTCCCGCAACACCAAACAATATCTCTACCACAAACGGTCGACCACTGCCTTGCCCAACCTCTTGCCCGCCATCGTTGATCAAACATTGCAAGAATTCACACGATGTTCAACACTGTAGGTTGATGAAACATTGAAACAATTCACACGATCTTCAATAATATTGGTCCTCGATAAACCTGACCAAAAGTCGGGCCATGTCGGGCCTAAAAATTTCTGACCAAGAAAACTCATGCTCGAGCCCGAAAAAGTCCGGCTGCCCTGACCAGGGTCAAAATAGTTTTAGGGACTCGAGTTTTAGAGCAACTCTAGCAGATACTGGATAAGCCCCTCGGCCCGGAAAATTCCGGCCGATATGCAGGGTGGGCCATTTTTCTGGCCCGACCAGATACCGCATATCGGGCTGGCTCGGAAACTTTTATCCGGGCCTCCGGATAAGCGGCGCCTCCGTCGCTATATAGCCGGGCCGAAGGGTCAGATAGGGTTCCATTCACGAATCCCTCCGCCGTGTTTTCTCTCCCTCCACCGCTAGGCTCCCTCACCTCCGGCGAGCGATTAAGTAAGCTCCGCCGTGACTCTCTCCTCCCCGATCGCAAATCCATGGCGGGCTCTTCTCTACGCGGCGGAGGTGGCGGAGGCCGTGGGCCTCCAGGCGAGGACGAGGAGGCCCGTCGCCGCCGCTCGGAGGGTGAGCGCAAGCGCCACTCGTACAAGAGCCGCCGGTGGGAGAAGCTCGTCCCGGCGAGGGCGCACGACGCGGAGGCGGGCAGCTCGTCTGATGGCCGGAGGAGGAAGAAGCCGGAGGAGGAGGTGGAGGACGAGTACGTCCTGCCTCCGCTGCCTCCGGGCGAGGTCGTCGTCAGCCGCCAGCGTGGCAGCGGGGGCATGAGCATGAACGTGCTCTTTGTCGACCTCCTGCCGATTTTCAAGCGGACTGCCGCGCCGACGACGAGCTCGTGCTCGCCACGCCCGCGAGGGAGGCGGGAGCACCCGCCGCGGCAGAACGCCTCCAAGCGGCGATGGACGAGCACGAGCTCGCATGGGCGGTGCGCCGGATATACGAAAAGGAGGAGCTCAGCTTCTAGATCTCCAGGATGTGCTCGCCGGAGAAGTAGTAGTTTAATTTCTACTTTTAAGTTGTAGTTCTTGCATTTGCTATGTACAAATCTCGCACGAACCCTTTGAATATGCAGTACCAATTTCGTGCATCTGTTCTGTGGCAGCTCTTTTGGTATCGGATAATTATTTTCTTACTTATTGGATAAGATTTATCCGGTACAAGATTTTCCTGTATATGCTAGAGTGCGAAGTTCGTGGAGATGCTCCAGTCCTCGCTTTTCCAAGTTCCTGGGGTATGCAGTTCAGAAGCCAACCCAGTCATTTCCAAAGGCATAATAAACCCATAAATACCCTCACTTTTCACCGGGACCCCGTCGCAGTTCACTTCCTCCCGGAGGGACAAACCTGTCTTTTCCAGCCCCTCCGCTCCCTTTTCCGGGAAGGAAACCGCCACCCCCGCCAGCCCACCTATGTCGAACTCGAGCTCCAGGCTGGGCCTCAACATCGACCTCGACGACGTCGCCAGGCGCCTCAGCTTCTCCCCCGCCTCCTCCCCGCCGCAGATGCCGCCCCGCAAGCCTAGCAGGTTCCGGGTGGTGCCGGATCTCTCGCCCATCGCCGAGGACCCACGGGAGCAGCAGCAGGCGGCGCCGACGTCGCAGCCCCCGCCATGGGTCTCGTCGCCCTTCTCCGCGCTTCCTCACACGGCGACCTCCGAGAGGCCCGCGACTTCCTTGCCCCCGTATCGCCGTCGCCGGTCCGCACGCAGATCGTCCCGGCTTCCCCCGCGCCGCCGTCTCAGACGCAGCAGCAGGTTGCGGCGGTGTTGGGGAAATTGGAGCAGACACGTCAAGACGGGCTGCAGCAGGCGTGGGCGTCGGCGCAGCAGCAGAACGCGCTCGCGTCGGCGTTCCGGGGATGGGACCAGAGACGTCAGGCCGCGCCGCAGCAGTCGTGGGCGCTGGCGCCGCCGCAGCAGGCGGTAGGACTTCTACCGGGGTCGCAGCAGGCGTTCGCGCAGCCGTATCCGGAGCCTCCGCAGCAGAAGCTGAGGCTGTACACGGTGGAAGGGGAACCCGCGGGGTACAAGACCAAGTGGGAGGAGCTCCATCCCGTGTCCCAGCAGCTCCTGCTACAAATCGAGTACGACTTGCGCCCGCACTCTTGCTCTTCGATCGACGGATTGGGCATCTGTTTCCTGTGTCTCGTTCCGATTTGGGGGTTTCCGCGTAGGTGTTCTTGATTTCTTTAGGGCGCATTGTATTATTATGGTCTGAACCGTGGTTTTGTTGGTCACATTGCGTTCTAGATGTCCGTCTTCCTGTCGAATTTGGTTCTCGTTGTGTATTGCTTTCCGACGCTGTGAGGTTCTTGGGTTCGAACAGTTTGCGGTGGTGAATTCTGCAGGTTTTTGTGCTTTGCTTTGTGTAAAATGTTTTGCCACATTGCTCTCTGATCACCACCAGGTTCGTCTGTGATTTGGCAGGGACAAGATAAGGGAGTTGGACAAATGCAGCCGTCTCTGCGACCCGTCAGTCTCGAACAACAGTTTTGAACGGGATGCTTGTCAGATCACCCAGGTTTGGACTGAATTCGTGCTTTTAGCAGTTCATGTTTGGAATCGTTTCAGTCTTCCCAGATTAGTGTAGTGCCATTTGTTGCCGAAGAGAGGAAGACCATATATGCAGTACTGTCAAGTTTGTTTGCATTGTGCATTTGATTGTCACTATGGTAGCGTCATTCTTCAAAGGTTGCACAGTACCAGCCAATATTAAGTGCTCTTATGTATATTCTGAACTGCCGCACAATCATGAGACTAGATTGTTTGATGTTTATAGGCTTCAGTGCAATGAAACGGATTTGCAACCGTGGTATATGGGAGTCGAGTCCTGGTAACTCTGATGATGCATCACCATCAACTTTGGATCACCGCATGTGTTGCTAAATTGAAAAACAATCATATAACTGCTAGCATAACTGATATCAGTTTGTTGATTGTCTATAAAAAAAACATAGTACTTACTTTTCAAGTGACTTTTAGTGTATTCTGGAAAGCCAACTCAGCCACCCCCAAAGGCCTAAACCCATAAATACCGTATGGATTTATAGGCTTCAAAGCAATGAAACGGGTTTGCAACCGTGTTCAGGGTAGTCGTGTCCTTGTGACTCTGATGAAACATCACCATCAGCTCGGATCACCACACGTGGACATGAATTTTGGGTAGGAACAAGAGATTCCGGTAGGAAAGAATTCAGAGTACCACATTATATCAAGTACTGTCAAGTTTTAATGCATTGTGCGTTTGATTATCACTTTGTTAGCGTCATTCTTCAAGGGTTGCATATTACCAGTCAATATTAAGTGCTCTTATGTATAGTCTGAACTGCCGCACAATTGTGTGACTAAATTGTGTTTTTAGATGTTTACGTTTGATAATTGAATTGTACTTTATGGAAATCTACTGGTAGATTTTTTTTTCTTACTTCATTCTAGATGTCGGTAAGTAGTGATGTCAAAAAGTATGGAGAGGTATTTAGCACCAAATAGCTGGTGTGACATTTACATGTTGTATACCTGGAAGGTACACCAGCAAGACATCTGTATGATGCGGAGACAAAGATGATCTCTTACTTGGAGAACTATCTCGTCAATCTCTGCTATTAAATTGGCTGATTTTTTTTCCGGGACTTTAACTTCAAATTAAGAATACTCTCTGGACTGCAAGGCCATTTGTTTTCGACATAAACCACAATGCATAACTAGGCGAAAAGCACGTTTAACTTGAATGATTGTTCTTGACAGGAGCAATTTTTTCTTCCTGTAACAGGAGATTGGGTCAATCTCCACCATCATGGGCAGGGAGAAGGCTTCCGTTCACAGCTTAATGGATGTTGTCAAAGAAACTATGTCCACTGTAGAATTTGCTATAGGCTCATATGTGAAGTTGAGACCATGGTTCGTCAGCAGAGCCGGTTTTGCAAACCATGATGGATCTTCAGCCGCTCATACTGATTTCAGCCAGCCCTTGACCATGGGAAGAACGTTTCATAGCCCTCATGGTTCTGTAAGACGGCCTTCTGTCTTTATGCAGCACCTTGTTGACAGATTCGAGAAGCAGCTTGAAGAATGTTGCAAACTGATTGGAGAGCTAGAGCAGCTTGTCCAGATGATGAATAACAAAACGTATCCACCTTCTTTGGAATCTCTGCCAACAGTTATGTCGAATATGCATGACTATTTTATCTATGTTACTTCTAAGGTAATACTCTGTACTACATAATAACTTGTGTGGCAACTACAGCTGATGCTTTCACAGAGAATGGAGCTTCCCTAACACTTTTATTTGGTTCAGGTGGAAAATCTTCATCAATGTTCTGAAACAATAAGAATTCATCATCTTAATGATCTGCGAAACAGTGGTAACAGGAATGATCCATTTGCGGAAGCGGATAGAAAAGAAGCAGCAAAACAACAAGCCGCTGCCAGAATAGTTCATCCAACATTGCCTGTAAGTAGACCTTCAATTTGAATAGCAGTTCTCACAAATAACATTTCATGTAGTCAGGTTAGTAAACATTGAATATATGTAGCAATTCTCAGATCTAACATCAGTGTGGTCATGTTAAACTTTGTTTCTCAACTATCGTTGATCGGTCTTCCAGTTTTCATTTTTGTCATTCTCCTGTGTATCTCTCACAGATTGGTGACACCAGAAGCAGGTGCCAGATGTGTAGCTGAATCAGGTTCACGTCAGTCCTTTGTCTTGTATGTCCTTTTGACTCCATCCCTCTTCCCTCCTTTAGTTTATTTATTATGGCAGCCTGTGATTAACTTGTCTAATGAGCAACTGTAGCCGCGCTGTCTGACTCTAGCTGCTAAGGGTAGACCTTTCTTCCAGATGTAAAAATACCTGGTAATTGATTGAAACCTATAGGACTCACAGGATAAATCGATGGCTGTCGCCGCCTCAGTTTTCTTCCTTCTTTGGCAAAGCTAACATTGCCTCAGCAGTTTAGCCCATTTAAGGTTTAAAAACTGACATTGACTTCTGTAAATTACTCAAAGATGAAACCTCTGAGTCGTCCAACCACTTAGAAAGTACTAATTAACTTTTGAAGATACTTTATTGGAATCTTCTTTGACGAAGCTACTTATTAGTGTATTGACTGTGATAATCTACTTTCATCTTTATTGTGGGGCTTTTTACTTGAAGCATTGATATGAGAAATGGGTATGCTATTTGCCTCTCAAATATAATGAGATACGATGTGATTGTGTAAACTGCCTCGCTGTCTTATTATAATAACCACAAGCACTAGAATGATAAAGGCATCTTTGATGGAATAAAATTTAGGACTAGAAGGCGATCACTGCTGGGCTTCCCATTGAATGGTTTTGATTAGTACTTGGTGAACTCTTTCCACACAGCAAGGACTTCGTTAAACAGTATTAAGACATGCATCCAGGGCCACATTCTATTTGGCTGTCTACACGACTTTTCGCATGCATGTGGCTTTTTTTTTCTCTTCCACAGAATAAACTTCATGTTTTCCAGGTTAATCAATTTAGGTTTTGGTTTGGTGGACCAGCTTATCAAAAAATTCTAAAGCGCCAAACTACATGCTTCTGTTGCTTCATCGAAAGCTGCCACATTAGTAGCCAATCCATATAGTATGTTATCATGGAGGGTCCTTAACTCGCTTATGGCACGTTGTCATATTCGATTATTAAACTCTGGTTCTTTGCCCAGTCTAGATATCCTCTTGCTTTGTCATTGCCTCCTTTGCTATATAGTATATGCAATAACATTGCCTCGTCGCCTCCCTGAGGGAACGTAAGCGCTGACGGCAGTTCATAGGTCATATACCCCAAAAATACTGGGAACTTTAGCTGTTGACATTATGCTAGGTGTTCATTTCTGTATCTGGTCGTATACCCACCAGAGCCATACATACATGTCGACATGTCAATGCCCCATATATGAATTGTTCTAGAAGTCTATAACTAGCCATGTTCTTATTTATTGCAAACGTGGCGTCTGGCGTGTTGTACTTGAAGATGGGTGGATCTAACTGTACTTCTTGAATTCGCCTTGCAGTTTGGAGATCCGATCGTCCTGCTCGTGGGCGGCAGTTCATGTGTGCGTAATCAGTGACCTGGACTGCGACGGGAGAAGCTGCGAAGAAGCAACGCCCCGGCAACCACTTGGGACGGGTCAACTTTTTGCTTGGTTTGCTTGGCTTTTAGTTTTAGGAGTAGGAAATGGATGGTCATAGCGGTGCTTCAGGTCGTTCTCCCCAATGCGGCACGATTCCGTCAGGTCACAACAGCTTCCCGGGTAATGCGACAGAAGGCAAACCCAATCCGTTACTACGTTCTTTCCCATGATGCCTGATGGGATTCTCTGAATTTTGGCATCTATCCGATTCCCTCTCTAGTTTGTAGTGCGATTCTGATTCTTTCTGAATCGTGTACAGGTGTTAGTGTGAAGACGGATCATAGATGTGAATTACTACTGGTCAGACAGAAAATGCATAGAAACTGTGTACAGAAGTTGAAGGGAGCAAACCCCCTCAGAAAAGTATGGAAGTGGTCAAGTGGATAGATACGGAGTAATACAAATCGAGTTCTCATCTGTTTCCCAGAAAAAAAAAGTTGTTATCTGTTAATACATCTCCTTTTACATCGGCTCTTGAAACTGTGTTTCATGTCGTACATTTGTGCCATAAATTTTGTTGTACTTTCGTATGTTGAGCACGGGTCAACATTTTGAAGAGAAAGAATCAGAATCGCAGGTCAAGTAAGTTGCAATCCAACACCAGCACAAACAAGATAGCCCAAATAACGGGGGATTTGATTTCAAATCAATTTTCAAAACCTATCCTATCCGACCTAGTTGGGGCGAACCAACCGTAGAAAAAGATCTCCAAAATCCTCGCGGTCCCACGGCCTCCACGCCAACAGAACATAAAGAAGCCGCCGCTCACCTCCTCTCCTTCCACCATCCATCTCCCACTTCTCCTCACCCCCTCCGCCGTTGACCTCGTCGGCCTCCGCCGCCGGCGAGGCCCCGTATAGTCGGAGACCTGTACCTTCCCCCTGCATCCGCCTCCTTCTCAATCCAATCTACCCTTCCGCGGCCCGGCGAGCCGTATTTAGCGCCCTCGGAACCCTAGATCCCCTGGATTCCCGGCGCCCCCCTCCCGGCGCCGTCCCGATCGCCGCGGAGGAAATGCTACGCCGCGTCCCTTGAGATCCCAGCCCCAAATATTGAACTTTTAACGACGGTGACGGGACGCGATGGCGATCCGCATGACCGTCTCCTACTCCGGCTACGTGGCGCAGAGCCTGGCCTCCTCCTTGGGCCTGCGCTGCACCACCGCCGCCGCCGCCGGGACCGGCTCGGCGCCAGGCGCCGGCTGCCGCGTCCTCCAGGACGCGCTCTCCCGCCCCTTCTGCCTCTTCTCCTCCTCCCGCCGCCTCGAGCAGAACAATGACGCCGAAGACCACAACCACCCTAGGCCCAAGCCCAAGCCTCTCCCGGCCGCCAAGCCCCTCCCCGCCACACACCGCACCAGGACCCTCACCGCCTCCGATGGAGGCAGCTATTCGCTCTTCGTATCGCCGTCAGGCTCCACCAAGGCCGATGACCCGCCGGCGTCGCTGGCGGTGGGGTTGCTGTCGGTGCTGGTGTCCGGGATGGGCGGCGGTGCATCCTCGCTGTCCGCGTCGCCGTCGATATCGTCCGGATTGAACCCGGCCGCGCTCCTCCCGTTCCTGCAGGCCAGCAAGTGGCTTCCTTGCAGCGACCTCATCACCGGCTCGTCATCCCGCAGGTCGTCGGTACGCCCTGCGGAGGTGACCGCAGCAGTGCCCACGCCAGTGCCGTCGCGCCGCCCTTTGCCTGTGCCCTCCCCTGCGGTGGCGGCGCCTTCCAAGGTGGGCGTGATGGCGTTGCTTGGCAGTAGCGGTGCGGTGGCTGGCTCCTCCAAGATGGGAGTCAAGACATTGCTTGGTAGCGGCGGTGCGGTGGTTGCCCCTTCCGTGGCGGGCATGGCGCCATCGGTTGTTAGTAGTGCGGTGACCTCTGGTGCTGCTGGGGTGGTTAGAAAGAGCGCTGCTGCTCTTGGTGCTGGTGCTGGGGTGAGCAGGAGGAATAGCTGGCTGTCGAGGTGGGTCAACTCCTGCTCGGATGATGCAAAGACTGTCTTTGCTGCTGTGACTGTGCCACTGCTCCATAAATCCTCTCTGGCTGAGCCCAGGTCCATCCCTTCGAAATCAATGTATCCGACATTTGATGTTGGTGACCGGATTCTTGCTGAGAAGGTATAGTTAACTCCCAGCCTTCGATGCGTAGCAAGTTTCTATGATGCATGTGTGCTGATGGTTCATACTTGTTCAGGTTTCATATATTTTCCGGGAGCCTGAAATTTGTGACATCGTGATCTTCCGTGCGCCTCTAGTCCTTCAGGTATGATATTCAGTTTGCCTTCTTTTTTCTCTTTGGTTAATGATGGAATATGTTTTGATTAGGACTTCTATTTTGCAGGCATTGGGGTACAGCTCAAGTGATGTGTTCATCAAGAGAGTTGTTGCCAAGGGCGGGGACGTCGTTGAAGTAAGCTTTTATCCCAAGGGTAGTGCCTTCTATTTGTCTCCCTTTATTTCTGTTTTTCTATTCGCATTATTTCTAACCATTTGTACTCCCCTTTTTTGAGTAGGTGACTGATGGTCAACTATTGGTTAACGGAATAGTCCAGATTGAGGAATTTGTGCTTGAGCCACCCAACTATGAAATGGATGCAGTGGTACGACATCTTTTCATCTTACCTCATACTAAGTACCAAATGTTTTTTACTTCTTTGCCTTATGTTGGACGACGTCACAAGTTTGATGAACATCAAGTTTCTATGATTGTAGTGTTGAACCTGTTAAGAGGTGATGTTAAGATATGAATGTTCTGACATATTTGTTGCTTAAAATGTCAATTTCGCTGTGTGTTATTTATTGATGATGTGACATGAAAGTCACTCTGGTCCTCTAGTAGATTGATTTGTTTTTCATCAGAGCCAACATGACTTTTGATCATAGCTAGTACCTTCATTTTCTGAAATTGCAGTGTAGTGTACACATATTGATCAGTTGTTAATTGCGTTTTCCAGAGTGTACCTGAAGGCTATGTGTTTGTGCTGGGGGACAACAGAAACAACAGCTACGATTCCCATAACTGGTATGCTGATCCTCTTTGGGGAATACCTGCTTTCAGTTTCACAGCGTGTAGCTCATGTGCTGTTTTGGTCATTACAGGGGACCACTCCCGGTGAAGAACATTCTGGGGAGATCTGTGCTTAGGTACTGGCCGCCATCGAAAATTACAGATACTATTTATGACCATGATGTTATTCATGGCACAGCAGGCATCTCCTGAGATGTAGTTGGCGCGGCAATGCCAAGCCAACCAATTTTTTTTCTGGCAGAGCGTCACTGATGATCGCGGCCACATTTTTCTTCTTCTAGCTATTTATTTGATTGATGTCGCCTTGCACGTATTGCTTGGCTGACTCTCAGTTTTTCCCTGCCCTGCCAGCAGATGCTTGTTTAGAGGCAACCATTCTTGTACTGTAACCACCAAAGATTCGACTCGCCTGTGTCATAAAAACGGATGAATGAGCATCCGTTGCAACACATGGAAATTTTGTTATGGTTTTTGACACTAGGAGAGCTGGTCAATCTGTATCAGATCTTTTTTATAATGTAAAAGCAAGAGAAAGCATGAGATACTGTTCTGGAGTGTCATGGTTCTTTTTTCAGTCCTATCTTTGATGAAGGAAGCAATGGCAAATTTTAGGGAGACTTGTCTCAGACCTTTTGGTCCTGTCTCCTGTGTGTTTCCATGTTGTGAATTTTGATATTTTGATCTGTACTCATGGGATTCTTGGAAATGAATTGTTCTAAACAAACAGGAATTTTGTTACCTTCCTGTTTGTACGTACAAGTTTTCATCCTGGATAACAAAGAGGTTCTCCATTCTTTTTAATGTCTCAACACTGCAAACTACGCAATGTCATCTGTCTAATTTTCTCTTGTAAGATGTGTATGAAACAGAGTGATGAATGTTCTTCATTGACACAATAGAAACGAAATTATTTGCCACATACAGATATATCAATCCTTGGTTTTGGTCGTTCTAAGAACCTCAGATCAACGGTCAACCACTCCACTGGTTCAGATGAAAGGCAGCAGCAACTCACTCAGGAGCAATACAAAATTTGAACATTGCATTACGGACAAACTCCATTTTCAGGTACACTTCTGGCCCAGTAAATTATACACGAAATTGATGCATATGTGCAATTTCCTATCAGCCCTGCGACTATCAGAGGTAAAAAAAAAAAGATGTTACCACTTCACATCCAGTGACAACGGGTCAGGCGGGAGAACGAATGACATGAAGTCTGTGAAGGAAACGTTTGAGGTCAAGCTACTCCAAGAACTAGCGTCGGCTATTTGAAGAGAACTCCTAACCTTCTTCACCAACATAGGCTTCAGCGTTCCCTCTTCTTTAACCCTAGCGATGATGTCAAGTGTGACTCGCTGGACCACAGGTAAAGTTTTCCACTCCGGAACATCATCCCAGATGTCATCCTCTTCAGTGATGTCCCTCTCGAGCTCCAAGCGGAATTTTACCAAAGTCATGGACATCACATTAGCTTCGATGAAGTTCATTGATCTGTTGAACTCGTTCCTCTTGCTGAACCAAGTCTTCAGTTGATTTTCAAGCCTTGGCAGTCTTGGACTGATTGAGCAGAACATACATGCTGAGATCAACTGGCCTGACATGTCCAGTTCAGACTTGTCTGACAGTAACTCCAGAGTATCATTAGAACTCAACAAGGGCTTCATGTAGCCCCCAGACAAATCGGTTTCATGCGCAACCATTATAACAGATCCTTCAACACTCACATGTAGCAACGGAGCACATGTTGGGTGGCTGAGAGCCAGTATTTGGCTTAGGTCCTTGTTAGTAGCCAACAAGCTTCCGTTTGCTACAAGACCTATACTGTGAGGATGTGTAAAGTACACTTTCCGTGCACCAGTAATCTTTAATGCATTACCAGCATGAACAAGTACCCTCTTCAACCCTGTATACGTGGCATTCAACTGCAAATGAGGCACAACATAAGATTTTGCAGCAGTAGAGGGCGAGAATGCGGTAGTCAAGAGTTGATGAAACAAATAGTGCATGAAACAAACAGGAATATAAGAAATGTTTGAACATTATGAAGTTTTATATCGACCAATCCATGAAAGGTCTAACATATTTAGTAATGACTAGCTTACAAGAACTAACACATCAAGGTTGAATGTAATCCTTGTTTTTGCAAGAGTTGCATTCTTATATGCAAGAGGAAGACTTTGAAAGAACAAAGAAGTTTGGATCCGCAAAAGTATGCTTAGGCAGTTCCTTCGCTGAGCACAACAGAATGAAGATGACTAGAACTATCTATCTAGCCATTCGACTCCCACAAGCACAAAAAAGCATGAAGAATCTTGAGGAGCTTCCGCTGAAGAAGGAGCTTCTTATTACCTGCGGGAGTCCCACTGCCGTTAGCACCTTTCTTAGTACTCCTTGAGCTAATCTCTCATTGTTTTCGCGCATTAAGCTCAGGAATACGTTTATTGCTAATATGATGGCCGGACATAGTTTAGTAAAGATTTTAAGTGGGTTTGCTTGGACTATGCTATTTCTGAATAATATTTTCTATTTCATAGGAGATCTTGGCCGAATCTTCAATTACACACCGGTAACTTTTTTCCATTTCCGAGGTTATCACACCAGATTGTAGGAGGGGAAGACGATATTTGGTGACTGTTATAGACAGAAGTAACACATAAACAACAAGCAAAGATATCCAGAAGCAATTTATCACAATTCTCCAGCATATGACAATCAAAGACATATAGACTTCACTGCTATACATTATAATTCAATAGAAAGGAAAATCAGCATATATCTGATAATCCAATTGCTGTCCCTTCCTTTTCCAACCAGAACAGCCCCCTTTTTTTCCAACTGGGATATTCCCCTTTCAGTTGCTAAACGGAAAGAACAGCCCCCTTGCCCACATTATGTGGCATGCCAGAAAAATGCTTTATATTCTGCCTTGGTATTTTGAAGCTAAGCTAAATTCAAAATCAAACATTCAGGAAGTAACGTTTAAGTCTGACTACATAGGAGCCATTTGAAAAGAAGAATCCAATATTGTGTACTCCTAGTAAAGGCATTTAATGCACTTAAATGCATAAACTATATAACTAACAATTCAAATGCACACAGTATACACACACTGGACATTTCTATCCTCTTCCATTATTACCATGCTACTACAACGGTTCAGTGATAATTACGTGGCACCATTCAATCAGGGTCAGAACAGCATGTGGAACCAAACTTCTACCAGTAAATATTGGTTAAAGTTGTTAAAACTCATTATGTACACTCACAACCAAAACAAATTCAGACACAGCAACAAATTCAATGTCATGAACACAACTAAAAAGGGGGAAGAAATAGGTGGCTCCTAGACCATTCACCCATTAATAAAAGTACGATTGCGGGCAAGGGCGCTAAATCTTTGGAAGTGACGCAACTTTAACTCGATACCATCATGTCCGAAACCCTTAGCATGCAAGCAAATCGGAAGCAAAATCTGAACGCAAGCGTAAAGTCAACCGCACTCACCGACGGCAACCGGAGCTCCCCGTCAGCAACCGCCACCTCGAACGGCCCCACGAGGTCCAGGTCCCTGACGCCGGAGCCGAACCCCAGGGCGCCGTCGCCGGCGACGACGTCGATCCCGTCGGGCCCAGCCACCTCCTCCACGGCCGGCTCGGCGGGGCGGGTCCACTCCACGGAGCCGTCGGAGACCCGCGCCTCGCCCACGGAGCCGCCGGAACGGGCGCGGAACTCGTAGCGCTGCACGGCGGTGACGAGCGCGGGGTGGGCGTCGGCGTCCAGCGGCCAGACCCGGACCTCGGCGTCGCGGTCCCAGTTGTACTTGTCCGTGAGGGAGTCGATGACCTCCTGGAGGAAAGTGGGATCCGGGACGGGCACGGGCACCGGCTCGGTCTCCGCCGTGAAGGTGGAGGTGTGGAGGGAGGCGTTGGTGGTAGCGGCGAGGAGGGAGAGCGAGGCGGAGCGGGAGGGCGCGGGGAGGAGCGCCACGAGCAGGAGGACGACGAGGAGGGGCGTGGCCCTCGGGGCCATGGTGGTGGAAGGATCCAGAAGCTTCGAGAAGGTCTGATTGGGGTTTGGTCGAGGCGAAGCTTTCCTTCCACGAAAAGATCTCTTCGCGGCGAAGGGAGAAGAAGGAAGGTGGATGTGGGGCCGTGGGGGTGGTTAAAGGCGTAATAAGAGACTGACGGGTGGGCCCGGAGAACTTGATTAGAGAGAGCTTTCTGGCGCTTTATTACAGTCAGGTTTCGATTTGTTATCCTGTCATGTGGGACACCGCTCCATAATTTGCTGAAGCTGATTCGGGTGATAAACGAAATATGGCAGTTTTGAGTATAAATTCGAACTTGTGTCGGCAGTTTTTCACAGCAGACATACTGAACCAAGCAAAACAAAAAGGATACTACTCCATGTGAAATCCACTTTGCAACCGGGTATTTAAAAACATATTTTGAAATGTCAAAAGTTTCTGAAACAAAATTTCATAGATACATTTTCAAATATTACGTGTTCACAAAGTCGTTTC
Source organism: Poa pratensis (assembly GCA_947311845.1). Classification (NCBI taxonomy): domain Eukaryota; kingdom Viridiplantae; phylum Streptophyta; class Magnoliopsida; order Poales; family Poaceae; genus Poa; species Poa pratensis. Next base: position 152,856,674 of record CAMZMU010000041.1, on the reverse strand, counting down.
ATGGAAAATCAATATTTTTGTTGTCATATGTAAAAAGAAAAAAAATGTCACAAGCCTTATTTTATAACCAAATTTTCTCTTTTTCACACAAGCCATAAAAAATGTCATTTTTTCATGAAACGACTTTGTCAACGCATAGGATGTTAAGATCTACGAGCAAACATTTTTTTTCAATTTTTTTGATATTTAAAATGCACAACCGGGAGCAAAAAACACCACTCCTCCAGAACAGTCGTAGCAATAACAGTGCAGTTACAGTTACAAGCGTACACTGAAACGTTCCAGAACACTGTTCTGATCCACCCCCAGGAGGGTATTAGTAGGTTACAAGAATCTCTCGATAAATTAGATCATGCTGCCTACTCCTTCTATGTCCGACACATTGGCAAACGAGCGCTTCGCCAAATATCCTGGCCCGCTCCCAGCCACAACAACAATCTGCGAAGAAAATAACTAGAGTGTATTAGGACCGACCAGTGGAGCAACGTATATATAGCACATGGTTTAGGAAAGATAAGTGTTGTATAAGACAGGGTTTGTATTCGCGGCAACCAAAATATAAATTCTCCTGGATAGAGCGAGGAGAAGACAATAGAGCTCCTCCCTTAATTAGGAAAAAGTCCAAAGAGAAGAATTGTTTGCTGACAACTGCGGTGGCCAACTGTTGAAAGGCTTGCGATGTTACAGATTATCTTAACGCCCAACCAAAGACCCCTTCAACACAACAACTGAAAGCACATAAAAGACTACAGATGTCCACGGGACTACCGAAGCAAATATGCAGCATATTTATAACGAAGAAAATTATTGCGACTTATTGGACGCTGTCTCTTCAAAATCCCTGCTAGTGGAACAAACAATACTGCAGCCACCATTTCAAAAACTGTGGGGGAGTTGGCTACCTGTCCAACTACGGATCTAATTCAGCTTTCTTCCTATTTTATTTCATATTTTATTGAATTTTCAGATTCGAACAACAAATAATAAGAGGTGCAAAACATCAAAGGAGTTTGCATTTCTAAGTGAATTATCATGGTATCAGAAAACGTATGTTAGATTATCAACATAATAGCCAAATTAATTGTCAAGAAATTGACCCCAACTTATGTCGAGTCAAAACAGAATTCTGAGTACAGTGGAGAATTATAGGTTGGCCATTGTTACAATTGTAAAATACCATGCATATTCAAGTTGCCTTTTTGTGGAACACATACGTGGGCTTTTTGTGGAACACATACGTGGGCTTTCCGAGGGGCTTAGGCACGAGTTTCTGAAGGTCTTTCTAAGGGGCTCACACTCCCTGAAGGCTCTGCATTCTTTATAATCCATGGATGCTTCAATATATCGTCAAGAGAAATCCTCTTGCTCGAATCCTTCACTAGCAGCTGCATACAAGATTCACACATTACATTTCATTACCTTTAAGAGTATAACCAATTACTTCAAAAGAAGAGGTATGACCAATATTTTCAGATGTTACCTTGCAAATGAGATCCTTGGCATCGGCAGATATGTAAGGAGTCGGAGGAACAGCAAGTCCACTTTAACTATCCTGCTCAAAATGCATGTTCCAGAGAAATGTATCAAAGGAACTAAGGAAGACTGGGAAAATCACAAACATTGTAGCTCTTACCTCATAAGGGTATCACTCTGTTCTGCAGCTTCAAAAGGTGGTGAGCCATATAAAAACTCATAGCATAGGATTCCTAATGTCCAGTTGTCAACAGCGTAATCGTGAGCCTTTTTCTCTACCATCTCTGGTGCCAGGTAATCGATTGTACCACATAGTGTGTGACGTTTAGCATTTGATCGAACTGCCCATCCGAAATCTGCAATTTTAAGTCGGCCCTGTAAAATGGAAGTTAATTAAGTCTCGTGAAAAAGCTCAGCACCTTATGCACAGAACAGACTTCAAGTGTCCACAGCAATCAGCTTATACATCGATGTGGACAGCACAAGCAATGATGTTCTTTACTACTCATTGGTTGTGCTGTCCACATATGGATGTGGATAGCATAACTCGGTGTCTGAAAGCATTTGATAATCTCTATTGCGGTTAAAGTACCTCCTCAGTAATCTCGATAAAGTACACAGGACATCCATATACTGATATACAAAGTAACCAGGTGTTCACAAGCATATATAGTACACAAGTGCCGGACAGAATAATCATGTATGAGCACGAAGATGCATTGGCAGCACTACTTACATGAAAAATGTGTACTATATGTGCACCACTAGGCATTGCATTCGAGTTTCCTTTGAGAAGTCAAATTTTGCACTGCACTATTCTACGTGTAAGATAACTATATGGTCCATGCTCAAGAGCGAGCCAAATCTTTAATACAATTATACAGCAAGATACCGCTTATCTGCTATCTTGTCACTCTTAGAAAGCCGATTGGAAAAAACACAAGCTATGAGTTCCCAACACATGTAATAAATAGTGCTTCATTCAGAATCTATAGCTCCTGGAATCTTCCACGAGTATTTTGATAGTTTTAGCTTGCAAAAACATCAACGCACATAGGATATATTGTCTCTTTTATTTTATCTCACAAGTATTTTCCACATATCGGTTTGTATATATTAACAAAGATAGGTAACTGATGACAGCACAATGTGTACATTTCTAAAAAAAACATTTATATTACTCTACCAGAGTATCAAATGGCAGTAAAAGTACCGCAGCAATGCAGGATATAATCATTATTTTATCCCTCCATGGGCAGGCATATCTTATAGCAATGATGTTGTCGGATTTCATGTTAAAATAAATGAAAGGCAAAAAAATACAAAGAATGCTACATTAAATTCACTTGCGTATCTGAATATTGTCCTCATAAATTGTCAAATTAAGAATTTTGTGCAGTAACAGAGGTGCAGGAACTGCATGCAGAAGAACCAACCTCAATATCAAGGAGCAAATTTTCCGGCTTGATGTCCCTGTGAATTACCTGCTTTTTGTGACAGTATGCCAGAGCACCAGCAAGGCTTGCAACATACTGGAATCAAAGAAAATGAATTGTATCAACAGAAAATCCAGCGCGAAAAAGGTAAGTCAGAAGATAAACAATATAGGTCCATAATGTATGACGGCCTGATGTGCAAAGGAAGCGTGAGTTCTTGACCTGGATTGCAGTAGATAACAAACTGACTACATGTCATGCTAAAACAGACTGTTGTTCTACTCATTCCTGTTCAGGAAACCGAAAGAACTGTTGTGTTTGGATCTTTGGGTTGAATGCCACTCTTGAAGTGGGTTTTTTCCTTGTGTTGCTAAAGATATTTTAGAGTCCTTAAGAGGTTCTTCATCATGTAGTGAGATGCAGAGATCCACCAAAACGGTTTCCCCAAATGAATAGCGTATACCAAAATTGCAGTCGATCAAACAGTTTACTGATTTTAACATTGCATGACAAACCAACATGACTAAATATATATTCTTCTAGAACACCTGCTAATACATATACTGAGGTTTTAAGAGCTAGTACTCTTTGTACTGATCTTCCTACCTTGGGCGACTTCAATCGAAGTAATACATCACCAGTGACATGTTAGAATAGTCCCCTATCGAATTGTGGGATTTCCTGTCTCAACATGTTCAAGCTTCATTGCAGGTTTAGATTTCAGATGGTTTATACAATATGACCCCTAATCCAATCGACGCCACGCGGGTGGGGAAAGTCAAGTAAAACGCGGCAGATCGAAAAGAAAGAGAGGGGGGCTCACGGTGGCGGCGGTCCGCTCGGAGAAGTGTCTGACGGATCGGAGGAGCTTGTAGAGCTCCCCGCGGGCGGCGTACTCGAGGACGAGGACGACCCTGTGGTCGTCGTGGAACCAGGCGAAGAGGCGGAGCACGTTGGGGTGGTCGAGGCCGCGCTGGATCTCGATCTCCCGCCGCAGGTGCGCGTGGAACCGGTACTTCTCCAGCTTCTTCTTGAAGATCACCTTCAGCGCCACCACGTAGCCGCTCTGGGTCACGATTCTCCGGCGCGTTAGCTTACAATTTTGGGGGGAGAGAGATCGGAGGTTTGGGGGTGGGGGCGGCTAGGGTTGCGGGGTCGGACCTGCTTCTCCCGGCCGAGGTAGACCTTGCCGAACTTGCCCTCGCCGATGAACTTGCCGACCTCGAAGTCGGAGAGGCTCCACTGCGGCCGCTCCATCGGAGGAGCGTGGAGGCGGCGCTGGTCGGTGGAGGCGTTGGGAGTTTGAAATGGAACTGTGTGGTAGCGAAGCGAAGCGAACTGAACTGTGTGGTGTGTTCGAATGAAAATCGACAAAGGCAAGGATTGTGCCTCGGTTAAATTGGGCCAGATTCTGGCAGGGGAACCAATCGTCAGGCTCGAGCCCTGCTTTTGGACGAGCCCATCTGCAGACTAGTCCCTCAACATTTCACATGGGCTTGCAGTTCTGCGGTCCAACCCGAATGTGTGCACGGCTTACAATACTTTCCAGTCCAGCTGATCCACCGAAATTTTCTCAAAAAAAAAAAAACTGGTCCACCGAAAAATGACATAGGAACACTGTTCAAGACACACAAAATTTTGTGGCACTATTTATCCGTTTGCTCCAAACGAATGGAGCAAAGAAACCACACACAATTTTTTTATCTCAGTTTCAAAGATAAACCACTGAAATTTTACAAATCAATTGAACTATTTTTCAAATTCTTACCCTTGAAGAACGAGAATGAGATATTTAGTTGAAAAATAAAATTATAATTATGTTTTCTCATGTGGTTTGCTTTGATTTTTCCGTGTTTATTAGGTTTCTTTTGTTTCTATTCATGTGAAACAAAAACCGAATGTTATAAAATGTATGTGTTTTCTATCCAATGTTTTGCGCATGCATTCCCCTCATATTCCCATGGTTTTCCTATTACTATGTTTTTTATAATCCACAAACTAAACATGCCCTAAGTGCATTAATCAATTCAGAGATGGCAACACATGATTTAGAGAAACGGTTAGTTTTTCACCCAGTGTATGTTGATACCATAAGAAATATTCCATTGAGTACAAGACACCAGGATATTATTTTGGCTTGGCATTTTGACCCGAACTGTCTGTTCATGGTCTGCTCTGCGTACAATATGTTGCTTAGTACTAGGTAGGGGTGTAAACGGTGTAGGAGTTTGCGCGATAGAAAACAAAAAATTTCTCTCACATGCGGAAGCAACACTCAAGATCCTATCTAGAAGATTCTAGTAACGGGGAGAGTAGTTCATCATACCCTCGAAGAACACGCGCGTTGAACGTTTAATTCAACGCAGCTCGGTGAAGTTGTTGACGATGTTCGATCCGATCAGCACCGCAAACGAGCAGCACCTCCGGAGGCTTGCACACGTACAGCTCGATGACGTCTCCCTCTTCTTGATCCAGCAAGCTAGAGGGAGAAGTAGGTGGGATCGATTCCAGCAGCACGACGGCGTGGTGGTGGATATGGTGGAGAGTTCCCGCGGGCAGGGCTTCGCCAAGCGGTGCGCGGGAGGTAGAGGAGCAGCAAGCCAGTGATGCGGCCAAGCCTCTGTCTCTTGGTGCACCTCTCCCTCTTCTTTATATAGGCAAGGGGCTGCAGCCACTTTATTTCCAAAGTAGAAACTCCCTCTTTCAATAGTGGTAACCCCTTCTCATTTAAAAGGTGGTAACCCCCTCTTTCAAGAGTGGTAACATCCCTTTTAAAGGGCTACCCATTGAATGGCTGCATGGACCAAGTAGGACTGGTCAAATGGACCAGTGGGCCACCCTTGGTCGTTGGGGACAGGTGGGCCCCACTATGGGACCCTCCGGAACCTTCTAGAACATTCCGACACTCTGCCGAAAAATCCCGAACTTTTCCGGAACCCTGAAATCAACTTGCCATATATAAATCTTTACCTCCGGACTCTTCCGGAGCTCCTCGTGATGTCTAGGATCTCATCCGAGACTCCGAACAATATTCGGACACCATTAACAAAATTATCCCAGAGCTACTCTAGCGTTACCGAACGTTAAGTGTGTGACCCTACGGGTTCGAGAACGTGCAGACATGATGGAGACACCTCTCCGATCAATAACCATTAGAGGGACCAGGATATCCATAATGACTCCCACACATTCAACGAAGATCTTTATCGGTTGAACCACTATGTCGTGGACTACTATAATCCGTATACAATTTCCTTTGTCACGCGATATTTTACTTACCCAAGATTTGATCGTCGGTATCACTATACCTAGTTAAATCTTGTTACTGGTAAGTACTCTTTACTCGTTCCGTAATACAACATTCTCTGTGACTAACTCATTAGTCACGTGCTTGCAAGCTTTACCGAATGTGCACTACCGAGTGGGCCCAGAGTATATCTCTCCGAAACACGGAGGGACAAATCCCAGTCTTGATTCATGTAATTCAACAAGCACTTTCTGAGATACCCGTAAGACACCTTTATGATCACCCTGTCACGAAGCGATGGTTGATGTCCCCAAAGTATTCTTCCAGTACCCGGGAATAACATGATCTCATGGTCTAAGAAATAGGATACTTGACAATAAAAGGCATGACAATAAAAACTTAATGAAACGATCAATATTGTTATGCTTAGTTGGGTCTGTCCATCACGTCATTCTTCTAATGACATGATCCCGTTAATTAATTAACAACTCATGTTCATGGTTGGGAAACCATAACCATCATTAATTAACGAGCTAGTCTAGTAGAGGCTTACTAGGGACGCAATGTTGTTTACGCAACCACACATGTATTATGTTTCCGGTTAATACAATTATAGCATGGAAATAAACATATATCATGAACACGGAAATATGATAATAACATTTATTTATTATTGCCTCTAGGGCATATTTCCAACAGTCTCCCACTTGCACTAGAGTCAATAATCTAGTTTACATTGGTAAAAATCTAACACCCATGGCCTTCTGGTGTTGATCATGTTTTGTCTGTGGAAGAACTTTAGTCAACGGATCAGCGATATTTTGATTCGTATGTACTTTGCTAATGGTAATATCTCCTTCATTGACATGCTCACGAATTTGATGAAACCGGCGTTTGATATGCTTGGAACTCTTGTGACATCTTGGTTCCTTGGCTAGAGCAATGGCACCAGTGTTGTCACAAAAAATCTCCATGGGATCCAGTGCGCTCGGAACAACGCCGAGTTCAGTGACGAACTCCTTCAGCCATATCCCTTCTTTCGCTGCTTCAGAAGCGGCCATATACTCCGCCTCTAATGTAGATGCCGCAATGACGGTTTGCTTGGAACTCCTCCAGCTAACCGCAGCTCCATTCAAGATAAAGACATACCCTGTTTGAGATTTCGAGTCATCTGGATCAGTATCGAAGCTAGCATCAACGTAACCTTTTACGGAGAGCTCTTCATCACCACCATAGACAAGAAACATGTCCTTAGTCCTTTTTAGGTACTTAAGGATATTTTTAACTGCTGTCCAGTGAGCCTCTCCAGGATCACTCTGGTACCTGCTCGTCAAACTAAGAGCATGGGACACATCCGGTCTAGTACACAACATGGCATACATAATAGAACCTATGGCCGAGGCATAGGGGATTTTCTTCATCCTTTCTATTTCTGTTGCCGTAGTTGGACACTGAGTCATACTCAATGGCTTACCTTGTAACATGGGCAAAGAACCTTTCTTTGCATCCTGCATATTGAATTTCTTCACTATCTTCTCAAGGTATTTACTTTGACTAAGTGCTATTAAGCGTCTTGATCTATCTCTATAGATCTTTATGCCCAATATGTATGCAGCTTCACCAAGATCTTTCATTGAAAAACTATTATTCAAATAATCTTTCACACTGTTAAGCAGCTCCACATCATTCCCAATAAGTAATATGTCATCTACATATAAAACCAGGAATGCAACCGAGCTCCCACTCACTTTCTTGTAAACACAAGCTTCTTTATAATTTTGGACAAATCCAAAACCTTTGATCACCTCATCAAATCGAAGATTCCAACTCCGGGATGCTTGCTTCAGTCCATAGATGGATCGCTGAAGTTTGCACACTTTATCAGCATCCTTAGGATCGACAAAACCTTCAGGTTGTACCATGTACAACTCTTCTTCAACGTTTCCGTTGAGGAACGCAGTTTTGACATCCATCTGCCAAATTTCATAATCGAAATAAGCAGCAATTGCTAGTAGAACCCTAACAGACTTTAGCATCGCTACGGGTGAGAAGGTCTCATCGTAGTCAACTCCTTGAATTTGTCGAAAACCTTTTGCGACAAGTCGAGCTTTATATACGGTGACATTACCGTCAGCGTCTGTTTTCTTCTTGAAAATCCATTTACATTCAACAGCCTTACGGCTATCAGGAAGGTCAACCAAAGTCCACACTTGGTTTTCCTTCATGGATTCCATTTCAGAGTTCATGGCGTCTTGCCATTTTCCAGAGTCTGGGCTCATCATCGCTTCCTCATAGTTCATAGGTTCATCATTGTCTAACAATAAAATGTTCAAGACAGGATTACCGTACCATTCAGGAGCAGTACGTAACCTTGTCGACCTGCGAACGGGAACTTTGACCGAAGCTGCATGATCACTATCATCAGCTTCTTTCTCTCTAGCTGGTGAAGGCGGTGCCTGAAGATCCAAATCTTCCTGCGCTGCGCTGCTCTCCAATTCGGGAGAAGGTTCAATAACCTCGTCTAGTTCTATTTTCCTCCCACTCACTCCTTTCGAAAGAAACTCCTTCTCAAGAAAGGATCCATTCTTAGCAACAAAAACTTTGCCTTCGGATCTGTGATAGAAGGTATACCCAATGGTTTCCTTTGGATATCCTATGAAGACGCATTTTTCCGCTTTGGGTTCGAGCTTATCAGGTTGTAATCTTTTGACATAAGCCTCGCATCCCCAAATTTTAAGAAACGATAATTTTGGCTTCTTACCAAACCACAACTCATATGGTGTCGTCTCAACGGATTTAGATGGTGCCCTATTTAAAGTGAATGCGGCTGTCTCTAATGCATACCCCCAAAATGACATTGGCAGATCGGATACAGACATCATAGAACGCACCATATCTAATAAAGTACGATTACGACGTTCAGACACACCATTACGCTGTGGTGTTCCAGGTGGCGTGAGTTGGGAAACAATTCCACAATTTTTCAAGTGCATGCCAAACTCGTAACTCAGATATTCCCCTCCACGATCAGATCGTAGAAATTTGATCTTCCTGTTACGATGATTTTCTACTTCACTCTGAAATTCTTTGAACTTTTCAAATGTTTCAGACTTGTGTTTCATTAAGTAAATATACCCATATCTACTCAAATCATCAGTGAAAGTTAGGAAGTAACGATATCCACCACGTGTTGGAATGCTCATTGGTCCACACACATCAGTATGTATGATTTCCAACAAATCACTCGCCCGTTCCATCGTACCGGAAAACGGTGTCTTAGTCATCTTACCCATGAGGCATGGTTCGCACGTATCAAATGATTCAAAGTCAAGTGATTGAAAAAGTCCATCAGAATGGAGTTTCTTCATGCGCTTTACACCAATATGACCTAAACGGCAGTGCCACAAGTATGTGGTACTATCATTATTCGCTTTGCATCTTTTAGCATCAATGTTATGGATGTGTGAAGTACTACTATCGAGATCCAACAAGAATAAACCATTTACGTTGGGTGCATGACCATAAAAGATATTACTCATAGAAATAGAACAACCTTTATTCTCTGATTTAAATGAGTAACCGTCTCGCAATAAACAAGATCCAGATATAATGTTCATGCTTAACGCAGGCACCAAATAACAATTATTCAGGTTTAAAACTAATCCCGAAGGTAGATGAAGAGGTAGTGTCCCGACGGCGATGACATCGACCTTCGATCCATTCCCGACGCGCATCGTCACCTCATCCCTCGCCAGTCTCCGTTTATTCTGCAGCTCCTGTTTCGAGTTGCAAATATGAGCAACCGAACCAGTATCAAATACCCAGGCACTACTACGAGAACTAGTAAGGTACACATCAATAACATGTATATCAAATATACCTTTGACGTTGCCAGCCTTCTTATCCGCCAAGTATTTGGCGCAGTTACGCTTCCAGTGACCGTCTCCCTTGCAGTAGAAACACACAGTGTCCGGCTTAGGACCAGCCTTGGGTTTCACAGGTGTGGCAACAGGTTTGCCGCCCTGAGCAGCAACAGATTTGCCACTCTTCTTGAAGTGACCCTTTTTGGCCTTAACCTTCTTGAAACTGGTGGTCTTATTGACCATCAACACTTGATGTTCTTTCTTGATGTCCACTTCTGCAGATTTCAGCATCGCAAAGAGCTCATTAAGAGTCTTATTCATGCCTTGCATGTTATAGTTCAGCACAAAGCCTTTGTAGCTCGGAGGGAGCGACTGCAGCACCCTGTCAGTGATTAACTCATCCGGGATCACACATCCCAGCTGAATTAGGCGTTGGATATAGCCTCCCATGGTGACAACATGTTCACTGACAGAGCTGTGCTCCTCCATCTTACATGTATAGAACTTATCAGAGATCTCATATCTCTCAGCGCGGGTCTGAGTCTGAAACATGGTTTTCAGCTCTTCAACCATCTCATAGGCGCCGTGATGTTCAAAACGTTTCTGGAGATCAGTGTCCAGAGATGTAAGGATGGCACAGGCAACTATAATGTGGTCATCTCTGCGCGTCTCAAAGACATTTTGTTCTGCTTCAGGCGCATTGTCTGCAGGTGGGTCACCTAGCGCAGCATCGAGCACATAATGCTTCTTACACCCAGTGAGGATAATCCTCAGGTTGCGGTGCCAGTCAGTGAAGTTTGAACCAGATGATTTCAGTTTTTCTTTCTCAAGGAATGCGCTGAAGTTGAACTGAGCTACGTTGCGGGCCATGATCTACAACATTTTAGCAAAGACATCTTTAGACTATGTTCATGATAAAGAGTTCATTTTAATCAAATTACTAACGAACTCCCACTTAAAACAACATCCCTCATAGTTGTCTAGTGGTACACGATCCAAATCCACTACACCAAGTCCGATCTTCACGAGAGAAGATGTAGTTTCAATGGTGAACATCGAAATGTTGATCATATCATTCATATGACTCGTGTTTAACCTTTCGGTTCGTCGTGTTCCGAGTCCATGTCTGTACATGCTAGGCTCGTCAAGTTAACCAAAGTATTTCCGCATGTGTAAAACTGGCTTACACCCGTCGTATGTGAACGTAGAGTTTACCACATCCGATCATCACGAGATGCTTCAAAACGACGAACTTTCGCGACGGTGCATACTAAGGGAGAACACTTTATCTTGATATTGTGTGAGGGATCATCTTATAATGCTACCGTCGAGCACACGCAAAATAAGATGCATAAAAGGATAAACATCACATGCATAAAAATATGTGACATGGTATAGCCCTTTTATTGCGTCTTGATCTCCATCTTAAACGCACCGGCATGATCTCCATCATGGCGCCATGTTCATGTGGCGCCTTGGTTGTCTCCACCACGTTGCATCCCATATATTGCTAACTCATAGCGATAAATAATGCAATTACATGGCGTTTGAAGTTGACACGCAGGTCATACAATTGATAATTAAGACAACCATATGGCTCCTGCCGGTTGCCGTACTCATCGACATGCAAGTCGTGAAACATTACAAAACATGATCATCTCATACATCACAAATATATCATATGAAACAGTTTGGGCTATACCATATCACAAGCACCCCTGCAAAAACAAGTTAGACGCCTCTCCCTTATTCTTTGCAAATTTTACGTGGCTTAGGGCTTTCGAAGAAAGAACCGTTCTTACCTACGAACATGAAACCACAACGGTGATAAACAAATTATTAACAACCCGTTGTAGATTAAATCTTAACTATAGTGGGAGAGACAGACACCCGCAAAGCCACTTATGCAATACAAGTTGCATGTCAGTCGTGGAACAAGTCTCATGTACGTGGACATGTAAAGTTAGTCCGGGCCGCTTCATCCCACTATGCCACTAAGATTCAAAATACACAAAGGAAGTAATAAAAAGATTATCAACGCCCACATACACATATGTGTTCTACCCGTACCAAAACATCTACGCATAGATCCGGCTCTGATACCACTGTAGGAGTTTGCGCGATAGAAAACAAAAAATTTCTCTCACATGCGGAAGCAACACTCAAGATCCTATCTAGAAGATTCTAGTAACGGGGAGAGTAGTTCATCATACCCTCGAAGAACACGCGCGTTGAACGTTTAATTCAACGCAGCTCGGTGAAGTTGTTGACGATGTTCGATCCGATCAGCACCGCAAACGAGCAGCACCTCCGGAGGCTTGCACACGTACAGCTCGATGACGTCTCCCTCTTCTTGATCCAGCAAGCTAGAGGGAGAAGTAGGTGGGATCGATTCCAGCAGCACGACGGCGTGGTGGTGGATATGGTGGAGAGTTCCCGCGGGCAGGGCTTCGCCAAGCGGTGCGCGGGAGGTAGAGGAGCAGCAAGCCAGTGATGCGGCCAAGCCTCTGTCTCTTGGTGCACCTCTCCCTCTTCTTTATATAGGCAAGGGGCTGCAGCCACTTTATTTCCAAAGTAGAAACTCCCTCTTTCAATAGTGGTAACCCCTTCTCATTTAAAAGGTGGTAACCCCCTCTTTCAAGAGTGGTAACATCCCTTTTAAAGGGCTACCCATTGAATGGCTGCATGGACCAAGTAGGACTGGTCAAATGGACCAGTGGGCCACCCTTGGTCGTTGGGGACAGGTGGGCCCCACTATGGGACCCTCCGGAACCTTCTAGAACATTCCGACACTCTGCCGAAAAATCCCGAACTTTTCCGGAACCCTGAAATCAACTTGCCATATATAAATCTTTACCTCCGGACTCTTCCGGAGCTCCTCGTGATGTCTAGGATCTCATCCGAGACTCCGAACAATATTCGGACACCATTAACAAAATTATCCCAGAGCTACTCTAGCGTTACCGAACGTTAAGTGTGTGACCCTACGGGTTCGAGAACGTGCAGACATGATGGAGACACCTCTCCGATCAATAACCATTAGAGGGACCAGGATATCCATAATGACTCCCACACATTCAACGAAGATCTTTATCGGTTGAACCACTATGTCGTGGACTACTATAATCCGTATACAATTTCCTTTGTCACGCGATATTTTACTTACCCAAGATTTGATCGTCGGTATCACTATACCTAGTTAAATCTTGTTACTGGTAAGTACTCTTTACTCGTTCCGTAATACAACATTCTCTGTGACTAACTCATTAGTCACGTGCTTGCAAGCTTTACCGAATGTGCACTACCGAGTGGGCCCAGAGTATATCTCTCCGAAACACGGAGGGACAAATCCCAGTCTTGATTCATGTAATTCAACAAGCACTTTCTGAGATACCCGTAAGACACCTTTATGATCACCCTGTCACGAAGCGATGGTTGATGTCCCCAAAGTATTCTTCCAGTACCCGGGAATAACATGATCTCATGGTCTAAGAAATAGGATACTTGACAATAAAAGGCATGACAATAAAAACTTAATGAAACGATCAATATTGTTATGCTTAGTTGGGTCTGTCCATCACGTCATTCTTCTAATGACATGATCCCGTTAATTAATTAACAACTCATGTTCATGGTTGGGAAACCATAACCATCATTAATTAACGAGCTAGTCTAGTAGAGGCTTACTAGGGACGCAATGTTGTTTACGCAACCACACATGTATTATGTTTCCGGTTAATACAATTATAGCATGGAAATAAACATATATCATGAACACGGAAATATGATAATAACATTTATTTATTATTGCCTCTAGGGCATATTTCCAACAAACGGATAGGATAATTTCTGCACCGAATTCGATTCTGAAACTGTTTTACATAATCCACTTTCGGTTTGAACGAATCCGGCGGATAAGCATATTCGATTCCGAACTTGACACTCAGATACTATATAAGATATTGTATGGAAAATAGCCCCCAGATATATATTATTGGAAATTTAAATGGAGTTATGTGATGGTTTTAAACTAAATAATACGATTCTCTACAAAAACGTCTAAGTTAATAGAGCACGATTAGTTGTTTGTTCATCCATTAAATAATAACACACTTACATAGTTATTTTACAGACTATAGGGTACAAATTTGTTAGGACAATAGGTTATTGAATAATTATTTTTGGTAGTCAGGTTTGTCGGTGTACTTACGCGCATACCCCTCTGATTAATTTTGTTTCCTCCTAGATTCCGCTCCCAGGTGCCACGCGAATACTATCTAACAAAGAGGGATGATCACACTAAGAAAAAAGACTAATAAAGGACATTGCTACGTAGCTGCCACCACGAGACATCCGCGAGATTCCCTTCAAATTGAAAATTCAAAACCTTTAATATGTTGGATCAGCCACTAATTCGATTAACGTTCCATTTTCATTGTTTGTATAGTCGCAACGAGTTTTTAGAAACTAGACCCCATGTTGACATGTTTTGACAACCTTTTATTTTCGTCATCAGTTGCCAACATTGTCAACACTTACTTTCTAATTACATAATATTGAGTTGTCAAATTATAATTACTTAGTTGCCATGTGATCATTGTCTAGCATTCCAGATTAAATGCAAACTTGAATGGTATTACTAATAGTGGAATTATGTCATCTCTTACTTATTGTCAACAATTACTTTCTAATTACATAATACCGATTTGTCAAATTATAATTAGTCTCTCTCAAGCTCTGCTTAACATTGCAGTCTCTAAAAAACATGTATACAAAATATCTGAAAACTATGCAATATATCCCTTTTACCCGCAAGAAAAAAGCTTTTACTCGTAACTTTTTTTACTTCTTAGTAGTCCTACAACTACACCAATCGGGAGCCGAGCCGGAGTCGAGACAAGGCTGTGCGTAGTAGTACGTCGGTACGTGTAAACCAAAACAAATCCGCTTCACAGATCGATCGCGCGGTTGCTTCCCCGCCGCCGCCCGTCGTCCGCCATGTTCCGCGACAATGCGGCCTCGATCCGATCGCCGCCGGAGCAGGACGGCCGCAGCAGGCCACCGCCCCGCAAGTTCAAGTCGGTTCCGGAGACCATCTCCACCGGCGCCGGCGAGGGCGGCGACTTCCGCGTTGGTAGCCTCATCGGCACCGGCTCCTTTGGGGAAATCTACCACGGTTCGTCGTCCCGGTGCACGATCCCACTGATCGATCTTCTTTTGTTAGTTTTGATCTCCAACATTAATCAGTTGGTGTTGTGTTTCTGTTTGCAGGCACCAACGTCGAGACCAAAGAGCAGGTCGCCCTCAAGCTCGTGAGTACCTTCATCACTTCTTGCCACACCTCAATGTAGTTTTTCAAGCCATATATATATAATAAATTTCTTATTATGACTGCTTCAATCTGTTTAAATTAATTTGACCAGGAATCTCTGAAAGCACGGTTCCCTCAGCTGATCTACGAGGCAAAGATTTACAGGAAACTTCGAGGAGAAAGTAAGTAAATAATACAAACTGTTTTACTCTAATCGTATCCAATTAATCTCTCTGTTTTCTTTCTATCATGGGAATTAATATTGACATTGATCCTCATCTGCTTCTGCAGCTGGAATCCCAAACGTCAAGTGGTTTGGCATAGAGGGTGAGTACAGCGTCCTGGCGATGGACCTGCTGGGACCGAACCTGGAAGAACTCTTGGACTCCTGCGACAGGAAGCTGTCCGTAAAAACTGTTCTTATGCTAGCTGATCAGATGGTACATATATGCATATATGTTTTGCAATGAAATTAACATTTCAAACCCGACTCCTGCTTACTGTTTTGTTTTGCTAGATCAACCGAATCGAACTCGTTCATTCCAAGTCTTTCCTGCACAGAGACATCAAGCCACAAAATTTTCTCATGGGTACCGGAAAGGGTGCACACCTGGTAATTGATAATTACGTTCACCGTGGTCTGACTGCATTCATGGATCACTAAAGATTTACTTGCTTATTTTCGGCGTCTTAAAATCTCTCTGTAGGTTCATATTATAGATTTTGGAATTGCAAAGAAGTACATGGAGACATCGAAACACAAAAGGCAGCACATCCCGTATAGGTAAATATCTCACTGTTGATATACTTGAAAACTATAGCAGCAGTACGTTTCATTAGTCACAGATAATAAAATTAGTGGAAAATGTATTCTACCGCTATGTAATACTACAACACTTTGGAATGAAACATATGACGGTTGTCTATTTAATCACAGAGAGGACATGATGAGCTTGGCAGGAACGCCAAGATATGCGAGTATCAACAACCATTTAGGAATCGGTAAGTTTCTTCTGGTGCTCCTGGACATGATCTTCTTTATGGCTTTATCTTCCAACGGATCCTAGATTTAGCGTTGTTCTTCCTAGTAAACTTCTCTTGATTTTCCACTCATTTTCGGTTTCGACGATAACATAAAACAAACAAAAATCAATCTGACTTCCATCTTCTATAGAACAAAGCCGGAGGGACGACCTGGAATCAATCGGATACATGTTGTTGTACTTCTTAACAGGAAGGTTGCTTGCTCAATTTAACCTCGTGTAATCTTCTACCATTCTCTCTGCCTACACTAACACTTTTTTGCTATCAATCAGCCTTCCATGGCAGGGTATAGAAGCCAGGAACCATAGGCAGACTCATGAGATGATCAAGGACATGAAAATTGCCACTTCACCCGAGGTAACTTCTTGGTGCCTGTGATTCGCTCTGGGAACCGCTGGTGTGTCGTTTTCTCAACCGTGTCCTCTGGATTAATTTCAGGAGCTTTGTCGTGGCCATCCTACAGAATTTGCATCTTATCTCAACTATTGCCGCTCGCTGGGATTCGAAGATGAGCCGGACTATCTGTACCTCAAGAAAATGTTCAGGGACCTTTTCATTCAACAAGGTGGGCTACTTCTTGCATGTCACAACCAATATACACGAGATCTGGAATTCAAAACAATGTTGAATGTTTCTGTAGAAATTATAATTCTAACAAAAAAAAATCTATGTGCAGGCTTTCAGTATGATTATGTTTATGATTGGATGATTCCTCGGCATTATTACAAGGACTACCGGTACTGATGTTTTATGATGTAGGAAGCCCAACAAAAATCTCCGTAAATATTTTTGCACGATTACAAATGAAGTATTAGTACTCCAGACAGATTTGTATTCAATTATTAGTTTTGTGGACGAGCTGGCCTCATTCGTGTATTGCTACGGAGTTCTCTATGCATGTCCATCTTGGGGCGTTTGATTTTGTGAATTAGCTAGACATGGAAACTTTTATTTATTTATCTGCACTAAAACAGGTCAATCGATGATGCAAGAATGATATCTCCGCATAATCCAAAAATGTGCTTCATCACCATAGGTCCTGTTCGGGACACATCACATAAACAATGGCGCGGAAAATCATGTAAGAGGATGTCTGCCACAAATCATCGTTGCTTGTGACCTACATGGGTGTTTTTGTTTTTCTTCATGGTTCATCCGACGAAGCACCAAAATATTCTCTGGTGGCTATTTAGATGATTGTTCAATGCACTTCCTTTTCTGTTGGAATTAGCGGGATCTGTCATATTTATTCATCAAAGTACTAGAAGCTTAAATGGGATAGAATGAATTGTTCACATTGAATCCTAAAGAATCCATAACCGGTTTTGAAGGAAATCACCTAGTTCCCGAAGGCTTTCTATTTGCCGACGGATTTTTACCGAGTCCGTCGGCATATAGGCCATGTCCCGAGGGTTTTTCTAACAACCGTCGGCAAACAGAAACCATCGGCATATAGGGGATATGTCGACGATTTTATTTGTGCGACCGTATGCATAACGAGGCCGTTGGCGTACAACAACTTTTTGCTGATGGTGGCCGTCGGCGTAGTCAGGACCATCGGCATATGACCTGCCACGTGGAGGTCTTGTTTGTTCAGCCGATGGAAGTCTAACGGCGGCAGCTGTATGCCGACGGTAATATGTGTGAGTCGTCGGCATCGACATATATATATTTATTTTTTTACTTAGAAAACATAATCTACTGGAAGGGGGTTGAAACGCTCCAGTAACCAAGTTACCTGCGGCTGGTTTCTGTACAAGGTTGTGTCACATTTGTATATGTCCATTATCTACACGATAGTACTAAAACTTCATAACATACAAATATATCAATCGTGCTTTAGATCGCTGCCGAACTGGTGTGTCCTTTACTAGGAGAGAACTCAACACGGTAGTACTAATAATTATGGTGAAAAACTACAAATTTGAAATAATTTTGCATACATAACAAATTGTTTAATTGTACAGAAAATGTGGTATAATATTTTTAAAATTAGTGTGATACAACTTTGCTACAAAGATTTGGTAGGTTCCTCACAAAAACCCAATTTTGGTCAAAAAATGGAAAATGATTTTTTTGGTGAAAGGAAAATGAAAATTCTCTTTGGCAACCTTCGTCGCCATTCCAAAATGCAACTTGTGCACAATATGAGATCATTTGAACAAACTATTTCATTAATGTAGTCATAATATTGGTCATTTGGCTTGAAAGTCATGAATCTTCGTATATGGTACGTAGGTCATTACCGAGAACACGTTTTTTTTTATTTGCCTTTTCCAAGTTGCTATTTTTCCTTGATACCAGGTCACATAAAATGACACAAATGCGAAGTTTTTCGATTTGTTTGATTCTTTTTATTTTTTATGCTGGTTTCAAAATACGGTCAAAATTGCCGGCATGACCGTTCATATATAAGGGTGGATCTTGCCAAGCTCCTGGTGTATCTATGATTAAATAACTACTTGTGTACCTAGAAATGATTTTTAACAAAATAACGAGCAAACTACGAAGCACCTGTCGTTCAAATTTGACCCGCTTCCAGCTGAATCGGCTAGAATTTGTCTTTTTGACGAGAGGTGGATGGAAAGATGTTGACGCGCAACCATTTGGTTACATAAAATGTGGTCCAATATTTTTGTGTGTAGTAGAGGATTTCTTGAGCCTGAACTTCCTTTTGTAGCTCCTCTCACAAGGACTTCTTTTCATCCGCAATGAAGTAATAAGGCCTGATTAAAAAAACAAATTTGGCAATAATGATTCGGTAGGTTCTTCAAAAAAATACTCATTCTTGATACTCAAAAAATGAAAAATGATTTTTTCATGCAAAGAAAATGAGAACTTTGTTCAGCAACGTTGTTCTCCGTTACAAAATGCACGCTTGTGCACAATATGAGATCATTTGAACAAACTATGCCATGAATGAGGCCATAACATTTGTAATTTGTCCTGAAAGTTATTAATCTTCATAAATGGTACCTCATTTCTGAGAACACTTTTTTTAAGATATTTGTCGTATTCCAGATTTCTTATTTTTCCTCGGTACTAGGTTACATATAACGACACATTGTGAAGGATTTCTAATTGTTTTTTGAATTATTTATGTCGAATTCAAAAATGCGATCAAAATTGACGATACGGTCGTTCAAATATAGGGGTGGAATCAGGGTGTACCTAGAAATTATTTTAACAAAAATAACGGGCAAACTAATAAGCACGAGTAGTTCAAATTTGACCCGCCTCCAGCTGAATCGGTGCGGTCAAATTTCGTTATTTGTACATAAATTTGGTTTAATATTTTTGAAAAATGGGGCGATCAAATTTTGCAACAATGATTATGATTCGGTAGGTTCTTCACAAAAAATCATTTTTGATATTCATAAAATGAAAAATGATTTTTTTCGTGCAAAGAAAATGAAAACTTTCTTCGGCAACATTGTTCTCCATTCCAAGATTCACGCTTGTGTGCAATATGACATCATTTGAACAAACTATGCCATGAATGAGGCCATCACATTCGTCATTTGGCCTGAAAGTTGTGAATCTACACACTACTGCTTGTAGTGCTACTTTGGTGGAGCATCGCACGTGTGGTAATTTTTTATGTTAGTTTTTTGCTAAGTTAAATATTACTGCATTGGATGAGGAGCAAGATGCCAGGTTCTCTTAAGTGTTGAAGCCTTCTCTGTCTCTTTGTGGTACAACCTAATCAACAAAGTGGAATCCTAAGTTTTAAATCTATCTTTCTAGAAATAGTGTAGATTATTTTGTTATTCCTTACAGATATTATGTTGGACATGTATTCTAGTGATACAAGTCTTGTACTCTCAAATAATATAATCCGCGACCCACGAAACATGTATGATTCGTGCACCTTACTCATCTACTTGACAAGTTTTTTGTGAAAACACGGTTCACCCCTCTTGATTCCCATTACTAGAAACCAAAGTACAACAAACTACAAGACGAAGTGTAATCCTATTTTCATCCGCCAAGACGAGGGTTCAACCACTACTAATAAACATGCTTATCTACTACTACATTTTCCTATGTTTGCTTTAGTAGCTTTTTATAAATTTTGAATTTAGTAGGATTTATATAATCCTTTGTATTTTAGTTTAAAATGTGATATCTGCATATGCCTAGTGGCTTTATTGCCTATGATAGTATGATGTTGTATGCTATGTATAGGTACTAGAAAATAATGAAAGAAAATATGGTATGCCTCTACTCTGAGTAGTTAGAGAATGCATAGGTGTTTGCGCAATTTTAATGTAAAAAAATATCTTGTGGAAAGCTATACAATCATTGATAAATATCAATATCTTCATAGAAATTTCTGGAGTGTATACAAAATATATATAGAAACATAGTGTATGACAGTATGAGGTGTGTACGTGGTGGTTGTCGTCGAATCTTATATATTACGGTGTGTTTGGGAGAGCTCCATCTCACCTGTGTACTTCACTTCACCTTCCAAACCCACAGCATCTATCAGCTATAGAGCTGCAAAATATTGTTTGGCTGCACAAATGAATTTAGTTTCAGTCCGTGGAGATTGAGATATAACGTTTAGTCTGCTCTTCTTGTTGCACAAATGTACTTTAACTAAGCTATGGATTAGTAATAAAAGAAAATCTCATGTCAGTAAAATCACTCTGCTATGATGCGGTCTACCTAGAAAATGAGAAACGACATACAATTAGGTCAAACTTGCTGGTCTGGTCTTCAGGTGCCATACAGGAGGACTCTTGTGATGCGAAAAAGGCAGAGACTGCTATGCCCCAAAGAAAACGTTATACTGCTGGACAAGTGCCAACTACTCAAATAAGTTCCCCGGCTCAAATGGCGTTAAAGAAAAGATGTTGACTAGGCCGGGCACACCAAAAGCACTAGAGGTGAAAGGGACAAAACTATTATCGTGACACAAGTTTCGCTCTAATTGCACTAGAGAGTTCTTTTCTGTTTCATTTTATCTCCTTACGCCTCAGGGATGCGAAAGTGGGGCCGTTTATCCCACATATATTCCTTTTGTACGTGCCTAGTTATTTTTTTGGGTCCAAACTGTTGAACTAGGCATGTACAAAATGAAATATAAGTGAGATAAACGGGTCCCACTTTCGCATCCTTAGTCTTATGCAGGGAGTTGGCGTTTACCACGGCCTAAATTTAGAGAGAGATGTTTAATAATGTACTGTAACGCTGGATGTTGTTTCATTTCTAGAAAATGGAACATGCTAGGAGCCTTGTGATCTAACAAAAAAATTGTCATTGTATAATTTTGTTGGTATCTAGCAAAAATGTAGGCATGTCATAGGCCAGCCCGTTTTTTGTTCATTCCTGGATCCGCCACGAACTGTTTGTCCTCTCCTCACATCCCCAAAGAAAGTGGAGGAGAAAAGGTATTGAGGCATAACCGGGAGAAGTGAGGAGATTAGAGCCTATTTGGGAAAAAGAAAGGAAAGAAGCAAGTAAAAGATCGACAACATAAGCTTGGATCATGGCGGACCCGTAATGTTTTTCAACTTGGGGCAAAATTTTAAAGTGAGGGCATTTCTTGCAGGAACTCAAAATTTGAAAGTGTTTTCTTTGAAATTACACATGAATCCTTTGGAAATTTTCAAATTTGAGTGATCTTGGGTCCCCCTCTGGCATGGATTAATCTTCATGTTATCATGCATGCATGGGTGTTTTATTGAGCAAATGTCCTCGCTTGTAAGATTTTAGAAACCAAAAGGGTCCTTAGGCCATGTCCAATGGATGCGCTAACATGGGCGTTGGGAATTAAAATGATGCCCTTTTTTTCTATAAGCATCCGCCCAAGCGTCTTTCAATTGAACATGCCCTTAGCCATAATGTTTCCCCAATGCGACGACATGGCGTGGGACCGGAAAGACAGTAAAAAAACATGAATGGAGGAGAAAAAACATAATGGTAGAGATGACACGATTATGAAGCAAAACACAGAAGTCCACAAACATGATATGGTGCTACATTTCTTGGTTTAACACTAGTTTAAGGTCTATTAGCCAAATGATCTGATAAGCATCGTATCCACCTCAGATCGTCTTGTTCCTTTTAGCACTCCTCCCTCCTTTAGGAGTGTTGTTGGGTGGCGACCAGAGGATCCAATTCATAGTGCACCTGCCTTGCTTGATTAGAATGATGGAATTTGACGCCCTCCTCCGTGCTGGTCTGGTGGGCGAGTTCTTAGTTAGTAGGATATGTCTTTCTTCTCGATGTTTTCCTCCCCGATGTCCCCTGTCCTCCTTGTGCTCGGGTGTGTTGTCGTTGTTTTTACTCTGCCCTCTCATCTCCTGAGAGATTTAGATGCTGCCTTTTCCCTAGTTTTTTTTTATACTTTTCAGTTTTGTGTGATTTATACTCGTATATTCCTCTTAATGAATGAAAACAACACTCGTCAAAAAAAAAAGAGCATAGGTCATTCTGGCAATCCTTATCCACGGTGGCGCCAACTTTACCGGTTCCTGCACCCATGACCGACAACAAACTGGTGATCTAGCGAGTATCGGAGCGGAAACAAACAAGCAAGCCCTTCACTCGTCGGCCAGAGAGAGTGAGTGAGAGACAGGATAAAGACTAGCGGGTTTCTATTCTGGCACAGTAGAAGAAAGCAGCGTGCTCCTCGATGCGTGCGATCGAGAAGGGAATATTTACACGCGTGTTCCGAGGAACACGATGCACCACCACCTCCTCCCCCTAGCTAGGCTAGCACGCTACACCTCTCTCTCTCTCTCTCTCTAGTACGCCTGTGTGTCGCATGGAGCACAGTATCATCGTTGCCTGGCCGATGGATGGACGGATCGATGCATGCATGCAAGCACACCATGTTTTGCGTGGGAGCAGGCAGGCGCAGGCAGCGACAAAAACAAAAGGAAGCTAGCAAGCTTTGCCATGGCTAGCCAGCGTAGCCTCTCTCTTCTCCACCAACCCCAAGCAAACATAAGGCTGCAGCTTGCAGGAGATCGGTGGCAGGGTGAGGGCGAGACCATTGGATGGGAGAATCGAATCCACCTGCCGTCTCTCTCTCACCGTATTGTGCGCGCACCTTCCGAAGGCTGCATGCATGCTCCCTCCCTCAGTCTCTCTCTACACCTTGGCTCTACAGTTCATCTTCTCTCTACAGGCAAGCAAGCAACGAACCAACACAGTGGTGATCTGGTCTGGTGAATGTACGCATCGTCCGGCCGCCTGCAGCCTGCTTTGGCGTTCCCCGACCGGCCAGTCTAGTTTCGCCTCTCTTTTTCTCCCCCTCTCAGTCTCTGCCACGCTTGACTGACTGCACCGGCGAGCGAGCGTAATCCTGTGTCCCATATGGCTCCTCTGAATGCATGCCTGAGAAACTCAGATATCTTCTCCTGTAAGGGAGAGCCAGCCAGCCAGCCAGCCAGCTTAAAGCGAGTTTGAACGGGAAGAATCATTCAAAGATAAAAGTTTATGCAGAGCTGAAGCCTGACGTGCTCTCCCTGCCGGGTTGTCAGGGACAAAGTTTGAACGAGCAAACGTATGCAGGCTGCGTCTGCGTGTATGTATACATGGTCCCATTGGTTGTGCCCGTCGGACCATCATAGCCCAATCATGCGTGAACCGTCCACCATTATTACTGAACAAGGATAAAATCTGTGGCCTTTGCTTTGCTGCCTTTGGACAAAATCAGGTGTTTTAGGAGGCAAACACTACTCAACATTTTTAGCATAGGATCATGTAGTGCATGGACGATGGATCAGCTAGCCAAATTTATCTATGAATCCTGCATAGCAGGAGAATCATACGTGCATGGACCAAATTGTGGGAGAAGCTAGCAACTACCAATGGAGCTATACTGTCTTGTGTTAGCCACATATAAAAAAAAACGAACCCTACCAAGACTAGCCCTTGGTGGTATATTAATAGGTAGATCCCAACCTTGTGAGAATTCCAGAAATTCTGCTCCCGACGGGAGTTGAACTCTGGTGGTTAGGTGCGCCACTGCGACCCTAACCAATGGGCTATTACCCCGTTCTCTGTTAGCCACATATACTAGATGTATATAGTTGGAGATGTTAGTATTAGCTTCAAGTTATAACAGAGTAGTACAGATTATTACAAGCTAATCCGTATGTAAGTTAGTAAGAATATGGATCGTTTTAGACTACATGGATAATGTACCTTAAGGCTCAGTGGTGGTATTTTCGAATTCAAAATTAATAAACATATTAAGAAAAATACGTATCTTTGAATGTTTCCAGGACTCTGCTGAATTTGCCTACTTGGATGCCACATTGAAACCGTGACGTGTTCTGAAATAACATACAAACTTATTAGGACTTGAGTGACCAATCATTGCAATCTAGATCATATACAGCAATAGCCTATATGTGTGTCATTCTTATGCTGTCAGGTGCAGTTTGCATGCACAAGACAATCATCTCAGCAAGGATTGGGTGGGTTCACTGATTTACAGCAAGAAGAACCAGACAAGGATCAATGCACAACTGGTCCAAAACCCAGATCAGTGCATACTACAGTAGAAAGCAAACAACGGAGCTGATCGTACTTGTGTGAGACACCCAAGCCTGTGTACTTTTGCATTTCTGAGAACCAAAGTGAAATTTGCAGCCAGATAAGTACACCAGATTGCAGAAATGTAACCTTACAACCACACAGCTAGCTCACGTACGATAGTAGACATGTTCCGGAACTACAAACCAACCCTTATACCATTGATCTTAATCACTTAACACTACAGTATACCAGTAGTACCACGCCAAATCACTTAACACCAAAGTGAAAAACTCCAAGTAGACAGACACTAAAACAAAGTTACCCATCAACCCCCACTGATTAACAAAAAAAACTTAGTTAAACCCCTCCCCCGAGTTCATCGATCTCACGCTTGAGAAAATTAAACAGCAGCTACCATACGACATAGCTACTACGCTAAACTGAGCTACACTGCTAGTGTCACCATGCATGTAACGTCGTCGACTGGTTCGGTGTCGATCATGGGAAGGCGCCGTTGAGAGTGGGCAAGTCCGGCCACGCCATCGACATGGAGGCCGGGCCGCCGCTCCAGTACTGCATCTCCTGCGGGGCGAGCGAGGTCACCGGGCCCTGATGGTCCATCCCGACGATGTGGCTGGGCGGCGCCGCCGAGACGGGCGACGAGGCCGGCGGGAGGGAGCACATCGCGGTGGTGCAAGGGTAGGGCGACGCTGGGGAGTCGTACGCGGGCGGGCGCACAGCGGTGCCGTTGCTCACCACCGCGTTCAGCTGGTCGCTGTAGTAGCTCGCCGCCAGCTGCAACTGAGACGAGGAGGGAGGCTTGAGGCCGAGCCCTGACAGCAGATCGTGGTGGCCTTGGCCCCCATGGCCCAGCCCCATCGATCCCATGCCGAGCTGCGAGTCGAGGTGCATTGGTGGAGGAGGCATCGTCGCCCGGTGGGTGGGCTGCGGCGGCCACAGCGACGGCGACATGCCATTGGCCGAGCCCGGCAGGACCTGGATTTGCCCCATAGTGTCCAGACCGAGAAGCCTGTGCATGTTGCCGCCGCCGTAGCCGGCCCTAGCGCTGTTGAGCAGCGCCATGAGCTGCGCGGTGGCGGCCTGCGGCGCGGAGGCCCAGGACATGGACCGCCGCCCACGCCCATGCCGAGGCCGAGGGACGGCGCGGTGCCGACACCGAGCACGGACTTGCACGAGGAGGGCTGCGCCTTGGCGACGGGGCCGGCATGGGGCGCGGCTTGCGGCAGCCGCCGCCGATGGGGACGTTGCGGAGCGCGCCGCCCTTGGTCCAGTAGCGGCGGCAGGTCTTGCAGAAGTGGCGCGGCTGGGTGAGGTTGTAGTTGTTGTAGTAGCAGAACTTGGTGTTGGAGGAGTTGCACCGGGGGCAGCGGAGCGGCGCCTGCTCTGGCCCCGGCGGGCCCTGCGGCGAGGACGTGGCCGACGGCGACCGCTGCGTGGAGGACCTCGACGAGGTCGACGAGGACGTCGGGGACGGGTTGGAGGAGATGGGCTGCAGCACCATGGGAAGCGAGGCGTGGTGGTGGTTCGCGGCGTTGGCGCCGGCGCACTTGAGCTGCTGGTCCATGGCTGTGCCTCCGAGGAGTTCTTGGATCATGATGATGGAGGGCGAACACTCGAACTCGAACTCAAAAGGAGGCTTCTTGGAGCAGAGAGGGACGGTTCTTGGAGAGGGCGAGCAAAGGCGAGGTGTGGTGGCTTTCAGAAGCTTTGTGGATCAGATCATGGAGAGTTGAGGTGGGGGCAGTGGCACTGGGGTTGGGGGTGTTTATAAAGAGGATGGTGAGGGATCATCGATGGACTGATCGATCGAGCGCTAGGGCTAGCTGTGCTTTCTTTCTGTGACTTTGTCTGTGTTCAGAGGCTTAACTTTGTCTTGATTTGTATAATTACCTTGTACATTTTGTTGTCTGCTTGGTAGCATCGGGATATTATTTGAGGAATGTACGCCAGTAGTCACTAGCTATATAGAGTGGGGGCCGGGTTGAGGCTCATCGGAATGACAAACGGTGGGGTTCGATAGTTTTGCATTGTCGTGTTGCTAGACCAATTGTTGTCTCTCTGTTTCTATATAGTGTTGCAAAATCAGCGTATTCACTTATGGAGTACAACACCGAGCATTCAGCCCATGTGAAAACAAAATCTATACCTCTACTTACCTTCATTATAATTCATTAAGGAAATTTAGTTTATAAAAACATCGGAATGAGCGCCAACAAAAAGAACCAGCATAAAACTAAAGGCTTTATCAAGATCCTTTGGAGCAAACATCTCTGGATTGTCCTTCTCACGACGAAATTCCACCATGTGTCCAATGCTGAAACTACATAATTGTAGGAACATATAAGCTCGACTAACATCATATGTTTTGAAGAGCCCAATAAATTGCCCACCTTAAAAAATGGGAACCAAAGATATAATGTTGATCAATGTTTAGAGGCTTGATAACATTATATGTTTTGATGCTGGGGTCACGCTCTCACAAGTAAGACATGTCGGCAAGAAAGAATACCGAAAGCAGAAACGAGGATTTGTGAGTGAAAAGGCATCTTTTTCCTTGAGTGGGTTTGATGTTAGTGACATGTGAACAAGATTAACATTCTTGTTGAGATATATGTGTAGTAAATGTACCCAGAGTGATGAAAGGTATAAGTATGTCGATTTCGAGAGAAAGATAAGCGATATAATTTGGTGCTTTAGAAAAGATTTTGTTTATTTCTTTATGATATAGTGAATTATTTCACCTTGATTCAAAGGGACACTTTATTATTATGAAGAGAGGTTCGATTAAAATCTCGCAAAAAGTGAAATGACCAGTGCTACATTTGTTGTCGCCAATGAGCCCCCTATCAAACTTCTATCGTAATGCCAGGAAAAATCTGGAGTGGATGTGAAGGGTCCGAACATTGGTCTGGGAGTATGGATATCAAATTGCAAAATCCAAAAGAGAACTTTAGCGTTTGGAGATGATATCAAAAGTGTGAAGGAGATATGCTATTATGTGTTTCATAAACTTGTGTGAACTAGATTATTGACTCTGTTGCAAGTGGAAGACTGAAAGGGAAATGTCCTAGAGGCAATAATAATTGTTACAACTAATATTTGTTTCATAATTAATGTTTATGTTCCATGCTATTACTGTTGTGGTTTCTGAATTTAGTTCAAACAAAAACCTATACGCACGTGTGGAAATACAAGCACCAAGTATAGTGCTGAGCTTGCCTCGAAGGACTAACTCATTGGTTGCATGATGGCTCTGTTTTCCTGGTCATGGTATGATGTATACCGACAACAATGGGAGAACATTGTAGGCAGAACAATCTTGGCTGGACAGACCCAACTGTTTGATATACTATGAGATCTTATCGTCGCGGAGTTGTTAGTAACATCACAAGTAAAAGTTGTGTGCATACATGTCCTTTGACCGTGAGGGTGTTAGGTGCATACACGTTGGACGCGGTTACTTTGATTCGGTCTAACATCACGCCGTTACAGGGTGATAATAATGGTAGCTTCTGGGTAGCTCGAAAAATGGGTATTGGACTTCATGATCTAAGACTGGGAATTGCTCTTCGACAATGGAGAGATACAACTTGGACCCACTGGGTATGACGGTATCCATCGTCGTCTCCGCTGACACAAAATGATTTGAATCATGGGGATACCGTAATACGGTAACGAGAAAAAAAAGAACCCGGTAAGGAGGATAAC
Organism: Poa pratensis; assembly: GCA_947311845.1. Lineage (NCBI taxonomy): Eukaryota > Viridiplantae > Streptophyta > Magnoliopsida > Poales > Poaceae > Poa > Poa pratensis. The sequence continues at coordinate 152,828,069 of CAMZMU010000041.1, read as the reverse complement.
ATGATATATTGATCAAAAGGTGCTTCACACATATATCAGAATATCTCACCTCAGGTATGTTTAATATCACGAAGCAATGGGACCATGTACAAGAACTTGCAAGGTACAAGGTACAAATTTGCCATTGTAAAGTTTTGTGAAACATGCCAGTGTACAGTTTTCTAAAACAATATGAACATTTGCGACTTGTGAACAAGAAGATGAGAAACTACTGACCAGTTACGTGATTTGTATGCATTTTTCTCTCTCTCTTTTTTTTTACAGATTTTCCGCATATTTCATAAATAATCGTGACCTATTTGCGTTAATTTTCTACCAAATACTTATGTGTGAATGTTTTTCTAAAATTTCGGAGATAAAAAATGCGATTCTTGCTAAGTTTCAGAAAACATGTTACGATGTATCCAGGTTCTAGGAAAATAGCTATCTTATTTTATCTCTCAAAATGACACTCTAAATGTTTTCCGCGTATTTAAAAAATTATCGTGGCCTTTTTGTGTTAATTTTCTACCTTTCTAAGTTTCGGGAAACATATTACGATGTATCCAGTATCTAGAAAAATCGCTATCGTCTTTTATCTCTCAAAATGACAATTTTAATTTTTTTTCCGCATGTTTCAACATGATCGTGGCCTTTTTGTGTTAATTTAAGGAGAACATTCATGGACGTATTACATGTTGTAACATGCCAACCTTCAAATTTGGAACCAAAATCATGGACGTTTATGTCTCACTTTTATGATTTCTGATATCTAAATTCTAAGATTTGTGTGGGTACAAATGGATGAGAATATCTTTTGTCTAACGACTTCATGTCCTGCACAGAAAAGAACACCCGGCAGTCAAATTAAGCTAAAATATGCGGACATGTGCATGACCCCGGCGGCAATGGGGTCGATATTCGATCGATCTGCATAGTTGTACATGGGAGTGGAGCCCATGCATCACATTCTGCACTGCACGTAACGTCGCGCTCAGTAAACTCCGGGTTTGGTAGGGCCCGTCCCAAACAGCGTGTGATCATGGCAGCCAACTCTGGAGACATCAAATCATCACGTACAGAAATTCTCCAAAGCCGAAAGTGGTGAGAAAGGAAAGGAACATCCTTGTAATGAGCACATAAACAGCATAGGAATTTGATCATACCTGGAGCCAAGAGGAATCTCCCATTAATTCCCAATCATTCAGTCACCGGAATTAATGGATCCACGTACAACTTCACAAGAGTATAAGGAATGCATGCATGGCGTGTATGTGTGCTTCACTTGACGATTGCTACCTTTAAAAAGCTAGTAGCTCACTAGCTCTAAGAGTGACTTATCACTCACTTGGTCGGCTGGAGCTGCCTTGACCACCTCGAGAACGTCCAGAATTCTGCGAGTCATGTACAGATGTACTCTTTTTTTTTTGAAAGGGAGTTGCGTACAAGATCAAGCAAGAACAGAGCACAACGCACGCACAAACGCAACCGCAGGCCTCGCCACAGACGGCAAACCTGGCACCACCACGCACACCACACACCTAAGGAAGAAGATCAGCCAACCTTGTTGAGAGAGCCGCATGATCCATCCGACGCAGGCGCCGGAATCTCGCCGCTGAACGAGCATCGGCGCTGATCCTCCACCAAACCACCGTCGCCGCCTCGCACCGGAGACGAAGACGAAGGCTTCAACCTTCTTCCGCAAGCCCTCCAGGAACACCGACGAAGAGAAGCGCTGCACCTGCAACCTCCCAGCAAGATTAAGCAAAAGCACTCGCCGAAACCCTAGATCTAGAGCAGGCGCCACCACCATGGCCACCAACTCGGAGGAGAGTACGCCACGGCTCCGGAGCAGCGGACGCACCCACGACGGCAGATCTGCCCGAGCCCTCCACCGGAGAAGCAAGAAACAGAGGAGGGAACCACCGCCGCCACACGCCTCTCCGGCCACGCCTCCAACTCCAGAGCGCCGCCGGCAAGCACCCACGCACACCTAGGCTATGTACACGGCGGGATCCGTCGATCCCCCGTCCTCCCGCCGCCTGAGCGGCCGCGGAGGGCGAGGAATCGGCCGGACCGCCGCCGGCGAGCTGGCGCGCACGAGGTCGCCCAAAAATCGCCTCCCGAGCACTGTTCAGGTGGGGAACGGGAGAGGGTCGGGGTCGTTTGCTATGTACAGATGTACTCATGTGTGAGGTTGACAGGTTGACAACCTTACAGATGTACTCATGTGTGAGGTTGACAACCTTTTACCGAAACCCCTGCATGCATTTTTGTTTGAACAAGCGATCGAACCACAAGTTTTTTTTTGAAAAGGATACTGGCATTAAAAGAAACACCGAACAGTACAAAATACCTCAACGAAAACGAAATTTACAATGAGATCTTTGAGATGCCCTTCGTTTTCAACCTCCAGACCGTGTCGACGGCGCGCCGCCGCTGCCGCTCCTCCCAGAACCGGCCTGACGTTGTTAATTGCGGACGGGGAGTAGCTGAATGGGCCAAAAAGACCACATTCGTCGTAGAGCCAAATAAGAAGGGGAAACCGCCGATGAAGCTTCATGACGATCTGGAGATCACCATCGTCGGAAGAAGTCCTCGAGAAACACACCACTCCCACGAGTTTCTCGACGTCACCGCTACGATGAGGCTAGAACCGGGGAGGCATTATTGTAAGAAACGTCACCACCACCAACAGAGCATCGCCCCAGCAAACCTGGACGCGAAAATCAGAAAGACAGAGCCCTCCCGCCGACGAGAACCGAGATCCACCGCGCCTCCATGGTCTGAAGACCACAATGGCGGCACCGACGGGAGAGGTGGCGATCCTATCACCTATGTTGTCGTTAGAGCCGAAGCGGTACGAGCCACAAGATATATGCAATTGGTATGGACGGGCGGCAACCAAGGGTCGTCGCCATCATTCGTGACGAGGCAACAATGGATCTGACGGCGTTTCCTGATTGCATTGCTTTTGCATCTAAGCACTTTGGCCCCAAGTAATCGTTTTCACATGTAAGTCCCTGATCACCACCCCATGCATGATTACACGATACGAGTGCTTTTTTTTTTTTTTTTGCGGAATGGAAGAGATAATATTAAACCAGCGATCTTACAGAAAAACCCAGAAGAAACATAAAATTACAATGAGGTCCTTCTTCTAGATCTCGACGGGGACGCCGCAGGGGAGCCGTCGGTGGCGCGCCGCTGCCGCTGCTCCGCTTCACGCCTTGGATAGGAGTCAGCCCCGAGGCAGCTGGGAAGTCGCCGATCGCCGGATCTGCCGATCCTACTCGCCGGAGCGCCGCCACCGTCGCGCTGGAATCGAACACCATCTCCTCCACTTTAATACTACGGATCCGCCGCATCGGATCCGGCCGGGGAACACCGAGCGCCGCCGCTCCGAAGAACAGCGACCTCGATGAAGACGACCACCGCGCGCAGGAGCTCCGAGGACCTCCGACGCGAGAAGGGGAAGCAGCCGCCACCACACTCCACACCGCCGCCATCCCCCACCTCCAGGACGACGCCGGCTGATAAACCTCCGAACCCTACACTATGTACAGGCCTCGATCTACAGATTCCCCACCCTCCCATCGCCGAGGCGACCGCCGGAGGAGGGGAATCCGTAGATCGGAGGCGAGCGAGGTGGGTCGACGGTGAAGGTCCAAGAAAATCGCCTCTCTTTTTACTGTTGCGGAAGAGAGGAGGCGTCCAAGTCGCCACTGCAAACTTACACGATACGAGTGCTTTTGGGTGGCGGTGTCATAATCAGAAAAAAGAGAATCGTTTCCAGTATGACCGGCCGTGAGCTTCATTTCATTGCAGCGTTTGATTTGATATGTGAGGTGAAGCGACCATACTCCGTAGTAACATCATGTCAAAAAGGCTCGTCGCCCGGCCGGCAGTTTGCCTGTAGGTAAAAGCTTCGAGCAGTCTGATCACGTACAACTTCTTACTGCAAAGGTAGCCTGCATTTTGGTCTAACGAGATTACTCGCGCCAACAATAGCACCAACCATTTACACACAACCCAAAATACATAGTTCGTGTAATAATAATTTGTGGAATTAACCAGCTAGCACTAGTGGAAACAGGAGCTTTAGTCCCGGGTCGTAAGCCCCTCTCGTACGGATTCGCAGCCGGGACGTCTTGGGCGGGACTAGAGGCCCCTAGTCCCGGGTGGCTTACGATCCGGGGCTAGAGTGCTCCACGCGGGTCCAGGCAGAGCGCGTGGCAGAGGACCTCTAGTCCCGGGTGGTAATACAACCCGGGACTAGAGATTCTCCACGTGGCGGCCTCTTGTTTTTTTGTTTATATTATGATTAATCTTGCAAAATATATGATTAATTAATTATAAATCAGAAAAATACATATATCATATCAAAAAATTCATAAAAGAAATCTTTATGAAAATTTGATCATTTTTAATTGATTACATGGAGATCACAACCGGGAATAGAGCCCGTCTATTCGGTTAATTACATAGAGATTACATGGAGATCACAACCGGGACTAGATCCTGTCTATTCGATTAATTACATAGAGATCATATAAAATAGTGACTAGAGCCCGTCGTCTATTCGATTACATGATCATCGCCGGACTAGAGCCCGTCTATTGATCGGTGGCATTGTATTTTCCATTTGGGTTTATGACATAGTTCATCAAAAATCCCGCAATTTCCTCTTGAATTGGTCGAAAGCGTCCTTTGGTTGCAGGTCCCTCCGCATTCTATCCATCTATAAAAGAAGGAGATCAATATAAATATCAATCATCATAACAGAAATTATGAATGACACTCAACACAATTGATGGTAATAGAATAAAACTGTGAATATATTTGTTCACTTACTTCTATAAATGTCGATGGTTCCGCTCAGAGACCTCCCGACGAATCCACTCGCAGACGTAGTATCCACACAAATTGGTCCCCAGTGGCTGCCTTTCACAGTACTTTACGAGAATAGATTTCAATCAAATAATAATCAAGCATGATATGATGGTATTGAAATTTGAATTAAAGAGATGCGCGAACCTAGCTCGTACTACTTACCTTGGCATTAACAAAACTAAGCTCCTCTTTAAAATCACCAGATGTCATCTTTATGAAATCTTTGCAAATCCTGCCCGGCAAACAAATGAATAAATGAGTTATTAATTAGTTACTTGATATCTCAGGAATTGAACAAAAGAGACCGATATAGTACGATAATGGTTGAAAATACCCTTGGAGCACATCTTTAATATGTTGGTACTTCTCTTGGGGCCACGCCAATGAGTCGAAGATTTCAACGTTTACATCATCAACTTCAATGATTAGCAGAATGTAATGGTCACTGCGCACGTTTATATATGTCAGTAACTAATCAGTTACACTTAACATCGAGTAAGCAAAAAATAATGTGTACAAGACAGTAACACTCTTAACTGAAGTTGTAAGGAAACAATATCTTCCTTTTATAATCTTGCCTCTTTATGAACCTAAACAAGTTGGCCACCGTTTCCTTGTGGTAGTTCCGTAGCAGATTTTCATTAACTCGGGTTGGGTCAACGAACCCAATCTCATAGATTTTTTCTGTCACATTCATCACTCTTCATTCTGCATAATAGCGTAGTGAGCATAATTAGAACAGGCAATGACCGAGCTGAGCTATAGACTTATTTTAGAAAATAAATGAATTGAATTACTTACAGACAATAGGTACTGACGATACTCAAGTCGAGGCGTCAAGCTGGTATAACTGATAGAGTTCTTCAACATAAATAGTTATCTCGTCTTTACCTTTGAAATGTTCCTCTGTAACTTGCACAAGGAGCACTTTTCGATCTAGCATTGTGACTTCCATGTACCAGTTATGCAGTCTTAGCATTTGTGTTGGTAGATTCTCGATCTGATCAGGTCCCGTATTCCCAGGTTCATTTATCAGGTGGCATAAGGGGGGGGGGGGGGGAGCTCTTCTGCTTCCAGTTGAGAAAGTGAGATACCAAATTATGCAGCAAATTCCGCACGGTAAACTAAATCCGCCGCGCGCGGAGCCCTTATCAGTGGCCACCTTGAGCGGGGAGATGGACTGTTTTGACTGCTCTCCGAGCTGGGCAACCTCTCTTTTTCTTTTCCCGCTGGAGGTACTACTTGTCGTCGTGTTGGGGTGAGTTCTCCTCAGAAAACGTGCATAGTCATCAGGCTTATTTATCTCAATTTGCGATGGATGACTAAGAAATTCCGTAGCCCAATTTTTTTGCTCTGTCGTAAATACTTGCTTTGGCGCGGGCTGTCTTTTCGCCTTTAGTTCCGCCATCTGTCTTTTCGCGTCGGCTGCCAGCCACGCGGCGCCTTGCTCTGGATTCATCTCGACGTCGTAAGGTCTCGGGGGAGGAAACTTCAGTACTTTTGGGATTGGCTCGTATTGGGGTTTGGATCGGAAACTTATCGACGGAATGGCGGTCTTAGCCTTAGTGGCGGAGGCGACGGAGACGGCTGAGGAGTCGGCTGAGGCAGGGGCGGAGTCGGTTGAGGCGGCGACGGAGATCGAGATGGACTCGTGTTGTGGTGGTCGTCACTGCCATCATCTCGACTCGGAGGAGGCGATGGTGGCCTTGGCGTCCAGCCTGGAAACACGATGTATTTCTTGGGCCAATCTCCCAGTGTCCTCTCATCATCATCTCCAGGGATGTAAAGCTCGAGTGATTGAAATGCGGGTTCAACTTGATCCACGCCGACACGAGCATAGCCATCTAGAATCTCATTGCCACGATACAGTGTTGTAGATTCACAAGTTAAAGCATAGCCATCCGCCGCCTTCACGGTTAAGTTTCTCAGTGTCATGTAGCTCACAACTTGTCTTCTCAACGATAAAATCCACTGGGTAGGTTTACTTCGATGCCTCATCAGCACCGACCGCAGCGGAAGCCACGCTGCTTTTCCGTTGAGATGGACCACCTGCTTGACTATCTTGCTGCAGCTGATGAGTTGCCCCTTGACAAGCTGCTCGCGCAGTTGATCTATTTGCTTATGTTGTTGGCTAATGATACTTTCTAATTTTCTCAACCGGTCTGAATCCTCGTGCTCCTTCCTCTTCCTTGCTCTTGCTCGGCTTCTATAAGATTCACGGTCCTCGGAAAACCCTCATTCCACGTCACAGAAGCTCCCTTGCCTCGTGTTCATCCTCCTTTTTCTTTGTTACCGAGGCCCTTTGTCAGCTCGTCGTTCTCTCTGTCGGGAATAAACCTTCCCTCTCGAGCATCGGCGATTGAATCAAGAATTGCTTTCTGGCGTATAGGAGTTTCTTTCGTTTAATCAACTATTAGATCACCTGATGCGTCATACTCCGTCCCATGAGCAAGCATCCAATTTCTGACCCTATGGGGCAAGTTATCTGTAACTGGAGTGATCCCTTTTTCACGCATAGCGGCCTCAATCAGATCCCACTTAGGCTCGGCACTTACGTAGCCACCTCCCGCCAACTTATGGTGATATTTCTTTTTCCCTGCATTCTCCTTATTCTTTTTTGATCTTTGCTTGGCTAGTTCTGAATCCTTGTATTCCAGAAATGCCTTTCAGTGAGCCCGCTGCCTCTCTAGTGCTCCAGTGAAATCTGGAACTTTATTTTTCGAGACCCAATCACGGTATAATCTGTTCTTGTAATTATTGAATTGTTCAGCCATCTTCTTCAGAGCGAAATGCTTGACTTTTTTCGTCATGGCTTCTGTCTTTTCGGGACAATCCAACACCGGTAGGGTGAACTTTGCTCTGAGCTTGTCCCAAAGCACATCTTTAATTCTGTCGCTGACATAACTAGCTCCCTCTAAGTGTTTTTGCTCATTCCATTCCTGAATGCTGATCGGAACATTGTCCCTAACAACAACTCCGCATTGATGCACAAACTTAGCTGCGTTCGCCTTGGGCTCCAACGGTTTGTCATCTGCAGAGATGACCTCAATTGGGAGATGCGCATCTGTGGCCATCCCTTTGGCATGGCCTCGTTTACTAGATTAGGTCGATGCGGAGGTCTAAAAATAAGAAACATTTGTTAATACATATATATACAAATCAGTTATTACATCTGATCAACATAGGCTTAATATACCTCGCCAGACGACGGGGGTCCACCAATTTGCAAGTCGTCATCGCACTCAGGGCGGAGCTGCGCCTGGTGCTACCAGTGCTGTAGCACCGGCCCATCAATTTTACACAGTACATAAACTATGTGACATATAGCTCACAAGCATGAAGACCACAATAACACAGCACTATCTAGCCTGCCTCAGCACCACTCTATGATCATTTCTGGCTCCGCCACTGATCGCACTCCTTGCTAGTTTGAGCTCCGTTGCTTCCTTCCGGCTCCATTCTCGACCGGACTCGTTAAAAAATTGTGAGCCATCTTCTGCTCTACCATCTTCAGCTCCATCCGTGGGTTGTCGCAGAATGGAGAAGATCTCTTCTTCCCCTTCTCTGTTTACGAAGGGAACATCTCCATCCATTGCTTAACTAATACAAAAGAAAGATAAAACAATGTTAGCATTAGCAGAATAATTCAAAGTAGGGAACTTTACAAATATGCAAAAGTATCACTCAAACATCTTTATTTAATCCAGTTACATAGCTCGGGTCCATTTTTATTTAACCCTAAATACATTGATGGCTACGTCTTGGTGAACCCCAAGAGGAAGGTTATGATGTAGACAGCAGAAGTTTTCCCTTGAAAATCTACCCAAGGTTATCAATCCAGTAGGACTTGACGATCTATCGGAAGGTTGTTGATGTTGACTCCCCCTGGCGCTAGGGAGCTTGCACCAACGTGGAATCTGCACAGACACAAACCAGAACTTTGCCCAACACGAAACAGAGAGGTTGTCAATCTCTCCGGTCTTGCAGAAACAAAGAGTTAAACGTATGGTGTGGAAAACAGCAGGAAAAACAGCAAGTAACAGGAAACAGATGATTGCAGCAGGTTGTGTAAACAGTATGAGGAAATTGGACCAGGGTCCACAGTTCACTAGTGGTGTCTCTCTCAGAACAGATAACTAGCATGTTGGGTAAACAAATTACAGCTGGGCAATTGACAAATAGAGAGGGCATAACAATGCAATACATGCCAAGATGTCTACTATGAAATCTAGTTGGGCATTACAACAAAGTACATAGACCGTTATTCCAACACATCTATGCCTAAATAATCCACCTTCAAGGCAGCATCCGCATCCCATTCAGTATTAAGTTGCTAACAACAGATTATTGCATGAAGTAAAGTGTGTAATGTAATCAATACAAGTGCCCTTGGACACTGCACCAATGTTTTATCCCTAGTAGCAACAGCACATCTACCATCTTAGACCTTTCTGTCACTGATCCAGATATCTAGAGACTGAACCCACTATCGAGCATAAATACCCCCTCTTGGAGTCACAAGCATCTACTTGGCCAAAGCATCTACTAGCAACGGAGAGCATGCAAGATCAAGAGCACATAGATAAACAACTTGAATAAACATGGTATCAATATTCATCGGATCCCAGCAAACACAACATCTAGCATTACAATAAGATGATCTTGATCATGTTAGGCAGCTCACAAGATCTAAACATGGAGGCACAAGGTAGAGAGACAACCATCTAGCTACTGCTATGGACCCGTAGTCCAGGGGTGGACTACTCACGCATCACTCCGGAGGCAGGCATGGTGATGTAGAGCCCTCCGGTGATGATCTCCCCTCCGGCAGGGTGCCGGGAAGAGCTTCAGAACTCCTCCGATCTGAGATTGACGATGACGGCCGCGACGGAACTTTTCGTGGAATATGATCGACCGTAATAGGGTTTTCGCGTCGCGGAGAATATATAGGCGAAGAGGCGGCGTCGGTGGCCGAGGGGGGCCACCACGCCATAGGGGGCGCGGGCCCACCCTGGGCCGCGCCCTAGTGTGGCGTGGCCCCCTGGTGGGTCTGCTCCGACTCCCCTTTGGACTCCGTGATCTCCTCGTGATATTATTGACGATGTCTTTTGTTTCGTCCAATTCCGAGAATATTTCCTTAATAGATTTTCTGAAACCAAAAACAGCAGAAAACAGGGAACTGGCACTGTGGCATCTTGTTAATAGGTTAGTCCCAGAAAATGCATAAAAATGATATAAAGTGTAACCAAAACATGTAGCAATTGATATAATAACAGCATGGAACATCAAAAATTATAGATACGTTTGAGACGTATCAAGCATCCCCAAGCTTAGTTCCTGCTCGTCCTCGAGTAGGTAAACGATAAAAACAGATAATTTTTGAAGTGACATGCTACCAACACAATCTTTGATCAAATAACAATGTAATGCACATGATCTGAATGAAGTGATCCAAGCCAATGGTCTATAGTTTGCAAGCAAGTAAATAAAGAGTAAACATAAGTGATCACACAAGTGCAAACTTTCATGAATAACACTATAAAACATTTAGAGATATAATAGTCTAACATAATAGTTAGTTCACAGCAGCAATAATTCTCAACATGAAAGTGTTTGTATCAACACAAAGGAAGATAATAGCTTCAGCTTTTGCTTCAACTTTCAACATGTATATCATATAGATAATGTCAATGCAAAGAATATGATCAACCAAACACAAAGTTATGTAAAAACTGTTATACTGGAGTTGACAATGATGTTTGCTTAAGTAGACAGAAAGAAGTGGGAAAACTGACTCAACATAAAAGTAAAAGAATGGCCCTTCGCAGAGGGAAGCAGGGATTAACATCATGTGCTAGAGCTGTAGTTCCCGAAGGCATATAGAGAGCATAAAATATTGTTTTGTAAGGTAATGGTGTATACAGGTGTCAACAAATCAAATAGCAGGTACTTGTCATCTTCCATGGCTAACTAACTTTTAGAGCGGTTCCGAGAGTTTTTAGGACTGCACTTGTAACAAGCACTTATTGGTGACACTCCTCCCAACCATTTACTTTCCACAAACCATGGCTAACCGAATCCTCGGGTGCCCACCAACATTCACCATGGAGGAGTGTCTATTTATTTATTTATTTATAGGGTGGACTAACCAGCTCTTTAATGCAAAATAAAAGGTGGAGAAGCAGATGAAGCTGCCAATCCTTGTAAATTAATTAGCATGGAAGATGACAAATCTCACTACTACGTCCTTATGAGCTTTTCAAGTAGTGACACAAAAAGGAAATTGTTTTGAGTAGTTAGTAGATAGCACATGAAGAAATTTACTTGGAATGGTGAAAACACCACATAATAGGTAGGTATGGTGGACACAGGTGGCATGGATTTGGCTCAAGGTTTTGGATGTACAAGAAGCATTCCCTCTTAGTACAGAGTTTAGGCTAGCAAGGTTATTATAAGCAAACATCATTATCAACTGGAATAGCAAGAGTGTACATAAAACACAAGGTTTGACGAACCATAGACTCCCACTGTCTTCCTTGTTAACACATAGCCTTCATCCAAAAATTATCTAGACTACTATGGACTTCCAATCATGCAACAGATTATTATAGCAGAAAATCCTTATAGTAGTTCTTCATTAATAGCCATTACTTACATGATGCACAAGCTTAAACATTAATTACTTGACAGCTCAAAACAATTGGCAAGCATCAAATTACTCAAGACAACGATCTAAAAAGATTCATGTAAGCATTTTATACCACTACCACATGCATAGCATTTTTCTGGTCCAACCAAACACCAATCAACTTATTTGACAACTCTCCAAACAGATATAAGTGAAGCAAGAGAGTACTTTCTTCAAAAGAAACTGAAAGCTCTAACAAGAGATGTATGAAAAACTGAGAGCTAACAGCAATAACAGCAACTAGACAGGAATACTCAACAAGTATAAGTGAAGCACAAGAGTATTCTAATGAAAAAGTGGAGCGTGTCTCTCTCCCAAACATGAATGCTAGGATCCAACAAGTATAGCACAGCAAACAAAACAAAACAAACTGAAAACAAAAACACACTGACGCTCCAAGGAAGAGTACACTAGTATGAAGCAATAAAAATATAGCACCATTAGAGATGACCTGATAATTTGTAGATGAAGAAGGGGATGCCTTGGGCATCCCCAAGCTTAGATGCTTGAGTCTTCTTGAAATATGCTGGGGAGGTAAGCCTCCCCAAGCTTAAGCTCTTCACTCTTCTTGATCATGTAATATCATTCTCCTCTATCAACACTTGAAAACTTCCTTCACACCAAAACTTAACAGCTTTTCTCATTAGCAGGTTAGTGCACTAAAAGATAATACTTCAAAGTTCTAGCAAAGACAAAACTCACAAGCCAACTATTTTAAACATTAGCCACTGTTACTAGGCTCAAGTGGGCACTTTTACACGAAAAGAAACCACTTAAAAACTTGTAAAAGAGAGAATGCAAAATAAAAGACAGAATCTGTCAAACCAGAACAGTCTGTAATGACGAATTTTTTCGAGGCACTTACGATGCTCAGATGAAAAACTTTTGAAATAATGAAAGTTGCGTAACATCATCAGGAACATGCACAAAAATTTCAGCATTTTTCGATTTTTTCTGATTTTCTACTGAATTAAACGGTGACGAACAGCAATCTGTCCCAATGCAGTCCCGAAAATAAAAACCAACTTTGCATTAGTAACTCTCCTTGGCACAACAAAACAGCAAATAAAAGATACAAAGGAGTTGCTACAGAGGTAAACAAGCATCCTTGACTCAAGAAAACAAAAATAAAACAGCAAATAAAAACATGGGTTATCTCCCAGAAGTGCTTTTCTTTAATGCCTTTGAGCTAGGCATGAAGAGATGCATCAAGTATTGTCAAGACCAGAAAATCCAAAACCATAATTTGTCTTGACACTAGTATCATGTGAGTATTTCATCTTCTTCCTAGGGAAGTGTTCCATACCTTTCTTGAGTGGGAATTGAAATTTTATATTCCCCTCTCTCATATCAATAACAGCACCAACAGTTCTCAGAAAAGGTCTTCCCAAAACAATAGGACAAGAAGGATTGCATTCAATATCCAAAACCACAAAATCAACAGGGACAAGATTGTTATTAACCATTATCAAAACATCATCAACTTTTCCTAAAGGTTTCTTCATAGAAGAATCAGCAAAGTGAACATCCAAATGACATTTTTCCAAAGGTGCAAGCTTGAGAATATCATATAAATTTTTAGGCATAACCGAAATACAAGAACCAAGGTCACACAAAGCATTGCATTCAAACTCACTCAGTTTCATTTTAATAACAGGTTCCCAATTATCATCTAACTTCCTAGGGATAGAAGCTTCAAGTTTTAATTTTTCTTCCCTAGCATGCATGAGAGCTTTGATAATATGTTCAGTAAAAGCCATATTTATTTTACTAGCATTAGGACTCTTAGCTAGCTTTTGCAAGAACATGATGACTTCAGTTATGTTACAATTTTCGAAATTGAAGTTGTTGTCATCAAAAACAATGGAGCAATTATCACCAACACCTCTAAAAATTTCAGCACTTTTACTAGGAACAAAAGTAGTGCTATCAGGCAATTTAAAACTTTTTGTAGAGGTAGTAGAGACATTTCCAACACTTATTATCTTTTCACTAACAGTAGGGGGCGCATTAGCATGTGAGGCATCATTTGTTTCATTAGTAAAAATAGTGCAAACTCTAACAACACTATTTTGTTCAGCAATTTCAGCTTCTCTTTCTTCTCTCTCCCATCTTTCATGAAGTTCAGCAAGCATCCTAATGTTATTATCAATTTTAATTTGGATAGCATTGAGTGTTTTACTCTCTCTAATATCACTAGGAATAGCTTTTATTTTCAGCATTTCAACATCATGAGCAAGACTATCAACTTTAGCAGCAAGAGTATCAATTTTTCCTAGCTTTTCCTCAACAGTTTTATTAAAAGTAGTTTGTGTGCTAATAAAATCCTTAAGCATGACTTCAAGATCAGAGGGCACACTTCTATTGTTACTGTAGGAATTACCATAGAATTACCATAAGAGTTGCTACCATTAGCAGGATATGGCCTATAATTGTTGCTACCAAAATTATTCCTATAGCATTGTTGTTGAAGTTGTTATTTTTAATGAAGTTTACATCAACATTTTTCTCATCATGAGCAACCAAAGAAGCAAGAGGAATATTATTTGGATCCACAACACCATGTCCATTCGAAAGCATAGTCATAATAGCATCAACTTTATCACTCAAGGAGGAAATTTCCTCAACAGAATTTACCTTCTTACCAGTTGGAGCCCTTTCAGTGTGCCATTCAGAATAATTTACCATCATATCATCAAGAAGCTTTGTAGCAGCACCCAAAGTGATGGACATAAAGGTCCCTCCAGCAGCCGAGTCCAATAAGTTCCTTGAGAAAAATTTAGTCCTGCATAAAAGGTTTGGATGATCATCCAAGTAGTCAGTCCATGAGTGGGGCAATTTTTAACCAAAGACTTCATTCTTTCCCAAGCTTGGGCAACATGCTCATTATCAAGTTGCCTAAAGTTCATAATACCACTTCTTAAAGAGATAATTTTAGCAGGAGGATAATATTTTCCAATGAAAGCATCTTTGCATTTAGTCCAGGAATCAATACTATTTCTAGGCAAAGATAGCAACCAATCTTTAGCTCTTCCTCTTAAGAGAAAGGAAACAATTTCAGCTTAATAATATCACTCTCTACCTCCTTATACTTTTGCATATCACAAAGTTCAACAAAGTTGTTTAAGTGGGCAGCAGCATCATCAGTACTAACACCAGAAAATTGCTCTTTCATAACCAGATTTAACAGTGCAGGCTTAATCTCATAAAATTCTGCTTTAGAAGCAGGTGGAGCAATGGGTGTACAGATAAAATCATTGTTGTTTGTGCTAGTAAAGTCACACAACTTAGTATTTTCAGGATTACTCATTTTAGCAAGCCTAAAACAAGCAACAGGGCAACTCGAAATTAAAAACTAGATGCAGGAATTTAATTTTTTTGGGTTTTTGATTTTTAACAGCAAGCAAAACAAAAATAAAACAAGACAAAAAACAAAGTAAAGAGATTGGAACTGAGAGACTCCCCTTTCCAATAGCCTCCAAGTCCCCGGCAACGGCGCCAGAAAACAGCTTGATGGCTACGTGTTGGTGAACCCCAAGAGGAAGGTTATGATGTAGACAGCAGAAGTTTTCCCTTGAAAATCTACCCAAGGTTATCAATCCAGTAGGACTTGACGATCTATCGGAAGGTTGTTGATGTTGACTCCCCCTGGCGCTAGGGAGCTTGCACCAACGTGGAATCTGCACAGACACAAACCAGAACTTTGCCCAACACGAAACAGAGAGGTTGTCAATCTCTCCGGTCTTGCAGAAACAAAGAGTTAAACGTATGGTGTGGAAAACAGCAGGAAAAACAGCAAGTAACAGGAAACAGATGATTGCAGCAGGTTGTGTAAACAGTATGAGGAAATTGGACCAGGGTCCACAGTTCACTAGTGGTGTCTCTCTCAGAACAGATAACTAGCATGTTGGGTAAACAAATTACAGCTGGGCAATTGACAAATAGAGAGGGCATAACAATGCAATACATGCCAAGATGTCTACTATGAAATCTAGTTGGGCATTACAACAAAGTACATAGACCGTTATTCCAACAGCATCTATGCCTAAATAATCCACCTTCAAGGCAGCATCCGCATCCATTCAGTATTAAGTTGCTAACAACAGATTATTGCATGAAGTAAAGTGTGTAATGTAATCAATACAAGTGCCCTTGGACACTGCACCAATGTTTTATCCCTAGTAGCAACAGCACATCTACCATCTTAGACCTTTCTGTCACTGATCCAGATATCTAGAGACTGAACCCACTATCGAGCATAAATACCCCCTCTTGGAGTCACAAGCATCTACTTGGCCAAAGCATCTACTAGCAACGGAGAGCATGCAAGATCAAGAGCACATAGATAAACAACTTGAATAAACATGGTATCAATATTCATCGGATCCCAGCAAACACAACATCTAGCATTACAATAAGATGATCTTGATCATGTTAGGCAGCTCACAAGATCTAAACATGGAGGCACAAGGTAGAGAGACAACCATCTAGCTACTGCTATGGACCCGTAGTCCAGGGGTGGACTACTCACGCATCACTCCGGAGGCAGGCATGGTGATGTAGAGCCCTCCGGTGATGATCTCCCCTCCGGCAGGGTGCCGGGAAGAGCTTCAGAACTCCTCCGATCTGAGATTGACGATGACGGCCGCGACGGAACTTTTCGTGGAATATGATCGACCGTAATAGGGTTTTCGCGTCGCGGAGAATATATAGGCGAAGAGGCGGCGTCGGTGGCCGAGGGGGGCCACCACGCCATAGGGGGCGCGGGCCCACCCTGGGCCGCGCCCTAGTGTGGCGTGGCCCCCTGGTGGGTCTGCTCCGACTCCCCTTTGGACTCCGTGATCTCCTCGTGATATTATTGACGATGTCTTTTGTTTCGTCCAATTCCGAGAATATTTCCTTAATAGATTTTCTGAAACCAAAAACAGCAGAAAACAGGGAACTGGCACTGTGGCATCTTGTTAATAGGTTAGTCCCAGAAAATGCATAAAAATGATATAAAGTGTAACCAAAACATGTAGCAATTGATATAATAACAGCATGGAACATCAAAAATTATAGATACGTTTGAGACGTATCATACATCACGAATAATATCAATAATACATCTTCCTCTCACATGCATTAAGCTCTCAAACTAACTACGACCGGGCCTAATCCGCGGGGTGCTCTGGTACCGACGCTGCGCATTCAAAGAACAGGAACCATCACAGGGTCATAAGGAACCCTATGAAGAATCGACCATCTACTGTCATACACCGCTGGCGTATCCAACAATACATGTAGCGACGGACGTGCTCGTCCTCCTCCCTGATACGGCGATGTACCACCTCCTCGGGGCCGGCTCCCGCTGCACCGAGCGTGGCCCACTCGACCGCCACCAAAGAAGATCCGGGTCGACGGCGTCACCCGATTCCTAACTAAGCTACGCCGGTGTACAACATAGGGATTGGTATCAGTCACACATTTAGGAAAGAAAGTGAAAAGGTTCAGCGATCACATAGAATTTCTTTTTTTAGGCTTTTCAATCAAGTCAAAGAGGTTGGGACATAAATTTAGATGGCTCAAGCACATATTTGAGTTGGACCAGTCATTATCTATAGGTAACACCTCCCAGTGCCAGCCTGGCGGAGCCCAGTCCCAGACATCGCCCCTCTGGTCCAACAGAGACATTGTCGCCGAGAACAATAAACTAAAAACACAGTGAGGTATAAAACAAAAAAATTACACTTAGCAAAATTAAATCTACACTTAGCAAAATTTACACTTAGCAAATTTAAATCTACACTTAGCAAATTTAAATCTACACTTAGCAAAATTTACACTTAGCAAATTTAAATTTACACTTAGCAAATTTAAATCTACACTTAGCAAAATTTACACTTAGCAAATTTAAATCTACACTTAGCAAATTTAAATCTACACTTAGCAAAATTTACACTTAGCTAATTTAAATCTACACTTAGCAAATTTAAATTTCTAAAATTTCTAACACTAAATTTCCTAACACTAAATTTCCTAACACTAAATTTCTAACACTAAATTTCTAATACTAAAAAAACAACACAAAAAATCTACCTAAACTACACAAAAACAAAAAAAAACTAAACTACACAACAAAAAACTACCTAAAAACACCTAAACTACACAAAAAAATTACCTAAAAAAACACTAATCCTCACCTTGGGATTTTGGCCAGAGGAGGCCAGGGCAAGGTCGGCGACCGGCGGTCGAGGCCGTGGAGGAGAGAAGGGGCGAGGCGGCGTGGAGTAGGGCCTCGGCGCGATGGCCGGCGGAGGAGGAGGGAGCGGCAGCGGAGGAGGGCGGCGCCGGTGCAGAGGAAGGCGGCTCGGGCGGCGAGGAGGCGACGGTGGCGGGCACGGGCGTGGATCGAGGAGTCGACGGAGCGGAGAAGACGGCGCGGGCGCGGAGGACGGCGGCGGCGGCGCGAGGAGAAAAATGGTCAGGGCTTCGCCGCGATGCAAGGTCTCCCGGTCGTGGCTCGGGCCGGGATGGAGGCCTGGTATTTATACCCAGGGACCTCTGGTCCCGGGTGGAGCCACGAGCCGGTACTAGAGGTAACCTTTGTACCGCGTGGAGCCACAACCCGGACCAGAGTGTTTTCGCAGATGCCACCCCTAGCGCACGCAAATGAACTTCTAGTCCCGGTAGTAGCTCCACCCGTACTAGAGGTCTGTTTTTTTGCGTTCAAAGACCCAAATTTTGAATTTTAGCGCGCAAATGCCCAAAAGTGCGAATTTGAAAAGTGTTTGAATATGAATTTGAATAACTTGTGCATACTTTTGAATCTGACAAAAAAATTAACATGAAAAGTGTTTGAATTTGAATAACTAATCCAAAACCATTTTCTATTTTCTAAAATAATTATTCTAACTATTCAAACTATTAACCATTTTGGCCATTTTCAATTAAAAATGCATTAACTAATATTGTTTAATTTGTAATAATCATCTCTTTATTTTTAAAACATCCTTAACAACATCCCACAGTTACATAAAAGGTACATTATTACACATTACTAACAGTTACATTACTACATAAATGGACTTGTTGGATCGGAGGCCGTAGGATTAGGGGGAACGGCGGGAGAGCCAGCCCCGTTCGCGGCCGCCTGGTTCTCGCGCGCACGTTTGCAACGTAGGGCACGCCATGGAAGATGAGTCTTTCACACCCATGCCAGCTCGAAGCCTCCTTAGCCTTGAGCTGGCAGGAAGTCCTGACTCTGGACACAGGTCATCATCGCCGACGGACTGCAAGGAGGCTTCAATGGCCTCCTGCATCTGCGGCCCGCCGCCCTCTTCCCCATGGTCGCTCCAGTCGAAGTCGTCCTCGTCCTCCTCCTCGTCGGGAGGTGCGGCGGTGGCTGGTGGAGGTGCGGCGGCCAAGTCGCCGTATGCAGCCACGGATCCCCACCCCACCCCATGGCGTACGCATCCTCGTCGGGGCCAGGGACGTCGGACCGCGCGCGCTCGTACGTCCTCCGTACCTCCTCCGGCACCAGAGCAGGAGGCAGTAGTAGGCATTCCTCTCCACGCCGGGCTCGTGGGCATACGGCGGGATAGGCCCCCGTGGTAGCGCCCAAGCGCGCTCTGCCGAGCACGCTCGACCTCGTCCAGAAGGCGCTGCGGCGGGTGTGGCGGATCCATCTCGTGGAGACGATGCGTTCGTGGCTAGGAATGGTGGATTAGGGTTTACCCCGTCGGCAACAATTTATAAAGACCTCCAGGGCATGCTGGGGGAGGACATGTGCCCAGGGCACGCTAGGGAGGACACGTGGCTAGGCACGCTGGGGGAGGACACGTGACTGACACGAGTCGTGACCGCAAAGCCCGCCTTTAGTCCCGGTTGGTGTTACCAACCGGGACTAAAGAAGCACACGGATCGTGTGTTTCTTCAAGCGCTTGTGATACGTTGGATCAGGGGTGTTTCTTTTGAGGGCTTGTGAGCTGTTAGATCACACTATCACGACCACTTCGTGAGCCACATGACACTATAATATAGCCCCCCTCCCGGACATGTTCAGCACTCAGTGCCTACTCATTGTAGTTCATTTTGGTATACGAAGCATTTGGATTTCCTGCATACGTCCAACGGTGCATTTGATATGTGGGCACTCACGAGCCACCGTTGGGCTGTATGCAGGGGAAACCGTGTGTTTTGTTCTCTTCAGTGTTTAAAGTTTTCAGAATATAGTTACATAAATTTTAATACATTATTACACATCACCAACAACATCCCTATCTAGTCTTCACTTTTTCTTCGTGTGTGTCCCTTTATTCAGATTGCGCCGTAACCATGGACAAGCTTCATCATTTAACTTGATGCTTGGGTCAGTGTTCACTTGAAGGGTGAAATTTCATGAAACTTATTGTAATCTTCTGACATGTCTGTCTGTCCTCCACTCCCACGATGTTTCTTTTCTCTGAAAGAACTATGTGGCGCTTTGGCTCATCGGCTGATGTATTCGCTTGCTTATCTTTTCTTTATTGGTTTGGTTGACATGTCCTTCACATAGAAAACCTGAGCCACATCATTGGCAAGAACGAATGGTTCGGTGTCGTACGCAAGATTCTTGAGATCCACTTTAGTCATTCCGTACAATGGGTCTACCTTTACCCACCGCATTTCAGGTTAAACCATTTGCACCAGAACAAAGGGACCTTAAAATAAGGTCCATAGTCAAGTTTCCATATCTGCTCTATGTAACCATAATATGTGACCTTTACCCATTGTTGTTTGTTGAATCGTCAAAGCGGACACCACTGTTTGGTTGGTGCTATTTTTATCTTGGGCGATCGTGTAAAATGTATTCCCATTTATCTCGTACCCTTGGAAAGTCCAAATAGTCGAAGATGGTCCCCTAGACAACAAGTACAGCTCATCTGAGACAGTGTTATCGTTGTTGATATGTGTTTGCAACCAACCGCCAAAATTCTCCATGTGTTCCTTTGTAATCAAGGAGTCATCCATCCCCGGGTTGCTGGAGCGTACAATATTCTTGTGTTTCTGGATATACGAGCCACCAAACTGGAATTATGTAGAACTGTGTAGTGTGCTTGTGTGAAAGAATGTCCGTCCCTACATATTGTTAATTTCCTTCCTAGAGTGCCTTTTCCACTCAGTCCCCCCTCATGTCACGATTCAGGAAGACCAATTTGCTTAATGCCAGAAATAAAGTCAACACAAAACTCAATGACCTCCTCTGTTCCATAGCCTTTGAAGATGCTTCCTTCTGGCATAGAATGGTAATCTCGTCAACCAGGCGTACTAGGAGATGTGTCATAATATTGAAGAAGGATGGTGGGAACACCAACTCAAAACTAACGAGACATTGAACCACATCCTTCTGTAGCTTCCTAGAATGGCTGGATCGATTACCTTCTGCAAAATTGCATTGAGCAACGCACATAGCTGAACAATGGGTAGTCGAACATTTTCCGGTAGAAGCCCCCGCAATGCAACCGGAAGCAATTGAGTCATAAGCACGTGGCAGTCATGAGACTTTAGGTTCTGGAACTTTTTCACTGCAATATTTATTATTCCCTTTATATTCGATGAGAAGCCAGACGGGACCTTCATACTGCTCAGGACTTCGGAAAATATCTCCTTCTCTTCTTTGTTAAGAGCGTAGCTAGCAGGACTTAGACGTCATTTATCCGTCTTCATTGGATGCAGGTTGCCTGGGTCTTTCATACGTTGGTCTCGCACGTGTCCTGCCAGGCCAGACCCCTCTAGTTCCGGTCCGTATTACGAACCGGGACTAGAGGTCCCTTACGAAATTCGACAAATAATATGTATAAATTCATATCTCTAAATCCGTAAATCAAAATTCGACAAATAATATGTATAAATCGATCAGAAAAATGATAGGAATCTAAATATTGTGTCCATATCATCTTTTGTATAAATATTAATGATTAAGTAATAATAATTGTTAACAAATAACAAAAAAAATGAATTTTACATTATTATTGCCATTTTCAATTTAATATGGATAAATTCATATCTTTAAATCCGTAAAGCGAAATTCGACAAATAATATGTATAAATCGAACAGAAAAATGATAGGAATCCAAATATTTCGGTCATTAATTTTTAGGTAACCGAATGGACCGAATTGACCAAAATTTACATGAAAACACACAACGGGAGCACACACATCACTATATAGCTAGTCTACTCATTAACGACATTAAGACGATCGTCATTGGTATTATAGCCACGTAGACTATCCCACTTTCGTGTAATCTCGAAGCCAAGGCGAGCGTCCAAAGCGGCATACAAGACTTGATCGTAGCTCAATGGAACGTTGCCCCATCCGAAAATTCGGAGGTCTTCTAAGTCGTCGTCGTCGTCCTTGCCCTTCTTCTTGTCCTTCTTGTTGTTCTTCTTCTTCTCAAGTTTTGTCCCAGTGATAGCATTGGAGAGAGCATAGAGACTCGGAGTAGGATTGCCAGTTGGGTTCCGGCTATCCCTCTGGAGGTCGACCGCGGACGGAATAACAATTCCGTAGTAGCGCAGCATCCGCAAGTCATTGTGGATAGCCACGCCATAGAAGTTGATGGTCTTGTCACCTAAGAAATCCACGAGGAGCTGCGGCACCGGATCAGCCTTGCAGATCTGGAAGACAAGAGTCTCGGACGCCACCGAGAGTTGAAGGACGCGGCGCGCTGCTTTTTCTCGGGTAGAAGATCCCTCTGTTGACCCGGGAGAGGGTCGGTGAACTCGTAGTCGAGTCCAACGCACTTGATCGTGCAGCGTCGAGAAAGAACTTCTTCACGTCGTGGATCCACCTCTCCACGCGTGATGCACGGAGGGTGACCATACCTTGAAGTGCATATCCTCCTTGATGCAGTAGTACAACCGAGACGGAGGTACGCACGCGAGTGGCTCCATTGGAATAGAAGAGAGGGACCGAGAGGGAGTTTTTGCAAGGATTAGAGAGAGCTTGTGTGCTTAAGGCCATGGATTAGCGTTGCTTTATAGGGCAGAGAGGGAGGCCGGCGGCAGGGAGGCCGGCGGGCGGCGCCATGAATTAAATTCGCGCCGGGCTGATCATCTTCCAAGGACCATCAAAACGGCGGCGGCTTGATCAACTTCCAAAGCGCGTCGGCGCGCGGAGACCTACAGTTTTAAATGTCGTCCCGGTTCGTGGCACGAACTGGGACGAGAAGTCCATCACTAGTTCCGGCTCGTGATACGGGCCGGGACGAAAGGTGCTCGCGCATGCCCCCGCTGCGGCTACCTGCCGTGAGACCTCTAGTCCCGGGTGGTAAATCCGGACTAGAGGTGCCCTACGACCCGGGACCGTTGCCGCGCGGCGTCATAGCCGTTGAACCGTACTAGAGCCACACTCTAGTACCGGTTCGTAAGTAATCCGGTACTAGAGCCAAATGTGGCTCTGGACCAAAGGCATGGTTTCCACTAGTGTAGCTAGCTAGGGTATTTTTTTTATTTTCGAAAATGGGTTATATTAGATGTTCTTGCGCTACCCAAGTTTGCAGGAAGCCTAGGAGTACAACACAAGTGGCTCCTGTCTGAACGTGGGAAAACGCAGCATGCACGCTGTAGTTTCTGGCAGCATAGACTCGTGCTGTACTAGTAGTACTACTGTGCTGCCGCATCCTCTCGCCGGCAGCCTCTACCGGCCATGCAGGATGTACACCGGGGAATGGAGGTTGGCGTCCTCTCCTCCCCGTCCCCTGCAAAAGTGCATACAGCATCTTCCCAGGCCGGCCGGTCGTCCGGGTCTCGGTCACCGGTCACGACAGACGACGTGCATGTCCGGTCGAGTCGACATGCCGTGGCCCGTCTCCCGACGGCGTGCTCCCTCGCCGCAGCACAACCGATCCACGCTAGCACCGCTAAATGTGTGTCATTCCCACCGTAACACTCAAATATCACACCTCAAAACCATATTACCCATGCAACATAGATCATACACATACATATGTAGTTCGACGGATAAAAATTAAGACGGACAAAGTTCATACATAGAATCTTTGCGAATAAGTTCATACGAAGTTCGGCGGCTAGACCGGAGCTTCATCACTGCCGGGGGATCAGGCCGTCCTCCATGACAAATGCGGCCGCCTCCCCTTCGTGTTGCCTCTGCCTAGCGCGTCGTAGTATTCGGCCCTCGCTCTCCGCTTGGCGCACCCTCAGCTTGTTGGCCCTCTTCTCGGACTCCGGCGTGTAGTCAGCTGTCGGAACATAATTCAATGTGTCCCATCAATGATTCAGCCGCCATGGCATCCTCCCCGAAAGTTGACCGTACATGCGGATGTCATCCTCCATCTAGCAAATAGAAGAGCCACTCAACATATACAACAGTTAAGTGGAGCAACAAAACGAAACACACAAAACTTACATTGCCCACTTCAGCATAGCATTCGGCAAACATGTTAACGGAACTTGGATGCATGACCATCTTTGGCGGAGAGATAACTTGGTGCGACAGCGACTTAATTCCGGATTTTCACTAAACATTTGATGGATCCTCCCCCACATTCATTAGCAAGCGATTTAAACCCGGAATTGCTAAGGGCCAACTAAGCATTGCACAACAACACATTCACATGAGCGCAGTAGGAAACCCCTCTTGTACGCTACGGATCTCGGGCATTGAACCAACAATCAACAAATTCAACAACCATACTACACATTTTAGATCCTGCAACGGTAAAGGATGCGGAGAGGTAAACCTCCGGAGTTGTTAACACTGGGCCTTGACCTGTGCCGCAGTTTGCGCTGCATTGATCCTTGCTATCCGGCGGCGTGGCTAGACACCTCCTCCTCCACCACCACAAGCCATTCCTAGCCCCGGACAACCCAGACAGTGGCAGAGCTATTCACAAGTCAGAGGGGGACACCGCCAACCATCTTGTATTATGCATGCACAAGGAACGGGCACCCCAGAGATTCTGTTGTAGCTCAGCCACTAAACCCAAATCCACTGCTGGAGCCGGCCATGATCGAGCCTAGGGGACTGAAGAGAGGAGTGAAGGGATTGGCGGAGAGTGAGCTAGGTTTTGGTCCTGGTGGGGATGGAGTGGGATATATGTGGGGTCGGACGGGATCGGAACCGACGCGGCGGGCTGTCCGTACGACGTGTCCGGACCGCCCCAAATCCACCCCACATATTGGCTGAGTTTGAGAGTTACCGAACAGTTCAGACGTTTGTGCTGGGTCGGGTTGGGTGCGTGTTTTGCCCGGGCAATGTTTTGAGGGTGTATGGGGGCTTAGGTTAGAGATGCTCTAAGACCATACACTACACTATGTAGTTCAAAAGCGGTTCCATGCAAACTTTGAGTCGATTCAATACATTGCAGCGAACCGAACCATGTTGTCATAAGAAAAAAGGGAACCAACATATTGATACGGTTCATAGCTGTTTTTACTCTGACACAACCTGGACAGGAAACCTGCATGTGCATCTGATTAGAGGAAACGGACTAGAAAAAGGGATTTAATGCATCAGTTGGGCCCCACGATTTACTGCGCAGTGGTTCCATACACTGCAGCACATTCACACCGAATCGTTGTTTTCTTTGAACCGCATTGACATAGTGCATGGTCTAAGGATGACTCCAACGGACCGACGCATCGAGTCTGCGCGCGTTCGTCCCTGTCCGCGGGAGGCAATAATACGGCCCAATGGGGTGACGCAAAACGGATCGCGCTCTGTTTTTCTGTCCGCCGCGACGCATTCCTCGCCCAAATTTGGGCCAGGTTTCCGTCGGCCGCGGACGCGAGCGGACCGCTTTTGTGTCCTCCTCTAGTCCGCCCCTGGCCCGCTCATCAGAGGCAAAATCCTCACTCCGGCCTCTCCTCCCCAAAACCCTAGTCCACACTCCAGCCCTAGCCATGGCCGACGCGGCCGCCGCCGCCGCTGCCTCCGTCGCTGGACCTGCTGCCGTCGGCACTGCCGCTGGACCTGCGCCCCAAGTTGCAAAGAAACCAATGAAGGAGCTCACGGATGAGCATATGGCCGCAGAGACCCAGAAGTGGGGCGCCCGGAGGAGGAGGTTGAAGCAGGACAGGCTCGACACCGCCAAGAAGGCCACCGCCGAGCAGCAGGGCAGGACGACGGATCCGACCTCGTGTCCAGGGCCGCGACCGCTGCCCTCCTCCTGATTGGAATTACCCCGACTGTGGCCGCGGTTGGGGTCGCGACTGCGGCGGCCAGCTCCAACGGCTCGGCGGCCCGACCGCCAAGGTCGAGATCTTCCGCGACGGCACCATCGCCTCCGTACGGGTACCTCCCGGGAACCAAGCCGCCGCGGGTTTCCCCTACCTCAGGCGAATCCGCGTCGGCCACTGTCGAGGTACCCACCCTTGATCTCAACGCGCCCGCTACACCTTTGGCCGGACAATCACCGGCGCAGCAAACTGCGACCGCGCGTGCAGCTGCCCCGGCAGTGGTCGCCCAGACCGCGCGTAACCTGTTCGGCGAATTGCCCAGGCCGTCTCCGGTGACGCTAGGTACTACGAGGAGGATGACGACGGGGAGGACCTTCTCCAGGACATGATCAGGGACAACAATGAGTACGTCAACAACGATTACAATGCCGGAGAAGATGAAGTTCCGCCGACCGGCCCCGATGTGATCAACATCGATGTTGAGCCGGTTTTCCAAGACGAGCTCGAGACCCAAGTCCGGACCATGAAGAGAAAGATCGGCTAAAGGGGCGCCTCATTCACGGTCGATGAAGACGTGCTCATTTGCGAGTCCTGGATCAAGGTTGGAACCAACCAAATTCTCGGGCGGAACAAAAAGGATCGGCATATTGGGGCCGGTTCACCAACCGTTGCAATGAATATAGAATCCTTCCGCCCTATAACATTCAAACGCAGCGGACCGAGACATCTATCTCCAAGTGGTGGTTCCACATACAAGCGGAGATGAGCAAGTTTTGCGGCTCCGTTGAAAATGTTGAAGCCCGGCCAATAAGTGGCTATGGAGTGAAGGAATTGGTAATTCCTCTTCCCTTCTTATGCATTGGTCTCCTAGCTCTTGTTCTACAATGATTTTGGTTGCTATAACCTTGTATGCACAGGTCTTGCAAGTTTTGGAAACCTTCAAGGCTCAATATAAGAAGACCTTCAACTTGACCCATTGCTACAAAGCACTCAAGGACCAGCTGAAATGGCAGGACCTCTACGTCTCCCTTAAAAATGGTGGACAGTCGGTTGATAAGGGAGAGGACACAACAGAGGAGGATGCGAGGCCAAGGGGAAGAACAACTCGAAGGCCGAGTTGAAACGCGATGCAACAACCCTTGCCTTGAAAGAGACATTGAACGGGTTTCTATCCCAAAAGAACAAGTCATGTGACAAGAAGGAGGAGAGGAGAGGAGAGAAAAGAAACGCCAAGAGAGAGGAACGTCTTCCAAGGTCTACTTCGAACTGCAGAAGAAGAAGCTCGATATAGAAGAGGAAAATGCTCGGACTAAAGCACGGGAAGCCGAGGAAAGAGGCAAGGGGGCCAAGGCTAGGGCGAAGGAGGCCGAGGCAAGAGCAAAGGAGGCCGACGTGAAGGCCAAGGACCTTGATCTCGCCTTACGCAAGAGGAGGCTAGGATCATCGACATGGATCTGCCGGCCTTCACCCCTACGAAGAAGGCCTACTACCTCAAGAAGTAAAGGTACTACATGGACCGAGATTGATCACATCTCGGTCCTTTCAGTTATGTTGCATGCCGGCGTTGAACTATGACCGATATGGCCAGAAAAACATGGCCGATGAGGCCGGGATTTGTAATATTTTGGTTATGTATGCAGACATGGCCTATGAGGCCGCGATTATGTTTTATTTTAAGTTCATTTGCTTGTTATATACTTGTTTTGTTGCAATGTGATCACCATGGCCGAAAATGATCAAAATCCTGTCCGGGCAGACTCAATGCGTCGCCCGTTGGGTGCAGTGGCCGGAAAGGGGCGGACATGGGCCGGATGCGCGTCCTTTTACCGACCCAAACGGACAAAACGTGGACCAAACACGCGCCCGTTTGGGTCGCCCGGTTGGAGTCATCCTAAGCTGTCATACATTGCAACACGTGTCTGGAGTCGCTACAATGATAACTTGGTCGCGAATAATTATGATTAGCCAGAACATTGGCTCGCCCGCCCGATCCGGTCAAACTATTCCGCGACGCCAAGAAAACGGGCGGGCGGCCGGGCAGGAGCGGTGCCGGCCGGCCAGGGCACAGGGGACGCATGCATGCGGATGCGAAAACGACCGCAGATGCCACACCACCACAACAGCACGCCACCCCCGGATCAGATTCCATTCCCCCTCGCCGCCGCGGCACTGGGTGCTGACAGGCAGCGTGACGCGAAGGGGCCGTCTCCCTTCTTCAGGCCCGACCCCGTTCAAAGCCAGAAACAAAGCGCTAAAGTGACAGCAGCTTCCCCTCTACTGATGCTCCTACGTAGAGTAGTGCGTTTGTTTGTGCGGATTGACTCCTAGAAACCCGGGCTCGCCGCGCTGCCGCTCTTCTCCCGGACATGACGACCGATCATGGAGGTGCGGCCCGGCCGGTGACACGGATATATAGATTCTCTCCTCTCTCTCTCTATCCCTGCGGCAGCCACCCCGTCGATCCATCGTCTCTCTATATTCCGTGTAATCATGGCACACGCTAGCTAGAGTAGACTGCCCTAGCTAGCTAGTAATTAAGTAGTTTCGGAGTACTGTTCGTTCTACCGTGTTTACTGGATACACTGTTCGTTTATTCCTCCATGCTTGCTTCCTTATCCATGTGCTACAAGGGAATTTCTTTTCTTTCTTAGCTATGGACAATGCAGATTGGAAATGTTGCGACTACGTGAAGATAAATGTACTATGTGCTGTCAGTGAGCATGGCTGGGCTGATCAGTTTATCAAAAAAAAAAGTGGATGATCAGGGAGCGCGAATGCTCCATCATGAGTGTGGGTGAAAAGAAGTGTCGGTGTCCCTTCGGGGACATCCGATAAAATTGGAACGATACAGAGAAGATTAGCATGGCCCCTGCGCAAGGATGACACGCACAAAAGAAGTGTCGGTCTCTCCCTGCATCAGTCTGGGCACGCCGGAATCTGAAACGGCGAGCATACTGCCGAGTGGCGCGCGATCGATCCCGGCGGTCAGTCATCCTGCTTTCGGAGCTCGGGAAAGATGCATGGATGGATAGATGGATGGACGGGGTGATTTGACGGGGGCGGGCAGCAAGCAGCAGAGCCAGGAGGTAGGATTATACCAAGATCGAGAATTTTCTGAATTTCTCGCCACACATCTTCAGATTCGTGAGGAAATAGCCCTCGATTGCACTTGTGGACGCACCAAGCACACGAGCCTCTGTTATTCAGGGTTCTAGTTGTAAATTTTTATTTTTATTTGAACGGGAATTGTTGTAACAACTATATTTTTACCAAGTTTAAATTATGATTGGACTATGCAATCTGTTTCCTATGCTTTTCTAAGTTTAAAATTTATCATCAAATATGGTGTTGGCATTGCAAATGCAGAGTGTAGATCAGAAAAGGGGCAAATAAAAAATGGGGCGGCCGTTTGGGGGTGTCGTATGGGGGTGTTCGTGTGCGGCACCGCAGGATTGGCCGGATTGTCCAGCCCTCCTACCCCTCCTCCCGAAAGCGGACCGGAATTGGGTGTGCCTGACAAAATTCTAGGGTGCCGGGGGAGATGCTCTTACCCATGTAGAAGGGATTTTTTAGGGACAGTTATTACGAAATCTTGGAGGAAATTGCACAAACCAGCAACTATTGTGGTCACTGTTGTGCATGTTAAAGATGTAATACGTAGTGTATACTGTATGGAGTAGTACTCCACCGGTATACCTACAAACGTGTAAGCCACGCCAGGGGCTGTTCCTGGCTCTATATAACACGCACCCGAACCTCCTAAGGGAGGTATCGTTTTCCGCCTAAAACCCTAGGAGTCTAATATGATATCAGAGCTCCTCTTCTCCACGACCTAGCCGCTGTCAAGATCCAAAACCACAATCGCCGCCGCCGCCGCCGCAGTTCTCTCTGCCGCCGCCGCCTCAAGCCCAAACCACGATCAAAACCACAACCAAACACCTACGATCTACAACAAATCCCACGACCTACAAAACCAAGACCCACGATCTACAAAACCTACACCACGACCCAAAAACCTGCCCGTGATTCCATGGGTTCTACGTCAACAACACCCAGCGGCATGGCTACCGCTCTAGGATCTCCTCCGACACAGAAGCTCACCCGAGGAAACTTCCTCTTCTAGAAGACTCTTGTCTTCCCGGCGCTACGCAGCGCCTAGGCCATGGGACTACTCGATGGCTCGGATGCTGCACCTGCTAAAACCATCGAATCTGAAGATGACAAGGGGAGGAAGACCACCGTTCCCAACCCTGCACATGCTGCCTGGGTCATCAGGGATGTGCGGTTCTCACGTTCCTGCTCAACTCCATTTCACCGGAGGTGCTCGCCCATGTGGTTGGGTTAGAAACGACTGCCGAGGTATGGAGTGTGATAAAAAGCATGTTTTCTTCACAGTCTCGTTCCAGGATCAACAGCCTACGAGGCTCCCTAAGCAGCACCAAGAAGAACGATCTCACCGCTGCCGCCTACTTCGCTGAGATGCGAGGTTTCACATCCGAGCTTGCAGCGGTTGGGAAGATCGTCGAAGAAGATGAGATGGTGGGGTACATCCTCAACGGGCTGGACGGCTCGTACGACTCCGTTGTTGCCGCCGCCAACGGCAATCCTGTCACCACGCTTGAAGATCTCTTCGGGCAGATCTGCTCTCATGATGCACGCCAGGTCATGCTGGCCGAGACTGGACAAGGAGGGCAAGGAGGTGGCTTCTCCTCCTCCGCCAACGTGGCCCGGCGTGGTCACTACACTCCGGAGTATCCCCATGACAGCCGTCCGTGGGACAGCGACCGTGGACGCCGAGACAACCGCGGGGACCGTGGTGACCGTGGTCACCGTGGAGATCGCCGCGATGGAGGACGCCGCGATGGCGGCGACGGTGGCCGCCGTGATGGTGGTCGTCGTGACGATGGCAATGGAGGAAGTCGTCGTGACAATGGTGGCCGCCGCAATGGTGCCCGCCGTGATGATGGTGGCAGGCGCGATGTAGATCGCCGACGCCGCAACGATGGACGTCGTGATGGTCGTGATGGGGATCGTCGCCGTGACCGTTCCCCCACTCCGTTCGTGGACGTGACTTGACAAATTTGCAAGATTCACGGCCACCCTGCCTCGGACTGTTGGTGGCGCTACAAGAACGACGACTCCGACAGTGAAAGTGATGGTGAAGACAAGGCCGCACACATGGCCTCGTACGGTGTCGATACCAATTGGTATTCCGACACAGGCGCCACAGATCACATAACCGGTGCCCTCAACAAGCTCTCCACCGCCGACAAATACAAAGGACGTGACCGTGTGCACACCGCCGACGGTCAAGGTATGCCCATAAGCCAGATTGATCATTCAACTTTGCAAACCCCTCATGTTTCTTTACGTCTAAACAACATCTTACATGTTCCTAGTGCATCAAAGAATCTTTTATCCATACATAAACTTGCTCTTGACAACGATGTATTTATTGAATTTCATGCCTCTTTCTTTTTGTTCAAGGACGAGGCAACAAGGAGCATTCTGTTTAAAGGGCAATGTCACAGTGGTCTTTACCCCCTAGTGCCATTTTCTTCGGGGCGTCCAAGCATGCTTTTCTTACAATAAAGCCATCTTCATCCACGTGGCATCGTCGTTTAGGACATCCTTCATCGTTCGTCGTGCAACAAGTTCTTAGGAAAAATGAGTTAGCTTATTCCCCAGAAATAAACCCTTACATTTGTGATTCTTGTCAACTAGCTAAGAGCCACCAATTGCCATATCCTGTCTCTACTAGTGTCACCACTGTTCCTTTGGAACAAATATTTTCTGATGTATGGGGTCCTGCCCCAGCCTCTGTTGGCAAGCACACTTATTATGTAAGCTTCATTGATGATTTCAGCAAGTTCACTTGGATTTATTTGCTCAAGAAGCGTTCTGATGTTTATCAAGTTTTCCTTAATTTCCAACAACTTGTTGAACGCAAATTTGATCGTAAAATCATAACTATGCAAACTGATTGGGGAGGCGAATATGAAAAACTCAACACTTTCTTTCAGAAAGTTGGCATCACACATCATGTTTCATGCCCTCATGCACATCAACAAAATGGCTCTGCTGAACGCAAACATCGTCACATTGTAGAAGTTGGTCTTGCTTTACTTGCTCATGCATCCATGCCTCTTAAGTTTTGGGACGAAGCTTTTCTTACAGCCACATTTCTTATAAACTTGCTTCCTAGCAAAGTAATCAATTTTGAGTCTCATGTTCAACGTCTTCTTCACACCAAACCAAATTATGACTCTCTTCGCATTTTTGGCTGTGCTTGCTGGCCTAATCTTCGTCCTTACAACAAGCGCAAACTTGCCTTTCGTTCCACGAGATGTGTATTTTTGGGATATAGCCCACGTCACAAAGGAGTCAAGTGTCTTGAGCCTTCCACCGGCCGTATCTATATTTCTCGGGATGTTGTATTTGATGAAAATGTGTTTCCTTTTGCCTCTATGCACAAAAATGCTGGTGCTCTCCTTCGCCAACAAATACTCCTCCTTCCCACACATGTTCCAAATCCATCTAATGAGGGTAATGCAAATGTTGATGATCATATGTGTATGCCTGTTATTCCTGTTACTGATCATAGCCAGGGTGCTGAGGATCACGTGGAAGAAAATTTGATGCAAAACGATGAAGAAACGAGTCAAAATCATGCTGAAATTGATGCTTCAACGGATACAGAAGAAGACAACAGCAACACCGATCCTGATGTTGATCCAGGTGCTGCTGCCTCGGATCGCATGCATGTAGCTACTAGTGGGGATTCTTCTCCACCTGGTTCCCCTGGCACGGGCACGGGCGATTCCTCGCCTGGCCACTCCACGTCCGCCACGTCGCCCAACAGTGGCGCTGCGGACCCTCGCATGCATGGCGGGACCCCCGAGCGGTCTCGTCCTGTCTCCTCGCCTCATGATGACAACGATGGCGGGGCTCGCGACAACGACAACTCCAGCCCGTCTTCGACTGCCACGTCCCACGTCGGGCCAACTGACGGTGGCGTGTCCCCTGGCACGGGATCCCAGGCTGATTCTGGTGCAGTGCCTGGATCCTCTGTGCCCGCCTCGCGTGCAGCTTCAGCTGTTGCTCCTGCACTACGGACACGCCTTCAAAAGGGAATTCGACAACCGAAAAAATTCACGATGGAATCGTGAGGTATGATAAATATGGAAAACCTGTAGATGGTACAATTAAGTTTGGTATGATTGCTTCTACAGGGAACCCTCCTCTCTCTCTCAAGCACTTGATGATCCCAAGTGGCGCAAAGCAATGGAGGAGGAGTATGCTGCTTTGCTTCAGAACAAGACTTGGCATCTTGTTCCCCCCAGCACAAACAAAAATCTGATAGATTGTAAGTGGGTTTATCGTATTAAGAGAAATGCCGATGGTACAATTGACAGGTACACAGCACGCCTTGTTGCAAAAGGTTTCAAACAAAGGTATGGCATAGACTATGAGGATACTTTTAGTCTTGTTGTTAAAGCTGCAACCATTAGACTTGTCCTAGCAGTTGCAGTCTCTCGAGGAAGGTGTTTACGGCAGCTAGATGTCAAGAACGCGTTTTTACATGGTGTTCTGGAAGAAGAGGTGTATATGAGACAACCCCCAGGTTTTGAAAACACTGATGCTCCCCGTCATATTTGCAAACTTGATAAAGCTCTCTATGGGTTGAAGCAAGCTCCGAGGGCTTGGTATTCACGGCTTAGCTCTAAATTGCATGATCTTGGTTTTTTCCATCAAAGGCTGACACTTCCTTATTCCTATATCACAAGTCAGGTATCAGCATGTTTATCTTAATATATGTTGATGACATTATAGTAACAAGCTCCTCGGATACCATTCCTGCTCTTCTGCATGATCTCAATGAACATTTTGCTATCAAGGATCTTGGTGAGTTACATTATTTCTTGGGTATTGAGGTTAAGAAAATGCAGGACAACTTGCTCTTGACACAAGAGAAATATGCCACAGATTTGTTAGCTCAGGTTGGTATCAAAAATTGCAAGCCTGCACCTACACCACTATCTCCCACCGAGCCACTCTCCTTGCATGAAGGAACACTTCTTGGCCCTGAAGACAACACACAGTATAGAAGCATCGTTGGTGCTCTCCAATACTTGACTCTCACACGGCCTGATTTTTCTTTTTCAGTTAACAAAGTGTGTCAATATCTTCATGCTCCCACAACAACTCATTGGACAGCTGCTAAAAGAATATTGAGATATGTGCAACATACACTGAACATTGGTATCACTTTTGCTCGCTCATCTTCTACACTATTGAGTGCCTTTTCAGATGCAGACTGGGCTGGTTTCCCTGATGACAGAAGGTCCACTGGAGGGTTTGCTATCTTCTTTGGACCGAACTTGATTTCCTGGAGTGCTCGCAAGCAAGCAACGGTATCACGTTCTAGTACTGAAGCTGAGTATAAGTCATTAGCTAATGCTACAGCAGAGTTGATATGGGTTGAAGCTCTTCTTAAAGAACTTTGTGTACAACTTAAGTGAAAGGACACGGATGTCGCCTAGAGGGGGGGGGGGTGAATAGGCGATTAAAAATCTTTACGGTTTCGGCTTGAATAAATGCGGAATAAAACTTACGGTTAATTTATCAAGCACAAAACCTAAACAATGCTAGGTTTACCTATGTGTACCAACAACTTATGCTAATCAAGATAACCAACTATGTGATAGCAAGATATATTACTTCAAGCTCGATGGCTATCACAAAGTAAATTGCATAAGTAAGAAGCTCGGGTATAGAAATAACGAGGCACTTGGAGACGATGATTTATCCCGAAGTTCACTTCCCAATGGAAGCTACGTCTTCGTTGGAGCGGTGCGGAGTCACAAAGTGATCCCCGAATAGCCGTCAAATGGCACACCGTAATCTCCTTCGTGCCTCCACCAATGCGGAGTGCCACGAACCACTATGGGACACTTGAGGGTGGTAACCGAACCCGTACAAAGATGAGGCACACTCCACAACTTAATTGGAGGCTCTCACCGAATTCCCGCGGCTCCCAAAGCCACAAGAATTACAAGGTTGGGGCGCAACTCCACAACTTAATTGGAGACTCCCAACTATCCCGCGAGCCACCAAAACTCCGAGATCAACAAGAACCGTCTAGGGCACTCCAAGTACCCAATAGGACAAGCTCTAGGGCACCCCAAGTACCCAAGAGTAACAAGCTTCTCAACTTCGATTTCCACGTATCACCGTGGAGAACTCAAACCGATGCAACCGATGCAATGGGCAAGAACACAAGAAGTGCTCAAAATCCTTCACTCTCAAATCCCACCAAAGCAACTAATGCTATTGGCGGGAGAAGAGAGGAAGAACAAAGAAGAACACCAAATTCCTCCAAGATCTAGATCAAAAGGCTTCCCCTCACTTAGAGGAGAGATTGATTGGTGGAATGATAGATCTAGATCTCCTATCTCTTTTCCCTCTAATTGGAGGCAAGAATCATGGAGGGATAGAGAGATAGCAAAGCTCAACAAGGTCAACAATGGTGGCAAATTTCGAGCTCAAGAGTTGGGGTCTCTTTGGAGAAGAAGACCCCTTAAATAGGTGGATGAAAATCTGCCCGTTAGCCAGAAAATCACGCACGGCCGGTAGTACCGGGCTAAAACCCCGGTACTACCAGCCCACACAAAACAGACAAGTCCCGGTAGTACCGGGGGTGCTAGGGGCCGGTACTACCGCTTAGGAACACTAAAATACAGTACCGAAGCGCGCTTCGCCGGTAGTACCGGAGTTTATTTCCGGTACTACCGACCATGTAAAATTGCAGAAAAACACCGACACTAAAACGAGCATATCTTGAGCATCCGAACTTCGTTTTCGATGTTCTTGAGCTCGTTGGAATCACCACAACGAGCACGACAAGATGATGCAGGAAAACAGCATAGTCCAATAAGGGAGTATAAAACCAAATGTAGAAAGGTAAAACCTCTCTATAGAAGATGAACCGGGAGAAACTCCAAAACCGAAAACGCAACAAGTTTTTCATACGAAATCCGTTTTCGGTGAACTTGAGCTTGTTATGAAGGTCACAACAAGCTCCAAAACCTCATAAAGAGATAAGCCAAATAAGAACCAAGAAAGATGATGATGCTAAGTATGCACAGGTTTGAGCTCTCTCCAACTGATACGCTAAAGCTCAATCGAGAGCCCCTCTTGATAGTACGGTGTCTATCCAATAACCCGGTCTCCCGACTAACAACATGAGACCGGTAAAATAGAAACCCTATCAAGATCATATCTTTGCCTTGCGCATTTCACTTGACTAGATGATGGCGATCTTGATCTTCTCAAGTGGACCACCTTTCTTGATTGCGCTTCGCTTGGTGAAGATCCACATATTTCTCCCCCATACTCCACTATGGCAGAGCCTCTCATCGGCACATCTTCACTTGACCATTATCTCCAAATGGGTGGCAAGCTTCAAGTTATGATATCTTCGAGATACTTTTCTTGAACTTGCACAACTCAATCTTGATGATGATCACCACTTGACGTCATCCTTCATGGGCTATATGAAATCTTCATTTGATGCAAGCCCATGGAAAGATACCTAACCACACATAGAAATGTCACACACATATCATGGGTTATATGGACAATTGCTTACCATACCAAGAGATACATGATCCCACTTGGTACATCCTGTAGCTTTGTGTGTTGAACAAAATCTTGATCAACCTTGTATCTTTTCTTCTCTTTTCAATAGATGATGTCTTGAAGATAACCATGAATGATCGATAATCCTTTTCTTCAAGACATACTTGCGATATGCTCAACTCGCATATGACCATTCATCGGATAACTCCTCGAATAACAATTTGGTCATCACATACTTTTCTTCTTGATCATATCAAGTATATATCCGTACACCTCGATGATCTTGATGCCAAATACTTCATTATATCAATATATTCATGGCATCAACCTTGAATCCAACATATGGAGTTCAAGCATGGTCTATGGACAAACACTACAAGTACAACTCAATGCAACCATTAGTCCATAGGGATTGTCATTAATTACCAAAACCACACATGGGGGCGCCATGCCCTTTCAATCTCCCCCATTTTGATAATTGATGACAATCTCTTTTACAAGGGTTTATATAATGAATTAAGCAACTATGCAAATCAACAAGCATGGATGCGTGAGCATAAAAGGTAAATGCTTATGACGAAAACAAAAGCATAACACCAAATTCCCTTAAACCTTATAAAACTTCTCCCCCATTGGCATCCATTTCCAAAATGGGCGAAAAATCTTAGAAGGTCAATATAGTATCAGCTCCCCCATAACGTGTGCATTTCTCAAAATATGAGTGAAATCAAATATACGTATTCAATGATGAATAGTTGGAGAGAGCACAAACTATATTGAGGATCCAAAGATTGCAAAAGAATGATATGGAAAACTTTTTACAATTCTCCAAATAAAAAGTAAGCAATCAAAAAGATCCAACTGACCAAATAAACACAAGATATTATGATTTGAGCAAAAGAGTATTTTAAAGAAAATAGAGGAGCTCCCCAATATTTGTACACAATTTAGAATTATTGTATTTGAATACAAGATGTACAAACATGGAATCCTCACTCCTCCGATATCCTCTAAAACACAAAAACAAATGAATTTACAAGCTCAATAAGATGTAAATGAAAATAAAGCTTGTGAGATATCCCATGGTGAAGAATATTGGCTTGTATAGACAAGCAAGTGGTCAAGGATATTCATCAAGATGAGAGAACCAAGATGTGATAAAATAGGATATGCACTCATAAACCAAATTCTTTTCGGAGTCACACCAAAGAATTAAAAAGGGAATAAAAGAGGTGACACCGAAGAATTAGAATATCTAATAAAGATGTAATTTCTCTCATGTATATAAGTTTCTAAGTGTACAACAATCATGAAGATATATATCCACAGGAAACATGTACACATAAAATTAGTTACTAAAGAAAAGAACAAGATATCCAAAATAAGGTCATATATTATACACATATGATATTTGTGTAGGATCATAGCCCATAGCTCAATGACTTCATATTGTGTAATAATGAACTTCAAATTCAACCTCAACACAAACATCACAAATATCACTAAGGGAAAAGGAGATAGTTGGGATGCATTGAGGAAAGCAACAAGTATCATAAGTGCCGAATAGAATTTGCAATAGCTACAACAAAGGCAAATAAATACTTTTCATGCCATGATGAAACCTACACAAGGTTCAATGCCATAAAAGTATGCAAGAGGGTGGATACTTGTTACCGAGATGGCATGGGGTTGATGTAGTAGACAAGAGTTTATCAACCATCCTAGCTTGGCTTCAATAAGCATGTGGTGAAGACACTTTCATTGTAAATGAGACAAGCATCCAATGCAACTCCATGTACCTAAAACATATTCAGGTAACATTGTTCCCAAACTAACTGGGTCCAAAGTAGTTAGTCAAACTACAATACATAGAGGGAACTCCACATAAATATGTGCATATAGATATGAAATTGAATTTCATGCACATCTTAGCCGATTTAGGATTCCGTGGAGTTTCACCTATATATTGGCACAAAGAAGGAAAGCATGCCATAAAATAGACATGTAGTAGATATGCATGCCTATGACCTTTAATAACCAAACGGAGATACAATTTGGACAAATATCAAGAAACCAAAGAAGGTCCAAATTTATATCAAAGATCCAAATCAAAAATTGATTTAGAGAATCCAATTAAAACTAAAAACAAACCAACCTATGATTGATGAAATTCCAATTGGACACAAATAGCAAAAAAAAAGATACCAATTAATTAATAAATAAAAGGGATAGATATCAAATTTCCAATAGAGATATCAAAAAGAGATCTGTCAACGAATGATATATCCCACTCCCAAAGAGAGATGTCAATTTGGACAACTCTCAAAAAGAAAGAGCAGGGTTCCAACAAATAAACCACACCCTCAACACTCTTCATGATGGCATAAAGTACCAAGCCGAGAAGGTTTGTCTTCCATGAGACATGTCATCGGGATCATAGACAAATGGAAAGGATCAAATACAAATAGAATACAAATAGTGTTTAAACGGATACATGATAGCTCTCCCAACAAAAGTGCATTATTTCATGATCTTGTATTTGAATACACAATGCACACACATGGAATCATCGCTCTCAAATATCTATTCAAACACTAGTCATGTATCAAGAAAAAGCAATAAGATCCAATACTAATGAAAATATAAGTTGTACTCAATACAGGATAGCTCACCCAAGAATAGTGCATTATCTATAAGTAGCCTTTGACTGTAAGGTGCACAATGATTGGATCAAAGCCTCTCCTACACCAAATAAAACACTAGGAAAGTTTGAGTAAATCAAAATGATCCACAAGAGGTAAGGAAGACAATGGGAGTTAGAACAAATTAATTTTTGGCAAGAAATAAGGCAATAAAATCAAGAGCCAATATGAAGATGATCTACACATTTCACCACAATTATGACTATCAATTGTCATGGAGTATATGTAGAAATGTAGCGTACCTGCACTTAAAATATGGCAAGGTACCTGTGTATAGTGCAAACCCCTGGATCGTTGCATTTGCACACACAGTTTAAGATGTAGTATCACAACAAAGTATCATTATTACATCGAATGATCCAGACTTGTAAAATATTCATTACAACTTGCATAGCATATAGCTAGCTTGAAAGAGTAAAGCAGCGGAAATAAATCTTCATGGAGTCCTCATCCTTTGCATGTGCCACAGGCGAAAACATGTTGGTTGCAGACTCGAAACCCAAACGTAACCTTACTCATCGTCAGAAATTTCTGCAACAAATAAAATTTTGCAACAGAGTGGGTCAGAACCATTAAAAATGATTCTGGCAAGTGACACTATGTGGACACTTAATGGAATAACTCTAATAGCCTATATGCATATTTGGCTGGTGGAGTTTCAAGGCTATTTTGCATAAAAGCCAATTTTGCCTAACACTTTATAAAACATTTTCTTCAAAAGTTGGAGACGATATGGTATAAAACCATAGTCTCATCTACCCTTGTTCACCATCAAGTTTTACTTTCGAAATTGGAATGATGAAGCCTCCGTTGAATCCTTGATCAGCTGCTCAAATTGTCTGTAACCGGGGACACGGCTAAGTACTTAGTTTTTAACTCTGCAGAGGTTGTGCACTTTCACCATTAGACCCAACAAACCCAAACTATCCTCAAGCACTCAAATTGTGCTAAGGAAAAGGAGAGAGTTGAGACGAGACTTTTCAGAAGCATATTCCCCATCCCATACCGACTTGACCCGTTCCACCTACATCCTCTACATCTGCTTGTCAAGCCGGGAGGAGTCCACGCAACTTAATCCATCTAATCAGAGCCCATATGACTAATGGTTGCACGGTAAGCAATCTTCACTTAGAGAAAACATTGGCCCCTTAATACCCTGGGTGGCAACCACAAGTGACCATCCCTTAGAGGTCACCCCTAAGAGATGACACTCAACCTTTCCATCATCTTTTCAATACCATGTCCACCCAGGTGATAAATTACTTAGTAGAATTTAGCTTTAAAGAAAACACATTTGCGTAGCATCAAATAATCTACTAAGTTATCAAAGGGGATTCTAGACACAACTAGAGTAAAGGTATGGTGGGTTTAGCATATAGCAATAATACTATCCAACACATGCATATAAGGAAATACACTAAGTAATGCATATAAAAATACTTAGGAAATTTATGGGGGTGTGCCACTTGCCTTGGCAAACAGAAGTGTAGTAGTAGCAGTTACAACCACTTTCGTCTCTCTCCGGAATTTCTAACAAGTCAAACAAATCACAAATAAACATACAATCATAAATGCAACACTTGGAAAAATATGATATGCATGAGATGCAGGATGATACAAAGAAATGTGGTATGAAAGACAAGCAAAATATAATAAGGAAATGAGACATAAACTAACTTAATCGAAAATGTCTAAGGCAAGGTCAAGGTTGAGTAAAATAAACTGGATAACACAACTTGAAAAGTTGTAAGGCTACTCTATGTCTTCACAATTTTGGTCTTTAATTAATCTTCAACTCCTTGGTAGCATAATTGATCTTCAATGGTCTTCATTGATCTTTGTCCAAGGTGAGAGATAGAAATTAGAAAGAAGAAAAGATAGAAAGAATGTAGTAGTTGGTCTTCCAAGAATCTTCTCCATGCTTCCTTGTAACTTTCTTCTTGCTGTGTTGACTTCATTTCATTTTGTAGACTTGATGATTCTGCAAACTTGATGATGTTGGCAGCATCAAGGTTGGTCTTGAAAATAACTTAGTCAGCATGAAGTCTAAGTGAAGAAGGAAGAAAAGGAGAAAGAGAAGAAGACTTAGAAAAAGTAGGATGGTTGGTCTTCATGAACTTCCTCTTGATTTCTTCTAGGTAATTTTCTTCTTGGAGATGATTCTGTAGTCTTGTTTTCTTGGCTAAGTCCTTCCTTGATTTCCACTAATTCTAACTTAGTGGTTTTTGACTAGGAGAGTCATAAGAAATAACATGCATCCTCAATTTTGCTAAGGAGGAATGTCATGTAATGAAGTGCAAAAATAATACTAAGGACTTAATATGCATGCCATGCTTATGAAAATGCTCTAAGAAATGCAAGCAAGTAAGATGGTCCAACACTAACTAAGGACCAAGGGTAAAACAACAAGTCACAAATTAATTCTAAGGAAAAGTTACTAAAATAAGAGGTGCTAGATTTTGCTAAGAAAAAGTATACTAGCAGAAGTTGAAATAAATTCTAAGGCAAAAACTTGCCAACTATTATAACTTAGCAAAATAAACCAATCAACTAAGTTTTCTAGAGTGCTAAATTTTTCTAAGGAAAAGATTAGCTTTTTAGGTAAGGGTGGAGAAATTTTCTAAGGAAAAAGTGTTATCAAAATAATTATCAAATATTTTCTAAGGAAGAAAAT
Organism: Poa pratensis; assembly: GCA_947311845.1. Taxonomy (NCBI): domain Eukaryota; kingdom Viridiplantae; phylum Streptophyta; class Magnoliopsida; order Poales; family Poaceae; genus Poa; species Poa pratensis. The sequence goes on along the minus strand of CAMZMU010000041.1, from coordinate 152,786,329 downwards.
ACTTTGTTTGGAGAGCCAAAATATTTCTAAGTACTTTTTGTAACTAAAGTGATCAAAATATGACTAAGTCATTTTATTAGTCGAATAGATGAAGAAAAATAATTTTAATCAATTTTAATTATTAAAATAACACCTAAAAAGAATTTAATGAATATTAATTACAAAAATCATAGAAAATCCTTTTACAAAAATAGTAGAGCATTCCTACGGCCAATACTTAGGCATACAAATTTATAGCAAAAGAGTTTGATCAAAAATCAATTTTTAATTTGAAGTTATGTTCAAAATACTATTAAAGCAACTTTTGAAATTAAGAAAAATTTAATTCGACAAAACATAAAAATAATTATGCCAAAAGTTTCTACGTGTCATAAGCTTTCCAAAAAAGTAAAATTTGCAAAAATTGGCCGAGCCAGTAAAAAGTTATAAAAGATCTAAGTTCTAGGGGTTTTTCTGCAAAACTGCCTTTTAAAATAAAACAGGAAAACACTTTCCACGCTGGCGCTGACGAGGCGTTGACTAGGCTGACTGGCGCTGATGAGGCTTCGACGTGGCGCTGACGAGGCAGCTGACTGGGAGTCCACGTGGCTTGCTCCGATTCGTGGATGGATCTAATCATGGCCGTTAAACGCCGATCGGACGGTTCAGATCCCGCTGACCAAAGACGAGCGGTGCGCCGGCCGGAGTTGTGCCGGTGACCACATCCCGCGGCGGCGCCATGGCCGGCGTGTACGTGCACGACAAACGGAAGAGGAAGGGGAAGCTGGGTGCATACCACAGGGTGTAGGAGGTCGCGGCGAAGACGATGGCGTGGTTGCGGGTGGCGCGGGCGTCCTTCTCCTCCTCGTATTGCTCGCCGGAGCAGAACCAACGGACGGCAGGGGCGTGTCGAGGACGGGCGCGTTGATCTAGTGCTAAAAAAAAATCGGGACGGGGTCAGGAAGATAGCGCAAGGGAGGGGAGTCGAGGGAGACCAAAAGTAGGCGGCGCCATTTGCTAATCTCACCGGAAAAGAGGAAAACGCGGCGGCGGTAATGGCGGACGGCGGCGGCGATTTTGAGGGCAGACTGGGGGCATATTGGCTAGGGTTTTTGGGGGCTTTGAGAGAGGGTTTCGGGGAGATTTATATGGAGGCATAGGCACGGAGGATACGCGATCAAATCGCAACCAATTTGAGCCGAAATCGGGTAGGGTTTCGGTGAGCTTTTCTTGCACGGGAGGTTGAAGGCAGTGACATCATCGCCTGCGTCATTGGTGGGGCCCACATGTCAGTGACAGAAAGAGAGGGAGAGTGGGCCGTGGGCCGCTTGCTGGGCTTCTGCGCGTTGCACCGTGCGGTAGATAGGGCGTCCTAATTTTTTGTTCAAAACATTTTCTTTTTCAAAAGGAAACTTTAATAACTTTTAAAATAAATGTTCAAATGGACTCAAACCAGGTTCTAAAATTTTGAAAAATCAAACTCTTTGTTCGAACACTTTCAAAACACATTTTGTAAACTAAATTTTTGAAATGTGTTTAATTGAATTTTGGACATAATAATGCCATTTAAAACTATAGGGTTTTTATAATTTCTTTTGAGCTTATAATTTAAACCAAAGCAAAATATGAGTAATATGATTTATATCATTCAATAATATAATTTTGTATAAAACTCAAATAGTTTAAAAAGGTTTGATAAATCAAAATGATTTCAAAACTCATTTTTAAATCCAAATAAATATTTTCTTTCCAAAGTATAACTATAAAACTTGAAAATAGAGAATAGGTAAGTACTGGAATAAATCTCAATATATTCAAACTATTCACAACCAAACACACTTTTTCAAATAGAAATCATTTTGATTTCCAAACTAGGTTTTTAATAAATGACTTGACACTTGATGTCAAAATTTAAAATAGGTTTTAGAATAAACAAATGTGGCTTAAGTATATCTTAAATACCACAAGATAAACATTTTCAAATATTTATATTGCAACAGATTCAAACAATTTCACAAACAACACTATCCCAACAATACATTCATAAAAGTCAAAAGAAAGTTTGGAGCATTTTTTTGCTCTACTAATATATTTTCTTAAATATGTTTTCAAGTGGAATTATTATTCCCACTTTTGAAATAACCAAATACAAACAATGCTATATGATGATGAATGTATGCATGAATTTTATTTTCAAAGCAAAATACATAATCGTTTTTAAAAGTTTTAAATTTTTCTGATTTTTCAACTTTTTGTAAAACTTGGGATGTTACAAGAAATTTCTTAGTGGTGTATTGGATTGATATTCAAGATCATCTTCACAACCAATAAGCACATGGTGAAGGATAAGATTTAAGCACGATGCTTATGTAGATAAATGGTTTTCATAGCTTAAATATTCATGTGATAATGCAAAGAACCTACAAAGAGCGCTTTGAAGCAATCGGATTCCCAAAGAGATATATGAGAACATATTAGAGGAAAACCTTACCAAGAACATTCATCACAAACAAGATCCAAAGTGTGAGTAAGTAAAAACATTTAAGTAAAAGGGAACTTGTTTGAGAAACATGCCACAAAGGAATAAGATAATTAACAATATCAATTCTTGGTGAAAAAACCTCACATGTTCACATTGTCTAGGTTTGTAATATGCACATAGCTTATTACTCCCCCATAATGTGATAATCCATTTATTCTCCACAAGAGGCAAGTAAAACCCAACTAGAGATGATTAATGAATATTATAGAATTTGAATTTATCATGAGCATGACATACCACATAGAGACTAGATAAGATTGATATATCGAGACTAGCTTGTATTCCTCATGTACACACATTTTTAGGATTGTGAAGAGCCAAGAGCTATCACTCCCCAAAAATGGGATAGTCCATTAATCTCTCAAAAGAACCAATTAAGATATAAGCAAGTTGATATAAAGGCTCAACATCACACATACATGGTATGCAAACCAACATACACATACTTGATTGCTCAATACAAGTAAGTAGAGAGCACACCATATACAAACACTAGTGTCGTGGGTTTGTCACATCAGGTGTCATAGATGACTTCGTAGGTGTGCGATTACGCGAGTCAAGCATCTCCGAGCTTGGGATTGCAGGAACAAAGATCAACACAGATTTACCCAGGTTCGGCCCCCTCAATGTGAGGTAAAGACCTACTTCCTGCCTACCCTAGATTGGTATTGATATGATAATCGAGGTGTTACAATGGAGGCGATCTGATCTGGTACTCGCCGTATGAACTAGGGTTTTGGGCTTGATAGCTCTCCCCTGTCTAAGTCCTGCGAGTCCTCTTTATATACACAGAGGCTCGTCAGGTTACAAGAGTTCTACACGAAGCCTGATTGTCTTTCTTGTCTTCCAAGGCAAGTTTGCACCGACCTTCTGGAACTTTCCTTTATCGAGTCGCGATGCGAGATTGGCCCATCTTTCACGTGGCCCAATAATGATAGCGCAGCCTTAAGTCGCGGGTTAATCATTCCCCCGACATTAGCCCCCAAGCGTGGCCTGAACTTCATAGTATTTCTTGATCTTGAATGTTTAGGCCGCGCTTTTCCTTGTTTCGCGACTTATAATTGTGCAGGATTGGCCTTGACTCGCACCTGGAAGATCATCTGACTTCGTGAGCTTCTTTGTTAGAGTAGCCTGATAGCTTCAGAACTTGATGACGATCCATCTTCAAATTTTTGATAATAATATGATGTAGCCCCCAAGGATTGAGAGGATGTAACGTGGTAATCATCTCAATTCTTCTCAGAGAATTCTGAAGGTCATCACCTGTAACTTGATATCATGAATAAAACAATTGTTAAGATACAAGTAATTGTAATTGGTGTTGCCGTACTATAAGCAGTACATCGACCTCTAGTTAGGCCATCTGAATCCTTAAGTGGGCACTCGCGCGACTCAGTATTTCCTAGGAACATGTGTGTTCAGGGTCGAGAGCGGCCATGATAGGCAATCAAGCTCGATTGACGCCACACCCCAGTACTTTGGCCACATAATGCGAGTAGCAATCCAACTTAAGGTAAATTTGATAATTGCCAATAAATTGGCTGTTTCAGGGTAACAAAGACCCCAAGAAACATAATGATATTGCCATGATAGGCTAAGCTATGATAAGCTTTGATTATGATGACACATAAGGTCGCGCCTTGGTGGCAACCGAGTGTTATACATAGGGTTGGATCGCGCGTAGGTGGCGATCCATGGTGATACATGGGGTCGGTCGCGCCTAGGTGGCGACCAGAGATGATACAAAGTTTACGGCCGCGCCTAGGTGGCAGCCGGTTTCTGATACAAGGGTCGATCGCGCCTGGGTGGCGATCAGATGTTGCATAGGTCGCGCCTAGGTGGCGACCAAAGTTGAAGTTCTAGCCCTGAGTGGCTGTGATGATACTCAGCTATAAAGCTGGAAAGGATGATGCTTGGCTCTGATTAGCCTTTTCTTATGTATAGTACGGTCGCAGGTGTGCGACGTTCCAAGGGCGAGGTGCCTCGAGACGATCCTCGAAATCATGGCGTTCGCTGCTTTCTTCCCTTACATCCAGCAGATAGTACGACCCATTGTTTAGCTTCTTGCTGATGATGTAGGGTCCTTCCCATGGAGAGGACAGCTTATGCATTCCCTTGTGATCTTGTTTAAGTCGCAGTACTAGGTCGCCTTCTTGAAAGGTGCGGGTTTTGATGCGTCTGGCATGATAGCGTCGCAAGTCTTGTTGATATACCGCTGACCTTGATGCTGCCAAGTCTCTAACCTCTTCTAATGTGTCCACCGAGTCTTGCCGAGCTATCTCATTATCTGTCTCGATGTAAGCCGCAACTCTTGGTGAATCATGTATGATGTCGCTGGGCATGACTGCTTCTGCTCCATAGACCATGAAATATGGTGTAAATCCTGTGGATCTGTTAGGGGTTGTTCTTAAGCTCCACAGTACTGCTGGCAATTCTTCCACCCAACATCCTGGAGATGCTTCGACCTTTTCAATAAGGCGCGGCTTAATTCCATGGAGAATTTCCTGGTTAGCTCGCTCAGCTTGTCCATTGCTCTGCGGGTGTGCTACTGACGTGAGGTCCAATCTTATCCCATTGTCTGCGCAAAATATCTGTGTAGCCCCTTCAGAGGTGTTGCTCCCATTGTCTGTAATGATACTATGGGGGTACCCGAAGCGGAATATGACCTTCTTCAAGAACTTGACTGCTGTTTCAGCCTCGCAATCTCCCACAGGTTCTGCTTCTATCCACTTTGTGAATTTGTCCACCATGACCAGGAGGTGAGTTTTTCCGTTTGAAGACCGTCTGAAGGGCCCTACCATGTCAAAACCCCATACGGCAAAAGGCCATGTGATGGGTATTGTGCGAAGTGCTTGAGCTGGCATATGATCTTGCCTAGCGTATCTTTGACATCCGTCGCACACTCTGACAATTTGCTCTGCATCTGCTAATGCTGTTAACCAGAAGAATCCATGTCGGAACGCCTTTGCCACCAAAGATCTTGACGAAGCATGATGGCCACAATCGCCTGAATGAATTTCGTGCAAGATTTTTCGTCCCTCTTCTGGTGAGACACATCTTTGGAATGCTCCTGACACGCTGCGCTTGTATAATTCGTTGTTGATGATTGTATAGGCCTTTGATCGTCGTATGATTTTGCGCGCCTCAATCTCATCGTCTGGCAGCACTCCGCGACTTAAATATGCCATGTATGGCTCTGTCCATCCTGGCTGTTCATGCAGGGCTGCGACTAAAGTTGAATCATCCTCTGGCTCTGCAATGTCAATCTCTGCTGGAGGTTTGACTGATGGATTGTGCAGTTCATCCAGGAAAACATTGGGTGGGACTGACTGTCTGTTGGATCCAAGCCGAGACAGGGCATCTGCAGCTTCGTTTTGTCTCCGATCAATATGTTCAACTTGGTATCCAGTGAAATGTCCAGCAATTCTGTCCACCTCTCTTCTATATGCAGCCATGTTCGCATCCTTGCTGTCCCACGTTCCAGAGACCTGCTGTGCCACCAAGTCTGAATCGCCAAAACAGCGTATGCGACTGATGTTCATCTCCTTTGCTATACGTAGACCATGAAGCAGTGCCTCGTACTCCGCCACGTTATTTGTGCAGTTGAAGTGTATCTGTAGCACATACCGCAGCTTGTCTCCCTTGGGAGATGTTAGAACAACTCCAGCCCCCGAGCCTTGCAACTGTCTTGACCCATCAAAATGCATGGTCCAGTATTTGGTTTCTGCCATGCTAGGAGCGACTTGGATTTCTGTCCAATCGTTAATAAAATCTGCAAGGGCTTGCGACTTAATTGATGTGCGCGGCTCGTAGCTGATGTGATGTGGTCCCAACTCGATCGCCCACTTAGCGACTCTTCCAGTAGCTTCTCGATTACGGATGATATCTGCCAACGGTGCTGAACTAACCACAGTTATTGGATGTTCTTGGAAGTAGTGCTTCAGCTTGCGACTCGCCATGAACACTCCAAACACCAACTTCTGCCACTGTGGGTAACGCTGTTTGGAAGCTGTGAGGACTTCGCTCACGTAATATACTGGTCTCTGGACAGGGTATTCCTTTCCGGTTCTTGTCTCTCCACAACCATGACAGCGCTCACAGCACGGGAATTTGCCGCTATGTATAGTAGCATGGGCTCTTTATCCTTTGGAGCCGCCAGAACTGGAGCATTTGTCAATTGATTTTCAAGGCTGTCAGAGCTTCGTCGCCTCTGCGTCCCAAACGAAGGTGTCTGATTTTTTCAACAGTCTGTACAAAGGTAGTGCTTTCTCTCCCAATCTTGATATAAAGCGACTCAAAGCTGCTACGCATCCGGTAAGTCGCTGCACATCTTTTATCTTTTCTGGTTTTTGGAGATCCATCACTGCCTTTATCTTATCAGGGTTGGCCTCAATGCCTCTTTCTGATACTATGAATCCTAATAGCTTTCCTGCTGGTACTCCGAAGACGCACTTTGTGGGGTTGAGCTTCATGTTGTATTTTCTGAGATTTGTGAATGTCTCTGCCAGATCACTAATAAGATCCTGGCTAACTTGCGACTTAACCACAATATCATCCACGTAGGCGTGAACGTTGCGACCTATTTGCTCATGTAGACAATTCTGAATGCATCTTTGGTAAGTCGCACCTGCGTTCTTCAACCCAAAGGGCATGCTGACATAACAAAAAGCTCCAAAGGGTGTGATGAAGGACGTCTTTTCTTGGTCCTCCCTCTTCATCTTGATTTGATGGTAGCCTGAATAGGCGTCCAAAAAGCATAACAGCTCGCACCCAGCAGTTGAATCAATTACTTGGTCGATTCGCGGCAAAGCAAATGGATCCTTTGGACAAGCTTTGTTAAGACTGGTGTAATCAACGCACATTCGCCACGTACCGTTCTTTTTCATAACCAATACTGGGTTTGCCACCCATTCCGGATGGTATACCTCCGTGATGAATCCTGCAGCCAGCAAGCGAGCTATTTCCTCTCCTATTGCCTTTCTCCTATCATCGTGGAAACGCCGTAGTGGCTGCTTCACTGGTTTAGCCGCAGGGTTCACTTTGAGGCTATGTTCTGCTAATTCTCTTGGTACCCCTGGCATATCTGACGGCTTCCATGCGAAGATGTCCTTATTTTCCTGGAGAAAAGCGACGAGGGCCTTCTCCTGCTCTTCTTCCATGTGTGCTCCAATGCTGGTTTGCTTGGATGAGTCGCCAGGAACAAGATTTATCTGCTTAGTGTCCTGGGCCGCTTTGAATTTCATTGGTGGCTCGGCAGATGGCGTGGTAACTACACTCATGTCGTTTGGGTCCACCTGCGACTTATAACCTTTTAGCTCTTCCGCGGCACAGGCGGATTCTGCGAAGGCCGCATCTCCCTTTTCACATTCTATCGCTTTTTCTCTATCTCCGTACACTGTGATGACCCCTTTTGGTCCTGGTATCTTCAACTGTAGGTACACGTAGCATGGCCTGGCCATAAACTTAGCAAAGGCCGTTCTTCCAAACAAGGCGTGATATGGGCTTTGGAATTTTACCACTTCGAAGCATAGGAATTCGCTTCTAAAGTTCTCTTCTGTCCCAAAAGTTACCCCTAGGGTTATTTTCCCCGCTGGCCGTGCGGACCTTCCTGGGACAATGCCGTGAAATACTGTTGACGTGGGCTGCAGGCTGGAATCCTTGAGTCCTAGACGCTGGAACGTATCGTAGTACAAGATATTAATGCTGCTTCCTCCATCCATAAGCACTTTGGTCAGCTTGTATCCTGCAACGTACGGTGCCACAACCAGTGCCAACTTGCCAGGTTCCCGTACTTGTGGCGGGTGATCGTCGCGACTCCAGGTTACGCGTATTCTGACCACCTTAACCAATTGGGTGTTGCTGGTATCACGGCGTTCACCTGCTGACTTCTGCGGCTCAATTTCTCTTCCCTTTTGGAGGTATCGATAACTATTGTGTGATACTGCCCCGTTTGCCTGGGTTACTCGCGCCGTGCTGCCCAATATTTGTGTTATGAGCCGCACTAGGGTTTCCTTCATGGAATTCCCCCCGTTGTGTTGGCTCTCTTCTTTCCACTTCTTGTAATAGTGGCATTGCGCCTTGGTATGATCCGCTGGCCGTCCATCACCTGTCGCATGAAGGTCGCATGGCCGGTTAAAAACTTCTTGCATATTGATTGGACGGGAGCCGTATCCTCGACCCCTTCCACGCTGGCCTCTGAATCCTCCACGCGTATTGGCGACGAGCCCTGAGTGACCATCTTCGTTTTTGCGTTTGTTTTGATTCGCGTTGTTGTGGCTTGTTTGCTGCTGCTGGGGCTTGTTGGAGTTTTTCTTTCCTTTGGCAGCAACCTCCTCTTCTTCTCCGTCTGACGCGTCTCTGGTTTTATCTGAGCCGGCATATTTGTTAGCCGCAGCCATCACCTCGCTGAGGCTCTTGACTTTATCCTTCATGCGACCCAGCTTATGAATCAGCGGCTCAAACTTGCAGTTTTTCTCCATTACCAGGACGGCTGAGCTTGGTGGTATATTATCTGAGGAGTGTATTATTTCTGCCACCCTTTTCATCCAATGGCGACTTGACTCGCCTTCCTTCTGGACACAACGCTCTAGATCTTCTATATTGCAGAGTCGTTTGCAAGTTCCTTGGAAGTTCTTAACGAAGGCATCCTTCAGTTCCTCCCAAGTATTTATAGAGTTGGGAGGCAAATTTTGCAGCCATATGTGCGCTGCACCTTCTAGCATCATGTTGAGGTACCTTGCACATATTTCCTCTGAGGCGTTCAAAATGCTCATCCCCATCTCGTAATTGTTCAGCCAGGTGGTTGGATCCATGCTGGCGTTGTAGTTTGCCACCTTGCGTGGCCCTTTGAAATCTTCAGGAAAAGGTTCCGATCTGATCCTTTCAGTGAAACACGCCGGTCCCTTGAGTCGCGAGGACAGGGCTGTGGGCGCGCCCGCGGGGTTATCTGTGGGCCGCGTTTGCACCACTGGCATATTCGCCTGCGCTTCTGCGACTTGCTCCTGCTGCCTCTGTGCGACTCCTGATACGTTCTCTGGTGGCCTGCTTTGGACGCTTCTTTCTGCTGCAATCCTGTGATTGGCTGGTACGAGGGGCAGCTGTGCTTCGGCTTCCGCCCTATTGGCTTGTTGCAGGACTGCCGTACTTAGCATCTGAATCGCGCGCCGCGCCTCAGCATTGACCGGGTCATCGCCTGTTGGTACCATCTGAGTCAAGATATTAGCCGCAGCATACATATTATCGACAGGGTTCTGGTAATGGCCCTGCGGGGTGTGAAACCTCCTTGGTTGTTGCTGGGTCTCTTGATTTGTTGGTACCCTTCCTTCCGCAGTCGTCTGGATTCCCGTTCCCGCGGCTGGAGTGAGCGGGATTTCCACTGTTGGTTGAGTCGCGCGCAGTTGTGTTTGCGGGTCAACCTGTCGTTGAGTCGCAGCCAGCGCGGCTACTCTCTGCCGCTCCTGTTGGATTCCTTGGTTTATCTGATCGAGCCTGCGGCGCTCTTCTTCCATCCTTCGAACCTCATACAGGAGCTCGGCCCTGGCGGCCTCAATTTCTGTTGCACGGAGGGCGGCGTTCGTGGCTGACACGGGGACAAGAAGTGGGTTGCTTGGGGGTGCCGATGCCTCGGTTTCTCCAGCAGTTCCTGATGCGCCTGCTCCTCCGGTCGTGTAAACCGCGACTCGTGCGTCTCTCGATCTGGTGATAATGCGATTTCTGGTGGGTAACCCCAGCAACTTTCTTCAAAGGCAGGTATAATGGACCCAAACTCTTGCGAGTCCATGCTTTCGACGGATTCTTCCCCATCATCGGCGACTTCTTCTACTGAATCGCCTTCTTGGACCGAGCTAACGGACCTGCCACCGATGAAGCCGACGAAGACGTTGATGGATCCAAACGGGATGACGTGGCCGGTCTCCAAGTAATCTGCTTCCGGCCCCCAGCTTGAATCGTCGATGAGGGGTGTGCCATTGACCGTGATGATACGGCCAACAACAAGATCTTCAGCTCCCTTCATGGATCCTGCGCGGAACGTGACGCTCTTGACCGCAGGCCCCACGGTGGGCGCCAACTGTCGTGGGTTTGTCACGTCAGGTGTCATAGATGACTTCGTAGGTGTGGGATTACGCGAGTCAAGCATCTCCGAGCTTGGGATCGCAGGAACAAAGATCAACACAGATTTACCCAGGTTCGGCCCCCTCAATGTGAGGTAAAAGACCTACTTCCTGCCTACCCTAGATTGGTATTGATATGATAATCGAGGTGTTACAATGGAGGCGATCCGATCTGGTACTCGCCGTATGAACTAGGGTTTTGGGCTTGATAGCTTCCCTCTGTCTAAGTCCTGCGAGTCCTCTTTATATACACAGAGGCTCGTCAGGTTACAAGAGTTCTACACGAAGCCTGATTGTCTTTCTTGTCTTCCAAGGCAAGTTTGCACCGACCTTCTGGAACTTTCCTTTATCAAGTCGTGATGCGAGATTGGCCCATCTTTCACGTAGCCCAATAATGATAGCGCAGCCTTAAGTCGCGGGTTAATCATTCCCCCGACAACTAGCAAGGTACAAAACCAAACACATGCAAGGGTGCAAGCAACTTTCAATGTATGATTTAAATACAAGTTACCGCAAGGAGAAACATTGGATATGAGATAGAACAATATAATCCAAATGACTTGGCTTGAGAGAATATAATTGATGAAGATCCCTTAATTCTTCATGATGTAGCCAAGTATCCAATGCTCTCCAACAACACCTATTGATCAAGTTTTGGCTTGTTGGTCCCCAACCAAGTTGGGTCCTAAGAGATTAGTCACAATAGGCTTGGCAACCCAAATGGTTCTTTTCTTGACACCACTTTGAGTACCAACATATTTGGCAAACACATTGCCAACCTTATCCTTCATAAGAGAGTAAGCATTATCAATTATGATAGGGTTGGATAAGGTACCACTAGTGCATGAAAAAGCGAAGTGACCCTTCTCACGGCATAAGTAGCAACATTTGCTTCCTCCTTTCTTCTTTGTTGAAATCTCAACTTGAGAAGGAATAGCTTGATTCTTTTTGGGAAGTGGCCGTTCTTCAACTTGGGGAACTTTAGTTTGAACTTGAGGCATCTTCCCTTGTTGCTTCTCACTAAGAGACTTCTTCTTCAAAGACCTCCTCAATTGTAGCCAATATTTTATTGCGAATAATTCCGACAACCTCAGGAGAAAAAAAGGCATTTACTTATTATAGAGATGGTGCGATTTGACTCTTTTTTTGTTTTTTTAGCCCTACCTACACCTCAGTCTTCCGAGAAAGAGATGGGGTTCGCATAGAGAGAACAGTATTAGTAAAGCAAACCCACGCTTCGGGAAGGTGAGGTGAACTAACAATTCCTTCTGTCGTGTATCCTCGATTGATGCGGCCTCAGATGCTTCAATTATGGATTTGAGTATTGAGCGAAAGGTTACACCTACAGGATAGGTTATGGATTACAGGCCAGGCCAATCCTACTCTATTAGTACCAGGCCAATCTAACATGGTGCCCTTCAACTTTGCACTTGAAACAAGTGATCTTGGCCGATTTCTTGACTTGTTCTTGGCCCTTCTTATTCTTGTTATACTTGAACTTGTTCTTAATATTTGAGTTGAATCCAAGTCCACACTTGTCATTGGGGCGTCTTTTGCACACTCAACATGTTGTCAAGTGTGGGCTTCCCATCATGACGCTTTTCCAAGTCTTTCTTCAAAGAAGTGACTTGGGCCTTGAGCTCTTTTAATTCCTCTACATGGTTAGTATCAACAAAAACACTATAGGAAGTTGAAGCTTCATTGTTAGAGCAACAAGGCATGGAAGGTAATTCATCACAAGATGTAGCAATATTATGAGTGGATGAATTACTAGGACTAGCACATGGCAATAAAGCATTTTGAGTATAAGTTGTGCCATTGTCCACATGGGGCTCACAAGATGTTACCTTTAACATAATAGCCTCATGAGCTAACTTTAGCTTATCATGGGAGACTAAAAGATCCTCATGAGAGCTTGAGAGCTTTTCATGACTTTCTTCCAATTTCCCATGTTTGCTAGATAGCAACTCAAGTTGAGCCCTTAGTTCAACATTCTCCTTCACTATTGGTGCTTCACAAGAAATAGAGTTAGTAGCACAAGCATTATCATTAGTAGCAATAGGAGAAGCTAACTTGGTAAGCTCTTTTGAATATGAAGCTTGGAGTTGTACATGAGACTCGGTGAGTTTGATAAGCTCACTCTTAATGACCCTAGAGCCATTTTCGTGGTGCGCAAAATCCCCAAGGAGTCTAGCATGAGCATCCACAAGCTCACCATTCTTTATTTTGAATTCATTAACCACCTCAATAGGTTTATCATGGGATTCCTTTACCATAGAGAGTTCTAGAGTAAAAGTCTCCTCAAGAGACTCTTTAGTGGTTTGTTCTTCTTCAAGAGCTTCCTTGAGATCGGCGATCTCATCTGCATACTTGTATTCGCGGTTTTGCATTTTCTCAATTGTGTCTTCATGCTCATCAATAAGTTTATTGCTCTCAATAGCAATAGTCAAGATTTCTATGAATTTAGCACGAGCATCTTTATTCTTAGCAATAGCATGAAGAACCATTTTACCCTTCTCAATAAGGGAAGCATCATTATCATTTTCTTCATTATCATCATCATTATCATTTTGAGAAATATTGGGAGTCAAGGTAGAAGTTACCGTTGATCCCATTGCCATGAGGCAAAAGTGCGAAGTGGTTGATGATGATGAAGCAAAACTTGAAGCACCATTCAAGTCCATGTCTTGTTCCATGGAGTGTTCGGTTTCCTCTACATTGTTAGCCAAACAAATACTAGAGGGAATAGAAGTATTTTTATCAAGGGAACAAGACATAGAGAGCATATCATCACGAGGATTAGTCAAGCAATTTGCACATGATATGCAAGGACTATCAACACAAGCATGTAAGTCATTTTTGGTGCTAGATATGTTTAAGTCCAAAGATAAATCATTGCAATAAGATAGAGGTGAAGGATCATCAATTATAAGCTCACTATCATCATTGCAATGTTTATCACTACTCACCATAGCATTACTTTGTGGCTTGCCAAATGTAGGTGGAGTAGACGAAGTTGAGAACTCATCACGGCCGGAAGTGGAGGGAGAACAATCATCTCCACAATTCTTGGACACATCATATTTGTCTTGAAGCTTGGTCCAAACCTCATGAGCATTCCGAAAAGGAGAGACCGACATAATAACTACATCGCTCAAAGCATTGAAAATCACATTAGAAGCTTGAGCATCTAGATATGAATTATTCTCATCCATTAAAGATAATCTTTTGGGATTCCTTGGAGGAGAATAACCCCTATATAGAATTCACTCTATGTATGGGTCAATGACCCGAATAATATCAAGAATGCGAATTTTCCAAACATCATAATTTGTGCCATCTAATATAAAAGAAGCATTGTGCACTAGTTCACTAGACGACATCTTTACTCTCGAGGCGGTGAAGCCAAAAGCGAGATAACCCGCTCTGATACCAATTGAAAGGACACAGATGTCGCCTAGAGGGGGGTGAATACGCGATTAAAAATCTTTACGGTTTCGGCTTGAATAAATGCGGAATAAAACTTACGGTTAATTTATCAAGCACAAAACCTAAACAATGCTAGGTTTACCTATGTGTACCAACAACTTATGCTAATCAAGATAACCAACTATGTGATAGCAAGATATATTACTTCAAGCTCGATGGCTATCACAAAGTAAATTGCATAAGTAAGAAGCTCGGGTATAGAAATACCGAGGCACTTGGAGACGATGATTTATCCTGAAGTTCACTTCCCAATGGAAGCTACGTCTCCGTTGGAGCGGTGCGGAGTCACAAAGTGATCCCCGAATAGTCGTCAAATGGCACACCGTAATCTCCTTCGTGCCTCCACCAATGCGGAGTGCCACGAACCACTATGGGACACTTGAGGGTAGTCACCGAACCCGTACAAGGATGAGGCACACTCCACAACTTAATTGGAGGCTCTCTCCGAATTCACGCGGCTCCCAAAGCCACAAGAATCACAAGGTTGGGGCGCAACTCCACAACTTAATTGGAGACTCCCAACTATCCCGCGAGCCACCAAAACTCCGAGATCAACAAGGACCATCTAGGGCACTCCAAGTACCCAAGAGGACAAGCTCTAGGGCACCCCAAGTACCCAAGAGTAACAAGCTTCTCAACTTCGATTTCCACGTATCACCGTGGAGAACTCAAACCGATGCAACCGATGGAATGGGCAAGAACACAAGAAGTGCTCAAAATCCTTCACTCTCAAATCCCACCAAAGCAACTAATGCTATTGGCGGGAGAAGAGAGGAAGAACAAAGAAGAACACCAAATTCCTCCAAGATCTAGATCAAAAAGCTTCCCCTCACTTAGAGGAGAGATTGATTGGTGGAATGATAGATCTAGACCTCCTCTCTCTTTTCCCTCTAATTGGAGGCAAGAATCATGGAGGGATAGAGAGATAGCAAAGCTCAACAATGTCAACAATGGTGGCAAATTTCGAGCTCAAGAGTTGGGGTCTCTTTGGAGAAGAAGACCCCTTAAATAGGTGGATGAAAATCTGCCCGTTGGCCAGAAAATAGTGCACGGCCGGTAGTACCGGGCTAAAACCCCGGTACTACCAGCCCACACAAAACAGACAAGTCCCGGTAGTACCGGGGGTGGTAGGGGCCGGTACTACCGCTTAGGAACACTAAAATACAGTAGCGAAACGCGCTTCGCCGGTAGTACCGGAGTTTATTTCTGGTACTACCGACCATGTAAAATTGCAGAAAAACACCGACACTAAAACGAGCATATCTTGAACATCCGAACTCCGTTTTCGATGTTCTTGAGCTCGTTGGAATCACCACAACGAGCACGACAAGATGATGTAGGAAAACATCATAGTCCAACAAGGGAGTATAAAACCAAATGTAGAAAGGTAAAACCTCTTTATAGAAGATGAACCGGGAGAAACTCCAAAATCGAAAACGCAACAAGTTTTTCATACGAAATCCGTTTTCAGTGAACTTAAGCTTGTTATGAAGGTCACAACAAGCTCCAAAACCTCATAAAGAGATAAGCCAAATAAGAACCAAGAAAGATGATGATGCTAAGTATGCACATGTTTGAGCTCTCTCCAACTGATACGCTAAAGCTCAATCGAGAGCCCCTCTTGATAGTGCGGTGTCTATCCAATAACCCGGTCTCCTGACTAACAACATGAGACCGGTAAAATAGAAACCCTATCAAGATCATATCTTTGCATTGCGCATTCTACTTGACTAGATGATGGCGATCTTGATCTTCTCAAGTGGACCACCTTTCTTGATTGCGCTTCGCTTGGTGAAGATCCACATATTTCTCCCCCCATACTCCACTATGGGAGAGCCTCTCATCAGCACATCTTCACTTGACCATTATCTCCAAATGGGTGGCAAGCTTCAAGTTATGATATCTTCGAGATACTTTTCTTGAACTTGCACAACTCAATCTTGATGACGATCACCACTTGACGTCATCCTTCATGGGCTATATGAAATCTTCATTTGATGCAAGCCCATGGAAAGATACCTAACCACACATAGAAATGTCACACACATATCATGGGTTATATGGACAATTGCTTACCATACCAAGAGATACATGATCCCACTTGGTATATCCTGTAGCGTTGTGTGTTGAACAAAATCTTGATCAACCTTGTATCTTTTCTTCTCTTTTCAATAGATGATGTCTTGAAGATAACCATGAATGATCAATAATCCTTTTCTTCAAGACATATTTGCGATATGCTCAACTCGCATATGATCATTCATCGGATAACTCCTCGAATAACAACTTGGTCATCACATACTTTTCTTCTTGATCATATCAAGTATATATCCGTACACCTCGATGATCTTGATGCCAAATACTTCATTATATCAATATATTCATGGCATCAACCTTGAATCCAACATATGGAGTTCAAGCATGGTCTATGGACAAACACTACAAGTACAACTCAATGCAACCATTAGTCCATAGGGATTGTCATTAATTACCAAAACCACACATGGGGGCGCCATGCCCTTTCATGAAGGAAAAACCATGTCTTTGGTGTGATAACTTAGGTGCCACATACCTGTCAGCAGATCCAGTGTTTCAAGCACGCACTAAACATATTGAATAGATTTTCACTTTGTACGAGAGAGAGTAGCAAATAAATTCTTAGAAGTTAAGTTCATCTCTAGTAAGGATCAAGTTGCGGATGGTTTCACTAAACAACTTCCTGTAAGGAGTTTAGAGGAATTTAAGCATAATCTAAATCTTTGTAAGAGTTTAGATTAAGGGGGGCTGTTAAAGATGTAATACGTAGTGTATACCGTATGGAGTAGTACTCCACCGGTATATCTACAAACGTGTAAGCCACGCCAGGGGCTGTTCCTGGCTCTATATAACACGCACCCGAACCTCCTAAGGGAGGTATCGTTTTCCGCGTAAAACCCTAGGAGTCTAATAGTGCAAATTACTCATTTTTCTTTTTTCGACACAAACTATCAACTATTTGTGCGATGGTTGCACATAATTCTAACTCATAGATTAATCTGATTAACAACTGTTCTAATAAGTATAGCCAAAATTTGTGATTATGGGGCATTGTCTGTCCAGATTAGTTAGTGCACATTGTTTCGGTTATTAGAAAAATGCATATACTCCGTACTTTTTAAAATGTTTCAACTTTTGACCGAATCAGCATAAAGTGGCCACAATTTTAATTTGCTGGTTTAAAATATATTAAATATCGCAGAGTAGATATTTTCAATTGTTTTAATTACAGGTTTTTCATTTTTATACAAAAATCACATACTCATGTTATAAAACGATAGCAAAGAAAACGACGAAGTAGCGGAAAGATCAACCAACGGGGACACGGGATTTAACGTGAAAAACCCCTCCAACAATGGAGGAGAAAAAACCACAGGCGCCAGCCAGCAATATTTCACTATATCGGGTGAGGATACAAACGCCGGGGATTTACAACGTGCGACTTATGCTATGACGGCGGCTTACAAGATGTATTTATAGGTGTCCTGACCTAATCTAGATCGGTAACGTGATCTCCAAGTCGAGTACAACTCGGGATGCCCCGCTCTCCTCGTCACAAGTTGGGGTTTATCCGTATATACGAATTTGGATCACCACAAAATAACAACTCGCGGGGTCCTATTGATCAAATATACGATTTGATCAATTCATCCGTGATTTGGACCCTCGTACAATGTGTTACACGAATAGTTGGCGATTTCAGCGAAGTGAGTATTTTGCCCATCACTGATAACAATAGTTGGAGGTTTCCTCGAAATCTTAGCTACCTGAGCACGCTGGCAGTGAGCTTGGATGATGATCAGGAGGCGCGAAGTTTCCAAAGCCGCGGTACGTAATGTCCATCATGAGTGTGGGTGAAAAGAAGTTTCGTTCTCTCCCTGCATTGTAGCATCAGTCTGGGCACGCCGGAATCTGAAGCGATGAATGGCCAGCGAGCATACTGCCGAGTGGCGGCGATCGATCCCGGTCGGCGGTCAGTCATCCTGCTTTCGATCGGAGCTCGGAAAAGATGCATGGATGGACGGGCGATTTGACGGGTGCGGGCAGCAAGCAGCAGGAGGTATACGTAGATAGAGTGACGGGACACGACGGCAGGAAACAAACTACCCTTCGATTCTTTTCCTCCTCCTCCTCCTTTGCATCCTCCTTCGTCTTCGTCTTCGTCTGAGCTTGGCGCATGGCATGCAGCGCAGGACTCGATGCGCGTCGGGAATATCGGATGCTGCCTTTCCTCTCTCTCTCTCTCTCTCGATCGCGAACGCCAAGTTGGAAGGAAGCACTGCGAAAGGCAGAAACGAGACTGGACTGCAGATTAGGAGTGCTTTGCCTAACGTGATGATGGGTCAATCCGGGGGATTCGTGCCCGGCCCCTCTTAGCTTAACCTGTTCAAAAAGGGCCAAACCGCAAAGGCACGCGCCCGCCTAGAAAATTGCTCTTCTCTTGGGACTACAGGGCGCCACTGTTCGTTCGCCGGCAAAGCCGATCCAAAAGCAAAAGAACTCGTCAAGTTTTCTTAGGGACAATCCAATTTATAGCATGAATTTCACTACCCTTTTATCATCGCATCGCAGCACTAGAAAGCAGGGAGTACGTAGTACTTTTCCCACGGGTTTTGGGTTCCATTTCTACAGCGCGATGAATTTCAGGATTGTCTGTCTTCTCGGTTGTCGTCCCCTAGCTCTGTGGCATATTCATATACTACTAGCTAAGCTAGTACTACGTCGAATTAGTAAACAGTTAGCGCTGGGGCTTTATCTGATCGGCTCGGGCCGCTTTATTCCTCGGAATCCATGGCAGGCACGACAGTAAGAAACAAAACTTGGTGTTTCCAATCAATCCGTCGCCATCGATCGGGAGGCGCGCCGCCAGAGCGGAGAGAGATTCAATCAGACGGGAACCGCCATCATGATCCAGCGACCATCACCCAAGAGAACATTCTCATGCATCAGATCTTTGCCCGATCTTTTTGTTTAATCGATCGCCTGCCTGCTAGGGCACTGTGCCCATAGCAGGGAATCAAAGACCGCTTGCCATGCACTGATGCACAGCTCAGTGATTTGAATTTGCTGCTAGTACTGTCAGCTAGAGATATACAGTTAACAGTTCCGTGGTTATAGTATGTCTTGGACGGCACCAAGGGGTATAGAAAACACTATGCTAGTACTATGCCCGTAGCGTGATCGATCGTACTCGATCGAGCTCGATCCACGGTAGCCAGGGATGGGATCCGGCCGCTATATTATACTGTACTGCTCCTCGTTCGTCTCGGAGTTTAGTTTAGCATTCACGAGGTGTGATAAAACAACCGCGATCGAGATCGTACCTTGCCCTGGAGGGCATGATGATTGTGTTCTGTAACACGCGTTGGGAATCAATTCGGCGCTGGATGGACTGGCCACGAGG
Organism: Poa pratensis; assembly: GCA_947311845.1. Lineage (NCBI taxonomy): Eukaryota > Viridiplantae > Streptophyta > Magnoliopsida > Poales > Poaceae > Poa > Poa pratensis. Next base: position 152,766,768 of record CAMZMU010000041.1, on the reverse strand, counting down.
TACTGCGAAATAGGAGAATCCACACACACTCCACTTTTGGCTTGTACTAACTTTTTCCTTAACAAAAACTAGCTGTCTCTCATCCGCACATTTGCGCGGTAAAATTTCATTACTTATATTTACTTGTATTTCACTTTGTTGTTACATGAGACCAAATTTCAAATAATTACTCGAATTTGTTATAGTACATCACATTTTATTTTATTTGGGAACAATCAACAAAGTACGGTGTGTCTACGTTTTAGGTATGTAGTTTTGGATCTAGATTTAGAGCATCTCTAGCAGAACCCGCAAAAGGGGCAAACCCGCATAATAACCGCCCGATGCGGATTTAAAACCGCAAAAACACGGAGAACAGAACCCGCAAAACTCACCGACCCGTAAAAGATTTTGCGGGAGCCCGTGAATCCGCGCCTCGGAACGGCTTTTTCGCAGATTTCGGCGCCGAACCGAGGGGGCCCTGCATATGATGAAAGTACTTGGCGGGCTGAACATTCAGCACCGGCCGGTGACCTTCCGCCGTGGAACTCGCCGGAATCCGGCAAACTTCCGCTGCACTCGCCGGAATCGCCGGCAGTATCCAGCAACCATGGCGTTGTAGGCGACGACGCCAGCGGCGGCGCCCGCGGCGTCCAGAGCGCGCGCAGCATCAGCGGTGCGGCCGGCGGCGCAGAGGGAGCCTAAATGGACGAGTCCACCAACGCCAGCGGCGCCGGCGGCGCGGCCACATGCCGACGCTCGATTTCTCACTTCTGCTGGCAGATGGCCGGATGCGGCGATGGCATGTTGTAGGGGCGCTCACTCATCCGCTGGAGCAGTCCGCTCGTCTCCCGTCTTCCTCACCATCGTCCTTCCGGCCGTCCGGCGAATTACAGCCAAGCAACGTCTTGCCGTTCCCTAGCCTCCACGAGCACCTGCTCATGTTCTCCTCTCCCGTTCAATTTCTCAAAGCTAAAATTTCTGTTTTGGATCTCTACCAATTTTCCCTTCATGTCTGCGCTTCAAGGATGCGATGGGTTCATGGACAAGTACTAGCGAGTACGCATATATGCTGACAGCCTGACACTTATGTGAAATAACTTCTGCTTAGAAGCACCCAGCGCTAGAGGAGGGCGGAGATGCGGCCGCTCCCGCCGGCGACTGCTGCTCCAGGAAGAAGACGGTGGGATTGGGAAAAAATTAAAGAATATTCTAGAATATGCTTTTTTACAGTTTGTGTTTGCAGTGTCTGATCCGTCCCGGCTGTTTTCAGCCCCTAAAAGACGCTATCCGCGAACCGTAAACTTCTTTTGCAGTTCCAAGTTTTACGGTTACTGCTAGAGATGCTCTTAAAACCATGTTAAGGTGGACGCAACAATGGAAGGGATAAAAGGTGCCTCATCTCCATCCCCACATCCGGGGTGTCATAATCTTTTTAGGAGGCCTTATAAAACTTATTCCTTGTATTATTACTCCTAGCTAGGGTGTTGGTTGACCCATTTGAAAAATGTAATGAAAATCATGGGGCAAATTGTTTACACATAAGTTTCGATATGTAACAAAAGTAAAACGAAAGCACCGTGGTGTGCTTGCTTGGCATGCAGAATTTGGATTTCATTCCTCCCATTCTTATTAATTTGTGTGCATCTCTTCACCAACAGTTTGTGAGAGCCGCCAAGAACTAAATTTAAACCCTGTGTCGCCATCTACAGTCGGCTATCTTACTTTGATTAATTGTGTTTTTGTTTGCGATGTTATGCCTGTCTTATTGTGACTATTTATGTTGCTTGACCATCTAATATGAAATACTTACAAGTGTATCATAAAAATTTGCAAAAGCATTTTACCTCTTGTCTTGAAGTACACAACATAAAAATTTGTTATATTTTGGCATGATTAATTGATTCCAATATTTCACTAGTACACAACGTCCATATCGACACGAGTTAGAATCCACATTGGCAGCGAAGATATGCTCTGTTGCGGAATGCTCTCACCGATGTGGTTAACAAAAGGAAACAATTCACTAAATCGTTACCCACATGACCATGAGCAACAGTAGGGGAATACCGTCACTTAGTGATCTACGTTCGTTACCGACTAATTGAAAACACCAATTTTGGGTGCGAAACTCCAGATAAGAAAACATGAATGGCCACGACTTTAGTGCATCGCTGACAAAGGCCACCTCGCCACCATGTCGAGCACCTCCGTCTTCTGGCTACACCGTCGTTGGCTCCTCCATCTTCCACTTTGCGCTAAAGAATATAAAGTGCATAAGTAATTAAATTTAGAAATGCATAATTAGAACTAGTAACTAGTAGCTAAATATAACTAGCAATATTTAGCAAGGTCTTAACATATCAAGCTAGTAACTATAAAGTCATACGTGCAGTATTACTATAAATGGGTCCATCGTCTTTGATCTCCTCGGCTCGCTCTACGTAAAAGATGCCGGTGTGGCTGCTCTCTCTCTCTCTCTCTCTCTCTCTCAATTGGTACATAAGACATGCGTGCAATATTACTATAACTTTTGAAAACTTGTAAATATCTGTTTTTCTTAGTTTCAATTTTTTTTGCTTCTATGATGCTATCAATTAGGTAGATTACTTGAACACCTTTAGAATTAGACTTTGGAAGTTTTTCAGGGTAACTTCGTGCCTTCAGTGGACTGAGCTTATGTGCCACATTAAGATGTGTACATATTGTTTGGTAAAAAAAAAGATGTGTACATATTTTGACTTAACAAGAACATTAAAAAGTTTTGTACATATTTTGACTTAACAAGAACATTAAAAAGTTTCTCAAAAAAAAGGACATTAAAAAGTGCCAAGCGCACGTCGTGCGCAGGGGGCGGTGATATGGTATGGTGACCGATTTTAAACCTAATCCATGGTATTTAAGTTGCTAATTGCACAATGCCGCACAATTTCAGTCACCAAATTACCACCTAGCAGGTGTGCTCTGTGTAACAGAAGCACGTACGTTGGTTCATCCTCATCCCTTATAAGCAAGGTTTAATATCCTTAGCTCCCCGAGGTGGGACTAAAAGCACCGTCTCCCTCGCGACATGTATGGCTGTGATCTGATCGTCTGCACCTCTCACTTGGGCTGGACCTGGATGGACAAAGATCGTAAGTTCGTAACAAAAGGATGTTGTGCCTGTGGGCTTGGAAGTTCTGCTTCTCGAGAGATCCAAAGTGACGACACTTGTTTTTTTTAAGTGATGGAAGTTTATCTTTTGTTGAACAATGGTCATGTCTCAGAAGGTAGAACCTTCAACGAAACAAGAAAATATGAAAAAGGCCAGACGTTGAAAACATTCTACCCTTGGAAACACGGATTTTGGTATCTCACCCTTGTAGTAAGAGCGTAAGAAAGAAATTATACTGTACGTTTTTATCTCATTTATTAATAAAGATCAAATCACAAACCACGTATATACTGACAGGACGGAAAGGATAGAAAAATCTACCTTTTGGAAGAAGAATCATCAGCCAAGAAAGAAAATTTCAATCCAGACAGAAGAAACCCCTGAGCAAGATATACCAACGCATGTCACTCGTTCTCGGCGCCCCCATTGTGGCCATCCAAGAAAAGTGGAAAGATCCCTTTTTCACCCGAGTTCGACATGTCTGCATCGCTGATATGCAGCTTTACGGACCTCCAAAATAGCTCATCAAAGGCAAAACCATTGTCGTTGAAAGAATCAGACCAGGTGAGCACGCCAGACAGGTGCGCCAGCTTCAGGTGCATCAGCTTCCAACTACGAATCTAGCACATGATTCAGCACCTTGCAGCTGCCACTGACGCAGACTATCGTCTACACGCGCCCTTTAAAACCTCCGGAGCTCCGCTCCGATGCTGGAGCGAGCGCCGTCGCAACGGCGGAGCCCAAGGATACAAGTCTATCACAAGGATGCCGCCGCCACGCCATCCCCGTTTAAACAGACTACCACCCAGATCCATCGCCGACCACAAAATAGAACATTGCATGAGAGAAGAATTTGAAACACTTTTATTCATCACCACCATCGGAGCCAAGACGCCGCACGGCAGAAAACCTAAACTACGAACTACGGAGGACCTAACCCTCAAGCTAAGCACGTCCGGTGACCCCTCCTCCCCCCCCCCCCCCCCCCCTCACTACCGACGACGAGGAGATCGTCAGCAAAGGAGAGCCGCTGAAAGTCGGCATTCGAAAGCTTGCACCCTGGATCACTTTTTCTTGGGCGGCTGCGTGGAGGAAACCTAGCCATCGGGCCAAAAGTGTTTTCGGCTCTCGCGTTTCGTGTAACAGAATTTTTCGGATAAATTCTACTGTAATTACCAGTGGAGAAATGGGTAAGAACATGATAAAACTTAGATTAGTGTGTATGATACTGCCAAAGTGGCCCTAAATAGACAGACTATTATGTCAAATACAACAAAACTATATTATTTACTTGTCATGTATTTATTTATTTTCACCGAATTCCCCCCTGTGACTTTTTTGTAGAGTAGCCCAGACATCAAGCCATAAGATATATAGTGAAACCAAAAATTCCAAGTATGAGTCACAAGTTCACACATAAACATGAATACTAGGCACTTGCACATACGACGCACACTAAGAGCATCTCCATTCGTGGCTCCAGACGAAAAAAACGCGCCCACTCAAGACGCCAATAGTCAGATTTTGTCCGACGTGACCCAATATTATGTCCGGCGCGCCCAGCCCACACCCCTCCTGTTGGGAGACGCTTGAGATGGTGACCACATCATCCGCATAGATGGAAGTGCGGTGGCACAGGTCACGCGTCGACAGCCGAGAGAGGAGCCCTCCATGGAGGCCTTCTCTATCACTCTATACATAGGACATGCGTGCAGTATTGCTGTAATTTGTGAAAACCTGTAAATATCAGTTTTGCTAAGTTTCAAATTTTGCTTCTATGATTCTATCAAGTAGACTACCCAAGCACCTTTAGAATTAGACTTTGGAAGTTTTTTTAGGGTAACTTGGTGCCTTCAGTGGACCAAGCTTACGCGCCACATTAAGATGTGTATACATATTGTTTGGTCAAAAAAAGTAAAGATGTGTAAATATTGTGAATTAGCAAGGACATTAAAAAGTGCCAAGCGCACATGTCGTGCGCAGGGGGCGGTGATATGGTACGGTGACCGAATTTAAACCTAATCCATGGTATATAAGTCGCTAATTGCGCATTGCCGCACAATTTCAGTCACCAAATTATCACCTAGCAGGTGTGCTCTGTTTAACAGAAGCACGTACGTTCGGTTATCCTCCACCCATATAAGCAAGGCTAAATATCCTTAGCTCCCCGAGGTGGGACTAAAAGCATCGTCTCCCTCTCGCAACAGGGTACTGCGATGACTAAACACGTACAGGATCTGATCATCTGCACCCTCTCACTTGGGCTGGGCCTGGACTGACAGAGATGGCAACAAAAGGATTCTGTGCCAGTGGGCTTGAAAGTTGTGCTTCTCGAGAGATCAAAGTGATGCTAGATTAGTTTTTTTGTTGAACAAACATGATGTCTCATTGTCTCGAAAGGTTGAACCTTAAGCGAAACAAGATAAAAATTAAAGAAGTCCAAACATTGAATACATTCTACCCATGAAACACGAATTTTGGTATCCCTCGGTTTGTAAGAGAAATTCGGATTAGTGTGTATGATGTTGCCAAAATGACGCTAAATATACAGATTATGTCGAAATTCAGAAAATCTTGTTATTTACTTCTCATGTATTTATTTATTTATTTTACATCGAAATCCCCGTGTCTTTTTTGCAGAGTAGCCAGACAACCAGCCATAAGATATACAGTAAAACCGAAAATTCCAAGTCTGAGTCACAAGTTCACACATAAACAGGAGTACTGACTACTTGCACATATGTAGCACACTAATTGGAAGAGTAAGGGTGCTTATCCAGGGACTAACCCTAGTATATATATTACAACCAGACCAATTCTTTTCCCACAAAATGATGCTAGTTCTTTGACAGGGTACAATATCAGGTCACCCTGTGCCCTTGGTCTGATTCTATGGTTGCTCGATAAGATGGCTCACATCGCATACACAATCTCTCCACTGCTGTCAATATCGAGATCTGAGTCAGATTCAAGGTCATCCATGTCGTCGTCCATGTCGAGCCCATCGGTTAGAATGTGGTTTATACGAGAACAAGCGGGCGGTATGGTGGCCTCCGTTAAAATTTGCATGATCTGGTCCATCGTCTGCATTGGCTGCTCAGGCTCTTCATATTGGCTGCTCATACTCTCATCAACTATCAGATCAGCGGGAAGGTTCTTTAAGAACCAACTATGGTTCCGTATTTCTGGGATGGTTATCCTCTGGATTTATCATCACAATTAGTGTCATGAAAATGATACAAATGAATAAGATAAACACATACCACTGCATTTTTATGATGACTAACACTCCAATCAAACCCAAGATATGAGTTTGTCGAAGCACAAAAAAGGATAATATAAATGGTGGCAACGTAGATACAGGCAGATAAGATTGCCATAACGAAATCTAGATCCTTTTGAAGGAGCTATAGTATGCCAAAAGTTATATCAGTAGCCTAAAAGATGTAGAATACACTAATGGACCAGCATACTATCAATAGGTCAGAAAGCGGAACAGTGTGACAAGCACATTACAACTACACAAGTCGAAACACAAACAACCTAAATTATTATGATGATGATAAACACATGCACATCTCAACACATACCCCAGTAGTATTTGAAGAACATAAGGTGTGCAATTGACTACTGTATAGTAAAAGCTCAAGCATCCTGACCCCCTTATGGGCTTCAAAGAGTCAGTTATCCCTTACTAGTTATATATTTAATTGTCAGGTAAAGTTTCGAGAAAAAAAAAATGAAATGAGGCACGGTACACATATATCACACAATACAGGATACGATAGCAAAGCCTAGTTTTTAGAAAAGAACATCCTAGTACTCACCAAAGCAGGATCCCCAACAAAAATCCTCGAAATTAGGTGCCTGCACTCTGGAGATATGTCCACATTATCTGGAATTGTGTACTGAACATTCAAGATGCGCTGCAAGGTGATGTCATACAATTAGCTTTTAGAGGAATGCAATGCTGGAAGTAGCTAAAAACCGAAAACATGAGAAAGGGAAAAAAAAAAGAAATTAAGATAACCTGAATTGTCTTCCGAAAGTTCTTAGGGTCTTCTGGATCCTCAAAAGGATATGCACCAACTACCATGACATAAAGAGTCACAGCACAGGACCATACATCAGCAATCTGTTATTGTCATTTAGGAACAATAAATCAGTATGAACATGGCTTTCTCGCCTTGGAAGGTAACAAGTCAATTCACACCAATATGTCAGTGACTACACGTTGGGTCAAGTCCTTTAGAAATAAGAAAGGGCTATTAAGGTTCCTCTCCAGTGTTCAGGTAAAACTGATTACCACTAATAACCAGTGCTAACCAGTGAACACTGGGTGGTAAGTGGTAACAACCTTGTACTGAACTTACAAACACTTGGATGTACAACACTTCCACACTTTTCAGACATGGAAATGAGCATACTAGGAGCATATCATAAAACATCAGCGAAGGCCCCGTGAAAAAATGGACCGGCACATTAAACACAACAGGGAACATGTCACTGAATATCTAGTACATTTTCCTTCAGAACATGGGAATGATTTCACCATACTACACTTTAGCATACAATAGCTTGGGCCATGAGATTGGTAAATGTATAGCTACTACCTTTTACCAAAGGGCGCAGCCTTTGATATACAATATAGTGATATACATCAATTCAGATTAGGGCACCAAACAGCAAGGTATTTTACAAGTTTATGTCCCTCAGACTAAATTATATATACGGTAAACTATAGTACACTCCCCCAAAGTATTAACATAGTTTGAGAAGTTATGTACCTTGCCATCGTATTCTTTCTTCAACAGAACTTCGGGTGCAATATAAGCAGGTGTTCCTACAGTTGATTTTGGTTGTGAATGGAGAACTGAAGACTGCAGAAAATAAAGAATGTTTGTCATGGTTTATCAGAAAGAGCCTGTGAGCACAACAAGCCCAGGTAATATTGATTCAACTGCGTTGTTAGTTCTAAGCCACCAAACCATGAAATATCTATGTGACCACTTGAACGTTGGACCAAATTTCTTGTGCACGTATTTGAAAGCAGCCAAAGGCAATGCATTTATAGAAACATTATCTAGAACAATAACAAACTCGATTAGGTAAGCACCTTAGAATAGCCGAAATCACATATCTTCAAGCGAGGAGCAGGACTACCGTCCAACAGTGTGTTCTCCAGCTTCAAGTCACGGTGACATACTTGCTTGAAGATAAGGATAAAATGGAACAGTTCAGATACTGTAATGTATAGTAAAAAACTACTAAAAATAGAATGAAAGATAAGTTTTGCATTAAATAATACCATTGAATGGCAGTAGCTGACTCCAGATATAAGCTGCTGGAAGAAGTAGCGAGCCTAACAAAAGACAGATGCACTTAATCCCACCAATGATACATGCAAAAAATATATGGGTCAAAAAACAGATGCACCAGAGTGACCAGTGTAGATTCAGACCTCATCTTCACTGAATCGTACATTTTTGCATATTCTCTCAAAAAGCTCACCACCAGATGCATATTCCATCACAATAGCAAGATGAGTCGGAGTTAAAATAACCTACAAATGCACGACACAAGTTATTTTGGATGTTTTCTTTCTCTTCTTTTGGTGGAAATGATGAATTAGAGAACATGCATCATGAAGATCCTGGTTTTACCTCCTTAAACCTAATGATGTTGGGATGCTTCAGTGATCTATGGTTAATTATCTCACGCTGGACATTCTCATCTATCTGCTCAACAGAACAAATAAAATATATAAGAAAACAAGAACCAGGTAGTCACAATCATTAGGGACCTGCATTAAGGAGACAAGCTAATGTCAAAATATATATACAATGGAAGTACCATCTTCATGCTTGCACCCACACTCACCATCTCAACTTTCCATCTAAATGGAGTTCAAATGACCTGACTATTCATAGTGGATCACAAATAATATTGGGCCCTGTAGCATGTGCTCTCATATGAGCTGTTATGGAAGGAAAGCCCAATAGAACCAGAAAGTTAGCCAACCCATCTGTTCAAATGTCCTTACTTTCAGAAAATCAATGGATTGTTGCTGACCCAATATCCCAAAGAAAATCTTTTTTTATAACCTTCACGAAATGACTGCAGCAAGTAAGGGAATTGTATAAAAGTTTATTGCTCCCACAAAAGCATTGCCCAGTAAGCTAAATCCAATCATGGGTATGACGGAATCAAACTTGAGCATTCATACCAATACAAGCTGCAGATTGTGAACTTAAGGTAGGACTCAGGGTATAATGAGTAAGAAGTGCCCTTTTGGTCTTTTGGGTGCTAGTCTTAACAGGCTTAACTAGTGATGCTTTCCAACTTATAAAACTACTACCTCTTTCGACAGGCAATTGAAACCATTGCCATGTGAAAGAAACAGGACACAGGAAACAGTTGATTGAGAATCATCTTCCACACTCCAATATAAACTATGATACTTACAAGAGTAAGTACGAACTAGCCACCAAAAACGAACCGTGCGAGCTATTCCTCCTTCTGCCCCTAAACAACTTTATTTTATGAATAGTTTATTGTCCTGATTGTGTAAAGCAATAGTTTCATGTCCCTCGACAAATGTTGCTCTTGAAATTAAGGCTGACATATACAGATTTACCTAGATTAGTAGCTTGACTTAAGCATTGAGTAGGGGTAGCTGAATAGTTCATATTGATAAGAGTTGCTCAAGGTCATTCCGGTCAAATACACCCACATTACTCAATTGGAGTAACAGTAATATATGATACCCATGAGCAGTTGGATATACATGGATGGTCAAATATGGGTCGATGGATCATTTGCTCGAACAACAGGGCGGAAATTGTTTAGCTTTGCTGTAGCAAGCATTTATGCAGGCTAACAAGGAATTGTCTACGAGTAAATTCTACAAAATCAACGAAACACTCGCTTTAGGACTATTTGACTTGTTTGAGTGGGTGTATCCACTTGATACTTTTGCAAAAATCAACTTGTGAGTATGTTTTACTATTTGTCACAACCATGTCACCTTATAAACAACAATTTTATTAAATGCATCTAAACCAAGAAAAATGTACAGCTATTGTATCTCAATAAATGCACGGTGAAGCCTTCATTTGAGTAGTGTTGGCCTGTCTATATAATTACAGCCCTGACTAAAGAGTTAACAGGTATGTCACCTACTACTTGGAAAATCGGTGCATGTTGGTGAGGCACCTAGTGTCGATTCATGGGATCGATACCTGCCAAGTAGGCAGTACAACCACTTGACTGACCAACCAAGCACTGCTCCCGCAAAGTATATGTACATTGATTTGCTCTATTTCGAAGCTTATTTTGGAATAATGGTGACCTTGCGGCTTAAGGATACAAATGAGTCACCCGGCACTTGATGCGGGATCGAACCCGGGCAGGTAGCATGAGCACCCACATGACCAGCCAACCGAGGTATAGCTGGGTACGGTCTCCGTCTACTTTTTAAATTCTATTGATATTTTGTGCAACGCAGCCCTAGATGTTTCATTACCCCTAACAAAACTAGTAGAACACAGTGAAGGTCGAGAGTACTAACCATAATACCTTATCACATGAAATGTATAGAAATATATACATCCAACAATCACAAGCAATGCATAACTTAAGGCAGCAATTCCGTCCTTGAAATGCAAATAGGGTTCTCTAATAATCCCAGCAGGCGGACAGAGCGTCAAACGATTCGGCACTAAAACTGAACAGCAGAAATCGAACAGGTCCGAATCAATCAGCGAGAGCCCGAATCGGCCAGGATTCCGCACAGGAGGTCAATAGGTTGGTCAAACGGCGCCTAATCGGTTCCAGGAATAAGGGGCGGAGTGGGGGGCGCAGCGGCCTACCTTCTCCCCGCGCTCGATGTACTTGACGGCGACGAGCTCCATGGTGCGGCGGTCGCGCATGAGGCGGGCGACGCCGAAGTTGCCGGAGCCGATGTCGCGGACCAGCTCGTAGCGGTCGCTGTCGTGCATGATCGGCATGTCCATGCCGGGGCCCACCGTGAGCGCCGCCCGATCCGGGGCCGCCCCTGCCATGGCCGGCCGGCGGTCGATGTGAGGGCCGCGGCTGGTAGCTAGGGTTTGGTCCCCCGAGGCCGCTGCTCCCTGCTCAGGCTCGAATCGGCGACGAGCTCTGCTCAGCCCCCTCTCGCTATCTCCACCTCCACCGCGACGCGCACTCAATCACTCTCTGCTCGCATTATTATTGCCGGGTTTTTTTTTGCGAGTTTTTATTTTTATTTTATTATTATTATTATTGCCGGGTTTGGTGGCTGATGCAAGGGCTCATCTGGGAAGTGGTTTTATTGGACGTCATCTTTTGGCATTCGCGTCATAAATTATGTCGACGAGGACCCAATTATTTTTCAAAGGATATAAAAAGGAAGTTAGGTCACCGTCGTGTTACACTGGCTTAAAAAAGGTGGGAGCATATAGGTACGATTTGGGGTTTAAAGCATAAAATAACAAATATAAGTGTAACATATGCAATCATGTCTTATAAGACGAAAACAATAGTGTGCTACCCTAGTCTCGTTAAGTCTCCACGGTCGAATATTGTTTTAGATTTAAAAGCTGAACTTTGAATGTCAACCATTTGTAGAATGTCAACCATTCCTCAAATAATATACTCGCATGCTCTCTTACAATTCGCAATTTTCAAAGTTCATCTTGCAAAATATTATTACAAGTACTAGAAATCATATATGTACGTATAAATTCTTCCAATGTTTTCTCATATCTTTTACTTATGATATACGCCAAGTAATAAATGACTTGGCTCGAACGACAAAATCCCGCTTGTAACGGACGGTAGCACCATGTCCACCGCATTTGCATGCCAAGAATTCGTAACTTTTTTAGTTTATAATAATATCTTTATGTATCTTCGTTTTCTCCGGCATCTTTAACTTATGGGATACACCTCGTAATCGATGACTTGCTCGAAAAGACACGAAAGCGGACTGCACCACCATGTCACGCAAAGGAACATGTCTGCATAATTCGTCATCTTTTTTGTTGCTATTTATCTATTTCTTTTGCCATTATTTATCTTTCCCTTTTCCTACACCTTCCTACACCATGTTTTAATGTCAATAATTCGTAAAATGTTTTATCTGTAATAATACATTTCCATAAAATTGCCTGGTTTTTGTAACGTATATAATAAGTCATGTAATAAATGTCTGGAAAGTGGTTTTATTGGACGTCATCTTTTGGCATTGCGTCGTAAATGATGTAGAGGAGGAGTAGGGTTCCCCTTATTTTTCAAAGGATATAAAAGGAAGTTAGTTGGCCGTTCATGTTACACTAGCTAAAAATGGTGGGAGCATACCTTGATTTTAAGGGCATTGAAAATGGTATGATTTGGATTTTAAAGCATAAAATAACAAATGAAATGGTAACATATGCAGTCCCTCTTCATAAGCCGAAAATAACCATGATATCCTAGTCTTCTTGATTCACTATTGTCGAAAACTTTTGTTAGATTTCAAAGATGAACTTTGAATGCCAATCATTTATAACATAATATACTAGAAATAAAATAATATACGTATAATATTCTTCCAATATTTTTCCGTAACTTTAACTTTGATATACGCCAAGTAATAAATTGCCTTGGCTCGAATGACACGAAATCCCGCTTGTAACGGACAACACCTGGTCCACCGCGTTTGCATGCCAATATTTTGTAAAATCTTGCATTTATAAAAATATCTTTATATATCTTTGTTTTTTCCGGTATCTTTAACTTATGCGATACACCACGTAATAGATGACTTGGCTCGAACGGCACGAAAGCGGACTGTACCACCATGTCACGCAAAAGTACATCTCTACACAATTTGTCATGTTTTTCTTGATATTTATCTATTTGTTTCGCCTTTATTTGACCCTCGTACTAGTAGCTAACCTCATTTTTTCTTTTATATTTTATCTTTTACCTTTCCCTTCTCGTACCCTTCTAACACCGTGTTTGAATGTCAATAACTCGTAAAATATTTTATCTGTAACAATATCTTTCCATAAAATGGTCTAAAGTTTCTGTATGTATATGATACGTCATGTAATAAATGTCTTAGCTCGTATGGCACGAAAGGCTTTTGTAACGGACAACACCACCATGTCACGCAACAGAAGGCGTCGCATAATGTGTTTGTTTTTCTTATTTTTTTCATCTTAATTTGAGTATCGTGTACCAATCTCTAGTCTTATCGTTTGTTTTGATTTTTACCTTTCTCCTTCTCCACGGCGTCTGAATGTCAATCTACAAGAAGCTCGCCTTAAAAATTTGTTGAGGCTTCCAAATTAGTATTGCAAAGAGTAGTTTCGAAGTCTAAACGAATTTGAGAGGCGGGATTTGAGAGAAGCTGGGGGAGGGTAGCATCATGGAGAAGCTCTCCTAGAAGCCGAAAAGAGTGGGCGTGAAGCCCCCTAAAAATGTGGAGATATCTTGCAGGCCCAATCCTTTTAGATGACTAGGTCTCGTGCACATGGGCTAAATCGTTTCTTCCCACAGTTCTATTGTTCCCCCGGCCACAAAGAGGAAATCAGCCCATCTCACGTGATTCGGCCACCAGATGTTCTTTCAGCAAAAGGATCAGCAACCTGAGCAAAGCGTGCCAAATGGGATACCAATACACGAGCTGTTATCATACCAGTATATGAGCTGAGCACCTAGGTATCTTCAAAACAAAAAGAAACAAAAATACATAAAATATCAAGTACTTGGATTTTTTTGCTGCAGCAGACTGATAGAGTATATATATATACCTAATCAGTCGAAAAACAGAAAGAAAACTGAAACTCTTGTTTATTCAAGCAGCACAAGAAAAGCTTCTCAGATTTACCTTCAGACAAACCGAGTACGTACCAGTAAAAGTAGAATATAAATATGGATACATTTTTTGCCAATGAATAAGGACGAGGATATTCCAACCAGGTCACTACGCGTGAATCAGAGGACCATCAACAGCTGACAAATGACACCCAAACCGACGGTTCTAAACAAGCTTATCAAGACCCGAAAGGCCAAAAACGCCCCTATCCAGCAGCGAAAGGGACGCACAGAGATGGATGGAGACGATCAGACAGACGAAGACGACGGAGATGCTGCAAGCAACAGGCAGAATATTCGCGTGCATGCCAAGGAGAAGAAGGCTCTTCTTGTGACCAAAGTGACGCCCATCAGAATAATCTAGCATTATATATATGTTTATAATCAAATCTCATGTACCAAATGGGACGGAAATACATTAATAAAACTGTTGACGGCATATAATTATGCGGAGATAATCTCACACCGAACCATGATGCCAGTCCATCTAATCGGCACATGTTCAAAGCCATCCAGCAGCCAGCGTGCGAATAATCCTCCTGCATATACTAGTAAGCTGTGGATAAGCACAGACAGGCCAAGGGGATGTTAGTTAATAGTTGTTGACTCGAGACAGAGATGACAATCCCGAGTAGGGCATGCGGAGGACAACGACGTGCAGCTTATCGGGGATCAGTGCAGGTACCCAGCTCACGAATCATGATCCAGTTCCCGTGGTTTCTTATCTCTTTCATTTTCTTTCCTGAATATCTCTGAATACTGAAACTTTACCCAGAATTATCCTCCTCCTCTGAACAGGCGCGAAAGGGTTAGGTGAGCATGCACCAACCGACTGCAGAACAAAGGTGCGATCCATTCAGTCGGAGCGCCATGCGAAAGAAAAACGAAGAGCACAACCATGGTGCTCACGGTCCTTGAGTTGCTTTGGTTCAGGGGACCTTGATCCTGTTGTAATGCTGTTGCTGCTGAAAGTTCAGAAAAAAGATCGACGAACCCACTCCTGCTGAAAAGTTCAGAAAAAAAGGCAGTTTGGCAAACCTGCTACTCGAGGGTGAACATGCAGGCAAAGAAAACCTGATAGCAAAAACTGGAACAAGTTTTTTATTCACCTCAACAAAGCAATAGCTGAACAACATCCGAATCTCATATATATGTATGTAATAATTCTCGGGGAGAAAATTGGTGGTCTGCCCGAAAAAAAGCCGAACGGGAGCCGGTAACAGCTCTCCTATCTCTCATGTACATCTCAGGAACCAGGCCATGATCAGTTCATCTTTTGCGCGCTCGATCGATCGACGCCCAATATCCCTGGATTCATGGCCTGCGGTACTACACCCTCTCGATCAAGGGTTTCTGAATCTTATTGCCATCGATGCCGCAAATTTTAATCTATCTCTACCTCTCTCTCATCTAGATCTTTTCACAGCTGCAATGCCTTGGAGATCATTTCCGACCTGTCATCTTCCTCAGAACTGTCGCTGCCGGTGGGTGCCGAGACGGCCACCCCGGAACCGGAGAACTGAAGGGGGCCTTCAGGGGACCTGGACTGCGAGCTGCTTTGCTCCTGATGAGCCCACAGATCTCCCACCAGCACAATCGGATGGCTCGACGAAGAAGAACCGGGCGACAAACTATGGTGGTGCAGACGGTATTTCTGAACAACCAAAATGATCCAAATTAGTTTCCACAAGCAAGCCATGTATCAAATTGCATTTTGGAAGTGAGAGTTGTTCACAAAGATCTGCACAAACGGAGAGAATTATTGGTTGCTCACCTGAAGGTGGCTTTTCACTTCATCGTTGGTGAGCCCATCAACTTTCATCACCTCCCTGATTTGCTTTGGGTGGCAACTGCAATCATGACGGAACAACTAGTATTTTAGGACTGCAATGTTTCTCAAATGTTCCTACTAGCATCTACTTACAGCTAACGATTTGACGATTAACAAAAGGTGGAAATGATCGGTCAAGTACCTTGCGGGCCGCCGAGCTGGCGCAAGGCGGCAACAAACTGCCGGTGAAGCTCCGTCGACCAGCACCGCCTGGTCTTCCTCGACTGCTGCTCCTGAGTCTGCAAGCTGAGCGCCGGAGGTGGCATGGTGGTCATATATTTCGCTGCATAAGCAGCATGGCGACGGTCATCGCCGCCGGCAGGAGAAAAGGGTCTCTTTAAAGCCGAAGACATCATAGGCATCCCTTCAGGGCTAGCAACCCTGTCGTCTCTGATGAAGAACTGTGAAGGTGGTGGTGGCGGCGGCGGCATTGCACCGAAGCCGACTGCCATGGATGGCACGGGCGCACAGCCGAGGATCATCGGTTCAGGCAAGGCGCTCTCGTTCTTTTGCTCCTTCTGAAAAAGGAGAAATGGGTTCCGGTCAGAATTGGGAAATTATAGGGATCGAAACAAACAAAGATCCACATAAAAGTCGAACGGAAAGAATGGAGTGGAAACGTACCACGGGATCGGCGTCGACCCAGAGCTGCGCGGTGCTCATCCATTTCCTCTTGTCGTTGTCGTCTGGTTTGGCCGCCGCGTCCCGGCCCGCGGTCCTCTTGGCCGCCTCCTCCTTCATCACCTCGATCACTGCACGACCAACCAGACGCGTCAGGGAACCAGCGAATACGGAGATAAACAAAATCCAAACAGAAATCGAACAAAAAAAAAGATCTTTCCATGGATCGATTAATCGGGATGGCTGGCTGCTGACCTTCGGCGAGGATGCGTACGCAGAAGGGGAGCTCGCGGCGGAAGACCTCGATCTTGCGGCGCTCCTCCTCGAGTCCCCTGATGCAGGCGTCGACGGCGGGCGGCTCCTTGGCGGCGAGCCGTCCGGCGGTCCTCGCGACGAAGAGCTTGAGGTCCAGGGGCATCCCGATCTCCCCGACGTCCAGCCCCATGCAGGCAAACCAACCGATGAACAATCACTCTCTCTCTCTTTCACGCCACGTCCGAAATCTTTGCAAGAAAGGAAGGAAGAGAAGCAGGTTGCGCAAGAAACTCTGGGAGGATGGGAATGGAGGTGTGGCTGGGTGGGGGATCTGGCGGTGGGGGCATATATAGACGGTGTAGAGGTAGGGGAGAATCTGCGAGCTGGGCCGCAGGATTTTGTGGTTGCCAGCCGAGCGGAGCGAGAAACTCGCACTCACTGCCGTTGTGCGTCGCCCGATCGATCTCGAGCTACCGCGTCTCACGCACCCACCCAATATTCTTCTTTTTTTTCACTGTCAAAAAGGATCTTTTCTCTAACAGCTTGGTTGCGTCTCGTAATTAGGTTGCCAAGTTTAGAGATAATAACGGAACGGATGCGTTTCCTTCTTGTGGAGGTAAAACCTTGCGCGTCACGCCGTGATATAATCTTTTGGATTCTTCCGCTGCTGCTCCTCCGATCTCGAGGGCGCCGCAGGCCGCACGTCGGTTTGGCTGGCCAATGGTTTCGGGGAGTTTTCATAGGGATGTTCACGTTCGGCGGGAGAGGCCTTTTGACTCTCGAACTCATACTGAGTAAAAGAAAGAATTAAAACATTTTAGAATATTCTACAAAAATTGGGAGACAAGCATATACAAGTTTCTAAATAGTTACAAAGTTTCATGATGAAATGACATTTGTGTTGCTCTGTACGAAAAAACCCAAAATCAGTGCTCCATTGGGAGACAAACAACATTTTAAAATTCCATTTTGGATACTGATTTTGTTTTGCACAGATGATCACAAATGTCTTTTCATCACGCAAATTTGCACGTACGTACAAAACTTGTAATGTTTGTCTCCAATTTTTTTTATTTGTATGAAATGTTTTACTATTTTCTTTTTAAAAAAATCAGGCGGGATCATATGAGATGAGCTGGTGCCAGAGTGAATTTCTGTGTCCACAAGAACCAACATCAGGTTTGATGGTTAGTAGCGTGGTGGTACCCAGCACGTCAGAGTTGAAATCCTAGGTATGACACTGGTGTTTCACAAAATATTCTTCATTGAGAGGCGACTTTCCCGTCGATAACGAGGCGTTTGTGGTGACTTCGTCAATCTTAAGACCAACCCGCCGGCTCGGTCTCTCAGAAATGTTCATAGGGGTAGAGTGTGTGTTCATATGGATGAGTCTATGCGTGTGTATGTTAGCGTCTGCTTCGATCTGTACCGTGTTTCGCCAAAAAAAAACGTATTCCCATACTTATTTTTTCTCTTCCTAAATCACAACGCCTTTGCTTGTTCTTTTTTGTGTGGAATATCCTGTACCTTATGAGCATATACGCACCACATCTACTTGGTCTAGGTATTGAACTCCAGCTGTGTACTGGTCTAGTCATGACTTCGTAATAAGGAGATGACACGGGTGCATGCAGTGAATTCCGCGCGTGGCCCGACGAAACGAACGTGATTTAATTCTCCGCGACAAATACCCGGAATACGTACTTGTACGGTTCTACAACCTACGACCGGCCGCCGTTCTAGCCCAGTATTCATGCACCGTATAGCGAGGGTCCGGCCAACGTGAGCCGCCGAGATATCTCGCCGATGTGGGCCGCCGGCGAGAATCCCCAGTGGATGATGGAATGGATCCTCCTTTTTCCTGGAGATCGATGGAGCTAGGAAGAACCGAGGCCGTCCGTCCAAGCCCTGCTGGGCCCACGCGTGACGCTCTGTGATCGATCGGATGTGCGGCAAACAGTCACAGCATACAAGCGGAATCGATTCTCCGCATCCCTAACGTACGGTCTCCGCTCGCTATTACCGATCGAGTCGTGCCGTGCACAACCTGTAGTGCGGCGCGAAAGCCGCACGCTGCGTGTTCCGAAATCTTTTCTTCCGACTTTGCTCGCGGATTGCCTTTTTTTCTTCTTCACCTGGCAGATGGAAGTGGAAGATGCACGCCCGTTGGTCCGCTCGTTTCCGATCCATCGTTATCCCGATAAAGATTTGTATGTACGGCCGACTTGCTCCAAACAATAATTTACCATGGTCTTTCCCGTATCATCATTTAATCATTTGTCAAATTCCTTCTTAGGGTGCTGGTAGAACAATTTTAACCGCCGCCGTAATTATGCGTGTCTAAACATACTTTTTGGATCATCTGACGATTGGAACCTATCCGATCCTTGGAGTTTTGCGCATTTAGAAAAAGCGAGACAAGTTTCTAAATCTAGAGTGGTAAAAAACTTCTTATAAAACTACCACCAAAATATTTTTGGAAACTAGCTAGCACCAAAGTATCTATGTATTTTCTTCTCTAATCAATGAGGGCTCGTTTGATTCATAGGATTTACAAATGATTTGTGTAGTATTGAAATCTTAAGGGAATTTTCCTAAGGAAGCTGTTTTATTCATCGGAATCATATCCTATAGGGAAAAATCCCATCGTGCTTTTAGTGCAAAACATCGTAGGAAAATAACATGAGGTCTTATTTGCCACAATCAAAGAAAATTTCTCTTCCCACGTGATTCAGTTAGACATCTCTAACATAACTAAGCTCCCAAGGATTGGTGAGCTCTGGTTACTCCACCGGTTTACACGCTTGTGATTCTTTTGAATCAAGGATGGATTCATCTCATCTGTCCGTTTAGTCGGTTTAGGTATAGTCGGTTGAGGGTCAAACTGGTCTCTCGCACGTCGTTTCCCCGGGTTTCTCGAACCCTCACCGCACCACACGGACACGGCCACGTACAGCCCACAACCGCGCCACACGCCGGATCCCTATCCCCTCTTCCGCGACGATGCAGTGATAGGCAGCGACGATCCTGGAAGGACCAGACGGCCCGGAGCTGCGACGGCGTATGGAGGCGCTGGGACGCCTGTGGGTCTGGTGGTATTTGGCCTCGCCCTCCCCAGCGCGTCAAACCTCCACGCGGCGCGAGATCGATTCGTGACCTAGCTCTTCTCCAGGCGCCGCAGAGCAGGGACGGGCGCTGCGCCGCCACCACATCTCCACCCGTCGCCGGCATCCTCACGGCGTCGGCCCGTCTCCGTCCTGGCCGCATCTGAGCATCTCCGACCCGGGCCGCCGCCGTGCCGCCACATCCCCGACTCGGTGTCCTGGTCGTCGGTGGATCTCCGTCTCGGGCTGCCGGCGAATCTCCGTCCCCGCCACCGCCATGCCGCCGCACCACCACCTGCAGACGGTCGACGGCCGAAGCCACGCCTGGAGAGTTGAGAGTGGCGACGCGGCTAGCGACACGATGAACGGCAGCCTGTGTTACTGCTCAGCCCGGACGTTCGTTTCTTCTTCTTCTCATGTACGGATGCAATGTAAGGACCTTCCCCTGCCTTGTTTCGGTTTTTCTCTTCTGTACTTCTGTGCATATTGTGCTACTGCTACTCGCTACTATTGTGTTTAGCTGTCAGTGAATTAGTTAATAATTTGCTGTAAGGCCACTCGAATAAAATAATTTGATGTAAGATTGAGAACTGTATTTAGAAATTTGCTGTTTGAGAATAGAGAATGATGAACTGAGAGTGGCTGAGACGGTCCACTGATCCCGTCGACATCCAGCATTCCAGCTGAGGACAGAAACGGTGATTTCCCCTTTTAGTATATTTTCTCTGTCACCTTAATAAGCTATACTTGAACCAGATCCGGTAATTGCAACTAAGATATATTTCTGTTTTTAGGCATTAAGATGCAGCAAGGTGTACGTTTTTTATCCTTGCTCAGTTTATAGCATACAGGTGTAGTTTTCTTAGAGATTATATGAACTATGATGGTCGGTGCTGTCTAGCCGTATTGGATTTGTGAATCTGTGGCAAAAAATGTTCCATCAAATATTTTATTTTATTTATCTATACAGATTGTGTTCTTTTTCAGATCAACTTCCCTCTCTCATCTGGGCAAGGATGTATGCCCACAGCTAGCTCCACTTGGATTCACAAGGTCATACTCTTCTTTGTTCGCTGAACTATTTATGTTATCTGGAAATCTAGCTAAAGAGTTATCCACAAAGATATAACTATGTAGTACGTCAGGCAATTAATCATGTAACTACATGTGTCATACCCTGTTGTATACACGACGGAGCATTGTTTCTGCAACTAAACGTGACAGTTTGATGCTCACTTTGGTTTGTACCGAAACTGTAATTGACAAAATGATTGTTTTATTTTATATAATTTTGGTTCGGGCAGAAAACATGTCACTCTAATGCAAGTTGTTCATAGGCTCATAGGCTGTGTAGGGAGATGGTTATTTTTAAGTTGAACTTGGGGGTTCAGGATTGTTTTCTATTTTCTAATTTTGTACCATCCGCCACTTCCATTTAGAAGTGCTTCAGTTTACTAAAATATCATAAAGAAGTGGAATCGATATTATCATCATGGCATGAAACTTAGATTTAGTGTTTCTGCTCAGTTGTGTTCTACCACTTCCCTACATAGATGATGGAAACCACATTTGACAACCAATTGAGAAAGAATGTGCAATTGTTTTTGTTTACATGTCATACATGTCTATCCATTTACAAAGGTTCTCTGATGATGCTTTTGTTTGTACTTCGTTTGCTGGATATCATGTTTGTATTTAACTGTCGACTTGCCTAACTTTGTTCAAGTTCAAAACCATGCGTACAAACATTCATCAAAAATATGTTTGTATAATTATATGAGATAGTTTACAGATGAAAGAAAGAGAACCTAGAGAGCTGGAGGGAGAAGGAGAAGCTGAAAGCAAAGAAGAAAGCGGAACGCGGGGAGCTCTTGCTTAAGCAGATCTCTATGTGGGTTGCTGAAGATAAACTGGAAAACAAAGTCTTCAGGCTATCTTGCATACCGCACCTCTCTGAGGTAGATCCATGATGTCAGTTGAAATGTTATTGCTCTCTTTTCTTAGTTCATTCTAAAATTAATGACCATTCGTATTTTTTCAGATAGCTAAAATGTTGATAGTAAAATTGCTACCTATTACTGTGTTAATCAAGAAATGTTATCGATAATGGATGTTACTTGGACTGTTTATGAATTTATAATGCAGAAGTGTTTGGTCCTGATGTAAAAACAATCTCAAACAACAAGCACATAGGCCACTAGCCAACAGAGTGACACTCAGTTCTCTTATCTGGATGTAATTGCAGATGTCTTTGCCACACAAAGTTTAGACAGTTTTTATGTTTTGTTCTCACTGAGCTAATGGAGGAATGGGAACTGACAAATAAAAGGGGCTACAACATTGCTCGAAGTGTTGTAGAATTTTATGTCGTGTGTATTACAATCAAGGGAATGAGCTCCTCAAATTTAGGCAGCGCAGCAGTATGTAGTTTTGTGGTCAGGTCCCAAGAGTTCAAGGTATATGTAATGTTACTTAAACCCTGTTTACCATAGCTAGAGCACAGTTTTCTGTGAACTAATGCATAAATTATTGGGTTCAGAAGACCCAAAATTAAAGTAATGCGTTTTTGGATGACACATTATGCTTTTTTTGACCATCCACAAGATTTTAGAAGTAAGTTCCTCAGCTATGGGCAGGCTAATAGACACACCTATTAGGTAGAGCATGAGCCTTGCGGAATATTCACTCTAGAATCTTATGTCATCTTAAGTCAGAAGCCACTGACAGTTCAAGCGCAAGCTGGGTGCTATATACTGCAGGTAGCTAAGGCACTTCATGTTTTAATCGCATTTGTAAAAAAAGATGAAACAACTTCAAATCAAGGTAAAGTAGCACACTCAGTATTCAAGTATGTGTGATACGGTCATGCTTTGTGAAAGAAGTCTACAAAATCAGCAAAATTCAGTAAATGGATCATAGTACGTAGTATGAGATTACAATAGAGTGGAGATGATCTTGATTCCAAGGATTTAGCAATTTCTTCTTTAATTGTCCTGAAGCACATTTGAATGTATTTATAAGGCTCATGTACTTAGATAGTCATAGCCCTGAGACATGCAAAGCCAGACTGAACATTAGAATGTATTTTGGTGCAGAACACGTAATAAGAGAACCACATAGCCACACTGTTGAATATGTTTTACATGTCTATGCTTGCATTCCCTGGGCTTTTCTTGTTTGTTGTAATCACCCTAGGAATATGCTTCAAGTTGAGTAAACGTCATGATCATTGGGATATTGCTACCATTAAGTTCCCTGATAGAGCTATGACATGTTCTCTCAACTCGATTTTGGTTGGAGCCTTGAGCAAGACGAATGCCCAAAAATCATGTATTCAGCTGCAATGTTTTGCAGTCGGCAGGTACAGCCTCACAGGGATTAGTACAAGTAGGTTTCTCCTGATGACTGTCTCTTTAGCTGCTCAAGATGCTTTCGTAACTTTGCCTTGCACTAATGTGCATCAATATATTCTCTGGTGCAGGAAACTTAATACCATATCCTAGAAAAGGCAGGATGGATCATGAATAGATGGAAGCTTGTCCGTGGTTCCTAGAATTATATTGCAGTTGTCTAAACAGTAATGGTCAAGTTTGAAAATTCAGGTTTGAAGTCTCGTGTTGATTTGTTAAGCTGGGTGAAGATCAAGGTGAACTATCTCATGGGATTATTCTTGCTGCATCTTCTTGCTTGTTGAGAGAGAGGCACTGAAGATATTCACTGGTATCCAGAAATTGTTATCTGACCATCACAGTGTGGTTACTTTGATATATATGGTTGTTTATAGATCACAGTTCTTCAAAGTATCTTGATTCTATATTCACGGATCTGAGTGACTATCAGGATATGGAAATAGGATGTGAATTCTGAAATGAGATGTTCTATGTTCCAGGTTCTTTGCATTTAGCAAACTTTGGAAAAACACCAGCAAGCCGCTGCAAAAAAGTGCAAAGAATACACCATCATTTCCAATTATCCTTTGGGCTTGTTTCAGGTACTTAAGTATACAATGTAACTTCAGGTGACAACTAACATGTACCACTTCCTGGCAAAAAAAGAAAAACTAACATGTACCACAACTGCATCTGAAGGTTGTAACTTCCAAGTCGGTAGAGCGTCACATGTTATTAGGGTCGGTCCATCTCTGCCATGCAATATTAATTTATATGATATATAGTGAGTTGTTCATTAACTCGATTTTACCATATTGACAGTGTGTCATCAATCAAATAAAATCATACAGCTTGTGCTCTCCGGGCGCGGCAAAGCGCGCCATTTTCTTCTAGTACCATTCCAATCGTATGAGTTTTCTATTCCTACACTTTTCCTATCGTACGAATCAAGGAGCCATAAGTGTGTGTTTGAAAATGTGCCTAGCTCGGTGGAATTTTTTGAAAGGGGTTCGAAGCAGAAAACAATAATTTTTCTAACTTATGTATGCCAAAAACTTAGCCAAGGATCTATCTATCTAGTAATGCTGTAACGAGAAGATATCGGTAACATACCCTTCTAGACCGATAGCGGGGATTACGCTCCCGCAACAAGCGTTGTCGATGAAAACGACGTAGATGACCTCGAGGTCGCGAAGAACTTGGCGCGACGAAGACGAAGGCGAAGGTGGCGCAACGATGACGCCCTGACGACGATGACGACCTCTTGTTATAAACGATAGCAAGAAAACGATGAAGAGAGGAAAGATCAAACCAACGGGGACACGAGATTTAACGTGGAAAACCTCTCCAACAATGGAGGAGAAAAAACCACGGGCGCCAGCCAGCAATACTTCACTATATCGGGTGAGGTTACAAACGCCGGGGATTTACACAATGCGACTTGTCCCAGCCGGCGGCTTACAAGATGTATATATGGTGGTAAAACCCTGATACGTCTCAAACGTATATATAATTTTTGATGTTCCATGCTTGTTTTATACCAATTGCTACATGTTTTGCATCTACTTTATATCACTTTTATACATTTTTTGAGACTAACCTATTAACAAGATGCCGAAGTGCCAGTTCCTGTTTTCTGCTGTTTTTGTAGTCCAGAAAAGCTAGTCTGGAAATATTCTCGGAATTGGACGAAACTTCACGGAGATCCCTATTTTACCAGAACACACATGAAGGACCAAAGGAGCAGCAGAGGTGAGCTACCAGGGCCCCACACGCCACTAGGGCGCGGGTCCCCTTGGCGCGCCCTAGGGTGGTGTGGGCCCCTCGGGGGTCGTCAGCCGCCGTCCTTTCGCCTACTTATTCCCCCTGACGCGAAAACCCTAAGGACCTGAGCCAATATCCACAAAAAGTTCCAGAGACGCTGTCGCCGTCAACCCTAGCTCGGGAGGGTCCAGAACCTCTTCCCGGCACCCTGCCGGAGAGGGGAATCATCACCGGAGGCTTCTACATCGCCATGCCTGCCTCCGGAGTGATGCGTGAGTAGTTCATCCTTGGACTACGGGTCCATAGCAGTAGCTAGATGGTTGTCTCTCCAATTTGTGCCATCATGTTTAGATCTTGTGAGCTGCCCTACATGATCAAGATCATATTATTGTAATGCTGCATGTTATGTTTGCTGGGATCCGATGAATATTGAATACTATGTCAAGTTGATTATCAATCTATGCCCTATGTTATTTAAGATCTTGCATGCTTTCCGTTACTCATAGATGCTTTGGCCAAGTAGATGTTTGTAACTCCAAGAGAGAGTATTTATGCTAGATAGTGGGTTCATGCCTCCGGTAATCTGGGAGAGTGACAGCAACTTCTAAGGTTGCGGATGTGCTGTTGCCACTAGGGATAACCTAACAATGCTATGTCCACGGTCATATGTATTTGTTTACATTACGCACTTTACTTAATGCAATTATCCGTTGCTTGCAACTTAATACCAACGGGGGACTCGGATGACAACCCGGCGGTGGATTATTAGTCATAGACCCTGTTGGATGACGGTCTATGTATTATGTCGTAATTCCCAATTAAATATCATAGTAATCATCATGTCATATATATACATTGTCATGCGCTCACTATTTGTCAATTGCCCAGCTGTAATTTGTTCACCCAACATGTTAGTTATCTTTTATGGAGAGACACCACTAGTGAACTGTGGACCCCGGTCCATTCTTTTACACTGATTAAACCACCACAAACTGCAAATTGTTCCTTTTTCATTCTCTGCAATTTAATACTCATTTTCCACACCATACATTTAATCCTTTGTTTTCAGCAAGCCGGTGAGATTGATAACCTCACTGTTTCGTTGGGGCATAGTAGTTTGATTGTGTTCTGTGCAGATTCCACGTTGGTGATCGTGTTGCGCCGCGCGAGCCACCAACAACATTCTGAAGAGTTGCTGCTCCTACTGGTTCGATAACCTTGGTTTCATACTGAGGGAAAACTTGCTGCTGGACTGCATCATACCTTCCTCTTGGGGTCTCCCAACGAACGTGTGATTCACGCAATCAAGCTCTTTTTCTGGCGCCGTTGCCGGGGAAGTACTCATCATCACCATCATCATCATCCTCGAATACTCTCCCGTCAACCAGGCGCCGGCAAACCCTAGGTCGGCTGCAGTCCGACCCGGAAGCGACTGATGCCCACAAGTATAGGGGATCGCTGAAATCTTCGTTGGGAAGTATTACCCGAATTTATAGTTCGACTCGATGGGAACACAAGAATACCAATAAGACTTTGGCAATTGAGGCGTCACCCTCAACCACACCTATATATCAATAAACTTGCAGTAGTAATAGTGATGGCAGTAAGGTGATTCAAACAAGCAAAATAAAACAGTAGTAGTAACAATGGTTTCCCAGTTTTCACCGGAAAAGTGAAAGTGTAACTCAGGGATTTAAAACGTAGGCACGAGGTGACAGCGGGTGTTGCATGAATAAGATTGATTATATAATAAGATACGAACAGCAATGGGACTTATCTCTAACTCCGATATATGTAGGTATGTGTTCCATAAATAGTTGTGCGTACTAACCAAGAGAATTTGCACAACATCTATTGTCCTACCTGCCCATTTCACCGGGGCCAACTTGGAACTACAGGTAATTAAGGTCTACCCTTTCGAATAGCCCGGAACAACGCATTAACACTTCATGAACACATAGAATCCTCAAACTAATACATCTCCCCTTGTTTTCCCTACCTGTCACTTTTAGGGTTTGCAGGTTCAACATAATAGCAGGTAATACACTTTGCAGATAGATACCAAACTCAAATATATGATGGGGCAAAATAAGTTCAGTACTGAAATCATGCCACTCGGGACCTAGTAGCAAGCATTAAACATAGCATAAGTGCATCAACACAATACAAAAGTATCTTCAAGATAAACCCCTAGGATCTAGAACAACGGGTACCATTACATGATCAATCTCATCCAATCCCCATCCACCTCATGTGCCTACAGGGGACTACTCACACATGGTGATGGTGAGGGAGCTCATGGTTGATGGAGATGGAGGCGGTGAAGATGGCGGTGGAGACGGCCTCCGAATCCCTCCACCGGGGGAGAAATCCTGGATCAATCTGTCTTGGAAATCGAAGATCGTGGTGGCGGCGGCGGTGTGTTTCGCGAAAGCTCTCCTCCTTCTAGGGCGTCCACTTTTTCGTCTATATGAAGGGGTACGCGGAAGACCGAGGGAGAGGCGGTGCCCGACGCCCCAGATTGGTGGGCCCACGCGGTCAAGGAATCTGACTGCGTGGGGCCCACTCTTTTGGGCCTCGTGCGCCTCCTTGAGTCCGTCTTTTGCACGATGTCCTTCTTTTCCATAAAAAATGACGTGGTATTTTTCCCCGATTTAATTTCCTGCAAAAACAACCAGAAAGGAGACTTTGCTAAAAACAGCGTCAGATTCAGCAGTTTTATTCAAATATGGGAAGATTCCGGAGCAAATTATGAAGCAAAGTGTTAGGAAAAGTAGATGCATTTTAGGTGCATCAACAACGTGTACCGTATGGCCCAAGCCTCCGGCGACGCTCCGAAGTTAGCCTCTCACTTTATATCTTCATATGAATTTGGAACACATCAAAATAACACTCCAGCTTGAGACAAATTCCATCCTGTAGCATGAACGAGAACCTTCACCCTGAAACAACAAAGAAAACACTTTCGACACCAAATAGCCTCTTGGGTTAGACAGTGATACCAACTAAGCCTGAGCTAAGCTCAAACTTAGCAACAGGAACTGGCTTTGTCATCATATCAGCAGGATTATCATGAGTACTTATCTTAGCTTAGCTTGTGCAACAACATCACGCACATAATGGTATTTGACGTCAATGTGCTTTGTTCTCTCATGGAACATCTGATCCTTAGTAAGTTAAATAGCACTCTGACTATCACAAAACAGGTTAATGCAAGTATCATCTCCACAAAGATCAGCAAACAAACCTTTCAGCCAAACCGATTATTTACATGCTTCAGCAATAGTCATGTACTCCGATTCAGTGGTAGATTTGGTAATAACAGATTGCAACGTTGCCCTCCAACTCACGGCACAACCACCAAGCGTGAACACATAACCTGTGAGGGATCTCCTCTTATCCAAATCGGCAGTAAAATCTGAATCCACATAGCCTACGAGTCCCTCATCAGTCTTGCCAAACTTCAGACAAGCATTGGATGTGCCGCGAAGGTACCTGAAAATCCACTGAACAACCTTCCAATGTTCTTTACCAGGATTAGCCATATATCTACTAACCAAACTCATAGCATATGATAAATCTGGACGTGAGCAAACCATGGCATACATTAAAGAACCAACAACACTGGAATATGGAACTCTAAACATGTAGTCAAAATCCTCATCTGTACTAGGACATTGTTCAGCTGACAATTTAAAATTAGGAGCAATAGGAGTACTAACAGACTTTGCATCATGCATGTTAAAACTATAAAGAACTTTCCTAATATAATTTTGCTGACTAAGAAATAACAAACCAGAATTTCTGTCACGGGTAATCTCCATACCTAGAATTTTCTACCATGATCCATCATCTCAAACTCGCTGCTCAACTGTGATTTTAGAGCAACGATATCTTTCTTGCTCTTGCCAGCAATCAACATATCATCAACATATAATAGCAGGTATATAGGCGATCCATTAACAAACTTAATGTACACACAACTATCAAATTCAGACCTCTTAAATCCATGTGACAACATAAAAGAATCAAACATTTTATACCACTAACGAGAAGACTGTTTCAAACCGTATAAGGACCTTTTCAACTTACAAATAAGATCCTCCTTACCAGGCACTATGAACCCTTCTGGCTGGTCCATGTATATCTCCTCCTCCAACTCTCCATGCAGAAACGCAGTCTTTACATCTAACTGCTCAACCTCAAGATCACGCATAGCAACAATACCAAAAAATATACGAATTGAACTATGCTTTACAACTGGAGAGAAAACATCATTATAATCAACACCTGGAATTTGACTGGAGCCTTTTGCCACTAACCTTGCCTTAAACCTCGGAGCCTCACTAGGAGATAAACCCTCCTTTCTCTTAAAGATCCACTTACAGTGGACAACCTTCTTTTTCTTAGGCAAGCGCACACCATCCCATGTGCCATTTTTCTCGAGTGACTGCATCTCTTCTTGCATAGCAGCAATCCACTTCTCGTGGTCACCTGAGCCAACAGCTTCAGCATACGTGGACGTGGACGGCTCATGTCCGTGCTCCACCTGTTCTGCACAACTCAGAGCATAATCAACAATGTTACACTCTTCAATTAAATGTGGTCGAGGACCACAATTCCTCCTTTGTCTACGAGCAGCGATAGACTGATTTTGTGGCTGCAAAACAGGAAGTGAGTTCTGAACATTATTATTATCAGAATCATCAGAATCATCAGATTCAGGATCAGAATCATCTGTAGTAGCACCATCATTGTCAACAGTGACATTTTCCTTTTCAACAGAGTGCTCCACCTCGACACGAACCTGCTGTTCTTCCTCATCATAACTATCTGGCAAAACATCTGAGGACAACTTATCAAAGTACATAACAGATTCATTGAAAACAACACTCCTGCTCATAAATGCCTTGTTAGTTTCGGGATTCCATAACTTATATCTTTTACACCCGAACCATAACCAATGAACACACACTTAATAGCGATGGGCCTCCGCTTCGCTCCGAAGTTAGCCTCTCACTTTATATCTTCATATGAATTTGGAACACATCAAAATAACACCTCCGAGTACTCGCACACGTGCGGAGCTTGACGATGACTTCCGGGCTCTCCGATCCAGGCAAGATTGCGGAAGTAGAACTTTTGGGTGGAATCCCGCAGCACGACGGCGTACTGCGGTATAGCTTTCTCACGTGTGTGCAGTCCTTACTGGGGACCACACTCTACGGGAGGTGGAGAGAGAGAGGAAGTGAGTGGAGGGGCATCCTCGGCCGATGGGAATTAATTCCTTAAATTATTGTGTATTAAAACAATTAATACGCCCGTCTATTTATTAGGGGAGAGGGGTGTCCCTCTCCTTGGCTTTCCCATGTGGGACTAAAGGAGGAGGGGGAGGTGGTGCAGCTGGGCCCAGCCGCACCACCCCTTCTGGGGGGTTCGGCCCCATATGGCCTTTCTCTCCGGGGTTTGGCCCATTTAGGTGGGTTGTCCCAATTTTCCTTTTAATTTAATATTAAATTAATATTTAAATATATATAATTCATAATTAAATATATTTGCATATTATTTAATCTCCCGTGACTCCGTAACAACTTCCAGATCACCCCGAACTACCTTCGGTCGTCCCCCGGAACTCTTCCGATTTCACCGGAACCCTTCCGATTCATTTTCTCTCTCTATTTCTAATATTCTGATTCAAAACGATCTCTAAGCGTCGTCAAGACCTTAAGTGTGTTACCCTACGGTTCAGAAAATACTCCAGACATGGTCGAGACCCCTCGCTCGCCAATGACCGTCAGGGAGACCTAGATGGCTATGACGGTCCATGTGCATTCCAGAATAATCGTCGTTGAACCGTTAACATGATATTCATTCCTTTTGTTCTTTCGATACTACCCTTGTCCGAGATACGATCGTGAGCATCCTATGCTTTGTTTATCTCGTTATCAACAAGGGCTACTTAACTCGTTTTGTGATATTACATCTTCATGACCTAGTCATTCGCTGCGCAGCTTTATAGATGTAATCTCACCGAGTGGGCCCAGAGTATCTTTCCATCACGCGGATGAACAAATCCCGCTCTTGATCTATAGGCCTCAACATACCTCTTTTGAATACCCAAGTGTCCCACCTTTATAGTCACCCATTTATGGACTGACGATTGATGCACTCAAAGTACCCTCCGGAGGCAGCGGTTAATATGATCTCACAGTCTAAGGAATAAGCTACCATATTACTTTCCTATTGCAATAATGAACTTCGTGACACGATCCTCTTGCAATACTTTGTTGGCTATGTCCATCATTTTATTCCACTAATAAAATGACCTCATCATCAACTATATAAATATCCATGATCGGGAATTCTCGATCATTAGTTGACTAATGAACTAGTTTGTCTAGAGACTTATTAGGGACCTGTTTGTTTACATACCATACGTGTATTAACAATTCATATTAATACAGTTATAGCACGGTATAAAACTTATTATAAACTTAATGAGATAATGCGATAAATACTTAATATTTATTTGCCTCTAGGGCATATCCCCTTCATTTTTGTCATGCTAAAATGACTACTTTTGTTGTACATAAAAGAACAACGTCAAAATGCTACTTTTGTTGTACATAAAAGAATAACGTCAGAATGCTACAGTCAACCTCAGTGGGTTTTCAGGTTGTTGACCCTAATATATAGTAGATAGTTAGTGTGCAGATAATAGAACCAACTCTATTATGAGTGAATTCTATGAGATAAACCTAGTTTTATTAACACATCCAAAAGTTACATTTATATTGGCTAGATCCGCTCTGGGTGCGGCGAAGGTCCGAGCGACACTTTGATTTGTGTTCTTCCTCGATTGTGGAGCGATCCTGAACCGCTTTCCGTCGGTATTGACTTCCCTCCCTGTTGGCGATGGCGATGAAGCGATAATTGCCATTGTACAGTATAGAATCGTGTTTTTTCAAAACTTTACTTATAGTTTCTCTGATTTGTTATAGCATGACTGTACAACATTTTCTTTTGCGAAACACACATTGTTTCGTTCTTTTGATAAATAGAGTTTTTTTAAAACACAGTACAACGCAGACGCTCACATACACGTGCACACACTCACCCATATGAACGCTCGCACGTACACCCTACCCCTATGAGCACCTCCGAAAGACTGAGTCGGTGGTCGGGTCTTGAGATTGACGAAGTCACCACAGGCGCTTCGCTGTCGACGGAACGTCGCCTCCCACTGAGGCATATTCCGCCTAAATGATAAACATCATTTTCAAATCTGGTGGACAAAACTGTTTAATTTTTTTTGTTTCCTGCCTCTGTTTTCCACTGTTCGTGATAGGGCATCGAACGTACGCCAACTAGGAGAGAGCTTTATCTGGTGGACAAGTTCGACACGATTGGTATATGACCGGACAACCTGATCTCATCTGTATCAACCGTAGCTTATCTCCTACTACTCTCATTTATATTGTCTGCCTATGGATAAATGTCGATGTCCCCTTCCATGTCTCGTGATAGGATGGCTAAAGCAACAGGTAATCATGTCGTGCCGTGCTCCGGTCTTTTTGATTATCCAAACTGTTTAGCGTGGATTACATCATGATATCTCCTAAATCAATATCCCAGCTAATTTTGTAGGGAGATGCGAATACACATACTTCCATCATGTGGCAAATGGCCGTAATAGGAAGAAAATTATCCATTATCTACAACAAGACGAGGGCTTGGTCAAGGGGCTTGAGCAAATTAAAATCATATATCACAAAATATTCTAAAGATTTGTTTGGACAATCAGGAGGGAAACATTTCTCTCGATGAGTCCCAAACAGATGATATCACACAGGTTTCCGATGAGGAAAATGTCTTTCTTACTGCGCCCTTCTCTGAGAAAGAGTTGAGAAAAGTGTTTTTTCAAATGAAACATAACAATGTCTGTGTACCGGATGACTTTTCTGCTAAGTTCTATTAGAATTTTTGGGAGGTCATTAAGCTGTACTTACTACAGTTGTTCGTATGTCTTCATGCCAGATAACTAGAGTTGTTTCTCCTTAATTTTAGTGCGATTATTCTGTTGCCTAAGATTAAAATGCAGAACGGATCCAACAGTATAGGCCGATCTGTCTTTTTAATGTTCCAACAGACCGCAACCATACGACTAAATTCGGTGGTTGATCGTGTGGTGCGTAACCGCTTTGATGCAAGTACAGAACATAATCGATGGGTTGTGATTTTGCATGAAATGGTACATGAGTTACATTGGAAAAAACTGAATAGGGTGATATAACATATTAAATGATCTTTCTTCAGCAAACTTAGAAAATGAATGGTTTTTCTGATGAGTGGCAAGCTTTGATCCGTAGTATTGTCACAGGAGTTAATGTGGCCATAATAGTCAATAATAATGTTGGTCGTTACTTCCAGAAAAAAAAGGATAAAGACAAGGTGACCCATTATTGACTATACTATTTCATATAGTGGTTTATATGTTTTTGTATGACTGAGCGCGCAAAATTTAATGGCCAAAATGAAGGGAGTGGTTCCACTCGTTGATGGGGGACTATATTTTTTTAAATATGTGGACAATACGATTCTATATATTTATGGATCACGATATCGAAAAGGTTAAGAACCGAAACTTTTTTATCAGCGTTCTTGTAACTTTTGGGTGTAATTTTATTCAATAAGAGTAAATTGTTCTACTTCGGGGAGGCCCAAGATATGGCTGATTGGTATGCCGAATTGTTTTTTTTAGACAAGTTTACCGTAGGGGGAACCCCCTACGGTGTGGATTTTATATTAATAGAAAAAACCAGTGGTTTTCCCTTGAAGTTTACAACTTACAGCTCCAAGCCGCACGAATGCCGAATTGTTTCTCCGTGTGCATGGTTAATTTCCCATAGGTATTTGGGTATTCCGAATCAATATCCGAGAATGTCAAATGCCAAATGGAAACTAGTCGAGAATCGCTTGTAATCAAGGAAAACTTCTATCTCTGGTTGAAAGATTAGTCCTAATAAACTTGGTACTAAGTAATATATGGTATTGTATATGATTTAAATCTTCCAGTTACCTAATGAAATCTTACACAAACTGGATTTCTTCCGATCAAGATTCTTTTGTCAAGTGGATAGTGAAAAAAAGATATATCGACTGTCTCAACGGGATATGGTTTGCCGGCCTAAGGATCGGTTAGGGCTTGGTGTTCATGACCTATAGGTTATAACACAAATTTCCTAGGTAAATGGATATTTAACCTTCTAACGACCAAGACGGAGTTTGACACTCTCTTGAAAAGCAAATACCTAGACTCAAATGCGATCACATTTATTAGAAACCATGTGGTTCTTATTTTTTGGGGACGATTACGAAGAAGCATTTTTCGCTTTGGATATTTTTTCCATTAAATATGGCTCGGAGATTAGACTCTGAGAAAATAAGTGGTTAGAAAATACCACATTCCAGGAACAATATCTAGCTCTATGTAACATTGTCTGTCACAATACAATCGGTACGACTTTGGAGACATCTCCACACAATGTGACGTTCAGACAAGATTTAATCGGTTCCAGACTTGCAGACATGGAATGCTCAGTTAGGGCGACTGGTCATGGTATAACTATCGCAACTGGTTGATATAATTCGTTGGAATTTACATGAGATTGAAAAATTCTCGGTTGATTCTATGTATGCGCAAAGATCCATGGTGTCCCCCCGCCTCCTGGCATAGAAACCGGCTACCGAAGACGCAGGTTGCTAGTCGAATCAGCCAGTAAGGATGAAGGTTGTGTCACGGCTAGGGTCTTCATCACATCTGAGTTACGCCAAGAGTGGTTTTGAAGGTGTATAACCATAGATCCTATTTTCCCCTAGCAACTTATACTAAAAACCAAACGGAAGGATGTGAAAAGGCAGTTCATATACGCATGACTATCATAATTCATCTCTGCAATCTTCAAAAGATTTCATAAATCAGATCAAAAAAGATTTCATAAATAAGAGTTACCTGGTTCCCAAGCCACACTTAACAGTCCATATGATCAGTATTTGTCATAGATACATCCTTTTGTCAATTTTTATCGCACTTGTGGTTTCAGTTCTGGTAAGCACACTTTTTCTGACGAGCCATACATCGCCTAAGCTTAGTCGTGGCAACCTTTAGCAAAGTCGAGCAAGAGCAACGAATTGATCTTTGCGAGCGAAATAGGATACATAAAACCCTGGTCTACTGCGAATTATCTGCGCAGCTTTGCGGCCAAGATAGAATCCAGATGAGATGACCAAACAAGCATGTTTCCACTAATATTAACCTGATCTACAACGTTGACGGGCCGACCTTATCCACAACCGCCGCTTTGAGAGTCTCCCGTGGGCTCGTCTCCCTGGGCTGGATCCGAGCTGATCTTGCCGGCGTTGCCGGAGGGAGATGGCGAGGTGATAGCTCCGGCTGTAGATCTAGGTTTAGCTTTTTAGTTTCTGCGTTCTCGCTGTGTGTTGTCCTATATGGCGTCTTGGGTAGGTCGTCAGCCATCTCCGGCCATGGCTGGTGCGCCCGGTGCGAGCTGTTCCCGGCTGTGCAACTCCGGTGGCAAGGGTTGTCGCATGCGGGGGAGGCTCTCTCCGGCATCCCAAATAAGGCTGTTGGTAGCAGCTATCCCAGCGGTGTTGCAGGCGCACCGTTGGAGTGGGAGGACTTGCTGTTTATGGGGGCTCCATGGTGGAGTTCTTCAACATCAAGATTGGACCGCTGCTGGTGTAATAAGCCTGTTCTGTTCAATAAGCTCGTTTGTGGCTCTCCTTTGTTGGATCTGGTTTCTCCTTCTTGCTGCCATGGTGGCAGTCGAAGGGCAACGGATTTGGCAGGCGAAAGCTGGGGAAGAACAAGTGAAGCTTTGATGCGGAGAACATCCATGGGGGGCGGAGCATTCCAACAACGGCATGAGCTTGCCGTTGTTACTCATGGCCTACGGTGGCTCTCCGTCCTCAGCTGCGGTCTGCATCAGGAAAGCAGTGCTGCTTTTCATAGGAGCGTTCTCACGGCGGCGTCGTCTTCGTCGCTGTACACCATGGTCGAAGGGCGGCCGCTCCTGCCTTTGACTTCGGGAACGGTTTCTCCCGGCCGAAGTCTCAAGGTCATCTTCAACCTCCTGGCCGTCGTGCCGCTATGGAGGCCTCTCAGGCTCGATGCAGCTCGCTCCCGCCTCCTTGTCCCAAGTGGTGTAGTCCCCGGTGACATTGTGGTAGGTTGCGTCGAGTTCAAGTGCTGGAGCGCCGGAGATGGAGCTGGACCTGATTGTGTTCCCCTTTTTCTTTCCAAGGTCCGATGTGCAAATAGTAAGGGCTGGGTTGTAATTCTCCAATTTCTTGCAGCCTTATCTGTAATATGTACCTCCGGTGTTGACTTTTAATGAATATGTCTTTTTGTTCAAAAAAAAAGATCTACAACGTCGGATTCTAAAGCCAGGAGACAAAAGGCGAGCACTACGGACGTGCGCGCGCTGAGGAATCTCCTATATTTTGTGTTAGATTTTGGGCCCATTTAGGCAGCCCAATAAGAAATTTATGAAAATCTCAAATTGGGCCATGTGCATGGCAGAATTTTGGAGGTGCAAAGTGGCGCTAAAGTTTAGTCACACATTGCTAGTTGGAGGAGACAAACACCACCTTATAAGGTGGAGTGTTGTACCACTTGGTGTGCTAGTTAAGAACAGAAGGCTTTCTCGTGCGCACTCCTCCGCCGCCGTCCGTCCATCTCGTCACGCCGCGGGTTGGTTGTTCGGGAGAAACGAGTTTTTGCGTAAGCGTATAGTTTTGCCAGTTCGGGTCGCTCCCGGATCGTGGGCTGCTATCTGACTCGGACGTGTGCGACGTGTTAAGATTTCCCGAGCCGCACTATATATTGTCTTGCACTGCGTGCGCCGTCACAATCGAACCAATCTAGGTTTTGCCAATCTCGTGCCTTGCGCCGTCACCGTACTCCATCCCGTGTGCCGGCGTGCACCGGCGAACGGGACAGCAGGTCTCCGGAACCACTTGTCCTTGTGATCCTGTACGGGAGAGGGCGAATAAGATTTTTGGGAAGCGCCCCGCGCGACTGCTTTCAAGTTCTTCATCACGGCTCGACTTCCTGGACGATCTCCGGGTCCGCGGGCGACTCGTCTCCAACGTCGTCTTCTTCGAGCTGCTACCGTCGCCGCTCAAGCTGCTGCCGTCGCTGCTCCAACGACTACTTCATCTACAATTGTTCGGTACGTTCGTCACGTTCTGATGGCTGTGTTCGTAGATGTCTTGCTGCTGTCCATGTTAATTAATACGTCTAGTATTTTCGAGATTAACATGTTAGTAACTCTTGCGATCATACTTTATATTTTAGAATTAATCATGAAAATTATGCCTATTATTCCAACATTTTGCATTCCACCACCTCGAACAAGCAAAACACATGATAGGATAGAACAACAGGACCGGACCAGAACAGCAGAATGTGGACTCTGCCCCAACCCAAAAAGATGGCATTATTAGTGCTGAATGGGATTCCTTGATTGGCCACCAAGTGCTCTTCGCTCCTCTCCAGTTCGCATCAACTGATGAACAGCATCCGGTGCTTGTTTAGTGTGATCGCTACCTGTCCTCATATGAATTATTTCAGAGGATACTCTGTTTATTTCTTTTGCACATTTGTCACTGAGCCACCAGGAATATCCCATTGCGATTCAGATGCAAGAGGGGCCAGATTAATGGCGGTCCCATATGGAGGTTGGGATGGCGAACTTGCGTTCTCGATCCTACCTGAGACAATGGTGCAGTGTCCTTCAAAGTTCAAACGGCTCTTTGTCGCCGCGAGAAGGCAAAGGAATCCCGCAGGAACAAAATGCCAACATGGCCAAGGCAATGGCCGTTCCAAATCTTCTTCTCTCGACGTGTTCTGGTTGACAGCTTGATCCCAGCGACCGCAGCACTGGTATCAGGGAGAGGAGGAATCAGTGCATTTCTTTACCCATTTCGAGCGGTGGCATTTGGTTGGGATTACGTGGCTCGATCAGGCGCAGAAAGCTTCTCCTCTGACCTGGATTCTTGTCAAATCGGGGTAGAGGTTCTTCTGGCCTGTTCTATTCTGGGGCTTGATAATGGCAACATGCTGTTCCAGTCGGCGAGCACTCGGAATTGTTACACGCAATAGGAAATCAACGAGGAAGTTAAACAAGATCAAACCAATAGGGACACGAAATTTTAACGTGGAAAAACCCTAAGCTGCAAAACCTGGGCTCTGATACCACTTGTTTCACGCAATAGGAAATCAACGATGAAGTTAAGCAAGATCAAACCAACGGGGACACGAGATTTTAACGTGGAAAAACCCCTCCGACAATGGAGAGGAAAAAACCACGGGCGCCAGCCAGCAATATTTCACTATTTCGGGTGAGGTTACAACGCCGGGGATTTACAATATGTGGCTTATCCCAAACCGGCGGCTTACATGATGTATTTATAGGAGGCCTGACCTAATCTAGGTCGGTAACGTGATCTCCAAGTCGAGTACAACTCGAACCGTACATAACTCGTATACAACTCGTACCGTACCGCGGGGGCTGCCGCGCCCTCACCCCCTCCGTGCGGCCGCCACGGATTGGACCACGGTCATAAGCCAACTTCTGACTCCGGGGCGCTCCGCTCTCCTTCATCACAAACTGGCGTTTATCAGTATATACGAATTTGGATCATCATAAAATACACACTCCCCCTTGAGACAAATTCCATCTTGTAGCATGACACGGACCTTTACCCTGTAACAACAACGAAACATATTTTCGGCGCCAACTAGCCTCTTGGGCTAAATAGTTATACCAACTAAGCTCGAGCAAAACTCAAACTTAGCAACAGGAACCGGCTTTGTCATCATATCAGCAGGATTATCATGAGTACTAATCTTGCATACCTTTAATTTACCTTGAGCAACAACCTCTCGGATGTAATGGTATTTGATGTCAATGTGCTTTGTTCTCTCATGGAACATCTGATCCTTAGTAAGGTATATGGCACTTTGACTGTCACTGAAAAGATCAATGCAAGAATTATCTCCACAAAGCTCAGCGTACAAACCTTTCAACCAAACAGATTCTTTGCAAGCTTCTGCAATAGCCATGTATTCTGCTTCAGTGGTTGATTGAGCAACAACAGCCTGCAATGTTGCCTTCCAGCTCACGGCACAGCTACCAACTGTAAAAACATAACCTGTAAGGGACCGTCTCTTATCCAAATTGGCAGCAAAATCTGAATCCACATAGCCAACAAGTCCCTTCTCAGTCTTGCCAAACTTCAAACATGCATCACTACTTCCACGTAGGTACCTGAAAACCCACTGAACAGCTTTCCAATGCTCCTTACCAGGATTAGCCATATATCTACTAATCAGACTCATAGCATATGATAAATCTGGACGAGAACAAACCATGGCATACATTAAAGAACCAACAGCATTAGAGTATAGAACTTTGGACATGTACTCAATATTTTCATCTGAACTAGGACATTGTGAAGATGACAACTTAAAGTGCGGAGCAATTGGAGTACTAACTGATTTAGAATCATGCATGTTGAAACGATGAAGAACCTTCTTAATGTAATTTTGCTGACTAAGAAATAACACACCAAATTTTCTGTCTCTAGTAATTTCCATACCGAGAATCTTCTTAGCAGCTCCTAGATCATTCATCTCAAATTCACTACTCAATTGTTTCTTCAAGGTAGTGATTTCCTTCATGCTCTTGGCAGCAATCAACATATCATCAACATATAATAACAAGTATATAGGCGATTCATCAACAAATTTAATGTACACGCAGCTGTCATATTCAGACCTCTTAAAACCACGTGACATCATAAAAGAATCAAACCTTTTATACCATTGTCGAGGGGACTGTTTCAAACCGTAAAGGGACTTCTTTAGCTTGCACACGAAATCCTCCTTACTAGGCACTATGAACCCTTCTGGCTGGTCCATGTATATCTCCTCCTCAAGTTCTCCATGCAAAAACGCAGTCTTTACATCTAACTGCTCAAGCTCAAGATTACGCATAGCAACAATACTAAAGAATTGTGGCGCCCCGACCTGACTGCTATACAGTGATATTGTGTCTCCGGTTATCCGATACCACCAGACACACTATCAAAGCATAATAGAGTGATCAAGACTTGTGGAACAACTGGCACATCACAGACTCTACGACACAAATCATATAGTTCAACTCTTATAATAGAGAAAGATAGCAAATGACAACCAAAGGTCACAGACCCAACATTACAACATGCGGAAGCGAAGTGTGTTGTTCTAAACAACAAGAACCAAATTATGGCCTAAGAGGCCTGCAAATAAACATGCAGCGCCAGCTGTTCCGGGATGTCCCAAGCTGCCACCTGGGAACCCCAGACTACTCGTCGACGTCCACAAAGAACCCACCTTCGAGGTTGGTGAAGTCCTCTCCTGAAAATAAGCAAACGACGTTGAGTTCGACGAACTCGCAAGATTAAGAGCTAATATATGCTCGATGATTGTCTTTCAAGGTTTTATGGCTGTTTTGCATAAAGCTGATTTTATTTTAAAACGACATAACTCCATGGCATCGACTAATCAGATTATTTTGAAAAGGGGTAAGAAGTAACCTCTTTTCTTGTAACCATTTCCATCATAACCATCACCATTCTCATCACCTATCTACTAGGCAACTCCCCGAATCACCCTCGAGGAAGACAACCTTGGTTATTAGTAATACCTTGAGTACTCAGTTTTTAATCATTCCGTTAAAGTTATTCTATGATCATCGTCCATTCCCAAGTCGTCCATAACCGTGGACACGGCTTTTCGAAAAGATTTATCCCTGCAGGGGTGTACAAAGTGGAAGTCCCCGGAGTCCCGAGGGGCCCCAGCTCCTTCGCCACGCGTACCGTCCGGCCCATTGCCTGTACAATTAGCTCTCTTCCTTGGAAAGCCGGCTGGGTGGGAGCGGTGTCGACTTCTCCCTCATTAATGACTTTCCAGGATCATCAGTGGCGGCAGGACTGCCAGTGCCTGCAACACCCGCCCCACGGCCATTTATTTTCCTAACACCACAATCCTCATCTCAGTTCATCCCACCATCATCACGCACGCGCAAATGGAAGCCCGAACTAGAGGACCTTGGCTAGCCCCACCCGAGTTATTTAGTCTATGAGGGTTCCTGCAATTGCATAGGCCTCACGCATGGTTGCACGCTCATCTTGGTTCAAGAGGTACATAACTCGCACCTAGGCGGCGAGAACGAGACAAAGCACCACAACCACAGTGGCCTCTCATCCCCACCTTTTAGCATTTTATTATCCATCCCACAATTCCTCCACCATCACCCATTTATTTCATCACCTGTTTCCACCATAACCCATCCATCGTATAGCTATGCAATTAACTAAGCATGGCTAAGCATCAACATAGCATAGTGAAGTATTCAGGCCAACACTACAAACCTATGGATAATAGGAGGGAAAACAGGTATTGGCATCGGAATCTTAATGCAGCTATATGATACTCTAATCCAAATAAAATTGACATTTGGAACCGCATGCAATATTATAGTGGAGAAAATAATTACGGAAATATAGGATAAGATATGCTCAGAGGGGGGATTACGCTTGCCTTGTTGAGCGGAGTAGTCAAACTGTTCTTCGGAGTAATGATCCTCAACTCTGAACGCGTGATCTACCGGAGAGAAAACAACACCGGAAAGCAAAAACAACAATCAACACATGGCAATTGTGTAATGCATACAAAGATGATGATATGACATTTTAAATGCACCCTAGAAGCTTTGAACATGACCAACAAGTTAAATGGGGTCCCCGTTATATTTATTGCATTATTTGGGATAAACCCCATATATAAAACTTAATGATTAACATTACTAATAGAGCACATTATTGTAATTGTGATCGATGATGCATGATGATAAAGATTTTGGATCACTCATGTTTTTCTGAGCATCTTGATATAAAGAACACATTTTTCTGAGGTCTCGGTAAAAAGTTATTACTTTTATAAATTTCTCTTTTAAATTTAGAATTTTAATACTACTAGAAGCACTGTAGTTGAAATGTGATCAACTATGCATAATATTTATTTTAGAGGTTTAATCCCAATTTTCTGGACATTTTTGGTGGATTACCCGCATTTTTCGGATACACCGATAAAAGTTATAAATTTTCTAACTTTTCTTTTTGGAGTGACCATTTGATGATTTAATTAGCAACAAAATCTAAATTATACATTTAGGGAAACAAGGGTGAAAGGAAAAAGAAATAATGCAAAATTTTCTGTCCAGGCCGGAATTTCTGGTCCAAAAAGGGCTCACGGGCCGGAGTTTCCGGTCCAGTCATTTTTGGGCCAGCGACGGCATCTGCTGGATCGAGTCCGGAGCGACCCCGGAGTTGGGCCGGAGTCTCTGGTTGGAAAAATACCCGAGAAGAGGAAAAAGAGAGCAGCCACGCACGGGCACAACGATGAACTCCGGCGACGGTGGCGAGTGGCTACGGCGTGGGGAAGCAAGGGGGAGAGGGAGAAACGTGCCACAGCACGGGATGCTCACCACGAACCAGTTGGCGAGGTCGGTGACGGCGGAGGAGCGACGGCGGCGGCGGAATCCCGCGGCGGAGCTGCGGCGGTGGCGGAGACGAATTCGAGCGGCGGCGGCGCTCCAGGGGTCCTCGGTTCAATTCCTCCAGCGTAGAGGTAGAGCGGACCACGGCGGAGCTCGGGGTGGTCGTCGATCTGCTCCTTGGGCGCTCAGGTGACGGTGACGAACACGGTGACCAGGGCGGCCATGGCGCTCTCGGGAAGAAATGGGGAAGCGAGGCAGAGGAAAAACGGGGAGGGAGCAGAGTGGGGCTAGGTGGTGCGTGCTCCTCGCAGGGGTGAGGCAGCGGAGGGGGCCCCGGCGTGGTGCGGCATGGCCACGGCGAGCTGGTCCGGCGCAACGCGAGCTTCCCGGTCGCTACAGGAAGAATACGCCAATTTTGCAAACAGCCCCCTGGAACTTTTGTTCCTCCACGGATAGGTCCTTTTCTATTTACCGAGAAGCCCTTTTCTGTTTCTTTTTAAAACCAGTAGTAGTTCTCTGATTTAATTGAGGCATTTAACTATTTTATAAAAATCTGAGAAAATTTGGGTAGCCTCCCAACAGCATATAGAGGCACCACAAATTTTAGTTTCTCAAAAATAAAATGTTTTGGACAACATTTGCTTAGAGGGGTTGGATATGGCATTTTGCTAAATTCAAAAGTGTTGCTCCTTTAACAATTTGGAGCAAGTGCCAAATATGACTTTGGAGCTCTTGGAACTTCCTTGACAAATATAGTTGTCAAGTATTTGTATTTTGCAAGGTTGAGTGTATCAGTGTTGTGAAAGTTTTGTTAGAGCACTTTGGCATTTGGTTTTAGCAACTCCATATCATTTCGATACCAATGTTGTGTTAACTCAAAAGAGACATGTTTATGCATGGATGCCATGATGCAATTAACACAAAAGTGAAAAATTTACACCGGTTTTTAGGTTCTCTGCTTTGGGCTGTTACAACTCTAACCTCCTTACAGGAATCTCGTCCCGAGATTCTAAGAGTAGGAAAGAGGGAAAAGTTACGACGGTACTACACGATCTTCTCGCTTCAAGTGCTTCTTTCTTGAGGAGGTTGATCAAGAGCATCATGACGAGCTCCATCGGCTTCACTTCGAGGTCACTATCGAAGTACACCATAGGAAAGAAGGAAAGCTCACCGGAAGAAGGGAGCTTGGTGAATATAACACGATCGTGTACCTCCTAGTAGAATCTTAGGATGGAACTTCGAGCATCCCTTGATTTGACGGTTAGGAGACACAAGCGGGTGACGGGGGATTGATAAGAGTTTCCAGCTGGTAGACAACTGTTTCTCAGGGATTCAGAATATGAACTTTGCACAAGGCCCAAAATTTCTGAATAGGGACGTTAAACAAGATTTCGATAGAGGAGGAGATAACGTGTACTAGTCGGCTTGAGTAGAACTTTCCTCACGGAGGAGCATTTCAGATCACTGGAGAAGGATCGAAAAGCTAGATCGAGAGAACTTCAGAAACTCCACCAACGTTAGTATTGGGAACACTTCTTGATTTTCCAGACATCGGGACAAACTTCTTGTGGATCACCAACTGTCGTTTCTGTTTAAGATTTAGATCTGTTCGGGTGTAGAGATACTCCAGATTCAACATGGATGAATAGGGAGTCTTTGCCACAGACACCACCGGATTACTTTTGCTAGAACCCCAGGAGCTGGACTAGAAGGTCTAACTCCAAAGGAGGAACGAGATTGAGGAACTCAAGTATTAGCAACTTGTCAAGAGACAGCGGCCCTACTTGAATATCTTGCAGCGAGACACGATTGAGTTCTTGATGGGAAGCACCATAGAGGACGAAGAAGTTCTTAGACTTCAACTCTTTCTGGAACAATTCAATCAGTGGCTTGGATGCATAGATGAAATTCTCAAGGAATGGAGTTAACAACATACCATTCCTCGAATCTCCTGCATATGCATGATTGACTTGAGATGGTTCAGAGAGAACCAGACAATTTCACTCAGATCCACGGCGACATCTTTCAGCAATTGCACGTGAACCAGGAAAAGTCACTTCTAACTTCAGAACACATACCTTGTGAAGACACAAAGTTAGTTCCAACAATTTTCTAATGCTAACGCCCAATATCCATTATGAATCTCCTCAAACATGGAGAAGATAAGAAGGTAGTTGATGGGCTCAACCACAAACTTATCCAGATACTCCAAGACGGTAGACTCATATTTCACCAGGACGGGGCATAAGTATTGGTCAGACTAACACATCCAGG
This sequence comes from Poa pratensis, assembly GCA_947311845.1. Lineage (NCBI taxonomy): Eukaryota > Viridiplantae > Streptophyta > Magnoliopsida > Poales > Poaceae > Poa > Poa pratensis. The sequence goes on along the minus strand of CAMZMU010000041.1, from coordinate 152,721,904 downwards.
TAGGTAGGTCTGAGTTTGATTTGACGATAGCCCAATTCAAATCAAAAGGTTTAGAGGTTAGCATATCCAAAGAGGAGATACCACCTAGCTTCCACACTGACAGATTAGACATCCCATTGAAAAGGAACTATATCGGGATAGAGCTCTTGTCTTTCAACTCTTCCAAGTTGTTTAAACTAAACCGAATAATTCTGGACATCCAGCACGATTTCTTGAAGAAGGGAGTTGTTCAGAGAGCCAGCTTACTCATAAGCTCAGCATCGCGGTCAGGTGACAACCTGGCGATACTTCTGGAAAGACCCCCGGAATATCACGATCCACATATAGGATATCACGACATACCATTCCAAGAATCTTCTTCATTTGCATTATTGACTAGAATATCTCGATCCACCTCTAGGATTTCATGACATACCGGTGGATCTTGAGTTCAAGAGAGGATCATGCCTTTCAAGGCACAACGAGGTGGTCTAGGGAGCTTCGGTGTGAACCTATCTCTTTGACCGAGGGAGTGCATCAGAGCCAACTGACTTGGTAGCACTGTCAAACTCAGCTTATTGATTTGCTAACCAATCAGGCTAAGGATGGCAATGGATATCCCTGAATTTCCGCACAGTAAGAACTGCTAAGAATATCCGATAGCTACATTATTACTCACGTCTCATCACTCTGGAGTAATAAGTCACTCGGAGATCGGAGAGTAACAAAGTGTAAGAGCATCACTTCATCGAGAGGATTATGATACTTAGCTCGATACCCTGATATCAAAGGGTGTGACACTCTAAGGTGGAGCAAAACAAAAGCTAAACACGGCCCTTATTCTGCAGATTACAATACTTTGACCTGGTCCGAGAAATGGACAAGGTACTAGAGTTATTTCTCCAAACAAGACGAAGGGAAAAACTTTGATGGACCACAAGAGTAACTTGCATCGGAACATACCAACGCACGATAAAACTTTACTGTCCACCGACAGACAGAGGTTGGAAGCAGATCAGAGTAACTAACATGCTCAGGAGAATCCCAAGATGTTGCAGATGCACCGGTTATTACTCAATTGTGATAACCATGCCCAAAAGGAGAGATGCAGCAGAGTCAAACAAAAATGTAGCGAGATTGTTGTTGATTCGTAGCTCACCCATGAGAACGCCGGGGTCCTCTTCTTCAGCTTGCTCAGCAGAGACGTGGTTCAGGCGACGACTGCGGTGACCCAGCACACCACTGCATGTTGTAGTGTACAAGTCGTTGATGTAACACGCACGGAAGGACCTCTCCGCAAATATTACATCCCTCAGAGTAGTACAATAGAAACATAGCCGGTCCAAGGTAACACTATAGGATTACACCACTATTCATTACAAAATCTCGAGACCCTCCTTTATATTGAAGCAAGTCTCTTGCCAATGAAATACAGAAAGATCCAAATCGTAACTCTAAACTGGATATCAGCTCTATTCCTATTCCACTACTGCTGTTGTCACAGCCCTACTCTAATCCATCTGGAATATCTTTATCCAAGTTGTACTCCTTCTTCCAAAATGATGTTGTCTCCCCCATCGGCAGTGTTGTCGTTATATACACCTGGGCAAGGTGGTCGTCATCCTTCTGTCAGTGAAGTAGTTGTTGACTCCTTCAAGGTTCACCAGGTAGACTTGTCTCCTCGTTGAATTCTTCCTTGACGTCATGATGGGTAACTGTCAACTCCTTTGCTGGATCCAAAAATCTAAGCAGGGGGTCAACGGGGAAAAGGGTGAGCAACACGAGCGTTACTCAGCAAGTTCAAATTATAGGCGATAAGGTGTTTTATGCACTAGCTATTGCCATGACCAAAGGTCATTGACATAATGCAAGTTTTGGAAAAGATTTCTTCAAAAGGTCAGGTTTTATTTGGAAAACTATGCTCACAGTCTCCATGGGTTCATAGTCATCACTTGGGATGCCTTTCCCGCTGCGGTCTGTAGTTCCTTCCGGGAACACGGATGTGACAGTCACAGTTTCTTGTTATTGACTCTGTAGAGCTGCGTAACTTTACCCATGAGAGAAACCCAGCCTTGTTGCCTTTCCGGGCGAATCTTTCCCGTCCATACTTCCATGGTATGGGGCCAGGTGTGAGTCCAAAGCCAATCACTGCCCCCTCCGCACAACACATATCCGCCCATTTGTGACGCGGCTGGTAACTAAGACCACTGGCCCGCCACCCCTCCCAAGCTTCTATTCCAGTCACCCCGTCGAGTGGGAAGGTCACGCGCTTCCACGCAGTTGGCCGCCGCAACGGACGCAACCAGGTAATAGCCTGCCGAGGATATGTGAACGAGAGAAGATACGGCTGACTTTTACCGTCCATAGCAGATCTCATGGTAAACGCTTCAATACGGCGCAAGGATCACTGTGACATTGGTAATTAATCCTAGGTATATACTTTCCCGTACAATGGAACCTCCACCACAACATCAATCCGTGGTTCCATTGCCAGCCAAACAATATATATAGCAATTCACATCATTCGAAATAGTTTTTCTTTTTCAATGCAATGATAATAATAGGTTTTTGAAAATAGTTTTTAGAAAATATTTCAATAAGGATATGCAAGAATGAACTTGCCTGTGATAGAAATGGCCGTTCATCCCTTCGGGGTTCTAGGGTTTGTGGTAAAACCCCGAGTTCTGAAAATAGCAAAGTAATCCTGATAAGGACTACTGATAAATCTAGCAGCATGCTATTATGCATAATCATGATATGCATCTTCACCCCAAAACTCCCAAGTTGCGGATTTAAGACTTTTCAAGTGCTTTGGAGTTTTCAATTATTTCAAGAATTTGACAACAATTTTCATGAGGAATAAATTTAAAGTGATTAAAGTGAAATAGTTCAATATAATTGAACTTCAAGACTTTATTTTCCCATAATATTTTCTTTTAATAAAATGGTTTTTGAAAAAGAATTTCAAGTCATTTCCACTTAAGGATCCTTGAATTTTTCATCCACAAAATGTTTTTCAAAACTTCAAATAAAACTTACATAAAAATTCCTCATATTTTGTAGAGTATGTTCATATTTTTAGTTTATTTTTATGACCTTTGATTTGGTGTTAAAAATTCATTTGAGTTAGAATATTTCTGGATTTAGTAAATTACCAAAATGTCCTTGGCTTAATGGTTCGACCGAACCATTTGGGCTGAGCCCAACTCGGGTTCGACCGCGCTTTTTCTCTCTCCCTCGCGTTCTCTCCTCTGCCCGCTCGATCCCCTCCTGGCGCCGCCGTCGTCGTCGCCGCTGCCACGCCTGGCTACTCCGGCCGGCTTCGGCGCCGCCGCGCTACGGTGCCACCTCTCTTCGCCTCCCCTTCCGATTCCCCTGCTACTCTCTCCCCCAATTGAGCTCTCTCGCTTGCGAACCCTAACCCTAGCTTGCCCAAAGCTGGGTTCGCCGGCGCTGCTCTCCGCCCCTGCGCCTCCGCGCCTACCACGGCTCCTCCAACTCTCCCAACTCGAGTACGCCGCCACAGCCTCCACTCGGACCGCAGCGCCGCTCGGCTCCGTGTCGACCACGACCTCGCCTCCTCTCGTTGGCTGCTCCATCTCGCCTTCATCTCGGATGTTTACTAATTCTTGCCCAACGCCGGCGGGATGGCTGCTGAATGGATGCAACCCCGGCGTCGCCGGTTTGGTGGGGGTGTGGTGATGCTCTAGTGGTGTGGGTTGTGGTTGATGGTGGCCTGGTGCGGTGGATGCTGCTGTGACTGCTACGCCTCCGACACCGACGGGACGGCAATGCAACGACTGCAACCTCGGTGTCGCCTCCCTCTACTACTACCTCAACAACACCTCCTCCAAGCTCTGCCTCGGCTACTACTGCCCAAGGTGAGCTCGTTTCTGTGACCAGCTAGTGAGCTGAAGAACTCTGGTGTTCGTGGTGCTTTCACAATTCATCCTAGAGATGAACTACTGGTCTGAGGTGCGTTCCTGGTAAAAATAGGTCCTAGGCTAGCTCCAGTTCATCCAGGGTATGAACTTATGTGTTGCAATGCTCCTGTTTGGATGTTTTACACATCCAAGCATCGGTGCTATCAGTGGTAATTTAATTTTGACGAAACTGAACCTATACTACATTTTTAATTTATGAACTGCTCAGCTTCGTGGTACTACTTCAGTTAATTGGTTTATAGAGCAATTCTAAATGATTTGCTTGCGTATTTGGTTGAGTAAATGGTTTCTGGACAACACCAAGTAGTTGTCCAGTAATAAAGATAATCTGGAATTTATTTAAGATGCATTACCAGATGATTTACTCCTCTAGTACATGCTTTAATAAATACTTTAACTTGATATCTTATGTTCTTGAGCTTTCTAGCTTCGATTGCTTGATGGCTTAGTAGGTTTATTGCTGTAGATAATTATAGGATGAGTTTTTAGACAGATTGAAGTGGTTTGGGATGTTTTGGGCAGCACCAAGTAGTTGTCCAGCAAGATGTGATTTATCCTAGTCTTTCATATTCTTATATTTGTGCTGTAGTGATTTATGGATGCATTTACTCCTTTCTGGACAGGTCCAAGTTTCTGTCCAGCAACATATGGTGTGTTGCAATTTTTATTGGATGATTCATCTTTCCTCTAGCTATGAACTGATAAGAACAGATCTGGCATGTTGTCTTAGCCATGCCAATGATGCAAAGGCTGAGGCAAATATTTTGATAAGGACAGATTTTTAATGTGTTGCTTTAATTCTCTATGATGATTTAGCATAGCAGCTCTATGCCAATCAGAGAGAAACACTACTTTCTATCCTCCTAGTGGAGAACTAGTTGAAGGGTAGTTGGACTGATTTAAAGGTGTATTCCTGGATAGATCTTGACTTAGGAAACTGATAGGAATGTGTGTGTTGTTCTGCTCTCCATTCTTTCTAGCATTATCTGTCATTTACAGAACTTGCTAGCCTCTCATCTACCTTAGTCACTCAAAGAATCAACCTGTTGTAGAGCAGCTAGAGCTACGGAAGAGCTCTGATCTTGCTCCAAGGTTCAACCGTCTCTTCTTTGTTGCTCTTTGTGGTTCTACTGTCTCCTCCTTGCTGCTTGATTTTTCCTAGAGTTTATTTGCTAGCTGAAATGGCTTGTGGTGGATGGTTTAGGTTATTTCCATGATGTGCTTGTGGTTTGTGGTTGTTCTTGGTGAAGAACAGATGGAAATGGTGCTGCTGGATGTGTTGCTTGATGCAAAAAAAAATGGTGCGGCTAGCTGATTGCTGAAAATGGATTGGTGAACAAAACTTCTTTATTTGAGTGAATGCCATGTTTTTTTATAGGGACTTGCTATCCCTCACAAGTTGACACCTCATGTGGTGACTCTTGTTTTGCATGGATGAATAAGCTAGTTGTTGTCAAGCTCTCATGCTTGGGCATTACTTGGGGATCAAGTTAACATAGATATTTTGCTTGTGGATAACTCTCTTGTGTGGCATTCTTATCCACTCATGCTTTTCAATACTTAGGGTGGAAGCTAAGTTAGATATTTTCCTTATGGATAGAGATGGCTAGTCAATGGTATTATCCTCCTGTAGGATTTAATCTTGAACAAGACAAGTGGCTTTAGTCACTAGATGGGCTTGTGGGCTTATTCTCTTTTGTGGGCTTGGAGAAATTGGTGGCTTTGCAAGTTATGGGTGGTGATCATGTGGGCTTTACAATTTTCAGATTTGTGGGCTTTATTAATTGGCTTACTTTCTTCCTTGGTAATTAATACCATTGGAGAAACATTTCAAATTTCCATGTGGGCTTTGTTCTTATTGGTTCTTGATACCAATAGAGAATAATTTAATTGTGGGCTTTTCTTTAATAGGAATTTGACTAGATTAGAGGGAAACAAAAATGTTGCCTTGTAGACTAAGATAATTGGATCAATTATATTTGCCTTTGTCCCCTGTTGCCTTTGTTGCTTGCTCAAATGGATCAATGTTGCCTTCTTTTCCTTGCTGCCTATTTGCCTCTAGATGATCCAATTGATCCAAAGTTGATCCATGATCCATTGCTGCCTTAGATATAATTCCCTCTAATCACCACTTGGGTATTAGGACAAGTTCCTAATATCCAGTAGTCGAATTCCAACACAAAGTTTGCCTCACCCTTGTGGTGAAGACAAACATTTTAATTAAGAAACATTTCTTTTGTCTTTGTTTAATTTTAGATGATTTTCAATTGCTTCATGTATGTAAAAGGAATTTGTCAACAAAGGGCCAGCTTTGCTTCCATCTTCTTTTACATAGCATAAAACCTTTGAGTTTCACAATTTCTAGAGAAGTTGATAAGAACAGATACTTGCTTAAATTCCTTTCTTTCTGTTCTTCTTCTTATGTGCAGGAATTCAAGAATAAGATGTGGGAGATAAGAAGATCAAGATAAGTTGAGAAGATCAAAAATGAATTGAAGATCTAGTTTAAGATTTAGTTTAGGGATTTTCTTTCTTGTTGGATGAGATATGTACTTATTCGATTAAATGTTGTAATATTCATTTATTCATTTAAATTCCATTTGTAACGTTTGATCTTGTGTCCATTTTTGTATGTATAAAGACTTTGGACATTTGTATTTGAAATTCGAGATGAGTGTACTGATAAGAGAAGATAAGATTGAAATTAGGACATGATGTAATTGAATTGTAATATGATCGTGTAGGTGTTAATGTGATGAATTGGGATGAGATAATAATAGATGTTTGTTGGATTTATATGTTCATATCGATGAGATTATGGGTGTGTCTTTTGTTCAATTGAATTATATCGTATCATATTGTAACTTGTGTGTTAGAAGTGTTGATAATTAGGGAAGGTCATGTCGAAGTTTATCGCACTCAACAGGATGATCTAAACCTAAGTCATCGAGTCGAGAGAAACATCGATCACTTTGCATCGTTTAATTTTACGCGCCAAAATTTCCCGCATTTTTAGATGCATGCTATGTAAATGCACAAATCATTCTTCTACCCTTCTTACTCTCTAAACTGTGGGGTATTACAACGACGCACAATAGGTCCAGCCTTGCCCGCGGGAGTGGCAGGGGCTCGTGCAGGATTTCCCGTGATAGGTGCCTTCTGAGGGCACTCCCTAGAGTAGTGACCAGCCTGTCCACAGGTGTAGCAGATGAGTCCAGGTGGAGCAGGTAGCTGGGGACGACAACCACCTCCGCTTGACCCAGATGTCGAAGTAGTGGGGCGCGTGGTGGCGTGCTGAGCAATCTTCTCCTGGGCATCCTTTACTGCCTCCACTATGAACTCCATAGAGCAATCAGCCGGAAAATGATCATTTCCTTCACATAGGTAGCAAGTGGCGCTAGCGGTTGGGCACTTGCCAAGTGGATGCGAGTTGAAACAGTGTGGGCAAATGCCGGGGCATTGACTCGCCTGATGTCCACCCCTTCCGCACTGACTACATGCCTTTCCTTGTGGTAGTCCCCACTTTCCGGGGTACTTAAGGGGGCACTTCCGGTACGGATGTCCAAGCTCCTTACAAGTGTAACACCTGCGTTTGTCTAAAGCTTTCTTGGGCAAAACTTTAGATGTATGGGATTTCTCCCGATTAAAGGGTGTCGAGTGGGTCCCTGGGGTGGCTTCGATTTGATGGAGCGGAGGACGTTGGGCCATTCTGTAGATTTGACAAGGACGTAGTTAGTATCCACCTCAGTATGGTTGAGACACTAGCATTAGCGTACTCAAGTACTTAGACTAGGGACGATAATGCTTTGTGCAACCACTAGCAAAGAACCAACAAGATGGGACTTGGGTCGAAGATCAGCATCATGCACCAGTAGCGTGAGATTCTAATGGCTAAGAAACCACGTGATTTAACCCACACTATCCGGCACAATCCGGTACCTTATGTTCAAGTCCTTGTGTTAAAATCCGACAAATGAGCAATTGGTTAGACTCGGTAGAAACATCTGGGTTGATTTCGGATTACAGCTTGAGCATCTGAGTTGATCTGGGATCGTAATGCAGAGGGAGCAACTGGACACATAACACTAAAGGTCGAACCCCACCCACGTTTCTAATCATTTTGAAGTAACGGACGAGAAGCAAAACTTTTAACTCAAATAGAGGTAAGATTGCTCCGAGATTAGAGGGTAACCAGATAAGGAGTAAAAAGAATCCTTAGATGGTTTTCACAACTCATTTTTAGGTTAAAAATATTTTCACAAACACTAGACACAACATCGACCAGTAGAAGGGTTTCCTACAGGCAGTACTGCTCTGATACCAACTTGTGGCGCCCCGACCTGACTGCTATACAGTGATACTGTGTCTCCGGTTATCCGATACCACCAGACACACTATCAAAGCATAATAGAGAGATCAAGACTTGTGGAACAACTGGCACATCACAGACTCTACGACACAAATCATATAGTTCAACTCTTATAATAGAGAAAGATAGCAAATGACAACCAGAGGTCACAGACCCAACATTACAACATGCGGAAGCGAAGTGTGTTGTTCTAAACAACAAGAACCAAATTATGGCCTACGAGGCCTGCAAATAAACATCCAGCGCCAGCTGTTCCGGGATGTCCCAAGCTGCCACCTAGGAACCCCAGACTACTCGTCGACGTCCACAAAGAACCCACCTTCGAGGTTGGTGAAGTCCTCTCCTGAAAATAAGCAAACGACGTTGAGTTCGACGAACTCGCAAGATTAAGAGCTAATATATGCTCGATGATTGTCTTTCAAGGTTTTATGGCTGTTTTGCATAAAGCTGATTTTATTTTAAAACGACATAACTCCATGGCATCGACTAATCAGATTATTTTGAAAAGGGGTAAGAAGTAACCTCTTTTCTTGTAACCATTTCCATCATAACCATCACCATTCTCATCACCTATCTACTAGGCACCTCCCCGAATCACCCTCGAGGAAGACAACCTTGGTTATTAGTAGTACCTTTAGTACTCAGTTTTTAATCATTCCGTTAAAGTTATTCTATGATCATCGTCCATTCCCAAGTCGTCCATAACCGCGGACACGGCTTTTCGAAAATATTTATCCCTGCAGGGGTGTACAAAGTGGAAGTCCCCGGAGTCCCGAGGGGCCCCAGCTCCTTCGCCACGCGTACCGTCCGGCCCATTGCCTGTACAATTAGCTCTCTTCCTTGGAAAGCCGGCTGGGTGGGAGCGGTGTCGACTTCTCCCTCATTAAGGACTTTCCAGGATCATCAGTGGCGGCAGGACTGCCAGTGCCTGCAACACCCGCCCCACGGCCACTTATTTTCCTAACACCACAATCCTCATCTCAGTTCATCCCACCATCATCACGCACGAGCAAATGGAAGCCCGAACTAGAGGACCCTGGCTAGCCCCGCCCGAGTTATTTAGTCTATGAGGGTTCCTGCAATTGCATAGGCCTCACGCATGGTTGCACGCTCGTCTTGGTTCAAGAGGTACATAACTCACACCTAGGCGGCGAGAACGAGACAAAGCACCACAACCACAGTGGCCTCTCATCCCCACCTTTTAGCATTTTATTATCCATCCCACAATTCCTCCACCATCACCCATTTATTTCATCACCTGTTTCCACCACAACCCATCCATCGTATAGCTATGCAATTAACTAAGCATGGCTAAGCATCAACATAGCATAGTGAAGTATTCAGGCCAACACTACAAACCTATGGATAATAGGAGGGAAAATAGGTATTGGCATCGGAATCTTAATGCAACTATAGGATATTCTAATCCAAATAAAATTGACATTTGGAACCGCATGCAATATTATAGTGGAGAAAATAATTGCGGAAATATAGGATAAGATATGCTCAGAAGGGGGATTACGCTTGCCTTGTTGAGCAGAGTAGTCAAACTGTTCGTCGGAGTAATGATGCTCAGCTCCGATCGCGTGATCTACCGGAGAGCAAACAACACCGGAAAGCAAAAACAACAATCAACACATGGCAATTGTGCAATGCATACAAAGATGATGATATGACATTTTAAATGCACCCTAGAAGCTTTGAACATGACCAACAAGTTAAATGGGGTCCCCGTTATATTTATTGCATTATTTGGGATAAACCCCATATATAAAACTTAATGATTAACATTACTACTAGAGCACATTATTGTAATTGTGATCGATGATGCATGATGATAAAGATTTTGGATCACTCATGTTTTTCTGAGCATCTTGATATAAAGAACACATTTTTCTGAGGTCCCGGTAAAAAGTTATTACTTTTATAAATTTCTCTTTTAAATTTAGAATTTTAATACTACTAGAAGCACCGTAGTTGAAATGTGATCAACTATGCATAATATTTATTTTAGAGGTTTAATCCCAATTTTATGGACATTTTTGGTGTATTACCCGCATTTTTCGGATACACCGATAAAAGTTATAAATTTTCTAACTTTTCTTTTTGGAGTGACCATTTGATGATTTAATTAGCAACAAAATCTAAATTATACATTTAGGGAAACAAGGGTGAAAGGAAAAAGAAATAATGCAAAATTTTCTGTCCAGGCCGGAATTTCCGGTCCAAAAAGGGCTCACGGGCCGGAGTTTCCAGTCCAGTCATTTTTGGGCCAGCGACGGCATCTGCTGGATCGAGTCCGGAGCGACCCCGGAGTTGGGCCGGAGTCTCCGGTTGGAAAAATACCTGAGAAGAGGAAAAAGAGAGCAGCCACGCACGGGCACGACGATGAACTCCGGCGACGGCGGCGAGTGGCTACGGCGTGGGGAAGCAAGGGGGAGAGGGAGAAACGTGCCACAGCACGTGATGCTCACCACGAACCAGTTGGCAAGGTTGGTGACGGCGGAGGAGCGACGGCGGCGGCGGAATCCCGCGGCGGAGCTGCGGCGGTGGCGCTCCAGGGGTCCTCGGTTCAATTCCTCCAGCGTAGAGGTAGAGCGGACCACGGCGGAGCTCGGGGTGGTCGTCGATCTGCTCCTTGGGCGCTCAGGTGACGGCGACGAACACGGTGACCAGGGCGGCCATGGCGCTCTCGTAGGGAAGAAATGGGGAAGCAAGGCAGAGGAAAAACGGGGAGGGAGCAGAGTGGGGCTAGGTGGTGCGTGCTCCTCGCAGGGGTGAGGCAGCGGAGGGGGCCCCGGCGCGGTGCGGCATGGCCACGGCGAGCTGGTCCGGCGCAACGCGAGCTTCCCGGTCGCTACAGGAAGAAGACGCCAATTTTGCAAACAGCCCCCTGGAACTTTTGTTCCTCCACGGATAGGTCCTTTTCTATTTACCGAGAAGCCCTTTTCTGTTTCTTTTTAAAACCAGTAGTAGTTCTCTGATTTAATTGAGGCATTTAACTATTTTATAAAAATCTGAGAAAATTTGGGTAGCCTCCCAACAGCATATAGAGGCACCACAAATTTTGGTTTCTCAAAAATAAAATGTTTTGGACAACATTTGCTTAGAGGGGTTGGATATGGCATTTTGCTAAATTCAAAAGTGTTGCTCCTTTAACAATTTGGAGCAAGTGCCAAATATGACTTTGGAGCTCTTGGAACTTCCTTGACAAATATAGTTGTCAAGTATTTGTATTTTGCAAGGTTGAGTGTATCAGTGTTGTGAAAGTTTTGTTAGAGCACTTTGGCATTTGGTTTTAGCAACTCCATATCATTTCGATACCAATGTTGTGTTAACTCAAAAGAGACATGTTTATGCATGGATGCCATGATGCAATTAACACAAAAGTGAAAAATTTACATCGGTTTTTAGGTTCTCAGCTTTGGGCTGTTACAAGAATGTGCGAATGGAACTATGCTTAACAACTGGGGAGAACACATCATTATAGTCAATTCCAGGTATCTGACTAAATCCTTTCGCAACTAACCTTGCCTTGAATCTTGCGGGTTCAGTAGGCGTGAGACATTCCTTTTTCTTGAAGATCCACTTGCAACGCATGACCTTTTTCTGCTTGGGCAGACGCACAACTTCCCATGTGCCATTTTTCTCAAGTAACTGCATCTCTTCTTGCATTGCGGATATCCACTTTACGCGGTCACTGGAGCCAATTGCCTCCGTATAAGTGGAAGGCTCATGTTCGTCGAACAATATTTCTCCTTGGCCGATCAACAGCAATGGATGGTTGCTGTATAACAGGAGGTGAGGGTGGCACAATTTCCTCCTCATCAATTTCAGGTTACTCCTCATTAATTTCAGTTTGCTCCTTATTCAGGTGCTCCACCTGCACACGAACCTGTGGTTCTTCCTCAACAGCAAAATTTGGCACAATATCAGTTGACAAGCTATCCCAATACATGACAGATTCATTAAAAACAACACTCCTGCTCATGAATGCCTTCTTAGTTTCAGGGTTCCACAACTTATATCCTTTTACTCCAGAACCATAACCAAGAAATAAACACTTAATAGCTCTAGGCTCTAACTTTCCATTATCAACATGAGCATAGGCAGTGCAACCGAAAACTTTCAGTTGTGAATAATCAGCTGTCTCACCAGACCATACCTCAATAGGAGTCTTCTTGTCAAGAGGGATGGATGGTGACCTGTTTATCAAGTAGCAGGCGGTGTTGGCAGCCTCAGCCCAAAAACGCTTGTTCATGCGAGCGTTGGACAACATGCAGCGAGCCTTGGAGATGATTGTCCTGTTCATCCGCTCAGCTACACCATTTTGCTGAGGCGTGTACGGGATGGTGTGATGCCTGACAATGCCTTCCTGCGCACAATAATCATCAAAGTCATGCGAACAAAATTCGCCACCATTGTTAGTACGAATCAATTTCACCTTCCTCTCAGTTTGCCTTTCAATCATAACTTTCCACTCTTTAAAAGCAGCAAAAGTAGCATCTTTAGTTTTCAGGAAATAAGGCCAAACCTTTCTAGAGTAATCATCAATGATAGTAAGCATATACCGAGCACCACCATAAGAGGGCTTACGTGATGGCCTCCATAAATCAGCATGTACATAATCAAGTGTACCTTTCGTGGTATGAACGGAAGCATTGAATTTAACTCGTTTGTGCTTACCAAAAACGCAGTGTTCACAGAACGGCAACTTACTCATATTGTAGTCCTTCAGAAGTTCTCTCTTGACCAATTCTGTCATCCCCAGTTCACTCATATGTCCAAGTCTCATGTGCCAAAGGTTAGTTTTACTTGGATCATCTTTAGTAACAGCAGCAGCAAAAGTACTAGGCAGAGTGCTACCTCTAAGAATATATAACTTGGCAGAATTCATATCACCTATCATGACAATAAGTGAACCTTTAGATACCTTTAGGCGTTTATCCCCTCCGGTATACTTGTACCCGTCACAGTCAAGGGTACTGAGAGAAACCAAGTTTCTCGCCATGGTTGGTATGTGTTTTACTCCATCCAACGTGCGTGTCATGCCATCATGCGTCTTGATCTGTACAGAACCGACGCCAGCAATGTAACATTTGTTATCGTTGCCCACACGCACGAAATCTCCTGCCTGCACAGACTCATAAGAACTGAACCAGTCTTTGTTACAGCAAATATGAAAGGAACATGCAGTATCTAGGATCCATTCATCAGCACGAGTAACACACGCAGAAAACACAGCTAGACAATCACCATCAGAACTTTCACCAGCAACCACATCAGCCTCAGCAGCAACAACATCAGCCTTACCATTACCGTCAGTTTTCTTCGGTTGGTAGGTACCGTTCCTTCTCTCCTTGTTCTGCACTTTCCAACAATCCTCAGTAGTATGATTAGTTTTCTTACAGTACCTGCAGAACTTATCTCGTCCCTTGTACTTTGAATGGCCTCTGTTGTCCTTGCTCTTGTCTCTGTTGTAGTTGTTGTAGTTGTTGTCTCGCTGTTCAGTCCTGCCTCGAACCTGCAACGCATCGCCGCCTTTGGAGGACGATGTGTCAGACTGCACCATACTCTTCATCTTTTTCCCTTGTTTGCAGGGCCTCATAAACTTCCGCCAGGGTTAGTGTATCACGGCTTAAGAGTATAGTATCTCGCAGATTTGTAAAGGAACTAGGCAGCGAACATAGCAATAGAAGAGCTAAATCTTCATCTTCATATTTTACCTCCATCGACGCTAGGTCGGCCACGATCTCCTTGAAGATCGACAAGTGATTCATCACCGAACCACCTTCTTGCATCTTGTGCGTAAACAACTTCATCTTCACGTGCATCTTGCTGGTTAGATCCTTTGACATGCAGATCGATTCCAGCTTGAGCCACAAAGCTGCGGCGGATTTCTCCTGCAGCACCTCTTGCAAGATATCATTAGATAGATGAAGCTGAATTAATGACCAAGCCTTACGATCCTTGCGTTTCTCATCCGGAGTCCAGTCTCTTTCGGCCCTCTCTCCGAACGCATCTAGCGCCTCATCAAGATCCGATGCTTGTGAGAGGATCGCTCGCATCTTCACTTGCCACAATGAAAATCTCGTTTTGTAGTCCAGCAATGGCAGATCAAACTTCATCGATCCCATCGCAAAACCCTAAGCTGCAAAACCTGGGCTCTGATATCACTTGTTACACGCAATAGGAAATCAACGATGAAGTTAAGCAAGATCAAACCAACGGGGACACGAGATTTTAATGTGGAAAAACCCTAAGCTGCAAAACCTAGGCTCTGATACCACTTGTTACACGCAATAGGAAATCAACGATGAAGTTAAGCAAGATCAAACCAACGGGGACACGAGATTTTAACGTGGAAAAACCCCTCCGACAATGGAGAGGAAAAAATCACGGGCGCCAGCCAGCAATACTTCACTATTTCGGGTGAGGTTACAACGCCGGGGATTTACAATATGTGGCTTATCCCAAACCGACGGCTTACATGATGTATTTATAGGAGCCCTGACCTAACCTAGGTCGGTAACGTGATCTCCAAGTCGAGTACAACTCGAACCGTACATAACTCGTATACAACTCGTACCGTACCGCGGGGGCTGCTGCCCCCTCACCCCCTCCGTGCGGCCGCCACGGATTGGACCACGGTCATAAGCCAACTTCTGACTCCGGGGCGCTCCGCTCTCTTTCGTCACAAACTGGCCTTTATCAGTATATACGAATTTGGATCATCACAAAATAACAGGAATCTCTGGGAACATATCCGCAAGATTTGCCAGAACCAGGGCTTGATAACATATACTACCAAGTCGGATCCTTTGACGAAGTATGTCGACGCCATTATTCTAGGTACAAAAGACATACACGTTGCTCCTTTCAAATAGGAACATGGCCATATCAAAAACAAAAATTAATCACCACTACTAGTGCTTGGCATATACTAGATATTTTGATAATGGTAGTTTCCCCATCCATTCCTCTACCCCAAAGGGCATAGCGACTTAGCCTACAGCCTACTGTGACTATTTTCGTGGGATCTACTCGTGTGTCACTTCAACATAAAACAAACGTTTGAACTGAATTTTCTATCCACCCATGGACACCAGCTCGGAGCAGAGACCAAGCAAAGAGAGCATCTAGAGATTAACTTCTCCTGCTGCAATGCAATGTGGGGCGACCCCAGTGAGTGGGGTTTCACCAAGTGGGCAGTTGCTCGATCCCCTGATGGGATTATATAGTATAATGAGGTGGCTTGGTTGTCAAGTAAAGATATTACAATTTAGAAAATAATCTAAACTAATTCTAATTCTGCTTGATTTAGGAAATTCCCAGCAATCGCAGCACTGGTATCCGGAAGAGGAATTGGCACATTTCTTTACCCATTTCGAGCGGTGGTATTTGGTTTGGGCTTGTCGTGGCTCGATCGGACGCAGAAAGCTTCTCCTCTAGCCTCGATTCTTGTCAAGTTGGGGTAGCTAAGCCGGTTTCAACACGAGGTTCTTCTGGCCTGTTCCGTTCTGGGTTTGATAATGGCAACACGTTGTTCGAGTTGGCGAGCACTCGGAATCTCTGAGAACATAACCACAAGATTCTCCCGAATCAGGACTTAATTAGGTATACTAGTACAGAGTCGGATCTTTTGACGAAGTACGTCTAGGTGCAAAAGACATGCACGTTGTTCCTTACTCAAACCAAAAATTAATCCTGTCTAAAAAAACCAACAAAAAATAATCGCCACTACTAGTGCTTGGTACTCCCCATTCCGGTACCCCAAAGGCTAAAACCATCCTAGCCTACTTACTACTACTTTCGTGGGAATGTGGGATCTACATCTACTTTTTTTTTTCAACTGGTCTACATCTACTAGTGTGTCACTTCAAAATAAACAAACGTTTGACCCTGAATTTTCCCTCCACCCCAATGGATACACACCAGCTTGGGGCAGTTGCTTGCTGGCTGGAAGTCGTTTTCTTCTTCCTTCTTTGTTTATGCGCGAAAGGATCGGTAGTAGATGCTTTGACTTTTGCAGGAGCCATATCCCGATCGAGGCGCTGCGCTCTATCCTTATCGGTCCGCCTAAAGACACTCTTCGCGGTTCCGATCCTCCCTGGTCCCAAGATTAGATATTTTTTGTACTACTACTAATAGTAGTAGGTGCAAAGTCACCGAGAGAGAGGAAACAGCATGAATCTTAGCCCCCTCGACACGCTCGCTGTAAATCGTTGACAAAGACAAGTTAGAAACACGTTCTAGCGGTAGTACACTTAGGTTTGGGTAGTAGTACAACCGAACAAGTCTGACGGTCTCTCTCTCTCTCTTCCAGAAAACATCAACAAATATGGTTACTGTTTCCTTCTCCGACTTTGTTGTAAAAATGAACAAAAGAAAAGTAAGAAGATACCCCATGCGCTGCGAGATGACATTAGTGGAGCAGAAACCTTTGAGGACCTGAAACCATGGCCAAACAAAAGCTAAGCGCGGTGGACCAAGCAAATCTGAGGCCATCCCGCGCGACGGGGACACCGCCGATCTTCGCCACACGGATCTTCACCAGATCTTTTCTTCTTTTCGCCTGCCACAATCCAGCGGCTGAATCAGAATGGACTCGGTGCTGACATGCACTGCCCCAGTTATTGTGCTCGTGCGTGCGTCTCCTCACAAGGATCTCACAGATTCTGATCGCGCTCACCTGAATATCTCATATAGTACACGAGAACAGCACAAATATACAGCAAATAGACTGCACCAAAACTTATCCATATCAGGAGCTGAAAAGGTTAGAGATCCGGTATGAAAGTGGGAACAATCAAATCGCAGCCTCTCCGATTCTTCTGTCTCCACAAGTCACTTGAGGAGACAACCAATCTTATCGTCATGGCCAAGCATAACATGGAGGACCATAGCTTCAGCAAGCATTCACAAAAGGTCCTAGGGCTTAGAACTGGGAGCTTTGCTCCTTCGATCGAGAAAAAAAGGCATTATCATGTAGAGAGCGAAGCCACGGACGCAAAATTCGTCCACACCCCCACAATTCAACGCAAGTTAAAATCCCACATTTTCTCTGACAGCCTACTAAATATTCCACGGTTACACATTCTGCAGAAGACAACAAAATCACCCATCCTTCTGGGTTTTCAGATCAGGTTGGTGCAGGTGCTTCCCTATTTGCCTTTGTAAAATGGGGATTGAGCAGCTTCGAAACCGTGAACCCAGTGAACGATTCGACTTGGAATAGGTCCTTCAGCTTCTCGTCGCAGATTATCTTCCTCCGGTCAGAAGGGTCCTTTAGCACCAAAAAAGACGAAAGCAGCTAAGTTTGATGTGGCAATATTTGCTATAATCGTAGCAATTCAAATCAGATCATCTCTTCTTTACTATTCAAGATGATCAATTTCAACACCTCGAAAATCCAAAGGTTAATGCATGTCTTTGAACGTATGAAAACGAATGCATGAGTTTTCTGACAAAACTATTAATACAGAATAGAAAAATAACAGACCTAGTATGGTCCATCTCCATCAATGCCAACATTTTCTCAAAATATTTCACCCACAGAAGTTTGTTTTCTAGAACACTGAAATTGATAAAACGAGATGATAGAAAAATGTACTGGACTCCATACCATAATAATGATTTGATTACAAGTGCTACTGATCAAAAGTGTGCATGCTTTAGAGCAGAGACAGAACTCGCAACTATAGTAACACCAAAACAGTATGATTTTCAATGGCAGTTTGAAAAAGACAAGCGAAATCTCACAACAGAATATAAAGAACAACATTTCTCTAGTCTAGATCTGTCATACATCCCAACTATCCAAATTGTACAATATTAAGATGTGAAATTACTTATTAGGCCTGAGGATGCAGGATATCATTGCACATTTGCACATTTCACACAAATTAAAATTCCTTGCTATTGCACATGATCAATTTCAACATGTCCAAGCTGCTAACGAAGGAGGGGCGGATGGTCTACGTCCAAGTGGTGCTGACTTCCTCTGTGGTTTATCAACTGCTGGCTTTAAATTTGGAGCCATGGGTGTTCAAGCTTATCGATAAGCTGCGCCGTGGGTTTTTGTGGAACGGGACTGACGATGCTAGAGGTGGAAGCTGCTTGGTGGCTTGGCACTCGGTTTGCCAGCCAAAACCGTTGGAGGGCTGGGGTTCCATAATCTGCGCTTATTGAGCGCGGCCCTGCGATCGAGATGGATTTGGTTCCAACGAACGAGCACTGCAAGCCGTGGCTGGGCCTGGAATTCTCTGTCTCCTCGGATGCACGCGCTCTGTTCAATGCCGCCATCAGAATCAGGTTGGGATGTGGGAGCTGTGTGCTCTTTTGGGAGGACCGGTGGGTTGATGGCCAAACCATTGCATCCATTGCGCCGGCGGTGTCTGCTCTGGTTCGCCCGCGCATCGCCAGCTCGCGGACGGTGCAGCAAGGTCTGCCGGAGAATGCGTGGGTTCAGGATATCGTTGGGGCTCTCACCGTGGACGCGGTTGTGCAGTTTTTTGGACTATGGAATCGGATTCAGCTTGCACAGCTCCACGAGGAAGAGGCGGAAGTTCACCACCAGCGGGGAATTCAGCACGCGCTCGGCGTACAAGGCGTTGTTCGCAGGGTCCACGGCGCTGCCTGGAGCGGAGCTGGTCTGGAACTCCTTTGCGCCGCTGAAATTCAAATTCTTCGGCTGGCTCGCTCTGAGACGGAGGTGCTGGACTTCAGACAAGCTGCAGAGCAGGGGCCTGCCTAACCATGGGACCTGCCCTCTATGCGAGCTGCACACCGAGACGCTTGATCACCTACTGCTAAGGTGCCCCTTCTCGAGAGACGTGTGGTTCAACACGCTCCGGCCACAAGGTTTGCAGCGGCTTCTGCCGCCAGCGGTGACCACGGAAATATCGACCTGGTGGCCTGATGCGATGCGAGCACTTCCGGCGAAGAAACGACGCGAGGCAAACTCTCTATGCCTGCTGATCATGCGCAGTCTCTGGTTGGAGCGCAACACACGCATCTTCGACAACAAGTCATGTACTGCCAGAGTGGTAACGGCACGAATCTCTGATGAGTGGAGGAGTTGGATCGCCTGTAGACGCGGACCGGCGAGAGGAATAGGCTAACTCTTAACTGCCATGTATGGGCGTGGATCTCGGCCTATGGCCTTGTAAACGAATCTCTGTAAACTCCTTATGCTTAATTCAATAACACGCAACCTCCTGCGAGTTCTCTAAAAATTCAACATTTCAAAAATCCAAAGAGCTAATGGAATGCCTGAGTTTTCTGACAAAAAATAGATAATAGAAAGTAACAGACCCAATATGGTCCATCTCGACCAATGCCTCCATTTTGTCTAAATATTTCACTACAGAAACTTTCATTCTAGGACTTCGAAATAGATAAAACAAGGTGATAAAAAATGTGCTGGATGCCATACCATAATAATGATTTGATTACATGTGCTACTGATAGAAAGTGTGCATGCTTTAATGAAGAGTTAGTCCTCGCAACTATAGCAACACCAAAACAGTACCCCAAGGACTACAGCATTCTCGGGATTTTCAGTGGATGTTTGAAAAAGACAAGCAAAATCTCACAATAGATCATAAAGGACAAGATTGGCTAGACCTGTCATACATCCCAACTATCCGAATTGTACAATATTTAAGATGTGAAATTACTTATAAAGGCTCATTTGATTCAAAGGAAGTTCATAGAGTTTTGAAGGACTTTTTCCTATAGGATTTTTTCGTACATTGATCGTTTGATTCATAGGGTTGGTTCCTACAGGATTTTTCCCATAGGAATTATTGTACTACGTCCCATAGAATTACCATTCACTTCAACCTCCTTTTACAATTCCTCTACTTTTCCTTTGCCATCAAACACAATTGCTCTTCCCATAGGATTCAATTGGACATGACATTCCAATCCTACAAGTTTCCTATTCCTATACATTTCCTATCCTATGAATCAAAGGAGCCCTAGGCCTGAGGATGCAGGATTTGCAGTTAACCAAATAATATCACAATCTCAAACTATCATATCGGGTACACTTGGAAATCTGTAAGATAGTCTGTAAGCATTGCCGTGGGAATAAGAATACACTAGAATCTATATGTACGATGGTAATGTGGTAATCAAAGGTGATCCAGATGATACTTGATCAGGACTAGGGTAGCTAGGCATCATATGCTTCTGTATAACTTACTGGTTGTAAGCAGAGAAATACCATCCATTAAGTAATATTATTTCTCCAGCTCATATGCTCGAGCATCGTTTGGCCATGACGTAAAGTTACAGGTTAGATGGCCTTAAAAAACAGTCAGTGCAGATAAAAACCGCAAGACAACAATAACTACATAAGCCTTACCACGCAGCCGCAAATTTTCTACATGCACAATTAGATGTGCCGTTCTATCAACAAATAGCTAAACCAACGAGCAGTTAAAATTGATATTATCACAAATAATAATGTGATATCCAGGAAAAGAACAATTACCTGCAAGTTATTCTGTTTTATGTAGTCCCACATTCTCTTCACAACATCGGATCGTGACAACATACTCTCACCAGTGCCGATAAAGTTTGCTAAATCTTCTGAAAGTTGAAGGGGCGCAAGAAGGCCAGATGCAGAGCCAGACCCCGAGGATCCACCTTTTTGCTTGTTTCCTGGAAAAAGGACATTATATCAACAGCCTTTCAAGAACAAAAACTCAAGCTAAGCTAAGTAAATATTTTTTAACCTTCGTTTCTGTCTCTCTTCTGAGGCTTCTCTTTGGGTTTGGGTGTCGATTTCTTAGGTGAGACAGGACCTAAAAAACACAGAGAATAAGTACTTCAGAGCTAGGTTAGGTGGACAGTAATAATTTAGATATATACATGCCAATGGGTGAAGGAGTCTAACTATGACATGGAACCAGCTACACCATTTACTCCTGTACAGACATATTAAATGGTAAAGGTCCTAACCTACGTAATAAGCACAATATGATTAATAAACCAGCCAATATTTAGTCCTTAACTCCTTAAAACAAGTTCCAAACATAGGCCAACTAAGGTTATTCACCAGGTGATACTTATACCAAAATAAACTGTGGTTTTTCTTTCGACCATCACAGCATGCAACTCTATTAGCTGAGATCCATGCTAGGAGGGCAACATTTTGCTGCAGTATGACACACAAAATTATGTTCTAGTACTGCCATCAACTTAATGGAGTAAAATTTAATACCGACTTGCAAATTGTATGTTTTTAGATTGTGTTAGAATGCATATCTTTCTTTTAGCAGGCAAGTGCGAGTATTGTATGACATGATGGAAATTATAATGGATGCCGTGCATCCCTTTTTATAGTAATACACTAGCTTCATGTCTGTCGTGGACGTGTCTTGCAGAGAGAGAGAGAGAGAGAGAGAGAGAGAGAGAGAGACCCTCGGAATCTAACGGCCAGATATGCTTGGTCAAAGCTTTATTCATCTGGAACATATCGATTGAATTGACGTTAAAGATCTTCTTCAATGTCTCATCACACAGGATCTTCCTCCTATTGCTTGGGTCTTGCAAATTATTTTCTTTGATATATGCCCAAAGTTTCTTGACAACCTGGAAAGCGCATCATGAAATAAGACAAGAAATACTGCATGATCAACTAATCTATCATTCATTTGATATGAGATTCTGAAGTGACAATAATAAGAAAGTGAGGTTACCTCTGTCCTGGCTAACTCAGAGGCACCGACAAACTCTTGAAGTGTAGCGGAAATGCTGCATAACTTGGTGAAGCCACCAGCTTTCTCTTGCCATCACCCAACCTATGACATGATAACATTTCATTTTAAACAAGACTATGGGTATGGTATTGCAACTTAGAAGGAGTAAATATTATCAATAAGAGAGGTCATGCAACTGTCTAACAGTTTGTGAATCTTGAGTTGTCCACAGTATTTCGTTCTAATCTGCATAACCACTGGGTTCATCAATTGTGACTGTGGACTAGTGAACCTGAGTGCAAACTTAATTGTAGTAAAACCATGTGTTTAAAGGAACCACATTGACTGGTCCATAACTCTAACATCTTCAGTTGCTAATTTCCACCTTTTAAAATATATTCATAGTGCAATAAGAAAAAATAAATTCCCAACTTGAGTAATAATAATACTTAACTAGTATAAAAATATATACCACCAATGATCAAGAAGCAAAAGGTACACTAGAGCGCCAAACTGTACACCCAGAGCAGGCCTAACGGACCTACACAAATATAAGTGGCTTATCCACCCTCGAATTGATCAAAAGATGACAAAATATAGAACAAATAGGCACATGATAGCAGAACAACAATTGTCGAGTAATTGTGTTGCTTTAAGAAGTACACCCTTCAGTACACACGGATGCTGCTTTTCCACTTGTTTAGATGATACATTGGGGAGGGAGGGGTAGTATTCAACATTGTTCTAAAATTCGGCCGAATCACCGATTAACTGGCCGAGTAATCGCTATTCAGTGGGTTACTGAATAGCCGATAAATGTCGATTACCCAATTAATCGGCCGATTAACTGGCGAATAGGCCGATTATTCGCTATTCAGTGACCGAGCGAGCCGTTACCAGTTAACGAATTCCTGAACAATGGTATTCAAGCAAAAAAAAAAAAAAAGAATATTCACTTGATTTTAACTCATATAAGCATTACAATGTCCAAGTGCATGAAACATCAAAATGCATTAACATCACCAGAAGTTGCAGCAGATGACCCTGAAGACTCACTGATACCTCAGCCTCTAGCAAATCTACGCACTGGACCAAACAACATGATGCAACCGCAAACGACCAAAAATACAACAAATGCAGCCACAAAGTGTTCCATGCACACAGCAATCAGAGAAAGTAAGCCACCTAAATCCCAAACGATGACAGTAACAAGAACAGAAGAATGTGGCAAACAACAACCATCGAAGAAGAGGAGATCCCACCCAGAGCAATCAGGAAACACGGTACGGTAACATCAACGGACACCTGAGAAAATTTAGCTAAGAAATAGAACAAGCGAATCTGGTGTCAGAGCAAGTCGAAAAGCAATTCCAAAATGCAAACAAAACCTTGCCGACCAATTGGTTTTCCAGCGGCAGGACAAACCAGACGTCATTTCCCTCCCCCCACTGAGATAGCTAGCAGCTTTACAGTAAACACGGCAATGGATGCGACCCCAGAAGTACCCTCGAAGAATGTTCCTAAATCCTTTCTACTATTGGGACAAAAAATTGACATGCTCACGCAAAAAAAAAAAAATTTGACATGCGAGTGCACTGTGCTGCCACGTATCCTGACAGATCGACGAAAACAGGGGCACCCAATGAACCCTAGACGAAGCAGTAAATGCAGAGAGATGGACAGACAGAGAGCGAGAGCCCCTCACCGCCGCTTCTTCTTCCGGCCGCCGCCGGTATCCTCGTCTTCCTCCTCCTCCTCTTCCTCTTCCTCTTCCTCCTCCTCTTCCTCCGGCTCGCCCCCCTCCACGCCAGCCCCGGCCTCCTCCGGATCCTCCTCCTCCGCATCCTCCGCGGGCTCGGCCTTGTCGCCCAGCTCGGAGAGCAGGAGGTCGACCTGCTCCCGGACGAAGGTCTTCTTGTCGGAGAGGTCAACCGCGAAGTCCTCCTCGAGGCGGCGGCGCAGGGCGCCGGTGGTCATGGTGGTGAGGTCCGACTCCCGCAGCATCTCCCGCAGCCGCTCCACCAGCTCCGAGTCCGACACCATCGCCGCCTTGTCGGTCCGGCTCTCTCGCCTCTGGCTCTGGCTCTGTCCTAGGCTAGGGGAGCCTTGCCGTGGCACGCCGGTGGGATGGTGGAGGGGCCTCGCTGCTTCGCTTCGGTTTCGGTTTTCGCTTGGGCTCAAGTGTGGGTTCTGCTCCTCTGGCCCAGATACGCCCGTTCGTCGTCACGTTTTTCCATGGGTTTTTTCTGCTTTCTTTTGGCCCCTTTTCCTTCTTTCTGCCGTTGCGATGACGTGATAGTGTGACGATTGTTGTTGCCGCTCAAGTGGACGTCAGAACAAGATGTTGTTTCTTCAGAGCAAAAACTGCTGTAGAAAGTGGTGATGTATTAGTACTTATGGTTTCCTGAGTTCTTTGAGCCAGAAAGAGATCAAGTGTCTGTATCGCAATATAGATGGTAATGCAACATCTGGCATAATGCTTCATCAGTTATTTATTTGTATCGCAATCGATGGTAGTCAATTGTACTCCCTCCGATCCGATTTATGTGTCGGGAGAAACGCACTTGGACGACTCACAGCGGTCCATGCGACAAATTTTTCAAATCCGAGGGAGTATGTCATAATCTTTAATTGTGTCATGTTACAGACTTTTCATTTATGCCTTGCGATGGATTCGGCTTAATCCCAATGTATAAGTGCTATAGCTAGTCCTTTATAGCATCCTGGCGGTCATATAATGAAATTGCCAATCGGCGAGTGAGTATTACAATTCATCCCAATTAACAACGGTCTGTGAGTTCAGGCTGGCTAAGCCCGCCGTAGTTACAGTAAAAAAAAAACGATGGGCTGTGAGTTGTGTCATAGGACACAATGATGGGTGTGAGGCCCACCTATTCTCTGTCGTCTTGTCACGCCTCGTGAAAGTTCTATCTATCTATCTACTCTATGGCGTTTTACTGTGGATGGGGGGACCGTCGCCCCCCTCCCAATACAAGAAATTTTTAATTAAAAACCAGTATGTTTTGACCTAGTTGTCTAAAAAAACAGTGATATTTGCCCATTTGCTCTCCAACACTGACCTAACATGCTCCTCTGCAGCCCATTTGTTCCCACCCATTCAACCCAATCTTCATATGTGTATTACGCTCATATAGTGAGCCAGTAAAGATGGCGTAGTGATAGACAAAACTCACCTGGGCCACACATGCACATCAGAAATTCCTATTCTCCTCGTAGAGCGCATTGTGCTTCGCTCACTCGCGGTGCCTTTTTGTAAGCTGTGCCTAAAACATACGGTTCAGGTTGCCCCATGTATGAACGGTACATTTTGTGGTTTTCGCGATTTTTTTGGTCTTTCTGTTTTCGGTCCTTTTACAGGTTTTCCGTTTTCTTTTTGATATTTTTTATGTTTTCCTTCTTTTATTTATGTTTTATCTTTAGTTATTATGTTTTCCATTTTCTCTTTTATTCATGTTTTCTTTCCCATTTTGTATTTCTATGTTTTATATTAAAACCCCAATGTTTTATCTTGTAGAAAAATA
Source organism: Poa pratensis (assembly GCA_947311845.1). Classification (NCBI taxonomy): domain Eukaryota; kingdom Viridiplantae; phylum Streptophyta; class Magnoliopsida; order Poales; family Poaceae; genus Poa; species Poa pratensis. The sequence goes on along the minus strand of CAMZMU010000041.1, from coordinate 152,696,358 downwards.
GAATTAATTTTTTTGTTTAAATAACATAGATGTTCATATTGAAAAATCGTTCGAATAACATATATGTTCGTATTTTTTAAAGTTTGTTCGAATAACTTAAATGTTCTTATTGGAAAATCATGCATATAACATATATGTTCGCATTAAAAAAATCGTGCAATAGAATGAATGTTGTTTTTAATATTCGTTCAAAATAATAGAAATATTTATATTTGGAAAATCGTTCAAATAATAGAAATATTCATATTTAAAAAATGTTCAAACAAGATAAAAGTTCTTTCTTTTTTACAAATGTAAATGTTTATTATTTACTATGATTTTTTTCTTTGCTTCTTCTTCCACAAATGTGAATACATTTTTTAGTATAAAAAAGAAAAAAGAGAAACAATACTTGTTATTGGGCCGCATTTAGAGTGGCCTAGGAAGCACCGTAGACAGGCAACAGGCAAGAGAAATCCAATCCACGAGATAATTTGATGCATGGATGGCACCGTCGTGGTAAAGGTCGTAATTCCATAGGAATCATTACCGCAAGGCATAGAAGGGGAGGTCATAAGCGCCTATACCGTAAAATAGATTTTAGACGGAATCTAAAAGACATATCTTGTAAAATCGTAACCATAGAATACGACCCTAATCGAAATGCATATATTTGTCTCATACACTACCGGGATGTGGATGTTGAGAAGAGATATATTTTATATCCCATAGGGGCTATAATTGGAGGTATTATTGTTTTTTTACAAAGGTGGAGATATTATTGTATCCGGTACAAAAGTTCCTATATCTCTCCTATCTAAAAGAAACATTTGGTTCTTAGTCTGCCACTACGTTTTTCGTCCAACATCCGTCGCCTCCCCACCGTCCCACGCATCCTCTAATCACGCAACTCAAACAAAAAAAAAGTTTCGTAGTCCAGTCATTTTCTTCCTCCCGTGCAGCCGTCGATCTGCCTCTTGTTACAGCTAGCCCGCCGCCGCACGCCCGCACCCCCTTTGTTCTTCCTCCTCAACCCAACTCTCGATTCGTGGTGGCCAAATCCGAGCACTGCCACCTTCTTCCGGCAGCGTGAGGGGCGAGCGCCATGAGGGTTTGCGCCACAAGGGACGTGAGGACGAACGGAGGCGCAGCTTGACATCCGTCCAGCACCTGATAGCCATAGCCCGAGCTCCTGTCCGCCGCGCGACTTTCCCGGTGGTGCTGCCGATGATATCTCCGTCCGCCGGCGCCTTCATCGACAATCGCTAGCCGTCGCGATGTACCAAGTCAACATCTTCTTCCTCCTCTAGACGGCCGCTGATGCCCAAGATCGACGCACCTTCGTGGACGCTGCCGTCACACCGCCGTCATGTCCAACATGACACCGTCGTCATGGCCGGCAGGAGAGCCGCCCACGGTTAATCGGCCTCCGAGTGCATCGTCGAGTTTTCCGCCGCGTCGATCGGAATCCCCAAGCACTGAAAACTTCTCCGCTGAGTCCAAAGCCCCACCCGCCGCGCCGTCCTCCTTCTGCCACCACAACCATCCCCGACGCGCCCGAATCTAGGCCGCGACCGACGGCGCTGAGCTCCTGAAGGCCACCGACGCTGACAGGTGAGAAATCCACGCTTGTTCTTGTCGCTTGCTTCTAAGGCCGAAAACATCTGATTAGAGTTAATAGCGTAAAACTACCACTTTTGTAGCCAAATTTATCGATTGGTACCAGTGTATGCCTTAATCTCATTTTGGTACCACATTTTGCCCAGGTTGTCTCATTTTACCCAAATGACGAGCTGATGCAATTTAGACAGCCGTTCTGACAAGGCGGCCCCACCTGTAGGATGACGTGGCAAGTAGGCCCCACATGTCAGCCCAATTAAATTAAAAAAAAAAGTAATTTGGACGAGGACCAGCGTGCACGCGGCCGAGGCGAAGAAGACGGCGGCCACCTGCGGCTGCAGGGAGCTCGCCAGGGCGTGAGCTGCGACGTGTACCCAGGAGGACGGCGAGGACCAGCGTGCACGCGGCCGAGGCGAAGAAGATGGCGGCCACCCGCGGCTGCAGGGAGCTCGCCAGGGCGTGAGCTGCGACGTGTACCCGGTGTGCGAGGCGTACTTGACGGCGTCGTGGACGGGGGAGTTCGACAACCTCTGCGACTGGTTCGCGCACCTGCTGCGCCGCGAGCCGGGGCGGACCGTGCACGTGCACGTGCTCGGCAACGTGCTCACCGCCAACCCGGCCACCGTCGAGCACATGCTGCGCGGCCGCTTCGACAACTACCCCAGCGTCGACGGCGATGCCTGGCTCTTCCAGCGCAAGCTCGCCGCGGCCGAGCTCGCGTCCCCGGCGATCCGCGCCTTCACGGCCAGCGTCGTGGCCTCCGAGCTGAGGTGGCGCCTCATTCCTCTGCTCCACTCTGCCTCCGCTGGCCAGAGCGGCGAGAGGCTGCCCGACCTGCAGGACGTGTTCCGTCTCTTCGCTTTCGACTGCATATGCAGGATCTCCTTCGGCCTCGACCCTCCGAGCGCAGCGTCCAGTGGACGAGCGGCCGGGTGCAGCACGCATGGAGCCCCCCCCCCCCCCCCCCCCCCCCCGTGGCGAGAGCGGCGGCTCCTGGACCGCGACGGCAAGTAGCGCGGCGGCCTGGACCGCGACGGCCAGGAGCTCGACGGTCGGGCGCGCGACGGCCGGGAGCGCGCCGGCCTGGACTGCGACGGCCAGGGGCTCGACGGCCGGGAGCGCGGCGGCCTGGACCGCGACGGGCACGGGCACAACTTCGCGTGCCGACGTCCGGACAGATCACGCGTGTGCACGCCGAGCTCGCCGCCGCGCGCGCCCACCAGGCGCACCTCATCGCGGCGCCAGGAAGACGAGAGCGTCCGTGTTGACTTTTCTTTATTTAGATATTTTTATATTTTGATTTTTTTATTAGGCTGACAAGTGGGACCTACCTTCCACCTCACCAAATTACATTTTAAAAAAAATAATTGGGCTAACATGTGGGGCCTACTTGCCACGTCATCCTACAGGTGGGGCCACCCTGTCAGAACGGCTGTCTAAATTGCATCAGTTCGTCATTTGGGCAAAATGAGACAACTTGGGCAAAATGTGGTACCAAAATGAGATTGAGGCGTACACCGGTGCCAATCGGTAAATTTGGCTACAAAAGTGGTAGTTTTACGCTATTAACTCCATCTGATTACTGCATATGGCCCTTGGTTTTTCCTTTTCTTGGCGATTGTAACAGATCTTGTTGGGTATCCTGTGGATATGTAACAAATATATGATCATTTAAATTGTTGGAGATGAAGTGATTCCATCGGATCGGTGCAGAAGAGTACAAGAGGCCCCATCCGTCGACCGTGGCCACATCACCCCTGACATATTGATGTGCATGGAGCCATGGAGTATGCGTATGATCTCACCTATTTCGTCACGAAAATCTAGCAAGTAATGTTTTAATCAGTTGGATTATCCCCTTTTTGAACAAAAAATCTTAATCAGTTCGAATTTCATCAGATTTGTACTCAAGTTTGTTTTTCTCATTGAATAAATTGATTGCTGATCCTACAGGCTGTGTCAGAAGCAAACAAGGGTCACGGTGAACTATTGCCAGCTTGAGGAGATGCTCAGATAACGACATGGCTGCTGGATGTTGCATACAGCTGAAGCAAGCTTCTCTTTCAAATTCTCTTAATTGATTCACTTATCTTATTTTTCTGTCTGCAGTTTCTACCTTTATTTAAAGTTGTTTGGTGGTGTATGAACCAAGACTGAAGATATACAGGCTTATGGTTAGTAATTTCCCTTTTCCATATTTTATGGTTATTCTTTTAGTTAGTTACACGGATGTGCTGCGGTTACAGTAATCGCATGACTTCTACTTATATCATTGTTTGGTTTATGTAGTTGTTCACGCAAATATCTTCACTCGCAAAAAAGTGCATTCAGGTTTCCCATTGAAACAAACGCTGAAAATGACAAGTATGCAATGCAATTATTCTGAACCTGCAGCGTGGCTGAATGTAACAACTGGTCTATATTCTACTCGACTTAATATTTCAGAGTTTATTACTTTTCAGATTTGTGTTACTATGAGCTGAGATGCCCAAAGACAATGTGTTTCTGAATCATTGATCATGTGTATTCTATGATTTCCATGCATGCTCAATGAAAATATGTAGTTTTTTTTGAAAAAAGTTAATAAGTACTCCCTCCAGTCCGAAAAAAGTGTCGTGAGTTAAACTACTGACTGGTATGTGGTACGTTCTTTCCTAGCGACACAAATAACAGATCGGAGGGTGTATATTATTTTAGTCATTTATTTTAGTTTCAGCTTTCTCAGAAACTTGGAATGTGCTCGGTATCCTAAAATGCTGAGACCTCTTTTCCTTATGCAGGTTATGGTGACATCAATGCTGAAAATGTCATGGATTAGCATGATTTATGTTTTCTTTGATATGATTCCGGAGCTTATCTCATAGGTAGCACTTATTATTATCAAAGGTTCGAGAACCAAGCAATTTAGGGACAAGATGAAAAGAAAATCGGATAAATAAATAGAAATAAACTCGGAAAACACATAGACAACAAATGAGTGGGCATCTAGGTTGTAGTATGAGAGTAGCTGCACTGAAGCTTCTGTACTTCAGGATATTCCGATTTCTATTCGTGCAAGTGTTGGATCTCCTCCTGTCATTCTATGATTCTGTGATGACATGTGAAAGAAGGAGGAGAAAAGGAAGACACCTCTGCTTGATGTGCATGGCAAGAAAGGAGTAGGAGGAGAACTTGCCTGTGGCAAGATGGTTAGGTGGGTGGTTGTACCCCAGCCCACCAGAGTTCAAACCCCAGGTTTGACGCTGGTGTTTCTCATTTAAGGTGGAATATTGTTCAGTGGGAGGCGACGTTCCCGTCGACAGCGAGGCGCCCGTGGTGACTTCGTCAATCTCAAGACTCGACCCGCCGACTCAGTCTCTCGAAGGTGCTCATAGGGGTAGGGTGTGCGTGTGTGCGTTCATAGGGATGAGTGTGTGCGCGTGTATATGAACGCTTGCGTTGTACTGTGTTTCGCAAAAAAAAGGAGTAGGAGGAAAAGGCACCGCTACTTGATGTGCGGGATTATCCTAAAAGTATGTTAAGAGACGATTGGGCTAAATCATTAGAATATATATGCCCCCTTTCTGTTATCATTTATTATTTGGAGTTGGGACTAGGTAATTGAAGAGTGATTCTAACAAGTTGCTACGGGCGACGCAAGTAAACGAATCACCACATTTCTTAATTAATTCACACTTCTGATGTTTATCCATATACATGTTACCTATTATGCTTTTTTGGGATATGTAAATGGACTCCATGATATAGGTCCACAATGCCACAGGCTACGACTCGGCGTGGACGATCGACCTCCGGGCATGTACCATGGTAGGGAAGACGAGTCTTCTCTTAGCCATCCACATCATTTGGAGTAGGCAATAAATTTGAGTTGTATCATATTGTCATATCTTGCGGTTAATGAGAATTAATTAAATTTTAGTAAAAAATTTTATAACAGAAGACATATGGTACAATGGAGATTTTTTTTTATTTTTTTAATAGATCATCTCTTAGTTAAGGGAAGACAACTTTTTTTTTCTCTCTCCTCTAACTAAGTAAAAATCCAACCTTACAATTATAACGGAAGCCTAACATCACCCCATTGTACATATGTCCTCATCCCTGTGGTAAGTGTGCACGTGCATGCACGTCTCAAGTCATGTTCAAATTTCGTTATCTTCTTAGATGCTAGATAAATGTAATTACCCGTTTTGTTCTCTCATTCTTGATGATTGCTCATTCACACGTGTATTGTCAGGGTGCCTCTTCATGGAAGAAAGTTCCTGCTTCGCTAAACCACCTCCGCTAACATTCAATATCTAACCATAACAACTATAGAAAGAAAATGGTGACGAAATACAGTTAATTCAATATTACACCAACATATGTACATCCATTGGAAAACATTTGTAATCTATAGGATTTTATGAATATTTGATATTATTATTTGAAGTTGGGACTAGGTAATTAGTGTTAAATCATTAGAGTAAGGTTTAATCTTTTGAAGAGTGATTGTAAAGCCATATTTTTCACACGCTTGATGTGTTTTCGTTACAAGTACAAATGTTCTTTCCAACAAGATGTTTGTACTTTTATTTTTATGGTTGAATCATCGTATATATATATATGGAGAGAGAGCTGATAATGATATCTGATGTGCATGAGAATCATATGAGTATATCTTACATTGGTTGTGAATCATTAAAATGTATTGGTCCCGTTGCAACGCACGGGCATGTTTCTAGTCACCACTAATCTATACCAATATAAAAGAACAGAGAAGGGGGCAGATCCAAACAATTTCGGCCATCAAAATAACATCTAATGGTCCAAACAATCACCGTCATTTGAGCTAAAACAGGGACGGAACGGACAACTCAAAGCGCTAATCGAACATCCCTCGCGAATCCCGTCCGCCCGTCCGCACGCCCCACCGCCGCCGACCGGCCGCCTCACGGACGCGCCGCCGCACGGCCGCCTCCAGGCCGCACGCCGCCGCCCGGCCGCCGCACGACCTAGCGCCATCGGACGCCCGTCCGCACGCCTCGCCGCCGCAACACGCCCGTCACCAGTTCGGTCGTCGCCACGCTTCTACCACGACGGCGTCCTGCCAACGCGCGTCCCCAACGCCGTCGTCGCCGCGCTGCCTCCGGTCGCCCCCTGCCCGTCGCAAAAACGCCAACGCCCTGCACCTGCCGTCCGCCGTGCCCTGTAATGTAGGTATCTTAATTGCTCACACCGCCGCACTGCCTGCGCGAGGACGCCGCGTTGCACACCGACGTACTGCATTGATCGCCTCCGGACTCCACGCCACCGGCACGCCCTGACCGACGCGCCTGCCGCACTACCTTGGCCGCCCAGCACTGCACGACGCACTATGTGCTCTGTTCCTTCCTCTCCCCCAAATCGATTTGAGCCAAATCCTCGACGCCGGCGGTGGCCGGGGCGCAACATGGACGCGAGCAGCGAGCCGGCCAAGCTCGGCGCCAACGCGCATGTGGTCAAGACCTAAGCGCCGGAAGGGTTTGGCGTCTGTGCGGTCCATGGCACCACAGCGCCGGGCTGCCAGTAGGTGAGGTACTCCTGTCCCAGTTGCTCAAGAAGATCTCCTCACCTGATACCTTTTCTGCGACATTACTGTTTCCGTCTTCAAGGTCTCCCCAGCGAGCCTGAAACCAGAGCCTAACATGTCATTTGGCCATTGTCATGTGTTGTCTGAAAGTTGCAGCATGCATTCTTTGTAGAATTCTGTAGTTGTATGACTGGATTGTGTATTTGAAGATGTTGTCGGATTCATCGTCCGCACTGTCTGGCCGCACCCAATCGCATAGTCAGTTTCCTCTAGCCCCTTCCCTGTCCCCGGCTCGCCGCGCTCCCCAGTCCCCACCCGCCATGTCTCTTGTGGTGACTACGCTGTCGTGCACCCCTCCCCATCGTCGCGGCTGGATCCGCATTCGGCCTCGCTGCTGCACCTAAGCGTTGTTCATCATGTCACCTGACGGAAAAGGACCCACGTTGTTGCTAAGATTTCAGGTGGGATGGGCATGCCACCAATCCCGTGTCCCATCCCACCAAAAATATCCCACTTGTCCCAATTTAGAGAGCCACTAATCCCGTACGGGATTATTGGGACGAGCCCACCTTAGCCCAACGAAACTCCACAAATCCCGCTAGTATTCCTCCTCTCTTCTCAGAGTAACAACGAGACCACCGCCGCCTTCCTCTGCAATTCTCCATCCCCTCGCCCCGACTGGATTCCTCAGCTGCAACGGCTCGTATCCTCAGCGGCGAGGACCTATAAGATGCCGCCGGCGACGCCTGCCTACCTCCGCTCCTCCCAAGACTCTCCGCCTTGTCCACGGCGGCCGGCGGGGCGGCGGCCCCGGCGCCCGGCCGGGCCGCGCGGGAGGCGGTCGACCACGCGCACGTCGTAGCTGCTCGCGGCGCTCCCGACGGAGCCGCGCCATCCTCGCCGGCCGACCGCGCGCTCGCCTTAGCTGCTCGCGGGTCCTGACGGAGCCAGGCCATCCTCGCCGGCCGACCAGGGAACTCGCAGCCGCTCCCGCTGGAGCCAGGCTATCCTCACCGGCCGAACGCGCGCTTGTCGTAGCTGCTCGCAGGCCGTTCCGCTGGAGCCGCGCCATCCTCGCCTCCCGCCGCCATCGTTGTCGTGCGCCTCCGCGCCCCAGCTTGCGCCGCGTCACAGTCGCTCCGGTTCATGCGCGCGGGGCGCGACGGCCGGGCCTACGGCAACATGCAGCAGGAGGACGGCCCAGCGGGGAAGCGCGCATCCGGCGACACGCTTACGCGCACATGGCCAGGCTCGGCCCCCTCGTGCTTCCGGCCGCGCGGTGATCGGTGAGTTGGTGGAGCCGTCGCGCATGGCGCTGCGCAGGTTCGGCAACGAGTCAAGCAGCTCCGTGTGGTACGAGCTAGCCTACCACCTGAAGAATTAAGCGCATGTGCAGCTGGTGGTGTTCGTGAGGTTTGCGCCGTGAAGATTAGCGCATGTTCTGCTCATTTGGGTGGGATTTTGGTGGGACGATTGGGATATCCCGTTGAAACCCAAAAACAAATCAATTGGTGGGATAAACTGAAGGTGGGACGACGGGATAGGTGGAGACTTGTACGAGGTGGGAGGTGGACGTCCCAATCCCATCCCACTTGCAATCATATTGTTGCCCTCGACGTTGTCGCCTGACCAAATCGATGCCGCTAATTTGATATTGATAACCCAAAGGGCATTAATATAGCTGCAATGGCAGCAGTTCTCTTGAAGTAAGACCTACACTAAAGACAACTAACTGAACCCTGGGTTGGCTGTCGAGGTGGTAGTTCCCGGCAATACTCTACAATCTCATTTACAAAGTGAAGATGATGCAAAAGAAGTACTCCCTCCGTTCACAAAAGGATGTCTCAACTTTGGCCTAAGTTAGGGCAAAATTGAGACATCCTTTTGTGAACGGAGTGAGTAGATGGTGGTGCACTGGTGCTATTGGTCCTGCTAACAGCAATGAATCATCAGATGATGAACGAAGTCTGACTCAAGTGCGTGCTAGCTCAATTCTACGAAGTGTTTGAAATAAATGGTCTGGCCAAAGAGGAAATAGAAACAAAGATGGAAAGGCTAGGGTATTTGGTGTTGAAGATAGGTGTGAAACCAGTACAAGATTCTGCAGCAATGACTATCTCACGAGATGGTCCTTTCATTAACAGTGAACTAACTTGTTGGTAATAAGATGGAGGTGTCACAATTTGAGAGATAGAAAACAAGTCTCATGAACATGTTGCAGGTTAGTTCTGTTCAGGTTTATTCCGTACTGAATTTATTTTTTAGCATAGGAAGTTCTGAATTGGAATTTGTATTTTTAATTCTAACAGTATAGTCATACAATCTCACACCTTTTTTTACTTTCAGAAAAGAAAATATTCCGAGCCAGGTAATTTGTATGATAGCATACTTGTGGCTCGATGGATTGTTGGGTGTGATTTTGTATATAAGTATCCCCTCCTTTCCAAATTAGTTGTCACTGAAATGAGCGTATCTTGTCTAGAATTCTAGATACACTCATTTCAGCGACAACTAATTTGGAACGGAGCGAGTATTAGCTACAAGGTTGGTTTAAAAATTCTTCTAAGGCTCACTGCTTTGCGGCGAGAGGATAATTGATGGAAGATTGCTTATTTCCTTGTACTTTGGGATCCTTTCATCATTGAATGAGAATCTGGTATGGGTCTTTAATTTTTATTGAAGCAAATGTTAAGAATAATCATAAAAAACTATGTTTGCTGTATGCAACAAGTAAGACGGTCTCTTGTTACAATATTAGAATGTGGTGTGTATACAACTATTTGAAAAGAACATCTCGCCTTTTTTTTTGAAAAGAACATGATTGATCAGATAAAAATATTTATGTTGGCTTTTTCAACCTCATTTTATGCACTAATATACTTTTTTATGTTCAAAATTTCATGTAAGGTTCTACTAAACATATTCAACGTTTATGTTTTTTCAGTATTCATAATGTAATTTACATTAACCAACATGTGCATTGAACGTGCACCATTACTAGTATAAAAAGAGAGAGAGGTGGCAGCAAATCCTGTACGTTAACCACTATAATCCAACAATCTAAAACGCGACCGTGATTTGCGCTAAACAATGCGGAGCGGAGCGCAGCGCAAAAGCGATTCTTTTCTGTCTGAAAATAAATACTACTCCCTCTGTTCGGAAAAGGATGTTACAAAAATGGTCTATCTATAGTTCATTTTTGTGACATCCTTTTCCGAACGGAGGGAGTACAACGTAAAAAAAATCCTCCCAACGCCGCCTGCAATCCTTCCCCAGGCCGCCGCACTAATCACTCTGCCACCAACCGCTGGAGGACGCCACGGCCGCCGGTCGTTGCTTGCAAGAGGGCGCACCGGAGGACGCCACCGCCTTGCAAGAGGACGCAGCCGCCGTCGCACTGCCACCTACGCACTTCACTGCACGATGCCCGTCGCCGCTGTCGCACTACACGGGATAGGGCGCCGCCGCCGCCGTCGCACTGCACGGGATAGGACGCCGCCGCTGTCCCACTGCCCGGGACAGGACGCCGCCGCCGCACTAAACTGCACGACGCACGCCCGCCTCCGCCGCTGTCGCACTGCACGGACAGGATGCCACCGCCATCGGCATTGCCGGGGCCGCGGCCGTCCAAGGTATCTGAATTGCATTGCACTTGTATCTGAATCTGAATGTATAGATGCAGATGTTAAAATCATGGTGTAGCAATGAAATCAGTAAGATTTCTCATTTTCAGAAATCAGTAACAATCAGTCTCCACGATGATCAGTTCCTGTAGCCGTCCATGATATTGTTCAAACTCATCCGAATGTAGGGGTTTTCAGATTACGAACGTATATGTTTCCAGAAATATTTCTCATTTTCTGCTACAACTACCTCTGTTACTCAAGTGGAGTTCGGTCTCAACTTTGATTGTGAATGCAAAATCTGTCTCCATCTCTTCGTTCTGTAGTGGAAAATCATCTACATTCTCTGTATAAAAACTAAAAAATAGAGGATTTGGTTTCACTTGGGGTTATCAACTAATTTTAAGAATAAATAGTAGCCACCATTGTAATGTATTTTGAAGCTCATTTTATTTGAAAAACCCTCCTTGGTTCGCTGAATTTCTATCGTGCATTGATATGTAGGTCGTGTGTGTTAGAATAGTTCTATCAACCAACTATCACAAAAGACCAATCTGATAGGAAGTGGTGATATTATATACTTAACATATACTTAACACCCCCCTTCACACCCGACATGGGTGTGGAAGAAGAAAGCAGCCTCCACACGCGTGGATAAATGGCTGGAGAAAAGTGCGGGGGTTGAGACTCGAACCCGAGACCTCGTGCTCTGATACCATGTTAGAATAGTTCTATCAACCAACTATCTCAAAAGACCGATCTGATAGAAAGTGGTGATATTATATAATTAACATATACTTAACAGTGTGAGCCTTGGATAGAAGGCGCTTGAATTAACTGAGACCAACTGTCTTAGTTTGAATTTGCTGAGCGCAGCTTCTCCTCATGTTCTTTAGATAAGTTTTCCACTGTCAACTCAAACATTGGAAGATTTTAAATATCTCTCCTCTCTGCTGAATGTGAAAACCGCTCTCTCTGTTTTTCTAAAACTGCTATCCGTTTTCAATTTATTTGGATAACCAATCGACCTCATAAAATATTGAAAGTTTTGCACAAGCAAGGCCTAACTATTATTGACATACTGTCAAATTTTCAGCTTAATCAGAGTTGATTTGATTTTTTTTATAAATTCGAGAACAGTGCAGACAGAATTTTGACAAAATCTGAAATTCTTGATCGTCTGCTATTTGAGCTTTCATATGGAATGTTGTAATTCTTGGTCCAGTGAAACTTTATGGTCCGCATGAGGGAAGAAGGTATCTCACAAGGCTGGGCAAGCTACATAATTTATTCTTCACCTTTTTCTTTACGTTTTCTCATCCCGTTGGTGAAGTAAAATATGGTTAGCAGGATTGTATGGATGCATCTTTGTACATGATCATTTTGTTAAAACTGTAGCCATCAGTGATAGAAAAACATCATTTATTTTGAGAGTTAATAATTAATTATCATGCCCCCTTTTCTCCCAAATTTGCCATAGATTCTTTTTGCTCACTGTGTTTATCTGTCAGTTAGATTACTCCGGTGATAGAAACTTTAGTTGCTTGCTTGCTGTTGTGAGTGCAGGATCATTGTTGACGGTACAAGATATCTTGCTTGCCTTATACTTCTTTCCTAGCGCAGGGTCATCTTCTATTTTCTCCCTCAGTGTATCTTTGGTAGACTATAATTATGTGATTTGATTTTCTTCCGTCAATATATCTTTGGTAACTGATGGTTATGTTTTTTATTCAAAAATCATATGTATGTGGAACAATGGTTATTTTCTTACTTGCCATTTCCTATATAATTAATTGGTACCAAGTTTATGTCATTTTGATTAACGATTATTGTCGTTCCATTGGATTTTTTTTCACTTGACAGAAAAAATATCTTCTAATATTACACGTGCGTGGCACGTGCACTTTTACTAGTCAATGGGAAATGCCCAATCGAGGAAAGTTCGAGAAATTAATTGATAAAACATTCCTAGACAAAAAATCTGCCACTTATACTTTCATCATATTCTAATCAGATTGGATGGCAAAGTTTTCTCATTTTATTTTCTTTCTATTAATGTAATAAAGCCATAATTTAATATAATAAATACACTAGAAGCTTAAGCCTAATAAGGCGCGATTTGCCGACCCATCTCCCATACTACCAATTCTAGCCACAAGATGTCACCTATCTCCAAAAGAACGGGTCTAGCCGAATTAACATGCGCATCAGCGCAATATACATGGATATACTCCCTTAGTCCACAAATAACTGTCTTAGATTTGTCAAAAAGTGAATGTATCTAGACTTGAAACATGTATAGATACATCCACTTTTATACAAATTTAAGACACTTATTTTGGGACGGAGGGAGTACATATTACTAGTAGTCGTGTGAAGTGAAAACATCACTTTGACGTGGTGTTTTGCAGTGGTCGCGATAAGGGTCAACATATGAAATATGGTGTGATGTTAGATGGACCGATTCAACTCAAGCAAGTCAAACTATACATGGAGCCAAAACAGGTGTATATCAAATATTTATTTGCAACGCAAATCCAAAACTATACATGGAGCCGAGCGTGGCATTGCGTTTGAGTGTCAACTCATCCTAACGGCATCTATTTTGTCGAGAAGATACCCAGGATCTCGCTATTTTTTAGATCGGCCCGTCAAACTCTAATGCAAGCGATTTATTACTTATGGGGTCAAGTTAGTTTGGCATTAGAGAAGTTAGTTTGGCATTAGAGAAGTTAGAACTCTTATGGGGTCAAGTAGTTTCATAGGAATCCTAAGATCTATATATGCTAGCGTATAAGATGGACTAGAATCCACGGTAAATTGGAGAGCTTTGTCGTTGATATAGTGTCCGGTTCGATTTAGATGTGTCAGTGAGTTAGAAATGGTGTGTCCCTATCCAAAGAAGAACTTTTCCACTTTAAGAAATGACGGCGGCACCGAATGCTCGGAGCGAAAGCGAGTATGGAAAGATCGGGGAAGAAGAAGGGAACGGAAGAGGAAAGCCGTGTATATGCAGTGGCTGACTCGCTGGACTTCTTCCCCAAGCCGCGTCATAGGCCAGACCCGAGTGGAGTGGAGAAAAAAGCGAAGAGCGAACCAGCTCCCGGCTCCCGAGAAAAGAAAGAGAAAACAAAATGGCGGGGGGTCGTCGTCTCCACCGATCCCCTCCCTCCCTCCCCCACGACGCCATTACCACTGCTGTGACCACTAGCTAGGGTTTCCTCCTCTCCCGTGGACCCCACCATAAGCCCCCTCCCCCGCTTCCCGATGCCCTGGTGGAAGCGCTCCGCCTACCACTCCTCCTCCGCCTCCACGCCCGCCTCCCCGGCCCGCGCCTCCACCTCCCGCATCCCGCGCACCGATGGCGGGGCGACCTCGGCGACCACCAGCCCCGGCTCACCAGGGCCGCCGCCTGCGCCACGTCGACGACATCGAGGTCGGGGTCTCCGCGCTCCGCATGGACCACTCCCCCACCGCCGCGCCCTCCTCCTCGTTGCCCGCCAGGAGGGACGCCTTCCTGTCCGGGCTCGCAACCACGGGCTCCACGCCGACCTCGAGGTCCCCGAGCAACATGGAGGTGCCCCCCGCGAGGTCCTCGTCCACGCCCATGCTGCTGCCCCGCCCGCTGCCGCTGCCCCACGAGGGAAATGACTCGCCCTGCCGGGGCTCTGGGAGGCCGCTCCCCTCCCCGAGGCTGCTCGACGGGGACTCGAATGATTTCCTGGGGCTTCCGGATGCCGGAAGCGAGAGGGCGTCGACGTTTCCAAGGTGATGGGCCTGTTCTGTTTCCTAGTACTGGTTTAGAAGCTTTCAAGCTTCCTTTTCTTCGTTGTTTAAGTTCGGCAAACAGTTTAGTTCTGTATGAATCGGAAGCGATTAGGGTGTTAACAAGGAGACCACTAGCAGTGGTTTCCTCAGTGAATTTGGGATTACCAACAATCTGGACATATAAGAATTCATAGCGATGTTTACTTATACTGTGACACTAGTAGGATGCTGATCACTTTCTAGTGCAGAATGTTTTGAAGTGGGTAAGAACAGTTTAGGTGAACAGTGAAATGACCGGGGTTAAGAGACCAGGGATGATAACCTTTGCTACAAAGTATAACAATAGCGACAATATGGAATTATCTTGAATCAGGGCTTCAGACATACATTTCTGCGCAGTTGCGCTGCACTCCACCAATATGATTTTGGGATTTCTGTGAACTTATTAGCTTATACTAGGAGATCATGGTACTTTAGCAAAACTAGAATGATATGTCACAAAGTTACCATGCTTTTGGGCCCCCAAAATTGAGTTGAGACGATTTTCTGTTTGGTGCTATAATTGGAATTGGACATGTAGACTAATACCCAGTGGCCAATAGCATTTGCACATAATGATGATTGGTTAAGCTACTTGCCCATTAATTAGATCTGGACACTATAAGAAAAGGTGGCTTTGATTGTGATGTTAACTGCTGAGTGACTGAGATCGTTTCAGTACTGAAGTCAGTGAAGTGTAAGTAACCTCCATGAAGCTGCTAGTAAAGAAGATTAAACATGAACCTGGTTGTTAAATAAAAATTCTGATGTCATATTTCAGATAAATGATACAATTGCATGTTCCGCGACCAACGGAAAGTTCATATGCTGCGTCTTCCATGTTTTTGGGCTTCGTTTTCCCCAATTTTCTCCTCTGTGAATTTTCCATGACACACTGATCAGATTAGCTTTATAATGGAGAATGTTTCTCATTCCATAATGTCTCTGATGATAGATTTATGCCCCAAACTGTTCAAAATATTTCCGAGCACAATGGCTTAAGGTCAGATGGTACAAATGGTGCCACCTGTGGTCAACGGAGAAAGGGATTTAAAGATAAATTCAAGGATAGCTCAGCTGAAACTATGAACTTTAGGTTGAATATTCCTGCTAAAAGTGCTCCAAGCAGCGGGTTTTCGAGTCCTGTACAGAGTCCTCGAAGATTAAGTAATGTAGACTTCTCATCTACTGGAATCTCTAGCAATGTATTGTCAGCACAATCAGTATGGTCTCCCGATCTATTGGGATCTTCACCCCCTTCACCTGAAAATTTTGTGGGTGGCCAGGAGCGATCTCCTCGCTCCAGTCCATTGAGAAGTCCTGCTCTTAGATCAAGATACCCAAGTGCACCTCCATCACCAATGCATCCAAACATGTTCCCAGAGAACCACTTTTCTCGTCCTGAGGGCAATGGGAGTGTCAGTTTTCACCCATTACCTCTCCCTCCTGTTTCTGTGAGCCCAAAGCAAACAAATTTTAGCCACCAGTCAGTCCCAAAAGTTGAGACACCCTCGATGGCTGGTCAGTGGCAAAAAAGGAAGCTCATCGGCAGTGGCACGTATGGATGTGTATATGAAGCTACCAATAGGTATGTTAAATGCATCCGTGTTACAATAATGTTTCATTTGTTTCATTTAAGTTTTCAACATCCCCTCACACCAACGTACAGGAACACTGGAGCTCTTTGTGCCATGAAAGAGGTTAACATAATTCCTGATGATGCAAAATCAGTTGAGTCTCTGAAGCAATTGGAACAGGTTCGTCCATACTTATGTTGATGTTGTTTATTTCAGTAGTATGGAAATCACTATGTTCTTGTTTAATGTGATTGTTAAACAATGTTCTCTTCTTGCCGAGGATTAAACAACATAATTTTGCTTATGCTCACATTTGGCTTGCCTTTTACTACTGTACAATACTTTTCAAGTATTTAGAACTCTGAACATACTCGTTTCATTTTCTTGAACCTGGCTGTACACCACTATTTTCTTGTACTGTCTAAGGATCATGCAAATGTCGCACTTCTTCTGACTTCTCATTACCTTTGTTTCAGGAAATTAAATTTCTTAGCCAATTTAAGCACGAAAACATAGTGCAGTATTACGGCAGTGAAACTGTAAGTTCTACTTGGCCATCATGAGGAAATTTACTCTGATGTATAAATGTTATCTAACGGTTATGTCGATACCTTGCAGACTGAAGATAGATTCTACATATACCTGGAGTATGTTCATCCGGGTTCAATTAATAAGTACATTAGCCAACATTGTGGTGCAATGACAGAATCAGTTGTCCGCAACTTCACTCGCCATATCCTGAAGGGTCTTGCTTTCCTGCATAGCCAAAAAATTATGCATAGGTAATGTTTCTTGTTCATTTTAGCTTTTTTTAATCTGATAATGGTTTGCCATTGGCTGTTTCTTAACTTTCTGAACCAAACCTTTTTGTCCAGTTCTTCACATTACCTCTTTTTATTTTCATATACGCATTGACAGGTTGCTGTGTCCTATTCTGCCTTCAAACTTTAGTCTGTATTCAGTTCATTTTGTTTTGTTGAGCTTCTCATATAGCTCTATCCACATCTTAAGGGCTGATTTTAATCCCACTATTGTCTGTTAGCAACTTTTGGTTGCTGAAAATGACACGTCGATATAAATCATCATACTTTTGCAGGGACATCAAAGGAGCAAATTTGCTTGTTGATGTCAATGGTGTGGTGAAACTGGCTGACTTTGGAATGGCTAAGCATGTGAGTTCCACTTCACGTCATGGCCTATATTTTCCTGCTAATACTATTGTTGCACATAAGTACTCAGTAGTCATTTTACTCCTGTTTTTTTTTAAGTAAGCGTATCGTTGCCATCGTCAAGACGATAATACTATTGCCATTCGTTTTTTAGCACTGTGAGAAGGATTAGACCAAAGTATTGCCTATCTTTAATTGTACGCTGCATTATGGAAAATCAAGCATTATGTGTGCCGTGAGCTGTTCAGCATAGTTTTTTCATGCACCAACTTGTAGAATCAAAAGTTCGAACCAATGGAGAGAAGGTGGACAGTCCACATTCACTG
This sequence comes from Poa pratensis, assembly GCA_947311845.1. Taxonomy (NCBI): domain Eukaryota; kingdom Viridiplantae; phylum Streptophyta; class Magnoliopsida; order Poales; family Poaceae; genus Poa; species Poa pratensis. The sequence goes on along the minus strand of CAMZMU010000041.1, from coordinate 152,678,706 downwards.
TAACACCCCTTCTCACGTGTGACTCGATGATGCCTACACGTGGACAGAACGAGGGCAAGAGCTATTTTTTCGTAAATTGCGAAAGCTAGCCAAAACTTGAACCCAAGAGTCACGCACCAACCAGTAGAACCAAAAGTCCGACAGAAGGTGGGCAATCCACATATACTGTAACAGTTTTGACATTTGGTACAAGTACTTGGTAAATTATTTCAATCATTTTTTGGTTGGATTGGTTGTTTAAAAAAATTCAAACTAGTTTATGTGGCACTAACTATGGCATTCCTTACTTCTACATTTGTACTTTAATGTACTCTGAGAGGGCAATTTGGATTTACCACTAGAGTTTATTTTGTTTAGTGGACTTGCAATTTTAGGTTTCCTTATTTGCTACGGAGCTACTTTTCTAACTAATTCCCCTTAACTGTTTCTTATTGTTTTCAGTTGAGTACTGCCGCTCCAAACCTTTCGTTGAAGGGAACACCATACTGGATGGCCCCTGAGGTGCGAACTGGTTATTCTTCATAATAATCATCATTTTCCTTTTTCCTCCTTCTTTTGCAGCCAGGTTAATTTCAAATTGTCAAGCGCAGTAGGCAAAAACTAACTGCTGTGCAGGAACTAGTTGTGTTTGCTATTGTAGTTATTTTGTGCCAGCTAAAGTAAAATGCATCACGGTTTCCTTCGGATACCATACAATGCGTTAATCCACTACATTGCTGTTTCAGATTACTCAGGTAACATATAAGCTGCTATGCCTTTTTTAGGCCTTGCTTGTGCTCATTCAATGCTTCCAGGAGTGGAGCTTTAGACCAAATAGGATCAGGGTCACCTCCACTCTGAGGCTTCTTCAGTCAGTTGGAGCTAGAACCACCTTTTGAAAACCAAAATTCTTGTAGGGGCCTTGAATGGTTCGTTAATTGAAAAACTATCTGAAGGTGATCTTTGATGGTCCCACCTAACTCGGCACTAGATTAACCCCATTCCCAAAACTCGTGGCCACCCACAACTCCGATGGCATTGGCAATGCACTCCTCGTTTCGCTTCCGGCGCCCTCGTTGCCTTCTCTCTGCCATGTGGTATTGACAAGCCTACTGCATACCTTGAGTTGGATCTCTTGACTGTGGATGGTTTCAAGTAATAAGGATGGTCGTGACAGCATCACACTCCCCCATGCACCTTTACCTGCCTCTGGTGCCTCCGCACTTCCCTGTGACGCCGGATCGCAACCGCTGCCGCCTCTTCTCAGTCGGATTTGGGCACCACCATGGCTGCGTAGATAGCCATTCTATGGAATATGGATATTAGGCACACAATTTACTACAAATGGAACTTTCAGCATCCTGTTATGCATACTCTTTGCTTATAATTCCGACACTCCTTCAGTTTTGAGGTCACGCTGTCAATATGCAGCTCGCTGGTGCATCATATTCATTCTGAAAATTCAGTGAAATCCAATTGAAACCATGTATTCTAACCCATTGAAACAGGAAAAGTAGTTCAAAACCTCCTGTATTTCGGTCGGAAGTTTAGGTAAACTACATGATTAGCTCAATCAAGGGATCTGAGACTTGCTGAAACAGTGAAACCCACATGAGACTTGCTAATCCATGTGTTGAAACTTTTGTTCCGAAACTTAAACATTGTTGTACCACTAGTGAAACCTGAAACTTGAGTCTATTTATACATGAAATATGTTGAAAGCTTGCTGCTGAAACTGCATTGTTACTGAATAAGGAAGCCTGAGTCCTAAAGGAATGATGCTTCAGTATAGTCATCGCCTCATCGAGCATGAGGAAAACCAGTATGGTTCCATTCGGCGTTGCATCGATGGCATGTGCAAACATCCTTACAAGGTCTTAGCTCTCAAATCTCGACTGCCAGAGGTGGATGTGACACTGACAATGCCAGTGAGGCATTTACGACGTGTGCCCTTGCACCTGCATGGAGACCATGGTGAGGTCTCAACTGTTATGCTTGCAGGTGGAGGAAGGAGACCATCCCCATGCGAGAAGGTACCGGAGGAGCTAAAGGATGCTTTTGGATGCACAGAGCACTGGAGATGGTGTGGGCTTGGTTTTCTGATTACTTGTGACCAATTAGTTGATACCAATCCCGCCGAGCCACGTCAGTAACTTTAGCATATGTAAATCAGGAATTTTCAAGCAAGAAACTGTAGGTACCCACCCAAATGCTCTTGTTGCTCCAAGTTTACGGTTTGGTCTTCTCAACGGGAGGTGAAATTGCACGCCCCTGCCTTCTTCCACATAGTAGAAGCTGGCAGAAAATTGGCAAAATAAGACGTTATTGGTTTCAGGAGGAATAAATAAGAACCTTAGTAGGCCAATGAGATTTTTCCAAAGTTTCTTCTTAATTTGTGCTGATAACGATATTCTGGACTTGATTGGGAGTTGGAGCTTTTGATGACATTTGATTATGTATGCTTTAGTCTGGTGTGAATGTATGGAATTATGTGCCTATATCCATTTCATGTAGTCTTCTTTCCAAGCGCTCGAAAGGGACTCATGCATTTTAAGAGCTCATGCAATGTGTGTACTATGGCACTTAAGAGCTCATTTTTTTTAACATGGACCATTGAACCTTCCTAACGTAGTACAGTTTCCATAAATCACGCCAATAACTTTAAACATGTGACAATATGCTCAGGGGATGCTTGCGATGTCCTGGCCTTAGGCTTAACAGGATTGATAGACTAATACTATTAAGGTGCATCTTCTTTTCCGTAGCTCATCTCCACAGAACACCTCGGTTTAGATTTTGTAACGGCCTTTACTCTATATGCCCTTAAATTAAGGAAAAATTTCCACTTTACAATATTAAATTATCGCAGATGCTTACATTTTGAACTTATTTTCAACCATGAACTATATAGTAAAGGGGTACAGTAAACAGGTCTCATAGTTTAGGGTTGAAAATAACGGTTTACGAGTTTAAGGTTGAAATGTGAACTTCTACGATAGTTCAAGACTGCAAAGTGGACATTTTTTCTTTAAAAATTTAGTAGCTCTAGTCTGCAATCTTACTTGATATCAAATCATTTAGTTTGAATGGATGGTTTACTGTAAAATCATTAAATTTTGTTCAGCCAAGTTGTCATTTAGATTTACACCTTTTTTTTGCTTTTGCCTCTTGGCTTGTTTCATAAAACTGTAAGTTGCTACTCATTGCTATATGGCACATTCACACTTGCGCATTTATATCCCAGGTTGTCCAGGCTACACTTGTAAAAGATGTAGGTTATGATCTTGCTGTTGATATCTGGAGCCTTGGTTGCACAATTATCGAGATGTTCACAGGAAAGCCTCCTTGGAGTGGTCTTGAAGGGGTAAATAATTTGAACCTTTCCCCTTTAGCAAAACTAAGATGTGTTGTATAAGTTGGATTTATGTACTTAGGTTAGCTCGCTTCTCAATACTTATTTATATCTATGAATGATGATAATTGTTACATTGGCACCTTAGCTCTAATTAAAGTTTCTAATGGAGAAGTTATGCATTTTAACATTCCCTTTGTTGCGATTCTAAAGCATGGAATCTGCTTTTCTGTGGTGCAACAGCCTGCTGCAATGTTTAAGGTGTTGAATAAAGACCCACCAATTCCAGATAATTTATCGTCAGAAGGGAAGGATTTTTTGAGAGGCTGCTTCAAGAGAAACCCAGCCGAGAGACCTACAGCAAGCAGGCTACTTGAACACCCATTCATCCAAAATTCAAGTCACATCAGCCAGAACGGTTCTACACATTCGCTTTCAGGAATGAAATCCCCAGTAAGCTTCCATCCGTGGGTGCTGTATCCTCTTGAATTTTAGTATTTTTGTTCATGTGCATGACTTTGCATGACATTGACAGGATGCTGGGCGGTCTGCAAGAGAAAAGAAGTCCTGGAAGACTGATACTTGCCCGAGAGGAAAACAAACAAATACAACAGGGTGCGTACTTTCTTCACATTTGTCTGTCCGCATTTTCATGTTTGGCCTGATCTTGACCCAGTCAATCTTTCATTTGCCTTTTCTGACCAGTGAAACAAGCAGCTCTAGATGTTCTGGGTCATTGGGTCATCGTTTGCTGGCCCCAACCAGCTTGGAAACTCATAGCTTGTCCCCTCCGCCAACGAGTTATAAGTCTAGTCCTGGCTCTGCAGCTCATAATACACCGAACGGTATGCATTTTTCAATTGCATACCCTCAGCCTAGTCCATTGCCGAAGCCTAACGGGAAGGAAACATTAAATATGTTTTCGTATTGAAGACGAAAGTTGGCAAACACTTGTAAAGTACTGTGGATGTAAAGGACATCCACACGGTATGATCACAATGTGGGCACGTGGGAGCTTTGTGATGCATGTAATGTTTATTTTTTGGTGGGAAATGTGGGTGTTCCCTTTGTAGCATATTTATTTAGAATTAGCTGTAGGTAGCTAATGGTCCTAATTGTTGCCAACACATAGGACACTAGGGTTGTAGTTGTAGGAGCTTGTGTGGTGTTTATGTTGTAACCACACCTCAATGTATTGATGATTTTTTGGGGGTTCAAGTAATAATGCACGTGAATTGGCAACAGAAGATCAAGATGTTCGCGCAATGTGTGCTCTGTGAGTTCAACTCGAACTGTATAAACTTTGTAGTTTTAGCACGTTACTCATTTGGTCTCCGTCACATGGTCCTTGCGTCTGAGTTTGTTGCTCACGCTGGTCATTGCGCATAGGTGGGATGCCAACTTGAAGCTTATCATCATTAATGGATGTGACTAACAAATGGGCTCCCGGTCGGACCTTGGACCGTCCCCTCCCCCATCTACAGTAGAGAGGAGCGATTTTTTGAAGCTTCCCGTGCGCACCAGCTCGCAGCCGGCGATTCGCCGGATTTCTCGTCCTCCGGCGGCCGCCTCGGCGGCGGGAGGGCGGGGAATCCGTGGATCTCGGCCTGTACATAGTCTTGGTGTGCGTGGGGTTCCAGCCGGCGGCGTCGGGAGGGCGGTGGCGCGGCCGGAGTGGAGGTTTGCTGGTGGTGGTCTTCCCCCTCGACGGCGGCGCTCCGGTGGAGCTCCGCAGTGGATCTACTGCCTCCATCGCGTTCGCAGCTCGGTGCAGCTGCCGTGCGCGACTTCTTCGCGACGAAGTTCGGGGATGGCGACTCTGGCTGTTGAAGATCCTGGAGCGGCTGTGGCGGCTCGGTTCGGCTACGACGTCGTCCTCCGGTGTGGCCCCTCGGGGCCGGCGATTGGTGACACTCCCGTGCGCTCGGGGACTGCTCTCGATCCAAGGCATGAAGAAGAGCAGGAGCGACGGCACGCCACCGACGGCGCCATGGATGGCAGTGTGGCCGAGTTGCAGGAAGGCGTGTTCTGTTTTTTTGCTTTTCTTTGAGGTCCTTTCTGTAATTGTGCCGAGTTGTTGACTGCTGTCTTCACTGGCAAAAAAAAAAAAAAAAATGGGCTCAATAAGACAATAATGGTACGACCATGCAGAGTAGTGATCTTTTTAGTACTCCTGTATAGTGTTGATTTTGTATCATTAGGAATGAGTAGAGAGATGCAGAGTAGTGCGTGGGGTTGGGTAGTGTCAATTCTGCGTCAGTTTTGAGGGTGTGTTCTAGGCTTCCGCTACTAGCCAATGGCCCAGCAGTGCTCTGGTCATCATTGGTGAAAGAGTGAGCTTTACTTTTTACTCTTACCTCTTTTTAAAGATTGCCCAATTTAAAGACCCGTTTCATTTTATTTTATTTGTCATTTGTGCATTATGTCATACTTCAACCCATTTAATCCTTAATCTGTTCTAGTTCTCCGGTTCAGTTTACAGGGCCGGCACGTATTCCTATATCGCTAATTTGATCAACGTAATACAATGTATATACTACAAATAAAAATATCATTATAAACTTTAGATGTTACTCCCTCCGTTCCACAATGTAAGATGTTTTGTGGCGGAGGACGGGAAAAAAATGAGGTCGGACGAAGTTTAAAGCATACAAACGTTTTGCGAAAAAATGTGACAGAATACAATCAGATGCGTACGTATACAAACGTTTTTGCGTATGTATACAAAAATCAAGGTAGGGCGGCTGCCCTACCTTGCCCTACTGGGTCCTCCGCCACTGCACATGCATGTCTAGATTCATACTAAAAAATGGACACATGCACTTAAATATGTCTAGATACATGTGTGTGCATGTTGCATGTGGAAAAAGACTAAAACATCTTATATTGTGAAACAGAGGGAGTATATTTTAAAATGGTATTGTATTATTTTTGTGTCATATAATTTAATTACATTGCTAAAATTGGCGACCTAGATACACTCGCAAGCCTGAGCCTTAGGGAGTATTTATTCAGAGACATCAAGTCCACTTGTGTATTGAATATGGACTATGAATTCTGATGAGTCATAGAGAATTTACGACACTAGTTTTAACTCGAAAGTGAGTACTCCGTACATGCATGTTTAATACATTTGAATAGTTATAATCTAAGTCATGCTTCTATCTTTAATTCGTAAAATTAGCAGCGTATAGCATGTGTTTTTCTGCTCTACAATTAGAATTATTTTTGGAATGTTATGGAGGAGAAAAGAATAAAGAAACATAAAAATGCAGTTTAATCTAGGGATTTCTGGTCTTCGATTTGGTTAAAAAATACAATATAAGTTAGAATATTATTCTACAATATTTGGCAAGGATATTATTCTCTTTGGATTTAAATGGGTACGTTAGGCATTTTATGATATTTTGTGACGCGGCGTTGATGTGGCTTCCAGACTCAGCTGTAGATGGGCTTGACAGGGTGAGCCCTGGGTGTTTTGACGCGAAATTATTATTCTCTCTCCAATATTATTTCAACATCAATCAATTGTGGAGAAATGTGCCAGATTCACAAGTCTACTCTGACATTGTATCAGTTACATAATGGGTATCATCTGTAGCTCTGCGTTCTACTAAAAACAGAACTGCATAGAGTCATACATGCTCTGCTACTCTGCCAAGTGCAGGACCTGTGAAGACTGAAGCCTCCTTGTAACCTGATGTGTGGAGAGCTGATGGTAAGTGACCCAAAGATTGCTTCTTGCATATTGAGAAGACAACTGCAAATCCTTGGGATTAAAAGTTCTGTATTTCGTCAGTGTTACATTGCGTAAGTACAGGTTCTCAACTCATCCTCTTTTCGGACTGGTTAGTTTCCGCCTCGCTCAAAAAATCCAATAGATGAAAAAAAAGCGAGTCATGTTCATCATTATTCACTGAGGGGTGATCCTCGAATCGATCCCCAAGCTCATGCCATTGTAAGCGAGCGGGGCGTACATCCACATCTCGTCAGAACTCAGCACCTGATCATGAAAAACTTATCTGGTAAGGCATCACAGTAGCAAAGCTCCTAGGAGAGTGAATGGGTTGCAATAGCATGAACTCTGTGCTTAATTACCTTGATCTGTAGCTGCAAAAATTTCACGTAGAGGACTGCCTCCTCAAGCATGGTGCTGAGATCCACCTGCGAAAACATTTCACAACAGTCAGAAAACACTATCAAAGTAGCAAATTCTTAATAACCAGCACAATCTATATTTCCATTTGTTCCACATAATGGATACACGAGAAAGGATTTACTTTGGTTCCGTTGGGTACCAGCTTCTGCAAAGCCCGGAGCTTGTCGTTGATCTTCTCCCTTCTTCTCTGCATTTCACAGGGCAAAACTCTGAACCAATCCTTGTACGTAACCCCACACTAGAACGGTCAGCATTCAGCAGGGTTGCACATTGAGCTCACCTTTGCATAGACGCTCTGAGGATCGGTCGCCGACCCGCGACCGGCCTGGGCCTTCCCATTGGCGCCGGCGACGGCATGGTCCTCCGCGCCAGGGTTCTCCCTGGAACAATTGGACTCGTTGTTTGAGCAATAGCTGCTGCCGCTGCTGCTGCTACACTTCTGTTTCTGCTCCGTCTTGGGTATAGCTTTGTTCCCCTGCACGATCACGTCCAAATCGAGAATCAGCCACGCCACATCATGGAAAATAAAATTCTGTTGCTAGCTAGCTATCATGTTGTTTCAGACCTTGTGATCTGCAGTACGAGCCTTCTTCTTGTGCCGTCCAAGATCCCCTCCCCGATCTTGTCCAGCCTGAAAAACCTTCCGCTTCCGTGTCGCGGCACCGTGGCCATCGCCGTCGTTGAGGTGGCCGGCGCGGACGCGATCAGCGGTACAAGACGGGCCGCCTACCCCTGAGAGGTTGAGGTCGATGGAGTTGGACGCGCTGCCGCAGCAGGAGAGCGTGTTGATCCCGAGCGACACGTCGGGCTCGCCGAGGTAGCCGTAGCCGTCGAAGCAAGGGTACGGCGCCGTCAGGAACTGCGCCACGATCTCCGACTCCTCCTCGCCCGGCGCGTGGTACGGCGCCCAACGCGCCGCCTCCTGCGACCTGATGATAGCCGCTTGCTGCAGCTCGGCTCGCGACATTGTGCGATGAGTATTCCGAGGGAGGCGCACGTTCTTGATCTTGGTAAGGACTAGGGAGCTGGGAGCATGCAGACGAGTGGTGGATGATGAGCTGCGTGTTTGTGTAATATATGGCCGTTGAGATGCGCTCGGATTAGTTTCTTGCACAGCTCAGTCTGGTAGGTGCAACCTGGGGAGTGGCTGTATGTATGGTTTACAAAAATGTCACAGGTGTCAGAAAATTCCGGCAAATAATAGTATTAGTATACAACCATCTGTATTCTGAAAGGGGAAAATGGGGCATGATGGGAAAGATGCCCGGACATAAATATAAACATATACGCGGCATGGATCTGTTGAGGGATGACCGATTGACCGTCAATGACCTGAAGGCTGAAGCTGTACTGAAGTGTGTGCGTCTGTGCGTGAGAATGGGTTCATAGCTCATGCAAGAACAAGCGCCCACGTGGTGATTAACGTAGCAAACGGGGACACACACAAACAGATACACAGGCACAGGGCCAGAGGAGTGAAACACCATTTACACGAGCCATAGCATGTAAGGTTTTTCCGCCCTTAATTTCCAAGAGAAATATAAGTGCAATGACATCCAAACAAGGCTGTCATTTAGCTTCTAAAAAATTATTTTGTCATTTAGCTAGCGGGCCCTTGAGGCTCTCTAAACAGCAAGACATGAGTGCTTAATACTATTATTAATTACAGCTTTGGGTCCTTGCAATTAGTTGTGGAGCTGCGCAGTCCTTGATCTTCGACTTTGTTTGTTTTTTCCTTCTGAAAGTTGAGCAACTAGCGGGCGCGTCATTTAGGACGCTGAGCCTTGTTAATGGTAGTATAGCTTCTGTTAAATAAAAAATGGTAGTATAGCTAGCTGTGGTTTGTGGGCGCTGCGACTTGCAAGCACGTCGTACTCCCTCCGTTTCAAAATAGTCTACATTCTGGCTCCTTATTAAGTTTCAAAATAGTCTACATCTTAACTGGGTCCCATGTAGTACTAATTAAGGTGAGAGAGAAAATTGGGTAATCAAGTATGTATGGAGTAAATCAATTGGGCAATTGCATGGCTAACATTAATTAAGCTATGGGTAATTGGTACAAATGCTTTGTTTTCTGTGATCAATTAATGCACTGCATGCTTGCTGAGTGGCTAAGTAGCACTAATAAATGTTTCGCTAATTTGTCTGAATTTTTGTAGGATGTAGACTATTTTGAAATGGAGGAAGTACATGGCGACTAGTCTTGCAAGCTGCGACGCTGCAGAATGTGTTGCTGTCAGAGAATATGATCTGTTTCTTTGGACGTGGACTTTTGGCTCTCGGGTACCATATACCCTGATATACGGGAAAAACATTTAGAATTCAAAACATTGTCTAACAATTTCGAAATCTTTTACACGCAAAGATTACCAAGTATTCTACTCGTGTAAAACATTTGGATATGAAATTATTCTCATTGACTTCTGGGCAAAAAAGTGAAATTTCTGACGAATATAGCGTCGTGTATATAGCGCTACTTTAGGCAACTCTTGTACCAAGGGTGCAATAAAAGATTACCAAGTATTCTACTCGTATAAAACATTTGGATATGAAATTATTCTCATTGACTTCTGGGCAAAAAAGTGAAATTTCTGACGAATATAGCGTCGTGTATATAGCGCTACTTTAGGCAACTCTTGTACCAAGGGTGCAATAAAAGATTACCAAGTATTCTACTCGTGTAAAACATTTGGATATGAAATTATTCTCATTGACTTATGGGCAAAAAAGTGAAATTACTGACGAATATAGCATGCATATAGCGCTACTTTAGCCAAATCTGTTACCCAGGGTGCAATAAAAGTTATTTTTTGGCAAAACTTTTTGTATGGGTACAATACTTGATAATGTTGAATGTCAGTTTCGGAACTTTTTGAAGTTTTCTTTTCAAATATCAGGGTATATGGTATACAGGTTCTCCTATGTATTTTCGATGTTTCTTTCCCCTTATTTAAATTGGCATTGGCCCAGGCCCCCTTGGATTGTTGATTTCGGGCCAAAACAGGGTTTTTCTTGGAGCCTAAATTTTTTCTGAGCAAGCCAAGTAAATACCTTTGGTTTACCGTTTTGTTTTCCTCTACTTCGTGGTTTCGGCCCGTTACTTAGGAGAAATCACGGAGCGTGAGAGGTCCTGTTTCTTTTATGTCATAACCGTATCCAGCGATTGCACACACATATTAGGTGAGAGCGTGTTGCCGCAAGGAGCACGACGGCGGCGCCCTGCCCCGTGTCCTTCCGACGTCCACGACACCCCAACATGTGTCCTCGCCACCATCACTATCCCTAGTTATGCCCGGCTCCATCGTGACCCCTCCCATTCTTCTGCTTGCCCGCCATCATCGTCTACTACTTCTTATCTGCTTCTTGACGCATGTACAATCCAGCCCTTATGTGCTCTCGCTTCGTGGACGCCTAGGGTTTCTACCGTAAGAACCGTACTCCCTTGTTTACTCCTGTTTGCAAGAACTGAAACATATGTTCTTTCTTTGCGATGATGTTGCCCATATGTTCTTGCCTGTGTTGATATTGTGCATGTGTTTTTCCCTGCAAGATCTAGTGATGTTGCTATGCTTGTTGATGTTGTACATATGTTTTCTGAAACATATCGTGTAATCATAGGCGGAAAATCTACTGTTGTTGCTATGCTTAATTCTGAGAATTCCTCTCTCTCATGTCCATAGTTAAACTATGTACATTGAGCTCTTATTTCCGATTTCACATGCAGATCCAACATTAATTTATGTGTGCATTAACTAGGGAGAAGATATAGAAAGATACGATCTTAGGTGAAATTGTTTCGATGCAAGCTAGCATTTGCGTGTCTTGCTTTGAATTAAGTTTATGTCTATGAGATGGGAAGCTCTTGGACCTGATGAGCGCATTGATTGTGCGGTGGCCTTGACTTATCATGAGATGAAGCACCTCCGTATCAAGAAGCATGCATCTCCTCGTGGTGGCATGGGATAGGATGAATTTGCTGGTTGTAGTGACTCTGACTTTGAGCTGCCTCCTCCTGAGAAGTCTAGTTGGGCTGCAAAGCTTCAGACCAATCTCAAGAAGACCTTCCGCCTTCAGGTGGATATCCAACATCGTTTATATGAAGCCCAAAGGAAGGAGAAGGAGCCCCGCCGCCGTCAGATTCCGATGATGAGGAAATTGGACATCAATGTTTCAAGCGGGTCTGAGAAGGAGATCATTCTAGAAGCTCAGTGGTTGTCCAAGCATAGCACATGAACTGATAATGAGGCTGAAACCTCCACTGCTCACCAATAGTCCTTACCCTCGTATGTAGAAGATGATGAGAGCTCCAACGTGGCAACTGAGCCCAAGGACTTTGACAGACTGGATTGATCACGTGGGACGTGTAGCATCATCGCTCTTTTCCATTTTGGCGTCTTGATGCCAAAGGGGGAGAGAGATCTATTAGGTTGTGTTGGTATTTGCAGGGGTTAAGTCGCAAGCTTACCTTTTCATTCAATTCTTTGTGCTTGTGAACTTATGTTAGTTGAACTTTATCTGCTTATGTTTCGAGACTATGTTATGTGTGTGGTAAGATGCATTATCTTGTCTTACTTATCATGTTTGGTGGAGCCCATTTTAATCTTGCCCTTACTTATTGCTCCACCTCATGATGTTGCAAAAGCAAATTCAAATTAGTGCCCACCGTTAGGGGGAGCCTGTCTATATTTTTCTAGACCATGATTGAGCTTTATCACAATATCTTGTGCAATTGTTGTGTTGCCATCAAACATCAGAAAGGACAGATTGAAATGACATTTCCCTCCTTAAGTGGTTTTGCTATAAATGACAACGCATTTTGCGGTCTAACTGTGTGCTTGGGCTATATAGGTGTATTTGAAAGAGGCACAAGACGGTAAGGCACCCCTCTAAAAGGAAAAGAGCAAATACGGTGTTGTGGCGATTTTATTTATTTTGATTCATAGGAAAACCGTACTATTAAGAGGGGTTCGCGTTGGAAGGTATGGGTGAAATCAAACATGTACACAAAACAATATTTGCACCCACATAGCCTTCCCAACATCCGAGGAGTATTTCATATGTTTCTGTTGCTTTCTGGTTTTCACTACCCGGTAGTAGCGGGGTAAGCATCGGTAGTACCGCTCTGTCTTAAGAGCAGTACCGCTGCTGCCTGCCATCAGGCGGTAGTACCGCCCAACTGAACGATCGGACCAAGTGTGGCACTGCTACAACAGAGGTCCCTTCAAAGCTCAATTATTGTGGTGTAAAGCTTTGTTGTGTTGTTGTGAGCCTCCAATTAAGTCGTGGAGAATGCCCCAACTTTGTTTGTGAAGGTCCAGTCACCGCCTCCAGGGGCACCACTAGTGGATCGTGGCACCTTGTATTGTGCATGCGAAAGCGCGAGGAGAATAAGGTGAGCCATTGTGACACTTAATGAGCATCATGCCACCATAGCTCTCTAACAGAGACGTACCTCCCCCAAAGGAGGGATCTCCGTGAACTAAATCATCGTCTCCACTTGCGGTTATTTGTTTCTTTCACTTGTTGCAACAAGCTAGTTTTGTTGTGTATCTTATCTAACTTGTTGTTTATTGTGAGCTTGGCATATATGTTGTCCATCTAGTTGCATATATATATTCTTGTTGTATCCCTTTAAATTGGAAAATAGATTGAAATTTGTTAGTCGTCTATTCACCCCGTTCTAGTTGACCATACTGATCCTTGTAATTATCATGTTCAAATTTTTGCCAGCATTTGCATGCTTGTTAAAGAAAATTGGCATATCGCGACAACATAGTTTGCCATACAAAGCGTTCGATTCGCCATGCTTAAAAATTTGATGTCACAAGGTTTTTCTTTTTCTTTTTGAGACAAACGTGGAACAGTCAAACAGCCGGCGTGAGCGTCGGTTTGTTGGGCCGGCCCACGCAGCCGCTGGCGTGAACTTCTAATCTTCCGCCGTACGCTGGTGTGAAAACCATCCGCCCATTCCATTCCCACCCGTCATCCCGCCCAAACGGCCGAAACAGAAAAATTCCCCACACACGGCGATCGGGCGATGGACCCCGCCGCCGCCGACCTCCTCGCCGCCCTCTCCTCCCCCTGCTCCCACGCTGGTCTTCACGCCCGCTTCGCCGCCTACCTCCAGCCCTTCTCCCTGTACCTGCTCGCCGCGAACCCTAACAACCCCAGGCCACCGCCCACGCAGCAGCCGACCCCGACGCGGCCGCCGTCCGCCCCCTCGCGAAGCGGTTCTTCCCATTCCTCTCCCGCGCGATCCATATCCTCCGATCGACCCCCAGCTCGGCCGCCGACGAGCTGCTCGAGATCTACGGCCTCGTCCTCGACTGCCTGGCTGCCATCTTCGCGTGCCTCGCCGGGAAGCCCTACTCCGTGCTGCTCCAGCGCCGCCACTTCTTGCACTGCCTCGAGTCGCGCGGCCACTACGCACGCGCCGAGGCGGAGGCCGCCGCCACCCTCGATGCCCTCCGCCGCGCGCTCTCACCGACGACCACGTCCCTCCTCCTCCCCGAGCCTGCAGGCGTTGCAGGGGAGGACCCTAAAATCCCCACACTCGCGGTTGACCTCACCGTCTGCCTTGCTAATTGTGCCATCAAGGGCAAGGTGAAGGAAGACGCACCGTATCTACGGCTCCTCGTCCTTGTTGGCCAGCTCCGCCCATGGCTCCGGTGGCTCTGCTAACTGACTAACTCTGCATTTTTCTTCTTTACTAAACTATAAACAAGACATGCATATATGGTGTGTGACGATGAGATTTTGTCCGTTTGCAGGATTCTGACCGAGGAGTCCAGCAGGAAGCATCTCACTCTGCTTGTGAATGCACTGAGCCGCTGTGCTGTTTTCCTGGCTGCCCAGTCTCCGTCTTTCGATGAAAAGCTTGTACACGAATTCTGTGTTGCAACCTTACAGGAGTGTGAGAAGCCACAAATGATGCAACACTTGCCCGCTGTATGTGCACTACCGAATTAATTGCGGTTGGAACTCAACCAGTATAACTTAATTCTGTTGATTTGTTAATGGTTTTACTGTTTATTCTGGTTGAAGGTTGCACGCATGATCTGTTCTTCTGTAGATTTGTGTTGGGAAGGGAGCACACATCTTTTGCTTTGTGTGTTGAAGACTGCTGTTTCACATGTCAAGGTAAATAAATCTCACTGGAACATGTTGCATTTCACTAAAATTCAGAAGAAGATTAAAAACTGCATGAAGTTTAGGAGTAAAAGTCATTACTTGACTATGCCACATGAATGTGAAGCTAGAAAATGGTTCCTAAATTATCAAAATTCAAATTATTTGTGGGATTCGTTGCTTTAGAGATGCGTGTGATTAAAAGTGGAATAAGGCTTATCAATAGTTGGACTTTGTAATGTTGAATCCTCTAGGATCAACGAGCTCAAGTTTGAGCCACAACCAGAAGATGATTAGAAAAATTATCTTGATCTTGTGGTGTTGCCATCTTCTTCTTCTACTTCCTTACCACCAGCAACTTGATCTGGTGGATGAACTGGTTCTTCCCAGTGCTTACAGTGCTAGCTTGATCGGTAGCTGATTACTTGAGTGTGTGTGAGAGAGAGGAAGAGAGACTGAGAGCAGCAATAGCAGGCGTAGCTCACTTCTCCTCTGGATGGCTCTCTCATCCTTTTATTTATCTTAGCACTGTGCACTAGGGGAACCAGCATCGTTGGATCTTAATTTGATGTCCGCGATCAGGACACCTCTGGTAGGTACTGTAGCACCGACCTACTGTAGCAATTTTACTGTGTCTACAGTTTAGACTGTAGATCAAAATATCCAACATTCTCCCCTTGATCGTAAGGCTAAACTTTATAAGCCCACTTCTCAATGAAATGGCATATGAGATAAAAGGATTACTGCGGTCAGTTATTTAGTACCACAGAAACCCAGTTACTACAATATACCACCTCATCTAAAAATTGGACTTCTTTAACTTAGGAGCTCCATAAATTTATTCACATAATTCATTAACTTTATTCACATAATTTTTTACATAAACATTACTAATATTACAGACTCATTTCTTGATAAAATGGTACACCAAGACAATAGATCACAACAGTCAATTAAGTACTGTTGAGCCAATTGACTATGGTTCTCATCCGATCTCAAAATGAGCCTTTTGGGGAGATGGTGCCATAACGGTCCCAAGAGTGCAGTTGGTTCTCCTATATACAAATGTATATGACCTTATGCGCGCGCTTAATGAGAGAACACAAATATGTTTTCAGAGTCATAATTAGTCCCTTAATAATAGGCTGCCACATAAACTTAATGCCGGCAACGTTAGAAGGCAAGCCTCTTAAATATGATGCTTATATATCAAGCATCCATTAGTTAAGCTTATGTATGTATATATATATATATATATATATATATATATATATATATATATATAGTGCTCAACACTTATGCCTTACACTTTATACTTATTTGTCGAACACCAAAACTTTATTCATCAAGACCGTGAATGTTTTGACTCTGGAATCATTCTTTCACAATGTCTTAGGTATCTCAGGTACCTTTTGACATGCTACTTGAATTGACTGCACTCTTACATAATATGTCCCGAGATAAATTTCTTAAGATAATCCCTTAATCTTAAATTGTTATGGATCAGGGACACAAATCCATATCTTAAAACATAGGGATCGAAACATGCCACTATTTAATTTGCATCTTAACGATGCCCTTAAGAATTTGGTGAAGCCATTCCACAATATGGCTCCCCCGCAAGAGTGAAACTTTTGTGGATAGAACTTAAAAAGATTTTCACTCCTTGCAGAATACTTTAAAAATTCACAACTTGGTGGTCATTATTGTTTCTTGAATGTGAGCATGTAATCCCTTAATGTGATATATTATCACATAATTACTTTAGTAATTTTCCAGGGGGTCCAATCCTGGACTTATGTCTGCCAGATTTCCCGGTCACAAAATCTTTAGGGCACATAATAAATTAAGCATTAGTGACAACGTAAGGTAAAACTTATTGCCCTTGAGGGAGTAAACATAAAACTTTAGAGATTAACTTAATACTCCCCTTTAATGGACCAATCTTAGTGAGTCTTAATAACTTAAAGAAAATCACCAAGATGAACTTATCAACCCCGAGAGAAAACTCCGGGTTTTATGCAATATCCCTATTGCTCATAATTAACATAAGACTGATTTATCAAAAAAAAAATTGAACTTTGTACCATTTTAAGATGCTTATTGTCTCAAGTACAATTGATCATCATCCCTTTATTTCATAAAGAATGGTTTCCATCTCCAATATTTTAAATTCGGTGATCATGTGCCACTTTTCTCACAAACTCCCAGTTATATCATTATATCAACAAGTCTTTCGTCAAGACCCGTTGCTTAAACTTTAGAGAGACCAATTGGGAAAAAATGGTCCACACCTTGATAATCTGGGAGTTAGTAGATGGCTCTACTCACGGTATCCATGATGGAGTTCTTAATTGCCATGCAATATTTGACTGCTCTCTATTAAATTTCAATCATTTTATTATCCTCCTTGAGTGATTTAGGAGAACTATTGTAGAGAGCAGACTTGTATCTTAGTTAAGAAACATGGCACAATCATTTAGCATTGAAAGGCAATCTAATAATTCTTAATCATAATGATGCCCTTAGGAGATGGAGTCTTTAATAAATCTGACTAAAAGTGGTACTTAGCTCAACTTAAATACCTTATTGATAGAATCTAAACATACCTGATAAAATACTTTTTCCTAAGTTGAAAATCATTCTTGGAGAAGTTCAATGCCCCCCTCGAAATGTGAACTGAGCCATAGCTTAACATTTCGACGAACTTTCATAATAAATATTCCACCTTTAGTAGAGAAGTCAATAAAATTTGTAGCACGAATCACATTATTGGAATGGAGGATGAAGAACTTAATTTAGGCTAATGGAAATCTTCCAGTAGCTTTAAACATTAGCCTCCAGTCCTTTAACACTTCTCTTAAAACTTCCTTATTTATGAGGCCATAATAGCATTATGAATATAGCATCTTTTATCCAAAATGTTTACACACTTTCTTATGGATATAAAATCCTTTGAGCTTAATCACAGTCCACTTTTGTGCTTTATTGTACATGACATAATAAAGTGAACTCAAAAGCTCGATAATTAAATCATGATAATTTTCATGATCAACATAATCCTATAGAATTTTGAGAAGATTCTTCAAACTACTTTTCCATTAATGCCAGATAAACTGTATTTTGAATGGACTAGAAAATTATTTTCCTAGATCCTTACTGGCACACTCCCCCAGATTCTTACTGGGTCTTGCTCCCAATAAACATTAATAGACAAGAAATCCATTGGATTCTCGTCAATACTTTAGTAACCAAAATTTCTTTAATGAGAGCTCATTATTTTTTTATATACTTCATTACTTATGACCTCATGGAACAATAATATGTACATAAACTTAATTCATTTCTCATAAGAAGTATTAAGTCAGCCGAAAACATTATGGCTGAATCGAAAAGAATTAGCAATAGGGATAAAATTCATGATCACAAATATTTTATAGTGATCATGTAGAACATAATTCCTTATGTAAGCATTAATCTTTAGGAAATAACACATGTATCCAATCAACTTTGGTCAGAATGAATTCACGTGTCACAACCTATCCCAAAATAATCATTAAATCTCCAACCAAAATTTCCTTTGGTTCCATCATAATTGGGGATTACTTAGTTAGGGATAACTTAATGATCATAAATGTTGAAAACTTCATCAGTTGATTGATCTGGGAATAAAACAAAAACATTTAATAGCAGAAGCGTATTTTAAGACAATTGACGTCTTTTACCTTAATTCCCGAAGGTACTTAAATATTTGTGGCATATTGCATTATGTCCATAAGCCTTATGCATGAAATCTTTCCCAAATCATAAACTTATTTTGTTGATCTGATCCATATCAGCTTTGGCCAGAAAAGTACGAGAACAACAAACTTTTGCGAGCAAGTATTTATTAATCAGCTTTGGCCAAATAACAAATACATGTCACACTTTATAGCCTTTTTAAACTTCTTTCACCGATCTAGCCCATATCAGCTTTTGCCAGAAATGGACAAGACCGGCAAAATTTTGTTGTCAGATACTCATCAATCAGCTTTGGCCAGAATGATAAATATCAGCCACACTTAATTAGAATCATGTCTCTGTACACTTCTTTTATTGAACTAGTCCGTGGACCAGAACAACTACATTTTGTGATCATGTGTTCATCAATCAGCTTTGGCCAGAATGACAAACACAAATCACACTTAATTTAATTAGAGACATTCGATAGAAACAACTTCATATAACATGCATGGCTTAAGGACGGAAACTTTATTGATGGGCAATTATACTTGACATACCATGGTTCAGTGAGATATAACCATGAAAAGTCAACTTTAGATATTCTTATGCCCAAAACTTAAATATTGCTCAGATCAAGGGCCACTTAATTTTGAATCCCCACTTAGTTTTTATTATCATCATAATCCCTTTTCAGTACATCATAATTTGTAATACCTTCTTTAGGTATTTTAGGAGGATTATAAAGGAGAGCCCAACTAGAGTGATCTCAAGCTCCTCCTTCCATAAAACATAATTGCTACCATTTAGTTACTCTATGCCTTTAATTCTTCCGGCAATAAGAGACATCAAGTGCTGCAAAATGAATCAGATGCTTTAATAAGCATCAATTTCATAACTTCTTATTTTGTGGTCAACATACCCGTCAATCAACTTTGGTCAGAATGACGAGCATAAACCACACATAATTAAATCCTCACATGCATAAACTTCATTCATCAACCCGGTTCACATCAGCTTTGGCTAGAAGTGAACCGGACAAATAAAATTTCATGGTCAAAATGCCCGCCAATCAGCTTTGGCCAGAATGACGGACATAAGCCATGCTTTATTTTGAGGATCAACCAATTTCTTTTGCAGCGAAACTTTATAGCATAATGGTAGCAATAATCATTATAATAAATTTTGGAGAACATTATTATCATAACGGCCCTTTCTTTAAATGATACATTATTCTAAGCAATAAAAAACTAATTGTTTCGGGGCTTTATTCTCATAATTGGTCATCATAACAGCATAAAAGTCCCAAACCTAATTTTATTGGATCACTTAAACTTTACTAATCATAATGAAAAGACATCACAACAATTTAACATGACACATAATTGCATGATGATACAACAAAACATCAAAGAATAACTTGGCACTAATAAACATAATATTTAAAACATAAACATTATCCTTAAAGCCTTTTTAAATTTAGCCCTCAAACTTAATTATTGCATAAAATTTAATCATTATCAGGAAACTATTTATTATTTCCCTGAATTATTTATGCCTATAACAGAATTTTTAGCCGATTAAAAAAAAGTTGTTGTGCTAAACTGGGCCAGAGAAGCATCAGCCAGCCCAGCCAGCTCCCCTTGGACATGGCTGGTTTGGGCCGTAGCGGCCTGCAGGCCCAGCCAAAGCAGCCGGCCGCGGCAAGCTAAACCGCGATGCAGCCCAGCCCACCTCGAACCCTAGCCTCACTCGTTCCCCTCCCCTTTCCCTCTGCTTCTCCACCCGCGGCGCCAGTGAGCAAGACGCGAGATGCGGCGGCGAGACCAGCCGCTACGAAGGAGGGCGAAGACGGCAGCGTTGTCCAGGCCCCCTCGTCGGAACTGCGTGCAGCTCCGTCGAGCGGCTCCGGGCAGTGCCCTTTACGAGGCGAGCGTGTCCCTGCGGCGGCGACGGCTACCTTCGTCAGCTCCGGCACGGCAGCTGGACTCCATCACCGACAAGCAAGCGAGGAGGCGCAGCCACTGCCCGGTGTGATGGACGGCAAGACGCTCCAGCAGGAGCCCGAGCGCATCCGCAAGCATAAGAGGTCGACCTCTTCGCCGCCATGGCCAGTGACGGCGACAAGATCCATAAGGTAATCGTCCACCACTCCCTTTAGTTCTTGATTTAGGGTTAGGGTTCATCAGAAAATGGGGAATTTCCTCAATTAGGGTTTCAGAATTTGGGGATTTTCTTTAGGGTTTGCTTCTAATCACTTTATCCCCACTTTGAACTTTAACCGAAACCATAACATTAACAGAGAAGGAAATCATAAAATTGAACAGGCTAGGGTTTCGGATTTGGGGAAATCCTTTAGTGTTTGCTTCAAATTAATTTAGTTCCCCTTTGATTCATACATAAAACCGAAGCCTCAAGCCTAAAAACATAAGATAAATTGAGGAATTTCAATTTTAGGGTTCCAGAAAATTGGGGATTTTGCTTTAGACTTGCTTCAGATGCTTTGATCCCCTTTAGTTATCATTAAAAAATGGAACCCTTGATCAACATGTGATCTGTTAGGGCTAGAAACTTGATTATTTTAGGGCTAAATAAATTGGATCAGACATGAACAGGAAGAACAGCTTGATACTTGACATAACCTTAATAGATCAAGCATGATCTTGAGCATAGGAGAGCTCAAACTTGATGCTAACTGCTCTGATACCATTGTTGAATCCTCTAGGATCAACGAGCTCAAGTTTGAGCCACAACCAGAAGATGATTAGAAAAATTACCTTGATCGTGTGGTGCTGCCATCTTCTTCTTCTACTTCCTTACCACCAGCAGCTTGATCTGGTGGATGAACTGGTTCTTCCCAGTGCTTACAGTGCTAGCTTGATCGGTAGCTGATTACTTGAGTGTGTGTGAGAGAGAGGAAGAGAGACTGAGAGCAGCAATAGCAGCCGTAGCTCACTTCTCCTCTGGATGGCTCTCTCATCCTTTTATTTATCTTAGCACTGTGCACTAGGGGAACCAGCACCATTGGATCTTAATTTGATGTCCCCGATCAGGACACCTCTAGCAGGTACTGTAGCACCGACCTACTGTAGCAATTTTACTGTGTCTACAGTTTAGACTGTAGATCAAAATATCCAACATGTAAATCTATCTTGCTAAAGATTGTTTCCTAGCTATGGTTTACACTTCTTTGGGAACCACATTTATTCTTTAATATATACTAGATTATAAAATCGTGCTCAATAGACTGTTTATCTGCTCATGTAAAAAAACTGTTCATTTGCGTCAAGTAAAGTAAATTCCGTGCAAGGTATTAGTATTTACACTTTTGGTTGGTTAAACCATATAGAGCTTCACTTCCTGAGCAATTTCACGCAGATAAAACATGTTGTCTTTCACATAATTCAGAAGCACATTAATCTGCGCCAAGGCTCAGTTTGCGGTTGCTTAACTGTTCTTTGTTGTGGATTATTAGACACACAAGTGGGCAAAAGCGGCTCAAACAAACACTAAAATGAACAAAAGTGGGTTGGGAAAACGGTATTATGATAATCCACCGAAGTACCAATCACAACTCAAGTTTAGCAGTTAAAGTGGTGACTTGACAAAATCACATGAACGTGAAGCTGGAAGTATAGTTCATAATCTTATCAAAATTTATACTATTAGTTTGATTCCTTGTTTTGGAAGGGGAGCCTCGGTGCAGCAGTAAAGCTGTTGTCTGGAAGCAGCCTCTTGCAGAATTGTAGGGAAAGTCTGCGTAGAAAAGACCCAAAGTGGTCAGGCCCTTCCCCGGACACTGCACAAGTGGGAGCTACGTGCACCGGGCTGCCCTTTTTAGTGTGATTCCTAGTTTTGCAGATGCACAGGTGTGATTCAAAGTGAATAGGGCTTGTCAGTAGCTTAACTTAGTAAATCTATACCTTAGTAAACACTGTTATTATTTTCCACCTATGGTTTACATTTCTCTATTGACAAACAGAGTTCCCTTGTTCATAATGTAAACCTGTTAGACTTGCACCACATGAATACCTTACTGTGAGCCTGTGGTACTTTTGGGCTTTTGCTTATGGAGAAGCAAGCTTATGGATTTCTGTGGGTATAGATAAGCTTCGGTGGAGAGAAACTCAAAAAAACTGATATTCCCCTTCTTTTGGGCTTATGGAGTTTGGGCTCATGAGATGTGTAATGTCTACATTGCCCCTGAATCTATTATGTGAACTTATCTGCAAGTGAAATACATGTTGTTGTTCTACTATGATAGGTTGTAGTCATCATCAGCTACCACTAACGGTATAAAATGAGTTTAGTTCAAAGGTGCACGCCGTCTAGTAGTCAACAACAAAATTGCTAAGATGTCAAGCTGTAGTAGATTTCACGATTTCCTCTCTGAAGCTATTACAACAGTTAGACATCATGTGGTACTGCTAACTTCTCAGCTTTTATCAGACATCCAGAAATAAAGTATTATCTTTTTTTGCCTCATGGGAATGTAGAAGCCTAATTGGATAAATCAATCTCAACCCAGGATCTACCAAAGGATACACTGAAGGGCATCGTTGACATTCTCCATAGATGTGGCTCAAAAGCGATACGTTATATTGTTGTGAAGAGCCTGTCTGAATTGTTTGTTTATGGTGACACATCTGATTATCACAAAAGCTATTTGGTTCTGATCAAGTTATGGGTGAAGGTATTATCATAAAAAAAACTAGAGAACTATCCCGCTTCGAACACTTTGTTGATGTGGTTTCATTTATTTTCTTATGCAAACTTTAGATAACACTTTAAAGATTTTGAAGATGACCAACGTGTGGATAGTGCTCCTCTTCTCTATCACTCTCTTATGGGCTGCTCGTCTCTCTTGCCAATGAAGTTCATAGGCTTAATTGTAGAGGAGGTATCAGATTCTGTTTTGTTAAGATTAACAATGGTGTATCTATATTTTGATCTCATTCTGATGCGAAGTGCTTTGGACGTGCTTTGGTTTTTGCAGGAATTGTTAGCATATGGAGCAATAGAATCTCGTGTGACCATGCTCTGTGCAAATATGCAAAATAGAATAATTTTTTCGATAAAGATGCAAAATAGAATAATAGATATTCTCTTGAATGAAATATATTGTTCGAAAGAATATTATCTGGACAGATCAAAGGTTTTAGTTAGGAAGGCACGCATACTCCGTGCATCTGGGGTGCAAAACATAAGCAGCTGTCTTGAGTTCTTGTCTGAAGCCATATCTTTACTGGTAAGCCCCCCCTCCCTGCTGTCCCCTTCCTGTCCTGTTTTCTTATGTATACCACAAGGGATATCTAAGATTCATTTTCTTACATCAAACCAGCGAGGCATCTTACTGGATTCATCTCGAGGCAATGCGATTGTGATCCATGAATTGGCTATTGCATATTGCCTGCATGCACATTGTGCCCAGGAAGCCAATCATGGCGGCAAGGTAACTGCTTCATATGAATTGCTTGTACAGTCACTTGTATATTAGCTATAACATGCCTTTGCTTTGTTTGCTAATAGTTTTTTTTGTTTTTTCGAATAGGTAATCTTTGATAATGCTAGGAGTGTTCTTGGCTTGTGGTCAAAGATGGGTACTTTGCATCATTGTTCTCCTGGTGTGATCTTTCAGCAGCAATCAGAAACTCTTATACCACTTCTTAGTTCCCTGGTTGATTTGCTGGCGATTAAGGTAATACCATGCTAAAAACTATTAGGTTCGATAAGATTCAACTGCTGGCTTTTAGCATGATAATTATGTGCTTTTAATTTATATCAGGGCTGCTTTGAGCTTCAGTTTGAGCTGTGCAAGCTTATCATAATAATATGGAAGCAAGAAAACTTACCCCTAGAGAAGTTATTCTCCATGTTATTTATCAACGGGCGCCTTAATCATGCATGCTGCCATCTCCCAACTGCGTCATATGAATTGCTTGTACAGTCACTTGTATATTAGCTATAACATGCCTTTGCTTTGTTTGCTAATAGTTTTTTTTTGTTTTTTCGAATAGGTAATCTTTGATAATGCTAGGAGTGTTCTTGGCTTATGGTCAAAGATGGGTACTTTGCATCATTGTTCTCCTGGTGTGATCTTTCAGCAGCAATCAGAAACTCTTATACCACTTCTTTGTTCCCTGGTTGATTTGCTGGCGATTAAGGTAATACCATGCTAAAAACTATTAGGTTCGATAAGATTCAACTGCTGGCTTTTAGCATGATAATTATGTGCTTTTAATTTATATCAGGGCTGCTTTGAGCTTCAGTTTGAGCTGTGCAAGCTTATCATAATAATATGGAAGCAAGAAAACTTACCCCTAGAGAAGTTATTCTCCATGTTATTTATCAACGGGCGCCTTAATCATGCATGCTGCCATCTCCCAATGGACCAGAAATGTTGAACTATTATGGCCCATTAAGGCCCAGCCCATGAAGCAGCTAACCTAGAAGAAGAGGTACGGGAGGAGAGAGCTCCCAGGCTCAGCCGGCACACACACCACAAGCAAGGATGCTTGAGCTCCCAGGATGAACTAGGGTTCAGAGGTAAATACAACATGGTATCAGAGCTGCGGCTCCGTGATGGTGCTGCGCTGGAGGAAAGGAAGTCAGCTGGAGGAGGGCGAGCCATCTGTGCTATTGTGTACGGGAACTAGCTGTGGTCTCGTGTACGGGAGTTGGCTGGCTGGAGGCGACATAGAGGAGGCGGCTGCACCAAGGTGTCGGCGGCAGCAGGTGACGGGGATTGGAGGTGGTCCAGAAGACGGAGAAGGGGACGGCTGTTCACGCTGCGTGCGTGCGGCCGGACGAAGCAAGAGGTTGTGTCTAGTCTGTCAGCAAGCTGAGCTGTTTTTGCTGCTGCTCGGGAGGAGAAAAGAAGAGCCAAGGAGGAAGCTGCTACTGTTTGTGTGCAGCTGTCGGCGGTCGTCCGGGGCGTGCAGAGATGGTGGTGACGGCGGCGGTAGAGAAGGTTGAGGCATCGACAGCAGTGCTGGTCTTGGCAGTCGCGGAGGAGAAGGGGCGCCTTGCCAAGGTAGAGAGAGTGGAGGAGACACGGCAGCAGGCAGCTGAGGGAGAGCCCCTTGCCGTGCTGAGGGAGGCGAGACACGTAGTGGTGCGACTGCACGCGCTGCAGCTGAGGAAGGAGGCTGCACATGTCGTCGAGTTCGAGATGCTGCTCAAGGTAATCGACGGGCTCATCCAGATGGCGTCGAGGGTTGTGTCCTCTCCTGGTAAAGGAGGAGGGAAAATTGGCAGCAGTTTTGTGGAGGAGGTCTTGGAGGAGATGAAATCCAAGCGGTTTTGTTGCTGCTGCGCCCGAGTTGAAGGGGTCGAGTGTTGTATGCGGCCCCCTGGGAGGAAGATGGCAGAAATCATCAAAGAGGAGGAAATTGTCCCGGCTAGCAGGGAAGTAGAGGAAATGGGTAGAGGACAGGCAGCGACTACTGCTCATTTTATCTGTACAAATGAAGGTAACATTGAAAAGGCCAACATTGCTGCTCAGAGAATTGATACAGAATGGGTTCTTGACTCTGGTGCATCTAAGCATGTTGGGGGTAAATTTTGTGTGTTTGAGTCGTATGATAAGCATCCTCCTACTCACAAGGGCACTATTCAAACTGCTGATGGTACAAAACAATCCTGTTGTTGGGATTGGCACGGTAAAATGCACTTCAAACATCTCACTCTCCTCAGTTTTACATGTACCGGCGTTCCCTGTTAATCTGGCCTCTGTGAGTGCTCTAATCGATGAAATTGACTGTCGTGTGATTCTTGACAAGTTTGGTTGCTTGATTGAGGAGCGACAGACAAGGCACACAATTGGGTCAGGCACCCGCCGTAGGGGACTCTGGTATGTGGACCAGGAGGTGCAGCCGGACTTGGTATGTGCTGCGACCATGGAAGATAAGGAGAAGCAGGCGATGATACATCATTGTAGGTTTGGGCACATTTTTTTGACAAGATGATTAGAATATTTCCGGATGTTATGTGCAGCATAGACAAGAGCAAATTACGATGTGATGCTTGTGAGTTTGCAAAGCATACAAGGACATCTTATGTGAGCAAAGGACTTAGGAATATTTCCCCGTTCATGCTGATTCACTCAGATGTATGGACTTGTCCCGTGGTGTCCGTTAGTGGTGCGAAGTACTTTGTGACCTTCATTGATTGTCACTCACGCATGACATGGGTTTATCTGATGCGGCATAAAGATGAAGTGTTTGACTGCTTTCAGAATTTCTACGCTCTTATCAAGACTCAGTTCAGTGTGCAGGTGCAGGCAATGAGAACTGACAATGGAACTGAATATGTGAATAACAAGTTTGGGGCTTTCTTGTCAGAGCATGGCATTCTTCATCAGACTTCATGCCCAGACACTCCACCACATAATGGAGTTGCCGAGAGGAAGAACCGCCACATCCTGGAAGTTGCTAGGTCTCTTATGTTCACCATGAATGTTCCAAAATTCTTGTGGAGTGAAGCCGTGATGACTGCAACTTATTTGATTAACAGAACTCCTTCTAGGATATTGGGTATGAAGTCTCCGTGTGAGCTGCTGTTAGGAGAGAACAAATTTGTGGTTCCTCCAAAGTTATTTGGTTGCACATGCTTTGTTAGGGATCATAGACCGGGCGTGGGAAAACTGGATCCAAAGGCTGTGAAGTGTATCTTCATTGGGTACTCTTCTGGACAGCGGGGCTATAAATGTTGGAATCCTTCAGAGCGAAGAAATTTTGTCAGTATGGATGTCACCTTCAGGGAATGTGAACCCTTCTATGGTGAACCGACTGATCTGAGTTTGTTGTTTGCAGAGCTTGACCACCTACACTCCGTGACAGATGGTCATGAGGGGGAGAAGGTTGTGTCACGTACTCAGGATGATTGCACTAACACGGGTGATAATGTGCAAGCTCAGGTCCGACCAATAGTGGGTACAATTCAAATTGGTTCTCTTGAGGTTCCTGTTCGGGATCGTTGGCCTCAAAATCTGCTTGTGTACTCTAGACGGCAGCCACATGTGCAGGGGGAGCAACAAGTCAGTGATACGAGCTCATCTGATATTGCGGAGCAGCAGGCACATGTGCAGGGGGAGCAGCAAGATAGTGATGCTAGCTCATGTGACACAGTGGATCTTCCCATTGCCTTGAGGAAAGAACCACGAGCCAAGGCAGGAAAGCCTCCTGAAAAATACAGGGATGAGCAAGATACTATAGTGGCAAAGAAGACACTACAAAATATACGGGATGACCATGATATTGGAAATTTTGTGTCTTATGAGGCTTTGTCTCCTTCCTACAGAGCCTTTGTTGCCTCTCTCCAATCTGCGTCTGTCCCAAAGGATTGGAGGAGTGCAAAGCAAGATCCTAAGTGGCGTGCTGCGATGATAGAGGAGTTGGAAGCACTGAAGAAAAACAAGACGTGGGTGCTAACCACATTGTCGGCAGAGAAGAAAGCTGTGAGTTGCAAATGGATTTATACTGTGAAGCAAAATCCAGAAGGGAAGGTAGAATGGTACAAGGCTAGATTGGTCGCTAGAGGGTTTAGTCAAACTTATGGAATTGACTATGATGAGACATTTGCACCAGTGGCAAAGATGAACACAGTAAGGATATTGGTTTCCTGTGCTGCTAACTTTGGGTGGAAGTTGCATCAACTAGATGTCAAGAATGCCTTTTTGCATGGTGATCTGAAGGAAGAAGTGTATATGGAGATACCACCAGGCTTTGGTACCTCGGAGACCACAGGGAAAGTATGTAGGCTGAAGAAGTCCTTGTATGGATTGAAACAATCACCAAGGGCATGGTTTGATAGGTTCAGACGTGCTATTTGTGGTATGGGGTATGGTCAATGTAATGGTGACCACACGGTGTTCTACAAACACTCTGATCGTAAAATCACAATTCTTGCAGTATATGTGGATGACATTATCATCACGGCGATGATCAAGAAGAAATCAAGAGATTAAAGGAGTGCCTGAGTAAGGAGTTTGAGGTAAAAGATTTGGGCAACCTAAAATACTTTCTTGGCATAGAAGTGGCCCGGACAGAGAAAGGAATATCTCTGTGCCAACGAAAATACACCTTAGATCTCCTGAGTGACATGGGCATGATGGGATGTCGTGCAGCTCCCAACCCGATTGAACAAAATCATCAAGTGACAGCACAATCAGGTGAGCTGGTGAACAAGGAAGATTATCAAAAACTGGTTGGGAGGTTATTATATTTGTGTCACACTAGGCCTGACATTACATATGCTGTGGGCGTAGTGAGCAGATACATGCATGAACCTAGAAGTGGGCACCTTGATTTAGTGCACAGAAGCTTGAGGTACCTGAAGGGGACTCCAGGAAAAGGGTTGTGGTTTGCAAAGAATGGACATCTTGATGTGGATGGCTATAGTGACTCAAGCTGGGCTGATTGTCAAGATGATAGAAGATCAACAGCAGGCTATTGTGTGTTTGTGGGAGGAAATTTAGTGTCTTGGAGAAGCAAGAAACAGTCTGCTGTGTCTAGATCAATAGCAGAAGCTGAGTATAGAGCCCTATCTCATGGGTTGAGTGAGATGCTCTGGGTAAAGCACCTTCTGGGCAAGTTGAAACTTCTGAGGAAGGGGCCCTTGCGAGTGTGGTGTGACAATCAATCAGCTATAAGTATTGCAAATAATCCAGTTCAACATGACAGGACAAAGCATGTGGAAATTGATCGCTTCTTCATTAAGGAGAAACTCGATGCTGGAATCATCAGTCTTAGTCATGTTACCTCTCAGCAGCAGTTTGCAGATTGCTTGACAAAAGAATTGGGAACAAAGGATTGCAATTTGGCATGTGACAAGATGGGGATGATAGATATCTACCACCCATCTTGAGGGGGAGTGTTGAACTGTTATGGCCCATTAAGGCCCAGCCCATGAAGCAGCTAACCTAGAAGAAGAGGTACGGGAGGAGAGAGCTCCCAGGCTCAGCCGCCACACACACCACAAGCAAGGATGCTTGAGCTCCCAGGATGAACTAGGGTTCAGAGGTAAATACAACAAGAAATTTGTTTCTTATGTGGCACGACATCTTGGTGTTGATTGCCACAATACAATATTTTGGAGAAACTGTTTCAAAGAAGATTATCCTTCTCTTACTATGTTTCTTCAGTGGTTGTGGCCTGTTGATTTCTTTTCTCAATCATGTGAACGCTACTTTGGAAATCAGTTTGGTTTCAATGCTAGTGTTGTTGAGATCGATAAAGTTGCATCATCTCTGGTTTCTGAAGTAAGCTTTGTTGCTTGCATTGTAGTAATGTAGTATGCGTTTTCTTTTCGTTTTTTGATGCATCTTGTATTGTTTGATTTTGCAGCGTCCTTTGAGTAATCAATCAACCCATCTGGCTGGCTGTATATACTATGGTTTGTCAGAAAGACTTCTGTCAAGAGGACAAGTTCTCCAGGTAGTCTACTCTCATCAATTTATCTTGGTGGAAAATCTCCAGTTATTACGAAGTTTCCTTGATGTGGAGCTGCTCTATAGTTTAGCCTCCCTGTAATTAGAACACCCTTTGTTGTATTTTGCAGGCCATTTCATATGGAAGAGAAGCCCTCCAATTGCGCACGAAGCTCCTAAAAAAGAAGTTCGTAAGTGGAGAAAGCCAATGTTCTGGTGGGCAAGGCTTTGTTTCACATGAAGCAAGGGGACCAACGATGGCCGAAATCTGGCCAGATTGCACCAGGCCAAGCAGCATGAGAGATTCTTTCCTTACCCCATGGAATGTACTTAGATGTTATCTTGAGAGCATATTACAGGTATGGCAATAGTGTGGTATGCGTTAATTTCAGTACCAGCAAAATGATTGAAGGCGTTGGTAGAATATGTGTACCACTGTAGCCATCTATCACATGGTAACATGAGTCCAACCTACCTATGAGCGATGTCTCGTGTTGACTGCTTTGGCTGTTGGCAGTACCGCAATCATTTCCATAGTGTAAAACTGGCCTCAAGTAGGCTACAGACATTCTCATATTATTCATGTTTTTTCACGACGTACTCAGGTTGCTGTGATGCATGAATTGGTTGGCGATGGTGACGAAGCAGAAGTTTTATTACGTACAGGAAAGGAGATATCATGTTTCCAAGGATTACCAATTTTTGCTGTTGTCTTTACATTAGTGTTAGGTACATACATCTATTAATGATCTATCTATTACTTCATTATTATTTTGTTCATCTGTCCATTCCGTCTCATGTTTTAGGTCAACTATACCACAAAAGACAGCTCTGGGATGCCGCTGAGGATGAGCTTAAACATGCTAAGGACCTCCTTGCAGAAATGATAAATTCATTTCATGCAAGACATGCAAGTTGACTCTGCAGATATCAGTTGATGTGCAAGCTGGAGATCGGTTTTGGAATCTCTTTGAGAAAGACTTACAGAAACAGTTAACAGACAATTTGTCTAGTGCTTTAGGCATGTACCAATCTGCCGTGAAGAAATTGAATAACTCTGGTTTGGATTTTTCTTCTGGATCCTGTGATAAACTTAATACTAGTTGTATGTTGTGCAGCAAAGGTTCTATTGCAGAAACCAAGCGTGGAGCTTGTAATCATGGGAAAGAACTGTTAGCAGCCAAGGATGGAGTGTTACCTCCATGTACTCCGTGTTTGTTGTTCAGTCAGGTACCTATTCTGCTAGTAGTTGCTAATGTTTCAAAGTCTGAAGCACCGGCTGAAACACATGTTGCCCCATCTGAGAAGGCAACCCCAAAAGAATACACCTTCAGCAAAAGTTGAAGGGAAAATCCGCTCTCCCAGGACAAATCACGACAAGACGAGGAATAATATAAAAAATACACAAAGAAACACCATTTTATTGCTTGCGGAACGAATTATAACATCAGCGGAACATAATATTGGACTGTGGAACAAAAATATCTCTCATGAAATACATTCCAACTATAAAGACAGTAAGACAAAACAATATTCGGCATCTAATTTTCACGCTCATGGAACAAATCACGACAACAAAAGAACATAAATTTTGGAACAAATAGTTTAGAAATTATGGAATATAAATGATTGACCAACGGTTAGCAGATAAATCTAGTTCAAATCTGTACCTTGAGAAAACTAATCGGAGAGAGATTTTTTTCTTCAAAATTCATGACCATGTTTTAAAACGTGGAAACTGCTAAATCGATTAGCACATTGCTTGGATGTGAGGATGTAATTCTTTCTTTAAAAAAATCATAATCATGTTATAAAACATAAAACAGAATATTATCACATATTGAATTAATCACCGTCTACACGAGTTTTTGTTTTTGACTAATTGGAACAAAAAATTCATGGAACAAATCGAAACTATATATAGAGAAAAAAATCTCCTCCGGAACACCTCCTGCCACAAGAAAAACAACTTTTTTTTGGAGTGAATGGAACAACATATTAAAATCATGAGAAAAAAACGAAAAACAGAACCATTATTAAAAACTAAACTAAGGAAAAAGAAGAGAAAGAAAATAGCGAGAAGAAAGGAAGCATTATTACATGGACGAGGAATTCACGTACTAAGGGCATATTGGACGGGTCACCCCAAGTAGGCCTGGAATTCGAGCCGGCTCGGCTCGGCTTGACTTGTTTAACAAACGAGTCCAGAATTAAAATTCGTCTCAGCTCGCTGAACTCGTGAGTTTGCTCGTTTAGCTCGGTAAAACGGTACACATTCATTATAATAGTTTTTATTTATAATTATATATAAAAACTGTTGTAAAGTGCTGAAAATGGGGCCTATAAGGGATATGTCCGCGGCCATTGTGTCTGTTTACTGTGCGTCGTTGTGGTCTGGCGTATACCTGGCCATGTGTCGGGCTGGGCCGGGTTTCGGGCCGGGCCTAAAAAAGCCCGCGGGGAAATCCCAGGCCCAGGCCCGGCCCGACTCAACCGTCGGGCCTATATTTCAGGCCCAGGCCCGTCCTGTGAGTGCAAAATCCTGTCGGGCTTCAGGCCTCGGGTCGGGCTTCTTCCTGAAAACACCAATATGCAAAGCCCAGCCCGTCCCGTCAAGTCCATCGGGCCTAAAACTGAGGCCCAGGCCCGGCCCATGGGAAAGCCCAGTCGGGCCCAAGCCCAGAAATTTCGGGCCGGGCCGGGCTTCCCATGGCCAAGCATGGCCTGGCGCAAGGGGAGAAACAAACATATTGGGCCGAACTTTGGACCGAGCTGCTTCCTTTCCTTTCCAGTTCTTCCATAACGGAGCCACACACAGCGCTAAGTATGTATAATACTCCTAGCACTGTGCTTTGCGAGGAATGACAGTCTGCTTGGCGACAGACAGCAGTGGCGGAATGACACTCTCCTTGGCGACAGACAGCAGTGCGGCTCCGAAACAAAAGCTGAGATCAGATGGAAAAGGTCCCTGATTCTGTTACGCACAGGGGAGTTAGGTTGGGTAGGCGCTCTAATCAATCGGTAACCAGATCACCAGCCAGCCACTCGCCAACTGGGCAACCACCTCCCCACGAGATCGAGACGAGAGATCCCCCGGCCGTCGGTCCGTCCAGATATATTCGCGCGCACCGTCGTGGCTCGCCCAGCGCGATGAGCAGAGCATCCACGGCAGGAAGGTAGTGGTTGTTGTTAGGCTGGCCACTCACTCACTCGCTGATTCTGGTTTGGTTAGGCCTACTGCTTACGCGCTACGCGCGAACGACTCGATCGCGACCAGACTATATAGGCCGGCGAGGCGAGGAACACGTGTGGAAATGCCAAAAGGCCATGCGTAGAAGGAGACGTGTGGCTTGCCGCTTGCCTCCCGCGGAAAGACGCCGATCCAGTCGAGTCGACGAACCCAGCCCGCTAGCTGCCCTTGTGGAAGAGGAAAAGTCGAGATAGATGGCTCGGCGTAATCCCATACGCAGGCGTTGCGTACGTCGGCCAGTTATACCGGCCGGCCGACGTCTCGTGTTCATTGGTTCTGGTTTTTCGCAACGCGGCAAATTGCCCACCCGAGGGTGTGAATGTGTGTGTGTGTGATAAGATGGCGGTGTCACGCTGATACGTCAACGCTTAATAACAGTATCGTTTACTTTATTAGCGACGATGGACAGATAACCATGCCAGCACCAGCACGCTGGGTAGGTTAGTACCACCGGCAACAACACAAGTGGTTCGGTCTCGGCATGCATGTTCCTCTTGTGAGAAAAGTAGCTCAACCGTGGAAACACAAGAGAACAGCAAGATTTTCCCTCCACTGCCTTGGACTAAAAATGCTCTGTAAAAACTCTACTACTCCTCCGTAGGCCGTAGCTTGCAAGTGCCCCCGAAATAGCAACAAAAAAAAAGGTCCGTGCTCTGATCTGTTGCCGAAGATCCTTTTTGCCGAGCGAGGCCACTTGAGGCGATGGATCGGGTATAGTATTTAATTGACCCCGAGGTGACCAGAGGGCGTTGGAATCTTCCAAGCACGCACTTCCGGACCCATCCCATCCATCCAGTTGCGTGGCTGCGAGCTGACTTGCTACCGGGTGGATAGTACTCACCCATCATCGGAACCGTCTTGCCTGTAGGAACTAGCACGAGGCGAAGACCATGTCGGCCTTCTCCACGCATGTGCCAAATGCTTTCCTTTGCACCACCATTGTCCCGTTGTTTGACCCGCTGTCATTTCGCACTAGCTACGTACTGCGCTGTGAGTTGAGACCGGTGACCTGAACAAAGCGTACCCATCCACGTTGTACTAGTTTTTATGTGAAGAGAAATTCAATTTGGGTGGTGCTCTGCTCTTATCCAAGAGACATGTCATGTACGCGTCGGAGTTAGCCTCAAAGTATATATATTTTTTTAAACTAGGCAAAAGAATTGCCTCAAAGTATATTTTGCTGGATCTCCAGTCGGTCAGGGATCGGGACATCTCGCGTCGCCTCCTCTCTGGGCGACGGGAGGGGCGAAACCCTAACCCGCGCTGCCACCCACCTCCTCCCTCCCTCGCTGCTCTACGCCCCGGTGGTCCGGACGTCGATCCCAGGCCCGAAGGTGCCATCGGTTGTTTGACGGTGCTCGGCGGCGGCGCCTGCGCACCTCCTTCCTTGGTCCGCAGGGCTTATTCCCTTCCTCCCTGCAGGCTCTCTGCTCCTCCCCGTGCGAGTGTGGATGGCTTGGTGGACCAGCTGGTCGGAGGGGAACGGCAAGTCAGCACCGAACGAAGGTTCGATCCCGCCTCTGGCTGGAACAGACATCGACGAGCCTGCGGGCGTCGATTGCTCTTGAGTCGTTGTCCTGGTGCTGCGGTGTGCTCGATCCCCTCCCGTCCATTGCTCCGGGGGAAAACCTCTGATCCGGTTTTCCGGATCGAGGGATGATGGCGCATACGTCATTTCCCCTCATGAGAGCATTGTTTTTGGAGCTGGGCTCAGCTGGAGGGACTAGTGGTGTGTTTACTGCTGTTGTACGGCCATCTTGGGGCCAATAGTGGTGTGTTTCTCTCTTCGGCCGGCCTTCTCGTGGTCTCGGTCCCGCGAATGTGCTTGCTCAAGACCCCCCCATGGTTGCCGTTGTGGCGTGGAGAGCTTCGGGCTCCTGGTGTCTTCCCGACTCACCTTTTTTCAATGACGACACAATGATGCCTCCCCAACCTGCTTCGTCTGGACCTCCCGTGGCGGAGCTCCTGTCTAGGTTTGTGCTAGGTGCTAGGCTTAGCACTCGCCGATGATGATGGTGGATGCTCCTGGGTTGTGCCGTAGGGTTCGATAGGCACGCCGGTGCGACGCGCAAGGCTGTTTGCTGTATCTTGGTATTGTGATCTCTCAACTGCACCCCTCATCTACTTGTGACTCTCATGGTGGCTCTTGTTGTTCCCTTTTCTAGTATTTTTTTCTTTGTCTTCTGCTCCCTCCACCAGGATATTTTCGTGAATGAAACAAGCGTTGGAGATTTTCCTCGTCAATCTTGAAAAAAAGTATATTACTGTATTTTTGAACCATCCAATGAGCACGAGGGTCAATTACGAACGACACTCGGTAAACAAATGCAGAGACGCCGTTACCGGGCCGGGTCGATCCACCAATCCGACGACGACCGCAGCCCCTCTCCTCAGTCCTCACTCTTCGCCGGCGTCACACTACCACACTCCTTCCTTCCTCCACGGCCGTGTCTTCCCCTCCACGTTGACCACGACTTATTCGTCTCCAACCTCTCCTCCTCCACACCCCACCACCCAAGTGGCCCACGGCCAGCCTTCGACGCCACTCCACCGGCTCCTAACTAACCAACCAACCACTGCCGCCGGCAGTCCCCGCCTGTCAGCCTCCCCCATCCTCGCGCCTCGTGCGCGCGCCCACGCCGCATGATCATCCTTCGCTTACCCCACCTGCGACGCAACTTCTTCCCACGCCGCCCTCTCGCCCGCCCGCCGCTTTAAAACCATCTCACTCCACCACTCCCCCACACCACACCAAGCTAGCCAGCTACAGCCAGCAACCACACCTCACTCCAGGAACGCGTCCGTCTTCTCTCCCGAGCTCGATCAACAGCTTGTGCGCGCGGTGCCATGTCGTCTTCGGCCATGGAATTCCTCCACGCCTTGATCCCGGTCGACCACCACGACGAGGAGACGTCGGCTGCTTTCAGCAGCGGCGCTACGAGCGGGGAGGAGAGCGGCCAACACGTGCTGCAGGGCTGGGCCAAGAAGAAGCGCTCGCGCCGCCACCGCTCCGAGGAGGAGAACCTCGCGCTCTGCCTCCTCATGCTCTCCCGCAGCGGCGGCAACCACCGCGTCCAGGCGCCGCAGCCCTCCCTATCATCCCCGGAGTTCAGGTGCTCCGTCTGCGGCAAGTCCTTCGGCTCCTACCAGGCGCTCGGGGGCCACAAGACGAGCCACCGGGTGAAGCTGCCGTCTCCCCCCGCTACTGACGCTGCTGCTGCTGCTCCACTCGCGGCCCCCGTCGCCGTCGTGGCGCCCGCCGAGCCGGCCACGTCGTCCACCGCCGCGTCCTCCGACGGCACCGCCAGGGTCCACCGGTGCTCCATCTGCCAAAAGGAGTTCCCGACCGGGCAGGCGCTCGGCGGGCACAAGAGGAAGCACTACGACGGCGGCGCCACCGCCGCCTCGTCCACCGAGCTCCTGGCCGTCGCGGCTGCCACCGAGTCCGAGGTCGGGAGCACCGGCGCCAACGGGATCAGCTACGCCGCCGCCCGGGGGTTCGATCTCAACATACCGGCCGTGCCGGAGTTCGTGTGGCGGCCGTGCGCCAAGGGCAGCAAGATGATGATGTGGGAGGACGAGGAGGAGGTGCAGAGCCCGCTCGCCTTCAAGAAGCCACGCCTCCTCACGGCGTGAATGATGAACAGAAACACATAGCTGCATGGATCCGATCTATCCAGCACAAGTTTTTGGTGAAATTGAGTCCGGTCAACACTATTCGTTCATTTGTTTGGTTTAATTTGTTCCTGCTCCTGTACATATTGAGTGAGTGATACACCATATATAGGTAGCCATACATACTCATAGACATGGGTGGATCTTCTTGGTTCTTTTCAGCGATGGAGGATTACTTTGTACCATTTGTTCTGTAGCCGCCAGTATATTGTACTAGTTCAAATGAAGTTCATACAAACTCATACAGAGATTGATCATGAACTAGCAGTAGTAGCATACGTACTCTGTAACATACAAACCAATTGAATTGGAGATTATTTGAATTGAAATTCGCATCCCTCCAATATTGAACCCATGTTTCAGTTGCTTGATCACGCTTTAAAAGTTGATCGCACTTCAAAGGATCGATGCTCTGGCAGGTCAATTACCTTTGCGTACACTTCAGCAACTTGTTGTAGTACTCGCCTGGAAGGATACACTGCTGTAACTTGCACGAATAAAGAGATGGAAAACCTCTGCTTCAGTTCAAAGCACCAGATGCAAGCAGAGAACTCCAAGTCTACTGCGAGAATCGATCGATCGATTAGATGGAATGACCTGTTATTCACGTGTCTGCGTGACGTGATGAACTCTCGACGAATCGATCAAATCCATGTACTTAGTCGGGGGAATTGCAGCGTGACATGTGCGACGACGACTATACCGCCGCCGTTGCTGCAAGTGGAAAAACAAAAACTCGATCGGGCCGGCTCGCAGCTTCGTGCACGTCGACCGGCGACACCCAAGTTGGCGACAGCGACGCCGCCCGCCGGGTTTGATAACCTCGTGCCGACCTGCAGCTGGCCGGATCGACTGATCGCTTTCGAACGCAACAGCCGTCCGGCGCCGCACACGGCCGGCACGCGGCAGCCACCGGTGGACGGCCGGCCGCTCGCGAGGGTGGACGGGAAAATTCGGCTGGCGCCGCGCCTTCGTGACACCTGCGTGCATGCGCTTTCGATGGTTTTCTTTTTCTTGAACGTTGAAGCGTGGACGGAGATGGTCGCCGTATGTACGTGTTTGGCATGGCGGTGACGTTCTGGATCGACCTCCGGTGGCTAGCCGTGCCGCGTCATCTGCGACGTCGGCTTCTGAGTTCTCGGTGGGCACCGGGTTCGGCTCCTGGATCGCTGGATCTTCTCCGGTTGACGTACGACGCGTTTGCTTAATAGGTAAGCCAGGAAAAAAAAACCAGGAAAAAGAAGTCTGAAAAAAGCCATTTTAAAAATGGAACCATTTTTTTGCTTTTCTGAACCATTTTCAAAAATAGAACCATTTTTTTAATCAGAACCAGTTTTCAAAAAAAAGGCACCAATTTTCAAAAATCAGAACTATTTTTAAAAATCTGAACCATTATTTAAATCGAAACCATTTTCAAAAAAGGAACCATTTTTCAAAAATGGAAAACATTTTCGAAGAAAATGAAAGAAAACGAGAACTGAGAAAAATGAAAAAAGAAATAGAAAAAAAAGGAAAAGTAAATAGAAAAAACGAAAAAGGAACGGTGGAAAAAAGAACCAGATGATGATGGGCCGACCCACCTGGCGAATCCCTATAGACGAGTCGGTCTCGCAAAGGGCAATACATAGTGTTTCCACGCATACGCGGGAGATCTTATATATCGCCCGTAGGCACGCGAGATGGCCGCGCCGGCTGAAGGGTTTCATTAGGCCGGCATTGTTTAGTGTTTTTATTTTTCTTTTTGGGTTTTTTTTTTCATTTTTCCTTTTTATTTTCTGTAATTTTAATTTTTCTCACTTTTCAATGATTCTTAAAAAATGTTTAGATTTGAAAAATATTCAAAATTTCAAAAAATGTTCAAATTTCAGAAAGGTTCAATTGAAAATTGTCATATTTGCAAAATGTTCAAATTTCAATTTGCATTAATTAAACTGAATTTATAATTAGAGGCCTACAACGGGGTGTATCGGCGCTAATTAGCGCCATATAGGCGCTCACCGTTATGTCGGCGAACCCTATTTGACGCCTTCAGAGCACGTTAGCGCCATGACACGTAACCGACAACGCAAAGTGCACACACGAGCGTTCCAGCTGGGTCGGTTTCTTCCGGAAAACACGCTGGCTCTTTTCTTGTTTGTCTTTTTTTACAGTTCTTTTTTTCTTTTTTGTTTGATTTGGTTCATTTTTCTGGTTTTTTTTGAAAATGTTCAAATTAAAAATATCATATTTGAAAAACGTTCAAAAATGTTCAAGTTTAAAAAATATTCATATTTGAAGAAGTTCAAAAACAGTTTTAAAGTTTTTGAACCATTTTAAAATTCATGTTCTCTTTTCAAATTTATGATCCATGTTCAAATTCATGAATATTTTTCCGTGAAAGTTTTGAAATTTGGACTTTTTA
Source organism: Poa pratensis (assembly GCA_947311845.1). NCBI lineage: Eukaryota > Viridiplantae > Streptophyta > Magnoliopsida > Poales > Poaceae > Poa > Poa pratensis. The sequence goes on along the minus strand of CAMZMU010000041.1, from coordinate 152,639,614 downwards.
AATTCATGAACCATTTTCAACTTCATGGATAGATTTTGAATCCTCAAACATTTTTTACAAATTCTTGAACATCTTTTAAATTTTTTGATTTCTTTGAATAAGTTAACATTTATTTGATTTCACCAGATTTTTCAAAACTAACAAAAAAACCGGACAGAAAAAGGCGAGCCAAAAAAATGAACCACCCGAGCAGACAAGCCGCAGGGCGAGCGGGATACTGGACCTTTCCTTATTTAGCTAGCAATTTTATATTACATTTTCCGTAAACTAGTGTGATAAATACTAAACTTCTATAAGAGTATATATTTAATTAATTACTTGTTATATCTGGTTTCATAATTAGGCAAAGAATATGTGTTGTAAAAACACTAATATTCATTTTATCTCAAACAAAAAAGGTTCATCACGTGGTTAATTTTTTTTATCATGTATTTAAAAAATATGTTCAAGACCCTCTAGATAGTTAAAAAATCATCATGTTTTAAAAATTATTTCTTCCCTCCCAAGATCCGCTAGCTAGCTGATTCAATTTGTTGTAGATTTTCTACCTCCAATTAGAGATGAATTATATGTAGGACAGGTGTTGAATAAATAATGGTAAGTTTGAAATGGGATACTAACGGCTTGAGCTTGATGAATTTATTGTCTGGGTGTGTGGGAAGGGGGGAGGGACACTTGCCCCCCTCCCTCCCAGCACACAAATGGATGTCCTTCATTCATGCTCCTCTTCCTCCCCTTCAAGATTCCATCGTTACTAATTGCTCCACAACCATGTCTTCTTACCCTATCGAAGGGTCCAACCATTTGTCATCCTCTGTTGGCATGATCGCTGGGGAGGTGATCAAAGAAAATGTTTGGGGATGCCTTCTCGCGTTTGGAATCTGCAAGGTTATTCTTGCTCATGTTTTTCAAGTATTTTTATCAAACCGTTGCAATCTATCTATATTGTGTTATTGCCCACATTCAACTGAGAATCTTACTTTCTTATAACTATGATTTGATAATATTCAGATACATTTAATAACAAATACCTGCAGGTATTATTGTAATGTATAGACAATGATAACAACAAGGCCTTGTGGCATGACAAATGAGTCGGAGTTTCTTACTTTCTTACGGATAGGGCCAGATTAGGCCAGATTATTGTGCATGAGTGTAGATAAGTATGCTCTGCATGGTTGAGATGTAATGTTGAGTTATTGCCGAGGGAGTAAACTAGTGTTAAACCGTATTTTTACAGCAGAATATAGATTAAATTTGAACAAATATTTAGCCTAGGATGTAGATTAAATTGAAACAGAGGGAGTATATACTCTACTAAAAATTCACACCTGCTCATCCCTATCTACTTTTTAAACTTTTGCTTAAACAATAGAGCGCAGAGGAAACAACCAGGAGAACGAGCCGAAGTTGATAGTACCGACTACTATATCGTTTAAGAAAGTGAAGACGAGATATTTTGTAGTACTGGAGCACTAGGAGTGAGATAGAGCTAATTTGGGGATTGAGTGCATATCCAGTGATCCCATACTTCGAAATTTGAAGTTTCAGAAAATTCCGAAAAAATTGTGGATGTTCACAAGTGATGGGTTTACGGTTCCTCGCATAACTAAAATTCTGAATATACGCATAGAAACAAAAAGAAAAATCCAACATGAATAGTGTCACAAAAAGACAAAAACACAAAATGACACTATTCACATAGCAATTTGTCTTTTTTGTTTCTTAGTGCGCACTTCTAATTTGGTTGTGAAAATTTTAGGGAATGTAAACACACATATTGTGAACACCCACCATTTTTTTAATTTTTTTACACTTCTAAATTTGAATTTTGGAGAGTGGTATCATTTAAGTGCGATCACTAGATATTTTCCGTTTGGGGATTGATGGTTTCTTCTATCCTTTCCTAATGGGCTCTAATCTTGTCGGTCGAAACTCAGAGATAAGCAAAACAAAAAAAGAGGTGGGCTTCCTTTTCCTGGTACGCTAACGGAATCCATGGTGGGGATGTTGCAGGCCTCAAGCTGTCAAGCATTAAGGGCTTTATGTGGGCCGACGACCCATGAGAATCTCTACTATATTAAAGCGCAGTCGGTGGTGTCCGTGTTCTACCTACCGCTCGCCCGGCCTCGCATCCCGCACGAAAGAAAAATCGCTGAAAAAAAACCTCACTCTCGCCCTCCACCATCTTCCCGACGATGGCACGATCTCATCTCCGACTCCATACCTCTCTCTCCGAAACCGCAAACCACCCGTAGCTCGTCTCCTCACACCGCACGCTCTGGTTCTTCGCCCCATCTGCCTCTCCTCCATATGCGGCAGCCGGCGAGCCCAACTGCTGCACGCTCAGCAGCCGTCAAAGTGGAGTTTCCATACTGTGGCGGCAGCAGCATCCACCGCCCTCACCCGGCCGCGCGCCGGCCGTGAGACCGCCCTCGCTGGTGTTCTCCTACGTCCACCCAGCCGCATTAACCGCGTCGCGCGCCGCCATCCAGCCCCTCCGCCCTTGCCGGCGGAGTGTCGCTGCTTCTATGTGCGGGGGCACGACGCTGCTGCTGCCACTCCTGCGCCTGACGCGCATGTCGCCGGATGCATGGTGCGCACGGGCCTGCCCGCAGCCGCGCCGCCACTCCCAGTATCTCTGTCCGCCTCTGCTCCTGCCTGCTCGTGTTTACGCCGCTGGCCGACCGTGCCTCGCTCCGGTCGCGGGGACCCACGCCCGCCGCCGACGCCAATCTCCTCCCTCCACCCCGGCTGACGCAAGCGCGCCGCCGTCCTGCTCCTCCATGCTCTGAAATTGGGAGGTAACTATCTGTATTCTGAATGCGAGTGCTTGAGGCCTTAAGGGTGTGTCAAACTGTCAACGTCAGCTGTTCTATTTCTAGGAATGGAAAAGGATGGTAGCTCACATATTTCAATCTGTATAGCTTGATGCATCTTTGCTCTGAAATGATTGAAATACTTAAAAAAAATAAGACAATTTTTGTTCCCATTATAGCTGTTCAAGTTCATACTGAGTTAGATGAAAAGATACAATTTGCATGGATGAACCAGATGCAGATGTTTATTATTTGGTCCCTGGTGCTTGAATGGATGTAGGAAGCTGATAACATGGTTTCAGCTGCGTGTTGCTTTATCTAAAAGCAGCTGGTCATGTACGTATGACCCCATCTATGAAGACTAGAGTTATTTTATGCTTAAATTTCAAGGCAAGAAAGCAAACTGACTATGTTTAATCATTTCAATATTTGATTGTCTTATAATTCTGGACAGATTTATTATTCAGCACGATGAGAACACTTGTATATGAAAAAATAATTACAGTCACATGAAAATTTCTTGGATGTGCAATTCAAGCTGACGAATCACTTAAAATTCTATTGTCTCACCCATAATAATTGGGATATGATGTACACTTATAAAACGGTCTGTAGGTTTGTTTTTTTTCCAAATATTGTTCAGGATAAAATTTCAGGGACTGGGGACCTGACTTCTGCAATTACAACTTTAACGGTTGATATTACCACATGCAGATGTTTAAAGTGTGGAACTGTGAACAATGAAGTTATACTGCTGCCAGGATGTCTTCTTCAGCACCTGGTGATTTAAGTCGGTGCCTCTTATCTCACACATCACTGAAATCATGCGTAAGGTGGGAAACAGCGAGCATTCGAGCTTAGAAGTTAATTAACCTGGTCTCTTGTGCTTACGGAAAGGTACAAATTCTTAGATGGCCTGTCACTTCTTATGCAAATATCAGGAAAATGAGTGAGTTCACCTTTCTGTGTTATACATGTGATTTGAGTCATGGCAGGCATTTGTATAAAACGCTACCCTTCTTGAGACTTTTAATTGTGGTAGGATGTATCAACATGCTTGAGGAAACTTCACGTGTTAAGATGTTATACTCAAATCTTCCTTGAATCTCGTTTCTTATGCTTGATTTATCAGCTATGCAATATATTTCAAAGGTGGCTCTGGTTTATTGCTTAAATTTGCAGTACTAGAAAAAATTGTTCAGTTATTTAGGAGTCAAGATCAGCTTTAATATATCCCATCGCATCTTTTTTTTCAGGACTATATCCTACAAGTTTATATCTGAAAATTAAAACTTCGTTTATTATTCAGAACCATTTCGTCCCTTCCACTGCATCAGATGATTTGTAGTGGCTCCATGAAACGGAAGCTGTTCCTAGAAGTAGCACTTCTGTGTATAGTGCAAAGCAATTCACCATCAAAATTGGGCTGTGTTATCTGAATAATGTGTAAAAATAACTGATCACCAATCTCGGAGTTCTATTGAGATATAACAAATTTTCTGATAGGTTAAATATTTTAGACCGTTGCAACGCACGGGCATTCAACTAGTTATTATTATATTATATTATTATTATATATAAAAAGAGCGAGAGGGGCAGATCCAATACATCCCGGCCATACAAGGTTCCGATCAACGCTGAATATTACTCCCGCTAAACGCGGTAAAACAGTGTCCGTCGCCCATAATCCCACACGATCCGGTTAAACACATCCACAAACGGGCCACGATTGCACCGCACTAATTACTCCACACCCCACAGCCCTATTTTTTTCCTCGATCGCCATCACACACGCCGCCTCCCTGCCGCATCGGCGCCGCGACGAGTCTGCCCGCCGCCGCACCGCGCGAGCCTACCTAGCGCCGCCGCGAGAACCTCTTGTCGTCGCCGTGCGAGTCTGCCCACCACCGCTGTCCTGCACGCTGCCGACACTTATGATGGGGGATCGGGAGTAGGATGAGAAAACGCCCCGGCGGCGCGCTCGCTACCAGTGAGCGTGCGCAGGCCGCAGCGAGCGACCGTATCTGAATATTTTTTTGGTATCGGCAGGTGCAGCAGTTCTCACGACCTCCTCCTATTGCTCTCTCTTTTGTATCTTAATTTTCGTTTTAGAAACCATATCTGAATATTGGATTGATTCCAAACCCCACTTTGATATATCTCTATCGCTATTGTGTATAGCGTATTGTGATGTTTATCTGGAATTAAAAATATAATACAATTCTGGAAATAAATCTCCTTCTAGCAGTGATTTCGAGGTCAAGGAAGAGCGACATGTGCCATGCAGAAAATTAAGGATGTGAAATTGTGAGACGCTGTCAAAGAGGATGCCCAGCAGCCTTGGAGTTTGCATTTGTTGCTAGAACCATGGTGATCCTGGAGATTATGATTTGAAACAAGGAGTTGCCAAAGTTCAGTATGTATAGTTGTATACACGCTCTGGAATTTTGGAAGATGTTCTACTCACTGATTTCTAACCTTCTCAATCAGGAAAGCCTTTCCGGAGGTTAGCGAGGAACTTGCTAAACTGTAGCTGAGAATGTAATATGTTATTTATGGCTGAGTTACCAGAATGCCGTTTTACGGCATGAAGAATAAGGTATTATGCTTCCTAGATGTTCTTATTGTCTAACATGCTCCATAATTGAGTTGGCAGAAAAACGAGAATTTTTAATGTGATCTGGTTAATATAAAATTGAATTGGCCAAAGATATTTCTATCTTAGTCTGAGACATGATGACTTGCCATCGGGCAAGGAGGGTTTGCAGTCTGGCACGTCACGGTGTATACATGCCCAGCCAACAATGGCCAATTAAACATGTTCTTCAGGTGATTTTTTTACCTTTGTAGATCACTCTCCTATTAGAAAGGATTAGTCAAACCTGGGTTATCATGTTGTTCAAACCATGTAACATGCCATTATATTTCTGCAGGGGGCTGGATGGAAGCAAGATATACCAAGTTACTCTATTGTATGGCACTAGAGCAATACTTTTGGTCAATTAGTTATGCTTTAAATAAAAATTCTCAATCAGAAGCTGGTGGTACAGTCGACTGGTCGACTCGAGTCTGGCCTTGACTATTTTAAAGGATCAACTGAAGCTTTTGTAAATGTTGTCATAGTGTTCGTGCAGTTGTAAGATGTATTGGCATGTTTCTTTTTGTAGAGTCTAATTATCTGCAATGTAGGTAGATTATGTTTCGTAGGAGATGGTGGGAATCAATCAGGGACACTCAGTAAATCATGATAATTGCTGGGAAGATTGATCACTATGAACTAAACAAACTACTACACTTAAGCTAGAGCCTTCTGTGGTAATGTTGGTTTATATAGAGTCCACATATTTGATAGTGGAATTCTTCCTTAAGTATCCACAGAAGTCGACAGGAGCAGAAATGGGAACTCTTATACTACTTGTGTTCATTGTTTGCACACTTCAAGAGAATTACATTAGAATGCTATCTCATACACTGATTAATACCATCACAAAGGCCGTTGTTCAGGATAACCTGGAAGATGTAAGTGGTTTTTTCTCACAATGCTTTTCATCATATATCCTCTTTGCAGGTTAGGGATTATGGTTGATGTTGTGCAATTTATTGATAAGGACCAGTTTGTTTTGCAAGCCATATTCTTAGATTAGAGAGAACTATTGTGAAGCTTTTGATCAAGTGATAATGAGACATTTGTTTGTACCATACAATGAGTTGGTGCAAATAAGATATCACTTTCATTTGTGATTTCGATCGTCTACTAATACTTTTTCTGCTGTAAGTATACACACTTGGTTGGTTATTTTCTTATCACTGCTGAATCTTAGCCGTTGAGAATTGTGCATGTTTTAGTTATTGTTTGCCATGTCGAGCAGAGTCCATACTGAACCCAAGGCGAAATTTCGTAGCTATATTTATCTCAGCTTTGAGAAAGACTGATGCACTGTATGTTTACGTCTGAAATTCAAACATTTATTAATTTGATGATCAGTGCATCGGAGATTGTAATAGACCTTGGTCATGTTCTGACTTAACTTCTCAGTGTAGCACTTCAATTTTTGCGCGACATAAATCATAAAAATATTGCAGCACAGTTAGTAGATGAAATGGAAAATGAATTTGCAAGAGGTGCGTAACCCCCTTCATAATCTAGCTTGCATTTAGCATTATTAGAGGGCTCTCATGTATGTCATATTTACCAGTAACCAACTTTTATGAATAGGTAATTAATTTGCGCTCTTCAAAAGAAAATGAATTGCGATAAGAAATATTTGTTAATTCTACATTGAAAATTATTAATAATACGTGCAATGCACTATTACTAGTAGAGGTTAAAATCTGTCGGTTCATGAAGTCACATATGAATATATTTATTTCTCTGGATCGTGCCGCATGATCTGCGACGTCGGCTTCTGAGTTCTCGGTGGGCACCGGGTTCGGCTCCTGGATCGCTGGATCTTCTCCGGTTGACGTACGACGCGTTTGCTTAATAGGTAAGCCAGGAAAAAAAAAAGTCTGGCACGATGGACGCGACTGTGGTTTCCCAGCACTTCTTCTTGGGCCAGCTTTGGTCTGGCCTATAAAAAGGTATCATCTATTTCTTATTTGTTTTTTTTCTGTTTTCCTGGATAATGTAGGATTTTTTTAATCCGATTTTCAAAATCTGAACAATTTTAAATCTGAATATTTTTAAAATCTAAACCATTTTCAATATTGAACATTTTCAGATCTGAACCATTTTAAAAAAAAGAACCGTTTTTTAAAAACCAGAACCATTTAAAAACAAATTGGAAACATTTTTCATATTAGAGGCATTTTAAAAATGGAACCATTTTTTTGTTTTTCTGAACCATTTTCAAAAATAGAATAATTTTTTTAATCAGAACCAGTTTTCAAAAAAAGGAACCAGTTTTCAAAAATCAGAACAATTTTTAAAAATCAGAACCATTGTTTAAATCGAACCTTTTTGAAAAAAGGAACCATTTTTCAAAAATCGAAAACATTTTCGAGAACTGAGAAAAACGAAAAAAGAAATAGAAAAATAAAAAGGAAAAGTAAATAGAAATAGAAAAAGGAACGATGGAAAAAACGAACCAGATGATGATGGGCCGACCCACCAGGCGAATCCCTGTAGACGAGTCGGTCTCGCAAAGAGCAATACATAGTGTTTCCATGCATACGCGGGAGATCTTATATATATCGCCCGCAGGCACGCGAGATGGCCGCGCCGGCTGAAGGGTTTCGTTGGGCCGGCATTGTTCAGTGTTTTTCTTTTTCTTTTCAGTTTTGTTTGTTTTTTCTTCATTTTTTCCTTTTTATTTTCTGTAATTATCATTTTTCTCACTTTTCAATGATTCTTAAAAAATGTTTAGATTTGAAAATATTCAAAATTTCAAAAAATGTTCAAATTTCAGAAAGGTTTAATTGAAAATTGTCATATTTGCAAGATGTTCAAATTTCAACTTTGTATTAATTAAACTGAATTTATAATTAGAGGCCTACAACAGGGTGTATCGGCACTAATACATTTTACAGTTCCAATTGGGTCGGTTTCTTCCGCAAAACATGCTGGCTCTTTTCTTGTTTGTCTTTTTTTCAGTTCTTTTTTTCTTTTTTGTTCGATTTTGGTTCATTTTTCTGGTTTTGTTTTTGAAAATGTTCAAATTAAAAATATCATATTTGAAAAACGTTAAAAAATGTTCAAGTTTAAAAAATATTCATATTTGAAGAAGTTCAAAAATAGTTTTAAAGTTTTTGAACCATTTTAAAATTCATGTTCTATTTTCAAATTTATGATCCATGTTCAAATTCATGAATATTTTTCCGTGAAAGTTTTGAAATTTGGACTTTTTAAATTCATGAACCATTTTCAACTTCATGAACAGATTTTGAATCCTCAAACATTTTTTTCAAATTCTTGAACATCTTTTAAATTTTTTGATTTCTTTGAATAAGTTAACATTTATTTGATTTCACCAGATTTTTCAAAACTAACCGAAAAAACCGGACAGAAAAAGGCAAGCCAAAAAAATGAACCACCCAAACAGACAAGCCGCAGGGCGAGCGGGATACTGGACCTTTCCTTATTTAGCTAGCAATTTTATATTACATTTTCTGTAAACTAGTGTGATAAATACTAAACTTCTATAAGAGTATATATTTAATTAATTACTTGTTATATCTGGTTTTATAATTAGGAAAAGAATATGTGTTGTAAAAACACAAATATTCATTTTATCTCAAACAAAAAAGTTTCATCACGTGGTTAATTTTTTTTATCATGTATTTAAAAATTGTGTTCAAGACCCGCTAGCTAGTTAAAAAATCATCATGTTTTAAAAATTATTTCTTCCCTCCCCAAGATCCTCTAGCTAGCTGATTCAATTTGTTGTAGATTTTCTACCTCCAATTAGAGATGAATTATATGTAGGACATGTGTTGAATAAATAATGGTAAGTTTGAAATGGGATACTAACGGCTTGAGCTTGATGAATTTATTGTCAGGGTGTGTGGGAAGGGGGAGGGACACTTGCCCCCCTCCCTCCCAGCACACAAATGGATGTCCTTCATTCATGCTCCTCTTCCTCCCCTTCAAGATTCCATCGTTACTAATTCCTCCACAACCATGTCTTCTCACCCTATCGAAGGGTCCAACCATTTGTCATCCTCTGTCGGCATGATCGCTGGGGAGGTGATCAAAGAAATGGTTAGGGGATGCCTTCTCGCGTTTGGAATCTGCAAGGTTATTCTTGCTCATGTTTTTCAAGTATTTTTATCAAACCGTTGCAATCTATCTATATTGTGTTATTGCCCGCATTCAACTGAGAATCTTACTTTCTTATAACTATGATTTGATAATATTCAGATACATTTAATAACAAATAGCTGCAGGTATTATTGCACTGTATAGACAATGATAGCAACAAGGCCTTGTGGCATGACAAAGGAGTCGGGGTTTCTTACTTTCTTATGGATAGGGCCAGATTAGGCTAGATTATTGTGTATGAGTGTGGATAAGTATGCTCTGCATGGTTGAGATGTAATGTTGAGTTATTGCTGAGGGAGTAAACTAGTGTTAAACTGTATTTTTACAGCAGAATGTAGATTAAATTTGAACAAATATTTAGCCTAGGATGTAGATTAAATTGAAACAGAGGGAGTATATACTCTACTAAAAATTCACACCTGCTCATCCCAATCTACTTTTTAAACTTTTGCTTAAACTATAGAGCGTAGAGGAAACAACCAGGAGAACGAGCCGAAGTTGATAGTATCGACTACTATATCGTTTAAGGAAGTGAAGACGAGATATTTTGTAGTACTGGAGCACTAGGAGTGAGATAGAGCTAATTTGGGGATTGAGTGCATATCCAATGATCCCATACTTCGAAATTTGAAGTTTCAAAAAATTCCGAAAAAATTGAGGATGTTCACAAGTGATGGGTTTACGGTTCCTCGCATAACTAAAATTCCGAATATACGCATAGAAACAAAAAGAAAAATCCAACATGAATAGTGTCATACAAAGACAAAAACACAAAATGACACTATTCACATAGCAATTTGTCTTTTTTGCTTCTTAGTGCGTACTTCGAATTTGGTTGCGAAAATCTTAGGGAACGTAAACACACATATTGTGAACACCCACCATTTTTTCAATTTTTTACACTTCTAAATTTTAATTTTGGAGAGTGGTATCATTTAAGTGGGATCACTAGATATTTTCCGTTTGGGGATTGATGGTTTCTTCTATCCTTTCCTAATGGGCTCTAATCTTGTCAGTCGAAACTCAGAGATAAGCAAAACAAAAAGAGGTGGGCTTCCTTTTCCTGGTGCGCTAACGGAATCCATGGCGGGGATGTTGCATGCCTCTAGCTGTCAAGCATGAAGGGCATTATGTGGGCCGACGACCCATGAATAGATGTTAAAATCTGTCGGTTCATGAAGTCACATATGAATGAATCTAAAAAAAAAATGAAGTCACATATGAATATATTTATTTCTGGGGTCTGAACTTGTCCTTCCGCGGCGGACTGACGCACACCGTCGGATCTCCAAAGCACAGCGTGAGCCGTCTAATCCTTGTCCCCCTGTTTCTCTCTCCTTATCAACTGCGCGAGTACCACCTCCTCTGCTTCGTCTTCCCCGAGACGTGGAGCAGTGGAGCACGCCCGATCTGCGGCCATGGAGTACCGGATCAGAGCAGTTGCGGCGCGGAGCTCGTCTCCCTGAGCGGCGGTGACCCGGAGCTTGCTCCCCGAGCGATGGAGGTTCTTCGTCTTCTCGGGCGGCGGCGGCAAATTAATGCTCGACTAATCCCCGACTAACGCCGGCGTCGAATTCATCCCCAAGTGGTAGGAAGCGGGTGAAGCTTCGCAGGGCGTCGTGCTTCCCGTCGTTCCCGAGCGGCGGCCTAGCCAGGGTGACCAGGCGGACTCCACTCGCGTCGGCCCAGTAGCCAGAGACGCCGAGGGCGGGCCGTCGTCGACCAACATGGCATGCCTGCCCGGCAAGTCGGCCTATAGACGCTCCTGACCTTGCCCTCTCCCAGATCCACGAGCGCGCCTCCAATGGCGGTTCAAGAACATGCTCTTTGGAACTGAATTTTCATAACGAACAGATGCTGATTTGATGGTTCTGGACTTCCGTGTGTGAGTCACTGAGTCCCCCCGATAGAAGCACATGGTGGTTCAGTACTTCAGTTCATTTGTGCGCAAAAAAATTCCTTTGGGAACTTTGTTCAGTTCGCCGATCAACACATCGGAGATAGCCATGGCCATGCATAGTTTAAGCGTTTTGCTAGTTTCTAAGTTCCAAGCAAATAGAATAGGATATGTTTGGGGTTAGAAGTGTGTCTCCCAGTGCATTAACAAACTGCTTGCATGTGAGGTTTGATGAACTGAAGCAGGGTAGAGTTGTAGTTAACTCACGATTGATCATGTACTAATGTGATATTTCCTTTATCTGAATGATTTATTTTCTTGTCTGTGTAGTCTGTTGCATGATCACCCACCCGATTCCCTTTTTATTTTGTTTAAATCACCCACCGATAATGGAGTTATCTATGCATTCATGATATAGTTATCCACCACGAAATGTATATAGTTAGTCTACTCTCTCGGTAATAGTACCTATCAAGTGTTACTGGAGTTAGACACAGAGAACTTATGGAGTTACCCATCTTTTCATGATATAGTTATGCACCACTAATTCACTACAAAATCGATATAGTTTATTATGTCGATAATAGTTACCCACCCAGAACTGATGGCGTTACCTATCCTAAACTGCTGGAGTTACCTATGCGTTCATGATATAATGATATAGTTATCCAACACAAAATCGATGTAGTTACCCTACTCTCACGGTAATAGTACCCACCCAATACTAATGAAATTACCCACCCAGAACTGACATAGTTACCCACGTGTTTATCATATATTTATTCCAATGAAGTCGATGTGATATCCTATTGTCTCGATAATAGTTAACCACCGGAACTTATGGAGTTACCCATGCGATCGTGATATAGTTATCCACCAGAAATTGATGTAGTTACCCTACTCGCCGATAATAATTACCCACCAAGTAATGATGGAGTTACCCATATGTTCATGATATAATTATCCACCACGAAATCTATGTAGTTACCCTGCTCTCTCCATAATAGTTTACTCATATTAAACTTATGTAGTTACCCACTCTATATTGATGAAGTTATCTTATGTTCATGATAGTTATCCACCACGAAATCAATGTGATTACCCGTCCTTTAAATAATTTCTATCAACCCAATACTTGGAGTTAACCATCTGTTTTATGGTGTAGTTGTTACCATGACATCAACATAGTTATCACCCTATTATATTTGCACGGTTGTTTTAGTGTATAGTTATTTGTTCACGATACATTTAGCATCCCAAAATGTTTACTCACTCATGAAACTAGATTTTAACTTCAAAACTCAATTTTTTTTGAAAAGAACAACAAAAATTGGGATCTCGTTCCAAGGCGAAAACTATTAGTTGATATGGTGGGTAACTTACATACAATAGATTAGATAACTCACGTGTTATTGGTGGGTAACTTTTTCGTCAGAAAAAAATTATCGGAACATATCAATATGTGATCTAGTTTCAAAGATCTCGTCGCGACTAGCCCAGCAGTGAAAACGGATTTCACATCGGATAAACGGTTTTAGCTACAAAACATTTTACATTTTCGGATTTCTTCATTTAATGTTGATGACGTAACTAATTTTGGACGTACCCTCTACATGCACATGCGAGTTGGTTTTTCTTTTCGATTTTGGGCTGCATGCACATGGATGGCTTTTTTTGGTTGTGATCAAGGTGCATGTTCGGGCCGGGCTGTTGGAATGATTCCTGTCTAAGCGTTCTACAGTTAGCACTAATTTCAGACCGTTCTAAACGTTGCACCGTCCTTATTTCTGTGAGTTTTATAACATTCCACAGGGATATATGCAAATGCGCTCAATTCATGTCTGCTCTCCATTCACCTACAGTAAAAACTTTGTTTTGTGTGTGCTAGTGAGGGGATGACACGAAAATACGTCAGCTCACAGGGTTAGTCGCGTTTCTTGTAGTGATTCGACATAATTTTATCAGAAACTGTATATTCTTATATCTTAATTCGACCATTCCTGTGTGAAAGAAATATCACCACATCACCAGGGCATGTCTACACACCTTCATAGGAGTATAGGACTATAGGAGTACAACGATGGCCAGTCATGCATTGCCGAGAGATACAGTACATCACTGAGCCATGACACGGTTATAGTGTTGCCATTAATTAGAGTCGACAACATATCAAATCACTCTGAGGCAATAGCACCAGACATACAAGTGCTTGCGTTTCAGGTGCAAATTCATACAACAAGTTGAAAATTGATGTGAATCGGTACAGAAACTTGTTGTGCGGGTGCAAATTGATACAATATCGTTCCTGGCCTGACACGTGGCGATGTTTATTTTGCAAAAACACCCCTGCATAATTTTTTGGTAGCAGTTATGACCTTTACCTTTCCTCCCCAATCCTCCGACGCAGCACTGACGAGCCGTACCTCGGCGGCGTGATGTGGTTCGTGCTCACAGTTACGATTCTCGGCCGCACAAGACGCAGTGCATAACATCCTCAAGGCTGCGAGGAACAGAGGCAGCGCCGCAGCGGTAGATGAGTAGGAGGAGTGCGTATGTATCCTGGATTGCAGTAGCCGAGCTCCCAGCTCACCCGCGTCGTGAATACCTCGGTGAGGTTCTTGATGTGCGCGTTGAAGGCCGAGGTGACCACGCCGATGCTGACCGGTCTCACCGACCCGCGCCGGCCAAGGCGCACAAGAAAAAAAGGACGAGCAGAAGACCGGCCACCGCCATAGCCGGGATGAATTGATCAATGTGAGCACAAATCATGGAAACTGATGAATAAATTTTGCATATGTGAGTTCTATCATATATCTGTGCAGCCGTTGCATCCATCAATTCACAAAGAATATCACGAGATAAAGGAATAAGCAGGGGAGCAAGCAGCAGCGTGCACTGCCGCATCAGTGCAGCACCGCCTTGCAGAGCACCATGGAGGCATGGACTCGCCCTTCAGCAGCTCGTGGAGCACCGCAGCCTACCCGCTCTCCGGTTTCGCAATTCCGCGCCGAAAACTGATGGATAATTTCGCAACTCTGCGCCGCCCTCGAGTACGCGAGGGACAACCTAGGCAACAACAACCAGTCCCACCTGGCGACCTAGGCGCACGAAGACGGCAAGCAGGATGGTGGCATTCATGGGGGCGGTGATGATGCAGCCAGCCGGTCAGCCTCGAACTGCGACTTCATGGCGTTCCTGCCAGCGAGCAAAAATCCTCCTGGAATACTGCATCAGTGAGGTCAGCACCTGAAGGCTGAAGCCGAAGCCCCTACCACAATCCGGGGCCATTGTGCACCGTCGACGAACTGAACCCCGACGACGCCGCTGCCTGTGACGCCGACGTCGAGCTTCGGCGGCGACGAACAGATCTTGGAGTGCGGCGGCCGCTGACAGGAATTTGCCATCGAGGTGTACTCTCGGCCTTCAGGGATCGGCGATGGCGCACACGAGCTTGAGCTGTCACACGAAACGGCATACGCCATGGAGCTGGACGCCATGGAGTGGAGCAAGCGCAACAGGATGATGACGTGCTCCCGGTGGATTTGGGGAAAGAAGAGCAGGTCACATTTGTGATAGAAATTAAGCAGGGTTGTTTTTGCAAACTAAACAACGCCACGTGTGAGGCCCGGAACGATTTTGTATCAATTTGCACCGCAACCACAAGTTTCTGTACCAGTTCACCCCTTTTCTCAACTTGTTGTATGAATTTGCACCTGTAACACAAGTTGTTGTATGTCCAGTGCTATTGCCTCAATCACTCTCTTTATTTTCATTTGGGTAGTCGGGATGGTCGAGATTCCTCCGGAAAACAGTTTCACAGCTGAGGTCATGACAGTTGCATCACGATAGTAATAGCACAACCAGTAGGGCATTGAGCTTGTACTCCAACGGTGTGCATGCGCCCATGCAAAAAGTAAGGTCTTCTTGACTTTGAGCAGAGCTCGCCATTTGGCAGCGAACAGGCTACCGCTACTTGGCACTAGCTAGGACGAGACCAAAACGATTCGGTAAAGACGCTGGACTTAAATCCGGCGGCGGCGGCGGCGGAGTGACGCGAAGACACCGTCGTAAATTCAGAGGCGGCTGTGTGTCGGCAGCCCTGGACCGGCCACAGTGCCGTGATAGCCATTAGCATGTCGCGACGTGACGGCAGCTAGATCATCCATCCATGCCACTAAGGGCACCTCCAATGGGGTGGCGCATACGGATCAACCAGTCCAATTTTGTCCCAACGGACAAAAGAGGGGCTCCAACGGGCTGGCGCATCCGGACTGGTGTTCGCCCGGACATCAGTTTTGGACCCAAACGCGGCCCAACTTTGGGGCGGCTTTGGGGCAGGACGGACAGCCTCTCGGTCCTCCTCTTTATCCTCCCTGTCCGCGTCGGGTCCAAGGGTCAGCCACACAATCCCTCCCCTCCCACCTCCCCATCTCCTTTTGGCCCCGCGACCGCCGCCGCCGCCCTAGACCTTCCCTTCGGCGACCGAGCTATCCTCGGCCACGACGTCGTCTAGCCTTCCCCGTGGCCGGATCTCGTCGCCGGCCGCATTCTCCATCTTCTTCCGCCCCGGCCGCCCTCGAGCCGTGCTGTAGCCGCGGCCGTCCTCGCCCTCGTCTCCAACACCGGCTGCATTCTCCATCTTTTTTCGCCCCGGCCGCCCTCGAGCCGTGCTGAAGCCGCGGCCGTCCTCGCCCTCGTCTCCAACACCGGCCGCCCTCGTCCTCTGCCTCGGACTCGACCGCGAACTCCACTGCCCCGAAGGTGTTCGACGAAAGGTATGAACACCGGCCGCCCTCGTTCTTTGCTTTTGAAGGAATGCAAATGATGTAGCATTTTCTTACAAATTTATTCATGTAGATGGATAGCGATGATGAGTTCTTCTACCACACCTTCATCGATACATCAGATGAATCTTCCGACGATGACAGTGATATCATGGTGGCCGCGGCCACTCTCATCCACAACTTCAACCAGAATGCAGTGCCCCGGCATGTTGGGTCAGTCGTTGGGCGGATGAGCGGGATGACGCGAGGCTATTTGATCAAGGATGGGAATTTCAGGGTGAGTTGATTGAGCCGATCCCAGGGGTAGCGTCGTTCCAGCAGTACCTTTATGTGCTTGACGAGATGCAGGACAAGGAAACACACATCCAGCTCCAGAATGATATGGTGGAGCATGTGTGGGCTCACTTCGGAAACCATCCAGCTCCAGCTCCAGAATAATTTCATTGCATGAACTATTTATTTCAGTCCATGAACTTTTTATTGTAATAAATTTGATACTATATTTGCTATCCAACTATGTTTGTTTTTATTGATTTGTGAATTGTAAAAAAAGGGCTCACTCGGGGCCGGGGGGCCATTTTGCGCCAGGCCGTTGGGGGCACCTCCACCCCAAATGGACAAATGCCCAAAATATGTCCACGGTCCGCCCCCAAAGGGACAAAACCGGACCAATTTCGGTGTCCATTTGCTCCACCCCGTTGGAGGTGCCCTAAGGGCCACACAGCAGCAGACTAACTAGATCCTTTTAGTTTTTTCTGCTCGTCTTTATCCGCGGTACTTTCATGTCATGACGGCGACCTAAGCGATGAATCGATGGTCGTCTTTGTATATATACTAGTTGAAATTAGCGTGGCGTCACGCCACGCCGTGGTGTTTTTTTGTGTGCGCAATATTATTTTTTGTTCAAAAAAATGTTGGCCAAATTGGAATGGTAAAACATGTTTTTATTTTGTTACGGATAGGTATCATTTTTTTTGTGTGAGTAGTTTTTGAAATATTGTGTAGATTGTTCTAATTATTTGTGGATTGTAATGTTCAATCATATTTATATTTCGATGTCAATATTTAATTGAAATCAGAGAAATTCATTTGAATTTTATTCGACATGTGAGGAAAATTTATTTGTATGATGTAGAAATATTCACATATTTTTGTATTTTGCTCTAAGTATGTAGTTTTTTTTTGATTATTTTCATTATATTTTATGGAATGTTGGAATATTTTTTTTCAAATTTTGGCCAAATTGGAATTTGAAAATATGTTTATTATTTTGTTATGAGTAGGTAGCATTTTTTGTGAGGAGGCGTCACGTTGCACTTGTGCTAGTCTGTATTTTTTTTTTTGTAAATTTTAATTGTTTAAATATGTTTGTATTTTGACATTAATAAGTATCATTTTTTTTGTGAGCATGTCGATACATTTTTTAGTAGCTCTAATATTCTAGCAATCTGAAATATCCAAATATACTTCTAATTTCCAAATAATATTTGATTTAAGTACGTAGTCAGTGCTAATGTATTTTTTTTATTCGAGGCTACAATTTGGGAAAGTTTATTTATGTTGTATTTAAATATCGACTATTTTGAGTTGTCTAAATTTGTTTTGAGGTCTGGCATACATAATTAGCGTCGATTTTTCCTAACCATTTGTTATACAGTTTGGAATATTCAAATATGTTTGTATGTTGGTATGAATTGTTAATTGGAATTAGAGGAAATGTATTTAAATTGTATCCAAACGTTGTCCAATTTAAATTCTTCCGAAATGGTAGGGTATTTTGGAATAGTTTGCAAATTTAAATGTTTGATTATGTTTGTATGTTGGCGTAAATAATTGTTTTAGCTTTGTAGTTAGAACATGTGCATTATATAAGCATTTAGTTAAGTGAATATATAATTCAAGAAATTGCATATGAATTTCATATTTCAATATATAATTTGAGGAATTGCATCTGAATTTGATAAGTAGATTTTTTTGTGCCAATATTTTGCTTAACTAAGATATTCAATTAGAGTCTATAATTGGAAGGAATATGTAGTGTGAGTATTTGTTAAATTCAACTCTACATAATTATAGATGGGTTTTTTTTAACATGTTGATATATTTTGCAATATCTCCAATGTTTAAGCATTTTAAAATGTTAAAAAATTATTAATTTTAAATGTAAGTTCATAATGGGTGGAGATGCACATTTATTCATTTGGATTGCATAGCTAGAGAATTGTTTGTAAATACAACTCCATATGAAATTGGAGCGTGTATGTAGTTTTTTTTTAAAACAATTTGACATATGTAAATATGTTTTTATTTTGGGATAATTTATTATCATTTATTTTGGTGATGTTTGTGATGTCTGTGATCAAATAGAAATTAAAACTGTTTAGTTTAGAATTTATTCAAATTTGAATTATTTTGGTGTGTAACGAATGATTAGGTTTGAAAGTCATATGAAATTTTGGAATGTTAAAAATTTATAATTTGAGTTGGAATGTTGTAATATGAGTGTTTTTCCCTAAAATTATTGTAATCTAGGCCTATTTGAATTAGGCAAACTTATTTGTTTTTTGTAAAAAAATTAACATTTTGTTTCTCTAACAGTTCGATATATTTTGAATATATTGTTAATGGGCATTCATAGAATTTTTCCAGTTTTATGTTTCTGTTTCTGGTCATATTTTGTGAGGCATAAATTTTGTGGGGCATAAATTTGGTCATATTTTGTAATTAGTTAGCACTTTTTTTTTGATCGTGTTGATGATTTTTTTCAACTGTTGTCGGTGGATATAGTTGCGTTTTGTTTGTAATTAAAATATGTTGTTTTGGAAAATAATCTTAAAACAGCTGTTTTTTAATATTTGCATGCATGGTATTCTTATTTTGATATATTTAAGTCCATCATATAAATGGGTAATTGTATGTTTAAAATATTCATTTTTTTAGATTTGGTAATATTTTAGTAATAGTCAGCATTTTATTTTGCTGTGACTGTTTTGATGACTTTTTTTTTGAATTTGTACTGGGGGATATAGTTGAAGTTACTGCTTTGGCAGCATGTAGTTGTTCTGCAAAATTGTTTAAATACTGTAAGACAATATCTGTGAAGTTTTTAAAATTATTTATACCTCAATATTTACAGCTGTGGCCTTTTTATTTTGATATTTGTAAGCCCATATAAATATGATATACATTGTTTCATGAAATGTCGTGAAGGTGTGAAATAAGCCTTTATGTATTATTTGAACTTTCCAAGATTTGAAATAATTTTGGAAAAAGGTCGCAAAGTATTTTGTGGGTACTATTTGTGTTTGGAAGAAAAAAATGAAATACATAATATTTGAAATGTCGTGAAGGTGTGAAATGAGGCTTTTTTGTATTGTGTGAACTTTCCTAGATTTCAAATAAGGTGGAAAAGATCACAAAGTATTTGAAATGGTTGTTTTTTTTTACAAATTGCAAGAAATTGGTTTGAAATTATTTGGAGTTGAATTTAGAAAGTTGTAAAAGTTTTTAAGAAAAGAAAATAGGAGGAAAATAAAAAAACTTTCCAAGATTTAAAATAAGGCGAAAAAGATCACAAAGTATTTCAAATGGTTGGTTTTTTACAGTTTGTTAGAAAATGGTTTGAAATTATTTGGAGTTGAATTTGTAAAGTTATAAAGGTTTTTGAAAAAGAAAAATAGAAGAGGGAAAAAAAGGCCGAGCGGGCCGCACAGCAGCTAGCCCGGCCCAGCAGGCGGCCCAGCTGACCAGTGCAGGCCCACTGGGGCGTCACGGCGACGTCATCCGCGCCCGGCGGAGCGGCCACGGCGGCGTGGACGTCGGCGGCGCAGGAGAGCGTTCCTGGACGCGCGAGCGAGCGCATCGGACGCGCCTCGACGCGGCGTGCCCGGACGTGGCGGCGCCGCCGAGTTTTGGTCACCGGAGCGGCGGTGGCGACGCGCGGAGGCGGTGGAGGCCAGCGCACACGGCGGCGTCGATTCCGGCGTGCCCACGGCGTCCCGGCACGTCATAGTGGGCGAGGAGGAAGGGGAGGTGACGGCGCATCCGTCGGTGGGCTTCGATCTGAGGGAGGAGGTGCCGCGCGGCGGCGTAGCGCATCGGCGGCGGCGGCAAACTCCGGCCGCGCGCGAAGAAGAGGGAGAGGGAGGGGAGTGCTCTGGACGGTTTTGCACAAAGGACCTTCGGGTTTGACGTAATTTCGTGTAGGTCCTTCCCGTTGTAGAACTGTGGATTGCGGGTTTGATTTGTGGGTTTGTGAGGGTTTTTTTTGCAAAAGTGTCACGGAGGCGTTCTGTGGATCGCCCGATCGGAAAGCGACGGTGGAAATCAATGCCCTGTAGCACACTGTAGCACACTGTAGTTGCTACAATGCTCGGAGCGCGGAGAGGCCGCCGTTTTGTTCAGCTTTAATATACTTAGTACTCCCTCCGTTCCAAATTAATTGACTTGCTATGCATCAAATATGAATGTATATAGGCATGTAACAAGTCTAGATAAATCCATATATGATGCATAACAAGTCAATTAAATTGGAACGGATGGAGTAATTAGTAATAGTATGTGGCGGACGGCGGCTGAGCTCCTGATAAATTCGATATCTCTGTCGTGCTGCCGCTGTCGCTGCGCATTCATGTCTGCTAGCTACTGTGTCGGGTCGGGTCGGGTCGACTCTCCCTGACTTTCTAGTAGTAGCGCCGCCGGAGGAAGTCCCGTCAGAGTACCGTGGGAACAGAGGACTCTCTCGCGAGCTGATGTAACTGTGACGACATTCGGCCGTTCCACAGCTTCAGTTTACAGTAGTACTAACAGTGATGAGAAATCAGTAATAACAGTACCCAGCGAACTTGTCGGTTGCAACGTACGGGGCCAATCATTACAAGCGTAGTACCGAATCATTATAAGTACGTACGCTTTCATGAATTGTTTGGATTTGCAGTACAATAGTAGAGGAGATGGCTCTAGGTGCAGCAATCATTCTCTCAAGTCTGAACCAAACCGAGCCAGACATGGTACTGATAATGCCTTTGGAAAAAAGAAAACTCGAGCCATCTCAGGAGATGAAAGCTACAGAGGACAGAAAGCAGGACCAAATTTTAACCCACTAGCAATTGTCCCGGCCGGGTTCATTATCTCGGATCAGTGTCGGCTTATCTCTGAATCCCAAAAGGATCCGGTATGGATCGAACCAGAAAAGCCCCCACCAAAGCAGAATCCGGCAAAAGAAGCAAAATCTAGGAAGCGCAGCGAACTTTCTAATAGTAGCGCCACGAAGCAAAGGCGGCCCAAAGGCACTCAAAAAAGGCAGCCAGGTTTTTCCACTCTGGTCTGCTCTAGCGACGAGGTTGCAGTTAAGCAAGCAGCTAGCTCGTGTTTTCTCTGACTGTCAGAGAGTGAGAGAGCAGCTCTCGCACACAGATGGAAGTAGAAACATGTCTAATCTTCTTTGGAACACGAAGATGAAATACACCTAGTTGTAATGCGCCACATCCTTCGGATAGGAGGGAGGGAAAACTGCTGGCCGTCGGATGCATGCGAGATCATCAGACGGTCAGGGAAAAAGCTGGTTAAAACTCTCTGGGGAAAAACCTGGCTAAGCGAAATGGAACCAGCTGGTTAAAACTCTCTGGGGTCGACGAAGATGGAGCGCCCCGGCGGCGCCTTGGTCCAGTCGCCGAGCGTGCCGTGAGTGTACCCGTCCACGAGACGCTTGATGCACCAGAGGTCCTCGGCGCCGAGGCGCGCCCAGTGCGGCACGCCGGCGCGGACGGGCTCGCGCGCGGCGACCTCGGTGGCCACCACGCCGCACCCGCCGCGACGGGCCATGTTGTGCGCGTACCGGCACAGCGCGCGCACCAGCCGCGGGGCGTCAGGCCCTGCGCCGCCCAGGCCGTAGAGGAAGTACAGCCCGAACGGCGCGAAGAGGTTCGGGATGGAGGGGATCCCGAGCCACGGCGCCGCGCGGTCCACAAGCCGGGTCGCGCCTGCCGCGGCGCGCATCACGCGCGGCGCGCCGCGCACCTCGAGGCGGAAGGCGTCCATGCAGTTCCACACGCTCAGCACCGCCCACGACGCCGGCGGCGACGCGATGAACGCCTCGATGTCCCACTCCCTAGTGCTCGCCGCGGCGGGCACCGCCAGGAATGTGCCGAGGGAGAGGGCGTTGGACAGCACGGCGTCGATGTCGTCCGGGAAGAACTCGACGGCGGCGAAGTGCCAGCGGTAGAGGCGCTCGGCGTCAGGCGGGTCGAGGCGCACGATGGCCACGCGGCGGGAGAGCCCGAGGGTGTGGCGGAACACCGGGTGTACCAGCACGGACGGCGTGCGGAACTTGGCGTAGCCGCAGCGGCCCGTGAATAGCCGCACGGACGCCTCGTTGTCCTGCTCCGTGGCCATGTACGAGTACTCCGCGCCCTTCTGCCGGAACCACTCCTCCATCCGCTCCACGAGCTTCTTGCCCACCCTTTTTCGCCTGCGTATTATCATCATCATAGGCTCAGTTACAAACTCGAACGAAATAATCCATTTGACCAGCTGCATGCTTCTTTCTTGATTGGTGGTACGTACGAATCATACCGGTGGGCGGGTGAGACGCGGAGGCCGAGGATGTAGGCGACCATGGTGTAGATGGGGTCCTTGGCATGGGAGGCGCCGGAGAAGACTGACTTGACGCAGCCGCGGACGACGCCGATAATCTTGGTGCCACTTCCGCCGCCGCCGGTGCCGGTTGCTGTCTCCGCGACCTTTCCATATCCGGGTGGTTCAGACATGCGTTTCGAGTTGTTAGTTTTAGAGCCGGGACCCACGCCGAAACGGCAGCGAATTTAACCAAATTGGATACCAGTCACTCCAGTACTCCGTACGTACGTACCAGCATGAGGTAGGCCGGCGAGTTGCGAATGCGGCAGAGCGGGTCGCCGAGGAGGTCAGTGAAGAGGCACATCTTGCCGGAGCCGCCGCTAGACCCCACCTCGCACTGCCGCTCCACATCCTCCACGCCGCCGCGGTCATAGCCGCCGCGGTACTCCCTCACGACTACCTCGCCCGCCGCTGCCTCGTCCTCCTCCACCACTGGAGCTACCGCCTCGACCATGATCGAGCTTCTTGGCAGCAAGCAGTAGCAAGACCGATGTATTGGTGGCGAACCAGATGGATTCCAGTCACCAGGATCAAGAGAGAGAGAGAGAGAGAGAGGGAGTTGCGTGGTTGGCGATTGGTTATATATATAGAATAGCCAGAGGATGGGCAGGTAAAGTCCGGGACCGGAGGGAGTATGAATCACGTGAGAGCGAGATTTAAAAAAAAAGACGTCTGAGGGGTAAGAAGCCCAGGACAGTTGTTTAGCAGAAATAGGTGCGTATGCACCGCGCTGCGAGCACGGGCACTCGAACGCGGGCGGGCTGGGGAGTATCAGCACTCCTCTGCCACTGGGCTATGCCTCAGTCCACCGAGAGCGAGATTGGAGAGTGGGGGAGGCGAAGGTGTTCTTTCGCGTGCCTAGCCTGCCGCCATTCTCAATTACTCCCCACACACCACTTTATTTAGGGACAAACTGAAATAACAGTAGGATATCGAAGCACAACCGGCCGGGCGATATATATCCCCAGAGCAATAATAATGGCCACAGCCCACAGGGAAGGAGGGAGAGAGGCCGATCCGGAGGCTAGAATCACTGGCCGCTTCTTTAATTTTTCGCAGCGACGAGTTTAATTGGAGACGAGGAGTAGGCAATAAAGGATGTGGAGCTTGGAGCCAGGCGCTTCGGGGCCGTAGGCTCGATCGGACGGATTGGTTAGGAAATGTTCGATCGAATAAAATTTTCCGATGGAATCCTGTTCATTTTTAAAACAAAATAGGAACATATACCTAAAAAATTAGAGATATAAATACATAAATAAAATATGAGGAGCCTCAAACTTGAGACTCCCAGCTTCATAAAAATGAAACCAGGGGGTGTTGCCCAACTGTCACACGAATTTTGTTGCGCTTTCCTAACCAAAAGCAGCAACTAAAGCCCCAGGAAACCAGAGACGAGGACACTCCACCAGGATCTCTGCCTGCAGGCACAACATATCGAAGCTAAAAAGACTAGTACTCGAGAAAACTACAGAGGTTCAAACAGGCCTCAGCGATAACACTAAAAACCCAACTAAACATAAATACCAAAGGTTTTTCAAACTTGCTGCGAGAGACCGACAAATGGGAAGGTCCAGCGGCACAAAAGCTTCGAGATCCCAGGCGTCCCAACAGAGATAGGCTTTTTAGTTCTGCAGTCTACGAACCACAGTGTTCCAGCCATGTTGCCGCCCAAAAATCTCTCGTGCCACCTTCGCTAGCAGATCAGCTCCCGCACAAAGGATTCTTCGCAACACGTTTCTCTGCAATTTGGCCCAATCATGTAAGAGACGACAACCTAATAAAACAACATTAGAAGGATCTTTAGGACGCACACCTCGAAAATACGAACTATTTCATGTTTTCCACAAAGCCCAACAGATTGCAGCAGCTCCTACCATCATCACTTTCCTCTCTAAACCAGAAGAAGTGGCCGAACATAGCTGATACAAATTTGAAAAAGAAGACGGTATACCTCTCAACTTGAGCGTGACAGAAACAACCCTCCACCAATACTTAGCCAAAGGGCAAGACAAGAAAAGATGCTCTTGTGTTTCCTGTGAGCTACATAACTCACACAGATCACAACCTTTCCAACCTCTTTTCTTCAAATTATCTCTAGTCAGAACCCTGTTTTTGATCACCAACCAACAGAAAACTTTAACTCTAAGTGGTATCTTTAAATTCCAGAGAAGCTTGTATGGAAATCTAACCGTTTTAGCACAAAGATACTGATAGACTGATATCACAGAAAAACATCCATCTCTTGTCAGGACCCAACTCACTTTGTCAGGTTCAGCTGACAGCTGAGCCTGACTACAATCCTCTAAAACTTTAATCCACATATCTAGAGTTTCTTCTCGCAAACACCGTCTAAATTTTACACCTTCGAAGTTGCTATTGAAAACCTCATAAACCGTAATGTTATGACTAAAAGTAAGATTATACAACATCGGATAGATTTCACATAGGGATTTCTGTCCTAACCAACAGTCTTCCCAAAACCTTGTTTTCTTACCATTACCTACAATACGCTTACAACAACTATAAAAATGATCCTTCACAGACATAAGCCCTGACCAAAATTGTGAGTCAGTTGGTTTATGTGTGCACTGGGTCAACGTTACTTTCTTCAGATACTTGGCCTTAAGAATACTTTGCCAAATACCATCTTCATTCTCCAGCCTCCACAACCACTTACAAAAAAGACTAATATTTTTAAATCTTAAATTAGTAACTCCTAGTCCACCCATATCTTTTGGTTGACAAACATCGGACCATCGAACCAGGTGGTATTTCTTAACCCCCTATTTCTCATGCCAAAGCATTCTGCTTTGATAAAAATCCCATCTTTTTCCAACACCTTTTGGCATTGGAAAAATAGAAAAAAGATAACCAGGAATACTACTAATAGAAGTTTCTATCAAAATCAACCTAGTACCTATAGAATTTAAACAACCCTTCCAGCTTGCCGTTTTCTTTTCCACTCTTTCCTCAGCTTCCTTCCAGTCACTAATAGACAAGCGCTTAAAATGCATTGGAACCCCCAGATACCAAAAAGGGAAGTCCCCTACCTTACAAGTAAAAATTTGTGCATACACATCTTTTTTTCTACTGCTTTACCAAAGAAAGAAACTTCACTCTTATTAAAATTAATCTTAAGTCCAGTGAGCTGTTCAAACACACACATAATAATTTTAAGATTTCTAGCACTTTCTAGATCATCCTCAAACATAAAAATTGTATCATCAGCGTACTGTAATACTACTAACCCTTCCTCAAGAATTTCCGAAGCTAAGCCTTTAATAAAACCTCGTTCCTGAGCCCTCCTGACTAGGACCGCAAGAACATCTGCAGCTATATCAAATAAAAGCGGCGAAAAAGGATCCCCTTGACGGAGTCCTTTACTAGTTCGAAAATAACTGCCCAGCACATCATTTACCATAACACAAACGTTACTCTCCGACACCACCGACTTAGTCCACTGCACAAACTTGTCAGGGAACCCTTTCATTCGCAACACAGAAAACATAAAATCCCAATTAATCTTGTCATACGCCTTTTCAAAGTCTACCTTAAACAGGACCCCAGGTTTTTTCCCTCTATGCATAAAATGAATGGTTTCGTGTAAAAGAGTCACACTGTCTAAAATGAATCTCCCCTTAATAAAAGCAGTTTGAATAGCATCAACTATTTTGTCTGCTAGACAAATCGTTCTATTATTCAATACTTTAGTAAAAATCTTGAAAACTACATTTAAAAGACAAATGGGTCTAAACATGCTCAACTTATCAGCCCCTTGCCCCTTAGGGATCAGAGTAATAATGTCATAATTAAAACATTTAATATCTAATTTACCAGCATGAAAATCCTTAAATAAATCGAATAAATGTGGAGAAACTATATCCCAAAACTTTTGGAAAAACTCGATGGGAAAGCCATCAGGACCAGGAGCTTTATTATGCTTGATGGAAAAGACGGCCTCCTTAATTTCCTTCAGAGAAAAAGGTTCAATGAAAACATCTCTATCCCTGTCAGTAAGAACCAGAGGGACAAGCACTAGTGGGAAAACTCTTATAGATAGGTTGCATTCTGTGACGCACCCTTAATTGGTGCGCCACAAAAATATATTTCTGTGGCGCACCAAGCCAGGTGCGCCACAGAAAGTCATATTTCTGTGGCGCACATGGCCAGGTGCGCCACAGAAAGTCACATTTCTGTGGCGCACATGGCCAGGTGCGCCACAGAAATATGACTTTCTGTGGCGCACCAAGCCTTCTGTGGCGCACATGGCCAGGTGCACCACAGAAAGTTATCCGGGGGGCGGGTTAAAATTTGAAAATAATAATTCTGTGGCGCACTGGATCGCCTTTTTTGTCTTGCAGGAAGTAAAAGAAAATGATAAAAAATTCAATAAATAAAATCCTTTGACATGTAGTTAGGCATGAGTGTCTAATAGGTATAGAAATTTTGAAATATGAATTTTGACCTTTTCTGCAACAAACAGGAAAAAAAACTTGTAACGGCCATAACTTTTGCATACGACGTCGAAATAACTTTTGAATTTTTTGAATTTTTTCAGAATTCTGTGACGCACCAGCCAGGTGCGCCACAGAAAGTGGGTTTCTGTGGTGCATGCCCATGGTGCGCCACAGAAAAAAAAATAGTGGCGACGATTCTGTGGCGCACCCAGCAATTCTGGGGGTGCGCCACAGAATCTCAATTTGGTGCGCCACTGATAACCCTTTCCCTACTAGTGAAGATCCGAAAGAGAGACAGGAAGAAGCTCAACAGGGCCAAATAAACTTTTATAATAATTAGTGGCAAGTTCCAGGAGATTATCATCCCCTTCTATGCACCTATCCCCATCGAACAACCGAAAAATCTTATTACGACGTTTTCTACCACTCGCTTTCACCATAAAATACCGAGTATTGTTGTCTCCTTCCAGCAAGTCTCTTTCCTTCGCTCTCTGAAACCATTTAACTTCTTCTTCTTTTAAAATGGCATTTAACTTAGACTGTAAGCTTAATCTAAGCTCACAGTCTTCCCGCGAAAGTCCATTAACCTCGCTATTTCTATCAATAAACTCCAACTGGTCAGCAATAATATTTCTATCTTTTTTATACTGTCCTTCTATGTTATTGTTCCAGCCTTTCAGCACCCTACGCATTTAGTAAAACGATTGTGCCACTTGTCTAAAAGGTTGCGCCCTTTATAAACATCATTCCAAACTTTTGTCACCACCTTATTTAAATCTTCTCTAAGGAACCAACTAAGTCCAAATTTAAAAGGTTTTAGGACTCGAACCGCACTACCACCATTACTAACATCAACTATTAAAGCAGCATGGTCAGAGACCCCTCGAACAAGGGTCCTAACAGTCACCAAAGGATATTTTAGTTCCCACTCCGGGGAAACTAGTACTCTATCTAACAACTCAAACAAGGGATCAACATGATTATTCGACTAGGTGTACGATCTACCAGAAAGCTCCAATTCCTTCAAACCCCAGAATACATATTGTACGTTTACTCAATTTCAAAAGGATATGATTATCCTAAATTTTTAGACATAAATTAGAGAGACAAATAAATCAGTAACTAATAATCATATCACTAAAATAATAATAATCTTGTCACAGAATAAGTAAATCAAAGACGAATAATCGCATAAATCTGTACTACATAGTGTACTACTAGATCGGATGTATAATATTGTAGGTTCCATCACACAAAAATATCGTCAACCATATATTGGTTTTTTAGGTTGGATAACTAACATACATGGTTAAACTTGCTGATTTTTTTTTTGATAAGAAATATCCACTTTCATATACGTAGTTGGCAAAGAGCCAACACTATATTTGTATTTGTAAAAGAAATCTTGATATTTCTTCACATCCATATCCATTTTAGTTTAGAAGCGGATGTATTCATATCACTTTCATTTTCTCGAATATGAATATCATATATATATTTAGGATCATGCACCACCACATTCCACCCCTAGTATAGCGATAGGATTCTGAAAACATGGAGAAGTTAAAACTATAACTCTTTCTTTCAGAAAATAGGCTTACAGTGTCATTTCTATTTGATTCTTGCAAGATTATGATTGAGAAAACAAAGAATCTTTCCAAGAGGTTGATTTTATGCAAAATTTACCATTAAATGAGTGCAAACTAATCCTTGTGTTTTGAAATATGTTGAAAATCTTATGAAAGTTCATTGCCATATGTTTAAAATACAATAGACATCTTTGATTTTATAAGTTATATTCTTCCAATAAATTTGCAAATATGAATTGCCACAAAACTAGTGTTACATATGTTATTTTTGCGGAAATAAAACACAAGTTCTTAAAAATTTCAGCACCATCTTCCTTCTGTATCCCTCGATGGCGCGCCGTGAGCAAAGCTCGATGCCGCCTCTGGGCGTCCGGCGTAGCAAAATTCGGGTCGGAGAAAACTTGAAAAAACCCAAGCGCTTGTAGAAATATCGACCGAGAAATCGTCAACATAGACCAGAAGATGTCGGCGACCACGATCTCAAGAAATCATCGTCCTGGAGAAGCTAGTACCGAGAAGAGCTAGGAGATAATCCCACCTCCAGCAAGGCTGAGATGGGGGACATCAAACTCGCAAGTTCCCCATGAAACAGTACCTGGCTTCACCAGGCGGAACCGGAATTTGTGGACACCAATACGCTGCGACATCATCCCCACCACTGGACGCCACCATCGTAGACAGACACTTATCACGCCAGGCCTAATACCGGACGATTGACTTCAAACTTCGGCCCGTCGACGCTCCGCCGGGAAAGAACACCGATTTGAGGTGTGCTGAAAGATCTTTATTTTCATCGCTGCCGATGCCCCTACATCGGACAGGAAGAACAAGAGAACCCTATGGGAACCAGTCATCTGATCTGAGGTTCCCCCACTCTTCATCCGCTGTAGCGGCCGACAGGGGAACCAGTGTTTCATGGATACTATGAATCATGTTACATATGTTCGTGGCTCCGTAAAAAACTTACTTAAATATCTTCTACACAAAAAATAGTTGGCAGATTTGGGATGAAACGGAGGAACATGATAAATAAAACCTTTTATCGATGATTCATAACTGAGGTCGTGTTGTTGTGACTCATGAGAGACAAAAAAGTTAGACATGTAGGGTCTCGCTAAGGTTAATAATCTTAGTTTTGTATGTCTTGTATTGATATCGGCAGATATTTTAAAGGGGTTATTTTTATGAATGTAAAAGCAATTTATTACTTGTCAGCTAGGAGATTGTGGCTCTGTATGGGTCTTGTTGGTTGGAGAAGACTTGTGACTGTGTAGAATAATGCGGTCTTCCTTTGTGAACCTCCTCTTTATATAGTCGTTCAGTAGTGCCCTCGTAGGCATGAGTACCACGTAGGCAGTAGGCCCTCTTTATATGGTTCTCCACCTCAACACATAGGAGATGAGTGCTTGGAATGCTCTTCTACCACGATGAACAAGGGTCAAGTGTAACACATATTTTCATTACCCTTTGTACAAAAAGTTTGCTTTGTTTAGAAAATAAGCTACTTGTCTTAATCTATGTAAGCTTTGATAATCAATTAGGCATTTTCTTACTTAATAAATGGTTGATCTTAAAAATGTGGGACTAAGTTCATATTGGTCAAGTATACTAGTAGAGAATTATTTGAATTCAAATATGTGAAATCAGAATAGTAACTTAGCTAGATTAGATGGTCTTATCAATGTTGCCTAAATGTTGGATCAAATTGCTAATGTTTCCCCATCGTTTGGACCAAATCACTATGCCTTTTCCCTTGTTGCTTTCTTAATTAAGGATGCTTCAGTTGACCACCCAAGATGATCCATTTAACCCAAGTATGATCCGAAGACCCTCATCATGCCTCAGTTTAAATTGATCTTAGTAGTCACCATTTGCAGATTAAGAGAAGTTCACACTTTCCTTTAGTTAGGTTATGAAACAATGCCTCAACAATTATGACGGAAAACATTTCAATCATCACAATCTTTATTTTGTATTTGATGTCTATTTTGTAGAAAAAGAAGATCAAGAACTTAGTTTAGGAATTTATTTTATCTTGTCGTAATTCTTTCTTTCGTATCTTGCAATACTTCAATAAATAGTGTAAAATACACATTTGATCAATAACTACTTGTAACATTTGTTTTCTATTTTCTTATTAATTTCCTCAATTTATATATGAGGTATTTGTATTACTAAAATTTATCCAATATTATTTAGAAATTTGAATTTCAAAAACAAATCTCAAATGAATGTATGAGATGCTTATGTTGCTTTTGTTCTCATATTTCTTTATGTTTGAATTATGTTCAAACTTTGATATTTATCACACCCAAATCATCGATCTAATCCTGGCCAATCGATTTAAGTGAAATTTTGATCCCTTCAACATGTTTCATAAAAAAGTTCAAAAATTCCTAGGTTTTCAGATGTATGTATATAGTGCATATACCTGGATTATACTCGTAAACTACATGATCTGATAATATAGTAATTCTACAATACTCCTCTTCAAGTTTCATAGATATTTCCATCAAGTTTCACAGCGAAAAAATCGACTTTTCACTGAAAACCCACACGCATTACTCTGAATTCCTCCTCTCCCGGATTGATGCATCAATTCATATCATCACCAACCGCAAAATTAATTCATCGGCCTTAAATTGAATCCAAAATTCTCTCCCTTCTATCCACTAACGTAGCGTCAATCACGCGAATACTTACTCTTTTGGGCCACGGAATTTGTCCCTGTAACCGTGGATATCCAAACATAGGGAGTACCAAATATAAATCCATCATGCATAAAGTGCAGATGAGATAAGGAGGTAGAGACGAGACTTTTAATTTGGCTAGACAACTACTTTGGCATAGCGTGTACTCCCCGGTCTCACAAAGAGTGCATTTCTACCTTTTGAAAAGTCAAACAATTTCAAAGTTTGACTCAGTTTATACAAATTGTAATATTATTTATGAAGCCCAATAACTATATGATAAAAATGCATTTCATCATCAATCTAATGATACTAATTGGGTGGCATAAATGATTTTTTTTCTTAAACGTATGAACACTTTCAATGGGACGGATGGAGTATGGTAGAAGAGAAAAGAGAAAGGTTACGACCAGTAGAGCATACACAACTCTATCAACGTCAACTCGGTCGTGCTTATGAGAAAATTCATAAAATCATCATGATTTCCAACACAACCCCTATTTTCATTTCCTTCTCGGGACACAAGTGACACAAAAAAGCGGTCTTCTTCACAAGCCAAAAATGTTATTCTACCCGAGGATCGAAATCCGATCATCTCATTCGGTGAATGTGAAGTCTTATCGATAATCAGTTTGTTATTGTGCAATATGAGTGATTGAAAAAGAATTGGCTTTACACATGATGACTGGGATAGAAGCTGTGAGCATTTTTGGGACTATAAACTTCTATCTATACCTATTACTTTACCCCTTACCTTGGATCGTAGGCCAGGGAACGGATCCACTCGACTCTTCTTATGACTTTATTTTCCTTGTGATTTAGTAATTTCCTTTCTACCAGGGTTTCAAAAGAATCTAATTCCATGATGTTGCATTGAAATTTTTTGATGGTTACAAAATTTTAAAATATCTGCATAATATACAAAATGCAACTTTGGTATATAATTTCTGTATAAAGTTTTGCCTCCTATGATCTAGGGATGTAAATGGATCAGATCAGTTTTTGGTTGTACCATATCGTTTATCGTATTTTGTCGGATTTGGAGGAGAGCAAATGTTTACGGGTTGCGGATTCAAATACATACATAGTAGACCACAGATCCAAATAAGAAACATGTCAAAATAAAAAATATAGTCGAATAAATACTCCCGTAGACAAAGAATAAAATCCTAGTACTACTTAAGCCAACTAGTTAAGAAAATAGAGACAAGATTTAGGGCAAAAACAAAGGTTTTTCCGAGATGGTATAATTATTATTTGAATAGCTAAACGGCTAGTCTACTGATAGTAGAATTCAGGGTAGACATGCTCACCAAATGAAAATTGGTAACTCAATCACTATTAGTTATGTGTATTGGACCTTGGCTTTTGTCTCGAAATCGAATAATCCGGTCTACAACGTTCAAATTGATTAATTTATGGACAATCCATGCCGCATGCCATTTGTTACACCGTATCCGGGGGCACTTCGAAATCGGATATACCTATCCTTCCAGTTATTTACTATCATATATGGATTAATGTTTAACATATATTAATAGCGGATTCAGCGTGCTGATTATCCTACTTGTTACACCCTATTCCTACCAACAAACCAGTTGATGGTGATGGTCAGTATGCCTCGAGTGAGACGAATCGTACCAATCGACCAACAATTTATATGAGAATTGCTCACAGCTAATTTAAAAATGTTCTTACTGAGTTTTAGCTATTGCCATATATGTTAATGGAGTGTAGTAGCACAAGAATATTTCCAGGCTTATCATGGGGACACTTTTCCAAATCACACATTTCCTTCGAACCGATGCAGTGAGAATTCTAGCGCGGTGCTAACCTCTTTTGTGATGTGTAGATATTTTGACTAATGCGGCAAGAGACGAAGTATATCTACTCATGATTTACGGTTTGTCCTCATGTGGCTAGTGAAAAGAACTCACACTGTTGTCGTTGTTGATCGATTCAGAATGGTCTATTAGAAAAGCACCGAGATGATATTTCGACAAAAAAAACAAGAGTGTTCAGCCAAAAGAATATTATGTGATTAACAGGGAACAATGTGTCCTTTTCAACAAGTATAGTGTGCAACCTAATTCCTTTACCATGCCTTCCTAGAGTTATCTCCGCATATCTCTTTGCCACGTATCAATCCCAAAAAAAAAAACAAAAGACACAATGTTGAAAAATTGCTTACCAATAATTTCGAAATCAGAATAGTTAGCCCTTTATCTATAAAGCTAACCTGTTGGCGTTGAAAGAGTTGTTAATATGACATTATAACATTCGCAAAAAATATGACTTTGCAATTTATTCGCAAAGTTTAATTAAGTTGCACTTCTGAGCATAACATGTTTCAAAGTTATGTCAATACACTCCTTTCTTTAGAGGACTTTTACCCCGCAATTAATTGGGTCCGTCCATTTTGAGCGATCCAAGGGCTGGTGTGCTTTGGTACTCCAGAATTTAACCCACGGAGTACCAGCTGGAAAACTCAGCCAGTCTTGTGGAGTACTCGATGGGAGGGGCAAAATCGTAATATCATTTTATACATTTTTAAGCGTTATTATTTTCCTCCCGGTCAACTCATCGTCCGTCTCAATCCACAAATCGTATCATTTCGTCGAACAAAACCTAGCGACGTTCAATGTCGCGGCGGCGCGAGATATGGAGCAGCTAGGGGTGGGCGTTCGGTCTTTTCGGTTAGTTCGGTTCGGTCTTTTCAGTCTTTAACAATTTCGGTCATCCAGAAATGATACCCGTAATAAATTCGGTCTTTTCGGTTGTTTGTTCTTCGGTCTTCGGTCTATTCGGTTCGGTCCTCGGTCATGACCAAATAGACCAAAATATAGGGCGCGAGAAGGGGAATCGGCGTCCGGGACTGGGAAAGTGGGAAGCGATCAACTGGTCTCTCATGCACGGGAGAATCTACAGTACGCTGGGCTGAGAATACCCTGTTGTTGAGCCTAGAGACTAGATGGTATGGTTGGTTTAGTAGTTGGGCATATAGACTAGATGTACACATAAGCTGGGCTGACACACAAATTCGGCTGCTGATAACCCACAAGTATAAGGGGTGTATCGTAGTAATTTCGATAAATAAGAGTGTCGAACCCAACGAGGAGCAGAAGGTGTTGACAAGCGGTTTTGATGAAGGATTCACTGTAAATGCTCTCAGACAAGTTTTTAGGAGTTTTCGATATGACAGATAAATAAAGTACAAGTAAATAAAATGCAGTAATAATAGTTGCAGTGAGTGGCCCAATCCTTTCTACAGCAAAGGACAAGCCGGTTGTTGTACTTATAATGATCAAACGTTCTTGAGGACACATGGGAATATTGTCAAATGCTTTCGCTTCATATAGTTGATTAATCTTCATTGTTTTGATAAGTGTTGTGTGGGTGAACCTATGCTAATGCACCGCCCTTTCTAGGACTAATACATACTTGTGATTATACCCCTTGCAAGCATCCGCAAATACAAGAAAGTAATTAAGTTAAACTAACCACAGCCTTAAACTTTGAGATCCTGCTATCCCTCATGCATCGATATACCAACGGGTGTTCAGGTACATCTTTTTGAAGAAGATTAGTAAGAGGCTTGGAAATTTTAGAGAAATCTTTAATAAACCTCCTATAAAAACCAGCATGACCAAGAATACTACGAATACCTTTAACATCTTTGGGACAAGGCATCTTTTCAATTGCCTCCACTTTAGCTCGATCAACTTCAATACCTCTTTCAGAAATTTTATGTCCAAGAACAATTCCTTCATTAACCATAAAGTGGCATTTCTCCCAATTAAGAACAAGGCTAGTTTCTTCACATCTCTGCAAAACTTTGTCAAGGTTGTGCAAACAATTATCAAAGGAAGTTCCATAGACGGAGAAATCGTCCATGAAGACTTCCACAATTTCCTCACAAAAGCCATGAAAAATAGCAGACATGCATCTTTGAAAAGTAGCAGGAGCATTACATAAACCAAAAGGCATACGTCTATAAGCATAAGTTCCATAAGGACAAGTAAAAGTAGTTTTCTCTTGATCTTGCGCTCTCACAGCAATTTGAGAAAACCCAGAATACCCATCAAGGAAACAAAAGTGAGTTTTCTTAGACAACCTCTCAAGCATTTGATCAATAAAAGGCAAAGGATAATGATCTTTCTTAGTTACTTTGTTAACCTTTCTAAAATCAATGCACATTCTATAACCAACTACTACTCTTTGAGGAATTAGTTCATCATTTTCATTAGGAACAACGGTAATTCCTCCTTTCTTAGGAACACAGTGCACAGGACTTACCCATCTACTATCAGCAATAGGATAAATAATACCAGCTTCAAGAAGTTTTAATACCTCATTTCTTACCACTTCTTTCATCTTGGGTATTAAACGACGCTGATGCTCAACAACAGGCTTTGCATCAGGTTCCATGTTGATGGCGTGCTGACATATAGTAGGAGAAATTCCCTTCAGGTCATCAAGAGTATATCCCATAGCTCCGCGGTGTTTCCTCAACACTCCCAATAACCTTTCCTCCTCTGTACCTGAAAGTTTAGAGCTGATAATAACAGGATATATTTTCTTATCATCAATATAAGCATATTTAAGATTATCAGGCAGAGGTTTCAAATCAAAAACAGGATCCTCCTTGGGTGGCATTGTGGTACCCAAATCTTCCACAGGTAAATTGTGTTTGAGCATAGGTTGACGAAGGAATACTTCATCAAGCTCATTCCTTTCTTCCCTGAAGTTCTCACTTTCATGATTCTCCATATGTTGCTGCAAAGCATTGTTAGGAGCAAGAACAATAGATGCAAGTTGAGCAATTTCAAAATCCTCACTAGGCAATTCAGTTTCATAAGGTGCTTTAGCAAATTTAGAGAAATTGAATTCATAAGATTCACCAGCAAATTTAGTAAAGATTTTCTCTTTCTTACAGTCTATAACAGCACCACAAGTATTCAGAAAAGGTCTACCAAAAATAATAGGACAACTATCATTGGCAGCCGACCCAAGTACAAGAAAATCAGCAGGGTATTTAGTCTTACCACAAAGGACTTCGACATCTCTAATGATACCAATTGGAGAGATAGTTTCCCTATTAGCAAGCTGAATAACCACATCAATCTCTTCAAGTTTACAAGGAGCAATTTCGTGCATAATTTCCCTGTAAAGCTCATAAGGAATAGCACTAGAACTTGCACCAATATCACATAAACCATAATAGCAATGATCACCTATCCCAACAGAAAGCACAGGAACACTAGACTTCCTAGAACTTTTAGGATGTGAGACAATATTAGAAGCATCCTCACAAAAGATAATGTGTCTATCTTCTAAATTTTCAGTGACAAGATCTTTAACCAATGCTACAACAGGTTCAACAGTTATTTGCTCATCAGGTTTGGTAGTTTTCTTATTACTTTTACTAACAACACCAGTTATGATAGTATGTTCCTTAATCTTATTAGGAAAAGGAACTTTTTCAATATAAGGTTCTGGAATAATGCGATCAGCAACATTAACCTCAACACCTTTAGATATATGAGAAACAGATTCATCTTTATATGGTTCATGATAATTTTTAAAACCCTCCTTCGGCAAACCGAAATAGGAAGCAAAGGCTTTATAAAAGTTTGCAACAATTTGAGAGTCAAGACCATAAGTAGTGCTAATTTTGCGATAATCATCAGTATCCATAATTTTTAACACACTCAAAGTCATAGCTTATACCTGACTCCCTACCTTTGTCATTCTCCCATCCTTCAGTGTTCTCCTGAATCCGATCAAGAAGGTCCCACTTAAACTCTTCTTTATTACGAGTGAACGATCCAGCACAAGTGGTATCCAATAGAGTTTTATCTTGAAAGGAGAGTCTTGCATAAAAGTTATCAATAACAATATTACCAGGAAGCTCATGAATGGGACATTTGAGCATTAATGCCTTCAATCTCCCCCACGCTTGAGCGATACTCTCTCCATCATAGGGCCAGAAGTTATATATGAGGTTCCGATCCTTATGAATCTCACTTGGAGGATAGAATTTGGAGTAAAAGAGAGGTACAATTTCCTCCCATCCAAGAGAATACCCATTCTTCAGCAGTTTATACCAATGTGATAGAGAGAATAATTTCTTCTTAACTTCTCCCATCGAGATACCTGCACACTTAAATAACTCGCACAATTCATGCAGAAATAACAAATGATCTCCAGGATGGACAGTTCCATCTCCTGCATAGCGGTTATTTGTGACACGTTCAACAATTTTCATAGGAATTTTGAACGGTATTACCTGCTCATCTGACGCCTCCTCTACTACCTTAGCAGTGGTAGTTGTTTTCCCAAATAGGAATTCAAGAGAAGACCCCTCCATAATGAGATATAGCAGCAGGCAAAAATAAAAACAGCACGTACAATAAATGTTTCCCTTACCAATTCCACTTACCAATAGCGCTACACTCCCCGGCAACGGCGCCAGAAAATAGTCTTGATAACCCACAAGTATAGGGGGTGTATCGTAGTACTTTCGATAAATAAGAGTGTCGAACCCAACGAGGAGCAGAAGGTGTTGACAAGCGGTTTTGATGAAGGATTCACTGTAAATGCTCTCAGACAAGTTTTTAGGAGTTTTTGATATGACAGATAAATAAAGTACAAGTAAATAAAATGCAGTAATAATAGTTGCAGCGAGTGGCCCAATCCTTTCTACAGCAAAGGACAAGCCGGTTGTTGTACTTATAATGACCAAACGTTCTTGAGGACACACGGGAATATTGTCAAGTGCTTTCGCTTCATATAGTTGATTAATCTTCATTGTTTTGATAAGTGTTGTGTGGGTGAACCTATGCTAATGCACCGCCCTTCCTAGGACTAATACATACTTGTGATTATACCCCTTGCAAGCATCCGCAAATACAAGAAAGTAATTAAGTAAACTAACCACAGCCTTAAACTTTGAGATCCTGCTATCCCTCATGCATCGATATACCAACGGGTGTTCAGGTTTCTGTCACTCCGGCAACCCCACAATTGGCAAACGAATACACAATGCATTCCCCTAGGCCCATAAAGGTGAAGTATCATGTAGTCGACGTTCACATGACACCACTAGAAGAATAACACCACAACTTAAGCATCAAACCATTAAATATTACTCAACATAGTTCACTACTAACATCAAGACTTCTCCCATGTCCTCAAGAACTAAACGAACTACTCACAAGACATCATACGGAACATGATCAGAGGTGATATGATGATGAATAACAATCTGAACATAAACCTTAGTCCAATGGTTTCACCCAATAGCATCAATAACAAGAGTAATCAACACCGGGAGAGTTTCCCCTATGAAATAGACAAGATTCAGCCCTAGATGTTATAACGGAGACGGGTGCAGCGGCGGTGATGATGGTGTTGGCGGTGGAGATGATGATGATGATCCCGATGAAGTCCAGCTCGATGACGGTGATGATGGCGACGATTTCCCCCTCCGGGAGGGAATTTCCCCCGGCAGATTTCTTCCTGCAGGGGAGCTTTTCGCTCTCTGGTGTTTTCCGCCTCGTGGAGGCGGCGGAATATTTCGATGGCCCTCCCCGTGGGGGAACAAGAGGTGTGGGCCAGGGCCCCCAAACCACCTGTCGGCGCGGCAGGGGGCCCCACCGCGCCAAGGGTGAGGAGGGCCCACCATGGCCCATCTCAGCTCCCCCTTTTGGCCTCCTCCATCTTCTGGTAAAATAGGAACTTCCATATGTCTCCTTCGATTTATTGATCTTCAGAAATAGTGCATCTCGACGGTGCTTTTTCCAGCAGAATCCTGACTCCGGTGTCCAATTCTCCATTATTCATCAAACATGCAAAATAGGTAAAATAACATAAGTAACACTTCTAAATATGAAATATATCGATGAATAGCAGTAAATTATGATATAAAATAGTGATGCAAAATGGACGTATCAACCCCCCCAAGCTTAGACCTCGCTTGTCCCCAAGCGAAAACTGAGCTCAGTAAACATGACCACAAGTTTATGGAGCAAAGTGTCGATAAATAAAATACGGACAAGAAGCATCACATTCATTGATACACAAGTCATTCTAGACAGCAACTTCCCTTCATATAATCTAACTTGAAATAAGTAAAGGGAACCACGATGAAGTGCATAAAGAGAACCATGATTGGTGAAGGCAAACTTAAACTCTTGGTCAGAGAACAATTAACAGATCATACTTATCTTTCGAGAAGAGTCTTTATATCAGAGCTTATATAGCAGAACTTACATGCCTTAATCATAACAGTCTCCTTACAGTCATTGATAACTTTCAAAGTTATATTCATTCGGATAAAAGCTATTGTGCGAAACAAGGAAATGAGAGATATGATTAGAAGTATCAACACATATAACTAATTGGATCTCAACAACTCAAATGCTTGCTTGAGATAGAGAGGAATGGGTTTACTGACTCAACAATAATGTAAAAGATAGGCCCTTCGCAGAGGGAAGCAGGGATTAAATCATGTGCTAGAGCTTTTAAGTTTTGCAAAGCATATAGAGAGTATGAAAATAGTTGTTTGAGCTATGTATGTCGTTGTCAACGAATCGTAGTAAAGTGAACACTAACCCCTTGTCAACCAGACTTTCAAGAGCGGCTCCCATGAAGGACGTTATCTCTACCAGCAAGGTAGATCATCCCTCTTCTCTTTTGTTTACACATGTATTTTAGTTTCTTTATAGTTGACACTCCTCCCAACCTTTTGCTTACACAAGCCATGGCTAACCGAATCCTCGGGTGCCTTCCAACATTCACATACCATGGAGGAGTGTCTATTTGCAAATTAAGTTGCTTACTGATAAATCAGGGCAAAACATGTGAAGAGAATTATTAATGAAAGTTGTAGTTAATTGGGACTGGGCACCCCATTTGCCAGCTCTTTTTGCAAATTGTTGGATAAGCGGTGTATATGCCACTAGTCCATTGGTGAAAGTCTGTTTGACAAAAGTGCTAGAGAAACTCTACAGAACCCTCATGAGCTAATAAACAGTGACACAAAACTAGGAGTAATAAGTTTTGAATAATTTAAAGGTAGCACATGAAGTATTTACTTGGAATGGCGCAAAATACCATATAGTAGGAAGTTATGGTGGACTCGAATGGCAATGGTTTGGCTCAAGGTTTGGATGTATGAGAAGCATTCCCTCTCGATACAGGTCTTTGGCTAGCAAGGTTATGTAGCAAGCATAAGAGTTGAGGGATACAAACAATTATACAAGTGATAAGAATAATCATGCAATCTTCCTTAGAAGCACAAATAGTTTAACTTAAGAATACTAAGCTTATGAGCTACAAAGAAAGAAAGATCATGGAATAATATATTTGCATGCACTCCCTCTCTCTACTTAAGTCTCAAAGTATTGTCTACTACTGACCAATGCTAAGTTTGCCAAAACCAAAAAGATTAACTTGGTGCTCTAAAAAGTGATCCCTATACTAACAACAAGGTTATCAATATGAAAGAGAATTGCAAGCTAAAATAAAGTATGCAGAAAGTAAATGATAAAACTTCTCATTAATATTTCATAACGGCAACTCACACCAAGGGATACATAGATAACCAACTAAAAGAGAGATACTTCCACATTGCAAACCATCATATAAGATAACTTCCCTACTCACGATATGACTTTATGGAAAAGTAAAAGGTAAAGATAATGATGTGATACCGCGGCACTCCCCCAAGCTTGGAACAAACCAAGGGGATGCCAATACTTATGATGAATTACTCCTTCGGTGGTGGTGGTGAATTGTCCTCATCATCAGACTTCCAGGGAAGGGGTTTCCCATCAACAAAGGACGACTTGGATTCGATTATCCTGAAACTAGCAGCAGCGCTTATGTTTTTAAACCGAGTTTCATACTCACAGTTTTGATTCTGGACATCATAGAGTTGCGCCTGCAGTTTGTTGGTGGTGTTGATGAGGTGAAATATGTCTTCCCAGAGTTGTGCAGTCTCCTTCTTATGTTCAGCGACCAGCGCGGACACCATTGAGTGGAAGACTCCCACTTCACGTTCCGCCAGCTTTTTGTATGTGAAGACCTCTTGCTCCAGCTTCTCCATCCTGGCTTCCAGGCTCCCTTCTCCTTTGGGTCCTCGCACGTCTTCCGTCTGCAGCTTTCCATCAACCATCTGCGACTCCTTGGGATGCATCTTCAGCTCATCCATGTATGGGGTGACGACGTTCACAAAGAAACTGTCCTTTGGAGGCTTCGATGAAGACATGGCAGCTCTAGATCTGAAAACAATATCTGGACAGAAACAGCTCGAAACGAAACACGATGAAAAGGCGAGATACGAACCTCGGGGGTTCGGGTGAGTTATATAGCAAAAAGTTTTACAACATAAGGA
Organism: Poa pratensis; assembly: GCA_947311845.1. Taxonomy (NCBI): domain Eukaryota; kingdom Viridiplantae; phylum Streptophyta; class Magnoliopsida; order Poales; family Poaceae; genus Poa; species Poa pratensis. The sequence continues at coordinate 152,597,583 of CAMZMU010000041.1, read as the reverse complement.
AGGTACAGGAGGAAACCTGATCGGAGACGAGCTCCGGGGTGCTCAAACCACCAGGCGGCGCGGCTGGGGGCCCACCGCGCCGACCTATGGTTTGGGCACCACGGGTGCCGTCTCCCATCCGGTTCGGTCTCTTATTTTTCCATATTTAATAAAAACGACGAAAATATCTTCTAGAAAGTTATTCGCGAAACTTTTCTTACCGAAACTGTTACCTATTCGAATCGAATTCTGCAGTCCCAGAAAAATGTTCTTCAATGAAAGTTTCCGGAGTCACCACTTTAATTGTATCAACCTCTTCATTAATAGAATCTCCAGAAATATAATGCTTGAGTCTTTGACCATTTACCACTTGTGTAGAGTTATCTTTCAATGAAGCAATTTTTATTGCACCTGAACGATACACCTCCACAATAACAAATGGTCCTTCCCATTTTGAGAGTAACTTTCCTGCAAAAAATCTGAGACGAGACCTATACAATAGAACTTTCTCACCAACATTAAATTCTCTTTTAAGAATTCTCCTATCATGCCATCTCTTAACTTTTTCTTTAAAGAGTCTAGCATTTTCATAAGCCTCACTTCTCCATTCATCTAAAGAACTTAAATGCAACAACCTTTTCTCACCGGCAAGTTTAAAATCTCTATTAAGTTCTCTCACTGCCCAATAAGCTTTGTGTTCTAATTCTAAAGGCAAGTGACAAGCTTTACCATAAACCATTTTATAAGGAGACATGCCCATGGGGTTCTTATAAGCAGTTCTATAAGCCCATAAAGCATCATTTAACTTACTAGCCCAATTTTTTCTAGATTTATTAACAGTCTTTTGCAAGATAGATTTAATCTCCCTATTTGACAATTCTACTTGTCCACTAGTTTGAGGATGATAGGCTGAAGCAATTCTATGATTAACACCATATTTAGCAAGAGTCTTTCTAAAACCACCATGGATAAAATGAGAACCTCCATCAGTCATAAGATATCTAGGTACACCAAACCTAGGAAAAATGACATCTTGAAGCATTTTTAAAGAGGTCTCACCATCAGCACTTTTAGTAGGTATAGCTTCTACCCATTTAGTGACATAATCAACAGCAACAAGTATATGAGTATTACCTTGTGAAGAAGGAAAAGGACCCATGAAGTCGAATCCCCAACAATCAAATGGTTCAATAACAAGAGAATAACTCATAGGCATTTCATTGCGTCTAGAGATATTACCAACCCTTTGACATTCATCACAAGATAAAATAAACTTTCTTGCATCCTTAAAGAGGGTAGGCCAATAAAAACCTGATTGTAGAACTTTCTGCGCAGTTCTATCTCCAGCGTGATGCCCTCCATAAGCACTTCCATGGCATTTCCTCAGTATTTCCTGTTGTTCATATTCAGGAACACATCTTCGCATAATACCATCGACTCCTTCTTTATATAAGTGTGGGTCATCCCAAAAGTAATGCCGCAAGTCATAAAAGAATTTCCTTCTTTGCTGAGCTGAAAAGGTTGGAGGCAAGTACTTGGAAACAATAAAGTTAGCATAATCAGCATACCAAGGACTATCTCGCGAACTTACACTTATTGCAGCCAATTGTTCATTTGGAAAGCTATCATTAACAGGAATAGGATCATAAGGAATGCTTTCCAATCTAGACAAATTATCAGCAACAGGATTTTCAGCACCTTTTCTATCTATGATATGCAAATCAAATTCTTGCAAAAGAAGTACCCATCTAATAAGCCTTGGCTTAGCATCTTTCTTTTCCATAAGGTATCTAATTGCAGCATGATCAGTATGAATAGTGACTTTCGAATCAACTATGTAGGGTCGAAATTTGTCACAAGCAAAAACTACAGCTAGAAATTCTTTTTCAGTAGTGGCATAATTCTTTTGAGCAGAATCAAGAGTTTTACTAGCATAATGAATAACATTTAACTTTTTATCTACTCGCTGCCCAAGAACAGCGCCTACAGCATAATCACTAGCATCACACATAATTTCAAAAGGTAAATTCCAATCAGGTGGTTCAACTACAGGAGCGGTGATTAAAGCCTTTTTCAAAGTTTCAAAAGCTTCCTTACAATCATCATCAAAAACAAAGGGTACATCTTTTTGAAGAAGATTAGTAAGAGGCTTGGAAATTTTAGAGAAATCTTTAATAAACCTCCTATAAAAACCAGCATGACCAAGAATACTACGAATACCTTTAACATCTTTGGGACAAGGCATCTTTTCAATTGCCTCCACTTTAGCTCGATCAACTTCAATACCTCTTTCAGAAATTTTATGTCCAAGAACAATTCCTTCATTAACCATAAAGTGGCATTTCTCCCAATTAAGAACAAGGCTAGTTTCTTCACATCTCTGCAAAACTTTGTCAAGGTTGTGCAAACAATTATCAAAGGAAGTTCCATAGACGGAGAAATCGTCCATGAAGACTTCCACAATTTCCTCACAAAAGCCATGAAAAATAGCAGACATGCATCTTTGAAAAGTAGCAGGAGCATTACATAAACCAAAAGGCATACGTCTATAAGCATAAGTTCCATAAGGACAAGTAAAAGTAGTTTTCTCTTGATCTTGCGCTCTCACAGCAATTTGAGAAAACCCAGAATACCCATCAAGGAAACAAAAGTGAGTTTTCTTGGACAACCTCTCAAGCATTTGATCAATAAAAGGCAAAGGATAATGATCTTTCTTAGTTACTTTGTTAACCTTTCTAAAATCAATGCACATCCTATAACCAACTACTACTCTTTGAGGAATTAGTTCATCATTTTCATTAGGAACAACGGTAATTCCTCCTTTCTTAGGAACACAATGCACAGGACTTACCCATCTACTATCAGCAATAGGATAAATAATACCAGCTTCAAGAAGTTTTAATACCTCATTTCTTACCACTTCTTTCATCTTGGGTATTAAACGACGCTGATGCTCAACAACAGGCTTTGCATCAGGTTCCATGTTGATGGCGTGCTGACATATAGTAGGAGAAATTCCCTTCAGGTCATCAAGAGTATATCCCATAGCTCCGCGGTGTTTCCTCAACACTCCCAATAACCTTTCCTCCTCTGTACCTGAAAGTTTAGAGCTGATAATAACAGGATATATTTTCTTATCATCAATATAAGCATATTTAAGATTATCAGGCAGAGGTTTCAAATCAAAAACAGGATCCTCCTTGGGTGGCATTGTGGTACCCAAATCTTCCACAGGTAAATTGTGTTTGAGCATAGGTTGACGAAGGAATACTTCATCAAGCTCATTCCTTTCTTCCCTGAAGTTCTCACTTTCATGATTCTCCATATGTTGCTGCAAAGCATTGTTAGGAGCAAGAACAATAGATGCAAGTTGAGCAATTTCAAAATCCTCACTAGGCAATTCAGTTTCATAAGGTGCTTTAGCAAATTTAGAGAAATTGAATTCATAAGATTCACCAGCAAATTTAGTAAAGATTTTCTCTTTCTTACATCTATAACAGCACCACAAGTATTCAGAAAAGGTCTACCAAAAATAATAGGACAACTATCATTGGCAGCCGACCCAAGTACAAGAAAATCAGCAGGGTATTTAGTCTTACCACAAAGGACTTCGACATCTCTAATGATACCAATTGGAGAGATAGTTTCCCTATTAGCAAGCTGAATAACCACATCAATCTCTTCAAGTTTACAAGGAGCAATTTCGTGCATAATTTCCCTGTAAAGCTCATAAGGAATAGCACTAGAACTTGCACCAATATCACATAAACCATAATAGCAATGATCACCTATCCCAACAGAAAGCACAGGAACACTAGACTTCCTAGAACTTTTAGGATGTGAGACAATATTAGAAGCATCCTCACAAAAGATAATGTGTCTATCTTCTAAATTTTCAGTGACAAGATCTTTAACCAATGCTACAACAGGTTCAACAGTTATTTGCTCATCAGGTTTGGTAGTTTTCTTATTACTTTTACTAACAACACCAGTTATGATAGTATGTTCCTTAATCTTATTAGGAAAAGGAACTTTTTCAATATAAGGTTCTGGAATAATGCGATCAGCAACATTAACCTCAACACCTTTAGATATATGAGAAACAGATTCATCTTTATATGGTTCATGATAATTTTTAAAACCCTCCTTCGGCAAACCGAAATAGGAAGCAAAGGCTTTATAAAAGTTTGCAACAATTTGAGAGTCAAGACCATAAGTAGTGCTAATTTTGCGATAATCATCAGTATCCATAAATTTTTAACACACTCAAAGTCATAGTTTATACCTGACTCCCTACCTTTGTCATTCTCCCATCCTTCAGTGTTCTCCTGAATCCGATCAAGAAGGTCCCACTTAAACTCTTCTTTATTACGAGTGAACGATCCAGCACAAGTGGTATCCAATAGAGTTTTATCTTGAAAGGAGAGTCTTGCATAAAAGTTATCAATAACAATATTACCAGGAAGCTCATGAATGGGACATTTGAGCATTAATGCCTTCAATCTCCCCCACGCTTGAGCGATACTCTCTCCATCATAGGGCCAGAAGTTATATATGAGGTTCCGATCCTTATGAATCTCACTTGGAGGATAGAATTTGGAGTAAAAGAGAGGTACAATTTCCTCCCATCCAAGAGAATACCCATTCTTCAGCAGTTTATACCAATGTGATAGAGAGAATAATTTCTTCTTAACTTCTCCCATCGAGATACCTGCACACTTAAATAACTCGCACAATTCATGCAGAAATAACAAATGATCTCCAGGATGGACAGTTCCATCTCCTGCATAGCGGTTATTTGTGACACGTTCAACAATTTTCATAGGAATTTTGAACGGTATTACCTGCTCATCTGGCGCCTCCTCTACTACCTTAGCAGTGGTAGTTGTTTTCCCAAATAGGAATTCAAGAGAAGACCCCTCCATAATGAGATATAGCAGCAGGCAAAAATAAAAACAGCACGTACAATAAATGTTTCCCTTACCAATTCCACTTACCAATAGCGCTACACTCCCCGGCAACGGCGCCAGAAAATAGTCTTGATAACCCACAAGTATAGGGGGTGTATCGTAGTACTTTCGATAAATAAGAGTGTCGAACCCAACGAGGAGCAGAAGGTGTTGACAAGCGGTTTTGATGAAGGATTCACTGTAAATGCTCTCAGACAAGTTTTTAGGAGTTTTTGATATGACAGATAAATAAAGTACAAGTAAATAAAATGCAGTAATAATAGTTGCAGCGAGTGGCCCAATCCTTTCTACAGCAAAGGACAAGCCGGTTGTTGTACTTATAATGACCAAACGTTCTTGAGGACACACGGGAATATTGTCAAGTGCTTTCGCTTCATATAGTTGATTAATCTTCATTGTTTTGATAAGTGTTGTGTGGGTGAACCTATGCTAATGCACCGCCCTTCCTAGGACTAATACATACTTGTGATTATACCCCTTGCAAGCATCCGCAAATACAAGAAAGTAATTAAGTAAACTAACCACAGCCTTAAACTTTGAGATCCTGCTATCCCTCATGCATCGATATACCAACGGGTGTTCAGGTTTCTGTCACTCCGGCAACCCCACAATTGGCAAACGAATACACAATGCATTCCCCTAGGCCCATAAAGGTGAAGTATCATGTAGTCGACGTTCACATGACACCACTAGAAGAATAACACCACAACTTAAGCATCAAACCATTAAATATTACTCAACATAGTTCACTACTAACATCAAGACTTCTCCCATGTCCTCAAGAACTAAACGAACTACTCACAAGACATCATACGGAACATGATCAGAGGTGATATGATGATGAATAACAATCTGAACATAAACCTTAGTCCAATGGTTTCACCCAATAGCATCAATAACAAGAGTAATCAACACCGGGAGAGTTTCCCCTATGAAATAGACAAGATTCAGCCCTAGATGTTATAACGGAGACGGGGTGCAGCGGCGGTGATGATGGTGTTGGCGGTGGAGATGATGATGATGATCCCGATGAAGTCCAGCTCGATGACGGTGATGATGGCGACGATTTCCCCCTCCGGGAGGGAATTTCCCCCGGCAGATTTCTTCCTGCAGGGGAGCTTTTCGCTCTCTGGTGTTTTCCGCCTCGTGGAGGCGGCGGAATATTTCGATGGCCCTCCCGTGTGTTAGGGTTCCGAGGGGGTCAAGTACGCGAAGGGGGAACGGCTGAGGTGGGCCAGGGCCCCCAAACCACCTGTCGGCGCGGCAGGGGGCCCCACCGCGCCAAGGGGTGAGGAGGGCCCACCATGGCCCATCTCAGCTCCCCTTTTGGCCTCCTCCATCTTCTGGTAAAATAGGAACTTCCATATGTCTCCTTCGATTTATTGATCTTCAGAAATAGTGCATCTCGACGGTGCTTTTTCCAGCAGAATCCTGACTCCGGTGTCCAATTCTCCATTATTCATCAAACATGCAAAATAGGTAAAATAACATAAGTAACACTTCTAAATATGAAATATATCGATGAATAGCAGTAAATTATGATATAAAATAGTAATGTAAAATGGACGTATCAGCTGCTTCCGTACGTAATTCACTCAAAAATAAAATAAAATCGGTGTTTCGGTCTATTCGGGTTATCTATAAGTGATACCCGAATTTCTGATCTAATTTTGGTGTTTTCTAATTTGCTACCCAAATTTCTAACGGTCTTTTCGATCTCGGTCATTTCGGTTTCGGTTTCGGTCTCGGTCTTTTCGTTTCGGTTTTTGGTCTTCGGTTTTTATGCCCACCCCTAGGAGCAGCGGGGGGACGAGGCGTCGACGGCAATGCTGGAGTAGGGGCTGGCTCCCTGCCTAGGACTCTGAATGTACACAACCACATTATTGTTTATTCAAGAACGCGAAGAACATTCAGACATCGATGCTGGAAAATCAACTTGCAAATATACAGAAAAACCATAGGCCATTCTAAATGAGCCGCGTCGGACCAGTACCTCCGTAAACCCACACAAACCCTATGACAAGTGATGGAACAACGAAAATTAACACAACTCTTAAATAAATCGTTCAAGAAGGATACGTCACACGCGCCCCGTTCTCGATGATAACGAGGCGCCAATCAAACGGAAGATAGACTCCCAGCTCCTTTTGATAAATGTACTAAGGCCGGTGACAATGGGCCGTTTCTTGCTGCCGTTTCTTGCTGCATGTTGTGCTATTAGAACCAACATCCCCAACGCGTCGTATGTTAAGCGTTGTATCTAACACACCTAAGATTTTAATCAGCTTAGGATCTATTCTAGTGTATCATATCTGGGGTCCATTTGTGGCAGCTAAAATAGGCGAGCCTGGTTGCTCGCACCCGTACCACTAGCCGCAGGAGATCAAGGAAATTAATTACTTGCATTGATCCACGAGCTAAGAGCCGTATCCCTGCTTACATACAGCACCATTCTCTTTCCTCTATAAATACACGGCCACGTCAGCGCTTTCCCTATGGTTTCGTGCTAAGAAACGCGCATTGTCACCGGCCTAAGGCCTATGCCAATGCAAGGTTCTTAGCACGGTTTCATAGGCATTTTGCTTATGTGGCATACTAGTTAATGAAGAGAGAGTGTGAGGTTGTAGCTTAACTAAGATACAACCTTTGCACGTAGCCATAGGCAAAAAATGGATCTAACTCAATCATATGCATGCATGAGCCCCAAAACATTAAATGTAGATACAACAAATAGGAAACAATGCATTGTACTAGTTGTATCTTAAATATTTAATACTCCTATGATATCGTGCTAAGAGACGATGCATTGGCACATGCCTAATAAGGTTCAGAAAAGGAAAACCTGTAACATGGAGCGCGAGCCGCGTGGTGCAACACGAGCAGCCGGTTGAGCGATAAAGTGGAGCAGCGTCCACTAGAGTATGAGTGATGCGCAGTAAACAACAGGACAGCGCCGTCATTCTCATCGGCCATTCCTCTCCGGCCTGTTGCCGTTAGGATTTAATGCATGATATGATGTGCGCCCACTGAAATTCATCACCTCACTTTCTTCAAATCATCCACATCAGTTCATCACGCCTTTAAATACTCTCCTAGAACTAGGAACTGAAATATAACTGTGAAGTCCAAACGAAGTGGCCGATAATAGTAACTGTGCAGCTAGCCACATGCATGAACACTAGTATATATAGTGACGCGAGTAAAATTTTGTGGGTAACGGTAGGCTAACACTCAATCATAATGGGTTTGCATCTATATAACGGATGACATTGCTCGGTTTTAGGTAGGTTGCTTAATTTTTATGAACGGAACTTGATAATGATCGATACTGGATAGCAGTATAATTAATGCCATCAATTTCCATCCCTATTCGTATGATGGATCTCAAGCGTACATGAAATCGACTAGGGGATGCTGCGGCTCTAGCTATGAATTGCTTCCGGTGCAAGTGCAGCTGGACTTCTCCAACCCGTCCTGTAGCAACCAGACAGTACGCTTACGCTACAGTTCGATTATCTTTTGACCAAACGGAGGAACTTGGCTTTACGATCGACATGTATCATTGGCAATATCTTAAACTTATGGTAGACATCATCTCTAATTGTCTCGTCCTATAGTCTGCGGATAGGGCATGCATGCACTGCGTTTTTTTGTTTATTTATTTTCTTTATTTAATATGCATGTACAGTGCACATTGAGGGTGAGAGGTGCTTTTGCTTTCAAGTGGTTATGTACGAGGCGCTGTGGCAGATCGATACATCCATCGGTAACAATCGTTGCCTTCACTTTCGTTCACTTCTGCACGTAAGCTCTTGTGATTTCTCAAAAAGGGAGAGTCCAGCTTCGGTTTGGATTTGTGGGGAGGAAGAGAAAAAAGGTCACTTGTGAGCTTGTAGCCATATGAGCCTTTCTCTTACCTTGTCTTATCTCAATTTTTACGTTGGGATATCAATGGTATTCCGTTGCAAAAAAAAAAAAAAAACTCTGTTTCTGGCGTGATGAATTGAGAAAATAGTAGTTTAACCCGAGCCACGTCTGTTATCAAAATCCGGACCATTCAGTACATTTGAGGATATGTGTAAAAACATTAAAAAAACATGCATACACTTCCGCTAAATCCCAGAAAAACCCGAATTTATAAGTTCTTCTAAATCTTGAAGAAAACGCGCACATATATTGAATTGAAACTTGCCCATGCAACTTTTAGAAAGTGAAATAACCATCATGTAAATTTTATGAAAGGAAAATAGCTATAGTGTAAGTGGACGCGGACGAATGACGCTCGGGCGCTTTTGCTCCTGGCCAAACGAGTGGTTGTGGTTTAACGGAGCATTCTAAACTGAGGTGCATTAAATGTTCTGCATGCAGATTTGTGCATGCATAGTCATTTGTCAAACAAATTTCGGATTAATTAAAAAAATGGTGATTTCAAAGCCCAATTTGCAAATTGATTTTTGTTCATGTTTTGCAGTGCAAAAAATGGGCACATGACTATATTTCATCATTTGCAAAATGAGAATTGTTCATGTTCATTGTCGAAATGACGATTACATTTTAGTATTTGCAAACTGGGATTTGTTCATGTTCGCCATGCAAAAAAATACGATTACATTTCACAATTTGAAAATTGTGATTTTTTCATGTTCGCCGTGCAAAAAATGGCCTAGCCATCGTCAGTTCCTAGTAGCATTAGAATTAATTAAGAGACTTAATACAAAATCTAATATGGGATGCATTTAAGAGGCTGACGTCACATGGGCACTATTGAGAGAGAGCAAGCGTGTTCGGGTACTCTTCGGAGTTTCCGTAGTTTAAGTAAAACTTACATTGTAGTAGTCTTAATTTTCTAAGTTTTCTTTGCCAAATTTAGAAGTGGACTGTTCTAATCCGCTCACTAGAATCGTGAAATAGTTTAGCGGATGATATTTAGAGAACAATCGTGGTTAAGTTTCAAAATTTTGATCTAAATATGATGAGTTCATACTTTAATAGTCAGTGGAGTAAATTGCAAAGTTTTTTATGAGAGGATGCATGGTACTGTTCTACTACCGTGCAATGCTCGTGCTCCATATATTTTCAAATTACTTTGTATATTAGCTTTAGTTACGACAAGAACTTGTGCAATAATTACTTTATTATTATATATTTTAGGCGACATAAAATAGTTATCATTGAATTTGTACTTCAATTAAAGTATGACCTGTTTGTGGTTATGATTCCCTTTGCAAGATTGTGGTTATGATTTTGTATCACATATTGATATATGTCGCAGTGTGATTATTGTTCAACTTCAACAACTTGTTTTAGTAAAACCTAACAATGTGGAGTAATTTGAAACGGTAGCAGTATTAGACAAGGGTACCAGGCATCAAATGAAATCTTGCAAAATCTTCGGCTGTTCACCATATACTCCCCATCCGCCTTAGTTGTTGCGAATCAAGCAAACGAATACCCAGTTAAAAATGAACGTCAAAGCTCAAAGGGCTCACAACTCTGTCATGCGGAAACAACCAGACTAACATGAGGAGAAGCTGAGGACAACCGCCTCGATCGTCGGTCCATCCCACATGACCCACATCATCGATCGCTAGCTAGATTCTACTACTTGTCTTATTTTATCAGACTCCCCGAGAAACCGTTAGCGAGATCGAGTTACCAGACACGAGATCGAAGATCGGTGTCGTTGTCGTCCTGGAAACGGAGACCCCGGTATAGAGTCACATGGACCATATGAAGGAGCACCTTCTCCCTCTTCCAAGAATCCCAATTTTAAAACCGCAAGCATCGGCATCGATCGGGCCAGCTGCTGGGAGGCAACCTCGCGCTAATCGTGGATTAGTGTCATGCTAATTATCCTGCGAGGAAATCCACACTGATTGACTGGTACTACGATAAATCTCGTGGTGCCTATGCTTAATTTGACTCCAGTGTTCATCATGCTCTATAGCCAAGTGGGCAGAGCTAGCTACACTGACTAGCTTTTTAAGTGGCTCGAGGCGGGCATGGATTAGGTTAACCGGGCGGTACTAATTTAGGTCCCAGATCGATTGGAGTACCAAGTGTCCGGGACCATGGCCGGTTAGCTCTGATCATGCATCGAGAACATCGATCGAAATTGACCGGGAATTAATCCGTTCGATCGATCGCGCCGGCATGCAACTGATGATCGAAACGCAAAGTTAATGACACCCATATCTTGTGGGCTTGGTCGGTCGGTTCCAACGCACACGTACCGTCAACTTCTTGTTTACACGTTTCTTTAGCTAGCTATTGGCAGCTACACTACTAGCACATCTATACACACTCCACTAATGACCAACTGGAGATCGAGTAATGTACTGCTCTCCTCCTAGCTCCTAGTTTGATTGCAAAACCCTAGACAAAATTAAGCAGTGTAGCGTTTAGCTGTTAATTTACATTCCAGAACATCGTAGCTGCATGCTGGCTAGTGCAAGCTCTCCTGGCAAGTTGATACGATTCGATTTGTCTCGGACAAGACGATCGCGTTGTGCCGGTGGATCCTCGGACAGTATCGATGATTCGTGATGCAGTTCACGCAGGTGGTTTTGCGGGAGGGGGACACGGACGCTGAGCCGGCGTCCTCGTGTTCAAGCCCCAAGTACATCTTCGATCGACCGCTCCAATTAATTTTGTCCTCTGATCGAATTTTATCACGTTGTGCCGGCTGGAAAAAAGGCGTTCCTAGCTACGTGCCGATCGATTGATTCGCTTCTCGATCCACTGGGTTAGTAGTCAAATTAATGGTTTGTCGTCGTCGTCTGTGAAGATGCTACTGGCTAGCTTGTGACCAAATTATTGCAGTGCATGCATGCCTAACTGGCTAACTCTTGCTGATCTTATCGACACTTAGCTTGTTGCCACATTCTGCGCCATGTAACTCGCGAGCTGTGGAAACAAAACTATTTGCACTAGGTAGAGGTAGCTAGCAGCTGGGTAGATGATGTGATTGTGGTGATTTTCTCCTCCTTTTGATTGTTGAGAGAGAACCCCTAGCCAATGTCTACAAGTGGATTAGGTGTCCTGTTGGGAGCAGTACTCATGATGGCTAATTAAGCATGCGTCACGAGACGAGACGCACGGATCTTAGTGTCATCCATATGATGAACAGATGAGATGGATCGAGGAAGTCCCAATTAATCGCATGGACGACAGGGCGACGTGATGCGTAGTCTCTAGAGATGGAGATGGGCACCGGCACCGGACATCTCCGTGCCAGCGCCTTGAATCTTGATCGATCGCCGTAGCGTCGTCCTCGTCGCCGGCCGGCCGGCCCCCCGGCCGGCTGCATAGACCGACATGCATGCGGCATGCCCCCTCCCACTCTCCCAGCTCGTTGTTGCGAGCAGTGCGGGTGGGGTCGCGTCGTCCGACCACCGCCTGTAGTGTAACGTGCTGAGGTAGCGGGCCGGTGGAACGTAATTCTCCACGGGCCAACATTTGTTTTTTTCTCAGCCCTCGTCGCCGGCTTGCACGGCTCATAGGCATGCCTTAAGTAGAAACGGAGGCCCAGCTTTATGGAGCCCATTTAAAAAAGCATCATTTTTAAATAGAAAACGAATTAAAAATCATATATGTAGATAATGTCATACTCTATGACACTAGTAGAAACAGGGTCTTTTATCCCTATCATTAGTCCCCAGCAAAAATCGACCCGGGACTAGTGTGATCATTAGTCCCGGGTCCGTCGGAGGCACCGCGGAGCGCACCTAGTCCCGCGTCGAACGGGAGCATTAGTCCCGGGACTAAAGATCCCACGGTAGGCCGCAGCAGGCATCCGCAGAGGTGGGGCCCATGTGAGGATTTTTAGTCCCGGGTCGTGATAATGTTCTCACTATATCATCTTCCACCGCCGAGAAAAATTAATATCTTTAAATCCGTAAATTGAAATTTAACAAATAAAATATCTAAATCGATTAGAAAAATTAGAGAAATCCAAATATGACATCCATATCATCTTTTTCATCATGCACATGACTTTTTGCAACATATTTTTGTTACTTGCTTAATAAAAAAGTCATTTTTGGCACTTAAAAAATGGAAAATGATATTTATAATAATATTTTGAAAATTGGTTTTGGCAACAATGTTTGCCATTCCAAGACACACCTGTGTGAAAAATATGGACACTTTATCACAAATTATGGCACGGGTCCATTTTGACCATTTTTATAAAAAAAAGTGAAAAAATACTAAAAAAAATGAAATCCTTTGGCATGGAGTCCTTTTATGTGTACTAGTTGCTAGGAAAAATGATAAACATGAGTTTTGACAAAGTTTCCAAAAAACTTCTTCACAAAAAGGTCAATCATCTATAAACACATGTATACGTTTCGAGTTAAATGACCTAAGTTTCGAGTTAAATGATCTAGATATGATCATCCCCGTGACATAGTTTGTGATAATGTGCTCATATTTGACACATAGGTGTGTCTTGGTATGACAAACAATGTTCCAGAACTAAGTGTTTTCAAATTATGTTTATAAATATCATTTTGCATTTTTTTATTGTCAAAAATGATATTTTTTGAGAAGCAAGTACAACAAATATGGTGCAAAATGGCACCCATCCAATTTTACACAAAGTAGGCCATATTTTATCGATAATACAACAATTTTAGAAATTTTATCGGTTTCAACTAATTTCGCCTATTTAAATGACTTTATGTCTATTTTCCGAAAGTAATTCAATTTTGAACTACAAGTGTGTGATAGTTTGCTCTGAAAATTTTACAAAAATCATTTTAAGATACACCAGTAGTGGTTATATCACAGAACCATCTATAGTTTTGAGAAATGCAACCCCTTTGGATGAATAGGCACGACGGGCATTTTGACCGTTTTTTCAACAAAATAAAAGAAAGTGAAAAAAACTCAAAAAATGAAATCCTTTGGCATGGAGTCCTTTTATGTGTACTACTTGCTAGGAAAAATGATAAACATGAGTTTTGACAAAGTTTTCAAAAAACTTCTTCACAAAAAGGTCAATCATTTATAAACATGTATAAGTTTCGATTCAAATGACCTAGATATGATCATCCCCGTGCCATAGTTTGTGATAATGTGCCCATATTGACACATAGGTGTGTCTTGGTATGACAAACAATGTTGCAGAACTTAGTGTTTTCAAATTATGTTTATAAATATCATTTTTCATTTTTTAATTATCAAAAATGACATTTTTTGTGAAGCAAGTACAACAAATATGGTGCAAAATGGCACCCATCCAATTTTTACACAAAGTAGGCCATATTGTATCGATAATTCAGCAATATTAGAAATTTTCTCAGTTTCTACCTAATTTCGCCTATTTAAATGACTTTATGCATATTTTTCGAAAGTAATTCAATTTTGAACTACAAGTGTGTGATAGTTTGCTCTGAAAATTTTACAAAATCATTTTAAGATACACCACTAGTGGTTATATCACAGAACCATCGATAGTTTTGAGAAATGCAACCCCTTTGGATGAATAGGCACGACGGGCATTTTGACCGTTTTTTCAACAAAATAAAAGAAAGTGAAAAAATACTAAAAAATGAAATCCTTTGGCATGGAGTCCTTTTATGTGTACTAGTCGCTAGGAAAAATGATAAACATGAGTTTTGACAAAGTTTTCAAAAAACTTCTTCACAAAGAGGTCAATCATCTATAAACATGTATAAGTTTCGATTCAAATGAGCTAGATATGATCATCCCCGTGCCATGGTTTGTGATAATGTGCCCATATTTGACACATAGGTGTGTCTTAGTATGACAAACAATGTTGCAGAACTAAGTGTTTTCAAATTATGTTAATAAATATCATTTTTCATTTTTTAATTGTCAAAAATGACATTTTTTGTGAAGCAAGTACAACAAATATGGTGGAAAATGGCACCCATCCAATTTTTTATACAAAGTAGGCCATATTTTATCGATAATCCAGCAATATTAGAAATTTTCTCGGTTTCTACCTAATTTCGCCTATTTAAATGACTTTATACCTATTTTCCGAAAGTAATTCAATTTTGAACTACAAGTGTGTGATAGTTTGCTCTGAAAATTTTACAAAAATATTTAAGATACACCAGTAGTGGTTATA
The DNA here is from genome assembly GCA_947311845.1 of Poa pratensis. Lineage (NCBI taxonomy): Eukaryota > Viridiplantae > Streptophyta > Magnoliopsida > Poales > Poaceae > Poa > Poa pratensis. The sequence goes on along the minus strand of CAMZMU010000041.1, from coordinate 152,582,532 downwards.
TCACAAAATCATCGATAGTTTTGAGAAATGCAACCCCTTTGGATGAATAGGCATGACGGGCATTTTGACCGTTTTTTCAACAAAATAAAAGAAAGTGAAAAATACTAAAAAAAATGAAATCCTTTGGCATGGAGTCCTTTTATATGTACTAGTTGCTAGGAAAAATGATAAACATGAGTTTTGACAAAGTTTTCAAAAAACTTCTTCACAAAAAGGTCAATCATTTATAAACATGTATAAGTTTCGATTCAAATGACCTAGATATGATCATCCCCGTGCCATAGTTTGTGATAATGTGCCCATATTTGACACATAGGTGTGTCTTGGTATGACAAACAATGTTGAAGAACTAAGTGTTTTCAAATTATGTTTATAAATATCATTTTTCATTTTTTAATTACAAGTTTTAGGGTGATTGGCATTTTTAATAACCGTCCATCCACCAGATCTAACGGTATTAAATTAGTCGGTACCAGACTAACGGTACCGACCGGTTCTGCGGTATCGAAAATTGTGTGAGGCCGGTACCAAAATTATGTGGGACCAGGTACCAAAACTGTGGGGCCGTACCAAATTATGTGGGGCCATAAGTTTATTTTCATTATCAAACATTATTTCACCGGTTGCTCACTCTCTCTTCTCTCGACCCACTCTCCACCTACTTCCGTCTCCATCAGCGCCGCCGGGCGCCGGCGCCGTCGCCGGCCTCCTCCACCTTCCTCTAGCATGGACGCGGGCGCACGTAGCCGGGCCTCCTCCACCTCCCCTCGCGAATCCGGCGCGGGCGCCGTCCCCGACCTTGTGCACCTCCCCTCCAGGAGCTAGGCGCGGGCACCGTCGCCGGCCAACTCCGATGCGGGCGTGGGCACCATCGCCGGTCCTCCTCCACGTCCCTCCAGGACGCAGGCGCGGGCGCCGTCGCCGGTTCTCCTCCACCTCCCCTCCAGGATGCCTGCGCGGGCGATGTAGCCGGGCCTCCTCCTCCTCCCCTCGAGGATCCTGGCGCGGGCGTAGTCAAGCCGGGATTGACTATCGGACCAGAACAATCCCTCCAGATGCCCATCTTTGTCTACCAAGTACTTGAAGAAAATATCCGGATCTTTCTCCTGCCGCGCCATCATGTGACTGATCACCGTTTTAGCATCACCGGCATCAACGTTTTCCTGCTTGTATTGATGGCAGAAATTATAAATGTCCCTTATCGTGCATCCAGCTTTATCAAAACCACCGTGTTTCATGCGCAATACATCCATGATTTTGTGCTTGCGGATCCCACAATTTTCCATCTCTACAATGTCTGCTTTTTGCTCGTCGCTGATCTTTCTGTGTGAACGCAATAGACATGCAAGATCCGGTGGGGCCAGGGGATGTGTGTGTTCATCGATGAAATCCTTCACAAACCACCGCCTGGTTTCCTCGCCTCTTGCAATCAACAATTTAGCTTTACACCCAACACGAGTGATATTCCGTGGCCTCCTCTTCCTATCCTCTATCTTTCTCTTCATGTGCTTCTCTTCACGACAACCTTGACGACTACAGACAAGTTTCCTCAGAATTATCTCCACATTGGCTGCATCCCACTCAACATATTATTTCCGCACACTAAAACCTTTCTCAAGAGCATAATTGTTATAGAACTGAAAAGCTTCATCCTCGCTATCAAACGTCCTGCTCGCAATGCCAAGGTACTCATCACCTGCATCGGCCATGCCTTCCTGCATATCACATACAAATCAAAATGGGTCAATTGCACAGATTCAAAAATACTCCAAAAAAACTAATGGCTCGAACAAAAAACTACAGAAAAGCGACTACTCTATCTGCTATACAAGCTTGGCACCCTAAACAAAGGAACCGGACAGAGTGATATAGGACTACAGAACACGAGCATCTCACCTAGCTTTCTGAAATCAAATTTCAGTTTTCGGAGCAAGCCGTCACCGCGCCGCAGACTTTGGGAGTGTGATCGGCGTGTGGCAGTACCGTGCCTCACCCAGCTACCTCCACGCAACCGTCGCTGCCGACCAGCTCACCGCGCGCCGCCGCAATCCGTGGCCTCGGCCTGATCCGATCGAGATGTCATCGTCGACCACTGCCGCCAGCAGCCACCGGTAGACCACGACCAGCCGCCCACGCAGCTCGCCGAGAAATCCGTGGCCTTCCCCCCGCTCCCTCCGCGCCTCCGTAGTCGCCGACCTCGCCGTGACAGAGGAAGAGAGGCGGCGGCGGCTTCCCTAGCCGCGACCTCACCGCAACCTCGCCTGGTGTCGGCTCCTCACCCAAATCCTCACCGCGGGCCGCCACCTAGCCGAGAGGCTTCATCCTCGCCGCGCCGATGGAAGGGAGTCGGCGGCTACGCCCAAGTCCTCACCGCGGGCCGCCACCTAGCCGAGGGCCTTGATTCTCGTCACGCCGGTGGAAGGGAGGCGGCGACTGCGCCCAAATCCTCGCCGCGGGCCACGGGCTTGATCTCGCTGCGCCGGTGGAAGGGAGGCGGCGGCTGGGCGCGGCGAACGGAGGCGGCGGCTGCCCTAGTCGCGGGTGCCCGAGTCACGGCACAGCGATCGTTTCAGCGATTGTTTTTTTATGGGAAACGTACGGATTAGAAGATGAGCATAGGGGGCAGTTTTTTTTCCCTAATACAACGAGAATTTTAATCAACGGCTCATAAAAATCGCCTCCTAATCAATGGCTAACAAAATTCAGAGTGCACGGTTCCGACGGAACCACGAGTTCCGTGCCAATCACCGTAAAAGAGCTCTTTTTTAATTGTCAAAAATGACATTTTTTGTGAAGCAAGTACAACAAATATGGTGCAAAATGGCACCCATCCAATTTTTACACAAAGTAGGCCATATTTTATCGATAATCCAGCAATATTAGAAATGACTTTTTATTAAGCAAGTATCAAAAATATGTAGCAAAAAGTCATATACATGATGAAAAAGATGATATGGATATCATATTTGGATTCCTCTCATTTTTCTAATCGATTTAGACATTTTATTTATTAAATTTTGATTTACGGATTTAAAGATATAAATTATTCCATATTAAATGTAAGAAGGAGAAAATAAAGTAAAATAAATTTTATTCTTATTTATTCAAATATTATTATTACATAATCATTGTTATTTATTCAAATAAATTTTCGAAATTTAAACAATAAAAAGTGTAACACCATGACCCAGGAGTTAATATGGTTGATAGGATACTAATATCAGTAAGTTCTAACATCTCATTTGACAGCTAATTTGGAAGGAACTCTAAAGTTAAGCGTGTTTGGGCTGGAGCAATTTGAGGATGGGTGACCGAACGGGAAGTTTGACCGGGGTAAGTACTTTGACCTGAGATTAAGTGTGTAATATGTAATTAGAGATTATGTGTGTGTGGCTATTTAGGAAATTTGGAAATTAAAAAAAACAAAATTGGAAATATCAGAGTAAAATTAAAAAAATAAAAAATAAAAAAAATAAAAAGTTAGTCCCAGGTCGTGTTACGACCCGGGACTAAAGATCTCCGGCCACACGCACCACGCAGCTGCCACGCGGGGGGGTCATCAGTCCCGGGTCGTAACCAGGCGGGACTAAAGAGGGGGGCTCATCAGTCCCGCTTGCTCAGTCCCGCTTTGTCCGGCGAGACTGATGAGCCTTACGACCCGGGACTAATGAGCATGTTTCTACTAGTGTGAGTGTGAAAAATATCAAAGTAAAATTCATACCTATGTTAGGCTACACAAAAAAGATAAATCTAACAAATATCCGTCGCGCATGAAATGGATGTGGATTAATCAGACCTCTCCGGACAAACCGTGTGTGGGCAATCAGCTCTGACAATTGCCATGCGTTGTTCTCCTCGTCGGTGAAAATTGTGCTTGGCAACCGAGCCTCATAGATGCTTGTTGAGACGCTTTTTGGTGAGAAAATCTGGTCCATGGTGCATAATTCTTGTGGTAACCTGGTGCACACAGTGTCAATTCCTGTTCAACTTGTTCACAAAAAAATCCCTACCCTGATGCCTGTGCACCACGGAGAGCACATGTAGTTTCGCCCCTGGCTGGCCACCACCGATACGTGTCCGATGTGTTTGCAAGAGTCGGAGACCATTGATCACTTATTGATGGGCTGCTCTTCGAGGTTTTTTCTAGCGTACGGCGCTCAGACCTTGCACCTCCTGTTGCGGTACTCTTTAGGAGTGATGTCTTGCTGCTTAATTTGCATATTGGCTCGGCGAAGAAGGTGAAAAAAGTCAGCCTCATGCTCCTGGTGCTTCGCTCCATGTGGCTAGAACGGAATGGGAGGGTGTTCTACAACAACGTCAAGTCGGCGGAGCATGTCCTTGACGACATTATGTCGAAGGACGAGAGGTGAAAAAACGTAGGATTTTTGTGAAAGTTGTACGCTTGTTAGTCTGGGTTCGCCCTTGTGTGTTTGGTTGTGGACACATGTGGTGTAATATGTTTTCTCTCTATCTATTCAGAAAGACATGCATTCTTGCGCGTTCCGGAAAAAAACATTGACATACCAAATTCATTTCTTGTTAAAGTGTTTAGAAGAACCACGAGATCAACTTTTTTCCTTTTTACACACGACTTTTGCAGCGAATTGCCTAAATAAGTCCTGGTTAATGTAATCCTCTGGCAGCCGCCAGCAAGTATTTTTTACCTGTCCAATCGCTGGTGCGCTTTAATGCACGCGGCGTTGCCGTTTCAGCCGTCAAAAGACCCACTATATATACGTAGATACTGGAGCGGCGTCTGATATCGTAGCTATTGCGGATTCAGTTCATCGCCGCCGCTTCGTGTCTAGAGCCTGCAACAGAACAGCTGCAGATACAAGTATAGAATGGGAGAAGCAGAGGAGGAGGAGGGATGGCGGTGGTGATCCGGACTACGAGCCGGAGCGGAGGCCGTCGACAGGAAGTGCGAGGTCGGGCTCGCCGGTGGGGTGTCGCTCCACACCGACCTTCTCGGCGACCCTGTCGCTCGCGTTCGCCACTCGCCGGCTTACCTCATGCTGGTATGTGTGTGCCCACGGACGTACGTAGGCGGTTAGCTGTTGCGGTTACCATGCACGTCGCTAGAGCATGCAGCTCGGCGTTTGATTTTCTTTTGTAGTTGCTCGTACTGGGTTTTGCTTAATTTTATTTTATTTTCAGAATGGTTTGCTACTTTGCTTTAATTTTGAAACGCGTTTGTTTGAAAATGGAAGGTAGCTGAGACTTCTGGCGCCGGCAGCCGGATCGTCGGCGTCGTCCGCGGCACCATAAAGTCTGTCGCCACCGGCACGAGTCACCATGGCGCCGCCGCCTTCGCCAACGTCGGCTACATTCTTGGCCTCCGCGTCTCGCCTTCCCACAGGTAAACCAAGCGAATCGATCTCTCCTCCATCTATCCGTGAGCTTCCCCACTAATTAGATACTGATCTGGTACTGGGATTAATTGATCCTTGTGTGGTGTGGAGACTAATGCTGGCTGCGTAATGCATGCGCATGCACGCAGGAGGATGGGCATAGCGCTGCGGCTGGTCAGGCGGCTGGAGAAGTGGTTCGAGTTGATGGGGGCCGAGTACGCGTACATGGCCACTGACAAGTCCAACGAAGCGTCGGTGCGGCTCTTCACCGTACGCTGCGGCTACTCAAAGTTCCGGACGCCGTCGCTCCTCGTGCACCCCGTGCACGCGCACCGCCTTCGAGCTCCCCGCCGCGCCACTGCGGTCTTCCCCCTCGGCGGGCGCGACGCCGAGCGATTGTACCGCTGCCTGTTAGCGCACGTCGAGTTCTTCCCGGCAGACATTGGTGCTGTCATCGATAACCCGCTCTCCCTCGGCACGTTCCTGGCCGTCGTTGATGAGGAGTACGACGAGTGGCGCGGGGTCGACCACTTCCTGGCATCGCCGCCGGCGTCGTGGGCGGTGGCGAGCCTGTGGGATTGCGGAGGCGTGTTTCGGCTCCAGGTACGTGGTGTTTCGCGCCTGCGCCGTGCCGGAGCTGCCATGAGCCGTGCGATGGACCGCGCCGCAAAGTGGATGCGCGTACCATCCGTCCCCAACTTCTTCCGGCCATTCACTGCTTGGTTCGCCTACGGCCTCGGCGGCGGAGGCAGCGATGCCGCGCTGGCCGCAGAGGCACTGATCGTGTCCTTCATCAACATGGCGCGCGGCAGGGCGGCGGCCGTGGCCGTGGAGGTGGCCGCCTGCGACCCACTCCGTCGCCTCCTGCCACACTGGCGCAGCCTCTCGTGCGAGGAGGACCTCTGGTGCATGAAGAAGCTTGGCGGCGGCGACGGCTGCGATGTGGACGGCTGGGATTGGGTCAGGTCACCACCTGGTCACTCCATCTTCGTGGACCCCAGAGAGGCTTGATTGACTCCCACCCCCGGTCAGAATTACTAGAGTTGACCTCACAGCAAGGCTTCCGGAGTCCTTTTGGGGCGTGTTTGGCTTGTGTTGCGAAGTAGGTGGACTCGTCTCAAGTTGGTAGAAGTGGGTAGATCGGTGCAAAACAGAATCTTTCAGTGCACGCGTTGTTTGGTTATCTCCGAGCCACGAAAAGTTGCATAGCACGAACCTTAAATCACCTCTAGGCCTGGCCCCGAAGAAACGCCCGAATTGGCTGTTTTCTTAAATGCAACTTTGCATGCAGGCAGCCCACCCACGAGACATGCAAGATTCCCTGACACCTACTCCCTCCGTTCCAAATTAGATGACTTCCATTTGTCCGGAACGGAGGGAGTACATACCTATCTCACGCGGTCACGCCTCATGCAGCGCGCTGCCACAACCAAACGGCGTGCATGCAATTCTACCAACCCCCACCTACTTTTCTACGAGCTCCAAAATTTGCACGCTGTTTGGTTTCAACTCGCCGAACCAGTCTCTGGGGGGGGGGGGGGCATGAGGGCTGCAGGATACCAAACAGGCCCTTGGAGTTTTAGAATTTTGTACGAGTTCATATTATATCATACCATTAGAGTGAAAAGGACTCGGGAGGCCTTGAGGGAGTTTTAGAATTTTGTACAAGTTCATATTATATCATTAGATTTAAATTATTTGTTCATTTTTTGTGTGTGCTTAGTTCTTCTTTCATCCAAATTTAAAATATTGGAAAATATCGTTTGATTTAAAGTATCCATTAACAATTCAGACAAGTTCCATAGTATTTTGAAGAACAGTATGGTAACTAGCGTGTTCAATAACACAAAGATCGTAATTATAGCAATATTTCTGATTCTTTAAATATAAATGCCCCTAACTTCAATTGTGGCCTTTAAGGCTTAAGCATGTCTCGGTGCATAAAAGCACCATGTAAACCTTGTGCTATTGTAGTGAGTGTTAACGTCGATGATTGCTGAGTAACAAAATACCTCCTAGTCTTTGGTGGTACTGACCAATCTTGCATGCACAATGCAACGTGATGCGAATGTAGAAATTAGGTTGTTAGTGTTGTTGGTGTGATAGTATTTGTATATACCCACACTTTATTCACCACCGCTCCTCTATTGTCATGATGTTCCTTCATTTAGACTGTACTACATCGACGAGAACAAATAAGTCCTCATTACCTTAAGTCAATCAAGGATGAGAACGATAAAGAAAGGTAAGGACTAAATGATGGCATTGAGGGAAAATGAGGCCATAGGGGGAGCCTGGTGCCGTGGAAGAGAGAGTGTAAGGGGATATTGGGATAGAGAGGAAGGTCGTAAGCACGGCGGAGAGAACTAGAGAGGTGAGATGGAGATATTTGCGGCAAAGGATGGGGTGCAGGACCTCATGCCCTATAGTCATGTGAGTGACGTTTTGGCTCCGGGGCTTCAGAGAGTCCGGAAATTAACAATATCCTAAATTATATTTAGATGTTTATCAAAATCCTAAATGTTTTCCATGGAAATATAACCGTAGCTCCAAAAGGCAAAAACAAACTTGATTTTATCCATCATTTTTATTTGTAGACCTCATCTGAGAAGATACGCTGACGAATATTTGCATGCGCATACTAGATATGTACATTACTATATATTTCTGTAGGAATTATTTGTTTTTGAAATTAGCCTTTTAAAATTTTAAGAAAGCCCAGCTCCATATAGCTTGGGATCTGAAGTGATTTTTCACTAGTCTTGTCCTCAATAAAATGGAATCGTGCGAAAAGTACTCAGTTGCTACAAAAAACTTTAGAGTGGCAGCGAATCTAGTGAATTATAGGTATAGTTAAATCAATCATCTAGAAGAAATGAGCGTCGCCCTCCCTTTCCTCTCCCCGATACAGATCTAAGAGGCAATTTTGAGAGTCCACCGTCGGTCCACCTCTTCCGCCGGTGAGGCGTGGGTTCCCTCCCTCCGTCGGCTGCTCCGGCGGCGGGAGGGTGGGGGAAGCCCGTCTCACGGCGTGTATTCATGGTAGGGCTTGGCAGGTGTCCGGCCGGCGGCGCTTCGGAGGCGGAGGTGCTGTTGGTTCGTCTGTTGTCCGCGCAGATCCCCTCCGGCGGTGGCGTTCCCTGGGGCTTCACCGACCTGCACGCGATTTTCCCTGCACCACGGCCAGATCCAGGTATGCGGTGGATCTGGATGCAGTTCAATAAGAGGATGATACAGAGGTTCTTCGCGGCGGCGCCGGCGTTCCCGGCAGTAGTCTCTTCGGAGGCGGTGCTCGGTGACTTCCCGTCTGCGGTGTGGTGGGCTCCGGCGATCCAATGTTTGGGGAGCTTCAGCAGCGGCGCGCCATCGTCAGCTCCGGCTCGTCGTCGTCGTCGGGATCCAGAGGGCTTCCTTGTAATTTTTCCTTTGTTTCTGGACCTTTCTGTAAGTTCGAAGAATTAATATATCATCCCTTTCGCAAAAAAAAAATCATCTAGAAGAAATGGAGGCATCAAAACAGAGGACAAGCTCAAGACAACAGTCTCGATTGGTCGGCCCATCATCAAAGCAAAATTCCGATTGTTCTTTTAAGTCACACTTCCTAGAAAACCGTTAGTAAGTTACCAGACACGAGGTAGGTTTGCTAGAAAACAAAAGGCACAATGTAGGGAACGGCCATTGTTGTCGTGCCCTAAATGAATCCCCGGCCACTCTGAAAAGCTCAGGTACTCTCATGGACCATATGAACCCCTTCTCCCTCGGAGAATCCTAATTTTGAAACGACAAGCATCGGGGGACAGTAGGCAACCAGGAGGCAGGCTCGCGCTAATCCTGGATTAGTGCCCTGATAAACGCTAATGTCACGGAGGCAGGGACTGGTTAATTAACCCGGTCAAAGTTAACCCACACTCCAAGCTAGTACTTGACTGGTAATCCAGTATGTGGTTCTTTGGCTGCTCACAGTGGACAGTAACATAGAGTAATAACATGCTGATGTTACTAGCCTATGTTACTACCTTCACAGTGGGAGTAACATATATGTGGTGTCATATAAGACTTTATTTATGAGGTTATAGACTCATTTTGTCTTGGTAAGTGTGATGTTACAGTAACTAGCTAAGTTATCCCAAACACCTCTCTCCTTATTAACTACATGCTACGTAAGCAAAATTGTCTTGAGATGTGTGATGTTACTAGCGAAGTTACTCACACTGTGAGCAGTCTTTGACTCCACGCTCCACTGTGTGGAGTGTATAGTATTACTACAAATACTAGCTAACTGTGGTTACAGTACTACTCCATCCGTGCATGAATATAAGATGTTTTAGCTATCCAACGTGTTATCTATGTGCATACTAATATGAGTACACATACACACTAAATATGTCTACATATATATATCTAGATATATGTGAATGTGGACAAATGATAAAACATTTTATATTAAAAAAGGAGGGAGTAGCTAGCAAACTTTCTTAAGTGGCTCTATGTGTTCGTGGATTAGATTAATCATGCGACATTAATTGGGGTCCCAGGTTGGAGTAGATCAATTGGGGAAACCTAGCTAGCTCTAGTTAATTGTTGTGTCCTCGACAATCGTTGCCAACTTTGTAGTAGTACGTACTCTAGGTTTCATCAAGCATCAAGACCATCGATTGATCAAATTTTGACTTGGGAGCTGATCTCGAATCCGTTTGCTAGCCAGTGAAATACAAAGTTAATATCGTGCGTCACATCTTGTTTTTCCTCCTATGGAGGATCTTTCCCAGCCTCGGCACGGCCTCACGCGCTCGTGATCCCCAAAGTGCCATTTAACCGGCGGGAGCAGGAGTGTTTGTGGTTGGAGGTTGTTCGTTGTCGGTGTTCCATCGCGTTTTGCGGTCCTTTATAGGGTCTTCGGTGTACAAGTTCCAGACCATGTTGTAATTTCTAATTTTCACAAGGTTTTTTTTGTAATTGTACACCCGTTGAGGACGTAATGTAGATCTAGTGTCATTTGGGACCTTTTCCCATTTAAAATACCCCCACATCTAATGGGATTTTTCGGTTGGAATGGTCAAACGTATTGTTACATTGCACTATAACATTGCAATCTTTAAGAAATTTTCCTAACTATAACATTGCGCTATGTTTTAGAGAAAAATTTCTTCCCCTCAAACATATTGTTATAATTCGTGTGTTTTTCTTTTGATATTAGACAACACTTTGAAAGAGATTCATGTAGGATTCAATGGGACATGATATTTTTATCATTCTTTTTTCTATGTTTTGACAGTCCTGCAAATCAAAGAGCGATAAATTTCTACACAACACGACTTTCTTTGACTTCTTTCTAGTTTGTTTTGAAACTTGTATACTATATTTTCCTAAGTTTAAGGAGGACACCTCACTTACCAATGTGCACACAGTGTGTAGCGTATGTACCTTGCAAATAAAATGTATAGTGTACTACCTATGATACGATTTTGAATGTGTGTACCCCAAGAGTTTTAGTTAAACTTGGTATATATGAGATAAAGAATACTGTTTACAACCAAATAATGAGGTAAATGATTCAACCGATGCAGAAAAATGCTAAATAAAGAGGGTCATATAACCAGCATGATAAGCCTGGAAATCCTCGTTGTAGCCAAAGCCAAACACATTGTTCGTAACGTCGTTACACCCCCCCCCCCCCCCCCCATAGCTCTCGCTTATGGAACCTATCTCTCATGGGAGGGTCCTGAGACCGGGCGATCATGTTTCGCCCTTCCTTTTTTGACCTTGTCATCAACCCTTTTCAACAACTTCTCGGCATGGCTATGGCCAATGGAAATCTCCACCGCTTCATGGTCATGGACCCATTCCGTACCTCCCACTATGTCGACAACATGGCGATTTTCATAATGCCATTCAAGGACAATTTCAATTTCTTGGCCTAGATTTTGGAGGGCTCTCAAGAAGTTACAGAGCTACTCACCAACATGCATAAATGCATTGCAACTCCCATTCAGTGCACTCACATTGACCTTCATGATGTCATGCAAAGTTTCTCGGTGCCTCGCTCTAGCTTCCCTATCAAGTACCTTGGGCTTACCCTCTCCACTCAGCAGCTCAAGAGCGTTGATTTCCAACCTCCTGTTGACAAGTTAAAACAAAGTTAGTCTCGTAACATGGAATACACATCACTGTGATGGGTAAGGGCACCCTTGTTGAATCGGTGCTCAATTATCAGTCAATCTTCCATATGATTGTTGGGTTACGCGCATAGAATTCAAAATTTTCGTCTTACACATAACCATAAGAGCTATCAATGAAGGTATAAGCGAGAGGATATATCTAGTTTCATACCAACACCTTGTAGTGGAAGTAGATTTCAATTTAGCCCAATGAAGATACTAACGGCTAAGCCTTGTAGTCAGAATGTTGTTGAATCCCTGAGTCCAGCCTCCAAGTCCAGTCGAGTGAGGATCAAAGGTATGATCCCTCCGATAGTTCACACACGTGTCCGTCAGTTCCAGTCCAACAGAACTTTGACGTCCAAAATTTAGTGTCTACAAGTGTATAGAAGGTGGCGATCCCTACACATGGGAGAGAGACACTACAAGGAAAAGCCTTATCACCGGCGTGCCAAAAAACCACTTTACTAGCGAGTTGCGCCCACACTAGTAATCACTCCAGTAGTAATCTGGTTACTAGTGGCGTTTAGCTTAACATGCACGCCAATAGTAACTAAAATACTAGTGACATGCCCTTAAGCTCGCAAGCCATTAGTGAAAATTTACGAAATTTTAAATAATAAATAGTCGTGGCCTGCCTTTCGGTAGGCACGCCTCTAGTATATTGTTTGGATTTATAAAAAAATATGTAATTTATACAGATAATCCATTAGTCCATATACATTCATATAGTTCATAAACTAGTACATATTACACCATTGCACACGGGTAAAATACATACATAGAATTCACGGTTATTTGACAATGTAAGAAAACGGCGGTGTCGTTTGTCGGCAGCAATGACTCTAGTTGCCGCTGTTGCTACTTGTCCTGAAGTCGACCATGGCCTGGACATTGTCGAGCTGGTAGGCGGTCGGGCGCACTGTCGTCGACCGTACATCACGGGCTGCAATTACGAACAAGTGGTGCTCTAAATAATGTAGTCACAGAAAATAGAAGTGGTGATTAACACACCAAAGATACATCTCATGTAGCCACAGAAAGAAACTACATGATGAGCTGAAAATACATGACAATAGCTACGGTGACCCAGCACACCACTGCATGTTGTAGTGTACAAGTTATTGATGTAACACGCACGGAAGGACCTCTCTGCAAATATTACATCCCTCGGAGTAGTACAACAGAAACATAGCCGGTTCAAGGTAACACTATAGGATTACAACACTATTCAATACAAAATCTCGAAACCCTCCTTTTACATTGAAGCAAGTCTCGTGCAAATGAAATACAGAAATATCCAAATCGTAGCACTAAGCTGGATACCAGCTCTATCTCTAATTCCTATTCCACTACTGTTGTAGTCACAGCACTACTCTATTCCCTCTGGAATATCTTTATCCAGATTTGCACTCCTTCTTCCAATAGAAGTTGTCTCCTCCACTAATAACGTGGTGGTTGTGCATGCCATCGACAATGTCATCGTTGCTCCTCCATTGGCACTGTTGCCGTCGTTCTTCTGTTGACATGGTTGCAGTTGACTCCTTCAAGCTTCACCAGGTAGACTTGATTCCTTGTTGAAGACCTCCTAGACATCGTGATGGATAATTGGCAACTCCTTTGCTGGCTCCAGAAATCTATGCAGGGGGTCAACGGGAAAAGGGTGAGCAACATGAGCGTTACTCAGCAAGTTCAAATAATATAGGAAAGAGTTTTTGTATTGAATGCACTAGCTACTGCCCTGACCAACCGTCGTAGGCATAATGCAAGTTTTGGAAAACGTTTCTTCAAAAGGTCAGTTTTATTTCAGAAAACTATGCTCACAGTCTCCACGGGTTTATAGTCATCACCTGGGATGCCTTTCCCGCTGCGGTCTGTAGTTCCTTCCGGGAACACAGATGTGACAGCTACAATTTCTTGTTATTGACTCTGTAGAGCTGCGTAACTTTACCCATGAGAGAAACCCAGCCTTGTTGCCTTTCCGAGCGGCCAAACTCGTCCATACTTCCATGGTATGGGGCCAGGTGTGAGTCCAAAGCCAATCACTGCCCCTTTCCGGACAACACATATCCGCCCCTGATGACCCAGCCGGTCCAAAGACCAATAGCGCATCACCACTCCCGAGCTCCTATTCCAAATCACCCCGTCTCAGGTGGGAAGAGTATGCGCTTCCATGTTGTTGGCCGCCACAACGGACCCAACCAGGTAATAGTTTGCCGAGGATATATGAACGAGAGAAGATAGCAGCTGACTTTACCGTCCCATGCCAGATCTCATGGTAAACGCTTCGATAAGGCGCTAGGATCACTGTGACATTGGTAATTAATTCTAGGTATATATTTTCCCGTACAATGGAACCTCCACCACAACATCATACCGTGATTCCATTGTCAACCAACAATAGTATAGCAATTCACATCATTCGAAAATAGGTTTTTCTTTTTTATCCATATGATAAAACATAGTACTTTATAAATACTTTGATAGAAATATTTCAACAGACATGCAAGAATGAACGCATGTGATAGAAATGGCCGTTCAATCCTTCGGGGTTCTAGGGTTTGCGGTAAAACCCCGAATTCTGAAAATAGCAAGGTAATCCTGATAAGGACTACTGAAAACTCTTGCAGCATGCTATTAGGCATAATCATGAGATGCGTCGTCACCCCAAAATTCCCAAGTTGAGGATTTTAATACTTTTCAAGTGTTTTAGGAGTTTTTAATTATTTAAAGAGTTTGATAACAATTTTCATGAGGAATAAATTTAAAGTGATTAAATTTAAATAGTTAAATATAATTGAAATTCAAGACTTTATAAGAAAATAGTTTTTGAAAAAGAATTTCAATTCATTTCCACTTAAGGATCCTTGAATTTCCATTCACAAAATGTTTTTCAAAACTTCAAATAAAACTTACATAAATATTCCTCACATTTTGTAGAGTTTGTTGCATATTTTTAACTAATTTTTGTGGCCTTTGATTTGGTGTGAAAATTCATTTAAGTTTGAATATTTTTGATTTGGTAAATTATCAAAGTGCCCCTACGGTCGGTTTGGTTGGAGTGGGTCAAACCCAACCAATTGGGCGAGCCCAACTAGCTACTGGGTCGAACCCGGCCCAACTTCTCTCTCCCTCCCTCATGTGATTCCTCTCTCTCTCTTGTTCCCCTTCTTGGTGATGCGCCGTCGCCACGCTTGGCTTCGGCCGCTGACGGCTGGCTCCAGCGCTGCCATGCCCTAGAAAAGCTCCGCCACCGATCCTCCTTCGATTCATCGAGGCTCCCTGCCCGATTTCTTCCTCCACGCCCCCCATTCGAATCCCAACCCTAGCCGCCATGGCTCGGGTCGCCGACGCAGTTCTCCGGGCTCTTGCGCCTCCTGCCTCGCCTCCTTGTCAACACGGTGGCCTCCTCGAGCCTCTGTTCGAGCACGCCGCTCCGGTCTACTGCCCTGTGTCGACCATGACTTCTACCCGAGCCTCTGCTCGGCTGCCTGCTCAAACTCGCCTCCACTCTGACGCTGGCGGGACGACAATATGCTACTGCAACCCGACATCCTCCTTTGGCTGCGGTCTGATGGATTGTACTGGTGCGGGGGTCTGCTGCTATTGGTGTGGCTTGGCGCAGGTCGATGCACCGCCTCCGTGGTGCTCCCTGTGCCGCCATCGCCGTGGTGCTCGTCGGTGTCATCCTCGCGGTAGCTTCCGCAGTGGTAGCGTGAGCACTGCCTCGCCACACCACGGTGTTCGTGCCCGAGCGTCAGGTATGGTTCCCTTCTTCTTTCTTTCTCTCCTCTCTCTGGATGCCCTCACTCTCGGTACAGGACCTGTTTAGGATTTGTTCCTAGCCATACTAGTGATGGTGATACTGCTCCAGTTCATCCAAGTGATGAACGGATGCATGAAATCGTGCTAATGGTCTCGGGTTGGTCTTGGACAGTGGATTAACTGAAGAAATCTTTAGTTTGGCCACTTGTTATTTTGTCAATTAATTTCAGAGAATTAAACTAGATGATTCACTTGTTTAGATGGTCATGTGGATGTTTCTTTAACTCCTGGTTGTTACTAGTGCGTACCAGATCATGTGGTTGTGTGATTGGGGTGCAAAGTGTGGATATCCATCTATCTGGACAGATTTATTAGATGAACTGATAAGAATAAGTCCAAGTCTTGCTTCAGCCGATGATAGCAAATATTCTGGAGGCAATTTTTATTTAATGATAAGGACAGATGACTACCAAATGAACTCCAAAGCTCAGTGATGAACTTGTATCCATAACTGAGAGCAAATTAGCATTCTAAACACAAAGAAACTGGGTTTGTTTGCCAGATCTTGTATCTAGGGTGTGCACTCCTGGTGATCTAGTGTTTAGTGTAATTCTTATAGCAATTTCTTAGCTGGTTTGATTTACTTAGTCCAGATGAGCTCTTCCTTTTACTAAAGATAAGAACAGATGCTTTACTTGATTTCTTGGCTCTGCCAATGATGCAAAGGTTGAGCCAAATATTTCCATAAAAGCAGATATTTATTCCGTGGCTTCTATTCTCAAGGATGAGTTATGCATAGCATTTCTATGCAGACCTGAGAGATACACTTCTTTCTATCCTCCTAGTTGAGATCTAGTTGAAGGGTAGAGGGAATGATTTAGAGATGTACTCCTGGATAGATCTTGGGTAAGGGAACTGATAAGAATATATGTTTTGCCCTGCTCTCCTCTCTTTCTAGCATGGTCCGGTCATTTACAGAACTTGCTAGCACCTCTCCTCTGCCTCACACACACAAAGAATTAACCTGCTGTTGTTGAGCAGCTTGGTCTTCTGGAAAATGATGATGACCTGCGTCTTGTGGCTAGCCTATTCCTCCTCGGTGCTTCAATGTTCCTAGGGTGTATTTATCTAGGTGCAAATTATTTCGGTGGATGTTCTTGTGTTCTAGAGCTGTGGAAACAGTAGTATCATGTTGGTAGATGAACTCCTGATGTAGAGAACCTTTGCTACGGCTGATATGTGTTTGTGTGTGCAAAACAATGACTGGTCCGATTTATATACTACTATAGGACGGTTTGGGCTGTTGTTGTGGTGGTGACAACACACCGATTGCATGTGTGGTGTGAGCTGCTTGCGTGTGGCCCCTGGCTGGTGCAAGTTACCAAGCTTAGGTGCATCCCCTCTTGTGTAAGGCTTGTGTGCCAAGGATAAACATCTTTGACCTTCTTTTTGGGTTGCCAAGTGAGTTGCTTCTCCTCCTAGAGCAAACTACGGCTGGTTGTTCTTATCCTTTGTTTGGCCTATTCTTTTTTATGCTACCAAGTGGAAGCATTCTTGTTGGGCTGCTGTTACTACATGGGTTGTTACTTTGGGCTTTTATGATTTATCAATGGCTGGTAAAATATTGGTGGTTTTGTATTTTCAAAAATGACTTGATTCATCTTGACAATATAATGCCAAAGGTGAATCACTTTTTAAAAACAGATGGCTTTGGAATATGGAACCAGTGTTATTAGTTGTCAAATAGGATGGTATTGGATTTGTTTGCTTTGATGTCTATCGTTACATTGTCCCTGTTGACTAAGGATTTGTCTCATTGTTGCCTTCGATAATGCCTCGTTGATGCCTTTGGTTGGTTGAAAAGATCACATACTTCGGTTGCCTCTTGTTGCCTCTCAATCTATTGTCCAAATAGATTTATTTGATCAAAACGTTGCCTCTAGGAAATCTGGACTAGTTCCCAGGTTTCCTGAATACAAGCTCCAACACAAACATGCATTTCCTCCGGGAATGCATACATATTCATCTTCAACCACTTTCTTTTGTCTTTGCTTGTTTTGCAGGAATTGAAGAATAGATGCTTGAGAAGAAGATCAAGATAAGATGAAGATTTAGTTTAGACTTTACTTTTCTTCTTTGTAATTTCCTTTTGTAAATTTCGAGATATGTACTTATTCAATTAAACTTGTA
This sequence comes from Poa pratensis, assembly GCA_947311845.1. Lineage (NCBI taxonomy): Eukaryota > Viridiplantae > Streptophyta > Magnoliopsida > Poales > Poaceae > Poa > Poa pratensis. The sequence goes on along the minus strand of CAMZMU010000041.1, from coordinate 152,565,068 downwards.
ATATTAATTATTCTTTCATTTTAATCTTGTAAAGTTTGATCTAGTAGAATATTTCCCTTCAATGTATCTCATTGGACTTTGAGGATTCCTTGTATAAGATGAGATAAGAACACGATGTATTTGATTGTGCTTTGGACATTCGTTTGAAATTGTTACTTCTTTGTGTGGAGAAGAATGTGATGAAATGATGAGTTGATATGAGATGTGTAAGGATAAGATGATAGAATGTGTGAAAGATAAGATGATGACTTTAAATGAAGAATTGATTTTTATGTGATGATATTTGTGTGAATGATGTAATGAGATGATAATGAATTTTATAATGATTTTGAATGATTGCCCATATTTTCTTTGAATTTGAAATATAACTTGTCATTTTATCCAATTGTGGTCAAAAGCATTGACAACTAGGAAACGTCATGTCGAAGTTCATAGCACTCAACAGGATGATCTAAACCTAAACTCATCGAGTCGAGAGAAACGTCGATCCCTTTAGCCATTTTATTTATCGCGCCAAAAGTTCCCGCATTTTCGGATGCATGCTATGCAAATGCACAAATCATATTTCTACCCTTTCGACTCTCTAAACCCTGGGGTATTACAATAGCAATGCATCTGAAAGTGACTATATTACAGGAAAATAACAAGTAGTGCTTTAAAATGTTCTGAATCAGTAGCTTGAAAACCTTCACTTCCTCATGCTAAGCACACAGTCAGTTTTGCTATCTTGGATATAAAACACATAATGAATGTAAACCCAAGGCATCTATAGGTGAATGAATTACAGAGAATTAATATGTGTTTTTATTTAATATTGTGAATCAATGGCTTGTTGATGGATGTAAAATGCATACATGAACTTTACATTTTATTACTTGATATTCCAACTTATTTGCAACTTATATGATGTTATATTCATGTTTTATAATGATTTCGGGGATTTTCTAAACAATCCCCCTCTTTTGGTTCTAACTCTGTTTTCCAGAAAACGTCTTTTTTAGGGTTTCGGACTTTCCGGGAGCTTCGGGACTCCAAAAAGGGCAAGGCCAAAGAGCACGGTTCAGAATTTTCGAGACGAACGCAATGGGCCTAAAATGAAGACCAGCAGCCCAGCCAGCTGGAAACTAGAGGGTCCCACGCGGTCAGATTCCCTGGCCGCGTGGGACCACCTCTTTTCCCCCTCGTGGCTCCGATGCCGTCCGTTTTCGTCTCCGTGGCTTCGTCTTGACCTAAAACCAACTATAAAAAGAGTCCCCCGAGGAGTTTCGCGAGGAGGCGGCGGAGAAACACGAAACACACGAAACAGAAGACAGAAGGCTGCCGCGGAGAAGATCGGAGGGGGGAAACGCTGCCGGAATCACCTCCGGTAGGCTCCTCCATCCCCCCTCCGGAGTCTCCATCAACACCAACGTCAAGACCTGCACCATCTCCATCACCATCTTCGTGATCCACTTCATCCCCCTCATAGTTTGAGATTGTTGAACCCTAGCTATTGTTTAAGTGCTATTCTACCTGTGTATGATTAGTTACTTGTCATTGTTTTGTGGTGAGACTATAATTTCAGATTGTGTTGTATCATTTATACCACTGAATCATATCATGTCTTCACGTTGTGAGTAGTTCTCTCATGTTCCTGGGGGCATAGGATGGATTGGCAATGATCTATATATAACATGTGTTGGTATTTTGTCTAGTGTTTATCTTTTTATGTAATTCTATGATGGTGTTGTGCGAACGTCGACTGCACATCACTTCACCTAGATGGGCTCATAGGAGAACACCGTAGTGTAATGAATTGAGGGAGACTTGGGAGGACATGTAAACCTGAGACCGAGTCATGAAGTTACATTATGAGGGTATTAGTATCGGGGACCTTAGAGTGTAATGCTATGGTGGGACTTTATGTCTTAATAAATCTTGTGCAGTCATTTACTTGGCCACATGATCCATCATAAGGGGTTTAGTATATTTATTTAGCTATACCTAATAATGGCTCCGTCCGAAGAAGATTAAAACTTGACAAAATGCTACCTTGTTGTTCTAGAAATATTTATGCCATGAAATCTAGGTAGCCCCTGGGAACGTTCTCCACTTATAAGAAACACACACTTGAGCTTGTCCTCTTGCTGCATAGAGGATTGGGCTTTTCTCTCTTTGAGAGCTTTCACCTGCTACTATTTATCTGCTGCATTTTTACTTTATTGCAAACTCTACACCAAAAACCCAAAAACACTTGCATCATTTAATCATTTTAGTTTGTCTAGTGCATAGATAATAAGGGAAGTGACACTCTTATTTGAGAGGATAAATAACTTATACCTTCTACTCCTCGTGGGATCGATACTATACTTACACATTGAAGATTTCAACGATCCCCTATACTTGTGGGTATCAAGACATTTTCTGGCGCCGTTGCCGGGGAGTGTAGCGCTTAAGTTTTTATTCTTGTTTGCACTAGATTTTTATTTTCAGTTTTGCATATACTCTAGTTTACTTTCAGTTTTGCATTTAGTTTAGTTTTACCTTCAGTTATATATATCGAAAACACAAAAAAATTAGAAAATGGAAAATACCAAAAAAACTCGTGTTTTGGGCATAAGTATGGATATAAAAGATGCTTTGTTTAGACACTTGAATGCTGCTAAGATTGCCAAGGAATATAGAGAATCAAAGGAAGGGAAAATACTAAAAGGTTTCATGATGGAATTAAATTATATTGCTAAGGAGTTGCTTTTACACCATGATGTAACTTGTATTTTTTGCTCTGAACAAAAAGATAGACATTTTGAATTTCAATGTAGGTTCCATGAAGAATGTGTTATTGCATCTTACCTTACTGGTGATTATGCTTATTTAGGAATGGAACAAGTAGAGGAATTTGTTACTTTCAAGGCATCTTTTGAATTGCAAACCTTCATTCATGAAAATAAAACTTGCCTTATAGCTAAAAATTTGAAAGAGAGATAGATTTTATTCTTGAATATTGCATAGACAACTTCTCTCAAAATATTTATGTTGTTGAATATAATGAGGCTCCCCAAGAGAGCACTGATGTTTTGCAGGAAGAAGATGATGAAAACATAAGCTTGGAAGAGGAAGAATGTGAAGAAGAGGATAACAACCTAAGCTTGGGGATGCCCGTGCAACCCCAAGAAGATGATGAAATTGATGAACAACTAGAGAATGAAGAGAAGAACCATCCACCTTCACCACCTATGGATGAGGGTAACACTCAAAATTTTGTTGATGATAAACTTTGCTTTTATGATTCTGATGATGAGGAGGACTATCAACCTATGCCTAATGAGAACATTATTGATAATAATTTTAAAAATGATGAGGAGTATGGTTTGGACATGTTTTATGATAGTACTCTAGATGATGATCCTCCATGTTTAGAACTTACTACTTCATGTGAGGATAAAAATGACATACTTGCTGTTGGTGAAAATACTCTTACTTATGAGAGTCCTACTTTATTTCTGAACTCTCCCATTCACACCGTGGAGGAGAAGCTTTTATGGGTTGAAAAGTACTTATGTGGGCTGAAATTATCTTACACTAATAATCATTTCACCCATAACCATCATGTTTATGGTGCTTCTTGCAATTATTTTGAGAGAGGAAAACACACTAATAGCTCACATAATAGTTTTAATAATCCTCTATATGTTCCTAAGTTTGCAAAGTTGCACCAATCTAATAGTTCTTTTATCAAATTTGCTTCCACTACTTGTAACTATTATGAGAGAGGAAGAAAGACTTGTCTTTATGTTTCTATGTTATTTAAAATGCAACCTACTGATCACCACATGCATTGGTTACCACAAAATTGCTGCTATTTATTCATATATAAAATGCCAATGCATAGGAAGTGGGTTAGACTTAAAAGTTAATGGTTTAATGTTTTGTGGTGTGCTCCTTATGCTTTCATTTCCTATTCAGTTTGGGCACACCTTTATATCATGAAAACATGTGAAACAACTTTACCTACTGTTATCTAATTGCTAGTTTAAGATTTTCACTTTATATAAAATTTGGGAAAGTAAATGAGAAGGATGAGTAATGGAGATGTTGGGGTCGACCTTGAACATGTGTTGTTCATGCCAATGGAACCATTGCAAAGTCTCTATCATTAAAACTTTTCCCAAAGCTAAAACCAAATAAAAAGAGTGTTTATGTTGTATATATTTGCTTCTTCTTTTGCCTTTGTGCTAAATCAAAAACAACAAAAATATTTTCTTTCTTCCTTGTTTGTTTCTCTTGAATTCTTTCTTGGTTCTTTTTGCTTCTTTTTGATTTTTATCTTCAGTTTCAGTTTTGGTTTTTGAGTCAAGGTGCTTGTTTACTACTGTAACATCACCTTTGTATCTTATTTTTCATCTTTATGGCAAGAATAACCTCTTTTGAGAGGTGGGATCAGACAATAGTGATTTGCTGTCCAGAAAACAGATTCCTTAGCTTCACTGCGGAAAATGTTAAAAATCACAGAAAAGGAATTTTGACCTGAAATTTTACGACAGCAATCTTCAGTTATTATTACGCATTTCATTAGTTAAAAGTTTTCTGATTTGAGCAACGTAAGTGACTCTGAAAATTTACTCTTTACGGGCTGTCCAGTTTCTCTTCTTCCTGCCACTAGCTTTGATATGAAAATACTTAGTATTGCCATCTCCTTCAATCAGATCTTTTTCCTTTATTTTGCTTTTACTGATTTTATATTCTAATGAATATGATCTCGATGTTCTTCCTAAAGCTCTTACAAGCGTAAGAGACCTGACTATGAATGTTCAGCATAAAAGGCATGGCTTTGGATTGTTAAGTACACTCGGCAACATGTTATGTTATATATTACCACTTTGTTTCATGTCGCATAATAATATTTTGAGATTTAATACAAATGAAAAAATAGATATTCTGAAACGGTGGGATTACGAATTTACGATACCAAAACAAAAGGTTGAAGGACGGTAAAAGAACTTATAAGACAGCAAGGAGACACCTCCAAACTCACTGGAAGCTCTCAAAGACACCTGCAAACTAATTAAGAACAGTTTATTGGAGCTTGACAGACGCAGATTAATTGTCAAGTGAATCACCAGCCGTTAATGGCTGGAACCAAAGCAAGTAGCTGGTCACTCCATTGTACCAGGCCTGGGCTTGGTTAGTTCCGAATGTGCGGGGTGGATCCTAAAGGGCTGGAGCACGGCCTCCCGGTTGGCTGCGGCGGCGGTGTACGCCTCGTTGAACTCCCGGAAGAGGAACGGCCTGAACTTGGCCTGCTCCTCCTCCTTCACCAGCGCCGGCGCGGGCTCGATCCGGCACTCCATGTCCGGCAACATGATCGACACCACCGACAACCTCGCCGCACTGGAGTTGGTCACCGCGCGGTGCTCTACGCTCTGAAGCAGCCCGTTCGTCACGATCTGCACACACAGACGAGGAATGATCTCACCAACACGTACACTACATACATAGTACTGTATTACCGATCAGGAATTGAAGATGGAGTAAAAAATGCTACAGCTTCTCATTTCCGACCTCCATCAGGTGGCCGAAGTGTTGGCCTGATATAATCTTGTCATGGTGTAAACTGCACACATAGGTTGTGTGCAGGTTGTCGTGGGAACACACACATAGGGTGTGTGCTATTTTTGGTGTGAAAAGGGCACATGAGTTGTGTCCGGAGTAGATAGGCTGCTGCCTTGCTTAGAAGTTAAGGCTGTAGGTGCTTGTATGTTCTAGAGTACTACAAGCTAGTATGTTCTAGAGTACTCTATTTATATGTAATTCTTAGGCTGTAAGATAGGGCAGCACTAGGAAGTAGTAGAAGGCTCTAGAATACTATAGCACCAGCCTTGAACCCTCTATATAAGGAGAGGCACCCTATATGGAGAGAAAAAAGGTTGCACGTCAAGATGTAGTAGAAATCCTGTCCGTCAGGTTGAAGCACATATGTATGTGTGTCATGCATATGTGTAAGGTCCTAGCATAGGTTGCTAAGGTCTCCCAGCATTTGTTGCTGTGGTCAAGCTAGTAGGCATAGGTTGCCAAGCTTGTAAGGCATTCGTTGCCTGGTAGTGTAGCATCCGTTGCTACAAAATCTAATAGAAAAGGAGGGCATTTGTTGCCTGAAACTGGTGTGCTCCTCTGTAGTGCTAGTCCCTTGTTTTCTCCATTTGTTAGAGAGAACAGAGAGAAGAGAGAACAGAGAGGGAACACCTTCCAACAATTGGTATCAGAGCCTCAAGATTCGAGGACCAAGAAGGACTGTGTGTCGGTCCCATGGAAGCTGGATGTGTGTCATCCAGTGACAGTGATCAATCGAGGAAGGGTGATCGTGGTGCTGTCCGCGGTCATGCCGGCTGCCACAACGGCTGCCACAACGACGAGGACAATAGCAACAACTCCAACACCAGTGTGCGTAGTGCGCGCAAGGCTAGGAAGAAGGGGAAGTGCTACAACTGTGGCGTCCGTGGTCACTACTCGTCCGAGTGCCGCAACCCAAAGAAAGAAGAAGCGCTCTTGGCGTCGGCGGATGAAAATCCAGCACTGCTGTGATGATGATTGAAGATGACAAGATTAGGGGGTGATTGTTGGCCTGATATAATCTTGTCATGGTGTAAACTGCACACATAGGTTGTGTGCAGGTTGTCGTGGGAACACACACATAGGGTGTGTGCTATTTTTGGTGTGAAAAGGGCACATGAGTTGTGTCCGGAGTAGATAGGCTGCTGCCTTGCTTAGAAGTTAAGGCTGTAGGTGCTTGTATGTTCTAGAGTACTACAAGCTAGTATGTTCTAGAGTACTCTATTTATATGTAATTCTTAGGCTGTAAGATAGGGCAGCACTAGGAAGTAGTAGAAGGCTCTAGAATACTATAGCACCAGCCTTGAACCCTCTATATAAGGAGAGGCACCCTATATGGAGAGAAAAAAGGTTGCACGTCAAGATGTAGTAGAAATCCTGTCCGTCAGGTTGAAGCACATATGTATGTGTGTCATGCATATGTGTAAGGTCCTAGCATAGGTTGCTAAGGTCTCCCAGCATTTGTTGCTGTGGTCAAGCTAGTAGGCATAGGTTGCCAAGCTTGTAAGGCATTCGTTGCCTGGTAGTGTAGCATCCGTTGCTACAAAATCTAATAGAAAAGGAGGGCATTTGTTGCCTGAAACTGGTGTGCTCCTCTGTAGTGCTAGTCCCTTGTTTTCTCCATTTGTTAGAGAGAACAGAGAGAAGAGAGAACAGAGAGGGAACACCTTCCAACACGAAGTTGATGACGAAAGCGTCTGGGACGGGCTGCACGGCGATCCACCGGCCCTTGTGCTTGGCCTGGAGGCCGCTGACGTCGCCCTGCGACAGCACGGTCAGGAGCGGTCGGTCGCAGTGCGGCAGCAGGCCCAGCGTCAGGCTCGGGTCTGGGGACGGCGGGTACCAGTTCACGTTCATCAGCGTCCCGCCGCCGCTGAGCTCGCCGAGGAAGAAGCTCTCCTCCAGCCCGAGACCCTCGGCGATGAGTCCGAGCAGCGTGGCCGCCAGCGTCTGCACCGCCGTGGCGTACGCGGACAGGCTGGGCACGAAGGCGGCTGGCTCGGCCGGCCAGTCCGGCGAGAACCTGTCAACGGGGAAGCACTGCAGCTGGAGGTAGTCGCGCCAGTACCGACCGCCGCCGCTGCGGTCGATGACGTAGGTGGTGCTGTTGTCGACGCGGAACGGTTTGGTGAGGTCGTCGGAGTAGTAGGGAAGCTTCCCCTCCGCCGGCATCGCGAAGAACTCCGTCGCCGCGTTCCGGAACGCCCCGACCACCTCGTCGCCCACGCCATGGTTCACAACCTGCTTGCAAAACATGGATGGAGTACCGAGTCCAAAATCAATAGCTGTATGGCACGGATAAATAATTGACAATTGCTGTGGTGTGTGCGTGCCTGGAAGAAGCCGAACTCTTTGCCGGCCTTGATGATCTCGTCGACGATGAGGTGGCGGCAGCGGCCGGCGGCGAGGTCGATGACAGGGAGGGTGACGGTGGGATCGACGAGCTCGTCGGTTTCCGGGCGCTTCTCCGGCGGCAGAACGTACTCGTCCGGCACGGCGTGGTGCACCAGGGTGTTGGACAGCAGCCCCATCTTCTCGATGGATCAGATTTTTCAGACTAGCTAGTAGCTACCTGCCAGTGCAACGGCAAACAAATGCGGTCTTCTTTGCGTACAACACAAGTTCCTACCCAGTTTGTCTTTTCTTGGAAAAGATATGTATGATCTATGTACATGTCACTTGGAAAACACACTGGATCATGTTCACCCAACCATCTGACATCCTCTCAGTGGTTATTGAACAAGAGGGTTGCCAAAGAGGAAAGATGGTGATGCGACGGAAGCTGTGGCGCATTGGTTGACGGTGTGTGTATGGTGACAAGCATCGACAGCGTTTCCTCGAAGCAGAGAAGTGGAGGCGTCACCGTCGGCACACTGCGGCTGTGTTGCGCCGTCTATCGAGTTAGACTTGGACGGCTGCCTGATTCAGTCGGGCGTCTACAAGTCACGACGTGAACGCTGCGGAACTTGCTGTGGATGCTTAGATCATCTCCACCAGCGACTGGAGTAGACAGAGTCTGGGTGAAAATCGTTTAAATTCGACGGGCCAAGACGACAGCGAGTGGAGTAGACAGAGGCTCTGGTCTACCCCTCATCCCTCTCCTCATCCCTCATCCTTATAAGGTAATTCCAGCAGATTAAACCAGCAACATCATCTCGATCGCTCTGCGTTGTGGCCACGGCGAGGTGATGGCGATGGAGGCCTCTGCATCTGCGTGCCAGCACGGCGTCCGCATTGTGTCTCGGCGCATGGTGCGGCCGGCAAGCGACGGGGAGACGACGACGAAACCAAAGTCGACTGAGACGGTGCACCTCACGCCGTGGGACCTTCAGATGCTCACCGTAGACTACATCCAGATGGGCGTCCTCCTGCCTCGGCCACCGACGCCGACAACGGCAGATGACATGGTCGAACACCTCGCGCAGTCCTTGGCGCGCGCACTGGCACGCTTCTACCCCTACGCCGGCCACCTCGCCACCGAGGAACACACCGGCGGCAGCGGCAAAGGCGTCACGGTTTCGCTGCAATGCACCGGGGACGGCGCCGAGTTTTTCCACGCCGTGGCGGCAGACACAACCGTCGCTGACGTCGCTGGCTCGCTGCGTATCCCTCGCGTAGTTTGGTCCTTCTTCCCTCTCAACGGGCTGGTCGGCGCAGACGCCGCCGTGACCAGCAGTTCCCGCGTCCCAGTCCTCGCCGCGCAGGTCACCGAGCTCTCCGACGGCGTGTTCGTCGCCATATCGCTCAACCATGGCGTTGCGGACGGGACTGCGTTCTGGCACCTGTTCAATACGTGGTCCGAGATCAGCCGCCGGAACGGCGGCAGCGAGGCGATCACCACGCCGGAGCCCGTGATCGAGCGGTGGTTCCCGGACGCCTGCCCGGTCCCTGTGCCACTTCCATTCCCGACGCTCGATTACGCCGTGCGGCGGTTCGATGGCCCGCCCGTGGAGGAAAGCTTCTTCGCATTCTCCGCGGAGAGCATCAGAAGCCTCAAGGCGAGAGCCAACGCCGAGATATCCGGCACGGCGGCGACCGCCACCATTTCCTCGCTCCAGTCCCTGCTCGCGCACCTGTGGCTTGCCGTGACCCGCGCCCGGCGCCTCAGGCCGGAGCAGGAGACCTCCTACACGCTGGCGGTCAGTTGCCGGTGTCGCGTGAAGCGCGTGCCCCAGTTATACTCCGGCAACTCCATGGTGCGGTGCGCGACGGCGAAGGTGGCCGCCGGCGAGATCCTGCGCGGTGGTCTGGGTTCGACGGCGTGGCGGCTGAACCGCGCGGTGGCGTCGTGCAACGAAGCGGCCCTGGTGGGATCCACGGAGGCATGGCACGTGGAGCCACGGTTCGCGTACCTGGTCGGGTGGTGGCACCCGGCGCTGGTTGTGACGGGCAACTCGCCACGGTTCGACGTGTTCGGTAACGACTTTGGGTGGGGGAGGCCGGTGGCGGTGCGGAGCGGCGGCGGGAACAAGGTTGACGGAAGGGCCACCGTGTACGAGGGGCGCGGAGGTGGCATCGGGATGGAGCTCTGCCTGGCTCCGGAGGCTCTCGCAAGGCTCATCGCCGATGACGAGTTCATGGCCGTGGTAAACCAAGGCCAATAGCGTGCGCGAAATTAATAAATACTCCCTCCGTTTCAAATTATAAGCCGCACTATTTTTATGCTCGTCTATACTAATCTATACTTAAGAACATATAAAGGGTAATGTTGGATTCGTATATACTAATCTATAGTAATTTTTTCTTGTCTTTTTCGTTTTGGGCGTGCTTGTGCTGTGGCCCTAGCAGACCTTTTCTTTTCCTTTTTAACTTGTTACTTGAACCTTGTATGACTCTGGGCAGATGCTTTATTTATAAAGCGGGGCGAAATCCTGTTTCGAGGAGGAGGTTTCGTATCACAAAGTTCTTTCATTTCATATATTAGTATACTAATTTTATGGATAAATTATAAGTATATCATGGTCAAAGTTACAATCATGAAATTAAGGGCGCCTTATATTTTGGGACAGAGCGAATTTCTAGTTTTCATGTGTTTCTTATTGATTGGAAAACTCCGTTTCGCAGAGTGGCACGCGCATATGTGCGGCTAGTATCAAAATTCAACATGATTCATTCATATACTCTCTCTGTTTGTGAATATAAGGCCACCAAAAATACAATTTTCTTCTATATAAGGCCACTATCTTTTTTCAAGATGAATTAATTAGATTTCTAACTACTAAAATGGTGCTAATTAATTTGAATGTTGCCTGCATCCACAGAGAAAGAAGCAAAACATGCGACATTCTTAATAGCTCGGAATTCGAGTGGTTTTCCACACAATTAATCATGCTATTTATTAGTTAGCTTAGTTTTCTTGGTATCTGCAAAATGAGATAGTGGCCTTCTATACAAAACCAGAGGGAGTATTTTGTTATCATAGGTTTGTGTCCATCTCATTATCATCAGTTTTCTTTCTATCATTGTTGGATCATGATTCTACCATAACAATGCTTTTAAATACTCGGGCACTACTGTTCTCTATTTACTATAACTATTCATTATATGCAAGCAATTATATTTCATTTGTCCTTGCACTTATTATCAAACTAGCAAAGTGGCCCTCGCAGATGCGAGGGCATTATCTTTAGCGTATTGAATAGGTCTCTAAATTTTATTTAAGGTTTCAGAGATACTAAATGCAGGGAATTCTTAATTACATGGTTTTATGGACACCAAAAATGTGACGATAAGTGAAATAATATGTGTGAAAAATAATTCGAAACAAATTAATTTGTGACCGAATGTGTAATATTTTCAAAAATGGCATGTCACTGTTTATAACATTGGTAGTGCTATTTTAATCAAATTTTACTCATGTCATATTTTCAACTCTTGAATTCAGGTGATCTATATATTCAGATGCATTGGTCATGTCTTTTCACACAACTATTTTCGAATTTTTGATTAGTCACCGGTTTATTACATGTCCTCTAATCTCTACTATTTCCATGGCACCACAAAATTTGGCCCCGCTTGTCATCAACACACCTCAGTAACTAACATCATTATGCCCCAATACGTTATGTCAATTATTTGACCGACGTACCTAAAACAACAAAAACTTTAATGGCAATGATATGTCTACTAAAATCTTGATGATATACATTTATAGCCTACAAAAAAGTGTATTTGATTTTCAAACAGGTTGCATGAAAAAAGGTTTTATTTCGGTTTATGAGTTATCAGTAGAGAACCATTCTTAAGATCTATAACAATATGTTTATATCAGGTTACATTCTTTCAATTGATTTTGAAATGTATGAAACACTTAGTTAAGATGTTTTTTCTAGAACCCTATATATTCAATTCATTGGATGTTTTTGCTTTCACCAAAAAGAATATTTTCCTGGTTTCCACTGTTCTATAATGCTGATACGACACTGAAGGAAACATGTCATGTAGGTTCAGTACGCAGATCAAATTTGCTGGTAACCAGTACTATATTCGTCATCTCTTAGTTTCAGAACTTTGAACAGAGCACTTCAGATGCACTTCAGATGTTTACATTCAACGACCCGCGTTGTTCTTCAGTGGTACACATTGAGCAGCAGCTGGGATACGCATAAAGGATGTATCTAATGTATTTTAGTGCTAGATACATCCATTCCAACGACATCTAAATCCGGACAGAGAGAGTACTTGCTCCCGAGATACTTTACTCGGGTTCAGTGTTGTGGCAGCATGGCAATTGGCCATACACAGGATATCTGATGCGTGCAAAGAAAAAACAAAAAAATCGACCAAGAGCAACGCACACCTGACACCAAGCAACAGGCTCTTGTACTTGTATGTAAATCATGGAACTTACAATGAAATAGCATCTGAGCAAAACACAAGGAAATTTGATGGCCCGTGACGTATTCAAACCCACTAGTGAGATGGATTCTTATTGGTAAAAAAATATTTCCAAAGTCAACAGGGAAATAAGAATCAATTCAAATAAAAAATGATGTGAGTTACATCCCGGTAAAGGCGTTTATTCTGGGTATACCATGCACACACCTTGGAAATTAAATACACTCATTCTCGGTTAGTCTACATTCGACAAGCAGTCTCAAAAAATTGTCAAATATGTCATGATCCTTGTGCAAAACTGCAAATCGCTATTGAGCATTCTCCTGGGTGCTTGCAGAGCTTCTTACTGGATTGAAATAGGGATGAGCCTGCACAAAGCAAAACGACGGTACATTTTTAAGTGTAAAATAATGTGGAAATTATATGTAACATTGATCACACACAAATGTTTCTTGGATGTACGGGTGGAAGAGATACCATGGCTTCTTTTGCTGTGGGCCTTTCCTGGTGATCATAACGAAGCAGCTTGTCTAGAAAATCGATAGCCTATAAAAGTAAAAATATATCAATAATACATCCAACTGAGCAGTGGAGCAGGTTGATTAAAGGCAACTGTGAGTCACCTCAGGGCTCACTAAGTGTCTGTTTCCTGAGTCAACAAACTTCATCCATGGCTTCTTTCTGTGTCTGCAACCAAAAATATATAGTTAGATGATGCTAAATGTAAACTGCTCTTCTGAATATAATTGTCCCCAAAGTAATATGTGACCTTCCAACAAGCCTTTCAAGCTGTGGGTCAAGTTGAAGACCATATTTTTCGAGGTAGCTATGGAAATCATCTGTCCCAAGAACCTACAACAGCACCATGTAGTGCATACATTAGCCATATACTCATATCAAACAGTATCAAGTTATATGGGTAGTTGTTTTATTCAGAAAAAAAGAAGACTGCGAAAGAATTGATTGCTTGGATCAACAAAAGCAATCATCATAATTCTTGCTGTTAGGCTATTCCTATGGAATAGGATTTATCAAATATTTTGAACAACCATTTCTTGCGTGCAATGGAACAAGAGAAGACTGCTCTAACCAAAACGGCTGATAAAAAAAGGTAACTATTGTAAAACTAATACAGCATATATGGTAGCTAGCCATAATGAGCTTAAGGGCAATACAGGCAAATGCTGCACAAATTATAGAGAATTCCATATTCTGAAAGAGCATATAGACATGCATAAACAATCCTAGACAGGCTTCCTGAAAATCGGCAGTAGTATATACTGTAATGATTAGGGAAAATTCTTTGGAGACATATATCTTATTGACTCACACATTTTTATCAGACTTTTTCACAACTTTTTTTAGAGCATATAGATACATATTTCATATAGGGTCAGTCAAATTACTAGAACTGGAGATGGACGCTTTAAGAAGCTCTGAACATACCTTGGCTATTTTGGCTAATTGCTGGTAGTTATCTTGACCGTGAAAGAAAGGGTCCACACGGAATATCTGTTAAGAGTATAAAAAACGCATATCAATTAAAGTCTGTTAATAGAGACGATTGGCTGATCATAGACTTGCCACTTACCATCGCTGCAAACATGCAACCAAGGCTCCACAAATCTAATGAGTAATCATAGTCTAACAAATCCACAAGTAACTCAGGGCCCTTATAGCACCTGTCAACAGCACATGACGAGGTAAGCCACCGACAAAGAGAAGAAAAATACGCAGAATCAACCAGCCAAAGCAATTAGACAATGATGAAAACTGTTAAGGAACATTGGGAACATTGATGAAAACTGTGAATGATATCATAGTGACATGACCTACTGTGAACTTCAGCCCTACACTACTCTTTCCACCAAGTCAGATAAACACAATAAGTCAAGCATTATTCAACATAAAGGAGCTCTAAATCCAGACCCATTTCAGAAGTGCCAAAGTGATATACACAGGTAGGACCCTAGGAGGTCCACAAGTGAATACAGTATTCAAACTTGCATGCATAAGTGGACTTAAAATACCCTTATTAAGAGGCTGAATAAGTCCAAGAACATCGAACTTCCAGAGCTAACGGAGCTAACCTTGAAGCAACTCTAACATTATATTCCATCCTGGGATGATAGAACTCCGCAAGACCCCAATCAATAAGACGAAGCTGGCGTTTCTCATGATCAATCATGATATTGTGGGGTTTGACATCTCGATGCATGATCCCCCGTGAGTGACAAAAATCTAGTGCCTACACAAATACATGGAAAAGTTAAAGACCATCAACTGAATGTACTCTGAAGGACAGGAAACTTGTAACAAATGTAGATGCTTGTTCAGTATGTTGCATCCACAGTGTTTTTCATTGGAATATTGCAAGCCTCAGCAAACAGATTTGTTTGGCAACCACCAATAACCTATGATATATGTTTATCTACTGCAAAACAAGTAGTAATATTCCATTATGTTCAAAAAAAGTAGTAATATTCCAGGTCATGCGTACAAGTACACATTCCTTATTTGATTTACTGCAGCTGAAACTTTGGGTCGATGATCAAAATTCATTATAATTCGCAAGTGATGGCTCCATTAGATATGTTATTCAAACTGACATGATCAGTATGGAGATAACTTTAGAGTTTATCCCCCAAAAGATGTGCTGATCAGCTGATACCATTCAGGCAATGATGATCTTCCCCACTTCGTCAAAATGGTAATCTTCCATATTGACACAATTCAACTTTATTAAACACGAACCCAAAAAAAAGCGAAGGAAAGAAACCAAGATATGCAATCAACTCTTATTCAGTGTAGAAAGAGATGTAGGCATACTAACTACTTTCACGGTTCAGATTCTTGCCTTCAATAATTCAAAAATATAGTATCTGATATCGATATCCGATAATGTGGGGTAGAGCACTCTGAAGTCGGTATTGTTGACATATTCAAAGATTAGACTGGGTGTCTTTGAATCGTCATCTCGGACAACATCGAGTAGCTTTATAATGTTTGGTCCTCCATATAAGTTTTGAAGTATCTTTATTTCCCTCTTTATCTACATCAAAAAAATAATTCAGTAAGTGTCAAGGGTTGCTAATACGACACACCAGATACATCACAAGATGCAATGACAATACTTTGCAATATAGGAACTAGATAACCAAAAAAATCGCCATAAAGTGTGCACATTGAACTGTACATGGTCCTAAAGTTCACAAGAGACATGCTAGCACATTCTCAGCCAGTAAGACAGTAAACCTAGAAGAACCAAGTAATAAGTAATCACTATCTGCCAAGTCAGATACAAGATTAGCAAAGAAAGAAAAGAAAATGGATAACAAAAAAGGCATCCGTCTTTCAGAATTCAAATTTAAATGTTCCCCCTCTTTTGATGCTGCTCAATGGTGGCCACTCAGAACCCCTGCAAAAAGACTTAGCATGCTTACTAACGCCGAATGTTGTAGTTGTTGCCACCCATCCTCATCTAGCAAACACACATAATAGATCCTTGGCCCATGAATCCAAGGAGCGTGAGGAGATGCACAAAGACCACGATAGCGGCTCTGTGCATGTTTTTTTGTGGGGAAAAGAATATGAAACTAACAAGGAGGAGGAGGTCATGAATAGGGGCCCTGGCCTCGCCACAAAGAGCCCTTCACAAAAACCAGATGTGAAACTGGGGAGGGGGAAGGAGGGAAGATGGGAAGGTTGCTACTGTGGAGCATCCCTTTACTGCCGGTGGAGGAAGCAATGCATGGGGACTCTCAGAACTTCGCACCTGTAATTTCTCACTGTTTCAATTGTGTGTGCTTTCACATGCTTACAAGTTCGGAACAAATAAATCAAGCCGTTGCTGGCAAAAGAGTAGGCTTTTCTCAACAGGAGGGTAAGGTTTACTCATCATGCGAGGGCTAAACGAAATCCGTGTCTCATGTCAAATTGTTCACAACAACCAACAACACAATAGTTTCATGGAGCCACATTGTCACACACTCCCCCACAAGCTCCTGAAGTATTACCAAATCACATCGATCAACGCTAAGATCCGTGCGAAGTTAAATTTGCAATATCCAACTAAAGATTCTACTATATGGCACTCCAGGGCTCTTCATATTTAACATTCCAGCAATAGCATATTAACCAGAACAGTATAAGCACAAAAACGACAGAAACTAAGCATTGCAAACATTAAGCCGTCTGTACCTTCTTCTTCCTGACGGGCTTGAGGATCTTGATGACGCACCTCTCTTGGCTCCCGGCCCGGATGCCCTCGAAGACCTCGCTGTACTTGCCCTTGCCCACCTTCCGCAGCACCTCGTACCCATCCTGCTCCCTGCACGCAGGCACAGGAGCAGCGACATCAGAGCGCAAACCCTAGAGCTAGCAAGCAAATCTGGAGGCTATGTAGCTCCCATCCGTGTTCCTACCCCCACTCGATGTCGAGCGCCTCGTAGTCCCAGTACTCCTTTGGCCGCTGGGAGTTGACGTCGGAGTAGACGCGCGCGACGGAGACGGCGCCCCCGGGGTGCCGCGTGGCGCGGGCGATGGGCGGCATGGGCGCGGCGCCTCGGCGGCTGCGGACGCGTAGACGGTGGGGTAGTGGCGGCGGCGGTGGTGGTGGCTGTGGTGGGAGTGGCGCGGGGCCGCGGTGGAGAGGAGGCAGAGCAGGAGCCGGTGGGGCGTGGCGGCGGCGGCGGCGGAGTGGGGGAGCAGGCGGCTGCGCAGGGCGCACCAGGCCATGTAGTAGGCACTAGAGGATGGATTTGCTCACGCACGAGGAAGCTGAGCAGAGCTCGGACAGGGAGAGGAGTCTGAGGAACATCTCGTATTCTCGTCTCGGCCCGGCCCGGCCGGCGAGGCCCATTAACGCAGGTGGGCTGCTCGGTCCAGCAAGATGGGTTCTCCATTGCCCGGAGCTGGAGAGCAGCTCGCCTCCCACCCGCTACACGCCGCCGGCTTCCACCCCCATCCGACTCCCGGTCCCGGAAGAGACGGCGAAAAAACAAAAACAGTGAAGCAAGCCAATTAGCCAAGTGCCGCCGGCGAGCGCGCGTGCTGCTATGGACGCCGGTTGGAGAGCTTGCGGGAATCGAAGAGGCTGGACGACCCGTGAGCAGGTCAAACCCTAGGCCCTTGTTGCTTAAGCATGCGTTTGAAATGCACGTGACATGTGTTCCTTTAATCAGCATTTTAGCTACAAATGCTGGCACTCTTCGATTCCATGTTTGTTGTTACTACCTCCGTCCCAAATTATATCTGTTGGGACAGAGGAAGTACGTAGTAATTAGTACTGTGTCTGTCCCTGTTTCTCTGCAGATATGAACTGATTACTGATAAGCCATTTTTGTTGGTCATTGCGGTACATTTGGTTAGGCATATCATCACAGCTACTGTTTCTCAACTCGCTGCAGATGGAGCAGAACCTAGATCCTGGTCCTGTTGATAAGACAGTTCTTGTGGAGCAGGAGCTTCACAAATCTGAAGCTATATCTGTTGGGAAGGTAATAACAGTTTAGAGTACATCCCGCGCACATTGCCAAAATATTTTAGAGATTTTGAAACTGATCCTGTTGAGCACAGAGTTCATGTGGTGCAGAATCTTATCTTGCAAGAAAATGTTGATGACCAAGTTGGTAATGGCATTTTGGGACCCTGCAGTTCTGCAAAAACTTGCTCCCATACCTGCATATACATGCACATTCACTGGAGAAGTAATAATTGATACACTGGTAGATGAGAATTCCATTGGTGACGGGTGTCCAGACCAGGATGAAATAGGCCTCCTTTGATTCACAGGTTTTCCTAAGGAATTTTGTAGGATTTAAACGCTGTGGAATTTTTCCTTCTGAAGGAGTTTGATTCACATGATTGTAACCTGCATGAACTATTCCTGTACGAACTTTGTAGTGTATTTTCACAGGAAAACTAGCATGAGCTCGGACCTCATGGAAAAAATTCTTCCTCTTGTTCCTATGCCCATAGGATTCCACTGGACAGGGAAGGCCTCTTTGGTTCAAAGGATTTTCAAAGGAATTTAATAGGATTCCAATCCATAGAAAATTTTCCTACGGAGTCCATTTGATTCAAAGGAATGAATCCTCCAAAATTTCCATGGAATGTTTTTCTACACTACAATACCATAGGAA
This sequence comes from Poa pratensis, assembly GCA_947311845.1. Taxonomy (NCBI): domain Eukaryota; kingdom Viridiplantae; phylum Streptophyta; class Magnoliopsida; order Poales; family Poaceae; genus Poa; species Poa pratensis. Next base: position 152,546,499 of record CAMZMU010000041.1, on the reverse strand, counting down.
TTCTAGCAAGATGTTGGACCTCATGGAAAAATTCCTATGAGTGTATGACAACTATGATTTGTACCCAACACCATAGAAAATTCTTGTGTTTTTCCTGTGCTACAAACAACTAGTATGACTCGCTTCTGTGTTTGCAGTTCCTGTAGGATTCCACATGTCATAACATTCTATTGCTACATTTTCCCTATTCCTGTGGTTTTCAATTCCTTTGAACAAAAGAGGCCCGGCAAGTCAATCCTACACAATCCCTATTCCGTTAATTTCCCTATCCTGTGAATTAAAGGAGACGATTCGCATGAAAAGGTGTTGGCCCTACCAACCATATAGGTTACTAAAATAGATGGAAATGGGAAATCTGAGAAGCAAAATGGTAGTGGCCAGTTGATAGCATTCGCAAGAAGAAAAAGGAAAACCGAAGGTGTGCAGTCGTCTCCCTGGCTCCTAATGCTGCTAAAAAAATTAGTAACATTTTTGGAGGCCGGTTCTGTTTTCTTTATGTATTTCTGAGTGCAGAGATGTGTATGGATATGGAAATCATTTTCTTACAAATTTTGTAGCATGAGATGTGTCTGATGCAAGCAATTTACGTAATCAAAGTAACACCGATGCATTCAGTGATCTGCACTCAGTTGCACCATCTGATGCTGGACCTCAAGCTGTAATTGGTAGTAGGTTCTTGACTGGGTGAGTGGATATTTTCCATGGGTACATCATGGCTGCATGGAGTAGGCACCAGACTACACCTTCGCCTCCAATGGTCACAGCCATCTCAAGAGCATGACCATGTGTTCTATGTCGCGATTAGGATGCAATAGAGGATTAAAACCAACACTATGTTGTGCGCTGATATGGTCAGCGGTGACTGGATAGTCACTTCAGTTCATCACTTGTGATAATATTACTTACTAAGGATTAAATTAAAGCCAACACTATTTTGTGCAATAATTTGTCAGCGGTGACTAGATAGTAACTTAAGTTGACCGGCAATAAAATACTATAATTTCGGCACCATGACTAACTACTGTTGTGGTCAAGAGCTCTCCGGCGGTGCACTATCAGAAGTAAGTGCAATGACCAACCAAATCCGAAGTTCAAAATTCCAATACATTTTTTTACAATTGTGGTCGAGATTTCTCCTGCATACTTTCGAAGTGCATTTACCTACCAGTCTGAAGTTTCTTAAACTTTTGTATACAATATCTCGTCGAGAGATGGAGTCGACACGTCAATACCCATCTGGAGAAGTTTAAGACAGACATGCAGAAGTGAAGCGTGAAGTGGAGTGCATTGCCAGGCAAGCAAATTAACCTGATGGCTCTGAAAACTGGAATTCTAATCGTTTAGTTACTTTGAGTGATGGAAGAATATTCTATTTCAATTGAAGAACTACACGTCTGAATCAGTAGTCCACTCTGGTTCGTTTGGATGAGGGTTCTGCTATTAATAATCTGCCCCTGCTAAGTGGACATCAGTGCTACTGCTTTTCATTCGATTACATGGCGCATCGAAGGGGCACGACATATTTCTTTGACTACAGCCACAGTATGACTTAGCATCAATTTCGAACACCTGCTCTCCAAAATATTGACAATAAAATGGTAAAGTTGCCAATTGATGGTGTTTTCTTTAGCCACAAGAAGATATATTATCACGTTATCAATGGTCAACCATATGTTGGATAGTTAGTAAAGCTGGTTATACGGTTGAGAAAATTTCTAAAACCAAATGTTCTGGGTTAAGTTGGGTAGACTATGATAATCAAGTTTTTGTAACTATCTTTTGTCTGATACTAGTATTCTGTTTGGATAACTAATTTTACCTTCATTTTCTGGCTATTTTTCACAGAAAATTAGGGCATGTATAATGTGGTTACCTTAACAATGTCGTGTAGGATAATTAGTGATATGCAAGAGAGATAAACAAAAAAGATTTGCCTTCTCTTAGCTAAGAGAAGAACTCTTAATAATAAGAAAAATGAGACAGTTTTCTCCATTGTACAAGATGATCTCTCCTCGTACTCAAATATCTTCTAGTTTAATATTGACCACCCCTGATTTTAGGAACATGCAAACATCAATTGTCGAGGTAACACTAAGAAATAATCCATGGTATATTTTTTTTGCCTTCTCTTGATTACATGGAAAACATAATAAAAGACCATCCTATCAACCTTTCACATGCCCTTATAAAATTCGCACATCACAATTCGGTAACCACAAACAAATTAAGTGAAGCATGAACTGGAGTGCATTGCCAGGCAAGCAACTCAACCTGATGGCATCTCATTCCACCAATAAGCACAAAGCATTCTATCTAGTAAAGAAAATACCCCGACCGCTTGACTTGCCCAAGGGTATTCCACGTGAGTATACAAACCATCCCCAAGTCATCAAGCATTCAGGTTTCAACGACAGCGACCTCACAACCTCCCCATCGTGACACCTGATGGCTGCCGCCAAAGGAGATACGCCCATAGAAACTAGCAACTCCGTACACGGTTCCCACGCCAATAAATCCAACTCGCACTATAAATACACGCATGTATGCACACATAAACGACCACCCAATCACATTAACTCAAGCATCCATCCTTCCCTAACCAAAGGATCATCCTTCTAGCTAAATTCTCTACTCAACATGGCTTCTATAGGGTTTAGCTATGCACAGATACATGTGAGGCAAGAGAGAGTCCGGAGGAGGATCAGCGAGGAGGCTGCGGCAACAACGGCGATGACCAAGTTGACGACTGAAGAAGAAGAAGAGAATAAGAAGAACGGGAGTTCTTGGGCTGAAGAGGAGAAGGCGGTTCTCCACTCACGGACCGCTGGGAAGGTTCATCCATGCGCAACTTCCACGGCAGCAGCCTCGTCGCCAAGGAGTGGGCACCGTTGAAGTTGGCTAGCCATGGAGCAGGAACATCTCTAGATCTTGGGAGGGTTGGATGGGGTTGTAGTTTGGGATTGTGAGTATTCTGTTTTGCTTCCGTTGTTGTCCCACTGAGGAAACAAATCTGTTGTCCCACTAGGAAATAAAGCTGGTGTCTCATGATCGATCTAGTTTCTTTTTGGCTTTGCGCTTGGTGTCCTTTTCATGTGAGCGTGCAACATTGGAATGAAGAAAAGGACAGTTGGAACCAAGACATGATGCATGGAAATTAATATCACTTGCTCCCATACCTGGACATATCACTTGTGTTGGAGAGAAATGTGTTGGTTCATTCACGGGAGAAGCAATTGATACATTGGTACATGAGAATTCCATTGGTGACGGGTGTCCAGACCAGGATGAAATAACTAAAAGGAGGAACGTGACATGTCCGTCGCATGAAAATATGGAGGCCCTACCAACCAGAGAAGTTACTAAAAATGGGTTAATTGGATAAATGCCACTGCTTTCATGCCAAATGGAAGAATGTCACTGTAATTTTTAACTTTTGACAAATACCACTTCAATTTTTTGAATACATCTATAGATGCCACTGCATCCATTTTAGCTCACTTTTGGTCCAAAAAATTGACAAAGGTTTGACAATTTTTCACTATAATTCCCAACATTTTGGCCAAAAATGAAGAAACCATAATTGACAAAAAAAATTACCAAAAGTGAGTCAAAATGGCCGCAGTGGCATATGTAGATGTATTCAAAAATTGGAGTGGTATTTTTCAAAAGCTAAAAGTTGCGGTGACGTTTCTCTCGATTTGGCCTGAATTGCAGTGGCATTTATCGAATTAACTCTTCTAAAATAGATGGAAATGGAAAGTGTGAGAAGCAAAATGGCAGTGGCCAGTTACTAGCATTCACAAGAAGGAAAGGAAGAATGACCACCCGGGGAGATCATCAATTGGTCACAGCCATCTCAATTACACCTTCTCCTCCAATGAGTCAAGACCATATCAATTGCATGACCATGTGTTCTATATGGCGATTAGGATGCAAAAAGGGATTAAAACCAACACTATGTTGTGCGCTGATATGGTCAGCGTTGACTAGATAGTCACTTGAGTTCATCAGTTGTGATAATATTACTTCCTAAGGATTAAAGCCAACGCTATTTTGTGCGATAATTTGATCAGCAGTGACCAGATAGTAACTTAAGTTGACCGGTGATAAAATACTATAATTTCGGCACCACGAGTCCACGACTAACTATTGTAGTGCACTGTTGACTGTTGTGGTCAAGAGCTCTCTGGCGGTGCACTCTCAAAAGTAAGTGCAATGACCAACCAAATCTGAAGTTTTCCACGAATCAGGCTTTCGTCCCGCTTTATAAATAAAGCAACGACCAACAAACAACCACCGATACAAGAACACCACACACACACCACACAAGCTGGGGCATCAGCAGACACAACGCCCAAAACGAAAAGAAATGAAGAACAAGGCGAATCGACTAAGCGAAAATGACCCTCCATCGTTGTGCCCTCCGAAATTGTCCCACCACGCTCACGGCACCCGATGCGTCCAGTACCAAGCAGCAACTCCCTCGGAAGGGGCCCCGTCGACACGGCGCTGCTACTCGGATCAGCCACTGCTCCTAGGGTTTCCCCCGGTACTCAGTACCAAGCAGCAACTCCCCCGGAGGGGGCACCGTCGTCACGGCGCTGCTACTCGGATCAGCACACTGCTCCTAGGGTTTCCCCCGGCACTCTGTGAAAGGTGTACTCGGATCAGTACCAAATCTGAAGTTTAAAATACCAATACAATTTTTACAATTGTGGTCGAGATTTCTCATGCATACTTTCGAAGTGCATTTACCTACCAGTTCTGAAGGTTCTTAAACTTTTGTATAGAATATCTCAGTTGAGAGATGGAGTCAACACATCAGTACCCATCTAGAAAAGTTTTAAGACAGACAGATATGCCGAAGTGAAGCGTGAAGTGGAGTGCATTGCCAGACAAACAAATTAACCTGATGGAACTGGAATTCTAATCACTTACTTACTTTGAGTGATGGAAGAATATTCTATTCCAACTGAAGAACTACACGTCTGAATCAGGAGTCCACTCTGGTTCGTTCGGATGAGGATTCTGCTATTAATAATCTGCCTCTGCTAAGTGGGCATCAGTGTACTGATTTTCATTTCGTTTACATGGCGCACCGAGGGGCAAGACATATTTCATCGACTAAAGCCACAGTATGACTTAGCATCAATCTCGAACACCTGCTCTACAAAATATTAACAATAAAATGCTAAAGTTGGCATCGATCGTCGACCTAATAGTGCTGGTTATAAGGTTGAGATAAACTCGTGTTAAAAAGTTGAAAACTCCTTTTGGAGATATTGTTTGTCATGAAAAGATGCAACTTTTCACCCAGTATGGTCACATTATTATAAAGCATGCCATGCATATGACCATTACTTGGTCATTTGGCATGAAAGTTATGAATGTTCATACATGATAGTCCATTTGTGGGGATATTTTTTACAGAATATGTAAAATATATATTTAGCATTTTTCTAGCAAGTGGTACACATAAAAGGACTCCGTGTCAAACGATTTTATTTTTGAATTTTTCTTATTTTCTTTGTTTTTTCATAACGGTCAAAATCGTCGGTAGAACTATTCGTAGCTAGGGCATGGATATTTCAAATTTCTTTGGGCTACTGCATAGATCCGACTCGGGTATGTTAAACTGGTTTGTGGCAATTTTTAGGGGAAAACGATAACACACTTATAGTTCAAATTTGAATTACTTTCCAGAAACTCATTTAAATAGGCGAAAGTAGTTATAAAGGTTGAAAATTCATAAAACTTAGGAATTGTCTATGAAATATGGTATAATTTGTGTGAAAAATTGAGTGGTGCTATTTTGCCCATATTTTTTCTACTTGCTTCACAAAAAAACCATTTTGACACTGAGAAAATGGGAAAAAAAAATTTGTACAACAAAGTTGGAAACTCTATTTCACAACATTGTTATTCAAGAAAAGATGCACCTATGTGCATAATTTTGGCACATTATAATAAATTATGCCATGGACATGACCATCACCTTAGTCATTTTGCTCGAAAGTCATACATGATAGTCCATTATATGAAAAAATACAAAATATGTCAAAATCCATGTTTATCATTTTTTTCTAGAAACTAGTACGGGCTCCATCTCATAGTTACAACATGAATATTTCGACCTTTTTTGCGGCTGCTTCACGGAATCCTACTTGGGTGCGTTAAAATGGATTTTGCGTTTTTTATGAGCAAACTAGAATACACTTGGAGTTCAAATTTAAATTATTTTCGAGAAATCGTCGGAAACTTATTTAAATGGGCGAGAGTAGCTAAAAACCTTGAAAATTCATAAAATTTGGAAATTTTCCATTAAACATGTTCGATTGTGTGTGAAAATCGGTGTGGTGCTATTTTGCGCAATACTTTTGTACTTGCTTCACACAAAAAACTCATTTTGGTAATCAGAAAATGGAAAACAATTTTTTGTTCAACAAAGTTGGAAACTTTATTAGGCAACATTTTTCATGGAAAGATGCACCTATGTGCATAAATTGGGAGCATTATTATAAATTATGCCACATATATGACCATGACCTTGATCCTCTGGTTTGAAAGTTATGAATGTTATACATGATAGTCCATTTTGGATGTTTTTTATAAATATGTCAAAATGCATGTTTATCATTTTTGCTAGATAATGGTAAAAGTACACCATGCCAAATTATTGCGTTTGCTGAATTTTTCTTCATCTTTTTGATTTTTCTAAATGGGGTCAAAATCACGGCTATACTATTTGTAGCTAGGGCACGAATCATTCAACTTTCTTTGCGACTACTGCATATAATCCTACACTTATATTTCAAATTTGAATTAGTTTTTAAATCGTCGGAAACTCATTTAAACGGGTTGTACAGCTTGAAAATTCTTAAAACTAGAGAATTGTCCATCAAATATGGTCTAATTTGTGTGAAATTTGTATGATACTATTTTGCACCATTTTTTGTTCTTGCTTTGCAAAAGAACATTTTGTCAATTTAAAAAAATATGATAAAAAGTTGAGCTACTTTTGATTGAAAATTAGAAAAGCAAAACTTTGTATGTTATACTGTTTTATTTTTCTTTTTACCAACTATATTTTTAAAAACTCGGCAAAACTGATCCCCCACCCGTTTGTCATCAACTATCGTCCAACAAAGCTGATTATGCCGTGTGCAACACTTGACAAACAAGCTGAATATGCCAAGTGATTTTTGTTTGTTTTTTAGATAAAATGCAATAATGCCCAGCTTTGAATTAACAAAACTCAGAGTTTTACCACGGCAAATACACGATACAGTTGTTGAGGAGAACCTCTCACAAAGTAGAACAAGGACAAGCTAAAAGAAAGGGGCTACACTACGCCGAGCACCAAATCCTTGTGTAAAACGGCCAGCCAAGAGGCAGGATCAGACCACCAGCGAAGAAACCACCACAACTAACACAGAGCTTGACATCGGAGAGGAAAGCAGGAGACGAAAGACCAGCGCCTCCAGGAGACAACGAGCACGAAGTAGAGAGTGCCGAAGATCACAACGCCAAACGGAGACCACAACATCGACAGCGGCGAGCACCAAACCCTTGCGTAGAACGGCCAGCCACAAGAGGGGCGGGATCGGACAACACCGAAGGCGAGTACCAAACCCTTCCATAAAACGGCCAGCCACAAGAGGGGTGGGATCGGACCACCGTGTCCACAGGCTTTGCCTCCACCAAAGCACAGGAACAAGGAAACTTCACTTCAGAACGCATGCTACGAAAAGGCACCAGCTTTCACTCAAGCAGCCATGACGAGGCGAGGAGACCCCTGCTCCAAGACGGTGCCTCCAAGGAGGTCACGACGCAGAAGCGCCGCCACCGTTGGGTCAACTGACCAGGGTTTTCACCCGGAGTAAATACGAGGGAGGTGGGGTGGAACCACGGTGGCACCCTCAAGAGGGAAAGCGGCGCCCACGGGCGTCGCCGACACCGGCGTCAACGACGGCTTGAGCTTTCGCTCGGTCTGAACCCCTCCTACCCATCGACAAGGGTCACCAACTCCAACCCTCACCGCGAAGGGTAGGGGACACCATTGCTGCTGCAGAGCCTCCAGATCAGTATCTGGGCGAGAGACGGCGCCCTCGCCGGACCTCGCCAGGAACTCCAAACGCCGTCGAACCAGCCGCCCTCGCGAACATAGAACACGACCAACACCACCGCCACGGGGCTTGCCGGAGAGCAACCCGAGCGTCCACCATCCGGAACCGCCGTTCCGTCATCCGAGCGAACCACCTTGCCCGCCTCCCCCGAGGCAGAGACGAGTCGCCGGCACACAGTAGGCCGTCCCACTGCCGCACCGACGCACCAACAGCACCAACACCAAATCCACGAGCAAACCACCCCTGCTGCCGACCACCGACGCTCCACGGACCACGCCTCAAACGGGTCACTCACCATCCCTAGCCAAGGATCGACCCCCTTGGTCAGATCCGCCGGCACCGGCACAGCAAAATCCATACCACCGCGGGGACCCTTCCCCACCGTGGAATTGACAGAGGTCGAGAGGAGCCTCGTCGAGCGTCGTCCCTGTCCGAGGCAGACCCCCTGGTCCTCCTGCAAAGCACACCGCCATGGGAAGAAGCGAGCCGGGCCTAGAGCGGCTGATTAGATCTGAGCCGATGAAGATAGCAGCACGGAGAGGATGGCGCGAGGAGCGGCGCGAGTCTAAGGGAGGCGGCGGCGAGGGGAAAGCAGGGAGGCGGCGGCTGCTGGTGGAGGAAACCCTATCGCCCCCGTGTCGCCCAAGCGAGAACGACGCGGGTTTTTTTTTTCTTCCAGTGATTTTTGTTTGTTGAGCCAAACACTCAGAAAACCGCAGAATAGGTCGAGTGCGTGTTTTCTATTGAGTGTTTATTGATGACACTTGGCAACATGTATGTTTGTCGAATGCGGCACTCGGTAATCCGGCCGATTGTGAAAGTGTCCATGTGTTCTATATCAAGATTAGGATGCCATAAATTAAATCCTAAGGATTAGAACCAACAACACTAGCTTGTGCCTGATTTGTTCAGCGGTGGCTAGATAGTCACTTCAATTCATCAGTTGACTTGTGATAAAATACTACAATTTGGCACCACGGCCAACTGCTGCAGTGCACTTTTGTGGTCAAGTTCCCTCTGAGCGCAATAACCAACCAAATCTGAAGTTTTAAATACTACTCTCTCCGTTTTTAATATAAGATGTTTTAGGATTTGTCCACGTTCACATATATCTAGATGTATGTAGACATATTTTAGTATGTACACTCACATTAGTATGTATGTAGACAACATGTTGGATAGCTAAAACTTCTTATATTTATACACGGAGGGAGTACAAGTTGTTACAATTGTGGTCGACATTTCTCCTGCATACTTTCGAAGTGCAAGTCCCTAGCCAATCTGAAGTTTATTTATGTATATAATATTTCTTTGAGATGGAGAATCCATATCCATCTGTAAGAGTTTAAGATAGGCATGCAGAAGTGATAGTGAAGCATGAAGTGGAGTGCATTGCCAGCTGGCAAGTAAATTAACCTGAAATCTCAACAAAAAAAGCAAATTAACCCTTTGGCAGTGGAATCCTATGCATCCCACCAATAAGCCGAAAGCCGTATTCTGTCTAGAGAAAAAAATATCCAAACCGTTTGTCTCGCCAATGGGTATTCCACGTGAGTATGCAACCATCCCCAGTCATCAAAAACTTCCAAGTTTAGCCACCTCAAAACCTTCCCATCATGACACCTGACGGCTGCCGCCAAAGTAGACGAGCCCATAGAAAACTAACAACTCCGCACACGGTTCCCACCCCCAATAATTCCAACTCGGTCGCACCTATAAATATGCGCATATGTGCACACCTAAACATTCACCCAAGCACAATAGCTCAAGCCTTCATCCTCCTTGTAGCTAAATCTCTCTACTACTCTACATGGCTTCCATGGGGTTTAGCTACGCTCAAATACATGTGAGGCAAGAGAAGGTCCGGAGGAGGATCAGCGAGAAGGCTGCGGCAACAATGACGATGAACAAGTCAATGACTCAAGAAGAAGAGAATAAGAAGAACAAGAGTGCTGAAGAGGAGAAGGCGCTTCGCGACTCACGGACCGCCGGGAGGGTTCATCCATGCGCATCTTCCACGGAGGCGGCGGCGGCAGCAATGGGTGGACACCGTTGAAGTTGGCCGGGCATGGAGCAGGAACATCCGCGCAGGGGACATATTTAGGTCGTGATGGGGTTGGATGGGTGGTGTAGTTGGGGATTGTAATTATTCTGGTTTCCTTGCTCTGTTGTTCCACCAAGGAAATAAAGCTGTTGTGTTTTTATGAAACGGACCACAGTAAAGCTGCTGTTCCACTAAGGAAATAAAGCTGGTGTCCAACTACCGGTGTCTCATGATCGATCTAGTTTATGCGCTTTGCACTTGGTATCCTTTTCATGTGAGCATGCAACATTGAAATGAAGAAAATGGCATTTGGAACCAAGACGTGTGTCATGCGTGGAATTAATTTGGATATTGATTATACTTTTTTTTCGAGGAAGGATTATACTTTTTTCTTCTATAGTTCATGCCCAATTTCGAATCTGATGCGTCCTATGAGATGCTTTTTGCAACCTTGTATATGAGTCACTTTCCTGTCGTTCCCTGAAACATTAGGGCATGCTCTACTTGCATACAAGACGGCGGGAGGGAGAAGACTGACATTGTCAATAAGACCATGCAAATTGTTGCTTCAACTGAAATAGGAAATGAGAGTGTTAAAATCAGCCACGGCCTGTTCAACTTATGTGGGTTCTGTTCAAGCTACTGTTGGATTGGTGGAACAAGTTACTGATGGTTACATGGAGGGAAATACCATACTACATTTGGACCAAATGTGGGGAATCCAACCTGAAGAAGGAACACCACGTAAGGCCTCCTCCTACAGGAGATGGCACCAGCAACTGGACCGAGGAATTCAATATGTGGTACGCTGTGAGTGAGATTATTAATACTGGAGGAGATTTCAAATGCAGAGATGAAAGATGGAGAAGGTCATCTGCTAACTTCTTGTTTGCCCAGTAAGATTGTGCAAGTGCAGGAGGCTGTTGAACTTATAGAAAACTACAAGATCCGCGGGAAGGTTAATCAGGAATAATTTCAGGAGACTGCTGATGCACCTGTGATTAACAGTACAATTGAAGAGACCGTTCGTGTATACACAAGAGGCAACTACACAGAGCCACTATTTATCATGATAACATAGCACTATGGCAGGTCAGGAAATTAAGTGTATCTGTGAAGGATGAAATAGTCGAGGAAATTGTGGTCATGAGAACGGACATTAATATAGTTCATGGGGTGACTGGTGAACCTCTGAATGACCTGAACTTGGAAAGACCATGAATGCATCTGATTCTGAACAGGAAGAATCTGGCACTGCAGTGCAAGGGTGCAATGAGCTGGAAGATTCTGTTCAGATACAGCCCAAGGACAATGCTTTTCAGGACAGAGCTCATGTGATGCAAAAACTTATCTTGAAAGAGAATGTCGATGACAAAATTGAGAATGGCAGTATCTGGTTTATTTTCTGAGGGAACAGATTCACATGGATATGGGAAGTGTTTTCTTACCAATTTTGTAGCATGAGTACAATCCTCTCTGTTTGTGGTCCAAGCAATTTGCGTGGCGCATCCAGTGATCTGCACTCAAATTGCACTCCATCTAATGCCTGACTACATCTTGCCTATGGTGAATGGATGCTGCCAGCAACAGACTCTGACTTCAGTCAACACAATCAGAGTTTATTTTCTTCCACGTCTTGCAGGAATCCAATGCATAAGAATCTGAGAAACCATGCACCTTTGAAAAACCTTTAAAAACATGATGACTCTTGAATTCAACTCCTAAAGCCGCTGCTACATCATATCAATCCTTTGTGTGTTCCAGAATCCAGATTACACACATGGATATGACTAAGACGCAGCAGCTAACTGAGCCAATCACAGCGGAAACAGTCGAGTCGAGCTGGTGATGGCAGGCACGGCCGATCCATTTACCTCCTTCCGTTGGTGTCGGTCGTGCTCTTCATCCATCGCCATCTGACGCCGTGCTTCGGCCGGCACCATCCGTCGTCAACCCAGCACGGTCCCTGGCGCCGTGGCGAACCTCCCGGTGGCGTGAATGCCGAGCCGACGCAACGGCATGGGAGGTATCTCTCTCAGGTGGGCACGGCAGGCGCTGTTCCCTTCCCCGCTCGTGCGTGCCCGTGAACTCAGTCACGCACGCACTCGAGTGCTCCATTTATGTCGCTCCCTCTCGAGTTCAGAGCTGGATTTGGTGCATGATTAGTACTGTACTTATGTATGTTTCTTTCCATTGTTGCACCTGCCGTGCTGCTCAGTTAACCCATCTTGGTCCTACTGACATGATAGTAGTAGCTCCCAGTTACTTCGTACTGCTGCAGAGAAGATTCTGCTGCGAACCAAACATTGCATAATTATTGCCAATCCACCTGGGAAGTGAGACAAAATTTTCTTCGGCTAGCAAAAGGGTGGCACCGATCTTTTTTCTTTCGAGACGTATAAGAGAACTACTGCGGAAGATATATTGCATTTGCCATGGCGCAGAAGGTCATCTGATAAACACTCAAGAACCCAACCTAACTACTACTAGCTAGTATTAGACCTAATGCTCATCTAAGACCAACCAAAGAAACTACAGCTATATGTACACATTGCACTTTCATCTGTTCTGCATAGGCCTTGGCGACCTAGCGGCATACCACCACCATGACAAGAGCACTGGAACTTCATTCGACTGCACCATTGATGGACCGAGGTAGCTTTTCAAGAGTCAGATCGCCCATGGGCACCCATCAGGTTTAAGCAACTGCCTACGCTCTTCGGTTAGTGAAGTTAAGACTAATGTCAACTACGAGTGCTTGAGCCTCCTGTGAGTTGTCTGTACTCGCTGCCCTTGTAGGCTACAATATTTGACCTGTTTCGTCATAATTTTAGAGGTGGAAATTAGAAGCGCTACAATAGTTGCATCCAAAATGAAAATGAACCGAGCAGATTGCACTACTTACATGCATTGATGCAAGTGTGGACAGCATTTCCCTGGATTGGTCCATTAGAGAACGTTCTTGCATAGCATTCTGGCAAGGTCAGACACCAAAATACTTGTCCCAGATAGCTGCAGGATGCCATGAATTTTAAGGTCAATTTAAAGAATGAATGCAGCAAACTCATAATGAACAACAAATAGTCTATCGGAACTAGACTCTAGCTACTATGAAATCCTTCAAACAACCACAATACAATCGGGAGAGGGTGTGTATTGGTTGTACAGTCAAGCCAAACATGCACATATCCTAGGGCTAGATCGTCGGGAAGGGACAAAATTAAGCAAAAAGGTTGCACTATTCAGAAGTTTGAAGGGCTGTCAAAGACAAGATGATTCGGGAGATGGTTTGCCAAACAATTGACACCTGATACAATCAAGCCATGCATCCCAGATCTGATAACTTGTACAAACTTCTAACATGCCAGGTATTGTGAGTAAATTATTCGCAGACAAGCAACTGGTAACAAGCTGGAATAAGATTTTTTTGGAGTGAACAGTACCTTAGCCAGTAAAGTGCATAGTGAACTTCCTATTGTCTGCATGATATCAACTGCAGAGCCAACAGCATTTTTTACGTCTTGGATATCAGCCTGCAGTTCAGGAGATGGTAAAGAAGGTCTGAGAATTAATCAACATAAGAGAAACACATGCCAATAAGTTAACAAGATGGGATTATATCCCAACCTTTGCTCCGTCAACAGGAAGGCACAAAATGGTGGCAGTAAGAGCTTCAACAATTCCAGATAAAGATTCTGCGTAGTCCGTCTCTAAAGATGACCACTCCTCCAAATATGGCATCTATGTTCAACAAAATTCTATCAGATTTCCAGAATTATGCAAGATCATAACAAACTCTGTAGCTATTATTGGCATAACCATAAGCGTATAGTTCTAGTACATTAAATGATCTGTTGGCTCTGCAGTTGATATCATGCAGACAATATTGCTGATAGCTAGTTGGTACATCTACCAGGTCAAGCTATTAGTTGATGATTATTAAGCAGTATAGTTATATATATATTTGTCTAATGTCCCACCTTCAGAAGCTAGTACAGCTACATATTGATCTTGTTTCCTTTTTATAACTATGCATAGGGAAGGGCCAGGTGTGATTTATTGAACAGAGGAATTATGTATCAAAATGGCCCAGTGTGCTACTAATTGGCCCCATAATTATGTGCACACAAAAAATCAAGTTGACCAATTGTGTAAACTGCAAACAAAGGAAATAAGTTTTCAAATGATCCTGCTTACAGCTAGCTGGTCCTAAAGTTCTTTCAGATACTCATTTTCCTGTTGGCAAAATATTCTCTTCCTAACAATACTAGGCAGGAAAATATGCTGGATATTTTAAAATAATTGAAAAAATTATAGGAAATCGTGAAAATTAAAATGATCATATGAACTAACAAGAAATTGGCTACGTGAAGTTGTGGAAGCAGCAGTAAACCGATGTGCGTAGAACCAAACTAAAAGTTTATTACCTGTCCCTTTAGAACCGTCATGAGTTTCCAGCTGTTTCGGAATAAATGTAGCTGAAACCTTTTAAGAGCAACAGTTTTGCGCATGCCTAGGGTAGTAATCCATGCATCACATAAGTCTTTCTGGAAATAGAAAAGTAAGAAAGGTTAGCAAATGAAGAAAAATATAGCAGAAAAGGCAATAGTTGCCTGCCAAAATAATCTGGCCGAAATAAACCATTTTTAGTGGGGTCTAGATGTAGTTTTCATTAGAATATCTATTTGGCACCTTCATTTAAGCACTAAGATAATAAAACTCACAGAATTTTGTTATGTCATCTACGAATGCAGAATGCTGAAATCAAACTTCAATTCTTAAATCATCATAATTTCGGCATTCTATATGATATTCCATGTGTATTTTGGCTGTCCAGTTATATTCTTAGACCAACAAACAATCCAATATAATGTGGGTTATGTTACATAAAATTAATGTAGGTTATGTTATACAAAAGTAATTTGGGTTATGTTACACAAAATTGATACCATCAAATTTGTGTCGAAGATCTTTTTTATCATTCTGACTTGTGAGTTGTGACTGTAAAAAAGCATGGTATGAGAAACTTCGGCCGAAGTTCAAAACTGGACGGTCAAAATATGGTCTACATTTTGAAACCGAGGGAGAGCACCTTGAAGAAGTTTAAATGTATTTACACTTGTTTTACTTATGGCTCCAACATACAAAAGGATTTTCTAAGCTTTGCAGGTTCTTTCCTTCATCATCCTATAACTATCCTACAATTTAGTGCTAGAACAATTTTCCAGTTAAAAAATATCTGATAAGATGCTTCACATTTTATTGATAGTAAATGGCCGGTTATCTTTAGTATAGAAGCTACTTCGAAGAAATTGCAGATGCCTATATGCCGCATTATGTTCTAAGCTATGGCATGAACGACGCAAGGGAGTTACACTAATTTTATAAGATTGGCAACCCTGCTTCCCAGGTTAAATTAGTTATTTCGTCCACACTAAATACAGCTGAAACAAGATTGTCATGTCAGGTAAAGTTTAAAAATTACAGTTATAGTATATACGGGTGAATTTCAAACTCCTATTTCTTTATCTCGCACAATGAGATAAGAATGAGGCGATAACATGTCAAAATGACATATTGGACAGTCAAATACTTGGACCAGACACTTGGTAATACCCGACAATACATTATTTTATCAATCGGCAAACACTCACCTCTGCAGTCATCTTCTGTGAAGCAAGTGCAGCATCAGCCTGCGCATTTACACACCGCCACTGCAAATGTCGATTGCACAAGATTCTCAAAAGGTGCTCCCCATCAACCTTACTACCCCCAAGCCACCTCCTCCTTGCTTGACCAACAATACCGTACCCAGACGAGCTTCTCCCCTGCTGATCCCCTGTCGATGCGCTCGCCCCCATAGAATTCCTTGGACGGGATGGACTAGACATTCGTCTCGACGAACTGCCCACGAGCTTACGTGGTGAAGACTGCCTAACCGGTCTATTCAGTGGAGACGAAACAAACCCGTTCAACAGCGATTTCTTCACCGGCGCCGTCCTCGGTGACAACGCGAGCCCAGAATTATGCGTCACGTACGGTGTTCCCGGATCTGCAAACCTATGCAACCTGCTGCCAGCAGCATCATGCAAGAACCGCGCAGGCACACTCATCCCCTTCGTCGGCGGACGCGCTCTGTGAGAGACGCCGTTGCCGTTGGCATCCTGGGACCCAGAATTGCTCCCCGACGACAAGCTCTCAGTGTCCGACGACATCAGGTAGTCCCCGGTGTCGAACGAGGCGCGCCGCACCCCGTCGTCGAATGCCATCGACTGCCGCAGCGAGCGAACGGCGGCGAGCACGGCAGTGCCCTTCTTGTCCAGCGAGCAGTCCAGGCTCTTGATCAGCGGGTTCCCCTCAAACCCATGCGCCGACATTGGCCACCTCTGGTGGCTATGGCCCCCTTCGGACCCCTTGACTCTCTCTGGCACAGCAGGCCTCCTCCTTTCGGGCGTGGTGGAGGCCGCTGCGGTTGCGGCCGCAGGCCGACGCACCGGCGAAGGGGACGTGGCCGGCTTGGCCTTGCTGGTCTCCAGGAAGTAGGAGCGGCCCTGGAAGGCGACGGAGAGGCTCCTCGTAGTGGTGGTGGTGGCGCCATTGGGCCCCGCGGCCTGGCAAGGGGCGGCATTGCTCGCCGGGCGCGGCCGGTCGACGGACGAGGAGCGCCGAGGCAGCGGGGACGCGAAGCGGCGGGAGGGCGTGGAGGCGGAGGTGGAGGTGGAGTTGGAGGAGGAGGAGGTGGTGGTGGAGGTGGATGTGGAGGTGGATTTGGAGGAGGGCGCGAGGAGGTAGCGGGAGGGGACGGCCTTGGGCTTGGGCTTGGTGGCGTTGGCGTGGTTGGCGTTGGTGGATTTGGAGGGGGAGAGCGCGGAGGCGGCGCGGCGGCGGTGCGGCGAGGGCGAGGGGTTGGGCCGGGGCGCGGCGGCCGCTGCCCCGGCGGCCACCATGGCGGCGAGATCTCGCGGAATCTCGGGGGCGTGGGGTTTGGGGTTTCAAGATGGGAGGAGGATGGGAGGAGGAAGAGGAGCAGCAGCTTCGGAGTGAGCTAGTGAAGTTGAAACCGGAGACGAAGCTAGGGGTAGAAGAGTAAAAAGGGGAAAGCGTCGGGGTGGGGCGGAATAAAGGGAAGAGTCGCGTGGTGGTGGGGGGCGGGCGCGGACGTGACGGCGGCGGTGGTGGACGGATGGGCGGCGCCGGCGGCGTCAAATCCGTTCCGTCCCCGTCTGGCTGTTCTTCTCCGTCCGGTTCCATTCATAGTTTCCTCGTCCTGGCGTGCGATATTTTATTTTTTTTTGGAACAACTGGCGTGCGATATTAAGGGGATCGTTTGTCAATTTGTCACTTTTCTTCTTGGACTCACGTCCATTTGTCTGTTACACCATTAGATACTTCCTCTGTTTCAAAATATAATATATTTTAGCATTTGTCCACATCCACATATATCTAGATGTTTGTAGACATATTTTAATGTGTACGTGCACTTATATTAGTATGCATGTAGACAACATGTTGGATAGCTAAAACGTCTTATATATTGAGACGGAGGGAGTACCTCCTAACAAGGAGCTCTAAGATTGTTTTGGAGGACAATCAAAATTTATTTCGGCTTTTTGCTAGTTCTTGGTCAACTGAGATTTAGCTTAGAGCTCGCGTTAGATTCGTACCGTGTGAGTTGCAATTGGGTTGCAACTGTGTTTTTCTCAGTTTCAAATGGGGTGTAACTAATTTTTTCCTTGCAACAAGGGAGTTGCAATTGACTGAGAATTAGGTTGTTGACCGAGAACTAGTCGCTCCCTATTTATTTAGAGGTTGTATGTCATTTTTAAAGTCGCACCCCTAAAACTTCACCCTCTATAATTGTGAGGCCTGCATGACGGAGGAGAGAAGCACGGCAAGAAACTAGGGGCGGTAGCACCACGGGCACGCGGGAGGGACCGACCTCCACCGCCCGAAGGCAGTAGCCGACCGGACGCAATAGCAGGAGCAAACCAGGCCCGCACGCCGGCAGGCCCGGCCGGGCCCTGAGGGAACCCGTAAAGCTCCCGCCGTCGCGCTGCAGCAGGCGCGCCGCCGGCGCCGCCACCCCCTGTCCGAGCCAAGCTTCCTCTTCCATCGGCCGAGAACGACGACACCGCGCTAGGGCCGGCCCGCCTAGACCCAGATGGGGCCCTTAGGGCCCAGATCTGGGCCGGGAGGGCGCCGTCGACCACCAGCACGCCACGAAGACGCCCCGACGCCAAGAGGCCACGCCACCACCTCCCTGCCCTCCGGCGAACCGCCCTCAGCCGCCGGACCAAAGCCCGCCAAGGAGCACCGCCGCCAGCCGCCCGCCCCGAGACAGGCCGCCTACGCGCGGGTGGAGACAGGTATGCCGCCGCCGGCACCACCTGGTGGCGCCCGTCGGCGACGGCGGGAGGGGAGGAAGAAGAGGGGAGAGACGGGAGCGGAGGAGGGAAGGCAGTCCCGGTCGCCCACTCGGGGAGGCGACGGGGACAAGGTCTCCCCTTTTTGAGGGTGTTGTGTGTCGTTCCAGATCTAGATGTTCTCCTAGCCCTAAGATGTCAGTTATTATGCCCCGTTCGGATGTTCGCTTTGGACCTAGATATTGGATATTCGGAAGCATTATTACCCGAATATCTGAAATTGAGGTGTTTAGATGTAGTCGATATTGAAACCTGGTATTCGCACGCGATATCGAGAAAGGGGTCGGTAGTGAAAAAATCAGCCCAGCCAATGTCGAGCTGATATTCGCTTCTCTTCTTCTCCTCGCGACCTATCCTCTCGTTCCTCGCTCCTCCTCCTGCGCGACTCAAGCCGCAGCGGCGCAGCAGGTCTCCTCGTCTCCGACCCCGTCCTTCCTCGGCCTGGCCAGCTCCGCCCTCGTCCTTCCTCGGCCCGGCCGGCTCCGGCGCCCCTCCTGCTGGCGCGCTGCCTTCCCGTGCGCCTCCCCGTGCGCCTCCTCAACCGGCGTCACCTCGCGCCGCCAAGCTCCGGCCGGCTCCAGCTCGCCGCGCCCCTCAAGCGTACTGGATAATTTCAGAATAAGGTCTACTACATTTGTTTTTCTGGTCAAAGCACTATCTTCCTCAATCAACAGAGGTTGTTACTTCAGCTTGGCATAATTTTCGCATGACTCTTTATAAAGTTGTTTTGCTCAGGCATGTCGTCTCAATTTCGAGCTATTTAATGGACAGATTGTGTACTGGATAATTTGATATGGCTGTTTTGTATAATTTTGGCACTAAATAGTAGTATAATGATCGAAATCTCGAAAAACTGAATATCTAACACATCCAAACAACATTTGATATTCAAACTCAATATCTTGTTTGGGTCTGAATATCTAACACATCCAAACAACATTTGATATTCAAACTCAATATCTTGTTTGGGTCTGAATATCTAACACATCCAAACAAAAATATTGACATTCAAACTCAATATCAATATCTCATGATATTGATATTCAACCCAATATCAATATGGAGCTCCCAATGCGAACATCCGAACGGAGCATTAGAGATTGGGTTGCTCTTATGGGTTTGCCCTCTCCTTAAATCAAGGACTACTTTAGAAATTATGCAATTCGAAATAAATAGATCTATGGTTCTAATAATAATCAACTCACATTTATTTTCTTTTTGGCAGTAAGATTTTTAGCCACATCAACTCTTCTTCCTTCTTCCTTCTTCTTCTTCTTCTTCTTCTTCATGTGAGGACCTGGAGGCGGCGACGATTCATCACTTGCGCAAATATAGATGTGTTGAGTCCGAGGTGGCGACGACTATATAAACGCTAGCCGGAGCGTGTGAGACACATGCTTGGAATTAGAAGGCATCGACGCCAAGGCAAAGAAGGAGAACCTGAAAATAAGGAGCGGAAGAGGAAAAGATGACCAGAGTTGGAGCGGTGGGTAGGGTTAACCATTTTTGTATAGCTAACTAAATTAAATTATATCTTAAGTGATACGAAAATATCATATACACATTCTCTTAGCAAGTTGCACCGTGTAGCATGTTTGTTTCGGTATTTTAGGCGCATAATTGTACTACGGAGTATTTATGACCTGATGATTTCTCAAACATTACATTTGCAGAGTTAATGGCACCCGTGGTCACACAACTCGACGCTAATGTGCACTTAAGTCACACTTCTCCAGAATGTGATTATTTGGTTACACAACTCGACAAGTGCGTGCACGCAGGTCACTGGCCCCACTTGTCAGTCCGTTTTGGACGGTAAATTTTCAGAAATTCCCCTGGAGTAATATTAATTTTACAAAATGGTCCCCCTAGAGGACCATTTTGTAAAATTAGGAGGACCATTTTATAAAATTAGAAGGACCATTTTGTAAAATTAATATTACTCCAGGGGATTTTCTGAAAATTTACCGTCCAAAACGGACTGACAAGTGGGGCCAGTGACCTGTGTGCACGCACTTATCGAGTTGTGTGACCAAATAATCACATTCTGAAGAAGTGTGACTTAAGTGCACATCGACGACGAGTTGTGTGACCGCTAGTGCTATTAACTCTACATTTGCACGTCCAAGTGGATGCTAGCTTGAGTAGTTGAGGAGTATATAGCAAACTTGTTTTCTCGTGCAACAAAGACATTGCTCATTTGGCTGGCTCGAGTTTTGTCTACGATCATTAATTACCCGGGAGAGACGCAGGGCCAGTCCTGAGATTTTAGGGGCCCGGGACGAAGCTAGAATTCGGGGCCCTTACAATATTTTTCTTCATATATGCATATGTGAAATAATACAAATGCAAAATTATAGTGTACCCGATAGAATATTCATATAAAAATAGCAATATTTACATCACTTCAACTTTTTTTGAGGAACTCATCACTTCAACTTAGGAACCATCTAATCACTTCAAATCTATTGAACTCGTTTAAAAACCAAATATATTTTTAAATGACCTATTGGTAACGAATCCGGGATAGATGCTTTATAACCATGCTGGAAAAAAACTAGTAATCGAACTTAGGGCATAAACTACCTATAGTAACGAAGAATTAGAGAAGATCAAAATTAATCAAATCAAAATACCTTTTGATCGCACGGACTGGCCGACAGGTTGGCCGGTTGGACTGGTGGCAGTACGACGCCATGAGCGGTCGGGAACGCATCCGGACAGAGGCTTCATAACCAATCTGAAAATAAAAAACTAGTAATCAAAATTAGGGCCTAAACTAGCTATATTAGAAAATTAGAGAAGATCAAAATTAATCAATCGAGATACCTTCGGCCCGCATGGACTGGGCGACGGGTTAGCCGGTTGGACCTGCCGGCGGCGCGGAGCCTTAAGCATCGGGAGTGCTAGGCGAGGCGAGAGATGATTGGGCGATGCGTTTTAGCTTGGGACGAATCACAAATAGATTGGGCACATCGATCTAATTGCTATATGGAAAACTAGCTCGCAACGTCCCCGACTAGATCATGTGCGTCTCCCAGGCCTATCCTCTCTGGGTAGATTACCAACAGGCCCAGTAGCGTGCTCGTCTCCCAAGCCTTTTTATGCTATTTTTCATTAAGTTTTTTGACGATTAAACATTATACACGGATTTGTATTTATATGTACACATAGCTGGGAGGGGCCCTGAATTCCCCCCCCCCCCGAGGACCGGCCCTGGAGAGACGACGTGGGGAGACGGCCTGACACCATCATTTCTTTCCACAGCGCGAGGATTTAAGCTCCGATCGAGGCTTTTAACCAAGCGTGCACCGAGGGGAACTAGGGAAACGTGCTCCTCCTCCGTTAGTTTATAACATGTGTCACTTCCTGACAGGCCTTACGCCCTCGTCGTACGCACTAACCTTGGAGCGATGAAGTCTCCCGATTCGGATGGATCCTATCTTGCCTCGGCAACATACTTCAAGAATCAAAGATGTTTCATGTTTGCAGCGATTGTTCCGCCTGAAACTGCCTTTTGCAAAGATTAAAGAGAAGATCAAGATGTTCCGGCCGGAGCAAAACAATTTGAGCAACGTAAACACCGGGAGAGTTGGCTTATTTGAAAGTTGTATGACGTGTCCTAGGCATTGTTAGTACACCTCTAAAACCTTTTTCTCTATAATAACGAAAACGGCAAATCTTTTACCATATTTCGAAAAAAAAAAAAATCAAGGCATAGTACAGATACTCCAAAAGAGTGATTTGACACTTGCGAATATTCAACAGTACAGTGGCTTCGAGTTGGAGATGGCTTGTCATGTAAGTGCCGAAACAAAAGAAAGCGCCCGCGTGCATCAACAGTGGATTAACTTTTTTGAGGGAATCAACAGTGGATTAACTGGTAAACGGAGCAGCTGAGCATGAGGCACACTATACCCCCGTGAAATAAACTGGGAGGAATAGTTGAATATACCCCTTCTGTGTGGACTACGGTACTACTGTACTACTGTAGAAGCTATGTGAAGTTCTTAATAGTGTGATGGTTTAATTCCATCGAGGGCCCTGCGCCGGGCTTCGTGGAGGACGACCTCGCGCCGTTCTTCCTCTTGACGACTGACAACTGCGCCACTCCTCTGCGTGTCTCGGCCTCGCATCGCGTGGTGCACAGCAAGGAGACAAGGAGGCTGCTCGAGCACCTCGCCCCGTCGTGCCTGCAGCTCACGCCCCCGCGCCCTCCTGGCTTCGACGTGTCGCCTGTGCTGCAGCCTGCCTCGCCGACGAGGCCACCTGGCTTCGCCGCGTCGCCGGTTCTGGAGCTTGCCTCGCCCACCGCCGTCGACACCCCTGCGTCGCGCTCGTCAGAGTCTGGATCCCTCCTAGATACCCTCTTCACGCCCAGACAGGAGCCTCTGCTCTCGCCGCCATGGTCTCCTCCTCCGAAGAGGCCGACAAGCCGTCGGAAAACGCTGGCAGGGGTGGCCATCAAGCACTCGCTTGGCTTCTCTGCCCGCCGCACCAGTGCGCGCGCCAAGGAGTGGCGCAAGAAGCAGCCTGTGGCCACGGCGGCGGAGACGGCCGTCTGCCGTTCGTTTGGGATCGTAGAAGATGGCGAGGAGGTTACTGAGCTGGCCATGAACGTGTTCACTCGCACTTTTGATGTTCAGGTGCCGGAGAAGCTCATGGGGGAGATGCGGACGCTGTTCAAGGTGGGAAGGCCGGAGGACGAAGCTTTTCTCAGCCACGGCGGTGCTGCTGGCCTGGACCATGACACCATGGAAGATGGCGCTGCCTCTGCAGCGCAATGATCCACTCTGGATCAAGTCCGTCTGTGTCCTGTTAGTTTCCCATGTTAGACAACCGTACTGCTACCTGTGGGGAGAGCTCTGCTCTCATGTTTGCTTCTGCCTCTGTTTGCTGGCGTTTGTTCCAGATTCTGCCATCTACTGCAGCTTGCACCTGGCTTGCTTGCACTAGCGCTGTTCCTGATGGTTGGTGCCTGTACCAGCCTCACGAACTTGTTGTTTCGCGCTGGATGACTGCCCCTGTTTACTACTGCTTGCTATGTTTGTCCAAAAAGGGTTCCCTTAGTGTTCAATGTTAGATCAACTCCCGAATGTTTTAGATTGGAATGTTAGGGGTTTGAATGACCAAGATCGGCAAGATACTGTCCACGAAACAATTGCGAGCTCGACGTGTCACATTGTTTGCCTCCAAGAGACTAAGCTTGCCTCCGTGTCTCCTTTTGACGCTTGCTACATTGGGGGTAACCGTCTAAAGAGTTTTGCCGTGAAACCTGCCGTGGGCACGCGAGGTGGGATGCTCCTTTTGTGGGATGACTCGGTCGTGCAAATCACCAACATATCCATCACCGAGTTTTGTCTCTCGGGCACCGTACACATGCTCAACTCCGAAGAGGAGGGAGACTTCATGATCACCTCCGTCTACGGGCCTACGGCTTCCAACCGCAAAGATGATTTCTTCGCGGACCTCGTCCACCTAAAGCCGGCTTCCGGGGTGCGTTGGTTGGTCCTCGGGGATTTCAACCAAATTCGGCGTGCTCAAGACAAGAACAATCGCAATATCAACCGAAGTAGGATCAACCGCTTCCGCGCCGCCCTCCAAACTTGTGAGCTCAAGGAAATTCACCTTCAAAATCGGCGCTTCACTTGGAGCAATGGGAGAGCAACCCCCACACTTTGCAAGCTTGATGGCTTCTTTTGCAACTCGGAGTGGGACCTCCGCTTTGACACCCATGTCCTCCACGCTCTCTCATCTTCTTTGTCGGACCATTGCCCGCTCATGCTTGCCGATGACCGGGGCCCTAGAAGACCTAGAACTTTCAAGTTTGAGAACTTTTGGCTCCGTCTCCCCGGGTTTACCGATGTCGTGCAAAATGCTTGGAACGAGCCTACTAGCCACACGGAGCCTTGCCAAGTCCTCTTCCACAAGATGCGTACCACGGGCTTGAGGTTAACCAAATGGAGCCGTGGTCATTTCTCCAAATCCAAGGTGCTTGTGCACGCCGCCCTACTCGTCATCCTTCACTTCGACTTGGCCCAAGAGCATAGGGTGCTCTCGGTGAGCGAGCGTGACCTTAGAGACCGGCTAAAGAGAAAGGTGGTGGCTTTGGCCGTGGTTGAGAGAGCTAGAAAGAAGCAATGCTCTAGGATTGCAAACATTAAAGAGGGGGATGCCAACACTAAATTCTTTCACATGAGAGTAAATTCGCGGAGGAGGAAAAATCACATTCACCGCCTCAAGTTTAACAACGGTTGGGTCACCGATCACACCACCAAGGAAGGAATTGTTCGTGACCACTTCAATTCGGTGATTGGTCTTGGTGTGCCGAGCACACGTGATTTCAATTGGGAGGGTTTGCACTTTGAAGAAACGAACTTGGAGAGCCTTGGGGATCCCTTCACCGAGGAGGAGGTGAAAAATGCCATCAACCAAATGCCTTCCGACAAGGCTCCCGGTCCCGATGGCTTCACGGGGGCTTTTTTCAAGAAGTGTTGGGACACTATCAAGGTTGATGTCATGAGAGTTATTCACCTCTTTGGAAACCTCCACGCCGAGAATTTCCATTGGCTCAACTCCGCAAACATTGCTCTTGTGCCAAAGAAGGAAGGTGCGGAGGAGGTTGCCGACTTCCGGCCAATAAGTCTCATCCATGCAATCGCGAAAATCATCGCCAAAGTGCTTGCCCTACGCCTTGCGCCGCTTATGAATGAGCTTGTCTCTAATGCCCAAAGCGCCTTCATAAAAACAAGAAGCATTCACGACAACTTTCTCTATGTCAAAAACCTAGCTAAGAGGTTCCACAAGAGCAAGATTCCGGCACTCCTATTCAAGCTCGACATCCGGAAGGCATTTGATTCTATTCGTTGGGAGTACATCTTGGACCTTCTTCAACGCCGGGGCTTCCCTAGCCGCTTTAGGGGTTGGATCGCCGCCTTGCTCTCCACCGCCACCTCTCGTGTGCTTCTCAACGGTATTGCCGGCCCTCACATAAACCACCGTCGTGGTCTTCGCCAAGGGGATCCGCTCTCTCCTCTCCTCTTTGTGTTGGCAATTGACCCCATCACACAAATCTTGGAGATTGCAACTAGAGAAGGCCTCCTCCACAAGCTCCGTGGGAGAGGAACCATTCTTCGAACTTCGCTCTACGCCGATGATGCGGCGGTCTTTGTGGCGCCCATTAAGGAGGACATTGCAAATTTTGCTTCCATCCTCCTTGCTTTTGGGGAGGTCACCGGCCTTTGCACAAATTTTGACAAGAGCTCCGTCGTCCCAATAAGATGCGGCGCCATCAACCTTGACGAGGTTCTTGAGGGCATTCCGGCGGCTAGGACTTCTTTCCCCTTGCGTTACCTTGGCCTCCCACTCTCCATATGGCGTCTAAAAAGGTCGGACTTTCAACACCTTGAGGACAAGTGTGCCGGAAAGCTTCCAACTTGGAATGGAAGATATGTTGCGACGGCCGGAAGAGCGGAGCTTGTCAAGTCGGTTATTGCCTCCCAAGCAATCTACTACTTGACACCGCTTATCATCCCGCCCGGCACTATGCATTTCTTGAGGAAGATTCAACGTGCTTTCCTTTGGTCCGCCAAGGATACAACTACGGGCGCGAAGTGCAAAGTAAATTGGGCGCTTGTGTGTCGCCCCAAAGAGCTTGGGGGGCTCGGTATTCTTCACTTGGAAAAGTTTGGTTCGGCCTTGAGATTGCGGTGGCCTTGGCTTGAATGGAGAGACCCCTCCAAAATTTGGGTTGGGCGTGGAAACCCTTGCACGGAAAAGGATATGGACTTGTTCTATGCCGCTACAAAAATCACCGTTGGAAATGGCCTAAAGACTCCGTTTTGGCATGCCCCTTGGCTGGAGGGAAGGAAGCCAAAAGACATTGCACCACTCATCTTCGAATGCTCTAGCAAGAAGAATAGCTCGATTGGGCATGCCATGCTTGACTCTAGTTGGGTGGGAAAGGTTTGCCTCGATGATGGCATTACCACAACTCACTTTGTGCAATTTGTGGAGCTTTGGATCTTGCTCAATGACTTTCAACTTGGCGACATTGATGATACTATCACTTGGAAACTTACGGAAAGTGGAGAGTACACGGCAAAGTCGGCCTACAAGATGCAATTCATGGGAACTATCTCATCCTCCATGTATACTTCGGTTTGGAAACCTTGGGCCCCTCCCAAGACCAAGTTCTTTGCTTGGCTTGCAAACCAAAATAGGATTTGGACGGCGGATCGGTTGGCAAGACGGGGATGGCCAAATTGTGGGGTGTGTCCTTTTTGCAAGCAAGTCACGGAATCTACAACGCATCTCTTTGTCCATTGTCGCTTCACTCGAAGGATTTGGGACCTCATCAAAGGGTGGCTTGGCCTCTACAATGTCGCCACGGCGGATTGGGTGAACCTCAACTTCAACGAGTGGTGGCTAAGGATGACAACCACCACCCCAAACCGGAAAGCCGTCGCCTCCCTAACCTTGCTTGTCACTTGGGAGATTTGGAACGAGCG
Source organism: Poa pratensis (assembly GCA_947311845.1). Classification (NCBI taxonomy): domain Eukaryota; kingdom Viridiplantae; phylum Streptophyta; class Magnoliopsida; order Poales; family Poaceae; genus Poa; species Poa pratensis. The sequence continues at coordinate 152,519,396 of CAMZMU010000041.1, read as the reverse complement.
AAATGCGAGAGTTTTTCATAATAAGTCCGCACCTCACTTTGTTATTCTTGACATTATCAAGAAGGAGGCTCGCTTGTGGGTTCTCGCGGGCGCCAAGTGTTTGGGTACTTTAATGCCGCGAGAGTAGTTCCGTTATGTAATATTGGTCCGGTTGGTATCAAACTTGCTCTTGCAAGCTTCTCCTTAATTAATATAAGGGCAAAGCTTTTGCCCACAGTTTCAAAAAAAAAAAAATCCATCGAGGGCCCGGTAGCCCTGGTTGTTTAATCGTGGTTAGCTTGTTCTGTTGCGGTTTAATAGTGTCACCACGGGTCAACAGGGCCAGATGCTGCTGTCAGTGATCTCTTTGCGGCGTGCAGAGCATATACAAATTGCACTGTTCGTAGAGATATTTTAGTTTATACGTTGGCTTCAACACTTGCAGTTCAGCCCTCGAATGTGCATGCATGTAATTGCACGGCGTTGAGTACTCCAGATTCCGGCAGTCCCTCGTGCGTCCAAGATCATGGGGGCATCTGTACGGGGTTTCTAACCACCGAATCTCGCCATCAAAGGACAGCGGTACTCTTGGGCATAGGAGTCCGGTCAATATCGAAGGGAGAGGGTACTACTCTCGAGCACATGTTCTTGAGAAGAAAAAGGCCCGGAGTGTTATTTATTTGCTCTGCTTTTCCCACTGCCAATTATAGGGACGGATAGTTTTAGTTCGGTTGTTTAATTGGGTGGCCAGGCACTTTCAGAAATCTGCGGTTTGTCTTGGGCGTCAATAGATTCCAGACGTGCTGGTGGGGTGCTTGTTGTCAACTTTTTTTAATAAAATATATAAATGTCAGATGAAGCTTGGTTACTTAGTATCCTGAAAAGTTTGCTTAACACCAATCGACATTGTTTAAAGGAAAAGGAGCTGATAAGCTAAAGGGAAAAAAAAAATCGAGAGCTAACCAAAGAGGCCTCCGTTACAGGGCGCTTGTTGTCAACCTTTTTTATAAAGAAAAAAACAGACGAAGCCTCGTATGCATGCTTAGATCCCCGAAAAGTAGACTTAGCAGCAACCGACATTGTTTAAAGGCAAAAGAGCTGTTAAACTAAGGGAAAAACATGCAAATCCTTGTATTACACAGCCGATCGAGAGCTAAAGCAAAGATGTCTTTGTTAGCCGCCTTACAGGGGAGTGAGCTATGCAAGCAGCTGTCTCCATTCAGATTCACAGTCACGTAACCAGCAATAGGGCGAAAAAAAGCGAGTCCAAAGTTGAAGTGCGTGGGGCCTCAAAAAATGAGTTGCGATCCATGGCCATGTGTGTGGGAACGACGTTGCTCCTGATCGGCAACTTTTCCGGCGACGTGACCGGCGTACGATCGATCTCCGGTGCTTTCCGTCTGAACCGCTTTCTCGTTCCTGCGCTCGTGATACGCACTGGCCTCCGTCTCCTTTCTACATCCGATGGAACATATAGATCCGCGTACGCACGACACGGCGACGGCTACTGCAGAGCCCGCCGTCGCGGGCCCTGGATGCCGGCGGAAATACCCACCGGAATACTCGATGCGCCAAGTCGTGCGGCGGCGTACGCCATACCCGTTAGGCAAAGACCGGCTCGAACCGATCGCTCTACACGAATCCAGGCATCCTACGTCGAGTTCTGTCGATCGCCACCCAGAGTACTTGAGCGGCTCGAGAAGACGAGATGCATGGCTAGGCCCGATGAACATTGGAACCGGATACAAGGGGTGCTAGCTGGCGTCAGTCGATACCAAGATTCAGATAGCAGCTTCAGCACACATCTTCATCCAGTTTCCTCTCCCGCATCAGTTTTGCCAAATTAACGCACGACCGGCAGGTGCACACAATGAGCTGATGCGTGGCATGTACTAACCAACAGCTTGACGCATCGATCTAACCTACGGAGTAGTACATCACGTCCTAGGATTCATGGTTCATCAACCCCTAGCTAGCTGGTAGGTGAAGATGACAGGCATTGAGTTGCGTCCAAGGGAAGCGGGAGACCCCAGCTTAAGACGGGAGGCTCAGCATAGGAGGGAGGCGCCCGACACCTGGAGTGGTGCCGGCCGGAGGCTGGTGGAACCCGGTTGCCGGCGCAGGGGCGGCGGCGGTGAACGGCGGCACGGGCGGCTCAGTCGCGAGAGCTACTTCTTGCTGCTGCGAGTTGGAGTTCTCGGCCAAAGCATCCTTGCATCGTACAGATACTCCAAAAGAGTGATTTGACACTTGCGAATATTCAACAGTACAGTGACTTCGAGTGGGAGATGACTTGTCATGTAGCTGCCGAAACAAAAGAAAGCGCCTGCGTGCATCAACAGTGGATTAACTTTTTTGAGGGAATCAACAGTGGATTAACTGGTAAACGGAGCAGCTGAGCATGAGGCACACTATACCCCCGTGAAATAAACTGGGAGGAATAGTTGAATATACCCCTGCTGTGTGGACTACGGTACTACTGTACTACTGTAGAAGCTATGTGAAGTTCTTAATAGTGTGATGGTTTAATTGTACCGAGGGGTAGCCTGGTTGTTTAATCGTGGTTAGCTTGTTCTGTTGCGGTTTAATAGTGTCACCACGGGCCAACAGGGCCAGATGCTGCTGTCAGTGATCTCTTTGCGTGCAGAGCATATACAAATTGCACTGTTTCGTAGAGATATTTTAGTTTATACGTTGGCTTCAATACTTGCAGTCCAGTACTTGAAAGTGCACGTAGTTATGCATGGATCTTGTGTGGGCACCGTTAATTACTAAGCACGGCGTTGGGTACTCAAGAGATATCGGTAGTACTATATATGTTCAGTACCTCCCAACATCACGGGGGGCATCTGTACGGGTTTCTAACCACCGAATCTCGCCATCAAAGGACAGTGGTACTCTTGTGCATAGGAGTCCGGTCAATATCGAAGGGAGATGGTACTACTCGAGCACATGTTCTTGAGAAAAAGTCCCAGCGTGTTATTTATTAGCCAATTATAGGAACGGGTAGTTTTAGTTCGGCTGTTTAATTGGGTGGCCAGTCACTTTCAGAAATCTGAGGATTGTCTTGGGCGGCAATAGATTCCAGACCTGCTGGTGGGGTGCTTCTTGTCAACTTTTTTCTTAGAAAAAATCAGATGAAGCTCGGATACTTAGATCCCAGAAAAGTATACTTAGCACCAATCGACATTGGAGGCCAAAGAGCTGATAAGCTAAAGGAAAAATGCAAGTCATTGTATTATCCAGCCGATCGAGAGCTAAACAAAGATGTGTCTGCTCCATTCAGATTCAGTCACGTAACCAGCAAGGGAGAAAAAAAAAGCGACTCCAAAGTTGATGAGCGTGGGGCCTCAAAAAATGAGTTGCGATCCATGACCACCATGTGTCATGTGGTGTGGGTGGTACGACGTTGCTCCTGATCGGCAACTTTCCCGGCGACGTGACGTACTTTCGTCGTACAATCTCCGCGGGTGCTTTCCGTCTAAACAGCTTTCTCGTTCTTGTGCTCGTGATACGCACTGGCCTCTCAGTCTCCTTCATGCACTGTTCTAGCCATCCGATGGATGGAACGAATGGATCCGCGTCCGCACGACACGGCGACGCCGGCCAGTGCAGAGACCGCCGTCGCGGGCCCTGGATGCCGGCCGGCGGAAAAAACCACCGGAACACTCGATGCGCCAAGTCGAACGGCGGCGCAGTGCACCAGTGCGTCGCGCGCCGCCATAGCCGTCAGGCAAAGACCGGCTCGAATCCGATCGCTCCGCACGAATCCAGGTACCACGTAGTAGATCGTCCTCTGCGGCGGGTATGATTTTTCGGGTTGCAATTGGCCGCCGGCCAGGGATGGACTGGACTTGGACAATCGACGCGCACTGAAGCCGGAATCATATCATACGTCGTGTTCTTCTACCGCGATCGTTCGTACGTACTTGAGCAGCTCGAGATGCATAGCTAGGCCCGATGAACATTGAAACAGGATACAGGGATGCTTGCGGCAGTCGATTCCAAGATTCAGATACCAGCTCGATCACCGCATCTCCCTCTAGTTTTCTTTTTTCCCACGCCGATGTGCATTGCGTGATCAGCTGTTGAGCTACACCAAATTTACGCACGATCGGCCGCAAAAACAAACAAAAAACGCACGATCGGCCGGCGCATGCATGAGCTGATGCATGATACTCCGTATAAAACAACAGCTTGCCTACCGAGAGTCAAACTACTCTTTGGATTCATGATTCATCAATCCCTAGCTAGCTACTCACAGGCATTAAGTGAAGATGACAGGAGTACGTCCTTACCTTTTGCCGTCCCAGACCTTGGAGTAGACTAGAACTATTGACTACAATGTTGATGCAGTGGCGGCGGGACAAGGAGCTGGATGCAGTGGCGAGCACAGTCAACAAGCATGCAGATACTCCCTCTGTCCCAAATTATCCTGCGTTTTGAGTTTGGTTAAAGTCAAACTTTGTCCAAGAGAAAAATATCAACATCTATAATATGAAATGGATATAATATGGTTATAAATTTTATGGTGATTCCAACAATATTTATTTTGCATTATAAATATTAATATTTTTAACATATATTTAGTCAAAGTTTATAAACTTTGACTTTAACTAAACCCAGAACGCAGGGTAATTTGGGACAGAGTGAGTACAACATCTATTTAAACCACCCTAGAGACTTGCCACTCGAAGCACACAACAGCGCACACTTTGATAAATACATTCACTTTTATAAAAAAAAAAATGGAAGAGCAGCAGGTTACTAAAAGTAGAACCAACATTTTTTCACTTGTGTTGTCCCTGGCCGCACCGTCGCCGACGCCGATGGCGGTGGCAGCCCCCCTCTCGGCGATGGACGGAGGGGAGGTGAGGGTTTCGCGGCGGTGGCCTCACGGGCGGTAGTGGGGCGGCGGCGGCGGAACTTGATGGCGCGGCCCGAGGGCCGGGGCCTGTAGCTGGGGCGGCGAATCGGTGACGGCCGGCGGGAACTCCTCCAGGATCCTCCGGCGGCGCGGCGGTGGCTATGGATCTAGGCTCGTTCCAATCAGGGCTGGCCTCCGGCCATGGATGGATTTCATGGAGGCTTCGGCGGTTGCCTCCTACTTTGCTGCTCCGTCCGTCGGCGTGGGGGCCTGCTGGTGTGCTCGAATCAGGGGGCGGTCCTAGGGTTCATCTTGCAACAAGACGAAGATTAGCCAGGCGTGGGGGCCTGCTGGTGTGGCGAGTTCCGGAAGGCTCCGCTGGCGAACTTCCATGTGCGTTTATGCCTGGAGATTGCTGTATCAGGTGGGATTTGGTCGTGCCCACGATTCTCCGTTAGAGATGCTCTTAGCAAGTTGCTGTATCAGGTGGGATCAGGTGGGATTTTTAACGATTCTCCGTTAAAAATTCGTGTATTACCCCCTGAAATCAAGCAAATTTTAGCCATTCAGTGCTACATATATATGTGAAGTTGACAAAAGTTTTGCTTTCCTTCCATGTGCTTTCCCATTAAAAAAAGTAGCCAAATCGATTGTCATCTGAGGCTGGAAGTAGCTTAGATTGACTTGTTATTAGTATGCTATGGATCGAACAACCTATGTGTTAATTTGGGTCAGTTTGTCGAAGTTGATGTATACAATGTCGTCGAACTATCTTAAATTCGTCTCAAATTTAGTTTGAAATTAGCTATGTATGCCCTAAAATAGGGCAGCTGTTAGAGAGGAGGTGCTCAATTATAGGGCAGGTGGTAAAGCAGAAAAAAATTTGGTGTCCTAAAACGCTAAAACAGGTGCCTTATAACCAAAAAGGTGGCGTCTAATTTAGAGCTGCCGTTAGAGATGCTCTTAGCAAGTTGCGCAGTGTAGCATGTTTGTTTCGGTATTTTAGGCGCATAATTGCGCTATTTATGACCTGATGATTTCTCAAACATTATATTTGCAAATCCAAGTCGATGCTAGCTTGAGTAGTTGAGGAGTACAGTACTAAGCGTCTCAGGTGAGAATCCGGTACCAGAGGCCCTACCACCCGGGACGAGAGCCCCATTTTCCACTAGTGAGTATATAGCAAACTTGTTTTCTCGTGCAACAAAGACATCGCTCATGTGGTTGGCTCGAGCTTTTGTCTACGATCATTAATTAACTGGGAGAGACGACGTGGGGAGACGGCCTGACACCATCATTTCTTTCCACAACGCGAGGATTTAAGCTCCGATCGAGGCTTTAGCCAAGCGTGCATCGAGGGAATTAGGGAAAGTTCTTGCGATCCACTAAGTAGTGTACCAGAAATGTTGACCGGACGCAGTGGCGGGGCTTGGGCGAACCAGCTGGGGGGGCAAATGGGCTAGTAAGGAATTTTGGGCTAGAATGGGGGGCAAGTGGAGCAAAAATAGAGGTTTTTTTGCTAAAATTTGCTTGATTTCAGGGGTAATAAACGAATTTTTATCGGGGGGGGGGGGGGGGGGGGGGGGGGGGGCGGCGCCCCCTAGCGTACACATAGCTCCTTCACCAACAAGCTCGTTCTCCTTCTCCTGATGTCCGCCGCCGTTCTAGCTGCGACGACACCAGCGACTGCCCGCACTGCGACGGCCGGCACAATCTCCCTCCCGGCCGGGTCCATCATCGGCAGCCCTCGCTCCGGCGAAGGCTCTGCGACTCCCTCCTCCGCCTAGGACACCACGCCGCGGACGACCACGGAGCGCGACGGCGACCCTCCGGTGATCCTCCTTTCGGTCGGCGGCCCTCGCTCTGGCATCGGCTCCTCGACGGTCTCCGAAAACTCCGGCCACGCCATGTCTCCCTCCTATGCTGACGACACCACGCCGCCGACGACCACGGAGCGTGACTCCATGCTCTATTGGTGGGGGTGGCCATGGCTGCACGTTCTGTCTATGCTTATTCGCCTTCGATCGCTTCAAAAAGCTAGGAGGCCTACTTATATAGGCGCTACGAGGTGCCAGCTAGTGCGAGGCGAGCCATCGTCACCGGTCGAGTCCGACTGATCCTCCCTGTTTAGTGCGAGGCAGCGACATCTGGGGGACAAGGATAGGGACAGGCTAGGGGTGCTCAGCCGTCTACTCATCCGGTTTAGAAAGAAGACAAATGTTTTTAGAGTAAGCAACGGCCGGTTGTTGTGCGAGGCAAATTAAGCCAGCCGGTCAGGGGCGGAGCTATGTGTACGCCAGGGGGGCGCCGCCCCCCAGGTTGATAAAAATTCGTGTATTACCCCTGAAATCAAGCAAATTTTAGCCATTCAGTGCTACATATATATATGTGAAGTTGACAAAAGTTTTGCTTTCCTTCCATGTGCTTTCCCATAAAAAAAAGTAGCCAAATCGATTGTCATCTGAGGCTGGAAGTAGCTTAGATTGACTTGTTATTAGTATGCTATGGATTGAACAACCTATGTGTTAATTTGGGTCAGTTTGTCGAAGTTTATGTATAAAATGTCGCCGAACTATCTCAAATTTAATTTGAAATTAGCTATGTATGCCCTAAAATAGGGTAGCTGTTGGAGAGGAGGTGCTCAATTATAGGGCAGGTGGTAAAGTAGAAAAAAAATTGGTGCACTAAAACGCTAAAACAGGTGCCTTATAACAAAAAAGGTGGTGCCTAATTTAGAGCCGCCGTTAAAGATGTTCTTAGCAAGTTGCGCCGTGTAGCATGTTTGTTTCGGTATTTTAGGCGCATAATTGCACTATTTATGACCTGATGATTTCTCAAACATTACATTTGCAAATCCAAGTCGATGCTAGCTTGAGTAGTTGAGGAGTACAGTATTGAGACGTCCCGGGTGAGAATCCGATACCAGAGGCCCCTACCATCCGGGACGAGAGCCCCATTTTCCACTAGTGAGTATATAGCAAACTTGTTTTCTCATGCAACAAAGACATCGCTCATGTGGTTGGCTCGAGCTTTTGTCTACGATCATTAATTAACTGGGAGAGACGAGGAGACGGCCTGACACCATCATTTCTTTCCACAACGCGAGGATTTAAGCTCCGATCGAGGCTTTAGCCAAGCGTGCATCGAGGGAATTAGGGAAATGTGCTCCTTCCTCTGTAATTCGCTTGGTCGTTCCCCTCCCCCCCGCTACAGTAGGGAGAGGCGTATTTCTGAACCCTTCCCGGAGATCCACCTCGCTCGCCGTTGGGTCGTCGATTCCCTGCCCTCCGTCTGCCGCTCCGGCGGCGGGAGGGTGGGGGATCGTCGATCCACGGCTTGTACATAGTGTAGGATGCTCTAGGTGGCCTGCCGGCGGCGCGGAGGAGGAGGTGGTGTGGTCGGCGTGGCTTTTTGTGGTGGAGTCTCCCCTCTCCGGCAGCGGCGCTCTCTGGAGCTCCGTCGTCGAGATTCCACCGCCCCCGAGCTCAGAGATCTCCGGATCTGCTGAGTTCTTCAAGCCCTCACCGGCGTCGGCGTGGCGGTCGAGCCGGATCCAGTCGAATAAGAGGAAGATGGTGCTGTTTCAGCTTCGCGATGAAGATGGTGGACTGAGGTGTAGGTTCTCAGGAGCCGGCGACCGGCGACTTCCCGTCCGTGGAGGGGCTGTGCCTGATCCAAGCCATCAAGGGGTGCAGCGGCGGCGGCGCGCCACCGGCGGCATCGAGGTCATCGTCATCGTCATCGGAGTCCAGGGGTCTTTTTTGTATTTTCCTATGTTTCTGGACTTTTCTGTAAGTTCGAGGCTGTAATATCACTTTCTTTTCCCGCAAAAAAAAAAAAAATTTATAACGTGTGTCAATGCGTGACTGGGCTTACGGCCCTCGTTGTACGCACTAACCTTGAAGCGATGAAGTTCACGATTCGGATAGATCATATCCTGCCACGGCAACATACTTCAAGATGATTCAGAGTTTCAGACAATGGTAAAGTTTGCACTTTGCAGCGATTGTTCCGCATGAAACTCAGCCTAATTTCAAGGCATTGTACATATACTCCAAAAGAGTGATTTGACGCTGTGAATATTCACAACTCGATTAAATTAGTCCACAGCTCCACTTGACAACAAACGAGGAGTTCAGTACAGTGCCTTCGAGTTGGAGATACCTTGTCATGTACGGAGTACTAGCTGCCGCGAAAGGGGAAAGCCCGCGTGCATCAACAGTGGATTAACTGGTAAACGGAGCTAGCAGACGATGGTACGTGCCAAAGAGATTCGGCGGGGACGCTGCAGGTGTCCTGCATGCAAAATGTACGCACATCTCAGGTTTCAAGTGGCGTGGGATGTCCCGCAGCGCCGCTACGCCGCCCCGCAAAAAAAGCCTTCAACCTGTCGCTGGGCTGACCGCGTCGTGTCTAGCGGGTTGAAGCATTATCCAGTATGCATCCTGCCGTCCTGCGTGGCCCGCCTCTCCGCTGTTCTCCCCGAAAAAAAATATGTCTCTCCCCGATGGGGAATTTCTCCGCTTCATCTTCGGGGAGGACGTCGCCGTCCGGGCTGGGACGGAGGAGGACGTTCAAGGCGGCGGCTTTGACGGGTCGCTCCTGGAGCTCCAGGTCTTCAGGGCCGTCATCTCCAGGGCGGAAGGCGACCACCCACCTGTGCCGGCGGAGCCTGGGTTCACTGAAAGCGCCGGTGGCGGGGGGCGTTTCAAGGTGGCCGACGCACCGCTGTTTCCCACAACCATGGGTCCGACCGCTGCGCTGCCTCCCCTCTTAGACCCGGCCAAGAGCAGCCACGCCGTCGTCAACGGAGAGCATCCTACCCCAGCCTCCTCGCAAATTTTATTTCTTCAGATTTCATTATTCTGTTCTCTCAATTTTTCCTCTATTCTTGGTCCAGCTCGCACGTGGTCGACGCCGCCGAGGTCATGGCACGGGTGCTGCCCGCCGTAGCCCACGACGAAGACACGCAGGAGGGCGGGGTTGGGGTGGAGGAGGCCGCGAAGCTCATCCTTGAAGGCGGCGTTCATGGACATGTCGCGCTCGGCCGCGCGAGGACGTGGTGGAGGACGTCGAGCCGTGTTTGCGCGTCGGACGGACGGCGAGAGACACTTCCCGTCAGCCGGCCGTAGGTTCGGTTCGTCCTACGGCACAGCCCACAGGTCTGAGCCCGGGTCGGTCGACGAAGAACCCGGAACGGGAGGTCGAGATGACACACACCGTCAAGGTTACCTTCTCCAGCGACAACAAGCAAGCCAGCAGCAACGGTGGTCCAAGGTGAAGGCGAAGATGCGCACGTCGGTGGGGACACGGAACCGGAGCTGGCGGAGGGGAGCGCCGGCGTGTTCGAGGGCGTGATGCGCGAGCTCGTCACTGGCCGATGCGGGCCGATGTGGGCTGACGCGGTATGCCGCAGTGTCCCGCCTGAATACTAGCGGGTTGTCGCGGAACGGTGGCACTTGTCCCGCTACTGTGGTGCGGCCCGCTGATTTTCCTAGCGAGCAGCCGCATCCTGCCCTGCATGCAAAATGTACGCACATCATCGTGTAATAGACTGTGAGGAACAGTTGAATATACCCCTGCTCTGTGGACTACGGTACTACTCTACTGTAGAAGCTACTCCATGTGAAGTTCTTAATCCGTGTTGGTTTAATTGTATCGAGGGCCCGGTAGCCTGCTTGTTTAATCGTGGTTGCTTTGTTTTATTGCGCTTTAGTAGTGTCACCACGGGTCAACAGGGCCAGATGCTGTCTTGTGATCTCGTTGCGTGCAGAGCATATACAAATTGCACTGTTTCGTAGAGATATTTTAGTTTACTAGGAAACGTGCCCGTGCGTTGCAACGGGAGAGAAAAAGCTAGTTGGGGAGGAATGAAAATAAAATTCTAATTGGTACAGCCGCCTCCCGTCGCTAGTTTGCACGAGAGATTGAAAAAACATATCACGGTGCAATTGTTCAATATAATCAATTTCAGCATTGGCTTATCCACAAATGGTTCTAAACATTACATTCATAAAATCAGTATGAAAATGGGCATTGCTCTTTTATAAGCATCTAAAATATCTCAGTACTGAAGTACTAAAACAAAGAGTGAAGCATTCCTACCCTTGCTAAGCTACATTAGTGCTACCCTTTGCGAACGTTCGTGCTTCATGGCTACTGAGAACTGAACTGACCTAGTACTGCCATTGCCTATACCTTAACCATCAGAAGTTAGAACAACCCATGTAAGCCATGCCATAGGATCAGCATGAATTTACGATGAAATGGATTGACCACAAGACCTAAAGCACTAACAAGGGAGGACGAATAAATATCATAGTACAGGCGTACAGCCATGTGCGGACGGAGTTTTACCTCAATAGCTCCACTTGGAATAGGGCTTGCATATTGAACAAAATATAGTCTGTCAGCTACTTGCAGTTCAGGAATTAATCACGAACCAAATGAAGCCAGAGATTTACCTCCATAAGCATAAGCGATCTTGAGCATTTTCATAAAATCCATCTGTGAGGATATTTCCAACACTCAAGCAACCATTATAATCATGAAAGAAGATGCCGGTGTCAGCCAGCTCATACCCTCCTTTTTTAATTGCTGTGATCAGAGTGGAGCAATCGGATTCAGAAATAACTCTGGAGGTGCCTAAGCTTGCAGTGGCTTCCATAGCTAAAATGCATGCTTCTGCCTCCCCCGGTAGGGCACTTCGGAGATGGTAAAGTTTACCAGCACCACCCACAATAAACTCACCGGCCTCGGAATGGATAGCAAACCCATAAGAACCATCTTGCGAATCACGAACAAAAGATCCATCAGAGTTGATCTTCACATACCCAGGCGGAGGAGTCCATATGTAGTCCTTGTGTTGGACCACATGTGCATGTTTATCATTGAGCGTAAATTCAGTACAATGTTTATTGATCAGGTGGGAAATATCTGCTGTCGATTTTAGGGACTCGCCAACGTTTACTTTGTTGCGCATAGACCACCAGTCCCACAAGGCCACCACCACCCTCCCCTATTGCGGCTTTGGAAAGCTCCAAATCATGTCCATGACTGCACAGGCATCAGCACAGTCGATGAGTTTCAGTCTGGCCGGTTCTAGGTCTAGTTCTCTCCAGACTTGCGTGACAAACTTGCATTAAAAGAAAATGTGGCCACCATCTTCGTCAAGTCTATTGCAGACCGGACACCTCGTGTCAAGCTCGACACCCTTCCTCTGAATATTCATACGGGTTGCCAGGCTGTTGTGTGCAAACCTCCATAGGAAAATCTTTATCTTTCCAGGTAGCTCCATACTCCACAGATTCTTCCATTCACTTGTTAAGTTCTGGCTGACAGCAGAAGAGCTTGCATCCCTCTGAACCTTGTTATCTCGGATGCTCCAACATAGCACGCTGTAAAACATAACAGGGAAGAGTCTCGTACATGCTAAAAACAGCAGCAATATTCCCACAATCCCATGAGCTCGTCGTCTGTCAAGCAGACTCTGTCAAGCGGAAGGGTTGAGTGCCGGGGCGGCGGACCAGAGGAGCTACGGCGTGGAAGCGTTGATCGGCGGTCGAGCTGGGCCGGAGGAGTAGCCTCGCCGGGTCAGAGAAGCAGCGGCGGCCGCCTGGGGCGGGCTGGCAAGCTTCCCATCTGCCATGAAAACGTGGGTCCGTCGCGGAGGCTACCGGCAGCTTGGGGTGGCGGTCGGGGTGTTCAGCAAAGGCGGCGGCCGGATTTGATTCGAAGAGTCGTGGCCTGATCTCATGGGGGTGTGCTCGAATTGGGTTCGTAGCAGAGCGGAGATATCCATTGTATGATGCTCGAGCTGGACTCGAGTTCGTATCGGAGAGACGTCGAGGGGATCGAGAGACATGGAGGGGATCGAGCTACGTCATGGAGGGGATGGAGCTAGAGTCGAGTTCGTATCCAGAGACATGGAGGGGATCGAGAGGTGGAGGTGGGCTGAACGGTTCTGGAGATGGGCTTCGTCGAGCAACGCGTTGATGGGCTGGGCCGGTCGAGCAGCGCACGGGAAAATAAATAACGACGCGAAAAAAAATGAACCGTTTTTTATGACTTGGGTGGCATTGGTGGGTAAATATGTGATTTGTTGTAGGGTAAAATCGGCAAAAAAATGACGTAGCACAAGAAAACTTAATGCTTTTATTATTAGGTATATAGATACGTTGGCTTCAACACTAGCAGTTCAGCCCTCGAAAGTGCATGTAATTATATGTAGAGCTCGTGCGGCCACCGTTACTAAGCACGGCGTTGAGTACTCCAGATTTCGGCAGTACCTCGTGCGTCCAAGATCATGGGGACATCTGTACGGGGTTTCTTTTTTCTTTTTAGAAATGTGTACGGGGTTTCTAACCACAGAATCTCGCCATCAGAGGACAGCGGTACTCTTGGGCATAGGAGTCCAGTCAAAATCTAAGGGCATCTCCATCCGTTCGGCCCCCCAGGTTTTGGTTCGGCGCCTTTTCGCGTTTGCGCCGGCGCCATTTGGGACCTGGGGGGCGAAGTTTCCACTCGTTTCGGCCCCCGGAAAACACAAATCAATATAATTTCCTTCCCGCCCCAAAAAACGGCCCGAGTTCGGCGATCCAAACAGGCACAGTTGGGCGATCATACAAAAAAGCCATATAGTTCGGCGAATCAAGCCACAGTTCGGCGATCTGGTGAAATGGCCACATTCGGCATGCTGATACGCAGATCGGATCACATGGTCGCCGGCGACACCTCGGCATCCTCGTCGAGATCGATGGGCGTGGTCGTCGGAGAAAGCGCATCGGCGGTAGGCTCGGCGGCATCGGCGGTAGGCGGCGGCGTGATCGTGGCCGAGCTCGTGTCGTCCGCCGTCGTAGCCGGGGTTGGGTCCGGGGCAAACTGGCTGAGAATCACGCGCCGCTGCGCCATGAACCACGCCCTGATCTCGGGGTCCATCGCCTCCGGGTTGCCTCCCATGAGGAAGGCGAGGTCGTTGTTCCTCTTCTTCGCCGCGGTGTTGGTCTTGAGGAGGTCGAGCTTGATGCCCTGGTTGGCCATGAGCGCCTTCCACCTCGCCTCAGCCTTTTCCTCTCTCGCCGCGGCGTGGGTCTGAGCGTCGGCGATGCTAGTGTCGATGGACGCTTGGAGCTTCGCCGCTGCTGGCGCCCCGTCTCTCGCCGCCTTGGCTTTCTTGTGGCCATCAGGGCGTCCATCTGCCGCACCAGCCACCGGCGCGTCCGGGACATACGCCTTGCCCTTGCCGAGAGAATGGCGCACTTGCACCCACTTCTCGCACCCCTCGAGGACGATGAACACGTGGAGGAACTTGAAGTCCGCCTTCTCGTCGTTGCGGTACATGTCGAACATCCGGACCATCTACATGCCAAACCGGCCGGAATGAGTAAACCGGCGAAGTCAAAAGGTAAATGACGGCGGGAATGAGCTCACCTCCATCTCGTAGTTGTTGCCGTTCTTCGGTCGATTGGTGACCTCCTCTTGAATGCCATGCCATTTGTTGCAAGCGTGCTGGATGTTCGCCCAATGGTTGGCCATGGCCTTCTCGTCGCGCGGAGTGACGCACACGGAGTACTCGGGGTCGACGATCCGGCTCTCATCGTACGAAGTCTTGACCCTCTTCCAGTAGTTGTCCATGTTCTGGTTGGCGCCGACGATCGGGTCGAGGCTGACCGTCTTCCATGCTTCGGCGAGGAGAACATCCTCCTTCGCCGTCCACTTGATGCGCGGCTCGACGGGAGGTTTCGGCGCCTTCGTTGGCACCTTCTTGGGCCGACGGCCGCCGGCTTTGTCCCCCTTGGCCGGTGCCCCTCCTTCGTCCACGACCGCCGGATCGGTCGCCTCGCCTTCAGCCGCCAGAGACACCAGAGCCGCCAGAACCACCGGACTCCCCGCCGCTTTGTGAGAACAATTCCCCACCCTGCGAGAGAAAGCCCGGGCATGCCGCCGTCGCCATGGAACCGGTGGCGATAATTTCGTCCATGAAGGAATCGGCGTGCATCCCACCGAACAGGAGGCGGGGGTCCTCCTAAGGGGCGAAAGGGCACACGCGGCGATGCGACGGCGAGGTCGAGTAGCCCGGCGAAGCGTACATCGCCGGAGAAGGGTGGGGAAAGGCGACGTTGGGGTTGAAGCCGCCATGGGGGTCAGCGTCGGCGTACCGGTGCGGGACACGCTCCAGCGCGGCGACAGGGATGGCGAGTAGCCGGTCGGCGACGCGACGCTGGCTTGGCTGGCCCATCCGGCGAACTGGGGATGAGGAGGGAGGCCGACCCTCAGCTTGGCCGGCGGCGCCGGAGCCACTGCAGCAGCCGGTTCCTCCACCGCCATCGCCGCCTCCTCCTCTTCTTCGGCGGCGGCGGCAGCCTCGGCCAGGCCCTCGGCCAGGAGCTTTTCACGCTGCCTCTTCTCCCTCGCCCGGCGCTACGCGTTGTCGTTCTTCCGGCGCGCTTCGTCGGCGGCCCACATGGCGTTCGTCTATCCCGCCGGCCTCTCCCTCGGCGCCCTTGGTTTCCTCGGCTGCTTCTTCACCTCCAAGGCGGCGGAGGGCGCGGCGATGCGGGGGCCGGTGAATTTGCTGGGCGCCCGGACGGGCAGATCTGAAGGGAAATGGCGGGATTGGCCGGCGGGGGAGGGTGTTTGTGGGCGAAAATTGTGACACCCCTCCCTGGCACATATCACCAGAAAGGCAGTCGTCCCGTGCGCCATCCCAAGATAACTGGCCGCACGTCACAACAGTGTAACATAATGGGAATCATTACACAATCATGCACATCAGTGCTACAAATGGTTTACAAGGCCATCAAAGAATGACGAAATATCAATCCCAGCATGGCCCGATACAGAGTTTTAACTGGCAGCGAAAGACATATGAGAGGCTACGGCTTGGAGCGGCTCCACTCCACAGGTTCTGGCTGGGCTACTGATCCTAGCACGCTCTTGCTTCAAATTCTTACTAAGGTGGAAGATGAATCCTCGACAAAACCTGGCCACAATCACAAGGCCCGTGAGTACATTAATATGCACTCAGCAAGAATCGCCACTCACCACAAACAATCCAACAATCATGCAATAAGATATACATTGAAAATAAAATCCTACAACATGGCAAGAGTCTACTCGAGATAGACCAATATGATAACATAAAGGTAGCATGGCATTTCAAGCAAAACATGGCGTAAGCAAACAACAAGAGTATCACCAGTACAGAGTCCAAGCCAGGTGGGGTTGGATCGTATACCGGCAATCAAACAAAGAGATTACCTGTGACGAGTAGACGAGTGTATCAGTGGGTACCAAATCTTATAATTACTCTTGTCAACACATTCAGGCTTCCAAGCCTCTAGCCAACTCTGGCCATTACTCCAGCCAACTCTGGCTATCAACCCAGCCAACTTTGGCTATCTCCCGGGCATGCATGGTTGATGTTGGCTCTGGCCTAACTATAGGCTTCCAACGCATCACACCGCCATCCCATTCACCTCACAAGTAACATTCCCTACATCATCTTATTGTTTATTTAGTGAAATCAGGTTGTTCAGCTTTCTTTCAAACAAGCCTTAGGTTTAACCTCCTGACACGACAAAGACACACAGTGTGACCGACACTGAACTGTTGTTCCATAACCTTGGAACGAGGCTAGACATCCAGATTTGACACTCTCGAGAGGTTGCAATTACCACCCACCTGAGGGCACCACACTGAGCCGGTACTTTAGGATATCATCCTTAAGGCGAACTCAGCAAGATACACTCACCTGACCGTTCACGCTACCAAGACACTCCCTGTATAGCCACCGACATAACTCTATGCCTTATGCAGAAGTGAATCCGGCACGTCCCCAACCCATGAGCGACGCCTAGCTCCGGAACCTTCGCAAGACTAGCCCCGACCAACTATGGTACCGACTAAACTTGCCAAAAGGGTGGCATCAAAGGAGGCTCGATAGGATTACGTAGGTCAAGGCCCGCCCATGTGAGCGACAGTGGCAGTGCTTTCGATGTTCAGATTAGTGGCACCGTGGACTGACCCTATCGTTGTTTGGAGGGGTGTTTCATTTAATCAAGTTTCATCAATCACAAGTCCAAATAACAGAGGATTAGTCCAACACAACAACCACAATAATACAATAATATATCTTCAAACAACAAGATATTAGCAACATAATATTTCAAGCAATAGTAGGATCCTTGTCCAAACTTAGCAAAATAAAAAGAACGTCAACCGGAAGACTACGGCAGCGGTCTTCCGCTGGCAAGCGCCTTCTCGTTTGACAAGGAAAAAGAAACGTCGACCGGAAGACTGTGGCAGCGGTCTTCCGCTGGCAAGCGCCTTCACAGATCAACTACAAAAGATAACACAGTGGGTCAATCGGACGACTGTGGCGGTTCCTCCAGCCAGCGTCCTCGCAGATTAATTACAAAGTTGGTGAGGCATGTAGCCTCCCAACAATGAACCGAAAAGCATTCATAAGAAAGAAAGCATCCATTCCACTCAAGGATTAACCTGACGTGGTGTCAGCAATCTTGGCAAAAAGAACCAATTGGAAAGTCAGCTCCCAAGCGTCGCAGTCTAGGTGGCTTACGCCAACCACGTTTGACGGAGGGACAAGAAGCAAATAACTCTTTTGCCAAATTCCCCCAACTCCGAGGATCATAAGACGACATTCGTCCGCTCCTCACCTCGGCGAAGAAGAAGAAGCAAACAATCATAGGGACACATGTTTTATAGTTGTTTATTTAGAGGGTTCGACAAAGCCGCGCAAGTGCGAGGCGCACAGGTAATTCACACATCATTCTAATGCATACATGGATGATGAATATGACATGGTAGGAGCAATAATCGAAGTATCATATTGAACATGACAATAGCAGACCGACATAATATATACCGAACGCAGACAAAGATAAACACTCGGCAAGGCAATGAGTAATTAACAAACAACTTTGCGGGACGGCTCATAGCAAGGGTTTAGCTTGCCTCGGGGTCACGTAGTTGTTCTCGGGTTCGTCGATGAAGTGAGGATGTCGCGGACTCGGGCATCGGTAGCCCTACACCACGCCGCCGGGATGGTATCGCACATAAAATGCACGACCCGGAAGATACACCGAAAGGGGGTGGAATCTACGCCGAAGTCAAAATCGAAACGACCGGTCGTCGTCTTCTTCTTTCCCTCGCAGCAGAGGAACACGGCTCCTCGGGAGCGCGGGCTCGCCGGCGCTGCGGCCGCGGGGAAGGCCTGGGGCGCCGGGGAACTGCGGAGGCGGGCTTGTCGCGCCCAGGGGAGGCTCGGTGGCAGGGGAAAGGCAGGGGAGGGCCACCACGGCGGGGTGCCGTGCTGTGGAGCTTCGGCCATGGCTGCAGTCTTCGATTTCCCGTGCGGTCCATCGACCTCTGGTGGTGTTGGGCCGTGGAGGGGGAGTGAGGGGGAGTGGTGCATCCAGAGGAGGGCTCGGGGTCTCCTTTTATAGCCTGGGGGGAGGCAGAGGGCAGGGGGCACGGGGTGGTCGCCATGGCGACGCGTCGGAGCTCTCGCGGCCACAGAAGAGGAGGGGGAGGATAAGGGCACCGTGCTGGAAGAACAGAGGGGGCACGAGGGTTACTGGAGTGGGCGGTGCATCGTCTAGCTCCTGGAGGCGTACTGTCGATGCGGCGCGGCGTGTAGCGGTTGTCGGCGGCGAGGTGTCGAGCTGGGGAAGGGGAGCTCGAGCAAGGGGAAGGGGGGCCTGGCCGCGGCTGGCTCGCTGGAGCCACGGGGCAGCAAGGGAGAGGGGGGGAGGGGCTCGGGCACGGCGATGCATCGCGAGAGACGGCGAGGCAAGGGCAAGGGGGAGAAGACAAGGGCATGCCGCCATGCCGGTCCTGGCGTTCCAGAGCGCGCACAGGCGGCCTCGGCGCGTTCCCGACAAATGGGTGATCCAAACGCAAAACTACGCACACTACTGGACTCACAACAACAAGACCAACACCAAGCAACAAGAAACAATCAATGAATTGCATCTTTGCAGAATAGAATTTTTAGAAAATCAAAACTGCAGAAGGTGTTCGATGAAATGTTAGGGGCCTTGCCCATCTCAGAAAAATTCCCAAAAATTACCACTGGCTAGGTTAGGTGTATGGAGCATGTCCATGGAGTTTGAGCTCATTTGGATGAAGGGAAATTGGTTTTCCATAAGATGGCCAAAAATGGCCATAATGGCATGATTTGAGAAAAATGGGGTTCCATGTTTCATCTTGGGGTGATCTCCTGGCATTGTGTGTCTTTGGGTCATGTTGTCAAGATCACCAAGTATCAAGGTCATTGGAGTTTTCTTGGTGTAGGTTTGTTTGAAGAATCCAAAATGGCTTTAATTTGGGCTTACAAAGGAAGTGGTCTAAATGTTGCTCAAATAGGTTTGTCTCCAAAAGATGAAATGCAGGAAATGCCAAAATATGCGTACACTGAATTTTTCAGAATTATTTGAGGTGCCTAGCTTGGTTGAAACATTTCTAGACTAGAAATGGCAGTTTTGAAATTAATGGCTAACTTGGAAATATTGCATTGGAGCATGCAATATTTTAGCATGGGTGGTCTTTATATGGACATGGGGTCCTTTGGTATTTTTGGTGGAATTTTAGAGCTATGGAAATGGGCTTTCCTTTTATAAGGGGAGAAAAGGATTAAAAGGTTTCGATAATTAGGGCGAGGGTTTTTGAGAGAAAAACCTAAGCACAAAAATTATCAGGGTGATGGAGTGGTTCGTGGGCTTATGGGAAATTTCGAGAAAGCAATTTCCAAGTCAATTCATCTTCAAAAGTTTTGGAGAAATATTTGGAAAAGAGGAAAAAGTTTTCAGGTGTCGGAAAACACCACTAAAATTTGGGTTCAATTTTCGGGGTGTTACAGACCTTCCCCCCTTAAAAGGAATCTCGTCCTCGAGATTAAGGAGGTTATACAATGAAAATCTGAACGATCCATTTATATCCCGTTAAAAACTTTTTCAACAAAATACTAGAATTTTGACACCAAAAGAAGTCAACAATACTTTTTACGAAACATACCTTTGTTTTTCAAGCATGATATTTCTACCATACTCACGGCATTTAACAGATGGGATGGCAAGGGCTCACACCAACAATCAACATAGGATCTACCACCATGGTTAAAATTGAATCTAAGGTTTTTAGCTCAACCAAACACAGCATGGTAAGATCAAACAATATCTACAACCAAACTATCAACCAACAAACGAAGATTTAACTCGGGCAAACAATTACCCAAATTTGGCAAAACAAAGATTAAGAATATGCTGATCATATCCTCTATCTAGGGTTTTTATTTTAGAAAAGCTGTATATACACTTTCATGTATACACAGGTTTTGTAAAAACAACAGGGTTTCTTTTCAAAAGAAAATATCCGGGTCACCAATAATTGGTTCACAGACACAGTGGGATAGGGTCGTTTCCCAAAATCATTTTTGCAAAATTTTCCCTAAAATAAATACTGAAGAGACGAGGAATGATTTCCTGAGAAAGAGATAGAGGCACACTGTGGCTATCGGCCTACTCGCTGACGTGTGGGACCGGGGTCCACCTGGCAGTCTCTTCCTTTCCTTTCCTCTTTCTTCTTCCTCGCTCTCTCTGGTTCTGAACATGGCTGGTTCTGAGTGCGGGAGTACTCCATTGCGCTACTGCTGCGCGTGCGGTCCATTGTCGCAGCAGCTATCACTGCTTTGGGTAACAACTCTCCGATGATTTCGCGCCATTGGGCGAGCACTGCTCGCGATTGCTTCCATCTCCCGCGCAATGCGGTGCCGGGGAGCGGCTATAAATCTGAATCTCCAAAATATCCTGCTTCCGCCTTGCAACCATGGGCTTCATTCGAGATTTCTTCAGAGCCTTTGTCGAGATCATGGAGGACGGGGACTTCCTCGAGCAGGTTGCTGCCTTTGTGCTCTTCGTGGTCTTGGTTCCGATGGTGGGAGCGCTGCTGTTCGCGACGGTGGTCCTCCTGACCGTTGGTCTGTGCAACTGGTGGTCCGGCGCTGGTGCTGATGCTGCGGTGGAGGGGCAGGTTGCGGCAGAGGAGCAAGCTGCGGCGGAGGGGCAGGCTCGCCGCCGGTTGCTGAGGTGGCCGCTCTTCCAGCTGGAGGTGAGCCGGCCGCTCGAGCCGTCCGTCGCCGTTGCGCGGCTCGCGACTCGGCCTCGGGTGAGCCAGGCTCATCTTCTAGCAACACCACTGAGCTTGAGAGGGAGTAGGATTTCTGGGGTGCCTTCGCATCTGTACTGAGGTAGTTGTAGTGTTCTATGCTGGAGTAGAACTTGTATCCTCTGTTTCTATAATTTCCCTTCTGTACTGAACTTATTGGATGTATCGAATTTGTCTCCTCTGAGGAACTGGAACAAGATTTTCATTTCTGAACTTTTCTTAGCTGCAACAAACTGGGTCTTGCAGCACAGATAGAATTGCAGAGGTACTAGCATACAGATGGAAGAACTTGTTGTACTGAGAAAATATCTTTTAGAAAATAATCCTGCATTTTATGGCCCAAACAATTGCAGGAGTGTGGCATAATCCTCTCAACCATAATGGTTAGCCAGAGAATCAGAACACCTAGTTTTATTATGGCTGGTTCAACATCAACCAGAAAGCATACAACAAACTTACATTACAAGCTAACACAAGAAAAACAAACAACCTTCTTGACTCTCACCCACCAACACACAAGCGCCACTCAGGCCAACTAAACAGGGTTCTACTTAGCTTGACGGCCTCTGGGAGTCGGCGGAGCGTGGCCGAGACGGAGAGTGGTGTCCACATCTCCATCTTCCGCGGGGTGAGGAATTGCAGGCACGCCTTCGAGGATTACACCTTGCTCTTGGGGTTGCGGCGGATCTCGGGCAAGGGCTTGTGCCACAGACACATTCAGACTGCGTTTCAGCAATTCATTGGGGACTGGGGCTCCGGTACCTCGAGCTTGCCCATGGGCGGGAGTAGGTAGGTTCCTTGCTCGACTCAGTTGCATGCGAGCAATACCAAGGTTGCGCCTTGTGGACATGAGTTCCTCCATCAGAGAATGGCTGAGCCTTGTCATTGCACCTCCGTAGGTGGCCAGGGTGATTACGGCGGGGTCGACTTCTTCTCCAATGGGAGTTTGGATAGCATCCGCACCATGCTGGGGTCTGGCTGGAAGAAGGTGGAAAGCTCGACTTTTCGCCATTGCCGGTTCCGAGTACCGCAGGCGGACGAGACCTTCCCAGGCTGCTACCTGGATGGCTTGAGCAAGAGTGGCCATGCTCCTACCTTGGATCAGGTAAGACGGACTTGTGCCCAATGGACACGAGCTGACATACACGTCTGCTCGAAAGTCACTCCCGGCAGGGCGAGAGTGAGCTCTCGAACACCACATATCGAGGGCGAGTAGGCCTACCAAGAAGATCACAGACGGCCTTCCACAACATCAGTGGAAATCCACCATGATCCTCGGCAGTGGTTTCCAGATGACCTTGGGGTTCGCCATCGGGTTATTCCTGGATCTGGGTGTAGGATGAGATGCGAATGCGGGATCCGGCTTCAAGAGAGCTGGTTTGGCTAAGGATAGCAGGCGAGGGTGGGGATAAACGGCAGCTAGGACTGGGTCTCATATACTGGGTTGTGTCGGCTCCTCCTCTTGGAAGAAACCGGCGAGCCTCACTCAGGGAATGGGACACGTCCTACTGCACCTTACTATGGCCGACACCAGCCATACCAGTTAGGCGGAGATGGGTTAAATCCATCGGGCTCGTTGTCGGGCAAAGTAAGGCGGGGCTCTCCATGCTAGGGTAGTCTACAGCCAGCCTGGTGCTCTGATACCATGTCTGTGACACCCCTCCATGGCACATATCACCAGAAAGTCAGTCGTCCCGTGCGCCATCCCAAGATAACTGGCCGCACGTCACAACAGTGTAACATAATGGGAATCATTACACAATCAGGCACATCAGTGCTACAAATGGTTTACAAGGCCATCAAGGAATGACGAAATATCAATCCCAGCATGGCCCGATACAGAGTTTTAACTGGCAGCGGAAGACATATGAGAGGCTACGGCTTGGAGCGGCTCCACTCCATAGGTTCTGGCTGGGCTACTGATCTTAGCACGCTCTTGCTTCAAATCCTTACTAAGGTGGAAGATGAATCCTCGACAAAACCTGGCCACAATCACAAGGCCCGTGAGTACATTAATATGCACTCAGCAAGAATCACCACTAACCACAAACAATCCAACAATCATGCAACAAGATATACATTGAAAATAAAATCCTACAACATGGCAAGAGTCTACTCGAGATAGACCAATATGATAACATAAAGGTAGCATGGCATCTCAAGCAAAACATGGCGTAAGCAAACAACAAGAGTATCACCAGTACAGAGTCCAAGCCAGGTGGGGTTGGATCGTATACCGGCAATCAAACAAAGAGATTACCTGTGAAGAGTAGACGAGTGTATCAGTGGGTACCAAATCTTATAATTACTCCTGTCAACACAATCAGGCTTCCAAGCCTCTAGCCAACTCTAGCCATTACTCTAGCCAACTCTGGCTATCAACCCAGCCAACTTTGGCTATCTCCCGGGCATGCACGATTGATGTTGGCTCTGGCCTAACTATAGGCTTCCAACGCATCACACCGCCATCCCATTCACCTCACAAGTAACATTCCCTGCATCATCTTATTGTTCATTTAGTGAAATCAGGTTGTTCAACTTTCTTTAAAACAAGCCTTAGGTTTAACCTCCTGACACGACAAAGACACACAGTGTGACCGACACTGAACTGTTGTTCCATAACCTTGGAACGAGGCTAGACATCCAGATATGACACTCTCGAGAGGTTGCAATTACCACCCACCTGAGGGCACCACACTGAGCCGGTACTTTAGGATATCATCCTTAAGGCGAACTCAGCAAGATACACTCGCCTGACCGTTCACGCTACCAAGACACTCCCTGTATAGCCACCGACATAACTCTATGCCTTATGCAGAAGTGAATCCGGCACGTCCCCAACCCATGAGCGACGCCTAGCTCCGGAACCTTCGCAAGACTAGTGATACGTCTCCAACGTATCCATAATTTCTGTGTTCCATGCTTATATTATACCATTTGCTACATGTTTTATATACACTTCGTATCACTTTTATGCATTTTCTGGGACTAACCTATTAACAAGATGCCACAGTGCCAGTTCCCTGTTTTCTGCTGTTTTTGGTTTCAGAAAGTTACTTCTGGAAATATTCTCGGAATTGCACGAAACAAAAGGCCAAGTCCCTATTTTTCCAGCACGTACACGGAGTCCGAAGGAGAGACGAAGGAGAGCCACGAGGTGGCCAAACCACCAGGTGGCGCGGCAGTGGGCCCAGCCGCGCCTGCCTGTGGTTTGGGCCCCTCGGGGGTCCGCCGACATCGCCCCTTCGCCTATTTATTCCCCGAGACGCGAAAACCCTAAAACACCGAGCCTTTCATCCAGAACATATTCGCTGCCGCCGCCGTCGTCAACCCTAACTCGGGGGGTTTCTGAAGCTCTTCCCGGCACCCTGCCGGAGAGGGGAATCATCACCGGAGGGCTCTACATCGCCATGCCCGCCTCCGGAGTGATGCGTGAGTAGTTCATCCTTGGACTATGGGTCCATAGCAGTAGCTAGATGGTTGTCTTCTCCACTTGTGCCATCATGTTTAGATCTTGTGAGCTGCCTATCATGATCAAGATCATCTTATTGTAATGCTACATGTTGTGTTTGCTGGGATCTGACTTATATTGATACCTATGTGGAGCTGAATATTATATTATCATGTCTATGTCATTTGTGATCTTGCATGCTCTCCGTTACTTGTTGAAGCCTTGGCCACGTGAATACTTGTAACTCCAAGAGGGGGTATTTATGCATGATAGTTGGGTTCAACCTCTATTTAACCTGGGATAGTGACAGCAAGTTCTAAGGTTGTAGATGTGTTGTTGCCACTAGGGGTAAAACAGCAATGCTTTATTCAAGGATGAATGTATTGTTTACATTACGCACATTACTTAATGCAATTGTCTGTTGCTTGCAACTTAATACTGGAAGGGGTACGGATGTTAACCGGAAAGTGGACTATTTAGGCATAGATGCATGCTGGATAGCGGTCTATGTACTTTGTCGTAATGCCCAAATGAATCTCATAGTAGACACCACAGCTCACACATGCATGTTATATGCACTTATCAATTGTCAATTGCCCAGCTGTAATTTGTTTACCCAGCATGTTAGTTATCTTATTGGAGAGACACCACTAGTGAACTGTGGACCCCGGTCCATTCTTTTACATCTGAAATACAATCTACTGCAATCATTGTTCTCTACTGTTTTATGCAAACAAACATCATTTCCATTCGATACGTTTAACCCTTTGTTTTCAGCAAGCCGGTGAGATTGACAACCTCACTGTTAAGTTGGGGCAAAGTAATTTGGTTGTGTTGTGCAGGTTCCACGTTGGCACCGGAATCCCTGGTGTTGCGCCGCACTACACTCCTTCACCAACACCTTCGAAGCAAACCTCGTTTTCCTACTGGTTCGATTAAACCTTGGTTTCATACTGAGGGAAAACTTACTGCTGCACTCATCATACCTTCCTCTTGGGGTTCCCAACTGACGTGTGACGTACAAGCATTGTTTCTGGCACTATTGCCGGGGAATATTCCCTCGTCAACTAGAGCCACCAACACGTTTTCTGGCGCCGTTGCCGGGGAAAACCGAATTGCTTCTGCAAGGGGAGTCTCTCACACCCAATCTCTTTACTTTGTTATTTGTCTTGCTTAGTTTATTTTTATTTAGTCTTGTTTGCTCTCTTTATCAAAAACACAAAAAAATTAGTTCCTTTTTATTTCGAATTACTATTATGACTAGTTGTTTTCAATGTCTTATCTCTATGAAACTGGGTCTCGTTATAAGAATTACCGCTTCTCTCCAAAAGGAAAACATCTATGGGAACAAATAAGAAGATTGAATGGTTTTGCTAAGAACTTGTGTTCTACATATGATGAATCCTACTGCTTTAATGAATCTCTTTGCTATAGAAGGCACAAACATCTCCCTTTCCAATGTGAGTATACTGATAATGAAACCTTGGCTGCCTATGCTAAAGGAAACTATGATTTTGGTAATCTTGAACAAATTGAAGAGTTTATTGTTTTTAAGGGTGCCCTTGAAATTAGTTCTTATCTTGAACATAAAACTGATGCCCCTTATAAATCTGAATGTATTGCCATACTTAAATATTGTTGTGATACCTACAAGGATAATAATTCTTACATTACTGAACATCTTGAGAGGATGTTTCCTCAAAAAGATGAAACTTGTGCCTTGCAGGAACCTGAGGAAGAGGAAATTGCTGAAACTGTGATCTCATTGGATGAAAAAGAGGAGGAGAGTGAAGAACAAAAGGAGGATCTACCTTCTAATGACAGTAACTCTTCAACTCTTACACTATTTAATTGCCCTCCATGCCTACCTAAGGAGGAAGAGTGTTATATTGTTGAATGCCATGATTCTTTTGAAATATCTCCTTTTGATAAATTTTACGTAACAAGCTCCTTGACTCAAGAAAACGAAATTTCAGAAATAAAACAATGGCTCCCTAATGCTATATATGATAATGCTCTTGATGATGGTCCTATATTGCCTAATGATATTTATTATACTACTATTGTCAAAAGTGGGTTTAATGACCCCACTGTTTTTGAACTTAATAAAAATTATGTGTTTGTAGATCATGAAAAGCATGCTTTATGTGATAGTTATATAGTTGAGTTTGTTCATGATGCTACTGAAAGTTATTATGAGAGAGGAAAATATGGTTATAAAAGTTTTCAAGTCACTAAAACACCTCTCTTTATGTTGAAAGTTTTGAAGTTGTACTTGTTTCATCTTTCTATGCTAGTTGCTTTATGCTTCAATAATTTATTTTGTTACAAGGTTCCCTTGCATAGAAAGTGGGTTAGACTTAAATGCGTTTGATATTTGCCTCTTGATGCTCTCTTTTGTTTTTCAAGTTCTATTCCTATGAGAGCATCATTAAAATCTTTTAGCCTAGCTAAAGGCATTAAAGAAAGCGCTTTAGGGAGGCAACCCTTTATCTTTTATTTTAGTTTTTCTCAAGGAGTTTTGTTACTTCTGTAGCAACTCCTTTGTATCTTTATTTTATCGCAATGTTGTGCCAAGTAAAGTTCTATATTGAAAGTTGATGCAAGATTTGGATTTCTGCGCAGTGACAGATTTTTAGCTGTCACGGATTTGAGCTTATCTCCCTGTAGAAAATTCAAAAAATTCTGAGAAAAATCACGCATATTCCTGAGATATGTACGCAACTTTCATTATTTTAGGCCAGATCCATCTGAGCAACTTAAGTGCCTCGAAAAAATTCGTCATTCCAGACTGTTCTGTTTTTGACAGATTCTGCCTTTTGTTTTGCATTCGCTCTTTTACTGTGTTTGTGTGGATTTCTTTGCTCCACAAAGCATTGGTGGCTGTAGCTAATGTCCAGAAGCTTTGGGATTGATTGTATCATTACAGAATATGAGAATTTTTGATTATGCACTAACCCTCTAATGAGAACTGTCTTGAGTTTGGTGTGAAGGAAGTTTTCAAGGATCAAGCGAGAAGGGTGATATTATGTGATCAAGAAGAGTGAAAAGCCTAAGCTTGGGGATGCCCCCGTGGTTCATCCCAACCATATTCAGAGAGACTCAAGCGTCTAAGCTTGGGGATGCCCAAGGCATCCCCTTCTTCATCAACAAACTTATCAGGTCATCTCTAGTGAAACTATATTTTAATTCTTTCACATCTTATGCGCTTTACTTGGAGCGTCTGTGTGTTTTTATTTTGTTTTTGTTTGAATAAATTCGGATCCTAGCAATCCTTGTGTGGGAGAGAGACACGCTCCGCTTTTTC
This sequence comes from Poa pratensis, assembly GCA_947311845.1. NCBI lineage: Eukaryota > Viridiplantae > Streptophyta > Magnoliopsida > Poales > Poaceae > Poa > Poa pratensis. The sequence goes on along the minus strand of CAMZMU010000041.1, from coordinate 152,491,607 downwards.
ATGTGAATACTCATGTTCTTCACTTATATTTGTTGAGTATTCTTAACTAGCTACTGCAGTGCTTTTAGCTCCTGTTTTTCATGCATCTCTTCGAGCTGTTAGCACTTGTTTATAAATACTCTCTTGCTGCATTATATTATCATTTGGAGAGTTTATGTTTAAATAAATTATTGGTGTTTGTTTGGAAGAAAGAAAATGCTACATGTAGTAGTTGGTATTGGAAAAGACATATGCATTCTTGTAGATCATTGTCTTGTTTTGATTTGATGCTTTGCAATTGTTTTGAGCTCTCAAGTAGATCATGTTTAAGCTCTTGCATCATGTAGTTAAAGCCTAGTAGTGGAGAACTACCGTAGAGCTTGTTGAGACTTGGGATGCATATTTGTTCTCTCTAAGGTCTAGATATTTTCTGGTAAAATGTTTGAGCAACAAGGAAGACAGTGTAGAGTCTTATAATACTTGCAATATGTTTTTATGTGATTCTTGCTGTACCGGTTTATACTTGTGTTTGCTTCAAACAACCTTGCTAGCCTAAACTCTGTACTGAGAGGGAATGCTTCTCGTGCATCCAAAACTTGAGCCAAAACCCATGCCATTTGTGTCCACCATACCTACCTACTATGTGGTATTTCCTGCCATTCCAAGTAAATATTTCATGTGCTACCTTTAAACTATTCAAAACTTTATTACTCCTTATTTGTGTCAATGTTTTATAGCTCATGAGGAAGTATGTGGTGTTTTATCTTTCAATCTTGTCATTTACTTCTGACAGACTTTCACCTGGACTAGTGGCATATACATCCGCTTATCCAATAATTTGCAAAAAGAGCTGGCAACGGGGTGCCCAGCCCCAATTAATTACAACTTTCATTAATAATTCTCTTCACATGTTTTGCCCTGATTTATCAGTAAGCAACTTAATTTTGCAATAGACACTCCTCCATGGTATGTGAATGTTGGAAGGCACCCGAGGATTCGGTTAGCCATGGCTTGTGTAAGCAAAAGGTTGGGAGGAGTGTCATCTATAAAGAAACTAAAATACATGTGTAAACAAAAGAGAAGAGGGATGATCTACCTTGCTGGTAGAGATAACGTCCTTCATGGGAGCCGCTCTTTGAAAGTCTGGTTGACAAGGGGGTTAGAGTGCCCACTACCATTCGTTGACAACAACAAACACCTCTCAAATACTTATTTTGTGCTCTCTATATGCTTTCGAAAACTTAAAAAGCTCTAGCACATGATTTAATCCCTGCTTCCCTCTGCGAAGGGCCTATCTTTTACTTTATGTTGAGTCAGTTTACCTACTCCTTTCTATCTTAGAAGCAAACACTTGTGTCAACTTTGTGTGCATTGATTCTTACATATTTACTTATTGCACTTGTTATATTGCTTTATGTTGACAACTATCCATGAGATATACATGTTACAAGTTGAAAGCAAATGCTGAAACTTAATCATCCTTTGTGTTGCTTCAATGCCTTTTACTTTGAATCTATTGCTTTATGAGTTACCTCTTATGCAAAACTTTTTGATGCTTGTCTTGAAAGTACTATTCATGAAAAGTTTTTGCTTATATGATTCATTGTTTACTCTTTATCTATTTGTTAGCAAACTATAGATCATTGCTTTGAGTCACTTCATTCATGACATGAGCCTTGCAATATATTGATCAAGATTGTGTGAAAGCATGTCTCCTCAGAAATTATTTGTTGTTATCGTTTTACCTACTCGAGGACGAGTAGAACTAAGCTTGGGGATGCTTGATACGTCTCCAACGTATCCATAATTTCTGCTGTTCCATGCTTATATTATACCATTTGCTACATGTTTTATATACACTTCGTATCACTTTTATGCATTTTCTGGGACTAACCTATTAACAAGATGCCACAGTGCCAGTTCCCTGTTTTCTGCTGTTTTTGGTTTCAGAAAGTTACTTCTGGAAATATTCTCGGAATTGCACGAAACAAAAGGCCAGTCCCTATTTTTCCAGCACGTACACGGAGTCCGAAGGAGAGACGAAGGAGAGCCACGAGGTGGCCAAACCACCAGGTGGCGCGGCAGTGGGCCCAGCCGCGCCTGCCTGTGGTTTGGGCCCCTCGGGGGTCCGCCGACATCGCCCCTTCGCCTATTTATTCCCCGAGACGCGAAAACCCTAAAACACCGAGCCTTTCATCCAGAACATATTCGCTGCCGCCGCCGTCGTCAACCCTAACTCGGGGGGTTTCTGAAGCTCTTCCCGGCACCCTGCCGGAGAGGGGAATCATCACCGGAGGGCTCTACATCGCCATGCCCGCCTCCGGAGTGATGCGTGAGTAGTTCATCCTTGGACTATGGGTCCATAGCAGTAGCTAGATGGTTGTCTTCTCCACTTGTGCCATCATGTTTAGATCTTGTGAGCTGCCTATCATGATCAAGATCATCTTATTGTAATGCTACATGTTGTGTTTGCTGGGATCTGACTTATATTGATACCTATGTGGAGCTGAATATTATATTATCATGTCTATGTCATTTGTGATCTTGCATGCTCTCCGTTACTTGTTGAAGCCTTGGCCACGTGAATACTTGTAACTCCAAGAGGGGGTATTTATGCATGATAGTTGGGTTCAACCTCTATTTAACCTGGGATAGTGACAGCAAGTTCTAAGGTTGTAGATGTGTTGTTGCCACTAGGGGTAAAACAGCAATGCTTTATTCAAGGATGAATGTATTGTTTACATTACGCACATTACTTAATGCAATTGTCTGTTGCTTGCAACTTAATACTGGAAGGGGTACGGATGTTAACCGGAAAGTGGACTATTTAGGCATAGATGCATGCTGGATAGCGGTCTATGTACTTTGTCGTAATGCCCAAATGAATCTCATAGTAGACACCACAGCTCACACATGCATGTTATATGCACTTATCAATTGTCAATTGCCCAGCTGTAATTTGTTTACCCAGCATGTTAGTTATCTTATTGGAGAGACACCACTAGTGAACTGTGGACCCCGGTCCATTCTTTTACATCTGAAATACAATCTACTGCAATCATTGTTCTCTACTGTTTTATGCAAACAAACATCATTTTCCATTCGATACGTTTAACCCTTTGTTTTCAGCAAGCCGGTGAGATTGACAACCTCACTGTTAAGTTGGGGCAAAGTAATTTGGTTGTGTTGTGCAGGTTCCACGTTGGCACCGGAATCCCTGGTGTTGCGCCGCACTACACTCCTTCACCAACACCTTCGAAGCAAACCTCGTTTTCCTACTGGTTCGATTAAACCTTGGTTTCATACTGAGGGAAAACTTACTGCTGCACTCATCATACCTTCCTCTTGGGGTTCCCAACTGACGTGTGACGTACAAGCATTGTTTCTGGCACTATTGCCGGGGAGATATTCCCTCGTCAACCTAGAGACACCAACTAGCCCCGACCAACTATGGTACCGACTAGACTTGCCAAAAGGGTGGCATCAAAGGAGGCTCGATAGGATTACGTAGGTCAAGCCCGCCCATGTGAGCGACAGTGGCAGTGCTTTCGATGTTCAGATTAGTGGCACCGTGGACTGACCCTATCGTTGTTTGGAGGGGTGTTTCATTTAATCAAGTTTCATCAATCACAAGTCCAAATAACAGAGGATTAGTCCAACACAACAACCACAATAATACAATAATATATCTTCAAACAACAAGATATTAGCAACATAATATTTCAAGCAATAGTAGGATCCATGTCCAAACTTAGCAAAATAAAAAGAACGTCAACCGGAAGACTACGGCAGCGGTCTTCCGCTGGCAAGCGCCTTCTCGTTTGACAAGGAAAAAGAAACGTCGACCGGAAGACTGTGGCAGCGGTCTTCCGCTGGCAAGCGCCTTCACAGATCAACTACAAAAGATAACACAGTGGGTCAATCGGACGACTGTGGCGGTTCCTCCAGCCAGCGTCCTCGCAGATTAATTACAAAGTTGGTGAGGCATGTAGCCTCCCAACAATGAACCGAAAAGCATTCATAAGAAAGAAAGCATCCATTCCACTCAAGGATTAACCTGACGTGGTGTCAGCAATCTTGGCAAAAAGAACCAATTGGAAAGTCAGCTCCCAAGCGTCGCAGTCTAGGTGGCTTACGCCAACCACGTTTGACGGAGGGACAAGAAGCAAATAACTCTTTTGCCAAATGCCCCCAACTCCGAGGATCATAAGACGACATTCGTCCGCTCCTCACCTCGGCGAAGAAGAAGAAGCAAACAATCATAGGGACACATGTTTTATAGTTGTTTATTTAGAGGGTTCGACAAAGCCGCGCAAGTGCGAGGCGCACAGGTAATTCACACATCATTCTAATGATACATGGATGATGAATATGACATGGCAGGAGCAATAATCGAAGTATCATATTGAACACGACAATAGAGACTGACATAATATATACCGAACGCAGACAAAGATAAACACTCGGCAAGGCAATGAGTAATTAACAAACAACATTGTGGGACGGCTCATAGCAAGGGTTTAGCTTGCCTTGGGGTCGCGTAGTTGTTCTCGGGTTCGTCGATGAAGTGAGGATGTCGCAGACTCGGGCATCGGTAGCCCTACACCGCGCCGCCGGGATGGTATCGCACATAAAATGCGCGACCCGGAAGATACACCGGAAGGGGGTGGAATCTACGCCATCGGACAGATCTCGCGAAGAGGGGGATTTAAAAATTTGGATCACCAAATTTGGAGTTGTGGGGTGGGAGATATGAGTGAGCGAAGAATAGCAATCCGACACACACGTGCGGTGGATAACTATCTGTCGCCGAAGTCAAAATCGAAACGACCGGTCGTCGTCTTCTTCTTTCCCTCGCAGCAGAGGAACACGACGCCTCGGGAGCGCGGGCTCGCCGGCGCTGCGGCCGCGGGGGAAGGCCTGGGGCGCCGAGGAACTGCGGAGGCGGGCTTGTCGCGCCCAGGGGAGGCTCGGGTGGCAGGGGGAAAGGCAGGGGAGGGCCACCACGGCGGGGTGCCGTGCTGTGGAGCTTCGGCCATGGCTGCAGTCTTTGATTTCCCGTGCGGTCCGTCGACCTCTGGTGGTGCTGGGCGTGGAGGGGGAGTGAGGGGGAGTGGTGCATCCAGAGGAGGGCTCGGGGTCTCCTTTTATAGCCTGGGGGAGGCAGAGGGCAGGGGGCACGGGGTGGTCGCCATGGCCACGCGTCGGAGCTCTCGCGGCCACATAAGAGGAGGGGAGGATAAGGGCGCCGTGCTGGAGGAACAGAGGGGGCACGAGGGTTACTGGAGTGGGCGGTGCATCGTCTAGCTCCTGGAGGCGTACTGTCGATGCGGCGCGGCGTGTAGCGGTTGTCGGCGGCGAGGTGTCGAGCTGGGGAAGGGGGAGCTCGAGCAAGGGGAAGGGGGGCCTGGCCGCGGCTGGCTCGCTGGAGCCACGGGGCAGCAAGGGGAGAGGGGGGGGGCTCGGGCACGGCGATGCATCGCGAGAGACGGCGAGGCAGGGGCAAGGGGGAGAAGACAAGGGCATGCCGCCATGCCGGTCCTGGCGTTCCAGAACGCGCACAGGCGGCCTCGGCACATTCCCGACAAATGGGTGATCCAAACGCAAAACTACGCACACTACTGGACTCACAACAACAAGACCAACACCAAGCAACAAGAAACAATCAATGAATTGCATCTTTGCAGAATAGAATTTTTAGAAAATCAAAACTGCAGAAGGTGTTCGATGAAATGTTAGGGGCCTTGCCCATCTCAGAAAAATTCCCAAAAATTACCACTGGCTAGGTTAGGTGTATGGAGCATGTCCATGGAGTTTGAGCTCATTTGGATGAAGGGAAATTGGTTTTCCATAAGATGGCCAAAAATGGCCATAATGGCATGATTTGAGAAAAATGGGGTTCCATGTTTCATCTTGGGGTGATCTCCTGGCATTGTGTGTCTTTGGGTCATGTTGTCAAGATCACCAAGGATCAAGGTCATTGGAGTTTTCTTGGTGTAGGTTTGTTTGAAGAACCCAAAATGGCTTTAATTTGGGCTTACAAAGGAAGTGGTCTAAATGTTGCTCAAATAGGTTTGTCTCCAAAAGATGAAATGCAGGAAATGCCAAAATATGCATACCCTGAATTTTTCAGAATTATTTGAGGTGCCTAGCTTGGTTGAAACATTTCTAGACTAGAAATGGCAGTTTTGAAATTAATGGCTAACTTGGAAATATTGCATTGGAGCATGCAATATTTTTGCATGGGTGGTTTTTATATGGACATGGGGTCCTCTGGTATTTTTGGTGGAATTTTTAGAGCTATGGAAATGGGCTTTCCTTTTATAAGGGGAGAAAAAGGATTAAAAGGTTTCGATAATTAGGGCGAGGGTTTTTGAGAGAAAAACCTAAGCACAAAAATTATCAGGTGACGGAGTGGTTCGTGGGCTTATGGGAAATTTCGAGAAAGCAATTTCCAAGTCAATTCATCTTCAAAAGTTTTGGAGAAATATTGGAAAAGAGGAAAAAAAATTCAGGTGTCGAAAAACACCACTAAAATTTGGGTTCAATTTTCGGGGTGCTACAAAAATGGAGGGAAAGAGCAAAATTGGCGGGGAATGACCGAAAATATGGAGGGAAATTGCCGTGGCTCGCCGACAGTTTTGCCCCCCCCAAGCGAGCCCCGACGTGCTGGGTTTGGCTTGGGTGCGCCGGCGCAAAACGACGCCAAAATCGGCGCAAAGCGGCGCTAAATGAGGTTCTGGGGGGCGACTGGTAGAAAACGGCGCAAAAAAGACCTCTTGGGGGCGCTGGAGGGACGGCTGGAGATGCCCTAAGGGAGAGGGTACTACTCGAGCACATGTTCTTGAGAAGAAAAGCCCCAGCGTGCTATTTATTTGCTCTGCTTTCGTACCGCCAATTATAGGATCTGATAGTTTTTAGTTCAGTTGTTTACTTGGGTGGCCAGTCACTTTCAGAAATCTGCGGTTTGTCTTGGGCGGCAATAGATTCCAGACGTGCTGGTGGGGGGCTTGTTGTCAACTTTTTTTAAAGAAAAAAAAGATGAAGCTCGGATACTTAGATCCCTGAAAAGTATACTTAGCACCAATCGACATTGTTTAAAGGCCAAAGAGCTAATAAGCTAAAGGAAACAAATGCAAGTCGTTGTATTATCCAGCCGATCGAGAGCTAAACAAAGATGTCTCTGCTCCATTCAGATTCAGTCACGTAACCAGCAAGGGAGGAAAAAAAAAGCGACTCCAAAGTTGACGTGCGTGGGGCCTCAAAAAATGAGTTGCGATCCATGACCACCATGTGTCATGTGGTGTGTGGGAAGTGGGAACGAGATGCTCCTGATCGGCAACTTTTCCGGCGACGTGACCGGCGTACAATCTCCGTTTAAACAGCTTTCTCGTTCTTGCGCTCGTGATACGCACTGGCCTCCGTCTCCTTTCTACACTGCTGTAGCCATCCGATGGAACATATAGATCCGCGTACGCACGACACGGCGACGCCGGCCAGTGCAGAGCCCGCGATGCCCGCCGTCGCGGGCCCTGGATGGCGGCGAAAAACCCACCGGAACAATCGATGCGCCAAGTCGAACGGCGGCGTAGGACGCAGTGCACCAGTGCGTCGCGCGCACGAATCCGATCGCTCCGCACGAATCCAGGTACCACGTACGATCGTCCTCTGCGCCTGCCGGCCAGGGATGGACTGGACTTGGACAATCGACGCGCACTGAAGCCGGAATCATACGTCGTGTTTTTTTTTAACAAGAGTTGCCCCGGAGGGCTGGAGCTTTCATTAACGCGGCTCATACAAAGTTACAAGGAGGACCCCAAGGGAAAAGAAAATTACAGTCACATCCTCCAAAATTACAAACAGGACCTCAAGACTAAAACACAAAACGCAATCAAGTCCTTCGTCTTCGCCGCCGACAGCCACGGACCTCAAGGCAAGGGCGTCACCATCATCACCGGGGAACATGCCACTTGGGACAACAACGCCGGAGTTTCCCTCACCGAGATCAAAAGATCCTCCAGCAAAGGAGGAAGAAATACCTCTGGTAGAAGCTCCAGAGCACGGATCGGAGCCTTTCGCCATGGATAGCCTCGGCCGAGCCTGGCCGCGGCTTGGGATCTCCGTGAGATAACACAGCTCCGCCGGCGTGCATCCTCGCACACACCAGCTCCAGATGCGCATCTGCACCAAGAAGAGACAAAGGAGCAGCTGCTCCGCCCTGTCGATCACCACGACGGCGAGAGCAAGAGCTCGACAGCTCCAGCTCAATCCTGCACAGAAACACAACGACTCCCAGAACCGGAAGCCGCTCTTCAAGCTTATTAGGGAAGGAGGACGCGGCGCCGCTATCCTCAACATACGGATCCATCCACCGGAGCACCACCGAGAGAAGAGCAAGCACCGCCGACCCGCAGACACGGCCTGGTCGCATATGCAAGCTAATCCTCAAAGGGGAAGAAACATCACTGCTCCCCTGCTGCAGATTCGGCCACCAGCAGCCAGAAGCACCAAAGCCCCCTTCTTCCTCGTCTCCATGACGAGCAACAAAAGGGGATTCCGAGTCTTGACCGCAAACGCCAAATCCACAGAGCACTAGGTAACCAGCGGGCTTATTCTTGGAGACGCTGGTGGTGTAGCCCTTCTCCGCCTCCGCCTCCAACCACTGGAGTACCACGAAGAAGAGGACAACCATCAGCATGCGCCGGAAGCGGCCCGCAAGCTCCGACGACAATCTCCAGGCTACCGGCATAGCGCCAAACTCCATGAAGGAAAACTCTAAGCTACAGCTACTATATACAAGGAGATCCCACGCACTCTCCCTAGCTATCTCCGGCCGGCAGCGCCGTCAGAAGAGGCATGGGATCGGGCCGGACTTCCCTGGGCGACTCTCAAGTGAGCTGAGAGGAGAGCACGGGAGGATAAGGTTGGGAAAGGGAGTGGCCGCCCGCGTCAGTATCGCCCATACGTCGTGTTGTACCGATCGTTCGTACGTACTTGAGCAGCTCGAGATGCATGGCTAGGCCCGATGAACATTGAAACATGATACAGGGATGCTTGCGGCAGTCGATTCCAAGATTCATACCAGCTCGATTACCGCATCTCCATCTAGTTTTCTCTTTTCCCACGCCGATGTGCGTTGCGTGATCAGCTGTTGAGCTACACCAAATTTACGCACGATCGGCCGCAAAAAAATAAAAAAACGCACGATCGGCCGGCGCATGCATGAGCTTGATGCATGATACTCCGTATAAAACAACAGCTTGCCTACCGAGAGTCAAACTATTGTGACTAGTCGATCTAATTAACCTATAGTAATGTACGTCCTTGGATTCATGATTCATCAACCCCTAGCTAGCCACTGACAGACATTAAGTGAAGATGACAGGAATACGTTCTTAGACTGCTCATAGTGGGAAGTAACATAAAGTAGTAACATGCATATGTTACTACCTCTCTATAGTGTGTATTAACTTATGTGTAGTGTCATGCATGACCTCATCTATTAAGTTATAGACACAATTTGTCTTGAGTTGTGTAATGTTACGGTAACTATCTATGTTAGCACAAAACTCTCTTTCCTCGTTGAATGACATGTCATGTCACCAAAATGCCTATGTGGCATTGCATGTGGTTACATGTTACTAACTTAATTACTTCCATTATGGCTAGTCTTACCTTTGGCCGGCCGAGAGCTCCTTGGATGCAGTGGCGGACCTTAGTGGAAGCCAAAAGGGCCATGCCCCCCCCCCCCCCCCCCGCAACTCAGTTACAATTTTTTACCATACAAAACACGAAATAATTTAAATTGGCCCCCTCAGCTACCATCTAATGTGTTTGGGCCCCTTCTATAATATTGGTTAAGGTCCGCCACTACTTGGATGTACGTCCTTGGAGTAGACCAGAACTCTTGACTACATTAAATTCAACTGGCGCGGTGGGACAAGGAGTTGGATGCAGCGGGTGGCGAGCATAGTCACCTAGGATGCAGATACATCGTCTATTTAAATCACCCCAGAGGCTTGCCACTCGAAGCACACAACATCGCGCGCTTTGATAAATACATTCACTTTTATAAAAAAATGGAAAAGGAGCAGGTTATTAAATGTAGAACCAACATTTTTCCACTTGTGTTGTGAAGCATTTGATTAGATCTTACTTTATGAAACAAGGAATAGGTTTAACTCTTATGAAGAAAAAACAAAATGCTCGCACCGTGGATGGTAGATCAAGGCTAGGTTGGAAGGCCTTGTACGAAAAGTTCTTGTGATCCCACTAACTAGTGTACCAGAAATGTTGACCGGCCGCATTGGCGGGCCTTGGGGCAACCAGCTATGGGGGGGGGGGGGGTGCAAATGGGTTAGTAAGAACTTTTGGGCCAGATTGGGGGGGGGGGGGGGGCAAATGGAGCAAAAATAGAGTTTTTTTTGCTAAAATTTGCTTGATTTCAGGTGGTAATACCCGAATTTTTATCAACCTGCGCGGGGGGGGTGGGGGGGGGGGTGCAAATGGGCTAGTAAGAACTTTTGGGCCAGATTGGGTGGGGGGCAAATGGAGCAAAAATAGAGTTTTTTTTGCTAAAATTTGCTTGATTTCAGTGGGTAATACTCGAATTTTTATCAACCTACGGGGGGGGGGGGGGGGGGGGGCTGGCGTACACATAGCTCCGCCCCTGACCGGCCGGCTTAATTTGCCTTGCACAGAAAAATGTTTGTCTTCTTTCTAAACCGGCTCAGTAGACGGTTGAGCAACCCTAGCATGTCCCTATCCTTGTCCCCCAGATGTCGCTGCCTCGCACTAAACAGCCGGGAGGATCACTCGGACTCGGCCGGTTATGATGGCTTGCCTCGCACTAGCTGGCACCTCGCAGTGCCTATATAAGTAGGCCTGCTAGCTTTTCGAAGCGAGGGCGAAGCACAAACAGAACACGTAGCCATGGCTACTCCCACCAACATTTCTGGTACACTACTTAGTGGGATCGCAAGAACTTTTCGTACAAGGCCTTCTAACCTAGCCTTGATCTACCATCCACAGTGCGAGCATTTTGTTTTTTCTTCATAAGTGTTAAACCTATTCCTTGTTTCATAAAATAAGCTCTAATCAAATGCTTCACAACACAAGTGGAAAAATGTTGGTTCTACTTTTAGTAACCTGCTGCTCTTCCAATTATTTTTAATAAAAGTGAATGTATTTATCAAAGCGCGCGCTGTTGTGTGCTTCGAGTGGCAAGCCTCTGGGGTGGTTTAAACAGACGATGTATCTGCATGCTAGGTGACTGTGCTCGCCACCTAGGCGCTGCATCTAGCTCCTTGTCCCTCCTTAGAGCATCACCAACAGCGGCTGCAAAAACGCCGCGCGCGCAATATACCGGTCGTTTGCCGCGCGCGGGGCCGTTTTGCGTGCTCCAGCGGACGCGCGATAAAATCGCCGCGCGGGATATTCGTCCAGCGCGCTGGAGGAAGCGGTACCTTCTGCGCCAAACCTCCAGCGTGCCGTCCAGCGCGCGGGGGAAAGCTGGCAGCGCGCGAATCTCTCCAACCGCCGGATCTGAAAGCTCCCGCCGCTCGCGCCGCCGCCCGCACCTCTTCCTCCCTATTTTTCTCCGGCGACCCAGCGCTGCCGCCGGCGTTCCCGCCGCTCCTCAGTGCGCCGCCGCTTCTATGGACGCGCGGACTTCGCCGCGGCGTTGATTTGGGCGCCGCCGTCACCGACGCCGCCGAGGCTTCCGCCGTCCCTCGGTAGCGCGTCTTCGCCGCCTCGCCGTCACCCCTCCGCCGCCAACTCGCCGCCACCCCTTCGCCGACCGAGCGTGCAAAAGCTCCACCGAACAGCGCACGGCGGCCGGCTGCACCTCCGCGCTCGCAAGGTGTTTGAGAAAACACTTGCAAGGTATGAATTTGGTGTAAATTTGCTAAACGAATTTTGTGCATTACTGGTTTGTAGTTTTATAGTAGATTGAATTAAATTTTGTAGATGAGTAAATCATACAATTCTTCCGACGAAGAATTCGATATTCAAGAGGAGGAGGACATTGCAATGCTCCTAGCTATCCATGCTAACAAAAAACCGAAGCATGGTGGTTCAGTTTTCGGTCGTCAGAAATTAAGGAGGGAGAGGATTGAGGCTGACAATAGATTGATGAGACACTATTTTGTGGATCATCCCATATACCCTGAGTCATATTTCCGGCGCCGCTTTAGAATGAGCATCGAGTTGTTCAGGCACATTGTGGAGAAATTGGCGAGGCATGACCGGTTTTTTCAGCAGAGGAGGAATGCCGCCGGAGAGCTCGGGCATAGCACCTTTCAAAAGGTGACCGCCGCTTTACGTATGTTGGCATACGGTTATTCCGGCGGATTTAGTTGATGACCACTTGGCCATGGGTGAGAGTCAAGCCATCATGTGTGTCAAGCGGTTTGCAGTTGGAGTTGTGCAAGTTTTTGGTACAGAATATTTGAGAGCTCCCAATGCTGCAGACACGGCTAGGCTTCTGGAGCACAACGCTGCTCAGGGGTTCCCAGGTATGTTTGGCTCAATTGATTGTATGCACTGGAGTTGGAAAAACTGTCCCGCGGCTTGGCATGGACAATTCCAAGGCCACAAAAAAGATTCAACTATAATTCTTGAAGCGGTGACTGATCATGAGACTTGGATTTGGCATGCTTTTTTTTTGTATGCCCGGATCTCTCAATGACATCAACGTTGTTCAACAGTCACTACTCATGAATAAGATTGCAAAAGGTAAGACTCATCCGGTGGAGTTTGTAGCAAATGGCCATACATACAACTATGGCTATTATCTTGCGGATGGCATCTACCCAAAGTGGCAAACATTTGTCAAGCCGGTTAAGAATCCGGAAGATAGAAAAGAGCTTGATTTCCACAATGCTCAAGCGGCGGCTAGGAAAGATGTGGAGAGAGCATTTGGGATTTTGCAAGCCCAATTTGCTATTGTCAGAGGGCCGGCTAGATTTTGGGATCAAGACATGCTTTGGTACATCATGACCGCTTGTGTGATCATACATAACATGATCATCGAGAATGAGCGGGGGCAACATTTAGACTACACCCACTATGAGTTGATGGGTCATCCCGTGTGAGTGCGGAGGAGGGCGGAGAGGGTGGCCCGGTTTGTTGCATCTTATCATGCCATTCGACGCAATGAAACGCATAATGAACTTCAAAAAGATCTAATCGAGGAGTGGTGGGCATGGAATGGGCAACAATGAGTTGGTGAACTATGCATTCTATTGTTGTATGAACTATTTATTGTTGTATGAACTATTTATTGTGTGATGAACTATTTATTTGTGTTGTAATAATTAAACTATTTATTGTTGATTTATTGTGCGTATGTTTGATCTTCTTGGTTGTATGTTGAAGTACAAATCTTGTTTGTGCTTGCCGCGTGCGCTGCGGTTTTTGGGCGTCTGGTGGAGCGCTGCGTTTCGGCGCGCTAAACTATAGCGCTGCTGGAAAAGCAAAACCGGCGCCCCGCGCGCAAAAACGCCTTTTTGACGCTGCAAAGAAAATATAGCGCGCCGTGCCGAAACGCGTCTGTTGGAGATGCTCTTACCTCCTTACCTTTTGCCGGCCGAGAGCTCTCTCTCACTCAATGTAACCGAGATTAATGATTCATCAATAACCTAGTAAGGAGTAGTGAAGATGACAGGTATTAAGTGGCATCCAGTTTATTTATTAGTTGAACAATACCCTTTTCGTGCCACACTGCCATTGCCAAGCTTCGGACGTAGCTACTACTCCATCCGTTCCTAAATATAAAATATTTTATCTATTTACATGTTTATTAGATGTGAACTAAAATGAGTAAACAAATACATTAGAATGTGTCTAAATACATGTAGATATATGTGAATCTGAAAGAAAAAAAAGTAAAATATCTTACATTTGAAAACGGAGGGAGTATCAAATATAAAGGCAAGTGTCTATCCATGCATCGCGTGAAGCAAGCTAAGCTGCAGTGTGATACGTCTCAAACGTATCTATAATTTTTGGATATTCCATGCATGTTATATATCATTGCCACATGTTTTTATAATGTTTTATATCATTTTGGCACATTTTATAGAACTAACCTATTAACAAGATGCCTAGTGCCAGTTCCTGTTTTCTGCTGTCTTTTTGTTTCAGAAAATCTAGTCGGAGAAGTTTGTCCGAATCGACTGAAAAATTACGGAAATTATTTTTACTTGGAAACAAAGACTGCGCCAAGAGGAGACCTGCAGAAGACCCCTGGCGCGGTCAACCCTTGACCACGGCTGGGGCCCACCTGGCCGCCTCCGATGGCTCCTCGAGTCACCCTTTCGCCTATAAATCGCCTTCGTCCTGAAAACCCTAGATAACCTATCAGAATTCCACAAAAAGTTCTGTATCCGCCGGCGTCGACAACCCTAGATCGGGAGGGTTCTGAATCTCTTCTCGGCACCCTGCCGGAGGGGGAGATCATCACCGGAGGCATCTACACCAACATGCCTGCCTCCAGAGTGATGCGTGAGTAGTCCATCACGGGAATACGGGTTCATAGCAATAGCTAGATGGTTGTCTCTTCTCCTTGTACTCCATTGTTTAGATCTTGTGAGCTTTCTAACATGACCAAGATCATCTATTTGTAATGCTGCATGTTGTGTTTGCGGGGATCCGATGAATTATGGAGTCATGGCATTATTGTTCAGTTTATCTATGATATGTTTTATTTATGATCTTGCATGCTCTCCGATACTTGTGTATGCTTTGGCCGAAATAATTACTTGTGTCAATAGATGAAGTATTTATGCTAGATAGTGGGTTCATGCCTCTCTAGTCTGAGCTCAAGTTGACATAAACGATTAAGTCTTGAGATGTGTTGTTGCTACTAGGGATAAAACAGCGGTGTTTATTACTATATGTTGTAATCATTGCTTACATTACGCACTTTGCTTATTGCAATTATCTGTTGCTTGCAACTTAATACTTTCGGGTGACATGCTGGATAGCGATCTCGGGGTGGATTATTAGTCATAGATACAGCTGGATAACGGTCTATGTATTTTGACGCAATGCCCATATTAAATGAAACGGTGAACTTTGTGTCATGATAGTATTGTTATATGCCCATGTTTTGTCAATTGCCCTGCTGTAATTTGTTTACCCAACATGTTTATCTTCTGGAGAGACGACACTGCTGAACTGTGGACTCCAGTCCTATTTTTCAATATTGTTTACAACCGTTTCCATAGCTTTTCATAGTCATTTGCTCGCTGGTTATTTTTGCTCTCATATTATTTTTCACTATAAGTTTAATCCTTTGTGTTCAGCAAGCTAGAGAGATTGACAACCTCTCTGTTTCGCTGGGCCAAATTAGTTTGTTTGTGTCTGTGCGCAGGTCCACGTCAATAATCGTAAACGGCGTCGTTGACACCTTACCGAAGCCTTTTCCAAATCCTACTGGTTCGATAAATCTTGATTTTGAATCAAGAAAAAACTGTTGTTACGCTACATCATACCTCCTCTTAGGGTTCCCAGCGAACGTGTAATCCACCCATCACAGTGCAATGCTTTTGTATCTTTGTTAAGCTTGCATAGGAAGGAAGCGCTCATGTGCAACACTTTGGAAGATTTCTTGACTTTCCGGCACGTTCAGTTTGCAGACGCAGGAACGCACCAGTCGACGGTAAGACTTAATGGTTTCAGGTTGCAACCAAGAACTAATCGAGATTAGGCTGGCTAGCAAGTTTCCACCTTTTCTTCGGGGTGGAAAGTGAAAGCCCAAAGGCACCGGCGTCCACAGCTGTTCATGTTCCATTGAGGAGACGCCACCTTGTCTTTATGGTGGGTTACTTGTGACTTTGTGTGAGTGTCGTTGGAAGGAAGAAACCTTTCTTGAACAGTGTCCTCCAAGGGAAAGGATCACACCACTCCAGTGTCGTTTTTTTTTGGGGATCTCCAGTGTGGTTGGTTGTGGGAGAGAGGCTGTCACACAGCCCGACTTCATTTTTTGAGCGGAAGGGCTAACTTCGCACCACAATGGCCACTTGGGCTGCATCTATTGTGGATCGGGCCTCGTGCCATGACTGGATCGTAAACTGAAGTCAGTGCACTTCATTCCCTTCATCGAGCCTGTTGCTCTCGACTGCCACCGCTACCAATTTTTGCCATGAGTCAAGCTCGTCGATGTTGATTGAACCTTTTCCTGGTCTGGTTGAGGTCGTGGGTCTTCAGTGCTTCTTCTCACTCCTTATGGACAAACCCAGCTCCTCAGCATCCGATTCGACCGGCGTCGGCCTCCAAGCCTATGTGGTATTCGATAAAATGCACCAAATATACATTCACAACAAAATCATTGGTTTTAGTGGTATGTACTCTCTCCGTCTGGAAATAGATGTCTTAGATTTGTCATAATTCAGATGTATGTATACACTAAAATATGGCTAGATACATCCATATTTAGACAAAGCTATGACATCTATTTCCGGACGGAGGGAGTACATTGTAAGAAGAAACAACTTCTTGCTCTCAAGAAGCTTGTTAGATGACATTGAACAATATTTCGGCGTGTTGCAAGCTTAGTTTGCTATAGTCCAAGGTTCATCTCCGTTTTGGAACAAGAATACCGTTGGCAACATCATCACAACTTGTGTGATACCCCACAATATGATCATAGAGAACGGGCAGGGGACATGACTTGGACTTCGACTATGACAATGTTGGCACATGTCTGAGACTTCAGAGGAACCTGGACCAACTCCAAACGCTTCTAGAGGTGTACATGAGGATTGAAGATTGAGATTCACATGACCAACTTCGTGACGACTACCTGATTGAGCATCAGTAGAAACAATTCAGATAATTTGGTGGCGGTGTTTGTTCATGTCAATTAATGTATTATTTGGATCATTTGTTGCATTTGGACCCTACTTTATGCTTGAATTTGATTTTTAAATTTGTAAATTATGGATTTGAACTATTGTTGTATTGTTTCATGTTGAAACATGAAAATGTTTGTATTATACCGATGTAAAATTATATTTGGAACAAAGTTTATATGTAGGTACAAATGAGACGTGGAGCTGACATTGTTTTATAGTATGCAGTTCGTACAATATCTTAAAAAGCAGCAGGCTCATATATTGCAAAATGGTTTTATAGTATACCGTAAACTGGTTTTGCAATACCTATCTTATTAGTATGTACTTAGCATAGAGTTGTTGTGCTTACGGAGGCATTTATAGAAATGCCACATCTGGAAAGGCATTTGGGGGGGGGGGGGGGGGGGGGAGGAGAGAGAGAATGGGTGTTTCGAGAATGTTTATGCGTGTCATGTTCACAAACGGGTCATTTTTTCTACCAACTTCACACTCAGTAGCCTTTTATCAAGATATCTAAGGGGCACTCTACTCACACAGACACTGAAATGATACAAGTGCAATGCAGATCCAATGGACACAATGAACAATACTCAACATTTGTGCACCCTAGAACCCCTACTACTCGGCAAAATCCTAGAAATATCATGCTTTTCTCTTATATGTTCACTTCCTGGAACATAGATTATACGTTGCAGTTTCTATGGATCTTAATCTAATATACATAATAGGATTAATTTTTCATTATTAGAGAATCTACATATAGTACCTCATTGAAAATTCTCAATGTATATACTTTATATCTTCTAAGTATGGTGTTAGTGTTTTTTTGTAAACTTGTGAAGGTGTAGTTTGTTTTGATGTGTTATATTTGTGATGTAAAAACATAAGAGTAAAACATTACTATTAAATTTTAAGAGACATGCACAAGGGTGCAATGAGTAGTAATTGGATAATTTAAAAAGCACATAATTCTTTTAACCTGTTGATGTCTAGAAGTAGCTACATATAAATAATAAATTTGAATGCAATAATTATATATTTTTAAAAAAGGGGTATACCAGTATCAGTAATGTGTGGTTTTCTTTAATAGAGCGTTGACATAGAGGTACATTTTAGTAGAATTTTCTACAAGAGTACATGTGTGTTTTAAGACTCGACATAATTTTATACCAAAATAAAAGTGCGGTTTAGAAGGGTGTAGTGTTATAAGTTTTTTTTTAACACCATTCGTAGGGAAAAAGCCCTACAGTGTAATTTTTTGTATTAATATGAGGGTGTAGTGTTATAAGTTACAGAACATATAACATTTTAGGTATAATTTAATCCTTAGTTACATTTGATGAGGATGTGTAGCTCCTATGTACTCTGGCTACGTATAAAATAATCTTAGGTATGATGAGAAATTTGCAACTAAACTTGTCAGCTTGTCATATACCCCTTATAAAGCAGTACATCCTTTCTAGCGTTGATCATGCAACAAACCTTGGCGGAGAAGTTGTAGATATCACCAAAGTGCAGAGGTGTTTCCGGAGTGGTACGAGAGGGGGTACTAAATTGGTGCAACTCGTGAATAAATACGATGTAAAACTTGCAACCTGCAATATCTGTTACGGCATTTTTAGTGTTATGTATTTTTACTTAAAACCAAAAGCAAGTTTTTTAATTATTAAATTTCCCGAAACCTGATATAATTTTTAATGGCCATTATTATGTTCTTGTCAAAAGAACTTGCTATAAAACTTCCGTGACCGCTTCACCACTACATTTTATAACAACTTATGACCAATCTTAAGTTAAAAGCTGGATAACAATTATTTAAGTGACTTACATAATATCAAATAAATGTAAGAATGATTTTTTATTTGTTCTTCCATGGTATTCCTCAAAACCCTAATTAAGTTTAAGAAAGAAATATTGCCTCCAATACTTGCAGACAAAACTTAATGTGTGGAACATTTTCATGCCATTTTAAATTTTAGTACTTATCCTGAAAACCGTTTCAAATAATAAAACTTGTCGAAAGGAATCTACCCTGCGAAGTTGAAGTCATATCTCCACAATGCACAAATCTAAGATAAGCTGGAAGTTGTATTTTCGCCACCTTGCTCATTGCCTCTTGTATATTCTTTGCTTCAGAAATTGATTCACACCCGTGACTATTTATTTATGGCTCGCGACATGAAACGAATGTGGTGGGTAATCTTTTATTGTTACCTCATTGAGTCCATCAGTTTTACCGATTTTAATGGTGGGTGTCGAAGTCGGCAAACAGATTTTCTTATGTCGATTTTTTAGCCTTATTCAGTGGGCAATCGGCATTGTTATTGATGTACATAAATGGGGTTACATGAGTGTCAGATAAGGTTCTCTTTTGTACGGTCCTAGATCAGGTGCTTGCCCCATATAATCCTAATGATTGTAGGCATATACCACTTGTCATTTATTTGCAAGATTAAGAATGTAGTAGGAAGAAGAATATGTATTTTCATACAACGAGCCAGTGAAATCAGCAATACTGAATCATGCACTCCTGGTCACGTCTACTTGAATGCCTATATGAAAGTGCATGAGCCCTCTTGTGTGGTTTTGGTAATTAATGACAATCTTTATGGACTAATGGTTGCATTGAGCTATCCTTGTAGGGCTTGTCCATTGCCAATGCTTGAACACCATGTGTTGGTATCAAGATTGAAAGAAGAAGATAAAATAATGACCAAAGCAATATTCAAGAGATGAAGATGAAGTGCAAGTTCAAGAGAAGCATCTCGAAGAAATCCTATGCTTGAAGCTTGTGACCCATTTGGAGATAATGGTTAGGTGAAGATGTGTCTAAGAGAGGCTCTCCCATAGTGGTGTATGGGGGAGCGATATGTGAGTCTTCACCAAGCAAAGCGCAATCAAGAAAGGTATTCCAACTTGAGGGAGTCAAGATCGTCATCTTCTAGCTCAAGTGGAATGCGCAAGGCAAAGATATGATCTTGATATGGTTTCTATTTTACCGGTCTCATGGTGTTAGTGGGAGACCGGGTTATAAGATAGACGGCGTACTATCAAGAGGGCTCTCAAGTGAGTAACTTGATCACATCTTTGTGGAGAGAGTTCAAACCTTTGCATATTTGGCATATCATCTTTCTTGGTTTTTATTCGGCTTTTATCCATGTAAGAATTTAGAGCTTGTGTTCATCTCAATACCAAGCTCTAGTTCATCAAAAACGGATTTCATACGAATATCTTGTTGCGTTTTTTATGTTGGAGGTTTTACCGGTTTGCCTTTTCTAAGAGAGGACAAACTCTCTCCTTTTGGCTTCCACCTCACATGATGGACTATGATGTTCCTCTGCATAATCTTGAAGGGCTCTTCGTTGCGATTCCAACGAGTCTAAGATCATCGAAATCGGAGTCCGGATGAAAAAAGTTATTGTCGTTTTCGTTTTGGTGTTTCAGCAGTTTTCTAGGGGCGGAAATATCAGGTCCCTAGGCCGGAATTTTCTGGTAGGCCGGAAATTTCCGGTACTATTTCCGGCCCAAATCCAGTACTGAAAATTTGGGGGACTTAGCCATTTTTCGAAGGTCCGGAAATTTCCGGACTGGTCCGATGTTTTTCCAGCAACGGCTCCTTTTTGTGAGGACCTATATAAGAGCATCTCCAAGCGGAGCCCCAAATCCGGCCCACAGTGACCGGACAGCCCCTAAAAACAAGCTTCTACAACCACATACCTCAAACATAGATAGCAAAATACTACAAGAGCATGCAACGTGCACAATTTGCTACTACGTGCACTAGATGCCGCTGGATATCTATCCTATTCTACTCCTCGTCGGATAGGACGATGACCGTGGCCGCTGCGCCGCTGCCGGAGGCACCCTGTGCCGCATCGAGTGGAGGAGCCGGAGAAGACCCCTGCTGGTCGGAGTCGGAGAAGAAGGAGAGAGATCCAGATGGTTCTGGCTCACAGAGGCGGCCTTCACGAATCGCCGCCTCTGCCTTCATCTGCTTGTCGACGAGCCCGAGCTTGTTCGTCATCTGACCGATGAGGATTCGGTCAGCCATCTCGGCCTTGATCTGTTCCTCGGCCTCACGGTGCTCCGCCTTGACCCTTGCGTGCTCCTCCGCACATATCCTTGCCTTCTCCGCCTCCTCCGCCCGTATCCTTGCCTGCTCCGCCTCTGCCTGAGCTGTAACAGCCCAAAGTTGAGAACCTAAAAACCCGAGTAAAATTTTCGCTTTTGTGTTTATTTGCATCATGGCATCCATATTAAATTGCTGGGCAACACACTAAATGGTTTAGCACCATTTGAAAACCACAATGCAAACTTGTTTCAACAAACTTCCAGGTAATATTTTGCACTAGCTCTAATTTACCAAAGGAGCAACATTTTGAATTTAGCAAAATGCCCTAATCCAAACCTATATGAACAAAAGTGGTTCAACACCTTTTATTTTGTCACACCAAAATTTGTGGAGCTTCTACAAGCTAAGGGGAGCCTCCCCAAATTTTGTCATATTTCTCTAAAATAAGTTAGTGCCTTAAGTAAATCTAGAAAGGAGCTACTAACTTTCTTTTTAAAAGGGGAAAGGACCTATCCATGTTGGAAATAAAGTGCAGGGGGTTTTGTGTAAGTTGGAAAATAAAGAAAAAGGAGAAAACCCCCAACCAGCCCACTCCATCCTCACTCTCCTCTCCATTCTTCTCTCCCCAAAGAGCTCCAAGAGCTAACTCCCATGGCCGAGCTCGCCGCCGTTGATTGAGGAGTCCCCGAGCGAAACGAAGACCGCCATTAGCTCCGCCTCGCCATCCTCTACCTCTCCACCGAAGGAATCGAGCCGGGAAGCCTTCAATCGAGCTCACCGTCAAGTTCTCCGCAAACCACCGCCGGAGCTCTCCTGGACGATTCCGGCCATCTCCGTCCATCTCCGGTCCTTCCAAGCACCCCACGAGTTCAGGGTGAGCAAACCTCCAAATGGACCTCTACATTTCCTCCTTTTCCCCCTAGTTCACCGAATCCCCGTAGCTCTATTTCGTTTTGGTCGCGTTGACAAATCCGGTGTCCAACCCGGAAATTTCCGGAACTGAACCCGGAATCACCCGGTACCAGACCCGGAATTGTCCGGAATCTATACCGGATTAAGAAAAACGGTACTGGACTCGACCATTTTCGCCCGGTTCATACCCGGAATTGACCCGGAATTAAACCCGGTGCCAGACCCGGTATAAAACCCGGAATGAACCCGGAATCATCCCAGAAAATTCCGGATTTCAAACCGGATGCTCTCTGAAACTTGTTTTAACACCAATTCTTTTTCCGTTGCTTTATAATTGTTGCAAGAATGTTAACCACCTAAAATTGCATCTCTCACATGATCATGTCATATCATTACAAGTTAAATCATAGGATCATCTATGCTAATTAACAAGTAAAGATGAATCTTGATTTAACTCCACGGTATGTTCGAGTGCCCCACTACGCACCCAAACTCCGTTTAAATTGAATAGTTGAATCATCCTCCTCTCGGGGATTTAAATTGACATGTCATCATGTGTTTGTGCATTGCATTTGCTAAAGTTTGTGTGGTGATTGATTGTTCTTCCGTTGCTATGCCTCGATAGATCAAGCAGCCGGGGTTACTCCACAATACCCCGACGATCCGTACTACCCGCACGTTGAGCAAGGCAAGCGTAATCCCCCCTCTGAGCATATCTTATCCTATTTTCCGCAAATATTTTCTCCACTATAATATTGCATGCGGTTCAAATGTCACTTTTGTTGGATTAGAGTATCCTATAGTTGCATTAAGTTCCCTATGCCATTTATCTGTTTTCCCTCCTATTATCCATAGGTTGTATTGTTGGCCTGAGATACTTACTATGCTATGTTGATGCTTAGCCATGCTTAGTTAATTGCATAGCTATACGATGGATGATTATGTGGAAACAGGTGATGATATGAGAATGATGGTGGAGAATTGTGGTGACGGATAATAAAATGCTTAAAGGTGGGGATGAGAGGCCACTGTGGTTGTGGTGATTTGTCTCGTTCTCGCCGCCTAAGTGCGAGTTCTTTACCTCTTGAACCAAGACGAGCGTACTACCATGCGTGGGCTATATGGAACCCCGTCGACCAACTAACTTGAGCGGGACTAGCCAGGGTCCTCTAGTTTGGCTTTCCATTTGCGCGTGCGTGATGGTGGTGTGAACTGCGATGAGGATGATGGTGTTAGGAAAATAAGTGGCCATAGGGCGGGGTGTGTGATCCTGGCAGCCCTATCCTCACTGATGATCCTGGTTAGTCCTTAACAAGGTAAAGGTTGTAGCCGTTTCACACTCAGCCGGCTTTCCCGGAAGAGAGCTAATGTCTGGCAATGAGTCTGGCGGTACGCGTGGCGAAGGAGCTGGGGCCCTCGGGACTCCGGGGACTTCCACTTTGTACACCCCTGCAGGGTAAATCTTTTCGAAAAGCCGTGTCCGCGGTTATGGACGACTTGGGAAGTGAAGGTAAGATCATAGAATAACTTTAACGGAATGATTAAAAACTGGGTACTAGAGGTACCACTCACAAAGCAAGGTGAGCTTCCTCGAGGGTGATTCGGGGAGGTGCCTTTGATGAACAGGTACAGTGGTTGGTGTGGTTGTTGTTGAGAAAGGTGATCAAGAAAAGAGTACTTCTTACCTCTTTTAAAATACTCTGATTAGTCGATGCCTTTGAGTTATGTTTTCATAAATAAAATCAGCTTTATGCAAAACAGCCATAAAACCTTGAAAGCCAATCATCGAGCATATATTAGCTCTTAATCTTGCGAGTTCGTCGAACTCAACGTCGTTTGCTTGTTTTCAGGAGAGGACTTCACCGACCTCGAAGGTGGGTTCTTTGTGGACGTCGACGAGTAGTCTGGGGTTCCCAGGTGGCAGCTTGGGACATCCCGGAACAGCTGGCGCTGGATGTTTATTTGCAGGCCTCTTAGGCCATATTTGGTTCTTGTTGTTTAGAACAACACACTTCGCTTCCGCATGTTGTAATGTTGGGTCTGTGACCTCTGTTGTCATTTGCTATCTTTCTCTATTATAAGAGTTGAACTATATGATTTGTGTCGTAGAGTCTGTGATGTGCCAGTTGTTCCACAAGTCTTGATCTCTCTATTATGCTTTGATAGTGTGCCTGCTGGTATCGGATAACCGGAGACACAGTATCACTGTATAGCAGTCAGGTCGGGGCGCCACAAGTTGGTATCAGAGCAGTACTGCCTGTAGGAAACCTTCTACTGGTCGATGTTGAGTCTAGTGTTTGTGAAAATATTTTCAACCTAAAAATGAGTTGTGAAAACCATCTTAGGATTCTTTTTACTCCTTATCTGGTTACCCCTCTAATCTCGGAGCAACCTTACCTCGATTTGAGTTTAAAGTTTTACTCCTCGTCTGTTACTTCAAAATGATTAGAAACGGGGTTGGGTTCGACCTTTAGTGTTATGTGTCCAGTTGCTTCCGCCGCGCTACAATCCGAAGCTTCATGTGCTGAGAAACCATCTGGAGTACGACGAAAATTCCTATCAACTCAGTTGTTTACGGACCCTTGTATTCCTATCCAGTTTAATCTTTTGATCCTTTCTTTGGGTTTTAACCCAAGGACTTGAACAGAAGGTCCCGGATTGTGCTAACTAGAGTGTGTTAAGTTGTGATTACTTAACTCTCGCTAGTAGCACATGATGCTGATCTTCAACCCAAGTCTTTCCGTGGTCTGTGTGGTAAATAGTTGAACCTTAAATTACCGCACCTCAGCTGGTTATGTAACTTCATCTCTTCCTTAGCCTTGCTCTAGGTTCTATCTTGGAAACATCGGGGTTACAGCCAGGATTCTCCTAGCGAGTCTCCCAACTTTATTCATGACTCTGCTGCATCTCTCCTTTTTGGGCATGGTTATCACAATCGAGTAATAGCCGGTGCATACTCAACATCTTAGGATTCTCCTGAGCATGGTTGTTACCCTTGATCTTCTTTCCGTCTTGTGTCTTCCGTTGACCGTCTGGTTGTTGTCATGCATTGTTGTGTCCCGATGCAAGTCACTCTCTCTTTATCCGCCAAGACCTTCTTTTTCGCCTTGCTAGGAGAAACAAACTCCAGTATCTTGTCCACTTCTCGGATCTAGTCAAAGTAATGAAATCTGCGAAAGGGCTTTGTCTAGTTTTTGCTCTGCTCCACCTTAGAGTGTCACACTCTTTTATATCAAAGTATCGTGCTTAACATCATGATCCTCTTGATGAAGTGATGCTCTTACACCTTGTTACTCTCGATCTCCGAATGACTTATTACTCCCGAGTGATGAGACGTGAGTAATAATGTGGCTATCGGATATTCCTAGCAGTCCCTACTGTGCGGAAATCCAAAGACCTTCTTTATCCTTCTTAGCATGATTGGTTATCCGATCAATAAGCTGAGTTTGACTGTGTTGCCAAGTTCGTTCTCTCCGGTGCCTTCCCTCGGTCAAAGAGCTAGGTTCATGCCGAAGCTCCCAAAACCATCTCCTTGTGCACTGAACGGCATGATCCTCTCTCGAACTCAAGATCCACTGCCATGTCGTGATATCCTGTAGATGGATCGTGATATCCTGTTGTTCCTTCCAGAAGAATCGCCAGGTTGTCGCCTGTCCAAGCTCAACATCACGGACAACTCTTTTCTCCAAGAAAAATTGAGCTTATGAGTAAGCTGGTTCTCTGAACAACTCCCTTCTCCAAGAAAATCGTGCTGGATGTCCTGAATTATTCGGTTGAGCTTAAACAACTTGGAGAGTTAAAGGATAAAAGCTCTATCTGGTATAGTTCCTTCCTAAAGGGATGTCTAGTCTGTTCGTGTTGAAGCAAGGTGGTATTTCCTTGGTGGAAATGCTAACCTCCAAATCTTTTGATTTGAATTGGGCTATCGTCAAATCAAACTCAGCCCAACCTACGTGATTGTGTTAGTCCGACTAATACTTATGCCCGTTCATGTGACAACTTCAGAACACATACCTTGTGATGTCGACCGTCTTGGAGTATCTAGATAAGTTCGTTGTTGCGCCCATCCACTACATTCTTTTTCCTCCATGTTTGGTTGGAAACTTGTTAGAACTAACCTTGTGTCGTCACAAGGCAAGGTTCTGGAAGTTAGAAGTGACTTTTCCTGGTTCACGGGCAATTGCTGAAAGATGTCGCCTTGGATCTGAGTGAATTGTCTGGTTCCCCGAAATCATCTCAACTCGATCAAGCATGTGTAGAACATTCTCGGAATGGAATGTTGTTACCTCCATTCCTTGAGAATTTCATCTATGCATCCAAGCCACTAACTGGATTGTTCCAGAAAGAGAGGAAGTCTGAGAACATTCCTTGTCTACTATGGTGCTCCCCATCAAGAACCAATCTTGTCTCGTTGCAAGCAGATCAAGTAGGGCAGCTGTCTCCTGACGAGTTGCTAATACTTGAGTTCCGCAATCTCGTTCCTCCGTTGGAGTTAGATTTTGTAGTCCAAATCTTGGGGTCCTAGCAATTGTAATCTGTTGGTATGCTTTGCAAAGATTCCCTATTCATACCTGTGGAGTCTGAAGTATCTCTACACCTAACCAGATCTGAATCGCAATCAGAAACGACGGTTGGTGATCCTCAAGAAGCTTGTCTTCGATGTCTAGAACATCCAGAAGTTCTCCCTATCTAACGTTACCGGAGTTTCGAAGGTTCTCTCGGTCCCTCCTCATGATCCTTTTTCTGTGATTCCGAAATGCTCCTCCGTGGGAAAGTTCTACTCAAGCTGCTTGGTAGAAATTGCCTCTTCATCTGTTGGAATCTTGCTCAACATCCGTTTTCAGAAACTCAAGACCTCGTGCAAAGTTCATATTCTGAATCCTTGGGAACAGTTGTCTACCAACTAGAAACTCTTATCAATCTCCCGTCAGACGCTCGTGTCTCCTAACTGTCAAATCAAGGGATGCTTGAAGTCTCATCCTAAATTCTACTAGGAGGTACTCGGTCGTTGTATATTCACCAAGCTCCATTCTTTCGGAGAGGTTTCCTTCTCCCCTATGGGGTACGTTGATAGTGACCTCGAAGTGAAGCCGATGAAGATCTCCATGATGCCCTCGACCAACCTCCTCAAGAAAGAAGCCCCTGAAGCGAGAAGATCGTTTAGTACCATTGTAGCCCTCCTCTCTCTTTCCTACTCTTAGAATCTCGGGACGAGATTCCTGTAAGGAGGGTAGAATTGTAACAGCCCAAAGTTGAGAACCTAAAAACCCGAGTAAAATTTTCGCTTTTGTGTTTAATTGCATCATGGCATCCATATTAAATTGCTGGGCAACACACTAAATGGTTTAGCACCATTTGAAAACCACAATGCAAACTTGTTTCAACAAACTTCCAGGTAATATTTTGCACTAGCTCTAATTTACCAAAGGAGCAACATTTTGAATTTAGCAAAATGCCCTAATCCAAACCTATATGAACAAAAGTGGTTCAAAACCTTTTATTTTGTCACACCAAAATTTGTGGAGCTTCTACAAGCTAAGGGGAGCCTCCCCAAATTTTGTCATATTTCTCTAAAATAAGTTAGTGCCTTAAGTAAATCTAGAAAGGAGCTACTAACTTTCTTTTTAAAAGGGGAAAGGACCTATCCATGTTGGAAATAAAAGTGCAGGGGGATTTGTGTAAGTTGGAAAATAAAGAAAAAGGAGAAAACCCCCAACCAGCCCACTCCCTCCATCCTCACTCTCCTCTCCATTCTTCTCTCCCCAAAGAGCTCCAAGAGCTAACTCCCATGGCCGAGCTCGCCGCCGTTGATTGAGGAGTCCCCGAGCGAAACGAAGACCGCCATTAGCTCCGCCTCGCCGTCCTCTACCTCTCCACCGAAGGAATCGAGCCGGGAAGCCTTCAATCGAGCTCACCGTCAAGTTCTCCGCAAACCACCGCCGGAGCTCTCCCGGACGATTCCGGCCATCTCGTCCATCTCCGGTCCTTCCAAGCACCCCCACGAGTTCAGGGTGAGCAAACCCTCCAAATGGACCTCTACATTTCCTCCTTTCCCCCTAGTTCACGAATCCCCGTAGCTCTATTTCGTTTTGGTCGCGTTGACAAATCCGGTGTCCAACCCGGAAATTTCCGGAACTGAACCCGGAATCACCCGGTACCAGACCCGGAATTGTCCGGAATCTATACCGGATTAAGAAAAACGGTACTGGACTCGACCATTTTCGCCCGGTTCATACCCGGAATTGACCCGGAATTAAACCCGGTGCCAGACCCGGTATAAAACCCGGAATGAACCCGGAATCATCCCAGAAAATTCCGGATTTCAAACCGGATGCTCTCTGAAACTTGTTTTAACACCAATTCTTTTTCCGTTGCTTTATAATTGTTGCAAGAATGTTAACCACCTAAAATTGCATCTCTCACATGATCATGTCATATCATTACAAGTTAAATCCTAGGGTCATCTACTAATTAACAAGTAAAGATGATCTTATTTAACTCCACGGTATGTTCGAGTGCCCCACTACGCACCCAAACTCCGTTTAAATTGAATAGTTGAATCATCCTCCTCTCGGGGATTTAAATTGACATGTCATCATGTGTTTGTGCATTGCATTTGCTAAAGTTTGTGTGGTGATTGATTGTTCTTCCGTTGCTATGCCTCGATAGATCAAGCAGCCGGGGTTACTCCACAATACCCCGACGATCCGTACTACCGCACGTTGAGCAAGGCAAGCGTAATCCCCCCTCTGAGCATATCTTATCCTATTTTCCGCAAATATTTTCTCCACTATAATATTGCATGCGGTTCCAAATGTCACTTTTGTTGGATTAGAGTATCCTATAGTTGCATTAAGTTCCCTATGCCATTTACCTGTTTTCCCTCCTATTATCCATAGGTTGTATTGTTGGCCGAGATACTTACTATGCTATGTTGATGCTTAGCCATGCTTAGTTAATTGCATAGCTATACGATGGATGATTCATGTGGAAACAGGTGATGATATGAGAATGATGGTGGAGAAATTGTGGTGACGGATAATAAAATGCTTAAAGGTGGGGATGAGAGGCCACTGTGGTTGTGGTGATTTGTCTCGTTCTCGCCGCCTAAGTGCGAGTTCTTTACCTCTTGAACCAAGACGAGCGTACAACCATGCGTGGGCTATATGGAACCCGTCGACCAACTAACTTGAGCGGGACTAGCCAGGGTCCTCTAGTTTGGCTTTCCATTTGCGCGTGCGTGATGGTGGTGTGAACTGCGATGAGGATGATGGTGTTAGGAAAAATAAGTGGCCATAGGGCGGGGTGTGTGATCCTGGCAGCCCTATCCTCACTGATGATCCTGGGTTAGTCCTTAACAAGGTAAAGGTTGTAGCCGTTTCACACTCAGCCGGCTTTCCCCGGAAGAGAGCTAATGTCTGGCAATGAGTCTGGCGGTACGCGTGGCGAAGGAGCTGGGGCCCTCGGGACTCCGGGGACTTCCACTTTGTACACCCCTGCAGGGTAAATCTTTTCGAAAAGCCGTGTCCGCGGTTATGGATGACTTGGGAAGTGAAGGTAAGATCATAGAATAACTTTAACGGAATGATTAAAAACTGGGTACTAGAGGTACCACTCACAAAAGCAAGGTGAGCTTCCTCGAGGGTGATTCGGGGAGGTGCCTTTGATGAACAGGTACAGTGGTTGGTGGTGGTTGTTGTTGAGAAAGGTGATCAAGAAAAGAGTACTTCTTACCTCTTTTAAAAATACTCTGATTAGTCGATGCCTTTGAGTTATGTTTTCATAAATAAAATCAGCTTTATGCAAAAGAGCCATAAAACCTTGAAAGCTAATCATCGAGCATATATTAGCTCTTAATCTTGCGAGTTCGTCGAACTCAACGTCGTTTGCTTGTTTTCAGGAGAGGACTTCACCGACCTCGAAGGTGGGTTCTTTGTGGACGTCGACGAGTAGTCTGGGGTTCCCAGGTGGCAGCTTGGGACATCCCGGAACAGCTGGCGCTGGTTGTTTATTTGCAGGCCTCTTAGGCCATATTTGGTTTTTGTTGTTTAGAACAACACACTTCGCTTCCGCATGTTGTAATGTTGGGTCTGTGACCTCTGTTTGTCATTTGCTATCTTTCTCTATTATAAGAGTTGAACTATATGATTTGTGTCGTAGAGTCTGTGATGTGCCAGTTGTTCCACAAGTCTTGATCTCTCTATTATGCTTGATAGTGTGCCTGCTGGTATCGGATAACCGGAGACACTGTATCACTGTATAGCAGTCAGGTCGGGGCGCCACATGAGCTCTCCATTGTTCTGCCGCCGCCTCCGACTGTGTGCGATGTGTTTCGTCCATCTGCCGGATGAACTCCGAACTCGTCATTTCGATGATGTCGGAGTCCTCCGCCGCCTCCACATCTGTGGCCGCATGCGATTCCGCCGCCTCCATTTCGCGGTGGATTTCCGCCCACCTCTCCGACGTGAGCTTGGCGCAGGTGGTGGGAAGGCGGTGATGCATGGTGGTGGATGTGGAGGATGGGGCTCGCCAGTGGTGGATGTGGAGGAGAAGAGGGCGGCGCCTAGAAGAGAGCGACGGCGGATGAGTGTGAGGGCTAGGGTTTGCTCCGGCACCTCCACTTATAGTTGAAGGTGATCGGTGTGCCATGAATGCCGACGCCGGTCAAGCTATCTAAACCGCGTGGGAGGGTGATACGTCTCCAACGTATCCATAATTTCTGCTGTTCCATGCTTATATTATACCATTTGCTACATGTTTTATATACACTTCGTATCACTTTTATGCATTTTCTGGGACTAACCTATTAACAAGATGCCACAGTGCCAGTTCCATGTTTTCTGCTGTTTTTGGTTTCAGAAAGTTACTTCTGGAAATATTCTCGGAATTGCACGAAACAAAAAGCCAAGTCCCTATTTTTCCAACACGTACACGGAGTCCGAAGGAGAGACGAAGACTCGCCACGAGGTGGCCAAACCACCTGGCGGCGCGGCCCCACCTTCTGCCGCACCAGCCTGTGGTTTGGGCCCCTCGGGGGTCCGCCGACATTGCCCCTTCGCCTATTTATTCCCCGAGACGTGAAAACCCTAAAACACCGAGCCTTTCATCCAGAACATATTCGCTGCCGCCGTCGTCGTCAACCCTAACTCGGGGGGTTCTGAAGCTCTTCCTGGCACCCTGCCGGAGAGGGGAATCATCACCGGAGGGCTCTACATCACCATGCCCGCCTCCGGAGTGATGCGTGAGTAGTTCATCCTTGGACTATGGGTCCATAGCAGTAGCTAGATGGTTGTCTTCTCCACTTGTGCCATCATGTTTAGATCTTGTGAGCTGCCTATCATGATCAAGATCATCTTATTGTAATGCTACATGTTGTGTTTGCTGGGATCTGACTTATATTGATACCTATATGGAGCTGAATATTATATTATCATGTCTATGTCATTTGTGATCTTGCATGCTCTCCGTTACTTGTTGAAGTCTTGGCCAAGTGAATACTTGTGACTCCAAGAGGGGTATTTATGCATGATAGTTTGGTTCAACCTCTATTTAACCTGGGGATAGTGACAGCAAGTTCTAAGGTTGTAGATGTGTTGTTGCCACTAGGGGTAAAACAGCAATGCTTTATTCAAGGATGAATGTATTGTTTACATTACGCATATTACTTAATGCAATTGTCTATTGCTTGCAACTTAATACTGGAAGGGGTACGTATGTTAACCGGAAGGTGGACTATTTAGGCATAGATGCATGCTGGATAGCGGTCTATGTACTTTGTCGTAATGCCCAAATGAATCTCATAGTAGACACCACAACTCGTACATGCATGTTATATGCACTTATCAATTGTCAATTGCCCAGCTGTAATTTGTTTACCCAGCATGTTAGTTATCTTATTGGAGAGACACCACTAGTGAACTGTGGACCCTGGTCCATTCTTTTACATCTGAAATACAATCTACTGCAATCATTGTTCTCTACTGTTTTATGCAAACAAACATCATTTTCCATACGATACGTTTAACCCTTTGTTTTCAGCAAGCCGGTGAGATTGACAACCTCACTGTTAAGTTGGGGCAAAGTAATTTGATTGTGTTGTGCAGGTTTCACGTTGGCACCGGAATCCCTGGTGTTGCGCCGCACCACACTCCTTCACCAACACCTTCGAAGCAACCTCGTTTTCCTACTGGTTCGATAAACCTTGGTTTCATACTGAGGGAAAACTTGCTGCCGCACTCATCATACCTTCCTCTTGGGGTTCCCAACTGACGTGTGACGTACAAGCATAGTTTCTGGTGCTGTTGCCGAAAAGATATTCCCTCGTCAACTTAGCGCTAGCAGAGGGCGGTCAAAGCGTGGGTCCGCCCTATCATCGACCAAGGGACGGACGCGTCCGAGCGCGTCCGGGCGGCCCCAAACCCGCCCCAGATATGGGCTGGGTTTGGGGTGTGCCGGACCGCCCGGTCGTTCGGGCTGACTATGGGGAGTGCGTTTGGGTGATGGCTTTTGGGCCAAAAGCTGTCCGGGCTATCCGCCCGGACGTTTGGGCGGCCTTTGGGGGAGCCGGTTGGAGATGCTCTAAGTCCCCCTTCTTCCCCAATGGTTCCCCAACCACTTGGACAAGTTTTTCCCCTCTCTCTCCTCCATTGTTGACCTTGAAAAGCTTGCCTTCCTCTCATTCCCTCCCTTGATTCTTGCATATCTTTGAGGGATTTGAGAGAGGAGATCTTGATCTACAATCCCACCAATCCATCCATCCTCTAAGTGAGGGGAACCTAGTAGATCTTGATCTTGGAGTTCCATTTGTTGAGTTCTTCTTTGTTCTTCCTCTCTTCTCCCCCATAAGTATTAGTTGCATTTGGTGGGATTTGAGAGTGAAGGATTTGAGCACTTGTACTCTTGCCATTGCTTTTGTGCCTCGGTTTGTCCTCTCCACGAGGATTCGTGGAAGTAAAAGTTTGTGAGCTTGTTACTCTTGGGTCTTTGGACCCTAGACGCCTTTTGTGGTCACTCGGGAGCGCCCAATCCTTTTGTGGGTTGTGCCTCAAGATTGTTGTAAGGGACTCGATTTCCGCTCAAAAGGAAATCAATAGTGGAAAGTGAACCGAGCTTTTGGGCAAGGTTCATCGGAGAATAGGGTGAGGCCATTTGTGGCGTCTTGAGTTTGAAACTCACATCCCTCCAATGAGACGTACTCCCCTAAAAAGAAGGAACTCGGGAATACATCGTCGTCTCCGCGTGCCTCGGTTATTTCTATACCCGAGCTCTTTACTTATGCACTTTACATTGTGATAGTCTTCATGTTTGAAGTCTTATTTATTGCTATCACTTTGTTGCTTGTCTTGCTTAGCATAAGTTGTTGGTGCACATAGGTGAGCCTAGTATATTTAGGTTGTTGGCTTGTTAATTTAAACACCTAGTTTTATTCCGCAATTATCAAGCCTAAACCGGAAAAGTTTTAAATCGCCTATTCACCCCCCCCAGGCGACATCCTTGTCCTTTCACTATATCCTGTTCCATGAAATAAAAGAACAGTTCCAAGTCATTCTTGATGTACTGGGTGGCAAACGAGTTAGTAGAAATGTTTGCTTGATTTTTTTTAACACGTGGGATGTTGGAGAATAATATCATGACTCACGGTTATGTTGTGTTCTATTGTTTAGTAGCTCCATTAAAGTTATTTTTTTCTCACTTAGTATGTGTGTTTGTTATCCATTGTTCGCATCTATAAACATTAATGCTATTTCAGTGGACGAGATCAGTTGATCAGCAATGTATGGTAATCTGTCCAAAGGGTCCCTTAATCTTGTGAAGTGTCAAACCCAGTTTTGTTTTGTATATGTTGCAGAGTATTCGTCAACGTGGTATTCACACATGGATAACTTTTGCTTTATATTCTTCTGTGATCTTACTACATGTATAAACTTTTTTGGAAAGTACAGCAGTTTCCTGCTGATTTTTTATTGATTTTCCAAAAAGGGGTTAGTACAAATAAAGAGAAGAGAGTTAGCTAGCTACGTTACAAAGAGCGTAACTATGAAAGCAAGTAAACTAGGGATCTCTGAAGTTCTGAATCCAAGTCCTGAAGCCAGCAAGACTTGCTCTGTTGGCGCGATAAGCAACCCAATCAAGCTCCTCCTTAAATTTCCTCAGGCACCGAAACAGGCTAGCTCGAACACCTTTGAAGATGTGTTCATTTCTAGTGATCCAAATAGACCAGAGGGCCAAGATGAAAACTTCCATAAAGAATGGTTGTCCAAAAACCATTCTAAAGGAGCCAAGGATAGTGTGAATGTCCCCTGTTGGAATTATCCAGTTTGGCAGCAGCAGATTCCAACATCGAAGAGCAAACTGGCAGTGAAAGAATAAATGATCCCTGGACTCCAGCTGCTGTGCTCCACACATAATGCAGTTATAATCTGGAATATGGAAGTGCTTGCGCTGAAGAAGAGCTCGAGTGTTTAATCTGTTGTGGAGCAGATACCAGGCAATCACCTTGTGCTTTTTCTGACAACAAGGGCGCCACAGCCAATTGAAGGATGGAGCAGGATGAGGAGCACCTTGGAAGAATTTGTAGGCTTTGGACACTGAGTAGTCTCTACCCCAATTGTAAATCCATTCATCCTTGTCATCAGTAAGATTCACTGTTTGAATAAACTCTTGGAAACTCCCAGCTCCTGGAAGGCCTCCTCCGATAAAGGCAGTAGAAAAAGATCATCTACTATGTCATAAATAAAAGCATTGCGTACAGAGATGTTTTGATCAATGACAAAGGAGAACAGGTGTGGCAATTGCTGCGGATGATGTCAATCGACCATTTGTCAGTCCAGAACCTAACCGTGTCACCACAATTGACATTGCACTTGGCCAAAGCAAAATAGTCAGGGAGTAGCTTCAAGCAATCACGCCACCAGAAAGAGCAGTCCACAGTTTTATCCATTGGCAGTGATCTCTGATAATACGATTCCCAAATTAGCTTAACCCACGGAAGGTCATGCTTGTTAAAGAACTTGTGAAGATGCTTAATCGACAGGCTTTTGTTTTGACACTGTAGATTTGTCACTCCAAGACCACCATTCTTCTTGGGCTTGCAAACCAGATCCCAAGCCGCTAGGGGAGGGTTTTTCTTGGTTAGATCACTGCCTCGAGTGACACAATGCCTTCTGTACTTATCAATCTGTTCAACAACAGATTTATAAACCATGAGTGAGCTGAGGTAGAAGGTTGGCAACGAGGAAAGGACTGAATCTACCATTTGTAGTCGACCGGCTGAACCTAAAAACTGTGCACATCCCACAAGCCGTCGTTGAACTCTGCAAACTAAAGGCATGAGATGCTCCACCTTTGGCTTTGTTGTTCCGAGAGGGAGACCAAGGTAGGTGAAAGGCATAACACCAAGCTGACAATTGAGAGCAGTGGTGTAGATGTGCACATTTTCTTCTGCTATATTGATCGGGATGAGGCTGGATTTCTGGTAGTTGACCCGAGGCCAGTTGAGGTAGCAAATGACTGCAAAGTTTCCTTGAGAAACTGCAACTGGTCTAACTTAGCAGGGATTACTATGAGTGTATCATCCGCATACTGAATCACAAGGAAGTCTGACAGGCTTGCAAAATTTAAAGGCTTCTTTAGGTGACCATCTAGCATTGCACGATTGAGGATAGACTGTAACAAATCTGCTGCAAGCACAAATAGGAGTGGTGATAAAGGATCTCCTTGACGAACACCACGCCTGCATTTGAAGAAATTGCCAGGCACTCCATTAAGCAAAACTGCAGAGTTAGCTGTGGAAAAAAGTTGAGCAATCCAGTTGCACCATTTATCACCGAACCCTTTTTCTTGAGAACTTGCAGAATGAAAGCATGGTCAACTTTACCAAAAGCCTTTTCAAAGTCCAGCTTCAGGAGCAGAATCTCCTTTTTAGAACTATGGAATTGATGCAGATATTCAAAAGCCCAGGCAATACAGTCCTGAATGGATCTTTTCTTGATGAAACCATACTGGTTTGTATGTATCAGTTCCATGATCACCTTTTGCAGTCTATTTGCCAGAAGTTTGGTAATTAACTTGAGTGTGCAGTTAAGCAAGGATATGGGCATGAAGTCATTAACTGTGGAAGCATCATCTTTCTTAGGAATGAGAGTAATGTGCGAAGAGTTGATACTCTGTAAGCACATGGAGCCTTGGTGAAACTGATTGCAAAGATCATAGAAATCTTTTTTGATGAAAGGCCAACACTTCTTTATAAACTCAGAATTGAAACCATCTGGACCAGGGGACTTATTGTTTGGCAGTGCATCAACCACATCATCATTTGTTTGTGAGTGAAGGGTTCCTCTAGGAAACTCAGGTATGAATGTGCTGGCAGAAGCTCATCAAGGTTGAAGATCATGGTTGTGTCATCCACCTGCCCTAATCTGTCTTTGAAAGCTTGTAAAAGCATCTCTGCTTTTTTAGAGTGTCCATCATGCGAAACTCCAGCAAAGTCTGTCAGAGAAGCAATATGGTTTCTTTTATTCTGTACTGAGGCAAGGGAGTGGAAGAATTTGGTGCTTTCATCCCCAAGTGTGACCCACTTGATTTTCCCTCTATGCCTCCAATAAATCTGCTGCTTTTTAAGAAGACCAGATAATTCCTCCTTTAGACTCTCCCTGAAGGAAACCTCTAAAGTCAACAAG
Source organism: Poa pratensis (assembly GCA_947311845.1). Taxonomy (NCBI): domain Eukaryota; kingdom Viridiplantae; phylum Streptophyta; class Magnoliopsida; order Poales; family Poaceae; genus Poa; species Poa pratensis. The sequence goes on along the minus strand of CAMZMU010000041.1, from coordinate 152,455,104 downwards.
GGCCTGCTGTTCTCGGCTACATCTAGGAGCCAGATGACCTGATTAATATCTGCAATTTTTCCTTTGAGATTTGCATGTGACTTTGCCCATATTTTCAGCTCTTTGCGCAAGATTTTGAATTTGGCATTTATCCTTTTAGCAGCATCACCATAGTAAATAGACTCCTCCCAAATTCTTTTGACACTGGGTAGAAAGTCAGGGTATTCCAGCCATGTGTTTTTGAACCTGAAGATTTGAGCTTTGGGGATGGTGGACTGAATGGCAATGACACAAGGCACATGATCCGAGATTGGCATAGATAAAGGGAAAGCCCAAGTGTTTGGATATGAGAGAGTCCATGAGGCAGTGCAAAAGAACCAGTCAAGTCTTTCCAACAAAGGTGAGTCTTGCATATTGCTCCAGGTATATTTTCTGCCTTTCAGAGGAACTTCAATTAATCCGAGATTGCTGATAGTTTCATTAAAAAGAAACATCTCTTGGATATTGCCACCAGGTTTGTTTCGGTCCTCTGGTATTCGGATGAGGTTGAAATCTCCAAGTAGAAGCCAATTAGTGTCATCATCCACTTGAATACTATTCAGCCAGGCAAGAAATTCAATTTTTTTATCAGTTATACAAGGACCGTAAACACATGTAAGAGTCCATTGATCATTGGATTTGGTGGACTGAAAATCCACAGAAACAGCGAATTCATTTTGAAAAGCGAGCTGCCCCTCAAAAACAGATCCTTTCCGGACCACCAAAATTTCTCCAGACCTTCCAACTGAAGGTAGGTAGCATAAGTTATTGAAACTCGTTGGACATAATTGCTTAATATATTGCAAATCAAAGTGCTCCCTTTTAGTTTCTTGAAAACAAGCAATATCACAGTTGCTTTCAATAATTTTATTAAGGATGTGCAACCATTTTTCAGGAGCATTAATTCCTCTAATGTTCCAATTCAAAACATTCCAAACTTTCTTCAAAGTGGCATTATCCATGAGGAACAGTTAAGCCAACAGAAATAAACTCAGAGCCATAAGCTAGAGTATTTGCACTGACACATCTTAAGGAGATACACCAATAAGTCTGGCGCAGATCACAGGGCCATAAACACATATGAGGGGCAGTAACAAAAGATGACCAAAAAGAGAACCCTGGACTAAAATACTGGGAAGATCCAGCACTAGCTATAAGAGCTAGAACAAAAGGCAGCCCTGACTCGGCTTGGGTCTCTTCTTCTTCTTCTTGTCTGCATCATTTCCAGCATCCTTTCTGTTCTTTCTTGTATCCTGCTTCCCCTTAGGAGATTCAGGCTCGGCAAGCCCAAAGGACTTGCTTAAGTTCTTCACTATTTTCTTGGCAACTGGAGGAGCTTCAGTGCAGGCCAGACAATTTTTATCAAAGCATGTCTTTCCTCTGAAACCATGTGCCTTGCCTTTAACCCGGCTGCTTCTTCGCACTTTAGTTACCACCAAAGGCGTTTTCCCTCCCCTCCTCTTAACATGGATCACCGAGGTGCTATAGGTTCCTGCCAGACCTTGTGAACTTTTGGGATCTTGTGGAGTTGAGAACCCCTGTGAAGCTGATTCAGCTACAGCTGTGAGGTAACATTTTGGAGCTTCATTGACAGGGCAGGCAGGGGGAACAGCAAATGGCCTGCAAGGTTCATCTTTATTTTCCTCACACATGATAGCCCAGATCCTTGACTGCAAAAAGGCCTTGGCCCAATCAAAGTCCACTGGAGACATGAGACGAGCCGTGAAGAAGTCGGCCCGCTGAGCAGGTATGGTTATGGAGTTTTCTGAACATTCAGTTCCTTGGAAAAAAGCACTCCAAGCGGCCGTCCCCTCTTTGGAGAAGAAGGATGTCTGAGACTGAACTGGCGTCTCAAAACTAGGCTCTGAGACTGAAGAGGGAACGATGATACTATCCTGCAAAGCCACAAATTTAGGTATGAGCACCATGCCAACTTGCAAAGCCACGATAGCAAGTTTATACCTATCGTGGGAGCTGGTCAAGGTGAATTATTGAGATGGTATTGTTCGGCAGTAATTCTAAAGGAATTGATAACCGGCTGATGTTTAGTTGCCGCTTTCATCAAATTTGAGGTTGTAAGCACTCTGAACATCAGTAGAATAGATTCCTGCAAGAAAAAGAGCTCTACCAACATTGACAAAGAACAAATGCCGCGGCAAGGCGCTTTTCGTTCTAGTGTATACCAGGACCATGAGGGGGGTCTTAAGTAAGGCTCTGACATATCGAGCGAGGGAGCTGCCGATACAGGTCAGAAGAATTCGATTACTTTGCTGTATGCCACCCGTCTCGATTGCCCATTTTCTGAATTCACCACCCTCGTCGTCTGGATCCTATGTTTGGGCATGGCGATGATCTCCAATGAAACATCAGGATCCACCAATGCACTTATTTGCGCGTCTGCCTATTTGTACACTCTGAGTCAGAGGGCCAATGCTGTTTCTATCTACACATGGCCTCTCTGCTCTAACTCTGACGATGCTGCCAGTTTCCGCGTTAATCAACACGTCCCTGAAATTAGAACGCGCAGCAGTAGTAGATCAAGCGCCTCCACGCCGCCTTCTTCTTCCTGGCGCCGGCGGCTGCCGCGACGGCCGCGATCGCGGCGGCCTCCTTCTCCTCCAGGGGCACCGCCGGGGAGTCCATGTCCCTGAGCATCTCCCACATGATGTGCACGTCGCGGTACTCGCACGTCCTCACCTCCTTCCTCAGATTCCCCAGCCCTGCAGCGCAACGCAAGCGAACAACCGATCCGTCAGAAGCTAATCCAAGAAAATGAACCGCACATTGGCGGCCACGGCTCCTTTCGCGGTGGAGCTGACATCAGGCGGAGCTGTCTGCTCCTTTCGCGGCCTCGGCCGCCGCCAAGGCCTCCCGGTGCCGTTTGCGCCTCCCCGCGCGCTTCTTAGACTTTTCGGCGCGGCGCATTTGCTTCATCTTCTCCTCCACTGCAGCGTCGGCGCAGGCGCGCGCGGCGGACAAGAACGCGGCCGCGCTCTGCGCGTTCAGCTGCATGTGGGCTGCATTCACCGCCTCCTCCTTGATGATGTGAGCAGGGCCGCCCACGCCAATGGGAGGCTCCGGCGGCGCGCCATCCCCCGCGACACCGGCCGCCGCGACACCGGCGGCGTACTCTTCTTCGTCGATGTCGGCGCAGTCCGCGAACGCCGCCTCCACCGCACTCCTCTGGGCGTCCGTCAGGCGCGGACGCGGCAGCTGGGGAATCATGCCGGCCCATGCCGGGCTGGTCGCCATCCGGCGCGAGAAGCTGCCGCGATAGCGCCCGCGCGCGCTCATACGCGCTCGCTCGGCCTCGTCCACCAGATGTTGCGGCGGTGGCGGCGGATCCATTCCGGCGCGTGGATCTGAGCTTGGAGATGGTGGCCGCCGTGGTTAGGGTTTGGCCGGCCGGCGCGATTGGGGAGGAGTGCTAGGGTTTGTGCCCTATGGTTTGGCCGGCCGGCGCGATTTATACAGCTCCACCGTCCACAGTTATTACGGGTAGGTGGCCGTTGGGGTCGATGACACGCGGGGCCAGGGCGGACACGGGGAGGATGCAGGAACGGTCCACTCGCGTCCGGGCCCGACGCATCGGTGACCCAAATTTGGGCCAGGAATGCGTCGCGGCGGACCAAAAAACGGACCGCGGTTCGTTTGCGTCGCCCCGTTGGGCCGTGTTTTTAGCTCCCACGGACAGGGACGGACACGCGCGGAGTCGATGGGTCGCCCCGTTGCTCTGACATAGAGCGAGGGAGCTGCCGATACCGGTCAGAAGAATTTGATTACTTCGCCGTTTACTGCCCGTCTCGATTGCCCATTTTCTGAATCCACAAACTCATCGTCTGGATGCTATGTTTGGGCATGGCGTCATGGCGATGATCTCCAATGGAACATTAGGATCCACCAATGCTGCACTTATTCGCGCGTCTGCCTATTTGCACACTCTGAGTCAGAGGGCCAATGCTGTTTCTATCTACACATGGCACTCTCTGCTCTAACTCTGACGATGCCGTTCGTTCCAGTTTCCGCGTTCATCATCACGTCCTTGACATTAGAACGCGCAGCAGTAGTAGACGAACCGCCTCCACGCCGCCTTCTTCTTCCTGGCGCCGGCGGCGGCCGCGACGGCCGCGATCGCGGCGGCCTCCTTCTCCTCCAGGGGCACCGCCGGGGAGTCCATGCCCCTCAGCATCTCCCACATGATGTGCACGTCTCGGTACTCGCACGTCCTCACCTCCTTCCTCAGATTCCCCAGCCCTGCAGCGCAACCGAACCGATCCGTCAGAAGCTAATCCAAGAAAGAATCGCCCGAAGTGGCAAAAAAGTAAGAAGACGATCGATGAGCTAAAGAAAGAAGATGAACGTACCGGCTGTTGGCCGGAGGCCGAGGCGGGTGGCGATGGCGAGCCAGATCTTCCTCGCCGGCACGGCGGATTTGTCCATGCACATCTTGATTGATTCCTTGATCGATCTCTCTCCACTTCCCTCTCGAACTATCACTCTCTTTCTCTGCTAGTCCCGTCACGCGCTGCCGAGAAGCAATTGATGGAGGAAACTAGAGTAAGCAGCTGTTTCTTGCTTGCCGGCTGCCGAGTTGAGTTGTGGCCAGTTCCGCCGCGGCGGGGGGTTTTTATAGCTGGGGAGTGGGACAAGGGGATATGCGCGTGCGATCGGGAGCTTTTGGGCGCGGCGTCGCCATCGGATTTTGACGGCCCCTACCGGGACGTGGCCGCGGTCCGCGGCACACTATACCACAGGTGTCGCGGGTCCCCGGCGAAGCTTCGGCCGGGGTTCCCTCGTGATCCTGGCGCCGCATAGGAAGCTGCCGCGTGCTCGGATGCGACGGCCGTGAGCTGGTAACTACTCCCACCGTAGTATAACTGCTCCTCGATCCGTCGATCGGACAAAAACAAAGTCAAAGTTTGATTTCAGTTTCGCCTTTTCATCCTCCGTTTCAGACAGTCTCGAGAACCGGTGAGCTGAGAGAGACGGTGCATGTGTCGTATCGTGCACAGTATCTCTTCCGAGCATTGTTTAGCTGCTAGCTGTGGCGTGACGGCGGGCGATCATGTTACTGTTTGTCAGTGTTTGTTAAACTAAAACCGAGTAGTAAACCATTCGATTAGCGGCTGTACTGGAAGACAGGTGGTTGTTCGTTTGGGCGAAATCGCGTGACTGGCGGAAATCGTGCACGAATCACATGAAAACGTGATGAAGTGTCCTATTGAAAAATCGCCAAAACAATAGTAGTAGTTGGCACTGGGAAGATGATTAAGAATTAGGCGCTCTTCAATCATCATATCCTAGGCCACGGCCTTATTAATAATTAGTAGATATACTTGAGGAAATCAGATCAGAAGGATTAGCCAGCTACAAGGGCAGACAACACCACTACCTTGGACGCGCGCGCAACTGGCTCATGTTAAGGACAAGCCTAAAGTGTTCAACTAGCAATTCAAAGAGCTTCCATCAAGAATAGACCTGTCTTCCAAAATCACTGACTCCACTTGGGGAAACCACTGGAGGCCTCTAGAAACATGCCACAGCTTTATCAAAAAAGAAACATGCCACACTGTGGGAGTGCCTCCTCTGGTTAAGTGGTCTACTTGCTCGATCATCGCCGACTCGATCACGTTCCAACCACACATGTCGCGTCGGCCTCGTCCGGTGTATGTAAGTTCGTACGCCTGCTTGCTTTCACTTGGGTTGTACGGCAAAAGCACGACGCTAAATTTCCAGTGGAGCCCAAGAAATGGAAAACATCTGAGATAGCAAACAAGTAACAACCCACTGATAACTCCCATGTTCATCTATGCATTTTCTCCAACTATCAAGGCCGTCAAATTTACATCCAGCGAAAGATATGACTACTACTAATTGATGTATTTATAAAAAATCCTGTTAATGCGTGATTTTAAATTTTTGTTAATAGATGTCTGGAAATATTCTGGTTAGTACATGAATCCAAAAAAAATACATAAATCCGAAAATTATTGACAATGGATTGAAATTTTAAAAATCATTAATGATTTGTATACGGATCGTAAAGCACATGTACGTCCTAGATAAGCTTGGACATCCAACTAAGTGTGAGGCATTTTTCGATAGCAAAGTGTGAATTTGCTCCGTTCAAAACAAATTAAAGTGTGAATTTGCTGTATGAGCATAGACGGTGAGTTGGGTGAAGCTGTGAGCCACAACACCTCGATCGTCACAGTCCCTTTCGCGAGTGCGTGCGCAGCTTAGCTAGTTGCGCCCACACTTGCATGGTTGATCGAGTGGGTCGCTCTCAGGCCACACATACATGGCCCTGTTGCTGCTGGCGTCGTACGTACAGTTGGGATATGCATGTTTTCCCGGTTGCATCGCTCCCAGGGTAAACCAAAAGCTCGATCGCACGAGTCCAGCCTCTGGACGCAGCTGGTCCGGTCGTGTCGTCTTCTTCATCTTCTCCGCGTGCTTGCTTCCTTTCGGACAAGATGAACAGTCATATCCCACTGTTTTGCTGGCTATTCATGTAGTGCGGTTACCAGGGGAGGAAAGAGCTGATCTTCCGATTCCAGAGGGTTCCTTCCTACTATCTCCGGATTCATGGCCGCCAGTGGGAGCTGGCGTGTTCGAGATGACTGTCCGCCGGTGAGGCGCGGATGATGTATACACCTAGCTAGCTGTATTCTTCATTTTCTGCAACGAGTTGCACGCGGTCGAATACGCAATACGCACTGCGAGTTCTGGACATACTAGTATACCTAACCTGGCCGCTCTGGGATCCTAGCTAATGGAAGATTTAACTGGAACTATGTGAACACGCAAGCGTGTGGCTATTAGGATTAGTGGTTTGGAGGCAGCCAAATTTAGAGGTTCTAAGCTTCTGATTAAGTACTGAACCACCAAGATTGGTACTAATGATGGACATTGCGCCGACGAAGTACTCCTGTACAAGATTTGTCTCCTTCCATAATTAGGAGAGACACAATGGGAGAGCTAGTGTTACGCGAATGCTTCACACCTTCACCCTCGGCTTGTCATTTCTGCGGTTGCTAGCATGTAATAACTTCTAAACCTTTATTAATCAATAAAAAGGAAAGCTTGCTGCCTTGTTTGAAAAAGCAATTCTTGGTCAGGTGCTAAATGAGGGGGTATTTAGATAGAGAAAAGAAGAGTTAATAGCTAAGATTTACATGTAACTCCGAATTCTAGATTGGAAAAGCTGGTGAGAGATGGCGAATTGAAATGGAGACATAGAGCTAAGTAGAACGGTATGAAAGAGGGAGATTGAAACGCAAAGTATTTGCATTTGAAGGCTAGTGGCAAGAAAAAAGAGAAAACACATATTTGTGTTGCACGACAATGGAGGAGAAAAAATGGGGGAAGACGATCTAATTAAACATGTGAATGAATTATATAGAGGCTTGGTTGAAAGAGTCGAGGAGAATAACTTAAGGTTGGATGAAATTGAGTGTGATGAGCTAACTGAGTTCCTGACTAGGCCGTTAAAGATAGACGAGTAGAAGGAGCTAGTGTTTGACATGCAGCACAATAAGGCAGCTGGGTTTGATGGTTTACGTGCAGAATTAGACCAGGTGTTTTGGGAAGATATCAAAATCTACCAGATGATGCAGGCAAAAGGAGTGGGTGATTTGTGGTGTGATTGGGTTATGAAATCGCTATGGGGGAAGAGTAGCAATTAGAATAAATTATCGATTGGACTATATTGCCCAACATATGCCAGGGAGACAAGGTGACCCTCTGTCTATATTGATATTTTACATTGTGGGAGATGGCCTAGCTTTGATGGTTAAGAAAGCAAAGGATGAAGGATTGATTGCAAGTTTCTCTCTACATATAGTAGATGGTGAGTTGACAATCTTACATTACAGTATGTTGATGATGCATTCCTATGAATGGATGATGATTTAAAGATTTCAAGTTAATCTTGTCCATATTTGAACAAATTTCTCATCTTAACATAAATTTCCACAAAAAAGGATTTTTTTCCCTAGATGCAGCTATAAACAAGGAATCACGATACAATGAAATATTCACATGTCCTACTGCAAAACGCGCTAGAAATTTTTGAGTATATATATTGATGAGATAAAGGTTCCTATACTGATAAGAAATTTCCTGAGAAACTGATGGCTAGAAGGGAAACACGTTCTTAGGGGGCAAAGTTAGTCTGGGAAACACTTGCCTAAATAGCATTCTCTTTCCCATGTTTCCTTTCTTGAAACCCCCAAAAGAAATTTGATAAAAAAAATGGATGCACATAGGGCCGATCCAATGAAAATTTGACCCTGGGGTGATACAGTTTTTACTAAACTTTTATACTTATATTTTTGTCTTAGCATGTTACAATTTTTACTAAACATTTTCTTTCCATCTGTCGGGCATAAATTAACAGCTAATGGATATGTTATTAAATATTAGTTTTCTTAAAGGAATACGGTAGGGGAAGCTCCTACAGCCATTTTTTTTCAATAATAAGAACAAAAATTCGCTTCCGTGAGGACATGATTATGGGCGGCTAGGTTGTTCCTGCACTGTCCTAACCAAGTGAGCCAGACTCACTTCTTTACTAAATATCAGTTGTTGTGTTTATTCTTTGTACTGAATATCGTTGAAAGATAGTAAGGTGTATTTTATAACAAAAGTCTGTTCTAAAACTTTTTTTCTATAATGCATAATATATAAAATTGATACATATTTATCGTAAAGATCTATGAAGAATACGACCTAACAAATATCTCAGTCACGATTTATGATAAATTAAGCATATTTATAGATTTCTTGTGTAAGAAGCTGAAATTGAACAAAGTGCGCACGCTCTGTATTTGATATTGAAACAACATTGCTTAGAGTAATCAGCGGTAATATAAATTGGTGTGGATTTTAGTAAAAGGAAACAATTGCTTAATTATAGTATTGATTTCAGAGTTTGTATATTTTGTGGCAATTGTGTTGGGTACTGTCCGACAAGTTGTTTATCAATGACTGAAGAATACAAACTTTTTACTTATGATCATCATGAATTGAATTACAATCAAATTGCTATAAGTTGGTTACCAATCTCAATAATGGAAGATTACACAATTCAAACAATTAGGAATTCGACTGAAAGTAAAATAGACGAAGATAAATCTTCGAATTCTAGAACGATTACTGATTACTAAACTCGTATTTTTCTTTTTGTTATAACATATAATAATCCTTTGCTAACTATAAAGAAAGTGTTTACATATGTAAATTTTATTTGACATGATCTTATGCAATATGCTTGCTATCATCTGGTGTATACATGTCCCATGTCAGCTTATGAAGTAACTGTTGGAGATATGCCCTAGAGACAATAATAATTTAGTTATTATTTATCTCCAAGTTTATTATTAATGTTTATGTCTTTATGCTATAGCTGTATTGGGCACTTGAATAGCAAATACAACATGTTCAAGAGAAAAACCTCCAATACAGGTGTAGAGATACGAACAAGTAAAAGCGCTCCTGGTCTTGTCTCTAAGACTAGCCTATCTTGTTACCTGATGATCATGTTTTCCTGATTATGGACTTTGTATAAGTCATGTAACTATAGGAGTTTGTTATCGGAATGATAATAGTACTGAACCGACCCATTGTATGATCTTACTATGAGACAAATCGTCAACGATGAAGATAGGGATTAATTATATGTTTAGTTTTAATTAGCTATATTCCTATGCCCTGAGAATATCTGGTGACCGCTTATTCGACATTCATACTTTGATTGTCACCTAACGTCTTGCCGTAACTGGGGACCATAACGGCGGCTTTTGGGTGTGGACTAGAATAATGTATTGGAACGGAGATTATTCAAGAAAGGCACTTATTCCTCCTAGCGATGGAGAGATACATCCTCTAGGCCATCTCAGTGTTATTATTGTCACCCAATCGTCTGGCCAGACACAGCGTGATTAATCACGGGACAATGAAAATACGGAATGAGAAAAGAGAATGATATTGGTACAAGAATTATATGTGTTATGATTAAAGGGTTTAATCACACTAGAGCACATTGTCTCAAATCTTGAGATATCATTGGTATCGTGTACGTAAGGGAATTAGTGTAATGAGTAACACACAGGTTCTGTCGTTCACTCGTGAACACACAGGAGCCAGTACAACCGTCTAGGTCACAATGCTGGTCAGACCTAGTGTGGGTCGGCCACATGGGCCCCACCTCCAGGCCGGCCGCACCAAGTCCCTACCTCTCTTTACTTGTTTGATTTGGAGATTTAAAAGAGTCCGAATTGGAAAAAGAAAGAATAAAGGAAAAAGGCAAAAAGATAAAAGGGAAGGGAGGGAGTCCTTGTTGGACAAGGACTCCTCTCCCAAACCGACTTGGGAGAGGGGCCAGCCTCCCTAGGGCCGGCGCACCAAGGGGAGGGTTTGCCCCTTCCCCAAGCACCTCCTCCCTTGCTCCCCTTTATATACTCCACCCCCTCCCACAAGGAGAACATCCAAGTTTTGTGCAAGTTCCTCTCTCTTGAGATATTGTGCAATTAGATGATGCTCTAATTAGACGGCGCTCTAATTGGACATTGATCTAATCTCTCTAATAGATCTCATGTGTTGAGAATTAGATCTCTCTAATCTCATATAGATCTAATCAAGTTGATTAGATCTACCACCTAAACTACGCCGAACGCCTGTCTCTCTTTGGCGGTGCTAGCTCTAGGCGGTGAATGTGTTGTCGGGTTGGCGCGGTGTACGTGTGGATACTGCTAGAGCGGGGCTGCGCAAGTAGTCGCTCGACGACAGTCCGGCAACAATCTCACCTCCCGGCGCGGACGTGAGATTCTTCATCAAGCATCACCGACATCTACTTCGACAAACACAAGATCTTCCGCAACGGTGTTTGTAAATATTCTAGATCTAGCATTATGGGGTGCAGCATATCTTCATAGAATAGATCTTTGGCGGCAAGGTTACGGAAAATTTTAAAGTTTTACCCGCAACCCAATAGTAACATGTATTGCATGGAGTTAAACATGTAAATATGTTCGAAGTGTATGGATTGAGCTGTATAAATGGCACCGTTACATTTTGTCTTGTGAAATACTTTTATTCATATGTATTTATACTATTTTTAGACATATTATAAATGGGATTTTATTTTCGTGACCCATTTGGCTTAGTTTTCCTCGGTTGTGCCCTACTCACTTAGCTTTCCTCGGTTTTTCCCCACTTGGCTCTTTCGAGGCTCGCACATGGCCAAGCGGTCGTTTTCCATGGGGACAACCTCCTTTGACCGTTACTTGGCTGAGTTGACAAGTGGGACTGCTTAAGTGGGACAAGCATGTGGGGACAACGTGCCCAGTAGTTGATTCAGACACCCGGGTTGAGATGTTTAGTCCCACCTCGATAGTTTGGAGGGTGAACCACTTGTTTATTAGCAGGATTGCGCCGTATCGAACCAAAAGAATGTTTATCTTGGGCTTTCCTAAAGTCAAACAGACATCCCAGAAAAAAGCCTACTTGACTTCAGAATGGCCCCACGATTAAACGTTAAATATTTTTAAACTTAATAACAAATATTCTGATAAATATTTTTTGTCTACATATAAAACCATGATATTCCGATATATATTCATTGATTAAATTATGCTCAACATTTAATTTCTTTTGGTTATAGATAATTCATTGATTATCACGTCGTCAATACTGAAATTAAATCTGGACACATTTAATTTAGAGGATTAAGACTTACATTAAATTTATAAACTGATTAGGAAACTGAAAATGAATTTAATTTGGACTCTACTATGTGGGACAAATTACGTACGTACAAACTAGTGAGAGACAATAAACATAATGGATAGCTTGATTCTTTAGAATCATCTATTCACTGAATCTTCTACGCATTTGTATTTAAGGACATTGCCGTGCTAGGCATAGACAATCCAAACAATGTGCTCACTGGATCTATTCACTCACACCTTCAGCATGGGATCATCTTGTGACAACGTGAACTGATCCTTTAACTGGATCTTTTATGCATGAAGTAACCAGTACATAAATAAATTTATTATTGTTGTCATCCCTCACACGAGTAGTGTACAAGAGACTAATAATTTTTATTTGCATTTAGATTTATATCTTATGTTCAATCTCTCACTGTTTCTATCTCTTATTTTCTGAATTTATTTTTTGCAGTGTGTTCTATAACAGGAACTTTCTGCAACGATGCAACCAACAAATATTACTGCCTTCTCTTCCCCCTTATGAAAGAAGTTTAGACTTTTCCCAATATATGATTGTGACATCATGATTCAAATGTGTACATGTATCATTGTGTATATCATAGTTTCCATACTATAAATGAAATTTGGTGTTGTGGATATATTGCTTATGTTTATGATGTGAAAATATTCAAATGTAATGTGAAATTTCAAATTGATTTGCGAAAAAATATCTACTTTAGAAATGCGAAAAAACTCAGTGCAAACGATGAAAAACAAAATTCCTTTACTGATTAATGCTCTTCTCACTTCGGAAACGGAGAAAAGTAAATGACCATTTTGACCCGGGCTCATTGGAAACGGTTAAACACATCCGTTGCTATTGACGTCATTCACATCAGCAGCGGGGCTCGGGACACAGCCCCTTTCTCCATTTCCGATGAGGGTTTTGACCCGTTTCCATATCGCCGTTCTTTATTAGCGAACATATCATAGTGAAATGGAGAATTGACAATATTGGCACTATCAAAGTGAGAGATCTTTATCAACTGGAACTTTTCCTTACAAATTTATGTGGAAAACAAAATTTTCCTTGAATTGAATTTTTCTCATGCTTAATGCAGAGAAATAGAATTTTAACCAAAGAAAAACTTCTAAGAAGAGGCTGGACTTGAAAAATCAATGCCCTTTGTGCCCTAGCCAAAATTTTGGCATATGGTTTTGGGTGCTTTTGGGATGGTGTGGCCCCCATAGAGTGTAGATGACCTAGCTAGAAACTGATATTTTGATGGATCCCAACGAAAACTTATGTTCTATGGAGGGCAAGCGTACGTTCGATGATCTAGAAGACATGAAACGATGCGTATTTTTCAATCGGTGCTTCACATATGATTATATAATTGTGATTTATAGATTGTTTAATATGATTGATTCATGTGCAATATTGTCAAAATGAAAAGGCAAAAGAAACCTTGAGAAAGGAGTAGAGAGACCAGATCGGAGAATCCTACTAAAGGACACATGGACGATCGTCCTTTACTGCAGGACTAATAGGACAATTTGTTCTTAGATCTGTGGTTTTGGGAGCTTTGTGAAGATTGATGATCTGGGAATTATGCTTCATTTTGATGTGGATGTGTTTTTTGTACGGATGTTTCCGGCTGCAAATGATGTGATGTGCTAATAAGAGCATCTCTAAGAGCTTACCTATATTTGGGTAAGCCAAAACCATTATGGGTAGAGGAGAGAGAGTGTCTGGGTATCAAAAAAAATCTGCTTTTCTAGCTTACCTATATATGGATACCCAAAAACTGGTTGCATTGTTTTCATCATTTCCTTCTCATTACTACCCTCCAACATATATCATATACAAACACAATATAATCTGAATAAACTACAAATCCTACACAAGATAATTCAAACAATTGCACAAATATTCAAATTCATCCATAAAACCAGTCACAAAGTGCATCATCAACAAAAAATAAAAGTGCATCGGTGCATAGAACAACACCATGAATATAAAGTTTTCCATGCATCATCAACACAAACCGAAAGTTCATCGGTGCATAGAAGAACACCATCATCAACTCTCATATGTCACCATTGCCTCCACCACCACCATTGCCTCCACCGTAGCCGCCACCACCTACACCACCATTGCCTCCACCATAGCCGCCACCACCTCCGTGTCGGCGCCGCGCCATCTTTTTCTTGCTTTCGGAGAAGATAAACTTCGCTGCGTATGTGAACAGTCATATCCCACTGCATGCCCATTGTTTGGCTCTTGGCTGGCTACACTCTACTATACATATAGTGCGGTTAACAACTTACCAGGGGAGGAAAGAGCTGATCTTCTGATTCCAGAGGATTCCTACTATCTCCGGATGGGAGCTGGCGTGTTCTTGACTGTCCGCTGGTGAGGCGCGGGTGATGTATGCGCCTAGCTAGTTGTATTCTCCATTTTCTGCAATGAGTTACACCGATCGAATACACAATACGCACTGCAGGTTCCGAAGATACCAGTAGTATACCTAACCTGGCCACTCTGGGATCCTAGTGAGAGATCACCAGAAACTATATATGTGAGCACGCAAGCGTGGGGCTCTATGGCATCCTGCCTGGGCATGGGCATTAATTAATTAGGATTAGGAGCCAGTAATAGTAGTAGTAGATGTATTTCTAGTACAGTTGGAACCATTAGACAATAGACACGCCCTATTAGGATTAGTGGTTGGGAGGCAGCCAAATTTAAGGTTCAAATTAAGTGAGCCACTTTTATTGGTACTCCCTCCATCCCAGTTTATTAGACATAGTTTGCAAAACACAGCGACCTAGGTGGATGCCGATAGGGAGAAGAAAAGAGGTGTTGGTGGAGTTAATCACTATAATTATGCCTTGTATTTTTAGAAACCGATGCATATTATAAATGCAGAATCCCAACAAAGCCCTCCAAGCCCACATTGGTTTAAACGCTGCCCATTGCATGCAGAGTAGAATAGGAAGCGCATTAAATTGGGGGTGGGCATGGTGTGGTTTTCTCTCCACTAATCTAGCATTAATTATGAAAATTATGCCTAACTCTTGAGAATTTTTGGATTTGAAATTATGCCTAATAAACTGGGATGGAGGAGTACTAATGACGGACATCATTTGCGCTGATGAAGTAAAAGATACTCACTCCGTACCGGTTTATAGGATGCAATTTTAAAACCAAGTTTTCCCAATAATAAGCAACAATTAGCATTAATTAAAAACAGTTAATGTTAGGTTCTGGCCTTTCCCAAGAACAATAAGAAAACCGATTGGGTTTGGCCTTTCCCTAATTAATGTTGTCATTAAATATGAGAGTGCTAATTGGGTGAAATATTGGAGAGATAGATTTTGCATGGTCAATCCTTATTTACCTAGATTTTCAGATATTTGCCAAATGCATCCTATAAACTGGAATGGAGCGAGTATGTCTCGCTCCGTTTAGGTGTGCAGGGCTTATAAGAAAAATCATCACGACCGAGGCATGAGTTGATTGAGTGTTATTTCCTTCAAGCAGGGCGCTGAATTTATTAGAGTAGAGAGAGAACCCGTGCATGCATTGGTCAATGGTTTTAAAATTGCATGCATAAAGGAGAGAGAGAGGAAAATGGGTGCGGTGAGAGTAAATTTTAAGGAGAGAGAAGGCCACAAAGCAATTAATTAGGAGCATTAATTTGTCAAATAGGCCTTATTCCCACACCAAAAGGGAACAAATAGTTTTTCCTTAGAAGCCCAATATACTTAAACGGAGGGATTACGAAGGGTGATCTCGATAATTATTGTCCTCGTGTAATGTTACTCGAATGCTTCACACCTGAAATCAACCAATTTCACTTCCATCTTGATCCCGGCCTGTATTGCTAGCATGTAATAACTTCTAACCTTTCTAAATCGAGAAAAAGGTTAAGCTATTGCCTCGTTTCAGAAAATGTTGATCAAGTGCCAATAATGAAGAACGAATTGTTGGGTGGAGAGGAAATGTTTCCGTTGGCTGGTAAGCTAGGTGTAATTATAGAACCTTCCGTGTTCATGATATTGATAAGTGGAAGGGGAAGCCTAGGAGACTATGAATACATGTCAAATGCTTGCACATAAATGTGGAGGGGGTTATAAGAAAGATTAAAAAGAGTTACTAGCTAAGCTGGATTTGTTGGACAAAAAAGGTAGTAGAAACATTATCTCTATCTGTTCAAGAAAAAGGTTCACATGTAACTTTGAATTCTAAATTGAAAAAGCTACCGAGAGATGGCGATTAAAAATGGAAGCTTATAGAGTTAAGGAGAAGGATGTGAAAGAGTGAGATGGAAACAAAACGTATTTTTATTTGAGCTAGTAACGGTGCAAAGAGAAACACTTATGTGTGTTCCACGACAATGGAGGAGAAAACATGGTGAAAGACAATCTAATTAAACATGTGACTAATTCTACAGAGGCTCGTTGGAAGAGTTGAGGAAGCTAAGTTAAGATTGGATGGAATTGAGTATGATGAGCTGACTGAGTTCTTGACTAGGTCGTTTAAACTAGAAGAGTAGAAGGAGGTAGGATTTGACATGAAACACAATAAGACAACTCAATTTGATGGTTTACGTGCAACAATATACATGTGTTTTGGGATGATATCAAAGATGACCTAAAAGATACCATGTATGCCTTTCATGAGGGAAGACTAGACAATCCAAACGTCCCTAATGTAGAAGTGATCAAAAAGTTAGACGATTTTCTACTAAATTTTGATAACCAAATACTAACTTAAGTATTATCAAATAGATTGGGCAGAGTTATACACAAGATGATTAATGATACTCAAACAACATTAATCAAGGATAGATGTACATGGTGGACGAAATAGTACTGTTGCATGAAACAATTCATGGAATTCGTCATAAGAAAATCCGAGGGATTGGGCTTTCCTCTACCAGATGATGCAGGCAAAATGAATGGGTGATTGTGGTGTGATGGTTATGAAATCAATGAGGGCGGAAGATTAGCAATCAGAATAAATGATCAGATTGGACCATTTCCCAATATATGCCAGGGTGAGACAATGTGACCCTCTGTCTCTATTGTTATTTTACATTGTGGGAGATGACCTAAGCTATTATGGTTTCTTTCCACATACAGTAGATGGTGGATTGACAATCTTACAATATGATGATGATGCCTTCCTACGAATGGATGATGATTTGGAGAATGATGGAAACTTCAAGCTTATCTTGTGCATAAATTTCTCAGCTTAACATTAATTTCCATAAAAGTGAAATTTATTGTCTAGGAGCAGCTACAAAACAGTGAATCGCACTAGAATGAAATATTCACTTGTTTCTGAGAAACCTAATGGACGGAAGGGAAGCATGTTCGCTATAAGGGACAAAACTAGTTTGGTAAATTCTTGCCTAAGTAGCATTCCCTTTTACACGTTGTCCTTTCTTAAAACCCCAAAAATATTTGTCAACATGATGGATATACATAGGGCCACTCCAACAAAAATTTGGACCCGGGCCAATACAAGTTTTACTAAACTTCTATACTTACCTATTTTGTTTTAGCGTGTTACAATTTTTACTAGGTATGATATTTCAATCTATTGGCATAGTTTAACCACTAATTGACAATATTACTAAATATTACTTTTCTTAAAGCAATAAGGTAGAGGAAGCTCCTACAACCTTTTTTTAATTAAGAACCAAATCCGTTTCCGTGAGGATCTGAACATGGTGATTGGGTTGTATATCCACTTTCCTAATCAACTAAGCCAAACTCACTTCTTTACTACGTATTAGTTGGTGTATTCTGTTTGTTTGTACTGAATATCATTGAAAGATAGTAAGGTGTATTTTATAACAAAAGTCTCTTGTAAAACTATTTTATGTAATTCATAATCCATATAACTGATACGTATTTATTGTAATGATCTGCAGAGAAATGATCTAAAAATATCTCAATAGTGTTTTCTAGTGTATGATAAATTAATCATATTTATAGAACTTTTAGAGTATATACTAAACCAGTTTATTACTTACTCCTTTTTCGTGGTTAAAATCGCAGAAAAAGTCAAAAATTAACAAAATGTGCATGCTCTGTACTTGATATTGAAACAACATTGCTTAAAGTAATCACTATTAATATAAACTGGTGTGGATTCTACTATGTTTGCATATGTAATTTTATTTCGCATGCTCTTATGCAATATGTTTATTATCATCCGGTGTATATATGTCCCCTGTCAGTTTATTAAATAAAATGTATTGCATGGAGTTAAACAAGTAAATATGTTGGTAGTGTATGGATTGAGTTGTATAAAAGCAATTGTTGCATTTTGTTTTGTAAAATAATTTTATTCATATGTATTTATACTACTCCTCTGATTCGTATTAACTGTCGCCAGCGCTGCAGTAATTTGTACTACTGATGTACACTTTCAGCGACAGTTAATTTGGACCGAGGTAGTATGTTTTTTTGTTTGATGCCCAGTTCGCTTATTTCTGCTCAGTTTTGCACCCTTTTTTTTCCTCAGTTTTCACCCACTTCACTCCACCAAGCCTCGCAGATTATCCAAACTTAGTTTCTTGAAACCATAGAATAGCCGCAGCTATAGACAGATGAATTGATGAGTACTTAAGATCGAGCCGCTGAGGTCCTGTTGGGATTATTAAATGGACTGTTTTCCCCGTTCTGTTCCAGCTAATATTTTCCCACGTTGTTCTATCAAATATTAAGTTCACTTGTTGGAGTTCTTCTTTTTGGCAATGACTTCTTGGAGTTGAGTACGGCATTGGCTTATTTCCCACGCAGAAGTCATTTTCGGAAGCGCATTCCAGCTACTGAAGAGCGTGCGCAACTGTGCACTGTTGTCTATAATGTCATTCACCCTGTCTTCTGTCAGACCTCTACGTTCATAGTAAGGCAGAAAAAATAATATTTGGACGAATCTCGCTCCAATACTGAACACACGATGAATACATTTAGCCAGGTAATCAAATGCTCAACAATTTTAGATCCAAAATAATCATGCTCAACAGCCTCATCAACATTAACCTTCTGATGGTCATTAGAACTAGACTTGTGTTCTGAAAGCTACTTGTACATAATTTCAGCACCACCCGATCGAATGCCGAACTAACTATGAACAGTTGACGGCATCCCACATGCAAGGATTTTTTTTAGATAAACAGGGGCGCACCCCCGGTCCCATTGATAAACCTCAACGAAACCTGGCGTTCGAGTAGGTCTAACATGCAAGGATCGCCTTGCATGGGGTTTCTCAAAATATTTTGAGCACGGCGCAGTCGCGGCGTATGTTGGTCATGGCGGCGGCGAAGGCGAGCTGGAAGTCGAGTCGGTGCCGTTGGCCGCCTAGTTGTTGACGATGGGGCGCGGCCGATCGTCGGTGTGGCGTAAGGAGGGTTACTAGATAAACCCATTCACATCACTTGCTTCCATTAGTTAGATCTTTTCATATTTATTGTTTTGCATAAAAGGCCATATAAGAGGGTTATAGGGATTTAGAGAATAGATAGTTTACCTTCAGCTCCTCGTGGGTTCGACACTCAATACTTATCGAATTGTGCTACAGTGATTCCTTACTCTTGGGATTATCAAGGTGTAATCTAAATCTTTCCACAGTTTGGGCGCGGCGTCGCCATCGGATTTTGACGGCCGTGAGCTGGTAACTAGATTACACCTTGATAATCCCCAAGAGTAAGGAATCACTGTAGCACAATTCGATAAGTATTGAGTGTCGAACCCACGAGGAGCTGAAGGTAAACTATCTATTCTCTAAAGCCCTATAACCCTCTTATATGGCCTTTTATGCAAAGCAATAAATATGAAAGATCTAACTAATGGAAGCAAGTGATGTGAATGGGTTTATCTAGTAACAAGTTTCTCAAGCAAGTTTCAGACACAGGTTTCTTAGAGCAAGTTTCTCTCAGCAGTTTTCTCAAGCAAGTTTCTCAAGCAGCAAGTATCAAATATCTCAAGTAGCAAATATCTCAAGGGAGCAAATGTTCTAGCAATTGTTATTTCATTCGCGTGGTTGTCACAATTAGTGAAGCACATGTTTCAGTCTTAGTTGTTTCTTTTAGGTGGGAGCCATAAATAGGTGTAGCCAAGTAAATGAGCAATAACACAACTCTTATGATGGATCTCATGGCCAAATAAATGTGCAGCACAAGAATTATTAAGACATAATTGTCCCACCATAGCCTTAAGTTCTAGGGTCCCCCATATATATCCCCCATAAAGTAACTTCAAGTCTCAGACACCGGTTTCTCTCTACTCCGACATGTCCTACTCAATCCATTACGCTACGGTGATCACCTTACATGCATTCCCCAACATATGCGTGCACTCATATATTGTACATAAAGACAATCATAAAAGATAACAACACTTGTATGCAACCAATCAACGAACTATTTCACAAGTGCCATGAACAAATCACTTCTCAAACACAGATGGAGACACAATAGATCAAGGGAATAGTATATTGCACCACACATCATGTTTGCCAAGAGTTTACAGTGGGGAGATGGAGATGATCTTGCTGTAGATGTCGATGATGAACACGCCGGAGGGGGGTGGAGCCCTCCGGAGGTGATTCCGGCGGCGTTTCCCCCCTCCGATCTTCTCCGGCGGCAGCCTTCTGACTCTCTGTTTCGTGTTTTCTGTTTCTCCGCCGCCTCCTTTCGCGAAACGCCAGGGACCTTTTTTTAGGCGTTTTTAGGTCAAGACGAGTCGGTGACGAAAATCGACGGCCACGGAGCTCCGAGGTGGAAACGAGCTGGCCCACGCGGCCATGTACTTTAGGCCGCGTGGGACCCTCCCATTTCCAGCCTGTTGGGCTTCTGGTCTTCAATTTAAGCCCATTGCGTTCGTCTCGAAAATTCTGAACCGTGCTCTTTGACCTTGCCCTTTTTGGAGTCCCGAAGCTCCCGGAAAGTCTGAAACACTAAAAAAGACGTTTTCTGGAAAAACAGGGTTAATTCCAAATAAATGGGAAAACTATGAAGTATTCCCAAAATCATTATAAAACATTGATATAACCCTTATATGATGCAAATATGATTGGAATATAAGCAATTAAAGTGCAAAGTTCATGTATGCATTTTACATGCATCAACATCCCCAAGCTTAATCCATGCTCGTCCTCGAGTATGAAGATGATAAAACTAACATGGACTTTGCAATTTAATACTTAACAATGAATATCAAAGATGATTACTATTGCTACATATAGTCAAATGATTCATTCTTCAAAGGAGTAGCAATATGCAAATAGTTTATGAAGTGATATCAAGTATTCAATGCAAGGATGTTCAATGATAGTTCACAAAGTGTAACATAACAGATATATATGGACCACATGTATGCATAATGATAAGTAGACATCCTACATGGTCATAGAGTGATGATGAAAATCTGAATATGATAGGTGGACACTTTGGAAAGATGTATATGAGTAGAGGTAAAGCATGCATAAGTTTCATCTAACTTCCAAACTCTCTACTTAAGTTAATGATTGCAATATGGTAATCTTGGTGTCAAGCTCTCATTGCCCCTATCATAGCATCTTGAATGATTAAGTTTAAAGTGAAAGCAAATATGAGTAGTGTGCTTGACAAAGTAAAGGTTGATGTCTCATGCCCCTTGAATACAAGTACCTACACCATGTGTTACTCAACTTGGAAACAAAGCAAGTTCAAGTTAAATATCATTGTAAGTAATAATATCATCAAGAGCGTCAACTGGGGTACCTCTTGTCCCAGGATATGGAACAAGCCCATATCAAAATGACAAGACAAACAAACAAATGAACAATCTCAACACCCTTTTTATTTACCATTGGATAGCTTTTTATTGTAAGGTGTATCACAGACGGTTCACCATAGCATGTAAGTAAATTTCCACCATGAATGATGCATGGCTTAGATTAGCGGCCCAGGCGTCTCTCTAACCATTTATACAAACTCATTTAAACTACTCATTTCCTCATTTATTTCACCATGATAAGCATCCATAAACAAAAGTACATGATATCAACTAAATATAATGAGGCATGTTGAAAGCTTCCATGTGACAGCACATATGGGCTAACTCCAACCAAGACATTTGTCAAGCCACATCATAATTTAATCACAATGGGTCATGTTTTATTTATGCAATAAAAGTAAAGTGTGCATCAAGTTCGTGAGAGCTATATAACCAACTTTTCCCATAACAATCAACAACATAAGCATTTTCATTCAGAGGTATAGATAACACAAAATCATGATAACATACTCGGAATAGCATAAAGCTAATAGGTAGATATGGTGGACTCACTGGAAAACTTTGGTTGAAGGTGTTGGAAACAAGTTTTTGCTTGTTGGAATGTTTTGGGCTAGCAAAGGGAGAAAGTTGACCATCTAGATGCATGCATGAGTGTCCATAGAACTAACTAATCCATGTTAAACAAAGTGAAATAACTTTCAGCATCAAAACATGAATAAGTGATAACTCTTGATAAAGCATTTACATATTATTACTCATTAACAAGCTCATGAATCATGCAACTATATGTATCATTAAAAATCAACTCAAACATCCCTTTTCCCATCATAATAGCATCCATCATATTTCAACCCATATTTCCAGTAGCTCTCTCATATATAATTGATAGTGTGGTGGTCTCTCAAGACTCAAACAAAAACAAAAACGACGCTCCAAGTTTATGCGATAAAGTGTTTTGATCGAAAAACAGAAGTTGGACGTGTGCAAACCGAGAGTGTGTAGGTCCAGCGGGGTTGTCTTCACATCCCCAAGCTTATGGTCTTCACCATCCTTGGATAGCTCTTGGTGCATCTCCTCCAATCCCTGTGAAAAAACTTCAAAACACCGTTTCTCCCATCTCTTTTCTGTGGGGTGCATTAATAGTGATAAACAAATAGGTTTCTTGCTGCATATAATCCTTGAACAAAAATTCATATGAATGTCCAGAAAGTGTATAATGTTGTATGCCTACTCATAAACTCAATTGGATCAAAAAGATTCAACTTAAAAGCTCAAAGCATGCATCAAACAAAATGGGACAGAATCTGTCCAGAAAAACAGCAGCAGCAAAACGTATTTTTCTACCCTACCAAACTTTCTCGAAAAATTCCGAAAAATTCATGCATACAGAGGATGAAAAGTTGCAACTACAGTTCAAATATGAGCTCATTCGGAGTTACAGAATAAGAATTAAAAATCATACCGTGCACAGATTCGTGCAGGAATAAAATCTCCGAACTCAATAAGCAACTTTTCAAACCAAAAGGGTAAAACTTGGCACTTTATTAAAAACTCCAGAAACTAAACTAGACACAAAATCTCTTGTTACAGCAAGAGGACACAAAGAAAAATCACACACAAAAATAACCGGGTTGCCTCCCGCAAAGCGCTTTCTTTATAGCCATATAGCTAGGCTTACTTACTTGGTATCAAGATGGTTGAAGTGAGGTGGCTTGGCATCCCCAAGCTTAAATTCTTGTACTTATTTGATATATGTAGGGTGAGCCTAGGGGTAACATCCCCAAGCTTGAGTTTTTGTCCCTCTTGATCTTTGTTCATCACCCTCAACTCTTCCACTTGAAAGTTCTCTTCACACAAAACTCATCATAAAACTTGATTAGAGGGGTTAGTGTCTCCATAAATAAATCCTCAAAGGTACAGCAAAGACATATCATGAGTTGATTCTAAACATTAACTATTGTTACTATGGTTGCGTATTGTTCATTGATCAAAAGAACCACACAAAACACAAGTAATGAAGCTAATGCAAAATAAAGACAGAATCTGTCAAAAACTGAACAGCCCGCAAAGAGTGAATTTTCAGAGGCACTTACGTTGCTCAAATCAGAAAACTTTGAACTAATGAAATGTGTGATAATAACTAATGATTGCTGTCGTAAATTTTCAGGTCAAAATTCCTTTTCTGTGATTTTTAACATTTTTCGCAGTGAAGCTCAGGAATCTGTTTTCTGGACAGCAAATCACTATTGTTAAATCCTACCTCTCAAAAGAGGTTATTCTCTCCATAAAAAAAAAAATAAGATACAAAGGTGATGTTACAGTAGTAAACAAGCACCTTGACTCAAAAACCGAAAATCAAAATCAAAAAGAAGCAAAACCAAGAAAGGTTCAAGAGAAACAAACAAAGAAGAAAGAAAATATTTTTGTTGTTTTTGATTTAGCAAAAAGGCAAAAGAAGAAGCAAATATATACAACTTAAACACTCTTTTTATTTGGTTTTAACTTTGGGAAAAGTTTTAATGATAGAGACTTTGCAACGGTTCCATTGGCATGAACAACACATGTTCAAGGTCGACCCCAACTTCTCCATTACTCATCCTTCTCATTTACTTTCCCAAATTTTATAAAAAAAAAATCCTAAACTAATTGTCACAAAAGTAGGTAAAGATATTTTACATGTTGTAAGGATATAAAGGTGTGCTCAAACCGAATAGGAAGTTAAAGCATAAGGAACACACCACAGAATATTAAACCATCAACTTTTAAGTCTAACTCTTTTCCTATGCATTGGCATTTTATATATGAATAAATAGCAGCAATTTTGTGGTAACCAATGCATATAATAATCAATAGCTTGCATTTTAAATAACATAGAAACATAAAGGATTCTTATCTCTTCCTCTCTCATAATAGTTGCAAGCATTAAAGTTAAACATACCCACATAGTTTTGAATAGAATCACCACATAAAGACTTATCATCTAATGAGCATAATGGATCATCAAACTCAATTAAATCACTTTCATCCTCAACGGCTTCCCCAAGCTTAAACTTTTCCATAGCATTAGCAATAAAGGTGTTCAAAGAGTTAGTACCACAAACATGAGTGTTATGCAAATAAAATTTAATTTTCTCCTCAAACACTTCATGTCCTAACTCAAGATAGATATTATACAACTCTAAATTTGGTTCTTTTCCATTTTCTAATTTTTTTGTGTTTTAGATTTATATGTTAGTATGCAATGCAAACAAGAATAAAAGTTTGCACAACGCTCCCCGGCAACGGCGCCAGAAAAGTACTTGATAATCCCCAAGAGCAAGGAATCACTGTAGCACAATTCGATAAGTATTGAGTGTCGAACCCACGAGGAGCTGAAGGTAAACTATCTATTCTCTAAAGCCCTATAACCCTCTTATATGGCCTTTTATGCAAAGCAATAAATATGAAAGGAACTAACTAATGAAAGCAAGTGATGTGAATGGGTTTATCTAGTAACAAGTTTCTCAAGCAAGTTTCAGACACAGGTTTCTTAGAGCAAGTTTCTCTCAGCAGTTTTCTCAAGCAAGTTTCTCAAGGAGCAAGTATCAAATATCAAGTAGCAAATATCTCAAGGGAGCAAATGTTCTAGCAATTGTTATTTCATTCGCGTGGTTGTCACAATTAGTGAAGCACATGTTTCAGTCTTAGTTGTTTCTTTTAGGTGGGAGCCATAAATAGGTGTAGCCAAGTAAATGAGCAATAACACAACTCTTATGATGGATCTCATGGCCAAATAAATGTGCAGCACAAGAATTATTAAGACATAATTGTCCCACCATAGCCTTAAGTTCTAGGGTCCCCCATATATATCCCCCATAAAGTAACTTCAAGTCTCAGACACCGGTTTCTCTCTACTCCGACATGTCCTACTCAATCCATTACGCTACGGTGATCACCTTACATGCATTCCCCAACATATGTGTACACTCATATATTGTACATAAAGACAATCATAAAAGATAACAACACTTGTATGCAACCAATCAACGAACTATTTCACAAGTGCCATGAACAAATCACTTCTCAAACACAGATGAGAGACACAATAGATCAAGGGAATAGTATATTGCACCACACATCATGTTTGCCAAGAGTTTACAGTGGGGAGATGGAGATGATCTTGCAGTAGATGTCGATGATGAACACGCCGGAGGGGGTGGAGCCCTCCGGAGGTGATTCCGGCGGCGTTTCCCCCCTCCGATCTTCTCCGGCGGCAGCCTTCTGACTCTTTGTTTCGTGGTTTTCTGTTTCTCTCCGCCGCCTCCTTTCGCGAAACGCCAGGGGACCTTTTTTATAGGCGTTTTAGGTCAAGACAGAGTCGGTGGATGAAAAATCGACGGCCACGGAGCTCCGAGGTGGAAACAAGCTGGGCCCACGCGGCCATGTACTATAGGACGCGTGGGACCCTCCCATTTCCAGCCTGTTGGTCTCCTGGTCTTCAATTTAAGCCCATTGTGTTCGTCTCGAAAATTCTGAACCGTGCTCTTTGACCTTGCCCTTTTTGGAATCCCGAAGCTCCCAGAAAGTCTGAAACACTAAAAAAGACGTTTTCTGGAAAAACAGGGTTAATTCCAAATAAATGGGAAAACTATGAAGTATTCCCAAAATCATTATAAAACATTGGTATAACCCCTATATGATGCAAATATGATTGGAATATAAGAAATTAAAGTGCAAAGTTCATGTGTGCATTTTACATGCATCACGCCTAAACTCAAGAAGTTTCTGAACAGGCAAAATTTTGGTGAATCCATCAGCGATTTGATCTTTGCTAGAGATAAACTTGATATCAAGTTGTTTGTTTGCAACCCTCTCTCGAACAAAATGAAAGTCAATTTCAATATGCTTGGTACTGGCATGAAAAACTGGATTCGCCGAGAGATATGTAGCTCCAAGATTATCACACCAAAGACATGGCTTGTCTCGAAGAGAGACGCCAAGTTCTCGAAGAAGCGCTTCAAGCCAAATCAACTCTGCTGTGGCATTGGCTAAGGCTTTATATTCAGTTTCAGTACTTGACCGTGAGACTGTAGCTTGTTTTCTTGCATGCCAAGATATTAAATTTGACCAAAAAATATAGCAAAGCCTCCTGTAGAATGTCTGTCATCAGGGTAGCCAGCCCAGTCTGCATCTGAGAAAGCACTAACAAGTGTAGATGAAGATTTTTGAAAGTTAAGGCCAATCTGAAATGTACCCTTGATGTATCTCAGAATTCTCTTTGCTGTAGTCCAATGTGTGGTAGTTGGGGCATGAAGAAATTGACATACTTTATTGACAGAGTAAGATATATCAGGTCTTGTCAATGTTAAGTATTGAAGTGCACCAATTATACTTCGATAATGAGTACTATCCTGAGGGCCAAGAGGCGATCCTTCATTGAGTGCTAATTTTTCAGTAGTAGACAAGGGTGTGGGACAAGATGCGCACTTTCTCATGCCAACACGAATAAGTAAGTCAGAAGCATATTTCTCTTGAGTTAAAACCAGCCCATTGGATGTTTTCTTAACCTCAATGGCCAAAAAGAAATTTAAGTCACCAAGATCTTTGAGAGCAAAATCTTTACTCAAATCATGAAGTCAGCCTTATTGGAAGAGCTTGTCACAATAATGTCATCCACGTATATGAGAATAAAGATGATAATGCCTTGCTTGTTATAGATGAACAGTGATGTGTCAGCTTTAGAGGGTGTAAAACCAAGTTCATGCAATTTGGAGCGAAGACGAGAATACCATGCTCGAGGGGCTTGTTTCAAACCATAGAGAGCCTTGTCAAGTTTGCAAACAAGATTTGGAGCATTAGGATTTTCAAACCCAGGTGGTTGTTTCATATAAACCTCCTCTTCCAGAACACCATGTAAGAATGCGTTCTTGACATCAAGCTGCCGCAAGCTCCAACCCCTGGAGACTGAAATAGCTAGAACAAGTCTGATAGTAGCTGCTTTGACAACAGGGCTAAACGTATCTTCATAATCTATACCATAACGTTGTTTGAATCCCTTTGCAACCAATCTAGCTTTGTATCTATCAATGGTGCCATCAGCATTTTTCTTGATGCGAAATACCCATTTGCAATCAATCAAATTTTTGTTTGAACTTGGAGAGACTAGATGCCATGTTTTATTTTTATCAAGGCATCATATTCTTCATGCATGGCTTGTCGCCACTTGTTATCAGCCATTGCTTCTTGTACATTTTTAGGTTCCCCTGTGGATGTGAGCATACACCATCGAATCCTACCATCTGTAAATATTCTTGGTTGTCGAATACCTTTTGAGAGGCGAGTGACATGCGAGTGTCGAGGGGCTTCTGCAGCATCAGGAGCTACAGAGTCAGAGGGAGCAGCAGATCCTGCTGTGTTGGTAGATTCCATTGGCAGGGACGAATCAGCAGACATATGCGTAGAAGATCCGGCAGTGGAGGTGGAGACAGAGCCGGTCGCAGAAGATCCAACGTGGCGTCACGAGGTTGGCTCGAGTGGGCCTGCTGTCCAGCTTTTGACAGCGGCACATGGGCCGACAGGCGCGAGGTGGCTGATGCTGGTTCGTCTTGGGTTGCTGCGTGATCCGAGGCAGATCTTTCTGGTCATCTTGCAGGGAAATCATCATGGAAAGCCGTGCGAGAACTGGATTTTTCTACAGAATCCGTTCTACTGTCTATTTCATCATTTGTTGTATTGTTTTCACTAGGATGTTGTGAATAATCCATGGTAGTTGTCTCCGATGCAACCTGTGGATGGTTAGCAATAGGCACAATAGGCATATGATCACCAATATTATGTACACCCCCATTATTACACAAGTGTGGAGGAAGTAAAAGAAGTTCTTCATGTAGACGAGAACCGACATGCATTTGGATGAAGTGAAGAAAAGGGAAAAACACCTTCATCAAACACAACGTCACGAGAAATATAAACGTGACCAGTTGTAACATCAAGGCATTTGATACCTTTGTGAATGGGACTATATCCTAAGAACACACATCGTTTGGATCGAAACGCAAGTTTGCGTTTGTTATAGGGACGAAGATTGGGCCAACACGCACACCCAAAAACTCGAAGAGAATCATAATTTGGCTTTACTTGGAGGAGTTTTTCTGTGGGAGTTTCGAAATGCAACACTTTAGTAGGGAGCATATTTATGAGAAATGTGGCGGTGAGAAAAGCTTCGTCCCAAAATTTTAGTGGCATGGATGCATTAGCAAGCAAAGCAAGACCAACTTCAACAATATGGCGGTGTTTGCGCTCAGCCGAACCATTTTGTTGGTGAGCGTGAGGACAAGATACATGATGTGATGCCAACTTTTTGAAAGAAACCGTGGAGTTTTTCATATTCACCACCCCAATCAGTTTGCATGGTGATGATTTTGCGACCAAATTTACGTTCAACAAGTTGCTGAAAATTGAGAAAGACTTGATAAACATCGGAACATTTTTTAAGCAAATAAACCCACATGAATTTGCTATAATCATCGATGAAGCTTACATAGTAAACATGTTTGCCAACAGAGGCAGGAGCTGGACCCCATACATCAGAAAATATTTGCTCTAAAGGAACAGTAGATATACTGGTAGATATGTGATAGGGGAGCTGATGGCTCTTAGCTTGTTGACATGGATCACATATGTAAGGGTTTATTTCAGGAGAGTGCGACAGTTTATTTCTCCTAAGCACTTATTGAACAGTAAATGATGATGGATGCCCTAGACGACAGTGCCATGTTGACGTTGAAGGCTTTATTGTGATGAAGGCATGCGTGTGTGTTCCTGCAGAGATAGGAACAAGAGGATAGAGACCACCATGACAGGGACCTCTAAACATGATTTGCTTCGTGGCCAGATCCTTGATGACAAAAAAAGAAGGATGAAATTCAATGAAGGCATTGTTGTCTAGAGCAAGACGATGAACAGATAATAAATTCTTGGATGCACTAGGGACATGCAACATATTATTTAGTCGAATAGAACTATGGGGGGTATGTAATATTGAGTGACCAACATGCGTAATTGGCATACCTGCACCACTGGCGTTGTGAACTTCATCCTTACCTTTGTAAGTATCATGAGTTGTTAATTTCTGTAACTCACCGGTGATGTGATCGGTGGCTCCAGTGTCCATATACCAATTTGTGTCGACTCCATAAGCACCTTTTTCTTCAGTATAAGAGTCATCATCATCATTGTTATCTGAATAACGCCACCAACACTCGCTGGCGGGGTGACCAAATTTCTTGCATATCTGACAAGTGATATCTTGATGTTGGGATGGGGCGCGCCCACGGCCACGACCACGACCACCGCGATGACCTTGTTCATGGCGTCCACGGTTCTGTCCATGAGAGCGACGACCACGGCCACGACCTTGAGCATTACCATAATTGGAGGAGTGGTGACCGTAAGCAGAGTTGTGAGAGGCAGTGTTAGCTGAAGAGGTGAAGGTACTCGTATTTTGCTTATATTTAGTCAACATCTTCTGTCGAAGATCAAAAGCAACAAGCTGGGCACACATGTCATTCAGAGTGGTGCTAGGAACAGCATTGATGGATGCAAATAGAGGGGTATATTCATCATCAAGTTCAGCAAGAATATAATCACGGAGATCTTCATCGTCAACAGTTTTACCAGCAGCAATAAGTTGAGAAGCATACCCCTTCATCTCAGCGATAAACACTTCAGCAGTTTTGTCTAGTTTCTTCGTATTGGATAGAGCACCACGAAGATAACCCACACGGGCTCGTCATTGCTGCGAGAAGACATCAGAGATGACGGCCCAAACTTCGGCCGCATGCTCAAGATCGAAGACTTGAGCAAGAAGATCTCGAGACAGAGATTTTGTCAGGAAGCCCAATACGACTTGATCTCTAGCGATCCACTCAACGTACGCTGGATTCGGTACGGTTGTTGTTCCACTTTCTCCTGCTGCGACCTCCAGAGTTTTAGCGGGCGCTAAATCGGATCCTTCAAGAAGACCCATGACCTGAGCACCACGGAACGAGGGCATAACCTGCGCCTTCCAGAAGAGGAAGTTCTCGCGAGTCAATTTTTCCGCGGGAGGGGCGCCAAGGGCAGCCGTGAGGGACGGCGCCGAGGTTGAAGATGACGCCATGATGGAGGGTGGGAGAGTTCGTCTCTGTTTTCTATCGATCGATCACAAAAATGTGGGGTTTTCTTAGTGGATTGTTGCGGCAGAGTGGAAGGGGAAGAGGAAAGCTCTGGATACCATGTTGGTGGAAGCGATGCCCCTGATGGGGGGCTCGGTTACGTGTTTATAGAGAAGTGGAAAAAGCCCCCACTCGGTGGCATTAACAGAGGGATACGAAGAGGAAGGAGTACTACTCCTGAGCCTGTTCATATGAAATACAGTAAAGGCTAACACGGTGTAGGTATGTGCGCCTGCTTGCTTTCACTTTAGTTGTACGGCAAGAGCACGAGGCAAATTCGATCCACAGTGTAGCCGAAGCAGGGATATAAGTGTGAATTTCCTGTAACCAGAGATGGTGACTGGAGTGAACAGGGCGGAGCTACGTTCAGGTCAGGGGGGCTGCCGCCCCCCCAGCCCAGCCAAATGTTCCCACAAATCCACTAATATTTGTCCTTTTTGTCTTCAAAATTGATGGTATTTGGCCTTTTTGCCCCCCCCCCCCCCCCCCCCCCCCCCCCCCCCCCCAACAGCGGCCCAACATGACCTAGCAGCCCATTCGCCCCCCGGCCATTTGGCCCAAGCTCCGCCACTGGGAGTGAAGCTGTGAGCCATAATTGTTGTTGACCATTGCTTTACGTGATCTGCAGTGCCGTATTACGGAGAGTACGAGCTTAAAGCTGGGAGCTTTCTTGACCTCTTGGTGAGTGCGCCCGCAGCTTATAGCTAGTTGTCCAGTTGCGCACACGGCCACACACTCGCATGGTTGATCGATCGAGTGGGTCGCCATCAGGCGTCGCGGTCGATCGCCCGCCGATGTGAACATACACAACACATACATGGCGCTGTTGCTGCTGGCGTCGTACGTGCATGCACCGCGACGCATATCATCAAATTACAGTTGGGATACGCATGTAGTACTCCGTATCTCGGTTGCATCGCTCCCAGGTTAAGCCAAAAGCTCGGAGTCCAACCTCTGGACGCGCCTGGCCGTCTTTTTTCCTACTGGAGTATCCATGTGTAGTGCGGTTACCAGGGGAGGAAAGACCTAGCTAGCTGTATTCTACATTTTCTGCGGATGATATGATGTGTCCGCCTAGCTAGCTGTATTCTACATTTTCTGCAACGAGTTGCACGCCGTCGAATACGCTACGCACCACGAGTTCTGAAGATACTAGTACTAGTATACCTAACCTGGCCGCTCTGGTATCCTAGTGGAAGATTACCAGGAACTATCTGAACACGCAAGCGTGTGACTCTATGGCGGCGGGAAAATATCTAGTGATCCCACACTTTAAATGATATCATGATACCCATCTCCAAAATTTAATTCCGACACAAATGGTGGGTGTTCATAAGATGTGTGCTTACATCTCCCAATGTTTTCAGAACCAAATTAAACATACAAAAAGAAAATTCTAGGAAAAATACACACAGGGAAACAAAAAGACTAACTGCCATGTGAATAGTGTCGTTTTGTGTTTTTGTCTTTTTGTGACACTATTCATGTTGGATTTGTCTTTTTTTTTCTATGCGTATACTTTAAATTTGGTTCTGTACATTCTAGGAATCGTAAAGACACAACTTGTTAGCATCCACAAAGTGTTCGGATTTTGTTTGAAACTTAAAAACTTGAATGTTGAGAAGTGATATCATGGTATCATATGAGGGGTGGGATCACTGGATATGCACTCATGGCGTTTTATGGCATCCCGCTTGGGCATTTATTAGGATTAGGACCAGCAAACAATAGTTAGATGTGTTTGTACAGTTGGAACCATTAGGCACGCCCTATTAGGATTAGCTAATGGTTTACAGGCAGCCAAATTTAGAGGTTTCTAAACTTCTAACTAAGTGAACCATGCACCTAGATTGGTACTGATGATGGACATTGCGCCGATGAAGTACTCCTACATGATTTGTCTCGTCCCAT
The DNA here is from genome assembly GCA_947311845.1 of Poa pratensis. Classification (NCBI taxonomy): domain Eukaryota; kingdom Viridiplantae; phylum Streptophyta; class Magnoliopsida; order Poales; family Poaceae; genus Poa; species Poa pratensis. The sequence goes on along the minus strand of CAMZMU010000041.1, from coordinate 152,422,466 downwards.
AATTAAGAGAGACACAATGGGAGAGCTAGTGTTAGGCGAATGCTTCACACCTTCATCCTCGGCTTGTCGTTTCTGCGGTTGCTAGCATGTAATAACTTCTAAACCTTTATTAATCAATAAAAAGGAAAGCTTGCTGCCTTGTTTGAAAAAAGCAATTCTTGATCAAGTGCCAAATTAGGGGGTATTGAGATAGAGAAAAGAAGGGTTAGTAGCTAAGATTTACAGGTTACTCCGAATTCTAGATTGGAAAATTTGGTGAGAGATGGCGAATTGAAATGGAGGCATAGAGCTAACTAGAACGGTATGAAAGAGGGAGATTGAAACGCAAAGTATTAGCATTTGAAGGCTAGTGGCAAGAAAAAAGAGAAAACACATATTTGTGTTGCACGGGAATGGAGGAGAAAAAAATGGGGGAAGACGATCTAATTAAACATGTGACTGAATTCTATAGATGCTTGGTTGAAAGAGTCGAGGAGACTAACTTAAGGTTGGATGAAATTGAGTGTGATGAGCTAACTGAGTTCCTGACTAGGCCGTTAAAGATAGACGAGTAGAAGGAGCTAGTGTTTGACATGAAGCACAATAAGGCAGCTGGGTTTGATGGTTTACGTGCAGAATTAGACCAGGTGTTTTGGGATGATATCAAAATTGACCTAAAAGATACGATGTATGCCTTCCAGGAGGGAAGACTAGACATTGAAAGGCTAAATCATTGGATAATTTCTCTAATCCCAAAGGTCCCTAATGTAGAAGTGATAAATTTAGACCTTTTTTTTGCTAAATTTCGGTTAGTAAATACTTACTAGATATTATCAAATAAACTGGGCATGGTTATACACAAGCTGATGATACTGAAACAACATGCTTCAAGAATAGATACATGATGGAAGGAATCAAGGAATTGTGTTGTTGCATGAAGCAATTCATGAAATTCATCATCAGAAAATGTGAGGAATTCTTTCAAACTTGATTTTAAAAATGCCTATGACAAAGTCAACCGGGCTTTCCTCTACCAGATGATGCAGGCAAAAGGAATGGGTGATTTGTGGTGTGATTGGGTTATGAAATCACTGAGGGGGAAGAGTAGGAATCAAAATAAATGATCGGATTGGACTATATTGCCCAACATATGCCAGGGAGACAAGGTGACCCTTGTCTCTATTGATATTTTATATTGTGGGAGATGGCCTAGCTTTGATGGTTAAGAAAGCAAAGGATGAAGGATTGATTGCAAGTTTCTCTCTACATATAGTAGATGGTGGGTTGACAATCTTACAGTATGTTGACGATGCATTCCTATGAATGGATGATGATTTAGAGACTTCAAGTTAATCTTGTCCATATTTGAACAAATTTCTCATCTTAACATAAATTTCCACAAAAAAGGATTTTTTTTCCCTAGATGCAGCTATAAACAAGGAATCACGATACAATGAAATATCCACCTGTCCTACTGCAAAACACGCTAGAAATATTTGAGTATATATATTGATGAGAAAAAGGTTCCCTATACTGATAAGAAATTTCTGAGAAACTGATGGCTAGAAGGGAAGCACATTCTTAGGGGGCAAAGTTAGTTTGGAAAACACTTGCCAAAATAGCATTTTCTTTCCCATGTTTCCTTTCTTGAAACCCCCAAAATAATATGGTAAAAAAATGGATGCACATAGGGCCGATCCAATGAAAATTTGACCCCGAGGTGATACAGTTTTTACTAAACTTTTATACTTATATTTTTGTCTTAGCATGTTACAATTTTTACTAAACATTTTCTTTCCATCTGTTGGCATAACTTAACCACTAATTGATATGTTATTAAATATTAGTTTTCTTAAAGGAATACGGTAGGGGAAGCTCCTACGGCCATTTTTTCAATAATAAGAACAAAAATTCGCTTCCGTGGGGACATGAATATGGGCGGCTAGGTTGTACCTGCACTGTCCTAACCAAGTGAGCAAGACTCACTTCTTTACTAAATATCAGTTGTTGTGTTTATTGTTTGTACTGAATATCATTGAAAGATAGTAAGGTGTATTTTATAACAAAAGACTGTTCTAAAACTATTTTTCTATAATGCATAATATATAAAATTGAAATGTATTTATCGTAAAGATCTATGAAGAATACGAGCTAACAAATATCTCAGTCACAATTTATGATAAATTAAGCATATTTATAGATTTCTCATATAAGAAGTCAAAATTGAACAAAGTCTGCATGCTCTGTATTTGATATTGAAACAACATTGCTTAGAGTAATCAGCGATAATATAAATTGGCGGGATTCTAGTAAAAGGAAACAATTGCTTAATTATAGTATTGATTTCATAATTTGTATATTTTGTGACAACTGTGTTGAGTACTGTCCGACAAGTTGTTTATCAATGACTGAAGAATATGAACTTTTTACTTATGATCGCCATGAATTGAATTACAATCAAATTGCTATAAGTTGGTTACCAATCTCAATAATGGAAGATTTCACAATTCAAACAATTAGGAATTCGACTGAAAGTAAAATAGACGAAGATAAATCTTCAAATTCAAGAACGATTGCTGATTACTAAACTCGTATTTTTCTTTTTGTTATAACATATAATAATCCTTTGCCAACTATAAAGAAAGTGTTTACATATGTAAATTTTATTTGACATGATCTTATGCAATATGCTTGCTATCATCTGGTGTATACACGCCCCATGTCAGCTTATGAAGTAACATGTATTTCATGGAGTTAAACATGTAAATATGTTCCAAGTGTATGGATTGAGTTGTATAAATGGCACCGTTACATTTTGTCTTGTGAAATACTTTTATTCATATGTATTTAACTATTTATACTATTTTATAAAGGGATTTTTATTTTCGTGACCCGTTTGGCTTAGTTTTCTCGGTTGTGACCTACTCACTTAGCTTTTCTCGGTTTTGCCACACTTGGCTCTTTCGAGGCTTGCACATGGCCAATCGGTCGTTTTCCATGGGGACAACCTCCTTTAACCGTTACTTGGCTGAGTTGATAAGTGGGACTGCCTAAGTGGGACAGGCATGTGGGGACGACGTGCCCAGTAGTTGACTCAGACGCCCGGGTTGGGATGTTTAGTCCCACCTCGATAGTCTGGAGGGTGAACCACTCGTTTATTAGCATGATTGCGCCGTATCGAACCAAAACAATGTTTATCTTGGGCTTTCCTAAAGTCAAACAGACATCCCAGAAAAAGCCTACTTGACTTCAGAATGGCCCCACGATTAAACATTAAATATTTTTAAACTTAATAACAAATATTATGATAAATATTTTTTATCTACATATAAAACTATGATATTCCGATAAATATTCATTGATTAAATTATGCTCAACATTTAATTTCTTTTGGTTAGAGATAATTCATTGATTATCACGTCGTCAGGACTGAAATTATATCTGGACACATTTAATTTAGAGGATTAAGACTTAAATTAAATTTATAAACTGATTAGGAAACTGAAAATGAATTTAATTTGGACTCTACTATGTGGGATAAATTACGTACGCACAAACAAGTCACAGACAATTCAAATAATGGATAGCTTGACTCTTTAGAATCATCCATTCACAGAATCTTTTGCGCATTTGTATTTAAGGACATTGTCGTGCTAGCCACAGACAATCCAAACAATGTGCTCACTGGATCTATTCACTCACAGCTTCACCATGGGATCATCTTGTGACAACGTGAACCGATCATTTAACTGGATCTTTTATGCATGAAGTAACCAGTACATAAATAAATTTATTATTGTTGTCATCCCTCACAATGAGTAGTGTACAAGAGACTAATAATTTTTAGTTGAATTTAGATTTATATCTTATGTTCAATCTCTCACTGTTTCTATTTCTTATTTTCTGAATTTATTTTTTGTAGTGTGCTCTATAACAGGAACTTTGTGCAACGATGCAACCAACAAATATTACCGCCTTCTCTTCCCCCTTATGAAAGAAGTTTAGACTTTTTCCAATATATGATTGTTACATCATGATTCAAATGTGTACATGTATCATTGTGTATATCACTGTTTCTATACTATAAATGAAATTTGGTGTTGTGGATATATTGCTTATGTTTCTGATGTGAAAATATTCAAATGTGCCGTCAAATTTCAAATTGAATTGCGAAAAAAATCTACTTTAGAAATGCGAAAAAATCTCAGTGCAAACGATGAAAAACAAAATTCCTTTACTAATGCTCTTCTCACTTCGGAAACGGAGAAAAGTAAATGACCATTTTGACCCGGGCTCATTGGAAACGGTTAAACACATCCGTTGCTATTGAGCTCGTTCACATCAGCAGCGGGGCTCGGGACACGGCCCCTTTCTCTGTTTCCGATGAGGGTTTTATCCTGTTTCCATATCGCCGTTCTTTATTAGCGAACATATCAGAGTGAAATGGAGAATTGGCAATATTGGCACTTTCAAAGTGAGAGATCTTTATCAACTGGAACTTTTCCTTACAAATTTATGTGGAAAACAAATTTTCCTTAAATTGAATTTTTCTCATGCTTAATGCAGAGAAATAGAATTTTAACCAAAGAAAAATTTCTAAGAAGAGGCTGGACTTGAAAAATCAATGCCCTTTATGCCCTAGCCAAAATTTTGGCATATGGTTTTGTGTGCTTTTGGATGGTGTGACCCCCCTAGAGTGCAGATGACCTAGCTAGAAACTGATATTTTGATTGATCCCAACGAAAACTTATGTTCTATGGACGGCAAGCGTATGTTCGATGATCTAGAAGACATGAAACGATGCGTATTTTTCAATCGGTGCTTCACATATGATTATATAATTGTGATTTATAGATTGTTTAATATGATTGATTCATATGCAATATTGTCGAAATGAAAAGGCAAAAGAAACCTTGAGAAAGGAGTAGAGAGACCAAATATGGTGATCGGAGAATCCTACTCAAGGACGCATGGACGATCGTCCTTTACTGCAGGAATAATAGGAAAATTTGTTCTTAGATCTGTGGTTTTGGGAGCTTTGTGAAGATTGATGATCCGGGAATTATGCTTCATTTTTATGTGGATGTGTTTTTTGTATGGATGTTTCCGGCTGCAAATGATGTGATGTGCTAATAAGAGCATCTCCAAGAGCTTACCTATATTTGGGTAAGCCAAAACCATTATGGGTAGAGGAGAGAGAGTGTCTGGGTATCCAAAAAAAATCTGCGTTTCTAGCTTACCTATATTTGGATACCCAAAAACGGTTTGCATTGTTTTCATCATTTCCTTCGCATTACTACTCCCCAACATATATCATGTACAAACACAATATAATCTGAATAAACACAAGATAATTCAAACAATTGCACAAACATTCAAATTCATCATAGAAGTTCACCATTATCCATAAAACCAGTAGCAAAGTGCATCTCACAAGTCACAAAGTGCATCATCAACACAAAATAAAAGTGCATCGGTGCATAGAACAACACCACGAATATAAAGTTTTCCATGCATCATCAGCACAAATAGAAAGTTCATCGGTGCATAGAAGAACACCATCATCAACTCTCATATGGCACCATTGCCTCCACCACCACCACCATTGCCTCCACCGTAGCCGCCACCAGCATTGCCTCCACCATAGCCGCCACCACTTCCATCACCATAGCAGCCACCACCTCCACCACCATTGCCTCCCACATACCCTCTTGCCATCAAGATTTGACCACGGCAAAGCTCATAGTAAGCTCAGCCCTTCTCATCCAAACCACTTGCATCCATGAACATGATCTTTTGCTCTTGTTCAAGCCTCCACGGCCGCCTTCGCCGCCTTCTTCCTCGTCGTGAGCGCCGGGTCACGAGGAGGCCGCTTCATCGCCGGCTTCTTCTTGGGCGGGGCGGCGGTCGGACAGGGGTCGAAGGAGCTCTCCAGCGCGCCCGAAGATGCGGCGGTGGCGGCGACCGGCCGCGGCGGCTTCGCCAACCCTAGGCACCGTGCGACCTTCGGCTTGGCCGTCGCGGCGACGGAGAGAGCGCGGGAGGGGCGGTGGAGGCGGTGGGGAAGGTGGCCGGGTCAGCCATAGCACGGTGGCGGCCGGAGCGACGGCGGTGCGCGGTGGCGGGGTCGGGCGGGGAGGAGAGGAAAAGTCAGGCGGGAGCGGTTGTAGCTTCCCGTGCGTTTTTGGGTATGATGGGTCTTTGCCCCACAATACCCAAATATGCCAATTCTGAGCCAGATTTTGGGTAATGACCTAAATTGTTTTTTGCTGGAGACCACTTGTAGGTAAGCTGTTGAAGCAGGTTTTTTGCTCTCAATACCCAAAAAAGCCCCAAAAAAAGCAGTTTTTGGGTATTGAGAGCAAATATAGTTAAGCTCTTGGAGATGCTCTAACTAGTTTAAGTACCCTGTTTAAGCCTGCCGGAACAATAGGTCTAGTTTTCGTTTTTGTTTATGTTTGTTTTGTAAGGGACGTTGGAGCTTTATATTTAATAGAAATCGAGGAGGGGAGTCTCGTTTGATAAAATGTCGTCGTCTTCAGAAGTGGGTTTCCTTGTGATTAGTCATCGAATATATGCTACAACCCGCTGGGGCACAATCACTGAACTGAAGAAACGTTGCTTCTCTGTCCTATTTGTGTTTACCCGAGCATCTCAGCTCCTAATTATTTTACCGTTGTGTTCTTATTTTAAACCCCTTATGTTCTTTTGGTCGCGTTCGTGATCGTGATAGCAGTTATCCAAGCTTAGTTCCTTGTACTGACGTGGAGGGCGTGTCAAAGTCACCATCGAATAATCTGTGGGCCGCAGCTAGTGACAGAAGGATTGATGTTACTGCTAGTACTTGAGAGCCGTTGAGGTCCTGTTGTGATTATTAAATCCATTGTTTTCCGCGTTGTGTTCCAGCTAGTAATATTTCCAACGTTGTTCCAGCAAAGATTAAGTTCACTTGTTCTTTCAGCAATGACTTGTTAGAGTTGAATACGGCATTGGTTACTTCTATTCCCCACGCGGAACTCATTTTCTGAAGCGCATTCCAGCTACTGAAGAGCGTGCGCAACTGTGCACAGTTGTCTACAATCTCATTCACCCTGTCTTCTGTCCAAACCTCTACGTTCAGTAACGTAGCAGAAAATATTTGGACGAATCTCGCTCCAACACTGAACACACGATGAATACATTTAGCCAAGTAATCAAATGCTCAACAATTTCATATCCAAAATAATCATGCTCAACAGCCTCCTCAACGATTAACCTTCTGACGGTGATTAGAACTAGACTTCCAAAAGCTAGTTGTATATAATTTCAGCACCACCCGATCGAGCGCATGCCAAACTAACTATGAACAATGCACGGGGTTTCTCGTTCAAAATTAAATCAGTTGAGCACGGCGCAGTCTCGGCGTATGTTCCCAAGCGCCGGGTCGGTCTTGACCCCGACGCGGCCGAGGTTGGTCATGGCGGTGACGAAGGCTTGCTGGAAGTCGGTGGCGTTGGCCGCCCAGTTGTCGACGACGGGGCGAGAGCGGAGGTCGGACCAGAGCACCTGGTCGGAGGTGAGGAGTCCCATCCCTTTCTGGAGGTTGATGAAGTACTGGTTGTCGAAGGCCTTGGGCGTCACCGGGTCCAGGTCCAGCGCCACGTTCGGGTCCACGCCCGGCGGGCAGGCGGCCAGCACCTGCGACGCGTACCCGGGGTCCATCATTGGGTCCACCGCCGCGGGCTGGATACGGCCCGCGAACGTGCCGCAGTGCGCGAAGCCCATCGTGTGGGCCGCTGCCAAGAGAAAAAAAAGACCATTTTAAAATTCGAGGCAGGCCCATATGATTCTGGGCCGAAAATAAGTAGACAAACACTTCCCCGGTTGCAAAACTATCAGGGTGTTGGTTACTTATGGCAAATGATATTTTGCTAAAAAAAACTTATGGCAAAGGATATAGTACTAGATTACCAAGAATATACAACGGATGACCTTTCTTTCACGTGCAAGCAAGGTTCTCCAGCTAGTCTAGTCTCCAACTCTCGATACTAGTTGACTCCTTTTAGATCTGCTACTGACCAGTGTGACCAGCTAGATTTCACGTGCGATTACCGACGAAAATAAAACCTACGGAGTATATAATCTAGCAACGATACACTAATCCGTTTTCGCCTGTCCCAAACAAACAAACAAATCCCTCGAGCAGCACACAAAATCCTGCACTTTTAACCCGGCTTGTGTAGGTTGCAAGACACGAGAACAAAGCACATGGGCAGTACTGACACTAGTACAGGCAGCAGCTAAAGTAAGTAATTCTGGGCTGGGGTGGCCGGTGGCGGTTAGTGAATCGATCGATCCTCTTTAATAATTGCTTACCGGAGAGGGCAATCATGTCGTTCTGCGACAGGTTGTTCTTGGCGAAGATCGCGGTAAGCTGGTCCAGGTTGAAGGACGGCGGCGGCAGGTTCCCGTCGACGTCGCTGGACATGGAGCTCAGCCCGTCCAGCCGACCCAGCTCCACCGGGTACGTCGGGAAGCCGGCCTACGCACGCAGAAAGACAAGAAAAGATCTTACTTAATTCAGTCATCGAAAGGGCCGATGCCTTTTGGTAGTAGATCTCGAGAGAAAGAAAGTTGGCGTGCGTGGAGTGCGCGTACCAAGGTGATGACATCCCGGGTGGCCATGGTGAGGATGTCCGCGCAGGACACCTGGTTGGCGCACTGCGGCACGGCGTCGACGGCCGCCTTGGCCTTGATGACGGTGTCGAAGCCGTCGCCGGCCAGCGAGAGGTTGGCCACGTTGTCCTTCTCCGCCGTGTTGTTCCCAGAGGAGACGATGATGACCGACGCGTCGCATCCCTGCACAGAGGAGGCACAGTCGTCAGGCATCACACGCAGGCAGGGGATTGAAATGCAGATGCAGGGGAACTCGAAGAAGGGAGCCTACCTGGACGAAGCAGTCGTGGAAGAAGAGGCGGACGGTGGCGCCGACGGCGACGGGCGTCTGCTGGACCTTGAGCGTGACGGCGTCGCGCACGATGGTCTCCACGTTGGGGCAGATGGTGGCGTAGTAGTTCTGCTGGAGCTGCTGCGCCGCGCAGCGCGTCGCCGCGAGCGCGAGCGCTAGGACGAGCGCCGCCAAGATCCTGATCCCGGCGCCCATGCCGCCGCTCTAGCTGCCCAGCTTCCCTGTCTGCCTGCCTTAACTCGATCTGGGCGCGTCGACAGTGCCCGCCGCTTATGGACGCTAGCGCGCGGCGGTGCGGGACGGCACGGAGTACTGCGAGGTGGCTAGTGATGATGACGAGGCCGTTGAGTGTCGCCGCGGCTGTGTGTTGTTGGCGTAGTTATTGTTGATTATCTCTCGAGTGTTGTAGAAGCCAAGATTTCTCTCGGTGTGTGGGGGAGGGGTGACTGGTGAGTGGCGGCGCGGCGTGATCGACGATGGCACGGGCTTTGAGATCCGTGGTGGATGCGGTGGCGACTTGCCGAGGGTCCCACGTGGACAGATGCGTCTGCCTGTCCGGTTGCCAAGAACGAACACGGGCTCGTCACGGACATACAGATACGGTCTGGCTGCTTGCACTGCAAAAACATGTGTGGGAGTGTGGGACTAGCAACCTCCACATGGCGCATAGCGGGGTTGGTGGGCTCCCGCATATGCGCTGTGCGTTTAAAGCTGCCGCCACAAATAATGGCTTTAGTAATAGCGTTTTTATCATCCTTAGGACATCTTCAGCCGTCCCCAACGCTCACAGGGCTCAAAATAGCGCTGTTTTGGGTCAAATAGCGTCGTTTTTGTACCAGTCGCTCCCAGGAGTCCAAATAGCGCCGCTTTGCGCCGTTTTGGCGCCGGCGCACCCAAGCGGAACCCAGCCCATTGGGTTGCGCCTGGGGAGGGAAAACTGGCGCGCAAAAATGGCGGGCCAGCGCTGTCAGCGACGCTGGCGAAAAGGCGCGAAACAGAAACGCCCGTGAGCGGCGTCCTCATCTTCTCGGCTCCCGCGCCGGTCAAAGGCTGCCAGAATAATGGCGTGGCCAGCGCCCAGTGAGCGGCCGTGGCCGAGTCGTCCAATCGCGGGGCACGCGGCGCAGTAATGGCGCGCCACCGCCGCTCCGGCTGGCTCCAAACGCGCTATAAATCCCCATCTCCTCGCTGTGCACAGCCACACCATTCTCTCGCCGTCTTCCTCCCTCTCGCACTCACCTCCCTCGAGCTCTCCTCTCTCGCCCAGTTCTCCTCTTCGCAAATGGCCGAGCGATTCCCCGACGATGACGCCGCCGCAAACGGCTTCGGCCGCCGCCACCTCCGCAAGGACGAGGCGCGCATGCTCTACGAGGCGGGCTACCCCACGCCGCCTGACATGCACGTCCCTGGCGCGTCCGGCGGCCAGGCATCGTGGCATCTGAGCGCGGGCGGCGTGCCCGTGCCTCCGCCGCCAGAAGGGGCGGAACGGGAGCACGCGATCGAGGAGGTGATCGGCGGCCTGACTCCAGCACAGGCGGCCGATCCCCGCTGGCAGCCGGACAACGCGGTGTTCCGGACGCAGTACTTCATCCGGCGCCACGAGCAGGAGCTCGCCGACACAGACCGCAACGGCCCGGTGGAGGGCCGCTGCAACTCCAAGGCCCGCAAGCGGTGGTGGGGCGGGGAAGGGCGCACCCTCGAGTTCGTCCTGGACTACATCGCCGCTGGCAACGAGCCCCGGCTCACCATGCCGCCGCGCAGGTCGTCGTGGCTGCCACGGCGGATGGGAGCCTCCACCTTCTCCTCTTCCTCCTCCGGCGCATGCTCGGCGCCTCCCTCTGTCACGCCGCCCACCCTGAACTCCGGGCGGCATGTTCCAATGTCGCGCAGCGGCACGCTGCGCATCAACGAGCGCCGCCCCGCGTCGCCGCCCCGCGGGCTCTTCCGCCGCCTCGTCAAGCCCAAGACGGAGGGCAAGAAGAAGGCGCCGGAAGAGTGGCAGGCGCCGCCGGACTATCTCAGGGCGGCGGCCAGGGTGGGGGCGCCGGAGGAGGAGTTCCCCGGCGAGAGGCTCGTCCTCGAAGCCACGATCAACGAGGTTCTCCCGGCGCCAGACGACGTCGCCGACGAATGGTTGGCGAGGATGCACGCGGAGGAGGAGGTGGAGTGCCAGCGGCAGATCCTCGAGCAGCTGGAGCGCGAGCGCGCGGCGGCTACTGGCGGCCGTCGCATTCCGCCTCCCCCGTCTCCGCGGGAGTACTACATCCTCGACCCGAGCGACGAGGATGAGGACGCCCCATCGCGCCCGGGCCGAGCAGGTGGCACGACGGAGACGCCGGCGAAGGCCCCAGCAACGCCGTTGGGAGCGGCTCCGACGGTGACGACGATGACGGCGGCGACTACACCGTATTATACAGCCAGTTGGGCATGTAGAGCGGCGCAGATTGCCTAGTTTATCTTTATTTTATGTTTTTTTAATGTTCTACTATGTAATCGGCGAATTTCGCCCATATATGAATGAAATTCGCCTACTTTGCCATATTTTCGTGTTTTTGAATATTTGGGCCGAATCCTTGGGTTTGGGCACGGCTGGGAATCGGGCCACCCCAGAAACCAGAATAGCGCCGTTGCCCCCCCCCCCCCCCCCCCCGGCGGGCCAAAATAGCGTCGTTTTTCGGTCTGGGGGGCACAACGGCTGGAGATGCCCTTACACCTAGGACTAGGATCAAACATAATCTAATCTCAGTTTTGCACTCTGCCTTCTTACCGTTAGTTTTTCCTTAGAGGTCAGGTTTCAAGCGGCGGTCCCGCTGCGGTCCCCCTAGCACGTTTTAAGCTCTAATCGATTAAATACCAGCTGGTCCGTTGTAACAAACTTCGCCTATTTTGCTGTTACTTAGAGGCATCTCGGCTGTTACCCCCAAATTTGTGTCTGGCATCCCCAATTGAGTCCTAATTGGGGTGACAGACATGTGTGTCCGGCACATTGGGGGTGCTGCCCATAACGACGCCCCAAACCAACACCCCAAATTTGTTTTTGATCATTTTTATCTAAATTTTCTATAAAAAATCATTGCAAAGTTCAATAGTAATTCAAATACAACGTATAAATTATTACAATAATTCAAATTCAATTCAATTTTCCGAGGACAACACATGGAAATCTCAAACTGTCTTTGGTTGAGCTACGTTGTTTGCTTTGATCGCCCACAAGTGCGCCACGAGATCATTGTGTAGGTGCACGTGTCTTGTTTCAAGGGCATGTAAAGAGCGGCCATGGCCATCTCGTTCTCTTCGTCGTCGCCTACAAGGGCGGCAGTCTCCCCCATCATTTGTAAAAACATGAACACGTCGTCGCTAGCCTATTGGACAAACTGAAACAATGAAACTAGGCCACAAATCAACAATCAATCAAATGAGCCTATTGGCGAATGGTTGAACACCTTGCGTGTGAGGGGGGGGGGGGGGGAGAGGCGGAGCCGGCTGAATTAGCTGCGCCGCTGCAAAACGAGGACGGATACCGATAGGGAGCGACGACAAGCAGGACTGCGTGGTCGCCGCGCCCTATGTGTATGACGGGCGGCGGCGATGGTGCGATTCACCGGCGAGAGAAAACGGAAGGACGGGGTGGGGGGCAAATGAATCAGGTCGCGCCGGCCCTATGTGTATGATGAGCGGGACATGCCTGTCGGAGGGCGTGACCGGCCAGTGTCCGACACTCCCAAGAGGGGCTCCAAACTTGGGGGCCCTTTCGGGGGTGCCTGACACAACACTTGCAGGGTGCCGCTGTGGGCGATTTTTACGTCCGGACCCCCATTGGCCCTTTGGGGGCGCCGTTGGAGACGCTCTTAGTTTTATCATTCTTGGTTTTCCCGACTCTTTCTCGTTTTTATCTCACTGATTAGCCGGACCAACATGCATCACTTCAACAAATTTAGAATAGTTCACCACATCGCTGTGTCTACAGCCGACTGCGTGACACCGGGTGTCTCCGGTGGAATTTCCACTTGGAGGTCAGTGTCACGATCTCATCCCAAACCTATGCTACCCTTCTACGCATCTTCTCCTGCAAGCAGCTCGGCCTCCCTATTTCTGCTCTTTTCGGTCACGTCTACGGTTTACCATCGGAAGGCACAACACTATGTGTCGCATGTTGCAATCGCGCACGTACAAGACTCCACAATGTGCAACGACAACGTCGACTGGGACGCGCGCTCAGGGAGGACGACGAAGAGTAGGGATAGGTTTAGACCGGACTTATGTTTAAATTGCATTCAAATCATTGTAAAATATAACAAAGTTTGGATGATTTTTTTTATTTTGATTGGGTGTGTGCCGGTGTGGGCAGCACTCAGGATTGGCTAGACAATTGTCCGACATTACCATAGCGGACATAGTTTAGGAGGTGCAGGACAAATATCGGGGGGTGCCTGTGAAGATGCTCTAATACAGCACCGAATGCAGCGTGATTTGAAGCTCGGAACAACCTTTTCTAAAACTGAAGGACCTGAAATTCAGAAACGCGTAGATGCATGGAAGAGACGTGTATCACGCAATGTACGCGCACTAGAACTAGATCCAGATGATAGCGGTAGGAATTGCAGTTCCGTGCACATTTCGTTAGCAGGACCGGAAATGGACACGGCACTGAAGAGATGCTACAACTTGTACTCTTAGAGAGGCTCTTAAAAAAGAAATGGACACGGCAGATAAGGTTTCAGCCTGGATGCCTGCCTGGAAAGGCGAACGCGGCCAAGACAAGTTGTTTCTCTCCCGGCCTCGGAGCAGGTTTTATGATTGGAGACGCGCACGAGATTGTTGCCGCTGTCTCTTTCAAAAAAAAAAAAAGATTGTTGCCGCTGTAGTACGAGATCCAACAACGAAGCAGCAGGCATTGGTCATGTGCACCTGAAAGTGCTCGCTGCGTCCCGCCGCTCACCACTCTCCACCATGGTCTAGTTATGGAATTGCACCCGTCGTTTCAACCAACATGCTCATACAGTTCCGTCAATTTAGCCGGCTGTGTTGACTGCATACAGTGGATTTCAGTACCACGGTCGGTGGAAATGAAACTGGCGCGCCTTTTTCCAGGAGAAATGACGCGCCTTTTGAGCGTCGTGATTTGTGACCGTGACTTTTAAATTGCTTACCCCTTTTTTTCTTAGCGGGGTCGCGGCCCCCCCCCCAACGGCTCTATGCGCTCCAGCAGTCCTACTCTTTCTCCGTCTTTCTTAAAGGCCCACAAAATTCTGAACTGTATGGATAGCCCGGCCCAGCACTCCGAAACACGGCCTTCTTCCTACAATGACCATGACCCTGTGAACAAACGACGGCAAATCCTTTATATCGCCTCAAGGCGACGCTCTAGGCACCCGTCGCCTGAAGAATCTTCTGTATGGGCCTGGCCCATTTTAGATAGCTGTATGTTCGTGAAGCACTGTTTCCTTCTTTTTCCTCTTCCGAGCTGTATGTTCGCTAAGCGAGCTCCCGAGCTGCACACTGCATTCTTTTCCCTTCTTCTTCACTTTTTCCTTTTACATTTTCTTTTTCTGTTTTTGTTTTCTTTTCTGTTTTCATTTTTTTATTTTATTTTGTTCTTTTAATTTTTCTTTTCCTATTTCTTTTCTTTTCAAATTTTTCATTTTTATTTTCTGATTTTGATTTTGTTTTTTCGTTTCTTTTCTTTTTTCCTTCTGTTTTTCACCCTCATTTCCTGTTTTTAAAATTCGTGCAAAAATAGTTTTCGGTCACCCCCATTTTCTATTCACTTTTAAAATCGTTCAAAATAATTTATGTTCCACCGCTTTTTCTGTTCACATTTAAAATCGTTCAAAGATAGTTTCCGTTCACCCCAATTTCTGTTCTTTTTTAAAATCGTTCAAAAATAGTTTTCGTATACTGGCCTTTTCTGTTCACTTTTTAAAATCGTTCAATAATAGTTTTTATTCACTTTTAAAATCGTTCAAAAATAATTTTCGTTCATAAACTTTTTTTTTGCTCACTTTTAAATCTGTTCAAAAATAATTTTTGTTCACCGACATTTTTCTGTTCACTTTTTAAAATTATTCAAAAATAGTTTTCGTTCACTTTTAAAATGGGTCAAAAATAACTTTCGTTCATAAACATTTTTTTGCTCACTTTTTAAATCTGTTCAAAAATAATTTTTGTTCACCGACATTTTTTTGTTCACATTTAAAAATCGTTCAAAAATAATTTCCTTTTGACTTTTAAAATCATTCAAAGATAGTTTCTGTTCATAAACCTTCTTATGTTGATTTTTTAAAATCATTCAAAAATAATTTTTGTTCACTTTTTGAAATTGTTCAAAAATAATTTTCGTTTCACTTCTAAAATCGTTCCAAAATAACTTCCGTTCATAAAAAAATTCTGTTTCACTTTTTAAATCTGTTCAAAAATGAATATTTTCACCGACCTTTTTTTGTTCACTTTTTAAAACCGTTCAAAAATAATTTTCGTTCACTTCTTAAATCATTCAAAAATAACTTTCGTTCATAAATCTTTTTTATGTTCACTTTTTAAATCTGTTAAAAAATAATTTTTGTTCACTTCTAAAATCGTTCAAAAACAAGTTTCGTTCAAAAAAAATTCGTTCACTATTAAATTCATTCAAAAGAAACTTTCGTTCGTAAAACTTTTTTCTGTTCACTTTTTAAATCTGTTCCAAAATATTTTTTATTCCCTGACCTTTTTTGTTCACTTTTTAAAATTGTTCAAAAATATTTTTTGTTCACCAACTAAATATTTTTGTACTTTCGATTTCGGTGTACATGTATTTCCAATATTTTTTTACTTTTGAAAAAATTATTTTTCATACTTTTCGTCTACTTACGTGCGTGTATTGAACTGTACAGTCACTCATAACGTACAGGGCCGGCTCTGGCCCAGGGCAAGAGGGGCGACGGCCCGGGGCCCCAACAAATTTGGGGCCCATAACTGGGACATATATATTAGTGGCGTGCTTTACAAGTTACACGCCACTGATAGTTATGTATAAACTGTCTGGATTTTTACTGGTGGCATGTAGGAAGAGACGCACGCCAGAGGTAAGACATAACTGACATGGAAAATATTGCTAGAGCCCCATTGATAAAAGGCCCATTTATAGAGTTCGCCCCGGGGCCCCTAAAATGTTAGAGCCGGCCCTGATAACGTACATGAAAATCATATGTACTTTCACCTTTCAAATTTTCCTGCGTGAAATTTCATGTTTATGTGAAAATCATATGTACTTCACCACATTTTTACCCTCGCGCTAGAAATGGTTAGATAGAAGGAAATAGTACGAAAAAAATTGGCGCCACACACTGGCTTCACAAGAAACAGTCAACAAAAAATCGCGCCACACGCGTTCATATATATCGTCGCCGTAGAATAACTGTCACCTAGAATAACTGAGAAGAAACAGTCGCCGCAAAGAAACAGTGCTATGCGCGTCTATCATATGGGCCAGCCCACACAGACTTCCTAGCTAGTAGGCGACGCTGGCAAGTTCGGTCGCCGTAAAGCGACCTATAGGAGCTCCCACCAAACGACCGACCATTTCTGAGTTCAGACAGTTCAGATAAATCAAACTCAAGTTGCGTCAACTGAGAGAGACATCATGGATTCTGATGGTTGTTTAGGTAGGCCATGCGGCCTGCACCTGGATGTTATCCAACGCGAGATGGATAAGGTAATGAAATGGGGCGACTTCCATGGGGTTCGGTTGGGACGTCAATTTCATCGGTGGTTGTAGGGTCCCTAGCATCGGCGGCTTCTGTTCAGAATTGAGGACCTTGCTTACCCGGTCGGAGCGCCATTGTTTGCCTTGCCACGGCACCGTTGGCTGCGAACTCTCGTTGTCGCGCGCGTTTACTGAAACCGTCTCCAGTTTCTCGGTTCTCCGTCTAGCAAAAAAACCTTCTCGTAGTTTGTAGAGTTGCTCACTTGCATAGGTCCCGCTGGTCGTGACAGCTGGCGTGTGTGCGCAGTGCGCTAGTTTCAGCCTTTTACTTGGAGTTTGAGATTCTTACGAAATGAGCGGGAACTTGCGCCGGTAACGTATGCAGAAAGCTAACATCAAGAATATACTCCCTCCGTTCCAGATTAGATGACTTCCATTTGTTCACATGCGGATGTATCTAGACATGTTACAAGTATAGATACATCCGTATGTGCACAAATTGAAGTCATCTAATTTGGAACGGAGGGAGTACAATCATGTGTTCGGTGTTACATCTTTTAAAACACGTTTTTTGGTCAAATTAGTAGATGAAATTGATTTGAAGTTTCTACCCCTGTCAGTCTGTCACCCTTTCTCTTCGGCTGTAAATATCATGACGAGATGCCGTGTTTCATGTCCAGGTCTTGTCCCAATAATTAACACTTTTCCTATTTAACAGCTAGCTGTTTTCAAATTCAGAAACAGACACTTTTTTTCCAACCGTCCGATTCATCTGTCACCAATCTCCGCGCGTCTCCCCTCATTTCTCTTTTTCTTTTCTTTTTTCCTGGCCGAGTCTACCTTTTTCTTTTTGAATTTTTCATTTGCGTGTCTTCTTACCCGTTCCCCACTCTGACGCATTCGAGGGGAGAGGGACAGCGAGGCGGAGCAAATGGCGATGTCCCCGGAGGCAGCTTCGCCGGCGCCGGTCGGGGCCGTCCTTCGCCAAACTGGGACGGCGGAGGGAGCGGTTTTGGTGGATCTCCGCGCCGCTTCGCCGGCTCCGTTCGGGCCCATCCTTCGCGACCCTGGGACGACGGAGAGAGCGGCTTCCGCGGATGTCCCCGCCGCTTCGCGAGCTCCGGTCGGGGGCGTCCTTCGCGACCCTGGGATGGCGGAGAGAGCGGCTTCCGCGGATCTCCGCGCCGGTGCGGGCGCAGCTTCGGTGGAGAGAGGTGCGGCTCGTGACCATCGACCTCATTCGTTGAAGAGGCCGGCGACCTGCGTGAGTGAAAGGGTTGTTCGCCGTCGTCGAGATGGGTATTACTCCTGTCCCCATCTATCCCGGGTTGATTTGATTTTTGTTCTCTGATTCGTCGTCGCATCGGGGGTGCTAGGCGGTCGCGAGATTTGAGTTTTGTCATGTGTTGTCGCATTAGGTCGTGCTATGTCGTTGATAGTTGCTGGAGTTCATCTCCGAGGCGTGGAAGTCTGTGGTCGGGGGCCGAATTTTGATGATCTGTGCTTGCTGTCCCTCACGTGTTCATGTTTGTAGTATTTTTGTAGTCGTAGTTCATGGCCATTAATGGTGCAGTTTCGGTGTTGCTGTGGCTCATTTGATCTGGTCATATATTATGCTATTCCTGATATTTGATGCCTTGGTAATCCGTTGTTTGCATGCATGTACCTCAAATTGATATGTATCATTTCACATTCAGTTTACATTGTTTGTGTGGAGTGCTGTTTTATTCATTGTTGGGATGATGTTGTGTTAGTCCCTACGTTTACTGCTGGCTAGGCTGATGATGTGCTTATACCATGGTTTTAGTTAGTGTTTTAGTATTGTCACGAGTGGTGTTGGTCTTTTTTTTCCAGTGTTTCAGCCTGTTTGTTTAAAAGGCTGCTAGTCATCGGGGGGCGGGGGGAATGATGTTTTTGAACCCTGTCAAAATTTGTTCAAACACTGCCAAGTTTTTAAACCATGAAGAAGGTTGTATTTTGCGCTACTTCGTGCATGTTGTTTATAGCTGCAGGAGTCTGTTCCTTTACGGAGCTTTTGGCAGTCAAGTCATGCCAATGATTGTTCTGTAATTCATTGTCCTTGTCTTTAGTTTTAGGGTTTCAATCTGGTGGCGATGTTTTGTGTTAGGCTCTATATGACCTTTGGGTGTGCTCTATCTCTTGGTTTAATTAGTGTTCATTCTTATGTTTCATGCTTTCAGTGTACGAAACCTTTTGTGGGGTTGAATGGTACACATTGGTAAAAATCCACTGATTATGTTTCCCTTATTTTTCTTTTTCAGTGATCAAACACTGAGAAGGTTTGGTGATAACCTGTCATTACTGAATTCTGTACTGCGACGTGTACCAGATTACGAAACTGATAATGAGATGTCATATGTTGATAGCTTTTCGGCAAGTGATAAAGTATGATTTTCTTAGCCTTTTGTATTTTTTTTGTTTCTGATGTGGTATTTCTTTTTGTAGCTTTTTCACCTTTTTTCTTATTCAGGAGAATGTGAATCCCACGAGGAAAAGATTTCTGGATGATGCTCTGTTTGAATTTTTTCGAAAAGAGGTTGGATTGCACAACCACTATTGGAATCTTTATTATTTTTTGAATTTTTATTATGATATCTTTTGTAATCTGTACCTTTTTATGTCTTTGCTGTCAATAGTCTATCAAATCTATGAAAAGTGGGCTCTCCAAATTCTGGAATGAATCTGATGTGTGCTTGAAGGTATCATTTTCAACTTTTAGTTGTGACCTATATGCATTTTTTGCTCTTTACTGTGATGTGTCGCTTTTCTGTTGGTTGCTTCTTAGTTCTTACAGTGTATTATTTTTGGTTTTTTCAGACCAGAGTGGAGAATGAAATTGTCTCAACAGATGTGATTTTTCTTCATATTCTATCAAGTATTTTTGGGAGGTCTTGAAATCTATGTCTAACCGTCGTAAGGAGGTTATTAGGAACTTTGGATTCAGTTGCCTTTTGTTGTTCCAGAAATGTGAAATTCCTTCAGCCTTTGTCCGATGGATTGCTAGTTGTGTAGACACTGTGTCTTCTCAAATATTGGTTGATGATTGCAAGATCATCCCAATATCGAAAGAATCGGTTTATTATGTTACTGGATTGCCAAAGAGTGGAAGTGTTCCTATGCCAGATAGCGAACGTGGTGCTAAGTTCATTTTGTCATTCTTCGGGTTGACTGAGTTGCCACATATTACCTTCTTTGGGAATAAGTTGAAGTCCAAAGAAGTTATGAGTGACAATGAAACTTTTGTCTGTTTCATCGTTATAGCTTTCAAGTGCTTTCTGTTCCCTTCATCAGATGAGTATCCGAACACTGATTTCTTGCACATACTTGAAGAACCTGAGACTGCAAGTTCTGTCGACATATGCTCGCTTGTGTATGAGCACTTCTTGTCTGGAGTTTCTAAATTCTCGAGAATTTGTAAGTTGAATGGTAGGAAACCAAAGGAGTTTGAATTCTGTTACTACATGCTTGCAGTGAGTTTCTTGTTCCAATATTTTTTTGTTTGGTTCCTTTATTTTGTATAATTATTTATTTTTTCAACTAATTGCATCAACCAAAATTGTTTTTCAGGTTTATTATCTTGATTCCTTAGATTTTGGTGCTAGAATGGTCGATCAGAGTGTCCCAAGGATCTCGGTTTGGCATGGAAACATGATAAAATTCTTCTCTGACTTAGACCACAAGAAGAAAAATATTTTTGGGAAGAGGCAGCTGAAGAAAGACCTTGCACGTTGCTATAGAGAGGTGTTTCTTTTGTGTTGATAGTTTCTATTTTTTGGTTTTAGTTCTGTACATATGCATGATTCAAAAGTAAGGTGTGGTACTGATTGCTTCCTTTTTCTTTAACTAGTTTGGATCACAGGAAGAAACTGTAAACAGCGTTGCAGGTGGAACATTTGTACCTCGAGGCTTTTCGACGGGCTTTAAGGAGTCCTTGCACATCAGATTTGGCAATACACTAGAAGCTAAGGTAATATCTTTTTCATTATTTTTTGTTGTCCTGCATCAATTGTTTTCTTATTTTTTTAATTTATCTTTTGTTTTGTTCTTTTTTATATCATAGATTATTGATGGAATTATTGAGTCAGTCCAGGCAGCTGGTCTTTCGAATGTTGATAAGTATTCAAAGTGTGAATTGTGCGTGGCTAATGTGTTGGAATTCTTGACGATTTCAAAATCTTCTGAGGTTAAAGTATCATCACCGCAAACTGATGTACTAGGTATTTTCCTGCAGTCTCCTTTTTTCCTGTGATGTGTACTGTTCCTTCTGGAGCTCCTGTATGTTCTTCGTTTATCTTACTTTTGTCTTTGTTATTTTTATTTTTTGTAGCGGGTGAGATAGCTAAGCTTGCAAAAACTGGATGTGCTGCAACCGAATGTATCCCTAACGTCAACAGCACCAAATCAAATGTATATTTGCTGTGTCATTTTTCTTTCACTATGATATACCTATTTTATAGATTTTTAGAACTATGTTTTTAATTCATGTCTTTTTTTGTTGATGTCAGCTCGATGTTGGAAGTAAATTGGGGGCTGTAAAACCAAATGTTGTTTCACGAGTTTTAGGTAGCAGCAGTGCTGTGCCTTTGAATTTTGGTAACCATCTTAAGTCAATTTTTTCGATTGGTGTTTTGTTCGCACCCATTTTTTCCAAAACGATGTATGTTGAACAGTATACTTTCCATTTCACTTTCACAGATAGCCCAAGCTTTGTCATCCCCAAGACTGTTGAGGCTTGCACGTCCAATTCAGGTACATTATTTTGTCTCTTTTTTTTCTTCCGATGTTACCGTTTGTGTTTCTTCCACTATTATTATCAAACTCCATTCTGTTATTTTCTTATGTTTAAACTTGTTTCTTCAGCTCCTTCAGTTCCACCATTGAGGAAGGTCATGACAAAATTTGGTCAAAATCTGCCTGCAGCCAATACTTTCCCTGCTGGTGTGAAACATAATCCGTCCTTCCTATATCCTGATTTGAACAAGGACAAAGGCCATGTCAGTCATTCAAAGTCCGTTGGAGGCTTTGTTTTGCCAAACAGTAACACTTCCCCAATATCTCGTCTTAAGTTCCCAGAAACTCCAAATATGAAGGTATTAGTCATGTTGTTTTGTCCTTTTTTTCCGTGGATATATGCAATGCAGCAGAGTTTTCAATACGTGTAGTCATTTTTCTTTTCTGCTACTATCTGCCACAGGTTTTGAGCGCATCTAAAAATGGCGGGAGCTTGAATGCCACTAGAAACAAGGTGACTACTACAGTCGTTCCTTCTCTGAAACCACTGCCTGTAAGTATCTTTTCTCTCTTTTTTTGGTGTTCCTTTTTGTCATTTTTGTTAATTTTTGTTCACTCCATTAATATATATTTTGTACTTTGATTCATCTTTTTTCAGGCTATGAAATCCCCTGAAGTTCAGATTACTGGTTATAAGAGTTCAAACTTACCGCAAGTTGAGGCGGCTACAAACATAGATGCTCTGTACAACAGAATGGCAATGATTCCTGGAACCAAGGGCATTGAGTCCTCTTCTAAAAATCAGGCTGTCAATATAGGAGATGAATACATTGATTTGTCGCAGGAAGCTGTTGAGGAGCGCGTTCAAAAAGATGATTTGATCATCCTCCAACCTAAAAACAGCTTGATTCTTCCTTTGCTTCCGAATAGGCGTTTCCCTGTCTCAGACTTGGAAATCAAGCATTTCTGCGCAATTGTAGATTTGTCGTATACTCGCGGTGTTCAAAAGTATTACCTCTTGTTCCTCCTTTGTCCTTATTTTTTTCATATGTTGTAGCTTTTATACCTCAATTTCTGTCTTTTTTTCATCTAGTTTTAATCATCTTCATCATCCAACAGGTCTGTGCTGTGCAGTACAGTAAAGTTCATTGCAGCTTCATATCTTTAGGTCAATCTTTACAGAGAGAAGGCCATGTTGATAACTTTCTTATCCCATTGTTTTGCCGAAAATTGTTTGAGGATAATCATCCATCAAAATCTCTGAGACACCACTTTTTCCCCAACATTGGTGTTAGTGACTTGTCTCTTATTTTTATTTTCCTTTCTTTCAGCGTCTTAAAATGTCTATTTGACCTAATAGTTATTTTTCCTCCACCACTTTGTTTCGTGAAGGAAGCCATATTGGATTACGGTACCAAAGGTCAAGTGGAGTTAATTTCCAAGGCTTTTCTGGGAGCTGCGACAGCTAGCAGGGGAAAACGTTTGGAGCTTTCTGACCAGGTAACCATGTGCATATTTTCATTTTTGCTGTCTATATGTATTTTAATATACACCATTTTCGTTTTGTAATTTTTGCGTTGTACTTATGTTTTTACAGATGTTCTTTCCGATATGTCGTGGTCGTCATTGGTTTTCTTTCTGTGTTGATTTCAAGTTTAAGTTTTGGATTTTCCTTGATTCATTGTACAACAAAGATGATGATTTCCACATCTCCATAAAAAAGTTATTGTAAGTTTTTCAGCAGCCTTTTTTTTAAAAAAATCTGTACTGGAAACTTTCTTTTTAATGCCCTTCTGAATATACTCATTTTTGTGTCTTGTATTATTTGTTTTGTAGATTGAAAACTTTGTTAAACTTTGGAAGATCATCTTCAAAACCGAGGAGAATATATTTAGGAATTTTGGAGTCATTTACCCTCATGTTCCGAATCAAGGCAATAGGTCAGTGTATTTTTTCTGTTTATTTCATTTTGAATCGACATAATTCCCTTTTCAGAGTCAATTTATTATTATTTTTCATTAGTTTTTGAAAACATTCTTTTCTTTTTTGAGCCAGCGATGATTGCGGTGTTTACACAATGAAGTGCATGGAAATATACAAACCTGGGATGGATATGCGTAAGTTTTTTGGCAGGGAGGACATTGTTAACATCCGAATTCAGTTTGCAAACCAGCTATACTTCTGTTCAAGGAATGTTGCTGACAAATCATTGGTTGTTGATTTCCCACATTCAGGTATCGACGTAGCATCCATGTTTTTCCTTAGTTCCCTCTAATATATTTTTCTGATCTCATTAGGTGGTTAACTTTTTATTTTTCCTGTGCGCTGTAGGTTGATTTGATGATTCGGCTTGCTGGTGGTTTTTTCTTCTGATGTATGGAGTTGTTGTTTGATGCATGTGTTGCTGGTGCTTTGTTATTGAGTATAGTTTTGAAGGGTTTGCATGTTTGTAAGAAGTGATCATAGACTGTGCGATGTTGTTGTCTTTTAGTCCGGTGAGTGGTTATTGTGTCTGTACAGTTCATGTATTTTTTGGATATCCTGTCTAGTGGGAAGTGATAACCGAAGTGGTCTTTTGTCCCTGCCTCGTCTAAACTTTGAAGCTGACAAATCATCTGTGTATCTCCCTTAATATTTTTCTTATTCCTTAGTCTTTTATTCATTCCTATGTCATTTTCAGTTATTTCACTTAATTTATTAAGTCCCTCAGCTTTTCGTCACTTTTTTTTCATTTATAAGTTAGTCCTCAGTCTTGAGTCCTGAGTCTTTAGTCTTTTGTCACTTGTTTTATTTAGTCTTTCATTATTTCAATCTTTCATTAATTCATTCCGTCATTCTTTTGTTCAGTCTCTCATTTATTTAGTCTCATTATTTCAATCTTTCATTATTTTAGTCCTTTCTCACTAAGTTTCTTCAGTCACTTATTTCCTTATTATTTCATTCCTTCAGTTCAATTTCCTAAGTCACTCTTTATATTTCCTTTCAGTTCTTCATTACTTCATTCACTCATAATTGGCATTTCACTTGCCTATGTCCTTCAGTTTTTCATTGCTTCAGAGTGTCATTTAGCATTTTAAGTTACTAATTATTTCAGTATCTTCTAGTCTCTCATTATTTTTTGTTTTCAGTAGCTCATTCCTTGTGTCATTTCCTTAGTCTACTGTTTCTTCAGTCTCTCATATTTCATTCATTAAGTTCCTCAGTTCTGTTCCTTAATTCCATTAGTTCTTCGTCACTCATTCTCGACATTTTTAAATTCAGTAATGTCTTTGACTTTTTATTCATTCAGTCTATGAGTCTTTCATTTTCGTTTGGTTTCTCATCTTCTTAGTTCTTTATTTGTTGAGTTTATCATTATTTTGCTTTAAACATTGTTCAGTATGTCATCCCTTCTTTTTTCTTGGGGTATTTGGGTGGGGTAACTCCGCCTACCATCTGTTTTCGTCGGTAGCCGGTTCCAAGCCCGGATAAAGGAGGAGGATCCATATTCTTTTTGCATGAGCCAAATCCGTTTGGAGCTGTTTTTGCATCTTTCATACAATGAGTTTTTTTTCTAAAGTTGAATAGCTGTTTTTTTTCCAAGCCTCAGTAAAAATGACCACACGTCTTGATAACAAAGCTTCATCGAAAGAGTACATTCTTCCTAAATATTACAATAATTTAGCAATAGCATAAAGAGTCTCTTCTGATCTAATTCTATCATCAGTTTGCATTGTTCGATGTAGTTGCTTCTCCAATGTTTGGTATGTCTGGGTTTTCAACTTCAGCGACTTGATCTGCTTGAGCTGCTTCCTTGTTCTTCTTTCCCCTTTTGCTGGTTTCTTGGCTGGAGAATCAGTTCCTGCAAGATAGTATGAAAGAATGACAAAACGAAGTTCAGTTTGCATGCACATCACGATTCATTTCACCAATTGAAGTTTTTAAATTTTGTTTAGTTCGTTACCTGCTCCCTTAGTCTTTGACTTTCTAGTTCTTTTAGGCTTTGGTGAGTCGACGACCAAATGTTTGTTAGTACATTTTCTCTTTGTATGTCCGTACTCCTTACAAATGCTGCATTTGTAAAAGATTCCCAGCTTGATCCTCTCTTTGATGGTGAGCATCCTTGGACGTCCTTTGGTATTAGCTTTATCAGGGTCGAGAATTTCAATTGTTGGGCTTGTCCCCTCTTGCACTGATGCATTAAACAGGTTCGAAACTGTCCTTGTTGAAGTAGGATCAGTTGGATGTTGTGTTTCACCTGTGCTTTCTGGAAATTTGTCCATTGCATCAATGTGTTCCTCCACTCTTTCTATTTCTGTGAGCAAGTACCTCAGTTTCTCCTTGCTTTTTGAAGCTTTCGAGGCTGTCTGAACCAATCTCCTTGATGCTAAGTTATACCTCAGTGAATCACTGTCAATTTGCTCTGGCATTGGGTTGCTGTAGTTCAGTCTCTGTGACTTTTTTCTCCATCTATCAATGAAGTATTTTTCTGGTATTTTTTCTACTTCAAGATGTAGCATCACTTTCAGTATGTGAGAACAGAGCACGCCATTTTTGTCAAACTTGCAACATATACATGAGTATTCTTCATTTTGCAAGTTGACTTGTACTATGTAGTTTCGCTGCCTATGCTCTTTGATTGCATAGTTTCCTGCTTGAAAAAGCACATATATCTTGTTTTTCTCTTGCTCTCTGAGATGTAACCTTGTTACATCAGTCAGGTTGTGTTGGAACTTTCTGAATATTGCCAGGTTGTAGAGTTCATGAGCTTGCCTCTCTATATAGTATTTAGTACAGAACTTGATTGGTGGTACTGTCTTATTTGCTGCATTGTGATCAAGCTCGTCTTCATTTGCATGAATTACATCAACGATCCGCTGATATTCTCTTAGGAAGCTAGTCATGCTGAACTGTGCACCCACACCTTTTTTGAACAAGGCATTGGTTCCCTCGCTTCTCGCCGTTGTTTGTAGGAATGGGAAGAATTTTCTTTTGTAGTATACTGGAACATACTTTCCTCGGTTTTTCCACATGTCAGCGAAGAATTTCACGTGTCCAACGTTGTATTCTTCTATCATAGCTGTCCAAAGTGTTTCAAACTCTTGTTCAGTCAAGGAGTTGTCTATTATGTCTTGCATTTCTTCGTACAGACCCTCATTTGAAGCAAATGTTGTTCCATTTTTGTCGTCGCACTTCTTTTTCACATGAAATAAGCATGTCATGTGGGTTGCAGTAGGGAACACTTCAGCAATTGCATTTTCCATTGCTTTGTCTTGATCAGTTATGATTGATTGTGGAGGCCTGCCTCCCATTGCTAATAGGAACTGTCTGAAGAGCCATTCAAATGTGAGTGCTTGCTCATTCACGACAAATGCGCAAGCAAACAGATATGTCTTTCCATGCGGCGAGATTCCAACAAACGGTGCAAATGGTAAGTTATACTTGTTAGTCAAAAATGTAGTATCAAAACTTATGCAGTCGCCAAATTGATCATAACTTTGTCTTGATCTAGCATCTGACCAGAACACACTTCTGACTTTACTGTTGCTGTCTAACTCCATTGAGTAGTAAAATCCAGGATTTTCAGCTTGTTTCTTGTTAAACCAAGCTTGAACTTCCATGAGATCACTGTTCTTCAGTTCTCTGTTTATGCTTGTTCCATAGTTGCACACTTTCCTTTTGTTGTAAGATAGCTGTTCCATCCCCCCTCATGTGTGCTAGGACTGAGACTATGTTCCTTGTCGGGATGTTGCATTGCTTCATTGTTCTTATAATTGCTTTTTCTTCTGCAGTCATATAGACATGTGACCTGAAAAACCTGCTCCCTGAATCAAGAGGGTGGTTGTGGTCAAGCTTGAGGTTAGTGATGCACCATACACCATTTTTCTCACTAATGACCATCTCTGCTTTGCAATCCGTCCTAACAAGCACTGTCCCTTGTCTCTGTCCTGGTATATGCTCTTCATTTGCAACAACTGTGTTCTGTCCATGCTTATTGCACTTGATAGTTGCCCTTGTAACTTCATTATTTCTTTTCTTGCTTGTTGTGTGATACACTGACACAACCGCAATAGAAAACCCAGCAGCAAAAGAGTAATTGTTCAAAAACTGCTGAGCTTCATCTCTTGATTTGAATTGCATTCCAATCTCCGGCATTAGTTCAGCGCTTACTCATGTGTTAGCTTGCTCGGACTCTTCTTTCTCGTTTGCTAGAAAGTTGTCCACATCTTCTTCATCTATCTCATCAGTTGCTTTTTCTTCATTGGCAGTCAGTCTTTCAGAATGATCCCCATTTGCTTCCATGTTACCATTCTGAGCATCTAGATTCCATGTATGGTCAGTCTCATGGTGATATGCATCATCTCCTGCGCAGTCTTCTTCAACCTAACAACACAAACACATGCCCACATAAATTATTTTCATTCCTTATTTCATTGTTTGTATTTTCTTTCATAATATATGGATTAAGAGCAAACCTCATCAAGATGCATGTCATATAACAGATTAGCATCCCATGGATTATCATCAACATCTTGATTCCCATTGTTACTTTCCTGCTAAGAGAAAAAGCACATGTGTAAGACTGTTTCTTTGCATCTCATAGTAAAAGGGTCTGCTATATTCCATTTTTCTTTGCTTTGTTATACCTGAAATAGATCATAGTTGTGTCCTGTTATTGTCCTACTAGATGAACCTCCTCCATTGCTGTTGCTAGCATCCTGCTGTAAAATGGGATTTAGTTGCGCACTTAAAGCAACATGTCGTACCATCTTTTTCAGAGAATATTGTTTTTCATACCTGGAGTTGGTGTGCTGTATCAGTCAAGCAGGAAATGTCAATTTCACCTCGTAGCAGTGCTAAGTAGGAGAAGTTCCCCTGAACATAATCATTTTTTGCATGAATTTTTACGCGAGATGTAGAATATGAAAATATAAACTGTTTCAAGTAATTCAAGTAGTACCTGCAAAAGCTGTTGCCCATCAATCTCTGATTCTTTAGTGCTCACCTCTGATTCTTTAGTATCCATTGTTTGCTTGCCCTTCTCAGTATCCATTGTTTCTACCTGTGCACAAGTAGGTAAATGATATATAGTTGATGTTGGAATATCAAGTCTTATTGTAGCATATTTTTTGTATCAAATCATCTCTGGATTGACTGCTTTCTAATTTATTGTTTGTGCAGGCACATTGATTTTTCCTTCATTTTTGTGAGCTCAGTGCTAAAAGTAGCAGAGCATCTAGATGACAGGTTCCAGTTTGCATTCTAAACATCTAGATGCAGGCACATTGTCTGGAGCGGCAATCGGTGAGAGGAACCGGAACTTCCTGGTGCAAGGTGAAGTTCATGAAACCCTTCTAAGTCATTTTCTTAGAACCCTATAACACTACTAAAACCCTTGTAATGCTCTGTTCATGTTAGTGTTTTGGATGCTAGTATCAAAGATAACAAGGATTGACCAAAAAAGGAAGCTATTGCTACAGCCAGAAGACACAAACAGATCATGTAAGAATTCACTTTTTGTTATGTTTGCTGTTGGGGACACAACTACCAGATCACACAATGCTAGAGGTTGATGCAAACCCTGTTCATTTTTCTGAGTGTATGCAGCTCAGTTATGGTCTTGTGTTCAGTTTTACAGAGCACCAGCAAAAAGGTTCAGAGAAACGCACCTGAGATCCCTGAGTTTTCTGAGGCACAGGTATGTCATCTAGATGAAGCGATTGCTCCGATCTCCCTCCGTTCTGCAGTTCTTCCATCCCCCCTGCACTGATCTCCGTTCTGCTATATGTTTTCGTTGCTTTTCATGGGGATTTCGATGTGGGAAAAGAAGATCGAGAAGGGAGGAGTACGGGGGTAGCACGTGCCCCTCTTTCTTGGGGAGAAGAAGATCAGTTGTGGGCTTGGGTCTTTTCAGGATCTGGAGCATATGGGCTGTTGAATAGTTGCACAGCTGAGTAGCAGCCATTAGTTAGACCGTTTTTCTGGGCCTTTGTTTTTCAGCCCGTGTTGTGCAAAAAGAACAGACTCAAAAACAGAATGAAGAACAACAACTCAAGAGAGAAAAGTGTCTGTTTGTTGTTACTGTCAAACAGACAGAAAACTACAACGCATGAGTTTTTGAGTCATTTGTTGTTGTACAGCTGGCTTTGTCTCATTGGTTTAGAAAAGTGTATGTTCCTGAAATTAAAAACAGCTAGCTGCGGGCTAGACAGTCCCATAATTAATCCGGAGTTTTGACATACTCAATCTCCGCCAATGATTCCATTGTTGGAAAGAAAACAACAAAGTAAAATAGTGTAACGGGCTGACCGCGTGAGTGGTTTTCTAGGAGGAATGCTTGTGACCTGAGAGAGCAATTGTTGAACCAAAACTGGTCCAACATCCCAAATTGCAATGTTCATGCATGCTCACCAAGCATTAGAACACAACAAAGGGAGTATACTTTGCAATTATGCCCCGTTATATTTGGAGGGTGCTTTGTTTATTTTCCAATTTTTTGCCGGGAGTGCTTTATTTGTTTTTGTGGGACAGTGGGTTAACTTATTAAAATGTCAAAAATACTTGAAAAAAATCACGCATACATCTCGACATTCTGCGTGCTCACAAAGTCGTTATACGAAAAACTTACATTTTCTATATTGTGTGTAAAAAGATAAAATTCATTGCTAAAAAAGCTTTTCATGAGACATGTTTTTGCATTTTTTAAGCACGGCACAAAAATGTCGGTTTTCCGTGAAACATAGCGTGCACACATAGATAGTTCAGAACTCGAGATGTATGCTCCAGAAAAAATTCAGAATTTTTTGACATTTCGGAATGTTTTTTTTCTGTGGCAGAAGCAATGTTCGGATGTGCCAAAAGGGAATTTGACGGACAAGTCCACTTTTAAATTCCTAACTTTGCACCAATTCAAAGTTTGATGTTGTAAACCATAAAAAAACTGTTTGGTGAAATAACTTTACAGCCACCGAAAACAATCTCCAAACTAAGCAAAACGTTTACTTGTGGACTCAACATCGACTTTGTTATGGTTGTCATTGATGTGCACCCATGTGAAACCAGGGACTCTTTGATTCAAACGATTTGCATAGCAATTCTAGAGGATTTGAATACTTAGAATGTCTCCTGGTCATTGTTTGATTTGTAAGATTGAATCCTATTATTTCCTAAGGATTTACTTTGCACTAGATTTGATAGAAAATCTAACATCCACCTAAAACTCTTTTTTAGAATCTTTTGGCATTCGTTCGATGAAATCAAACAAATTTTTGGTGCATACAAAATCATTTATGGTTGAAGTGAGCATGACATTGCAATCATGCGTTTTTTCATGGTACTTCATTTTTATAGAATACTGCGAATCAAAGTGGCCCTTATTGACGTGGTCGCTACGTGAACGTGAGATTTAAGTTCGGTGACCGTGGAAATTGAGATGCGACACTGTGAAAAATGCCATGGAAGGAAGTGTCATTAGCACGCAATAAAATTGATTAAAAACTAAACGGTCAAACTTATTTGAGGTGTGCAACCATTGCTTTTCGAGGTGCATGATGTGTTTTATTCATTTACTTGATCAAATCCACCTGATGTGCATAACCCCGCACATCCAAAAGAAACGAATGAAACAACACGTATAGGCCATGTAAAACCACACAGAAGACCCAACGAATTTCTGTACCACCACACGCACACACATTTTTGTGCACACAAATTAATGCAGGGAGTGCGATGTTCCAGGATATACACACACGACATCGATCGATCCCTTTCATCGAAGGACGACTTCATCAATCAGTTGAAGACGTTGCACTGCTTGCGTATGTTGCCCTGGCTGCCGGACTTGACCCCGACGCGGCCGAGCTTGCCGATGGCGTCGACGAAGGCCCGGCTGAAGGCGGCGGTGCTGGCGGCCCACGCGTTGACGTTCGTGCGGGTGCGGTTGTCGGTGTGGAGCAGCTGGTCGGAGGCGAGCAGGCCGCCACCGTCCTGCAGGTTCTTGAAGTACTGGTTGTCGAATTGAGACGGCGTGGCCTGGTCCATGAGCACCGTCGGGTTGGGCGAGCCGCCGGGGGGGCACTGGCTCCTGAGGAACGCCGCGTACGTGGGGTTCAGCGTCTGGTCCGCCGGGTTGCCGTACAGCCGGTTGGTGATCTTGTCGCAGTGCGACTGTCCCACGGTGTGCGCCGCTGCATACAGAAGAAGAAGAACACACCAAAGCTTGTTACTACATCGTACGGGCGTGTGCAGTGTGATTGTCGATCGATCAGTGTGTCTGACTGAACTCTTACCGGAGAGAGCGACCATTTGCGACATGGTGAGCCCTTGTGCTGCGAAGATGGCGACCAGCTGGTCAATGGTGTGGGTGGGGTGTGGCAGCATGCCTGTGACGCTGCTGGCGGTGGAGCTCAGGCCGTCCAGCCTGCCCAGCTCCACCGGGTAGAAGGGCCCGCCGCTCTGTTGTACCACAGCACACACTGGTTAATATACACGAAGTGTACACGTGTAAAAGTGCGTGTGTGTGTCAGCGTGTACTACGAACCAGGGCGATGGCGTCTCGTGTGGCGATGGTGAGTATGTCGGCGCAGGAGACGGTGTCGGGGCACGCGGCCTCCACGGCGGCCTTGGCGCTCCTCACCGTGGCGAAGCCCGACAGGAACTGGTTGTCGTCGGCGTCCCTCTCCGCCGTGTTCCCCGGCGTCGAGTCGATCAGCACCGATCCGTCGCAACCCTGCACGTTCCAATCGTTTACAGTACATGCCGCGGCATCGATCGTAGCTGGACGTGTTGCTGCGCGCGGGCGGCGCCGTGCCTACCTCGACGAAGCAGTCGTGGAAGAAGAGGCGGATGGTGGAGCCGAGCACCCGGATGTTGGTGGCCCCGTCCTGCGCCACCACGCCACGCACGATGCTCTCCAGGTTGGGGCATGTGGTGTTGTAGTAGCCCGGAGACAGGGCGGCCGCGCCGAGCTGCGCGGAAACGGCGAGGACGAGCAGCGCCACAATGCACGAGGAGGACGACGACCAAGCCATCTTGCTCAAGCCGATATTGTTGCTCTGTACGTAGTAGTATCGGTGGTGAAGCAATTAGTGGAGGGAGATGGTGCCATATATAGACAGAGATTTACAAGAGTGTATGATGTCACCTAGATTACATGGGCAGTTAAAATGACAGATTCTCAAGGTGTGATGCACAAGAAATTGTCACGCTCTGGAAGAAAGCAAGCCGAGTTGACAAACTTTGATCGATCAAGAGTTGCATTTGTTTTGTCTATTCTTAGGACCGATTCTTGATGCATACGTGGGATGTTTTGAGGTATTTATTTCCATTGATTTGAGGGTGTTTGAATATACTATTGTCGCTTGCATAGTTGCATCACACGAGGAATATTGTGCACTAAGTCTTCAGCTTTAAGGGATTAAGTATCTGTCTATTGTCAGGTTGCTTCTTCGTTACATACATTTTCCTTTTCCAATTAGGAATCAGCTGTCCATGAAGAGAGTAGGGAATAGCGACGTCCTTGCCATTTCGATTCGAACGGGAAGTAGAAGTTAGAACTATGTGAATATTACAGTACTGTCACCATTGTCTACAATATGACGACATCAAGGAAAATATGGGTACGTTGTTTGAGACGCTCTAACCACGAGAGTGGATACTAGTTGTCACAAGTGGTTTCTTTGTAAGTTCCTTTCCAATTTTTGTCTACTAGTTGTAGAAATCAAAACATAGTAGAAACTAATGTAAAAGTGTAGAAGAAAATAGCATAAAAAATGCAGAAGAAGAATACACAAGAAATATGTAGTACAAAAAGTTCGCTGATAAACATAACTAAAACAAGCGTATATATGTCGTACACAGATGCAACACAAAAACTACGTAACGTCAAAGTATATCAAGTCGGGATCTTGTTTACAGATCTCGTGGAAACCAAAATGACTATAACAACGGCTGGTTTGGACATCCCTCTTGAAAGCATCAACTTCTGAATTTTTGAAATCGAGTTTTGAATAGATGGCATAATCTCTTTGAAAGTTGGCGTCTTTCAACCAACATACCTAGTTGACCATGATTTGTTTGTCCCGTGCTTGATCGCATTTTTTGCCTTGAAATGTTAAGTACGCGCTACTAGCTGTCACCTTGGCATTAATTTGACCTAATAATTTGGGATCATCTTTCTTTCATAAATGAAAAATTGTTTGATTGTGTTCTTTTAGGATGAATGATTGGACACCCACTGTACGTCGGCCATAAACTCTAGGGTCAATTTAGCTTGATGACAACGTCCTAAGAACATTAATTCTATAAGCGAAGTGGCAAGCAAGTGGGGTTATTTCACGGTATATCCCTTGCACCAACATGTAAGAATTTGTAGCCACTGCCAGTTGCTCGACATCGATGACACGCCACACGTAAGCAGAGTTGAAAAATGATCATACGACTTAATAGAAACCAACCACTTCCATAAAAATAACCTACTTCGTGGAATTTTAGTAAACCTCCTTTAGTAAATTTCAGGGAAAATAATATCGGGAAGACTTGTTAAAACATTTCAAATCTTTGTACGAAACTTGTCACACATCATCGTCTAGCGAAATACCAAAGAAGTTTCTAAGTGCATATAGTTCCATTCGATCAATTCTAACGTACACTTTCCACGCTTGTGTCTTGACGACGGCAACGAATCAACGATGACGATGTTGTGGCGTATGTGCGACTGTTCGTCTGACAGGAGAAGAGTACGGCAGTCACTCGCGGGTCGCGGTAAACCTTCTGCATGCCCTAGCCACCTCCTTGCTGGGCTCGTCCTTGAGGCTTCAGCTACAATTCTCAATGGCCGGCCTGGTGGTTAATTTATTGTACCAACAAGTTGAAGGTATTTATACACTTATACAAACAGTTATACGATTAGAAAATTTAATACAGAAGATGACCTCCGTATCCATTCGTAGGTGACCGATTCCAGTGTATTGCTGGTCTGCTATCTGTAGGGGCACAAGAACTAATATAAAAGGAACATGACCCCAAAGCACAAAGTCTAGTCTGGCCATTGGCCCCGTCCAAGAGAAGGCATTTGCCTAGCTTACACTGAAAGCCCAGTACATGGTTTTGCTGGCGTTTTGAACTTGCAAAATTTTGCATCGCAGTCAAAGACATAATCAAAATGCATCGCAATACACGTGCAGGCTAACAAAGGGAAGCGCATGATCGAGTATGTATTACTCTTTTATCGTACTCTTTGTCAAGAAAAATTAATACATTTGTAATTGCCAGAGAGAGAAAAACCAACCAAGGAAGCCAACTCACCATTTCCACACTTCAGTAATATACATATTGCTTGTCCCACAAGTTGTCAACAAGGTTTACCTATGCATAACATACATGACGTGTCAGATTTTAACACTTCGACATTCAGAATTGGGTGTCTTTTTCAGAAGAATGAATTCAGGGACACGGCGAGGTGAATTAAGCATTAATTCCTTGAGTCAGTGTTTGGAACTATTCTACATACTGTAAACAGGAGTGCTCGAAGCATTCTTATCACCACTTCTTTTGGGCTTCTAGAGCAGCTTAACGGTGGCAAACCTCACAAGACTGAAAGAAATCTCCAATTTCAGGACAGCTTCCGGCCACCGCGAAACCCATTTCCTCTGTCCTCTCAGAAACTACTCCCGACCTGTTTTTGGACATCTTCCCGCAAACCGAAGCGTTATGGAGTTTGGGGCCTAAGCTTCGTTCTATTTACGGCTAGAATGCCACCGCAGAGGAAAACTGTTCGGAAGAAAAAGAAAAAAGAAAAAGGCGCCCGCACGCTGGACCCCGACCTCGCCCGACTAGAACAGGCCCCGGCCTCCTTGCGCGACCTCAGACCTAGATCCTCTGGCCAGGGTTCCCCGCCGCCGGCAGAGCTTCTTCGCTGCCAGCAACGATCCGGCCCGCCACCCCACCCGACTCTCTACCATGCTGATGATGACATATCCGATCGGCGACCTCCCCAGTCCCCAACTAGCTCGGCCCGGACCCAGCGAAAACCTCAAGCTCGGCCTCCCCAGCTCCTCGAGTGCTCGGTTGCTCCTCCGGTCTTCCTTTCCAAAAGAAGTATCCAAACAGTTTTTGTCCACCATAGTTTCTCCCCACCGAAACTCATAAGCCGGCTTATACATAAGCAT
The DNA here is from genome assembly GCA_947311845.1 of Poa pratensis. NCBI lineage: Eukaryota > Viridiplantae > Streptophyta > Magnoliopsida > Poales > Poaceae > Poa > Poa pratensis. Next base: position 152,386,957 of record CAMZMU010000041.1, on the reverse strand, counting down.
AATGACCCTAAAACAAGTCTGGCAAGTTTTTGAACTGAACCGGCAGGAGCTCTGCCATTGCATTATTAGAAGAAAGAATTGATCCAGTTTAGAAGGGGAAACCGGACCCAAACCCATACAATGCACGGTTAATTACGGGAACCGGTGAAAAACCACGCAACACACTATAAAAGGAGTTAAGGCACATCATCGGAGCCGGAAACAAGACTCCCTAGGCCCAATTCCATCGGGGACACCTTGTAATCGGCAACACCAAGCAACACCACCCGGAGATCACTCACCCGACAAAGAGAGAGCTTGCGCCTAGCCATATGAGTGCAGCCACTAACCATTAACTTGTACCATCTCACGAATTGCCTGGATCGCCGTCGGCGAAGCTGGCTGCTTGCACAAACGAAGATAAGGCTTCATCTTGTCTTGCACACCTTGTAATCGAAGTCTGGCAAGTTTGAAACTTGCCATTTGCCCTTACAGAAACTCTTCTCCCTAATAATGTTCTCCATTCATATAAACACATTATGTTCCTTCAGTCTTATATTTTCTGAACCTTTGCATCTGTTTTTATCCTTGGGATGATCCTGCAATCAGTAAAAGAAAAAAACAAAAGGCGAGAAAATGTACATATTGTCTTAACAAGTAATACTTGGAGAAAAAACTCGTATTCCATAATTATTTTAAGAAAATGTACATATTGTCTTAACAAGTTGTTTCCTCATTTATTCACTTGTAAGTTACTGCTAGATCAAGTTTAAACTTGATTTCTCTCTGAATCTGAACAAGTTGGTACAATATAGCCGCTAGCTACTACTACAGTGGTCATTTGTAACTATACAATTGCGTGCTATTAGATCTGTGCAAAAATAAATACGAACAAGTACATGGTGTTCTAATGTGAAAGAATTCGTTGTGCAGATAGAATTCACTGAAAGAATTGGGATTTCACGCTAGGACATGAAGAATGAGTCCTCCGTTGAAAATGGCTTCGATCCACCATTGCTTGTTCTAAGAAAACAAAACGAACAAATCAAAGAGCACGTGAGCTTTCAGATGAAATTTACTGGCACGGAAAGGAGTTGGCTGAATCAGCATTAGCGACGGGAAACTCGTCAGGCATTAGGTCGAACGATCTGTAGGCATCAAGAAAGCAGTTGCTTTGTACAGATCGGGGCAGCGCACCAGGCGGCATCTCCAATTCTCCACTGAGCCACTTAGGAGAAGACATGGCCTCTGCCGGGGAAGTGCAGGAGGAGGTGGCGGCTCGCATGAGGAGGACGACGCCTCCACCGGCGGCTGCCGAGGCGTCCTTCCCGCAGTGGATGGAAGCCGACGTCCTTGTGGGGAACGCTGCGTCACCGGCCGTGGGGAACCTGCCATCACGTGGGATGGGTGTTGCTGCTTCGTAGGACAAGGGGAGGCCTGGTCGTGGGGAGAGGCGAGTCGCGGCGGCCGTTTGTGCACGGGCGCGATCCGGTGGCAGAGCAACGTGTAGGCCTGTAGGGTGATTGTGATTTGATCGCGAGCGGTTGGGCCCGCGACAGGGATTCCGTGATAGAAGCTATGTAACGGGGCGCGTCAATTATGGGGAGGAGACCGGGAGAACAAATGAATCACGGACGTTAGATGGATGCATATGAACGGTCTAGATCCGTTTTTCCTGCCAAGTTTGCTTGTTTAATAGTAGTGTAGAAAAGCGAACCCCATCGTCTGCGTCCTGACGGTGCCGCGCTTTGCGAGGAGGGCTACAAGACGCATGTTCCGATCCGTGGTGCTTTTCCTGTCTAGCTTTAATCCTTTATGGTCATTCTATACATATATGCTCTTTCGAAGACTGCATTTGTAGTATCATTGTGCATGTAAGAATGTACTCACCCACCAGAAATGTGCTTTCAGTTTTCTTTTTCTTTGTTGACAGTGGAAATGTGCTTTCAGCTTGATTCGTACTACTACTTATTTATTCGATAAAAGAGTGAATTCTATATTTTACCCTTTACTTTTATGAATTTGTAACATGTTACCCCAAAACTTTTCACCGGGTATTACACCCAAGTTTTTTTACGTTCTATCAAGTTTTACCGTGACTCACAATCTCCTTTGATTATGTGCTACCGGACGACAACTGAGAGGAGTAGTAAACCATTTACATGTCCTCCAACTACCAATGCCGCCGACAACTTGCCCCAACTCATTGTACGAACTAGCGAGTGGATCTGGTTTGATCAAACCGTCGACCATGTGTAGTCAAATGAGCTGGGGCGGGTCGGGTTGAGTGAGGAAGCGGGTCATGCCGTCCTAACACGGAGAACAGGCTCAGTGGGTTTATGCTTTCAAGCAAGTCCTATAATTTGGGAGGGGAGGTTGGGTTTTTAAATAGGGTAAAACCTAGCACAATGTAACAAGTTTTATGTGAAATACGCCAATTTTTTTAAATGAGGTAAGTTGTGAAAGTGGATTGAAAAGACCGAGCAAAAAGTAGAATTCATTCTTTATAAAATGATACCATTCACTATTGACACGAAATTGTGTGCTTTTTTTCCCAATACGGTTTCGATTAGTTTGGTGTTTATTACAAATAGACCTCATATGAGAAAAACTTGGACCTTGTTCCCAATGAGATGGGAAGAGATGAAAACTGAGAAAGCCTTCCATTCAAGCATCATGTCATCACTATAGAATATTCTCGCGGTGATTAAGAAACTATTCATCTTTCCCTGGCTACTGGCCATCTCCATGATGATCCCTAACGGCATGAGCAGGCTAGCTTGGCGCAAGGCACGAGTGGAATGTTAGGGTTTTACATGGCATGATGAGGTCACGAGCTGCTGGATACAACTCGTGCAGGTCAGGCTCGGTGATTGTTTAACATAAACCAGGGAATTAGGTTGCAACGATCGATGTGCTTTTAGGGAAAGTTCATCACTGAATTTAAGCAGCTTGGTTTAACCTCTGGATTGCTGCCAAGCATGCATCTCTCTCATCATTGCTACCATTTCACCACATTGTCAGTACAAAACAGGACACTCTTCTAGAGTTGCCCTAATCATCTCTATTTACTCGATGTTCTGCATATGCTAATCCATTATGCTTTATCAAAACTCCAATTATTGTGCTACTTAGCCACCGTAGCAACTAACCAGATGATTAAAAAAATAAGAGACAGAGTGGGATAAGAGCACAGCTGCAACGTGTGTTGGATAGTGTTGTCGATCATGCAGAGAACAGTGATGCAGATTTCAGCAGTAAGTGAAAAGAAGCTCTAGTGCCCGCCTGTTACGTGCCAAAGTGATTACTTGTTTGGCAGATGACTGCTAGGGGGAAAGGATGACAAGCAGGACAGTGGCTTTCTCCTCTTTCCACAAACTTTCTGCTGTTTTTGCTCCTTTTGATCCCTTCTTTAAGTTTGTCAACCTTCCATTTTCTTTCAACAGTTTTCTTTGTGAACTTATGGCCATGGTCCATGGATCTTGTATGGCTGATGTGGCACTGGAGAAAAAAAACCAGCATGTACCATTTCTTGCGTGTTTGCGCATGTTTACGGTACATAATGATCTCATATAACATTGTAGAGTGAATTTTCTGACCTCGTGTTCATATGAATACATAATGAAAATTGACGACAAGCGTAACTACAAGATACAAAAAAAAAGATAATTACGTCACGGGCAAGACAGTTAGACACGGGGACATGTGAAATTTGGTTACAAAACTATCATTCACAAGCTGCGGATTAATCACAAATTACGTTACTGTAAAGTTTGGTACATTGAAAGTTGCGCAACATGGTGTAAAGAAATATATAAACATATTATTAACAAATTTATATTTTATAAAATTTACATCTATGCATTTATGTTCGTCTTATAAATACACGAATTTATTTTTACAATAATTTAAGCCATAATATTCTTAGAATATTTTTCCGTAATTTCCATTATTGAGTTCATGTTCTTTTCCGAAAGCAGGATAACCCCCGTCCCCTGCAACAGTTGATGCACACAAACTCTGAACCCAATCTTAGACTTGCATTACTAGGCCCAACGACACAGAGTTCATGTTGAAATGCTTGTCTATTTAGTCCGGAGTTGTGCGATAAGTGTGTCCATGGCATAGATACTCATATGTACATGTTCTTGGGTTCTTGGGTTTCTTAGTCCCCGTGCTTGTCAGTTGAGTGTGTTGACGGGCAATTGAATGGCGCTGTTGTCGTGTGACAAAGAACAAGGGTTTTTTAGTAACATGACGAGCGAAGAAAAGATTGAGATAAAGCACTATTCTAATATCTAAGCACTTGGTTAAGTAGATTCCAACGGGCTAATCAGAATTAGCCGATCACCATAAGATAATAATTTACCAGCCCAACTCGCTAGTTTTTTCTCAAAGCGATCTTCAATCATTTTCCATTCACTATTTTTTAATCTACGGAAATGTATCGGGATACCCAAATACTTAAAAGGATATGACCCAGATTCACAACCGAAAAGCAACCTATACTGATCTTCAACTTCCTTCGCTTTCCCGAAACAAAAGATCTCGCTTTTGTGAAAATTTATTTTTAAGCCGGATAGTTGTTCAAAGATACAAAGGATAAGTTTCATGTTAAGTGTCTTTTCTAGATCGTGTTCCATAAACAAAATTGTGTCGTCCGCGTATTGAAGGATAGATACCCCCCCCCCCCCCCACATCTACTAGATGAGGTATCAGTCCATCCACTTGACCATCTTCTTTGGCTCTTGCAATCATAATAGCGAGCATGTCAGCGACAATGTTGAAAAGGATCGGCGACAAAGGATCACCCTGTCTTAAACCTTTTTTTGTTTGAAAGTAATGACCTAGATCATCATTGACTTTGATACCCACACTCCATCGGCTTACAAAATTTTCAATCCATTTACACCATTTAGGATCAAACCCTTTCATTCGCAACACTTGTTGTAAAAAAAGGCCATTGAACTTTATCATACGCTTTCTCAAAGTCGATTTTTAATAAGACTCCATCCATTTTCTTCCTATGAAGTTCATGGATTGTCTCGTGGAGGATAAGCACTCCCTCAAGGATATGTCTGCCAGGCATAAAAGCAGTCTGAGTTGGTCTAATCACCTTGTGTGCCACCTCAGTGATTCTATTTGTTCCCACCTTGGTGAAAATCTTAAAACTAACATTGAGTAGACAAATAGGTCGATATTGTTGAATATGAACTGCATTTTCTTTCTTTGGCAGTAAAATAATATTCCCATAGTTTAGATGGAATAACGGCAAGTCACCAGTCTGAAAGGCTTTAAACAAGTTCATTAAGTCAAATTTAATAGTACCCCAGAACGTCTGATAGAACTCAACGGGGAACCCATCTGGTCCCGATGCCTTGTTCTTCTCCATCTGCATAATCGCATCGTACACCTCCTTTTCTAAAAAGTTGGATGTAAGAATGTCATTTTCCTCAGTCGAAATTTGGGGTATGTCAGCAATTCGGGTCTCCACTAGTGTGACCGAATGTTGAACCGGATTTCCAAAAAGTTGCTTATAGAAGGTTGTTATATAATTCTTGATATTTTCTTGCCCTATTATAGTACCTTCCTCTTGCTCTAGCTGAAAGATTCGTTTCCGTCTATGTTTCCCATTCGCAATTAAATAAAAATATTTAGTGTTATCACCCCCTTCTTGGATGTGTTTCACTTTTGCTCGTTGTGCCCACTTAGCCTCTTCATCTCTTCTTAGAAGGGTTAAATCATGATTTGCTTTCCTAAGGGACTCCCTCTCATTAGCGTGTAGAGGTATAGTTTCTGCCTTGACATCAAGTAGATCAATAAGATTGAGAAGTCTTTCTTTTTCTTTCTTATAGACACTACTAATATTTTTTGCCCAACCTCTAGGAAAAGCACGGAGATGGCGAATCTTGTTTTGCCATATCTCCATTGGTGAATTACCAATCGAAACCGAATTCCACTCCTTAGCCACCATTTCGGTAAAACCCTCTTTTTTTAGCCAAGAGAGCTCGAAAGAAAAATGAGTTTTATTGCCCAGGTGAGCTTGTTCCCCTGAGTCAATAAGTAAAGGTGTGCGATCAAAGCCCGCCCTAGTTAAAGCTCGAACACTCACTAACGGGAATTTCTGTTCCCAAGACACACTTGTCAGAATTCTATCCAATTTTTCATAAGTGGGATTAGGTCTACGATTTGCCCAAGTGTACTGTCTGCCTGAGAGATCTATTTCTCTTAGGTCAAGGCTTTCGATAATTGCATTGAAAATAAAAGGCCATCTGTCATTAAAATTGTCATTATTTTTCTCGCTTTGTCTCCTGATTATATTGAAGTCACCTCCCACTAAAATTGGTAAAGTTTCAACTTCACAAATACGAACCAGCTCGGCTAGAAATTCACTCTTTTGTGCATCTTGAGCTGCACCATAAACAACCACCATGACCCACTCGAAATTATCAGAACGAGAGACTAGATGAAACTTTAAACATCTATCCCTACGTGTAATGTCTTTAACCTTAATTGTTTGTGCATTAAAACCAAATAAAATCCCTCCTGACCTCCCTTGTGGAGATAAACAGTACCAAATATAGTCAAAATCCCCTGCCAAGTTTCTTAAAAATAAATCGAATAAAAATAAAAGCCGCATGCATCAAATCGATGTAGAGGCTGGGGCTCCCCTTTTTCTAAAAAAAAAGGCTAATCTGTGAATAAACACAGTCCGATCTTTTTGCTTTAACTCTTAACCTAGATTAGCCAACAATCACAACGAGCGCTCCAACTTAACCTCTCCCTCTCTCGCCTGCTCAATGCGATCATATCACGTCTTCCTCCTCCTATCACGATGTAGTAGAAAGAAGCATACAACTATAACACATAACACATTCTATTAGATATATTTAAAAACCAAATGTTTTGTGTTAACCTATAGCACTTATGCATATATATATATTATGTCTTGCTTCTAGATCCCCATCCTATAATGTCCCTTATTCTTGATCAGAACCAACCCCCTTACTCCCCTCAAACATAGTGACAAAGGAGTAATGTCGTACTTTTTTCATATCTTATAGTCGAAACGTAACCAAACACATGAATCTCACAAACAAATATAAGAGCGAACATTGCGGTAAATGAATACAACATGACCGCCGATACAAAAAAAAGTTAGGATACCTGAAAAAACACCTTGAACCTTAGGAGAAACAGAACCAAACCAGCAAATCAATTTCTAATGAATATTATATTATGGATATGTACTATTGTGTATAGGTTTCGACCGCACTCCCTTTGTTCCGTAATAGAAGGCGCATAAATTTTGTTAAAATTTGAACCATATGAAGTTTGACCAAACACATAGAAAAAACTATCAACATCTACAATATCAAATAAATCTTATTAGATATATTTTAATAGTATATCAATAGAATGTTATAATTATTGATAATTTCTTCGATAAAGTTGGTTATACTTTACTTCAGAAAAAATAAACGCCTTATATTAAAAAACGGAGGTAGTAATCAGGTATGTTGCCCAAGTAGAACTTGATGACGAGGGGATCAGGTGAGCAAAGGAAGGATTTGATTTTTTTTCGTCGATAGGATTGAGTTTGAACAAATTGCAATTGGTTGGGGTTGATTGTGTACAAATGCAAAAGATGAAGAATTTTTTTCACTCGTGTTCTGCCAAAAATGCCGTCATGTTTCTATTTCCGCCGGAGATCTCCATTCCGGTCCTGTGCCACAAAATTTCAATTCGCTTACGTGCAAATTTTTTTAAAAGATTATGGTTATACACGTGTCAGGAGCGCCTTAGAAGTTATGGTTTGTTGAGCACGGTGTATGGAGGCCGGGCTACATGTAGCTCGGTTTAAAAAAATACTGTATTTGTGTGTTTCAAAAATTCGAAAAATTATAAGCGTAGATAATGTCGGAATCTACCATTATGTAAAACTTCAACGAAAAAATTCGCTATATATTTTCCTAAGAAAGAAAAACTAATGTGCAAATCTGGATTGATGAAAAGTGCACCATTTCGGAAATTTGAAATCTTGACACATTTGTCATTTTTGTAGCCCAAAATAATACGATTTTTTCCTTGAAAATTTACAAAGTGGTACGTCTCAACATATCTACAACTAGAATTATTTTTTCGATTTTTAAGACGCAAAATCACAGATTTGAACTTTCTGAAAACCGAGCTACACGTAGTCGGCCTTCAAATAGACTTTGCGTGGTTTGCTCAAAGTAAAAACATCCTTGACCCGTTCTGTCAAAAAAAAAAAACATCCTTGACACGGCTAGCCGCATCCTCTGACTAGAAGCGAGGTGAGACGGAACCGAGAATCTTGGCTGGCCGGACGAGGAAGCCGGTCCCACCAACTGACCGGTGTGCGCCTCCCCCTCGCGGCAGCGTGTGCGCCCTTGTCGGCCGGCTCGCCGTCCCACCACGCTCCACACCGCCGTTGGAAAGACTACCGGCCGCTACTACTCCCTCCGTATCAAAATATAAGTCGCACTAGTCACTTACCACACATATGTATATAGACATGTTTTAGTGCAAGATTCATGTAAGTGACTAGTAAATCTTGCACTAAAACATGTCTACATACATGTGTGTGGTAAGTGACTAGTGCGACTTATATTTTGACACGGAGGGAGTAGTACGGAGTACTAGCTAGCCAGTACTCGAACCCTGTCATCTTACTACTCTGCCGGTTTCACTAACCCAAAATTACCAAAAATAAGCACACCTGCTGCTCCTAACATTCGTGATCATGGGGATTTGGAAACAAATTGTCGCCATCGGCAAACTTGATCAGCTAATCCACTGCATTAGACAATTGGATAAAGCTTTGCTTGGTAAGTTCGCCAGATTTTTTTATAAAGGTCATCAGACAATGCTTGATTGCTTTATTGACTATAGTGTGTCCATCATCAGGGCTCCCAGCTAGCTCACTTTCAACACTTCTTTTCTTGGAACCGCACTCAGGTTAGCTTGCGTGCCCTACAAATGCCCTACGGAGTGACATGATGGTTGAAATAGAGGAGAGATAGAAAGGCACTTTTTGTTTAGTCTCTGCTAACACACAATTTGTCCGTCTCAACACTTTCTTTCCTAATAATTCTAGGAGCTACCGATCGAGGGCCATTAGTGTATGTACGTAGGAGTGTACCTCAGGTACGATGTGAGTTTCAGAGGTGGAGAACAATGCAGGAGCTGGACCACTTGCCCGGGGCCTTCATCCCTGAAAGCAGTATGACCAAAGAGGCTCATTGACCCGACTGGATGATAATGACCCACTAATGATCCATAGGAAAAAATATTAATGTTGTACTGCAGCCACACTTACTCAGTTACAGGGAATAGAGCATACAATGTTATCTTGCACTTGCTTGATCAGGTCAAGGCAGTCAAATACATGTCCTTTACGACAGGAATATTGGATCAGAGATTCAGATTTCAGTTACTGAAGTGAAGTGCAGTGACAACCTATTTTACTAGTTACTACTACGCTTGTCCAATGGATCTCATATCCTAACTCCTACCACCAAACTGTCTGATTACTCCGCTGATCTACCTTCCATCATGTGATTGAAATAAAAGTTATGTACGTAGAAAGCTTGAAATTGCAATGAAAATGAGCATGTCAAGTGAGTTATTTTTTAACTCAGTTGTTGAACATGTTTTGTCTGATTATTGTCTTGCCCGCCGGATCACGCCACACATGGGCAGCCTTGTCTCTCCAGCACAAAGCGCGTTCCTCAAATCGCGATGCATTCATGAAAACTATCTCTATGTCCGAAACATCGCCAGGTCACTTCAGCAAAAAAAGAAGCCGTCGCTGCTCCTAAAGCTGGATTTCGCCAAAGCATTCGACTCCATCTCCTGGGAGTACATGCTCGAGTTGCTGGAACAGCTAGGCTTCCCCGCTCGATGGCGCGATTGGATTGCTTTGCTCCTCTCCTCCTCTTCATCGGCCGTCCTACTCAATGGCGTCGCTGGCAAGCCCTTTCCACATCGACGCGGCCTACGACAGGGGGACCCCCTGTCCCCTCTCCTCTTCATCCTCGCAATTGATCCGCTGCATCGCCTGCTCCAACGTGCAACAGAGCTGGGCGGGCTCTCACCGCTGCCCGTACGGGAAGCCAAATTGAGGGCCAGCCTCTACGCGGATGACGCAATCCTCTTCGTCAACCCAATTCGGCAGGAGCTCCAAACCCTCTTCAGCATCCTCCACGCCTTTGGCGACGCGACAGGCCTAAGAATCAACATAGCCAAATGCTCAGTCACGCCAATCAGATGCGAAGGGCTCGATCTGGACGAAATCCTAGCTCCGTTCGGCAGAGAGCGGCTACCTTTCCCGATCCGCTACCTGGGCCTCCCTCTCGACACCGGTCGCCTGAGAATCGGCCATATTCAGCACATTTTGGATCGGGCCAAGGCCAAATTGGCTGGGTGGCGAGGGAGATGGATCAACATCGGAGGCAGGCGGGCCCTCGTCACCTCCGTTCTGAGTACGCTCCCCATTTTTGCGATGACAATGCTCAAGCTCCCGAAGAAATTCAACACCGCTTTCAACGCGGCGCGGCGCCGTTTCCTTTGGAACGTGGAGGAGGACGCCGCCGCACGAGGAAAATGCAAAGTCGCATGGTCCAAGGTCTGCTCACCTTTGGTGCATGGAGGCTTGGGCATCACGAGCCTCGATCAGTTCGGACGTGCCCTTCGGCTACGCTGGCTCTGGCTATCGTGGTCTGCACCAGATAGGCCATGGGTAGGCACACCGATACCGTGCGACGCGATTGACCGCGACATCTTCGGCATGGCTACAAGGGTGACGATCGGCGACGGCCAAACTGCCCTCTTCTGGGAAGCGAACTGGATAGGGGGAGCTCCGCTTCGACAGCAGTTCCCTAGCCTGTTCAAGCACGCAAGACGCAGATGCAGAACAGTTGCTCAAGCTCTCGAAAACAACAAGTGGGTGTCGGACTTGCGTCACCATCTGAGCCACGACATCATCGTGGCGTTCATCTCAGCTTGGCGCATGATCCAGCAGCATGGCATCGTCCTACAGACAGGCGTCCGCGACGAGATCAAATGGCTACTGACGGCGGACGGCGAGTATTCCGCCAAATCAGCATACATGCTTCAATTTGAAGGACGCACCCGGACCAATTTTGAGCAGCAAGTATGGAAAATCTGGGCTCCTCCCAAGCAACGGTTCTTCGCGTGGCTGCTCTTCCAGAACCGTCTCTGGTGCGCAGATAGGCTGCAGCGACGCGGATGGCCCAACGAATACTTCTGCCCCCTTTGCAGAAGAAATTTGGAAACAAGCCAGCACCTGTTCGTCGAGTGCCCATGGTCATTGCGACTATGGAGCATGATCGCATCTTGGACCAACTGCGGCGGCTTCGCAACGGCCATCCGCGACACTCCGACGGGCATCGATCACCTCCAGGAGGCAATCCAACAAGCAACACTCCAGAAGCACCGCAAAGGGGTCAACTCCCTGTTCATTCTCGCGCTGTCAAGCATTTGGCGGGAAAGGAACGAAAGAATTTTCAGACTTAAGGAAAAATCAGTGCAGCAAACTTTCTGCCACATACGGGAAGAAGCTCAAGAGTGGGCGTTCGCGGGGGCAAAGGCCTTGCGCAGCTTACTGTGGGAACCACCATAAATCTGTAGTTTTCTTTCACTAGACTAGACCGAAAGTTTTTCCTTTCTTTTCTTTTTAACTCTTTGCCTTAGGGCACCAGCTGTTTTTTGTGTGTTCTACCTGCTAATATACAAGAGCCAGCAATTGCTGGACCTTTCGAAAAAAAAATATTGTTGCTAACGGTATTCATGTACTGGATGGATCTCGCCCAGCTGTACCCACCAAGATCTATCTTCGACCAAGCTCTAACTTCGAAATAAAAACAGGAGTTATGGTAAGAGCAGGACTACTGTCCGTTACGAAATACTACTTCCGTTTTTAAATATAAGATGTTTTCGGTTCCTCACATGTTGAGTAGTTGTGCAACCAAATAAGTGAAATACACACTACATGTAGATACACCACAAAGCGGAGGGACGTATTGCTGACTTGCTGTCAACCTAAAGCTAGCTTCTGCTCACCATCATTTTGGCTCGAAAAAAGCTTTGCATCCCTTCATCTCGCTCGTTTCTCTTAGTCAGTGAGCAACAATATTTTACTCTCCATTTCAGCACTGCAGTAATATTTTACTCCCATTTCAGTAATAGTAATTCTCTATCGACAGATCTATGATCGCACACTTGGGCATGTGATTTCTAGGTGGTCCGTTCCTTACTCCACCTCCAGTCCTGTCCCCTCTGCTGTTTGTTCGGCTCAGCTGCGTCAAGGGGTGAAATTTCACAAAATTAACCATTTTGGCAAAGTTTAACGAAAAATAACCCTTTTTTGAAAGTATTTCTAAATCTAACCCTTTTTTGTAGCGCCCAACGACGGGGCGCTACACTCTTCGCTGTAGCGCCGTCTAGTGCATCGCTACGGTCCTGCCAGCGTGGCACAAGGGGACCCGCACGCGTGATGTGTAGCGCCGTCTTGTAAGGAGCTACACACATGGGTGTAGCGCCCTGTGTTACGGAGCTATACTTCTAGGATTTTGGCACTCGCGACAGAGAGGATGATGCTGCTGGATTTCGTCGAAGTGTCGTGAAAATGGCTAAGTCATGTGTAGCGCCCTATAGCGTGGAGCTACACTATGTTTTGTAGCACCTTTTCAGACGGAGCTATCCTATTGAAATTTTGTAACCCGAGAGACCCGAGAGCTAATTTCGTCGAAGTGTCACGAAAATGGCTAATGCTCCGTTCGGATGTTCGCATTGGACCTTGATATTGGATATTCGGAACTTCCCAGGCCCGAATAACCCAATTTCAGCTCGGGATGAAGTCCATCGCCGCCCGCCCCACCTCCATCTCCGGCTAGGAACGGATCCGGCCGACCTCCCGATTCTTCTCCTCCTTCCCGCACCGTCGCCTTCTCCCGCCGTGTCTCCCCCCCGTCTCATCTTCCTGTTCGTCCCTGCAGGTAGGGTTCGATTGAACAGCTCCGGCGGCCGGCGGTGGACTTCATCCCGAGCTGAAGCTTCCCAGGTGAGGTACGGAGCCTCCTGCCCCTCCTTCGCCACCCTCTGACTTGGTTGCTGTACATCCCGTGGTCTTCCTTCCCGTAATGTTGTACTGATGCTAGTGTGAACAGGGAGAAGAGTTTGGCGATGCACCTTAGGTCCCCAGTTTTTTTCGTCGGCGATGTACCTATGCGCCGCCGTCGCCGCCGCTTAGGTCGAGCCAGTCGAGCGGGAGAGGAGCAGGCGAGGCGAGCCTCCATCTCTCGCGAACAGGTATGAGTGCGAATATCTTGCGAATGTCGAGCGGAACCCCTCGACATTAGGTCCCCAGTTTTTTTGCCTAGCCGAGCTCCTCTCGATATCGCCTGCGAATACCGAGCTTCAATATCGTGAACATCTGAACAGGTGAAATTGGGTTATTCGGGCCTGGGAAGTTCCGAATATCCAATATCAAGGCCCAATGCGAACATCCGAACGGAACATTAGCCATTTTCGTGACACTTCGACGAAATTAGCTCTCGGGTCTCTCGGGTTACAAAATTTCAATAGGATAGCTCCGTCTGACAAGGTGCTACAAAACATAGTGTAGCTCCACGCTATAGGGCGCTACACATGACTTAGCCATTTTCGCGACACTTCGACGAAATCCAGCAGCAGCATCCTCTCTGTCGCGAGTGCCAAAATCCTAAAAATATAGCTCCGTAACACAGGGCGCTACACCCATGTGTGTAGCTCCTTACAAGACGGCGCTACACATCACGCGTGCGGGTCCCCCTGTGCCACGCTGGCAGGACCGTAGCGACACACTGGAGGGCGCTACAGCGAAGAGTGTAGCGCCCCGTCGTTGGGCGCTACAAAAAAGGGTTAGATTTAGAAATACTTTCAAAAAAGGGTTATTTTTCGTTAAACTTTGCCAAAATGGTTAATTTTGTGAAATTTCACCGTCAAGGGTAGGAGAAGGAGAGATACTCTGTTGTTCGGCATGCCTGCCTCCGACGCAGGCCTCATTAAAATACTAGCTACTACTGTGAAAGGAATCTTACATCATTCGTGTCTTGTCTCCTCGTTCCTCTTTTCTTCAGAGGATAGAAAGAGAGAGGAGAGGGATTGATGGATAGATGGTCTGCTGGCTTGTGTGTTGTGTGTATAAAAGGGAAAGCCTGTGGCCTTTGGAACCATGAAATGATCAGAGACTGAGGGTGAGAAGAGAAAGAGAGGTCGAGTGGTAGTGGTGATCGTTAGTTCTCGCAGGAGGATTCAGTCTTTGAGTCACTTCTCTGACATCGAATTGATACTAGGTGAGAAATGAGCTCATTCCTCTCTTCTTTCCTTCGATTCGCTTGATCATCAGTCTTCATCAGTACTCTGTTCAATCATTTAAAGCTTTTTCAGGCTTTTTCCTTTGGCACTGTGATATATATGTAGGCATAATTTTGATGTAACACTTGTTTTCAGAATACAGTTACTCCTACTGTCTTGTTACTTTCAGAAAGCCATCAGAGACTCTAATGTCATGTACTGTTCTTCTTCTTTTCTTATCTGAATCTATTGTTCAATTCTTGATCCTAGATTCCTAGCTTCCAAAATCCAATTGTGTGCCCTCACTGTACCAAGACTCAGCTCACTTTTTTGCTTAAGTCCAATTTCTGTTTGAAAAGATACAGTACAGTTAAAAACACTTGGAGCAAAGGCTTATCCGCTTCTCCATGCAGGTCCCGGGAGGAAGAAACAGAGGAAGACACCACAATGCAAATGGAACAAGTCATCGGACACTGCGACAAAGACACCCTGAAGATGGCCATGCTGAAGCATGAAGAAACGTTCAGGCAGCAGGTAAGACACCAATTAATGCTAGAAATGCTTCGAATTTTGCCTAGCAACGAACAGTGAATTTCTGACGTTTTTAGTTCCAGGTTCACGACCTCCATCGCCTGTACAGAATTCAGAAGCTCCTGATGCGAGACCTCAATAGGGAGATCAAGAGCCAGCAGAGGAACCTGTCCGCCTCCCCGAACGGCTCCGGCGGCGCCGACTGCAACTACGGCCACAGAGCGACCGCGCTCGACGTGTGCTCCTACGAGCAGCAGTGGCACGGCCCCGCTGCCACACGCCGCGGCAGCCACGCGGCGGCAACGCCTCGGGCCGCGCAGCAGGCTGCCGTGGAGTACGCTGCGCAGCTGAGCCCGGAGGCGACCGACGACGAGGAGGCGGAGCTGCAGCTCACGCTCGCCGTGGGCAGCGGTCCCAAGAAGCGGTACAGCAACGAGCACGGCTCCCCCGGGGAGAGCTTCTCGTCGTCGTCGACGGAGTCGGACACGCTCACCGGCGGTCGGGAGTGGCAGCAGGCGCACGAGCACCAGCAGCTGGTCTGCACCGCCGCCGGTTCGCCATACCACAAGAGGAGGCCAGCGGGGTTCGACGTGGTGCAGGTGGAGGACGGCGCGGTGCAGCAGCAGCAACAGCCTTCGCCGCTGCTGTTCCACTGGCTCAGCCTCCGGATGGCGTGAAGCTACTGTCACGCTGGCAGACGTGGAGGGAAAACGACCGGCCGGCGCATGCACGTACCGTCCTCGTCAGTCTCGTAGTCGTAGCTAGTGGCAGGCAGTTTGACTTCCTGTTTGTCGAGCTGTACTAGGAGTACTATGTTTCTTTGATTCCAGCTTAGTCATATGGATTAAGGTAATCCAAAAATAATTAACTTCTTGAGGAGAATGTGGTAGCAACTTTCCCGAGAGAGAGAGAGAGAGAGAGAGAGAATGTACGTAGGCTCTTTTCAGGTTAAGCTAAGCATGATTAGCTGTCGGTGGACTTCCTCAGCTGTTGTAGCAGGCAGTTCTGCAGTAAGAAATCATATTAATCGAGAACCTTTGCAGATCAAATAACAGAATTGTGCTCTTAACTTCTTTTCTCTCGATAAAAGCAACACATGCCCCATTTTTTAACATGAAAATGGCAAGACAGCATAACAGATCATAACCTGGTCATTTCAGCCAGTTTTACGTTACAGTTTCCACGACAAACTAAATTGATTGAACAGAACTATTCACTTAATGGCCTGAGAAGAGGTCAACTAAATTCACTTATGCTATGGCAAAGTAGTATCAAACCGACATACTATATTTACTGTTTTGTTTGTTGCAAATTAATAAGACTTTGTACAAAATTCAAGCAAATTTAAGTTTACAGAGTATACAAAAAGTAACAATATATACAACGCTAAAATGATTTCCTTACATTCACCATAAAATATACACCTCCCCGCTGTCTCGACCATTTTTGTTATCTTTTTTCTTTCACGGGCGATTTTGAGGGGCCTTGGGCCACTTTTCCGTCTTGCTAGTTCAGAGAGGGATAATTCCCCTACTTTCTCAATAATGATATTTTGATTAGGTTTGTCCACGTCGTTAGAGTATTGCATAATTCTTTGTCAGGAGAGTGTTGAGGGGGTTGAACACAGACTCTGGGCTGAATGAGGCTTTCCGGGGGCAAAGTCAAAGTCCCACACAACGTTGACCTAAGTCAAACAACCCTCCTCAGATCATACATTAGAGCTCACGGAATGAGGCTTGAAGCTCCAACCCTCTAACAAGTCAAAGTCCCACACAACGTTGACCTAAGTCAAACAACCCTCCTCGGGTCATAAATTAGAGCTCACCGAACGAGGCTTGAAGCTCCAACCCTCTAACAAGTCAAAGTCCCACACAACATTGACCTAAGTCAAACAACCCTCCTCGGATCATAAATTAGAGCTCACCGAACGAGGCTTGAAGCTCCAGCCCTCTAACTTTTGTTTATGGACGATCGCTTTTGTCAAGCAGCTTCCTTTTACTTTTCAATTCCTGGATTGTCACGTCTATCTTCAACCTTTTGTACCATGCTTGGTCTGCTTTTTTGATGCAAGATGGTGCGGAGAATCCTTGCGCACATGAAAGGGAGCGACAAAGCCTCCGTATACAAAACATTCTGACAGCATCTGAGCAAGCATGGGTGGCACAACGTCATTAAAACTACGTGCAACCCTGTGGACATGAAGATTGAGCTGGGTTGCGGCTTTGAGACTTCGAGAAAGTCAAGTGTCGTCGGGACTTCATGTTATGAAGCTACATTTGTGGCTTCAAGGATATGAGGAAGTCAATCGACATCGCAGCTGCAAGGCTTCGAGAAATTTATGTGGCATTACGACTTCGAGCAAGCCAAGCGACATTGCAGCTTCAAGAATTGATGAACACGAACTGCGTCGCGGCTTTGAGTAGTGAAACAGGCGAGCGGTGTAGCGACTTCAAGGCTCTGCCCGCATCGCAACGATGGAGTTTGAGCGTTGTCGTGGCTCGAGGGCTCGAAGAAGACGAGTTCTGTTGCCATTCCTTTGTGACTGAATCGGGGCTGCGCCCTTAGCGCACCTTGGCCTTTGCATTCTCGCCTTTAGTTACCTTAACTTTTGGTCATTTTAGATGATGCATGTTGGTGTCAGTGATATTTGAATATTGTCTATCCTCGAGTGAGGATTGTTTTGCTTCACTAGACATCGACCTTGTTGCGAACGGCTTTCTTCAGAGAGGGGTCCATCTTACCTTGGTGTAGGCGACTAGCTTCAATGTGGCAATGTTTTCCCACATACGACATTGTCTCAAGAGACGTAGTTAATTGAGTGAGTTGTGGTTTGTAGAGGTGTGACAATGGTTGTCATACTCTATGCGAGAGTTGGCGGTCCATTCTTTTTTAGTAGGTCAGGTTGTCTCGTTAGAGCGTGTCTTAATACTATGTTATAATAGAGTCAAAGGATTTGAGCACAGACCTCTGGCGGAGCGAGACTTTCCGGAAAGTCAAGATTCAACACGATGTTGGTCTGAGCCGAACGGGACTTTTCGGAAAGTCAAGATCCCACACGATGTCGGTATGAGCCGACGACACTCCTTGGACCCGAAACTAGATCTCTCCAAACGAGTATTGGAGCTCTTGCCCCTCTCCCTTTTTTGTATCAAAGGAGCGGTTTATACAAGGAAGTGGTTACTAAAACATGACCAAAGACTACCTTTTTCATGTTAGGGGGTACATTTGTAAAGCTCGGTCCATTGGTTCAGGAGGGTTGTGGGGGTATATAGAGATGACCATGGTCTATGGTAGACTAGCCCAAGGCCTCCAACTTTTTTTTTTCATGGACTTTATTTTTTATGTTTTATTTTATCTATTAATTGACTTGTTGACCATGCCAAATGTTTTTTTAAATGGCATGGTACCATGAGTTTTTAATGACCAGTCTTGGATTAAATTTAGACGTCTTGTAGGGTTGGAAATTCTCGTAGGTAGGAAATATTTCCAATGTGAAATAAAAGTAGGCAATATTCATTCCCACAGCAATCGGTCACACAAACAAATCTCGAAGGATTAGCCACATGGGCGATGAGCCCACAAGTTAAGAAGCCCAATTACCCAACAGGGGCGAGATTTTTTTTGTGCAGGAGAGATTTTTTTTTGACAATCAATACTATATATTATAGTAGCGAATAGTACATTGTAGAGATATATGAGCTGACTACAGCGATTACAAAAAGTCTAAAAGAAAGTGCCAAATCTTCGAGATCTTCAACCTCTTTCTTCTCAGGAGAGAACATTTTTGTTTCAAGGAATGTTCAAGAGTATCTTAAGCGTGACAAATTGTAAACTCCTCGACTATGATTTAATCCACATTTATTTCATCAAGAAGATAAGAGACTACCATTTCGAAAAAAACAGACAAGAGACTAGCCCGATGGATACACAAAGATCGCGCCATGCGACGACCGGTTGACCGGGCCCTAAACACGCACGCCAGCATCAACCCGTAAACTTGCACCTAAGCTAGAGGAAGGAAGCAACAAAAGAACAACCCACAACACACAGGCATGACTCGAAACAAACTTGGAACTCACTCAAAACACCCAGCAGCAGGGCAGCATCACACCACCGGAGGGTTAGCTCCCGCCGTCGTCTCCCAGCTGCCGGCCGCCGCCGGTGGCGTCATCATGCCATTGCACGCTTGTACTTGCAGCCGATCATGCACACGTTCCACTTCCACGCGGCCTTGCCGCCTTCTAACGGCCGGCAGTGGAGAGGGCAGTTCATAGCACGGACTTCTTAACTTGGCGGCGGCGGCGGTGCTCTCCTCCAGAGTCACAAGCCTGCCCAGGCAGCCGTCAAAGCAATGCGGGAAGGCCTCCTCGGTTCCTGCCAGGCATTCATCTAGGCAGTCTGGCTCCCACTTCTGTGCACGTCCGGTCTTCACCGCCACCGCCGCCAGTACAAGCCCGGCGAGCAGGAGAGACCACACAACGCTGCCCTTGGAACCCATGGTCTGGTACTTTTGGGCTTTTGGCTATATAAGACGGATGGGTATGGGGCTATGGGCAGGCGAGAAGATGCAGTATTTATGCACACGGCGAGGGCCGACATGACGACGTGCACGATCTGACGTTTGCGCGCGGGCAGGCGTCTCGTGTCCCGACGAGTTGACATGAGCTCGTGATCCGGAGTGTATATATTGGGATCTACTACGGTGCATCTGTGAAACATGGACCGTCCGTGGGCCTCGATCCGACGGTTCACGGCTGATATACTACACACTTTTTCGTGTAGTATTAGGGATCATTTAGTCAAAACACTTATTTAAATCAAAAATCTTTTTCCCACTCGATTAATAGAGCCGTTACCCCTGAACTGGCGCACTAAGACGGGCCTAATTTTCAGTAGCCCATTACCAGCCCAAGTCACCGCGTCCGTCGGATCAACCATATACTACACCCTAATTTGTGTAGTAGAATGCACCGTAAAATCTCTCTATATATTTGTTCAGTGTAATCGTGTGGATGGGGTTTGATCTGATCCATGACTGCAATTTTATTTATAAGGTAGAAGATGGAGAACTGTACCGCTCCAGCGCTCCTATTTGGGTGTGTTCGGTTCCAGAACGGACCAGAATGGAATGGAACGGTTCCACACCTAGTGCCCATCCCTGTGTTCAGTTTTTAGGTGGAATGGAACGCACCCGTTCCTCGAAATGGCATATTCCGCGTAGATGCGGAATCCACCCGGCCGGCCGATTCAGCCGGACCGAGTGGAACGGGTGGCTGTCACGCGCTAATCCCTCTCTCCCTCGCTTCCTCTCTCTCCCCCGTGTCTCTCTCACCGCCTCCCAAGGTCAACGCCGGCGCCGGCCTCCTCCGTGCTCGCTGCCGTCCCTCTCTCCGTGCTCGCCGCGTGCTCGCGCCCCTCCTCCGTGCTCGCCATCCTCCCCTGTGCTTGCGCCCCTCCTCCATGCTCGCCGTCCCTCTATCCTGGAGAGTGCGTGGCTGACTGGGGCAGCGCGGGGGCGCGAGCGGCCGGAGGTCTCCAGGGCAGGCGGCGCGGAGGCGCGTGGGGCCGGAGGCGGGCGGCTGGCTGGGGCGGCGCGGTGGCGTGAGGGGTCGGAGGCGGGAGGGAGCGCGGGGGCGCGAGCGGACGGAGGCGGGCGGGAGTGGCTGGCCGTGGCGGGCCGGGCTGGATGGCCGGAGGAGGAAGAAGATGTGGCATTAATTAGGTTCTAATTAGCCATTAATTAGGTCCTAATTAATTGATAATTAAATGTTTAGATTAATTAGGTCCTAATTGATTGATAATGTGCTGCGGTTCCGTTCCATTTTCCAAAGTCAACTGAACATAGGAATAGAATGAATGGAATGGAATGGAATTCCATTCCTTTCCACTTCATCCAAAAAACGAACACACCCTTAGTTAACCAGATGAAGCACCTGCCCTTGCTGCTCGCTTTCATGCAGTTGTCGAGTTGTTTTGTGGAGTATGCAGACTGAGGACTGAGGAGATCTCTGTGTTGCTCGAGCTGGTTCTGATCTAAAGAGTACACTTTATAAACAGTAGGCTCAAGACGAGACCGAATTTGAATTAACGAAGTTATCAACCGACCAGAGATTACACAAGGCCACCATTACAACCAGCAGAACTGAACACAACGGCCGAACGGTACAAGAGTACACCCTGAACAGCTTACAACTCTACACTAAACATCAAGCCCAAAAACGAATGACATGAAGCAGTACTTGCCGAAGTGAAGACTGCGGCAAGGACACCAAGTAGAAGAGGTCGCAAGGCACTGCCATGGACAAGTCAGGAGCGAGGAACAACTTGGACTGGAGGACACAACACCTTCCCGCTCTCATGTCGAAGAGGGCCCCTACCCTCTCACCTTGGCTCGAAAGACGCCGAACAGTCGGACATGAGAGACGCTCACCCGAGAGCGGAAAGGTGCCGGACTCGAGACCCAAAGGAGCCCCAAAGCACGACAAGCCGTCACAAAGAACACCACGCCGTCTACATAGTACACTCGTGAGCAGAGTAATAATGTTGTTTTGTTGTGCGTGCTAGGCCAAAACCAACATGATCAAATCACTTGGATTAGGGATCCATATCAGGAACGATGGGAGTACACTGCCAAATGGAAGGCCCAATATTGTGCTTTTCGTGTTAATTGTTTAAACCCTACCTTAGCTCGCGTCGAGAATTTAGAGTTTTAGATATACGACCAAGGAAAGACTGTGGTACAGGTGTATTTGTGTACCTCTACGGTCACCGCGTCATTCTACGGATATTTGTGTACCCCTAACTACCGCCTGAGGCGCCCTCGCCCCGCCCCTCCACTTCACCTTCGTCCCCTCGACATGGTATCGCCTCTGGTAAAGCCCGTAGTTGACGCAGTCGGGGCACGCGTGACCCCTCCTACATGGATCGGGGCGCGCGCCAACACTGGGCGTGGTAGCATGTGCAGCTGCCTGGTCAAATGTAAATCCAACCTGGATCGTGCGTGCTGCACATCAAATGGGTACCTTCATCGGGCCGGAGCCTTAGGCCCACTTCTTTTTTCTTATGATTATGGATAGTTAAACTTATGCTTATGTTAGGAGAAGCTCGCTTCTTTTAGACTTGTAGAATTTCGTTATGAGGTGTGTAGTGTCCATGAATTTGTAATGTGACCCAGAAAGTGAAAAGACCGTATGTATGCCAGTTTAGTAGCAGAAAATAAGCTATAAATGAGTTAAGAAAATTATGAAGATTCAAATCATAATAAAAACGTGATGTCAAAGTGTAATTTATTACATGCCAAAATAAAATAAGCATCTTAGTGTTAAGATACAATAACAATAACTCGTAATTCTATCAAACTTTTCACAATGGCATGTCGTATTGTATTCATAGTGTCGTCATTGTCATTAGTAGCATCGGAACCATCTCCACGGTTATACGAAGCTCTATCCTCATGGAGATATGCGACTCACTCGACCTCGTCAAAATGGTCATCATATAGCTTCATGATATCATGAATAAAGTTATGCAAACACATTCAAGGCATAACATAGTTTCATGACAATCCATGTTGTAAGTGCATGGAACCCCATGTGTAATTTTAATAATTAATGGCAACTATTATGGACTAATATTTCATTGGGTTATACTTGAAGGACTTTCCACATGCAATGATCGAAAAACCAATGTTAGTTTCAAGGTTGAAAAGAAGCGAATAAGATGAAGTTTCCTTGTGGAACTCAAATGAAGCTCTACCTGATGAGTTAAGATCTTGAGAACATGATCACGAGAGAAGAGTTCAAAGATATGGCTCCAAGTCCATGTCATGATGGACTCAAGTGTGAGTCATGGTTGACCAATGCTTGGAGTATCCAATCAAGTGAAAAATTAAATGTGTGTCTTACGAGATTACAATAGAGCATGAAGAAAATTATCCAATGACCAAAGTGATGTTCAAGTTGTGATCCTAATAATAGTGATGTGGTATTGAGCCTATGTAAAGCATGTATTGGGAGAGAAAATTGTGTGACCATTCATGTTGGTTGGTGTTGGCTACGACTGTTGGATCTCCGTGTCCCGGGATGGCACATAGCGCCTCGACCAACGGCTGCACTTCACCTTGACCTTGGCAAGCCGCTGACGTGGACCTCAGATAACCGCTCTATTCCTTCAACGAGTAGCGGAGGACAGCGCGGATGGCGGGTTCCTCGACGTATGAAGCAGGGTTCGAATCCTCCACCACGAGCCCATCTCACCCCGAGTCATTGCCTGAGCCGGCCATGATGGAGTGGAGTGGAGAGGACGAGTAGGGGGATTGGAGTGGAGTCGGAGTGGTCAGGACAAAGTAGGGTTTGGTCTGGGGTGAAGTGTGCGTGTGGGTGGGGAGGGGGGTAAGACTGGGCCATGGACCAAATCCGATGTGGCGGACCTATCCAAATGTGTCTGTTTTTTTTTTTTTTTTGAGAATTCACTACCTACTTTTTTTTTTTTTTTTTTTTGAGAATTCACTACCTGTCCAAACGTGTCTGGTGAACCCAATCTCCACCTATGGGCTGGATACGAGAGGTGCCGGACATTCTGAATATTAGGGTTTTTCTCTTTGGGCGTACAAGGGAAAGTGGGTCCGGTTGGAGGAAAGCCTAAACAATACCATTATTGGCCCACGTCGGCACGCCAAGAGATTCCAGAGTCTCCGTCACCCTCCATCTCTTTCCCCACGCCAAAATCAAAGAAGATTCATCTGCACCTCTCTCTTCCCCTCCACCCACCCTTCGGCCGGAAACCCTAGCCCGCCCTAGCCGCCGGCGATGGCCGCATGAGCGTCGCCCCTCCGAGGAGTCTCCCACCATCCAGCGTCGTAGCTCGAACCGCCTTTGCCGTCGTCGTAGCGGCCCTCGCGTCCTCCTTCGTCGCCCTGTCCCCTCGCCACTCTCCGGCCGCCGAGGGTCCAGGCCAAACATGTCCAAGGCCAGGGTTTACACAGACGTCAACGTGGTGCGCCCCAAGGAGTACTGGGACTACGAGGCGCTCACCGTCCAGTGGGGGTAAGACGCTGGCGTCCTGTCCTAATCAGCAGCCATAGCTAAGTTTTATGATCTGTCTGCCTCTGTAAGCTGTGGATTAGAATAGATGGAAGCCGAACGATTGTTTGCCTCTATGCCCGTGCCTTTCGGTTGGTGTGCGGTGTGGGTTATTCACTGTGGCTGCAACGGTATGTTTCGTAGAAATTTAGTGAGATTCACCGATTTATCTTTGATCGCAGCAATTGCAGCGTGTGATTAGGGAATTGCAGCTTGTGCGCGTGCACACCCGTTTGAGAATATGAACTAAATAGTATTGGTTGTTATAAAACCCCGTGCCAAATATTGCTTTGGTACTTTCGAAATAAAGCTTATGTGAATGTAAGTTCATTGAGCAAATCACTTTAAGTTAAGAATGGTCTTTTGATATTCCCTTGATCCTGATAAGAAATGTAGATCGAAGAATGGAGTTTAACTTTGGAGCATAGCTGTTTTGACCTTGTCTAGCATTGTATTTCACCCCATTTTTCTAGAATTAACTTGTCAGTCGTTGATGCAGTTGCAAAGTATGCATGCCGCTTTTGGACTAAGTTTCAGGGATTGATAGATGAATGACATAGCTGATAATTGGATATTCGGATCGATATTGATCAGAATGTAGAAATTAACTACTGTGTATACCTGGGTCATGCGGAGATGGCCATAAGACTGGGAGAACGTATGGGCGTAATCCTGGCCGGCCTTCATCTCTGCCCCTGCAATGCATAAGCGTTCAAATCATGTACATGTGTGTTGATCAAAGGAGGATTATTAAGCAAAGAAGAATTAGAAAATGAAGAATCAACCCCATAGTGCCATGGATGATGAGTCGAGGTGATGGACGGGTTGCACCGACGCGTTGTGCATATTATATAGGAATAGAGCCCATATCGAGTCGAGATCAGTACAAATTGTATCATTGCCATGTATGGCGCAAATGCCGAAATTGCGTGATCAACTTAACCAAAACGAAATTGGATGGAAACATACTGTGTACGCCAAAATGGGGGATAATCCGTTGAAACTTTGCCTTTCGTTGATCATCTTCCATTTTATCTCTCTCTATTATGACGCGTACAACAAATCGGTTTAAAAAAGGAAGAGGATTACGGAAGACAATTTCTAACTGATTATCCCTCCATATTTTGGCGCGTAGAGCCAATCAGTTCCCCTCCAATTTCGTTGTGGTTTCACGTAATTTTTGCATGTGCGCCATACATGTCAACATATAATCTGTATTGATCTCTTGAGTTGATATGGTATCTCTTCCTATATAATATGCACCGTGAATCGATGAAACCCGTCCATCATTGGAGATCTTGAGTCATCATCAATTGTAATCTAGGGTCGATCCTTCATTTTTTATCTTTTTTGCTTAATAATCCTCATTTGATCAATATACGTGTACATGATTTGGATGCTTATGCATGGATAGAGGTGAAGGTTGGCCAGTATTACGATCACAGGTTTCCCCAATCTTACATCTGCATAACCTGAGTATACACAATTGTTAATTTCTACGTTCTGATTAACATCGATCCTGGTATCTGCTATATTGCTCGTCTATCAATCTCTGAAACTCTAGTGCAATAGCGGCCTCTGTACTCTTGCAACTGCATCAACAGCTGAGTAGCTGACAAGTCAAACTTTACCACTTATGTTTTGTTCTCACCCAGGAAATATACAGAGAAAACTGCCTAATTCATTTGGACATGTCAGTGCGAAGATTATGTGTTCAATTTTGTTTCCTGTGGATGTTCTCAACTTCTCATGATGGTGTTTTAAAAAGTATCATGGTTAACTGTAGCTAATTCGCCGGCTCTCATTGTTCTGCTTGAACTTCATGAAAAACTGTAAGGAAAAAAGTGTGAACATTGTCTACAACATCGTGATATGAACTACGTTTCTTAAGAGTACATGCTTTCTCTTTGCAACTTCCAGCCAGTACCGGTTCACTCTACAACCAACTTTTAAGAGTTATTCTCATTATCCTTTTCTGGTTAATTTCTTTCTTTCTGGTAATTGGGAACTGTAGCCTTTTATGCTTTTCATGCTACCATAGAACTTATCTTGCTAACGATTACCACATCTCTAACCAGTGAGCAGGATGACTATGAAGTTGTCAGGAAAGTTGGAAGAGGCAAGTATAGTGAAGTGTTTGAAGGAATCAATGTTAACAACAGCGAGAAGTGCGTCATAAAGATACTCAAGCCTGTAAAGAAAAAGAAGGTACTATTAATGGATCTTTGTAACTTTTATTGAGGTATCAGACTATGAGCTACTCACTTGCATAATGAAAGAGATTTTTTCGACCCAGGAAGTATCCATCTAGCAACTAAACATAACCAAAAAGATTCCCATCTAGGGTAGCATGAAGCTGTGAACAACTAAGAAAAAATATGGGATAGAAACATAATGAATTTAGCAGACACTACTACAAGGTGAACTTTGCGAAAACTTCTATAATTTGTTCGAGTGCCCAGTAGTGTCCAGAATTGTGAGTGTGGCTGTGTCGCTGTCTTTCTCTCAGCATCCTTTGCAAGTCCGCATTGTCTTTTGACGGAGACCTGCCATTGTGCCATCATATCTGCCATTCCTCAAGAAGGCACATAAGATGCTTGGCATGTTGGTCACAAAATTTAGGAACACTGTCCAATCAGTAAGAAGAACAAACGCTGACCATATTAACATGGCACCTTTGCTTGTAAGAACACAAAATCCACATAAGTACAGAACTCCCAAAGACCTGCATTGACCCCCTTTACACATTCTGCTGGCTAAATTCCATTGGGCAACATCTTCAATGGCAAGGGACACCACCTCCTGCAAAGTAAGGCGCTTTACCGAGAAGAGCCAAACAAATTATGTTTAGACCCACGAAATGGACAAGTTAATTGATGTCATCCCTGTTTGATTAGAAATTTGGTTCTTTTTCTAAGATTATACATCTGTTTGATCATAAATCACCGGGTAACCTTTCCAAGATTAAAATCTACAGATGCATTTGTTTCCTTGAAGGATATTCTTACCATAACATGCATTGCACTTTCATTAAATAAAAATGACTTTCTTGGTGATGAAGTTCTTAACCTACCTGTCATACGTTTATACAGATCAGAAGGGAGATAAAAATACTTCAAAACATCTGCGGAGGTCCAAATATCGTGAAACTGCTTGATATTGTCAGAGATCAACATTCGAAGACTCCTAGCTTGATCTTTGAATATGTCAACAACACAGATTTTAAAGTGCTCTATCCCACGCTGACAGATTATGATATTCGCTACTACCTATACGAGCTACTAAAGGTTCTGTTTACCTTACTAACTTATTTTACTCTGGTGTTTAATAAAACACTTTGTCCTCTGGACTGGCACAGAGGAATATTGTTCTTTTGGAAATGTTGAAACTGCATATATTTTAAATATTTATGCTCCAATTACACATGGTATTGTAAATCAGTATCATTAATCTTGAGTGTTAACTGCTTGAAACATTTGTTATATATAATCAGATCAGATGTATTAGCAACTCCTATTTCAGAATTAAAACTTGATAAAAGAGTTGGCCCTGAATCACAAGTGTGCTTTATGATCTAGGATTTAGTAAGACACCATTTATGAAATTCTAGTTTTCTTAAAGGTGCTGGTTTCAAGAATTCAGTCGTCAGCGAGCATTATTTAGTACAAGATACGTGCTAGGTCTCTGCCAGTATATTTTAGTGCCTTCTGGTCATGATT
Source organism: Poa pratensis (assembly GCA_947311845.1). NCBI lineage: Eukaryota > Viridiplantae > Streptophyta > Magnoliopsida > Poales > Poaceae > Poa > Poa pratensis. Next base: position 152,359,266 of record CAMZMU010000041.1, on the reverse strand, counting down.
ATTATGATCTATTTTCTTAAGAACCGACTGCACCAATTCCAATCGAGTTGCTATTTGTAACAGTATTTCCGTTCTGTTCATGGTTCTACTGTTCCAGGCATTAGATTACTGCCATTCACAAGGCATTATGCATCGGATGTTAAGCCCCATAATGTTATGATAGATCATGATCTTCGAAAACTTCGTTTGATAGACTGGGGCCTGGCTGAGTTCTACCATCCAGGCAAAGAATACAATGTCCGTGTTGCTTCAAGGTTTGTGTAGATACAAGTCAACCACTTGTTTGGTTATGTTATTTCTTGCTTCCTGCAATAATAAATACGATTTTCTTGCTCCATAACTGAACTGGATTAAACCCTTTTGATCCTGTGTTTTCCGCGATGATGATAACTTAAGCATATGGTATATTGTAGGGAGTCCGAATTATGTTGACTCCACAACCAGAAGCTACAAATGAACAGATACATTTACTTGGTTTGAACACACCGTTACTGTTCGAGCTGCCTAATGGAGTTCTTTGGGTTATGTTTCAATGCTCTACAATTTAAGCAATGAAGTAATTAAATCATAAATGAAGAAATCTGAGCAAATGTTAAAGAAACGTGATCTATATCACTATAAAAGAAGTTTTTCACCACAACATATTTCTTCATGTTAGCTTATTGTTAACTGGCCTTTATACTTGCCGATATACATATCCTGCAATTTGTTGATTATTAACATGTTAATCCAAGTAGCATGTTCTGATTTTATTTATTATTTCCTTTCATGTTTGATGTTTAATATCTGAGAGAAGCATTTCCCCCCATATAATTCAGGTATTTCAAGGGACCTGAACTTCTTGTTGATTTGCAAGATTACGATTATTCTCTGGACATGTGGAGCCTTGGGTGCATGTTTGCTGGGATGGTACGTATGGATTATGAATACCGTGTATATCCTAGATTTTGTACTGAGGTCCATAACTGACTCATTTGCTACTGATGTGTCATGGCTACAGATATTTCGGAAGGAGCCATTCTTCTATGGCCATGATAACCACGACCAACTTGTGAAAATTGCAAAGGTGAGTCCCAGATTGATTCTGGCATCTCGCATATCTCTGGTAATAGAAGGCTTATACGGCTTGCTAGTAGTGTTTTAGTGATGCAACCTAGGGTTTGGATTTTTGTTGCTAAAACTGTGTCAGTATGTACCATGTTTTCTTTAGCATGCAATGGATACCATGTTCTCGAGTTCGTTTAGGAATATGATTGCTCAGTCTGATTAGATAAGATTGCTCAATAATCTCAATGAATAAGTTACCTACTGTCTTCCTTTCCACGTCCAGCCCATTGCCATGACCACACAGTGCTGTCGCAGCCTATATTCATCTCATCTCGTATAAAAAATGCTCTGCACAGAACCAATTTGAACTAACACAACAACAAGATGACATAACATACATTGATATTTCTCCTAAGGAGCTTGCCGAGGTAACGTGTACCTTGCCTGTTTTGTTTATATTTATTTGCTTCTCACTTCAATATGGAATAAAACCACAGTAACTTAGACACTAAATACCTTGATACTTTGTCCAGCATAGTATCATCTAATCCGTGCCACTTCCATTATTCTCAGGTACTTGGAACAGATGGTCTGAATGCGTATTTAAAAAAGTACCGCCTTGAGCTTGACCCTCAGCTTGAACATCTTGTTGGAAGGTAAGTTGCATTCATGGGGATGTTGATACCTTCCCCAGTTCCCCTTATGTTTTGAAGATCAAGAATTCTAACATCTGCATCATTCCACGTATGTCACAGGCACAGCAGAAGACCCTGGTCAAAGTTCATTAGTGCTGATAACCAGCATCTAGTATCCCCTGAGGTTAGCTAGCATTACTAGTATATATGTCTGATAGTAAGTTCTTTGCTAAACTGCACAATCTCATGTATCCTTGTAGGCCATAGATTTTCTCGATAAGCTTCTTCGCTATGATCACCAAGATAGGCTCACTGCGCGTGAGGCTATGGTAAGTTGAAGACCGGTAAACTTTGGTACAATTCAAGGCGATACTAGTTTTGTTTCGTTGGACCTGTTATAACGAAGTTGCAGTTTCTTACCTTCATATTATATCTAGTGTTCTCGGGCTTATTACTTTTTTTTTTGAAACTGTGGGGCAAAAGCTTTGCCCCGTATATTAATTAAGCAGAAGGTGCCCGGTTTATTAGTGGAAGAAACCGGGCGAAAACCATACAACAAACGCCAACAACAGCGAACACCACGGGGCAGAGCCCACACAACACCCACTCCACGGCCAGCCGGCCAGCAAACCACCCTTGCCGGAGAGAAGAAACCGCAACTGCTATGGGAGGAGCAGGTACGGGACACTCCGTCGTAGATGAAAGCGGCCACTACCGGGGAGCCTCGACGACGAACAGCACCGAGAGCAGCCTTGTCGCCCACACGACAACACGCCCTGCGCAAACCACCTGGACCACCTTCCGGGGCCGCCGCCCCGACATGCCACCGCCCACACCTGGGCCACGACGCCGCACGACTCGGTCACCCACAGCCCAAGCTGCACCAGGCAAGCCGCTCGCAGACCACGGCCGCCGCACCAACATCCGGGGCCGCCGCCCCGGCCTAAAAGGCAACCGCTGCTGCCGCTGCCCAAGCAGCCTCGACAGCCTCGCCGCCAACACCCCCTTCCGGGACCGCCGTCCCGACATAGCACCGCTCGCAACCGAGCCACGACGCCGCACGAACCAGCCACCCGCAGCCCAAGCTGCCCAGGGAAAGTTGCTCGCAGGCCACGGCCGTCGTACCAACATCCGGGGCCGCCGCCCCGGCCTAAAAGACAGCCGCTGCTGCCGCCGCCACACCAGCCTCGACACCCACGCCGCCACCCTCCCGCATCCACTGGTCCCTTCGACCACAGCACAACTCCAAGAATGATGCCCCAAAGGGGGGAGCGACGTGTAAACGCCGCCAACATCCGATCCAAGGATCTAGGGTTTCCCCCGGAGGTAGCAGGAGGAGATGGGAGCTTCACCTCATTCAGGAAGGAAAACGGCGCACGAGGCATTGTCATCACCGGCTCCGGCCACAAGCCGAAGGCGAGGTTTTCACCCGGATCTGCGCCCACAACTCCAACTTTCGCACCAGGTCCATACCAGCAAACCACAAACCACCACCGTCGAACCACACCTGCAGGACGCTGCCCATGGCCGACCTCCCCAGCGCGAGGAGGAGGACGCCGCCGCCGCAGCCGGGACCGCCACCTCGGCGCACCGCGACCGCCCGCCAGCACCATCGCCGGCCGCAGCCCGCGAGAGCCCCGGGACCCTGGAAGCGCGCCGAAGGCCTCCTCCGCCGCGACGAGCCAGGGAGCCTTCCCGGAGCCGAACGCCGCCCTGCACCACCGGAGACGGGGCCGCAACGCTGCCTTGCGCCCTGCTCCGCGCCCCACCGCAGCGCCTTGCTCCCCGGACGCCTCGCCTCAAAAGCGCCCCAGCCCGGGCCCGACGGGCCCAGATTGGGCCCGCCAAACCCATCGGAAGCATCCGCGCAAAACCTCCGCCCACGCATCGCCCCTGCCAGCGACGGCGCCTCCGCCGACCGTGCGCCTCCCTCACCCGGGTCGGCGGACCCGGCATCCTCCGCCCCGACCGACCCGACCGACGTCGCCCCCACGGGCCGGCCCACCCCCCGACGAGGACGAGAAACCATCCCCTCCGACCACCCTTTAGGCGGCGGAGGGGTGCCGCCACCGCCGCGGACCAGGCCGGCGACGGCAGCGGCAGAGCGGTGTCGCGCTGGAGAGGGCTGGCGGCGGCGCTGGGGGGCGACGCGAGGGGAAGGTTAGAATATAGACTTTTTTTCGTGTGCCTATTCCGAAATTTTCGGGCTTATTACTTGATTAGTGGGTGACTGACAGACCGCTCACCTGATCATAGCTACTTAGTATACTTCCAGTACTTTGCAGACAGTATGTTTGCATGCATTTGACCATATGTTGAGCCTTGCTTATCTGTTTCGAGTTTTAGTAAAGTTATGTCGAGCCTTGCTTATCTGTTTCGAGTTTTTTAAAAAAAATCACACATCCAAGGTTCTATGATATGAATCATCTACTCTTAAAGAGTTTGTTTTACTTAATATGCTGCAAACGTGTATGTATGCAGGCGCATCCGTATTTCCATCAAGTGAAAGCAGCAGAGAACAGCAGGACACGACTGCAATAATATTCATTGTGCACCATGTAAAGTGGAGCAGCTGCTAATTGTTACCGATCATCACATGATGGGACTTTACGATCGCAACTTGATCCAACAACCCGTTGTACGACTGAGATGGCGGTCTGAACTGCTGCATGGGAAAGAGCTTGTAACCTTGTATTTGTAAACTTCAGAGCACCCGGATTTACTCCCATGGTTGTGCTTGGTGAATGTGGTAACATGCATATCATCATTTCTGTAACGGGGTTAGCCAATTGTCTTCAATGTATTACGGCGTGGCATGTATGGACACCGGATTATTTTTTATTGGTATTTGTAATAGTACATTGTAACATTATACTTTCAATGATGGATACTGTAAAAAGAAACAATAGAGCTGGAGTTATAATGATTTAAAGGTGAGCGTTTGGAACTTGAACATCTATTGAAATAAATCATATGGATTGCATCTTATAAAATTTGAGTCAAATGGCTTAAACATGTAATTAATTTGAAAATATTAGGTGCTTAGAACCCATTGAAACAACACGAATCGTAGTATCTCGCCCCCAGCTCTCATGTCCACGCACGCACGCACAGATAGTGATGAGGCGATAAACCATCATCATGCGTTCCGCAGCTGAGCCGGATCCTGACTTTGCCAACCCTGACTTCCCCTGACTTTGAGTCACTGACAGGTGGGTCCCGTGAGCAGCAAACTTCATGGCATCTTTCCTGCTACCGGAAGGATTAACAGTTTTTTTTTGAAGATGATCATTATTTAGATCGACTTTGAAGGATCAAAGATCTAAGATGGTGGTGACAAACAACAGATACATAATTGTCAACTAGTCAGCCACCTAGATTATTATATTGGCAGACCTGTCAACTAGCACATGTAACTGATAAGTTGATCCATTTTCTACCACTGGTCCATGAAAGATTATAAGCCCATCAATTGAATACATGTAGTGTATGAGTACATGATCGTGTACAAAAACGGTTACTATGTGCGTGTGATCTATGTGGGACGTTGAGCCCGTTAACCTCATTTACACCTTCTGATCTCTAATCCATTTTGTGGCAACCCATTTCTCTCCTTTCACCACCGGGCAGCTTCCATGAAGTGAAGTCTGCAGCAACACATCCACAGCATAGTTAGAAATCCACGAGATATTTGCCATATGGTACCACTATCAGGACAAACATAATGCAAGTCTAGATATATCTTTTGCACAGACTTCAGTGATCACTTCGGATGGAAGTTGGACTTTTGGCAGGTCTGTTAGATAGTGAACAGAGCTTGATTTATCTGAACTCATCAATTTCGTGACAACAGAAATCCTAGTTTGAAAGAAAATTCGTGATAGGGAGTCGAATCTGCGTGCTAGGAACGTACCTGATCAATGGTGCCATTTACCATAAGGGAGTAAAACAAGAGGCCATCGCCCTTCCTTGGTTTTACCTTTAAGCCAATGCACTGTTCGTAGTCGTAGCCTATATCCATGTTTTCCCCATTCTGTAAATCAACAAAGACTTCTTTAGAATCTACTGGAACAATGCACAGCGAAAAATTATTTAGTGCCCACCTCATATGGGAACATAGTTTCTCCACCTCCTTCGACGTCTGTGAGATACAGCAGGAATGATGCCACCTGCGGAAATGCAGTTCAATGATTCCTTAATTATTTTATTCAACTGAATCATGTAACTGAAGTCCTCCCTTTATTCAGTGTTCAATCAATCAAACAGAGTGCAGATCGTGACGCGAAGTGTGCCTCAGTTGTGCAGGGCCGGGCCAACAAAATATGAGGCCCTGTGCGAAAATCTAGAATGGGCCCCTAAGTATCAAAGTCCGCGACCGATCCCTCCCAATATGTGGATCCGTATTCTGCGATTGACGATCGGAAACTCGTAAGAAGTTAGGAACAGAAGACGAACTAGCGTTTGGTAGCCTATCGCTCGACGGTTCTCGTACATCTCGACTTTCTCGCGTCGCTAGCATGCTCAATCGACTTGTGGGGGAGGGGAGGCTCGTCTCACGGACTCGTACAACTCTATGACATCCTGTCCAGGCACCCACATGAGGACCTCAAAAACTTTCCGGTAACTAAGATGTAAACGTTCATTTCGTTCACTCAGAGAAATATTGGTAACGTTCGAAGAAAAAAAGATAAATTTAATACTCCAAGACATCTCTAGTTAGCATCCGAGGTCATGTCATCAATTTCCCTCTACTTCTTATTTTTCGCGGTAAAAGTTTGGAAAGAAAAAGTTAGGAATGAACAACGATACCATTAAAAAAACAGATAAATTTTACCAGCTACAATGGATAACGTAGGGGCCAATATACGTCTACGGTTAAATATTTGGGAAAAAAATAATTCAAATTAACGTACTACTGCAGGATACGAACCAACCACTCTGCCTTGCGCAGAAAAGGATCCACGGATCGAACCACTACAGCACGTCTTCCTTTGTGTAGATAGTTGGGCACGAATAACTTTATTACGGTACATACGAACTACAAGTGCAAATTATGGGCCCCCAAAAATTTGGGGCCCTGTGCGGTCGCAGAGGTCGCACTCCCATGGGCCCGGGCCTGAGTTGTGCAAAAATCAACGAGACAAACAGAAAGGAATGCAGGGGATGAATTATGTGAGATAAAACTTGCTACTACCCAGGTCCCATAATATAAGATGCAGGGGACAGAGGGAGTACGTCAGAACTCTAGCCGAGCTCCCCGTCCATATAATAAATAGGGGCTAATGGCCAGTATGGTTCCCTTACCCAAGCTTTACTAACATATGAAAGAGCCAATATATCCCTTAAGCTCTAAGCTTGGGTCAAAATAACCTCTATGCTGAAGTTGTAGAAGGAAATCATTCTGCTCAACTTCAACAAACAATAAAGCTCCAATTTATGCAGAATGCAAGTGAAACTAGAACATACCCTTTGGCTCTTTTGTGGACCATACTGAGCCGGGTCAAATGCATCATAGTGTGAAGCATACTTCTGTCCAATCTCATAGCGGAGGATGTTAAAGGGCTGCAACATATGACAAACATAACCAGTTTATCAGAATTGCACCAGAAGAGGCTATTTTCTTATGTCTTATTCAAGAACTCTGACTTATCTCAAGGATACATGTCGCTATAGATATGAACCTGAAGGTTCAATGGGGATGAAAGCCAACAAATACACTCAAGAAACAATGAATAGATCAACATGGGAAAAAAGTTTGAGAAAAAAACAAGTAAAAGTAGATAACTCATGTACGGCACAGACAGTCTAAAACCATAACACCGTGCATGTTCCTGCTAATCCTCACACACAGAGTAAATCCATCTTTAAGTTATCTTTGCATATGATGAAGATAATGGTTCCATTCTTTACCACAGAAACTCGCCATATGCCAACAGCACGTTAAAAATCTAGTTCAATAGGAAACACTGCCAATTTATGGAGAAATAGAATGGAATGTGGTACGCAATCACTAACTTTCAGAATAGTACCTCTCCGTTACTCCTTGGAATCATAGTAGCCTTTGCAATCTTCTTTTCAACTTCCGCAAGGGCTCCAGTTGGATCTTCATCAGCACTGAGGAATGTGCCTGAGCTGTTTGGCAATATGATACAACCATTAGCTCATTGCAAATTCAGAAAAGGTCGTGCAGGTTTATTTATACTTATACTCAAGTTGCATGGGCAATGCAGAATTGAAGGTGCAACTACAAGAGGCATAAATTACTACAGATGAGGACAGTGAAGCGAAAACAAGAGTAGTACTTCTGTACAAGGTTTGAGCTTTTGGAAAAATGCGAGTCATTGCACGGGTTGGTTGACCAAAACCTGATGACCACTCCTAATCAGAATGTCAAAATAAAGTATATGCTCAGCAGTTCCAGATGTCAATACTCTACTCTAATAAACCTTGCGGGTTTTACACTACCACATAGTTTTGCCACCTTCCCCATCTTTTGACGCCTAGGAGGCCAACCGCACTGCGGCACTGGCACGCCACCGTTTTGCCTTTGCATTCCCCATTCTTTGATGGCTAGGTGGCCAATACCGTGCCAACAGACCACCGGGTTTGCAGAGTTTTCCACATGCCCTGCAAAACCTTGCCAGGAAAATCGTAAAGACGGCTCCAAGAACTTGCGGTCATGTTTCCTCTCTCTCTTTGCAACTGGGTTTACAAGAACTTGCAGTCATGTTTCATCTCTCTCTTTGCAATTGGGTTTCCCGTGCCCACCACTTTGCATCCGGTCAAGCTCCGGTGACTATCGCTACCGCCTCCATACAGTTCCAACCACCGGATGCGCAACAGCTGCAACCGGTGGCCAGTGACCATGGCAAATGGGAAATGAAGGACATAGAAACAAATGAAATATTTGTAGGGCTTGAGGCTTTGCTTCAGATTCAATTAGGTAAAAACGATAAGAAAACTGAAAGTAATTCGTTAATGGTAATTGCGAACTTGCAGTGACAAATGAGACTGAGGATTTGGTACAAAAATATATAAGAATCAATTAACATCTTATTAACTATTAAGCCCTTTCAAAACCAAATATCTGATCTCACCATGTATTTGGCATATCAAAATCCCTAATAGGCCATCTCAAAATATCTGAATATTATGGAACTAGGAGGTGAGTATTTTGCCTGAGGGCACTAATGGTGGAGAGACGGTGTTGAGTACTAACAGAGTAAAGGAAATAAACAATTACTCCCTCCGTTTGGAAAAGGATTATTACATATATCCAAATTCAGATGTATGTGTACACTAAAACATGTCTGCATACATCCAAATCTAGACAAATCCAAGACATCCTTTTCCGGACGGAGGGAGTAGTAGATACAGAGCTGGACCAACTTCGTTTGCTTGGAATTTACATCTTACACTTAAAACCAAAACTAACCTATGCAACTTAAAACAGTTATGATTATCTGCTGGTCTCTAACTGACTTGTCAAATTATCTGACCTATGCAACGTAAAACAGTTATGATTATCTCCAGTACTGTAAGTAAGGAGTTCATGCAAGTTACCTTGTCCTTATTCCTTTGGTAGTCTCCTCGGTCTCTCCTTTCCTTAAGGCCAATGTTGATGGCCTAAGCCGCGCCTTCGCGGTTTTTACTACATTGTCACACTGTTCTGCTGTTGCAAATTGTGGAAAGTACAATGCACGAGGTTGCCAGCTCAAAATCTGCTCAAGAGATCACAGTTACATTACTAAAGCAACATTGACCAGATTCCTGAAGAAACTAAAAAGGGGCAAAGGCAGCATTGATTTATGTAGCCCAGATTGGTAAAGCAGAAGGAAAAGATAGCACACACAACAAAAAGGCTCAGTGCAACTTATTAAAACAAATTAGTGTTGACACTCTTGAGGGCTAGGATAGTACTAGACAGCAAAGAAGCCAAACATGAGATAAGAATGTGTACAGGAATATGATCATTTTTTCTCAATTTTTGTAAACACGCCTAGTAATATCATGTTCCTTTTGAGAAAGGACGTACCCAGTGCTGAGAGCTCCCGCACTGTGCGGGGTCTGGGGAAAGGTGTCAGTGGCAAGCCTTACCCTCACGAAGTGCAATGTGAGGAGACCGCGACTCGAACCTGGGACCTCTCGGTCACAGGCGGTGAGGCTCTACCGCTGCACCAGGTCCGCCCTTCATCATGTTCCTTTTGAGAAATTTTCAAAAATGTTGACTTGACTGTACAAACTCATGAATGGTTGCACATGGGATATGTTAGTATTACACTTTCCCGACATGAGATGCATGTAGTATACTGGTACCATTTACTAGGCACACTGGTTACATAAATGGAAACTAGTAGTTCCACCTTTCACGCCTAACGGATTTTCCTCGAAGTACAACAAACTAGATAAAACAGTGTTACTTTGCTGTAACAACTTCTCCATAAAAAGCTATTCCCCACACAATATGCCAATTCCACAAGTATTAGGAACATAGCTAGACCACACACGAGGCAGTTACTGAGGACTCACACAAGAGGCAGTGTACTGCTCACAGAATCCACACCTCTTGCATTTGGTTGTAAATGTCGTGATGCACAAAGGTCGTGAAATTCCATCACACTTTTACAGTTTACACTACACCCACGACAATTGCATGCGGACTAACAGCCGTCAGTTGAGTTGCCAACAAAAATGCTTCTATTCATCAGACTATTCACGCTAAATTCGTTGTACAAACAGTAAGTTCTAAATCCGCAGGTACTCTTCAGTCTGCACGAACAAGTTAGTCCAACAGCACGTGACCTCAGAACAAACCACCCTGACGAATTGGACAAACCAAGGAAGAATTAACGTCGCCGCCAAATGCGACGCACATCCCGGACGTGATAACCACGCACGCACATCCTGACGTGCTACTCACCGGCACCGCAAGCCTAGATCAAATTCCGAGAACAAAACGACGACGCAATCGGCGGGAGCGGGAGGGAGGGAATTAGAGCGGGGCATGACCTGGTAAGGGATCAAGGAAGGCGCGGGCTGGCCGGACTCCCCGTACGCCATCTCCGGCCAGACGGCCTCCATGAGCCGCTCCCTCAGCAGCGGCCGCTCCACGTCCTCCTCCCCCTGTGGATCCTGCCATGGAACAACCAACCGCCAGAGCCACCCCAGATCAGAAGCTCGCACGCGACGAATCTGAGAGTCAGAGAGAGCGCGACGACGGCGCGTTACCTGGGTGAAGAGGAGGGAGCCGAAGAAGCCGGCGAGGAAGAAGAGGGAGCAGGAGACGAGCACCACCGGGAGCCGGAGCCGCGTCCGCATCAGCCCCCCGCCTCCGCTCCTGAGGGCTCCGCCGCCCTTCATACCCGCGCGCGCGCTCGACTGGTGATGGGCGTGTGGGAGACGAGGAGGAGAGGGAGCTCGGGGGAGGCGGGTCTTCTTCTCTAGGCGTCGTGGAACTGGAAATGGATGCCGAAATTAATGAGGAGCGAGGCGGGCGTGCGGGCGAGCGTGCGCTAGTTAGTTACAGTAGTACGGACGGCGCAGCGCGGTGGTATAGGCTGATCTCATCTCTCGAAACAGTCTTTCGCCCGCTATATAAATATAGCAACCAACCGATACAACCACAGGAATACTGCTGGGGCAAACAGCACACTCATGTCCAAAAGAAACAAAAAAGAACAAATAAGAAAAAACAACGCCAACATCGGCGGTTCGACGAAAAACGAGATGACTCGCAGCCGTTGCGCCCTCCGGAGAATAGCCAGCACGCTCCTAGCCTTCTGAAGCGCCTCGTGTACCCGGCAGTACCTCCAAGGAGAGAACGACGACGACGCTACTGCCCGGACAGTTCCAAAGTTTTCCCCGGTGTGTCCTAGGGTTCCCCCCGGTACGCTGAGGGGTGGGAAAGAGGTATCCCGACGCCCTTCAGGAAGGAAGGTGACACCCACAGGCGTTTCCGCGTCGGTGTCGAGACGACAGGGATTTCTCCCGACCTCTGAACCACATCCCAGACGCTGCGTATAGCTCCACCAATCTTGCCGCCCACCAGCACACGCCACCACGGCCTTGCAGTCATCATCGTCGCCTCACCGCGGTCAAAGTCGCGGGGTCGGCAAACCGAGTAGAAGGATCCCGGCGAGAAAAGGCGGCACATTGGCACGCGGGAGGGAACTGCCTCCACCGCCGGAAAGCAGTAGCCGACCGGATGCAGCAGCAGCAGCAGGGCAAACCAGGCCCTCACTGGCCCGGCCGGGCCTCAAAAAGGCCCGTAAAGCCCCGCCGCCGCACTGCAGCAAGGGTGCCGTCGACGCCGCCATTCTCGGACAGGATCCTACTCCTCCGTCCACCGGGAGTGCCGCCACCACGCCTGGGCGGCCCGTCCAAGCCCAGATGGCCCCGCCTGGGCCCAGATCTGAGCCGGGAAGGACGCTGCCGGCCGCACACCAGCGGCTGGCCGGCCGCACGCAAGCTACCGCGGCTCACCGCCGCCAATCGGCCGCCCCACCGCGACCATGGCCGCCCGGAACACCGGACCGAAGCAGGACAATGCGCACCGCCGCGATCCACCGCATGCCGCGCCAACAGGCGACCCACGCGGGTAGAAGCCGGCCGCCGCCGCAGCACCGGCACCGCACAGGCAGAGCCCGGCGGCCCGACCCGACGGCGGCGGGGAAGATGAGAGGAGGAAAAGGTCGAGGAAGCTGCGGGGGAGGGCTCCCCTGCTCGCCCACGCGGGGCGAGGCCGGGGAGGGAGGGGGGAGGCGGACGGGAGCGTGCGGCGCTCGCCGGCGGCGGCGCGGCGGCTAGGTTTAGGTTAGGTCGCGGGAGGGGAGGAGGAAGGACAGTGCGCCGGGAAAATAATACTCACCTTTGTCAGGCTGATCTCATCTCACACGCATGCGTGCGAATCAATCAAGTGGCAGAGTACACTTTGCTTCATAGCTGGATTTTGCTACACTTTTTAATTTTTGACTCCTGCGGTACACTCTCTTTTTAAAAAATTAGAAAAATGTACATATAAGTTTTATCAAAAAAAAAAATTAGACGTATTAAATGATGTATCCTATGAACATGCTAAATCTAGGTATGGATCCTAGTGAACATTGCATATATTCAAAACTATAAATTCATATGGTTGTCGGATATATAATTAACTACATCTAGCATTTTTCAGATTTTTTTAAACTTGTAAATTTGATTTTTGATCTTTTTAAATAAAGGGAGCATCGGAGTTGGGTTCGGAAGCCAAAAGGAATTTTCGGTAGATCCATAGCAAGCAAATAAATAGTGTGGCCAAAAAAATCAGTCACCAAATACTGGCCGTGACAAGATTTGTACAGGTTTGGCCCTTGGGGCATCTCTAAGAGCACATCTATAAAAATCATGCACTTTTAGAGGCCGGGTAAAAAAATCTATCAGAAGCCCTATTCCCTCTTCCTCTGAATATTGAGCCTCTAAATGTGTGGAGCCGTAAGTTTAGGGCTCTATCCACTACTTTGCCCTTGATCTCTCTATTAAGTGTATAGGGTCCCCTCGTTGCCAGCGATCCAATCTACTCGCCTCCTGCCGGCGCCGCCGCTGCTCTGCCTCGCTACCATGGCCTTCAGGCCATGGAGGTGGGGCGGATCTCGGCCCCTATCGGCGGGAGGGCTCCGTTCCCCATGTTTTAGGGTTAAGGTTTGGTGGGGCGGCGCTCAGGTGGTGGCGACGCGCCTCTTCCAATAATGTCTCCCCGGCTTCAGCCCCATCTCGGCGGCGATGTCGAGAAGTTTGTGGGAGTGGTGTGGTTCTTGAGGATTTCTCTGGTGGTGGCGTTCTTCAGATCGTCATGGAGCTTTATCGCGGTTCATCCTTCTTCTTTGGCTCCGGGACGGATGTGGTCTTTTTTACCCGTTCGGCGACTTCCTGTCCACAACCAACAACGTCAAGCCGGCTCTGGGAGGAGCGGCCGCGGCGGCGCGCCGTCGTCACGGTCTGGAGGTTGAAGACGAAGGACATCTCAGGGATCTCGATGTAACACTAGTAGGAAAAGGGTTATATGTGGGTTGGCATTCTGTGGCGCACCCTTAATTGGTGCGCCACAGAATTATTTTTTGTGGCGCACCGGCCCGGTGCGCCACAGAAATTTGAAATTCTGTGGCGCACGAAAATGCGTGCGCCACAGAAAGTCACATTTCTGTGGCGCATGGGGGGTGCGCCACAGAAAGTCACATTTATGTGGCGCACCCAGTCCCGTGCGCCACAGAAATGTGTATTTCTGTGACGCATGCCGTTTTCGTGCGCCACAAAAAACAGCATTTCTGTGGCGCACCCAGCCCAGTGCTCAAGGAGAAAGAAGGTGAGCCTTCGTGGCGTATGGTTGTCCTTCGTGGTATCCCGTACATCTCCAATGTGACGTACTTTCCTCCCAAGGGAAAGGGAACATAGGTTATATTTTCATCTCCACGTGACACGGTTATTTCTATCCGATATCTTTCATATTGTATGTACTTTTGTGATAGTCTTCATGCTTGAAGTAATGTATTGCATCATATATGGTGTTTCACTTAGTTGTAGGCTCACCTTATTTATCTGCATAGCCTAAAATTTGTAAAAGAAAAAGGAAATTTGTTGAAACCTATTCACCCCCTAAGTTACCATCTCTATCCTTTCAGCTCCCCGTGTTACTCGCTGCCTCGTCCTGTCTGACCATGGTTTTGTGGGATACAAATGATCGTGAGCCCTCGGCTTCGTCGGAACAACATGGACTCTTCCGACGAGGTGCAATTTAATTAGGGTTTGTTCGGTTGAGAAATTTTGTGAAATGTCGATGATTCAATTTATTTTTGCAAAAATTTAAGGAGTCACCGCATAGACGTTGTATTGCGGGTTTGCAAGCCGAATTTTGAAATTATGTTGGAGGAAAAATACTTATATTAGAAGTTAGCAAAACAAAATCGAGAAACAAAGGGTGAAGGCCGAAGAGAAACTTGAGCTAGAACATGAGGCAACCCGGAAGCTAGAGAAAGCAATGAAAAAGATTAAGGAAGAAAAGAAGATGATTGAAGTAGAAAATATGCGGATGGATACACTTTTGCCTGATATCGCGCATGAACATAAGATCAAGAGGGATACAACCAAGTTGAAGATGAAGAAAATCAAAAGATATATTCTCGCGAAGTAAATTTATCCACAATATGCATTAGGCGCTATTGGTATCCTAGTCGTGACTGTAATCACAATTTAGGATTATCTGGATGCATGTAGCAATTTTCTAAACGTTTGACCAAGTTTTAAACATTTTGATTTTATTACGGTTATTAAATAGAGCTTAAATGATAATAAATAAATAAATTACAGAACTCTGTGATTATATATACCATGTTTAGGGCGTCTTAATTTCCGCGTTAGTTGCAAAATCTGTAAAAAAAATGCGGAATTGCTAAGACGAGAGTGTAAATCTATTTTAGAGGCAAAAATTATAGGACTTCTGCTAGAGATGCTCTAAGCCTTTGACAAGCGAGACAAGTCGCTACAAAATGTGGATGTGTATATGAACCAAACATGTCCTGCATTTCCCCCTCTTGCACCATCAAAAACTTTGTTTTCCTTCCTCGGGTGAAGAATGCATGAAGTGGCATGATTGAGGCTCGAATGTGGATGCACTAGAGCAAAACCATAGACGCGAGGGAGTCCTTGGAGGCGATCTGAAGGCGTGTACTCCTATCAGCATGCTTGTCGGTGGCCTAGATTCCAAATGTCCACGTGGCCTTTGGAGATGCGAACCCCGACCCCATGCTGGTAGGTGGGGAGACGGTCCTACTTTTCTGTCAGTTAGGTTAGCTTGGCGAGAATGGTGAGGCTTGTGGCATCATATCGGAATATTTCATGTCGGCTTCGTCGATGCTCCAATGGTACTCGGCCTGGTACCATCAGGGAATGTGTGGAAGGTTTAGTTCGTTGATGCATCATCAGATCTGTGGGTTTTTTCATGTCGATGGCGCTCCGACGCTTCAACCCTGTGTGGTGGTGGATCTCAAATAAGATTGGGATGGGTGGCTAGTGGCTACATGTGTGTAGAGCCGGCCAATAGGCCGGGAAAGAAGGGCAGCTGCCCATGGCCCCGAGAAGAGAAAGGCCCAAAATGGTAAGTATATACTAATCACTGGGCTATTGTTCATTACTCCCCTAGAAAAAAAATTAAAACATGAATGACTTTTTATGGTTAACAACGCACACATTTAATTTGACTTGGATTTTCACTTATAATATTTGTAAAAATAGTATAAATACATATGAAAAATGTATTACACACGTAAAACACAAAGATTTCATTTATACAAAACCAATTTATACACTTTTGTAATATTAGTGGTCAAAGACGTGAAATAAAGATGGTGAAAAGTCATGCCCGCCTTATATATTGGGATGAAAGGTATATCTTAACATAATAAATGGTTAATACGGGGAAGCAAAATACATACCACGAGCCTCTTAGGACGTAAAAATAAAGCGGTGTGACCCGCGACAACAAGTTTAGTTACCATGATATTCTTTTTTGGTGTCCTGCAGGTTCTACGGAAATCTAAGTATCTAGATTTTCATGTTTAGTTTCGTGCAACAAAACTATTCATAAACTAACAAGAAAATTGTGGACACGAGACGATAACGAGTACATCGCATAAGATCATATCAAATATTAAAATGTACATACACAAACATACCAGAAATATATGTTCTTCATTGATGATTACTCAAATCAATGTTGTTTCTATACCATGAGAACACCATTTTGACTTCCGAGCTCACCTGCTCATGCCTACTTTCAAAATTCAAAAACAATATGAAAACACTTCAAAAAAACCTGAAAAAAATGCCAACAAACATATGACAATGTACTAAGTATGTGAAAAGTTTCGTGCTTAAGTGACATTTGTTTTGCTCTGTACGAATAAAACAAAATTAGTAGTCATTTGTGACAACAAACATATCTCAAAATTAGTACAGAGTTTTTTTCAGAGCACTACACATGTTATTTCACCACCAAACTTGGCACATAGTTAGAAAACTAGCATCTGTTTGTTGCCCTTTTATCAGACTTTTTTTAAAAGTGTTTTGATTTTTTTTAATTTCGAAAATAGGCAAGAGCAGGTGAGCTCGAGAGTCAAAGTGGATTTTCGCTATACCAACTGCAAAGTATGTACACTTTGTTAAATTTTGACTTGCCAGTCAATTTGGACCATGAAAATGTGGCATTGCTTCAGTTTATAGTTACAAGTTTTTATAAATATGCTTACTTACTCATACACTAGAAACTGCTAAGACATGTGTTAGGTCGTACTCTTTACGGATGTTTACCTTAAATATTTGTAAATTATATTTTCTGATTGGAAATGGTTGACATAGGTTTGTCTAAATACAAATGTATCTAGACATATTTTAGTGTATAGATACATCTATATTTAGATAAATCTGTGTCAACTATTTCCTATAAGAGAGAGTATAAAGTATGCATCGCAGAAAATATAGTTCTGTAACAGACTTTGTTACAAAATACAATTTAGCATCTTTTAATTAATTCATTATAAACAAAAAACACACCAACTAATATTTAGTATATTGCCGGTGGTGTACTCAAACTATGCGAACATAAAAAAATTATGTTTATAATTCTATAACATGCTAAAAATAAGACCGAGACAAGTACAAAAGTTCAATATAAATTGTCACACATTTTTGTACTTAGTTGTCTTGCTTGAACAAGTCTGATAGTGACCTCATATCTAGAACGGAAACATGGGCTTCTCCGGAGTGCTTCTTTTAACGATGTTGTATTCGATTGGTCTTCGAAAGAAATATGGCATGTTCTGGCCTGTAAAGCCGATGGGCGAATTGTTTTTTTTACTCCTTCAAATTAGTCTAATAACAATCGATAGCTTGGTGAGAAGAAAGGTCATTGTGGATGTTTAGCCTAACAACAGTCTATGACCTTGGTGGACAGAAAGGTCATTGTGGATGTTTATATTCATTAGTTGTCCTCCCAGGTCCTTGGTATACATGACCTTACATGAATTGACTACTATCCACTCTATGAGCTGGTGACTCTACCGTGTGAGTCTTATGTCGTGCACAAAATGCGTGGGAAATTGTATTCAGAAGTAATTATGATTCTAATTTTCTTTCACATGAACTGCATATTAATATAAAAATTTCTGGCCATCTTAACAAATCAAATACCCCTTATTTTGAAAATAGAGGGAGTACATAACGACATGTGTTGTCAACATGTGGAATTTAGCCCTTCAACTACAAAACTGATCACAACAGGAAATTCGTGGAGAGCATGTAGACTTGCCATAGTTGAGGAAAGGCGCAGGGGGATTTTGAAAGAACAGTTTTGTTTTCAATTTCACAATGTTTAGAGAAAATTTTATAGCAGATATTCATAGCCAGAAGTTCAGTTACATATAAACATTTCAAAATAAGGGGTATCTGAGGTGGCTGATATATATATATATATATATATATATATAAACCATTAACGACATTAGGAAAATTATACAAGCCACAGACAGTTAGTTTAAAGCCGTGGGATATTTCATCTGTTCACATGCTCGAAACTGTGATCTCACTATTTTCAAAAAATTAAAAGAAATAATTAAAGGTTTCCAAAAAAATCTTAAACAAATCATACATGTTCAAAATGATATATCCTACAAACGTGCAAAATCTCAATGCAGAATAATTTGTGTTTTGACCTACACAAAAATGACAAATGTATAGATCTGAGTATAGTGAACAATGTGTAGTTTCAAATCTTCAACTTTGTCATTTTTGTATAGGCCATAATAAAAAAAACTCGCATTGTGATTTTGCACACTTATAGTATGCATCATTAAAAACATGCGGAAGTTTTTTTTAGATTTTTTTAAAACTTTTAATTATATTTTTAAATTTATTAGAGAGTAGGATCACTGGAACTCGGGAGTCAAAATGACTTTTCACATCTTCATCCATTATGCTGACAGTTTGTATTTCTGGTCATCTTGGTTCTGAAGTCAATTTATCTTTACATAAATGTCGAGGGATTGGTAACAAGGAACTGGGATAAGGTGCCATGTACCGCATGTAGAAGGTGAGGAAGAACGTGGAGGGCTCCGGTGACGGGATTGCACACACAAGTTTACCCAGCTTCAGATCTCATAACGGCGGCGAGATCCTACATGCTGCTATAGTTTACTAAGGGAATATGTGTGTACAGATTACAATGGATGTTGTAAATCCTAGCACTAACGTTCTCAGGAGGCCGGCTTATAAAGGCGTCGTGCCTTCTCTTACAAGGAAAGTTCCTAACCGCCTTAGATAGGGAGACCTAGACTAACACGGCCTGATGACCCAACTTGCTACACAAGGCGGACGACTCCATGCCTTCATCTTGGTCTTCACTAAGCCGGTTTTAGGCTTCCCTTGCGCTTCAGCCCACTGGGCCGCCCGGTAAAGCCGGCAGGCTTTACCACGAATGGGCCACCCTAGTTGGCTGGATGATGTCAACGTGATGGGTATACCCATTCGGCATATCCTCCACAGTAGTCCACGGAGAGGTTTAAGTTCTCCAGCTGCCGTCTTTCATCTTTGATTTTGCTGCTGCAGAGCTTGAAGCTCTCCCGAAGATAGAAAATAAGTAATCTGGCTATGTGCAAAGCCGAACCCTCTTTTAATGTTTGAGCAACGCATTAAGGCGGCCGAAGCGCATGCAACTGTCAGAAAGAATCTATTAGCACTCCATCCTATCATGACGTCATTCAAGTCAACACTCGCCCACGACAGTTTGAACAAGTGCTATCCGCGGACCAGATCATGATTGCGATTTTCCCGCGCGCAAAAATTGAGGCGTCGCTGAGAAGGAACCCACGACCGTGGCAGTTCACACAATGCATGGCGATAATCATGCCCCGCATCCAACCGTTGCACTAATCGTGGCGTACCCCTTATATAAGGGCAAATTCATTTTCTTTTAGATCTGATTGATCCATTTCGCCCCCCGACGCTTCACTCCTTCTTCCTCCTCTTGCCACTAGTCCACAAACCCTAACCACCATCTGTAATCGCTCCTCCATGGCTTCTTCCCCTTCGAAGGCCACGACGATGGAGGAATCGAGCGTGGCGGCGAGTGCGGCGGTGCGCGTTGCAGAGTCGAGCATGGAAGCGGGCTCAAGCACCTCTATTGGCGGTGCTGCAAGGAACCATACTGCTCCCGGACCTAAGGAAGAAACTTCCCAGATCTCGGAGGAGGGCGACGCGGCAGATGCGGAGGAGGAGAGCGAGGAAACATCTCCTCGCCAGTGGGTCACCTCCACCATCACCGATGCCCAGCTTGAAGAACTGGAGAAGAATGGGATTCTTCCTCCCCATGACATCTTCCACTGGAGATCTGCAGAGGGCCACAACATTCCTGCTCCGGAAGGCGAAGAACGGGTACTTCTTGTATCCCATCTACTTCGTGGCCTGTGTCTTCCGCTGACATGGGTATGCCTATCGGGTACCTACCATGAGGGTACCTGGTGCACGTATCGACTAGGCCCAACTATCAGAGCCTACATGAAGCCCATGAAGGGAGGCCCACGAAGATGGAGTATCCTCCAAGTTTGGCGAAGCAATAGTCGGTTTAGAGTTTCCTTACTTGTAAATCGAGTCGGTTACGAACACCCGAGACCCAGCCTATTATTTAAGGACTGGGAGGGCCATCGAACCAGACCACGTACTTTCAGAGCCACCAAAACCCTAGCGAGATCGACATCTCGCCGGGACTCTTGTAACCATCATATTCACAAAGCAATAACAGACAGGCAGGACGTAGGGGTGTTACCTCCACACGAGGGCCCTGAACCTGGGTAAAATCTTTGCCCTGCTTGTCAGCCGACGATACTTCCAGCTCTACCACGTTCTCTCCCCCATATTCATAACCTAGGGACCTTAACCATGGGTCTTGATGAGTCTACCCCTCGTCAAGTGGCGCCGTCTGTGGGAAAGAATAGCGCTGGACTCGAAGTTTCGCCGGTCCCAACAGCAAACGGCAAATCGCCGATCACACCAGCAAACGGCAACTCGCCGATCTCATCTGCAAACGGCAACTCGCCGGCCATGTCAGCAAACAGCAACTCGCCGATCCAGGCGACACACGGCGACTCGCCGACCTACTCGAAAAGCGGCGGCCTGCCCGCTTCACCCGCAAAAAGCGCATCTGCTCTTCCAATGAATTTCAATCCGCACTCGCCAGAGCTTCAGGAGGCTTTTTGGCCTTGAATCAGGTTTGAGCTTAACTGTTGGAGCATTCAATTTTTTCGTAAACAATCTTGGTACGCAGGACTCGACAGATCCGCAACAACCGGTGCTGGGCGCACTCGAGGCTCCGTCGACTGCGCTCGCCCCGTCGTCGATTCCTGAAGCCTGCTCGCCCGCAACAACCATGTCGACCGGCGACAGGTTCATGATGACGGAACTCCAAGGCGAGGAGGCAGAATCAGCATACCGCACAAGCAACGTCGACTTCAACCTACCACTCGACGAAAGTTTCGACTGCGGGATCTCCCTCGATGACTTCTACGAGCCCGCGATTCATAACGACAGCAACGTCGACTCGGAGATCTTCACCAACACCAACCTCGACTCAGACATCCATAATGGCCTCGCCAACACCGAGATGAGCATAGGCGATGAACACGCTGACAACGAAATTCGCCTCGAAGATCTACTCGATGAACATACTGGCTCTGACATGAGCCTCGACGGCGACGTCGAGTCCATGACTGGAATCGACAGCACATACACCTGTCCTCGGGTCACGCCCCATCAGGTCTACGTGGCCTTCACCGCAGAATCATCCGCAGACGCAGCCGCTCGCAGGCCTGCACAATTCCCATGCACGGTAACCATGCCGGATGGGGTCACAACCTTGACAATCACGGAGGAGATGGCAGCAAAAGCAGATAAAGTCATAAAGGAGTGCACAATGATGCCACCAAATTCCACCCCAGAGGAGATGTTGACCTTCCAGTACTTCAACTGGCAGGAGTCAATTCGACTGCAAAACTACCGAGCGACGCTCGAGGAGCGCAAAAGGCAAGCCAGCCTCTCGAGTGCCCGAAGAAGGGAGCAATCCCTCGGGTCCACAATGCAACCAACCCCACGACCAGGTCGCGGTTGGCAAGCCTTCCAGAACATGAAAGGGTAGCAATCACCCGTAACCTGTCGTTCATGACAGAGGACGCTAATGGAATCCCAGTGCCCAAAACTGCTGCGGGTGCATTATTCTCCGTAGGTGCTTACCTCAAGGCAATGCAACCTCCGGCGAATGACCCTAACGCAGCCCTGCATCGCCAACAACTCAAATCGCTAGCTCTAGCGGCACAGGCTATACAGCCAGAAGATAAAACTCCAGCAAGGAATCGCGATCGCGACATAGTCGACTCACGACACGCAGCACATCATCGCAGTGGTCGCAGCCACCACTCGGATGAAGGAAGGAGAAGCACGCGCCGGCACAGGTCCAGCAGAAGCAGATCTCGAAGATCCTATAGCAGCGATTCATACTCTGATCGTGAACCAGAGCCATGCGGAGCATTGTGCTTCACTCGACGCATCCGTGAGACGCGGATGCCCAAACGGTTCAAGTTGACAGGCGAACAACCCAAGTACAACGGTCGCCAAGAACCTTCTGGGTGGTTAGAAGATTACAGACTCGCCGTGGCATGCCAGCGTGGCACGAACACCACGGCGATGCAGTACATACGACTTATGCTCGAAGGAACTGCCCGCGACTGGCTCAAGTCGCTCCCTCCATCATCATACGACTCGTGGGACGATTTCCGCAGAGACTTCATCAAAAACTTCGAGCCTCTGTGTGAGCGCCCGAAGACATTCGAGAATTAAGGACATGCACTCAACGATCAGACGAGTCGTTGAGATCATACATACGGCGGTGGACCGAAATACGCAATTCGGTTGGCAAAGTGTCAGAAGACAGGGCCATGGATGCCTTCATACAAGGTCTCGCCAGGAAGGACTTCAAAGAGGCACTTGGTCGTGAAAAGCCAACCTCCCTGGCTGACCTCATCAAAGTTGCGACTGAGTGGGCAGATGGAGAGGATTCTGTACGCAGATCCCGTGCTTCCCCAACACGCGACAACTACGAAAGCGGCAGTCGAGGCCGCAGAGATTCATACAGAGAAGATCGCAGGCGCAAACGTTCCAAACGTCCTTACGACGATAACAGACCCGAGTTCATGGCGGCTGGATACACACAACCCGGGAAGACCAAGATAGAAGCAATCGACGCTCGGATGATCGACGGGACAGTCGAGATCGCGAGCAGCGGAGCGACAGCTACAAAAGGCAAGAATGGCGCAAACAGCGACGCAAAACCCGAGCGGTCATTCGAGGAAAAGATGGACGACTGGTGCAGATTCCACCTCTTCAAGGGGGACGACGGAAAACTACGCTCCAATCACACCCTAAGGAACTGCAGGGAATTCGACCAAATGGCGACTGACTACATGATACGACTCAAAAGGTACGGCCCAGCACCTGCTCAGCCCACGCCTGCACCCGCACCACAGCCGAACGCTGTGCCCGCTCTCATGGCGCCACAGCCGCCACCGCAACCACCACCACAGCCTGCTCCAGGCGCAAACCTCGCAGGTGCCATACAACCCGTACTACGGGCGGAAGATGATCAATATCCACAGCCCCACGGGCAGATGTACATGATACAAAAGGGTCGCCCCTCCAACAGGCAGCAAAAGCTAATCACTCGACAAGTGAACATGGCTGTCATGGCACCTCCTGCCGTGCCGATTTTCTGAAGGGATCGGAAACCATCATAAGCTTCAGTCGAGAGGATCATCCCCCAGCTGTAGTTCGACCAGGGCACGCGGCTCTGGTACTCGACGCGCAAATAGGAGGCTACGCCATGACCAAGGTCTTCATGGATGGAGGCAGCGGCATAAACATCATCTTCGCGGACACGCTCCGCAAAATGAACAGGTCAGTCGAAAACCTCCCAAAATCTTCAAATACCTTCCACGGTATTGTTCCTGGCAAAGCAATTAGCCCAGAAGGCACCATACAACTCGACGTTACGTTCGGGGACAAAAGCCACTTCAGGACAGAGTCGATTGAGTTCGAGGTCGTCGACTGGAAATCACAATACCATGCTATTCTTGGTCGCCCGACGTTTGCTCGATTCATGGCGGTGCCACACTATGCGTACCTCACGCTGAAGATGCCAGGACCAAAGGGAGTCATCACTGTCCGTGGAAACTTTCAAAGGTCCGATGCTTGCGACCGCGAGTTCAGCAAAATCTCCGAGATGTTCGGGGTGGAAGAATCACTCGCCGACTTGGCGATTACCAACGACCGCACACTCCTTCCAGAGCATAAGAAGTTGGCAGTCGACAGATCCTTCAATGCTACAAATGACACAAGGTCGCATCAGGTGCACCCGACCGATCCGTCCAAGACAGTCAACATATCTTCGAGCCTGCCTATCGCATAGGAAGGCGCGCTCGTCGAATTCCTCCGTGAGAACTGGGAAATATTTGCGTGGTGTCCAGCCGACATGCCAGGTATTCCCAGGGAATTCGCCGAGCACTCTCTCCAATTGTTTCCAGATGCAAAGCCAGTCAAGCAAACGATGCGTCGAATCTCCGGCCCAAAGCGAACCGCAGTCGAATCTGAAGTCGACCGGTTACTCGCAGCAGGATTCATTAGGGAAATCAAGAAATCACAATGGGTGGCCAACCCCGTACTCGTAGAAAGAAGCATACAGACATCCTTCGGATGTGCGTGGACTTCACAGCGCTGAACAAGTGCTGTCCAAAGGATCACTTCCCGCTACCCCGAATCGACCAGATCGTCGACTCCACCGCCGGATGCGCACGACTCTCCTTTCTGGATGCTTACTCAGGTTATCACCAGATAAGGATGAAGCAAGAAGACGAAGAAAAAACGGCGTTCATAACCCCACTCGGGGTCTACTGCTACACAACTATGCCCTTTGGGCTCAAAAACGCGGGTGCAACATACCAGCGCATGATGCAGGACTGCCTCAAAAAGCAAATCGGACGCAACGTCCAGGTCTACGTGGATGACATTGTCATTACCACAAGGGAAGAACACACACTACTCGACGATTTGAGGGAGACGTTCGCAAACCTCAAACGCTTCCATATCAAGCTCAATCCTAAGAAGTGTACGTTCGGCGTTCCAGCCGGGCAGCTCCTAGGGTACCTAGTCTCTGCCCGTGGAATCGAAGCAGACCCGGAGAAAATACAGGCCATCCTCACAATGCAAAGGCCTTCAAAGCTTCATGATGTGCAGAAACTAGCAGGACGAGTAGCAGCGCTCAGTCGATTCATCAGCAAACTGGGTGAAAAGGCTTTACCATTCTATCGACTGATGAAGAAGGCGGACAAGTTCGAGTGGACGCCAGAAGCTGAAGCAGCCTTCACAGATCTCAAGCGGATCCTCACAAGCCCTCCGATCCTCGTCGCACCTAAGGAACGGGAACCACTCTACCTGTATGTCTCGGCTACAAACAGGGTGGTGAGCACCGTACTGGTAGTCGAACGCATGGAGGAGGGCACATCCAAAGCATACAACGTCCAGTCTACTACCTAAGCGAGGTTCTCTCCATATCAAAACAGCGGTACCCGCACTATCAAAAGCTGGCATACGCTGTATTCATGTCCTCAAGGAAGTTGACACACTACTTCACCGAGCACCCGATCACCGTGGTAAGTAACTCAGCAATCGGTGATATCCTCACAAACCCCAATGCAACGGGTCGAGTCGCAAAATGGCTCATCGAGCTGGCTCCAAGAGACATCAAGTACGAGCACCCGAAGGCTATCAAAGCACAAGTCCTACCCGACTTCACAACCGAGTGGATAGAGGCCCAATTACCTGGAGCACCAGACGTGTCCAATTCCTGGACCATGTACTTCGATGGGTCCAAGAAACACGAAGGCGCAGGCGCAGGCGTCATCCTCATATCACCAAAAGGGGACAAGCTACGTTATGTTTTGCAGATGGGATTCAAACTACCCTCCAATAACGAGGCTGAATACGAGGCCTGATCCATGGCATGCGGATGGCAAAAGCACTTGGGTGCACTCGATTGATGATCTACGGCGACTCCAATCTCGTGGTGCAGCAAACAATGAAGGCCTGCGACGCAATCGCGGACAACATGATCGCTTATCGCGACCTGTACAACACACTGGAGGGCAGCTTCGAGGGCTGCGAGTTGAGGCACATAGGAAGGGAAAGTAACGAAGAAGCAGACATGCTAGCCAATCTTGGCTCAACTGGCGCACAAATTCCACCTGGTGTCTTCCTCGAGCGCATCGAACACAGATCTATCAAGGAGAAACGAGAGCCTCCTCCGTCGACTACGCCACCCAAAAGCAAAGTGCCTAGCACAGAGGACCCCCCAGTCGAGGTATTTCTCATTGAGCCAACCTGGACTCAACCTTTTCTGGCTTACATACTCCGTGGCGAGCTACCAGATGACATAACCGAGTCCCGACGCGTGACTCGAAGATCAAAAGCATACACCGTTATCAACGGCGAGTTATACAAGCGCAGCATATCAGGTATGTTCCAAAGATGCATCGCATTCGAAGATGGCCAAGCCATACTTCGAGACATTCATGCAGGTACCTGTGGGCATCACGCCAGCAGTCGATCACTCGTAGCCAAAGCCTTTCGCGCAGGGTTTTACTGGCCTACAGCACTCAAAGACGCGGAGGACATAGTCAAAAGGTGCGTCGGCTGCCAGAAATTCGCAACAAGGCCGCACGCACCCGCATCGGCGTTGAAGACTATACCGCTGGCCTGGCCTTTCGCCCAATGGGGGCTCGATATGGTTGGGCCACTCAAAAAATCATCGCATGGCGGGCATACTCACCTACTGGTGGCAGTCGACAAGTTCACAAAGTGGATCGAGGCGGTCCCCATCACAAATTCGACTGCTACTACGGCAGTCAACTTCATAAAGAGCATCATCTACCGCTTCGGTGTCCCAAACAGTATCATCACTGATAACGGCACAAACTTCACGGCTGAGGAGTTCAAAACCTTCTGCAAAGAGCAGGACATTACGCTCAATTACGCATCCGTGGCACATCCACAATCCAATGGCCAAGTCGAAAAGGCCAACGGACTTGTGACAAGTGGGATCAAGAAGCGCCTCCTGGTGCCACTCAAAAGAGCTGCGGGTGCTTGGGTCGAAGAACTACCATCTGTGCTATGGAGCCTACGCACAACTCCCAACACTTCTACGCAGTTCACCCCATTCTTCATGGTCTATGGTGCAGAGGCAATCTGCCATCAGATGTAAGGTTCAATGCGCCACGAGTTGAAGCATAAATGAAGAAGACGCGGAAGAAGCACTCGAAGACGCAGTCGACTTGCTCGATGAGGCGCGAGACACGGCCTTGGCCCGCACAGCTGTTTACCAGCAGGATCTCCGCAACTACCATAGCCGTCGACTGCGAACCAGGTCCTTTGTTGTGGGCGACCTGGTTCTTCGACTGAAGCAAAAGAAGGTGCACAAGCTCGCTTCCCCATGGGAAGGTCCCTTCATCATCACGGAGGTCCTTGGTGGAGGCGCATATCGACTGAAGCACGCGAAGACAGGCGAACTCTCTCATAATCCTTGGAACGTTGCGCATCTGCGCCGTTTCTACGCATAAAGTGCTCACAGTCATACAATGTAATAGGCTATATGTCGGATGGCTGCAGGTTTCAGACGCGCTCTTTTCCTTACCAGGGTACCTAAGGGGACTGGAAGGTTTTTAATGAGGCGGCCTGCAGCCTAACATTCAAAAGAGGAATAAAATCAATGTTCCTTCGACTTCTTGTGACTACTACCCGCATAATTCATACCTTAACCACACCCGAAACCCTCGGGGGCTGTGTTATTGATCAAATGAGCTCTCGCTCTTGCAGAAACACAATGCCTTAGCCACACCCGAATGCTCGGGGGCTGCGTAACAAGGATCCAAACAAACACAAAAACTCTGCAGCCGCACTCGAATACTCGGGGGCTGCACAGTCATTGGTTCACAACCAACACATATTTCACAAACCCCGCTCGACTGACTCGGGGGCTCGACAAAAAATCAAAGTATACAAACTATACAATATACAAAGAGTCAAAAATTACACTCGGGGGCTGCCCCCTATGCAAAAATTGCACTCGCAAACTATTCTAATCCTCAGGCTCGTCCTTTACGGGCAGCTCGGGACCACAAAGCTGTTCGCGAGTGCACTCGATTAGTGTCTCCGCAGCTGGATCGTGTCATCCAGGTCTTTTGTTCGAGAACCTCTCCGGCTGCAGGTGTCCGCAACACCAACCTTGGTTTTCGACTACGCATATACGCCATTGCAGCGTTGGCTCCAATCACAAGTCTCTGAGACAGCAACTCTCGAATGGGATTTGTTTGACGGAAGATGTTCAACAAAGCACGAATCCCTTGTGGTTGTGGCCCCGCAGGAAAAAGAGTCTCGTTCAGGCGAATAAACGCTGCCCGGCATAACTCCAGCAGTTCAGCACTTCGCCAGACGCGATCCTTCAGGGTGGCGAGTATGCGGGCATGGTACCTATCAAGCCAAAAGTGTTGACGCCCAGTCGTAGGGTCGTCAACCACGCTATCCAGACGCCCTTCCACGCGAATCTTTTCAGCCTGGAAGTTGTCGACAAAGCCTACAAAACGGGCGCACCAGTCAGATCAAAAGGACAATAGCTACGCAAAAAGCTTGTAAACAGAGCAAGATTCGAACTTACACTCGAGTTGCCTGTTCACAAGATCCATCTCCCCGAGCACATATTCCTCGCGTTGGGTGGCCAACGCGGGTCTCGCCCTCAATCGATTCAGCTCAGCCTGGGCGTCCTTCAGATCTTGCTCCATTCTCACAAATTTGGCCTTCATATACTCCATCACCTTGGCATCATTTACCAATTGACCCTGGGATCGGGTGGTGATTGGAGCCTGCGAGGAACTAGTCGCAGTAGCAGGTTCTCGTGACTGTTCAAAGAGCATAATCACAAACACAAAGTTTGTGTCAGAAGCTAAAACTCATGTCATAAGCATACAACTCTTCGAGTGAAAGACATTAGCAAAAGACTATTTGCATAAACAAGGTAGCACAAACAAAGCGCAGACTCGCGCAGTTCAGAAGGTATCATTACAAGGCATAAACAAAAGGGTACAGCTACCCTAAACCTAAGATTCGATTTCCTAAGCAGACGATTGGCAGTCTCGAGTGCCCGGCGCTCCATGGTGGACATAAAAACCTCGGCCAGTCGCGCGGCGGCTCCGCTCACCCCCTTCAGAGAAATGGGCTTCCCATCTGGCTTCCGAGGGAACGCAGACAGTGCTGCCTCGTAGTCGCAATCTATCCCATGTCCCATAAGAAGCTTGATGGTGGACTCGGATCCGCGTACCGTGTTGGCGCGAGCGAAACCCGCCATGGTGGACGTCCCGGGGCCAAACACGTCGGCGAAGTCGTCCGCCGTCGACGGCACTACGCCAGTCGGGAACACCACCTTGTATACAGCTCCAAGTGTGCTCGTCGATTTGGCGAGTGCGTCCTTCGCCTGGTGCATACGGCGCCTAGCCGCCCAACCTGTCCAGCGAAGATCACCACTCGACACGTCCGCAGAGGCCGGTGCGCCAACAGCTTCTGCACAATTAAAAAAGGCAAAAGTCATTTCATGACACTCGACAGTTATATTATCATATCAAAAGGAGAAAAGATTACTCACCTCCCATGGCCTGCGCAAGTGCCGCGAGCTGGTCAGCATATCCTCGCTCGCGTGCAGCGGCTGAGTTGGTGGCGGCAGCCAGTTCTTTCTTCGATTCTTCGCGCTGCGGCGAGTGCATCTTCCAGCTCCTTCTTCTCGCCTGGCCCAGCAAAATCACGTGCATTCAATACTCGACAAAATCAAGCATTGCAAAAAGAAATTCGGCAAAACAAAGCAAAAAGGAGAACTCACGACTGAGCCGCTCTAGCTCGGCGCGCATGGTGTCCCTCTCCTGCTCCACCTGGACATAAGCCTTGGCGGAATCTGCCAAGGTGTGGTAGAAGGGCTGCGAGCGACGAGTTCAGCAAAAATTCAAACTTTCACAGACCTACAACTAAACGGGTCAAGCAAAAAGCTCCTTACGTGGTTCATCCACGGCTCAGGAGCCGCGACTGATGTCCCGATAACTGGAGTTGCCGCCTTGGTTGCTCAACAACAGCATCAGTGGCCGTTGGCTGGGCAGCCTCGTTTCCAGTCGGTGCATAATTCGACTGCTCCAGGGTTGGAACATTTTCGACTGGAGGAGTCCCAGGCTGATTGTTTTCAGCGCTGTGGGCAACACAACAAAGCAAAAAGACGGTCAGCACAAATATGTGACAGCACAAAATTCTCATACTCAAAAAACACATACCTGTGCTCCTCATCTTCCTCATCTTCGGAGTCGCCAAAAATTGGTCCCCCAAAGGCTGGGGTACCACTCGACTGAAGAGGAAGAGTTGAGCTTGTTGAGCACGCACGCAAAGGAGTGGCTTGGAAAACAGGTGGTGAGCCTGATTCCTCGTCATCCTCCAAGCCCTGCTCCCTCGCGGGTGAACTCACAGCAGAAGGCGCCTTCTTGGCCAGTCGACGCCGCTTCGGTGGCGCGGTATCGACTTCTTGGTCAGAGGTGGCCTTGTCTTCAGATTGGACCTCTTCTGCTGCTTCCTCCTCGACTCCTCCACATGTGAATTGGTGGCAGAAGGGATGGGCGACTGATCCCCTTTCGGGTCCACCACCAGTGCCTGAGTTTCTTCAGTCTCTCCATTTTCAGGCAGAGGAGGAAGGGAGGCAGCAGTCGAATGACCCTGCATAGCACATATCACAAATTGCAAAGTCAGAATCAAAAAGCACATATCGTAGAACTACGAGTGGCAAACTATTAAACTACAGACATACCTCAAGCAAAGGGTTTTCCGTCCCGTATGGCATGGGGCAATCGATGTTGCAAGGGTCGGCTGTCGTCAGGCTGGTGATGTGGCGCACGTGCGTCACAAGTTCGTTCCTTGACAGTTCCTCTGGGCTCATTCGAGTGGAGTCACCCGCGCCCTCATACTCCCACATGGGATGCGCTCGGGCACGGAGTGGCCACACCCGCCTCTTCACAAAGGTGGCGATCAAATGGATGCCTGTGACTTTGTCAGCATGCCTCCGATCGAGCCAGCAAAGGGCTTGCCTCCTCCATTTCTTCGGCTGAGAGTTGGTGATCCCACGCCTTGGTCCTGGTGAAAGCAGCAGTCGAGAAAGGGGCGGCTGCGTCATGCTCGACAGTCGCATAAAACCACCCTTCCTCCAGCCTTGGCGGAGTCGACGGTCTTCAGGCGGAAGTAGCGGGTGTCGCTGCGCACCTGGATTCCACAGCCGCCAACTGGGTAGGTGCGACCACCTCCTCTGTTCGGCCGTACCATGAAGATGGCTTTCCACAGCGCCCAGCTGGGTGCGACGCCGAGGAAGCACTCGCACAGCGTGATGAAACACGCGATATGCATAATACCATTTGGGGTGAGATCATGGATCTGCACCCCGTAGGCAAAAAGAAGACCACGAACGAAATCGTGGAGGGGAAGCGAAAAGCCCCTAGGCAAAAACTCCGCAAAACAAACACGCTCGTTAGCGCGTGGTTCGGGAGTACCTCCTTGGGCGATGGCGCGCGGACGGCGAGCTGCTCCGCGGGTGGCAGATACCCCTGCTCGCGGAACTTGACCAAATGGGCGTCCTTGATGGTGGACTTCGCCCAGTCCCCGCTGCCTTTCTTCAGCGCGGCGGATGCAGATGTACCCGCCACAGTCTTCTTGCCCTTGGCCGCATCGGTCGCGGCAGCGGCACCACGCTTGGAGCCTCCACCTTTCGCCATCGCATGGATGAGGGTGGAGAAGAGAGCTTGGGCAGAGCAATGGAGGTGGGCGCGAGGAGGAAGATGAGACGAGGGGCGGCGCAAATAGGCAAATGGCAAGTAAAAAATTCTGCCAGCGCCGTCTCCACTATTTACCACAGATCGCAATACGATCGCAACCGTCAAAACAAAGGCATACGCTCCGCGCGAAATCTAGCCATACACGTGGCGGCCGCGGAAGGCAACCGTCGCAGGCCACTCCGCCCACTACGCACGGGAAACTAGGAAATCATCATCACGCCCCGTGAAAACCGCGCCAGAGCGGTCAAATCAAGTCCAAACGGCGCTACACTTGGTCAGCTCTGCAAAAATGGGCCCACACAGAAGTGTCACGTCCATCAGTCTTACCAGGCACGCCACCGCTTGTCAGAGATGGCAGTCGCAAAATGCGTCATTGCTGACGTTGTTTCATCCTTCAGAACTGGCATAAAAATCACTCGATGATATCTTCGGGTGGTCTCTCGCATAAGTCTCGGTTGGTTCTTTAGCAAAGATCATAAGCCAGTCGAAATTCTTTCGACTATATATCATACTCCCATCGGGAGCGTATCAAAAAATTTCTTTGACTAAAATGTGCAGGGTAAAAGATTTTGAGATTATCCTCCATTGCAAGCAATAAAGCACAATCTCGGGGGCTACTCCCATCGGGAGCGCTGTCGCGCACCCGATAGAATAATGGCAAAAGTGTCAGTCGACGAAACATTCGACTAAGTTCATAAGCAAAATCACACTCAAAATATTCCCGAGTTGATCCGACGATCCTTGGATGCTGCATGCATAGTGCAAAGGTAAGACCCACCGATCAGTCGAGCTGGGCTAAGGACCGCTCCAGCAGCGTTATCCTTAAATTTTCCGTGTCAGCAGACATGATGAATTATCCCCGACGGACGCGTTGGGTTGATTCAAAATTATACTGCAGTTCGATTCCGTAAGACCTCAACGGCTGTTTCGAGTCTGTCCAGTTTGTTCCAGATTCGAGTCCGGGGACTCGAGTTTGATTGAAAGCTAGTATGGTTTTGCCACAAATGGTAGTTAACTGGCCCCGATCCGTCGTGTGTGCCGGGCCTGCTAAGCTAATATCCCTTGACTATCATAAGCAAAAACTCATAGTCGATGAAACACTCGACATAGCCAACATGTGCTATTTCATAAAATTCAATATAATACAAATGCAAAAAATAACGTGCATGATGTATGAGTCCATGCCCGACTCTTCGAATCAGACAAGTACTCGGGGGCTACTGACATGGGTATGCCTATCGGGTACCCTACCATGAGGGTACCTGGTGCACGTATCGACTAGGCCCAACTATCAGAGCCTACATGAAGCCCATGAAGGGAGGCCCACGAAGATGAGTATCCTCCAAGTTTGGCGAAGCAATAGTCGGTTTAGAGTTTCCTTACTTGTAAATCGAGTCGGTTACGAACACCCGAGACCCAGCCTACTATTTAAGGACTGGGAGGGCCATCGAACCAGACCACGTACTTTCAGAGCCACCAAAACCCTAGCGAGATCGACATCTCGCCGGGACTCTTGTAACCATCATATTCACAAGCAATAACAGACAGGCAGGACGTAGGGGTGTTACCTCCACACGAGGGCCCTGAACCTGGGTAAAATCTTTGCCCTGCTTGTCAGCCGACGATACTTCCAGCTCTACCACGTTCTCTCCCCCATATTCATAACCTAGGGACCTTAACCATGGGTCTTGATGAGTCTACCCCTCGTCATCGCCTTCCCCATTCTTTTTAGCTGTTTCAGCCTACTACGGTCTTCAGCCACACAACATAGGCCCAATAACATCCTTTACATAGCCGGCTTTCAGGCTTTGTTCGAAGGATACTTAGGAATAAAGCCCAACTTTGATTTCTTTAAGTATTGCTTCCATTGTAAACGCCAAACAGAGGGAAAGGAGTTGCTTACTTTAGGAACTGTTAGCCTTAACTTACGTAAAAGTAGGGCTTGGTTCCCAAAGGCTCCAAAAGTAGATTATGTGAAAGGCTGGGCTGGCACCTTCTTTTATTGCAAAGACTTAGCACCAGCCGGCAAAGACGTAGGTATTCCGCCTTTCGTCAATGGCCCAGCTGAATCCAGAGCCAGCTGGGACGAGAAGCCAGTCAAGGTTTTGCCGGATGATCTCCGTCTTATCCAAAGGCGGATTGAATATCTGACAAAGTCCGCCATGCCTAGGCTGACAGGCACGGATACTATTATCTGCTGGTTGAAGAGGCGAATCCAGCCACTTCGCGAAAATTCCAGGCTGCTGTGTACCTACACCAACACTAAGACAGACAATCTTCGTGTTAGCGAGAATGACCTGACACAAGATGCCTTTCTGCTTCGCTTCAAGAAGATAGTGAAGGAGAGGAAGCAGTATGCGAATCCTGTCCCATGTTCACATCAGCTAGACCCCCAGCGATAAGTTTTAATTTTATTGTGGCAATATGTAATATTCGCCTTTTCTCTCTGGTCTTACTTCCTTTCACCTTTTCCAGCTTTCTTCTCTGCCTGAAGATCAGCTGGCTCCTCTTTTCCGTGTTCCGGCAGCGGCGCCTGATGAGCCCCAGACCCAAAAACGCAAAGCTTCAGGAACCAAGGGGGGCACTTCTGCCGCCGAGAAGAAAAGGAAGATGGCAGCCGCCATTCCTGAGGATGCCGTCATTCATGACGTGCCTGACGACGAGGAGAACGCCTTCAACGTGCATCTAAAGTAGTAAGCTGAACTATTTTAAATGATCGCATGTTGTGTCTGCATATCTAGCTATGCCTTAGCCTTATGCTCTCTTTTATTATGTGCAGGGTTAAGCCAGCTCACAGGCTAAAGACCAAAGCCTCTACTTCTCGACCCAAACCCCCACAGCCCGCTCCGTCTGTTGCACCTACGACCCCCTCTGTCGAGCCTCCTCCCTGGCACTGTTGACTCACAAGAGGAGCCAACAGAATTCGACATTGCCGAGCCGAAAGACCGTCAGCGACGAATCTTGCTAAGGCAATGGTGAAAGTGCATGTGCCCTCATGTGTGGTTTTGGTAATTAATGACAATCTCTATGGACTAATGTTTGCATTGAGATATTGTTATAGATCTTGTCCATGAAGAAGACTGGAGTTCATGTGTTGGACTCTAAAAGATTATATGATGACCAAGGTTCTATATGAAGAATGGTCATCTAGAGTTGAGCTTATTGCAAGCATGACTTGGAAAAGAAGATTGAGTGAACTTTCATGTTTATCTCCAAGCCATCATCTATATCAAGAGAAGAAGATAAAGTGCAAGTGGATACATGAAGACGGAGCTAAGCGAGGATCTCCCATAATGATGTATGGGGGAGTATTTGGAGAAATCTTCATCAAGCATGTGCTAGCAAGCACAATCAAGAAAGGTCTTCCAACTTGAGGGAGACAAGATCGTCATCATCTAGCTCAAGTGGAATGCGCAAGGCAAAGGTATGATCTTGATAGGGTTTTTATTTTACCGGTCTCTTGGTGTTAGTGGGAGACCAGGTTATAGGATAGACGGCGTACTATCAAGAGGGCTCTCAAGTGAGTAACTTGATCGCATCTTTCTGGAGAGCTCAAACCTTTACATACTTGGCATATCATATTTCTTGGTCCTTATTTGGATTTTATCCATGTGAGTATTTAGAGCTTGTGTTCATCTCCATACAAGTTCTAGTTCATCAAAAACGGATTTTATATGCATATCTTGTGTCGTTTTTGAAGTTTGAGGTTTTACCGGTTTGTCTTTTATAGAGAGGTCTTAACTTTACTCATTTGGTCTCCTCCTCATATGATGGACTATGATGTTTCTCTGCATGTTCTTGTAAAGCTCTTCATTATGATTCCAATGAGCCCAAGATCATTGAAATCGAAGTCCGGATGAAAAAGTTATTGCAGTTTCATTTTGTTGTTTCTGTTAGTTTTCAGCAGACCAGATATTC
The DNA here is from genome assembly GCA_947311845.1 of Poa pratensis. Classification (NCBI taxonomy): domain Eukaryota; kingdom Viridiplantae; phylum Streptophyta; class Magnoliopsida; order Poales; family Poaceae; genus Poa; species Poa pratensis. The sequence goes on along the minus strand of CAMZMU010000041.1, from coordinate 152,323,649 downwards.
CGGCTCAAATTCAGGCCGCAATATCCAGCCCCCAGGAAAAATGGCCGAGCTTGATTTTGCGTCGCTTTCGGCGGCTCTCTGTATCGGGCCGGATATTTGGCCAGATATTTGCTCCAGGGCCGGAATATTCCAAGAAACAGGATATTTCGGTCAGCACTTGGGCCGGAATATCCTGTAAATCGATATACTTGGGCTGCAATTGCACGCCTCGATGATTCTCATTGATCGATATATATACACGCATTACAGATTACAAACTTGCATCACAAGTCAAGTTAGGTCGGTTCTATCTATACATCGAAACCAAAATAGGCTAGAGTCCTTGTCTCGTACATGATCTAATATGTCTCGAACACTAGAACTCGAGGAGTTCTCTAACACGCCCCCGCAGTCTGAACGTGGGGACACACCATCGCCTATGTGAAGACTGGATCTGAAATCCATGAACAAATATGCAGGCAGGCCTTTAGTGAATATGTCTGCAAACTGATGACTGGATGGTACATGTAGAACACGCACGGCTCCAAGGGCGACTTTCTCTCGAACAAAATGAATATCCAACTCAATGTGTTTGGTGCGGCGGTGTTGAACAGGATTAGCAGACATGTAGACAGCAGACCGTTGTCACAGTAGACAATAGTGGCACTGTCGAGCGGACGATGAAGTTCAAACTACAGTTGGCGTAGCCAACATATCATAGCAACGACTGTGGCGACGACACGGTATTCAGCTTCGACACTGCTTCGAGAAACTGTCAGCTGACGCCGTGAGGACCAGGACACCAAATTATCACCCAAAAATACACAATATTCGGACATAGAACGGCGAGTATCTGGGCATCCAGCCCAATCAGCATCCGAATAGGCAACCAAGTTGTGAGTGGGGGAGGAATAAAGAATGAGACCAAGGTCGAGTGTGCCTTTGAGATAACGAAGGATTCTTTTGATAAGAAGAAGGTGAGGTTCACGAGGATCATGCATATAAAGACACACTTGGTGGACAGCATAGGATATTTCAGGACGAGTTAGTGTGATATATTGGAGAGCCCGGCAAGACTGCGATAGTGGGAAGGATCAAAAACAGGAGGACCGGCTGATGCAGATAGTTTTGCTTTGGTGTCGATTGGTGTAGAAAAAGGGTTGCAGTCGGTCATACCAGCACGAGATAGAACATCTAAAATATATTGACGTTGAGAAAGATGAAGAGTGTTAGAGGTGCGGCGAACAGATATGCCTAGAAAATGATGAAGAGGACCTAAATCTTTCATGGAGAATTCAGTGCTTAGTTGAGTGATTATGGTGGTGAGAGCTGAAGGGGTAGAAGCCGTGAGAATGATATCATCAACGTAAAGAATAAGATAGGCAGAAATAGAACCACGATGAAGAATAAAGAGAGAAGCATCTGATTTGGATGGAAGAAAGCCTAGAGACTGGGCATATGTGGCAAAGCGTTGAAACCAGGCACGCGGTGCTTGTTTAAGACCATATAGAGATTTTTGAAGGCCACAAACATGGTTAGGAAATCGAGCATCAACGAAACCCGAGGGTTGTTGGTTGTAAACTTCTTCAGTTAGATTACCGTGCAGGAAAGCATTTTTTATGTCGAGTTGATGGATTGGCCAGGATTGTGATAGAGCAAGGGAAAGCACAACTCGAATAGTGGCTGGTTTAACGACAGGACTGAAAGTTTCGTCAAAATCTACACCGGGTTGCTGAGTGAAACCGCGTACCACCCAGCGAGCTTTGTGACGAGCAAGGGATCCATCGGAGTTAAATTTGTGTCGGAAAATCCATTTACCACTAACATATTGGCAGTCGGAGGTGGTGGAACAAGAGTCCTAGTGGAATTGGACATAAGAGCATCATACTCTTCTTGCATGGCTTGGCGCCAAGTGCGATCCCGGAGCGCAACAAGATAATTGTGTGGAACAGGGGAGCCAACGGTGGTAGAGAGGTTGAGACGATCGGGAGGACCTGGTAGCTTGCCTGTGGTGCGACGAGTTCGATGAATAGGAGGGGGTGGTGGGGTGGGAATAGGTGACATAGCTGGGATAGACGCAGGAGTCAATGGTGGAGACGCAACAGGTGTAGCGATTGCTGGCGAAGGAGGAGGAGTTGGGTCTGGTGGTTGTCGGCCGTGGCAGGAGAAATCGGCCGTGGCAGAGAAAATCAGAGATTTTCTGCCGTGGCAGGAGAATAGGCTGGGTGAAGAGGATCAAATATGTCAGGTTCTGGAGGTGGTGTGGTACTAGGCGTGGGAGCATAGGGAAAGGTATTTTCATCAAAAGTGACATGACGAGAGATGATGATCCGCCGACTTGTTAGATCAAGGCAACGATAGCCACGATGTCGTGAGGGATACCCAAGGAATAAGCACCGAATAGAACGAGGAGCTAATTTGTGTTTAGAGGTGGAGGAGGCATTAGGATAACACAGGCAACCAAAGACACGGAGATCTTGGTACCTAGGATGATGACCATGAAGGAGAAAATAGGGTGTAGTAGATGGAGGTAAATTGGTTGGTCTAATGTTTATGAGATAGGTTGCAGTGTGAAGAGCTTCGGCCCAAAAAGAGGAAGGAAGAGAGGCTTGGAATAATAAGGTGCGGAGGACGTCATTGGTTGTGCGAATAGCATGTTCAGCCTTTCCATTTTGTTGAGATGTATAGGGGCAAGAAAAACTAAAAAGGATGCCATGAGTGCTACAAAAATTATCTAGTTTTGTGTTGTCAAATTCTCGGCCATTATCACATTGAATAGTTTTAATTGGTAGATTAAATTGAGTGGTGGTGTAAGCATGAAAGGCTAGAAAGGTGGAATAAACATCAAATTTCTTGCGAAGAGGAAAGCTCCAAAAATGGTGAGTGAAATCATCGACAATAATTAAGAAGTAACAATAACCAGAAGTGCTGGGTACAGGAGAGGTCCAAAGATCACAATGGATGCATTCAAACGGATGACTTGTAAAGACTGAGAGCTAAAAACGGTGACTTGACATGTTTTCCTAATTGACAAGCATGACAGAGACTAGGGCTAGCTTTATTGTAGGAGATCTGTTCGAGTTGTTGAAGACGAGGCATGGTGTGGTCGCCGGGGTGTCCAAGACGGCGATGCCAATATCGGTGGAGGAGGTGGTAACATGTGCTCTGATACCATGTAATCGATATACTCGGGCTGCAATTGCACACCTCGTTGATTCTCATTGATCGATATATATATACACGCATTACAGATTACGAACTTGCATCACAAGTCAAGTTAGGTCAGTTCTATCTATACATCGAAACCGACATAGGCTAGAGTCCTTGTCTCGTACATGATCTAATATGTCTCGAACATGAGAACTTGAGGAGTTCTTTAACATATCCGGTCTCCCTGTTTCCAACGGCTAGATTTTGAGAGGGGCTATAAATACCCCTCCCCTTCTTCAACCTTAGTGTTGCACGTTTTTCTCTCTCTCTCTCTCTCCCACCATTGTTGACCTTGGAAAGCTTGTCCCTCTCTCAATTCCTCCCATGATTCTTGCATATCTTTGAGGGAAAAGTGAGAGGAGATCTAGATCTATATTTCCACAAATCCATCTCTCCTCTAAATGAGGGGAACTTAGTGGATCTAGATCTTGGAGTCTTGTGTGGTTCTCTTCTTTGTTCTTCCTCCCTTATTCCCCCATTAGCATTTGTTGCTGTGTTGAGATTTTAGAGTGAAGGATTTGAGCACTTGTGCTCTTGCCATTGCTTTTGTGCATCGGTTTGTGCTCTCCACGAATATTCGTGGAAGTGAAAGTTTGTGAGCTTGCTACTCTTGGGTCTTTGGACCCTAGATGCCTTTTGTGGTGGTTGAGACCTTTTGTGGTCACTTGGGAGGTCCCAATCCTTTTGTGGGTTGTGCCTCAAGATTGTTGTAAAGGCTCCGGATTCCGCCTTGAAGGATTCCGATAGTGGAAGGTGAACAGAGCTTTTGGGCAAGGTTCATCGGAGAATAGGGTGAGGCCATTTGTGGCGTTTGAGTTTGAAACTCACACCCCTACAACGAGACGTACTCCCCTAAAAAGGAGGAACTCAGGAATACATCCTCGTCTCCGCGTGTCTCGGTTATTTCTATACCCGAGCTCTTTATTTATGCACTTTACTTTGTGATAGCCTTCGTGCTTAAATTATTATATCTTGCTATCACCTTGTTGCTTGTCTTGCTTAGCATAAGTTGTTGGTGCACATAGGTGAGCCTAGTCTATTTAGGTTGTTGGCTTGTTAATTTAAACACCTAGTTTTATTTCGCAATTATCAATCCTAAACCGGAAAAGTTTTAAATCACCTATTCACCCCCCCTCTAGGCGACATCCTTGTCCTTTCAATTGGTATCAGAGCCTGGGTTCTCTTTTAGGGCTTTACGGCCTAGAGAGTAAAAGATGTCATTTAGAGAATTAGTGCACGATCCCACTTTCATATTCAATGGCACAAATTATGATGTTTGGAAAATTCGCATGCTTAATCTTTTTAGGGACATGGGTCCAAATTATATTGAGAGAATTGTAGATGTGGCTTTTCTCCTCCAAAGGATTCCCAAGAATTATCTTTAGAGATTGAGGAAAACTCTCATCTCGATACTCAAGTATCTAATGGTCTCATTTGTGTTTTGAGCGATGTATTCTTCCATCAATCATGCCTTTTCGGAACACTCATGAGTTTTGGACCAAGCTTCAAGACAAATATGGATAAATATGAAGTATCCAACATTAATGAGGATGATTGTTCTCCTTCCACCTCCGGCCGTGATGAGTTCACAACTTCCATTGCTTTGTTTAGTGGTGATAGAAATTGCTTTGTTGATGGTGAATCTTCCATTGAATATACTTCATCTCTATCTCATTGCAATGTTCTATCTTTGGACTTAAACACTTCTAGCGCTCCAAAGGTCTTACATGCTAGTGTTGATAGTCCTTGCATATCATGTAATAGTTCCTCAACTAAATCTCATGATGATATGATTTCTATGTCTTGTTGCCATGAAAACAATGCTTCCATATCCTCTAGTACTTGTGTGACTAATAATGTAGAGGAATCCCAACATTTGTTGGAACAAGACATGGACCTCAATGCCGCTTCAAGTAATTCTTCATCATCATCGTCCATTACTCATTTTGGTCTTATGGTTAGGGATTCAAAGGTATCTCCATCTTTGGAACCCTCTACATCTTGTGATGATGAGGATGAGGATGGGGATTATTATGGATTAAAAGAGAATGATATTGACTCCCTAAAGGAGAAGAGTGAGATGGTCTTTGGTGCTCTCCCTAAAGGTAGTAAAACTTGCTCTTACTTACGTGAAATTTTGGCTTTTGCTATTAAGTGCAAGGATATCATTGAAGTCAAAGGTGAAATTGAGAGAGCAGATATTATTACAATAGCAACCTTGAAGGCTACTCTCGAGGGAGAGGAAGAGCTTAGGTTTTCTCTTGAAGAGAGGCTTGAATCTCTTGATGAGGCAAATGATCTTATTATTGCTAAAATCATTAAGGAAAGAGATCATGTTATTGTTAAATATGAAGTGCTTAAAAAGGAAAATGTTGAATTTGGTGTTGGTAATGCTAGACTAATTGAGGACATAGAGAGACTTGACAAACTCACAAGGCTTTAGAAAGTGAACACTCTCTCCTTATCAAGTCTCATGATCAACTCCAAACTCAACTATCCAAAAATGATGAGCTTGCCAAGTTGTCTTCTTCCATTTCTAATATTGATGATGCTTGTGCTACTAACTCCACTTCTCGTGAAGTATCTATCTTGAAGGAAAATGTTGAGCTAAGGGCTCAACTTAAGTTGTTAACTAGCAAGTATGGGAAATTGGAAGAAAGTCATGAAAAACTCTCTAGATCTAATGAGGATCTTCTAGCATCCCATGCAAAGCTAAAGTTAGCTCATGAGGCTATTATGTCAAAGGTAACATCTTGTGAGCCTCATGTGGTCACTAGCACAATATCTACTAAAAATGCTTTATTACCATGTGCTAGTCCTAGTGATTCATCCACTCACAATATTGTTACATCTTGTGATAAATTACTTTCCGTACCTTGTTGCTCTAACAATGAAACTTCTATTCCCTCTAGTGTTGTTGTTGATACTAAGTTAAAATAGTTCAAGACCCAAGTCACTTCTTTGAAGAAAGACTTGAAAAAACGTCATGTTGGGAGGTCCACACTTGATAATGTGTTGAGTGTTCAAAGACGTTCCAGTGATAAGAGTGGACTTGGATTCAACTCCAATAAAAAGAACAAGTCTGTTGAATGTATAATCTGGCTACTAGATATGTTTGGGCCAAATTAATATAAATGACTGAGGTTAGATTATTGATTGATATATATTGCTGTTCAGTTCAAAATGCAGGCTGATAAAAGTCCACTACAAATATCTTGACGGCATATTAGGCGTATATGAAGTTTTGCATGGACTAGCAAGAAGATATAACGAGTCCCTTGGTGGATTCTGGGATATGTTGAGGTGAACTGTGGCTGCCAAGGACAAGTCTGATCAGGCCTTCAAGCTGAAAACACAAAGGCTATACAGACATGCAGTCACGTAAAAGAAAATGCAACTGGGAGATTGCCGACGTATGGTTAGTGCTAGATCGTAATTATATCCGATATGGTTAGCATCGTGGCCGCAATATTATATTATTTCCTTATTGGCCTGAGATTATTTGTACGTGACATCTGGTAGGATTTGGAGCTGAATACGTATGCAAATTAGATTTGTAGGTGCAGTTTTACGCACAGCAACCGAAGGGGAAAATCCTATTCGGTTTCAGCTCTAGATTTCTTTCTTGTACGCCAAGTCCAGCGTGCCATATAAATAAGGCCGTGGCATCTACTCTTTTATGTACCTTTTATTTATCTACTGTATCGTTCTTCTCCTGCCGAACCCTAGCAGCTTTACGAAAGTACGACGGTATCGTGGTGCTGCGCGGCAGTTTTGCGTGGCAACACAATTGGCGACTCCACTGGGGACGAAGAATAAGGACATACACACGATGAACACCAACCCCAAGAACGGCATCGACTTCGACCCCAACAACAACATCGCCGTCACACTTGATGATCTATCCGAAGATGATCGGAGCGAGTTGGAACGGGAGATTGAGAAGGAGCAAACCGAGGTGTTAAAACTGATGTTGGCTGGATACCAGAAGACAAAAAAGGCGTCGGTCAAGAAGGTATCTGCACCGAGTCCTTCCGATCCACTCAGCGCTGAGGTAAAAAGGCCAACCAAGATTGCTTATTTAATTGATGTATCTGTAGCTAGTAAATATGATTATGATATGACAAATACGACACGTACAATTAACCGAGCTGTAGTTAATAAATTTGAAGAACTTAAGGAGCAGCTAGAAAATAGTATACCTCGTCATGTGCGTTCTGAACTGCTACAAATTAATGACGACAATTCTATTAAGAAGCCGATGCCTCCGGAAAGTAGCAGGTTATTTAATTTTTCTAACCATACCTATAGACCAGGAACATCGGCATCATTGCCGTTCGTTGGTACCGGGGTTCAGTGCAGGCTGACACACGATTCCTATTTTAGTGGGTCTCCGTTGCAAAAGTCACATGCTCAAAATTCTTTGCCGGAATATCCACCTCGTGCTTGCATGCCACTTGCTCCGGAAACCAATTCTCCACAGCCCAATAGCAGTTTTAAAGATCAGCTTGCTAGTATACTTAGAGAATTTGATTTAGAGCCTAAGAGTAGAGCACGTGCTTATCAAAAACCATATCCTGATTATTCGACTCGACACCATATCCTCGTGGCTTTAGAATTAACAGGGGAAGATGGTAGATCAACTTTTGAGCATGTAGGACAATTTCTAGCACAATGCAGTGAGGTCAGCACATCGGATGTTTATAGAGTTAAATTATTTCCGTTGTCTTTGTCCTGTACTGCATTTAATTGGTTTACATCGCTTGCTCCCAATTCTATTTCAACATGGGCACAATTAGAGAAAATATTTCATGAGTATTTTTTATAGAGGTGAAACTGAACTTCGGCTTTTAGATTTGACTATGGTTAGGCAAAAATATAATGAGAATGTCGATAATTATATTAGGAGGTTTAGAGATGTCAAAAGCCGATGTTTTAGCTTGACCATAGCCAAAAAGGATTTAGCTGATCTTGCTTTTTCGGGACTGCTTGATCATATTAAAGATAAATTAGAGGGGCATGAATTTTTAGATGTTAGTCAGGTATTGCACAAAGCTTTGGCGCAAGAAAACCGGGCTAAGCAAATTGAAGAACACAGCTGGTTTAGTGATAAAGAAAATAAAGAGGACGAGAACCACACGATTAACGCTTTAGAAAATGGTAGTGATTCGGCTAGTAAGGATGAAGTTGACATGTGTGTAGCCGAATGGGTTCAAGCGCCAAAGTCAAATCATTTTACATGTTCCGTTTTGAAGCCCACACCGGCTAGAAAAGAGTAAATGAAGTATACTTTTGATATCAGCAAGTGTGATATGATTTTTGATGTATTGCTGCAAGGAAAAATAATTAGAGTGAGAGAAGGTCCATATTATTCCACCTCCAGGAATTGGGCAAAGGAGTTTACTGTAAGTTGCACAATTCATTTTCTCACTCTACTAATAATTGTGATGTGTTTCGACGACAGGTGCAATCGGTCATTAATAACGGACGATTGACATTTACAAAGAATACTAACACGAAACTCGATAGTGATTCTTCTCCTATCAATGTGATTGAGTTTGAGAACAACAAAGTTCTTATTCGGTCGGATCAGACTGAATCTACAAAAGGGAAAAATGTCATTGTTGATGATAGTGCTGCGCCGAGGATGATCAAACCAAAAGGTTCGGAAGTAGGGGTGTGGAAAGTCGATGGAAAAAATAGACAAGCTCCAAAAATGAAGCCGACAGTTAGCATGTTGTCGGAAAAATATACTTCACGCAAGGCCAGCAATGTGTTTAATCGGCCTGGAGGCGTTGAGCATCCTAGGTGTCCTTCTCGACCTGGTGGTCATGAGCGATGGAGAAGAAATTCATATAACCAGCACCGTACTTTTTCATGCGGCCTACACATTGGCGTGGTGCACCTCCTAGATATCCACAGTTTCCTTCGTGGGGCTTTAGTCATTGGGCGCCATATCCTACAGGTTGAAAGTGCATGAGCCCTCATGTGTGGTTTTGGTTATTAATGACAATCTCTATGGACTAATGGTTACATTGAGCTATCCTTGTAGGGCTTGTCCATTGACAGTGCTTGAACACCACGTGTTGGTATCAAGATTGAAAGAAGAAGATAAAGTGATGACCAAAGCAATATCCAAGTCATCATATATATTAAGAGAAGAAGTTGAAGTGCAACTTCAAGAGAAGCATCTCGAAGAAATCCTATACTTGAAGCTTGTCACCCTTTTGGAGGCTATCTCTTATTGCTCGGCTGCCCTCTTGAGGAGCAGTTTTGAGTAGTGAACTCTTTCTTCCGCTGATATAGCGTCGTCTTCCATGATCTCCTTTGCGGCTTCCATGTTCTTGGCCGGAGTGGAAAAATAAAGGACACCATCTGCATCCAGTTTGTAAGAATATTTCTGCCAAGCCTTGAGAGGCTTTTGGGCAGAAGGCTTGTTGAAATTTGGCCCTAAATCTCTGTGAAGATGAGGGTCATGCTTGTTTCTTGCGTTTTTGAATTTTTCTCTATCGTGGGCACGCCTGTAATCCTCCTCCTCTTGAGTTTGGCCTGCAAGGTAAGCTTCTTTTCCTGGTCTAACAGCTTGAGTTTGTAGAGGATGGTTGCTTCTGACTCTCTAAGGAGCGCCTTTCGCCTTTCCTCAATCTCCGCCGGTGTCGCGTCTGGTCCCAAAGGTGTTTTGAGCATTTCTATGACACGGGCGTGCTCTTCTTTTGTTCTTTTTTCGACGAGATCTTCGTCGACAATCGGATCGTCCGGTGAGAAACCCTTTTTAGGTGGAACCTCGTCCGGCTTGCCGATCACATCATCGATGTTGGTCTTGAGGCTGGAGGAAACTTCTGGATCGTCACCCTTGCCAGAGGGTTTTGACGCGATGGCTTCTTCTCCAGCCGACATATTGTGCGGTCATAAAGACCTCTTTTGTACCACCTACGCCATATTGTGCGACTTTTGCAGGAAAGTCGCTTCCCGTGCTATCATCGGAATCTGAATCTACCGCCATTGGGGCATTTGATTCAGATCCGGCTTCCGAGAGTTCTCCTGCATGCAAGGCAGGAAGAATAGACTCAGGATCAGAGCTGGTCGGCTGAGGACCAGATGTGTTGATGACGCCGACAAAGTGAAAGTCGGACCCCTGAATCTCTTCCGAGAAGGCGGAGCCAGTTTCACTTTGTCGCTCAGATCACGATCGGCTAACTCCGGAGAGAAAGCCGAGTCAGATTCATGCTGAGCGTCGATCGATAGATCGGAAGGGTGGTGGGCGGGCCAAAACGTGTTGGATCCCCTGGGGAATCCATACGCCTCAGCGGTGAAGCCCGTGAAGATGTTGATGGTGCCAACGGGGATGACGAAGCCGGCGATGATGTCGTCATTTGCCGGTGTCCAGGAGTCATCCGGCTCGATGCACCCTAGGTTTCCGGCGATGCGGGTGCGACCGACGGCCATGGTTTTGCCGATCTCGCCCAAAGCTCCTGCTCGGAGCGTAGCCCCGGACGCCTTTGGCCCCACGGTGGGCGCCAACTGTCGAGGGATTGGTAACAAGGACCTGGGATAAGGTGCCATGTACTGCACGTAGAAGGTGAGGAAGAACGTGGAGGGCTCCGGTGACGGGATTGCACACACAAGTTTACCCAGCTTCAGATCTCACAACGGCGACGAGATCCTACATGCTGCCATAAGTCACTAAGGAAATATGCGTGTACAGATTACAATGGATGTTGTAAAGCCTAGCCCTAAGGTTCTCAGGAGGCCGGCTTATAAAGGGAGACCTAGACTAACACGGCCTGATGACCTAACTTGCTACACAAGACGGACGACTCCAGGCCTTCGTCTTGGTCTTCACTAAGCCGGCTTTAGGCTTCCCTTGCGCTTCAGCCCACTGGCCGGCTTTACCACCCATGGGCCACCCTGGTTGGCTGGATGATGTCAACCTGATGAGTATACCCGTTCGGCATATCCTCCACAATAAATGTGTGTGATATTATCCCCTAAGAGGCCGAGACCACAAGGTGGTGCACTCGAGCCAGTCTATGCTACAAAGCACAAACCAAGGACCTGATCACACTTCACAGATTCGCAGCTACAGAGTCTTTCTGAATATACCAGCCAGCAGGCGCCGCCACCTCTTCTCTACTGCTCTAGCGGTAAATTAGTATGCAAAGCAGACGAAAGTCCACTCAATTAAGCCAAACAATACGCCATTGAATTGGCACGTCATGTACTCATGTCCCTCCACTGGCGCCACGACAGACTGTAAGATACTTCCAAGCATACACACGTGCAATAATACAGCATCTGCACTGTTGGACACAAACACCTATGCAAAAAACATGGCACTGCAAAATCAGCACACAAATGGTTAATTACTGCATACCAATGTGAGGCATGAAACAAATTTCTATGCAACTAAAATTTACAGATACGCAAAATAAAAACTCAAATACAATTTTATGCCGCTGCAAAATAACACAAGAAAATGTGGATTGAAGATTATAGTACCATGCTAGCAATCATAAGTTCTGTGCCTCTGATAGGATATCTATAACAATGCAAATATTTGCAGGCACATATAATTGATTTTCAACGCTAAGATCACAACAAACTGACCAGATGTTTACCCCAAGGCTCTGAGAAGTGTGTCCCTCCTAGGTAGAAGAACACATTGACTTGCGCATTACGGAAATGAAAGGTGGAGAAGCTTACATAAATTTAGACTAAAGTTCTCTCACCTTTGAGGAGTATTGTTTTAGAGGTAAGGGTTCTTAGTTATAGTGTTGGATGCTCTTCTAAACAATAATCCTATGATATTCGCTAAAAGTTGTAAGCAATGAACAGATAACACGATGCAAGAATACCAAGGGTATAGCTAGTTTACCATTGTATGATCAGCTATTTCATGCAAACTGCTTGTGATTCCTGCCATCAGCCTGGTTAATACTGTTAACAGTTGGTCGACATCAAGCATGCAAAATAGTGAACAGCCTTAAGAAGGTTCTGGGCGTCTCCATCGTATGATCAGCTATTTCATGCAAACTGCTTGTGATTCCTGCCATCAGCCCGGTTAATACTGTTAACAGTTGGTCGACATCAAGCATGCAAAATAGTGAACAGCCTTAAGAAGGTTTTGGGCGTTTGGTGATGATTTGTAGAGAGCTTCATATTAAACCCCTAATTCCTTATCCAGTGCCACAATACTATGGAGCTCAACTTCTGAAAGATAGGATTGGCAGAATCAATAAAACATTCCAGCCAAGCTTAGAGAAATTCTCATAGAAGAATATCAAATTCCTAAAATTGCTGCTCATTCTCATGATGTTCCCATATCAATTCCTTTTTTCCCATCAAAGATTTTTTTGCTTAATTGACGGATATGAGATAACTGCAGCTCTAAGAAATTCCTGATGCTCCATTTTCTTCTTCGAGCATCTTCAAGGTCTAAAGAACTGTATGCCAGAGCCACGAGATACAGTGCTGGATGCAATCTCCTGCGATTTCGGTTAAGAGAATCAGCATAGTGACACAATATATGAATAGATAGATAGATAGATCGGTTACAAATTATGAAAAGGCAAGTATTAACCAAACTGAATGAATAAACATCTACTTTAAAAATGTGACATAAGTATGATGGCGTCTGAAACTAGTATGGTTTGCAGCCCTTGCAAGGTGCAACTCAATTTCCACAAAAAAAAAAAAAACAGAAGCAACATTTCAATAGATTTTCAATGTGAATGCATGTTATGAGGTTTTGTGCAAAGTAAATCTGGAATAATACAAAAGCCTGGGACAACAGAAGAAACTATTGGACATTAAGTTTGACTCCAAAACTGAGAAATTACCAACCTGGATAACAATAACTTATCTGTCTGTTTATGCAGATGCAACTAGAGAAAACAAAGAACACCAACCAAACAAGCCAACATAGGACATATCAGAATGTATAAAGCTTACTTTTCAGATTGCTCATTGACACCATCCCACTGTCTTGGTGACAGAACCGTCCTCCCTCTCTTGTCTTTCCCAAATGTCTCAATGTACCAACCACCAGTGTCATGCATGTAACAACGCGGCTCAAAAAGCCAATACCTGCAAATCGAAGAATATTATGACAAGGTTTACTATTGCCATACTCTATACTATTTTTTGGGTGAATATGCACTGAATCCATTTTTACGAACAAATTACTTGTTGAGTTCTAGTACAATTTTTTGATTCACTAATGTTTGGATGGGGGAAAGACTCTTACATTCACTACTACTGAACATCAGAACATGCATATCATCCAAAAAATAGTAGGAGTAACTCTGAACTGAGCACCTATGTGAAGTTCTTCCGTCCAGTCCTTAAAGACACTTCATGCTTACACACTTGACTTCCAAATCAAGTGAATTTGCTTTGATTGAGTGTGTTGCATGGAGTTAAAATTATGTGATCATAAATGACAGAGTGTATGGCTGCAATGTTCTCCATTGTTGCAATTTGAGAGGCATAGGGAATTAGCGATTTACAACTTACAACAATGTCCTAGGTAAGCCGTAAGCATGTAAACAGTTGACCAAAACTGACACCTAAATAAATCCTCCCAGGGTATATCCTTTACATGTTCCTTGCTAAAAATGAATGTCAAGATGAGTTCACTGCAATTTACTACTCGTAAAAGAAAAATCTCTCATGGTTCCATAATCCATACACATGAAGTATGAGTGCAACCCATACGGGAACATAGAAAGGAAGGCGTACCTGCTAGGTGGCAACCGAGCCCTACTACATCGACACTCACAGGGTGAAACTTTGTCTCCAACTTGATACCAGTGCATGTGTTTAACCTACAGAATTTGCGTCGCCACTTGAATTCCACATGGAGCCATAAATATATTGTAACTCATTTGTACTTGATTTAATAGAATCAGGTAATGGTATGCGTACCATCAGTGTCCTATGCTTAACAATTACATGGGTCTCTGTTCCACGGCCATCATAGACACAGCAAGATCCTTCCTCCCCAGAGGTGTCCAACCCAGTGATTGTTCCCAGAAGGAGATGCTCTTGTGTCACATCAGATGCAACCACTTCATTTGGAACAAGAAACACATGTATGTGATCTTCCACTTCCGATTTGTCAATGCAATTGCAGTTGGGCCTCCTATTTGCAGTGGCCACTACTCTACCAGAGATTCGCAATTCAACATCTTTGTAGGCATCTGATGGGAGACTATCACCATCTTCATTTTCTTTCTTGTGAATATTTGCAGGACTAGGTATTGAATCTTTCTCCGTGTTTATTGTAACATTTGGAATAACCCCGTAAGTTCCATAACCAGAATGTGTCAGCTTCTCACGACAAGCATCTGACAGCTCTCGGACGCTGTCAGCTAGACTAACAACACCAAACAGATCACGGCCTGATACAAGGTGCAATAGCTCAGGGGTCTCATGCACAGACCTCTCCTCGGCTTCAAAGCAATCAGGAAGGAAATCCATGGACTCGACCTCCGGGCCATAGTATGCAGTGTGGATTGCGGAGTACAATTCACTTTCAAGCCTATCAAAATAACCCGACCCCGTCGCAATCCTCTTTTTCGTGACAATGTCGTCAACAGTAAGCCTATACCATTTAAGCCACTCAACAACATTACTTTCTCTAGGCACCGTTATGCCTGAACCATATGGATATACACGTGGTGACGGCCTAGGATGCTCATGTATAACTAGCCTCTGCGAACGCAGGAAGCTATCATAATGAGCCCTCCGCTGAGAATCGGATAGGATCTGCAATATGGCAAGAAGGCTCATGAGCAATACGTGAAATACACTTCAGGACTTCTGATTGATTGCTTCTCGCTTCACAGTGGAGTGACTATGCTATGCAAGTGCAAAATTAGCAGGAAGCAATTTCCACATCCCAAATGAACAATTCATTTGGGCGATTCCCCAATTGGTCGTTTTTTTTAGACAGTTCAGAACCGGATGTTTGCCATCGTTAAAGCAAAATTGGAATCCACAAGGTTCGAGGTTGACTAGTACTGCTACATCATGCATTCGTAATAGCTCAACTGAATTGGATGGATACCTCGTACGCCGCGACGATCTGAAGAAACCGGCGGGACCCGGCGGCGGCGGCGACGTCGGGGTGGGTCTCCTTTGCGAGGCGATGGAAGGAGGCCTTGATCTCCGCGGAGGAGCTCGTCTCTCCACCCGAGCACGTCGTAGGCGTTGCTTCCTGCACCCTCGTCGTTGCGGGCGGCCGTGCTCGCCGGCCGGCAGCGTGACGCGAGCGGGAGCGGGAGGACCGCCTCGCCGCGGAGGAGGAGTCGCCGGAGCTCCGCCGCGCGAAGCGCCATATTGTACTGCCGCTGCTGTCGCTGTCGTGTGGGGCCGGAGCGGCGTAGTGACACCGATGGCCGCCTATGCGGTGCGGTGGTGGACGGAAATGGACGAGGGGTTCAACCGTAGAAGAAGATGACGTGGAGGCTAAGAAGAAAGAGGCGCATTCCTGGCTACAGATGGCAATGGGTACCCGTAAACCCGATACCCGACGGGTACCCGCCTTAAATGGGGCGGGTTTGGTAAGAAAAAAAAACCCACGGGGCTGCTTATTGGTAAAAACCTAGACCCGTCGGGTCTAGCGGGGACGGGTATGGGGGTGCCAAACCCATACCCGCAGACCCGCATACCCGCTATGTCTGAGGAGTGGCCCACATGTCATTGCCTCACACTCTAACTCTCACCTAACCCAGCCACTCTCTCCCTATTTTCTGTGCTGCTGCAATGCTTGGCGGGTACGGGGCGGGTCCCGCGTACCCGTCGAGTCGCGGGTATGGTAGAGATCTTGACCCGCCGGCGGGTATGGGGCGGGTGGCGGGTGCGGGTGGAGGGGCCGGGTGCGGGTATGGGGATGCCAAACTCGGCCCCGAACCCGGCGGGTGCCATCCGTATTCCTGGCCCGTTCCCGTTCACCTCTTTTTTTTTTTAGGGAACGTTCATCTCTCATATGATAGCCCGCCAATCTTAATTGGGCCTGTCACAGAGCTCTCGTATGATTGCCCACACAATCGCGTCTTTGATTGAAGCGTGATCCTAAAAAAAAAATCGAACTAGTAGGCCAAATTGTCTCTTAACGAAATATTAATTGAGAGGAAAATAATTGCTTTAATAATTACGAAAACAGGGGTAAAATCGTGTTGGTAGAAATTTTGGAGTATTCTCAAAAGAAATATTGGAGAGTTTTTATCCATAGGATTATAAAAAAACCTTTGGGTTAGAGGAATGTTACCCTCAAGATTTATATCGATTCCATTCCTACACGTTAATTCTACATGCATTTCATCACTCATTTCAAACTCTTGTTTACACTCACTTGACAATAATTGAATTGATGTTTTCGTTGTTATGTTGTTGTTGTGCCGAACTGACTTTTCTTGTAGTTTTTTTGTATTTTGCGATCCACTCTGTTGCACTTGCATGCCTGTCAAAATTTCTTCCTATTAAAATTGGGTTTTATCAGTCTCGTGATCCAAGAGGGCTTACAAGGAGGCTGGAGGGTGATTAACACATAGCCACATGATTAACAAACAATAGGAGAACTCAAATCTAAAACATCACACATATAAGAGCACAATCTCAGTTTTTATGCTCAAGTTTCGATCAGGTTTCTCATCTCCTTTGATCAATTGGATATATAAAATGCCCTGCAATTGATCAATTGGATATACCATTTTTGAAAGTAATTTTTTTTAAATAAAAATAAAATAAAAGGAGCCCTCAAAGGCTCGAACTCTGGAAGTCCGGAGACAAAATGACTTTTTGCTATTGTCCTGTACGGCGCATATTTGTCCCGACGACGAAGGCTAGTTCGACACGTTTGCAATTTATGGGCGAGGGAAAACAAAGGTTTGCATATTATAATGCCGGTACGATCGCCATCCGTAAACAGCACATGCAATTACGGAATCCTGGATCCGCGTCGGACTGGATTACCCGGCTGGGTCTATGTTCGCCTTATCCATTTCGAGCCACGTAGTTACTCCCTCCGTTCGGATTTAATTGACACACATTTTGTTATATATGGATGTATCTAGACATCAAACAAGTATAGATATATTTATATTTAGATAAAACCAAGTCAATTAATTTGGAACCGAGTGATTACAAGAAAAGGCGGGACGCAACCCTGTCCCAGAGGCCAGGTTGCGGGCACGCTCGCGCTCCACTCCACGCTGACACCGCTCTTGCTTGACGCAAGCACGTGCGCTCCACTCCATTGCCCCCATACTCCGGCGCCACCACGGCTGGCGCAGACAGCGAAAAGAACAAGCGTAGCAGCAGCAATAAAAAAGTATCAGGGCGCTACTGGCCATCCACGACCACTGCCGGCGCGTGACCCGTGCCCTGCACACGCACTGCGGCGCGGCACACCGGTTCACGAGCTCCATATATAGTGCGGCACTCCGGCGACCCGGCCGTTGCCGTTGGTGGCGGGACCCGGGCCTCCGGCCCCGCAGCCGGCGCCGTGTCCGCACGGGAATCGGCGACTTTACGCGGCCGTCCGCGTCGAGCCATTAACTACGGGCAGCCGGAATTGTGCACCACACCGTAGCGTGCGTCCTCGCTGGCTGTGACGCAAAAATAACCACACACGGCTACGTGGCCCGGGCGAACGGAGGGTGAGTATTTTCCGCATTTAGAAGAAATGCTCATTAACAGGCCTACTAAGAGCGGCGGGAATTTAGGCGAGAAAGCAATGGAGCGTTACACTAAACGGGCAGAAAAATCATGGTATCGGCGAAACAGACCTGCGGTTTTCAGGCTCCTAGAAACGTACGTAGCACTAACACGGGACGCTCAAGCTTGCAAGCCTCAGCAAGAAAGGGACTGTAAACTGTGCAAAATGACTATCGGAACACGAGAGACAAGACTGCGCGCTTGGAGGATGGCTGCTCCTGCTTCGTGTAGACGGCCTGCAACGGTCGGCAAACTCCAACTCTACGCCGTCGATCGCTGATGGGGCCACTCACGCAAGGGACAAGGCCAGTCGCAGCCCGGCCCACACCGCAAGGGCCCAAGGCCGACGAGCCGCCGCAGTCCCTCTCGTCCACACCGCATCTATTCTATTCTATTCACAAGAGCGGCAGAGTGTGCACCCCACAGCGCACAGCCCACGTTTCTGTGTGAAACCGTAACGTAACGCGGCGAAGCAAAGCACCGCACCGTTCCGTGACGAATCCATTTTCGTTGCGGTCGATACGGACACAAGCCTGGCTTCAATGGCCGGCCGCGGTAGACTCGCTGTCTCTGCTAGGCAACAATCTGTCATGGGTCCACACAAAACGGATCCTTGGATTTTAGCACATTCCACAAATACAGCCATTCACCACTGCTGCATCATTGCCATGAGACAATTCCTTATTTGGCCCTGCATTAAAATGCTCTTCCCTATTTGCCTATTTGGCCCTAGAAAATAAATTATTCCTAATTTGACATCTAAATTTCATTTCTTTCCTATTATGACACTCTAGTGTATTTTGAGCACTAAATGTGTAAATAGGAACGTGAAAAGACTCTTTTGCCCCTGATAAATTATGTGACAAAAAAATTCTCTATAGTGTGTGTGACACATTTAACCAGATATAAGAACCATAAAAACTATCAGCAATTATAATTAAAAAATTGGACAAAACCTCCCTATTTGACCATATCTCCATTGCAAAGTAATAAACAAGCTACTCCAAATTCATTTGCACAAATATTTTTTTACTGTAATTTGCACAAAAATTACACAAGCATCTAACAAATCAGCGGCGGCCCGTACCAGCGGCATCAAACAATTCAACCAATCGGTCTAGCAGAAAAAAATAGCACAACAACACACTGTAGCGGTGGCCGTACCAGGTGCAGCTGAGCTCGCTGAAGGAAGATGCAGGACCGCGCCTAGGCTGCCCGCCACCCACTATACCGGGGGTCGCCGTCCTGGTCGCCCGCCGCCACGGTCCCCGCGCCGCCCACAGGCGTGCCCGCCGCCATTTCTTCCTCCCCTTAGCTCACGTCGCCGTCGCCCTCGCTAGGAGCCACTCACTGCCGTTGCTAGGGTTTGTGGTGAGCCGGTTCGATCGGGGTCGGAAAGGGTTGCGAGGGTACGGTCAGGTCGTTCAGTTGGTCAGATTAGAGAGGGCTATTTTGGCCCAGTAAAATATAACCGACGGCAAAACGAACGGCACAAACGGTAGTGTCACATTAGGAAAGAAATAAAATTTAGATGTCAAATTGGAAAGATTTTTTTCTATGGCAAAAAAGGAAGAAGATTTTAAGGTAGGCCAAATATAGAATTCTCTCATCCAAGTTAGCCTGGCCATGCATGCACAGCACAGGGGCCATCACTAGCACCGCCTACAATCATCGAGGCGCCACGCTGGTGACGGTGAGTGATGATGGACCAAGGGGAGCCGTCAGTATCAACATAATCCTACTACACATGCACCCGAACGAACATCATTTCCTAGTTGAAAGTTGGATCTTGTTCAAGTGGAAGATCGTGTTTAACCCCATCAAATTTTACCTGGTGCTCAATCCATCGGGAACTAGGCACTACGTAAGTAAAAAAATGCATAGGGTGAGACTGTTTTTGACCAGTAAAGAAACACCACTTTCACAGTCTGCAAAGCGGGCATCTTTTCGTCCTGGAACGGTCATGTGGTGGTGGTGATCGATGCTACGGTACCAAACCGAACATAAAACAGGCCACACCATGTGCGGCTACCCAGCTCACTCGTCCCTCTCTCTCAGTCGCTCGCTCACTCACCCGCCGCCACCTTCGTCTCATTCTCAGCCATCGATCCATCTGTTTCCTTGTCCGGTTGCGATCGTTCCACCGCGCCGCCGATTCTATTATAAACGCCGGCACCATCCACCTCGCACTCCCATTCATTCAGACTGTCCCATTCATTCAGAACGGACACACTTGCACCTCGCACTTCCATCTTCTCACGATGCGGTGCCATGGCAGGAGATCTGTGGTGGCGGCGATCCTTGCCGTGGTGGCCGTCGTTGCGGCCATCGTCGCGCCGGCTGTGGCGGCCGCGCGAGATGACGACGGTCGGAGGACGTACATCGTCCACACGTCGCACGCGGCCATGCCGAGCGACTTCGCGGCGCCCGGCGACTGGTACGCGTCGTCGCTGCAGGCCGTGTCCGGCGGCGCTGCCTCCGTGATCTACACCTACGACACGCTCCTCCACGGCTACTCGGCGCGGCTCACGCGCGCGGAGGCCCAGGCGCTGGAGGCGCACCCCGGCGTGCTCCTCGTCAACCGGAGACGCGGTACGAGCTGCACACCACGCGGACGCCGGAGTTCCTCGGGCTGGACAGGGCGGACGCGCTGTTCCCGCAGTCGGGCTCCACGAGCGACGTCGTCGTCGGCGTGCTGGACACCGGCGTGTGGCCGGAGAGGGCGAGCTACGACGACGCCGGGCTCGGCCCCGTGCCGGCGGGATGGAAGGGCAAGTGCGAGGAAGGCGGCGACTTCAACGCCTCCGCATGCAACCGGAAGCTCATCGGCGCGAGGTTCTTCCTCGCGGGGTACGAGGCGTCCAAGGGACCCGTGGACAAGTCCAAGGAGTCGCGCTCGCCGAGGGACAACGACGGCCACGGCACGCACACCTCCAGTACGGCGGCGGGATCCGCCGTGCGCGGGGCTGACTTGCTCGGGTACGCGCCCGGGACGGCCAAGGGCATGGCGCCGCGCGCGCGCGTGGCCACGTACAAGGTGTGTTGGGTGGGCGGCTGCTTCAGCTCCGACATCCTCAAGGGCATGGAGGTCGCCGTGGCTGACGGGTCGACGTGCTCTCCCTCTCCTCGGCGGCGGCACGTCGGACTACTACCGCGACAGCATCGCGATAGGCGCTTACAGCGCCATGGAAAGGGGAATTTTCGTGTCCTGCTCGGCGGGGAATGCCGGACCGGGCGCGGCGTCGCTGACGAACGGCGCGCCGTGGATCACCACCGTGGGGCGGGGACGCTCGACCGCGACTTCCCCGCCTACGTCACCCTCGGCAACGGCAACAAGTACACCGGCGTCTCCCTGTACAGCGGCAAGCAATTGCCCACCACGCCGGTGCCGTTCATCTACGCAGGAAACGCGTCGAACAGCAGCATGGGCGCGCTCTGCATGACCGGCAGCCTCATCCCGGCGAAGGTCAAGGGGAAGATTGTCCTCTGCGACCGCGGCACCAACGCCAGGGTGCAGAAAGGTTCGTCGTCAGAGATGCCGGCGGTGCCGGCATGCTGCTCGCGAACACCGCCGCGAACGGGGAAGAGCTCGTCGCTGACGCGCACATTCTACCTGGCGCCGGCGTCGGAGAGAAGGCTGGCAACTCCATGAGAACCTACGCGACGTCGGATCCGAACCCGACCGCCAACATAGTGTTCGCCGGCACGAAGGTTGGGATCCAGCCATCACCCGTGGTGGCCGCTTTCTCGTCGAGGGGGCCGAACACGGTGACGCCCGGCATCCTCAAGCCGGACTTGATCGCCCCCGGCGTGAACATCCTCGCGGCGTGGTCGGGATCCGTCGGCCCCTCGGGAATCGCCGGCGACGACCGGCGAACCAGCTTCAACATCATATCCGGCACGTCCATGTCGTGCCCGCACGTGAGCGGGCTGGCGGCGCTGCTCCGGTCGGCGCACCAGGACTGGAGCCCGGCCGCCATCCGGTCGGCGCTGATGACCACGGCGTACGTAACCTACCCCAGCGGCGGCGGCAGCATCCTCGACGTAGCCACCGGCCGCCCCGCGACGCCGCTGGACATCGGAGCGGGCCACGTCGACCCAAGCAAGGCGGTGGATCCTGGCCTGGTGTACGACATCACCGCCGCAGACTACCTTGACTTCCTCTGCGCCATTCAATACGAGCCGTCGCAGATCGCCGCTCTCACCAAGCACTCGACGGACCGGTGCAGCGCCAACCGCACGTACGCGGTGACCGCGCTCAACTACCCGTCGTTCTCGGTGACGTTCCCGGCCGCCGGCGGCAAGGAGAAGCACACCCGCACGGTGACCAACGTCGGGCAGCCCGGCACGTACAAGGTGACGGCGAGCGCCACGGCGGGCAGCACGCCCGTGAGCGTGTCGGTGGAGCCGTCGACGCTGACCTTCACCAAGGTTGGCGAGAAGAAGAGCTACACGGTGAGCTTCGCCGCGGCCGGGCTGCCGTCGGGCACGAACGGGTTCGGGCGGCTCGTCTGGTCCAGCGACCACTACGTGGTGGCCAGCCCGATCGTGGCGACGTGGACCTGACCGGCCGGCGGTAGCGAGTTAGCGGTGATCTATAAACGCGGGAGGGCACCCGCCATTCTCAATCGGAAGCAACAATATTGTGTAATCTGTCAATTTGCGCGGTGATTTACTGATTTCTCGTCCCATTCTCTCACTCTTGTCTGGTTAAGTTGCCGCAATGTGTCAAACTAGATCCGTGAGCTAGACTGGTGAGAGAGTGAGTAGGTGATCCATCTGAGGTGTACTCATAAACAGAGACAGATTATAAAGGATAATGGACTGGCAAATGGTACCACTAGCATAATTCCTCGATTCGTTCTTGATCTATTGCCATGTGCTCCGCGGGAACTGAATCCTTTCTTTGTTCTTTGTTCGATGGATGAGATTTTTTTTACGTCTCTGTTAGTCTAATTTGAGTATGATATTTTCAGTTTGCCGGCCGTGGTCAGCCTTTGGTGGACTGGAGCAGTGGATTTACTAGTGAGATTTAGACGGTCCGGCCACGACACTCTGAATATGTTATCAGTGATGAACCACGAGCGGAAGTTCCAAAAAAAAACACCAGCGGAACAAGTTGACCCAAACAGGCCAAACTGTGATCTTGCCCACCTAAAACACTGTGATCTTGCCATCCTGCATTCCTGCTTATCATGGTTGCAGATACGGACCGGCTCTCGAATCTCTCGACATCAAAGCACAAGCCGGAATCTCCTCACGCCCAATTGTCATTGCTACTGGAGTACCACCTTAAATTCCACCGTAGGTTTTTTTTAAAGGGGTGGGGTCCAGAGACCCGTTGCTGCATTTTCATTTAACCACGTGGCAGGTACAAATTACATCTAAGCCCTTTTCGCTATTGCCCTAAAAGACCTGGAATTCGAAGAAAGGGCCAGAACATTTACAAAAAGCACCCTAGAACTAAAAGAAGAAAAGCAATTAGGTCCTAGGGAACCTCTGCCACCCATCGCCGGCGATCTCCAGATGCGATGAACACCGAGATCATCAGAGCACATAGCGCTCGGTCTCTCCCTTCCGGCGAGCGAACCCAAACGCCAGCAAGCTTGACGCATCCGGGGACGAACCACTTGGTTGCAGCAAGCCGCCGAGCACTGGCGTTGGATCGAGATGGCCTCCGTCGTGGAGGTTGAAGTTCGGCCACCATCATGGCCATAGATCGCGGCGGCGAATAAATCCACGCGTGAGGAGCTCCAGGGCGCAGCAGAAGCCACTCCGCCGATGTTGAAGAAGAATAGCAGCACCTCATCCCCTCCTCGCCGCCACGGCCGGCCAGAGGAATACATCACCGCACTCTCGATCTGCAAAGTGGGTGATACAACACGCATAATTATTGAAACAGCTTCGTCCATCTTCAATCCTGCAGGAAATCCACCGTGGATTCAATCTACGAAGAGAAGCGGACGGGATCCCGCGCCGCTGCGAGTCGCAGGAGTCCAGCTGTGGAGGAAGAAGGACGCCATGACGGCGAACACAAGCACAAAGGCTAAACAGATCCTACGACTACTATATACAAACCAAGCTGCGCATCCACGTTCACGCCAAGCGGCGGCGCCGTCGGAGAGAAGCGGGGAGCGAGCGGGCGAGGAGGAAGGCAGGGTCGAGACGACTCTCAAAACGCTTGAGCGGTTCAAGGAGAGTGAAAAAGCCCCACTACACACGCTAGCTAGAAATCGTACTACAGTACTTAATTCCACCGTAGGTACGCATCAATTGATGCCACCGTAGGTACGCATCAATTGAGTGACTGCGCAATTGATGTCGCGCCCGTCTCCCCTCCTTCGTCCCTAAGAGGAGAGGCGATTTTCTGAAACCCGCCGGGTCAACCCACCTCGCCGCCGCGGATCCGGCTGTTTCCTCCCCTCCGCCGGCTGCTTCGGCAGCGGGAGGGTGGGGGAACGCCGGATCTCGGTGTGTACATAGTGTAGGGTTAGCTGGGCTCGTTGCCGGCGGCGCTCTGGAGGCGGGGGTGCGGCTGGTGGTGGTGGTTTTGGTGGCGGTGCTCCTCCCCTTCGCCGGCGGTGTTCTTCGGAGCCTCGTCGTGGAGCGGCCGTCTCCTTCGTGCTCGCAGCCCCTGGGGGCTGCCGTGCGCGTCTTCCCCGACCCCCGGCTGGATCCGAGGCGACGGATCTGGTGGTTGGGGTCGCGGGCGGATCCGTGGGCTCGTCAAGTTCTTCATCTTCTTCCGGCAACGGCGACGATGGCGGCCGAGGCAGGGTGGATCGGAGGGCGCGGGGGGGCGCTCGCCCGGGTCGTTCATCGACAACAGCTCCGCCGCGGCGCGGCGGACGGTCACGGCGGCGTCCTTCATAGGGCAAAGTCTTCCCTGGCAGCGGCAAGACGGCGGCTGGTCATCCTCGTCTCCGGCGACGGCGGCGGTGAAGTTCTCGTTGCTTTTGGATCCTTTTCCCCTTCGTATTGTTCTTTCTTCGTTTCTTGTCTGTGTACTGTGTATGTGGACGGCTGTTGAATATACGGAGGTTTGGATGTGTCAAAAAAAAAAAGACTGCGCAATTGATGGGGAAAATCCCTTGTATTCTCGAGCTGGATGTACGGTTCCAGCATTTAGCACGCACCACCTGCTGCAGCAGTAGTACCGACCAGTGCCACAGTGCCACCGCACGTGAGTCTCTTTTCGCATCAATGGCAAAGGCGTGCTTGTATCACAATATTTCAGTCATATTTCAGTTCAGGTATTTTTTGACAAATCCGATACTCCCTCCGATCCATATTGACAAAGTTGTGCCCACTAATATGGATCGGAGGTAGTATTAGTTTTGGAGAGAGGCCAAAACTGATATATATTTTTTGAATTTGAGGCCAAAACTGATACTCACTCCGATCCATATTAGTGGGCATAGGTTTGTCTAAATTCATATGTATCTAGTTAAGTATTTAGACTAAATTAATGGTATTTAGACAAATTTGTGCCCACTAATATGAATCGGAGGGAGTATTAGTTTCGCTCAGAGGCTATATTTGACAAAAAATACTCAGCTCAATTGCTTGTTTTTGTCTCTGGCACCGCAAATGAAGCAGCTCGCGTATCCGTGCGGTGGATTGATACTACAAACGGAATTGATCATAGATATTGACATACTGTTCCGGGATTGTTTTTCCTTCTCCCAAAACGCGTGAGTCCTCCTGAGCAGAGTATTGATCGGCGGCGGGGTATTCGTCGCGGTCAGTGCAAATGGCAAGTCGTGAACCATGCGAAATCCATGAGAGAATCGGATGGGTGGACTGCTGCTCGCAGTTAGCAGAATCTAAACTGAACGACCAGATCGAATCTACTTAGAGGGCACAACTTTATCTAGATATATATGTATCTAGTCTAAATATTTAACTATATACATATGAATTTAGACAAAGCAATGCCCACTAATATGGATCGGAGAGAGTAGTAAAAGTTGAAGCTGTCTGATGTAACTGCACGTTTTGTTTCTGAATAAGTATTATGTACCAGAAACATCGCTCTGAAATCCAAGAGAGACTGCAGGCGACGAGCTCCTCGTGCTGTGTCTGGTAGTACTCTAGTATCTATGGTGCCGTCGCCTGACTGAGTGACAGACTACTAGCCGTTGGAGTGAGCTCCTCCTCCCAACACCCTGCTTCCGGCGAGGAAATCGACTTATTTTTGTACTCCCTCCGATCCATATTAGTGGGCATAGATTTGTCTAAATTCATATGTATCTAGTTAAGTATTTAGACTAGATACATGTGTATCTAGACAAAATTATACCCACTAATATGGATCGGAGGGAGTACTACTCGGGACGGAGCATGTCGTGGTGGTGGGCTGCAAGAGGTGCTGGGGACCAGCACCGTCAGGCCCCAAAACCGTCTCGTCGCATATCACGGCGCGGAATTTAATGCACTGACCGCTGTCCCGGCTGCCGAGCACCTCCATCGTGCGTCAGTGGCCTTTCCACTGCGTACGTGTCCACAGACCCCCATCCTCCCATAGCGGCGCCATTATCTTAGGAATCTGATCGTCGTTGCCTTGTTCGTAAGCAAACTGATCAGGCGGCGTCCGTCAATGCGAGCTGGCGTTGAATTGCTTGAACGAATGCGAGAATTTCAACTTTGGGTTCAGATGAACGAATGCGCCTGATATTGCTTGAATTGCTTCACGATTTACCATTAACTTAATAGTGTACCTGAAAGAAAGGAACACCGCAAATTTGAATTCTACCAGCCTGGTGTAGTTTAAACCACCAATGATGAAGCGAAGTGCGTATAACCAACAATGAGCTCACACTCTTTTTTTTTTTTTTTTGAGGGGTACAATGAGCTCACACTCTGTTGCATAAAAGTGAACAATGATTCCTCAGCAGCATGGCTGGGTAAGCTTTCTCCTTGGTGGGCCGTCAATATACTTTTTTTTTGTTGAACAAAGGGCCCATCAAATAATTAGAGTGCATCACAGAGTTGCTCGAATACTCTCTCTTCGCCAAAATATGTGCATATACAAGATTTTTAAAGTCAAACTATGTAAACTTTGATCAAATTTGTATAAATAATATCGACATTTAGAATACCATTAATATCATTGGATTCAACATGGAGTATACTTTGATATGGTGTAACTTTAGTATAGTAGAAACATTTTTTTCTCGATAAACTCCGAGGGTGTTGCGATCAATCTCTGTCGATGTTATGCAACATAATCTATTTGTGAATTACGATAGTGGACTCATGCATAGACTCTACTCATACATCTGTTCTTGGAAGTTAAGACTCACTTGTCAAATACTATATGGGTACATGGATACGCGGGTATGGGCTATAGGATCTCATACCCGTACCCTCTCTACCTGATGATGGGTATGATATTTTTTCAATTATGTACTCAATGGGTAATTTTTTATCCCATACCCTTACCCTAATAGGGTTTTTACGCGCATGGTAATGGGCGATGAGTACCCATTGCCATCCCCGATGGCAGCTCTTCACGTCGGCAGTCGTGGAGGGAGATGCTACAACTAGGATGTCGCCCGCTGGTAGCGGCGACCTAGAGATCCAGGGTCACCTATACGATATGGGCATGGAAGGCGGGTTTCAGCGGCTGGTATGAATCGTGGTCGTGCTGCCTACGTCGATTTAAACTTGGCGTGGTGTTGAGGCTGTTGCGACAGGGTTCTTCGAGTCATAGGGCCTACTGTGCAGGCTTTCTAGCGGCTTGCGATAGGGATGTGGTGGCTGTTGGGAGCTGCTGAAGCACACATGTTGACGGGCGATCTAGCAACGATAGTGATGAGGACATACCTACTATAGATGCAATCACGACAAATACACCTCCTCAAATGCAAGGACCGTTACTCAAGCTCGTGCCCGTCAACTCCAATAGCAGGTACTTTCGTTTCTACGAGCTACTCCTAATGTACATGAGAGTATGATGCTGCCTAAAGTAGAGGTATTTGTCTCTCTTAGGAATGATGGACCAATCATGGATGAGAAGGACAAGCTATGGAGCATGTACGTGGATGGAGATCACAGCCGGAGTGGACGCGATGAGATGATGATGCCACCAATGGAGGCTAGGCGAAATAATCAAGTCTACACTTCATATTTTCGTTCATAGTTACATATGGTGATGCGTCACCTTTGTTAATGGGCCAGGGCCCATGTAATTTCGGACCATGAGTTTTAGTGCGTTTTTAGAGTCCGTATTAGGGAAGGAAAGTCCATCTAGGGAAGGATTCGGCCAACTCCAAGGCTAGGGTTTCGTTTAGACTCGGATTTTGTTTAGCTAAAAGACTGCCTAGCGTTTCGCTGCATCTTCGTGATCTCGATTTGTGTCCAACGACCAGATTAAGACCGCTACGGAATCCCACCTTTTCAATAAAGTTCATCTTATATCCGCAATTCTTGATTGCATTATTGGTTCTTATTTGCTCCTCGATCGCAGGTAGAACTAGACCTATTGGTCAGGCTGGTCGTGCTTCTGCAAGATTGGTAACCTCGGAGATTGGTTTAGCGATTGCATTGGCGCTGCGTACGTGTGCGTAGTAGTCGGATCGCCAAGGTCGACCTCCACCAGAATCGACGTATCTTCATCTCATCGAAAGATCGGGCACCTTTGCCCTATCAGATAGATATGGCCGTGATTTTCTCGACACGACATCACCTGATGGTGGCGCAAGAGTTTGGCACTTGGGACGACGACCCTAGACTTTCGACGTCTGTGAACATCATGTGCATGTGGATGATGCATGAACAGATCTTCATTTTAGTGATAGTCTTTAGCTTGTTGGGTTTTTTTTGTAGCGATATGGACGCCCCTCCACTTTGAGATCGGGTTTGCTTTGACTCAGTGGGTGCTACACACGAAGGTTTAGGCGGAGGTGTCAAGTCATGACTAGACGGCGATGGCGATGCACTCTGTAGCAAAGGGACAATCAAAGAAGATGAGGAGAAGAGGGTTATTGGTTATGTTTGCCCGCCTTTTGTGCTTTTTAATAATGAAGTTGTGTGCATCGGTTGATGAGGAGAACAGGGCTATTCTCCTTTTCGGAAAAAACAAATCCAATTTTTCACACGTTGTAAAAGAGCACATGCATGAAACAGGAAAAATGTAAACCATATAAGAGTTTTCTTCCTTAAGGTCAAATCTTATACTAAAACCTGGTCTCGATAAATCTCTTCCTCGTTGCCTCACTTGGTAGTGGACAACTCTTCCTCATTGCAGACCGGTGCTCCAAGCCTCGAAACCATGGTACTCCACCAACTCCTCGGTATTTTCTAGCTAAGTATATTGCAATTTTGCACCAATAGAGTGCTAGCAAACCTTTCTTATTTTCTGATATCGGATTAGTACGTAGAATTGCGATTCAGCACATTGCCATGAAGCTCGTCAGTATAGTATCAGGGAGACTCCTCGGGAGACGCTTGTGCCTATTTGAATAGCTCATCTCAGAGCATCTCCACCGGGGGCCTCCAAATTCATGTCCGGCACCCCCCCCCCAATTGAGGTCCAATTGGGGGTGTCGGACATGTGTCCAGTCAATTGGGGTGTACACCCACATGATGGCCCTTGACGTAGTTACCTGCGTCAAAAGAATATGGGTTAGGTTGAGACTCCAAGTGCAGAGTGTATAGTATAGGAAAGACGGTTTTCCCCACGAGGGTGACTCGAGGGTTTAATATCGAACTCCGGGGAATCAGTAGTGAAAGATTTATCTTCTTATCCTTCTCTTGAAAACCTACAAAACAAAGTTGAAAGGGCATATTTTATATCCCCTAGTTTTTGTGTGTTAGGCAACAACACTAGGATATATCTAATGTGATGTCAAGTGGTGCAGGAATCGAAAGAAATATTTGCACGTTGCATCGAAACACTTGACAGGAAAAAGGAAGTCTGATCTGCCTGCCTAGTCCGGAGTCTCCGGTCCTCAGGGGCTCAGGGGCCAGAGTCTCCGGCCTCTCAGGCTTTGAAGAAATGTGACACACTCGACGGCAGCTGCGGTATAGGGTCCGGAGTGACCCCGGAGTAACCCCGGAGTCTCCGCACCTCCGGTCCGGAGTCTCTGCCCCCAGACGAGCTTTGAAGCAAAGTGGCTCACTCGACGGCAGCTACGGTATAGGGGTCCGGAGTCTCCGGTCAGCCCGGAGTCTCCGGACTTCCAGTGCGGAGTCTCCGGACCAAGTTGACTGAAAACGGCTAGTTTTTCTGGGAGGGGTATAAATACCCCTCCACCTACCTCCAGCTAGCTAGCTCGCCCAAACTTGAAGTCTCCATTATTGCAAGCTCAAGAATCACTAGATCTCCCAATCCCTCCACCCAAACTCGTTGATCTTTGGAGGATTGAAGGAGAAGACCCGGATCTACATCTTCACCAAGCCGTTCTTCATTTCCCCCTCATTTACTTGAGGGCCCCTTGGCTAGGATTTCCATTAGGAAAACCTAGCTTCTTATTGTACTCACTTGTTATCTTTGTGACAGATTTGTAGCTGTTCGGGAGTCCCCAATCCTCTTGTGGGTTGTGCCCCGGATCGTTGTTGTAAGGGCTCCGGATTCCGCCTTGAAGGATTCCGATAGTGGAAGGTGAACCAAACCTTTGTGGTGCGGTTCATCGGAGAAGAAGGTGCGTCCGCCTTTGTGGCGGTTGAGTTTTGATCTTCGTGGTAGCTCACACCTCTCCAACGAGACGTACTCCCCTAAAAAGGAGGAACTCGGGATTACATCCGTGTCTCCGCGTGCTTTCACTTCGGTTACTTCTATCCTTGTTTACCGTCTTTACTTA
Organism: Poa pratensis; assembly: GCA_947311845.1. NCBI lineage: Eukaryota > Viridiplantae > Streptophyta > Magnoliopsida > Poales > Poaceae > Poa > Poa pratensis. Next base: position 152,292,933 of record CAMZMU010000041.1, on the reverse strand, counting down.
GTGTACCTTGCTTAGTTGTAGCTTGTCATATAGATAAATTCACCATAGTTGCATATCTAGAGAATTTACCTTTTGTGTCAAGCCTAAATTTAAAAAGTACTAAAATTGAAGTAGCACCTATTCACCCCCCCCCTCTAGGTGTCATACGATCCTTTCAATTGGTATCAGAGCTTCGACTCTCTTGTTGGGCTTAACCGCCTAAGAGAAGTATGACATGAAGTGAGGGTGATCCCGTGGATGACCAAGCCACTACGGCATCCATGGCCGATCTCAAATTGATGGAGACATCTTTGATATCGTCCATGCATACCAAATTTGCCGAGATGCGTGAGTTGATCACACAACTCGCAAGTGGCAAGGTTCCTAAGGAGACCACCCCACTAGAGGACTCCGCTACCTCCCATGACGGTGATACCGAGGAGGGAAAAGAGGAAAAGAAAGGGGTTGAAGATAAAGAAACTGACCCTAAGAAATCTTCCACATCTACCACCACTCCTGAAGGTGGGAAGCCGGAGTACCATGGTGTTCCCTTTGTGTACTCTCCCGACCCACCTATCCATCATACTCGCATAAACCCTTTGGGTCCTCCTCCTAAACTTAATGCATTGGCTTTTGCTACTTGGCAACACTTAATGAAATCTCATATCAACAGTTCCTCTATCGAGCTTTGGAGGATCATTCAAGAGGGATACGAGGCCGTGAATCCTAACAACTTGACAAGAAGAGAGGTGGCCGAGAAACAACTCAATGCTTCCGCTCTCCACATGATTGAACTTGCCATTGGAGAAAGTGGTCTTCATCACATTCAAAACGTCTCCACCGCCAAAGAAGCTTGGAAGTGCCTTGAGGTGGCATTTCTTGGAAATGAAAGCATGAAGAGGAATAGATATGATGCCTTGAGCAATGAGGCCGAAGGTTTCTACATGCTTGATAATGAAACTCATGAGGAGATGTATGGAAGACTCAACATTCTTGCCAAAGCCTTTCATAATGTTGGGGCAACCTATGTGGATGATGCTTGGATCAAGAGGAAGTATGTGAATGCTCTCATGCCCTTCGAGCCCGTTGAATTGAAGGCCATACAAGGAAAATACAACTACCTTGAGATGACATCCAATGAAGTTATGCAAGAGATACAAGCCTCCAAGGTTGCCACCAAGAATGCCCTAGACAACCGTGCTAGGGCCATGGGAATGAAACAAGGTCCCTCTCTTGCTTTGAAGGCCAAGGTTGTGTGTCTTGATGAACATGATGGAGTTGAAGCATGCCCGAACAACCTTCCTCCCGATGAACTTGAACCGGCCCTCCATGGTCCCATAGCTCTTGCAACAAGGACATTTTGGAATGACCCGGCCAAGGCAAAGGCTCAACTTGATCGAACAAACAATCCAAGTGGGAAGAAGGAGTTTGCTAATAGGATAAAGACTTGCTACAATTGTCATAACAAGCATCACTTCATCAAAGATTGTCCATATGAGAATAGAGAGCAAAATGGGGGAAGGCTTGTCCTCAAGGGCGAATCAAACATGATACAAAAGAAGCCTTTTGTCAAGAGGAAGCCATTCTTCAAGAAAGCACCAAGAATTGTGTTGATGACTCAAGAAGAGTACCCTTCCGAGGATTCTGAAGAAGAAGAAGAACCCACTCGTGAGGTGGCCGCTTTGGCCATTGTATCAACTCCACCTCCTTCTCTCTTCGAATCCCCAATGAGAAGCTCTCCATCAACACCGCTCGTTGCCTCATGGCTCACGTCACCGAGGTATCATCTTCTACTCCCAAGACTATGCATGAAATAGATGATAAAACTAGTCTTGTGATTAAGAAAGAACTTGTTGCTTCCGATACTATTGTGGCTAACTTGCAAGGTGAAACTAAGGCATATGTTGAGTCTCTCTTGAGACAACTTGATGCGGCCGAAGAAATCCTTGATGACAAAGGAAAAATTGAGAGAGAGGATTCTCTCACCATAGCATCCTTGAATGCTTCCATAGAATCTTTGAATGCTTCTCTTGAAGAATAGAGTGAATATAGAACATCTCTTGAGGAAAGAATTGAGTCCCTTGATGATAAAAATGATGAAATAATTGCTAAAATCATTAAGGATAGAGACCATGTCTTTGCTAAATATAAAGTGATTAAAAAGGAGAAAGCCGAGTTTGTGGTTGCTAATGCTAGACTCCTTGAGGATGTGGAGAAACTTAACAAGGCTCACAAGGCCTTGGAAAGTACTCACTCTCTTCTAGTCAAGTCTCATGAGCAACTTCAAACTCAACTTTCTAAATCTAACTCACCTAGCACCTCTACTCCCTCTTGTGATCATGCAAATGTTATTGAGGAAAATGCTAGGTTGAAGCTTGAGCTTGCCAAGGCCACTAGTGCCAAGACCTCTATTCCTAAAGGTAAAGAAAAGGTTGTTGCTCAAATTTTTGAGCAAAAGCCACACAAAGGGAAAGAGGACCTTGGTTATGTGGCCAAGGCAAAGAAGAAGAAGAGCAACACCAATGCCAAGCCCGCACAAGCCAAGACTTCCATTGCGGGTGGTAATGCCACTAGGGGCAAGACCACTCGTAGTGACTTTGCGGGACTTCCATTGCGGGTGGTAATGCCACTAGGGGCAAGACCACTCGTAGTGACTTTGCGGGACATAACAATCCCAACTACTTCTTTATGTTGATTATTATGGAGATGTTTATGCAAAATATGTTGGTCCTTATGATGGTTACATTGCTTATTCTATTTGGGTTCCTAAGACCCTTGTTGCTAACAAAAGAGGACCCATTGAGAAATGGGTACCTAAAACCAAGCAATGATTTCTTGTAGGACTATGCTTCCGGTGGGTCTAAATGGGTGGTTGATAGTGGATGCACTAGTCATATGACCGGAAGCAAGGAGATCATGACGGAGTTGGGACCAAATATAAATCAAGCATCCGTCTCCTATGGTGATAAATCAAAAGCGGAGGTAACGGGTCTCGGCAAGGTGGTAGTTGCAAAGGATATCACCCTTGTAAATGTCATGCTTGTCGAGTCCCTCGGTTACAATCTTATGTCCGTTCGTGCACTTAATAAGATGAATTTTGATGTCCATTTTACTATTGATATGGTGGTACTCTTGAGGAGCAAGACTCTAAAGGTCATGTTCGTTGGGTATGTTGAAAATGAGTTGTTCGTGGTGGACTTTTCGGGGTCTACCAACACTCAAGCAATATGCCTATTCGGAAAGGCCGACGTGGGATGGTTGTGGCATCGCCGCTTGTCCCATGTCAACATGAGAACTTTGCAAAGTCTTCACAAGGGTGGCCACATTCTTGGACTAAAAGACAATGTTTCTTTTTCTAGAGATCGTCTTTGTAGGGCTTGTGTTGAAGGAAAGATGCATGATTCTCCCCATCCAAGCAAGACCATCATTTCATCAAAGAGGATATTGGAACTTCTTCATGTTGATCTCTTTGGTGCCGTGCCTCAACCTAGTCTTGGTGGGAAGAAATATTGTTTGGTGATTGTTGATGACTATTCAAGATTTACTTGGGTTTATTTCTTCAAGACGAAGGATGAGACCCAACAAGCCGTCATCGACTTTTCCAATGAAGTTCAACGCCAACACAATGTCCCTATATTGGTCATTAGGAGTGATAATGGCTCCGAGTTCAAGAACTACACCTTAAATGAGTTTCTTAGTGAAGAGGGGATTCGTCATCAATATTCCGCTGCATATACCCCTCAACAAAATGGTGTAGCCGAAAGGAAGAACCGGACTCTCATGGATATGGCAAGGTCTATGTTGGCGGAGTTTAAGTCTCCGCTATCTTATGGGCCGAGGCTATCTCCACGGCGTGTCATTCATCTAACCGGCTATTCTTTCGCGTTGGCAAGAAGTTTACTCTTATGAGATGCTCACCGGCAACAAGCCCAATGTCTCCTACTACCGAGTATTTGGTTGTAAGTGTTTCTATAAGAACAAAAGTGTTCGTTTGTCTAAATTTGAATCTAAAGCTTTAGAGGGTGTTTTTGTTGGGTACGGTGCCGAATCTCACACCTATAGAGTCTATGACAAAACCGTTGGGAAAGTCATAGAATCTTGTGATGTGAGGTTCGATGAGAATGACGGCTCCCAAGTGGCGCAATTTCATGTTTGTGATGTAGATAATGAAGAGCCTCAAGATGCTATAAGAAGAATGGGCATTGGTTTCCATCGTCCCGTTGAGATTCATTACGAGTCTCCTCAAGCAAGTCCAAGCTCCATTCAAGTGGAGGCCTCTTCATCACAAGTTGAAACGGCGCCTATCATGGAAGCAAATGATGCACCACCCCAAGAACAAGTTCAAGACCCTCCTCATGTTGACCAAGTTGCTATGCAAGAACCAAGTTCTCCTATTGTTGATGCTAGCCAAGGTCATGACCAAGATCAACCCTCTCCTTCATTTGTTGAAGATGTGCTTCAAGATGATCAAGGTCAACATTCCGGTCAAGACGGGGACTCAAATGATCAAGATGATCAAGAGATACCTCCAAGATGCAATAGAGATATCGAAGCCCGTCGTAAAGCAAGAGTTGAAAAGGACTTTAAAATAAAGAGTCACCGTCTAGAAAACATCCTTGGTGACCACAAGAGAGGTGTTACCACAAGAAGGCAATTGGCAAGCTTTAGTGAACATCAAGCTCATATTTCCATGGTGGAACCAAAGAAAGTGTTTGAAGCTCTTGAAGATCCGGATTGGTTAGAAGCTATGCATGATGAACTCAATAACTTCAAGCGCAACAAAGTGTGGAATCTAGTTGAGAAGCCAAAAGATTGCCGCAATGTTATAGGCACGAAGTGGATATTCAAGAACAAGCAAGATGAGTTTGGAATGGTTGTGAGAAACAAGGCAAGATTGGTTGCACAAGGGTACTCTCAAGTTGAAGGCATTGATTTTGGAGAGACTTATGCACCCGTGGCTCGCCTTGAGTCCATCCGTATCCTTCTTGCATATGCAACACATCATAACTTTAAATTGCAACAAATGGATGTGAAAAGTGCTTTCTTAATGGTCCTTTAAAGGAGTTGGTATATGTTAAGCAACCACCGGGTTTCGAGGACCCTAAATTCCCTAACCATGTCTACAAGCTTGATAAGGCGCTCTATGGTCTCAAACAAGCACCTCGTGCTTGGTATGAGCACCTAAGAGAGCTATTGCTAGACCGTGGATTTGAATTGGGGCAAATCGATCCCACTCTTTTACCAAGAGGGTCAAAGGGGAGCTTTTCATATGCCAACTTTATGTTGATGATATTATATTTGGCTCATCTAACAAAGCTTTCAATGATGAATTTTCAAAGCTTATGACCGATAGGTTCGAGATGTCTATGATGGGCGAATTGAAGTTCTTTCTCGGTTTTGAGATCAAGCAATTGAATGAAGGGACTTTCATCTCTCAAACCAAATATACCCAAGACATGCTCAAGAGGTTCAATATGCACAATGCTAAGGGAAGCGGTTTCCCATGGACACCAAATGCCATCTTGAACTTAACCATGACGGTATCGATGTTGATCAAAAACTTTATCGCTCTATGATTGGTTCTTTGCTTTATCTTTGTGCATCTAGACCCGATATTGTGTTGAGTGTAGGGGTGTGTGCAAGGTATCAAGCCGCTCCTAAAGAAAGCCACATGGTGGCGGTCAATAGAATCCTTCGATATTTGGTTGATACCCCAAGGTTTGGTTTGTGGTACCCAAAGGGCACTAATTTCTCTCTTGCCGGGTACACGGATTCGGATTGGGCCGGTTGCAAGGATGATAGGAAATCAACTTCCGGGGCATGCCAATTTCTTGGTAGGTCCTTGGTGAGTTGGTCTTCTAAGAAGCAAAATTGCATATCTCTATCTCCGCCGAAGCCGAGTATGTGGCGGCCGCTAGTGCATGCACTCAATTGTTATGGATGAGGCAAACTTTAAAGGAATACGGTGTCAATTGTGACAAAGTGCCTCTTTTGTGTGACAATGAAAGTGCTATCAAGATTGGCCACAATCCGGTGCAACACTCAAGAACGAAGCATATTGAGATTCGTCATCATTTTATTCGGGATCATATTGCTCGTGGTGATATTGAGCTTGGCTATATTCCAACCAAAGATCAACTTGCCGACATTTTCACGAAGCCACTTGATGAAGCAAGATTCACCTTCTTGAGGCATGAGCTAAATATCGTGGATTCTAGGAGCTTGACTTGACCATCTTGCATACACACCTATATTTTGACTATTTATTTGGTTTAGGTGTAGGCATGGACATAGGGGGAGTGCGGTCCTAATCCATTGGACCATCCCTCCCCCCATTATGCCGATAGTAAGATTTCATTTGCTTTTCTATTTTCAATTCATGAATGTGAGCTTAAATGACGAGTGTGGTTGTGAACCCAAGATACATCTTCGCGGTGTCACGCCTTGATCTCATACATGGTGGCCTAGGCCACCGCCCTCCTCTTTGTGAGGAGTTGGATCTTATTTGGGCTTATTGGATTTATTTGGGTTTCCTAGACCTTTTATTTTGTTTGGGAGAAACACTTGGAATTGGCTTTTATTTTTTGCATCTTGCAACTTCCAAGTGTGTATCCCACCATCAGTGACTTTGTTCTCATCCTAAGCCTTTCCTACCTAAAAACATGCTCCTCTTGCAACATACATGTCCCACAAAAATTCTGGCATTTTTGGAGCTTTGGGTCCGGAGACTCCGGTGTGTAGCACCGGAGACTCCGGTCTGTCCAGAGTCTCCGCCCTAAACCTGGAAAACTCCGGCTCAGGCCGGAGACTCCGGTGTTTAGGCCGGAGACTCCGGACTCGGTTTTTTCGCTGGGTTCCTTAAGGGCACGGGGTGGGGAGCTGTGAACACAACTCCTCATACACCCCCGTCCCCAACTCTCCCCAGTCGCCGCCTACGTTCCAAGATCGCCTCCGGCTGCTCTCCCCGCCGGAATCCGCCGTGCCACCGGCTCCACCACGTCGGGGATCTTCCTCCCCTCCGTTTGAATCTCACCATGAAGGACACGGGTACCACTCTCTCTCTTCCTCTAGGATTCTTCCTAGATCTAGTTTTGAGAGTAGTTCTTGTTGAAATTCTTGGTGTAGAACCTTTAGGATGGCAATGTACTCTCTAGGAAATTGTTGGTGTCGATTTTTCGTTCAGATTTGACCTAGTTTGGAAGTTCCTGTCTCAGGCCGGAGATTCCGGTCCCCCTGACCGGAGACTCCGGTGTGGCCGGAGTTTCCGCCCCCTGAGACCGGAGACTCCGGTCCAGATCGTTTCTGAAGAAAAATTCTCTCCAATTGTTTCTCTCTTTTGATTCCATGGACATGTATGCTTATCTCAATGCTACCTATCTACTCTGTTTCACAGCTAACAAAAGGTACCCCGGTGCTTCATCCTCATCCTCGAATATCAAGAAGCCAAGAAGAACAAGCTTCAAGGTAGAGACTACTTGGTCTATAATGAAGAGGAGGACAAGCATGTGCAGCGTGGTGACCTAAAGAAGCAAAAGGCTGCTGAGGCTAATCGGGCTAGGCAAGAGGCTAACCTCCTTCGAGAAGAAGGGCCAAGAAGGCTAAGTTTGACAACATCACCACTTTGAAGGACTTGAACAAGGAGGAGTTCCGATCCATGAGGGCACAAATTTCTATGACATGCCCAACAATTCAACCGATGGTCACTTTTGGAGAAGGGAGCAAGAGCTCATTATGAAGGAACTCTATGCAAATTTGGACCCAAAAGCTCTTGTGTGCCCTCAAAAACCGCTGAATTTTGAAGTGTTGGCCAAGAAGACATACTTTCAAGAAGCAATATGGGTTGCTAGGAAGATCGGTCTTGAGCACCTCATTTCCACCCAACAAAATTATGATATTGAGATGGTCAACAGTTCTTTGCCACACTTGTGCTTGGAGATGAGGAGGACACCAAAATGACTTGGATGACGGGGCCTCTCAAAGTTAGTGCACACTTTTCAGAATTTGGAGAGGCTTTGGGATATGTGTTCAAAGGTGTGAACATTTCCGTTGGTCGAAGAATGCATGTTGAAGGAGTGGCCTATGATAAGAAGATTCTTGCCCCTCTTGCTGCTAAAGACGGAAAATTGCCACCACCAAAGGTCTCAAGCCCATCTACAACATTTTGATTCGCATGTTTCGTTGGAGCATTGCACCTCAAGCCGGGAATACGGATGCTATCCGTGGAGCTCTTGTCAACCTCATGTATCATTGCCACAAGACATACCTTGCCGGACCGGATTGCCAAGGGTTTGAGATTGATGTCATGGACTATATCCGGTGTGAGATCAACATTGCTATTCATGAGAGGAAGAATCCTATGTATGCCCCCTATGTCATGAAGCTCATCCTCAAAAAGATTCCCAAACTCGATCAATCTCGTTTCAAGCCTCACACCTATGGTAACCTTCAAGTGCTCAACCATCATCTTGCTCAAGCCACTTATCAAGAGGTAGAGGCGCAAGAAGCGCCTAGGGCAAGAAGGAAAAATGCCACTCCACCCTCTTGGGCTCATGGTGGCAAGGAACGAGTCAACAATGAGTTGAAGAATGTTTCATGGTGGAAAAGGGCTATGATGTGCATGGGTGTTGCGGTGCACAAGGAAAACCATCAAACCTATGTTACCAACAAGAAGATCTTGTCCAACCAAGCCCATATGATGAACGAAATGCGCAAAATCAACAATGTGGCACCACTCCTCCTCGCCAAGAAGGTGATCCCGAAACTCCGCCATCCGAAGCAACTATCCCTCTTGAGGAGTGGAATGTGGATATCTTTCCTTGGAATGATTATGATGATGTGACCTCCATGCCTTCCTCTTCTCGCAACACCGGAAAGGCTCCTATGCGTGCTCAAGAAGAAAGTGATGATGAAGAAGAAAGTGATGAGGGTGAAGGAAGTGGTGAAGCAAGTGGTGATGACGACTATGATGAAGACGACGAGTGATCGCCTTGGGTTTCGTTAGCATCGATCTTTTCCCTTTTTGGCGTTTTGATGCCAAAGGGGGAGAAGTAGTTCTACTAGGTTCTCTCGTGGGATTTGCATGGGTCGGACACAAGCATGCTCGTTTATCATTTCTTTGAAGCTTGTGTCCTTTTATCTTTGTTGTTGAACTTATTTGCTTTTTATTCGTGTGAGACTATGTTTTATTCCATCTGTGTGAGACTTATGGATATTTCATTCTATCCATGGTTGAGATGGTATCTATCTTTGTGATATATTTTTGTGCATTGGTTTATATTCTACAATATTATGCACAAGGTATGATTACTTTCCTCTCAACCCATTATCTTGATATGTCTTTGTGCTTATGAATTTGTATCATGTTCAATATTTCTTGTGAGTTGTCCCTCCTCTACATGTTTAGCATTTGTATTCAAATGCAAACTACTTGTATGCACACATAGGGGGAGCCTCTCGAATCCTTTGTGGAACATGTCGATATTTGTTGTGTGCGTTATTGCAAATCCGAGTGTTGTCATCTAACACCAAAAAGGGGGAGATTGAAAGGGCATATTTTCTATCCCCTAGTTTTTGTGTGTTAGGCAACAACACTAGGATATATATTTAATGTGATGTTAAGTGGTGCAGGAATCGAAAGAAATATTTGCACATTGCATCGAAACACTTGACAGGAAAAAGGAAGTCTGCATCTGCCTGCCCAGTCCGGAGTCTCCGGTCCTCAGGGGCTCAGGGGCCAGAGTCTCCGGCCCCTCAGGCTTTGAAGAAATGTGACACACTCGACGGCAGCTGCGGTATAGTGTCCGGAGTGACCCCGGAGTAACCCCGGAGTCTCTGCCCGGCCGGAGTCTCCGCACCTCTGGTCCGGAGTCTCCGCCCCTAGACGAGCTTTGAAGCAAAGTGGCTCACTCGATGGCAGCTACGGTATAGGGTCCGGAGTGACCCCGGAGTGCCCCCAGAGTCTCCGGTCAGCCCGGAGTCTTCGGACTTCCAGTGCGGAGTCTCCGGACCAAGTTGACTGAAAACGGCTAGTTTTTCTGGGAGGGGTATAAATACCCCTCCACCTACCTCCAGCTAGCTAGCTCGCCCAAACTTGAAGTCTCCATTATTGCAAGCTCAAGAATCACTAGATCTCCCAATCCCTCCACCCAAACTCATTGATCTTTGGAGGATTGAAGGAGAAGGCCCGGATCTACATCTTCACCAAGCCGTTCTTCATTTCCCCTTTATTTACTTGAGGGCCCCTTGGCTAGGATTTCCATTAGGAAAACCTAGCTTCTTATTGTACTCACTTGTTGTCTTTGTAACAGATTTGTAGCTGTTTGGGAGTCCCCAATCCTCTTGTGGGTTGTGCCCCGGATCGTTGTTGTAAGGGCTCCGGATTCCCCTTGAAGGATTCCGATAGTGGAAGGTGAACCAAACCTTTGTGGTGCAGTTCATCAGAGAAGAAGGTGAGTCCGCCTTTGTGGCGGTTGAGTTTTGACCTTCGTGGTAGCTCACACCTCTCCAACGAGACGTACTCCCCTAAAAAGGAGGAACTCGGGATTACATCCATGTCTCCGCGTGCTTTCACTTCGGTTACTTCTATCCTTGTTTACCGTCTTTACTTAGTGTACCTTGCTTAGTTGCTAGCTTGTCATATAGGTAAATTCACCATAGTTGCATATCTACAGAATTTACCTTTTGTGTCAAGCCTAAATTTAAAAAGTACTAAAATTGAAGTAGCACCTATTCACCCCCCCTCTAGGTGTCATACGATCCTTTCAAAAGTAAATTGTTTGTGCCCTCAACCTCACCAAGTGGTTGTCAAGCACAAGGTGTGAGAATGATATGAAAATATAATGAATGCAAAAGAGTAAATAAATATGCAATGATGATAAATAAATATGCAAGGATGGTGGAAACAATGATGGATGATATTTTTGGGTTTTATATTGTGAATGCAAGATATAAAAGTATTTTTGTATTTTCGGATTTTTAAATGGCAGAAAATGTAAAGTGGATAAAAGTTGTTGGAAAGGTGTTTCTTATGATTAAAAATGGACTGGGGTTCATGGTTTCACAAATGCACTCTCTCTTTAATAAAGTGGTAGACAATGAAACACTAGAATTGACATATGAGATTGCAACAAAAAGGTTTCATGACAAGTTACTAATTATATGGCATCACGTCCTAACATAGAGATCATTTGTTTATTAATCTCTCTTATACTCCACTAAGATGCGAACTAAATCATAACACCTTAGTAATTAAGATAAATCAGAGCATAGTGATACGTCTCGAACGTATCTATAATTTTTGATGTTCCATGCTTGTTTTATACCAATTGCTACATGTTTTGCATCTACTTTATATCACTTTTATACATTTTTTGGGACTAACCTATTAACAAGATGCCGAAGTGCCAGTTCCTGTTTTCTGCTGTTTTTGTATTCCAGAAAAGCTAGTCTGGAAATATTCTCGGAATTGGACGAAACTACACGGGGTGCCTATTTTTCCAGAACACGCCTGACGGAGCGAAGGAGCAGCAGAGGAGGGCCACCAGGAGGCCACACGCACCCAGGGCGCGGGCCCCCTTCTGCCGCGCCCTGGGTGGTGTGGGCCCCTCGGGGGTCCGCAGCCGCCGCCCTTTCGCCTACTTATTCCCCCCGACGCGAAAACCCTAAGTACCTGAGCAAATATCCACGAAAAGATCCAGAGACGCCGCCGTCATCAACCCTAGCTCGGGAGGGTTCAGAACCTCTTCCCGGCACCCTGCCGGAGAGGGGAATCGTCACCGGAGGCTTCTACATCGCCATGCCTGCCTCCGGAGTGATGCGTGAGTAGTTCATCCTTGGACTACGGGTCCATAGTAGCTAGATGGTTGTCTCTCCACTTTGTGCCATCATGTTTAGATCTTGTGAGCTGCCCTACATGATCAAGATCATATTATTGTAATGCTACATGTTGTGTTTGCTGGGATCCGATGAATATTGAATATTATGTCAAGTTGATTATCAATCTATCTCATATGTTATTTAAGATCTTGCATGCTTTCCGTTACTCGTAGATGCTTTGGCCAAGTAGATGCTTGTAACTCCAAGAGAGAGTATTTATGCTAGATAGTGGGTTCATGTCTCCGTTTAACCTGGGACAGTGACAGAAAGTTCTAAGGTTGTGGATGTGCTGTTGCCACTAGGGATAACCTAACGATGCTATGTCCACGGACATATGTGTTTGTTTACATTACGCACTTTACTTAATGCAATTATCCGTTGCTTGCAACTTAATACCAACGGGGGACTCGGATGACAACCCGGCGGTGGATTATTAGTCATAGATGCTGTTGGATAACGGTCTATGTATTATGTCGTAATGCCCAATTAAATATCATAGTAGTCAACATGTCATGTATATGCATTGTCATGCGCTCACTATTCGTCAATTGCCCAGCTGTAATTTGTTCACCCAACATGTTAGTTATCTTTTATGGAGAGACACCACTAGTGAACTGTGGACCCCGGTCCATTCTTTTACACTGATTAAACAACCACAAACTGCAAACTGTTCCTTTTTCATTCTCTGCAATTTAATACTCATTTTCCACACCATACGTTTAATCCTTTGTTTTCAGCAAGCCAGTGAGATTGACAACCTCACTGTTTCGTTGGGGCAAAGTAGTTTGATTGTGTTGTGTGCAGATTCCACGTCAACAGTCCAGACTCCCTGCACAGCTATTTTTCTGGCGCCGTTGACAACCTTCTGAAGAGTTGCTGCTCCTACTGGTTCGATAACCTTGGTTTCTTTCTGAGGGAAAACTTGCTGCTGACTACATCATACCTTCCTCTTGGGGTCTCCCAACGAACGTGTGTTTCACGTCATCAAGCTATTTTTCTGGCGCCGTTGCCGGGGAAGTATCATCATCACCATCATCATCCTCAAATACTCTCCCGTCAACAGCGCCAGCTATTTTTCTGGCGCCGTTGCCGGGGAGACAGCAGTCTTCTGCAAGGGGAGTTTCACGCTTCCAATCTCTTTACTTTGTTTTTGTCTTGCTTAGTTTTATTTTATCTTGTTTGCTTTCAATTATCAAAAACACAAAAAAATTAGTTACTTGCATCTAGTTTATTTTCTGTTTGGTTTTTATTATTTCATCATGCTTCTCCCTAAGTATACTTTAAAAGAAATATCTGTGGGTAGTGGGTCTATCATTGGAAGAGATAACATTGAGGAATTCTTAATCATGTTAGTATGGTTAAAGATTTTGAAGATAGATCCTTGGTAGAACTTGCTCCAAATTATGAAATTGCTACAGCTTCTCTAGTTCACATGTTGGAAGCTCGGTTTGTCAACCTTAGTCCCATAATGCAGCACATGTTTCTAAAACTCCATGATACGGAAGATGGTGAAAAGAAAGATTTTGTTTTAGAAACCCTACTTAAAGAATTTGGTGATGTTGCTAGGGAAGCTAGAAAAGTTTTTATTAAATACAAGATGCTTGGTTATTGTATTGACGTTGTTAATACACTTGAAAAAGAGAGGCTCAAGTACACTAAGGAAACTAATGGTGAGGGGGAAGTTAAAATACCAATACCTTTTAAGCTTATAGGAATGCAGGAGGCACTAGAAAAGAATTTTGATTGGATTGTTCCTGAGAACCCATTTGATGAAAATGATGAGCCTAGAGGTATTGAGAAAGGGAATTCCGAAACCTACATAGATAAGATAAATTGCATTGTTGAGAAAACTTCCGACCTCTGTTGATGCTTCTTCACTTGGTAATACTTGATGCATGCTTTGTGCCTAGCTAAAAGGCGTTAAAGAAAAGCGCTTATGGGAGGCAACCCATTTTATTTTTCTGCAATTTTTCTTTTATTGAGTCAAGGAGTTTGTTTACTTCTGTAGCAACTCCTTTGTATCTTTATTTTCTCGCATTGTTGTGCCAAGAGTAGCCTCTAATGTTAAGATGATGCTTAATTTTGATTGCTGCGCAGAAACAGATTTTTGCTGTTCACTGTACGAAATTCCTAAAATCACCAGATTGTTAATTAAATCTGAAATTTTTGTGCGTAATCTTTATGAATGTCTGAAACTTTCATTAGTTCAGAGTTTCTCGATCTGAGCGTCGTAAGTGCCTCGAAAAAATTCGTCTTTGCGGACTGTTCTGTTTTAGACAGATTATGCCTTTTTATTTTTGCATTCTCTCTTTTACTAGTGTTGAGTGAAATTCTTTTTTGGGTGGAAGAGCTTCACATAACATCAGTGGCTGTAGCTAATGTTTAAAGTAACAAATCATATTGCGTCTTTATAGAACATGTGAATTTTTGATTATGCACTAACCCTCTAATGAGATCTACTTTGAGTTTGGTGTGACGGAAGTTTTCAAGGGTCAAGAGAGAAGGATGATATAATAGGATCAAGAAGAGTGAAGAGCTTAAGCTTGGGGAGGCTCCCATGGATCTCCCCAGCATATTTCAAGAAGACTCAAGCGTCTAAGCTTGGGGATGCCCAAGGCATCCCCTTCTTCATCGTCAAAATTATCAGGTCATCTCTAGTGAAACTATATTTTAATTCTTTCACATCATATGTGCTTTTCTTGGAGCGTCTGTGTGCTTTTATTTTCAGTATTGCACTTTTATTTTCAATAAAGCTTGACTGGACCCTAGCATTCTTGATTGGGAGAGAGACACGCTCCGCTTTTTCATGAGAATACTCCTATTCTTCACTTATATTTGTTGAGTATTCATATCTAGCGCTGTTCAGCTTTTAGCTCTTGTTTTCATGTATCTCTTGTCAGAGCTATTAGCTTTCTTTTGTAGAAAGTACTCTCTTGCTTCACTTATATTTGTTTGGAGAGTTGATGAAATAAATTGATTGGTGTTTGGTTGGTTCAGAAAATGTTGCATGTGGTAATTGGTATAAGGAAAAACTTGCTTAATCTTGTAGATCACTAAAATGGATAACTTGATGCTTGTCAATTGTTTTGAGTTAACAAGTAGATCATGATTAAATTGTGCATCACATGAGTTAAGCCTATTAGTGAAGAACTACCGTAAAGCTTGTTGAAAATTTGGTTTGCATCGGTGGTACCTCTAAGGTCTAGATATTTTCTAATAACAGGGTTTGGTTAACAAGGAAGACGGTATGAAGTCTTATAACGTTTGCAATATGTTTGTCATATAAAACTTGGTGTACGGGTTGATATTCTTGTTTGCTTACATAACCTTGCTAGCCTAAACTCTGTACTGAGAGGGAATGCTTCTCGTGCATCCAAATCCTTGAGCCAAAATCCATGCCATTTGTGTCCACCATAACTACCTATATGTGGTATTTCCTTGCCACTCCAAGTAAATTTTTCATGTGCTACCTTTAAATTATTCAAAATGTTATTATTCCCTTTTTGTGTCAATGTTTACTAGCTCATGAGGAATTAGTGTGGTTATTCTTTATTCTATTTGTCGAGTGGACTTTTACACCTGGACTAGTGGCATATACATCCGCTTATCCAATAACTTGCAAAAAGAGCTGGCAACGGGGTGCCCAGTCCCAATTAATTACAACTTTAACCAATTAATTCTCTTCACACTTTTGCCCTGATTCATCAGTAAGCAATGACAAACAGTGAAATACCTGAATGTGTGTAAACCAAAGAGAAAGAGGGATGATCTGCCTTGCTGGTAGAAATAACGTCCTTCATGGGAGCCGCTCTTAAAAGTCCGTTCGACAGGTAGAATACTGTTCTCACCCGCTACCATTCGTTGACAATTAACAAACACCTCTCAAAAATAGATACTCCTCCATGGTATGTGATTGATGGAAGGCACCCGAGGATTCGGTTAGCCATGGCTTGTGTTAGCAAGGTTGGGAGGAGTATCAAATATTTTATGCAATCTCTATATGCTTTCAAAAACCTAAAAGCTCTAGCACATGATTTAATCCCTGCTTCCCTCTGCGAAGGGCCTTTCTTTTACTTTTATGTTGAGTCAGTTTTCCTATTCTTTCTGTCTTCCACAAGCAAACACTAGTGTCAACTTTGTTACAACATGCGTTATATGCAATGTATTGGACTTGTTATACTACTTTGTGTTGACAATATCCATGAGATAAATATGTTGAAAGTTGAAGCAAATGCTGAAACTAAATTCTTCCTTTGTGTTGATTAAATACCTTTTGTTAGAAACTATTGCTTTATGAGTTAACACTTATGCAAAACTGTTTGATGCTTGTCTCGAAAGTACTATTCATGAAAACGTTTAGCTTGTGTGATTCATTGTTTACTCATTATCTATTTGGTAGCAAATTATAGACCATTGACTTGGATCACTTCATTCATTTACATGTGCCTTGCAATATTATATGATCAAGATTATGATAGTAGCATGTCACCTCAAAAATTATTTTGTTTTTATCGTTTACCTACTCGAGGACGAGTAGGAACTAAGCTTGGGGATGCTGATACGTCTCAAACGTATCTATAATTTTTGATGTTCCATGCTTGTTTTATACCAATTGCTACATGTTTTGCATCTACTTTATATCACTTTTATACATTTTTTGGGACTAACCTATTAACAAGATGCCGAAGTGCCAGTTCCTGTTTTCTGCTGTTTTTGTATTCCAGAAAAGCTAGTCTGGAAATATTCTCGGAATTGGACGAAACTACACGGGGTGCCTATTTTTCCAGAACACGCCTGACGGAGCGAAGGAGCAGCAGAGGAGGGCCACCAGGAGGCCACACGCACCAGGGCGCGGGCCCCCCTCTGCCGCGCCCTGGGTGGTGTGGGCCCCTCGGGGGTCCGCAGCCGCCGCCCTTTCGCCTACTTATTCCCCCCGACGCGAAAACCCTAAGTACCTGAGCAAATATCCACGAAAAGTTCCAGAGACGCCGCCGTCGTCAACCCTAGCTCGGGAGGGTTCAGAACCTCTTCCCGGCACCCTGCCGGAGAGGGGAATCGTCACCGGAGGCTTCTACATCGCCATGCCTGCCTCCGGAGTGATGCGTGAGTAGTTCATCCTTGGACTACGGGTCCATAGCAGTAGCTAGATGGTTGTCTCTCCACTTTGTGCCATCATGTTTAGATCTTGTGAGCTGCCCTACATGATCAAGATCATATTATTGTAATGCTACATGTTGTGTTTGCTGGGATCCGATGAATATTGAATATTATGTCAAGTTGATTATCAATCTATCTTATATGTTATTTAAGATCTTGCATGCTTTCCGTTACTCGTAGATGCTTTGGCCAAGTAGATGCTTGTAACTCCAAGAGAGAGTATTTATGCTAGATAGTGGGTTCATGTCTCCGTTTAACCTGGGACAGTGACAGAAAGTTCTAAGGTTGTGGATGTGCTGTTGCCACTAGGGATAACCTAACGATGCTATGTCCACGGGCATATGTGTTTGTTTACATTACGCACTTTACTTAATGCAATTATCCGTTGCTTGCAACTTAATACCAACGGGGGACTCGGATGACAACCCGGCGGTGGATTATTAGTCATAGATGCTGTTGGATAACGGTCTATGTATTATGTCGTAATGCCCAATTAAATATCATAGTAGTCAACATGTCATGTATATGCATTGTCATGCGCTCACTATTCGTCAATTGCCCAGCTGTAATTTGTTCACCCAACATGTTAGTTATCTTTTATGGAGAGACACCACTAGTGAACTGTGGACCCCGGTCCATTCTTTTACACTGATTAAACAACCACAAACTGCAAACTGTTCCTTTTTCATTCTCTGCAATTTAATACTCATTTTCCACACCATACGTTTAATCCTTTGTTTTCAGCAAGCCAGTGAGATTGACAACCTCACTGTTTCGTTGGGGCAAAGTAGTTTGATTGTGTTGTGTGCAGATTCCACGTCAACAGTCCAGACTCCCTGCACAGCTATTTTTCTGGCGCCGTTGACAACCTTCTGAAGAGTTGCTGCTCCTACTGGTTCGATAACCTTGGTTTCTTTCTGAGGGAAAACTTGCTGCTGACTACATCATACCTTCCTCTTGGGGTCTCCCAACGAACGTGTGTTTCACGTCATCAAGCTATTTTTCTGGCGCCGTTGCCGGGGAAGTATTCATCATCACCATCATCATCCTCAAATACTCTCCCGTCAACCTGGCGCCAGCACATAGCATTAAGTATCATGACATGAAGTTAAAATAAGAACATGCTAGATCTAGTCATGGAGTAGTGGCAATGGTCACACCCACATCTCCGGTAGCAAGGTATTTTTCTTTATCCCTAATGAGGCAACAAAGTAAGGTAAAACCCAAGTGAATCGCGGAACTTTCTCTCACGTTCACCGCACTAGCCACCCCCCGTTACTCCAACTAATGCACACGTTCCCCCTCACATGCTCTCATACACATGCTTGATCAAAACAAGTAAACAAGAACGGGGTACATAATATGCATCTACTTTCATAACTGAAACAAAACTATTGCAATCTCAAACATATATTAACTCATAAAAAGATCCACCACAAAGGTATTACATAGATGACCGTAATCATGTTCAGCAGCTCATACGGTACTAATTAGTGAAGCTCAAGAGAGGAGAGATACATAAGTTACTTCCACAAACCCATAGTCCAGGGGTGGACTACTCCCTCTTCATCATGGAGACGGTGGAGAAGTCGTTGGAGAAGATGGAGACCAGCCGGCAGCGCCCCGCCGGAGTTTCCCCCCACCAATCTGCAACTCCAGGTCTCTGTTTCGTGGTTTCTGTGTTTCTGCGGCGCTCCTTTCTGAAGGGTGTCGGGGACTATTTTTATAGTCGTTTTTAGGTCAAGACGGAGGCTCGGGAAAAAGATCGACGGCAACGGAGCCACGAGGGCCCAGATGGTGGGTCCCACGGCCAAGGAATCTGGCCGCGTGGGCCCCCTTCTTCTGGCCCTCGGGCCTCCGTTTGTTCGCTTCCTTCGCTCCCACGCTTTGTTCCTTCCAAAAACTGATGCTCGTAAATTATTAGGTCATTTGGACGTCGTTTGGGTCCCTGAAACATCAAAATATAGAAAATAGGGTTTTCTGCCTGTGCAGGGTTAATTCCAGAAAAATAGGGAAACAATGAAATATTCCCAAAATCAATATAAATCAATGATATAACCCTTATATGATGCAAATATGATTGAAATATAAGTAATATAATGCAAAGTTCATGTATGCATTTTACATGCATCAACATCCCCAAGCTTAACCTATACTCGTCCTCGAGTATGAAGGTGATAAAACTAACATGGACTTTGCAATTTAATACTATCAATGGATATCAAAGATGATTACTATTGCTACATAGAGTCAAATGATTCATTCTTCAAAGGAGTAGCAATATACAAGATAGATTATGAAGTGATATCAAATATTCAATGTAAGGATGTTCAATGATAATTCACAAAGTGTAACATAGAAGAAAGTACTATGGACCAAATGTATGCATAATGAAAAGTAAAAACATCCTATAATGGTCATAGAGTATTCTTATAAATCTGAATATAAAAGGTGGACACTTTGGAAAGATATATAAATGAGTAGAGGTAAAACATGAATAAGTTTCATCTAACTTCCAAATGCTTCTACTTAAGTTAATGTTTGCAATGTGGTATTCATTGGTGTCAAGCTCTCATTACCCCTATCATAGCATCTTGAATGTTAAAGTTTAAAGTGAAAGCAAATATGAGTAGTATGCTTGACAAAGTATGGGTTGAATGTCTCATGCCCCGTGAATACGAGTACCTACACCACGGTGTTACTCAACTTGGGACACAAAAGCAAGTTCAAGTTAAGGTCATTGTAAGTAATATAATAGCGTCATCAAGAGCGTCAACTGGGGTACCTCTTGTCCAGGACATGGAACAAGCCCATGTCAAAATGACAAGACAAACAAACAAATGAACAATCTCCACACCCTTTTTATTTACTATTGGTATAGCTTTTTATTGTGGGGTGCATCACTGAAGGTTCACCATAGCATGTAAGTAAATTTCCACCATGAATGATGCATGGCTTAGATTAGCGGCCCAGGCGTCTCTCTAGCCATTTATACAAACTCATTAAACTCACTAAGTTTCACATTTATTTGGCACCATGATAAGTCCATAAACAAAAGTACATGATATCAACAAAATATAAAGAGCACGTTGAAAGCTTGCCATGTGACAACACATATGAGCTAACTCCCAACCAAGACTCTTGTCAAGCTCACAACTTCATAATTTTAATCACAATGGGTCATGTTTATTAAGTGCAATAAAAGTAAGGTGTGCATCAAGTTCGTGAGAGCTCTTTAACCAACTTTTCCCATAACAATCAATAACATAAGCATTTTAATTCAGAAGTATAGATAATACAAATAACATGATAAACATACTCGGAATAGCATAAAGCTAATAGGTAGATATGGTGGACTCACTGGAAAAACTTTGGTTGAAGGTGTTGGAAAACAAGTTTTTACTTGTTGGAATTTTTGGGCTAGCAAGAGGGAGAAAGTTGACCGTCTAAATGCATGCATAAGTGTCCATAGAACTAACCAATCCATGTTAAACAAAGTAAAGTAACATTCAGCATCAAAACATGAATAAAAGATAGCTCTTGATAAAACACTTGCAAATTAATACTCATTAAAAGCATATGAATCATGCAACTATATGTATCTTTTTGAATCAACTCAAACATCCCTTTCCCAATCTTTTTAATAGCATCCAACTTAATTCAACCCAAATTTCCAGTAGCTCTCTCATATAAATGATAGTGGTGGTCTCAAGACAAACAAAAATCAAACCGAAATAAAAAGCAAATAAAAGACGCTCCAAGTTTATGCGATAAAGTGCATTGATCGAAAAACAGAAGTTAGACGTGTGCAAACCGAGAGTGTGTTGGTCCAGTGGGGTTGTCTTCACATCCCCAAGCTTATGGTCTTCACCATCCTTGGATAGCTCTTGGTGCATCTCCTCTAATCCCTGTGAAAAAACTTCAAAACACCGTTTCTCCCATTTCTTTTCTGTGGGGGACATTAGTAGTGATAGACAAATGAATTACTTGCTGCATAAAATCCTTAAACAAAAATTCATATGAATGTCCAGAAAGTGTATAATGTTGTATGCCTACTTATAAACTCAATTGGATAAAAAATATTCAAGTTAAAAGTTCAAAGAATGCATCAAACAAAATGGACAGAATCTGTCCAGAAAAACAGCAGCAGCAAAACGTATTTTTCTACCCTACTTAAATATGTCGAAAAATTCTGAAAAATTCATGCTTACAGAGGATGAAAAGTTGCAACTACAGTTCAAATATCAGCTCATTCGGAGTTACATAATAGGAATTAAAAATCATACCGTGCACAGATTCGTGCTGGAATAAAATCTCCGAATGCAAATAGCAACTTTTTCAAACCAAAATAGGTAAAACTTGGCACTTTATTAAAAATTCCAGAAACAAAACTAAAAACTAAGTCTCTTGTTACAGCAAGAGGACACAAAGAAAATCAAAAATAAAAACAACCGGGTTGCCTCCCGTAAAGCGCTTTCTTTATAGCCATGTAGCTAGGCTTCTTACTTGATATTTATTGTGGACGAAGCTCATGAGGGAGCTTGAACTTTGATGTGTCCCTCTTCCTTGGGAAGTGTTCCATGCACTTCTTGTGTGGAAACTGAAACTTCACATTCCTTCTTTTGAATCAATGATAGCACCTGTGGTACGAAGAAAAGGTCTTCCAAGAATAATTGGACTAGAGGTTTTATTCCCCATATCCATGATTAGAAAATCAACAGGTACAAATGTCATATGCAACTCTACCATAACATCACTTACTTTTCCTAAAGCATGTTTAATGGAATCATCAGCAAGTGCAAGTTCAATAGAGCATTTTTCAAGATTCTTTAATTCAAGAACTTCATATATTCTTTAGATAAAACAGAGACACTAGATCCTAGATCTAATATAGCATGGTGTGTCTCTTTTCCAATGGTTACTAGTACTTTGGGAATCCATATATCCCCAAGCTTAGGTGGTATCATAGCTTCTTGGTTGTACCTAGCAATCTTTTCTTTTAAAACATGATTAGCAATATAAGAACCAAAACCTGCTTGGTTAACATTAATGGAAGGATCACTTGCAAATTTTTGTAAGATAGATATTAATTCATGCAAGCTACAATTCTCTAAGTCAAGCAATGGTTCCTTGACTTCACTAAGCATTTTAACTTCCTCAACTTTCTTTTCCTTTTTAACCCAAACTTGTTTCTTACCAGGAACTTCCTTCTCATGTTTAAATGATGGATCTTTCTTAATGAATCACTAACACGAACCAACTTTTCCTCAATTCTGTTGAGGTAAACATCTTTTTCAAGAAATTCCCTCTCACATAATCTTAGTTTATGCATAACATTAACTAATTCATTGTCTATCCTGGGAATAATGTTTTCAGAATAAGATGCTAGTTGTTCAAAATCCTCTTTATTTGGTAGTTTCTCTAATTTGGCTTCAAATTTATCTATAGATAATGCAAGTGCTACTGTGGTATCCTCCACCTTTTTCTTACTACCCACAAAGCTACCAAAAATTCTTCTAAGTGTCATGGCTGCACAAGGTGGTGTTGACAAGACAAAACTTCCACCTGTAGCCCCATCTAAAGCATTTTGATACCAAGGATATATTCCATAATAAAAGTAAAGATTTAGCTTTTCATCTTCACAAGGTGTAGGATCTTCATAGTGTATCCTATTAATTCTTACCCAAGCATCTTTTAATGTTTCTCCAGGATGTTGCTTAAAATTAGAAGTGGAACTTAATGGAGGACTCACTTCTTGTTTGTTTCCAAGAACCATGATTGCAAGTTTTTATGTGTTTTTAATTTTTTATGCAAAACTGAAAATAAAATGCAAACCGAAATATAAATATGATATGCAAGACAATACAAAACAAAATAAAATGCTTTGAAGGTAAAGATGGATAAGATGATGCTCACGTAGGTGCAACCTCCCCAAGCTTAGGTGTTTGCACAAGTTGGTGATGAAGTTGACTTGTTGTGAGATACCCTTGGATAAACCTTTACAGCAATGATTCCCCGGCAACGGCGCCAGAAAACTGTCTTGATGGCCCTTGACGTAGTTACCTGCGTCAAAAGAATATGGGTTAGGTTGAGACTCCAAGTGCAGAGTGTATAGTATAGGAAAGACGGTTTTCCCCACGAGGGGTGACTCGAGGGTTTAATATCGAACTCTCGGGGAATCAGTAGTGAAAGATTTATCTTCTTATCCTTCTCTTGAAAACCTACAAAACAAAGTAAATTGTTTGTGCCCTCAACCTCACCAAGTGGTTGTCAAGCACAAGGTGTGAGAATGATATGAAAATATAATGAATGCAAAAGAGTAAATAAATATGCAATGATGATAAATAAATATGCAAGGATGGTGGAAACAATGATGGATGATATTTTTGGGTTTTGTATTGTGAATGCAAGATAAAAGTGTTTTTGTATTTTCGGATTTTTAAATGGCAGAAAATGTAAAGTGGATAAAAGTTGTTGGAAAGGTGTTTCTTATGATTAAAAATGGACCGGGGTTCATGGTTTCACAAATGTACTCTCTCTTTAATAAAGTGGTAGACAATGGAACACTAGAATTGACATATGAGATTGCAACAAAAAGGTTTCATGACAAGTTACTAATTATATGGGCATCACGTCCTAACATAGAGATCTTTTGTTTATTAATCTCTCTTATACTCCACCAAGATGCGAACTAAATCATAACACCTTAGTAATTAAGATAAATCAGAGCATAGCATAAGTATCATGACATGAAGTTAAAATAAGAACATGCTAGATCTAGTCATGGAGTAGTGGCAATGGTCACACCCACATCTCCGGTAGCAAGGTATTTTTCTTTATCCCTAGTGAGGCAACAAAGTAAGGTAAAACCCAAGTGGATCGCGGAACTTTCTCTCACGTTCACCGCACTAGCCACCCCCCGTTACTCCAACTAATGCACACGTTCCCCTCACACGCTCTCATACACATGCTTGATCAAACAAGTAAACAAGAACGGGGTACATAATATGCATCTACTTTCATAACTGAAACAAAACTATTGCAATCTCAAACATATATTAACTCATAAAAAGATCCACCACAAAGGTATTACATAGATGACCGTAATCATGTTCAGCAGCTCATACGGTACTAATTAGTGAAGCTCAAGAGAGGAGAGATACATAAGTTACTTCCACAAACCCATAGTCCAGGGGTGGACTACTCCCTCTTCATCATGGAGACGGTAGAGAAGTCGTTGGAGAAGATGGAGACCACGCCGGCAGTGCCCCGCCGGAGTTTTCCCTCTCCAATCTGCAACTCCAGGTCTCCGTTTCGTGGTTTCTGTGTTTCTGCGGCGCTCCTTTCCGAAGGGCGTCAGGGACTATTTTTATAGTCGTTTTTAGGTCAAGATGGAGGCTCAGGAAAAAAGATCGACGGCAACGGAGCCACGAGGGCCCGGATGGTGGGTCCCTGATGCATGTAAAATGCATACATGAACTTTGCATTTTAATTGCTTATATTCCAATCATATTCGCATCATATAAGGGTTATATCAATGTTTTATAATGATTTTTGGGAATATTCATTTATTTCCTATTTTTATGGAATTAACCCTGCACAGGCAGAAAACCCCGTTTTCTTATTTTAATGTTTCAGGGACCCAAACGTCAACGAAATCACCTGGAAATTTACGGGCGTCAATATTTGGAAGGAAGAAGACCTGTGGGCGAAGGAAGCGAACAAACGGAGGTCCGAGGACCAAACGGGGGTGGCCCACGTGGCCAGGTACTGTGGCTGCGTGGGGCCCACCCGTTTGGCCCTCGTGGCTCCGTTGCCGTCGATCTTTACTCCACCGACATCGTTTTGACCTAAAAACGCCTACAAAAAAGGTCCCCCGACGTTCTCTGGAAGGAGCGCCGCACAAACACAGAAACACCGAAACGGAGATCAGGAGCTGCAGATTGGAGGGGGAAAACTCCGGCGGGGCGCTGCCGGCGTGGTCTCCATCGACTTCTCCACCGTCTCCATGATGAAGAGGGAGTAGTCCACCTCTGGACTATGGGTTTGTGGAAGTAACTTATGTATCTCTCCTCTCTTGAGCTTCACTAATTAGCACCGTATGAGCTGCTAAACATGATTACGGTCACCGTTGTATACCTTTGTGGTGGATCTTTATGAGTTAATATATGTTTGAGATTGCAATGTTTGTTTCAGTTATGAGTATAGATGCATATTATATACCCCGTTCTTGTCTACTTGTTTTGATCAAGCATGTTTATGAGAGCGTGTGTGGGGGAACGTGTGCATTAGTTGGAGTAACGGGGGGTGGCTAGTGCAGTGAACGTGAGAGAAAGTTCTGCGATCCACTTTGGTATCTTTACCTTACTTTGTTACCTCACTAGGGATAAACTAAAATACCATGCTACTGGGGATGTGGGCGTGACCATTGCCACTACTCCATGACTAGATCTAGCATGTTCTTATTTTCACTTCATGTCATGATACTTAATACTATACTCTCAGTTATCTTAATTACTGAGGTGTTATGATTTAGTTCGCATCTTGGTGGAGTATAAGAGAGGTTAATAACCAAAATATCTCTATGTTAGGACGTGATGCCCATATATCTAAGTAACTTGTTATCAAACCCTGTGTTGCAATCTCATATGTTAACTGTGTGTGTTCCATTGTCTACCACTTTATAAAGAGAGAGTGCATTTGTGAAACTATGAACCCCAGTCCATTTTTAATCATAAGAAACACCTTTCCAACACCATATACCACTTTTCTATTTTCAGCCATCATTAAATCCGAAAATACAAAAATACTTTTCATCCTGCATACATCATTCAAAAACCCAAAAATATCATTTATCATTGCATCCACCATCATTGCATATTTATTTCTTGTTTTCATTGCATAACAATCCTGATATCATTCTTACACCTTGTGCTTGACAACCACAGGTGAGGTTGAGGACCAAAACATCTAACCTTATTTTGTAGGTAACCAAAAGAAGGATAAGAAGATAAATCTACCACTTCAGATTCCCCGAGAGTTCGATATTAAACCCTCGAGTCACCCCTCGTGGGGAAAACTGTCTTCCACTTACTATACACTCTGCACTTGGAGTCTCAACCTAATCCCGTTTATTTTTGCAGGTATCAAAGCCTTACTCTTCGGGACCATCAGTCCCACGCGGCCAAGGAATCTGGCCACGTGGGCCCCCCCTCTTCTGGCCCTCGGGCCTCCGTTTGTTCGCTTCCATCGCTCCCACGCTTTGTTCCTTCCAAAAACTGATGCTCGTAAATTATTAGGTCATTTGGATGTCGTTTGGGTCCCTGAAACATCAAAATATAGAAAATAGGTTTTTCTGCCTGTGCAGGGTTAATTCCAGAAAAGTAGGGAAACAATGAAATATTCCCCCAAATCAATATAAATCAATGATATAATTCTTATATGATGCAAATATGATTGAAATATAAGTAATGTAATGCAAAGATCATGTATGCATTTTACATGCATCACCACAGCGGCGCACCCCAAAGCCAGAAAATAAATAAATATTGAATTCAAACGAATTTAAAGAAATTTAAAATTTCATTCATATTCGGTGCAAATTACAAAATATTTGAACGAAATTTGAAAAATCTAAACCCTAACCGCCGCCTAGCCTACTCTCTGTCCCACCACGAGTCGTCGTCGCTGTCGTCCTCGATCTTCACCACCGTGGTGGAGGAGGCAGCACGGCTGGTGGAGGCTCCGTCGTGGCGCGGCGCGCGGCTGGAGGAGGCGCCGTCGCCCGGCGCACGGCTGGTGGAGGGGCCGTCGGAGGAAGAGGAGGCTGACATCGCCAGGGTCGCCATGAGGCCCGGCGAGTCGTGCTCGATGTCGACCACCGACTCGGAGAGCGCCGCCAGCAAGCTCGGACAGTCGCCGTTGTGCTCGTTCCGCATCTCGGACGGCACGTCGCAGCCCGCCGGGATGACCTCCACCGACATTACCTCCGCACTGGGGCGACGGAGGAAGAGGCGCCCACATGGCCGTGGTGGCGAATGCGCTGGCTCGCGGCGTTCGTGGAAGGTGATGCCGCCTCCACCACGCGGCGGTGAGCGGCGCCGTGGAGGGACGCACGGCACCGGAGGCAGGAGGCGGAAGGGGATAGCGCTGCCCGTGGCAGCGTGTCGGCGCGCGGCTTCGATCGCGGAGGCAACCGTGTGGCCGGTTGCCCCCACCAGTCTTTGCGGCCGTCGGTGTTGTATCGCGTCTCGCGCGATCTGGGGCCGTCGTTGGTGGCGATGACCGCCTCCCGCTCGCGCTCGAAGCGCTCCATCCAACGGCCCCAGTTGGCCTGGCCGTTGATGTCTACGCACGCTTCTATTCTTATAGACAGTGTTGGGCCTCCCAGTGCAGAGGTTTGTAGAACAGCAGCAAGTTTCCCTTATGTGGATCACCCAAGGTTTATCGAACTCAGGGAGGTAGAGGTCAAAGATATCCCTCTCAAGCAACTCTGCAATTAAGATACAAGAAGTCTCTTGTGTCCCCAACACACCTAATACACTTGTCAGATGTATAGGTGCACTAGTTCGGCGAAGAGATAGTGAAATGCAAGTAATATGGATGATTATAAGTGGTAATTGCAATCTGAAATAAAAATGGCAGCAAGCAAACATGAGACAAAATGAGAGCAAACGGTGTTTCAATGCTTGGAAATAAGGCCTAGGGATCATACTTTCACTAGTGGACACTCCCAACAATAATAATATAATTGAATACATAAATATTTCCTCTTCACTATGCTACTCTGAACTATTCTCCCGTTGGATAGAAATACCAATCTACTGCGTAGGGCTACAAGAGCACACTTTAAAGTCTGAGTGAACAAACACCACAATATCATAGAACACCAAGACCATCATGTAGGGCTGCAAAATCACACCTTAAAGTCTGTCTTCCACATCTAGGGAACCCCAATGTCACTATGAGCGCCCCAAAATAGTACTAAACAAACACCACAATTTTGTAGCGACAACCAACAAAAGAACAACTCATGATAAGTATTCCTGTAATATTTAGCCTAAGATTCACACACGGTGCGCACACTGTCAACTTCGCACCATGGGACAAAGGTGACTCCGGAGATTACATTAATAAAACCACTTGAGTAGCATAATTCATAAGATAATGAAGAGTAACATCTATGGATTCAACTAGATTACAAAGCTCATGATCATATAAAGATCACACCATGGGAGAGAGAGATGAACCACATAGATACTGGCACGAGCCCTCAGCCTCGGTAAAAACTACTCACACATGGTCATGGTGAGCACACTTGATGGAGACTCCGGAGGGGGAATGGAGGAGCCTTCCGGAGGTGATCCCGGTGGCATTTCCCCCCTCCGATCTTCTTCGGCGGCAGCCTTCTATCTTCTGTTTCGTGGTTTTGTGTTTCTCCGCCGCCTCCTCCAGAGGACGTCGGGGGGCTATTTTTATAGCCGGTTTTAGGTCAAAACCGAGTCGGTGGAGGAAAGATCGACGACAACGGAGCTCCGATGACCAAAAGGGGGGTCCCACGCGGCCCATGTACCTGGCCACGTGGGCCCACTCATCTTGGCCCTCGGGCCTCCGCTTGTTTCCTTCCTTCGCTCCCACGCTTTGTTCCTTCCAAAAACTGATGCTCGTAAATTTCCAGGTCATTTGGACGTCGTTTGGGTCCCTGAAACATTAAAATATAGAATAGAGTTTTCTGCCTGTGCAGGGCTAATTCCATAAAAAATAGGAAACATATCAAATATTCCCAAAATCATTAAAAACAGTGATATAACCCTTATATGATGCAAATATGACTGGAATATAAGTAAAAATAATGCAATGTTCATGTATGCATTTTACATGCATCAACATCCCCAAGCTTAACCAATACTCGTCCTCGAGTATGAAGGTGATAAAACTAACATGGACTTTGCAATTTAATACTATCAATAGATATCAAAGATGATTACTATTGCTACATAGAGTAAAATGATTCATTCTTAAAAGGAGTAGCAATATGCAAGATAGTTTATGAAGTGATATCAAGTATTCAATGCAAGGATGTTCAATGATAATTCACAAAGTGTAACATAAAAGAAAAGTACTATGGACCACATGTATGCATAATGATAAGTAAGAACATCCTACAATGGTCATAGAGTATTGATGAAAATCTGAATATAAAAGGTGGACACTTTGGAAAGATATATATGAGTAGAGGTAAAGCATGAATAAGTTTCATCTAACTTCTGAACTTCTCTACTTAAGTTAATGATTGTAATGTGGTAATCCTTGGTGTCAAGCTCTCATTCCCTATCATAGCATCTTGAATGATTAAGTTTAAAGTGAAAGCAAATATGAGTAGTGTGCTTGACAAAGTACAGGTTGAAAGTCTCATGCCCCTTGAATACAAGTACCTACTCCATGTGTTACTCAACTTGGGAAACAAAGCAAGTTCAAGTTAAATATCATTGTAAGTAATAATAGTATCATTAAGAGCGTCAACTGGGGTACCTCTTGTCCCAGGATATGGAACAAGCCCATATCAAAATGACAAGACAAACAAACACAATGAACAATCTCAACACCCTTTTTATTTACCATTAGATAGCTTTTTATTGTAAGGTGTATCACAGAAGGTTCACCATAGCATGTAAGTAAATTTCCACCATGAATGATGCATGGCTTAGATTAGCGGCCCAGGCGTCTCTCTAACCATTTATACAAACTCATTTAAACTCACTTCATTTCCACATTTATTTCACCCATGGTAAGCATCCATAAACAAAAGTACATGATATCAACTAAATGAAATGAAGTGCATGTTGAAAGCTTGCCATGTGACAACACATATGAGCTAACTCTCAACCAAAGACATTTGTCAAGCCCACAACATCATAATTTTAATCACAATGGGTCATGTTTTATTATGCAATGAAAGTAAAGTGTGCATCAAGTTCGAGAGAGCTCTATAACCAACTTTTCCCATAACAATCAACAACATAAGCATTTTCATTCAGAGGTATAGATAACACAAATATCATGATAAACATACTCGGAATAGCATAAAGCTAATAGGTAGATATGGTGGACTCACTGGAAAAACTTTGGTTGAAGGTGTTGGAAACAAGTTTTTACTTGTTGGAATTTTTGGGCTAGCAAGAGGGAGAAAGTTGACCATCTAAATGCATGCATGAGTGTCCATAGAACTAACTAATCCATGTTAAACAAAGTAAAATAACATTCAGCATCAAAACATGAATAAAAGATAGCTCTTGATAAAATACTTGCAAATTATTACTCATTAACAAGCTCATGAATCATGCAACTATATGTATCTTTTAAAATCAACTCCAACATCCCTTTCCCAATCTTTAATAGCATCCAACATAATCAACCCAAATTTCCAGTAGCTCTCTCATATATAAATGATAGTGTGGTGGTCTCACAAAATAAAAATCAAACCAAAACAAACAAAAAGACGCTCCAAGTTTATGCGATAAAGTGTTTCGATCGAAAAACAGAAGTTAGACGTGTGCAAACCGAGAGTGTGTAGGTCCAGTGGGGTTGTCTTCACATCCCCAAGCTTATGGTCTTCACCATCCTTGGATAGCTCTTGGTGCATCTCCTCTAATCCCTGTGAAAAAACTTCAAAACACCGTTTCTCCCATTTCTTTTTCTGTGGGGTGCATTAGTAGTGATAAACAAATAGATTTCTTGCTGCATATAATCCTTGAACAAAAATTCATATGATGTCCAGAAAGTGTATAATGTTGTATGCCTACTCATAAACTCAATTGGATAAAAAAGGTTCAAGTTAAAAGTTCTAAATGCATCAAACAAAATGGGACAGAATCTGTCCAGAAAAACAGCAGCAGCAAAACGTATTTTTCTACCCTACTTAACTTTGTCGAAAAATTCCGAAAAATTCATGCATACAGAGGATGAAAAGTTGCAACTACAGTTCAAATATGAGCTCATTCGGAGTTACAGAATAAGAATTAAAAATCATACCGTGCACAGATTCGTGCAGGAATAAAATCTCCGAACGCTATAAGCAACTTTTCAAACCAAAATGGTAAAACTTGGCACTTTATTAAAAATTCCAGAAACTAAACTAAAAACTAAGTCTCTTGTTACAGCAAGAGGACACAAAGAAAATAAAAACAACCGGGTTGCCTCCCGTAAAGCGCTTTCTTTATAGCCATGTAGCTAGGCTTACTTACTTGTTATCAAGATGGTTGGAGTGAGGTGGCTTGGCATCCCCAAGCTTGAATTCTTGTACTTATTTGATATATGTTGGGTGAGTCTAGGGGTAACATCCCCAAGCTTGAGTGGTTGTCCCTCTTGATCTTTGTTCATCACCCTCAACTCTTCCACTTGAAAAATTCTCTTTACACAAAACTCAACATAAAACTTGATTAGAGGGGTTAGTGTCTCCATAAATTAAATCCTCATAGGTACAGCAAAGACATATCATGAGTTGATTCTAAACATTAGCTACTGTTACTATGGTTGTGCATTGCCCTTTGATCAATAGAACTACACAAAACACAAGTAATGAGAGTAATGCAAAATAAAGACATAATCTGTCAAAAACTGGACAGCCCGTAAAGAGTGAATTTTCAGAGGCACTTACGTTGCTCAAATCAGAAAATTTTGAACTAATGAAATGTGTATTAATAACTGAAGATTGCTGTCGTAAAATTTCAGGTCAAAATTCCTTTTCTGTGATTTTTAACATTTTTCGCAGTGAAGCTTAGGAATCTGTTTTCTGGACAGCCATGATAGTTTTAATGATGCTCACATAGGAACAAGAATTGAAATGCAAAAGAGAGCATCAAGAGAAAAATGTGAAACACATTTAAGTCTAACCCACTTCCTATGCATTGGGATCTTGTAAGAAAATAAATCAATAAAGCACAAAGTGACTAGCATAGGAAGGCAAAGCAAGTGCAACTTCAAAATTTTCAACAAAAAGAGAGGAGACTTAATATTATTGTGGTATATGAAGTCATGTCTCCCTCTCTCATAAAAACTTTCAGTAGCATCATTGATAAAATCCACAATATAACCATCACATGAAACATTCTTACCATGATCCATATGCATAAAAGTATCAATACTCTCCACATAAGTAAAAACAGTTTCATTAGTAATAGTGGGAGTAAAACTATCACATCCATCATTGTAATCATCATAAATAGGAGGCATATCATAATCAACATAAACTATATCCTCAATAGTAGGTGGACTGAAAACATCACAATGATTATAATCATCATAAATTGGAGGCAAAGTATCATCAAAGAAATTTTTCTCCTCAAAACTTGGGGGACTAAAAATACCATATTCATCAAAACCAGCTTCCCCAAGCTTAGACTTTTCCATAGCATTAGCAATAATGGTGTTCAAAGAATTCATGCTAATAACATTGCTATCACTATTATGCAAACACACTTCCATAGCTTTTTTAATTTTCTCTTCAAAACATCATGTCCTAATTCAATATAAAGTTCATAAAGATCTCTAATTTTTTGTTGTTTTCCATTAAGCCTAACTAGTGAAATAAAAACAAGAAACAAAAAGATATAACTGCAGAATCTAAAGGAAATACCTTCAAGCACTCACACGTCAGCAACAGTGCTAGAAAATAGCTAAGTAGCTGGAGGATGTGAGTACCTTTTACCTTACCTCCCCGGCAACGGCGCCAGAAAATAGCTTGATGTCTACGCACGCTTCTATTCTTGTAGACAGTGTTGGGCCTCCAAGTGCAGAGGTTTGTAGAACAGCAAGTTTCCCTTAAGTGGATCACCCAAGGTTTATCGAACTCAGGGAGGTAGAGGTCAAAGATATCCCTCTCAAGCAACTCTGCAATTAAGATACAAGAAGTCTCTTGTGTCCCCAACACACCTAATACACTTGTCAGATGTATAGGTGCACTAGTTCGGCGAAGAGATAGTGAAATGCAAGTAATATGGATGATTATAAGTGGTAATTGCAATCTGAAATAAAAATGGCAGCAAGCAAACATGAGACAAAATGAGAGCAAACGGTGTTTCAATGCTTGGAAATAAGGCCTAGGGATCATACTTTCACTAGTGGACACTCCCAACAATAATAATATAATTGAATACATAAATATTTCTCTTCACTATGCTACTCTGAACTATTCTCCCGTTGGATAGAAATACCAATCTACTGCGTAGGGCTACAAGAGCACACCTTAAAGTCTGAGTGAACAAACACCACAATATCAGACCATCGTGTAGGGCTACAAAGCACACCTTAAAGTCTGTCTTCCACATCTAGGGAACTCCAATGTCACTATGAGCGCCCAAAATAGTACTAAATAAACACCACAATTTTATAGTGACAACCAACAAAAGAACAACTCATGATAAGTATTCCTGTAATCTTTAGCCTAAGAGTCACACACGGTGCGCACACTGTCAACTTCGCACCATGGGACAAAGGTGACTCCGGAGATTACATTAATAAAACCACTTGAGTAGCATAATTCATAAGATAATGAAGAGTAACATCTATGTATTCAACTAGATTACAAAGCTCATGATCACATAAAGATCACACCATGGGAGAGAGAGATGAACCACATAGCTGCCGGCACGAGCCCTCAGCCTCGGTAAAAACTACTCACACATGGTCATGGTGAGCACACTTGATGGAGACTCCAGAGGGGGAATGGAGAGCCTTCCGGAGGTGATCCCGGCGGCGTTTCCCCCCTCCGATCTTTTTCGGCGGCAACCTTCTGTCTTCTGTTTCGTGGTTTTGTGTTTCTCCGCCGCCTCCTCCAGAGGACGTCGGGGGCTATTTTTATAGTCGGTTTTAGGTCAAAACCGAGTCGGTGGAGGAAAGATCGACGACAACGGAGCTCCGAGGACCAAAAGGGGGTCCCACGCGGCCCATGTACCTGGCCGCGTGGGCCCACTCATCTTAGCCCTCGGGCCTCCGCTTGTTTGCTTCCTTCGCTCCCACGCTTTGTTCCTTCCAAAAACTGATGCTCGTAAATTTTCAGGTCATTTGGACGTCGTTTGGGTCCCTGAAACATTAAAATATAGAATAGGGTTTTCTGCCTGTGCAGGGTTAATTCCATAAAAAAAATAGGAAACATATCAAATATTCCCAAAATCATTATAAAACAATGATATAACCCTTATATGATGCAAATATGTCTGGAATATAAGTAAAAATAATGCAAAGTTCATGTATGCATTTTACATGCATCAGCCGTCATCGTTCTCGGGGAGGCGCCGCTCGGCCGGCGTCATCCAGCTCCGCCGGCGAGCGATGTATCGCGCCATCAGCTCGGCCGTATCGGGCAGCGGTGGCACGGGAAGGCCACCGGCCGAGATGGCCCACTGCTTGGGCAAGCGGTAGTCCGGAGGGGCGAGGAACCCGTACCGATGCAGCTCCCAGGCGTCGTCGCTCAGGACCGTGCGCCTGCAGTACGCCATGGCTAGGAGATTGAGGGCGAGGGGATTGAGGGCGAGAGAGAGAACGTGGTGGATAAGAACGGCGGGGCACCGACTTAAATTGTGGCGATGGGCGGTGCGGCCGGCGTAAATGTGACGCGTGGGGAATCCGCAACGCCGGCCGCGTGGCCTAGGGAGCCGTCGCGTCGACTGGCCGCCGTTAATGGAATGCGTGTGTGCAGGCGCACCGGCGTCCAGTCCCGTCGCGTTGGAAACCGCCGACGACTGCGCCATTAACGCGGCCCGACCGGCCTCCTGCACGACGCGTTAAATGACGCCTGAACGCGCTGTCTCTATGATGGGCGGGCCACCCCTGTCAGAGCCCATGTTCGCCCCATGTCCGGCACCCCCGAGAGGGCCTCCAAACTTGGAGGCCCTTTGGGGCTGCCGGACACGAATTTGCTCGGGGCAACCCTTTGGGGGTGCCGCTGGTGGGCGATTTTGCCGTCCAGACCCCAATTGAGCCTTTGGGGGTCACTTGGAGGCCCCCGGTAGAGATGCTCTCAAACACGCAACAAAGCATGTGAATTGTCCTCTTCAACACGTAGAATATTCTTATGGACCTTTTTTGCGAAATTTTATAAAGTGAGTTTGCCACTCTGTAATTTGAAATCGTCTGGTACTGCAGTCGAGCCCGAGCCCTCCCTCCAAGGTCGTAAGGCTGTTTGGAGCTCGAGCGCGCACACCGACAGATGGGTCCCAGCCGTCAGTCTCCAGGCGAGTTCCATCTGCCACCTGCAGTTCCAGATCTGCAGCTTCTCTTCTTCTGGAGCTTTCCCCATTTCCCAACCCACGTCACGAGTCCAACACTCCAACTACCTAGCACGAACCCAAACCCCTCCTCACCTCTCTCCTCCTCGTCGCCGTTTCCAGATCACTCGAGAAGAAGCGATGGGGAAGAAGGTGAAGGCGGTGCCGGAGTGGCTCAACAGCCCAATCTGGTCGGCCCCGCCGCCGCCCAGGCCCCCGCCGACCCCTTCGGCGCCGACTTCTCCCGCCCGCTCGCCCCGCCCCCCGACCCGCCGCCCCCTTCCGTCCCGCCGCCGCCCACCTACGAGCAGGCGGTGGCCCGTGACAGGGAGACGAGGGAGGAGGACGGCGCCGGCGCTGCACTCCGGGCGCACCTGCTCGCCGACTTCAGGGCCGCGGTGGGTCAGTGTTTTTGCTTCTGTTTTGGGGTCCCGTATGGTTCGGTCCGCGTTTGCTGATGATCGTTGTGCCCTTTTCCGTGGACACAGCTGTCGAAGAAGGTGGTGAACATGGGGGAGCTGCGGAGGCTCGCCTGCCTTGGCGTGCCGGAAGGCGGCTCCGACGTACGGCCGCTCGTGTGGAAGGTCCCCACTCGTCTTCTCTGCTGCTGCTGCTCCATTTCATTTCGGTTTATGGGTGCTCAGAATTCTGGTTGTTTGGGGTTGTTTTCTGTTGCAATTTTGGAGGTTTATGAGCCAATTTCGAAAGGCATAGAGTAGGAAATGGACCAATTGGTGAACTTAGAAATGATGATAAGAACCAATTGTTGTATTGTTAGTGTGTATGATTAGCCAGAGGACTACGGTACATAAAATTTGGGTTTGCCCTGCTCTACAGTTTGTAGTCTTAACATAAAAGGTTAGGGACATGGAATTGGAGGTAGACGGTGTGGTTGCTCTTATCAACTTCCTGAAATCATTAGACAGTTTTCATGCTATAGTTGGAAATCCCCCTCTGTGCTGTGATCGACTTACTTCCCTACTTTATGCTGGATAAGGTTATCACCTGATATTGTTTAACAGTGAACACTATTCTCTCACATGTTATTTATTTTATTTACATCCTCGTACTTACATGCAAGTCGTCTGTGTCCACCTGAAATTGCCGTTCTAAAGTTGGTTGATATGGATTAAGCATGGATATTAGTCGTAACGGACCCACTTTTTCATGCTGTATCAATATAATTTCTTAGATATTTTGCAAAGTTACCACTTCATAGTTTGCAGGTTATTATTAAGTATGTAATGTAGGACGTGCAGATAGGCTTCTAATATATCTGTTATCTAGCTACCTCTTTGTACAAGAAACTTATCTGATTATGTTTATAGCGTGCAGCTTCTCTTGGGGTATTTGCCAACTGAACGATCTTTATGGTCTTATGAGTTAGAAAAGAAGCGGAGCCAGTACAGTGCATATAAAGATGAGTTTCTTCTAAATCCTGTAAGCTTTGATTGCCCGTCTCAGTTATCAGTTCTGAATATATATTTACACTAGGGAAACTCCGATGCCAGTTATCGTGATTTCTACCGAGGGAAATAACTTCACTTGGAGCTGTTTTTTTTTTCAATTCAACTTAGTTTGTCATTACAAACATTAATTTTTTGTGAGTGATTAAGACATAGACATTCAATATTGTGTAGCTATTTGCCTACAAATAGACGTCACAAATTAATTTGTAAGTGGAAAATCAGTTAACGATGACTACTGCATCGTAGAGTTATGTATATATTTCCAGTTTTTAGGAGAACACTTCTAAACATGATAGATATGCCTACCAACTTGTATAGTTCTTTCCAGCCTTAATGTTATCGTTTGGAGTTCCCTCAAGAATTTCTATTTAGAATATAATACAGTACCATGTAATAGCGAGTGATTTTCCCTTTTAGGCATTTTAATTTGTTATGTATGAAAGTGCTGATGGTCTCTTTCTTCGTCCAGTCAGAAAAAATACATAGAATAGAAGAATCAAAACTGTCAAGAAAGAAAGAATTAAATGGTGACAGAAATGGCTTGCTCCCGAGGTCGGAGGTTACTAATGAAGAGCACCCTTTGAGCTTTTGTAAATCTAGCTTGTGGAACCAATACTTCCAGGTACTACTCCATATTATCATTGCCTTGTTCTGACTTATCATCTTATGAGTTAGTATTGCTTGGAAAATCAGTGGTAACCTGAGATTTTGTTTAGGTTAGGGATTGGGCTGATTCAGCTGAAATGTCACCAATATGTTACTCCGTGTTTGCATTTGTGAGTTTGTCTGTTCTCATAAGAGTCTTTAGCTGTTGTGCCAAATTTCAGTAGACTTGAAAGTAGCCTAGGTCCAATCGAAACTTTTCGTGATTTCCTGCCATGACCGTGGGATTTAATATGCTGCTAGCAACTAATGTGGTTTGTGCGTGATCCATGTGCTTTGGTCCCTAGATATTTGATATGATACAGGCCCATCCTCATTTTTCACGCAACTTGATCCTATTGTTATTTCACACCGAGGGTAATTTCTGACGGTATGGGTCTTGGATTAAACTCCCATTTTGCATGTGGCCTCTAGCAATCTGACCTCTAGCAATGTGGCCTCGAGCAGTGGAGTTGCATGTTAAACGCTTAAGCGATTTTTATTTATGTGCTTTTGCAAAAATTAAATTTCTTGCATGATGACAGGAAACTAGATGTTGTTATCTAGACAATACTAGAGCGGGGGGTGTTAAATGCTTAGCGAGTACAACACATGTTATTGTGGTGCGTAAGGGGATTTATGAGAACGTTGTAGTACACCGAGAAATTTGACATGTCAATGTTTTGAAATAAGTCCGCTCGCCTCGTGGACTACCTCCTATGTTAGGAGAAGCGACGAGAGGAGTGCTCGGCTAGTGGGGCATCTCGGAGATCCTGCCACCTCTAAGCTCCCTCTCTCCGTTGATCCGAGCCTTACTAGGTCCTTTAGATCCTGAAACTCAGCCCCAAGCTTACAAGGTCCCTTGGGGGTCTCCCCTTTAGTTGATTCAAGTGAGATTCAATGCAGGTAAATGCCTATGAGAGGCTTATATGGGCTATGAGGAAGTAAGGGCAAGAGAGGTGACTGTTAATTTACCATTTTATGGTGGATTAGGGATGGAGGGTGGTGCGTGGTCCATGGTGGACTAGCCCCCTCATCCCTCCACCATTCCGGGCTTCTTTCTCCATGGGCATTCCTCTTGACTTCGTCTTCTTATTTCTCCTCCCTAGCTGGCCTGTTGACCATGACTAGGTGCTTGAACTTTTGTTGACTCTGCTTGCCTTTTACAATCCGCCATGTACATTCCACATAGGACTAGGCGGGACCCCATGTGGGGAATACTGTTTTCCCAAATAGGTCATTTTGACGCGTGTCAAGTGGTGCAACTGCTCATATTCCCCTCGAGGTTGTTTAGTTGCTTGCACATTCGAAAGCCAGGGAACAGTTCGTGTTTGACCTAAATGTGACTTACACAATATGGTTATTGTCTCATAATTGATCTATTCTTCTGATGAATATACATGTATTCCAGGAATCAGAGATCCTAGAGCAGATAGACCGAGATGTAAAGCGAACACATCCAGATATATCATTTTTTTCTGCCAAGTCTAATCAGGTTTTCTCACTCATCTTGTAGAATATTCTTATTGTTATCTTTACTCTAAACTGAGTTGGTGGTGGTCCGTTCACCCTCGGAGATTATCTCTTAAGTTGCCAAGAAACTAGTTACCGCAATTAACAATTTATCATACATTCTATGTAGTAGTAGATGTATCAGTTGATTCAATTGATGTATGTTTTGAGATATCTCTCTTATTTGCACAAAGTAGGGACTACGATAACACAAGCGTTTAAACACCTCATAGTTAAAATAAACTTCTATAGCAGTACACGAGCACTTAACTTCCATAGAAATCTATTAGTATTTTGCTAATGTGATGTACAAATATAAGTTTGTCACTTCAACTTTCCATTTATACTTCTTTCAGGAATCACTAAGGCGTATTCTCATTATATATTCAAGATTAAATCCGAGCGTAAGATATGTGCAAGGGATGAATGAAGTTTTGGCACCTCTATTTTTTGTATTTAACAACGACCCCGAGGCAAGTACCCCGGTAAGGTTCCCTCTTCCGCACCCAGCCTAAAGCTTTAAAGCTACATCCTCTGTCTCTTTGGCTTGTAAAGTGGAACATTTCTTTCAGCCACAGCGAAGAAATGGTATGGACACAAGTTAGCAATGTGTATACTATGGTGCTTCATAATTGTTCCATTTGATAAATGGTTTCACTTCCACATACTGTTCATTAACTGAATTACCATATTACTGGAAATGCAGGCTTCAGCGGAAGCAGACACTTTCTTTTGCTTTGTTGAATTGATTAGTGGCTTCAAAAACAACTACTGTAAGCATCTTGACAACAGCCGAGTGGGTGTTCGGTCTGCACTTTCAAAGTTGTCTCAACTCTTAAAGAAACATGATGAAGAGCTTTGGCGTCATATGGAGGTCATTACAAAGGTACGTCATATTCTATTATTAGATTCATGTTGGCAAGTAATACAACACTGCTGTCTTGAGTGGCTGGAAAAATCTAATGTGCCATGCTGATGAACATGTAAGGCTGTAACTGCAATAGGGAAACATCTTGCATGTTACCCCTCTTATGTTCACATGAGTAGCTGAATCTGGATGTGTCTATCAATGCCACCAAATCTTATCCACATTTTGTACTTCGGAACTTGTTTTGAGTAAAACAAGATAAGTATTCCAATTGGCACTTGAGCAGTACAAGTGACAAAGCTTATTTTTTGTTTAGAATATTGATAAAAGAGACTGACATGCAGCATTGAAAATGGGTGATTATAGCTGTGATTATGTTGCTGTAAGCCACTGCTATTTGGCAACTGACAGGTTGTCCTTATATTTGGTGGACTGGGAGACATAGTTAGTGATTGTAATCATAGTTACTGGTAGCAATCCTAAAAACATAAAAAAAATAACCACTTTAGGTAACATCATTTTTTTGTTGAAATCATACTGGTTAGAGTAGCCATCCATTGATTGATATAGCTTATATTAGATAACATACTTTATATAGCTAGCTGAGAAGATTAAGAATGGTTTTAGGGTTATGATGTCATAAACATCCTAATTCTGAAACTTAAGGAAAAGAGAGAGATAACTGCAACTGGATTGTTACAAATATATGAATACGAACATATGTCTTCTCCAATTGAAATGAAAACACCATCACAAGCAAAGCTATTCATAATTTTAATCCAGTCATTGCTTGAAGTATGAAGAACACTAAAAACTGATACAAGATGAGCTAATAATGTTAAGCTACACTGGTGTTCATAGATGTATATTTTCTGGTCGTTTTACAGTCTTTTGAATTCGCAGAGGTGTGCTGTGGTGTGCACAGCACACTAGAAGTTAATGAAGCATAAGATCTACTGTTTCTATATGGTCCGAAATGTGAATGTGATGTGTTTAAAACAAACAATGAAGAAACTAATAGAAGATGAGCTGATAATGCTATGCTGGAAGATGAGCTAATAATTTTAAGTTGCACCGGCCTCCATATTTGGACATCTTATGGTGGCGACATAGATAGCAATGTGCACAGCACACCAAAATTTGGAAGCATAGGATCTACTGTTCCTTTGTTATCCAAACGTGAACTTGGAGTTGATATAACTTTTCTCATGTATTTCACCTCCCTTCGTTCTTGATATAGTTTGATATTGATGATTGAATCTTGAAAATACAGGTGTACCCACAATATTATGCATTTAGATGGATCACATTACTGTTGACAATGGAGTTCAGCTTTAATGTGTGCATTCACATCTGGGATGCTATCTTGGGCGATCCAGAAGGTCCTCCAGTATGTATCCTCGTGACTAAACCTCCAAACAAAATCTGTGGTCTTATTAATGCCTCCCATGTTCTTGCACAGGACACCTTGCTGAGGATATGCTGTGCCATGCTCATCCTTGTCCGGAAGCGACTCCTGGTTGGAGATTTCACCGCCAATATCCAGCTGCTGCAACACTACCCACAAACTAACATAGATCACCTCCTCCACATCGCTAACAGATTGAGAGGAACCGTAGCCAGCTAGTGACCTGGATCTTTTTCCTACATGTATGTACCTTGATATTGTCTGTGTGGTGTTCACCAGGCCATATCAGGAAGCACAAACACAGCTACGGAACATATCAATTTTCCAAGATGTGTTCTTGTGCCGTGTTCTGTTCTCATTTAGAGGTTAGCTCCCGGTACTTGGAAAATGGTGCTGTAATGAGGATTTTATAGCAGAGAGGATGAGTGAGGACGCAAGCAAAACTGTCATTGTTATGTTGCTTATGTACTCCACTGTTAATCCAACGTTGCTTGGATTTTTGGAACTGGTCTGTCTCCTGGTGGTGCGCAGCCAACAGATATTCACCAATTACCGGTTGAAACCAAACTAATCTAAACCTGCTGCCTTGTCGGCCAGGATCTAGGGCTATTAGAAACAACAATGTGGGGACCTTCTACAAGGCTGGTCCAGAGAATCATGACTACATGCTACTCAACATTGGGAATTATACTACATGTTATTTTGATTTGTCTATCTGAAGTTTACATTTGTTATCTGTGGCATTTATATTTCTAATCATTGTTCGTGGCTGTTTGGATTTCTTAGATATTTAGTTTATAGATTTTCTCTGATATTCCTGGTCATGCGTGTAATGTTGCAACTCTTTGTATGCCGTCATAAACATTTGAGGTGTCTCCCATCTTTTTACTCATTTGCCAACCGAGAAGGACTCAGAGCAGTATTTTTCTTCTCTAGTGGAACTAACTGAAGTTGTGAAGCAGTGAACAATGGTTCATGGAAGAGTTCGTAGCAGTGAGCAATGGAAGATAACAGGTTGTGAAGCCTATCACCCTTACAGGAGCTCGATAGCCCTCAAAGGCTCCAACAAGCACCGCCAGCAGACCTCTGCTTTCATCGCCTACAGAATTGACAGATTGACATATCTACTAATTTTCAGAATCGAAGTGTGAATAAGGACGCACAAAATGTGTTTGTATGGTACAGATTGACAGATCTACTTTTGTGAAAGGATGTCAAAACATAGTCTGTCCATTCATCATTAGTTCATTACAAAAGAGATAGACCTCTGAAGTGCAAACCAACATGTTGTGCCAATATAGAAGTCAATGATTCTCTAATCAGACTACTTGATTCAGAATTACAAGATAGGCATCTAATGGCAAGATCAAACTGACTGTGTTGACTATTCTATATCTAACGAAAATATCTTGCTGATATAACCGATCACATTTTAAACCTAATGCCGAGTAGCAGGCACAAACATTTCTCCCTTTTCTTCTAGATATACAGAAATGGAGTTATGATATAGGAATAGCGTGCTCCTTTTCCTTTTAGATGTAGTCTTCTCCTTGATTAACCACAAAAGAGCGATGATAGAAGACAATTCCAGTTTAAGTACATGTTAACTCCGAACCTGCAGTAGAAATAAAATTTTGTGTGCACCCAAGTGAGCATAGTAATCAACGAAGTTAACTATATCGAGGTATATGCCATTATTACTGTTCTCTGACGATTTTTGTGAACAAGAAGCATGCAAAAATAGTGAACAAGAAATATCCACTAATTTTCAGAATCGAAGTGTGAATAAGGACGCACAAAATGCACCAACCGGAAACAGGTCTGTGATCATGCCATATAAATTTATCTGTGTGGCATCCCAATACTGTTTGTATCGGTCTTCCCAAAACCGAGCTGTCAGGCCGTTTCCAAGCTCCATATAGGTAGAGGTGAAGAAAAGGGCTCGCTCGGCGTCAGAGAATTGCAGGTCCAAGCCTGCCCAGGCCCTGTTGGTGTCGGTTCTCGAGAGCCATAACCATCGCAGTCGCAGGGCAAGCCCGGCGTGCTCCAGGTCACGTACGCCCAGGCCACCAAGGGAGATGGGGCGGCAGACGCGGCGCCAGTTGACGTGGCAGTGTGGCTGAGGGCTTGCAGGGCAACAGTTGGGCCCGAGATATCCATGGCGTGTTCGGCATCCACGAGATAGGCCAATACCTGCAACTCTGGCAGGCAGTTGCAGGCATGACCCTCTCCGGCGAACCGGACAGACTGATCTGGAGATGGACAGCCACGGGCTCCTACTCGGCGAAATCCGGCTACCTCGCTACCTTCCAAGGATCCATCA
This sequence comes from Poa pratensis, assembly GCA_947311845.1. NCBI lineage: Eukaryota > Viridiplantae > Streptophyta > Magnoliopsida > Poales > Poaceae > Poa > Poa pratensis. The sequence continues at coordinate 152,249,438 of CAMZMU010000041.1, read as the reverse complement.
CTTGCCCTGCCTCGAAGATGATCTGGAAGCCATGGGCACCTCCGAAAATCAAGTTTTTTCCATTGGTTGGCGCAGCTGGACAGATGCTGGACTGCAGACAGGCTCGCTCGGCGTGGCTTGCAACATCATCCGCGATGCCCGCTATGCGACCAAGCTGCAGAGACCATACACCACATTTTCATTGAGTGCCCTTTCACGCGTCAGGTGTGGCACGAAACGCTCACTTGGCTTCAGATGACAGCCACGGCCCCGAACCAGGAAGCATCGCTGCTAGCCTGGTGCAGCAGGCCAAGCAGAGCACGCCCAAACCTCAGCGGAAAGGGTTAGCCTCCATCACTCTCCTCCTGCCCTGGATGGTTTGGAAGCAGCGCAACGAGTGCATATTTGAAGGTGCACGGGCTTCGACAGCTTCTGTCCTGTCCAAGATCAAGGAGGAGGCTACCTTATGGGCTCGTGCAGGTGCTACCGGACTTAGAGTGGTGTTGCCTCCGAGCTGGGATGTGCACTGATTTACTTTAGCTTGCTTGTACTTGACCTCCTAGGAGGATTGTAACAATCTCTATCTTTTCAATAAAATGAAAACGCAAAGTTTTCGCAAAAAAAAATACTGTTTGTATGGAAAATAAAACATCTGTGCTGGATGATAAACTAACCAATCAAGTAGAAAATTTATATAAAAAACGAAAATAAACAATAATTCCTTATTAATCATCTTGGAGGCGAGGCCCTTGGGCATTCCTTATCAAATACAGCCTAGTAAGCATACTAATTCCCGAAGAAATTTAAAGCTACGATCAAGGTCTACATGAACAGGAAAAGAAAAGAGCACCAAACCCTAAAATGTATTTGAGGACAAAATCTAAGGGGATGCCACTGGTAAAATAAAGGCTAGGGTCCTCAATCAAGAACATTGACCACAAATATTAATAGCGTGTTCACTACAAATGAGGAAAGTAACAATCAGAATTAGGTTTTGTTAAAAACCAATAATTGTTAATATGCAGGGTCAAATATCTTGATAAAATCAGAAAATTAGCCACTAGTGAAACCACTGTTAAGAAATCAGATCCAACTGCCTAAAGCATAACAAGTGAGGAAGAATTTTTAATCTAATTAAATGTGTAGAGGCTAGGATTGGATATTTATCCCATGCTCCCACTAAAGCACAACTATGAAAGCAATAGAGAATTACATGGATTCCCAATAAAACTGCGCCATAGCTAGGTTACCATTATTCGCCAAAACAGAAGCAACTGAACAGGGTATTCATTAAAGGCATAGATCAATAATATTACTCATAGGCTTTTTGTAAACCATACCATGCACATTTCACACCTTTGTCATCATGCTCGGCCCATACGGCACGATTGGTTCTGCCACCGCACTTGGTCAACACCACACTGTTCCTGCCACAGCACCTGAGTTTCTTTGAGCATCAATGTCAACAAGTATCACAATATATGACAGAGAATCAAACAGTCGTACCATTGGATCTTAATGAGTGGTCAATCAAACAAAGGTTCCTGTATCAGAATCTTCATTTTGACAACAAGAAAGTCAAGCACATCCTTCCTTCCTTCCTTTAGAAGCAGCTGCCTTAGCTTGCCAAATGTCGAACCAGGAGGTCTAATGCCCTTCTCTATCATATCTTCAAGAAGAACACAAGCTTGGGTAACCTCACCCTTGTCACACAGCCCATTGATCAGCACAGAGAATGTGTGCATGCTTGGCAGAAACTGCTTCAACCTCATATACTTCCACACCTTCAGCGCCATCTCTACCTTGTCATTCTCACAGAACATCTTTATCATCATGGTGTATGTATCAGAGTCTGGTTGGCAACGCTTTATCATACGGCGAAAGACCCTGTATGCTTCGTCATCCTTTCCAAGGCTAATCAGCTTGTTAAGGACGATGTTCCAGGTCCTTGAGTTCGGGGTGATTCCATGGCCTTCCATGTCATCCATGACTCTGAATGCATTCTCAAACTTTTTCACTTTGCAGAAGGCAGTGACGAGTGCGTTATAAACCACAACATCTGGCACAATCCCATCCTTCTCCATATCCAAAAATGTTGCAATGGCATCCTCGATCCTATATTCGACACCATACGTATGCACTAGCACACTGTATATGAAGGTTGTTGGTTGGCAGCCCCTGGTGCTCATGTCCTGCACCACAAGGACGGCTTCTTCAACACGGCCTGTCTTGCAGAGCGAATCAACCATGATGCCATATGTGACTATGTCCGGTTGGCAACCTGCATCAAGCATCTCACTGTAGACCTCTCGCATCTTTGGGAGATTAGGCGCTCTCCCCCAGCCCTCAAGCAAGATGCTATAGGTCTTGGCATCAGGGCTGAACCGGCCATTCATCTTGTCAAAGATCTCCTGCGCCTTGCGCACATTCTTAGACTTGCACAGCGCACCAAGCAGGCTGTTGAAAGCGGCGAGGTTGGGTACCACACCATACTTCTCCATGACGTTGAATGTGTAAATAGCCTCCTCGACCTTCTGCGCACGGGCATATTTCCGCATGATGATGCCAAACGTCTCGACATTGACCACGCCCTCCCGGCGCATGATGGCAACGACGTCCCACATGAGCTGGTACTGGCGGATCTTGGCGAGGGACGTGACCACCGTGTGGTAGGAGCGGACGGTATGGGCGCAGCCCCCACGCTTCTGCTTGCGCGTCCACTCGAAGAACCGATACGCGAGCATGCCAGCGTTGTCGAGGCGCTCCAGGACGCGCTCGGCGACATCCGGGGTGACACGGAGGTCGCAGTGATCGAGCTCGATCTCGAGCCCTGAGGCGTGCCGGCAGGAGATGATGAGCTTGCAGAGGCGCTTGGCGGGGTCGAAAGCATCCACGGCGACCACGTCGGTGCTGAGCATTCTGACAAACACCTTGCGTGCCTCCGAACAGATGTGGCTGAATCCGCCCATGGTGATATAGGCACTTGCACTGGCTGAAGCTGCTGTGGTCGAGCTCGTGGAGAAGCCTCTTACTCCACTGCCGGGCGGAGGACGGCCAGAACTTTTGGTTGGTCGGAGCGGCGAAGTCCCACCAAGAATTCTCTCAGCTCCCGCTCACAGCGCCTGGTACAAGGCAATACTGCTGGACTTCAGGTTGGGCAAGCTAGCCTCTGGTCCTCCGCCTCACTCAGATAGCGACGCTCTTCGCTCTTCCTCTTGCTACTCAGTGGCCGGCGGCGACAGGGCGGGGGCTCCGCCGCAGTCAGAACACTGCTAATTGCTAAATGCGTTGGGCTACCGAGTCACAGAGAGCAGAAACCAAACCAGCTGCTTGCTACAAGCCCATTAAACGAAGAAATGGGCCGAGCACATTCCAGAGCTCTTAATAAAGGCCCAATGGAGCAAGTCCGTGCGCAAAGCTGAGCAGAAGTCGAGAGAAGGTCGCCACCACCAAGGGGAATGGCGGCGCCGCCGGACAGCAAGTCCCCGGAGGAGCTCCTATGCGCGGCGGCGGAGGCAGGCAACACGGATGCCATCGCTGAGCTCATCTCCTCCGGCGCCGACCCCACCTACTTCGACGCCGCCGGCATGACGCCGCTCATGCACGCGGCCGCCGGTGGCCACGCCGCCGCCGCGCGGCTCCTCCTCGACGCCGGTGCGCCCTGGAACGCACTCTCCCCTTCAGGTCTCTCGGCAGGCGACATCACCTCCGACCCCGCCACATACGACCTCCTCCTCGACCACGCCCTCCGCTCCGAGCTCATCCTCGGCACCGTCGCCCGCCGCCAAGCGAATTCCTCCGACGGGGTCCCCGCAGAGAGCTACCTAGACTCGAGGGTTTCGTTCAGCGAGGACCGGGTGATGGATGCGGACAGCAAGGCGGTGATGATGGAGTGGGAGCGTCCGCTGATGGAGGCGCACGCGCGGGCCGTGTGCTCCGGCGGCGGCGGCAAGGTGCTCAACGTGGGCTTCGGGATGGGGCTCGTGGACCAGGCCATACAGAGGTACGAGCCCGAGGAGCACACCATCGTCGAGGCCCACCCGGAGGTGTACGCCCGGATGCTCAAGCTCGGCTGGGGCGAGAAGAAGAACGTCAGGATCCTCTTCGGCCGGTGGCAGGACGTGATTTCGCAGCTCGGCTCCTATGACGGTATAACAAAATCACTCATCATTTCTGAAGTATTTCGCTGTCATTTTAAGCTAGTATAGTGAAGCATTGTGTTGCTTGCTTGTTTGGGGATAAGAAGATTGCCAGTGTGCGAAATGTTGATGTGTTAAATCATCTCCTTCCGTGCTTGAGCTTTGAAGCAGTGAGTTGCTTACTTGTTTAGGGATAGATGCCATTATGCGAAATGTTGATGTGTTAGATCATGTTTTCTGCACTTGCTCGTTGTAACTCATAACAATGTTAATGCTGATGATGTGATAGATGCCATTATGCCATTATGCGAAATGTTGATGTGTTAGATCATGTTTTCTGCACTTGCTCGTTGTAACTCATAACAATGTTAATGCTGCGTCCTAGGAAAATTTGGATGTGTCGCAAGCTTTCTAGGAGTTCTTGTGTCGGGACAGAGTATTGTGTAGTCGTTCTAACTTCTAAGGTGGAGGTACAAGTTGATACTGTTCCTGTGGAATATTTTTAAGCAGCAATCTGACTTTATTGATAGAGTAAGGAAAAATACAGTAGATAGTAGAAACTAAAGAGAACACGAATAAGAAAGACCCCTGATGAAAATTTAATTCAAGTTTCTTTCCGATTCTGGTATTTGTGTGGAGGTTATGCCGAACGGGTATACCCACGACACAGAGAAATACCAACCAACCAGTGTGGCCCATGGGTTGTAAAGCCTTCCGGTAAAGGCTTTATCGGGTGGCCCAGTTAGCCGAAGCGTAAGGAGAAGCCCAAAGCTGGCTTAGAAGAGTCCAAGACGAAGGCTAGATGGTCAGACGACTACCGCCTTAGGGAGCAAGTGATGCATCAAGCCGTGTTAGTCTAGGACTCCACATCTATGTCGGTTCGGACTTTTCTTGTAAGCCGGAGGCACGATGGCTATATAAGCCGGCCTCCTGGAAGCCTTAGGGAACCCTCATTGTAACCTGTACACATATTCGCGTCTAATGATAAAGAAATAATCTTATTCAGTTTTATCTAATTGTATGTCAACATGAAGAAAGGAAAGAACCCTCGTTGATGACATGCCTTCTTCCCGGGCGGTGCCTTGGCGTTGGTCGTCTTCTTCCCCTCCATGGCCACGTTTCGCGGGGGGCGTTATTGTGCTGTAGCTTGCCGGAGGGCTTCCGCTTGCGGCAGTAGAAGAGGGTGGTCGGCGCCATGGTTGCTAATGGTTTCTGCATATGGAATTGGCGTTGGAAGGGGAGTATGGGACGCGGAGAGGTTTATGGAGCGCGAGGGTCCAAAATTCTCGAGTGACGGACCCACCTGCCAGTCTCCGAGCCGCGTCGAGTATTGCTCGTGCGTGCGTGAATCACTGGAACCGCTCTCCGCCACCGTCGCGATCTTCGAAGGAGAAGAAGCCATAGGAGCTTGGTTGCCAATTTTGTGGCTAGGGTTTGGAGAGTGGGATGTGACTCAAGGTTGAAGATGAAGAGGAATGGGAGGGGAGAGAATGAACGGGTAAAAATCTTTCACTCAGTTAGAAATCTTAAAAAGGACTGTGCCGTGATTCGTGCATTACAACGAGCAGCCGCGGGATTTTCGCCACGCGTCGAGGAATAGTTTCGTGGTTGTGGCAATCTTCGCCGCGACACCTCGATTCGTGTGCGCGGGAAAAACATAATCACGAGTTCATTACAAACATTCGTTTTGGCATCTGTGTTCAAACTGTCATGGACTAGGTGTTGACCCGTGCCGTTTTGACAAGACTGGACACGCAGATTCTTTCTGACAGATGCATGTGTCCCAGCCGGCTTAATGCGTTGTTCAAGTGTAACGGCTAGTTCTGCTTATTCTAAGCCGGATATCCAAGTTCTTCTTCGGGAATGCTTCAAGCTCTCCAGCAGGTCATTCAAGATAACAAAGACAAAGGCGAAAACGATTTGGCATTATCTGAAAGACAACCGCTGGAGAACTTAAACCTTTCCGGGGACTAATGTGGAGGTTATGCCGAACTGGTATACCCACGAGAGAGAGAAATACCAGCCAACCAGGGTGGCCCATGGCTTTTAAAGCCTTCGATAAAGGCTTTACCGGGCGGCCCAGTGGGATGAAGCGCAAGGAGAAGCCCAAAGCCGGCCGAAGGACTTTGTTTCTGAAATGGTCACAACATTGGTTATTGTGAAGTTGTTTCACTTTTCCCAACCAAAAGAATTAGACAGGGTGCCTTCTTTTCTCGTAAACAATAGTTTGTTCAAAGGTGAAATGTGTTTCTCTGGAATATTTGTCTCTTTGATGATCACAAAAGAATGATAAGAGTTAGAGATGCCAATGTCAGTTGGGCTAAGTCTCATTTCACTGATGTTGAAGTGAAGCTATGCAAATATCAGTGCCCACTCTTAATTTAATCTATATGCTAGTTCCTGGCATCTTTTGGTGATGCACTCTGGAACCCTGTAGGAGTTATTTATCTTAATGTTGTATTCATGATGCCAAAACCGTTTGCTTTTGTGCTTGTGCTTAGTTTGACATACGAGTTAGATAGAACAATAGGTTATTTGCAAATATATAGTGTGTAGTGAAAATTTCAGTCTAGAGATTTTAAAATAAGTCAATGTATGTAATTTCTTCATCTTATGTTTCCTAGAAGTATAGTACGCTTATGTATTTATATGGTTTGTTGCTAAACGGACAAATGGTTGTATGGTATATCTTCACAGTACTTATCCTGTGAGGATTATGATGGAAATAAATTGTTCGTGACACTAGGAAGCCCTATTGACGTTAAATAGTTTTGCAATCCATGTAGAGAGTAATCATTTTATTTACCTTGTTGCTGACTAAAGTTACTGGAACGAAAGTAAAGTTACAATGGAACTTTGTTCTAACACTTCAGTTTCATAGTATACAAGAGTTAGTCATAATGAGCTATGCAGGGTCGCCATCAAGTATTAGGAAAGTATGCATGTGGTTTTATTTTAGGCATACCAACCCTGTTGATAGTTGCTGATTTGGATCTTATGGTTCCTTACTAGAGAAGTATCTACCAGGATGGTGTGGATGCATCTTTCTACACTTTTTTTCATAATCCTTTTTCATCGGCAGAAGTAGCTATATGGTGAAGGTTGTAAAATCATACTTCCCATTAATTCGTCACTGATTTCAGTGTTAAATAAGAAGTGTAAATAAAATCAGTTAGTGCGAGATAATTCAAACCATGGTCACTGTATTTTATGGATAACTTGCTGAATTGTGTGCACTAAAAGTAACAACCTTATCTCTTTAAAATCAAGCGTTGAATATGCAAAACCATGTGTTGTTTGTCATTTTACCTACACTACACACACTGAGCTTTCATTCCTTTATCTTTTGACATAATCAAAGGAATGGCGATAAAGCAACATGTAAGGAGCTGAAAACTGGGTTTGGTATGAGGGAGAAAGTATTATTCGACAAACCACTAGATAGCAACCTCTTTCTGGTTTTCCAACTAGAGTCTCTCAGCATTTCGTTGTCACTGACAAATATGAATCTGAGGGCAACGAATCGAATATTCCAATCTTCATTCACACTCCAAGTTGTTCATTCCATGTTTGACAAAGCAAATAGACTTTCTAAAGGATATTTTAGTTAGCCGTATTTTAAAATTGCTTTACTCAGTTGGCTAGTAAACCTCTAAAACCTAGAGAATAGTTGTTGCTGAATCCTTTCAACAGCATTTGTTTTCTGCGTGGGCAGGTATATTCTTCGACACCTACGGAGAATACTACGAGGACATGAGGGAGTTCCACGACCATCTTCCAAAGCTGCTGAACCCTGGAGGGGTCTACTCCTACTTCAACGGCCTGTGCGGTGACAATGCGTTCTTCCACGTGGTGTACTGCCAGATCGTTGCGCTGGAGCTGGCGAGCCTGGGGTACTCGACGCAGTTCATCCCTCTCCCGGTGAAAGACTGCCTCTCGGAGCAAGTGTGGGAGGGCGTGAAGCAGAAGTACTGGCAGCTGGACACGTACCATCTCCCGGTGTGCCAGGCGGAATCGGACCCAGAGTAGAATCCTATCCTAGCGCTGGTGGTAGTTTTCAGTAGCTGTTTGATTGCTGCTACATCTGTTCAAGTTCAGGCGACGCTGTCCCATGGAAAACTTCGTTTTCTGACAATGATTTTTCCTCCTGCAATGCGTGAGTGCTGCTGACTAGCGACACTGCTGGTCTAGCATCAGTTAGCGTACTGACACTGATCAAGCTAGGATGGATGTCACCGTCTCGGAACATTCTTCACTTGCAGTTACAGCGTGTTCGTCGGTGCAAGCGGCCACGTGACATCTGATATTGGTTGACGAATATGAGCCAGGTATCATTCGATATTGGTAGACGAATATGAGCCACGCGTCAGTGGCCACTGCAATAATTCTGAGTTACAGATGACATTTCAGTGGAAGAACTCCCGTGGAAAACTTTGAGTTCCTCACAGACAGATAAGTGGGATCGCACTAAGTAACAGGTTCCTAGACCGGATAGCGCCTTCCCCTCCAGTGTCATTGTCTTGGAACATTCTTCACTTGCAGTCGCAGTTACAGCGGTGTGCGGCATCCGATTTCGGTAGACGAATATGAGCCATGCATCATTCGATATTGGTAGACGAATATGAACCACGCATGAGTGGTATTCGCATTTGAAGCAATTCCAACGTTCTGGACGCGAGTTTTCCGCGGCCTGCTTTGCCCGGCGAGTAGTCAGTCGGTCAGTCAGCACAGTACTCCTAGTGTTGTCTACCACCCAGTTGCTTGGACTCGCTGCACACGCACACGGCCACCGGACCGGATAGCGCCTTCTCCCTTCTCCGATGACACCGGCAGGCATGGTCGACCTCCACGACTTTAATAAAGGAAACGTCGGCCTCCATAAGGTTTCTTTCCGTTGGTTGGTTCGTTGGGCCAACCCAAGCGCCTTTCATTTTCCTTGTACCGGTGAAACTTTACCCACGACCAAAGAGGCCGAGAAAGCCCGGAATATATGGAACATGTGCACTCTTTTTTCTTTGTGAATAAGGCTGAAGGCCATATATTAAAATAACATCCTTACAAGAAAAAGAAGTAGCATACAAATCTTTGAAAAGTTCAGCGCCATCCTCCTTCTGCATTCCACGATGACGCATCGTGAGCAAATCTCGATGCCGCACATGGGTCTCCAGCGTAGCCAAAATCTTGTGGGAGAAATCTTGAAAAAACACCAAGTACTTGCCGGCATAAATATTCGGCGTAGACCAGAAGATGTCGGCGAGCACGATCTCGTCGTCCCGGAGAAGGTTAGTATCTAGAAGGACATGTAGATAATCCGCTCCGGCCAGTCAAAGATGCAGGACACAAAACTCCTAAGTTTTCCGACTAAGCCGTACTTGGCTGAGTTTCAACGGGCGGAGGCGGAATTTCAGGACACTGATACGCTGCAAGATCATCCCCTCGACACAACACCGCCGTCGTTGACAAACCCTTATCACGCGAGGACTAATGCCTGGCGATAAACCATAAATCATATACATGTAGAGGATGTATTGCGTGCCAAGTTTGAAACTAATCTAAAAGTATGTACTAGGGTAAAAAGGACCAAGTACCTGCTGAAAATACAAGTACTAGGATTTCCCTTTGCAGGTTACCAATTTGTGTTTTTCGTTGAGGCCACATGCGGTCAAAAAAGAATCTTGAAATTTGCACGAATAAGATTCAAGTCAATACGAGATATGTGCGTGATTTATTTCCAAGATTTTATGAAACTTAGAGCATCTCCACCGGCGCGTCCAAAACAGCGTCAGACAACGTTGCCGGACAGGCGCTGTTGGACGCGCCGGCAAGCATTGCCGCGTTTCGGGAGCGTCGCTCCCAATAAGTTTTTCAAAAGAAAAAATTGAGACTCGAATTCATTTAAACTTAACACATTTCATTGAAATTCGATACTTTTTACAAAATGCGACGAAATTAAAACTAAACCTAGTCTATTCGCGGGTCCAGTAGTAGCGGTCCCAGTCGTCGTTGTTCCACTCGCGGGCCTCCTGCTGCGGCGGCGCTTCGGCCGGCTCCTCCTCCTCCTTCACCGGGGGCGGCGCTGGCGCGGCGGCAATCTCGACGTCAGCGTCGAGGTCGATGATGTTGTTCTCGACCCACGACCAGTGCTCGGGATACTCCCGCGACGCCGGCTGGACCGTGTCGAACGAGAGCTTCTCCGCGAGGGCGAGGTCCCTCTGGAACTGCGCCTCGGCCTTCTCCTCTATCAGCGTGCGCGGCGCCGGCGCCGCCACGGGCGCGGCGCGCTTCTTGCCACGGGACGAGGACGTTCCCGGCTCGAGCTTGACCTTGACGCGCGAGTTGGACGTTCCTGGCTCGAGCTTGACACGTGGCGCGTTCGTCGGCGGCGGTGGTCCAAAGTCACGGATGGTGACGCCGCTGTTCCTGGGCGGCGGCGCCGACCGTCTAGACTCGGTCTTGATCCTCCTGCCCCTGTTCATGATCGGCGGCGGCTCCACCTTCACGAAGCGCAGGGTCATCGGTGTCGTTGACCACGCGCTGGAGGAGGACAAGGAGCTCGTCAACATCTGCCAGAGCTCGGCGGCGCGGTCGATGGGGGCGGCGTAGCCGTACTCCCGCATGACATTGTGGAAGTCGCGGCCCTCCCACCAGCGCCGCCTCCACACGGCGTTGTGCTGGTAGGGCCGCTCCGTCCCCTCGTGGTCGTCCAGCGCCGCCTCGCGCTGCGCCTCCAGCATCGCGAGCCAGTTGGGGCTGTCGACGGCGTACTCCGGATCCGCCCGCTGCTCCGGCGTCAGTTGACGGCGGCGCATGCGGACGAGGTCGTGGAAGCGCTCCCCCGTCGGGCAGGGGCGGCACGACGTAGCCGAGCGCCGACATCTGCCAACCGCCGCTGCTGGGAAGGCGCAACCCTGGCGGCACGGGGATGTGGTGGCGGTGGAAGAACGCCGACTCGTCCTTCCGGAGGCACGTCTTCGGACCGCTGCTGCCGCTGCCGGACGCTTGGTGGTTGTGCGCCATGGTCGCCGGTGGGAGAGGAAAGAAGCAGAGAGCGGCGGGGATGAGGAAGAGCGGGGTGCGACGGGGAGGTGGGCAGCGCGGTCTATATAGGGAGGGAGAGCGCGGGAACGCGCCCCATTTACTCCGGCGGCGCGACGTAACTCCGGTGGCGCGCGTCAGGAAAGACGAGGCGCAACGCGTCACGCGCGTCAGGGAAACCGCTCAAGTCGCAGTAAATAGCGCTGGCCGGCCGTTTTGCGGCTGACGAGACGGTCCTACGCGTTAGGATCCGACGTGGCTCACGTTGCCGCGGTTGCCGGCGCGCCCGCTTGCATCCCTAGAACCTGGGCGCGAAGCGGGGTTGTTGGACGTTCTTTCGGGATGTGCCGGCAACTTTTTTCATACTAGGCGCGTTGCTGGGGGGATTTGGTGCCGGCGCGCCCAAAACGTCGATTGAGAGCGGAGTTGGGCGCGCCGGTGGAGATGCTCTTAAAAGACACGAAAATTTGCCGATTTTGTGACCTCGGGTTCTGGTGAACCCACGACGACCATCTGCGTATCTTACGGCCGAGAGAGAGAGCATGTGTGGTCACGCGCGCCACTCCGGTTCACCGAACGCAGCGCTGGATGATGGGTCGACCTTAGCTCGATCCGATGGGCGGAAACCAGTGACCGGTTCTGCCCTCACGTGGTGTTACTGTGATGAAAGACCAGTGACGGTGACAGTGAGTCGCGAAGGCCAACTTGTGCTTGTGTTGCTCTCTCGTTGCGCCATCCACCGAGGAATGTCCGCCCTCACTCGCTCGCTTTCTTCTTCTTCTTCTGGAACAAACAACGATCGGCGCGCAAGGGGAGCAACCGCATATTTCTGGAACCACCTCCTCTCCTCTCTCACTACAGTAACCAGAGGCGACTCGAGGACGACCCCGGTTCGGCCAGCGTTCGCCGGCGTATCCGTGGGATTTCCCACCCTCCGGCGGCCGCTCCGGCGGCGGGAGGACGGGGAATCCTCGGATCTGCGCTCCGGCGTTGTAGATAGGGTGTGGATATGGAGGTTTTTGGGCGTCGGGGCCGAGGCGGGGAGGCTTCCGTCGTCACTTTGTTGGGCTGCAGCTTCCCCTCGCTCCCGACGTCGTCTTCGACGGCAGCGGATGGCTGCTGCCCTGTTCCACCGGCGCTTCCTCCGCTGTCGGTGGATGTCTTGCGGTTGGTGTTTTGGAGGACTGCGGAGGGGATTGGAGGTTGCTGCTGCGTGGGATCGAGGCGTGAAGGTTGAAGATCTGGCCACCTCCGGTGAGGTGGAGTGGCGCTGGCCCTGGATCTGGGGCGGAGGTTGCTTGGGGGCTCCCCCGGTCGATGGACCATCTTCGGCTTCAGATCCAGCTCCTCGGAGCTGGTGGCTGTTGCGGCTCGTCAACGCCTTCGGGCTAGGAGTTTTTTCCGCTCTTTGGATAAGGACTGCCGGCGGCGGGTTCTTGCGTCGTCCTCGACGATGGAGGCCTTCTGTGCTTGGAGTTCTTGAGATTGAAGATGATGTTCTGCAAGCACTGCTGCTTTCTGTATCCTCTCTGTATGTTAGCTGCTTGTATTCCGATCTGTATGGTTTTCCTATACGTATGAATATAAGTTTTTAGCGTTCAAAAAAACGATCGGCGCGCGGTCGACAGCTGTTGGCCGCCTGGACGTGAGTGAGTAAATATCTACCGCCTATCATATCAGCCCGAGGCGGCTTTAAAAGTCCACTTATCATCATCACAGCTGGCCCGCGATGGAAGGAACATTCTATATTTCCTGATCGTGGAACGGCTACCGTGGCCGTTGATTGTCTGTCGCGTGTATGTGCACGCGACGTCCGTCCGGCACCTGTACACTCACTGGTTTCTTGTTTTCGGTGCAGTCCGGCCGTCGCTTGTTCTGCAGCTGGCAGGCTTCTCGTCAGTCGTCACTGATCAGTTCACCAGCACCGTCGTCCGTTTTCGTCGCCGTCGTAGCTTCGATCTATACGAATTAATTTAAACCATATTAGACTTAAATCATGAGGCTTTGGAAAAAAAAAAATCAAGTTAGAGCACCATTTAACTTGATTTAACGAAATTAGGCTTAAATCATATGGCCGGTTCCGTGAGAAGGGGTCTTCCTACAAATAGTCTTAGGTTATTATGGTCGACGGTTGGACACGGGCCAAGGACGAAATCCTGGCACTCCCCTGGCTTTGCTGCTACGGCAAGGGGTCGCGACCTTCATTCACATTTGAAAAACAAAGACGAGCCGGGGATCGGTGGATTTCCGTGATCCGAGCTCCGAACGCGGATCCTTTCTAGTAGCAGTATCCTGGTTGTAGTCTTCTTTTTTTTTTACAAGGTTTGGGGTCCAAGGACCCCAGTGCTGCATTTTTATAACTCAGGGGGGCGGGTACAAATTTTACAAAGGCCTTTTACAACTATTGATCATGAAGACCTGAAATTCGAAGAAAGGCCCTGCACTTTTACAAAATAGACCTTAGAACTGAAGATAGAAAATCAATCAAGTCCTACGTCTACTCCGCCGCCAGTCGCCGGCGATCTCCAGGCGCGCGAACGCCGAGATCGGGGCACAGTGTTGCACACGGTCTCTCCCTGCCGGCGAACGATCGGACGCCGGCAATCTCGCCGCAGCCGGGAACGAATCACTTGGCCGCTACGAGACACCGAGCTCCGGCGCCAAATCGTGAGGGCCTCCGCCATGGAGGTTGATGAACGGCCACCATCTTGGCCAAAGAACGCAGCGGCAATCTTGTCCACCACGTGATGATCACTTTTCTGCAGCACGAACCACTTCACAGCGGAGTATCGCCTCATCCACTTCCTGCCACCACGGCGAGCCAGAGAAGAAAAGCTCCACTTCGATGCAAAGCGAGTGATACGGCGAACGGATTTATTGAAACGGCTTTGATCTTCAGCAGCTCTGCCGGCGATCCACCTTGAATCCAACCTGCAAAACAGAGAAGCTCCGCCTCCGGCACCGTCGCGAATCGCCGGAAAGCAGCCGAAAAAGAAGGAGAGGGACGGCATAAGCCAGGCTCCACAAAGGGCAAAGCAAAACCTAGATCTACTAATATGTTAGATGTATATGTTTACTGTTCATATGACACACATGTATAAGTACTGGCCTCTGGCCCTCTGGAAATGTAGTTGCTCATACAACAACATGGTATGAGAGCTTCGGTTGCTCTCCTCTCCTCGCGCGTTGCAACTCCGCGCTTGATTTCCACTGCCGCCGTAGCCATCGGTAGCTCTCTTGGCCGGCCGACGCGAGCTTGCCTTGCGTCGCCGTCGGTAGCTCCCTATTTCGGCCCGTTCCCGTGGCCTGCGCCTCTGCCTGACGCCCCTGGTCGCGCCGCCGCCTCTCCGGCCACGCTGACGCCGCCCCTGGTCGCGCCGCCGCCTCCCTGGCTGTGCCGACGCCGCCCCTGCCTCACGGGCCCGCTGCCGCCTCCCCGGCCGTCCGCGGCCTGTCGAGGCAGCCCCGGCAGCCCAACTCCGGCCGCTCCGCACCGGCTGCCGCCCTGCTCGGGCCTGCCTGCCCAAAAGCCGCCCGTGGCTGCTCTGCTCGCTCTCCACCGATCCATCGAGCTGCTGGGTCGATCTCGATCCAAATCATGAGTGTTGACTTCCTGTGAAAAAAAAACCAGAGAGCCCGCGATGTCTCCGTCAGGCTATGTTGCTGTTCCTCGGTGCTCCGTGATCTTTGACGGCACCAATTACGCCGAGTTTGTGGGCTTTATGCGTATCCACATGCGCGGTCTTCTGCTTTGGGGCGTTCTCTCTGGCGAGGTCTCATGTCCGCCGTGCCCGTTGCTCTTGTGGCTCCTACTCCACCGGTGTCACCCGTTCTTGCCGCTGATGCTTCTGAGGCTGATCGTGCTGCCGCCAAGGATGCTGATGATCTTGCAGTTGAAGCCTACGACCAGCAGGTATCGGATTACTCGGAGTCTCTCTCTATTTATCGGGATGCTCTGTCTGTTTACACTCAGTGGTGCAATGATGATGCTCGTGTGCTGCTGTCCTCACTGCTAGTGTTCTACCCAGTTTCCTTCTGAGTTTATGGGATTGGGCACTGCTGCTGCGATGTGGACTTATTTGTGCCAGCGCTATCAGCCCTCTGGTGATGCTCTCTACCTATCTGTAGTGCGTCAGGAGCATGATCTTCAGCAGGGAGATTCTACTGTTGATGAGTTCTACACACAGTGCTCTGCCATATGGCGTCAGCTTGACTCTCTGAGGACTGTTGTTTGTGGTACTTGTCGCTGCTGTCAGACAGTGAGGTCCGATTTGGAGTTTCAGCGTGTTCATGAGTTCATGTCTCGCCTCCGTCCCGAGTTTGATCCTCGGCGTGCTCACCTGCTTGCCCGTGGTCGTGTTCCTATCTCAGTGGTGCTTGCAGAGGTCCGAGCTGAGGAGACACGCCTCCGTTCTGCTGGTTTGCTTGCGGTTCCCACTGTGCTAGCTGCCCGAGCCATTGTGTCGTCTGCTCCACCGTTGCTACCCACTCCTTCAGGGGGGGTGGGCGGGCATCCTCCTTTAGGTGGGCGTCCTCCTAATTCAGGAGCGGGCCGGCCTCGCATCTTCTGTGGCTATTGTAAGAAGCCCGGTCACCCAGAGTCAGATTGCTTCAAGAAGCAGCGTGACCTGAGTCGCTCCTCTCCTGTGGCTCGTGTGCCCTCAGCGACTCCGTCACTCACTGACCAGGATATTGTACGGCTCAAGCGTATACTGGCTTCATCAGGCTCTTCCTCGACGGGCACCGTTGCCTCGCTGACTGCTTCCACTACTGCTGCTCCGCCACCACCGCCTACACAGTCAGGTACGTCTCCGTGGGTTCTGGATTCTGGAGCTTCCTTTCACATGTCTTCTGATTCTTCCACTTTGTCCTCTCTTCGACCTCTTGATTCTCCTCTCAATGTTCTCATTGCCGATGGCACACCTCTTCCTGTTGCTAGTCGTGGCACTCTCTCTACTCCGTCCTTCTCGGTTCCTAGTGTTTCTCATGTTCCCCGTCTTACCATGAATCTATTTTCCGCTGCTCAACTTGCTGATTCTGGTTGTCGTGTCATTCTTGATCCCGACTCTTGTTCTGTTCAGGATCGTCGCACCCAGGTTCTAGTTGGAGCTGGCCCTCGGCGCCGTGAGGCTCAGGGCCTTTGGGAGGTTGACTGGTGAAAGGGCATGGCGCCCCCATGTGTGGTTTTGGTAATTAATGACAATCCCTATGAACTAATGGTTGCATTGAGTTATTCTTGTAGTGTTTGTCCATAGGCAAATGCTTGAACTCCATATGTTGGATTCAAGGTTGATGCCATAAATATATTGATATAATGGAGTATTTGGCATCAAGATCATCGAGTTGTATGGATATATTTGATATGATCAAGAAGAAGAATATGTGATGACCAAGATGGTATTTGAGGAGTTATCCGATGATTGGTCATATGTGAGTTGAGCATATCTTCAAGACATCATCTATTAAAAAGAGAAGAAAAGATACAAGGTTGATCAACGTCAAGTGGTGTTCGTCATCAAGCTTGTGTTGTGCAAGTTCAAGAGAAGTATCTCGAAGATATCATATGCTTGAAGCTTGCCACCCATTTGGAGATAATGGTCAAGTGAAGATATGTCGATAAGAGGCTCTCCCATAGTGGAGTATGTGGGAGAAATATGTGGATCTTCACCAAGCGAAGCGCAATCAAGAAAGGTGGCCCACTTGAGAAGATCAAGATCGTCATCATCTAGTCAAGTGGAATGCGCAAGGCAAAGGTATGATCTTGATAGGGTTTCTATTTTACCGGTCTCATGTTGTAGTCGGGAGACCGGATTATTGGATAGATACCGTACTATCAAGAGGGGCTCTCGATTGAGCTTTAGCGTATCAGTTGGTGAGAGTTCAAACCATTGCATACTTGGCATATCATCTTTCTTGGTTCTTATTTGGTTCTTCTCCTTGTTGGGTTTGTGGTGCTTGTTGTGATCTTCATGACAAGCCCAAGTTCTCCGAAAACGGATTTCATATGGAAAACTTGTTGCATTTTCGGGTTGGAAATATCATCGGTTTATCCGTGAGGAAAGTTCCACACCTTCCCATGTGTGTCAACTTAACTCTATTTATGGTTCTTAATATTTCCACTTTTTGTAGGCCTTCTCCTTGTCGTTACCTTTCCAACAAAATTGGTTTCACCTAATTTAGTGTTCAAAAGAGAAAGTTATTGAGTTTACAGTTTTATATTCGATGAAAGTTGCTAGGGGCGGTAGTACCGCTGGTATAAGCGGTAGTACCGCCAGCTCCCTGACAAACCTGCTGCAGAGGCGGTACCGCCGCGGCTACCGCTGATTTCGTGTTCTGGCCGCATATGCGGTAGTACCGCTGGGATAAGCGGTAGTACCGCCAGCTCCCTGGCAAACCTGCTGCAGCGGCAGTACCACTGCGGGTACCGTCGATTTGGCGTTCGGAGGCTTCTTTCGGTACCGCCAGCGGTACCTCGAGCGGTACCAACTGGTACCGGGGGCGTGGGATCGCGAAGACGAAGACCGTCCGTTGACTGGCGGGGTTGCTACGCTGAAGACCGCAGCGGCACTACCGCCTATCCCAGCGGTAGTACCGCTGGCACGGGAAAGATGCTCCCAACGGGCAGATTTGAAGGAAGGGTATATATTGCCCTTCACCTACCTTGATTAAAAGCAACACTTTGAGCTCACTTTTCCTCCATTGTTGACATTCTTGAGCTTTGCTAACTCTCCATCCCTCCATGATTCTTGCATCCATTTAGTGGGAAAAGAGAGAGGAGATCTAGATCTACCATTCCACCAATCAATCTCTCCTCTAAGTGAGGGAAAGCTTTTGGATATAGACCTTGGAGGAATTTGGTGTTCTTCTTGGTTCTTCCTCTCTTCTCCCCCCAATAGCATTAGTTGCTTTGGTGGGATTTGAGAGTGAAGAATTTTGAGCACTTATTTTATTCTTGCCCATTGCATCGGTTGCATCGGTTTGAGTTCTCCACGGTGATACGTCGAAATCGAAGTTGAGAAGCTTGTTACTCTTGGGTACTTGGGGTGCCCTAGAGCTTGTCCTCTTGGGTACTTGGAGTGCCCTAGATGGTCCTTGTTGATCTCGAAGTTTTGGTGGCTCGCGGGATAGTTGGGAGCCTCCAATTAAGTTGTGGAGACGTGCCCCAACCTTGTGGTTCTTGTGGCTTTGGGAGCCGCGGGAATTCGGTGAGAGCTTCCAATTAAGTTGTGGAGTGTGCCTCATCCTTGTACGGGTTCGGTGACCACCCTCAAGTGTCCCATAGTGGTTCGTGGCACTCTACATTGGTAGAGGCACGAAGGAGATTACGGTGTGCCATTTGACGGCTATTCGGGGATCACTTTGTGACTCCGCACCGCTCCAACGGAGACGTAGCTTCCATTGGGAAGTGAACTTCGGGATAAATCATCGTCTCCAAGTGCCTCGGTATTTCTATACCCGAGCTTCTTACTTATGCAATTTACTTTGTGATAGCCATCGAGCTTGAAGAAATATATCTTGCTATCACTTAGTTGTATATCTTGTTTAGCATAAGTTGTTGGTGCACATAGGTAAACCTAGCTTGTTTTGGTTTCATGCTTGATAAATTAAAACGCTAGTTTTATTCCGCATTTATTCAAGCCTAAACCGTAAAGAATTTTAAATCGCCTATTCACCCCCCTCTAGGCGACATCCGTGTCATTTCAGCTGGCTTTGTGTTCCTTCCGCTGCCACCACACCCGCCAGCTCGCATGCTCTTGCTGCCTCCTCTGCGTCCTTCCAACAGTGGCATCATCGACTTGGTCATATATGTGGCTCTCGCTTGTCCTCGCTAGTGCATCAAGGTGTCTTAGGGTCTGTCTCTGGCGATGTATATTTACATTGTAATGGTTGTAGACTTGGCAAACAGACTCAATTAACTTATCCTACGAGTGAGTCAGTCTCTCAGCGTCCTTTCGCCTTAGTTCATTCTGATGTATGGGGCCCTGCTCCCTTCGATTCAAAAGGTGGTCATCGCTACTATGTTCTATTTATTGATGACTTCTCTCGCTACACTTGGCTCTATTTTATGAAATCTCGCAGCGAGGTTCTCCCTATATACAAGCGATTTGCTGCCATGGTACACACCTAGTTTTCCACGCCCATTCGTGTCTTTCGTGCTGACTCGGCTGGTGAGTATATCTCCCAGATGTTGCGTGGTTTTCTTGCCGAACAGGGTACTCTCGCCCAGTTCTCTTGTCCTGGTGCTCACCAGGGACGGAGCCAGCAACTGAGATTAAGGGGGCAGAAGATAGGCTAATTAGTGATAGCAGTCTGCATGAGGGGGGCTAACCTACTGAAATTACACTAATCAAGCGGCTGCATCGCTAATTTTCTTAAGGCATTCATGATCATAGGGGGCATAGCCCCTGCTCGTCCCCCCTTGTCTCCGTCCCTGGTGCTCACGCTCAGAATGGCGTTGCTGAGCGCAAGCATCGCCACCTTCTTGAGACGGCTCGTGCGATGATGATCGCCGCCTCTCTTCCACCCCACTTTTGGGCTGAGGCTGTTTCCGCATCCACCTATCTCATCAATATCCAGCCTTCGGCTGCTTTGCAGGGTGGTATTCCTATGGAGCGTCTCTCTGGTCGCTCTCCTGACTACTCCGCTCTTCGCATGTTTGGGTGCGTGTGCTATGTTCTCCTTGCTCCCCGCGAACGCACCAAATTGTCCGCTCAGTCGGTGGAGTGTGTTTTTCTTGGCTACAGTGATGAGCACAAGGGTTATCGATGTTGGGATCCTGTTAGTCGTCGGCTACGTATTTCCCGTGATGTGACTTTTGATGAGTCTCGTTCGTACTATCCGCGTCCTACTGCCTCGACCTTTTTGGTTGAGGATATCTCCTTCCTTATACTTCCCGACATATCTCCCTCCGTGCCTCATGTTCCTCCTCCACCTCCGCCAAGTCCCACTGTTCCCGATGCACCGCCGACACCATCCTCTTCTCCTCCCTCACCACCTCCCTCTCCAGTGCATACTACCCTCTCTCCCTTTCCTCTCCACTACACTCGTCGGCCGCGTGTTGACGATGATCCCTCTGACATGCCTTCTACTTCCGGCGCACCACCTTCCCCGTGTACACCGGTTCATAACCTTCGTTCTCGGACCTCATTACGTTCTCCTGATCGCTATTCTCCTTCCCAGTACAGCCTTTCTGCTGTTGCTGAGCCCACTTCCTACCGTGATGCCATGGCTCAGCCTGAATGGCAGCTTACGATGTCTGAGGAGATTGCTGCCCTTGAGCGCACTGGCACGTGGGATCTGATTTCCCCTCCACCTGGTGTTCGTCCCATCACATGCAAGTGGGTCTATAAGATCAAGACTCGCTCCGATGGTTCTCTTGAGCAGTTCAAAGCTCGTCTTGTGGCTCGTGGCTTTCAGCAGGAGCAGGGACGCGATTATAATGAGACGTTCGCTCCCGTAGCCCACATGACCACTGTCCGCACTCTTCTCGCTGTGGCTTCTGTTCGTAATTGGTCTGTGTCTCAGCTTGATGTCCAGAACGCCTTTCTCATTGGAGAGTTGCGTGAGGAGGTTTATATGCAGCCACCACCGGGGTACTCTGTTCCTGATGGTATGGTCTGCCGTCTTCCGCCCTCCCTCTATGGCCTTAAGCAAGCCCCTCGCGCCTGGTTTGAGCGTTTCGCCTCTGTGGTGACTGCCGCTGGTTTCTCGCCTAGCGACCATGACCCCGCGTTGTTTGTCCACACCTCACCTCGTGGTCGGACGCTCCTCCTCTTATATGTTGATGACATGATCATTACTGGCGACGACTCGGAGTATATTGCCTTTGTCAAGGCCCGCCTTCGTGAGCAGTTCCTGATGTCTGATTTTGGTCCACTTCGCTACTTTCTCGGGATTGAGGTTTCTTTGACTTCTGATGGCTTCTTCATCTCCCAAGAAAAATATATTCAGGATATTCTTGCTCGCGCTGCTCTTGGTGATGAGCGCACTGCTGAGACTCCTATGGAGCTCAATATTCAGCTTTGTGCTACTGATGGTGATCCACTCACAGACCCCACTCGCTATCGCCATCTTGTTGGGAGTCTTGTCTATCTAGCTGTCACTCGTCCAGATATTTCATATCCTGTCCACATTCTGAGTCAGTTCGTTTCAGCTCCCAGCTCTGTCCACTATAGTCACCTTCTCCGTGTTCTACGATATCTTCGTGGCACGATCTCTCGCCGCCTTTTCTTTCCTCGCTCTAGCTCTCTCCAGCTCCAGGCCTACTCTGATGCTATGTGGGCTAGTGATCCTTCTGATTGCCGCTCGCTGTCTGCCTATTGTGTATTTCTTGGAGAATCCCTCATTGCCTGGAAGACGAAGAAACAGACTGCCGTTTCCCGCTCCAGTGCAGAGGCTGAGTTGAGAGCGATGGCCATGTTGACGGCTGAGGTGACTTGGTTGCAATGGTTACTAGAGGACTTTGGTGTTTCTGCTACTGCACCGACTCCTCTCTTGTCTGACAGTACAGGCGCCATCAGCATTGCGCGTGATCCGGTGAAGCATGAACTCACCAAGCATATCGGTGTGGATGCGTCCTTTGTGCGTGCTGCTGTGCAGGACCAGCTTCTTACCCTTCACTATGTGCCCTCTGAGTTACAGTTGGCGGACTTCTTCACGAAGGCACAGACTCGAGCGCATCATGTGTTCTTTCTCTCCAAACTCAGTGTTGTTGACCCACCATGAGTTTGAGGGGGGTGTTAGATGTATATGTTTACTGTTCATATGACACACATGTATAAGTACTGGCCTCTGGCCCTCTGAAAATATAGTTGCTCATACAACAACATAATACACAAGGCGGGCCGGCACACTAGCACATCTCTGCACCAGCCGGCGCAAGCACCGACAGCAAGAGCGGCCGGAATCGGGCGGCGCAGACGGTGGACTCTCAAGGGCTAAGAGGAAGAGAGAAGAGGAAAAAGAAAAAGCATCCTGGTTGTAGTCAGTCAAGGATTAGTGGAATACTACTGTTCACCACCACCCACCTACTGACCTACATTCCTTGGACTCGTGAGCTGCGAGCGACTGACGAGCTTCCTTTTGCTGTTCGGTCGCTTGCTGTGGCGTCAGCCGGCAGGGCACACATGACACGGCCCGCACCGGAGACCCCTTCCTTCCGGTGACACGGGCAGGGCAACTGGGCCGTCGTCCTCGAGGGCTTTTCTGCTAACGTCGTTTTCTTTTCCCACATGTCCAAAATTAAGGGCTCGTTCGTGCGGATATTCATAACGGTGCATGGGTCTAGATGCACCCACTATGTATTTTATTTTTAATTTTTTTTAGAATGTCAAAAAATTCCGAAAAAAAATCCGGATGCAAATTACAGCGTGATGTGTTAGCACAAAAATTGGCATGGTGAAAAAACTTTTTTTGCAACCTGTACAAAAAAGACAAGTTTCGGACACGTACATATACTTTTCGGTATGTCCGAATTTGTCTTTTTTGCACAGGCTGCAATTTTTTTTTCACCATGCCAATTTTTGTGCTGAGTGCAAATATGTTGGATTACATGAAAATATTTTTTTTCGGATTTTTTGACATTCGGAATTTTTTTTTTCTGGCTAGCGGGTGCAGCAAATCGCCGTGTCCTTCTCCTCGTTCGTGCTCGTACTACGTTAATGGCACAGGACCAGGAGCACTCGTGTCGCTCCACTCACTCCGGTGAGCAGGTTCGCTGCACGTAGCGGCGGACCGGCCGGCCGGGGCCGCTCCCGTGCAAACAGCAGGATGTACAGTTGACCTTCGAACAGTGAGCCCGCATGCACTTTCCGCCGACGAGGAGGAGGCCAAGTTGTGCTGTAGAACTATCTTGTCTGCTGCTTCCCGTGTGCCGAGCGAGGAAGAATCGATCGATGTGAACCCATGCATGCAGTCCACCGAGGAGCCGGGCGGTTTCGGAGCGGCGGCACTGGTCCCGCCGGTGGGCGTCGTCGTCACGGGGCACGGCCAGTGAGTGGCGCCGCCCCCGTCGTCACGCGTCCGCTATGACGTTGCCGTCCTCGCTATAGCTTTATTGTCTTTCCCCAAGGATCGATGGACACCCGTCTGCCCTCGGGCTCCGCCACGTCATTAAAAATATCCGCCACCAGCACTACCGCCGTCCGCCTATCAGGCCGAGCTATGCGTCAAAAGTCCACTTATCACAGCTGTGCCGCAATCAAGGCTGGAGTAGTACTGCTACGACGAGCACTCACGCTGCCGAAAGCATCGATCGACATCCGCAAAACCGTTCTATATTTTACATTGATTGAAGCCACTGGTTACCTTTTTTTTTTGTCATCACACTGGTTACCTGTTGCGTATAGGTTTTTTTACACTACTTGGCCTCTCACTCACCGTAAGTGTTGAGTGTAGTATGTTTCCTCGCTATACGCTGCATCGCCATCGTATCTTCGACCCATACACCTTCGCATCGTATAGTATAGATAGACCGACCACGTGGCGCTATTGTTATCGCCACCTCGTGTCCTCGTCACCTCTCTCTTGCGTGCGCTGCCTTGCCCGTTCTCCACTAAAAACGTGGAAAGAAAGAAATGATCCAGCTAGAGCCAAACCGCCGTGCACCGCTATTCCTAGCTTACGACCACGATAGCACGTTATATATACTGTATATATTTAGCTAGCTAGCTAGGGTCAGAACGAGCAGTACAAAACTAAACAAGTGTACAGATAGCGGCAACAACCTATCACCACTAAAATATATTCCACTGGAATAACAGGTGGGACGCACCCACCCCACCTGTCTGAAAACAAACAAACAAACAAACCAATTCTAAAAGCGAACGGGAACGCAAGAGTGTGTGTGGAAAAAGAAGGAGCGGGGCTAGGAAGAACGGAAAGTCAGACCATCCAATCCTATAACGAAAGCGACACCTCACAGGATAACCACCGTAGACTCGCTCCGTCCGTCGACGCGCTACTTAACCTGACCCCCTCCTCCAACCCAGGCCATTCCATATTTCCAATTCCCCATTTCCCGTTTCATTTCCGAAAGAGAGCAGCGAGCGAGACGACGACGAGCGAGTTCGGATCTCTTCTCGGGCGAGGAACTGAGGATATGATGATGAGGGCTGTGGCGAGGTGCTGCGGGCACTGGCCGCCGGGGCGGCGGCGGCGGACGGCATGCTCTGGCAGACGGAGCTGCGCCCGCACGCGGCGGGGGAGTTCTCCATGGCCGCCGCGCAGGCCAACCTCGTCATGGAGGACCAGGCGCAGGTGCTTGCGTCCCCGGCCGCCACGCTCGTCGGCGTCTACGACGGCCACGGCGGGCCCGACGCCTCCCGCTTCCTCCGCTCCGCCCTCTTCCCCCATGTCCAACGTACGTACGCCCCCCCCCCCCCCCCCCCCCTTTTTTTTCTCTCCGTTCAATTAATTTCTCTCCCGATTCCTCTCCACCATGGTTGGTCGGTCGTACTGACTTTGCGTCTGCGGCAGGCTTCGCGAAGGAGCAGGGCGGCATGAGCACGGAGGTGATCCGGCGGGCGTTCGGGGCGGCGGAGGAGGAGTTCCTGCAGCAGGTCCGGCAGGCGTGGCCCGCGCGGCCCCGGATGGCGGCCGTGGGCTCCTGCTGCCTGCTCGGGGCCATCGCGGGGGACACGCTCTACGTCGCCAACCTCGGCGACTCCCGCGCCGTGCTCGGCCGCCGCGTCGTCGGGGCGGGGTGGCCGTCGCCGAGCGCCTCTCGACGGACCATAACGTCGCGTCCGAGGAGGTCCGGGACGAGCTCACCGCGCAGAACCCGGACGACGGGCAGATCGTGGTGCACACCAGGGGCGCGTGGAGGATCAAGGGGATTATTCAGGTGAGACACCGCGATCAGGATAACCGTGTCATCTGATGATTAATTTGGTGATTCTCTGTCAGGGATTTTAGAGGTAGATATCGCCGATTGTTCATACAATTTTCAAATTCAGGTCACCTGTCTGTGTGTCCTGGTAGAATTTGGAGGTAGTTGTTAGTAATTGTAATGAATTTGTATCAGAGATTCAGAGTTTACTAATGTATAGCAGTGCACATCCATTAGATCCCAAATCCTGATAATTAATGTTCCTTGACTTTGAGTGGGTGTCTAGGTAAACAAGTGGACATAAATCGATCCCTTTTTGTCCATTCGTTGCTACTTTAAATTTTAGTTTGATTTGCTACGCAGTTGAGGATGTGTATGTCACTAAGTTAGAAAGGGTCACTAACACAACATAAATGATTTCATTGTTTTGGAAACATGCCGACCATACTGTAAGATTTTTTCCTCTTGTCAATTTTCACAAATACTGAAATTGAAAAGTCTAGCCTTTCTATTTCTTAAAACAAATACTCTCTTCTTCTTGATCAATGGAACGGGCAAAACTTTTGCCCCGCGTTTCAAATAAAAGTGTTGACTCTGGTGGCAATCCACATATAGTTGCAGCGTTTATGGCATCCTCAGAACATAAACTATATTTATCTCTTTGGATGATAAATAAACTTTTCATTGTTTCGTTAGAGAACAAAAATAAACTTTTCATTGTTTCGTTCTTAGCTTATCCTCTTAGGAGAACTTATGATATGAAGTTTAATAGAAGCATAGCAAAGATAAATAACATTTCCTACTATTATTGCTTACCAGGTGTCGAGATCCATTGGTGATGTTTACTTGAAGAAACAGGAGTATAGCATGGACCCCTTATTCCGGACAATTGGGCCTGTGATTGCATTGAAGCGGCCAGCTCTTAGCGCTGAGCCACAAGTTCAAGTTCGGAAGCTGAAACCAACTGATCAGTTTCTGATATTTGCTTCAGACGGTCTTTGGGAGCATCTCAGCGACAATGATGCTGTGCAAATCGTCTTCAAGAATCCTAGAACGGTAAGTACTGACATAGCATCAATGTCATTTGGTCTTTCTGGCCACCGTGGGGATATTCCTCCACGTGTGAATGATCTGTTAAGACAAATGAAATAACACCAAGGTTCTGCGAAATGATCCGTGCAGGGTATAGCAAACCGATTAGTGCGGGCTGCGTTGAAGGAAGCAACAAAGAGGAGAGAGGTCAGCCTGAATGACCTGAAGACGATAGATAGGGGAGTGAGGCGTCATTTCCACGATGACATTAGTGTCATCGTGGTCTATCTCGACCGGCACCGCGGGCGCCGTCAAACGAGGGTCGTGGACTCGAGCATGAACTGCACCAGCTCACCCGTCGATATCTACTCCAGCTCCGTCAAATCTGCACAGCCACGAAAAGATTACCGGGACTCTGGTTAAACGTTCAAGGCAGGACGGTACTTCAAGCTTAGAGTATCTCCAGGTGGGTAAATGGTAGAGCTGCAACATCAGCAACACAAACTGCAACCGGTTGCAGTGTGGCAGCATCCGAAAGAAATACGCGGTATGTACATAAATAGTGGGAGCGCGTGGGATTTTGATGTCGGAGGAGATAATCTGATTTTTTTTGTTGGCTTATGTAATTGCAGAATTTAACTCTCTGTCTTGTCTCTGCTTAACCAGCAGTGAACCCGTGATTTTGAACGGGTAAGTTAATCTAGCAGTGTATCATACTGAGATCTAGCAATACAAAGACTTGAGTAAGCTCGCTGAATTTATCACATGCGTTCTTTTCCTCCCGTGACTCCGTATATGCTTTTACGGGATGCTGCTCTGCTTTGCCACTACGAGGAAAGCAGGGTCCGAAACCCTGTTATCTTTCTTCTCCTTCTGGATCATTCGTTCTTGCTTTCGCTAATGTCGTTTCACTTGCTTATCTGATGTTGGGGAATCACTTGCCTTCTCGGAGCGGTCCCTTCTGTTTGTTCAACTCGATCACTTGCTCTTATCCCTCCTGTTGGAGCTCAAGGAAAAAGACCGATTCTCGCACTTCTACCTCCTGTCGGAGACAAGGAAAAAGGCAGATTCTCGCACTAATACCTCCTGTCGGAGCTCAAGGAAAAGCAGATTGTATAAGAGTGTTTAGTGCCGTCTCGCTACTCAGCGGCAAATGACCGGATTCTTGATTGAGGAGTACGAGTCGTTACCGTGACCTAATTGGCAGCACCAAGTTATCCCTATGCTAGACTAACGAGCTGCTCGGATCGTTAAGACTCGGCTCGCTATGACTCGTGATCGTTAAGCTTGTTAAGGATAACGAGCTAAATTTAAAGATTTGCTCGGTTCGTTATATGTTTGTGAGCGCTCGCGAGCAACTCGTTAAATCTCGTTAAGATGATGTATCAGGGTATTCAGCTAATTAAGCAAGCTATTAAGCAAGTATCAAGAGTAACAAAAAAAAAATCGTCTATACAGAGAAGAATTTTTGGTTTTCGTGGTTGGTTATTTGCATATAAACGTTAGATAAGCTATTAAGCAAGCCTGCTGCGATGATGTTAACGAGCTTAACGAGTAGCTCGTGAAACTCATTAGATTGATTGTTTAACTTGTTACTGTTAATGAGCTAAAATTGTTACTCGGCTCGGTTCGTTAAGAAAATGAGCCGAGCTCAAACGAGTCGAGCTATCGAGCGCTCATTAAGCTCGCCGAGTTTGGAGCTTTATCTCTGATACCATCCCAGTTCCCAAATGTTGAAGACAGTTTCTGGACGAGAGCGGTACACCTGCCTGAACCGCTGAACACGTCTCTGTAGTTTGTATCAAACTGACAGTCTGTAAACGATTCGCTGCCCAAAAACCGTCTTCTCTCTACGAATACGTATTCTTTCCAGTTGCGTCCTCTCCAAAACCCCCGTTCCATTATCCAAAGAGAAACCCACGCTGAAGAAACACCAAAATGGCGGCCGCATCCATGCTCACTGCCTTCGCCCCGCCCGTGCTCCTCCGCCCGTCGGCCTCCCTCGCTCCCCCGCCGCGCCACGCCTCCGTTGCCGTCGCCGTGCGCGCCGCGGCCAAGTCTCCGGCCACGGCGGCGGCGGCGGCGCCGAAGAAGAAGAGGGCGGCGACCGGCATCACGATGCCGCGGCCCATCTCCCCGGCACTGCAGGCGGTGGTGGGCGCCTCCGAGGTCCCCCGCACCGAGGCCATCAAGCGCCTCTGGGCCTACATCAAGCAGAACAACCTCCAGGTATACCAAACCCTACGTGTGTCGTTGTGGATGGGTTGCTTGTTTGGCTTAGTTGATCTGGATACGAAAGATGAATTCAGAGAGGAATGTATACGGTGGAATGGTTTGCAGTCCTGTTAGTATCGAACAGGAACAGATCTGAGATTTCGCGTTCAGAATAGGGTAGAGCTGTAGTTGACTTCAGGTGCCATTTTTCTCTTATATTGTCCATGTTCCCAGATGTACAAGCTATAAAATGAGAACGTTGCCTACATGTTGAGTGACTCTTCCTTCTCAGAACGTTCCGTAATGTTGTTGTCTTCTGATATGCAGCGTTAGGTTTTGGTGATGCATGTCGATTTTTCTTGCTGTTGTTAAATTTGTGACTTATTATGGTAGTAATAGCAGTTACAGATAACACACGTCGCTCATATGATCTGTTTGTAACTGTTTGTGATAAGGACAGATGATTTACTGCAAGGCCTATCACCTAGCGGTTAGTATTTAGCAGAGTGTATGGGAGAAAGTCCCGTGATGAATCAATGTAATGAACTGACCAGTGATAAGTCTGAGATTTTGCGTTCAGAATAGGTTTAAAATTGTAGTTGAACAAGTTACTGCCACATTTTCCCTGTACCGCAGATGTAGCAAGCTTGTAAAGCGAGAATGCCGTATGCACATTTAATAATTAATTAATGGTTCTTGCTTACTGAATTTCCCATCAATCGTTCTGTTATTGGTATGGAACATTGGGTTCTGGTGAAATGGTGTTGGAAGTTGATTTTGCTTGCTCTTGTTTGACTGTAGTGCAAATTGATGCGTGAATGTGTGATATATACTTTATAACTGTTTGTGGTAAGCAAAAATGTTAGTTCACAGTAATTTGGTGGTGTGCATTGCTTGTGAGGTACTAGTATATGGAAGACCATGAGATAGAGCTAGGTAGCAGAGTGTATGGGAGATAGTACCATGATGCATCGATGTAATGAACTGACTAATGATAAGTCTGGGAGTTTGTGTTCAGAATAGGTTTATAATTGTAGTGAAAAGTTACTGCCACATTTTCCCTGTACCACAGATCTAGCAAGCTTATAAAGCCAGAATGCCATGGGCACTTTAATGAATTAATAGTTCTTACTTTGTGAACTTCCCATCAGTAGTTGTGTTTTGGTATGCAACATTGGGTTCTGGTGAAGTGGTGTTGGATGTAGATTTTGCTTGCTCTTGTTTTGACTGTACTGCAAATCGTTCTTTGATCTATATTCTATAACTGTTTGTTGTGAGAGAAAATGATTTAGTTCACAATAATTTGGTGGTGTGCATTGCATGTGAACTAGTGGTGTATGGAAGACCATGGGATGGAGCTGTGATGCATCCAAATTGATGAGCTGCTTAAGTCTGAAATACAAGATTTTCGGGTGTGACACTTGTAGGCGTATTCACATTCTTTGTTGGTCAGTGGTAATTTCTGCACATCGTGAGTTAGATTGCTTGGAACGTCTAATGACTTGATGCGATGGTCCTATGCTGGCAATTTCTTATAGTCGGTGATATCAGTCTCGTGAAATGTCCAGGCAAACTGAATTAGGAATGCGTTATGCGCTAACTATTTAGCATATCCATTTTGTTATTTTAGCTTCTCATTCTCCTTGTTTCCAGGACCCTGAGGACAAGAAGGTCATCGTCTGCGACGAGAAGCTGAAAGTTCTGTTTGCTGGGCGAGAACGTGTTGGGTTTCTCGAGATCGCCAAGCTTCTGAACCCACACTTTGTCAAGGTTCCGTGAAAGCCGGTTCCATGGAGTTGGGTTAGCTAGATGGTTTCTGGGTCTTGAGGATGCTCGTAGGTTTGTTTTGAGTTGGCTCGACTTGATAGTCTTCTTTAGCTGTTTAGCAATCTGCAGAGTGTGTTCGTGTACCTCTGGCAGCAGTAATCCGGAACTTCTTAACAGATGTAAGCTCATATGCTCGTAGACAGCTTTGTGTATTAGTAAGCAATGTCTTCTGGTGTCTAAGCGTGGCATGCCTCAATGTTGCTGTACCTATGTGATACACCACTGCACCAGGCTGGTCTAAGGCTGGAACTGCGCGCGTCAACATCGTTTGGACGCTCGGTAGTTGTTGGTACTCCCCCGTTCCTAAATATAGTGCGTTTGAGATTTATAGTACAATTTCCGTCACGTACAAATAATTTTCTTCTTTACCGTTTTACCCTCCCACCATCCCGCACCTCTCGCTCCCGCAGACGCTCACTCTTGCTCCCCACCGCAGACGCTCCCCACCGCGTCGCCGTCGCCATCTGTCCCCGCTCCCTCTCGCCCCCCACCGCGCCGCCGCATCCCCCCACCGCGCCGCACCGCCCCCTTTCTCCCAACCCGTCTCAAGCACCTCCCGCCCGCGCTAGGAGTAGTACTCCATTTTTATCGGCAAAGACTCCATTTTTATCGCCGGCGATGAGCTTCTGGGCGACACACCGCTGGATCTACGAGCGCCATCACTCGATCTGTGTGCTCCGGCAGTGGATATGGGTGACGGAGGGCCGGAGGCGCTGGACGCCCGAGCGACAGATCTGGGCGCTGTACGCCCCACGCCGCCGTCGCAGCCATGGGGCGCGATGGAGCCCTCCCGGAGCCTAGACGACGACGGAGCTGTGGGCGGCAGAGGCCGGGGCCCTTCTCCCGATCCGCTCCCTCGCACATGCCGCATCCCCACCGACGGAGCCGGCTAGGGTACGGCCGGATCCCCTCGCCGGCGCCCTTCTTCCTCGTCCATGCCGCATCCCGGCGCAGCCTCCGCCTCCGCCGTCCGTCTAAGCAGCCCCGGCTACGCATCATTTCCGTCGCCACCGCCGCGCATCCGCCAGGTACCCACAAGCTCAATCCCCTTCTTCCTCTTCTCCCCTCACACTTCAAAATCCATTACTGTATTTTTCTCTTCCCTGCCTCGTACACCAATCTCAGTTCAATTCTTTTCTTTTCCACGACGACGAGGAGACAAGACAGTAATGGATGCTACTGCCAATGATGCTACTTCCACGACCCCATTAGGCTGCTGTTGCACCTTTAATTCTACCGGGACGAGACCCCAACGAGGAATGCCGCTGCGTCAGGCCCGGCGTGTTGTGGCTCGCCTGCTGCTCCGTGAGGACCATGACCTTCGGGGATAGGCCCCACAGCGCGTCGAGGAACCGAATGATGCTTTCCACGAGCTCCTCGAGTGCCCCGTCTGCACCAACTCCATGTACCCGCCGATCCACCAGGTCAGCGCCTCTCTCTGTTTCTTGAGTCCCTCCAGGATCTTGGTCTTGTCTCGGCAATTTTCGCGGTTTGGTTGTTGATTTCTGGTGGACTGCAATTGAGGTCCAGAAGGAGAACCATATTGTTGTGACGTGATTGCAATTGAACTGTCCGAATTCCTGCAGGGAATCTGCTTCTGCTGCTTATGGGCTCGTGGGTATGGAGGCGCTGGAGTTCCTGGCGCACACGGTGGTTGCGATCCTGGGCGCTGTGCCTGCTTATGCTGCTGTGGTTGCGAATTCCCCCAGCTGTAGCAGATCGCTAGGGGCGCCTCCTCTTGGCCCAGCGAGGTGCTGCTGGGGCCGGCGGCCGGCGATCTGCGGCAGCCGGCGGCCGGCCGGCGAGCTGCTACTGCTGGAGGCCGGCGATCTGCGGCAGCCGGCTGCCGGCGAGCTGCTACTGCTGGGGGCGATCTGCTACTGTTGCAGATCGATCGCGAGGCCCCAACAGCGGATCAGCAGCAGAGGTGGTGACGCAAGGCCCCAGCGCGGATCGATCGTGAGGCCCCAGCAGTGGATTGATCGCGACGCCCCAGCAGCGGATCAGCAGCGGAGGTGG
Organism: Poa pratensis; assembly: GCA_947311845.1. Classification (NCBI taxonomy): domain Eukaryota; kingdom Viridiplantae; phylum Streptophyta; class Magnoliopsida; order Poales; family Poaceae; genus Poa; species Poa pratensis. The sequence goes on along the minus strand of CAMZMU010000041.1, from coordinate 152,217,365 downwards.
TGACGCGAAGCGATTCAAATTTTGAATTAGAAAGTCGTCGGTTCGCTTATACTGCGGGAGGGCATTCTCTGTAACTTATCAGAACAAGTGAGGGTATAAGTGTCTTTTTTTTTGTTTTTCACCTGGTCGGAAATTCCCACCAGCGCACTATAAAAAGGAACGAGGGAGTACTTGGTAGTGCTTCCATCATGGGGGGTGCCGGCCTGCGTGAGGATGACGCAACCTCCCCTCCTTTGGCCTGAGTAGTCGCCGGCGCCCGATGACAATCCACACGACGACGAGCGTGACGCCGACATCCAAGGCACCTACTGGTCGCGTGGGACGTAGCTGGCCTGATGAAGGCCAGCTTGGCATATCCTAGCCTTACCGTGAGTTGTCACCGGAGGTCCTCGATCAGCGCGCACATCCTGTCCTCCCCTGTCGGCAGCGGCGGGCGGCGAATCCCATGGCGCTCATCGCCAAGGGTCCAGGGAGGCGCACCCCTGGCGGTACGGGGATACGATTCTTAGAGATGAATGTCACCTCGTCGGTGTTGAGGCGGCTCTTGTACATGTTGCGTCAGCCGCCGTTGCCTCCAGACTCGTCGTTGTAAGCCATCACTGTGTGCCGATGGTGGTGGAATGGAGAGCAGAGAAAGAGAGAAGCATGGAGGCGACAGGGGGCGTCGCAGCGCACTTATAAAGGCCGTTGTGGGGGAGGCGAAATGCAGGGACGCGAGGGGCATCCATTAACAGCGGCGCCGGTTCCGAGACTCAATTACTCCGGCAACGCATGTCGGGAAGATGAGTCGTGACGCGTCTCCGCGTCAGGGGAATGGCTACGCCCTTAACTCGAGTTCCGATGTCCCATGTCTTACGCTGACCGGTGTTGTGTCACTGATGGGTCGATCCCGCCTGTCAAGATCCAACGTGGCGTCGGTTGCCGCACGTGCGGGCACTCCCTTTTTTTTCGAGAGCATGCAATTGCGTACCGTATGTTTGCAGAAGGAAGAGAACAATACAAGAGCTAAATGAGAGAGCGACTTGGACCGCTCCCCTCTCCCCCGTCTACAGTGCGTCAGAGGGCGATTTGTGAAAGTTCCCGTCTTCCTCACCTTGCTCGCCGGGGATCCGTGGATCCCTCCGCCTCCGACGGCCGCTCCGGCGGCGGGAGGCTGGGGAATCCACGGATCCGGGCTTGTACATAGCGTAGGGGTAGTTTGGGAGGCAGCCGGCGGCGCCATGGAGGTGGAGGTGGCGGCGGTGTGGTGTTTGGTGTCGATCTGTTCTTCCTCCGGCGACAGCGCTCTTCGGAGTTCTGTCGTGTGCGGATCGACGTCGCCGAGCTCTTCGATCTACGGATCCGTCGAGTTCGTCGTTCCCCAGCCGGTGCCGGCCAGACGGCGGTGCCGATGTGCAGATCTTGAAGGTGGAGTTGCAGTGAACCAAGATGGCCTCGCCGCCCGTGGCAGGGCGGAGGCGTCAAGCCGAGGAGCGTCGACTTCCTGCTCGCCGAGGGGTGCCTCCGTGTCCAAGCTTCTGGAGAGTGGCGGCTGGATTCGCCGGCGCAGCGTTCTGCTCCGTGGAGACGAAGCTAGAGTCCAGCAAGGACCTTTCTGTAATTTCTTTATGCGTCTGGACTTTTCTGTAAGAATCTTGGTTTAATGCAATGTAACCCTTCCGCAAAAAAAAAAAAAAAAAACAATACAAGAGCTACATCGACTGCAAACAGTTAATGAAAGCCACACCCAAAGTTCACGTTGGATCTATCTCATACAAGAAACCAATCACCTACTCCTATGTCAGCCTTGTTCCACCCGAAAACACTCACTTTCCGTTGTTGCCAGATGCTCCAGTTGACAGGACCGGCCCTGACATGTGAGGGCCCTGGTGCAAGACAAAAAAAAAAGGGCTCCTAATACACACAAATAGTTTTTTTTTAGATGAATACACACAAATAGTTGATCACATACACAATTTAGATGGGCCTATCTTGACCATAGACGTACAGGCAGAACACTTGGGCCTTTTCTTCTTTAGCGATAATCGGAGCTTCTACCTATTGAGGTGGCTCGCTGCTAATTTTCCTAAGCTAACGTGCTAGCTATACGTATGTATGTACCTGGATGGGGCCCTAAAATATCGGGCTCTGTGCGATAGCCCGCACTTGCTCAGGGCCGGCCCTGCCAGTTGATCAGAATTACCCGGGAATCAGACCTCTTTCTCTCCTGCTTGGCCAGTCTATCCCTTTCCTCCAGCCACCATTGGTCCTCGGCACTCTGAAATCCAAAAGCGACCGAGGCTTGCAGGTTTGCTGGCACTCTCACTTCCCTATCAGTGGACCGGGCGCGAAACGGGGTTGCCAGCGATATTGTGTCCGACAAGTTTTTCCGCTAAGTACAGAGCATGCACACTTTGTTAAATTTTGACCTGTTAGTAATTTTGACCACATAAAGTAGGGTCATTGGTTCAATTTATACTCAACAACTTTTATAAATATGCTTACTGAATCATACACTAGAATCCGTGATTGTGATATTGGTTAGAACGTAACGTATACAAATCTCTAGCGTAAATGCATATAAATTAAAGATTATGCATTGTAGAAATAATAGTTATAGAACATAATTTTATTACAAAATATAGTACAATATGTTTCAATGATATTCATTACAAACATAAAAGACACCAACTAATATTTAGTAACATTAAATTTTATGTGGTTAAACTATGGAATAAATACAAAATTATACTTGTAATATTGTAACATGCTAAAAATAAGATTAAAAAGGTATGAAAGTTTAATATAAATTGTATTTATTTGATTCGGTCAGGCACAAATGTTTATATTTGGATGACCTTGGGTGTCAACATTTGCATGTTCAGAAAACATCAAGACAAATCTCTCTCTTGTGAGGCGCTTAAACAAAAGATGTTGAATTACATTTGAGATAGCACCTCGAAGTGAGGTTGAGGATCTCCTGACGTAGCTCCTCCTGCCATTGAGTCCCTGACATGTGGAACCTATCAGATGTGGGATCGAGCTGTCAGCAAGGGAAAGGCAGGGAACTTCTACGTCAGAGGAGCGATCTCCACCCCAGACAACTCTACCACCACGGCCTTGGCCAGAGACATGTCCATAAGTTACTCATGGCGTAGGCGGGTCCTCTCGGCCATCTTGTCCACTTTCCGCGTTTCTTCTTGTCATAGAGGAACAAATTGTATGCCCAATTATCTCCTAGTTCATTGAAGAAACCATTCATCTGTTTTTTTGTGTTTTTCGTGCACATTCTCCGTCTTCTAGATTTTGGTGTACACAAACACCTTTCCCTCCTGCGAATAGACACATGAAAATTCATGCTTTCAAAATTTATGTAAGCAGCAAAATATGGAATTGAATTCTCATAATATAGTTGATCTCTACTTATGCACTATTAGTCTAATCTTCAGAAGATTGCGGTGCACAAGACACTAGAACTGGCTGGACATGTTCCTTGAAGGACTACGACAAGCAAAAGATACCATGACAAATGTGTTTGTTTTGTTAGGGCACGACAAGATCAAAAAACACCATGACAAAAGTCTTTGTTTGACGCTTAAGCAAAAGGAAGCTATATGCTGAATTACTTCTGATGTTGAACCTTGAAGCGAGGGGGTAATTCTAGAGGTGTACACCACGATAGCCTCTACCTCCACGGCCTTGGCCTGAGACTTGTTCTAAGTTCCTCATGGCTTATGTGGTCCCTTTTGATCATTCCGGTGCCAAGTCGCACGGGAGCCTGCCAACGCTAGGGATTGTGTTTGCTCCGCCTTTACGTACAATCAAGACGCCGCGGCCGGTTCCATATCCCTAATTTTGCGTTCATGCAAACCACACAAAAATCCACAAATTCCTAGTCCACCCAACTTGTCACCGAAAATCGCTCATCGCACGTTTACTCAAGAAAAAATTGCTCGTAGGAGCGGGTCACGGAACAGTCGAAGGCCAAAAATGAGGAGTCTTTTTCGATCTGTGTGTAAATTTTCTCCTTTTTATTTCTCCCAAACAAAAGAAAAAACAACATAAAACTGTTGAAAGAGCATGTTGCCCCCATGTGTGGTTTTGGTCATTAATGACAATCCCTATGGACTAATGTTTGTATTGAGATATCATTATAGATATTGTCCATAAGAAAAGCTTGGAGTTCATGTGGTTGACTCAACAATATTATATGATGACCAAGATTCTATTCAAGAGTTTATATCAAGAATGGTTTTTGTAGAGTTAAGCATATTGCAAGTATGTCTTGAAGAATAGGATGGCGTGGATATTCATGTTTACCTTCAAGACATCATCATTGTGAAGAGAGAAGGAAAGATACAAGTATCTATGTCGGGTTAGGTATCTTTCCATGAGGTTGCATCAAAAGAAGATTCCATATAGCCCATGGAGGATGACGTCAAGTGGTGGTCGTCATCGAGATAATAGTCAAGTGAAGATGAGCCTAAAAGAGTCTCTCCCATATTGTGTATGGGGGAGCAATTTGCAAGTCTTCACCAAGCGGAGCACAATCAAGAAAGGTGGTCCAACTTGAGAAGATCAAGATCGTCATCATCTAGCTCAAGTGGATTGCGCAAGGCAAAGGTATGACCTTGATAGGGTTTCTATTTTACCGGTCTCACGGTAATAGTGGAGAACGGTTATAAGATAGATACCGTACTATCAATAGGGCTCTCGAATGAGTAACTTGATCGTATCGTTCGTAGAGAGCTCAAACCTTTGCATCATTGGAATCATCTTTCTTGATTCTTATTTGTCTTTCTCTAAGTGAGGTTTTCGAGCTTGTCATGATCTTCAAGACAAGCTCAAATTCATCAAAACGGATTTCGTATGAAAAACTTGTTGCGTTTTTATATTAGGTTTTGGCGGTTATTCTTGTATGGAGAGGTCGAACCTTTCCTCATTTTGTTTTCCTCCTTTATTGTAGTATGATGTTTCTATGCATAATCTTGTAGAGCTTGTCTTTGATTCCAACGAGCCGAGATCATAGAAAAGGACTTTGGATGCTTAAGATATTGCCATTTTAGTTTTGGTGTTTTTGCAGTTTTTCAGAGGGGCGAAATTCCGGACATTGGGCCAGAAATTCCGGCCCCGGAAGTTTCCGGGCAAAGTTCGGCCAAAGTCCAGGAACGAAAATTTAAGGGACTTAGCTGTTTTTTCGAGATCCGAAGTTCCGGGGTAAGTACGGAACTTCCGGCCCGCGCAGGAAAAATCCCCCAACGGTTGGATTTGGTGGGGATCTATTTAAGGCGTCTTCTTCCTCAATGGTTCCCAATTTTTGGTTCTCTCTCTCCTCCTTCATTGTTGACCTCCAAAGTTTTGAGTTCTCTCAATCCCTCCAATGATTCTTGCTCTTTTTAGGGAAAAAAAGAGGAGATCTAGATCTACATTTCCACCAATCAATCTCTCCTTTAAGTGAGGGGAACATATTGGATCTACATCTTGGGATTCATTTGTTGATTTCTTATTCTTCCTCTCTTATTACTCCATAGCACTAGTTGCTTTGGTTGAATTTGAGAGTGAAGTACTTTGACCACTTTGTGTGTTCTTGCCATTGCATTAGGTGCATCGGTTTGAGTTTCCATGGTGATACGTGAAGTGAAGTTTGAGTAGCTTATTACTCTTGGGTGCATTGTGTGCTCGACAGCTTGTTCCTCTTGGGTGCATTGTGTACCCTAAACGGTTGGTGGTGCCACGAAGCTCAACTTGGTGCGAAGCTTCGGCAAGCTTTGGGAGCCTCCAATTAAGTTGTGGCGATTGCCCGGGCAATTTGTATGGGTTTGGTGGTCGCCCTCAAGACCTCCTCATAGTGGATTCGTGGCACCTTCATTGTGCGAGGGCACGAGGAGAATAAGGTGAGCCATTGTGGCTATTGGAAGAATTGTTCTTCCACACCTCTCCAACGGAGACTAGTTACTTAATTGGGAAGTGAACTTCGGGATAAATCATCGTCTCCAAGTGCTCGGTTATTTCTATACTCGAACATTTTACTTATGCATTTACCTTTGTGATAGCCATCGAGGTTGAAGTTATATATCTTGCTATCACTTAGTTGCTTAATTTGTTTAACATAAATTGTTGGTGCACATAGGTGAACCTAGCTTGTTTAGGTTTTGTGCTTGATAAATTAAACTAGTTTTATTCCACATTTATTCAAGCCTAAACCGTAATTTTTTTAAATCGCATATTCGCCCCATCCCCCCCCCCCCCCCCCGACAACATCCTTGATCTTTCAACTGTGCAGTCAACAATGTATTGGAAATACAATCTATGAAAAATAATTTCGAATTTTTTGGTGCACAGTAAAATTTAAAATAAGGATTTATGAGTCTACAAAATTTGGAATTTATTTTTCATCGATGATAGTTCTAATAAATTGTTGACCTGCAAAGTTTCAAACTTTTATTTTGTTTTCTTTGGGAGAAACAAGAATGATATAAATAGGGGTGTGTACCTTTCATGGTGCTCAACCACAAGTTTCCACGGATTTTTACGACTCAATAAAATAAAATGCCCAAAACACCGTCTTTGCATCTATCAAATTGAGCGGCATCAAACCGTCTTGTATCATCTTCGAATACATCTTTAAATCTCATACACACGCTTAGTCAACGAAGCATTGACATCAATATCAAAACCATTTAGAAAGTGAAATTCCCTTTCAACGTGACTAGACAGAAAATGCGGACCCAACAGACTCAAACCCAACCAAAATGTTCGGGTTGTCCCGCACCTCTCAAACCCACATCCCACACGTGTGGCGCCCAAGGGGTGGTCCGAACGTGTCCGGCACGTCGGACCGACCTAGGATGGCCCATTCCGACCCCACGTATATCCCACCCCGGACAACCTTACCCACTTTCGTCGCTCCGCTCCCCCACTTCACTCAAGTTCCCTCTCGTCGTTTTGCTCCAACGGCTCAGCGACACATCAACATCTGACGACATTTGTTGGGATAGACTCGAGGCGAACGGTTCGCCGGTGGCAGAGAGTTCGAGCTCCCCCTCCCCTTCCCGGCTCGCCATCCGCTACTCATTGGTGGACACTGGCGGCTTGTATTCTGCATCGGCGGTCAGCCGGGGGCAATGAAGCAACCAGTCTACGTCGGTGTCGCGTCGCCAGGTTGCCCTCCTCGCCATTCTCCTCTGACGGCAGCTCCTCCTCCCCCTCCCCCGTTGATAGCGTCCCCTAGCCATCTTCGACAAATACTATCGCCCCGGAAATGACAAGGAAAGGGAAAGCAGTCCCGATGAATCCTCTCCTTGTTTTTTTTTGCATGGTATCCTCTCCTTTTCATTTGTGTATATTTCATTAGGACATGTACAATGGGGTGACGTCAACCTTCTCTTAGCGTTGACACGTAGGATATTTGTCTAGTTGGCGGAGAGAATGAAAAAAATGTGAGACTGCATTCCCTTAACTAAGATCTTACGAAATAAGAGAAAACTAATTTCACCATTGTACCATTTGTCTACCCTTAAAAATATAATTTCCTACTAAAATATAATTAATTCTCATTAATTGCAAGGGATAGCAATAAGAGATACTAATACATTGTACAACCTAGGTGGCGAGGGATTGGACGAGAGAAAGAACTTAATTAGCGTTATTGCGGCTTAGTTTTAGGGATTTCGATGCGGTAATTAATGCCAAAATTCCAACCACGCGAAGATTGTTGCATGCAAACGTAGCCTACCAAAA